>BPLT01000034.1:0-2842500 GCA_019656295.1 Rhododendron mucronatum var. ripense | reverse complement strand
TATATGGTATATTCAGGCTTTCAAATATAACTCTGTTTCCACAGGCTTAAATATACATATTCTAGTCGTTCTACGATCAACAATCGTAAACTCAAGTTGCTAGCTCCCTCTTTTCCAAATCAAGATATCTGTGTCTTCGTCCTCGCTGGCTCAGTTACCAGACAACAAAATTCCGTTCTCGAAAGCGCTCAGTCTCAAGCTCAAGCTCATGAGCTATCTAGGCGATCCCTTCTGCCATCTCCGTGCTGTCATTTGTTTTTAGAAATCTTGTGTCTTGTGTCCGTGCTACATTGGGCTTAGTTTTTTAGCAATTTGATTTAGACTGGGTTGACATAAAGACCAGTCTCGTTTTTTTCATTATTTGCATCTCTACCTACGGCTGCCATTTCAGTACCTAATGTGCTTCTGGAAGATAAAGTTTAACCCCCAACACCTATATGTTAGTGGGAGGACATGTGTCAATGCATGTCCACGTTACTTATTAATGTACACTTAGCATTTATCCTATGGGTGTTTATTTGGCTTCCATGGTTTGATGAGAAGTATGAGAACCCTGGCAAAAGTTTCCGAAGTTTTGTCCTCTGTAGTTGTTATAGAACAACTGAAGTTGCTGATCGTACTTTTGTATGTCCATGGTTTAATGGTCTTATATACAAAGGTTTTTGCTACTTATTTCCCTGTTTTTAAATGTGCATCCAATATTGGTATCTACACTCCGTATTATGTCGTGTGAGATATCTCTTGGTCCAGGACTGCGCAAGGGGTAGGTAATAGTCATGGTCTGAGATGTACAACTAAGAATGGTCGGCACTAGTTTTGTAAAAAGACGTAACATCCAGTTTTTGGCTGATTGTATGTCATATGTAGTTTGACATTTGGTTATCACTAGAAAGGCCTTGAATTATATTGGTGATGCAGAATAAAGAAGCTTGTGTGAAATCACTTGGACTTTTTTTAGTAGATCTCGAAAGAACCATGAAAGTCAAAGATAAAATGGAACTAAGAATATGATAGAATAGCTTTTCTGCGTGCATTTACTTCATTCGTATACACCCTCTCTCTCTCTCTCTCTCTCTCTCTCTCATGAATATACACCTCGAATTCAAAGATTTAAAGGAAGTGCTACCACAATTTGTGGATTCTTATGTAGTCACCAACGTGAATTATGTAAGCTTAGAGCGTACTTGGGATTTTCAGTGAAGAATCTCGGGCTCAAATAACGTAGACACCATAAGTGATGTCGGGCGGTGCTTCGAACTTAAGGTGTCCCATTTTACTATAGCCTCGGGCTGTTTGGTGACCGACGTGGGATTGGTAATTGTGGCAAAGGAAGACGGGTTTTTCTGTAGTACATTCAGCTTCTATAGAACATTTTTAAGGTGTTCTTTACAAGATTAGAACATAGGTGTTCTTTAACTCCAACTAATATGGGATTGCATAGGATTGAACATTTTTTATGCTTAACTGGATTGAACATGATTTTTAAGGTGTTCTTTTTAAGATTAGAACATACACCCTCCATCCCTTATTTAGAGTCATTACGCCAAATTTTGGCTTTACCGGCGATAATATTACCTGCATTAATTTAATGGCGTTAAAAGACCCTTTTAGAAGCATTAATAAGACCGCCGGTAATAATTACCCTAAAACTGTGGTATTCCTAAGACCGCCATTTTTAGTGACTTTTACCGGCGATTTTTTAAATTACCGCCAGAAAAAGTAGAATGTACGGTTATTTTTAATACCGGCGGTTTAATACCGCCGTTTATAATAAAACCGACCCGTATAATATAAATAATATTATTTATCCTAGTTGAACCAAAATGCGGGTTAGCTGAGTTGGTCGCACGCCCGTGCAAGGATCCGGAGGTTCCGGGTTCGAGTCACAGGGAAAACAAAAAAATTAACTACCCATTTCATTCCCGGCGGTAATATTTCCGGCGGTTTTGAAATGCCGTTTTTAGTATTACTGGTGGTTTGTTACAGCCGTTTTTGTTTTACCGACAATTGCTTTACCGACGGTCTATTATCGGAGGTTTTTGGACTATTTCTGGCGGTTTTCTAATGCCGCTAAAAGTAAAATTTGGCATAGTGAGTCCAATATTTTATTTTGGACTGTCCCTTAATAAGTGTCCATTTTGTAAAGTTAATAGGTAAAAGTTGGTGCATTGTCTATTTTGTCCCTAAAAGTAGATTCCATTTTGAAAAGTTAGTGAGTAAAAGTATAATGATGATGGGTAAGTAGGGAAAGTGGAGGAAAAATTGATGTGAAAGGTATAATGATAATGTCTTTTTAATAAGTTAATGGGGAAATTACAGTAACCCCCCTTTAACTACCACCTGGCCACACATTGCCCCCTTTAACTATAAAATCCAACACTTAACCCACTTGAACTACCATTTTACTGAAATCGTGAGGATGCCGTTAACAATCTATTAATTATTTGGATGGAACCCAAACAGTTGACTACTTTGCCCTCATCTCCCCTTTCATATGAAAAAAAAACTCATCTATCTTTGAATTACAATTGGGGAAAATTTCACTTAGGCACCCGACCTTTCACACAAATTGCACATAAACACCTAACCTTTCTTAAATTTCATATAAACACCTGAGCTTTCTAAAAACTCATCAATTCAACACCTGACCTTTATTAAATTTTATATAAACACCTGAGCTTTCTAAAAATTTATCAATTCAACACTTGCCGTCACCACTTCGTCTAAAACTAAACGGAAAAAAAGTTAAGTGCTCCAATTGTTTATTTGTTTGAACCAGTGCGAAAATCTTATTTTTCTGATTATTTTATCCTAAAGAATTATAATTAATTTTTGACTCTAAAGCTCTCGTTAATTAGTCCCAAGAAAGTCGTAGCATCAAATATCTCTCAGGGCTAACTAATGAGAGCCTTAAAGTCAAAAATTTATTATGATTCTTTAGGATAAAATGATCAGAGAAATAAGATATTCGCACCGGTTTAAACGGATTGAAAATTGGAGTACTTAATTTTTTTAACCATATTTTTTACTCCCTCGGTCCCTTATTTATAATTCGGTATTCCATTTTAGGTTGTCCATTAATAAGTGTCCATTTTGTATAATTAGTGGGTAAAAGTTGATGAATTGTCTATTTTGTCCCTAAAAGTATATTCTATTTTGAAAAATAAGTGAGTAAAAGTATAATGATGATGGACAAGTAGGGAAAGTGGAGGAAAAAGTTGATGTGAAAGGTATAATGATGATGTCTTTTTAATAAGTTAGAGTTACGAAATAGGACATTTAAAAAGGGACGGAGGGAGTAATATATAAACGATTTATACATGGTTGAAAAATTAATTGCTCCAATTTTCAATCCATTTAAACCAATGTGAAGATCTTATTTTTCTGATCATTTTATCCGAAAGAATCATAATTAATTTTTGATTCGAAGGCTCTCGTTAGTTAGCCCTAAGAGATATTTGATTATACGACTTTCTTAGGGCTGACTAACGAGAGTTTTAGAGTCAAAAATTAATTATGATTCTTTAGGATAACATAATCAGAGAAATAATATCATCGCACCGGTTTAAACGGATTGAAAATTGGAGCACTTAATTTTTTAACCATATTTTTTAATATATAAACGATTTATACATTGTTGAAAAATTAATTGCTCCAATTTTCAGTCCGTTTAAACCAATGCTAATATCTTATTTTTCTGATCATTTTATTTTATCTTAAAGAATCATAATTAATTTTTGATTCTAAAGCTCTTGTTAGTTAGCCCTAAGAGATATTTGATTATACGACTTTCTTAGGGCTGATTAACGAGAGCTTTAGAGTCAAAAATTAATTATGATTCTTTAGGATAAAATGATTAGGAAAATAAGATCTTAGCACTATTTCAAACAAGTAAAAAATCGGAGCACTTAAACTTTTTTTTTCCGTTTGGTTTTAGACGGAAGGGTAACGGTAGGTGTTGAATTGATGAGTTTTTAGAAAGGTCAGGTGTTGAATTGATGAGTTTTTAAAAAGCTCAGGTGTTTATATGAAATTTAAGAAAGGTCAGATGTTTATGTGTGATTTGTGTGAAAGGTCGGGTGCGTACGTGAAATTTCCCTTACAATTGCAGGCTCTCTCTCTCTCTCTCTCTCTCTCTCTCTCTCTCTCTAAACTCAATGGACCAAATACAACATAGGTGTGTGGAAGTGAACGATATGAAGCTCCACGTAGTTGAGATCGGAACGGGTCCCACAACCGTGATGTTCCTCCATAGCTTTCCAGAGTACTTGTGGCTCCACCAGATGATCGCCATCGTAGAAGCCGGTTACAGAGCAATCGCACCCGATTACAGAGGTTACGGGCTGTCTAACTGCTCCCCCTTCTCGTCTCTCTCTCTCTTCCCTTCTCCCATTCTGATTTGCTGCTGGATGTTTTCTGTTTTCAATTTACCTTGGCTGCCGATGATGTCCTTTACTGGAAGACTGCTGGGTTTGGCCTAACGGCAATAGGCCGCTTTGGTGACTGGATTTGGTGCAAAAATGCTTCGTTTCACTCCGATATAATAGAATAACGCCCCAAGCGTAGGGCTTAATACGTCATTTGAAGCATAATAATCCGGAAGACCGGGATCGTACCCACGGGAATAATTATATGGCTTAACTCGGATTTGTAGGTGTAAACAAGGATTTCGGCTATTAGGTAGCCAACCGAGTTTTACTTTGAACGGTGGAAGTTTAAAAGGCTAAATTGAAAACGAATAAACTAGATAAAAGATAGGCTAGGTCTAGGAATCACTAGCACTCATGACTCGAGCTAAATCACATTTTTCACCAATTCACGCGATTTAAAATACACAATTGTAGGTACCTAAACCGGGAAATAGAGATTCGATTATCAAGCTAGCTCTAGAACTCATTTGGTAAACACCTCGAGTGACAGAGCTCTAAGCATCATGTGTGGTGAGTAGGCGATGCTCCCACCTACACATGATCAAAGAGGTTAACACCTTGGCAATTTACCAAACGAATCCGAACCCCACATCAATTTTCAAATCTAAAAATTAAAGCTTTATTGGTGAAAAATGCAATTTTTGCCCAAGCCATGGGATGATAATCATCCCATGACCTAACCCTTGAAACTACTCACACATATCTATGAAGATAAGAGCAAGCAAAAATCTACTTAGCATAATTGAAAAAACAAGACTAGAAATAAATTGGATCAAACAATAGATCGGGAAAAGAGTAACAACTTTAATTAAAGCAAGAGTAGTAAAAGAGAACTAATTAATGCAGAAAATTAAGAAATAAAGTGCTGAAAAATGAAGAACACTCAAGAACAATTTGAATCTAATCCTAGATTTCAAAAAGTACTCTAAAATCTATTCCCTACTTGCTTTTGGATCTCATTACATCACCCTTTAATTCCTCGCTCGGAATATTCCCACGATGCTCCGAAGATGCTCCGCTAAGCCCTTCGGTACCGATTGCCAAAACCTTACATTACTGAGTTAAGGGCTCGGTACCGATTGGAACAATTCCTTTCAATCAATACCGAGCCAGTTAGGGCCAGCGTTAAGCAGCTCGGTACCGATTGGAGCAAAAACCTTCGATCGATAGCGAGCTCTTATCAGTTCTGAACCTTGTCTTCTTTCCGCCTTGGCCACAGCTTGGCCACGCCACGGGTTGCCTTGGCCACGCCTTGGCCATGACTGATTCTGCCTTGGCGTAGCTTGGCTGGATCCCTTCTGCCCGGCCTGTTCTGCTTTGGCTATTGCTTTGGCCGTTGGGCAACTTCAGGCCATGACACGCCTTAGGCCACAAAAGCTCCTTATTTGGCGATTCTCCTACAAAACGGCCCAAACAAACTCTACGAGCAAACACAATAAAAAACAACTAATTAACAAATAAATTGAACAAAACCTAGACACTAGTGCACCCTTTCATTACATTTCCGGGAGCTTATCACGCCCCCCCAACTTAAGGTTTGCTAGTCCCTAGCAAATATCAAACTAAAAATAGGAAACTAGAACTATGCAATTCCTCCGTATTCACAACTCAGAACATGCTCAACGTTATTAACTAGCAAAAAGTTCAAGCAAGTAGGCTTTTTATTTCATTTCTACAACTCACAATTCCAGCATCCAATTAAACGAGCTAAGTAACAAGCAAGTAAAAGAGCAAGCTAAAAAGGTTTGTGCCCTCGAACAATGAGAGGATACGGAACACAAAACTTTGTGAATTCAGACTAAAACCATATCCACCGAAGAAGTGCTTGACCAACAGGCAACAGTGAACAAGAAATACTATGCCTCAAGAAACTACGGCACTTTATTCAACAGAATTAACAACTAAGAGATGATATTTGGATAACGAAAGGAAAGCATGCCATTAACTAATTATGCAACTATCAGACAGTCAATCAAAATGGAATCCAAGTGCATAAAAGATCAACTAAGGTCTTTTAAAGCTTGTAATGACCTTGGTTACAAAGAACAGGTTAGCAAAAATGGGCGACGGTCTATTTCTAGCTTGGTTAACTACCCGAGTGACCGCCGCCAACACATGAAATGAACCAAGTCAAGGCCAAACCGGCCACACCAATAAACCAACTACTAACTAATAATGTACCAAACTAAGCTATGAAACGGAATAAAACAAGGCAAATAAAACAAAGGATAGAATAGTTGGCATGTCAACCAACCAAGACCCAGACCAAATAAGGGGAATTTCTAAAGCCACCGACTCAGCATCACATCACCACCACATGTCACCACCTCATCCTTCCTCTTCCTCATCATTCAACTGCTCTTCCTCCCCGAAATCATCACTCACTTCTGGTTCAATTTCTTGCTCTGGCACGAATTTCTCCCCATGTTGACGCTCAAGGATCGTAGTTTGCCAAGCCACTTCCTTTTTGAGTTGTGTTTGCTCTCTCAGAATTTTTCTCCTTTCAACTTTTTCTTTCCTCAAACTCTTAATGATAGAAATGTTCTGGCAACAGAGTAGCCTAATCCATGTGCTTTGCTTTGATTTCTTTGGAGGCAAAGTGGTCAAATAATTGCTTGAACCCATGATTTTAGCTTGGGCAGCATGAGCTTGTGAAATGCTTTTCTCATCGAAAGTATCGGTAATGGGTCCCGACTCAAGATCCTCCACCTTTTCATATTCCTCACCCCTTACCCCTTATTCCTTGCACAGAGCCGTGATCATACATGGAAATGGCATACGAGCTGTAGATAAAGTGTCATTCTTGAAATCCACCAACTGAGTAAAAATGAAGAAAGCCCAATCCAGTACCACATCCTTTGTAGCAAATGCATACAACAACTCCCCACTCTTCCTAGTTGGCCTATGCTCGGTTCCTCTCCGATAAACATTACAATGGATTACTTTATTCAAAAACCGATACGTTCCTTTAAATTTCCCGGGCACATGGGGGAGTTCAGCCTCAGACATGTCCAAATACAGCTCCTTATTAATGACTCCTAAATCAATTTGCATGCCTTTAATCGGATAAGTAATCGATTCGGGAGTCGGGCGAATGATTTTCAAGTAGCGGGCTATGTCATTTGGTGTAATCACAATATCTACGCTAGCAACCCTAGAAGTAATAGCAGCATTGGGATCATTTTTCCACTCACCAACAGGCACTTTCAATTTCTTATAAAATTCAACAACTAACTTTTTATTGTAACACTCTAATTTCTCAGTCCAGAAAGTAAAACCTTTTCGCATGACAATGCGGAGACCAAGATGCTCTTTCCCTAAAGCCTCAGCAACCAACTGCCTCTCATTCTTGAATTTCCGTTTGTCCATGCTTGCTTCCCAACTTCTTTGTTTATCTGCTGCCATTTCCTGCGGAGTTCGTCTCCTTTTCCGAGTTCGAACACCCGACATTCCCCCTGCCTGATTTCCTTCTTCTTCCCTTGATTCAGCCATGAAATCATCATCCTCCTCTTCAATTTTGGGTTGAGAAGAAGTTGCCCCGATGTGTGGTCTTTTTGATTCTCAGCATTGAAAGCAAAAGATTGGAAACAAAAAGGGTTTGGGTTTATTTTTGGTATTTTCGGGTTTAGGCTAGGGTTTATGGGATTTTTGGGTTTTTGAGTGGAATGGGTGAATGTATGGTTATAATGTGGTGGGGGAAATATATATGAGTAGGAATATAGGAGAAAACAAGGATTTTTGTGGAACAATAAGGAAGAATTCGGAATTGAGAGAGAAAAAATGGGTTTACCTCTTGTTGCTTGGAAAACTCGAAATTTATGGATGAAAACTTGGAGTTTCTTGAAGGAGATGATGGATTTGGGTGATTTGTGGAAGAATATGGGGTTTTTGGATGGACATTGAATGGTTGGGGTTAGGGTTTGGAGTAACCATGGAGGTTTTGAGAGAGGAGGAGTCGGATTCAGAAGAGGAGAAAAGGTTTTGGAGTTTGGCCGTGCACTGATCTGTATCTTCAGTTCTGATAAGAGGCCGCTACCGATAGGAATAAAACCCTTTGATCGATAGCGAGAAGCTAGCTGTCCAAATAGTTAAAGATCTCGGTACCGATTGAACAATAACCCTTTGATCGATAGCGAGCAGCTAGCTTCGAACCCCTGATAATCATCTCGGTACCGATTGAAACTAAAAACTCCCATCGATGCCGAGGTCTTTAACTCAGGATTTTATCCCTTCTTCAATTTGGTCCCCAGAACTTTAAATAACTTCAAATAACACCCCAAAACACCTTTGAACAATGAACACACAACTTGACATCCCTCCAAACACCGGTTACCTAGGTTAAACAAAGAACGGAGAAATAACAGGCTGCAACATAGGACTAGGTGACACATATGTGGTACGATCATGCAAAGAATGCCTTGTATCCTTTCCTAAGTGCGCGTTGGACTCCAAAAAATGATTGAAAATCGACATTTAAACACAACTAGGCATGGACATGCGATTATTCACCTAACTACAAGCAATTTATTGGAAAGATGGGGATATGGACCAAAACTTGCTCAAAACTTAACTCATTCAATTGTCAACTAAGCATGCAAATCAAGAAGCACAAAATTTCTTAGGATTGCCACGAACTTTTGCCAACTAATAATTATTGAGCATGCAACAAGTCCTGAACAAAACTAAAAACTATGACAAAAGGTACGAATTGCACGTCAAAAGCTTTTATTTATTTATTTGAAATTTTCAATTTTCTCATTTTTTGGATTTTCAATTTCTATTGTTTTTCAATTTTTTTTTTAAAATTTAACGCAAAACGCAAAAATCAAACAAATCAAACAAAAAGCACATAAGCTAACCTCTCCCCCCAACTTAAAACGATGCTATGCCCTCATAGCATTAAGAATAAGAGAGAAGAAAGGAAAGGCGCGCGAATGAACCGTCGATAAAAATCCTAAGAAAGAGCGGATGTCCTTCACACATTTCGGAGTAGGAAGATTCCCAATCAAGTCAATCTTGGCTTTATCTACTTCGATACCCTTGGAAGAAACAATGTGACCAAGAACGATTCCTTCGGTTACCATAAAATGACATTTCTCCCAATTCAAGACCAACTTCTTTTCTTCACACCGTGTTAATACTTTTTCCAAATTCGCCAAACAAGAATCAAATGAATCACCAAAGACAGAAAAATCGTCCATGAAAACTTGTACGATCTTTTCGACCATATCACTGAAAATTCCCATCATGCATCTTGAGAAAGTACCCGGAGCATTGCATAACCCAAACGGCATCCGACGATAAGCAAAAGTTCCGAAAGGGCAGGTGAATGTCGTCTTTTCTTGGTCTTCTAGAGCAACTTCAATCTGATTATACCCGGAGTAACCATCCAAGAAACAGTAGAAGGCATGCCCAGCTATTCTTTCCAAGATCTGATCAATAAAAGGCAACGGAAAGTGGTCTTTTCTTGTGCTTGCGTGGAGCTTTCGATAATCGATACATACTCTCCATCCCGTTTGAACACGTGTTGTGTTACGGCCTAGAAATTTTATTTATCTTGTTAATTATTTTGGCCGTTTGTTAATTGGGAGTTTTATGGTGTGGGTCCTAATTAGCAATTTTCTTTTCTGCACAATGTAGTTACTATGTGCGTTATTATTAGTTTGAGGGCACAGGTATAATTATAAATTACAGTAGTTAGTCTATATTAGTTGGATACGTTAATTATCAAGTCAGCTACAAATTAGGGGTTCTACGTTAGTGGGTAGTTTTAAAGTTACATGTGGAGATATTTTAACGGAGTAGGGTTTTTTTTTTTATTTGGAGAGAACTATCGAAAAAGGAAATTTGAGAGAAGAAGTCGAGGGAACTGAGTAGAAGAGCAAAGCACTTTTGGGTTCGGCTGATTGGAGATCGATTGGGTAAGCGTTTCTTTTCCCCTTCATTCTTGTTCTTTTCCCATCATTCGTAGTTCATGGGCTGGGGTAGAGTTGGATCGTTGGAAGGCATCAAACAATGGGTTACTGAGAGATTAATTAAGTTTCATTGTTTTGGTACCAATCGATTTCTGTTAACCAAATTGACTTATGAAGCGGTGGAGTTTGGGTATGGGATCAAGAGGCGTGGAATATTGGCCAAGTGTGGGATTGTGGATTTAATAATAACAGTGGCAGAAGGAATAAAATGGTCTCGGGTTTTGATTTAATTAATGTTGTGCGTGCGTGAGGTGTATATAGTTTAGGGGTAGACAAACTGATTTTTTAGAAGAGAAACAGGTGGTATCATGGTTTGCTCTTGGAGTTCGTGGATGGATTTTTGGTGGTTACTGGTGGTAGTAATTAGGATTAGGTTAGGTTTATTTTAATACAAATTGGAATTCTGTATTTACATTAGTGTGTAGTTGAATAGTTGGTCATCCCGCGTTTTGTTATTTTGTTCAGGATAGCCACTTTTCGCATACGTTGTTCAATCGCATTAATACTTTTTGGATCCAGGTGAGTGGTTAAGCATGTTACGTATTTGCAAACTTTCCCGTATCCCTTAAATTATTGTTTTAGAAAATTAATGATTGAAATTGGGAAGATATATTTGTTTTATTTGGTTCTTGAAATTGGCATGCGGACTGGTGAAACCATTTGTTGATCGAATAATCTTTTGGTGAGAACTTTGTGGATATTGATGGGAACATTTATTTTGGAAGTCCAGGGAAATTAATCCTCTGTGTGCGGGTGACTCTGGCCATTAAGGAAGAGACCGGATTAGGTCGGTGACCCTAATGCTCAACGGTTGTTATTGGCCGGATCGATCTTAGGGAAAAGTTCCACGGGCTGCCTACTCGTGGTGACTCTAAGTTCTGATATTGGATCCCATTTTGAGATATTTATTCACTGGCACTTGGTACTATTGATTTTGGTTGTGATTCCCCATTGTTGTTGGAGATTGGATTGAGAACACGATTAAGACTTATCGGATGAATCATTAATTGGATTAATGGATTATTTTGTCGTGCACCGCATATGCCAAATTTATATTGACATGGTAAATTATTTTGATCCCTATTTCAGAACTTTATTCTAATATACATGCTTTGCCATTCACTGAGCTCGTCAGCTGACGGATTTATTCCAACTTCTTTTTCAGGCAAGTTGGGCAGTTAAGAGAACTCTGGCGGTATCTCGGGATGTTCTATTGTTTGACCTCTTTAGGGTGTCTCATCATATTTTTATTTTATTAATCGCTTCCGCATTTGAAACATTTTGTCAGACATCTCGATATTTTTATTACTGTTGGATCACTGGATTTTATTTGGTTGATGGGATGTTTGTGCCCCATTCTTTTTGTGGAATTTATTGGTTGGAAATGTTCTGAATAAAAAAATATGGTTGACTGTTTGGTGGATCTTTACTTGGGAGTTTTTATAAATTTATTTTTAGGCTGCATGTTCTACGAGTTTTGGTCTTGTGGTTCATGGCCGGTCACTTCTCATTTTGGGGTGTGACAATTGTGGTATCAAAGCCTTGGTTTAAAAAAAAAAAAAAACCTTTTGCATTCATTTTGTATCATTTTCATTTAGTGGAGGTCCGAGTCCCCAGAGTCCTACTGCCATTTGTACGTGAGAGTGTTTGTTATTTGATGTGTATCGGTACCCTCATAGTATTATGGAGATAGTAGTCATTCGGTGGGAACATTATTTTTCTATAGACCTTGGATAGGATATTGGAGGAGAATGTGGCATATGTGATTTTGTTTGTTATTTGGATCATCGCCCTTATTTTATAAGTACGTTGGTTATGGAATGTAGTTGGAGTATGATATTGAATCTTAAGAAGTATTGGTGGTAGTACAGTTGGAAATTGACTTGAAGAATGTAACTTAGAGGATTGCTTCAATTTGGTATTGACGAAGGGCGAGCTTGAGTTTCTTACTTGTAGTACTCGGTACATCCCGGATAGTCTTGAATTGTTGTTGTTTGATTGCTCCTTTGTCCCTATGGTTGAGATTCTAGTAGATATTTGGTTATGTTCTATTAGGAAAGGTCAATAATTATGCTTGCCTAAGGAACTACCCCATGAAGTGGGTGTAGTTGATCGTTGAAAGTGGGTTTTTCTAAGCATAGTATTAGCTGTTCAGTTTTGAGGGTTTGACCCAAAAAAAACATAAAAAATAGATAGGCTTTGGCTAGGGTACGGTCGCTTGATTGGTATTGGCAGGCTTTGGGTTATGGCTGTATCAGCATGTGAGTACTTTGGTTGGTTTGAGTCTATGGAAAAGATTGTTACAGTATGTTTGGTGATTAGACAATGAGGTTATGGAGTGCACTGGTGATGCTTTGAAATTTTAATGCATTATGGTATTGCTATTATTGAATTATGGGAAGTTTTGAAAAGAGAAAATTTGTTTGGGTAAACTTATGTGATTAGAGTTGTCATCGGGCCATTTGAAGTAAATATGGAGTGTTACTGACTTGATCATTAGTAGTTTTGGGGTTCTTAGTTTATTTGTTGCGAAAGGTTAAAACTCTTACTTTTGGGGATAATTTAGAGACGGTTTTGAAATGACAAGGGAATATTTAGTGGTGCTAAATTTTGGGTTAGTGCAAGGAGTTCGTCTTCGAGTTGCAAGGTGAATTCTAGGATCTTTAGGTGGTGATGTGTATTATGCGTTATTTTGGGAAGTGAGAATAGCGGCTAGTTAGTTCGATTACTAGTTTTGAATACACCATTCAATTTGGGTAATTGATAAAGGGGATAAATGTATAATGACCCTTGAAATTTTTGGATGATTCAGTGGAGTAAAATCTTATTTATTCTTTAGCAATATTATTGTTAGCTGTCTTAAACTATACTTGAGGTGATCTAATCTGGTTGCATTTATTGAATAAGTCTTGTCTTGCCACCATTGCTGAATATGTGGAATAGGGTGTGAAGTTTGGGAGCCTTATTTGTTTCCTAAAATTTTAATTTGGATTTGATAATTTGTTTGGACTCTTGTAAAGATTGATTTGAGAATGTTTCAACGAAACTATTTGGAGGGTATGGGTGTATGATGTTTAGCTGATTAGTAAACCAATCATAACAAAAGGTGATCTGTTGAGCCATACGACTTGTGGTACTGTAATAAATCCAAGCTTTGAGGTCTAAGGAGTTCATTAGTAGACTTTGGATTTTTGCGAGTGATGGGATGTTATTAGTTCATTGTTGGAGTAGTTCATTGTTAGAAGATCAATCCTTTTAGAGTTTGGCTTACTTAGTTGAGCTGGAATTATTTTAATTCTTTCCATGGCTACTAATTCTTACCGTGATTGATTAGTTGGTAGAATATCTTATTTGTTAGTTTTAAGTTAGTTCCTTTTCGGTGAAGTGGGAGTATTATATCAGGGAGATTTTTGTGGAAGTATTCCTGTTGGTTTGTAGCTACGGATGGTAGTAAGACGTCATGAAAATTAATTTGTATTTTGAAAACTTGACTATTATGGAGTTGGATGGGAACGGAAAATTTGATAGCTAGAAAAGGAATATTCAACCTTGATGTACCACTTTAGTAAAAAAAAAAAAAAAGAGAGAGAAGATTTTGGGGATCGAAGATGTAGACAGTTTTATAGATTTAGTCTGTTTGGGTTAGTAGTTTTTGTGATAGCCATAAAAGTTTGTGCAACAGATATGATTGGTCATTTTGAGTTTAATGAGTGCACTCAGCTTGAGTGTGGTTAGTGTCTTGGAAAAACTAAGAATTAGATTTCTGTATGTGATTTGGTAGAGTCTGATTGGTGCTTTATTAGGTGTTCAACAAGATAGGAGGATGCACTATTGTTTAAAATTTTAATTTTGGAGTTTGGAGAATATGGTAGAATTGGTTATGATGGTCTATTTCAAACATTTTATTAGTGGTTTGTGCTATGCTTTGATTGCCTATTGAAAACTATGTTGGTGAGTAATGAAGAGGTTAATGAGATGAATCATTGAGATTTTGGAGTTTTAGAAGACATGATGACATTGGTTAGAATAATCCTTTTGTTTGAATTGCACTATTGATGCCAGATTTTACGTACGAGTGGTCCACTTGGAACAAGATTAGATGCACTTGGATGTAGTAATGTTGGACATAATGAGGCAGTAACTATCGAATGTTGGCAAATTTTTGGAGTTCTTGGATATTCGAAATGTTCAATCTTATGGAGGCATGAGTCTGTTCAGAGTTTTAAATAACTACATACATTTTTCTTTGATCTTGATGTAAGTGATATGGAGTAGAATAGAGATTGGAACAAGGACATGAAAATCGAGTTTGGAGTTTGTAGTTGATTGGCTCACTAAGTCAGTACATTTTATTGCTATTAACATGATGTATAAGTTGGATCGTTAGTGCAGTTGTATTTTAGGGAGATTGTTAGACTCTCTGGTGCACTTGAATCAATTGTGTCAAATTGTGATCCCCGTTTTGTATCTAAGTTTTGGGGTGCCTTACAAGTAGTGATGGGAACTTGTTTACTTTTTAGTTCTACTTACCACCCGCAAACTGATGGTCAGAGTGAGAGCACTATACAGACTTTGGAGGATTTATTAAGAGCATGTACCTTAGAGTGGAGAGGAAATTGGGATGATCAATTGTCGTTGGTGGAATTTTCTTACAATAATAGTTATCATTTGACTTTGGCAGTTACTCCATACGAGGCTTTGTATGGACAAAAGTGTAGATCCCCCATATGTTGGCATGAGGTTGGAGAAAGGCAACTTTTTGGACATGACTTGGTGGAGGATGCGAATTTTTAAAAAAAAACACTATTCGAGAAAGGTTTGTAACCACTTAGAATAGACAGAAAAGTTATGCAGATAATCGTAGGAGGGATTTGGAGTAATTAGATGGCCATATGAATATTTTTGAAATGATGGAAATCTAGTGGCTATTATTTTGACATTCTTTTACAATTTTGGTGGTCTTAATTTGATTGATGGGGTTGGTTGATTAACTTCTTTCATAGATTTGGGCTAGTTCGATTTCTGGTTATATTGTAAGAGATATTCTTTCGAGCGGTCATTGGAGGGATTTGGAGTTTGTAACTAGAGATATTGTACTTCTTAAGGTGTCCCCATAGAAAGATGTTATTCGGCTTGGCAAAAACAAAAAGTTGAGTCCTCACTATATTGGGCTGTTTAAGGTTTTGGAAAGCATAGTTGAGGTGGCCTATCGTTTGGCGTTGCCGCCAAGTTTGGTTAAAGTTCATAATGTTTTTCATGTGTCGATGTTGAGGAGATATGTGCATAGTCTGTCCCAAGTTATTGATAATGAGCCACTACATGTTCGGGATGATTTAACCTATCATCAGCAACCCGTTGAGATACTTGATACGAAAGAGAAGGCTCTTCGCAACAAAATCATTTTATTGGTTAATGTGTTGTGCTGCAATCATGTGGATGAAGTAGCCACATGAGAACGTGATGAGGAGATGGCGAGAAGTACACGCATTTGTATAATTGAGGTTAGTATGCAATTTCGAGGACGAAATTTATTTTAAGGAGGGAAGGATGTTACGGCCTAGAAATTTTATTTATCTTGTTAATTATTTTGGCCGTTTGTTAATTGGGAGTTTTATGGTGTGGGTCCTAATTAGCAATTTTCTTTTCTGCACAATGTAGTTACTATGTGCGTTATTATTAGTTTGAGGGCACATGTATAATTATAAATTACAGTAGTTAGTCTATATTAGTTGGATACGTTAATTATCAAGTCAGCTACAAATTAGGGGTTCTATGTTAGTGGGTAGTTTTAAAGTTACATGTGGAGATATTTTAACGGAGTAGGGTTTTTTTTTTTATTATTTGGAGAGAACTATCGAAAAAGGAAATTTGAGAGAAGAAGTCGAGGGAACTGAGTAGAAGAGCAAAGCACTTTTGGGTTCGGCTGATTGGTGATCGATTGGGTAAGCGTTTCTTTTCCCCTTCATTCTTGTTCTTTTCCCATCATTCGTAGTTCATGGGCTGGGGTAGAGTTGGATCGTTGGAAGGCATCAAACAATGGATTACTGAGAGATTAATTCAGTTTCATTGTTTTGGTACCAATCGATTTCTGTTAACCAAATTGACTTATGAAGTGGTGGAGTTTGGGTATGGGATCAAGAGGCGTGGAGTATTGGCCAAGTGTGGGATTGTGGATTTAATAATAACAGTGGCAGAAGGAATAAAATGGTCTCGGGTTTTGATTTAATGTTGTGCATGCGTGAGGTGTATATAGTTTAGGGGTAGACAAACTGATTTTTTAGAAGAGAAACAGGTGGTATCATGGTTTGCTCTTGGAGTTCGTGGATGGATTTTTGGTGGTTACTGGTGGTAGTAATTAGGATTAGGTTAGGTTTATTTTAATACGAATTGGTATTCTGTATTTACATTAATGTGTAATTGAATAGTTGGTCATCCCGTGTTTTGTTATTTTGTTCAGGATAGCCACTTTTCGCATACGTTGTTCGATCGCATTAATACTTTTTGGATCCAGGTGAGTGGTTAAGCATGTTACGTATTTGCAAACTTCCCCGTATCCCTTAAATTATTGTTTTAGAAAATTAATGATTGAAATTGGGAAGATATATTTGTTTTATTTGGTTCTTGAAATTGGCATGCGGACTGGTGAAACCATTTGTTGATCGAATAATCTTTTGGTGAGAACTTTGTGGATATTGATGGGAACATTTATTTTGGAAGTCCAGGGAAATTAATCCTCTGTGTGCGGGTGACTCTGGCCATTAGGGAAGAGACCGGATTAGGCCGGTGACCCTAATGCTCAACGGTTGTTATTGGCCGGATCGATCTTAGGGAAAAGTTCCACGGGCTGCCTACTCGTGGTGACTCTAAGTTCTGATATTGGATCCCATTTTGAGATATTTATTCACTGGCACTTGGTACTATTGATTTTGGTTGTGGTTCCCCATTGTTGTTGGAGATTGGATTGAGAACACGATTAAGACTTATCGGATGAATCATTAATTGGATTAATGGATTATTTTGTCGTGCACCGCATATGCCAAATTTATATTGACATGGTAAATTATTTTGATCCCTATTTCAGAACTTTATTCTAATATACATGCTTTGCCATTCACTGAGCTCGTCAGCTGACGGATTTATTCCAACTTCTTTTTCAGGCAAGTTGGGCAGTTAAGAGAACTCTAACGGTATCTCAGGATGTTCTATTGTTTGACCTCTTTAGGGTGTCTCATCATATTTTTATTTTATTAATCGCTTCCGCATTTGAAACATTTTGTCAGACATCTCGATTTTTTTATTACTGTTGGATCACTGGATTTTATTTGGTTGATGGGATGTTTGTGCCCCATTCTTTTTGTGGAATTTATTGGTTGGAAATGTTCTGAATAAAAAAATATGGTTGACTGTTTGGTGGATCCTTACTTGTGAGTTTTTATAAATTTATTTTTAGGCTGCATATTCTACGAGTTTTGGTCTTGTGGTTCATGGCCGGTCACTTCTCATTTTGGGGTGTGACATGTTGGTACAAGCTCATTCTCCTCATTCCGCACAACGGTGACCCCGGATTTCTTCGGTACCACTTGGACTGGACTCACCCATTTACTATCAGCTATGGGATAAATGATGCCCACATCTAGCAACTTCAAGACTTCAGCACGGACTACATCTTTCATAATTGGATTCAAACGGCTCTGGGGTTGGCGAGATGGTTTGACATTATCCTCTAAGGCAATATGATGAGAACAAAGAGTAGCATCAATCCCTTGAATATCCGCAATAGTCCACCCGATAGCTTTCATATGTCCCCTTAATGTCTTGAGCAACTTCTCCTCTCGGGGATTCCCAAGAGAAGAAGATATAACCACAGGATAAGTCTCGTTGTCTCCAAGGAAAGCATATTTCAACGTGTCGGTAGAGGTTTCAACTCCAACTTTTGTGGTTCAACATTGGATGGTAGAACTTTCTTGTCAAGTGGGGGAAGTTCTTCGAATTCATCAAACCTTGGAACCCAAGAATTCATTGCACACACTTGATCCTCCTCATTAAGCAACGATATCAAATAATTAACTTCAGAAGACTCAAGAAATTCGACCTCCTCAGCCGTGAGAGCAACTTCCAAAGGATCACTATAAAGCAATTCATCCACGTGTTCTTCCACAAGAGTATCGATGAGGCTCACTTCATTCACATTCTCGTCATCCCCTATTTGACTGCCCACATTAAAAACATTGACCTCCATCTTCATGTTACCGAAGGTCATGTTAAGAAGTCCATTTCGACAATTGATAATTGCATCCGCCGTGGCTAGAAAAGGTCTTCCAAGAATAACCGGAGTAGAAGTAGCCAAAGAATCATTCGGATTTGTGTCAAGAATTACAAAATCCACCGGATAGACAAACTGGCCAACTTGTACCAAAACATCTTCTACGACGCCCCTTGGTGTACGAATACTCCGATCGGCTAGCTGTAGCGTAACACAAGTAGGTCTCATCTCTCCCAACCCAAGTTCTTGATAAACAGAAAACGGAAGCAAATTGACACTTGCACCAAGATCTAGTAAAGCTTGCTCGATACGCTTTCCTCCAATGGTGACCGCAATAGTAAGGCTCCCTGGATCCTTGTACTTTGGAGCGATATTCGTTTGAATGATAGAACTCACTTGCTCGGTAAGGAATATCTTCTTTTGAACATTAAGCTTGCGCTTCCGAGTGCATAGATCTTTAAGAAACTTGGCATATGATGGAATTTGCTTGATTGCATCCATAAGAGGAATGTTGATCTTCACTTGATTGAACAACTCATGCAACTCCGCATTCAAATTGGGTTTCGCTAAAGCCCTCAAACGGTTAGGAAATGGTGCCGGTGTTGGAATAACTCTAGGATCCGGTACACTTTGCTCCTTTGCCTTTCCTTTACCATTTTCCTTTGAAACTTCTTTGCTTGCCTCCTTGGGAGATTCCCCAAGGGTTGATGTTGGACTTGAACGATCGATAGGAGGGGGCAACAAAGATGGTTCCGAAGGCATCACCACTTGGTTGTCAACCGTCTTTCCACTTCGAAGAGAAATAATAGCCTTTGCTTGCTCGGGGAAAGTCACCGAAGAGCTAGCAAAGTGAAGACCTTGAGAATTAGGTGGAATAGACGTTGTTTGCGGGTTGGGTTGAGGTTGCGTTGGAAACTTCCCTTTTTCTTGTTGAAGCATTCCCACGGTAGTTGTCAACTTCCCCAATTGATTTCGAATGTCATTCATCATCTGAGTTTGTTGCTCATTGATCGCGGTTTGACTTTGCAAGAGAACACTGAATTGATCTTCCCAAGAACGCTTTGGTGGTTGTTGAAACTAAGCAGGTGGTTGCTGAAATTGGTTTGCATGCGGGAACGAACCAGAAGAAGCAAATCCCAGTGGTCCTTGAGCTTGGGGGAAATGGAAAGCATTTTGAGGTTGCTTCCAAGGCAATTGAGGAGCGGGAGGAGCTTGAGAGGAACCCCCTTCATTAGATTGATTCCAACAGAAAGCCGGATGTTGACGAGTACCCGGATTATAAGATTGAGAATAAGGATCGAAACGTTGAACGGCTTGAACCTCTTCCGGAGCAATCCCATTAATCACATTCTTCAAAGCCGAAATGTTTGGACACGCCTCGGTAGAATGGCCCACCATCTCACAAATAACACAAACTTCCTCCACTTGGCGTACTACTTTCACTTCTTGAGATTGAGCACTTTTAAGCTCCAACTTGTCAAGCTTCCGAGCAATCTCCTCCAAGCGAGTTTCAAAAGCACTTTGCTCCGAGATAGAAAATTTCCCCGTACCAGTGGGACCTTGATTGAACATAGCTCTTTTCCCCGGATCTGTAAACTACCATGCTTGAGTTTTCTCGGCCAAAGACTCATAATAATCCCATGCATCCTCCGGTGTCTTCGCCATAAAGTCGCCTCCACCCAAAGTGTCTAGAAGCTTTTTACTCTCTTGAGAACACCCCATGTAGAAATAGTTGACTTGAAGATACAACGGGAAATTGTGATGAGGAATTGCCATAAGTAAGTCCTTGTACCGTTCCCAATACTTGTGAAAAGTCTCATCCTCCATTTGCTTGAAATTCTGAATCTGATCCATAAGCAATTTCGTCCGACTGGCCGGAAAGAACTTTGTAGTGAAAGCATCTTGAACCTCCCTCCAAGTACGTAATGAACGAGGCTTTAATGAATTGAACCATTGTTTCGCCTTATCCTTCAAAGTGAATGGGAATAGCTTAAGGCGAGCTTGATCAAGTTGATTCTGAGCAGGGACCAAGGAATGTAAAACAGACTCAAACTCCCGGATATGAGAATACGGATCCTCCAACCCTCGACCCCGAAATTCTGGAATTACCCGAAGATACTCAGCTTTGAATTCAAAGACATTCCCAGCGGCTGGAGTTGGAATATCGATAGGCGATATTTGAGGACCCCTTTCTGGATTAAGATATTCGCGAAGAGTACGAACAGCAGCTTCTTCGGCCATTGGGCCTTTGCGAATAAGGGTGCGATTTAATTTGCGAGGCGGAGAATGCGCAGGATAAGCCCGAGTGATACTCCGGATTTTAGGCGGAGAAGCAGAACGATGAAGCCGATTGGAAGTTGGGCTTCGGAACACAGGCATACACAAAAGAAATACTTCTAACTAACTACCAGCAAGCTACCAGACTAGAGGGGCTATGCCGCCACCTCATCTCAACAAACAGAATATGCGAGGGGTTATGCCACCACCTCGGCTAAGCAATGCAATCAAATTAAGCAAAGTAAACTAAACTAACTAAGCACACACTCAATATTTAGCTTGGTTTCGTTACACCTCAGGTTTGACAACAAGGTCAGGTTAGAGATATCCACCAAACTAAATACAAGCAACTAACACATACGCTAACACATAAACTACTACTAAAAGACGAAAGCGGGATACTTACAGTAGTTTGTCGAACCTCCAAGAAAGCCATAATAAGAAATCCCCGGCAATGGCGCCAAAAATGCTTCGTTTCGCTTCGATATAATGGAATAACGCCCCAAGTGTAGGGCTTAATACGTCATTTGAAGCATAATAATCTGGAAGACCGGGATTGTACCCACGGGAATAATTATATGGCTTAACTCGAATTTGTAGGTGTAAGCAAGGATTTCGGCTGTTAGGTAGCCAACCGAGTTTCACTTTGAACGGTGGAAGTTTAAAAGGCTAAATTGAAAACGAATAAACTATATAAAAGATAAGCTAGGTCTAGGAATCACTAGCACTCATGACTCGAGCTAAATCACATTTTTCACCAATTCACGCGATTTAAAATACACAATTGTAGGTACCTAAACCGGGAAATAGAGATTCGATTATCAAGCTAGCTCTAGAACTCATTTGGTAAACACCTCGAGTGACAGAGCTCTAAGCATCATGTGTGGTGAGTAGGCGATGCTCCCACCTACACATGATCAAAGAGGTTAACACCTCGACAATTTACCAAACGAATCCGAACCCCACATCAATTTTCAAATCTAAAAATTAAAGCTTTATTGGTGAAAAATGCAATTTTTGCCCAAGCCATGGGATGCTAATCATCCCATGACCTAACCCTTGAAACTACTCACGCATATCTATGAAGATAAGAGCAAGCAAAAATCTACTTAGCATAATTGAAAAGGCAAGACTAGAAATAAATTGGATCAAACAATAGATCGGGAAAAGAGTAACAACTTTATTTAAAGCAAGAGTAGCAAAAGAGAACTAATTAATGCAGAAAATTAAGAAATAAAGTGCTGAAAAATGAAGAACACTCAAGAACAATTTGAATCTAATCCTAGATTTCAAAAGTACTCTAAAATCTATTCCCTACTTGCTTTTGGATCTCATTACATCACCCTTTTATTCCTCAATCGGAATATTCCCACGATGCTCCGAAGATGCTCCGCTAAGCCCTTCGGTACCGATTGCCAAAACCTTACATTACTGAGTTAAGGGATCGGTACCGATTGGAACAATTCCTTTCGATCAATACCGAGCCAGTTAGGGCCAGTGTTAAGCAGCTCGGTACCGATTGGAGCAAAAACCTTCGATCGATAGCGAGCTCTTATCAGTTCTGAACCTTGTCTTCTTTTCGCCTTGGCCACAGCTTGGCCACAGCTTGGCCATGCCTTGGCCATGACTGATTTTGCCTTGGCGTAGCTTGGCTGGATCCCTTCTGCCCGGCCTGTTCTGCTTTGGCTGTTGCTTTGGCCGTTGGGCAACTTCAGGCCATGACACGCCTTAGGCCACAAAAGCTCCTTATTTGGCGATTCTCCTACAAAACGGCCCAAACAAACTCTACGAGCAAACACAATCAAAAACAACTAATTAACAAATAAATTGAACAAAACCTAGACACTAGTGCACCCTTTCATTACATTTTCGGGTACTTATCAGTGGGCAGATCCGGGCTTTCAATATCATCTGTGCCTTCCACTTGGCTCTCTCTGTGCACTTGCTCTGAACCAGCAGAAGCAACTGAGTCAACACGCCCATCACCACCGCCTCCCTTTGGCACCCCTCCGCCGCCGAGCACAGCAACAGCAGCGCCCCGGCCGCGTACTCCATCACCGAATCCGACACCTTCAGTATGATCCTTACCAGCGGTGAGACCGTCAGCGTGTGCCCTAATCTCCTCCTCACATTCCTCCAAAACCCCTTTCATTCCCCTCACAAATCCCCCACTTGCCCTCTTCGCCGTAACCCTAATTTCACAAACCCTAGTTGTCAAATTAGAACACATGTTAATGAAACCATCGTAGTCTATCACAGCTGATTACTTCAAGTTTGTGAAATCTGCGTTTATGGTTTGCAACACTGGTAATCCTAGTTGTATATGCACATGTAGTGCAAAAGAAAATGGTATATGTATGTATATGTACTGCAAAACCCTAGTTGTAGATTCAGTCATTGCAAAAGAAAAGGGGTAATAAGGTAAATTCAACACTTCTGTTAACAGCATACCCACGATTTCAGCAAAATGGAAGTTTAAGGGGGTTAAGTGTTGGATTTTATAGTTAAAGGGGGCAATGTGTGGCCGGGTGGTAGTGAAAGGGGGGTTACTGTAATTTCCCCTAAGTTAATTAGAGTTACGAAGCAGAACGCTTTAAAAGGGATGGAGGGAGTAGGTTTTTTAGGTGGATGTGGATTGTAAGTAAATTGTTTAGGACCATGTATATATTCACGTTATTGTGATGCTCCAGTTGCAAGGGTTTTTTTACAAGTGGCACTCTTGCTCTCGTTCCCGCGTAATGAACTGGTTACTTAGAGGTTTATGTTTGCACTTAATTGCGCATTATGATTGCGTTGTGTCAACAACCATGTATGTACATACCATAACATAACCTCTTAATCTAAGCTGTTGTTGATGTTCACGTGCATTACCTTCTTGTCTTTTGATGATGGAACAAAGATTGCATACTCGTGATCTATGTTTTAACAGTGTTTTAAAAGAAAGAATTAATTGTTAGCGGAGCCTATCCGACTAGATCCAACTAATTGCTATAAACGGATTAATCGCCAATTACTAATTGCAATAAGCCTGATATTTTGGGCCGAAAGCTGCAAAAGCAAAGGTACATGTTGGTAAATTAAGGAATTAGCTTCTACATAACCACTGTAGCGCTACATATGCTTAGAGACCGACTTCAATGTGAAATCCTTCTGAATTAAACAAGTCCGAATATCTTGAGAACGGTTGTGGGTTATGTAACTGTGAGGTTTCCATGACATTGCAGCTTGCAAATTAGACTTCCCAGCAATTCATTTAGTCTGAAAATTTTACCAGATTTACCGAATGGCTCTTTTGTTGCAACTGATTCATAACTTTTACGTGTTCACATGTTTTTCTTTTGTAAACTCTCGGAGTTCGTTCTAGAGTTTTTGTTGTTGCATTTGGTCGCTGTTTATGACCCGTAAATGAATTAAACTTGCAGAAACATGTCTGATTATCTGGAACAGTTCGTTCTCCACCTCTTTCTTATTGGAAAATGATATGGCGCATTCCTTCAACGCCGCGAATGCCGCGAATCCAGCAACACTTTATAATTTATATGACTAGCTATCCAGCAACAAATCAACGCTCTTGATTACATTATATGCACATGTAAAATTATAAAAACACGATATAATTTAAGTTTATATTCCTTTTAAAAGTTTATATATGTACAAGTTATAAAACTTCCATTATACTTGTACAAGGTTATACATATTCAGGTCATATATGAAATTTATATGAGAAATATTTGACTACTCTGGGTTTCGCAAGCCTAATCAAGCCGAATACTGTTAGGTTCAAGTTCAACTCATTTATTAAACTAGCCTAAAATGGAGGCTAATGTTCAGTTGGTTTAGTACCCAAATCGAACTCAAACGAGCCTTTATTGAGTCAAGCTTCAACATTTCATAAACGGCTCACTTCATTTGCAGCCCTAGGCCTAGGCTAAATAACACCGGTACAACATTAAATTAAATATCACGCGAGGAAATTCTAAAAGATCTCAGTTTTATAAAAACCGTGATAATTATGTTCACGTACAGTTTTTTATCACAATTTGGTAGTTTAACAGAGATTGCAGAATTAGAAAAGTACAATTGTATAAAAACTTAGGGTTATAGTGTATCTTTTTAATCATAAGTCTACGTTTTAGATGGTTGTACAAGTTCACTAAATCATCTCTACCTAAACATGTTTTAAAAAGTGCTCTAATAACCATGGCCATTAAAATCTTAATCCATAATATTGCACGATCGTGTTATTTATCCAAATAACCAAACTTGTTTCAGCTAAGTGATCAATTCATTTTTGAATCATAGCCAGTAACCATAAGAGACATTTGGTAAATGTCTACACCAAAATCAAATTCATTTTTGAATCATAGCCAGTAACCGTAAGAGACATTTGGTAAATGTCTAAACCAAAATGAGTAGCTGGAATTCTACAAATTTCTCTCTCTTTTTCCGATTATAAGAAACACAGTACTCCTCTGGCCTTCACCATTTCGATTTAATACAATACGGAATTGAGAGATAATTAGAAAAGGGGAGCAGTGCAATTTCGCTTCTTGAGCAAGTAGGTCGGCACATTTTGTCACTTTCGCGCATGACATGCTTAATCCATGGATTGCCCAGCTCCTGGAGAAAGGGACATGCAAACAAGGAGAACAATATGAAGTTGATGGCGGCTAGTAGTTTAAGTGACGAGGTTGATAGCATTCGAGGCATCCGATTCGATTTCCACAAAGGATATGCATGTTTCCCTGTTTAAGAGTTTGAGCCCATGATAAAGAGACCAAATTTTTGCCGTGTGGCCCCAAACTGAGCCCAGTTTACTTGAAAAAGTAGTGATCCACTTTTCTTGCCTAGCCAAGGCGTGTGGGGAAGACTAAGAGTATGGAAATGAATCCCTAACCTCATGCGCAGTATGCGAGGCTATATGCCCCGCCAAATCCTCCTGTTCTTTTGAAATGAGCGTTACCACAAAATTTGAGAAGTTTTATTTCTCGATACCGTACCCAAATCCAAAGTTATTACTTGCACCCAAAACAGAACTCCTACCCGACGAATATGATTTTTGTGTTTCATAACCAAACCATACAGCGTACACCCTATTATAGACAGAAATATGATAATTATAGAAATGCTACCTATTTTATTATTATTATTAGTAATAGTATTTCTATTATTGTTATTGTTTGTATTTTTATTATATGTGCATGACACTTGGCTTAACCCTATGGATTTGAAAGTTATAAAGACAGATAGCATGCTCTTACACATTTAAAAGTTGAAGAGAAGTGGAAGCAATTGATTGAAGAAGATAGAAAGTTATTTCTTACATATTCTATTTCCGATAAATAGCCTCTTTAGACTTTGTAAGTTCTCTTGAACAAATCAAAGAGCTAGCATTTAATTTCTTTGTCTTAGATTGTTATTCTTGCCATCAATTCCACATTTGATTTGATTGTCACTTCACGTTCAATGAAGTTCTGAAACACAGCGTGAAACCATGAATTCACCTTTTGAGATAAGCCCCGTTGTCCCTTTTGTTTTGTTGTTGTCTTTGTTTGCTTTCGCTGTTGATCGCTCCGGAGAAAAAAATAGTGATAACAACTTTACTATACCAACGACATTACCGATGAAGAAAAAGTACTAGGTCAGTCAATGAGGAATAGTTAATAAAATTGCGAGGACAATAGTTCATTTAAGTTTTGATGAGGACAATAGTTCATTTAAGTTTTGATTGATAACAGAAAGAAGGGGAAATAAGCCATTAAAGACAAAGCCAACTAACGTTCTAATAAAAGACTGTTAGATGGGCGGAATGGACTTCGCATTTTGACAAGAATTTTGCCAACTGCACTAGGCAGTGGAACCTAACACGCTAATTGAGTCGGTAATAAAAGTAACTTGCGGCACGAGTTTCCATAACGTTCTTAAAGACATGTTGGTTAATGTTAATGACCTATTGGGCATTTAAATTGACCCAATTGAAACCCAATTCTAACCCAACTAATAAATGGTTGGATTGGGTCTATTTTTTAATAGGTGGGTTTGGGTTTCTTAATGGGTTTAAGTTCAATTTGTCACCCCTAATAGCACTGTAGATTCAGAGGCAAGCGCTAAAGTTTTGGTTAAAGATTGGAAAGCTCAGAGCGCTCACTACAAGAAATTTTGGATATCCCAACGGTTTTTTTAGCAACGGTTGCAAAAACCGTTGGTATAGATGGTCTATAGTAACGATTTTTAAAACGTTACTAGAAATAGGACTATAGCAACGGTTTTTATGTGACCGTTGCTAGATTATAACACTATAGCAACGGTTTTCCTTAACCGTTACTAAACACTGGCCTATAGCAACGGTTTTCAATAACCGTTACTATAAACTGGACTCTAGCAACGGTTTTCATTATCCGTTGCTTTTGTTATGGCTATTTTTCCTAAATTTTTGTTGTGATATTTTTTCCAATATTGTTTATTTAACGTATTTTTTTAGCATTTTGTGGTAATTTTTGAAACTAATCATTCATTTTGGGATTAATCATTCATCTTAATAAGAATAAAAAAAATATAAAATTGTGGACTGAAATTGAAAAAAAAAATCATATAAGATGACACTAAGGACAACAAATGTTAGTTGTTTGATATTTTTTCACCCATATTGATTTTTTATGCTTTTAATTACATTTTTTTTTAATTTTTTAGACTCATCTCATAGTAATGATTAACCAATCAAAAATATTTATGTGAATCTAACAAAAATTTAGAAATGGCAAAATTAATATTGAAAAAAAAAGGGAAAACAGAGAGCGTTTTTTTTTTTGGAACCTGGTGCATTTCAATTTAATTAATGAAAAGTGAATAATGGAACTATTTTGTAAAAAATAAACGCTTCGGATAAAAAAAAAATGAAACTAGTAAGTATTTGCATATTATAAACCGAAATTTTACCAAAAGAATAAAAAAAATCCGGCTAGTATAGTATAAATATTAAAAGATGTATTATTCCTCACAAGTCATGGGCTAGCTCATCTGGTTCGCGCGCGCGCGTGAAGACGGGAGGTCGCGGGTTCGATTCTCAGGAGGTGCAACATTATTTCCCAGCCACGCGGGCGCCACGTTAGCGATATGTGGGCGCCACATCAGCGCCACGTGATCGCCACGTCAGCACACGTGTGACATGGCAGTGCCACGTGGTGGCTTACATCACACAGTGGTTTGTTTTTAAAAAAAAAAGAAAATAGCCTTTAGCAACGGTTATAACCGTTGCTAATGGAACCGTTAGTAAAAAAAAATTTGTACCAACGCTTGACAAAACCGTTGCTATAACCCTATAGCAACGGATATATTGCAACGGTTTGGCCAACGGTTCTAGAACCGTTGGTATAGACTAAAGGGGTCTTTACCAACGGTTTTTAGATTTTTTAGCAACGCTTTCGACCGTTGCTATAGAACGATTTTCTTGTAGTGGCTAAACGAGCCGAATCGAGCCGAGCTTTTGAAGATCCAAGCTTGTTCGTTAATTTTTTAAATGAACTCGAGCCGAGCTAGAGCTCAATTAAATTTTGACGAGCTGAGCTTGAGCTGAGTTTGCTTAGGTTTGAGTTGAACTCGAACTTGTTCACAAGCGTTAACAAGAGCCAATTTTTTTTTAGATATTTATGCTCTCATATTAGTATAAAACTGCAAATAAATTTTTAATTTTATACATGAGTAAGTAAGTTCATGCACATGTAAAATAATAAAAACATGATATAATTTAAGTTTATATTAATTTTAAAAGTTTATACATGTAGAAGTTATAAAACATCCATTATACATGTAGATGGTTTATACATATTAAGGTCATATATGAAATTTATATGAGAAATATTTGAATACTCTAGGTTTCACAAGCCTAATCAAGATGAAAACTGTTAGGTTCAAGTTGTACTCGTTTATTAAACTAGCCTAAAATAGAGGCTAACGTTCAGTTCATTAGTACCTAAATTGAACTCAAACGAACCTTTACAAGCTTCAACATTTCACAAACGGCTCACTTCATTTGCAGCCCTAAGTCTTAGCTAAATAACACAGGTACAACATTAAATTAAATATCACACGAGAAAATTCTAAAAGATCTCAGTTTTATCAAAACCATGATAATTATGTTCATGTCTAGTTTTTGATCACGATTTGGTAGCTTAACAGAGATTGCAGAATAAGAAAAAATACTAGGTCGGTCAATGAGGAATAGTGAATAAAAATTTCGAGGAAAATAGTTCATTTAAGTTTTGATTGATAACAGAAAGAAGGGGAAATAGCCATTAAAGACAAAGCCAACTCTTTTTTTTTTGTTGAAAATATCAATTTCATTTCATAACAAGCCGGAAGGCAAAGATTACATCTCTAAATACAGGAGTGCACCGAACTACCTACTTCGGGATTAATAGACACCCTGCAAAAGCAAATCAACGCTAGGTGCCGATATGAGAATCTCATCTGGGACTAGGTAGAGAGAAATCGAAACGAAGTCCCAGTACAAACCATTACACAAACAAAACCGATGTAATCAGAACAACAAACAGATCACAATCAAAAAGGCTGGCCGAAGACCAAATCCTCCTTCACCCTGACCTGCAGCCGTCTCCGTCGGCGCAAGGCCGGCCCATGATAGAAATCAACCAAATAGGCAGCCTTCTAGTCCTATGGACTGCTGTCCTTTTAGCACGTCAGCCGATCAAAGAAAACTCCGCAGCAAGCCTCCGCTGCCACGGCAAACTCCAACCACGCAACCGAAGCAAACCAAACTAGGTCCGACCGGCTGAACGTGGTCACGGCGACCGGCAACCATCAAGAAGACTATCTGTTGAAACCCATCCACAATAAAAGACTGTTGGATGGGCGGAATAGACTTCGCATTTTGTGTGACTGTTAGACAGTCTTTGTGGCTTTATGATTTAAGGCCCACTCCATGAATGGATTGCAATTACTTTGCGGAGTCCTTGCTGGTCATGTCATTCTTCGCTGGTCATGTTAGTCTTTGTGACTTTTTGATTTAAGGCCCACTTCATAAATGGATTGCAATGACTTTGTGGAGTCTTTGTTTGTCCTGTCAGTCTTTGCTGGGCCCACTCCATAATAGTACGAGAGGAGGAAAACTTTTTTACAGAGCAAGTAATAAATAATTTTTACAGGGCTCAATTACGCGTATTTAAAATTATTTTCGACAGTTAAAATTGGAAATCAATTTTGACAGACAAAAATTAATAGTTATCGGTCAAAATTGAAAAGCAGATCTCAACCATTAATTGCCGAAATTGACGGCCAAAATTGCGGAGCGGTAAATAACTTATTGAAGTTTCTCTCCTCCAAGAAATATGCCGTGAGTGATCGAAAGATTTTTTGAACGAGCCAAGGTGATATTGTTATATAAACAGAACCACCACGAAAAGATGAGAAAAGACTCTTCTCGTTAATTCTATGATAATGACATGTGACTTTACCCGTCTTGTTGCTTTTATGGAGTTCTAGTAATATGGCCATTAATTAGTGATTGAAAGGTTTTTATAGCAAGACTTAAGACCCATCTAACAAACTTGGAAAATGAAAGGGAAGATTTCTATCAAAATTGATTACTTTGGCATGCTACTTGCTAAGTAATTGTCGCCTCGTACGTATTTGGTCCCCCAGATATTAGTCAATGTGCAAACAACCTGAGATATGAATAAAAAACTAGTTTTACTTCGTGGAATTATGTTTGTGGGCTCCCCGTGCTGGCGCGCCCGAAAGAGTCGCCACCCGAATTTTTGAGATGAATGATCCGAGAAACCGAGAGTTTATTTGAGGGAAAAAGGCTTTTTGGTTTAGCGAAAAACATTGAGATTTTAGGTACGGGAGCCACGTTACGAATGAGGAAGGTTTTGTTAAAGAAAATCACCCCATTCGCTGGTAAAACCGGTCTCTACTAAACTCTTTCAAAGGGGGGGATTTAATATATCTTTTGAAAAATCAAGCTTTTTAATAAACTAGTAAAGGGAAAGGAGACATGGGTAATAGATCACATTGACGTGCACATGGTGTTAACTGTACAGTGATGATAAGGATGATGCTGAATGAAAGGTTTCTTTTGCAGAAACTGTCTGGATCTTAGTCTCCTCTTGCACAGCATTTTGTAATACCGCGCACGGTTTTACAGAATGCCGTGCGGGGTATCCTTTTTGCTTTCAGGCCTTTGTAAAGTTTCAGAATGCTGCCCAGCATCTTGAATAACACGTACGGGGTTTCCAACTGATATCGGACAGTGTTTTTACCACTGGACCATTCTGAAAAATACCACTCTTTCAAGGCATGAATGAAAATCATCTTTTATACTCTCGATCATTTGTAATGGCCAAAGAAATTTTATTTCTAAAACCAAGCATGGCTTATAGATATTGTCTTATTTTAAATGCATTGATACCTAATATTTCAGTAAACAGAATAGCCTTGACAGAGGATCACTATGATCCAGACAGTTTGAGCAAGAAAACGGTAACTACATGCATGAAACGCCGTGCGTTTGAGAACGCTATGCCGTGCGACGCGTCAAAGCGTCGCATGGTGTAGCTTGCTTAGCACAGAGGCCTGTTTATGTTTTGAAAATGGTTTTTAAGCTAGGATCCAACCCAAAGGGGGTTGATCCTGACTATGGAAAGGTTCCCTCAGGGATATGGAAAGAGCCTACCCCAAGAAAACTAGTTTATACCTTTGATCTTTGAGCCTGGATGGAAGTGGACAGCTACGGATGAATGCGGATGAGTCCGGGTGAGGAGAGGGGGTTGTGGACGTGGGTGGTAGGTGAGTACATGGGTAGTTGAAACATTAATGGAAGTGAAAGACTCACTTCAATGATGAGGAGAAAAATGGAAGACTTTGAGAAAAAAAGAACCTTGAGAATGGTTTTGGAGTCATTTTCTCAAAGCTTGGGAGTGAGGAATGGGTGTGAAAGCATGATGAGAAAGAAAGAGAATTCAAATGGTGGATGTATTTATAGGCAAAAGTCAATGATTTTGAAATTCAAATGGTGGAGGTATTTTCTGGGCGGGTCAGAAGTGCTTTTTCGGCTAAGTTAGCTTGTAGCAGTGGCTCAAGTGGGCGTGGCCGACAGCTAGCTGAGCTAGTCAGAATTTTATTCAAAATGCCGTGCAGTTGATCTCATGACCTCGTGTGGCGTAATGAAATCTATTATGCCGTGCGGTGTAGAGATGTACCGTACGGTACTAAGGGTCCAGTTCTGGGTTTTTGGGTTTGCTTCGGTCTTTTGGTTCAAGGAAGTCCTTCATCCAAGCTCTCGGAGGTATTTGTTTCCTTTGTTTCATCATCGGGACATTTAAAACACTTTCAAGATCCGGATTGGGGTGTATACAATATTCTTAAAAATTGCAAACTTTTTAAAATGAGAACTGTGAATGAATTAAGTTGTATGAAAATTGAAACCTAATAACTTTTGTAGTAAAAGCTAAAAATGATTTTATTACTAACTTATACTCTCAAAGTTGAAAATAATTGAAACTCCAAAAGCTGTACACAGGGCCGGCCCAATGGGGAGGCCCAAGAGGCCGCCGCCTTGGGCCTTCACATTTTGGGCAAAAATGGGGCACCCATTCCTAAATAAGTATATATATTTTCTGTGTGCAATTATAATACAAACTCCTTTTGTGGTTTAGTGGTAAAGTGTTTGCTTTTTCATATAAGATGCTTGGGTTCAAATCCTGGTAGGGTATTCTTTTGCAAAAAAAAATTTCTTCTATGTAGAGCACTATTCCACCACTTGCCCTAGGGCATCTAAATATCTTGGGCCAGCCCTGAAGTCTGTACAACATCTCTACAATAGTTTGGATGGTGTAGTATTGGGGAAGTTTTTTGTGGTCAAAATACTATTGATGAAGCTATATTCAAAGCTACTAATCTTGTAGACATATTTTGGTTGGTCCTTTTCCAACTGTGTTTTCTTTTGGTGTTTTGAGTCGCATATGAATCTAATTATCAGAGGTGAACGTTCAATTCTGGCTAGTTAGGATGCTTCCTCCCTGTTATGATGCTTTCGTGTCCTTTGATCAATCTCTTTCATCTTTGTACTTCCATTGTTGACGATAAATTAATTTCTTAATTTTCTTTTGGTTGATGAAAAATGAAAATCTATAAAACTAAAAGTTTGAGAATATGTTCAAATTCTTCAAATCACTTCGAATCTAAAACTTCATGATAGGATATTTGATAAATAAATAAATAAACAATGCACATTGTTTGAAGAAACTAAAATATATGAAATTACTCTCCGAAAAGGCGACCTATCAAACCGGATCTCTTAGTGGGCCTTAGAGCTTGCTAATTTTGACATCTGCTATGAGCCAAATACGGCAATCAAAGCTCAAGTGTTAGCTAATTTTATGGCCGAACTGACCCCAAAATCTACTGAAGCAACAGAGCCTTAGCCGACCGAACTCGGAGGAATGGATTTGCTTCCGAAGTGGCGCAGGCCGGCTTGGCAAATGTTCCATGGAGATGTGTGGAAGCTCAATGTCGATGGTGCCTTGAACAACCGAGGCGCGGAGGCTAACTGGAGTTGTCCTGATCATCCCATGTGGCATCATCCGCTAGTGTGCGATTACCGTTATTAAGTGGCATATTTTAAAAAGTGAAATACCTATTCTCTTATTGTACAATTTTAGAATATACAAAGTGTGAGTCAGTTTCAAAAATTTGTTCACACTAAAAAGTGCACATAAAATCGAACCCACACCCAACGGATGCGATGTATGTGTATCATAACCGAACTACATAGCCTTCGATTTCAACCTGAACCAAAATATACCCACTACAGTTCTTGTTTTAAAATAAAAGGAAAATCAATCTTTAATAAGCTACCATCATTTTCCATTCAACACATTTATTCAAAATAAGGAATCTCTTGAACTTTCACCGGCGCACCTATAACAAACACTATAATAATATATACTTAAAAAGAAACCAAATAAGGCACGTCAGGCAACACAATGCCAAGTTTACAGCCACACAACCTCTTGTTTACACTAAAAAAAAAAATAACAAAAATGATACTCCCTTCGTCCCTTTTTAAGTGTCCTGCTTCGTAACTCCAACTTATTAAAAAGACATCATTATTATACCTTTCACATCAATTTTTTCCTCCATCATTACCCATCATCATTACACTTTTACTTACTTACTTTTCAAAATGGAATTTATTTTTATGGACAAAATAGACAATTCATCAATTTTTACTCACTAACTTTACAAAATGGACACTTATTAAGGGACAGCCCAAAATGGAATACCGGACTATAAATAAGGGACGGAGGGAGTATAAATTATAACGTTAGGGACTACAAAAAAGATTAAAAATTATAACGTTAGGGATGCATACAGAACCGTATAGCCCATATTTCTTCAGTTCATCTACCCATGGGGCGTTGTTAGTTTTGAAATCGTAATACCCGACAAGTTTTGGTTTCATATAAGAAAGTCTCGATACTTGTGTCGGCTGCTTTTGCTCGGTGTTCTTGAATCTATAGTCAGTTGTGTTTTGTGCAGTAATTCATGTCTCGAATTAGATAGTTTGGTACAGTAACTCGTGTCTCGAATTATATAGTAGTTTGGATTATGAATGAAGTGACTGACTTAACCAAAAAAAAAAAACACAAACCCGAAATATTCAAACTGAATAACATCCCCAAGACTTAATTCATTAGCAGGTATAAAATAAAGCCATACTGTAACGTCCCGATTTTCCAAGGAATTTCGGAAGTATTAAACCTAAAATACACTGAATTTTATAAACTACTAGACTCGTATTTATCGTTATACAAAATCTACATAAAACAAAAATACAAAAAAGAAATAAAATCTAACATTTTATTTAAACATCTTCAGAGCGACTCTAGTGTTGATACAGATCTCAAGCATCCTCGGTCTTCGCCCTTGATATTCCTCCTGAGTCAAACAGCTCCATCATTGAATCCTGCACCCTCTGGCAAATTGATCGCCGAAGCAAACGATTTACCAGGATACAAACGTATCCGTGAGTGATAATTCACCCAATAGAATAATTCCAATCCTACCAACCTCTTACTGTACAATTAGCATTTAGTAATAACAATAATATCACAATTGATAATAAACGAAAGGTACAGAATTATAACACATCATCTTTTTCTTTACTATCCATCATCTTACATGAAATCTAAGGATCATTTCCACGAGATCCTTTCCTCCCGCATCCACTAACTACAACCGTCTCATGGGTCCACCCTTCCTCTTGCTTATCCTGCACCAGGGTCTTAGGTGAGCGCACCTAAGTTATGTACCGAGTATGTTCTCACTTAAGACCATAATAGGAGGATCGAGTCATCCCATGACGTATCGTACATTAGGGTCGGACATCCACTACCTCACGCTAACTATAACTGTCTCATGGGACCCATTTTCTTTCCCAAGAGAAACTTCCCATGACGTATCATACATTAACGTCTCACTAACACAATCGTCTCATGGGACCCATTCTCTTCCTCGAAGTGAAACTTTCCATGACGTATCATACATTAGCGTCACAACATATCTCATCACTGGGCCCCGCAGGTAACCCATTTCAACACAGGGCCCCATAGGTTACCCTTGCCATCACCATGGCTTAAATCATAATCCACACACTCACACTTTCAACACTTTACCATTTTCCATTTACTTAACATCGTCTACATGATTCTCTACTCATAACCACCCAGTGAACCTAGGTCCAATCTAGCACGTACAACATGATCTATCAATAACAAGATAATGCATACAAATGATACATTACAATGACATAACGAAATATAACAATTGATACGTGCAAGTAATTAAATACATAAGGGTTTTGGATTGGGCCGGTGCCTTTCGGATATTTAAGTTTTATCGAACAAGTATATATTCTTTTATAATTAAAATTCTTAAAATTTTTATAACCAAGATAATGTTATCACATTTATAAACGGAATAAATCTTTTATTTGTGACTAGTAAATATTATACTAACATTATCAAGGACAATATTTTCATAACATATTTATCATTTTCCGTTGCTAATGTTACACCCTAGTGGTAACATAAAGAAAATGCTATTGGGCCGAAATTGGTGCCGATTGTAACTTAATATATTTATTTAGGCCAAAATAATACACTAGAGTAATTAGGAGGGCCAAAGTATGATTTTAACAAGAGAGATTTGAAACCCAGTTCGTTGGTTTCACTTGCATGTCACGGACGAGAAAACCAGAGGAATAACCATTCCGGCCACGCAACGTCGAGTTCAATTTCTTTTATATTGGAACATAAAAATCAATACGTAATCACATAATATACTTAGAAGGAGTAGAAGAGCGATTATTCTACCTTTAATCCGGACAAAACGATTCAGTAGAGTCCGGTGGGTTTTCGTTTGGCGGCAAAAGTTCAATATTCCAGCAGCAACTTCACAGTGAAATAACTCAATCAAACCTTGTCCCTTTTTGGCGATCCTTGTGTCTAACGCGAAGATCTCGAAATGTTCTACAACTTTTGTGAAGGAGTCCGAGCCCGGTATCCACTTTACTAGGAGAAAAATGGCGATTTGTGGAGGGACAGTAAGCTGCCTGGAATTGGGAATCCGAGATTTGTATTGAAGTTTGGACGGCGATAACTCTATAAATCCTTAACCATTTTGGGTGATTCTTTTGTCGAAATCAAAGCTCTCGACACCCTCTATAACATTTGCGAAGAAACTCGGCCTTGAAAGGACATTACCGCGGATAAAAATGGACAGGAAGATGAGTTCGTGGTATGGATGAAAAACGAATTGACGTGATCTCTGTATCCTTTTTCTTTCCTTCTTTCTTCTTCTTTTTAATTAGCCCAGCACTTCTATCTCTTGATCAAGAAAAGATCAACGCAAAGAAGAATAAAACAAAAATGGCCAAAGAAGAACTAAACAAGGGAGGAACAAAACAAGGAGATGATGATGGTGATTTACCTCCCTCTCTCTCTCTGACCATCTCTCTCTCTCTCTCTCCTGCCTGCCGAGGATGGAAAAGAAAAAGTGTGGGTTTATTTCGTAGGAATAAAAGTTGGGGTAGTTGGAGTGTGGGAGGATAAGTAAGGAGGTGGTAGAGTATAGAAGGGAAGTAGAGAGTTAGTTCGAATAGGATTTTAGTTAAGGTTTAGACAGGAATGATAAGAGATGAGTATGGATGAATGTATATCTAAAGTATATATCTTATATACATTTAATTGGGTAATATCAATTATATACGTAATCAAGTATTTTAATTATTCAATCTAATTAGTTATTGAATTAAGATTTTAACATTAAAAATTTGTATTAAAAAAAATAGGGCAAAAATTCAGGTCGTTACATATACACATGTTACTTATCGGTTTTAGATAAAATTGCCATATCTAGAGCTAAGGTTGATCGGGCAACACAAAACAATGAAGAAATTGCGAGGAAAAGGGTTCGATAAGTTCCGAATTTCAACGATAACGAAGGGAAATAGGCCAATAGACATAGCCAACTAAAGTTCTAAGACTGGGGGATGAGTATGCCCTCTTCTCAACTTCACTGTCACAAAGTCTTCGTCATTCATGATTTAGGGCCCACATTATAGCATTCATAGTGGACTAATCAAAATTGGATAATCAAAAGTTGCTATATCACATTTTGGTTATCCATTTAAGGAGTTGTTAAGGTTAGCAATGTAGATGCCCACAGTGGCATAATCAACATTGAATAATCAAAATTTGCCACATCACCTTTTCAACTTGTAAAAATCTAAAAATTGTCACCATATAAAATATTTTTTTTAAAATAGTTTTCAAACTAATAAAAGCATGTTATTAGAAGTAGAAAATAATTTTTTGAAAACTTTTATTTTGAAAAAACAATTTTTCGGAAAAGTTTTAAAAAGCTATTTTTGAAAAAAGAGTTTTTTTAAATAATTGTTTTTGAAAAAAAAAATGACAGTTTTAAAAGAACAGTTTTAACTATTTTTGCCAAAAAAAAAAACTTCTTTTAAAAATGTTTTTCTTAGAAACATTGTTGAGAGAGAGAGAGAGAGAGAGAGAGAGAAGGTTTTGGTTATTGACAAAAGGTTCATAGTTTTGATTATCCAATGGCCAAATTTTGTTGAGTTGCTAAGAGCATCTCCAATCCATAAAAAATAGAGGATGGAAGTGACCCATTAAGGGGAGATTTTGTAATTTATTCCCTTTTTTCTTCACTTTTTGTATTTTTTGGGAGAATATTTGAGGGACCCACCGTCCTTTTTTGAGTTTGGTCCTCCAAAAGTAAATTTGGTCCTCTAAAAATGGAGGACCAAAAGCAAATTTGGAGTACAAAATTCCTCCAAACTCTAAAAAAAGATGGTGGGTCCCTCAAATAGTCTCCCAAAAAGTACAAAAAGTGAAGAAAAAAGGGAATAAATTACAAAATCTCCCCTCAATGTGTCACATCTATGCTCTATTTTGGAGAAATAGAGGTGGATTGGAGATGCTCTAAGAGATTGTTAAGTTTGGTTATGCCACTGTGAAAATTTTTTTGAGGGAACATTACTAACTTTAGCAACCTTATGGTTTTGGTTATTCCATTGTGGATGCTCTTAGTACTCTGATGAAGCGGTTTTTGGTCACCTCCGGAAGAGGGGTTCCTCAACCGCCCATCTGATCCTCCAGCGGATGAAACGACTTTCAGCGTGCTCGATTAACGACCTGCAAAACAAACACAGTAAACTATGGGCACCGGTGTGGCTGTCGCCATCGCCCCTCCGATGCCTAAGTCAGTCGAGATATGGAGAGAATGGACTGAGTATGAGTTCCGTATTGTTTATTTTTGCGTACCTTTATAAGGTGGAGGTGTGATCTTTATATAGGCATTTTGGGAGGAATCCTTTGGGACCGAGACTCTTAAGTCTCATCCGCTCGTGGCGGGTATAGATAGGTGTTGGAGTGTCCTCCTCACCTTAGGACTCCCCTGATCCTTATTAGGTTTGAGGAGTCCCTTCAACTTTGGACTCTTAGACTTGCTCGTCAGGTTAGGAGTCCTTATGGTGCTGGACCTCTTGGGCTCATCCGTACATGACGGGTGTAGATAGGTGTTGGAGTGTACTCCTCACCTTAGGACTCCCCTGATCCTTGTCAGGTTTGAGGAGTCCCTTCACCTTTGGACTCTTATACTTGCTTTTCAGGTTAGGAGCCCTTACGGTGTTGGACCTCTTGGGCTCATCCGTACATGACGGGTGTAGATAGGTGTTGGAGTGTCCTCCTCACCTTAGGACTCCCCTGATCTTTATCAAGTTTGAGGAGTCCTCCTCTCCTTAGGACTCTGTGATTGTCATTAAGGTTAGGAGTCCTCGCGGTACACGGACCTTTGTGTTTTCTAAGTCTCTGGTTGCAAGTTCGTCATATTTGCCGAGCTCACCTGGTGAGCTGAGCTCGGTAACTTTCTATGAGCTATACTCGTGAGCTCTTTGGTTTGGGCTGACCTTTGCCCTTGGGCTGGTTCGCTGAGCTCAGTTCTTCAAGCTAAGCTCCATGTCGCAAGGACCCTTACATGGCCCTTCATGTTGAGCTAGGCATCCTGGTCTGGGCTGACCTTGGGAGGTTATTTTATACTTATCAGTAACTCCCTTGTTTCAGAGTAAGAACATAAGTGAAAACAAAGAAGCACTTTTTGCTTTGGAATCGATGAACATGCCGGCCTACCCTGTGTATCATGTGTGATTTTCATCAGTGTTGCGATGTACATAGCCATTGCTTGTTTCTTGGGAATTTTGTGGACCCTTAGTCCTATGATCACGTTGTCGTGTTTGACCTCATTGAACAGCTTTGCTGGCCGACCTTGCTGAATAGCAAATCGACGAGAATGTTCAAGGGAATGAACAGAGCGCACCCTTTTACTTTGATTTACACCCATCTATAGTAGTTGTTTTAACCTTGGGGGTGTCTGCCTTTAGCTTTGCTGAACAGCAATGCTGGTGGCAGAGCAAAGAAAAAATATATATTTTCGATGTTTGAGAGAGATAAGCTTTAGAAAAGCCTGCTCTTGCTCTAGAGCTTTACATTAGCTCTTTCCTTTGCTAGTTCCCTTAGGAATACCTTGGAATAGCTCAGATGTGAGGGTACTAATTTATTTCAGGTACACCCACAATCCTTTGAGCATGGAGTTGTTGAAAAACAACCTGGTACTTGTGAGTTTGTGTCATCTTAGGACTAATCTTGTGTCGATATTTTGCCTTAAAGTTTGGCACATCAATAGCTTTTCGGCGGAGCGGGCTTGTAGGCCACTTCCCCCGGACTTGCTTTTCAAAGCTTTTCGAGCTCTGGCCGAGTGGGCCTGTTGGCCACGTCCCTTGGACTTTTAGCCTCTTGCGACTCTTTAATACTTTTAATAAGCAATGGTGTGAGCGGCTTATGGGCCACTTTTTGAATATTATAGTCTGGAGCACTTTGAGCTCTAACTCTTCAAGGCTCATTTGATAAGCCCTAGAACGGCGAGTAGCCTCAGGATTGCTGAGCGTCAATGTTTGGCTTAGCGTGGTTATTCTACGCCTTAGCATGAAGTTTGCTCATGCCTTAGCATGGAACTTGGAATAGTACCTCATGCTTTTAGCACGAGGTTTGCTCATGCCTTATGCCTTTAGCATAAGGTTTGCTCGTGCCTTAGCATGAGACTTGGAATAATACCATATGCCTTTAGCATGAGGTTTGCTCACGCCTTAGAATGAGAGTTGGAATAGTACCTCATGCTTTTAGCACGAGGTTTGCTCACGCCTTATGCCTTTAGCATAAGGTTTGCTCGTGCCTTAGCATGATATTTGGAATAGTACCTTATGCCTTTAGCATGAGGTTTGCTCACGCCTTAGCATGAGACTTGAAATAGTACCTCATGCTTTTAGCACGAGGTTTGCTCATGCCTTATGCCTTTAGCATAAGGTTTGCTCATGCCTTAGCATGAGACTTGGAATAGTACCTCATGCTTTTAGCATGAGGTTTGCTCACGCCTTAGCATGAGACTTGGAATAGCACCTCATGCTTTTAGCACGAGGTTTGCTCATGCATTATGCCTTTAGCATAAGGTTTGTTCATGCTTTAGCATGAGACTTGGAATAATACCTCATGCTTTTAGCATGAAGCTGCTCACGCCTTAGCATGAGACTTGGAATAGCACCTCATGCTTTTAGCACGAGGTTTGCTCATGCATTAGTATGAGACTTGGAATAATACCTCATGCCTTTAGCATGAGGTTTGTTCCCGACCTAGCATGAGGTTTGCTCATGCCTTAGTACCTCATTCTTTTAGCATGAGGTTTGTTCACGCCTTAGCATGAGACTTGGAATAGCACCTCATGCTTTTAGCACGAGGTTTGTTCATGCCTTAGCATGAGACTTGGAATAATACCTCATGCTTTTAGCATGAGGTTTGCTCACGCCTTAGCATGAGGTTTATTTCGAAGCTCATCTCATGCATTTAGCATGAGGTTTATATCAAAGCTTATCTCATGCCTTTAGCTTGAGACCTGGAACAACATCTCATGCCTTTAGCTTGAGGTTTCCCATAGTCTTCATTTTTCATGGTGTCCTTAGCTGGTCCATGATCTTTTAGATTTACCGGGTCAGCGGTTGAGTCCGGGTCTTCATGTACTGAGCAGCTATGCGCTTTTGCTAACTCAGAACCATTTTGAGATTTTATTTCAACTCGGGTTTTTTAGTCCACTAGGCGTCCTTGGCTGGCCATAGAGGTATCGAATTAGTAATTGAACTTGGGTTTATTAGTCCAGAGCTCTTTTGGTCTGGGTTGAGGAGGCTTGTAGGCTACACTCTCAGATGGGTACATTCACGAACGAAAAAAGTGAGAGGATTCACTATAAACGAGGAGATAATACAAAGAGCCGGCTGTACTAGTAACTCTCAATGAAGAACCAAACGATATTCAAGGACAAATCTCTGGTAGAACCTGAAATGGAACACAAACCCTTGGTGGAACCCAAAAAGAACTCAAAACCCTAATATCAAGCCCCTACACAAAAGGAATGAAGAACTCCACAGTAATTCCCAAAGGGAGCCTCTCCTTACTAGACCCAAAGGAACAAATCCTAGTAACCCCAAGGTCCCTATTTATAGGAAAACACTAAATAAACCTAAACAGACTTAAAATAGAATTCTAGTCAAATAAGCCTAAACTGACTCCAATAAGGAATTCTAGTCACTTTCCAACAAATCTCCACATCGACTTGAATTATCTCGAACTAACACTATAGGCAATCATTTCCTTCAATCGCTCATCTCCCCCAAAAGCCCTCCACGGGGCAATCACAAATTAGCAAGGCTCAAGCATGCCTATTTGACCTTGTACACACAACTCAGAAAACCTAGTCACACATGCAGCCAAATCATCCCCTGGGTATTTAGGCATGGAATATTTGATGTATGTTGTCTGGTAGTATATGTAGACGTCCAAATATATCTTGGTAGTTGACCGCTTCTTTTAATGGTTTTCATTTACGATATAGTACTCATGATTGCAAAGCTCATCTTCCTGTCATTCTGAACATTTAATCCGAAAATTTCCACGTACCCGCATCTGTCCCAGTACCCGGGAAGGGAGAAGCTGTCCCATTACCGAACTGAATGTGGTTCTAGTATTCTCCGAACTGAAAAGATAACCGCAGAGACCTACAAAGTACAAACATGAAGCAGAAATCAGAAGAATTAGATCTGAACAAGTTTGAGTTCAGATATTACAAATCACAATTAGAATCCATTCTAGTCCACAACCCCGCAAACATTTCTAAAGAAACATGAAGCAATTAGCCATGGCATGGAACCTTTTATTAAAAACAAAAGAACACAGAGAGATAGGAACACTTGAACAACCTGATCCCGACCGATGAACCTAAGATTTAGAGAATCAGAGCGTGGATAATCGACGAATGGGAAGATATTGATGAGCAATTCAAATCGATTACAAAGCTGGAGCGATACAAATCGATTAGATACCTACGCTTCCAAAGAAAGCCAGAGAGGGGAGGGAAGAAGATGTCACCAGTGGTCGGGGAGAAGCTCCGCTATCAGACAGGGAAGAGGAGAAGTTCAGGAGGTGGGGGTTGCGGTGTGGGTGAAACTGAAAGTATAAGTTCACGAGTTCGGTTCAGTTTGGGTTCGGTTCGGCAATGTCTAAAACCATAACAGCACCGAACCTTATTGGATATTGGTTATCCCTTGGCCTCTACCAAAACCATCCCACGGGAAAAAAAAATCAGTTGTGGTCCGGGAAAATAGAGCGGATCGGTTCAGGTACACGTCGAGGAGGCGCAAATTACAATCGCTATTGCAAGGTCTTTCATCTCTCCTTGTTTTAGCTTCCACATTATGTCAAATGTGTTTTTTCGTTGCTTACTACACGTTTGACCATAAAAATCGGAGTCTGTTGTTTATAGACTTCCATGGTGTAATACTTTTGCTTAAACGTGCTCTGCTCCTTATTTTCAAATATTCCAAGTAAGTTGAGGAAACACAATTAAATTTTGCATTTTGTTGTTCGAGTTGTTTATGTTTTCCTTTTTTCTTGTGTAATTGTTTTATCAAGTATAAGGTATTGAATAAATAGGTTTTTTCTTTTGTTAATTTCAGGTACTTAGAGAGAAGGCCTCAACATTGACGTTCCAACGACAGCGTGCATGTTAAGGATATTGAGGAGGTGAACAAGATGAAAATGGGTCTCTATGTTATTCATATCATAAACTTTCAAAATTATGTGGAGACGAGCAGCAGCAAATCTGAGTTTATTTTGGAGCTAAAGAAAATATTTGAGGAGTTTGGTATCAAATACTATAATCTTCTCAAGAAGTTCACCTCAGCTCTACTGGCCCGGCAGCCCCAGCATTAAAATATGCTTTGCGGTGATGATCAGTTTGCTAGCATGATAAAGTCCTACATCTGAAAAGTATGTGCCTTGATACTTCATATGTACTTGTGCAGATGCACAGAATTAAGGCTAATCGGGAAGTGCGTAATGCCTGGTTCCTGCTGCTTCTATAGTTTGTATTTCTTCTTCACCACACCCAACTTCAACCATCTTTTCTTCTTCACAGGCAACTTCATCTTCCTTTGTTTGCTCCGTACTTCCAAGTAAAACGAGGCTTTCCACATAAGCATCTGTATGGAGTGAGAACTTATACCAATTGCTTGTATTGCTGCGAATTCCAAGCTCCTTTCCTAGTGCATCTCCAGGATGAAATGATATGAGATCCCCTCCGGCGTCAATCAGGAGTATTCCTTCCTTTTGGAAACCAATTAACCTGTCAATTCCTTCACCGATACCTACATCTATCAAGAAGTTTAGTCCAAGATCTTGCCACGCCATACTCTTTCATCACCCGTATGCACCAACTTTGTCCATAACTATACCCCTTTTCCTCTACCATAGAAAGTGATCCTTGAATAACAGCAGGCCTAAGAAACCAAGGCTCAAATGGTATCCTGTCTGGTAGTGACATACTATGAAACAACTCATCAACAATATGGAACGACACAATCATCATGCATTGCCTTTCTACATCCGCTCCAATCCGATAAGCAGCCCCATTCAAATAAGCTTGAATTGCCCTTCCCCTAAACACATAAGGAAGACCCAAATGGCTAATGTTCCGCCACATGCCCGTGCTCAGTGAGTACAAATCAATCTCCAGATGAACCTTGGAGCATAAATTATAAGATGACAATCCTGACCACCATATAGTTAGCTTTTAAAACCAAATAAAATCTGTACGTGAACAGTTTTTTTTTTTTTCTCCGAACTGGCTAATCAAAAAATCACTAAGTTCCACAAAATCAGTAGAAAAGTACTACTAGTAACAGTTGTTGGAAAATGTTAATCGGTAAAAGACAATTAGTGAGTCGCGATCTATGAGTTTTGTAAAGGACAAACACAAGTAGTATCTCAAGTAATATATACTAGCATGCGATACAGAAGCATACAATAATGTTCCAAAGATGTCAGTGGGAACAGCCAGGTAAGTTCAAACAATTTAACAATACTAGTATTCTGCTGTTGCAAATCTGTTTAAAAAACTCCGTGAGTACTATATATTTTTCCAATATACTAAACTGAGAATATAAATAGTTGGAATGCAAGACAATTAAAACAAGGGCAAGTATAGGAGCAAACCCACTACTGTCATTAAGCAAAAACCACGCTACTGTTTGTGGAAAAACAAAAGAAAAACCCCTTTTTAGAATAGAGCACTACTAGACCAAAACCTGTGGTGAAATTCGTGGGGAACAAAAACTTGTTTTCCTTTTCCTCTTCCAAATATGTTAATAACGAGAAAACCAGAAACTGTTTTTTCTGAAACTATTTTTCCAAAAAAAAAATTTGTCTTAAGATTAATGTAGGAAAATAGTGCGGAAAAATAATAAATGATTTTATTAATTTCTGAAACTTACAACGTGAACATGAATTACAAAATTACAGAATATGAAATGTAGACATAAACTGTAAAAGGGTATTAACAATTCCAAACCGAGACCCGTTTTGTACAACGGTGCCATTAAGACAAATTCGCCGCCTCACCAGTGCTGGAGGTTGTGTCGGTGTTCATCTCCCAAGGTTGACTCGGTTACCACTCAGCCGCCAGAGCACCGCCGTAGACTGCCTGTCAAACGAACTTGTGTTTGTATTCTTTCTCTCTCAAAGGAAGAACGATATTGCAGAAGCCGAAGAGCTTTGGATTTTTGGTGTGGTTTTTGGTGTGTTGAAACCAAAAGAAGAGGTCTCATTTTATAGCTGAAGGAGGAGCTTCTGCCATGAATGCTGCAATGATGGAAGAGTCTCTCAATCAATAGGGGAATTGATTCTGCAATTCAATTCTGAAATAAAACTGATACAGTTATTATTCCTGAAATTGAATATGCAATCATAGGTAATAACTCTGGGTAATCAACCCAGCTTTGATCATCTAACCGTGCACTATTGTTGCTCTGAAACCCACTTTGAGAGGCAATTTCTCATTTATCTCTCAATGGAATTTGTTCATTCTTTCACTGGTTTAAACTCATTAGCAAGAAGTATTTAAAACTTACTTGGGCCAACCTCGCGTGGTGTGGATCCCACCAATTTCTCTTTGGTTAAAAGTTTCATTTTTTCCAACTATTAACTATTTAGTAACTGAGACTAGGTTATTATGATGGCCTTTTTTCAAAAATTATGGAGTCGATGTTACTATTTGGCTCCCGGAAAAAAAGAATGATTTGTTGTCCAATAAAATAATAGGCTAGGAACAAGGTTTCATGAGGCTTAGTCTATGAAACACCAACACTTTTAGAGGTCGCCGTATTAGTGTCCGACACGCCGGGGACACCAAAAAAAAAACATGCCATTAAATATAATTAAATTATCTCTTTGGGACACGATGGGGACACAAGAGAGACTTGTAGGGGGACACGGTAGGGGTTAAATATGTGATCTTGAGGGGGATAAATATGGACTATATCAAATATTTTTTCCGGAAAGTATAATATGAGGTATATATGGTACTTGTATATACAGATTCATGCTTTCAAATATAACTCTGTTTCCACAGGCTTGTATATACATATTCTAGTCGTTCTATGATCAACAGTCGTAAACTCAAGTTGCAAGCTCCATCTTTTCCAAATCAAGATCTCTGTGTCTTCATCCTCGCAGTTGCAAGCTCCATCTTTCCAAATCAAGATCTCTGTGTCTTCATCCTCGCAGCTCAGTTACCGGACAACAAACTCCGTTCTCGAAAGCGCTCAGTCTCAAGCTCAAGCTCATGCGCTATCTAGGCGATCCCTTCTGCCGTCTCCGTGCCATCATTTGTTTTTAGAAATCTTGTGTCACGTGTCCGTGCTACATAGGGCTTAGTTTTGTGGCGATTTGATTTAGACCGGGTTGACATAAAGACCAGTCTAGTTTTTTTCATTATTTGCATCTCTACCTTTTGCTGCCATTTCAGTACCTAATGTGGCAGCAGGGGAAACATAATGGTCGTATATACAAAGGTTTTTACTACTTATTTCTTGGCCTGTTTCTAAATGTGCATCATATATTGGTTTCTGCACTCCGTATTATGTCGTGTGAGATACCTCTTGGTCCGAGACTGCACAAGGCGTAGGTATTAGTCATGGTCTGAGATGTACAACTAAGAATGGTCGGCACTAGTTTTGTAAAAATACGTAACATCATATCCAATTTTTTGCTGATTGTATGTTATATGTAGTTCGACAATTGGTTATCACTAGACAGGCCTTGAATTGGTCATGCGGGATAAAGAAGCTTGTGTAAAATCGCTTGGACTTTTTTGAGTAGATCTCGAAAGAACCATGAAAGTCAAAGATAAAATGGAACTAAGAGTATGACAGAATAGCTTTTTTGTGTGCATTTACTTCATTCGTATATGTAGCGGGCCGAACCGGTCTCTGCTGGGGCTCGGCTTGCGCCGAAGAGCACCCGCTGTCGGCGTTACCCACGCCTTGCATCCAATGACGGGGAGATCCATATCGTGCTCGGATGATGTTTTGAAGCGGTTTTGCAGGCGATGTATGCCTAGCCCAAATTCCCTTTGGGCTCGGCTTCCCTTCGGGCTCTTCTGGGCTCGGCCACCCGCGTGGTCACGTGCCCACCCACGCGCGGAGACGGTTACGCCATGGATAATCGTGAGCGCACATGGGTCGTGCCAGCTCACCCCCAAAGCGGTTACCAGATTTGTTCAGTGACGTCACTGTGACATCGCCTGGCCCGCGCAAGGCACGTGCCCGTGCTTGGAGAGCAAGTCAGGGAGACTCTAAAAATACCAAAGGATAACGCCTCTTGAAAGGTACGCGCTAATACACGCAAATACCCACTCAAAACCCTAATCCCTTTCCCCTCTCTCTCTCTGCACATACTTATCCTCTCCCCGGAGGGCCTTGCCGGGTAACCCCCGACCAGGTCTTAGTCGTGCGTTCACTGTGCAGGCTACGCGGAGAAAGCTAGGAAGCCACTAAATCAGTGGAGGAAGGAATCAAAGCGAGGATTACGGGCCACACAATTTGTGAACCCGACGTGAATCCTTCTCAACTTCTGATCCAAACGGCTCAAACCCCCCTCCAAACCACCTTCCTCTTCCAAAGACAACCGAAAAACTCAACTGCGATGGGCGGAGATCCACCAGACGTTACCGTTTTGGGGGCCAAAGACACCAGTGGAAACACAATTCTTCAACCGTTCCCCAAAAGGCACATGTCCATCTCACTCCAACCCAGCTCCGGGCTATCTCCAGCCGCAGACGACATAACGGCGGCCTACATCCGCTTGCTACAACGACGAGACGACGAAAGAGACAATGAACTGGCGGCGCTGAGGGAGGAGGTGGCCCAGATGAAGCAACACCTGCAAAACCCAACGCCAACCGCCTCCGCATCTACTAGAGGAAGAAGGCGGAGGCGAAAAGGCTCTCCCCCTCTACCTCCTCCGCCTCCTCCCCTTCCTCCACAATAAGAGCAACCCAACGAGGCGGGTCATCGCGTCTCCGTCAAAGACCGCCTTGGGTTTACACCAGAGATGGGAGATGCCAGGGAACTTATTCTCTCCAAACGGCCTACGGTATCTGGAACGCAGCGCTCGAGGTCCCACCGCGAGCAGACCCACACAAGGGACACCGAATCTTTCACGAGCACATACTCGACTGGTCGCGTAGAGTTCTCTCACACAACGGCCTCACGCCGAAGTCGAGACTCCGTTGAGACCAGGCACCACATCTCTGAACGCCTCGGGGAGATCCCACCCAAAAACTTGGATAATGACAACTTTGTTCTGCGAAATGGGAAAGGCATACGGATTGAAGGGGCGGAGAATGGAAATAAAACCTGTGGCGACAGAGAGAAGTCAGTTGACCACCCCCACAGGGCAGCGACAGACCTGCGGGACAAACTTTGCCGCCGAGTACGCGAGAAAACCTCGGAAAGAGAAAAGGACCCAAAGAGGACGCGGACAAACGAGCTCGGTAAGCCGCGCGTCCAGGATTTGAGCGGCAGCTAAAAGACCTTGGCGTCTCATCCTTCACTTCCCACATCGTCAACACCATAGCCAAACCCAACTTCCAACTACCAAAATTCACAAAGTTTGATCCAAGCACCTGCGAAGCTTACACAAACCTGATTCACTTTCGCCAAACCATCGAGCTATGCACCACCAAGGACGAGATCAAATGCAAAGCGTTCCCATCCAGGCTCGGCTCTCTTGGACTTCAGTGATTCAACAAATTGCCCGCTGGATCCATACGGAACCTGGCCGACCTTGAACGCGCATTCAACACTCGCTTCATCACCAGTAACAGGACAGCCAAGGAAAATTTTGAAGTGGCAAAAGTCAAAATGACTCCAAATAAAGTTTTTCCGTTAATAATGCCACTTAATGAAAATTTTGCACTTAAAGGAGAAAAAATTGATGACTCATATTTGTGGCATCTAAGATATAGCCACTTAAATTACAAGGGCATGAGATTGCTAAAGGAGAAAAATATGGTGAAAGGGTAACCAAATATTGATAAAATTGATAAAGTTTGTGAGGGATGTATATATGGAAAAATGCACAGACTCCCATTTCCAAAGTTTGCTTGGAGAGCTAAAGCGCCTTTGGAATTGGTACATTTTGATATTTTTGGCCCTACCAGAACACCATCTCTTGGTGGAAAAAGATATTTTCTCCTCTTTGTTGATGACTACACAAGGATGATGTGGTTATACATCCTTGACAAAAAATCAGAAGCTTTCTCTGTATTTCTCAAATTTCAAGCCTTGGTGGAGAGACAAAGCGGAAGACAAATAAAGACACTTCGGACAGATCGTGGTGGCGAATTCATCTACACTCCATTCATGGACTATTGCAAGGAAAAAGGAATCAAGAGGCAACTTACAATCTGTAAAACACCTCAACAAAATGGAGTGGCAGAACGGAAGAACCGGACAATTGCAGAGATGGCACGGAGCATGCTTAAAGGGAAAGGGCTTCCTAACTCATTCTGGGCCGAAGCTGTCAACACTGCTGTTTTCATCCTCAACCGGTCTCCCACTAAGGCAGTTAGAAACAAGACACCATATGAGGCGTGGTACAAAGAGAAGCCACAGGTAAATTTTCTAATTTTTTTTGGATGCATTACATATGCATTAGTTCCCCCAAAAAAAAGGGAAAAATTTGACGAAAAAGGAGAAAAATATATTTTCATCGGATATAGTGACGAGTCTAAGGGTTATCGTCTCTATAATCCAAACAAATAAATTTATGGTTTCTCGAGATGTAATATTTGATGAAGCTGCTGTGTGGAAGTGGGAGGACAATTCCTTCCAAGAGCCAAATTTTCTTGAGCTTGATGATGCAGAACATGAGCGAGAAACCTTGACTCCAGACCCAAGTCCAAATCAAAGCCCACAGATCAGTCCAGAGAGCTCATCATCGGATGATCTCAATCCAACAAGAAAGGTACGTTCTTTAAGGGATATATATGACTCGTGTGATTTTGCCTTCTTCACGTGTGAACCACATTATTTTGAGGAAGCTGCAAAAGAAGAAATTTGGCTAAAAGCAATGAATGAAGAAATTGCAACGATCGAGAAAAATCACACGTGGGATCTTGTGGAGCTACCAAAAGGAAAGGATATAATCAAACTCAAATGGGTCTATAAGACAAAATACAAAGAAGATGGATCAATCCAGAAGCACATTGAGCTCCGACATCACTTTATCAGAGACTTGGTGCAGAAAGGAGAAATTCAGCTTGAGTTCGTCAACACCAAGGAGCAGCTTGCAGATATCATGACCAAATAGTAGCATCAGAAAAATTCATTCAGTTCCAGGAAGTCATGAAGATTACAAATTAAGGAGGAGTGTTAGAAAAAGTAATTTGTAATCTTCTAGAATAATGTAGAATAAAAATCTAAGTTTAAAATAATAAGAAGTGTGTAGAAGTAATAGATGAAACTAGAAGATATTTGTATGGAATAGTCTAGAAGTTGTGAGAGATATTTTGTAATTAATCACATGGGTAGAATTAGATGATTCTAGAAGATGAGAGATATTTCTTGTAATTAGCACATGTGCTTATCTCTAGACAATTCTAGAGAAGTGTAGGATGGTAGAAGTGCTCTATAAATAGAGCCTTGTTGTACTCATTTTGATGCAATAAAAATCCAATTAAAGCCTTTCACAACTTGTCCTTATAACACCTCTCACCCATCCTTTCCCACTCTTTTGTCCAATGTACTAAAAAATCTAACCTAGCACCCCAACAACACACTGCTAAAATGCCTTCCGCCCATGTTTCCCCTTGTAATTGACTGACTGGTGGTAGAAAAGGGATTCGGGGGCATGGCCAAAGTCTTTCCATCTCCCTCAAGTATTTGAATCACAGCTTTCATTGAGGGCCGGCCTCCTGGGTACCACTGAATGCACTAAAGTCCTGCAATTGTTAGCTTCTTAACAATCTTGGCATCTCCGCCTTCCTCAACTTCATTGTTGTTTACTTCTTCGCGATTGAAATGATTATAAATCCATTCAGGAAAGTAAACTTCATCGCTATTTTCTTCTACACGAACATCAATGTTCTTCTTCCTCCCTCCAACCATTTCAAGCAACAACATTCCAAAACTATAAACATCTGACTTGTGTGACACATTGCCAAAGTTTCTAGAGAAAACCTCTGGTGCAATATAACCCGCGGTTCCTCTAGCAGCTGTCATGGATACGTTGCTTTGTTCTTTCGAGCACAACTTGGATAGCCCAAAATCGGAGTTTTTTGGGATGAAATTTTTGTTTAGCAAGATGTTATGAGGCTTAATATCGAAATGAAGGATTCTTTGATCACACCCTTGGTGAAGATAATCAATTCCTTTGGCTATGCCAAGAGCAATATCTTGGAGCTTCTCCCAACCAAGTGAGGCCTTTTTATGATCAGATGATATGACCTTCTCTAGACAATCATTGGGCATGTACTCGTAAACAAGAGCCTTTTTATACCCGTCAGCACAATATCCAACCAAGCGAACCACATTGACATGGTGGATCGTACCTATCGTTCCCACTTCGTTGATGAAGTCGTCACCATTTCCTGTGAAGTTGTTGAGGATCTTGGCTGCAATAGGAACATCATTGGAGAGCTCTCCCTTGAAAACAGTTCCATAACCTCCCTAGCCTAGTTTGTCCTTCAAGTTATGAGTAATTTTCTTTATCTCAGCATATGTGTACCTTGTAGGCTTGAGAGCTCTGTAATTCTCTAAAAACCTTTCAACCATTACTTGATCCTCTTTCTTTGTTCCGTGGACAAAATATGTAGCTATGACTAGTACAAGGAGGACAAAAAGACTAGTTGGGATCAAACCTGCAAGTTTTAAACAACTAAATTACAAAGGCAATATAGAGGAAAAAAAAAAAAGATGGGAGACAAAAGAAAGACAATTCACCTTTACTAACATGTGGGCTTTTCGTTTCACCTGTGTAAGATCATATAGAAAGCACTAATCAATTTCTCATACATGGGAATGCATAAAATCAAAACATTTTTACTTTTTCCATGAAGTTGCCAAGACTCAAGCCCTCTTAGGTTAATAATCACAGAGACGAGTACTATGGCATATTGGCATAAGCCGTACCTCCTCCCAACCACAGCAAGTCTTATACACATTCAATTTGTGGGGAGATTGATACTGACGTACAGAAATTTCTCAATTAAACAAGCTTCTAAGACCGAAGTTGAAGAAGTTTATTCTGAGTTCATTTAATTAATTGAATAAGCAAATAAGCAGAAAGCGCGAGGAAATTAGTGAAGTAAACATTCTTCTCTATCTTCTGAAGTATGAGATAAGAAGTACCTCTTGGTGGCGTATATAAGGGATGTCAAAGCAAACGGTTTCATTCTTCTTGCTGTTATTGCTCCTACTCAATCTACAATTAATACTTGCCAATATCTTCACATTTCGTACAATTTGGTTCGGACCAGGCTGACCAGCCCCTTAAACTATCAGAATCATGTACATAACGAGACCAATCAGTACCTGGAACTGGTGGAATGGTATACATCTTTGTGCAATTCAACAGCGTTTGCCAGATCAAAGGAACCGAATTCAGCAAGTAGAGATTTTGACCTGGACGGCTAAGCCATGGAAGTGGTGCATAGTCGTAATAATCAAATACTCCAAAATTAAAATCTAATACTCCAAAATTATAACCTGCTAAGGAGGAGGGACAACTGAATATATAGTATTCACACAAGCGCGTATCATATGAATACCCATACAAAGTTCCCGAGTAGGAGCAAGTCGAGCCACAACGGGATAGTACTTGGTATTCAGGGATAGTGTGGAACCACAATTGGAAGGGACTGAAGGGAGAGGTGTTGAATATTAAGCTAAGGTTTTGCCGATGCGGATCAGATTTACACGAGAACTCGTACCTTAAGAGCTGACAATCGTAATTGATTTGTTTGACCACTACCTTGACAGAAAATGGGTAGTCAAGCTGGGTTTCTTTGGTAGGAGAGCAGGTTAGAGCAAAGCCAGGCCCATAGCCACAGTTCTCTGGTTGCTGATGCTTTAGCCAGAACGGAAACCGAATTTCCGGGCCCTTGTTTCCACACCTCCTGGGCCTGCACTCATCACCGTGGTCTTGTGCTCCGGCTTCAACCCTTGCGGCCAACAAGAAGAAGAATAAGAGCAAGACGGAGACCGCCATTTTGTTCTTAGTTGTTGATGATCCACTGATATCTTTATCTTCTTTTAACTCAAAGGACCTCTAGTTTTTATCACAAGGCGTTTGTCTATGTACCACTGCTATGTAATTTTAAGGGAAAAAAAAAAAAAACTTTTGTTGACATTTTTAAATGATAAGTGATTAATTCCCAAAATATTTTGTAAAAGTAAAAAAAGAAATTTGCTTTTTTGATTCTCGTTTATATGAATCAATAATCCACAAATGTTTAGGGCAAAACTAACAAACACAATTTTTTTTAAAAATGACAAAACCTTCAGAAAGTTCTTTTAGTTATGTGGAACTCAGCCTTACTTCAGCAAATTACCTCTATGAGCAGGGTAAGAGCAAAGTCAGGCCCGTAGCCACAACGGTCTGGTTGATAATCCATTGATCTTTTTAGCCAGAACAGGAACCGGATTTCTGGCCCTCGTCTCCGCATCTCATGGGCAGGCACTCATCATATCGATTGCGAATCTGCGATTGTCTGCTTGGGCTCCAACTCATGCCAACCAGGGACGGACCTACTTGGGAGCATGCAGAACACATGCCCCCACTTGAAATTAAAATATTTATTTTATATTTTTGTATAAATTAGCATAATTATGAAAGTATGCTAATATATAAATATACACACTTGCATATATCTCAAAAATACACATATAGAATTAGTTTTCTGCCTAAATTTCATCATATGATGCACTTATACTTGTTGCATCACAAACTGGTTGTCTATTTAGAGCTATTCTTTCTTGATTTTCTTTATTTTTAACCATTTAGGAGAAATATTTTAAAATAAAGTCCTTAACAAAACTAACTTAATCATTCTAAAACTTGTCGATATTCATTTAAAACATATTTAAAAAAATTCTGAGATTTTGTGCTCATTTTTACCTAATTTAACTTAAAGTATGCATTATAAATTTTTGTAATTAGTAATGCATGCCTTAATTTTGTACGATCTTATTGTGATCGACAAAAAAAAAATGAGCGTTTGCCATTATGATTAACAAGTGCCCCCACTAAGCTATGTTCTTTTTTTTTTGCTCGGCACTAGGTTATGTTCTTGGATTCGTCCTTGATGCATGCCACCAACAAGAAGAAGAATAAGAAGAGGAAGATCATGATCAGTTTGTTCTTCGCACACGTAGGTGTAGCATAGAACTCTTGAGCATTTTTTGGTTCATGTAGCAAATACCTTTGGTATATGGTAGGCATTCGTAACATTTGTTTGGTTAACTATTGAGGAGTGTAACATGGAACTGTATGATACTCATAGTTTTGGAAGGTGGTACACAAATGACAAATTTTCGTTATACAATACGATTATTTTTTGGCTTACTAGTTACACATTTTTATAGTTCATGGTATTAGTTGCATGTTTTTTTGGTGAAGCTATGGTACCCCCATTTTTTTGGTACTAGTAATTAGTCCATGTCCTTTGGCTAAAAAAGTCATTTGGCTTATTTTTTTTTTGGTTTTTATTCAAATTTTTTTCACATTTGTTAGTTTTTAGTCAATTTTTTTAGGATTATTGATTCGTCATAACGAAAGGAATCTAAAAGTAAAAAATTACAATCGAAATCTAATTTTTTTAATAAAAAAAATTTTACTTATTAGCTTATTGTTAATCACGTATATCCGTTCTAACAAAAAATCACCTTTTTTTTTTGTTTGTTTGTTTGGAGTTCGTAGCATAGACTTCTACTTTTTATATTTACTTTTGAGGAAGCCATGTTAAACTGCAATATTGATCAATGACTCTCTGATTATCAAAAAAAAAAATCAATGACTCTCTCTCTCTCTCTACTTCCTATGACCAGCAGAAGGCTTCTCCCCGATGCCCACAAAAACCATCTCTCTCTCTCTGATGCAGGGAAGCGAATAAGAAAATTGATGATCAAGCAACGAGGACAATCACAAACGCAGTAGTTAGAGAAACTCTCTCTGACTCTTTTCTTTATCAATAATAATCAACTGTTTTGCCCTAAGGCACATAAAACCGAATATAAAGGTAACAACACAAACCCTAAAAAACATAAAGAAATAATACCGAAATTAATACGGACCCACAAAATAGATAGAAAAACAATACTTTAGAAAAAAGAACGGGCTGAATCGGACTTTCCTACGGGAAGTTATGAGGTCGCAAAGAATGGCCCAAAACGGAACGAAGGCCCAATTAGAGGCCTGAATGGCCTTAGAAGGCTAAAAAACACACGGCACATGGCCAAAGGCAATGTGTTCTGACCGTTAACCCGTTTCCGATCAAACCCAATTAGGCCCGTCGCCTAAATCCACGATCAATTTTATTATGAAAAAACCGGCTAGTAAAAATCCTTAGCATGCTTAAAATCCACAACAAGTCCCAACTGTTTTATTATGCTTAAAATCCTTACCATAGTCTTCTTCTTCTTCTTGTTGCCCTGTTTTTGGGCAATGCTATGCTAAAACAAGTCCCAATTGTGTCCCATCTTGCGGAAATATCCACAACATCAGTCACCCATTTCGGGTGAAAGGAGATCCAGAAAACTGCGGAAACAAGAAATATGAACTGGAATGCGACCACAATCGTCTTGTACTTAACTTGTTTTCCTCTGGAAAATACTACGTCCAAGCCATCAACTACGACAACTACACAATCCGAATAGTCGATGTTGGCTTACAACACGGAAATTGCTCCTCCCTTCCTCTTTATTCTTTATCATATCTCAACTTCACTAAGGCAAAACCATATTCTTCAACGCAGTATCAATCGGACGGAAGTCCTTTCCTAAATCCATGGGATATGGCTGTAGCACTATGGGTAGATTGCGAAAAGCCAGTAGAAAAATCTCCATTCTACACGGAAAGTAATACTAGTGCTTCTAGTTGTATTGGAAAAGCAACTTTTTCCTCTTCCTCTTCCTCTTCCTCTTCCTCTTCCTCTTCACTCTCCTCAGGGGGAAAGAGGCACTATTCTTACTTTTTGTTCGGGAACAACTTAGATGGTAGGGATGTTGCGGATCAGTGCAAAATAGATGAGATAGTTATGTCAACGTTTGGCTGGCCATCTGATTCATTAGAAAGAAACATTAATTCATTAGAAAGAAACATTTCCTTCTCGGATTTCCTCAGTGGCTTGGAGTATGGGTTTGAGCTTTCCTGGATGCCCTTTTTCTGTGAAAAATGCCATGAACGAGGGCGCTTTTGCGAAATTGGGCCTAATTACAGCGTCACTTGCCACAAATACCATTACTGCTATGGCTCGTTGAAAAAGTCCAGGAGCTTCCTATGTGCGTAAGATTTCCTATTCGATACCTTAATTAATGTGAACTCTACTACACCGCTCAAGTAAATTGATTTTTCCACTCTCCTGGGCACTCCCCAAATTAATAGTCACAATTTTCATGAGATTGATTTTGGCACTCCTCTTTAAGAGTGCGGTTATCAATTTAGAGAGTGTACTCTCTTAAAATAATCATCTGTGTCCATATGTTTTTATACCCTTATTATTGTACTTTTCAATTACATGCCAGAGGGCTTATTCGATTTGGATTTTGAAGGAGGTTTTAAAGTATAATGAGTGGAGGGAGATAATTAGAGAAAATTTATTGGGGACCATGCACAGGAATTTTGAGTATCTCAAACGAACAAGCTCATAAAGATTTCCGCAGTAAATTGCATTTGTGTCATTGGGTCTAACAACATTGTTACTTTCTACAAAGTACTGCTAAACTTGGAAAATAGGTCCTTTCGATGTGCATAAGATTTCCTAGTCGATACTGTCATGTGACCTCTGCTACGCCCCATGGGTTGCAGTACTACCAAACTGAGATCCAGTCCAGTTCCCCTTTGGGATAATGCTACTTACACAACAATTCAAACACAACAACTTACACAACCTCTCACATGCATGTGGGGCCCACACATAGTAGTGTGTGTGGAGCCCACATGCATGTGAGAGGTTGTATAAGTTGTTGTGTTTGGATTGTTGTGTGAGTATCATTTTTGTTCCCCTTTCCTCCGATCCAGTTTTGGGGCATCTGTGGGCCCTTTTCAGGTCCATAACAACGATGAGAACTGTTTACTTTTTAGAACTGGCCGAAAACATTGATCTTGTCGAAAATCATGCCGATCGGATGCCATATGTTATGATTTCGAAATGCATTAAGCTTCATGTAATTGTGTTATATGAGTTGCAATTCAGTATTGCATACTTATATTTTTACATACGTTATGGATTTCGAAATCATATCATGATTATCCGATCGACTTGATTTCCGATGTGGTCAATGTTCTCAAGGAGTTATAAAAAGTGAATGGTTCGAATAATTGTTGTGGTCTAGTCACATGTCTTAAGATCATGTATTTGAATACATTGGGGCATCGTACCACTGAAAATATTGCAATGAAACAAAGGAGAATATTTGAGGTTGAAACAATCCTTTCCTATTGTATTTTGTTCCAATCCAGGATTTGTTAAGTAAAAACTATGACGAGTAGTAAAACAAAACTCTAAATTTTGAGATGTTTTAATTTCTGTTTGCGATTGTAACTCGTTCCCTCATAAACTGCAGGTTGGTTGGAGATTTTCTGCAATGGCAAGTGTTCTCTATCTATTCTGTTTTCTACCCTTTTAGTGCACAGTATGTCATTAAGATGTTGCTATAAAACGCTAGCCGCAAGTATACTAGCATTAGAATAAAATCACTTTGCTCGACCCCAATTAGTTTTATTTTGGGTTTGGTAACAAGGGTTCAACCTGTGGATCGATAAAAAAACACCAAAAAGGTTCGATCAAACAGCTTTTCAGCTAAAATACTTTTATCCAATAACTTTTTCAGCTTAAAAAAAAAATCAGCATTTCGCACTTAATTAGATTCATGAAAAGAGCATATTAAAAGAAATTTAATCTATAAGATTAAAAAAAAATGCTTAAATGATGAATTTAGTCATCTCCTTTTCTTGTGCTTAACATGAAAAATACATTTTCCAGATTAAGAGTTTCACATACGAGTATCTCCACTTTGAAATTGTTACCAGATGTCCCAACTTCCTTTAATCTTAATGAAGCTCAAAATCCACCTCCCTATTTTTCAAATGTTCCTGCTTAAGAAAGGGACGAATTTCCTCTTGGTTGTGAGTTTGGTCTCGTTGCAATTCTAATGGCTCTATCTTCTAACTCCTATTAGATCGACCGAATTTATGGTAAGAATTGTAAATGTATCTTAGACTGAGTTATAATTTCATACTTCTACGGAACTACCTTGATCGGTAGAATGAACCGTATAACATGTTTATTGCAGATTATTTCGTTCCTGGGTACAAATTTAAAGGGTTCACAATCATAGGTGAGATCTATATGCACCACTCGTTCTTTACTGCCCAAAAACTTGAGAAAATAACTTAACTACAAATGGATGAATAAGGAAAATATGGAAAAGTTTAGGCCATGTTTTGGGATTGTAAATTTAGGAATAAAAATTTTCTGATCCCATTGGGTTGGGCTGGAAAGGGAAGGGAAGGGAAGGGATATGGAGTGGGAATTAGGGATAAATTTAGGCTTAAATTTTCTTGATTTATTTGGGATTCTACACAAAATATGGGAATGTGAAGCACCGTTTCAAAGATGCACAATCTCATTTGATGCGATTCAAGACAAAAAGTGGACATTATATACAATAATTCTAGGACATGCATTGGTGACAATGGCAAAGACCTGGAAGTTCTTTTTGTTTTGAATTTTTTTTTTGGTTTCGTATTTGGTCATACTTACTTTACCATGAGCAGGAGGCATCCTTGGAGCAAGAACCACGTGTGGTATGTTATGCCTATTGGCATTTTTAATCTATAAGTTTAGGAGAAGACATTTATCAATGTTCGATACCGTCGAAGGTTTCCTACAAAGTCAGAACAACCTGATGCCGATTAGGAACTCATAATCCCAAATAAAAAAGATGAGTAGAGGTTTCAAGGACAAGTTGGGGGAAGGAGGCTATGGTTCTGTATACAAAGGAAAGCTCCGGAGCGGTTATGTCGCGGCGATAAAGATTTTAGGAAAGTCCAAAGCCAATGGCCAAGAATTCATCAATGAAGTCGCTACCATTGGAAGGATTCATCATGTCAATGTGGTCCGGCTAATCGGATTCTGTGCCACGAGATCTAAACGAGCTCTTGTTTACGAATTCATGCCTAATGGCTCTCTTGAGAAATACTTATTTTCTCAAGAGGGAAACATCTTCTTGAGTTGCAAGCAAATGTATGACATTTCTATTGGAGTAGCACGTGGGATTGAATATTTGCATCGAGGTTGTGATATGCAAATTCTACATTTTGACATCAAGCCTCACAACATTCTTTTAGATGAGAATTTCAATCCAAAAGTTTCTGACTTTGGGTTGGCGAAACTGTATCCAACTGATGATAGCATGGTGTCTCTTACTGCGGCAAGAGGAACAATGGGCTACATGGCTCCAGAGTTGTTCTACAAAAATATTGGACGTATTTCATACAAAGCTGATGTATATAGTTATGGGATGTTGTTGATGGAAATGGCAGGCAGGAGGAGGAACTTGAATGCATTTGCCGATCACACAAGCCAAATTTACTTTCCTTCGTGGATTTACGACCAATTCAAAGAAGGAAAGGAAATTGAAATGGGAGAAGCCACGGACGAGGAAAGGGAGATGGTGAGGAAGATGGTTATAATGGCGCTATGGTGCATCCAAATGAGTCCTGGCGTTCGTCCTTCGATGAACAAAGTTGTAGAGATGCTTGAAGGAAACGTTGAAGCTCTTGAAATGCCTCCCAAGCCTTTCTTAATTCCTCAAGAGATGCCAGTTGAAGATCATTGAAACAACCTATATCTCTATCTATTGAGTGGCTAATTCTACTAGCTGTAGTCATATTATTAGAGTTGTCTTTTGGACTATTACATGTTAGTAGACTTCATAGTCCATGTTAGTAGACTTCTTATCCATTTGGAGTATGGGTTTGAGCTTTCCTGGCTGTCCTTTCTCTGTGAACAATGCCCAGCATGAGCTAGGCGATTGCTTCATTCAATCTGTTAATTCAAGCACTGTCACTTGCTACAAATACTGCTATAGCTCCAAATACTGGTATAGCGCCTTCAAAAGAGGTCATTTGACGCAGCGGAAATAACAAAGAGATTAGTTGTGTACTAATCAAACGATTGATAGGTACTTGTAGCCACGAGCAGTTCTTGAATCCTCAAGAGAGAAAGACAAAGTCTGAATATTATTGATGAAAAGTTTCATAAACATTAGGTTACAACCCTTTTTATAGGAAAAAGGCGTAACCCTAGCAAAATCCTAACTCAAAAACGAAAATTCCCAAAATTTGGGGAAAATAATAAAATTGGAAAAAGGAAAGAAAAACATGACTTTCCAAAAAAGAATCAACTTCTATGGAATTATACGCTAAAAGTTATTAACGAAACAAATATTTCCTAAAACAGCAAAAACGTCCAATTGGAGGCCTAAACGAAGGAATTAGGCCGAAAAACACCATCAGTCACGAACTTAGGGTGGTGAGTATTGATCGCAGCGCGAAAATAAGTCAGCCCACCAAGTTTGGGCCCGATCCGAGTTCGTCCGAAAGTTGCCAAATTGGGTAATTTGCAATTAAACAACGTTTGGGCTTCCTAGGCTTCGACCGGTCCAATTGATCATGAAATTAGGCCTCCACGTATTCTACATCATCATTTCTAAGTGCGTAAGATTTTCTATATTCGATACCTTAATGAACTCGGCTAGCCTCAAAAGTTGAAGTAGTAGTTACTAATCTCCAAGAGCCTCTTTGGATGGGGAGAAATGGGAGTCCATCCTCACCTAATCTCACCACTTTTGGTGAGAAAGGGAAAGAGCCAATAAAAAAATAAAAAAATTGTCTCTCAATTTTTTACAAAAATGCTCAATTCAAATGAATGATTTGGCAATCAATCATTTCTCTTCGTTTCTTATGAAATCCTTCTATTCAAAGGGGCTTTAAAGTAATTAGAGGCTATTCAGGTTGCATTCCTGTGAAGGTTTTTTTTTTTTTTTGGTTACGTGTGTTTTGCTCGTATTTTCCAAATTTTGGTACATTTTCTAATATTTTTTTGGATTAATCATCCATTACGACAAGAGAAATCTAAAAAGTAAAAAATTATGACCAAAAGCAAAAAGAAGTTCACTAGTCAAGTAGATACTTATTTATGAGAGCCCTAGAGCTAGACAAAATTTAATTATGACTTTTTAGAATAATATGATCAGAATAATAAAATTTTCGCATCGGTTTAAACGGATTGAAAATTGAAACACTTAATTTTTTAACCATATCTGTAGAACCCATAATAAGCCCCACAAAATCATTAATTTCTTGCCCATTTGTTTTGCCCCGAATAGGGCCCTTGGCAGGAAATATCTAATTAAGTAGAAAGTGAGTGTATAAAGCCTGATACTGTGTAATTGTGAAAAGTAAATAGCTAAAGTAAGAAAAGTGAGTTTTGAGGATTAATTTAGTTCAAAATAAGTTTAAGCAGATAAGGATGCTCTAAGAGGACAAATATGTAATTACAATTTTTCCCCTTACTTGGGTCAAACGACAATGACTAAACAGGAGATGGAAATTACAATGTTATTTTTCATAGGTCAATCTGTAATTTGTTGTAGATGCAATTAAACCTCATGGACTGTGATTGAGATTTACCCTATTAATTTTAGGGCCCGGCTATTCGCACCCACAAATTTTCTCCCATAGCCCACTATATTTCGGTAAGTGGTTGTTGAAAATCATAAATAACATTTCGGTAAATAGTTGTTGAAAATAAGATTATATTTCGGTAACTACATGTCGAAAATATATTCAATTTTCGGTAGACAATTGCCAAACATGCATTTTCGGTAAATAGCTGTTGAAAAAAATATCATATTTCGGTAATTGGATGCTGAAAATGTATCTTAATTTCGGTAACTAACTGTCGAGTCTAATTGAAAATTTTTAACGGGGTGTGGGAGAAAATTTGTGGGTGCGAATAGCGCCGCCCTAATTTTAAAAGGTTTTTTTTGTTGCAAGCCATTATTCGCAGCCCTCTATTTTCTTTCTTATTTCACTTCTTCACATAGCCCATTTTTAATAATTAAAAAAAATTCTCCATTTAATCCATTAAATATATCTGATCTTCCAGTTATACCCTCCACTCTCAAAAATTACACTTTTAACTCCCACCCTATGGTCCCAATCCATCCAAATACGAAACCCTAAGCCCCTAACCCCCGAACCCGGGGGGGCTGCTCTCCCCCTTGGGGAGAGCAGCGTGCTGCTGCGCCCTTTTTGGGGCCCATCCCGGTCTCGCTCCGATAATCCGAATCGTTCACTTTGTAGAGCTCGTCGAGTAGAACAACTATGCAAAAAATCAACTTAATTGGATATCATTAAGTGCCTGATCGGAGCCTATATAACTCTTGGTCCATTGGGAATAATGGATTTGATCCAGTGTTTCGGATCCATTCTTTTCAAAGTAAAAAGGCTCCGATCAAGTACTTAATGATATCCAATTAAGCTAATTTTTTGCATAGTTGTTCTACTCGACGAGCTCTACAAAGTGAACGATTCGGATCATCGGAGCGAGACCGGGATGGGCCCCAAAAAGGGGACAGCAGCACGCTGCTCTCCCCAAGGGGGAGAGCAGCCCCCCCGAGTCCCTAACCCCCCACTTACGTCTGCCACTCCCCTTTCCGTCTCCCACCCCCATAGCCCCCACCTCTACCTCCATAGCCACCGCCACTCCTGCCAAAAGACCACCGCCGCACCACTGCCTCTCTTCAAGGTGCCGATCTCTCTCTCTCTCTCTCTCTCTCTCTCTCTCTCTCTCTCTCTCTCTGTTCGTTAGTCTCTTTCTCTCTCTCTCAGAGTATATACATACATGTATGTATATATACAATAACAGCAATTAGATCCTGTATTTGTGTAGAGATTTTGGTAATTAGATCCCGTATTTGTGTAGAAATTTTGGTAATTAGATCCCGAAATTGGTAGCCAAAAACCGTGAATGTTGAGATCTATACACTGTTGTTGTCTATTCTTTTTTTTTTATTTTTTTGATTCGTTGTACGCCGTTGTTGTCGAAAATAGGGTTGATGACACCCAGTCACTGTAACAAAGCAATTCAAGCCCTAGACTAGCTTCCAGTGTATATCTCTCTATCCCTCCCGCTCTATCGCTCTCATAGAAATGCCTCCGAAGGCAGCTAAATCGAAGGAAGCACCTGCCGAGTCGAAAACGATAATAACGCGATATTTGTGTAGCGATTTTGATAATTAGATGCCGATATTGGTAAGATCTTTTGGTAACAGGCAACCGAAAAATGTAAGAAGTTTCGGTAACTAGAAACCGAATTTTTTTTTACCACTTTTAGTAATTAACAAAATTCCATCAACTTAATTCCTTAAAGAAAGTGCAGAACTACTATAAATTAAATCAGCAAAATTACCTATGGATGTAGAAATTGAGCATGGCAGTAAGAAAAAACTCCATCCTATATATCCGCATTAGGCTTTGTAGAATCCTGAAAGGCTAAAGTTCTTGGGCCAATCTAGAGCAGCCCTAACATCTATTACTATTTCTAATCAAATTCATGGTCCGAAGTTAGTTATTGGTCAATTTTGCTCTTTTGTTCTGGATAGGATGCAAATGGATTAGGCAACTGTGGCTTGTCTACTGCCTGCTAATGTATCGGTTTGTATTTGTTCTATTCAATTAAGAATGTTCTGTTTCTATTTAAAGGGCTCCTTTTACGATGACTTGTGTCTTTTGTAACAGACATATTGTGAGGGGGTTGGTTTGTAAGTAGAATTGTTCGTTCTAAACTCTATCTGGCATAGCTTAGTAGGATGTTGAAGCTCTGGTTGTTAAGTATGATAGCAGAGACTTGACACACCTGCTTGAGTTTATACTCAACAAAAAAATCACTCCGCTTAGCTCGGATCTGTCCCACATATAGTGGAAAGGGCATGTACGAATAGTGTGAAACGTTCGGTTAAAAAAAACTGAAATATGTAAGTACTTTCGGTAACCAAATACCGAAATTGTTCATCATTTTCAGTAATCAGTATCCGTCATGTTATACTTATTTTGGCAAGCAAATGTTAAAATTGCTTTCAATAGTAATTGGAGATTGACAATAAAATTTCATCTTTTAAGAATAACTTGTAATTGTATTATTTTCATATACGTGTAGGTTATGCGTCCACTGCCTCGAGTTTGAACTCGAGGAGGCCAAGATCGGGGCCGGGGCCAGGCCGAACTGCATTGTCAAGAAGAGGAAGATGTTGTCCTCGAGGACATACCTTTGGATGAGGTGAAAATACAAACTACTACAAAGCTTCCCTTGACGTACCCTCTGTGGGTCTTGCAGTAATAGGCACGTCGTGCTTTGTTGCTGTGAAAGAGGCCGCGCTACCCCAACCTGCTCCTTCCTGAAACAATATCGTTTGACATTTTGAATGTTGTCTTCCTTGTGTTTTCTGTAAGTTGTGGTACTCAAAGTGTGGGAAAACGAGTCTTCTAATCAATGAAACATTCTAAATGTTGGATAGACACTCAAATGTTGGCTTGTACTTTCTGTAAATTGTGGTACTCATATTTGGGAAAAAGATTCTTGTAATCAATGACACTTTACTGTTTTGGACATTTGTTTAGGTGAGCAGGGCAATAGATTCATGGAACATGATAGCCTGAGCGAGTCCACCTAACTGTTCTAAAAAAAGTACATATTTCAGCAACGAAATGATGAAATCATACCAATTATTCGGTATCCAAGTGCTGAAACATTACAATAATTTCGAGTTGTAAATGCTGAAAAATTACACAAATTTCGGTATGTAACTACTGGAAAATTACAATAATTTTGGAATGCCGATGCTGAAATCAACTTGTGCTCAGTCAATTTCTGCATATCAACCCCATAATAAAATAAATGGCACAAAGAGCGAAACCAAACTCCATAGATGTGCTTAGTCAACAACATTGCAATGTAAAGCGACAACATGATAACCATACATATAAAATGAAACTAATCTACATCAAAGGACTCGGCAGTTGCTATATCACTTCCAATTCTAGCTTTAAACGCTTCTATTTGGGCAGAAAAAAGTGTCGCACAATCCTTGACCTCCTCCCATCGAAATTTGAACCAATAGTTGGCAATAGGTGGCATGGGGGAACATGCTTTTAGATCAACCTGCTAAAGTAATTAAAAGGATTTTGAAAATTGCACATGAAGGCAATTTCTAGTAATGTTGAATTTATGAAAAAGAAAACTATACAGTATGTACGTGTATGAAGTGATCTCCGTTCACGAGTCCAATTCTAAGAACCCTTATTTTGTCTGATGATGGAGGACGAGAATGGAGTGGAAGGAAAGTAAGGCATTGCAGTTGGGATAGGAGGACAACCACCACATTATAAGTAGAAGCTACAACGTGACCCATGTCAGGAAAAATCATCCACCTGTCTTCGGGTGCAGTTTCGTCTTCAAAGAATGACAATCTATAACGTAACTTGCGATACCGGTCATCTTTTCGTAAAGGTCATAATGGTTATTCACCTCCAAGAGCAAATCATTTCGGCATGTCTTCCAATGTGCTCGGATTGGTGCATAAAATAAGCTACCGCTCGGTACCCACAATTTCCACCACTTTTCACATCCATAATAGATTTTACGTGCGACCGAATTGGTTCCGGAAAGTTATTAAGGTACGGTCCTACAAAAAGGGTTCCAACAAGTTTTGGCTTCTTCCGTCTCGGTAACTTTGTGGCTGCCTTGGGGGTTCTCACAACGGCCTTTGCCTTGGGGCTATTATCATCCACCGCCTTGTTGCTTTTTTTGATTTTGGCTTTGTCGGGAGTTTCCACGCCCGCCTTGGCATTCACCTTGGGCCTTTTTTTCACAACTGTCTTAGCCTTGGGAGTTTTTTCCTTCACCGACTTAGGAGTTTTCAAGGATGCCTCAACATACTCAAACTTAGACAAGTTCCTACGCATTGACTTATTGACCAAACCTGACTTTCGACCGCGGATCTGGACCTTCTGTTGGGGTGAAGACAGGGATGTGGTTGATGGATTTAAAATGGGTTTCAGAGTCTTCATCCGATGCATATGGGTCATAGGGTTTTGGCCATAAAGATATTCCAGTCGGCGTTCATTAGTTTCAAAATTGCTCTATCATCTTTACGTTTCTCAAAAAAAAGCATCTTCCAATGATCATCAATCAACGACAACGGTATGGGTTCATCCCGATTCTTTAATGGAGCAATCTCGTGAGCACAAGGTAAACCATGGATTCGGCGAATAGGACAGCCACAGTCAACCTTGTCCTCCACGACCATGTCATCAAGTTTCTTAATCTCCGGCAATATCAAACCCATGACAGTCTATGAAGCAGCTCCCTTTAGATGGTCAAAGATAGGAATTCTATACTGGTGTTACCAACAATTCAAACTTTTCTCAAAGCTACCCTTTGTAATTTAACCAAGTCATGTATTTTTGCCCAGGCGGCCGAGAAGTTGGCTTGGCAATTCGCAATGTAGGATCTAAGCTTCGCATGTTCAGACTCAACCCTGTGAAAATGGTAAATGAGAGTTTTAGGCATCGAAATATCAATATCTAATTGTGAAAAGATATGGTCACCGTGAAATATGCATATGGTGTTAGCCATTTACCTATTGCTTGTCAAGTTGCCAAAGTTCATTACATTGTTTGTCCAAGTTGATACGAATTTCTGCCTATACAGTCCCAACCAATTTGTCTTAACGTGCTTAATCGCATCTGGATATAGTACAAACTCCTGTGCCTACTCGTATAAAGATATAGTTGGTGAGTACACCAGTGAATCAGAAACATGCTTAAACAGAGCCCAAGTCATCTCATCAAACATCTTCCTACATTTGGCATATATATTTTTCCCAATATACCACCGACAAAGAAGATGGCTGGCCATTGGGAACACTCTTGTAATGGCATTCACTAGGGCTAACTCCCTATCTGTCACAATAACGCCAGGAAATGCATCGGGATCCATTATACTCTTCAAATTCTCCAACACCCACGTATAGTTTTCCTCTTTCTCCCTATCGATGAATGCAAAGGCGGCGGAGAAAGTCCTCTCGGTGGATCTAATGCCAACAATCTGGAGCAAAAGAAACCTGTATCACTTGGTCTTGTATGTGCAATCCATCAGCAAAACCCAAGGGAAAGCACGCAACATTTCACCAGAAGTAGGATGTGACCAAAACAAGTCCTTCACACAGTCATTGTCATCTTTCCGGTTAAACTTGATGTACCCATATTCTTGTAACTTAGCCAATAGATATTGCATTTGAGATCTCCCCGCTCGGTCCTTAAACCCATGCTTGTAGCGTGCGTTGGAGATGGCTTTAATTGAACTTACATTGAATTCATCCTTGCCCTTTATTAGACTTAGGATTTTTCGCATTTTAGACAATGACAAAACACACATATCCACCAACATAGTCAACTGCTCCGAAGACAACCTCGCGGGATAAGCGTGTCCCTCAAGCTGTTTCGCGGGAGGATGATTGTGATTGCCGTTGAAGACAATGACAGTCCAACCTTCCAACCCCTTAACACATCTCAGTTCAAACGGGCATTCGCATTTCTTAGTTCCTGTGACGCATGCTATCTTCTTTGCCTTCGCTTCTTTGCCATTCTCCTTCACATTACCTCCTTTGTCCTTTGCCTTGTTGATAAACGGTCTATACTTTCCACCCCGTTCACATGCAAACTGCATCCTTGGCCTTCGGTTCTTTGCCATTCTCTCCGATGACTTTATGATAATCACAAACCCATTTTCCTTGCCGGTAGATGTTATCCAATCTCTTAACATATCTTCGGATGGAAAAACCTACAAACATGATTGAAAAAAAACATTTAATAGCAGTAAACAAACAAAATCAAAAGAACCATTGAATTATCCACCTGTTTGAAAACACTCTCATTCTCCGTTGTAAACTCCCATGTGAAATCATATAGGGCCACTGGACCTATGTGGCTACCATGCGCACTCACATTCTTCATCTTAAACTCCTGTGTCAAATCGTATAGGGTCACTGGACCTATGTGGCTACCGTGTGTTGAAGCATCATCCTGAAGAAAGTATCAAAAATTCAAAAGTACATTCAAACAAGTTTTCTATCTCTCTGGATCTGTTTCGGTAAGTGAATGTCGAAAATACATAGAATTCGGTATATAACTGTTGAAAATAAGTATCAATTACGGTAAAAATATGTCGAAAATATGTACAAAATTCGGTAACCAACTGCCGAACTATGGATACAAAAATCATACATAATATTTCAATAAATAGCTATTGAAAAAAAAATTATATTTCGGTAACTACATGTCGAAAATATGTTTAACCTTCAGTAAACAATTGCCGAACTACTACATGCGAAAATCATATATACATTTCAATAAATATCTGTTGAAAATAATATTATATTTCGGTAACTACACATCGAAAATATGTTTAAACTTCGGTAAACAACTGCTGAACTATCTATTTAGGAAAATCATACATACATTTCGGTAAATAGATGTAGAAAACAAGATTATATTTCGGTAACTATATGTCGAAAATATGTTCAACCTTCGGTAAATAACTGCCGAACTATACTATATAGGGAAATCATATATACATTTCGATAAATACATGTTGAAAATAAGATTATATTTCGGTAACTACATGTCGGAAATGTATACAACAAAAACAATAAACATATATTTCGGTAATTGGATGCTAAAAATGTATCTCAATTTCGGTAACTAATTATCGAGTATGGTAATATTTTATGGCGGTTAGCTACCGAAATTACTTACTTTATTCTATTCGGACTAGAAACATCGAAAAACTGGGTTTTCTAAACCCAGACGCCACAACAACAAAGCAGAGGCCATTGTAAACGGAAAAACTTACCTCCTCACGCAGCTTCCAAGATACAATATCCATCATAGTATCTTTCTTCTCCTCTGCAATCATATGGTTGCTAATAGAATTTGATTCAATTTCAAAATCCAAACCTACAAGTCGGTCAAAAAATGGATCAATGTGTCACACCCTCGATTTTCAACATAATTATAAAGGAATTTTCATAAATAAAAATCTCACTTAATACGCACAATTCCCCAAAAGAAAGTTGACATTTCCATTTCCATCAATTACGCTCTAACGCCCAAATTTTCACAAAAGTACATCTTTGGCTCAATGGCCCCAAATCGTCAAAAGTATTGAATATCCAAGAAATTAAAAGCTTACAATATTCTTTAATCAAAAGATTTACAATTAGAGTTACAAATACATCTTTCAAAAATAAATTACAAAGATGCCTTAATAACTCTTCAGTGTTAGCTTTCAAAATCGTGTCCACAATCCATGCACTCCCAACATGAAGTTACTGTCCAGAGTTAGCACCTGAAAAGAAAGTAAGGTTTGAGCTACACTAGCCCAGTAGAAAGCTCTAATCCAACAATGTATGCATATGAAATGTAGGAACGATAACAAGAGGAACAATAGCAACTAAGACCAATGGAATGGAGCAACAACAGTAATCCAACTTCAATCTTTCATTTCCAAAATCAACCATATTTTTCAACGTATAAACCTTAGAAGCATCGTGAATCAAAATGTATCTCGCACATGTGTCATGAGCCGAAGCTCTTACTGGGCCAATTAAAGGACCCCAATGTCCTCTTCCAGGCTCTTTACCCATTCGGGATGTCCTGATAGGAGCATATAGCTCATGCCGGGCCATTTATAGGACCCCGATGTCCTTTCCCAGGCTCTTTACCCTTTCGGGATGTCCTGATATATTTTCGTTGTGTCCGTAAAGTTTCAAAATCCTTTTCCAATCAGTCCGTACCGTTCAAATCCATCTTTGGTCTTTAAATAATTTTTTTTTGTTGTACAATCGTGTTCAAATGAGCATTAAGATCATGGATACGCGAAATGAAGACATTAGATATGAGTACTCAAGCTAAAGGATCATTCGGAAAGTTTTTGGAGTGATTCAGAAGTGAACGGAACCCAAAACAATAAAGGATGGATCAAGTCAGCAAAATTGTCCAGACAGAAAGCGTTATCGATAACAATGACAATGTTAGGGATAACAATGCGACGTTAGGGATAACGATGACACACGTTAGGGATAACAATGCAACGTTAGGGATAACAATGAGAAACGTTAGGGATAACGATGCATTTCTGGGTCTGGGAACGTAATGTTATCGATAATGATGCGAATGTTATCGATAACAATAAATTTCTGGGTTTTGGGAACGTAACGTTATCGATAACAATGGAAATGTTATCGATAACAAATGGGTTACGAGCAGATTTTGACAGAACCGCGTGGGTTTTCAGCAGCAACAACAACAACAACAACCACAACAATTAATGGCACGAATCAAGACAATAGAAACAAGTCATAAACATATATTGAAAGTTAGAACTCCCTACCTCAAGATCAAAGAATGAAATCAAAGGAATCCTCCAAGCCCTAGCCCCAAATCTTAGAACCGGATGAGATACGCTTCCACCGAGTTCAAACCAACGCAATACCAACTGCAATACACGAGGGAATGAGGGTTTGGAGGTTGGGTTTTGTGTTATTTGGGTGAAATTTGGTAGGAGTAAGTGAGAGAGAGTGAGAGCCGAGAGAGGGAGAGAGGAACGGGAGAGTGGGAAAAGAGGAAAAGGGGAATTTTGGTTCCCTGCCTCACACACACACAAGTCATATACACACTACACACTTCACACTTTCACCCCTCAAATACAACACACTTGCACATTAACCCCAATCTCAATATTCCAAATCAATTTTCTCCTTTTTATTTCCATTTAAAACATTTAAATAAATTTTACAAATTTACGGGTCTTTACACCCTACCCTCCTTAAAGGAATTTCGTCCTCGAAATTTAGATAAGCATGTCATGCTAACTAACACGTGCATCATGAATGCATGTAAATATCATGAATCTCAACATTATGCAGCAAGTCAAATAGCATAAAATTTCGATATTAAACACTCACATCTATTCATTCCGAAAATAGGTGTGGATATTTCTCCCTAATCTCGTCTTCTCGTTCCCACGTTGACTCCTCACCACCTTGACCCTTCCATAATACTCGCACTAGTGGTATCGTCTTACCCCTCAACACTTGGTCACGTGTATCCAGGATACGCATCGGTTCTTCCCCATAGGACGCGTCGGCTTCCAATTCGAGTTCGGACCATTCTAACACATGTGACGGATCCGGTTCGTACTTCCTCAACATTGATACATGAAACACATCGTGCACATTCGATAATCTCGGTGGCAAAGCCAAGCGGTACGCAACCTCCCTGATTTTCTCAATAATGTCGAATGGGCCGATATAACGTGGTGAAAGCTTTCCCTTCTTTCCAAAACGTGACAAGCCTCGACGTGGCGATACTTTGAGAAACACATGATCTCCCACTTCGAATGATAATGGGCGACGACGACGATCGGCATAGCTCTTTTGTCGGCTTTGAGCGGTTAACAACCTTTGGTGAATCACTTTGACTTGTTCGGTTGTTCTCTTTTGAGCCTCTAAAAGCCGTTGGCGAATCGATCTCAAACTCTCGGTAGTTTCTTTGATCATGTCCGGCCCCACTAACGTAGCTTCTCCCAATTCGGTCCAACACACAGGTGATCGACACGGTCTCCCATACAGGGCTTCATACGGTGCCATCTCGATATTCGATTGATAACTATTGTTGTACGCGAATTCGACTAACGGTAGGTGATCTTCCCAATTACCCCGGAAATCCATAACACAAGCCCGAAGCATATCTTCTAAAATTTGAATTGTCCGCTCGGATTGACCATCGGTTTGTGGGTGATAAGCAGTGCTAAACAAAAGGTTCGTGCCTAAAGCGGCCTGCAAACTTTGCCAAAAACGTGCGGTGAATCTCGAATCACGGTCGGACACAATAGATACGGGAATCCCGTGAAGTCGAATGATCTCCCGAATATACAAACGGCTAAGCGTTTCTACAGAATCGGTAACATGGATAGGTAGAAAGTGAGCGGTCTTGGTAAAACGGTCGACGATAACCCAAATGGCATCATGCCCCCCTCGGCGACTTCGGTAAACCCGTAACAAAATCCATCGTCACATTTTCCCATTTCCACTCGGCCACTGGTAACGGTTGTAGTTCTCCCGCAGGTCGTTGATGTTCGGCTTTCACTTGCTGACATGTAAGGCATTTGGACACAAAGATCACAACATCTCTCTTCATTCCCGGCCACCAAAATTGCCTACGTAAATCGTGATACATCTTCGTTCCTCCTGGATGAACGGCTAATGGTGAATGATGAAACTCTCGTAGGATTTCTTCCCGACACGCAACGGGTACGAATAACTTCCCTTGATAACGTAAACTTTGATCGGCGTGAATCGTCCACCCATCCCGAGCTTTACCGTTAAGGAAATTGGTACGAAGTTCCTCCGCTTCTTCATCGTGTTGTTGAGCCTCAATTACTCGAGTCGATAAGGCTGATTGCACGGTTAAGTTACACAACGTGACCCCTTCCTGAGTCTCCTCGAAATATGAAGCATAGTGGCCTAAATCGTTCACCATCTTCCACTCACGTATAGCTAAGCTCGCTAAGAGTATCGGTTTTCTACTCAACGCGTCCGCCACAACGTTCGCCTTTCCTGGGTGGTAATGCAACTCAAAATCGTAATCTTCTAAGTGTTCCATCCAACGACGTTGACGTAAGTTAAGTTCCTTTTGAGAAAAGAGATACTTTAAACTCTTATGGTCAGAAAAGACTTCAAATTTCTCACCATAGAGGTAGTGACGCCAACTCTTTAAAGCAAAAACGACGGCTGCAAGTTCCAAGTCATGGGTAGGATAGTTCCGCTCGTGAGTTTTCAATTGCCTCGAACCATACGCTACCACTCGCCCCGCTTGCATCAATACACACCCCAACCCTTCCTTAGACGCATCACAATATACGGAGTAGCCAACTCCACGTTCGGGTACGATCAAAACTGGTGCGGTAGTCAACCTTTTCTTTAATTCTTCGAAAGCCGTCTCACACGAGTCATTCCAAACAAAACGAGTTCCTTTACGCGTGAGCCTAGTCATCGGAGCCGCTAGACGAGAGAAGTCAAGAACAAAACGACGGTAATATCCGGCCAACCCTAAGAAACTTCGAATTTCAAATACATTCTTCGATCGCTGCCAATTCATGATGGATTCTATCTTCCCCGGATCGACGGATACTCCTCCTTTCGAAACCACATGACCTAGAAACTTAACCTCGGGTAACCAAAACTCACACTTACTAAGCTTAGCGTATAAACGATGTTCTCTCAAGAGTTCAAGAACAATGGCAAGATGAGTTTGGTGTTCCTCCTCCGTGGATGAATAGATAAGAATGTCGTCGACGAATACAACTACAAAGTGATCAAGATACGCACGAAAAATACGGTTCATGAGATCCATAAAAGTAGCTGGAGCGTTAGTCAAACCGAATGGCATCACAACAAATTCGTAATGACCATAGCGAGTACGGAAGGCAGTTTTGGGAATATCCTCTCTACGAACTCTCAATTGATGATAACCAGATCTCAAATCGATTTTGGAGAAACAAGTGGCACCTCGAAGTTGATCAAACAAGTCATCGATTCTCGGCATAGGATACTTATTCTTAATGGTCACACGGTTGAGTTTACGGTAATCGATACACAAACGAAGTGAACCATCTTTCTTCTGGGCAAACAAAGCCGGTGCTCCCCACGGTGATGTACTAGGACGTATAAACCCCAAATTTTCTAACTCTTGCAATTGAACTTTCAACTCTCTAAGTTCGGCGGGTGCAAAACGATATGGTGGAATCGAGATAGGAGCGGTGCCTGGAAGCAAGTCTATCGTGAACTCTATCTCTCTCTCAGGAGGCAAACCGGGCAACTCTTCTGGGAACACATCGGGAAACTCGCAAACTACCAAGGGTTACTCCCCACGCATAGACATATCCTCATCCAACGTCAAGCTTGCCAACAAAGCATAAATCGACCCTCTTTCCCGAGACCCACACAAATACGGTTCCAATGGTTCTCGACGCTCCCCATGGAATTCAAAACAAACACCTTCAGGAGGACATATGCGAACACGACGCTTGAAACAATCAATTGTGGCGTGGAACGTAGACAACCAATCCATTCCCAATATGAGATCGAACCCTGACATTTCTAGCACGATGAAGTCAAAAACGAAGCGATGGTCACAAATAACAAGCTCGCAACCCTTACAGATACGACTTAGAGATGACTTTCCGCCTAATGGTGTCTCGACAAACAACGGTGAATCGAGATTCTCGGTATCCAATTCCAATGAACACACAAATGAAGCAGCAATGAAAGAATGCGATGCTCCAGAATCAAAGAGTACTCTAGCAAAAGAGTTGAATAGAAGAAAAGTACCCCTTACAACAGATGTCTCTGGAGCCTGAGAAACAGAAGGTGGAGCATTGGTGTTGATGTTGAAAACACGCCCCTGAGTACCCTGACCTTGCACAAAACCTCCTCCTTGACCGGAACCTTGAGAAGGTGCGGATGAACTCGCTCCCCGGTCAACCCCAGAACTCTGAGCTGATGATGCCTGACGGAAATGAGATTGCTGTTGCCTATGAGCACCTCTGAAAGATTGCTGACCAACACCACGCCCTGCCCCTGACTGCTGTACCGAACCCGACTCACTACGCGCTCCCGCCCCTTGAGGGCAATTCCAAGCAAGATGGTCTGTCTTACCACAATTAAAACACGCTTTAGAAAGCTGAGGACACTGGGTACAGACGTGCCACTACAACAAAAAACGCTTTTAATAGCATGCCAAAAACGCTATAGTAGGTAATAGATAGCGTTCCGGAGAACGCCTTATTATCCCATGCAATTAAAAGTCTTAACTTTCTATAGCGTTCATCGACTGCTGTTAAAAACTTTGCATAGCGTTCATTGCCCGCTATTAAAAAACTTTCTATAGCGTTCATTGCCCGCTGTAGTATTTTGTACATTTGATAGCGTTTTTTGCCTGTTATCTTATTTCTTTTTATAGCATGCAATGAATGCTATTAAAGATAAACAATAGCATTTTCTGAACGTTATCTTAGCCTATTTTTGCTCTTTTTTTTTTAAATACTACAAATGCCAATATAATCGCATTTTCATACAAAAAATCTGCATTCCATTCAACACCAAAGTACATCCAAATGCGATACAATTTCAATGTAAGAAAAATAATTCAACCGAAGATTCATTACAATAACTTGAAGAATAATTTTGCAGCACAAACTACATTTAAGAGTCAAACCAATTACGCTCATAAAAAAAAAAAACACTAATGTAATCTCTTTCCAGAAAATGTAATCCTAAACTAGGCAGCCTTCTCATTCAAGTACCCCAATACTTTGCCCACAGAGATGTTCTTTATTTGAAGCTTAATTTTTTGCCGAGTTTATACCCTTTTGCTCCCAACTGCGAACGCATACCTGTAAATATAGAACTATTCAAATTAGGTAACCCAATAGATATAGTAAAAATTGTTAACGAGAAAAACGACTTTAAAGCAACATAATGTTTGCAGTTAGAAAAAGAAGAATATAATGGATAATTGTCAGCAAGAACCAAGAACAATCTCAGAAGCAGCCATACCATGACCAATAGGCGAACAACGTATACCAATCAGTGTGCGATTGTGGAACATAACTATTCATATGAGAAAACTATGTAAAAAGGTGGAACTTCAACCACACGCATTAAACTACCAGCTGAGCCACTTAGCTATTCAAACACATACAATATTGATCAATGGTGGCAGACAATGAGCATAGTGCTCCTGCAAAATATAAATGACACCAGTACACTAATCATCCCCATTAACCAAATGGATTAGAGTTTTGTGCGTGTGTCAACATACACAGAGTGGGCGAGAGCAGTTCACATTAACCTATTGGGATATAGTCATTCACTATCATCAATGTTTAGATCCACATTACACTAGTACCCTCTAAGTTGCATTTGATCTACCAATTTATCAAGGAATAGGTGTTCATGGGCAAAAACATGTAAAATCAAATCAAGTAAAAACAAGAGATCACCTTTCCATATAGGTTAATCATCATTGCATAAGTTTCAGTAGATGGTTCACAGTGATCTCTCTTCATCCTTTCAAAGATCTCTACTACTTTTTGTGAGTTTGTTCCCTTCAGTAACCCATTCATGTAAGCATTATATACAGCTGTACCTGCATACAAATAAGCATTGTGAAAAAAAAAAAAAAAGCATGTCAAAAAAGAATTGTCAAAAGCCGATTGCGAATGTGTAGTACCTCTCAATAAATAATCCACTTATGGCCTTTTACACTTCTTGTGGCCACAAAGGCAATTAGCATAACAGTAATAATAGCATACGTGGGTTTCGGGTAAGAAGGAAATCTATTGGGGACTGAGAGATTACAATGCTTACTGAGAAGTATTTCAGAAGCAAATGCATCCAGAAACAAATAACCCATAAAAAACTATAAACTGAGTAATAAGGGCGTGTTACTGGATTCTGGGTTCTGACATCTTCAAAGCTATGCTAGTTCATTTGGCAATGGTTTTGCTCTTGCTTTTAGACTAAAAAAAATTTCACACTGCTTGAAAGCTGATTCTGAAAAGCTTCAAGTCTGAAGGTTTTCGATAATGAACAGATATAGTTGAGTAAGGACTTTCACAATTGAAGAAAGTTATCCTTTCGAGAAAACTTTTAGAGTAGAATTGTTAGCCATAACAGTTGGTTTAAATGTGAGGGCATAAAAGACGAGAACATACTTGGGGGGTGGCCATTTTTTCTCATCTCAGCAAAGACAGCTTCAGCTTTAGCTAGCAGGCCAGATATGCAGTAGGCCTTTACTAGAAGAGCATAAGTATCTTCAGTGGGAATACATCGACCTTGTAGAAGGTTCAAATAAGTGGATTCTGCCTTCTGATATAGTGACTTCTGTCCATAAGTATCAATAAGCAAATTGTAGGAGATAATGTCAGGATGGAAGGAACTCTTGTGCAAAATCCATTCACAGACCACTATGCTATAACATCTGGGCCCATTAATCATGGACTCCAAATTTCACCATGCAAATCGAAGAAAACTGTAACAACCCGGACCCACAAGCTCCACAACCAAGACATATCAAATCGAGTGATTTATGCCACCAACACAATATAGACAACAAACAGTTATTGAAACGTCATTCCCCACCTCCCTAAATGTTTACATAATTTTTCGTAGATACCTTCCACAAATGCTTCTCTCCTCAACTTACCTTACCTCCTTTCTCTCATACCCACACATGCAATCAATTCACACCCTGTCGGAACAGAGGAATGAATAGTCTTCCATAATCAGAAAACGTGAGAGAAGCCCCCCTTCTCTAACCCTCTTCTTCTTTTTATTGTCCAAAGCTGACTCATTAAAGATATCTATCAACAAACTTGACATTTGTCCATGTCTAGTTCTTTGGCCTTTTACTTCTTATATTTCCTTGTCTCTTCTCATAAAACAAGAAAATATATATGAATGGCTCTTAGCACCAGCTCACGTGCAAACTCACACGACCATCTCTCCCTCTCCCAATTCTTATCTTCTTTTTCAACTTTAACCACAGGCAAAGACAAAAGAACATATTAAACCCTCACTAATAATAATAATAATAGTAATATTGAGTTGTTTAGATGGGGTATCACAAAACTGAGTGCAAAACAAACTCAAAACTGAAAACTAAGTGCTTACGCAATACAATTTCATATCATATTAGTATGTCACTGTTTTTCTATCCTCAAATTTCAACTTTTCTTCTAACTCGTGCAGGTGTCAAAACCATTTTAGTTTTATAGAGCAGATAGTTAAATACCTAGATAAGAAATGCACAAGTACCCAACATACGAGTCTTAATGAGCAAAATACAACTTTTAGAAACAAGAAATCATCTATAGTGCAGTAAAGTAGCAAAAATTAAAGATGCATACTCTAATAATGTACGATGGACCAAACCATAAACTGAACTCACCACTTGTTTTGTGAATTCAGATCACAGAAACAGCCGAAAAAGCAACCAACAACTTTGATAACACGTTTGTGCAATTAACCCGAGAAACCATGGTAGCTCCATTGGCATCCATGGTATGGTGAATTCGTTAACCAAATCGCAAGTCCATAGACGCATTAATCGAGACCTGCACATAAAAACATCCTCTGGTCAATGCAAAAACTGCAACCATAATTAAGCCACTAGCACTAAAAATCTCCCAAGCAAGCTCGAAAACAGAGTAACGAAGCACCAATCAAGTAGGTCTTCAAAGTAAAAAAATAAAGGCAAACAAATATAACATCCAATCGAATCTGATTTTCACAATATCATCCCCCTATGACTTAGCTACAAAGGCAGCAAGAATGTAAATATCTCCATTCACCCCAAAAACATATATTCTAAACCCGGTAAACAAATTAATTCAAAAAAAATAATCCAACACCCTCTCTCTCCCATACAAAAAAGTTACAAACTAAGATGATCAACTCTAAAATTGAATTCAAATGCATCTCGAAACCACAAGAATCAAGGCAATATATGTTTAAGGAAGAAGATTAAGAATATCAACCAACAGAACAAAAGAAGTAAAACTGAATATTGAACATGATACGAACATACTTAAAAGCAAGCTTTCTATTAGCAGTTTTGATGTCAATTGAATCTCTAGAAACTGGTCTCTTTATCCAACTCCTAAAAACGCAACTGTTTCTGCTTCCTTAACTATGTAAATCTCAGTGTAAGTTTCCTTGTTTCAAGGATAAATTATAAGAAAAGTCAGACTCTCTTGAAGCACACACTCTAACCAAAATCCCAAATTCAAAAAAGAGAAGAAACGCATTTTAACTAAGTAATTTCACAAACAAATCCAAGCATAGACACCAAGTTTTGAAATCATTACATTTATTGCAGACTATGTAGGAGGCTAGGAGCTTGGTCCATATTTGCATGGGTCCCATTCTCTCACTCTCTCTGCAAAATATATACACCATGGCTTCTTCAGCACACCATTTTCTCTCTGAAACTCTAATTTCAACCACCCCCTCCCCCGTGTATTTCTGTATCTTAAGAACCAAAATTGAGTGTGGAGCCAAAGAGAGAGGAAAAAACATTAGCTGTTAAATTTCTATGCTGAAGGGAAGTCACCAAAACGTCATGTTACGATTCATAGTATGTTGACAGATAAGCTGATGGTTTTGATGGGAAGCCACTGTGGTGTCCACTGTCCACACCAAGAGCAGGTGGCCTCCTAGGTGGGACCACATCCCGATGGGGGCTTTTGGAATTGGATTCTAATGAAGAATTTCTGCGCCCGTATATCAGGACCAACGACTAGGAAATCTTATCCTTGCAGACTGGGCATTTAGGGGGCTTATTTGATTTGAAGGAGGCGGTGGTTTGGACATAGAGCCACTTCTAAATGCAAAGCCAACAGTAGAGGTGACCACAGGGTCATGTGCAGATTCTAAGCAAATATTGGAATCAAAGCAGCCATTCCAATTTTCTGCAGCAGTTTTAATTCCCAATTTTGCTTCAGAGAAACATCACCTTCGGATTCAAACTGTGCCATAGGTTCTTGTAAGTTTTGTTCACAGGCCATCAGCTCTGTTAAGCAAATAACGACTCTTAGACTGAACATAAAGTTTAAATATTGACCTCTAGGTTGTTCAGGTTAAGATGCACTTTATATGCAATTTCATGCAAGAAAAACATTGAACTATGATAGTACGCGTGCAGTAACTAAGGCACGTTGCAAGAGTAAAGCAGCCCGAAGCAAAACCTGGAATCGAAACCCTCAAAATTGAAATTCCAAAACAAAACCCCAAAATCGAGAACCCAAATTGAAAACCCTAAAATAGATCCCTGAATCAAAACTCCAAAGTAAATCAAGAATAAACGTTAAGAGAGCAATTATTCAACTTACCGAGAAGTGGTTGAGGTCAGACAAGCAAGGGCTTGGAGATGACGGGATCGAGGCCGGACGGTGGTACTGTCGGTGCTCGATTGGTGAAGGCAGTGACTTTGAATCACGCCATTCCTTTGCTCTCAGCTTCGTGTGTGTGTGTGTGTGTCAGAGAGAGAGAGAGAGAGAGAGAGAGAGAGAGAGAATGACGATGGTGAGATCGGCAGAGAGTAGGTCCGAAATTGGAGAGAGAGAAGGATTTCCCACCAAGTGATTTTTTTGGCGTCTTAAAATTTTTCCCCAATTGAGACTGGCGCCTTTATTATGGGTGAACGCTATAATTGACGTAGTGCAACGCTGTCAAAAGTCTTCTGCTCCCCTACAGTGCCGTGCACGCTATCTTAAGCTCAACATGCAACTCTATTATAGCATTTCTTAAAGAATGCTGTAATATTATGCTATCAAAACCCAAGTTTGTTGTAGTGTGCCCAGGTTGATTACACTTGTAGCAGACGATTGGAGGTCTAGATAAGGCACCCCGAGTCCCCGAAGAAGTAGGTATCTTGAAGTTGGATCGATTAGATGGCTGCTGCGACTGTTCTCGTTGTCTTTTTCGTCCTTGACTTCCGAAGCTGCCGGAAGAAGAACTCAAACTTCCCACTGGTTGCCTTGGCTCCCAAGCCCTTGTATTGCGTTGAGCTTCCTTCGGTATCTCAATGCTTCTCGCGCACTCCACCACTTCAGAAAATTTCATCTTATGTTGGGCTATCACCATTCTTCTCACAGTGTTATGTAGCCCCTTCTCAAACCGTCGACATTTTCTTTCCTCCGTCGCCACCAACTCCGGATCGAAACGAGATAAGGATTGAAATTTTTGTACGTACTCTGAAACGGTCATATTGCCCTGCTCCAATTTCTCAAATTGATCTCTCAGATTCTCACGCGAAGTCTCCGGAAAGTACTGTTCTTCAAAGAGTACCTCAAACTCAGCCCATGTTAAGTTTTCAACATCCGGTTCATTTACTTGAGCTGCGGTCCTTGCCGCCCTCCTTGCATCTTTTCTACTCTCCAAGACAAATTCCCACCATTCGCCGGCCTCCCCAACTAGCTGGACGGCCACAATACCCACTCTAATGTTGTCTTCGGTGATGTTGAGAGCCCTGAAGAGTTTGCGAATCTGGGCTAGCCAGTGGTCGGCTACCAACGGGTCATTACTAGTTCCGTCAAACACCGGAGGGTTCCTACGGCTAAACTCCCTCATTGCTACCATAGCGCGATCCTCGACATTCTCCCTAGGAGCTTGGTTTATGAGGTTTGCAGCTGTGAGTGCCGCAACGAGATCCCTAGCAAACTGAGTCTGGTTAGGAGGTACCCCTGCACCTCGACCGGCCCCAGCCCCCGGATTCCCACCAGGATTCTCCCCATGCTGACTAACCTCATCCTCTAGTGGCACCCCACGGCCTCGAGCACGGCCTCTACCACCACGAGTTCCAGCCCCACTTCGTCTAACGCGCGTCTTCGGAGGCATCTTACTACACGGTATAAGAAATGGAAACTATTAGTCACAACACTATCACTATGAGGTCAAGCCCCAACTTCTCAAAACAGGCTAATAATAACTCTACACCACTCTACTATATTAAGAATGCAATGCCAATTAGCCACGCAGATGTTAGTCATACAAGCATGCACGAATTATGTTAGAAGGCGTGACATTTTGAACCCATGAGACGAAACGTCTCCCCACGGTCTCTAGGTGTTCTAAACCTATGCTCTGATACCAATTTGTCACACCCTCGATTTTCAACATAATTATAAAGGAATTTTCATAAATAAAAATCTCACTTAATACGCACAATTCCCCAAAAGAAAGTTGACATTTCCATTTCCATCAATTACGCTCTAACGCCCAAATTTTCACAAAAGTACATCTTTGGCTCAATGGCCCCAAATCGTCAAAAGTATTGAATATCCAAGAAATTAAAAGCTTACAATATTCTTTAATCAAAAGATTTACAATTAGAGTTACAAATACATCTTTCAAAAATAAATTACAAAGATGCCTTAATAACTCTTCAGTGTTAGCTTTCAAAATCGTGTCCACAATCCATGCACTCCCAACATGAAGTTACTGTCCAGAGTTAGCACCTGAAAAGAAAGTAAGGTTTGAGCTACACTAGCCCAGTAGAAAGCTCTAATCCAACAATGTATGCATATGAAATGTAGGAACGATAACAAGAGGAACAATAGCAACTGAGACCAATGGAATGGAGCAACAACAGTAATCCAACTTCAATCTTTCATTTCCAAAATCAACCATATTTTTCAACGTATAAACCTTGGAAGCATCGTGAATCAAAATGTATCTCGCACATGTGTCATGAGCCGAAGCTCTTACTGGGCCAATTAAAGGACCCCAATGTCCTCTTCCAGGCTCTTTACCCATTCGGGATGTCCTGATAGGAGCATATAGCTCATGCCGGGCCATTTATAGGACCCCGATGTCCTCTGCCAGGCTCTTTACCCTTTCGGGATGTCCTGATATATTTTCGTTGTGTCCGTAAAGTTTCAAAATCCTTTTCCAATCAGTCCGTACCGTTCAAATCCATCTTTGGTCTTTAAATAATTTTTTTTGTTGTACAATCGTGTTCAAATGAGCATTAAGATCATGGATACGCGAAATGAAGACATTAGATATGAGTACTCAAGCTAAAGGATCATTCGGAAAGTTTTTGGAGTGATTCAGAAGTGAACGGAACCCAAAACAATAAAGGATGGATCAAGTCAGCAAAATTGTCCAGACAGAAAGCGTTATCGATAACCTTAACGAGTGTTATCGATAACAATAGGTTGAGGTCAATCAAAACGCAACGTTATCGATACCATGAAGGGAGGTATCGATAACAAATGGGTTAATATCGTTCCAGAGGCGAGGGTATCGATAACAGATGGCAAATGTTAGGGATAACGGTGCAACGTTAGGGATAACGCTGACAGTGTTAGGGATAACAATGACAATGTTAGGGATAACAATGCGACGTTAGGGATAACGATGACACACGTTAGGGATAACAATGAGAAACGTTAGGGATAACGATGCATTTCTGGGTCTGGGAACGTAATGTTATCGATAATGATGCGAATGTTATCGATAACAATAAATTTCTGGGTTTTGGGAACGTAACGTTATCGATAACAATGGAAATGTTATCGATAACAAATGGGTTACGAGCAGATTTTGACAGAACCAAGTGGGTTTTCAGCAGCAACAACAACAACAACAACCACAACAATTAATGGCACGAATCAAGACAATAGAAACAAGTCATAAACATATATTGAAAGTTAGAACTCCCTACCTCAAGATCAAAGAATGAAATCAAAGGAATCCTCCAAGCCCTAGCCCCAAATCTTAGAACCGGATGAGATACGCTTCCACCGAGTTCAAACCAACGCAATACGGACTGCAATACACGAGGGAATGAGGGTTTGGAGGTTGGGTTTTGTGTTATTTGGGTGAAATTTGGTAGGAGTAAGTGAGAGAGAGTGAGAGCCGAGAGAGGGAGAGAGGAACGGGAGAGTGGGAAAAGAGGAAAAGGGGAATTTTGGTTCCCTGCCTCTCACACACACAAGTCATATACACACTACACACTTTACACTTTCACCCCTCAAATACAACACACTTGCACATTAACCCCAATCTCAATATTCCAAATCAATTTTCTCCTTTTTATTTCCATTTAAAACATTTAAATAAATTTTACAAATTTACGGGTCTCTACACAATGGAAGGATTTAAACCTTCCATTGATACAATATTTGGCCATTGCTCCTCCTCCATTGGAAAAGTTGAGAGAGAGGAGAAAAGAGAATGATGATTTAGAGAGACAGGAGAAGAAAAGATGAAGAGCAGGAAGTCGCCTGGTATGTGTGTGTGTTTTTTTTTTGTTTAAACGTGAATGATGATTTTTTAGGGGAAGGGGGAAGAAGATAATTTAGGGGTTTTGGTCATAAGGGCATTAGGTCATTTCATGTATATGTATAAAGGTAAGTATAGGTTATTTTGCATTAGGGGTCATGTTGTAATTAGTTGAAAATTTTTAACAGGCTAAGGGAGAAAATACAGGGCTGCGAATAGTCGCCTCCTTTTTGTTTAGCATATCCATTTAAAATGTAACAACCCTGATTTTTGGTCGTTAAAAACTTCGTTAAATATTTGAATTTTATTTGAATTTCCTTAATTTCCTTGTGGTTTGTCAAAAATTACGTTTTTGCCCCTTCAAATGTGATTTCTTGCACTTTAGTCCTACTTAGCAAGCCTAGTTAGCTTCTAAACCATCTGGTTGGAGTAACTAAGCTAGGAAGCTATCTAATTACTTTTCCCTAACCGCAGAATGACCGTTTTGCCCCTCATTGAACCATGCGAACCTTTGAACCCTAGAACAAGAATTGAATATTCTTTTTCTTTTAATTATTTTTGATTTTATTCTTTGTCCATTGGACAATAGAAGTTAGGGGATTTATTACCCAATGGGTAATAGGTTGTTCTTCCACCCAAGTACATGGGTTGTTTAATTTAATCTTTTTCTTAAACCCATGTAAGGAAGGACATAATATTTTATTATGTAGTACTTAGTAGACTTAATGACCCTAGGATTTTCTAAGTACTCCTTTATTATTTTTAATGGGATTTTGAACTAACTAACTACATGGGTACATATGTGTATATATATATTAGTACTTGGATGGTTAAAATATTACCTAGTGTATCATATGCCTATTTATTAGTTTGTTGGGAAAATCCTAGCCTTTAAAGTCTACCTTTGATACTTAGTACAAAAAGTACTTAGATTTTATTATTTGCTTGCATATGTATATATATATATATATATATATATATATATATATATATATATATATATATATGCACTTGAGGAGAGAGAGAGGAGGAAGGAAGGAAGAAGGAGAATTGGTTGTACTTCCATGATTTTCCTTGTACTTCATATCTTGGTGTATCTATCTTCCTAGCTAAGTAACCAACTCTCCATTAACCTCCATTGTACTCTTTTGTACACCTTGCAATTGTTTGAACCCTTAGATCTTGTACAATTCTCATCTCCACCATTCAATTGATTCAAGAATCTTGTACCAATATCTTTCTTGCCCACCAAGATCAAAAATAGCCTTACAAGTCTAGGATTAGTCTTGATCTTTCTAAGATCTCTTGCCAAGTGTCAAAGTGAGACTTAGAGAGAGAGAGAGGAGAGGGCCAAGGCTTTGCCTATAAATAGAAGGCCATTCCAAAGCTTGAACTCACACCTCAAAGCATTTGCTCTTCCTTCTCTCTAGAAATCTCGGATTCCAGTTCCAGGCAGCCTACTGCCCTTCGAAAATCCTTATTTTTCTCCTGCTTAGATTAGTTTTTAGAACTAACTTCCTTCAGAAAAGTTGTAGAACACTTCGAGAGCTTCAAGTTAGGCTCAAGAACTACCCCAATCGGTCAAGAAATGACAAAGATATTGTCATCCGAAGTTCAGTGAAATTCTCGGATTTCCATTTCCGGACAGCTTACTGTCTTTTGCTTTATCCCCATTTTTCTCCTACCTAAGGTCGTTTCTAGGATTAACTTCCTTCACGAGAGTTGTAGAGGGTTTCAAGAGCTTCGATTTAGACCCAAGAACAACTGTATTCGGCCAAGGATTGACCGAGTTACTGTCATTTGAAGTTCAGTCCAGATTTGGAGTTTCACCGCCCGTAGAATTTTCCAACTTGCTTATTCGGCCCCGACTAGTTTCGGATCAAGGTAGGATACTTTTACCCTATCCCTATGTATATGTAAGATCTCTTTATCTTCCATATCAAAGTATGTTATCTTGAATTACTTTTCATGTCAATTAATTGTGTTTTGATCTTTAAAGATGAATATGAACTTGAATATATGAATTGCTTGTATTACTTGTGACACGATAAAGCATAAGTGATTTATCACTCCAAGGGCGTCCGAACATGTGGCATTATGCTTTAAGCGTTGATTTAAACATGGTAGAGTTGGATGATCTTGTTTGTTTACAAGGAAATGATTTATGCTTACTTTTGTCCTACGGCGGAGTCTTTGTATGTAAACGTGACACAAGAACCGAGAAAGTAGAAATATGGCACCTAGGGTGTGGTTTATAAAAGGATAAGTTTTACCGAGGAAGGAAATATTTTTGAAACTACGTAATGACTAGTTTGGTGGCATTACGTGAGATGTGTTTTGAAAACCGTAATGTGGCCGGACTTGGTAGCCCATTGCGCGGGTTGTGAAAACCACAATGTGGCCGGACTTGGTAGCCCTTTGTGAAGATTGCTAATAGAGCCGGACATGGTAGCCTTATTGGTAATATGGCTTGGTTATCCATGGAGAGGAGCCAATGCTAGTGTTGCGTGCCAATGGGAACCCGGCGCGGCGGAACCATTGTGAGGATACTCGGGAACCCGGCGCGGCGGAACCGAGGTTGGGTGTGTGACTTGGTTATCCGCGGTACGGAGCCAATGTCAAATGATTTTGAAAGGCTTGGTTATCCGCGGTACGGAGCCAATGTAAAGGATTTTGAAAAATGGTTTTGTAAGTGGAAAATGTTGACACGGTCTACGACGAGTCGCGTAGGAGAAATCGGAAAATCTTGGACACCAACGTTAGATAGTGAATGTGGACGTATTATCGTCATTTATGTGATTTCTATGATCGTTTGTTGGTAAGCTATGGGTTAGCGGGTAAGGATTTCCTATTGAGCGTTGTAGCTCACGGTGTTGCCTTTTTGGTGACCCTGGCATATTATATTGGTGGCGACGCCGGTATAATGTGTCAGACTTCATAAATGAACAGGGCGAGATCTTCAGCTTGGAGGCGTGCGGAGCCGAGGAGCTGGCTAGGATGGAGAAGCAAGAGGAGCTGTAGAGTAGGACCCTTAGTTCCCTCTTTGTCATCCTATTTTGTATTTCAAATGCTCTTACGAGAGTTATGATGTAATAACGAGCTAGACTCGCTTCGTTTTTCTAATAAAATGTTTTATTTAACGTACCCAAAATTCGGGGCGTTACATAAAATTTCATACGGTATCTACAGATTATCACTGGAATATAGATCACACCATACGCCATTGATTCCCACCCAAATACAGAAATACAGATACAAATACATAGCCAAACCCTATTGATATACAGGAAAAACAAAGTGACGAAACTTATATCTAACGCCTAAGGAAGAGTCATCGCTCAATATTCCACACCGTTATCAACAAGGATCGACTTATATGGAGCTAGTACTCAGACACTAGACATCTCAGAATGGCGAAGCTCCATATCAAAAACAACATAAAAAATAGATAGAAATCAATAACCCACCAGATTAAATCTAAACAAAAACGAAATAAACAAAACATATATTCCCCTCCGTCATTGAGGGGGAGGTTAACATGGCAAAAACCTTTGGTTCAAAAAAATTTAAAATATGGTAAAAGACCTAAGGGTCAGGTTGAAGTCAACAAATTTTATTTATTTTTATCAGCAGGGCCAATTCAACAAGTGTCATTCACAATTTCATGTATTTTAATGGCGAGGGCTTGAAGTTCCTTGCAGCTAGCTTCAATTGGTAAAGTAATGGAGAATTCTTGACAAGATCAAATGTGTTATTAAGGGGTACGTGTTTCCGGTAGTAAAAAATTTATAAATTTTTATTTGTGGTTGAAAAGTTGTTAGGTGTTTCCGGTAGTGAATAAGTTGATGAGAAATGTCAAGTTATTTCCGATAGTGAATAAGTTGTTGATGGGTTGTGAGTAGACTTATTGTAGCAAAAAGAGTTTTTGTTGACAAATTTTTTGTTAGTAAAAACGAGTTGATAAAATGCTAAAACTTTTTTGTTAGTGAAAACGAGATGGTAAAAGGTATTAAGTTTTTAGTATTTTTTGTTAACGAAAACATCCCCTGACATTTCATCAAGTTTTGGTATTTATAGAGTATTGTAGTTGTCGCTGCAAACGAGCCGAATCGAGCCAAGTTTTAGAATGTTTATGTTCATTAGTACGAACTCGAGTTGAACTCGAATTCAATGAAAATTTGACAAGCCGAGCTCGAGCCAAACTTACCTAGGTTTGCTCGAACTTATTCACAAACGTTAACGACTCAAAAATATTAAAAATACTTATACACTCATACACGTCTAGAAATACTAATAATAGTTTAATTTTGTTCATAATAAGCTCAAACATATAAAAAAAAAAAACTATGAAACCTATTTAAAGTTTAAATTTATTGTACTTTTGAATATTTATACGTGCACAAATTTTCAAATTTTTATAATGTACATGTACAAAATTATTCGTATTCAAGATCATACGCAAAAAATTTTATAAGATTTGTAGGCCTAATCGAGCCGAATACTGTCACGTTTAGTTCGGCTGATTTATTGAACGTACCTAAAATTAAGCCCAAGTTCAATTCGTTTAGTACCCGAATCAAACTTAAACAAACCGTTATCGAATCGAGTTGAGTCTCAAATAGTTGACTAACGATACAGTTCATTTGCAGGAGTCCGGCTCCTCTCCAATCCATAGGGAATTGGAGGATCCTCCAATTCTAATTCAATGGTCAAGATTATCCTAATAACTCCAGCTCCAAAACTCATCTGGCATTCCACGGGCACCAATTACTCCTCAAATATTTTCCAATTACATAAACGTCTTCCCTCCCGTTAAACCTAATTCTTAAAGAATTTTTTTTATATAGCTCATATTTCGCCATTTCAGTTATCTTATATTTTTCTGAATTATCTTGTTGTAGTGAAACTCCACAATTAATGACTCTATGTCAATATGCTTCATGTGCAACTTATAGTACTTAGCTGCTTGATAATTTTTTTTTATAACCGGATGTTCGGGCCAACTTATGTGCACCTCAACTAATTCGGGAGTCTTGAAAGTAACGATCGGACAAAGCCGCCAGTGGCCCCAAGTGATTTCAACTTTTTTACATGAAAAACAACTACAATGAGCATGCAACATCGTGCGAAGAACGTGGAAATACACTAGTATCAGTAAAAAAAAAAAAATCTTATGAGCTGCATAATTAATATCAAAAAAGAAAAAAGGCCAAAAGGAAAAAAATTACTGATATAACATTAGTAAAAAATCCTCATAAGCTATAGCCTAAATATTATTAGTGGAAAAAAAAAATCCTCATCAACTATATATATATATATAATCCTTTCAAAGGTTGGTTTAATGGGGAGGGAAAATACTTATGTAATTGGGGGATATATGAGGAGTAATTGGGTGTCCGTAAAATACTATATGAGCTTTGGGGCTGAAGTTACTAGGATGATCCTGACTATTGAATTACAATTGGAGGATTCTCCAATTCCCTGTGAATTGGAGAGGAGCCGGGCTCCAGTTGCAGCCCTAATTGTAGCGAGAGTTTAGGGGCTTTTTAAAATTCTTCAAAAAAGCATCCAAAATATTGCCCCCTTTCCGTTCCTTCTTCTTTCTTTTTGGATCAAACTAGCATCGTTCCCATTCGATGCAAGGGATAAACGACAAATTTTTATGAGCTCGATATTTTGTAGTGAAGCCACACAAATATTATTAATCCCGTGTATCGAACGGGAACGACGCTAGTTGATAGAAAAGGAACCCGGGGTGCGTGCTATCCCTCAGAAACAACATGAGTGTTGGGCCAATCCGAGCCGTCCATGCTCCGCAATGGACGACTCAGATTGCAAGAAATATTAAATCAAATTAAATTACTTCAAAAAAAATTAAATCAAATTAATTTGCAACAAAAAAAATCAAATATTGTGCCCGTTCAATGCATGGGATAAAAAAATTAACATTATTTGTTTATAATCTAATATTTTTTGTCTCATGTTCAATGCACGCTAGTATTAGTCTCATTTTGTACACTAAAAGACATATGTGTGGTGTGTGGTGTTAGACATATGTGTGGTCTAACACCCTTTTTATGCATGGACATATATATGCATGTGTCACCGTGCTTTTTATTCACTGTTTGATATTCATTTATTTGGGTAGTGAAGAAGATTGTCAAGCTCCACAAATAGGGTTTTAAAGGCTCAAAAGTAGCAGTAGTAGCAGGGTTTTCATTCATCTCTGAAGTTTCAAATCGTTGTTGGGTCGATAGTGTTGTTTTCATTTGCTCGATATCTCTCCAACCTCCCAAAATCCCCCAAATCACAAGATTTTAGTAAGAAGATGGCAGACTATCTTCCCCAAGATGTGCTAGTCTCCATCTTCACCAGACTAGCCATCAAAACCCTCTTGCAATGCACCTTCGTATTCAAATTGTGGCACTCCCCTATCGTAAACCCTAGTTTCATCAATTCCCAACTCAATAGACCACCTACTTAAGCCTATAACAATGCCAACCACCTTATGCTTGTGCGGACCTGCTCCTCCAATGATGAGGATGGGAAAGAGCTCTACTCCCTTCACTGTGATGACAAAGCATTGGATGAGTATGCCAAGCTACACTTTCCATTCAGTAAGGCTTTTAATATGTTTTTTCGGATAGTCGGAAGCTGCAACGGGGTTCTATGCCTCACGGACAATCAGATGTCATATGTGCACAACACAATTCTGTGGAACCCCTTGATTTAAAAGTGGGTGACTCTGCCTAGGCCTAGGGTTACCTACGCCTCACATGGAGGGTTCGATCATGCGATTGGCTTTGGCTTTAGCTTTGATGCTAAGTCCAGTGATTATAAGGTGGTCAGGATTGTTCGTCTCAATGATTTCGACTCAGAGGTTCGTCCGGAGATTATTTTGTACTCTCTGAGCACGGGCGTCTGGCGAAACATTAGCCATTTGGGTCTTCCTTATGTGATTAGAGGAAGAGCAACTCAAGCTTATTTGAATGGTGCTGCTCATTGGATTGGAGCGGATATGGAAAGGCGTTGCTTGATGTTTGTGTCATTCCATATGGGTGATGAGTTGTTTCACAGTATGTCACTACCAACCGGGATACCATTTTGGCCTCAGGGCCCTTAGTACTGCTGTTATTCTAGGATCACTTTCTGTGGTCGAGGGAAAGGGATATGTGTAGTGGAGTGAAATATCCGAAGGTTCAAAAGGATAAAAGGAATCAAATAACCGAGCCGAGCTACAACGTAATTGCCAAAGGATGTCATATTCGTTTCGTTCGGATAACTTCATTCACTCGGCAAAATGTTCCATCCGTTGCTGGGAGTCTCTTCTTCCATGAAGGCTTCGTTCGGAAACCGCCAGTCCAGAACCTGCTAGAAGCTTCCAAGGATACGTGGGAGAGCTTCTTTGATAAGCGAAGTGACATCTCTGATTGATGTGACCCCTCTAGCTCAGACTGGACGGCTCCCCGATCCCCAACAGGCGGCAGTCATTTAATGTCTCTGACTCGTGATGTCATCCGAACGTAACTAAGCACGTGGGTGCTAGGGACAGCCTGTTCCACACTTTCTCCATCCTTGCCTATAAATAGACGAAGACCTCCTCCAAGATAGAGGTTGAGATTTAAAAACACTACTCTTCTTCCACCCAAGCAAATTTCTTACCAAACCTCTTTCCTCTAGCTCCTCTTACTGACTAGTTCGTCGGAGCTTCTTCCCGGAGGAACAACCCCCTCCGGTGCTGCAAGTACACGAAGAGCGACGCCATATTTCTCGTTTCAAACGGATCAAGACGGACAACGAGAAATCAGCCCCCCACAATTGGCGACTTTGCTAGGGAAACAAAGAAAACTCTACCTAACATCGTGGACCTAATTTCTGCCTCCATCTTGATCGCTTCCACTTTCACTCATCTCTACTCACTCTCTTTCTATGGCTCAACGCCTTCCTCCTCCTGGCCCGGAGAACTTCACCCTTGGGATGCCAGGATATGGGTCCCTTAACCTAAACCCAGAGCAAACGTCACGCCCCACACTGCCGGTCTCTCGACAACTTTCGTTTCCCTAGACCGAGTTGGATGTTGACCTGGCGGAGTAGAAGCGCCAAGCAGCGGTTATAGCCATGCTCCAACGACGTTTAGAAGAGCGGGATGGTAAACTACTTGTTATGCCTGTGAATGTACACCAAGTTGGGCCGAGTCAGCCGGCGAAACACCACAAGCGAAGCAAGAGGTCCCACCCTGCCCAAACCACTGACTTGGCAACTTCTGAGAGACGAATTGTCTTCGAGCGTCTAGAACAAGATGCTCGGCCACAACCAACAGCCTCCCGTCCTCGGTTAGCAAGTCTTATCCGAACGAAAAGCACTCGGTCCTCCGCCACCAGTTCCGCGGCAGGTACGCGTCAAGCAGCGGTGTCCGGCCAAGCGCATCGCTCATACCGACATCACTTGGATTCAAGAAAGGAGAAACAACCCGTGGATCTAAACGATCCACCTCGGCAGAGCTATACCAGCGAATTCCCTGAATGATCGATGCCCACACAGCCATCTTCCAAGCATCGCCTTGAAAGGCGACTCTCCGAAGGCTCACGAAGTCATCATCGGGTTCCCAGTCAGGATAGACGCTCGGAAAGGGATAACACAGTCTCTTTATACGACCAATTCACGGGCATACCAACCGTATACCAACCAATGGTGGGCCGAGGAGAGGCTCGCCAACCTCGGCCAAATGAATCCAGGGGAGTCCCAGAATCATCAAGAGGGGACGAAGGACGACATGGGGAGCGAGTTGAGCACCAGCCTCGGACTCAGCACCGATAAGCTCAAAGAAATCCCGAGCCTAACATCGTCGTGCCTCCCCTTGCGGTTCAACAAAACTCCGTTACCGAAGACAACTATAAGCTTGGAAAGGCGAAGGCCTCCCCTTTTGTGGAAGCAATACGACAAGAACGACCGCCGGACAGGTTCGTCATGCCGAAACTCAAGCGCTACGAGGCCAAAGAGGACACAGTCGCGTTCGTCTGCCGCTTCTGACAAACGATGAGTCTCCACAACCTCACTGATGCACTCATGTGTAAAATTTTTCCCCTCACATTGAGTGAACCGATCATGGCATGGTATAATCAGTTGAAGCCGAAGTCATCACATGCTTCAACGAACTAGCGTTGGAGTTCACAAAGAGATTTGTGACCAGCAATATTCAGCCGAAGAAGCTTTCAATGCTGGTAAACATGCGAAGGGCTGCAGGAGAAACTCTTCGGCTTTATACCGAGCGATACTGGGAGGTCTACAATCTTATCCCTGATTGTGATCAAGGAGTCGCTTTCGAGTCATTCATGAATGGTCTAGACCCGACTTCGGCCATGTTTCGTGATCTTTCGAGGAATCCACCGAAGAGTATGAGGGAACTCATGACGATTATTGAGAAAGACTGCGTCCACGAAGAGGCGATGGCCGAGCGCCATGCCCCGAAGGTCGCAGAACCCGTTAAAGCACACACCGTGGCTAGAAAGCAAGTGGCCAATGTTGGACATGCATCGGGTGGAAGTAAACCGAACAACAGAAATCGACCTTTGCAGCCTCAGCCACAACAAGTAGTGCAGCAGCCTAAGCGGGAGCCGAGGCCAGACGAATACGTCGCTGAACAAACTACATTCACTGAACCTATTTACAAGCTTCTCTCAATCATTGGGAAGCTTCCGTTCTTCTCTTGGCCTACTGGCTTCCTAGGGACAGTTGGCCGAGGGCCCGGATGTGCTCATACCATAAGGAGCGCGGACATTATATGACTCAATGTCCACCGTTCAAACGGTACTTAGAGAAGCTTGCCGCGGCTGGACACCTCAACTCATGGATCGATACTCGAAAAAGTCCACTTCCTCCTCCACCTCCTCTTCTTGGTGGCCTTGTCAGTGTCATTCAGAGAGTCGCTTCCAAGGGGCGCATATCCGAATTACAATCAGAAATCAATAAGGCCGTCGCAGCTCTTTCAGTGTGCAACGTCAGTTCTTCGGCGAAAAGGAAATGGGAAGATTTGAACTGCAACGACCCTATTGCTTTTACATCTGAAGACTTGAAAGGAGTTCAAGTGCCACATACCGATGCCCTCGTCGTAACAGTGATAATTGACAAGTCCACTGTCCAGCGGGTGTTGATTGACCAATGAAGCTCGGCCGATGTGATGTTTCATTCAACTTTCAAGAGTCTCGGGCTTTCCCCGAATCAGCTTCGGCCAGCAACGACGCCCCCCTTCGGCTTCACTGGCACACCAGTTTGGCCACTCGGCATGATCAACCTCCTTGTGCGAGCCGGTTCCCGAGTGATCGACGTCGAATTCATAGTGGTTAGTTCAACAAGCCCTTACAACGTCATCCTCGGTCGAGCCTGACTGCATGGGATGCAAGCAGTGGCTTCGACTTTTCACCAGGTTGTGAAGTTCATCGGATGGAATGGCAGACAAGAAAGCCTCCGAGGAGATTAGGTACAATTGAAGAAGTGCTACATCAGTTCTGTGACGACCGAACAAAGCTGCTTGGAGGTGCAATGTGTGGAAACCTGTGCTGTGCTGGAAGATGTGGGTTTGCCTGCCGAGCAGCATTCAACCAAAGAGCTAGTCCGCATGCCTATCTCTGAGGATGGCACGCATTTCTTTCTCATTGGGAGTTCTTTGACCGAGGATGAGCGAATGGAGATGTTCGATTCCCTTATGCGAAACCTCGAAGTGTTTGCCCGGACCCCTCAAGAAATGCCGGGTGTGGATCCTTCGTTTGCCACCCACTCATTAAACGTAGATCTGAATAGAAAGCCAGTAGTGCAGAAGCTCCGGCGCTCATCCACACTTCCTGTCGAGGCAGTGACGGCAGTGGTTGACCAACTGTTAGAGGCTGGAGCAATTCGGGAAATACTCTACCCCACTTGGCTGGCTAACCCCGTTGTCGTATCGAAGAAGAATGGGAAGCTGAGGGTTTGTGTGGACTATACAAACCTCAATGATGCGTGTCCGATGGATCGGTTCCCACTCCCTCGGATCGAACAAATGGTGGATGCAACGGCGGGGTGCGAGCGGTTGAGTTTCATGGATGCATATCTTGGGTACCATCAAATCGCCTTGGCCGAAGATGATCAAGAAAAGACGGCTTTCATCTCCCCTCGGGGTGTTTTTTGCTATAACGTAGTTTCGTTCGGATTGAAGAACGCCGGGGCTACCTTTCAACGGACAATAACTTCAATGTTTCCAGGAATGCTCGGGCGGATATTGGAAGCTTATATCGACGATCTGGTGTGTAAAAGCAAGTTCGCTAGGGATCACCTTCGGGATCTGGGTGAAGTCTTAGCCGTCTTGAAGAGACATAAGTTACGGCTTAATGCGGAGAAGTGTGCATTCGGAGTCAGCTCTGGGAAGTTCCTCGGTTACATGGTCAGCCGCCGAGGAATAGAGGCCGATCCAAAGCAGCTTACTGTTGTACGAAACCTCCGAGCTCCCATAACTATCAGGGAAGTACAGCGTCTCACGGGAATGGTGGCAGCACTGAATCGTTTTATACGGCGTTCGGGGGATCTATGTCGACCATTCTTTCAAGCTATCAAGACTAGCCGCCGACGGTTTGTATGGACCGAAGAATGTGAGCAAGCCCTGCAGTCACTGAAAGACTACTTGTCTCACGTTCCGCTCCTCGTCAAACCCCAACCTGATGAAGATCTGTATCTTTACCTGGCTGTCTCGGATCAAGCAACCAGTCCCGTGCTTGTTCGGAAAGAAGGGATGGAGCATCAACCAATCTTTTACTCCAGCAAAACGATGACGGACTCTCAGACAAGGTACCTGCCTATGGAAAAGTTGGCACTGGTCCTTGTTTCATCTAAAACAAGCCTTTTGCCCTACTTCCAATGCCATAGGATCGTGGTCCTTACTGAGTTTCCTCTCAAAGCTGTGCTTCGGAAAACGGACTCGTCAAGCCGGATCCTGAAGTTCTCTCAAGATTTGGCCAACTTCGACATCCGATTCGAACCCCGAACAGCGATTAAGGGGAAGGCATTAGCTGACTTCTTCGCCGAGCTCACTCCTGGTTTAAAAGATGAAGCCAACGCTCTAGCTCCTGCGGAGAACGAGGCTCGGATTGCCGATAACGAGGTACACATGGAGTGCATTCAGCAGCCAGCCGACACTTACCGCGCGAGATTCACGCTCAGGACAAAGCGACTTGCTCAAGAATGGAAGTTGTTCTCGGGAGATGCCTGGCGAATGACTGTGGATGGAGCTTCGAATGTCGATGGGGCTGGGGCTGGATAGTTCTCGTTTCTCAAAATGGAACCGTGCACGAGAGTGTCGTGTCCATCGGTTACCGAGCGACGAACAACGAAGCCGAATATGAAGCCCTGATCGCTGAATTGCAACTCGCACTTCGACTTGATGCGGATTCGGTTCATGTGTTCTATGACTCTAGGCTGATTGTGGGGCATCTGAATGACGACTACCAGGCCAGGGATGAGCATATGAATGCCTATGTCAGTCACGTCTTGGCACTTTTCAAGCAGTTCGACCGCGTTGAAGTAGAATGGATCGCTCGGGAACATAACGCCCATGCTGACGCCCTGGCGGGTCTCGCTTCGGTATACCGAACTTCGGGCAGCCGCACCATAGTGTTTGACGAAGTGGAAACCCCCAGCTTTGAATCCTCGGTTGCTTCTGTCGCAGCCATATCGTTCGGCCGCAGCCAACTGGAGCCCATCGTGTCGTACCTGCAAACTCAAACGCTCCCTACAGACAAGAAGGAAGCACACAAGGTTTATTGTCGTGCAGCCAACTACATTTTGGATCCCAACGGGCACCTATACCGAAGAACGTTCACCAGCCCGGATTTGAGAGTGGTGTATGAAACTCAAGTAGAAGGCATCTTGGATGAGCTTCACTAGGGAAGTTGTGGGGCTCATTCAAGTGGGCGGACCATGGCACATCGAGCTTTAACCCAAGGGTACTGGTGGCCGAAAATGGTGAAACAATCCGAGGAATATGTGAAACGTTGCGTTCGGTGCCAGAAGCAAGCCTCACTTATCCACCAACCCGCCTTCCCTCTCAAGATGATCTCTAGTCCTTGGCCTTTCGTGGTTTGGGCTTTCGACATTGTAGGCAAACTGCCTAAGGCACCAGGACGATTTGAGTACCTACTTACCGCCACGGACCTGTTCACTAAGTGGGTCGAAGCAAAACCCATGGTAAAAACAACTGCTGGTGACATGGAGCGTTTCATTTGGAAGCATATCATTTCCAGATTCGGCGTCCCTTACGCCATTTTGTCGGACAACAGCTCTCAATTTGTGGCGACTGCTCTTAAAACTTTTTACAAACAACGTCATATCACCATCCAGAACTCCTCGGTAGCATATCCTCATGGTAATGGCCAGGCTGAAGCATCAAACAAGACAATCACTCGGGGGCTTAAACGTCTTGGATCGGAAGCTCAGTTTGTGGGTTAAAGAGCTCCCCCACGTCTTGTGGGCCTACCGCACTACGCCTTGGCGATCAACGGGACATACACCTTTCTCAATGGCCTACGGCATGGAGGTCATTCTACCTCTTTCCACATTGATTCCTACAGCTCGGACAGAGAATTTCAATCCTATGGATAATAATGCACTCGTGGGTTCTGAGTTGGATTTCGCTGAAGAACGACGTGATAATGCCAACCTTCGGCACGCTGCGTATCAGCAGGAAGTGGCTAGGGGCTGCAACAAGAATGTTCGAGCTCAGCCATTTCATGTCGGGGATCTCGTTCTCCGGATGGTTGTTGAAGCGAGCAAGTTGACAAAGCTGAAGGATCCATATGAAGGGCCATACCAAGTGATTGAGAAGATAGACCATGGCGTTTACAAGCTTGCAGAGATGGATGGCACTCCGATTCCCAACCCTTGGAACGCCCAGAAGCTTCACAAGTTTCACGGCTAGCTATTGTTTCATGTTGTTCTGCTTTTATTTTTCATCATATTTACCTGTAAGCCTTCAGGCTCTGTTAATGGAATCATCTTTCTTTCTACGCTTTTGTTCATTTTTATTAAATCTGTTGGGTATCCCACCTAGCCCATGTTTATGCCGTTGGGCTCAGCATTCTATTCGTTCGGGCGAAATCCTCGTAGCCCTCGGAATTCTATTCGTTCGGGCGAAATCCTCATAACCCTCGGAATTCTATTTGTTCGGATGAACTCCTCATAGCACTCGTTCATACTTCCATTCTTACTGTCTTCTTGGATTAGGGCACGGTAAAAAGAGGCAGGGTAGGATCATCCGAAGGAGCTGGAGTGGTAACAGCCTCGGTAGATTCGTTTATGGGCTCGATGGTGGGCTCAAGTTGCTCAGCCTAGAGCTGCTCTGCTTCGGCTGGTTCACGGGGGGGAACCTCAACGAGGGTCCTTCGTTCGTCGTCCGGCTCCACCCCAGCGTCGTCCAAACCTCTATTGTAGCCCAGCATGAAGCTTGCCTTATGCTGTTCTTCAAGCAGTTCAGCCTGGGCCTCAGCCAGCTCATCAGCAGCTGCTTCTTCGGCCTCAAAGTGCCCTCGATCGTATTCCTTCTTCAGTGCTTCCTTGATCTCCTGTTTCATCTCCTCTCTGCACAAAGTTCTTCCCTCGATCAGACCCTCGTCTTTCCCCTCTGCTCTGGTCTTCTCGGCAAACTCTTGCATGCCTTTGACCAGGTCGTTGAGGTTAGCCACCTGAGTTTCCAAAGACTAGCGAGCGGCTTCGGATTCCTCCCAGCTCCTCTTGTACTCCTCGGCCGCATCTATAATGACTTGGAGGGATTGCAGCAACAGTTTCTTTTTCTTCACATGCTCGGTGAGGTGAAGGTTCACGCTCATAATCGATTGGGTGGCCTGTGGAGAACAGATAAGTGCTATTCTTAATGTGAGCAAAATGGTAAAGGAAACGAAATGCTAGTACTAAAGGAACTTACCCTAGCAGCATGGTAGTAATACTCAATAAGAGCAGCTTTGAGCGAGGGAGGAGATTGGATGTCCCTCGATAGACCCACCCCAAACAGAAGTGTTAGGGCGAGAGAAGGGTCCTCCCGCAGGCTGTCCAATTTCAGAACCTGCTTCTTGTCAGGGGTAATGAAGTTCGGCACCCACGGGAAGCTTTCTTCACTCGTCCCTTCCCTTTATCCGTCATACTCGGCTTAAGCCATCGTCTTAAGTTTCTTGGTGGCTGGGGCTCCTTTCGGCGACGGGGGAGCAAGAGGTGGGCGCTTCTGAGATGGTGGGGGAGGAACCTTCTTGCTCGGCACAGAGCCTGAAGCCCCTGGAGCTCCAGTTTTCTTATGCAGGGCTTTTGCCTTCTCTTTTTCCTCCATCTTCCTCTGGAGGACATCTTTCATACTACGAGGAGGCATGTTTGCTTTTTTGTCGGTAGAGGTCCCTTCGGTCGGTTGGCGAATGAGCCCTCGGAGTGGCCTGTCTTCGCTCGGGCGAAGCTCCTTAGGAAGATCGTCGGGATTCGGTACTCCCTTATCTGCTCCCTTCTTTCGGATCCTTCCCTCGTATGCTGCTTTGTACTCAAGGATAGTTGGAGCGTCCCTCTCTTCCCAAAGGATAGTCAGAAGGGTGGCAGCAAGCTTGCACCCCCTCGCTGCTTTCAACAATTCTTTGCTGATCTTTGTTGTAACTGCCGAGCAAAGAAACAAGATATCAAAACAATGATAAACGACAAGCGGCATAGTGCGAAAAGCATAAATACTTACGAGGGTCTCCCCTGCGAGTGGAAACTTCGAACATTCCATACTCCATCGGGGGATATTGATAATTACCACGAACCTCGACGTAATTCGAGGCGCACTTCTCAGAGTCATACATACCCTCGGGAATAATCTTCGCCATATTCCTTCGGGAACACAGGGAATATCGGGAATATCTTACATTCCGCGACATCGTATAATTTTCGAACAGGTGGTGGGCTGCGAGCGGGAACATTTTTAGCTCGGCAAGTTTTATTATCGAGTGAATAATGCGGAAGGAATTTACGCTTAGTTGGCATGGGGTGAGCGTGAACGCGTATAAGATCTCCGTCAGAATCCTGTGCATCGGAAACCGAAGCCCACCTTCTGTGATTGCCATTAGGGGCACGGTGATGTGTTCACCACTAAACCTAATTCGAGGGCCAAGGACAGGTGTGATCTCGACATCGTCTGGAATTTTGTAAACCCGTCGAAAGGATCTCATTCCCTCTTCACTACCGAAGGAATTCTAGTAGGGGCATGGATCATTTTCGGTTCGGTCAGGAATCACATCCGGGTCTAGGGGGACTATCTTCCTCTTTTTCTTCGGCGGTTGCGACGAGGACCCAGCGGCTCCATGTCCGCCTCTTGCACGGCTTGACAAAGCCGTGGGCGTTTCTCTTTCGGTGACATCTCTCTCGGACGCCCCTTCTTCGGTCTTCTCCTCTCCCTCTTCCTCTTTCGTTGGGTCGTCTAGATCCTTCTCCAAAGGATCCTCATCCAAATTGACTATTTCGCTATCTGGGGCCATCGTTCGGAGAGGAACGACGTGTGTGAGGAGGTCAATCCCCTCAGAATCTTCGGAGCCTGCACCTTCATCCCGAACGCCATAGCTCCGAGCTAGATTGGCGATGGCATCGGTGATTGCAAGGCTTGGACCACCAGCCCCTAACGATGCACTGTCGACCGAGCGGTACGACTCTCCGGATGAAACAGAAGGAGAAGACTCCACACCTAGAAACAAAAGTGCAAGGGATTAGACCGTCAGCGAGTAGCATGGTCAAGATTCCTAACGTGCCTATGTCCGGTGATAAGACTCTTCCGAGCGAATCTACTCTTCCGAAAGACTATTGGTCAAAAGGGAAGCCCGAGTGAAAAACCCAATCGAGCGACGAAGAAATACAAGGCGTTTAACATGTGTACTTCGTTTTTGTTCCGAAAACGGGAAATCAAACTCTTATTCGTGCTCGGAAGAACACAGGTTGAAGACGCACGTATGTTCGAAAGAACATATGAACATCTTCAACCCCTTCAACAGTGCACAGGCAATAGTACCAGTTGAAATGAAAGGAAAAGGCATAATTTGATGGCCAAAAACATATGAAAAACGACTGAAATACACAACATAACATCGATAAATCAAGAAAATACCTTGAAATCAAAGGGAAATGTTGGCCAAGCTCTTCAAAATCTTCAGTAACTTGAGAGTCTCGTGCTGTCTTGCTGTCGAAACGTCTGAGAGAGAGAGAGAGAAAAAAAAGTGATTTTCTCTCTCCACCCTTCGTCTCTTATACCTAGGGCAGAATTCGAAGCGGTACCGAACCCCCAGCCGCAGGATTTGGGCGGGAGATTGATGTGACCGTCGATGGCTGACACATGGAGACTAATGGGGTGCGCCGTATCGTCGTTCAATAGCAGGTGGACACGTGGCGTCATTTGAAATCGACGGCTACAGAAGCATTAAATAGAGGTTACAAACCTGGCGATTTGACATTTTGACATTTGGTGCAAGACTCCCGTTCGGTTGGATCTGTCAAAGATCCTGCTTCGGCCACTACTTTTCGACTCCTCCTTCCAAACCGAAGCTGGAGAAGCAGGAGTTGAGGGGGCTATTGTAGTGAAGTGAAATATCCGAAGGTTCAAAAGGATAAAAGAAATCAAAGAACCGAGCCGAGCTACAACGTAATTGCTGAAGGATGTCATATTCGTTTCGTTCGGATAACTTCATTCACTCAGCAAAATGTTCCATTCGTTGCTGAGAGTCTCTTCGGCCATGAAGGCTTCGTTCGGAAACCGCCATTCTAGAACCTTCTAGAAGCTTCCAAGGATACGTGGGAGAGCTTCTTTGATAAGTGAAGTGACATCTCTGATTGATGTGACCCCTCTAGTTCAGACTGGACGGCTCCCCGATCCCCAACAGGCGGCAGTCATTTAATGTCTCTGACTCGTGACGTCATTCAAACGTAACTAAGCACGTGGGTGCAAGGGACAGCCTGTTCCACACTTTCTCCATCCTTGCCTATAAATAGACGAGGACCTCCTCCAAGATAGAGGTTGAGATTTAAAAACACTACTCTTCTTCCACCCAAGCAAATTTCTTACCAAACCTCTTTCCTCTAGCTCCTCTTACTGACTAGTTCGTCGGAGCTTCTTCCAGGAGGAATAACCCCCTCCAGTTCTGCAGGTATACGAAGAGCGACGCCATATTTCTCGGTTCAAACGGATCAAGACGAACAACGAGAAATCAGCCCCCCACGGTATGGCAAGAAAAAAGTTGGTGCATATGGGTGTTGAAAGTCTATGGCGTGGCAAGCTCTTGGACTAAACTTCTTGATGTAGGTATTGGTGAAGGAGTCCACAGGCTAATTGGTTTTCAAAGGGAAGGTGAACTCCAAATCGAAGCTCGAGGAGATCTTATTTCTTTTAGACCTAGAGATGTACAAGTAAAGGGGCTTGGAATTCACAACAATAAAGGGGATTGCTATAAAGAATCACTTCCCACTTCCCACAACAATAAAGGCGTTGCTTCATACAGAGGCATATGTTGAAAGCCTTGTTTTACTTAGAAGTCCAGAGCAAACAAAGGAGATGAAGTTGCCTGTGAAGAAGAAAAGGAGATTGAAGTTGGGTGTGGAGAAGAAGAAAATAAAGTACAAAAGCAGCAGAAACCAGGCATTATACACTTCCCACTTAGCCTAAATTCTTTGAATCTGCTACTCCTGTCATTCCTCATTGTTATTGCTTTGTAATTTGTGTTCACTTGAGGCTACAAATGAATGTTCTAGCCCTATCTATGTTCCAAGCTTGATATCGATCAATTTTATGAGTCCAGTACTTTAACTTGTTTAATTTGTAGTCTTACCTACTATTGTGATTCTAATGTTAGGAATTGCTGTTTGCTAAGGTTGTGGTGGGACAACACGATCAAAGTGAGGAAGCAAAGAAAGGTTGAGAACGTTTGCTAGGGTTGTCTTGCCTATTCCTGAATGTCCAGAGCAAACAAAGGAGATGAAGTTGCCTGTGAAGAAGAAAAGGAGATTGAAGTTGGGTGTGGAGAAGAAGAAAATAAAGTACAAAAGCAGCAGAAACCAGGCATTATACACTTCCCACTTAGCCTAAATTCTTTGAATCTGCTACTCCTGTCATTCCTCATTGTTATTGCTTTGTAATCTGTATTCACTTGAGGCTACAAATGAATGTTCTAGCCCTATCTATGTTCCAAGCTTGATATCGATCAATTTTATGAGTCCAGTACTTTAACTTGTTTAATTTGTAGTCTTACCTATTATTGTGATTCTAATGTTAGGAATTGTTGTTTGCTAGGGTTGTGGTGGGACGGCACGATCAAAGTGAGGAAGCAAAGAAAGGTTGAGAACAGTTGCAAGCAAAGAAGCAGCACGGTGAACCTTTTCCTCCTGTAGTTTATTTATCTGTAGAAGTAGAAGGAAATAACTCTATCCTCTAATCTTGCAAGGTTTATGAGAAGCTCTTTCTGCAATATGCTGAGTATAATTAAGGCGATTGTATAGGACGTATATGTTGGGAACTCTTTCTTCTGGGGTTATGTATCTAACCTCATGATGATTTGGAATTGTGATGGCATTTGATGCTCACATATGACAATGATATCTTCCACTGTAGGTCATTAATCAGTATAAGTCTTAGTGTCATTCCCCATGCGTAAATGTCATTCTTAATGTCATTTTGTCTTATGTGTGTGCTTGGCCCTGCTAATAATCTGACATTACTGGGAGCAGTTTGTTTCATGGTAGAACTGTATAAGCAAAATTACCTTTTTGTCCAAAGTTAAAGACATTTGAAGGGAAAGAAAGCAGAAGGAAAGATTGGATTTGGGGATTTCTAGTTTCTAAAAAAATCATCAAAAGAGAGCGCATCATTTGATATCCTAATGGTGACTCATCAAGTTAATTTTATTCTGTGCCTTCGTTTTGGCCTGTTAAACTAGTAAGGGAGACATTTTTTACCAAATTATTATCTCACTTCTGAAGAATCTGTCTACTTTAATGGGACATAATTCATAGTTGTGGGTATTAGTAAGTAACTGAGGCTAGGATACTATGATGGCTATTTTTTCGTAAAATCTGGAGAAACCTTTTTGATGTTGCTAATTGGCTCCAGGAAAAGAGAGTGATTTTTTTGTCCAAATGAATAACAGTTTAGGAACAAGGCTCCATGAGGCTTAGTGTATGAAGCACCTACAGGTCGCCATACTTGTGTCCTAGACACAGTGGATCAGTGGCGGAGTCAGGATTTTGAACCCGACGGGGCCGGCTTTATACACATATTTTTTTATCGTAACATATACGTATTATATATCATATGATTTTTGCTTTCCAATACATTACATTTGTACACAGAAATGATTCTAGCCTAATTCAATTTAAGTATACCAATCATTTTGTTTTTTTCTTTTGGCTACTTCAACTGTCACATGCTTATTTTTTATTTGTGAAATAAATTGAGGAGTGAGAATGTAAACTAACCGATATTTTTAAGATTATAAGTAGCTATGCACGAACGATTATCAATATCTTAATTATTCTATTCATGCTATTCATGAATAAGTTTTTCTATTCATGCTTCATGTTGCTATACATAATTATTTCAATATCTTTTGTTCATTTATTATTCACACGTCCCTGCTGCCTCCTTGTCCTCTTTTTTTTTTTTTAGAAATTTCATTTCCCGTGTTTGTATCCGTTTCCATGTCCATTAATGTTATCGGCTTAGATTTGAGGCAATTTGATAAATACTGGGTTGATGTGAAGATCAGTCTAGTTTTCATTATTTGAAGAGCAGTATCCAATTAATGGGAGGAAATGTGTTGATGCATGTCCGCGTCAGTTATCAATGTATGCACTTGACATATATCCCATTGATCTTTATTGGTTTCCATGATTTGATAAGTAACTCTGGCAAAAGTTTCCTGAGTTCTGTCCTCTGAAGTTGTTGTTATGGAACAACTCCAGTTGGTGACTGTACTTTTGTATGTCTGGCAACATGGAAAACATATGGTTGTATGTATAGCGATTGCTAAGGTTGTTTCTAGTATTTATTTCTCTGTTTCTAAATGTGCATCATATTTGGGAATTGCACTCCGTATTCTTTAGTGTGAGGTATCTCTTGTTCATGACTCTGCAATGGGTGGGTATTAGTCATGGTCCGAGATGTAAAAACTAAGAATGGTCGACTCTGGTTTTAAATATGACATCCAGTTTTTTTTTTTCCTGATTGTTTTGTCATGTGTAGTTTGACAATTGGTTATCACTAGACAGGCTCAAATTGGTGATGTAGGATAAAGAAGCTTGTGTGGAATCACTGACAGGTCAGGATTGTTCCGCTTGTTGATTTCGACTCAGAGGTACTGCCAGAGATTGTTTGTACTCACTGAGCACGGGTGCTTGGCGGAACATTAGCTATTTGGGTCTTCCATATTTGATTAGTGGAAGGGCATTCTAGTTTATTTGAATGGAACTGCTCACTAGATTGGCGCAGACATGGAGAGGCATTGCATTTTGCTTGTGTCGTTCCGTGTGAGTGATGATGCAATCACCAGCAACATAGAGTAAAGAAGCTTGTGCGATTCCACTTGGGAAACCAGTACTATTTGGTTCCGTTACCCTCGGTTACGGATAAATTTAGCATCTCTAAACTAAGGTCAGTCAATAAGGAATAGTGGATAAATTTCGAGGAAAAGGTTTCATTTTAAGTCTTGATTTACGAAAACAAGTGGAAATAAGCCATTAGACATAGCCAACTAACGTTCTAATTATTCCTCCATAAATTCATTGATATGAGTTCATGCAGTCTTTGCTATATAGTGTACCAAGAAATGTCAGTTTTTGTTCGGTTGTTGCAAAGAAAAATTATTGTGCCATTGTCACGTGATGTTCCAATTCTTTTCTTCACCGCACATTTGTGTGATTGATACTGCAAATTTTGTTGAGCTCACACAAATGTGCGGCAGAGAGAGTTAGGCGGCAATGCCATTTTGGCACTGAATAATCACTTGAGCGTTGGGGATGTAGTACTCGGTAAATGGCACTTTAGGTATGTCTAGTTAGACGGAAAACATTAATTACTGAGATCATCTGTGCCGAAAAAATAGTGTGCCCCTGTATCGAGATGTTTTGGGCCACTAGATTGTGTGAGTTTTTGTTTATGTATTGAAATTTTTTTGTGGTCCAATGGCTAGAAATGCACCTAGTATAGAGGCACTTAGAATTTTGGTACAAAGGATTTGATTCTAGAAAAAATTGGAACGGGACCGTAACTATAAATTTTGAGCGTAAAAACTTTACTCCAAAATAGATGTATAAATAAAATAAGTTCCTTTTTTTTACTTTTCTTTTTTGGCTTGTCCGCTCCAATCCTCCAGAGAATTCATTTTTCAAACAAAATTCACACAAAAGTCCTTAACCTCCGTATAATCATTTAACTATTTGAGAATTAACACTCGAGGAGTGGCAAAAACCCAATTGGGGGTGCCAGCTATCATGCAGGATGGGCCAATTTGGGTCATTCATGCTCAACAATGGACAGCTCAGATTGCATCTTGGCCGAGCAAATCTCGATCGTCCATTATTGTTCAATTGAGATGCAATTTGAGCTGTTCATTGCCAAGTATGGACGGTCCAGATTGGCCCAACACACATGTTGTCCCTAAAGAACATCACACACCCCAGATTCATAAAACCTCTAAAGAGAAGCCCTAGAGCTCCCCTCTGGGCCGCATAAGCCTTTTTTTTAAATGGAGGCCCCCCTAAGTCTTACATAATAATTATAAAATAATTAAGGTGTTGATGCACCATATCAATAGTAGTGAGTAAATACTAATTGCAAGATTTTTCAATCAGCTGAGTTCCACATTATACGCTAAAACTGATGGAGACGGAGATGATATTGCCAATAATTCAATACAAGTGACATTATCAAGTTTGGACTGTTTTATGGAGTCTGATTGCAAGATTTTTCTAACGAGTTCTATACTCTGATAATGACACTGAATTGACTTTACCAAGTCTTCGCTAACTTTTGTACAGAGTCTTAAAGACATGGCCATCGTTGATTGCAAGATTTTTTGAATCAGGCCCACATTATAATAAAACAAAACAGAGATGGAAAGATAAGGAGATTCTATCCTTGCCTTTTCTTTGATAATTACTTTAAGGCTTCTCCTAGTCTTTGCTGCCTTTATGGACTCCAAGAAATATGCCATGAGTGATCGGAAGATTTTTAACGAGTCAAGATCACATTGTTATATCGACAAAACGAACACGGAAAGATGTGGTACGACTCTTCTTATCAATTCTATGATAATGACATGTGACTTTGTCAATTAGCCTTTGTTGCTTTATGGAGTTCTAATAACATGGCCATTAGTGATTAAAAGATTTTTATAGCTAAGTCAAGACTCAATACACATCTAACAAATTTGGACAGATAAGGGAAGATTTCTATCGAAATTGATAACTCTTGCGTGCTACCTTACTAAATTATTGTCACGTCGTATTCAGTCCTCTAGAGATGATTATAGTCAAGGTACAGACACCCAGAGATATGGATAAAAAAATTAGTTTTACTTCATGAAATTATGTACTTAAAAATTGCAAACATTTTAAAAGATGAACTGTGAATGAATTAAGTTGTATGAAAATTGAAACCTAGTAACTTTTGTAGTAAAAGCTAAAAATGATCTTTTAACTAACTTATAATCCCAAAGTTGAAAATAACTAAAACTCCAAAAGTTGTACAACATCTCTACAACAAGCAGTTTGGATGGTGTAGTATTGGAGAAGTTTTTTGTGGTCGGAATACTATTGATGATGTTGTATTCAAAGCTACCGATGTTGATTTTCTCTCAAAAGTCAGATATTATTATGGATGGAGGTTGGTACTAGTTTTGAACTTTGGACGTTTTGAAACTACCATATCGAAACCTTGTTACTTGCACATGAAATCGAACCCACACCCAACGGATACGATTTATATGTACCATAAGAGAACTACATAGCCTTTGATTTCTACCCGAACGGCACTATACCCACGACAGTACCTGTTTTATTGATCAACAAAAGATAAACAGTATTAGTAACAAACTCTATAATAATACTTAAAAAAGAAACCAAATAAGGCAACACAATGCCTAAGTTTTATAGCAGCGTACACAACCTCTTGTTTACAATGCAAAAACAAAGATGATAAATTATAACGTTAGGGATATATGATTAAAAAAAATTAAAAATTATAACGTTAGGTATGCGTACAGAACCGAATAGCCCATATGTCTTAAATTATTCTACCCGCAGGGCGCTTTGAATTTTGAAATCGTAATACCCGACCAGTTTTGGTTTGACATAAGAAAGTCTTCACTCTGAACCCAAACCCATATTCAAACTGAATATAACATTCTAAGACTTAAATTAAGTTATACACATCTTACCCGTCGGTTACAGATAAAATTGTCACACCTAAAGCCAAGGTCGATCAGTCAACGCAAAATTATGAAGAAATTGTGAGGAAATGGGTTCGTTAAGTTCCGAACTGTAACGATAACGAAGGGATTTAATAAGCCAATAGACATAGCAAGCTAAAGTTCTAAAAAGACTGTTGGATGAGTAAACACTCTTCTCAACTTTACTGTTACAAAGTCTTGTCCTTTTTTATGATTTAGGGCCCACAATCCTACTCCATAATGCATTAATAGAAAAATTATTCAATGCGCCTGGGGCACCGGCCACATGGCAGTACTTCAGGCTTCTCCTCAATCACATATTTATGTGGGACTCGAGGCTAAGTATAAGAATCCCACAATAATATGAGGTAAGGAGAGGCTTGAGACATTGCCACGTGGTGCCCAAGAATACTGAATAATTGCAAAGACTTTTTCTACTTTATGATGTACCAAACTGGTCAATCTGGTCAATGTCAGTTTTAGTATGTTTTTGCAAATAAAAATTACTCGGTGCGCCCGTGATATGGGTATGTGGTGCTTCAGTTCAAAGTCCTTAGCCACCCCACAATTACGTATGAATCCAATTTTTTTTTTTTTTTGATAGGCAACATAATTTTATTAAAACTCGACAAAGAGTACATTGAGGGGAGACAAATTACGGACCGCAGAGAGTACAGTGACATAACAGGCCTCCAGAAGGAAAGAAAAGGAAAAAGATTACATTCAACATTAATTGAAAGATCCTAGGAGCACGAAGGCCCACAATCAGAACCCCTGACTCTAGACCCCACAACATTCCAATACAAAAGCTCCAAATCCATAGACAAGGCTGCCGGCAGCCCAAACACAGCTCATACCTTCACTTTTCTAATCCACTCTAGGTTCCACTTGAAATCTTCCACAGAGTAGTAATGTATTCCACCGAGTAGTAATGTATGAATCCAACTTATTTGCGGATACAGAGTCAAAGAGATGTAGGCTCCGTTTGTTTGGGCGTAAAATATTTTCTGGTAAAATGTTTTATCTATTTTTTGGTGTGTTTGGTCGTGTCAAAAATTAGATCCATCAATTGGATCGATGGTCACGTAAAACATTACGAAAATATTTTATATTTTCCATCAATTGGATGAAGATAACTTACCTTTAAATTTTTCACAAGTTATTTTTCCGAAATAAACCTGTTGTCTCCTACTGCGATTCTCACTGCTTAGTTTTCTCAAGCTTAGTTTCCTCGATCGTTAGTCCTTAGCCACGTTTAATTCTAATATTCTCAAATCTCTCTACCGTTTAAGCCTCTCTCTCTCTCTCTCTACACTATTTTGTTGAATTCTGAAAATATTTTCAAATGCCAACCAAACACTGAAAAATAAAAGCTTTAAGTATGTTTTCTGAAAAAATAGTTTACATGGACATCGAAACAAACGGAGCCATAATTTATATTAGAGAGATAATCGTATTATTGTATACAAATTGCAGGCCCCATGCGTTTTGTTTTTTTGTTTTTTATGGTAACTAATAGGCCCCATACGTTATCAAATTCCAGAAGTAAAATCTGCTCTAAGAATACAACACATGGAAATCCAAATCCAAATGTTTGGATAGATCTGAAACCCTCTGATAGGTGCTTAACCGTAGCCCCTATTTTTGGTTTAGTTACCCCGTTATATTCCTTTCTTGGAGAGAATTTATGTGTTTCTCGTATTTTAATTTGTAGGTTTATTGATAGGCTCGTAAATATTTACATACGCGCCCCTAAATTTATCTTTGTTAAGTCCCATTTATATTATTATTTGGAGCTTAATGTTTAATTTGTGTATTATAGGTATTTAGAGGATTTGATACCAAAAAAAATATGAAATTAAAATATTATACAGTATTGAAAGCAAGTCCATTTGAAGGTCATATGTTTAGCACGAAACTAATTAGTCCACGGGCTGATAGGTAGCAAAACTATTCTATTTACTTTGCACATGTCTTGGTGAGCCCACGACCAATGGGTTTATTAGTTAGACCAAAGAAAAGAAAGGCCCTGAAAAGACAATTGTGGCTGGGCCCAAGTGACTGAGATCTCACGAGGGTTCTTACAAGTGAAGTCGGCAGCAGCAGCAGCTTTAAAGGGGAGCTGCCGAGTAACGGAGAAAATAAAGAACGAAGAACGGGGCAGCTGATTAACGTTTTCTTTTGGTTCGAAACAATAGTAGCAGTTTTTTTTTACTTACGTTATTTTTCTTTCAGAGTTTCTTTCCTTGATGTTTTGGAGTTTTGTTCAAGTACTTGCGTTCCGATAACTCGTTTTGATTTTTGTTCTTAATAAAAGTTATTCGCTGCTATTTTATTTTATATTTTTTATTTGTTTTATATCTCGTGTAATAGAAGTATGTTTCAAACTAAGGTTTCTTTTGTTTCTTGTGCAATGATTAGTGAGTAGTCGTATAAGTAGGGTCGCGGGGTGATTAGCACACCGTGGCTAGTTTAGCACTGCTCCTATTTTCAAACAATGAAAAAGACAATTTTAGATTGATAAAATATTTCCCGTAGACGAACTTGGGCATTGTTGGAGCCCATGTGAACGGAGAATGGGGGTCCAAAACTCATTCTCCGCTGCGCATGGGTAAACAGCGAACATAAGGATTCGCATCTTGCGGGGTATCTTTTTCAATCTAAAGTTGAATGTTTTTAAGAATACTGAATGAAGCAGGTTAATCCGGACTGGTTGCAAGTGCTATGAACCCCACGACTGTACCTGATTTGAAAGAACATGCAATCAATTTTCTAGGTTTTAGTTAATCCCAATCAATTGTCAAGGGGTGGCTACCTAAGAGCCAGTCTAACCAGTAACAACCCGAGTTTTAGTCAGCACGCATCACTATTTCTGTGGATTCGACTCCGGTCTATATTGTGCTACGTCGGTCTCCGCCCTAAGCTTGGGGCAACCCATTAATTTAGAACTAGAAAAACGTCAAGCATTTATTGTTTTTAGATAAGTGGAATTCCATAAATGCTTCTTTATGGAATCTGATTACGTAGGTGAATTTTCTGGAGGGTTCTATTATCTGATAATGATGGTAGTATAGTACTTAATTGACTTTGCCTTTTGGAGTCTTAGGAATTAACATGACTACCAGTAATTGTAAGATTTTTTGAACGAGTCAGACCTAAAATTAGGGGTGATATCGGTTCGGTCGGTTCAGTTTTTGGAATTTTTAACAACCGAATAATCGGTTCGGTTTTTCATATGGAGCTACTGAAACCGACCGAAGTGGTGATCGGTTTTTTCGCATCTGCTATTCTTGTCGTTATTCAATTTTATTTTTATTTTTGGCATCAAGTCGTTACTCAATGTTAATGCTTCGTATTCGCGCGCATGAGGCTGCTATTGAATCTTGTGACACTTACTATCTATGTTCGAAGCCTTTGATGTCAATGCATTTTTCCCCAGAATTTGATATGTGTTGTGTGTTCAAATTGTTTAATTAGTTGGTAAGTTCTAAACTTTAAGTGACTTTATTTTTCTAACATCAAGAACTGCTGTTTGTTAGGATTGTGGCGGGACAGCAGGATCAATGTGAGGAAGGAAGCAAAGAAAAGTAACAAGGCATTTTTAGCAAATTATCATCTCAGTTCTGAAGAATCAGTCTCGACTTATTAATGTGTTCTTGGCTGTGGGACTATTAGGTAACAAGGTAGCTTACTTCCGATGGCTATTTTTCCATAATACCGGAGAAACTTTCCGATATTAGTATTTGGCTCAATGAAAAAGAATAATTCATCGCCCAAATTAATAAAGGGTTAGGAAGAAGGCTGTATGACGCTTAGTTTTGTGACAGTTTGATTTATTAGGTTGACAGGAAGATCAATCTGAATCTGTGTTTCTTTATTAACTCACCTTTTTCCCACCGTATTCTGCTTGTGCTACATGTATCTATGCATGTCCTTGTCACTTATCCATGTGCACAATTAAGCATTTATCCATAGGATCTTTACAAGCTTCCATGGACATCTGTAGGGAGCAATTATTTTTTGCTATTCTTTTCTCAGAAATGCCAGAGGCACATCAGTGTGACACACTTGTGCCACCCTTCTTTTCTCTCACGGTGTAGCAAATTCGGGCATTTGCACTCCATACTTTTGTCATGTGGGTGAGATGTTTATTCTTCACATCATGTGAAATGACGTTAGAGCATCAGGAATAAGCAAATGTGAATTATCAAAACATGCCACATCAAATTTTGATTATCCATTTAGAGGTTGCTAAAGTTAGCAATGTCAAATCATACATTGGTTATTTTTTGCCTACAATCAAAACCAACGTCCTCCAAACTTTTTTCCTTCATTTCACGCATATTTTTTGAAAAAGCAATTTTTGAAGGAAAAAAACAGTTTATCTTAGAAATAGTTCAAAAAAATTAGTTTTTGAAACAAAAAATAATTTTTCAAAAAACACACACTGTGTTTACGTAAAAATTGTAAATACAATTTTAAAATAATTGTACTTACACAAATAGTTTTGAAATTTTAAAAACTATAAATACGGTTTTTTAAAAACAGATTTTGTGTAAAAAATAGTTTTTTATAAAAGAGTTTTGAAATTTCAAAACAGTTTTTTGAAAAACACACTTTATTTACTTACAGTTTTTAAAATTTTTGAAAAATTTATTTTTTGTAAAAAAAATTTCTGAAAAAACAGAAAAAAATCTGAAAGTTACAATTTTTTAAAATTATTTTTTGAAAACATTGTTGAGAGAGAGAGAGAGAGAGAGAGAATGAAAGAGAGAGAAGCTTTTTGTGTAATGTTGGTGTACTTGATTGATAGATAAAATTTGGTTATTGACAAAATATTGCTAGCTTTGATTATTGAAGAGCCAAAATTTGATGAGTTGTTAAGAGGTTGTTAGGTTTGGTTATTCCAATGTGAGCACTTTTTTTAACCAACATTGTTAACTTTAACAATTTTTTCTTTTGCTTATTCCACTGTTCATTGTATTTACAATTTTTAAGTGAACAAAGTGTGCGTTTTTTGAAAAATTGTTTTTGTTTCGAAAAAACTATTTTTTTTGAACTCTTTTTAACATAAATTGCTTTTTCTTCAAAAACTGTTTTTTCAAAAAATATGCGTGAAATGAAGGGAAAAAGTTTGGAGGGCCCATTGATTTTGATTATGGGCAAAAAATAACCATTGTGGGATTTAACATTGCTAACTTTAGCAACCTCTAAATGGATAATCAAAATCTGATGTGGCATATTTTGATTATTCACATTTGATTATTCCATTACTAATGCTCTTACATTGAATTTTTTTCTCTACTGACGATCTGGTTTATTATCTACTAGTAATAATGATGCTGATTAGCGCGCTATTGGAAAATGGTTAACTAGAGATGATTTAAGGATTGAACATTGACAAAAATCTCAGAACATTGGAGCTTGAACGTGATGTATGTACTTTTTCTGATGTACCCTTGCAATCAGGGTTCTTTTTCTTGTCTTCCAAAAGATATATGGGAAGGGTAGGAGTAGCCTGTCAATCGACCGGATCCAATCCGGATCCGACAAGACTCGAATCCGATAGTGATAATCCGGATTCGAATTCGATCCAATCCAAAAATCCGAATCCGATCCGAAAATTTTTTTACTTCAAAAATTTTAGCAAAAAAAATATATAATTTTTTCAAAAAAAAATTATTTTCCGAATAAAATAAAAAAATTTTGAAATAAAAATATAACTTCTTAAACATTTTTTTTTTCAAAATAAAACATTTACTGTTTATTTAAAAAAAATTTAAAAAATAAAGTTCTGATTCGGATTGATAACGGATTTAATCCGATCCGATCCGTATTTGAATTACCGGATTCGGATTATCGGATCGACGTTATTGGATTCAGATCGAATTTTTTGAATCGGATTCGAATATGATCCGGTCTATTGACAGCCTAGGTAGGAGGGGACCCTTAACCTCGTGATCACATCAGAAGACATATCTGTGGTGGCCTCGGCTACCGTCTCGGGAGCCGGGCCTAGCTTACCGAGCCTAGGCGCCATGGGGTCCGGTTGGCGGTCCGATGGAACCTAATGGTCCTAGTTTCCCGCTCGGTATGACGCTCGGTGACTGCCAGCAGGGCGTGCTTATGATTCGGTGCTTTCGAAGCCACCTGGGGGAAGAAATTGTGCCCGGTGGGTCCCATGTTGGTTACGCGTTAACAGAAATCATTTGAATCAGATCTGGCCATGTGCTCCGTAAGCGTTTTGCTCCTCCCGTCACCTGAGGCGGTTACCCGAGCGTACGCTTCACGCGTTAGTTTGAAGGCCAAGTAAACCTAGGTCTATAAATACAAAGGGATGCTCATTACAAAAAGTAAACCGTTCTTCCCTATCCCTAGACCTAAACCTCACCCCTGAGATCTAACTTGATCATCGGAGGGTCACTGGGCTATTGAAGCCCTAGTGACTTGTTGCAGGTTAGGCGGCGGGAGCAGTAAAGGCAGGAACCAAGCCCTACGCACGGTCAAGGTCCCAATAAATCGAACCCCTACAATATCCATGGCCAACTAACTAATAGACGAGGAAAAGACTCGTAGTTTTTCGTTACAACTAAGACTCATAGTTGAGAATGGACAATACTGGCGTGACTTTGGCAAGTCTTCGTTGCTTTATGGAAACCAGACAATCCCTTCTTAGTTCTTGAAAGCTCTTTGTGAGTCAAGGCCTGGATTATTATTTATATGACTTTTCCAATTTGGAAGCACAAACTTTTACCAATTTAACTTCAGTAGAATGACTTTTCCAATCTCAAGGGGTACTGCAGTTGGTGATCGGCCAGGATGAGGGGTTTATCACCCCGAGGTCTCAAGTACGACTCTCGTGTACTGCGGAAAAACCCTTGGAAAGACTGGTGGGTGTCATAGAGATTTAGTCCCATCATGCGTGCAAGCTAACCCGAAGACAGGAAAAGACTCGTAGTTGAGGATGGACAATACTGGCGCGACTTTGGCAAGTCTTCGTTGCTTTATGGAAACCAGACAATCCCTTCTTAGCCAAGTGTTGGAAAATACACTTGTTCATCAATATTCTGATAATATTGGCGTGTGAATTTGCCAATTCTTTGTCAGCGTCATGACACGGCCTTCTTACTTCTTAGCGGTTTCAAACTCCATATGAGCTCAGCAAACTCTTATATTGTGATAAAAGGACAAATTTTCGTAGTCGTCCCCCTAGTTTTATGGCTGTCTCAATTTCAACCCTCCAGTTTCAATTACAACCAAATAAATCTTGTAGTTTGTTTTATGTTTCAAATTGATAAAATCGTTAACACTGTTAATGAAACTAACGGAAAAATTGGTTTTAGTTTCAGGGCTCTCTTAGGGTTCCCATTGAAAGGCCTTAGAGTCAAAAATCTATTATGACCATCTAAAATAAAATGAACAGAAAAATAAGATCTTGACCCCGGCTCGAACATATTTCAATCGAAACACTTAACTTTTTAACTATATTTTTTAATATATAAACAGTGTAAAAATCCATTATTATCATTTAAGATAAAATGATCAAAACAATAAAATTTTTGCACCGTTTCAAACGGATTGAAAATTGGAAGGAGGATGATTTTATGGAAGGATGATGAAAATTGGAAGGAGGATGATTTTAAGATAAAACGCAAGCGCTTGCCAGTTTTTGTGGAAGGAGGATGATTTTCATGCTCCAATTTTCTTCGGAGGCGCTCCTCTCTTTGTCTCCATTAGGGTAAAGTAACTAAATAACCCTCCTCTCTAGGCACAGCCAGTCCCAAAATGGCATCATTCCAGACTGTTTATATATTAAAAAATATAATTAAAAAAATAAGTGCTCAAATTATTAATCCGGTTGAACTAGTGCGAAGATCTTTTTTTTTTTTGATGATTTTATCCTAGATGATCGTAATGAATTTTTAGCTCAAAGGCCTTTCAATAAGCACCCTAAGGCTTCTTATTTAGTTTCAAGACTCTTTAAGGTACTCATTGAAAGGCTTTAGAGCCAAAAACCATTGTGATCATCGAAGATAAAATGATCAGAAAAATAAGATCTTGACATCGGTTCAAACGGATTGAAAATCAGAACCCTTATTTTTTTTACACCCTTTTTATATTAAAAAATATAGTTAAAAAATTAAGTGTTCAAATTTTCAATCTGTTTGAACTGGTGCTAAAATTTTATTTTTCTGATCATTTTATCTTAAATGGTCATAATGTATTTTTGGATCTAATTAAGGCCTTTCATTGAGCACCCTAAAAGAGTCCTGAAATTAAAACCAATTTTTCTGTTAATTTCATTAACGAATGTAACGATTTTACCAATTTGAAACATATAACAAACTATAGGGTTTATTTGGTTTCAATTGAAACTGGAGGAGCGAAATTGAAACAACTGTAAAACTAGAGGGATGAATACGAAAATGTGTCCTTGTGATAATTACACTGTACAAGATAGAGAGATGATGAAGCACTAGATCTTGTCTGCCAATATGGAGTAATAGTACGAGACTTTGCCAAGTCTTCTTTCTTTACTTTATGGAGTGCCTTGAGTCATGGTCGTTCCATTAACCATATAGTGGTTGCAAGCTTTTTCAAACTAGTCCAAGCTCACATTGATAAACATCTCAGAAAATTGGAGCTTGAACGTGATATATGAACTTTTTCTGAAGTACCCTTGCAATGATCAGGGTTCTTTTCTTGTCTTCCAAAAGATAAGTAGACATATCCATGGCCAACTAACACACACTACACAAACTAATTAATAGACAGGGAAAGACTCGTAGTTTTTTGTTACAACTAAGACTCGTAGTTGAGGATGGACAATACTGGCGCGACTTTGGCAAGTCTTCGTTGGCTTTATGGAAACCGGACAATCCCTTCTCAGCCAAGTGTTGGAAAATACACTTGTTCAACAATATTCTGATAATATTGGCGTGTGAATTTGCCAACTCTTTGTCAGCGTCATGACACGGCCTTCTTTGTGGTTTCAAATTCTATGTGAGCAAAGCCTTGTATAGTGACACGGTACAAGATAGAGAGATGAGGAAGCACTAGATCTTGTCTACCAATATATATGACAATATAGTGCGAGACTTTGCCAAGTCTTGTTTTTTATTTTATATGGAGTGCCTGAGTCATGCATGGTCTTTCCATTATCCATATTAGTGGTTGCAAGCTTTTTCAAATTAGTCTAATCCTACATTATTACTCCAACAACTTTGCTGTACGAGAACAAAGCAATTAAATAAGAGCCAATTAATAAACCTTATGTTCAGTCATCCAATTGTATATTAAGATCCAACTTTTTTTCTATTTGTCCCATGTAGGACTTAACGTTCGCACATATTTTAACAAAAACTGTTTCAACGCTGCAAAACCCTCCCGAAGTACACATGTCCGAATATATTTAGAGCATTTTTATGTTATGTAATTGTGAGGTTTCCAACACTGCAGCTAGCAAATTAAGACTTCCCAGCAATTCATTTAGTCTGAAAGAAATACCAGATTTACCAAAGGGTACATAAACACCCCCTCAATTGTTACTTTGTCCCATGGAGATCCCATCACATTTAAAATCGTTCATTCAGACCCATCAACTACTGGAAGCAGAAAATTAAATGCTAATTTCGTTAACGGAATGGAGAAAATAACTAATTAAGACACACTTTTATATTAGGCAAAAGTATATAAACACTCCCTCAACTATCACTTTGTCCCACGGAGACCCCTCACATTTATATTATTTTCGCTCATTTATTCCATTGGTAAGCCGTTGATCTTTGGGCTTCATTTCTGGATCTATTTTGCTGAAATTTTTAGAAAACTTGGTTTGTTTTATTTTTTTCAATTGATCTATACATAAATCAGCGTGTATACTTGTTTGCAACCTTTTGAATTGCAAATTTCATTTTGAAGTTGGGTTTGTTTATAAGGCTATCGTGACTTGATCTGTGGGATGGAATCCAAAAGTGAGTGTCGAATATGTTCATAGTGTTTATGAATCTGTTAGATATGAACTAAAATTTCAGTATTAGAATGAAATGAGTATCTTTGGATGGGAGTATTATTAAATAAAGTTCAAAAGTTTTAGATCTGTATGCTGATTTTGGGTTTTGATTGGAGGATTTTTGATTGTATATATGTAATGCATGTATCTAATAAACCAATGGTATTTTCGTTCGATTTATGAATTAGGGGGTTCATCATAAACGGTTCTGAGACATAAGGTGTCACTTGGATAACGGGGAGAAGTTGAGGGAATCTGTATGGACGATTTCAAATGTGATGGTTTCTTTTGAAATAAAGTAATAGTTCATGGGGTGTTTATGTACTTTTGCCTTTACGGAATGCCTTGCAAATGATTTCATAACTTTTACTCGTACATATCTTTCTCGTTTGTCAATTCTCGGACTGACGGAGATAACCCTTAAGCCGTATCTAGAGTTCGTGTTGCGCCTTTCGTCGCTGGTTATGACCAAAAAATAAAAACAAGTCTGATTATTTAGAAGCCGATAAGTTACTTTTGAGAATGCATTTAATTAGGTTTTAGCTTCCCAAAAACGGCAAATATACATCATGAAGTTTTTTCGTTTTGTTTGGATTGGAATTTGAATTTTTTTTATGAAAAATAGTAGGGGTAATGAATGGAAATAGATAGAGAGAAAAATGTTAAATTAAGGGGAATTTTTTGAAAAATTCTTTTTAATTTCCAAAGAGAACACGGCATTTGTTTTTTGAGTTTTAGATAAATAAGAGATTTCATAGACGGGTAAACGAAAAGTGTACATGGTACAGAGTACTGAAGTCCAAGAAACAAAGCCTAAAGGACAAGGCCGGCTAGGACGATCTCCTCTGTCCCACTTTGCCTGTCTCAATCCCAATCGTCACAACTTGACACGTGTCCTTCACACCAAACCCCTCTTCCCCTGACGCGTCACCGCCGGAAATCCCATCACTTGCCACCACAGAATCAATCTTGACTGGCAAAGGAGAGGTGGAAATTGAGCTCCGATCACGGCCCCAACTCTTCCGATCTTCAGATCTATGGTCTTCGAACCAACTTCACTTGCGCAATGGCCGATCGAAAAAGGAGATAAGAAGCCGGTGAAGGAGAGGTGGGGGCCAGCTAAGAGAGGAGGGGCTGAGGAGTGGCGGCAAGAAAAACTCCGACCTTGCAGCGAGGAAGGAGGAAATTAGGAAAAGAAATAAGGAGAAAACAAGAACAAGGGAGAAAATTATCTGAACGGAGCAAAACCCTCCCCTCCAGCTACCAGAAAAGGCCATAGGAGACCCTCGGAGGGAGAGGGGAAGGAGGAAGGGCGGCGGCAGAGGAAACCAAAGAGATGCTTTTGAGAGAGAGAGAGAGAGCGCGAGCACCCTTCCGCCATAAGTCGAGAGAGAGAGAGAGAGAGAGAGAGAGAGAGAGAGAGCGAGCACCCTTCCGCCATAAGTCGATAGCAAAAAATCTCAGTAAAATTTACCAATATCAGTAAATTATGTATCAAGAAAATCTTTACTCTGAAAATCCTTTTGGCCAAGTAAGACAAAAAAGCCCCTATTACTCACCAACACCTCATTTTTTTGTTGTGGAAATTGTTATCATCAGAGTTATCGATGTCTTGTTAAAAAAAAAAAAAAAAAAGTTACCGATGTAAAAATATTGGATATGAAGTTTATTTAACGGCTAAAACTATAACCAAACAAGAGAAAATTAAGCCTTAATTAAGTTCTACTCCATTCATTCCGAATTGCTTAGTCTTTTTATGTAACTGTGCGTTTTGCATGAAAAAAACAATGTATTTATGAGGGTTTTTTCAGAGATCTTTAAATTGGTGTAAAAAAAAATTGGGAAAAAATTCGTGCTAGTACATAATTTTTTGTGTGCAAAAATGCACGATTACCCGAAAAGGTCGAGCAATGTGAAACGGAGCGAGTAATTAATTACGGTTAGCTAAATCTGTTAAGCCATGTCGAGTGCATTATATTCCAACATATCTAGATTTTTCCGAGTTATCGCCTCTAAAGTCGGGTTTAGCATACCCTTCCCTTGGTGCTACCTGGCCTCTATTCTAAAAGTGTACATACAAAAAGAAAAAGCCTTTGATGGAGGTAGCAACCAATTTACAAGACAGGTCATTCTCTCACACTACATCACCTTTAATTCAAAAATTAGTTATTTTAGTTAGTGGTTGCTTCATTATTAATCTTTATGGATCTAGACTCAATAGCTAAACAAAACAAATCAATGCTAAAAAACAACAAACCAATAAACCAAAGCAAACCTATACATACACCATAGGGACTGCTAGCTACAAGGCAAAATGATTACACACTTCTATTAGCATGCAAGCAAAATGATTACACACTTCTAAACAAGCAATTCTAATTTCATAGTTAGAACAGAGGACGACATACCGACTTAATTCTGAGATTGGAAAATAAAAAGAGGGAATATGACGGCCCAGGAAGTTTTTTTGATAATTAATACCTTTTAACGGCTTGCTAAGAACATTTGTTAATGAATCAAATGTCCTTAGCGGGTATTAATTATCAAAACACGTCATTGGCCGTCATTTTCCCTTAAAAAGACAATGCCTTTTAGACTCTCATAAAAATTCCATACAAGCAGCACCAATTTGTTTCTCTCAATCGGATTCAGAAATGATCTCTAACATACTGCTTAAAGGCCTTCCGCTGATGTTTCCCTTAGCAATAGATGGATTGGTGGTGGAAAAAGGATTCGGGGGCATGGGCAAAGTCTCTCCATCTCCTTCAAGCATTTGAACCACAACTTTCATTGACGGTCTATCTCCTGGGTACCACTGAATGCACCAAAGTCCCACAACGGTTAGCTTCTTCACAATCTTGGCATCACCATCTCCCCCGACTTCATTATTATTTTCTTGTTCGCGATTTAAACGTTTATAAATCCACTAAGGAAAGTAAACTTCATCGCTATTTTTCTCCGTAGGAACATCATTCTTCCTCCCTCCAACCATTTCAAGCAACAACATTCCGAAACTATAGACATCTGACTTGTGCGACACGTTTCCAAAGTTCCTAGAGAACACTTCTGGTGAGATATAACCAATAGTCCCCCTAGCAGCTGTCACGGACACAACGCGTTGTTCTTTTGAGCATGACTTGGCTAGGCCAAAATCAGCAATCTTTGGAATGAAATTTTTGTCCAACAAGATGTTATGAGGCTTAATATCAAAATGAAGGATTCTTTTATCACACCCTTGGTGAAGATATTCTATTCCTTTGGCTATGCCTAGAGCAATATCTTGGAGCTTCTCCCAACCAAGTGAACCTTTTTTATGATCAGATGATATGAACTTCTCTAGAGAATCATTCGGCAAGTACTCGTAAATAAGAGCCTTTTTATACCCATCAGCACAGTAACCAACCAAGCGGACCACATTGATGTGGTGGATTGTACCGATCGTTCCCACTTCGTTGATGAAGTCGTCACCATTTCCCGTGAAGTTGTTGAGGATCTTTGCTGCAATATAAACATCATCGGAAAGCTTTCCCTTGTAAACTATTCCATAACCTCCTTGGCCTAGCTTGTCCTTGAAGTTATTAGTAATTTTCTTAATCTCTGCATATGTGTATCTTGTAGGCTTGAGAGCTCTGTAATACTCTAAAAATCTTTCAATCTTTACTTGCTCACCCTTCTCTAATTTATTAAATACAGGCTGAAGGCATAATGAAATGGCAATTGCCAGAAGAAGTAGACCTCCAATCACATCTGCAGATTTGGAAAAGAAAAATTAGGAGGAAAATTCAGATTCAATCTTCAGAAAAACTGATGCAAATTATAGCGACCCGTATTTTCAACACAATACTTAATAGAAGATTGGTTACATCGTTTTCGATTATTACTGCAATAATTTCCCCGAAGGAAAAGTGTGTACTTCACTTGCAATTGAACTACTTACACCAATCTAGTATGAGGTTCTTGATCACTATTACTTTTAATGGTACCTTTTTTTACCTCATTTTTCAGACTATCTATATACCATCTTTCTCCAATAGCAAATCAATACGCCGTTATTCTTCTATTCAATTTAACTTCGAATATTGATCAATCATTAGCCCTAAAAGTACACTATTCAAGTTGGACGGGCCGGGGATGAACAACTCACCTTTGACTACTTCGAATTTCGTGGTATCTGCAAAAGATGGAGAAGACCTTGTCAGTTCATCAGCCTCCCAAAAATACCCGAAATTATTACCACGTGTTTGCTTTGTCTTGATTTCTACCCCTTGAAGTTTTCAAGACCTAATGATATTCATTTCTTAGCAAGTTTGTTTTTTTTTTGGGTGGATATATAATTAGCAAGAGTAATCACAATACGTGCAAATATGTTCGGAGGTTGAGGCTCCATCACAACGAAATAAGTAACGAAAAGGACTTTTAGTTACTGAAATTAAACTCGAAAAATATAGCAAAGAGTACCTGCGGGAGTATCATGGCATTCGGTTTTATTGTCAGTACTCGTGAATTCACAATACAACCCTTGATCTGCATTACATCGAGAACAATCGGGTTCGGACCAACTCAATACCGAATACTCCTGGTCAAATATACCCTTCGGAACTGATGGAATGTTATACATCTTTACGCAAGATAGCAAGGGCTGATCTTCAATTAGATCATCAGAAGAAATAGCGTAAACAAGGTGACCTGGGCTGCTAAGACAAGTGACTTGGTGACCTAAACTAGTCAATGGTGATGAGGGACAACTAAACAAACTATAGCTATCTACAAAGCGCTTGGAGAATTGGAATGGAGAAGACGATAAGTTGAGGCTTGGAAAGCATTTATTGGGGTTATCTACATAGATCTCCTGTTGTGTGTAGTTGATTTTGTGGACCAATACCTTGACAGAAAGGGGGAGCTCAAGCAAGGTTTCGTTTTTTGGAGATGGAGAGCAAGATAGACCAAAGCCAGACCCATATCCACAATCAGCTGGTTGCTTAACCATCTGCCAAAATGGGAACCGGATGGCTGGGCCTTTGTCTTTATTACAACTTGTCTGCCTCTCGCACTCATTTCCGTGTGCCCTCGGCAATAGTCCTTGGGACAACATCAAGAGAAAGAGGACTATAGCCATTTCTTGGTTGTTCTTTGGCTCTGAGTAAGTTATATATAGATATAGATATCACAACATTATGGAGTTTCTTTTGCATCTCGTCGTCTCTAACAAATTTTTTTTTTTGCTACAGAATTTCCGTAGAGGGCTGGCCTGTGAGAATTTTTTGGAACATTGGGAGGGCCATGTGAGCGATCACTTGACAAGCTGCATAAGGGAAAGTCTATTAACACAACACATTGCACAACCATGTATACAACACACGTATGGGACACTATTTCATTGGTCAGAAGTGATTTACAGTTCTTTTGTTTAAGCCCATGCATTCACATATGAAATAATGCCACGTAGGCATGTTGCATACACGGTTGTGTAATGTGTTGTGTTAGTAGACTTTTCCGCTGCATAATGGTTTACTAATTTGTTAGTTGAGACTTGAGTGGGGAAACATAGCACTCTCACCCGCGCCATCTGTGTCTGCCACCAGAAACGAGAATCATGCCCTAAGATTCATTATATGTGCCTCACGAATGCTATAGGTAATCATAAACTGAGCCAAAAAAAAAAAATCTTTCGGCCTCCTCGTAGCACCTAGTGTAATTTACATCAAAATTTCTATACCTGCTCGCTATTCTACTGATCTCCTTTCTCCTCCCATGTGTCGCACAACCCCTGTTCCTCTTCTCCTTCTCATTCTTCTTGTTGCCGTATCTTTCGTAAATAGCCATGCCAGAGGAAGAAATACTCACCACTGTGACCGCCCTTCCTCCTGTGGGAATATCCACAACGTTGCCTACCCCTTTCGGTTTAAAGGTGACCCAGACAACTGCGGAAATAAAAACTACGAAATGGTTTGCGAAAATAACCGTTCCGTGCTTTACCTGTTTTCCGGAAGGTATCATGTGAAGGCGATCGACTACACCAACTACACGATCCGGTTAGTCGATTTCGGGGTTCACAAAGGGAATTGCTCCTCTCTTCCCCTCCACTCTTTATCGGTTGACAACTTTACTGATCGTACGTCGTTCTCGTGGAACCATACGGATGCAGCCGTGTTAGTGGCTTGCAAAAACCAGTGAAATCTCCACAATTCGTTGACATTAACGATGCTACTAGAAATTGTAGTATCAACAGAGAAGTACTAGTGGGCTCATCTTCTTCCAGCGAAAACGACCGGAAAAGGTACTCTTACTACTACATAGTGTCAGGGGACTTGAGAGCCGGCGATTTGGCGGATGATTGCAGGGTAGATAAGATCTTTCCAACAACGCCGCGGCCAGGGTCGGGAGATACTAATGGTGAAAACCCTGAACACAAATGCAACTTATCTTTGGCGGAAGTGCACAAGAAGTTGGAGTATGGATTTCTTCTCTCGTGGGAGAGAATTCTGTGCGAGGGTTGCACGGGACTAGGCCGTTGCTCCTTCGACTATGGTTTTTACAAGGTCAAGTGCAACATGCGGCCCTATACATGTGAGTAATAACATTCTACAACACTTTTTTCTTGCGGGCACCAATCAATTTAGTAAGTTAATTTTTTGTTTGGTAAGTGGCACCAATCTTTTCTTGGAGGCACCCACCTCTCACACAAGAGCAGTTTTATTCCTCCTCACTTTGTTCACCCTCGTGTGGGTACGTTCATGTCATATCTCACTTTGATAATAAAAAAATTGAGCCCAATCAAAGATATCAGTAAAAGCTTGATCTAAACGTTCAAGTTTTTAGTTGAGAATTTTCTAAGAAAAAAATTGCATCTGGATGAAACACTTGTCAATATCTAATCTAGCTAGTTGAAATTAGGCAAAATAAACGTTTCCATCATTTAAGTGAGAAGCAAATTCAGCTAGCACATCCTCGTTGAGGGTGAACAAAATTACTCTCCTTCCACGTATAAGCATGTTCAATGGTTGTGGCAGTAAGCCCAATAGGGATTTGTCTGAGCTTTGCACAGAATAGACCGAATCACTCTGCATTAACAAAAAAAATTCTAAACAATTATTTCTTTCCCCACTTGATGGGTAAGATTTTTGCAAGTAGGTGTCATTTTGGGATGTTAATATCCTATTATATACTATTCTGTTTGCCATTCGCGGACACAAATTACTGATCCCTGAAACATTAATTGCAGATATCTTGAAGATAATAGCCTTTCGTAAGTATATTTTCTTTCTCATCCCTATTTTTATTCTGTGTTACATTCGATCGTAAAACAAATATCATTGCCGGAACCCACTTGTATCCATGCTGCAGCTGGCTTCTACTATTTCTTGCAAGAAGAAAATTTTACTAGTCTTTGGTAGGCCCGTTCCTTAAAAATCAAAATATAAAAATAAAATGGAATTCTCCTTGTGTACTGTATACACACTTTTTTCCTCTCTTTATACGAAATGACCGTCTTGTCAATTTCATTTATTCATTGCTAATTTGCTTCTTCACACATTAACGAGTAGGATTAATATTCTAAATTCAAATCTACGGATGGAGCATGGTTGTACAAAAAAGGAAGTTTGAAAATCAAGTTTTCCAAAAATTAATAATAATAATAATAATAATAATAATTTGATCAAATGGAGATAATTCATGAAAGTGGTTGCATTTTGACTGATTGTTGGAAGATTTTTCTCGCAGATTACGTCTTTCCTCGCATCAAAATCCCCGGTAAGATTATCTACTAATCTTTTTCGTTTCGTTAGTGCTCAGCCCAAGCAAAATATATTCGTAATTAGAGGGAGGACACCATATTTTTGCAAATGTTACAATTCATGGAATGAACTATTGTTGCTCAATCCATTGTCCCGAAAACTTGATCGATCTTTGTCCAAATTAATAAGCTTCCAACTACATGATCGTGCCTCAAAAGATTGGTTTGTTTTGATATTTCTAGAAATTGTTAGGTTGAGAGGCCGGGACTTGGAAATTTTGGGACAAATGATCAACCCAATGAATGACGAATCTAATAAATAAATGGCGACATAGGTAGCACAAGCCAAGTTCTCATACGTTTTTGCTTCATGATTTTGAACTCCCTGAGCTGATTTTGAACTCCCTGAGCAGGACTGTTTCTTGGTGCAAGAGCTTTATGTGGCTTTCTAGGGCTCTTTGCCTTTTTGATCTATAAGTTCAGGAGAAGACATTTGTCAATGTTCGATACCATTGAAGGTTTTCTCCAAAGTCAGAACAACCTGATGCCGATTAGGTACTCTAATTCCCAAATAAGGAAGATGACCAGAGGTTTCAAGGACAAGTTGGGGGAAGGAGGCTATGGTTCTGTATACAAAGCGAAGCTCAGAAGCGGTTATAGCGCAGCGATAAAGGTTTTAGAAAAGTCCAAAGCCAATGGCCAAGAATTCATCAATGAAGTAGCTACCATTGGAATGATTCATCATGCCAATGTGGTCCGACTAATCGGATTTTGTGCTACGAGATCTAAACGGGCTCTTGTCTACGAATTCATGCCTAATGGCTCTCTTGAGAAATACTTATTTTCACAAGAAGGAAGTATCTCCTTGAGTTGCAAGCAAATGTATGACATTTCTCTTGGAGTGGCGCGTGGGATTGAATATTTGCATCGTGGATGTGACATGCAAATCTTACATTTTGACATCAAGCCTCATAACATTCTTTTAGATGAGAATTTCAATCCAAAACTTTCGGACTTCGGGCTTGCGAAATTGTATCCAACGGATAATAGCATGGTGTCTCTTACTGCGGCAAGAGGAACAATGGGCTACATGGCTCCAGAGTTGTTCTACAAAAACATTGGACGCGTTTCATACAAAGCTGATGTCTACAGTTACGGAATGTTGTTGATGGAAATGGCAGGCAAGAGGAGGAACTTGAATGCATTTGCTGATCGCGCAAGCCAAATTTACTTCCCTTCATGGATTTATGACCAATTCAAAGAAGGGAAGGAGATAGAATTGGGAGAAGTCGCGGAGGAGGAAAAGGAGATGGTGAAGAAGATGGTTATAACGGCATTGTGGTGCATGCAAATGAGACCTAGTGATCGTCCTTCGATGAACAAAGTTGTAGAGATGCTTGAAGGAAATGTTGAATCTCTTGAAATGCCCGCCAAGCCTTTCTTAACTCCTCAAGAGATACCAGTTGAAGATCAATGAATCAACTGATACCCATTCTACCAGCTGTTGTCACAAGGTTTTGTAATTTACAGTAAGTGCATTATAACAGACTAATTATCAACTGGTGGTGTAATATTTTTATGGAGGAAACGTCACGACATCCTCTAATAAACAAGGCAGATAGAAAGTTTTCTTCAAGAATATTAGACTGAATTTATATACAAGAACTCATTGTCTTTAATTTTGGCTTTCACCTTTTTCTAGTTAAAACTAGCTGAAGCACTTGAGAGAGAGCCTCCGATAAGGTTTGGAATGCAAAAACGGGACAGTAGGAAGTCGAACAGAAAAGAGCAGAAATTAAACAAAACAAAGGTCCCTAACTAAAGGTACATACAATTCTAAGCTGTAAAGAGTAGAACCACAAAAACCATACCAACCATCCTGCTCATTCCCATCATAGCGTCCGCAAAGGCAAGGCAGAGTGGCTAGAGGTTGCTTTGGAATCTGGTACAGAAAAAGTATCACACACTCAGTAAAAAGTAAAAACATATAGATTACATAAACAAATGAGTCGCAGTGACAAATGACTGACCATCCGAATCATTCCGCATCCAGTCTTGTGCACACATAAGGGCTTGCACAGTATCCGGTCTAAGTGAACTCCGGCATTGATCAAGCATTTGATCTCCGGTGCTGAAGGCTGACTCGATTGAAACTTTTGACATGGGAATTCCCAAAATGTTGCGTGCCATCATTGACGGGATGGGATACCTCGGCGTGTGAACTTTCCACCAATTCAAAATGTTGAAGTCCATATTCCGAGGAAACAAAGGCTCCTCCAAATACTTGTCCAAATCTGACTTAGTGTTTTGGCTCTGTGAAGTTTCGTGGAGGAAACGGCCAAAGCCTGTTAGCCTATCCCTGGATTCGTTCCCACCCCCTACCAGACAAGCCAAACCTTGACCGTGAGAATCCAAAGGGGAGCATATTACATGCCCATTGTAAAGAGCCTTCATACAGTTGGACACAATGTCAATGCAATCTGTCGAGCTGTCATCATAAATCTGCGGATAGTAATATTCGACCAACTTCATCTTAAACCGAGGATCCAAGATGGCTGCAACCGCCAAAGCCAAGCTGCAGTTCTTCCAGTATTCATTGAATTTTGTTTTCATCTTCAATACAAGTGAACTAACATAAGCATCTGCGTTCTGGCACCACTCAATCTGTTGGGGTCCACCCATAGTGGTGGGGTTATTTTGTATAACACCCTTAGTATTGGGTGTTGAGCGTATTTACCCTTGGAGTCTCTTATATATAGTTGTAAACCCTATTAGGATTAGTGTGTGACATAATGTGAGGAAGAGGGTGAGGCGAGCGTGGGGGGCCGAGTTGTGGACTCCCGGAGGGAAACCGGCGTGTGGTTCCCGGAGAGTTTTTTCATCTTTATTGTATATTGTGTGAATATATAATCAAATGGAGTTTTTCTCTGAAATCACTGTGTGCGTTTGTGTGCGTGGTGTCCTTCACGGTCCTAACAATTGGTATCAGAGCGGGGTTGAAGAAGAGGGTCACCGGAAAAACCACGGGTTCGATTTCTGAAAAAAAAAGTAGCTCACGAACCTCGTGTTTTGTCACCCGAGGAGGAAGCACGGAGCAAGGCCTAAGTTGGTTCTCGATTGAGCCGTCTGAAAACTCAATCGGACTAGTAAGGGTTGTGCACCTCACTGAGACGAGTCTGTAGGAGGTGACGGGGTCGAATTTCGTCACCGGATGAAGGCTCGGGAGCCATTCGATCGCAGCGGGCGGAGTCGGCGGCGGGCAGAGAAGCTATTTTGAAAAGCCCGAGGACGTGGATGATCAAAGACGAGTTTTGAGCACTGGGTTGTGTTCACCTCGAGGAGACGATCACGGATTGGGGTAGCAAGTCGTCGGAGGAGCTCGGAGGTGGCGGTAATGGCCGTTCGAACGGCAGTGGCGAGTCTGCGTAGAGGCGGTTCAAGGGTGGTTCGTACCAGGAGTCGTCGGATGCGAGATTTGAGCACGGGGTTGTGTTCGTCTCGTCGAGACGAGCTCGGGAGTGGTCGGAAAATCACCAGGAGACGCCGGAGTAAGCCGCACGCGCGGCCATAAGGAGAGGCGCGTGGAATCGCGTCAGATCTACGCGCGCGCGTGATCTACACGAGCAGGAGTTGGGCTGGCACACGCCAGCGTGTGGAGAGCATGTGTCAGTCAACGCCACATGGGTGGTCAACGCTGACTAGGTGATGAGTCAGCAGCCCAGTCAACGCTGACTAGGTGATGAGTCAGCAGCCCAGTCATCAGCCACGTCATCGGACACGTGGTGGCACCACGTCATCAGGAAGGGTCCCATTTTGGGTGCCATGTCATCGGTCAACTGTACACGTCATCCGGTCAATGATGACGTGGCAGTCCAGTCAGCATGTACAGTGCTGGTCAACGGTCAACTACCGGGTCAGATTTGGTTTTTTGCGATTTCGGGGCCATTCGAACTCCGTTTTTCGCGTATGAGTAGTCGATTTTGACTATCTCGACGTTCCGGATCCAACCGTGCATTCTATTTTCTGATTGGAGGCTCCTAGGCTGAGGCTAATGTTTAGTTGAGCAAGAATCAGATGTTTGGAGGTTGTTCGGGTTGTGCGTATGCTTATTTCTAGCAAGGCCATCAGTCACAGGAGACCTAGCAAGCAAGGAGACACTCGATCGGGTCAGGGGACGCTGATTTGGAAGTGATAACAGTTGCTTGTTTAGGGCGACAGTTCGTGGTGATCTTGAGAAGGTCAGGGGACGCTGGGAAAAAGCTGGGAATGGAACGAGTATGGACCAAGTGGCAGGAGAAGACCCGAGATGAGATGACAGAGAGTGGTAGGAGGCTCTGGGAGTGGCGGATGTGATGAAGACCTATCATCGGGAGTTGCAGTTGTGATTTGGGCTGCATGAGGATGATGATGGGCAACCGATACATGCTCGTAGAGAGTACAGACAGATGGAGCTAATGTTTGGTACTAGACAAGCAGTATGAGTTTTTGTGATAGTGAACAGGTGAAGCAACAGTTGTGGAGACACACAGGAAGGGCACTGGAGTACGAGGAGTCATGACTTGAGATGTACAGGAGTGTCGGTTACCAAATCAGATTATGTGTGGAATAGTCTGCAGACGGCGGGCAACTGGTTGTTTGGGAGATGTTCACAGGAGCTCTAGACAGAGGGAAGGAGATGGAGACCAGACGATGCATCACTGGGATCTCTTCCTTTGTGGATATTGTGACTGGATTCTCTTCAGGATGTGCGGCCGCCTAAGGAGAGTTGGAGTCACGGATCGTGTCCTGCGAGGATGCGAGCACTCTATTGAAGGGGTGCTTAATATTGGCAGAGATGTCGATATTGCAGCCGGACAGCGCTGCGAGTTTAGCCTCGAAAGATCTAGTATTGCAAGGAGACATTCAGTCAGGCAGGAGTACTTCATTGAGGGGGTGCTGGCAGTTAGACTTGGAGTGACACAGGCGCTTTGCTAGAGAGGCTGGACGGATGCAACGATTACCCACTCTGGGTGGAGGGGGTGATTGTTGGGGTCCACCCATAGTGGTGGGGTTATTTTGTATAACACCCTTAGTATTGGGTGTTGAGCGTATTTACCCTTGGAGTCTCTTATATATAGTTGTAAACCCTATTAGGATTAGTGTGTGATATAATGTGAGGGAGAGGGTAAGGCGAGCGTGGGGGGCCGGGTTGTGGCCTCCCGGAGGGAAACCGGCGTGTGGTTCCCGGAGAGTTTTTTCATCTTTATTGTATATTGTGTGAATATATAATCAAAGAGAGTTTTTCTCTGAAATCACCGCGTGCGTTTGTGTGCGTGGTGTCCTTCACGGTCCTAACACAATCAACTGCAAATGAACATCACAAATCTCGGGAAAATATATAATTGCAGTTGGATACTTTGTCCCTGTGAAAACATTAGTAACTTCAAAAAAGAGCATAAGATAGCTGGTAATGGCACTTGTTCTGCTCCATTCTACCTCAGACGGGCACATTTTGTAGAGGGGGTCTTGTTCTTGTAGAAGAGAAAATGCATCTTTGTACTGTGATGCAACTTCGAGCATAAAATAAGTTGAGTTCCAACAAAAGAGGATTATCATGACATAAGCAATTATTGCAATCGACTCCCGCCAGCTGGGCTACCGCATTGAACTAACATAACAAACTCAGGCCTAATTGCTAACTAATTACAGCAACTAATTATAATTCAGTACAATCGCTCCCTAACTAACTTTAAGAGATCGTGCAAGTCTGTTAGCAGTCAAGAGGAGCTGAACTCAGTTGAGGCAGACTTGGCTTAGTTGCTGACGGCTTCTCAGACTTAGACAACGCAGCTTGAGCTGAGGAGTTTATCACTTTTCCTGTGTTGCTCGTGAACTTCTAAAATACCTAATGCTTTCGCGTATCTTATGGATTACCTCTGATAGTGCTTCCAATACATCTTGAACCATAAGTTTGATGATATTTGCTGCATAGCGCACATCAAATAATTGACCGTTGCAGAGAAGAAACCTATTCTGGGAGAGTCGGTCTCGAATTCTAACAACAACGTTGTCATTTGTAGAGCTACTGTGGCACGTCATTGAAAATAATTTCCGATCGATATCCCAGTCCATTAGATACGTCATGATAACTTCTGAAAGCATGTCTTCTGTGTGAGAAGGATCAACCCGAATAAAACTCAAAGTTTTCTTCTTTAACTGCCAATCACCATCAATGAAGTGTGCCGTCAAAGAAAAGTAACCAGAATTTTCATTGGCAGACCACATATCAGCACTAAGGCTGATTTTACCAGTTAACTTATTGAGCACCTTATATACTTTCTGCTTCTCTTTCTGATAAATCTCAATACAGTCTGCCTCAACCCCAGTAAATGTCACCAACTCAAACAAAGGCTGAAGGTTCCTAACAAATAGTTGGAATCCAACATGTTCAACAATAGACAAAGGATAACCATGCAAAATAATCATGCGGGCAAGATCAAATCGGCTCCTCTTATTGTCAAAGTTGCTATTACCAGAAGTAATGGCGCCGTCATTTGTTTGTTCTCGTTCATATCTAGTATGCACGAAGTTAGGCCTTTCGCCCTTCCTCTGCTCTTGATTAAAATTATAATTTGTAAAGGCAACGGTTACTTCTTTTTTCTTTCCCTTCACTGAAAGCAGTTGAGAAACGTCATGGTTTGATCTTCTTCTACATCTGATTAAATGGTTCCTCAAATATGATGTCCCACTAGTACTTGAACCACTGAGTTTCTCTTTGCAATGCCTACAAACAGCCATATAGGATTCACCTTTTTTTACCCTGTCAAAATCATTCCATACAACAGACTTCAATCGACTAGAATCGACAGTAACTGCCTCCTCTGATATCTCCATTGTACACTTATCTGCACGTGAAAGTCAAAGATAAAATGGAACTGAGAGTATGACAGAATAGCTTTTCTGCATGCATTTACTTCATTCGTATACACCCTCTCTCTCACATGAATATACACCTCGAATTCACAGATTTAAAGGTAGGGCTGTAAATAAACTGAGCCATTCGCGAACTGTTTGAAGCTTAATTCTGTAAGAGCTCGTTCGAGTTCGATTCGTTTGTTAAACAAACTGAACCTAAACCTCAATTCTAGGCTCGTTCCGTAAATGAGCCAAACCTGAGCCTAACGGTATTCGGCTCGGTTAGGTTCGCGAACCTATACTTAAATTTAGTTAATAATTTAATAGAGATTTATTTGTAAATGTAAAAAATTTTAAGGTTGTATATATAATTCAATACTTATTTTTCTCTCAAATTCTATACGATCAATGAGAGAGTTTGGGTTCGCTTGAGTTTAATGAGCTGAGCTGAATCAAACCTGAGTCTTGAAGAGCTCAATTTGAGCTTAGATTCAGCTTAGCCCGATTCATTTGTGTTTAATGACCAAACTCGAGTCAAGATATTCAAGTTCGAATCGAACCCGAGCCGAATTCGAGCCAGACTAGTACTTTAATGAACCCAACCGAGCCGAACCCGAGCCTTGAAAAATTTTAACGAGCCGAACTCGAGCCAAATTGTTCAGGCTCGAATCGAACTCGAGCCGAACCCATACCTTAACGAACCCGAGCCGAACTTAACAGGGTTCGGCTCGATTCGGTTCGTTTACAGCCCTATTTAAAGGTAGTGCTACCACGCTTCGTGGATTCTTATGTAGTCACCAACGTGAATTATATAACCTTAGAGCGTACTTGGGATTTTCAATGAAGAATCTTGGGCTCAAATTGTTGGGAAACCGAATCCCCAAGACCCAATAATGACGTGTACAGATTAGACAACAAAAACTGCAAAAACCCTACAATGCGGAATTAGGGTTTTACCACAACTCCTGCGTCACGAACGCTGGTTGAACTTGTTGCAGCACACCTTGTTGTATGCCACGAATACTGCTCGATCGTATCTTACGATCTTTTGTCGTATTCCCTGCACGTCTAGAACACGAACCGAGTGTGGACTCTTTCTTGATCTGTTTGCTCTCTCTAAGTCTGTCTCTATTTCGTGAATAATAAAAAAACCGTCAATCTAACCTAGAGAGCATAACATGTATATGTAGGGCTACAATAAGGACCTAATGAGTAATAAGTCTGGGCTCCCAGTGTAAATAAGAAAACTTAATCCCACCAGGATTCTATTTCTTATTTCACTAATTATAATTCACCCCACTAAAGAATTATAATTGCACTCCCGTCCTTATCTCAATTATATTACGAGCTCCATGATATTAAATACTTATTAATCTCCCTACGTTAAGAATACAGATACCCGTTGATTAAAATAAATTACTAATAATCTCCCACTTAATCAACATCTTAACTTGAGACTATCCGCTTAACTTATTCGATATGTCGGATACAAAATCCACCTGCAGGGTTTGACATATTCAAAACTTATAAGTTTACTCAAGGGGTATCATCAATCCCTATCGGGACGTGGATTCCATTAATAATTAATAGTTGTCATATACATAATGTTGTGATCCAACTCACCCAGACTATTGACCGTATAAAGATCTTACTCTTTAATGAATCAAAGTCAACAACATTAAATATACACCTCTAATAATTATTTTTGGATTTAGAGCATAAGCATTCATAATAACCAAGAGGTTCCAATTGTCTTATAAAATTAGTATAAAGACAATTACGTCAATGCAGTCTCGTTCAATATACACAAAATATACTAGCACAATGAGTTGGAATTAGTACCATTCCCTGTAGTGAAGACAGACCTACTAAAATATTGTGCTACAATCCTAGCGATAGTGTGTCGAATTCTATCTAAGATTGTGAACCATAACTTATATTCCACAAGAACCGATGATCCAATCTTCTATGTGTAAGTCGTACTCTACACACTAAATTATCTACTATGTAGAATAAAAGACACATGCACAACATACAAAAATATCATGCAAATATTGTCCATAAAAGATTCTCATCAAAAATGGATAAAACTGATTAATAATTCAATATTAATCCATCATATAAAAACATAACTTTTACATAATCTCCTAACAAACTCCCACTAAGACTCAAAACCATACTTCCATGCATCTCACTCTCATTCCCTCTACGTGATTATCAAAAGTCTTAGCTAATAAGCTTTTCGTAAAAGAATCTGCCAGGTTGTTCGTCGATGCAATCTTGGTCATAGCAACATCGCCTCTCTGTACAATCTCTCGAATCAGATGATACTTACGCTCAATGTGTTTGCCCTTCTTATGATTCCTTGGCTCCTTAGAATTAGCAACTGCACCGCTATTGTCACAATAGAGGGTAATGGCTGATTGCACTAAAGGGACCACTTCTAGATCCAACAAAAATTTCTAAGCCAAACAGCCTCCTTGGCTGCTTCAGAAGCTGTCATATACTCTGCCTCCATGGTAGAATCAGCAATGCAAGATTGTTTGATACTCCTCCAACTTATGGCTCCACCTCCCAAGGTAAACACATATCCTGAGATAGACTTTCTAGAATTCCTATCTGACATAAAGTTTGAGTCTGTGTACCCACGAGGTACCAGACTATCTGACTGAAACACTAACATATGATCTCTAATTCTTTTAAGATACTTGAGTATATGTTTTACTGTAGTCCAGTGTTCTTGCCCTGGACTAGACTGAAATCTATTAACCATGCCCACAGCAAAGCAAATATCAGGTCTAGTACACAACATAGCATACATAAGGCTTCCTACTGCCGAGGCATAAGGAACTGCCTTTATTTTCTCCATCTCCTCAGGTGTTTTAGGACACTGATCCTTGGATAAGTTGATTCCATGTCTAAAAGGGAGGAACCCTTTCTTGGAATCTTGCATGCTAAAACGGGCAAGAATGGCATCGATATAAGTAGCTTGTGATAAGCCCGACATCCTATTCTTGCGATCTCGTATAAGCTTAATCCCTAGGATGTGACCAGCTTCTCCCAAGTCCTTCATTTCGAATTGGCCGGATAACCACACTTTCACTGAAGATAACACTCCCACATCGTTTCCGATGAATAGGATATCATCGACATATAGAATTAGAAACACCATAACTTTTCCGTTGCGCTTCTTGTACACACATGACTCATCCAGACATTGATCAAAACCAAAAGACTTGATTACTTGATTAAAACGGATGTTCCAAGATCTAGATGGCTGCTTAAGCCCATAAATAGACTTCTTGAGCTTGCACAACATGTGGTCTTGACCTTTTGCTATGAATCCATCTGGTTACACCATATAGATACATTCATCCAGATTTCCATTAAGGAACGCAGTCTTGGCATCCATTGTCAAATCTCGTAATCGAGATGAGTCGCAATGGATAAGAGAATCCGGATGGACTTAAGCATGGCTACCGGTGAAAAAGTTTCCTTATAGTCGATCCCTTCTTTTTTAGTATACCCTTTCACAACAAGCCTAGTTTTGAAGGTGTGCACCTTTCCGTCCGCCCCTCTCTTCTTCTTGTAGATCCACTTGCATCCAATGGATTTAATCTCTTCAGGTGGTTCTACAAAATCCCAGACCTGATTAGAGTACATAGACTTCATCTCTGATTTCATAGCCTTTTGTCAAAGTTCCACCTCTTTATCTTGAAGTACCTCATTGTAGTTACAGGATTCGACATGTTGATCATCAGGGATCATTTCAAAAGACTCTCCCAACGACGTATACTGACTGGGTGGAACAATAACCTTCCCACTACGACGAGGTACCGATGTATCAATAGGTGCCTCTACAGATGTTTCTTGTAGCGTTTCCTTCTGCACTATTGGTGGTAAAGAAGTTTATGCTAGTCTTTCTCCTCTCAATTCCTCTAGAACAATTTTACTTCTGGGTTTGTGGTCTATCACATAGTCCTTTTCTAGGAACTGGGCATTAGTGCTAACTATGACCTTCTTATACGTAGGACTATAAAACAGTCCACCTCTCATTCCTCTAGGGTACCCTACAAGCGAGCAAACTTCTATCCTCGATTCCAATTTATTTGCGTTCTCATTCAGCACATGTGCTGGACTACCCCAAACCCGAATATGTTGTAGACTAGGTTTGCGCCCAGTCCATAGTTCTGTGGGTGTAGATGGTACTGACTTCGATGGTACCAAGTTAAGAATATACACTGCTGTTTCTAGTGCATGTCCCCAAAACGAAATTGGTAAATCTGAATAACTCATCATTGATCTTACCATATCCATAAGGGTCCTATTCCTTCTCTCTGCTACACCATTCTGTTGTGGCATACGTGGAGCTGACAACTTGGATGTAATCCCTTCAACTGACAAGTAATCCCTAAACTCTTCCAAGAGGTATTCGCCACCACGATCAGATCGTAGTGTCTTGAGACATTTACCCAAATTCTTTTCTGTTTCCGCCTTATATTCCCTGAATTTCTCAAAGCATTCGAACTTACGGTGCATCAAATAAATGTATCCATACCTTGAGTAATCGTCAATAAAAGTGACAAAATACTCAAAACCACCTCTAGCTTGGACATTCATAGGCCCACACAAATCAGAGTGAACCAATTCCAACGGCTCTTTGGCTTTATATCCCTTTGCTGAAAAAGGCCTTTTGGTCATCTTACCTTCAAAACAGAATTCACAGACTGGAAGTTCTTTAACTTCCAATGAACCTAAAGGTCCATCTCTAACCAGTCTAGATATCTTATTCAGATTAATATGACCAAGACGTAAGTGCCATAGATACGTTTGGTTCAATTTAGAAGGCTCTTTTCTCTTACATGGTAAATTATTAGTGTTATTCGATTCATGTAGTTGCACTGTACAAAACATAGGATTAATAATGTAGAGATCATCCACCAATGAACCAGAATAGATAAAACATTTATTTAACTTAATAACCATAAAGTCACTAAAATAACCAAATATCCATCTTTGATTAATTTAGAAACTTAAACCAAGTTTCTTCTAATAGAAGGAACATAAAGACAATTTCTCAAAATTAAACTTCTATTACTACTAAAATTTAAAAGAACATTTCCTACTGCAACTGCTGCCACTCTCGTAGCATTTCTCATATGTAGATAAATCTTCCCACCACTGAGTCTTCTGGTTTTCTAGAACCCCTGCAATGAATTGCAAACATGATTAGTGGCTCCCGTATCTACACACCAGGTACTGGTAGATAGCACCGCTAAACATGATTCAACAACTAGTGAAAAAGATTTACCTTGTTTGTTCACTTTATTGAGAAAAATCGGACATTCCTTCTTCCAGTGTCCTTTCTGCTTGCAGTAAAAGCACTTGCTCGCAGACTTTTTTACTCCACCTTGAGGCGCATGAACTGCCTCCATAACCTTTTCTGAGATTTATTGCTTCTTCTTGCCTTTCAGCTTAGAAGTAGAAGCATTTTCTGCCACTTACACTGATGGTGGTTTCTTCACAATCAAAAGACCCTCAGCTGCTGGGAGTTCATTAAGAAGTTCCGTCAAGGATAAATGCATTTTGTTCATAGAATAAGTAAGGCGAAACTGCTTAAAACTCTTAGACCGCAGTGAGTTAAAAACGACATCGATCTGGTTTCCCCATCAATTTCAGCTATAAGGATCTCTAGTTCATTAAGAAGAGCTATCATCTTCAGAACATGATCCCTAATCGAGGTCCCATCAACATGGGTGATACTCACCAATTCTTTCATAGCAACTAGCCTTGCTACATGATTTTAATCCCCAAACATCTCTTTGAGATTAAAAAAAATATCGTACACAGTTTCCATAGACTGGTGTTGATATTGCAATATATCGACATAGACGCCAGAATATAACACCATGCCATCTCATCAGCCTTAACCCAATCCATGTAAGGCTCTGCTTCCTGCTCTGTGGCATTCTCATCAGGTTTTAGAGGGCAATCCTCAGACAAAACAAATTTGTACCCCTCAGCAGTTAACACAATATCCAAGTTTCTTTTCTAGTCAACATAGTTTTGTCCAGTAAATTTATTTTCTTTGAGAATAATAGCAAGTGAATTGAAAGAGCCCATTTTGAAACTGAGAATCAAATAATATAACAATCAATTATTAAGGGTAATAAAAACTTTGAATTTTATTTTAATATTGGTTCCTTCAACCACATATTAAAAGAAAAATATTGGTAACCCTACACACCGTGAAGAGCCTCGATGGGAAGTCTTCTACTCTTTATCATTCGTGTAGATAGGCACAAACCTTTTAATTTTACTATCTAGACATTATACCATGCCAAGTAGGGGTGAACAAAAAATCTATCAAACCGCGAATTCAGTCCAAACCAATCCAAACCGGAGGGTTTGGTTTGGATTTTTAGTAGTATGGTTTGGTCATGGTTTAAAAAAATTAAAAACGGCGTTATATGGTTTGGTTTATGGATTCACGTTTACGGTTATGGTTCCAAACCGATCCGAACCGTATAATACATACATACACATATATATATATATAAATTAATTACGATTCACCCAATAAATATGGGAGCTTTTAGTCAACTACTTTATTAATTTATTGATTCCATTAAATTCATTGTAATATTTAATTTTCCTTCACTGCCAAGATAATGATATGAACCTTGATGTATAGTGATATCACAAGTTGGTTTCTACCATGCTGCTACTATTGCCCTTTTGCTACCTCATTTCAATTCAATAGTTTTAGAAATTATTTTTGACCTTTTATTTGGTTAAACTATCTTATGATGTTTAGTAATTGGTATTCTTAGTTGGTTCATTTAAGTGACTTACCAGCATTTTATTTTCTTAGTTTAAGACTTGAGGCAATTTTTGGTTTCCTACTCTTAATTAGTTGGTTAATATTAGTGTGTTTTAGTAATTTGAATGGAATTGGTTTAAATATATGTATTTTTTTAAATTTATCTTAATAATGTTAAGTACTTTAAATATTTTTTGAAGACAATGACTTAATTCAAAGCAAACCGTGTTTAAAATCGAAACCGAACCGTATTTAAATGGTTTGGATTGGTTTGGTTTTATGCCTTTTATGGGTTGGTTTGGTTCTTCAAATTCATAATCCGTAAGTATTGGTTTGGTTCTTAGTTTAGTATAAAACCGAACCAATCCGGACCATACTCACCCCTAATGCCAAGAAAAATTAAATAGTCAATATAGCTTCGGTCCTATAAATAATAAGGGTTTTGCTAGAAAATGTTCAGTGGGCAACCACAAGAATACAAAAGTAATATACTTTTTCTCATCTCTTCACCCCCTTGTCAGACCCCGTCCACTCCTATTACCAAGATACTCCCGCTTGGGCCCAAAAATATCCGAATCTATTTTCTGTTATTTTTTATTTATTTAATTAGTACTAATGTTTATACGCTGTATCTTTTTTATTTATTTAAAATTATTTTAGTGTTCCAATTTTCAATCCAGTTGAATTGGTGGAAAGATCTTGTTCTTTTTATCATTTTAGCTTTAATGGTCATAATGAAAATTTGAACTCGTAGAATCAAATATCTCTTAGGGCTAATCAATGAGAGCCCTAAAGTCAAAATTTAATTATGGCCATTTAGGATAAAATGATTAGAAAACTAAAATCTTTCCAATGGTTCAAACGGATTAAAATTTGAAACACTTAATTTTTTAACTATATTTTTAAATATATAAACTGTCTAAAAATGTTTAAAAAATTAAGTATTCTAAATTTCAATCCGTTTGAACCAGTAAAAAGATTTTAATTTTTTGATCATTTTATCTTAAATGGACATAATTAAATTTTAACTCTGTGGCTCTCATTGATTAGCCAGAATAGATATTTGATTCTAAAATTTTCTTAGGGCTATTCAATGAGAGTTCTAAAGTTAAAATTTAATTACGACCATTTAGGATAAAATGATCAAAAAAATAAAATCTTTCCATCGGTTCAAATAGATTGAAATTTGGAACACTTAATTTTTTAACTATATTTTTAAATATATAAACTGTCTAAAAAGTTAAAAAAATTAAATATTGGTTCAAAGTTGCCCCGTTGGTTCAAAAAAATTAATTATGACCATTGGTTCAAATTTGTAAACTGTCTAAAACTGTCTACGTTGTCTGTGGGTTCAAAAAAATTTAATTATGACCATTGGTTCAAACTTGCAAACTGTCTAAAACAGTCTATGAAGATTGAAGAGTGGACCCTGTTCCAGAACACCTTCTTAAAAAATATATGTATTTATTTTACATTTTCAAACTCAAAAATAATGTAAATAAAAAATAATTTTTTGATATTTTTTGCATCGTATATCTCGATGAGATCTTTTAAACAAGATACATATTGCATATTTCTAAATTTTAGTAAACTCATTATTTTAGCTCGCGGGGTTCGAGAGGCCGCCCGGCGAGGTGCGGGGCAGCGCCCCGTCCCACCAAAGTCGTTTCTTCATTAAAAAACGCATCTACTCCATCAAAAAATTGAATTTTGACCTCTAAACATCAACTTCGGCCGCCATGCAAAAACTATGATATTATACATCAATCTTATGCCTCCTTTACAGAGTTCACATAATCTGGATAAAAAACACATACTGCATGACTTGTAATCTTACAATAGTTCTACATATCAAATAATAATACAATTGGAGAAACAAAGATTACACAAAAACTTAATGCCTCCCACATGCCGGAGTTCACAAACTACTTTTAATATTGCAACCACGAAAAATAATCGTGGCTCCCAAAAATAAAAGCAGTAACCACGTATGCAAAAAATGTGGGATCCAATCACACAAACATACATGCATAACCATAATAGTGGGATAAGATTTTCTGCAAAATAGACGTTAGTAAAACTGTAACCTGCAAAACAGCGGTTACCACAGTTTCATGCACTACAACGCGAACTCCCTATTGCAAGGAAAGTATTTCCTCGCTAAAGCACCAGTTTTCCTTGTTAATGGTATTTGCGAGGAAATATTTTGTTGCCCATTTTCCTCGCCTAAACCTTGTCGCTAAAACAATTCGCGAGGAAATTAGTTTTCCTCGCCTATTTTATACAATAAGCGACAAATTGTTTCCTCGCTATTTTTAAAAAAATTCGTCACCAAATCTGTCTATTTTGTCACAAAAGGCTCAATTCACTACTACCAACAACAATATGCGAGGAATTTTTTTCCTCGCTAAACAAATTTAAATCCAAAACAAATGCACCTGGTCCGTATCTTTTGCACGTACTTGTTCTTGAACCTTGGACCTCTGCTTTGTGAGACGCAACACCTACCAACCGCACCACTTTGCACTTCTGGATAAAATGTGAACTTTTTATTATATATCATCGTTTTATCTTGTCTTTCACCTCTACAAATTTGCTTTCCAACATTAATGGTCTTCCGACTTTTTGTATAGTATCTGAACTTTGTTTGAGCAAAGTCTAATCTTTTGCCAGCACAACATTATTTTTTGGTTGAAACATGTTCTATTGGTATCTTCCAGCAATTTTGGTAGGACTAATAATATTTGTTATCTATTTTTTTGATGGAATTATCGTACTCCCTCCATCCCTTTTTAAACGTCTCATACAATTTTGCGTGTTATTTTTAATTGTCTATATCCCTTAATGTATATTGCTAAAAATTTACAATATAAATCATGTTTGATAGATCTCAATTATTTTTATAAGACAATGACTTTAAAAACATAAATATAATATACATCGAGAGGTTTAAGCCATTGAAAATGACACGCAAAATCATAGTGGACACTTAAAAAGGGATAGAGGGAGTAACTTTTATGGATCGAATGCGTTTTTTGCCGCCATAAGCTCGAGATATAATTTGGATTGCATTTTTGTAAACATATAAGTCTGAAACTTATTTTGGTAATTTTTTTTACTTCTTGTTACTTTTTTTTGTGTGTGTATATATACTACCTCTATGACATAATCTTGGTCCTTATGAACCTAGAAAAAAAATAATCTAGTAGCAATCTTCATACTTAAAAATAATGTATTTCTAAAATTATTTTTTATTTTTTTACACAGTTCAAAAGACCTATTGAAATCTATCAAATAAGATTCATATTGTACAAACATTATTTCGACAAATACACTATTTTTAAGTTAAAAAATTGCACGTAATTTCGTCGATAGGGGACCAAAATTGTGAGACGGAGTGAGTATATAAATAAATAAATAAATATATATATATATATATATATATATATATATATGAAAGCCCTAATAGTAGTATATATATTGAAAGGCAGATCTAGAATTGCGTTAAAGCTGTCTCATAGTAACTTCGTTGGTCAATATATTATGGGTTGTTTAATTTGTCACTGATAATCACCCACCCGAAATAGCAAAAATTGTATTAGATGAGTATATTATCATTAAACAAAACTATTAAAATGATAAGTAGATTGAATAACCTCTCTAAAGTTAATAAGTGATTGAATAATCTCTCTAAAAATGCGGGTAAATTTGAATATCTTTCGACATACCAACTCGTGATCCATTTAATAATATGGTGTCATTCACTATTTAATTGTATCAATTACCCTCATTGACTGATACAATTAAGAAAAATCATGCCTCACACATACTAGAGGGGCGAGCCAATAGGATACAATTAGCGAGAAAATTGCCTTTTGTCGCCTGTAGGATACAAATAGCGAGGAAAAGTTCTTTTTGTCGCTATAGGATATGAATAGCAAGGAAATGTATTTTCCTTTCCAAGGAAGAATAATATGCGAGGAAAAAAGATCTATAGGTGACAAAACTTATGTTTCCTCGCTAAATGGATATATTTTGCGACGAAAAGCATTTTCCTCGCCAAATTTGCTATTAAAGGCGACGAAAATATTTTTTCACGCTGATTGTGCACTATTTGCGAGGAAAATGAATTTCCTCACAATTTTTCCTCGCAATAGGCTGTTCATGTTGTAGTGATACTATACGATCTACACACAACATGGCCTGTTTAATCCATACGTGCAATTACAGCCAGCTCTGATACTACTGTTGGGAAACCGAATCCCCAAGACCCAATAATGACGCGTACAGATTAGACAACAAAAACTGGAAAAACCCTACAAGGTGGAATTAGGATTTTACCACAACTCTTGCGTCACGAAAGCTGGTTGAACTTGTTACAGCACACCTTGCTGTATGCTACGAATGCTGCTCGATCGTACCTTACGATCTTCTATCGTATTCCCTGCACGTCTAGAACACGAACCGAGTGTAGACTCTTTCATGATCTGTTTGCTCTCTCTAAGTCTGCCTCTATTTCATGAATAATAGAAAAACCGTTAATCTGACCTAGAGAGCATATCGTGTATATATAAGGCTACGATAGGGACCTAAGGAGTAATAAGTCTGAGCTCTCAGTGTAAATAAGAAACCTAATCACACCAGGATTCTATTTCTTATTTCACTAATTATAATTCACCCTAATACAGAATTATAATTGCACTCTCGTCCTTATCTCAATTATATTACGAGCTCCATGATATTAAATACTTATTAATCTCCCCACGTTAAGATTACGGATACCCGTTGATTAAAATAAATTGCTAATTAACACAAATAACGTAGACACCATAAGTGAAGTCAAGGCAGTGCTTAGAACTTAAGGTGTCCCATTTTACTATAGCCTTGGGCTGTTTGGTGACCGACGTGGGATTGGTAATTGTAGCAAAGGAACACGGCTTTTCTATAGTACATTCAGCTTCTATAGAACAATTTAAGGTGTTTTTTCCAAGATCCGAACGTAGGTGTTCTTTAACTCCAACAAATATGGGATTGCACAGGATTGAACATTTTTTATGCTTAACTGGATTGAACACGATTTTTAAGGTGTTCTTTTTTAAGATACGAACATAGGTTTTTTGGGTGGATGTGGATTGCAAGTAAATTGTTTAGGACCATGTATATATTCATGTTATTGAGATGCTCCAGCTGCAAGGGTATTTTTACAAGTGGCACTCTTGCTCTCATTCACGCGCAGTGAACTGGTTACTTTGAGGTTTATGATTGCGTTTTGTCAACAACCATGTATGTACATCGAACCATAACATTACCTCTTAATCTAAGCTGTTGTTAATGTTGGTCACGTGCATTTCCAGGTTGTCTTTTGATGATGGAACAAAGATTGCATACTCGTGGTCTATGTTTTAACAGTGTTATAAAACAAAACAAAGAATTAATTGCTGGCAGGGCCTATCCGATTATATCAGACTAATTGCTACGAGCCGATTAATCGCCAATTACTAATTGCAATGAGCCTGCTATTTTGGGTCGAAAGCTACAAAGCAAAGGTACATGTTGGTAAATTAAGCAATTATCTTCTACATAACCGCTGTAGCGCTACATATGCTTTAGACTGACTTCAATGTGAAATCCTTCTGAAGCAAACGAGTCCGAATATCTTCAGAATAGTTGTAGGTTATGCAACTGTGATGTTTCTCTCTACTTCACCAGTTACGGTTTTCCTAGGGGGGGTGGGGCTGCCGCCTCTTGCTCCACCTCCTCCCCTCCTCCTTTGCCCACCACCCCTCCTCACATCGCCGCTTGTAAAATCCCGTCCATAACCAGATCCCCTTCCTTCTCCCCTCTTCCATCCCCTCCTCCTCCGCCAGCTCCTCTCTGCCTTCTTTCAACCGTCGCCTCCGCCTCTGCTTGCCACCGCCTTCTCCTCACCACCTCCTCTCCACCTCTGCCTCCTCCTCACCCGCTCCCTCTGGTTCGGTGCTTTTCGGGATAGCTCTGACGGAGAGATGAAGTAGGGTGGCTAGGCTCCCTCCGGCAATAAGTCTCCAGCCTAATGGATGGCGTTTCGCTGGCGATAGCTCCATGGCCGGAGGCTCCTATACCGGTTGTCTTCGGCTCGGTTTCTCCCGGCTGGTCTCCCCAGTCTGGTTGCTGTACTGGTCTGGTTTTCCCAGATCCGGTGGGCATGGTAGGTGGGCGAATAATTTTTCAGTCTATTTAGGTTATTTTGTTCCGGTTTGATGTTGAATTCATCCTGTGCTTATGGTTATGGTTTGAGCTGGGTGTCTCTTTGAGCTCTACTACTAAAATCGGAAACGGGCTCGATGCCTTGTATTTATGTATGGTCTGCTTTGGCAATATGTGCTTTGTCTAGGTTTTGATAGTTTTGGCTCTTTCCTGTATTCTTTTGATGAAATCGTTGTACCTTCGGGCTTTTACCTTCGGGTATTGTGAAATGAATTGATTGACTTACCAAAAAAGAAAAACGTAACTGTGATGTTTCCAACATTGCAGCTTGCAAATTAATTAGACTTCCCAGCAATTTATTTAGTCTGAAAAATTTACCAGATTTACCGAATGGCTCTTTTGTTGCAACTGATTTCGTAACTTTTATGTGTACATATGTTTTTCTTTTGTAAACTCTCGGAGTTCGTTCTAGAGTATGAATGAAACTTGCAGAAACATGTCTGATTATTTGGAACTGTTCGTTCTCCACCTCTTTCTTATTGGAAAATGATATGGCGCATTCCTTCAACGCCACGAATCTAGCAGCACTTTATATAGCTAGCCATCCAGCAACGAATCAACGCTCTTGATTACCTTGTGCGCGCCGTAACATCATCCATTGTAATTCCTTCCCATCATATCATAGCCACAAGGAGACAGACCTTCACGTCCTCCCGCCGGAATACAAAAGCCGCTGCTAAGCTTTGGGCCCTTCGTCATCTACCATGCACAATGGATCAAAACCAACTCGCTCTCAAGTCGACACATTTGGGGACACACTGATCAAATGAAATCTTCCTCCTTACCAGTTGGCACATCTGACTTCGTTGAAAGATTGTTTGTCCACAGCAAACCATTCCCTCCTCATTAGTTGCTTAAAGCGGCCGCACCTCTTACTTTAGCCCAAGGCCATTCCTGACCCATAGCCCTAGACATGCCCTTTTCAGGTGGACTACACCTCCGGTAGGCCTATATTAAACTAAATGTTGATGGCAGTGGTAGCACTTAGGTGTGTCAAATGGGCGGGTTTAGGCCAAAATGAGTAAGTTGTAAGTGGGTTGGGTCTTTAATGGGTCATTGACCCATCAATTATGAGTTTAATTACCCATACCTAACCCAACCCATTTATTTAAAATCAAACCTGACCCGCCCATTAACCCAATTAAATACTATATACTAAAATTTAAAATGACTAAAATATCAATATACACTAAAATGACCATATTACCCCTGTAAATCTAAATGACTAAAATACCCTTGTAAAATTACTGCACTTTCCTTCCACAAAAATCGATTATCAAGTTATAAGAGCATCTCCAACGGCCTCACATTTTCTCCGATTTCAAGGAATATTGTCGAGCAAAATGTTTAGGGCCCCTAACTTTGGCCTAGTCTATTTTCCCGTCCTTTCTAGCAATATGTTAAGCTCACCAATGAGGTGAATTTGATGATAGTCAAAGGACATTTGTTAAAAGTTAGGCTCAATTAAGCTCGACTCGTTTGTATAGATCAACTCGTTTAGTATATGAGCCGGACTCGACTTGTTTACAAACGAGCGAGCTCAAGTTGAAGTTTTAGACTCATTGAAAAAACGAGCCGAGCCGGACTTGTACACTATAACGCTCGGTCCTGCTGGGCTAAAGGAAGGTTGCATGTCCAGTTGAACAAAAAGAAGGCCCAGCAAGCAACCCTCACTTCTATTGGGTTACGTGGGCCCATATATTCAGCCATTCTTTTTCCATGACGTTCTTAAAGACATGCACTAATTAATTTTCTAATTAACCAAAACACGCCAATTGAGTCAGTAATAAAAGTAACATGCAGCACGAGTTTCCATAACGTTCTTAGAGACATGCACTAAGTTGGGCATTAAGTTGATCCAATTGAAACCCAATTCTAACCCAACTAATAATTGGGTTGGGTTGGGTCTATTTTTTAATAAGTGGGTTTGGATTTCTTAGTGGGTTTGGATTCAATTTATCACCCCTAATAGCATAGATTCACAGGCAAGCGCTGAAGTTTTGGTTCGAGATTGGAAAGCTCAAAGCACCAAACGAGCCGAATCGAGCAAAGCTTTTGAAGTTTCAAGCTTGTTCGTTAATTTTTTAAATGAAATTGAGCCGAGTTGGAGCTCAATCAAATTTTGACGAGCTGAGCTTGAGCTAAGTTTGCTTAGGTTTGAGTTGAACTCGAACTTGTTCATGAGCCTTAACAAAAGTCCAATTTTTTTTAGATATTTATGCTCTCATATTAGTACTCCCTCCGTCCCTTTTTAAGTGTCCTACTTCGTAATTCCAACTTATTAAAAAGACATCATCATTATACCTTTCACATTAACTTTTTCCTCCACTTTCCCTACTTACCCATCATCATTACACTTTTACTCACTAACTTTTCAAAATGGAATCTACTTTTAGGGACAAAATAGACAATGTACCAACTTTTACCCACTAACTTTACAAAATGGACACTTATTAAGGGACATCCCAAAATGGAATACCGGACTATAAAAAAGGGACGGAGGGAGTATAAAACTGCAAATAAATTTTTTATTTTATTATAAAAACATGATATAATTTAAGTTTATATTACTATTAAAAGTTTATACATGTACAAGGTTATACATATTAAGGTCATATATGAAATTTATATGAGAAATATTTGAATACTCTAGGTTTCACAAGCCTAATCAAGCCAAAAACTGTTAGGTTCAATTTCAACTCGTTTATTAAACTAGCCTAACGTTTATTAAACTAGCCTAAATTAGAGGCTAACGTTTAGTTCGTTTGTACCCAAATCGAACTCAAACAAACCTTTACAAGCTTCAACATTTCACAAACGGCTCACTTCATTTGCAGCCCTAGGCCTTGGCTAAATAACACCGGTACAACATTAAATTAAATATCACACGAGAAAATTCTAAAAGATCACAGTTTTGTCAAAACAATGATAATTATGTTCATGTATAGTGTTTTTGTAAATTGCTTTTCCCACCCCCCCTGACACCACACCCTTTTCCCGCATTTACCCAGCCCTCCCCCCCCCCCCCCCCCCCCCCCCCCCCCTTCCCTCTCTGTCCGCCCTTTTAATTTCTTTCTTTCTGTATTTAATTTCTTTTATTTTATGTATTTAATTTCTATAACTACACCTTTTTATATTAAAAAATACAATTCAAAAATAAAGTGTTCCAATTTTTAATTCAGTTGAACCGGGGGAGAAGATCGTTTTTTTTTTTATCATTTTATTCTAAATGGTCATAATGAATTTTTTGTTCTAAGGCCTTTCAACGAACACCTTAAAACTCATTATTTAGTTTCAGAACTCTCTTAGGGTGTCCATTGAAAGGCATTGAAGCCAAAAATTTATTACAACCATTTAGGATGAAATGATCAGAAAAATAACATCTTTGCTCCGGTTCAAACGAATTGAAAATTGAAACACTTATTTTTTTAACTATATTTTTTAATTATATAAAGGACCAAAAAAAAGGGAAAAAACTAAGTGTTATTTTTCTAATTATTTCATCCCAAATGGTCGTAGTAAATTTTTTGCTCTTTGCTCTAAGGTCTTTCAACGAGCACCCTAAGACTTCTTATTTAGTTTTAGAGCTCTCTTCAGGTGCCCATTGAAAGGCCTTAGAGCCAAAAATTTATTATGACCATTTACGATAACATGATCAGAAAAATAATATCTTTGCACCGGTTCAAACGGATTGAAAATTGGAGCACTTATTTTTTTAACTATATTTTTTAATCTACAAAGGAAAAAAAAAGGGAAAAAAAAAAAACAAACTTACCATTTCAGCTATGTATTTCAACAGACTTTAATCATACCTATATATATACACACACTTTTCGAGGAGAGTCAGAATGCCACCCGGCATCTTGAATAACACGTGCAGGGTTTCCAACTGATATCAGACAGTGTTTTTACCACTGGACCATTCTGAAAAATACCACTCTTTCAAGCCATGAACGAAAATCATCTTTTATACTCTCGATCATTTGTAATGACCAAAGAAGCTTTATTTCTAAAACCAAGTATGGCTTATAGATATGGTCTTATTTTAAAAGCACTGATGCCTGATATTTCAGTAAACAGAATAGCCTTGACAGAGGATCACTATGATCCAGACAGTTTGAGCAAGAAAACGGTAGCTACATGAAACGCCGTGCGTTTGAAAATGCTATGCCGTGCGACGTGTCAAAGCGCCGCACGGTGTAGCTTGCTTAGCACAGAGGCTGTAAGGACTATTTTCTAGAGACTTTGTGTATTGGCAATTCCGTTTGACAAAACACATATTTTATATCGAGTTGTAATTTTATTATTTTTATAGGCTAGTGAGTCTGTATAGGATTAGAGTGAAAGGAATCTATTTATTTGTAATTGAGTGAGAGTGATCAATAGAACGTCTAAAGGCAGAATGACTTCGCAAATGGAAAGGGGCTAAATTGAAACTGATTGATCGGGATATCAATCAAACATCCATCAGAAGCTACAGACACACATGATAGTTTTCCTATTTCCTATTTTGCTTCTAGGGTACAAGGAAAAAGTGCAACAATCAAAAGGCTTTGCTTGGAAGTGTATAAAAGAAGGAAAGCTCTTCGAGCCATTAAAATATATGTGTGGCGGCAGTAAATAAAAAGGTGGGAGGCAAGCCACATACATATGTGGACTGTAATTGGAAAAAAAGGAAAAGCAGTATAAGCAAGGATATGCGGCTATTTTTTTAGACCGATTCGAAAGAGGGATTTTCATAAAAGTTTTGGAGGGCTTGTGGACTCAAGGCCGTTGGCGATCAAGATCACTAGGTGCGGTGTACGTGTGACTCGGCAGGTGATACTTAGAACGTTGTGAGGATTTACTACGTTTGGATAAGTATATCTGTAACTGCACAATGATTATAGTGATTTGATTCCTTTCAGTGGTTTTTACCCATTCAGGGGTTTTCTACGTATATCTCTGCGTTTTATGATTGATTGCGTAGTTTTTGCTAGTAGTATTACTTGGTGATTCGCATTCATACTGGTAGGGTTTTTTTCGAATTGTTAAGAAACCTTGATTTTTCAATTGGTATCAAAGCGGGCTGCTCCTTCCGTTAGAATTTATTTTATTCTAGAGCAGATCCATCATGAATATGAACATGAATCACATGTCTAGAAATATGCCTATACTTGATGCTGATAATTTTGATTACTGGAAAACTAGAATAAAGGCTATAATGAGATCAGCCGGAGACGAAATTTGGGACTCGTGTATTTTGGGTTACATTCGACCCATGAAAATTGTTGACGACAAGCCGATTCAAAAAACTGCGTATGAGTTATCAGCCACAGAAAAACCCTTACTTCAGGCTAATAATCGTGCACTTGATATTTTGTTTGCTGTTGTTGACATAAATGAGCACTGGAAAATAGCTAATTGTTAAATTGCGAAAGAGGCTTGGGATATTCTGGTTACTTGCCACGAAGGGACAAAAGTTGTTAAGCAGTCTAAGTTGCAAAGGCTTACCACGGAGTTTGAGACCATCAGAATGTAGGAGGAAGAGACCTTCAATCAATTCTACTCCAAGCTCATCGTCATCGTCAATAGTTGCGAGAACTTGGGTGAGCCAATTCCTTCTTTTCGTATTACTAAGAAAATTTTGCGCTCCTTACCGCTTAGATTTAAAATTCAAGTTACTATGCTAGAGGGTAAGAAAAAGTTAAAAGAAAAATCTATTCAAGAAATCATTGGGATTCTCCAAACTTATGAGGCTGACCTATTGCAATCTGAACCTGTTAAACCCAAAGTAAAACCTTCGGACACTCCAATTGCTTTTAAAAGTACTCAAAAATATAAGAAACGTTCAGATAGTGATAGTGATGTCGACCTTGAGGAGATGAAAGCATTTTTCAAACAATTTAAAAATAGTACAAAAAAGAAAAATGATAAAGAAAAAGGAGAATTTTCTGGAAAAAATAAACGGGGGGGGGGGGAGGAAAGGACCACCTGAGGGACCACAATGTTTCGAGTGCTATGGTTTTGGTCATCACGCCCAAGAATGTGCTAACAAAATGAAAAAGAAGGCCCTTGTCACTAAAACGTGGGATGAAAGCGATTCCGATGAATCGAATGAAGAGCAGGGGGCCGATGAAAATGATAAAAGAAATTTTTTGGCTTTTGGAGTATCTTTGAATTCACATGATCATTTCGAATCGAGTGGTTCTAAAACAGATGATAGCGATGCGGATAGTTGTGATGACATAGATGAGGTCAGAGAGAAATACAACAAACTCCATGTTTTTAGTAAAAAACTGATAGAGGCGAGTGAAAAACTTTCTAATAAGATGAAGAAGTTAGAGAATACTTTGAATGAATGCACTCAAGAGAGTGATGAGAGAAAGAAAGAAATTTAGCTTCTTCTTGAGAAAAACAAAGCTTTGACTGCTAGAGACAAATCTAAGGATAAATCGGAGGATGACACTCAAATAGGGACCAAGGTGTTGGATCATATTCTGTCCATCCAACGAAGACCTAGCGATCGTTCAAGGCTTGGTTATCATGCAATGTCATCAACTCCACCGATAGGGAGAAACGGAACTAAACGTCCAAGTAAGAAGACTAATGATAATGATATGCAGAACATGATTAGTTCTCCTACGACAAAGCAGACAAAGTAGCAATTGACAGCAGAGATAAACGGACATCACAAGCGCAAGGAGGTAAAATCTAAAGTTATAAATACTGCTAAGTCTCACGTTTTTACTCCTGTTGTTAATAAATTTGTTCCTACTTGTCATTATTGTGGTATGATTGGCCATATTAGACCGCATTGTAGGAAGATGCATGAGTCATATACTTCACATACACATGTAGCTCTTCCTTATGGACATAATTATTGTGTACCCATTTGCCATCATTGTAGAGTTAAAGGCCATATTCGTCCATTCTGTTTTACCCTTCATGGCTATCATAGGACTCCTCCCCACTATCATAATATGAATAATCAAAGGGAGTATTTTCAAAGTCCTAGACGTAGGACGCCTTTGCATGTTAATTTTACAAAGGTAAATCCAAAACCCATGGTCAATAAAAACACTCATGTTGAAAAAGGAAAAACTAGACAGATTTAGGTACGTAAAATTGATTTGGTCTCAAATGTTGGTGACGACCTTGACTCTTTAGATAACTATAGTTTATCCGGAGGAGTTGACCTTGCCTTTTAACATTAGGTCGTTGTTCCATAATCTAGGTTTAGTGATTCTTGCATATCTAATTACCTAGAGTTATGGAGTTTCATAATTTTGTGTTTCTTTTGTTTCGTGTTTGTTTTTGAGTTATTAAATACAAATTTAAAAAATGATTTCTTTTGTTTTGTTTTATGAGTTGGTTTTGGATTAAGCATGTGTAGACACCCCAATCTGGGCTTCCGAATAATCTTTAAGTTCCCCGATGATGAAATAAGGAAAAATATACCTTCAAGGCTTGAATTGTTGCTCCTTTGCTACTCCTCCTCTAAACCTCAAGAAAATCCCTTCCCAAACATGTAAGGTGACCCCCGGTTCAATTGCAAAGAGAAAAATGTGTTTGCTTGATCCAAAAAACAACTTTTTCCATGACACACTGATGGTAAAATGGGCACATATTTCAATGTATAAAACATCTTTGAATGAAACCAATTGAGTTAGAAAGAGGACTCAATAAGCTTTCCAACGCTTCAAAAAATGCCCAAATTCGAGTTCGGGAGGGCCCGGAGCACCCCCGCGAAGTTTGGTGTGCTGAGCTGTCTCGAAGAATCGCGCGGCATTTCAAAACGCAGCACGGCATTTTAGAAATGCAGCGCGGCATTTCATAAAAATTCAAAAAAATCACTCCACCGCATGGGATTTCAATACGCCGCCCGGCATTTTGAAATTTAAACTTCTGACAAGAGGAGCGTCTGACAGATTCTTTTGCAGATTGTTTTGAGCACGTTTTTCACATTTTCCGGCTTTGGGTGCACTCCAAACACATTTTTGCCTATAAATACACCCCTCCTCTTAGAGAAAGAAGACCCCCCTTGATTCTCTCTCGACAACTCCTTACACCCATCATCACTTTTTTTTTTCTCTCTTCATCAACCCACAAGTTGGGCTCTTACGTTCTCTAGACTCTCACTCTCTCTCTCTCTAAAAATACTCTCATTCTCCTTCTCCTTTTTTGTTCAATAAACTAGAAGGACCTCCATCTCAAAGTATCCAAACAACCTCATATCCTTCAATCTCCATTCAAGCATTTCAAGTTCAAATCAACTTCCATTCCTCCATTTTCAAGCACACCCAAGCTTCGATCAAAAGGTATAAATCAAGTTTCCTTGGGCTAGGCCTGTCCTGGCCCTGAGGGGACTTTTCTATAGTCAGATCTAACCCCTTTTGGTTAAAAGCTGACTTAAAAACCATTTTCACAAACTAAAGCAGTCACTGTACTGGACACACAATTCCGCGCGGCGCTTTGGTGCGTCGCACGGCATAGTGTGTTCAGGCGCGTGGTGTTCCATTAGCTATTGTTTTCTTATCTGAGCTGTCCGGATCATGGCCATTATTTATCGGGCCTGTTTTTGTTGTTGAGATACTGACATCAGTATTTTCGGAACAAGACCATATCTACAAGCCTTGCTTTATTTCATAAATAAGATTTCTTATATCATCTCGGATGATCAAATGTGACAAAAGTTGTTTTATGTTCATGGCTTGAAGGAATGGTACTGTCCCGAGGTCGGGTGACGTTCTGGATACTGATAACAGTCTGATAACAAGAAAGGTCCCCCGCACGGCATTACTATAAAGCCGCGTACGGCATTACAGTATGCCGTGTAGGAGCTGGTCGTGGTTTAGACAGTTTGTTGATGTAATTTTTCATTTTTTTTTATTGCACCATTCTTATCATTTCTGTAGATAAAGCACCACGCGCACGTCAATGTGATATATCTTCCTATGTCCCTTTCCCGTATATGTTTTAATCAAAGTTAAGTTTTTCAAACGATATTAAATCCCCCATTTAAAATGTTAAGTAGAGACCGGTTTTACCGGGCGAGCTGGGTGTTTTTCAACAAAACCTTTTCCGCTCATAACGTGGCTCCCGAACCCAAAATCTCAACGTTTTCGCTAAGACCAAAAAACCTTTTTCTTTTCAAATCAAGCTCTCGGTTTCTCGGATCATCCATCTCTAAAATCCGGGTGGCGACTCTTCTTTCGCGCGCGCCGGTCGGGGAGCCCACAGTGGCGACTCTGCTGGGGACAGTTTAATTAATACTTAGAGTTTATATACATTTGTGAACAATCATTGCAATGTCTGTCAAAAACAACTACACTTTATGCTCGTTGAAGGAAGGAAATGGTGATTCTAACTGGATTTCTATCCGGCCGTTCCGACCTGGGACTTTTTGATTGGTTACTAGTGTATTTTTCTCTAAGTATAAATTAATCAAGAGAGCCAAGCTTGAAAGGCATTTTTCTTGGGGGATTTAAAATCATTTGAAAAATTCTAACTTTGTTTTATTTTACACTCTGCATCGCACAGCCTCGCCAGTGTGTTTCGGCAATCTTGCTCGGTTCGCCGATGACAAGCTCTCCCGGAACGCCTTGCAACCCTCGATGATGATGAGCCATCGTGTTGTTCGACCATTGTCTTGCAATACACTTGACATGGGGAGTACATCTTGGCTCTAGTCCGGGAAACCCTGTTGAGACCCAAACCGGCCTTTGCACTTGTACATAACCGTAGAACCATCCCAATTAAGACAGGAGCCCGTGGTTAGGACTTATGTGATATATCCTATTTATGTGCATTTCTTTACTGTGCATGCATATCATTCATACATCATTGCATTTTGCAGGCTAGAGGATAGGATTCCTTTAGGACTCTTCGCCTTCCCTCGGTCGGTCTAGGAGACCTTAAATCCATGGAGTTTGTGATACCTCCGGCGTTTGCCGTGCCCATACGGCTTTCTTGGTTCAGTCTAGCCTTAAGGAATATTGTCATTTGGATTCTGGCAGTCATATTGCTCTATCTCGGATGGTCAAGATAAGGTGATTGGCTCTGATCCTGAATAAATGGGATTTAACCTACCTGACACGACCTACCCGGATTGTCAGAAGTCATCTCTGCCACATCTTAAGTGAGATCTGAACCACGGTAGGTCCTTAGGACAGTCTAGGAGACTCTAAATCCATGGAGTTTGAGATACCTTCGGTGTTCGCCGTGCCCGAACGGCCCCTCTGGTCTGGATCTAGCCTTAGGATGTGCTTGTATCTAGATTTCAACAACCTTATTGCTTTATCTCGGATGGTCAAGATAAGGAGATTGGCTCTGATTACGAAGCATTCGGAATTTAACCTGCCTGACACGACTTACCCGTGGCTGCTGAAACCCTTGGTACAGTCATATCCCAAGTGAGATTTGGAGCTGAGGTAGGTCTTAGGATGTAGACGACGCCGACGACATTGCATGGGCACAATTCTCGGGCAAAATCTGAGCCGTCTTTTTGCTTTACTGTCAGTGCTGAAACATTGGTCGTTTGAAAGAAAAGCCTGTACCCAATTGGTTTCGTCCACTCCGAAGGTTGGTCCGCACAGACACCGTGGAAGAAGCCCAGTTAATTGAGGTTGAGGTGTTATAAGAGGGACAGTCATCAGCAGAAGTAGCAATACCGCCTGAAAATCCCTTACCAATGGCTGACCAAGGAAATGGGGTGGAAGAACTCAGGCATAACATGATGGCTTTGGATACCCAGCTTAAGCAATCCATTGCCAATTTCAACGCGCAACTCAAGGCTTCTGTTACCTCCATGCAAAAAGACATGCTCATGATAATGGAAAGTATGTAGGAAATCAGTGATAAGCTTCAGACTAGGCCACCTCCACAGCCCGAACAACCCAAAGAAAAAACACCAGTAGTAGACCCTAACCTAGCTGCCCTCATCGCCAAAATCAGTAAGCTAGAGGAGTCTGTTCAAGACACCAAGCGGCTTGGGAAGGGAGAAATTGACATGAGCGAGCTGTGCTTATTCCCAAACGCTAAACTGCCAGAAAAGTTCAAAGGCGTGGACTTTGCAAAATTCGACGGTACCGGAGATCCAAAGGCCCACCTTCAGGGGTATGTTGGTTCTGTCACCATGTGAGGAATTGAAAAAGATGCCATGGCTCAACTGTTTCACGAGTCACTTACTGGCCCGGCTCTACAATGGTTCATTTCCTTAGCACCCTCGAAGAAAAGGACGTGAGAGGACATTGGAATGGCTTTTGTGTCCCAATACGACTTCAACGTTGAGCTGAAAATGACCACCCGAGAACTTGAGAACACCAAAGTGGGTGAAAATGAGAGTTTCGCTGACTATGTAAAAAGGTGGAGAGCCAAGACTGCCCAAATGCACAATAAGCCAGACCTAAAAGAGTAGATACGAACATCACTAAAAACCTGCCCAGTGCCTTTGCCCCTTACATGATCCTGTCACAATCATCTCCCGATTTTGAGACCTTCTACGATTCTGGATTGGCTGTTGAAGAAGCACTTAGGGATGGTACCCTCGAGAAGAAAGAACCCGCCTTAAAAGGCAAGGGGCTCCATCCCAGCGATGGCGAAGTCTTTTTCGGAAACAGCAATACCTCCCACATCGGGAATTCCTAAAATGCCAAACCCCTCGAAATAAACCAGATAGCTGATAAACCAACTCGCACCTTCACCCAATTCAGTACGCCTCTATCCACACTCTATGAACAGCTCCTCAAAGTCGGTCTCATCATGCCACTCCTTCCAACTCCTCTACCCCAAAAGCTTCCAGCCTACCACGACCCAAATGCCTTCTGCGCCTTTCACCAAATGCCCGGCCATGTTACCGATAAGTGTCACCGTCTCCGTCATAAAATTCAAGACCTTATTGATAGCAAAATCGTCCTTCCACCACTAAAGGAATCAAGCACCTTGTCAAACCACCACATTAACTACATCAACACCAGTTCCACTATATTTGACCCCACTCACTATATCATCCCTGCTCACCTACCCAAACCAATTGTACCCATTCCCGATGAACCCAGTATTTCAGTATTGGAGTTTGAACCAACAACAGAGCAAACAGAACTTAAAGAGTTGAAGAAGGCTGTGGAGGAACTAGGCAGGAAAATGGATACGCAGATGATCCAAATAGAGGCTTTGACACAAAAGATGGATAGTCTCCTCGCCTTCATAGTCTCGGATCCAAAGTGAAATGTTAAGGAAGACATGGATGAAGGGCGCTCACCCCCAAAGATGAAGCTCTCTGAAATGTTCAAAGGCCTAGCCGAAGCAAGTGAGGCCTGCAATACAAGCAAAGATTCTGGTGCCACAATGAACCCTCAACTCAGTCGCAGCACCAAATTAAGGGTCTTCTCCTATTTCTCTGAACCACAATCCATGGTTTATGAAAAGCTCCTCAAAGTTGGCCTTATCGAGCCGCTCCCTCCAGCTCCTCTACCTCAAAAGCTCTCAGCATCCCATAACCAAGGTACCTTTTGCATCTTCCATCAAATGTCCGGCCATAATACAAACAACTGCATCCGCCTTCGCCATGCTATCCAAGACCTCATTGACAATAAGGTCATTAAAGCACCTCCTCAACCAAAGCCAGACCCCGTACTCAAGCGCAATCCTTGCATCAGCATCGCCTTCTTCAAAGAAGAGTAAAATGTCAAGAGCAAGGCAACAGTCCGACTTTCCACGAGTTTTGGAAATCTTCAAAGTTTCGAGTCAAGTTTGTGATAAGCACCCAATAATGCATATTCTTGGTACTTTAGTCCTCTAGTATATTGTGTTTGTACATATATGTTGTCGTTTTTACGCGATATTGCACGTAAGGTAGGTTTTTGTGTATTTCAGGTAATTCGTATAAATAAGGTGCGTTTGAACGCCAAAGAATGCTCCGGGTGCAACCAAGTACTCAAGGCCACGTACCACCACATTGCGGTGCCCGAAAAGTCATGGAAAGATGGTTTAGGGATTGCTCGGGTCGCCCAAGGGTCAAGGGAATTGAAGGAGAAGTGAGGATTTTAGCAAAGCCACTCATCTTCCGACTAGCTGAGGATAGAATTGACATAACTTTTTATGTACAAACTACTTTTAATCCAAACCACTTGGGTTAGAAAGTAGACTCGACAAGCTTTCCAACGGTCCAAAGAACGCCTAAATCCGAGTTCGGGAGTGTCGGGAGCGAGCCTGCAAAGTTTGCCCAAAAAAGCTGTAAAGCGGGTACCGGTACTGCCCGTTGAAGCCTGGTACCGGTACTGGGAGTTTCCCAGTACCGGTACTGCCTGGAAAAATCTGCCGATTTTTGCTACCTTTTTCTACCTTCCATTTATGGAAAGTTTCCACTTATGGAATACTTTTGGGATATTTTGGGGACTTTTTGGTCCTTTGTAATTTAACTTTAGAGCCCTATAAATAGGCTTGTATGCCTTTTATAGAAGATGGCCATTTTCTAGTCTTTTTTAGGCCTATGTCTTTTTTGCTTTCTAGGAGAACTCCATTGTTGCTCTCAAGCTTTCTTAGCTAATTTCTTCAAGAGTTCATGTAAGTATTTATCTTATGTTAATTTCTCGTTTATTAATGTTGTAGCTACGCTTTGGAGCTTTGCACAAATCAAGTTTATTTTTGTTTCCTTCGGTTAAATCTTTCGCTCCATTTTCTTACCATGTCTAGTCTTTTAGCTATGTGTGAGTAGTCTTTTGGCTAAGTCTTGGGCTAATCTTTCCCAATGACTTAGGTGGTTATTTGGTTCTCGAACTCTCGGGCTTAAAATCATGATTTTCGGAATTGGATTAATCTAGCCATTTTGGTCTAAACGAGGGGTGTTAACTCCTTGGTATGTTGTTTAGTCAAGCGGTCTTGGCAAGCGGCATATTGAGGGCTCGTGGCCTCCTACGTGTTAGATACATTAGCAAAAATAGGTTTGTTTAGTTCCGTTTAATCACATCTTTTGATAAACGTAGTCGTTAAAGTTAAATCTTCCGAGCGTGAGCACGCGGTCGTGACTCTCGCTTGAGTTATAATCGAGAACCAGTAACGGCCCTTGTCAAGGGATAGACGATCCCTAGACTTACCTCTTTTAGTTTATAAAGTTCATTTCTAGTCTTTTCCATTATCATTTCCGTTTAAAGCAAAAATCAAGTTGGCTGTCTTAAACGCCGCGCTCAACCATTTAAACCTACAATCCAAACTAGCTATATTTCGATTCTCTGTGGGTACGATCCCGGACTTTCCGGTTATTATGCTATCGATGACCTAGCCCTACGCTTGGGGTTTTTCTCAACCTTATTCGAAGGCGAGGTTCGGAGGCTAAGCAGTTTGCATCCTTATTGTGTCAGTTTGCACTTTGAGTCTTTCATGCTTTCGCTTTCGCTTTCGTGTCTATATGTTGTTAAAAAAAAAATCAAAAACAGAGAGTCAGTTTTGTAATCTTAAACTACGTTGTGACCTGATTCCTTTACGGGATACGTAGGCAGCCTCACTCTGAGGCCCAGTCACGGGCATTCGAGTCAATCCCAAGATTTGATCATAGTCTTTCGAGTCAATCCCAAGGTTCGGTCACTGTCTTTCAAGTGTCACGTATTTGTGTCAAAATCATCAGGCTTTTGTGATTATCCCTGGCCCAACTCTGAATTGTTTTCCGCCATCATTTGAGAATCACTTCAAAACACGAGATGATTTTTTTGATTGAACCCTCACCCCATGCAAGAAGAACAATTTCAAGAGACCGCTCCCCGACGCCATTTCAATGAATAATGCCTTAACTCTGAAAGAAAAAAAAAAAAAGAGGAAAAGAAGAAAAGCTCGCTAGGTCAAAATCTCAAAATCTGACCTAGGCAAAAGTTAGAGCATGCAAACAAAAGCCTCTCAATGAGCATCTAGGATTCGGTTGTTAGGTTGTGCAATCTAAAATGAAGAAAGGCCATCATTTCTTTCATCCTAGGCATAAAGCTATATCATTTGATAGCCTCTTTCAGCCACAATCAAATTCTTTGAAAAAAAGAACCCAGCTAGCCAGCTATCCCCCACATTGGGGTGAAATGAAAAATAAAAGTGCCAAAAGAAACTTTGAAATTCAATCATCAAACGGGTGAAAGTGTCAAACACATCGAGATTCAAAGCATCAACAGAATGAAAGTGCCAAATACACTGAAAGGCATTGAAGGAATGAGAAAGCAAACGAAAAATAAAATGAGGGCACCTACAATTCAAAGATAGCTCCTAGCTTTGAAAACCAAAAAAAAAGTGAAATTTTTGAGCCTAATATCCTTTCTTTGTCAAGCCCAAACCATGGCCCACATTACAACCCAAAAAAAAGTCCTTTCGAATTGGAAAGCACAATTTGATAGCAAGAATCCTGGGTGTTATGTTAAAGGGCATCAATACATAGAGGCATTGTGCGAAACCCACATCAATCAATGCAAAAATTCAAACGGGACATGGGTCATCATTAGCGACTTGGTTCATGAAAAAAACTCTTATGGTTTGATCAATTGATGGAGTAAAACAAATTTCGAAGAGAAAAAGTACAAAAACCTGGTTTGTCGTAAATCTTGTTTTTTTTCAAAGAGTCAAACTCTCCACCCAATTAGAGGCACTATTCGAAAGTCGCTTCATTCATAAACGGTCTTTCCCTCCTTCGTATATTTGAGTCAATCTAGTCCTGTCAAAATCCACTCCCTTTGCTAAAAGGTCGAACCAGTCGTCTTAGTCTTGTCAATCCTAAACTCGTGAAAGTCACCCTTGAAAAAGGCTCATTAGGCTATAATCATAGCCCGACTTGCGCTTGGTCAACTGCTTGTCAAAACCATCAGGACTGGAGGGTCGTTACTCACAGGGGTACATCATCAGCTCAATATTTTCTACCAGGGAAAGAAACTCCAAGACTCAAACCCCGGCCAAAGGAAAACCCTTGCTCAGATCCGGTATGAAATCCAACCCAAATTTGAAGTTCTTAAGAACGCCGGTCCACTGGCCAAAGACAGTAAAGCAAATAGGGTGCTCAGACATGTCCCTGTTTTTCAAAGAATGTCATTATCGTTGTCGTTCGGTGTCATAGGCGTATCTCAAATGTTGTTCAAAAGCCAATCAACCAAGCTACGGTCCAAAAGACCTGACGATTCTTAGTCTTCCAAGCTACGGTCTAAAAGACCTAACGCTTCTTAGTCTTCCAAGCTACGGTCCAAAAGACTTAAAGCTTCTCAATCAACCAAGCTACGGTCAAAAAGACCTAAAGCTTCTCAATCAACCAAGCTACGGTCCAAAAGACCTGATGATTCTTAGTCTTCCAAGCTACGGTCCAAAAGACTTAATGCTTCTTAGTCTTCCAAGCTACGGTCTAAAAGACCTAACGCTTCTTAGTCTTCCAAGCTACGGTCTAAAAAACCTAAGCTTCTCAATCAACCGGGCTACGGTTTAACCAACCTAAAAGCCTCTTAGTTTCTCAGGCTACGGTCTAACTGACCCAGAAGCCTTTTAGTCTCTTGAGCTGTGATTCGTCCTCTAGGACTACGCTTTGTCTAGCACTTTGTCCTCTGGGACTTCACTCTGACTAGCACTTCGTCCTCCGGGACTCGCCCTCAATCTACATTTCATCCCCTGGGACTGCACTTTATCCTCTGGAACTTTGCTTTGTCTAGCACTTCGTCCTTCGAGACTTACACTCTATATGCACTTCGTCCCCTGGGACTCACTTTTGTCATACTTGTATTGATTTTACATGCTTACATGACATGACATATCAACTTGCATCATCATTCATGAGTCTCTTTCAAAATTCAAGCTTCTTTAGAAATTCAAAGTCTTCAAAATTCAAGCAATTCAAATTCAAGTCTCTTCCAAAATTCAAGTCTCAAATTCAAGTCTCTTTCAAAATTCAAGCTTCAAGTCTCAAATTCAAGTCTCTTTCAAAATTCAAGCTTCAAGTCTCAAAATTCAAGTCTCTCCAAATTCAAACTTTTCAAAATTCAAGTCTCTTTCAAAATTCAAATTCAAGTCTCTCTTAAAATTCAAGTTTTTCAAATTCAAGCCCCGAGCTATTCAATTCAAGTGTCTTTCAAAATTCAAGCTCTTCAAGTTCAAGCCACTTTCAAAAAAATTCAAGCTCTCAAAATTCAAGCTATTCAATTCAAATGTCTCTCAAAATTCAAGCCCTGAGCTATTCTAATTCAAGTTTCTCTCAAAATTTAAGCTATTCAAATTCAAGTCTCTTCCAAAATTCAAGATCTTCAAATTCAAGTCTCTTTCAAAATTCAAGCTTCAAGGCTCAAATTCAAGTCTCATTCAAAATTCAAGCTTCAAGTCTCAAATTGAAGTCTCTTTCAAAATTCAACTTTCAAGTCTCAAAATTCAAGTCTCTCCAAATTCAAACTTTTCAAAATTCAAGTCTCTTTCAAAATTCAAATTCAAGTCTCTCTCAAAATTCAAGTTTTTCAAATTCAAGCCCCGAGCTATTCAATTCAAGTGTCTTTCAAAATTCAAGCTCTTCAAGTTAAAGCCACTTTCAAAAAAATTCAAGCTCTCAAAATTCAAGCTATTCAATTCAAATGTCTCTCAAAATTCAAGCCCTGAGCTATTCTAATTCAAGTTTCTCTCAAAATTCAAGCTATTCAAATTCAAGTCTCTTTCAAAATTCAAGCTATTTCCAAAATTCAAGTCAAATTCAAGCTTTTCAAAATTCAAGTCTCTTCGCCGTCTAAGCATTAAAATCTGTCAAAAGGCGCATTTTCGTCCTCTGGGACTCGTCGAATGTCTCCCGAGGACTCATCTCAATTTTAAGTCCCCCAAGGACTCGCCTCAATTTTTTGTCCCTTGAGGACTCGTCTCAATTTTAGTCCCCCTGGGACTCGTATCAAGAATTTTCATGGCACTCAAGCACTCAATCTTCTCAAGTTTACTATTTAATTTGTCCTTCGGGACTCATTTTGCTTGCATTGTCCCAGCTGAACTACGTTGGTCTGATCCCTACAATGGGGTACATAGGCAGCTCTATGAGCGCGACCACCTTTATTGCATTCTTGCATTTAACTTAAAGACTTTGGAGTGATGGATTGGGTTGTCTACTCTTTGACGTCACTCATATCTCATAGTGATATCTGAGTTCCGTCAAAGAGGGACTACTGTAGACACCCCAATCTGGGCTTCCGAATAATCTTTAAGTTCCCCGATGATGAAATAAGGAAAAATATACCTTCAAGGCTTGGATTGTTGCTCCTTTGCTACTCCTCCTCTAAACCTCAAGAAAACCCCTTCCAAACATGTAGGGTGACCCCCGGTTCATTTGCAAAGAGAAAAATGTGTTTGCTTGATCTAAAAAACAACTTTTTCCATGCCACACTGATGGTAAAATGGGCACACATTTCAATGTATAAAACATATTTGAATGAAACCAATTGGGTTAGAAAGAGGACTCAATAAGCTTTCCAAGGCTTCGAAAAACGCCCAAATCCGAGTTCGGAAGTGTCCGGAGCGCCCCCTTGAAGTTTGGTGTGCTGAGCTGTCTCGAAGAACCGCGCGGCATTTCATAAAAATTCAAAAAAATCACTCCACCGCACGAGATTTCAATACGCCGCCCGGCATTTTGAAATTTAAACTTCTGACAGGAGGAGCGTCTGACAGATTACTTTGCAGATTGTTTTGAACACGTTTTTCACATTTTTCGGCTTTGGGTGCACTCCAAGCACATTTTTGCCTATAAATACACCCCTCCTCTTAGAGAAAAAGGACCCCTCTTGATTCTCTCTCGACAACTCCTTACACCCATCATCACTTTTTTTTCTCTCTCTTCATCAACCCACAAGTTGGACTCTTACATTCTCTAGACTCTCACTCTCTCTCTCTCTAAAAAGACTCTCATTCTCCTTCTCCTTTTTAGTTCAATAAACTAAAAGGACCTCCATCTCAAAGCATCCAAACAACCTCACATCCTTCAATCTCCATTCAAGCATTTCAAGTTCAAATCAACTTCCATTCCTCCATCTTCAAGCACACCCAAGCTTCGATCAAAAGGTATAAATCAAGTTTCCTTGGGCTAGGCCTTGTCCTGGCCCTGAGGGGACTTTTCTATAGTCAGATCTAACCCCTTTTGGTTAAAAGCTGACTTAAAAACCATTTTCACGAACTAAAGCAGTCACTGTACTGGACACACAATACCACGCGGCGCTTTGGTGCGTCGCACGGCATAGTGTGTTTAGGCGCGCGGTGTTCCATTAGCTATTGTTTTCTTATCTGAGCTGTCCGGATCATGGCCATTATTTATCGGGCCTGTTTTTGTTGTTGAGATACTGACATCAGTATTTTCGGAACAAGACCATATCTACAAGCCTTGCTTTATTTCATAAATAAGATTTCTTATATCATCTCGGATGATCAAATGTGACAAAAGTTGTTTTATGTTCATGGATTGAAAGAATGGTACTGTCCCGAGGTCGGGTGACGTTCTGGATACTGATAACAGTCTGATAATAAGAAAGGTCCCCCGCACGGCATTACTATAAAGCCGCGCACCGCATTACAGTATGCCGTGTAGGAGCTGGTCGTGGTTTAGACAGTTTGTTGATGTAATTTTTCCTTTTTTTTTATTGCACCATTCTTATCATTTCTGTACATAAAGCACCACGCACACGTCAATGTGATATATCTTCCTATGTCCCTTTCCCGTATATGTTTTAATCAAAGTTAAGTTTTTCAAATGATATTAAATCGCCCATTTAAAATGCTAAGTAGAGACCGGTTTTATTGGGCGAGCTGAGTGCTTTTCAACAAAACCTTCCCCGCTCGTAACGTGGCTCCCGAACCCAAAATCTCAACGTTTTCGCTAAGACCAAAAAGCCTTTTTCTTTCAAATCAAGCTCTCGGTTTCTCGGATCATCCATCTCAAAAATCCGGGTGGCGACTCTTCTTTCGGACGCGCGCCGGTCAGGGAGCCCACAGCATGATAGTCATTGGTGCGTAGTTGAATATCATTAGATTTTATGAACATGTTTATCCATATTTTTATTGCGCTTCCTTCATGGTATTCTCACTGCAAATATGTTCGAATGTAAATAAATCATGAGTATTCGACATTATATACACTCATCCATGGTTACTGGTCAGGTTCTCAAATAGGGATCACTCTTCTCATATGCTTCGTTTTATCTTGTGTCTTCCCTGAGCCGTGACCATAATTGAAACTCCAAAAGCTGTACGTCTGTACAACGTCTCTACAATAGTTTGGATGGTGTAGTATTGGGGAAGTTTTTTGCGGTCAAAATACTATTGATGAAGCTGTATTCAAAGCTACTAATCTTGTAGACATATTTTGGTTGGTTCTTTTTCAACTGTGTTTTCTTTTGGTGCTTTGAGTAGCATATGAATCTGATTATCAAAGGTGAGTGTTCAATTCTGGCTAGTTAGGATGCTTCCTCCCTGTTAAGATGCTTTCGTGTCCTTTGATCAATCTCTTTCATCTTTGTACTTCCATTGTTGACGATGAATTAATTTATTAATTTTATTTTGGTTGATGAAAAATGAAAATCTATAAAACTAAAAGTTTGAGAATATGTTCAAATTCTTCAAATCACTTCAAATCTGAAACTTCATGAGAGGATATTTGATAAAAATAAATAAATAAATAAATAAACAATGCTCATTGTTTGAAGAAACTAAAATATATGAAATTACTCTCCGAAAAGGCGACCTACCAAACCGGATCTCTTAGTGGGCCTTAGAGCTCGCCAATTTTAACATCTGCTATGAACCAAAGACGGCAATCAAAGCTCAACTGTTAGCCAATTTTATGGCTGAACTGACCCCAAAATCTACTAAAGCAACAGAGCCTTAGCCGACCGAACCCGGAGGAATGGATTTGCTTCCGGAGCGGTGCAGGTCAGCTTGGCAAATGTTCCATGGAGATGTGTGGAAGCTCAACGTCGATGGTGCCTCGAACAACCGAGGCGCGGAGGCAAACTGGAGTTGTCCTGTTCATCCCATGTGGCATCATCCACTAGTGTGCGATTACCATTATTAAGTAGCATATTTTGTCTTATTGTACAATTTTAGAATATACAAAGTGTGAGTCAGTTTCAAAAATTTGTTCACACTAAAAAAAGTGCACATAAAATCGAACCCACACCCAACGGATGCGATGTATGTGTATCATAACCGAACTACATAGCCTTCGATTTCAACCCGAACCAAAATATACCCACTACAGTTCTTGATTTAAAATAAAAGGAAAATCAATCTTTAATAAGCTACCATCATTTTCCATTCAACACATTTATTCAAAATAAGGAATATCTTGAACTTTCACCAGCACACCTATAACAAACACTATAATAATATATACTTAAAAAGAAACCAAATAAGGCAAGTCAGGCAACACAATGCCAAGTTTACAGCCACACAACCTCTTGTTTACACTAAAAAAACAAAAAACAAAAATGATATAAATTATAACGTTAGGGACTATAAAAAAGATTAAAAATTATAACGTTAGGGATGCATACAGAACCGTATAGCCCATATTTCTTAACTTCATCTACCCATGGGGCGTTGTTAGTTTTGAAATCGTAATACCCGACAAGTTTTGGTTTCATATAAGAAAGTCTCGATACTTGTGTCGGCTGCTTTTGCTCAGTGTCGTTGAATCTATAGTCAGTTGTGTTTTGTGCAGTAATTCATGTCTCGGATTAGATAGTTTGGTACAGTAACTCGTGTCTCGAATTATATAGTAGTTTGGATTATGAATGAATTGACTGACTTTACCCAAAAAAAAACACAAACCCGAAATATTCAAACTGAATAACATCCCCAAGACTTAATTCATTAGCAGATATAAAATAAAGCTATACACATGTTACTTATCGATTTCAGATAAAATTGCCATATCTAGAGCTAAGGTTGATCGGGCAACGCAAAACAATGAGAAATTGCGAGGAAAAGGGTTCGATAAGTTCCGATTTTCAACGATAACGAAGGGAAATAGGCCAATAGACATAGCCAACTAAAGTTCTTAGACTGGGGGATGAGTATGCACTCTTCTCAACTTCACTGTCACTCTTCGTCATTCATGATTTAGGGCCCACATTAGAGCATTCATAGTGGACTAATCAAAATTGGATAATCAAAAGTTGCCATATCATCTTTTGGTTATCTATTTAAGGGGCTGTTAAGGTTAGCAATGTAGATGCCCACAGTGCCATAATCAATATTGAATAATCAAAATTTGCCACATCACCTTTTCAACCTGTAAAAATCTAAAAATTGTCACCATATAAAAAATTTTTTAAAAATAGTTTTCAAACTAATAAAAGCATGTTATTAGAAGTAGAAAATAATTTTTTGAAAACTTTTATTTTGGAAAAACAATTTTTTGAAAAAGTTTTAAAAAGCTATTTTTGAAAAAAAGAGTTTTTTTAAATAATTGTTTTTGAAAAAAAAATGACAGTTTTAAAAAAACAGTTTTAACTATTTTTGCCAAAAAAAAAGGGAGAAATTACAATAAGCCCCCTTCAACTATACCTCGGTAACGAGTTGTCCCCTTCATCGTTTAACTCGGACACTTAACCCCCTTCATCTTTTTTCGCGTGACACTTAACCCCCTGCCGTTAGTGAGCCGTAAACGGAATTGTTGAAATTACCAATTTACCCTCTTTGGACTATTTTTGTTTCGCTTATAACTTTTCGTAGGAAACTCTGTTTCAGCCCGTTATTTTTTTAGAACTCTTGTTTTTTCCTCTATTTTATGGGTCTATAATAATTTTAGTATGGTTACTTTACGCTTTCTAAGGTTAAGAATGTGGACCATATTGTGCTAATTAATTTTTTTTTTTTTATTACAAGCGACAAATGAATACAAACATTTGAATTACATGCAACGGGATATAAGCCCACAATTACAGTAATCCTATATAGTAATCCTATATGATAGCTCATGAAGGGGACATATATATATCTAAACAAATAGCTCACATTTAATTGTTGCTTTTGGCAACAATTAAGCTAATCACAATCACTTGTATTGATTAAGATATTATGCAAAAGCAATTTAAAACTTGAAATCGTACAAATATAAATGAATCGAATCCGTGGGGTTAAGCAATCACAAGACTCACCTTTTTTTTTTTTTGGTGAGGCGATATAATCAGTGGAGTTAGTAATTTAGTTAATAACCATAAGGCCGGGGTTGATCTCTTATTCAAAGGAATCGAATCCGCAACATGTCACCCCCAAAGGGGGCTACACGACTAACTGACAAAGCGCCCAAAGGTCATGTCACTAAAAGACTAGCTGCGTTCTTTTCCCCTTAAAATGAAGCTGAACTTATTTTTTAAGTTGTGTTCTTCTTAAATTATTTTGGAGCTTAACTTATTTCTCCGTTTAGAAGAATGCATGAACTAAACTTATTTTACATTAGGTTACCAAAGGGTGCAAAATAAGTTAAGCTCCAAAAATAAGTTAAGAAGAATGTATGGGCTAAACGTATTTTAAATTAAGTTCCAAAAGGGTAAAATAAGTTAAGCTCCAAAAATAAAAAGAATGCAACCTTCATCGTGGCGTTATTAATGTCCTTTTTCTAAACATCTTCTAGAATCTAAATATTCTAAAACTATTCCAGAAATTACATATTTACATCTCCTTCCAAAATATCTTCTTTTTTGGGTTTTTTTTGTCTTGGTCTTGGTCTTGACTTGAGCTTTATTTTCTTGGGCCAAAATACTAAATCAAGGTTTTGGAAAGTGTTTATCAAAACATTTTATTTTCCTGATTGCTTATTTGAGTGGCCTTTTTTTTAAACCTTTGATCAAATTTTTTTCTTTTTTCCGATTCCTTTATCAAAGATTAACCAAAATAGTATTTAACTAAAAAACCCACTAACACAATAAGATTCTTGTATAAATAAGCGAATGAGCGTAGGGCAAACCAAACCGGCAGCCAAAGGAAAAAAAACAAAACAAAAAAAATAACTTTTTTTAGCAATTTCGTTAACGGCTCACTAACGGCAGGGGGTTAAGTGTCACGCGAAAAAAGATGAAGGGGGTTAAGTGTCCGAGTTAAACAATGAAGGGGGCAACTCGTTACCGAGGTATAGTTGAAGGGGGCTTACTGTAATTTCCCCAAAAAAAAAACTTCTTTTAAAAATGTTTTTCTTAGAAACATTGTTGAGAGAGAGAGAGAGAGAGAGAGAGAGAGAGAGAGAGAGAGAAGGTTTTGGTTATTGGCAAAAGGTTCATAGTTTTGATTACCCAATGGCCAAATTTTGTAGAGTTGCTAAGAGATTGTTAAGTTTGGTTATGCCACTGTAAACATTTTTTTGAGAAAACATTACTAACTTTAGCAACCTTATGGTTTTGGTTATTCCATTGTGGATGCTCTTAGTACTCCTTAATGCATTAGTAGAAAAATATTATTTAATGCCTCTTGGGCCCTACGTGGCGGTGATCCAAGCTTCTCCTCAATTGCATATTTCTATTAGGCTCGAGACTAAGTGGGAGAACCCCACAATAATATATGGTGAGGAGAGGCTTGGGGTACTAACACATGCTGCCCTAAGGGCACTAAATAATTGCATAGGCTTTTCCTACTTTATGATGCACTACCAAATTGGTCAATGTCAGTTTTTGTATGTTTGTTGCAAATAAAAATCACTCGGCGCGCTCGCAATATGGGTACGTGGCACTTCAAAGTCTTTAGCCACCACACAATCATGTATGAATCCAGTTTATTTGCAAATAAAGAGATGTAATTTCTTATAAAAGATAATCGTATACAAATTGCAGGCCCCATACGTTATCGAATTCCAAAAGTAAAATCTACTCTATGATCTAATTACCAATACAATGCATGGACATCCAAACCAAAATGGTTGGATAGATCTACAACCCTCTGATAGGTGCTTAACCATAGCCCCAATTTTTGTTTAGTTACCGCGTTATCGTCTTAACTTGGAGAGAATTTGTGTTTCTTGATCGTAATTTGTTTTGTTTTGGTTTTTTTTTTTTTTTTTTTTTTTTATAAGTGGCAATTTGTAGGTTTTGTGGACCTTGAGACATGAAACGAGACATAGGAAATGCTTTTACATGGGTTGGCATGTTGATATGAGCCTTGGTCTTTGCCAAATCTATGCTTCTTTATGGAATCTGATTACGTGATTTTTCTGAAGCCTAGCTATTCTCTGATAAGGATACTTAATTGGCTTTGTCAAGTCTTTTCTTTTTGAACCAACTGGGGCTATTTCAGATGGTCAAGACTCTTGCATCTCACTAGGAGGTCTGAAGTTCGAGTCTCTCCATTTGCCTTAGAGGGTTTTTCCTTCTTTTATTTGTTTCTACCCTGTAATGGGCTTAGTTCTTGTATTGGTTGAGTTGTTGGGCTTTATTATCTTGTGGACTATCAAAATTGCTGTAATATCTCGGGTTTGTACTTTGTACTTCATACTTGATGTAAAATGATCTCTTTTATCGATTGGAAAAAAAGTCTTTCCTTTTTGGAGTCTTAGGAATTAACATGGCCACCAGTAATTGCAAGACTTTTTCAAGTCTTTGCTTTTTGGAGTACATCTTAGGAATTAACATGGCTAGTACCAGCAATTGCAAGACGTTGCCAAGTCTTTGATTTTTGGAGTACATCTTAGGAATGCAAGACTTTACCAAGTTTTTGATTTTTGGAGTACATCTTAGGAATTAACATGGCCAGTACCAGTAATTGCAAGACTTTGTCAAGTCTTTCCTTTTTGAAGTCTTAGGAGTTAACATGGCTACAAGTAATTGCAAGACTTTGCCAAGTCTTTGCTTTTTGGAGTACATCTTAGAAATTTTGCAAGATTTTAATTACCAAGTCTTTGATTTTTGCAGTACATCTTTGGAATTTTGCAAGACTTTACCAAGTCTTTGATTTTTGGAGTACATCTTAGGAATTAACATGGCCAGTACCAGTAATTGCAAGACTTTGTCAAGTCTTTCCTTTTTGGAGTCTTAGGAGTTAACATGGCTACAAGTAATTGCAAGACTTTGCCAAGTCTTTGCTTTTTGGAGTACATCTTAGGAATTTTGCAAGACTTTACCAAGTCTTTGATTTTTGGAGTACATCTTAGGAATTAACATGGCCAGTACCAGTAATTGCAAGACTTTGTCAAGTCTTTCCTTTTTGTAGTCTTAGGAGTTAACATGGCTACAAGTAATATTGCAAGACTTTGCCAAGTCTTTGCTTTTTGGAGTACATCTTAGGAATTTTGCAAGACTTTACCAAGTCTTTGATTTTTGGAGTACATCTCAGGAATTTTGCAAGACTTTACCAAGTCTTTGATTTTTGGAGTACATCTTAGGAATTAACATGGCCAGTACCAGTAATTGCAAGACTTTGTCAAGTCTTTCCTTTTTGGAGTCTTAGGAGTTAACATGGCTACAAGTAATTGCAAGACTTTGCCAAGTCTTTGCTTTTTGGAGTACATCTTAGGAATTAACATGGCCAGGCCAGTAATTGCAAGACTTTGCTAAGTCTTTGCTTTTCGGAGTGTAATTAGGAATTAACATGTCCACTAGTGATTGCAATGCTTTGTTTGGTTTGGACTTTGCCAGGGGTTTGGGATAATAAGGGGAGAAAATTTACTAGAAACCATTTGCAGAGAGGAGTGCGAATATGTTCACCCTCATTTAAGACCCTGATCACTTTGATGGGTGGAAAGACTCTTCTCATACCGTCTATGATAATGATCGACATGTGACTTTGCCAAGTCTGGTTTATTTATAGATCTAGTTTGAGTAACATGGCCATTAGTGATTGGAAGATTTTTGCAAGAAATGAGAAAATTAAGGCATAGACGTACTATTATTCTTATGAAAAATTTTATTTGGCTAAAATACTCTTGCCTCAGGGTTATGGGGGGTATTTGCAATAACCGTAAAATACAGTGTAGATTATAGATTAAAGTTTAGGGAAGTTTAACTTACTACTATATATAGATTTCGGAGTCTAGTTAATCTAAAATGTAAATATGAATTAAGTTGCATTAAAACCTAGTAACACTTGCAGTAAAAGCTAAAAATTACCTTATGCATAACTGAAAATCCAAAAGTTGAAAATAACCCTGTAAATAACTGAAACTCCAAAATCTGTAAAGGATCTCTACAGCAACATTTTGGATGGTGTAGTTCGGGAGAAGCTTTATGTGGTTGGAGTACTACTGATGAAGCTGTATTCTGGTCTACTAATGGTTATTTTCTCTCAAAAGTCAATTCTTTTTTTTACTTGAGGTTGCTACTGGTTTTGGACTTTGGAGGTTTTGCTTTTGTATCATTTTTGGCCCTAGGATGTTGTAGACTAATATTTTGATTGGTTCCTTTCAAATCAAAATATTATGGTTGTAGACTAAAAGAATAAGGACTTGAATGGCATCATATCGCTAAACAAAGTAAGAACAATCCTACAATCTGTTGAGGCGGTTTATTGCCAAGCAATAAATGAGTTCGAGTCTTAATAAGAGCTGTAAATTACAGTTAATCATCCTACTCTTATAGCTAGATCTTAATTAATTAAATAGACGAAAGCCAAAACAAAGCATGCAATTCACAATTAATCAACAAACAAAATTATTACGTGCACCATTGAATGGCTAGACACACTCACAGAAACTTCGAAAAAGAAATTTCGAGTTTATTCTATCGGTCATAAATAGTATTGGAATAAGGGTACATCAGTAGATGAGTACAAACTTCTATCATGATACTTGCAAACAAAAGACAGTGCATTAGACTATCCTAAACACACCAACCAATTAATTGAGCAACACTTCTCTCAGTCGGATTCAGAAATTATCTCTAACATACTGCTAAAATGCCTTCCGCCCATGTTTCCCCTTGTAATTGACTGACTGGTGGTAGTAAAGGGATTCGGGGGCATGGCCAAAGTCTTTCCATCTCCCTCAAGCATTTGAACCACAATTTTCATTGAGGGCCGGTCTCCAGGGTACCACTGAATGCACCAAAGTCCTACAATTGTTAGCTTCTTAACAATCTTGGCATCTCCTCCTTCCTCAACTTCATTGTTATTTACTTCTTCGCGATTTAAACGATTATAAATCCATTCAGGAAAGTAAACTTCATCGTTATTTTCTTCTGTACGAACATCAATATCCTTCTTCCTCCCTCCAACCATTTCAAGCAACAACATTCCAAAACTATAGACATCTGACTTGTGTGACACATTGCCAAAGTTTCTAGAGAACACCTCTGGTGCAATATAACCCACAGTTCCTCTAGCAGCTGTCATGGATACGATGCTTTGTTCTTTCGAACACAACTTGGCTAGCCCAAAATCAGAGATTTTTGGGATGAAATTTTTGTCTAACAAGATGTTATGAGGCTTAATATCGAAATGAAGGATTCTTTGATCACACCCTTGGTGAAGATAATCAATTCCTTTGGCTATGCCAAGAGCAATATCTTGGAGCTTCTCCCAACCAAGTGAAGCTTTTTTATGATCAGATGATATGACTTTCTCTAGACAATCATTGGGCATGTATTCATAAACAAGAGCCTTTTTATACCCATCAGCACAATATCCAACCAAGCGAACCACATTGACGTGGTGGATCGTACCTATCGTTCCCACTTCGTTGATGAAGTCATTGCCATTTCCTGTGAAGTTGTTGAGGATCTTGGCTGCAATAGGAACCTCATTGGAGAGCTCTCCCTTGAAAACAGTTCCATAACCTCCTTGGCCTAGTTTGTCCTTCAAATTATGAGTAATTTTCTTTATCTCCGCATATGTGTACCTTGTAGGCTTGAGAGCTCTGTAGTTCTCTAAAAATCTTTCAACCTTTAGTTGATCCTCTTTCTTTAAAATGTTGGATCTGTGGGCAAAATATGTAGCTATGACAAATACAACAAGAAGAAAAACGGCAGGAGGGATGAGACCTGCAAGTTTAAACAACCAAATTACTATGCGAATGTTGAGAAAAAATGATGGGTGTAAAAGGAAAGACAATTCACCTTTAACAAGTGGGCTCTTTTTTTCACCTGTATTTTTTTCACCTGTATAAGATAATTAAAAAACGCCAGTTAATTTATCATACAAGCGAATTCATATAATTATCAAGACCCAAGCTCTATGAGGTCAATAATTGCAGAGGTGAGTCCTATGGCAAGTCATATTCATTTTATGGGGAGGTTGATACTCACGTACAGCCCGCCGTTTCTCTTGGGTTAAAGAAGGTAGTTAACTTTTGACATTTTACAAAATATAATTGCTTTAAAAAAGCATCTAAAACCCAACTTGAAGAAGTTTATGTTCAATTTTTTAATTAATTGAAGAATCAAATAAAATGAAAGCGCGAGGAAAGTGAAGTAAATATTCTTCCTTTTCTTCTGAAGGATAAGAAGATGAGAAGTACCTCTTGGTGGCATATCGTAATTAGTGATGTTAGTTTGTGGAATAGTGCCAAAGCATTCGGTTTCATGCTTCTTGCTGTTATTGCTACTACTCAATCTGCAGTACTGGCCTTGTCCTTGACATTTGCCACAACTTGGTTCCGACCAGGCTGACCGGCCCCTGGAGCAACCATGATAATTGTACTGCTGCCTACGCAGATTTAGCCTACACAGATTTAGACATGGAATTGATGGAATGGTACCAATCTTTTTGCAATTCTTCAACAGGTTTCGCCTGATCAAATCATCCGAATTCAGCAAGTAGAGATTTTGACCTTGGCGGCTAAGGCATGGGAGTGCTGTATATTCTTCATAAATGTTATATGGATCTTCCAAGGAGGAGAGACAACTGAATATGGAGTATTCACAGAGAGCATCATGTATATATTCCGAGTATAAGCGACAACTGAATCCGCCGTATTCGCCGTAAGGCCCGTATCCAGGGACAATGTCGGACAACAATTGGAATGGCCTGAAGGCAGAGTTGTTGAATATTAGGCTTAGGTTTTTCTGATGCGGAGCATAATCACCAGAGAGTTTGTACCGTACAGACTGACAATAGTAATTGATGGATTCGACCACCACCTTGACATAAAATGGGTTATCAAGCAGGGTTTCGTTGTTGGTCGGAGAGCAGGTAAGAGCGAAGTCAGGCCCATAGCCACAACGGTCCGGTCGATGATCCTTTAGCCAGAACGGGAACCGGATTTCTGGGCCCTCGTCTCCGCACCTTGTGGGCAGGCACTCATCGCCGCGATCACGATGGTCTGCTTGGGCTCCAACCCCTGCCAGCAACAACAAGAAGAAGAATAAGACCACCAGTTTGTTCTTAGTCATATCTGTATCTTCTTCAACTCAAAGGACCCTCTTTTCTTTGCTCCAGGTGTTTAAAATAATAAAATAGAACTGCTTTGAATTTGATGCAAAGCTATGTAGGTGCTAAGGTGTACCATAGAGATATTACACACTGTTTGGTTAGATATTGATGGGTAAAATGGTCCACAAATTTTTGGTCAATGGTAAGATAATTTTTTGGCTCATTGGTTACAATTTTCATATTTTATAGTATCGGACTATTAGTTAGATGTTTTATTGGTGGAGCCACCTACCCCCTAAAATAGATATGCTTTATTTTGATAAAGTACGTCTTTTTTATATTAAATATATGGATTTACTAATTACTAATTAATCACGTATTTTCCTTAAAAACAAAAATTCACTTTTTTTTTTTTGAGTTTCTACCATAGACTTCTACTTATTTACTTTGAGAAAGCCATGTTAAACTGTAATGTTGATCATAGACTCTCTCTCTCTCTCCCCTTCTTATGTCTAGCAGAAGGCTTCTCTCCGATGTCTACAAAACCCGTAGCCTTCTTCTTCTTGTTGTTGCCCTGTTTTTGGGTAACTGCTGTGCTAAAACGAGTCCCAATTGTGTCTCCTCTTGTGGAAATATCCACAACATCAGTCACCCATTTCGATTGAAAGGAGATCCAGAAAAGTGCGGAAACAAGAAATACGAACTGGAATGCGAGCACGATCGTCTTGTACTAAACTTGTTTTCCTCTGGAAATTACTACGTCCACGCAATCAACTACAACAACTATACAATCCGACTAGTGGATGTTGGCTTACAGCAGGGAAATTGCTCCTCCCTCCCTCTTTATTCTATATCAGATCTAAACTTTACTGGTGGTTATGATGCCGCACCATATTCCTTACGGGACTCAATCAATGGTGGTTATTTTGATCGAATCCAATGGAATACATTCGTAGCACTGTGGTTAGATTGCGAAAAGCCAGTGAAAAATTCTCCATTGTACATGGGATTGGGCAGTAAAACTAGTTGTATTGAAAATGCAACTTCTTCTTCTTCTCCCTCCTCCGGGGAAAAGAGGCGCTATTCGTACTTTTTGTTCGGGACTAATTTAAGAGTTTCAGATGTGGCGAATCAGTGCGAAGTAGATGACATAATCATGACAACGTTGCACTTCCCAGCTTATAAAAGTGAAGCAAACATTTCCTTCTCGGATTTCCACGATAAATTGGAGTATGGGTTTGAGCTTTCCTGGCTGTCCTTTGTCTGTGAACAATGCTATGGACGAGGAGGGAGTTGTTACATTTGGTCTGATTACAGACCAACTTGCTACCAATACTGCGATATACCTTCGATTACAGGAGAAGTAAACAGGTCCTTTCGATGTGCGTAAGATTTCCTATTTGATATTCCAATGTGAACTCTTCCACGCCACATTTGTAGTACTACTAGTAGTAATAGTAGCAGTAATAGTAGAACAGTAGTAGTACTAAGTAGGTAGTATTAAATAATTAATGGCTATATGGAATCATCCGTGTCCAATGTTTTTATACCATTTCATCATACTTTCAGTCACATGCCATTATAAGATTGTGTATCTTAATACATTAGGGCATCGTACCGCTGAAAATGTAATGAAACAAACAAGAATGTATAGAGGTCGAACAATCCTTCATCTATTGTATTGTGTTCTGATCGAGGATTCACTAATAAGTAAACATATGACAATTAGCAAGACAAAACTTCTTGTCTAATGAATTCGGAGATACTTTCTGCTAGTGAACTAATTCATTTCCTCAAAAACTGCAGGTCGCTTGGAGATCTTTTTCCATCGTAAGTGTTCTCTAACTCATCTATTTTCTACGTTCTTTTAGGGGAAAATGACAATCAATGACGTGTTTGAATAATTAATACCCACCAAGGACATTTCCATCATTGACAAATGTTCTTAATATGTCTTTGACGAGTATTAATTATCAAAATACATCGTGGGCCGTCATTTTTCCTTCTTTTAGTGCATAGCACGCCATCGCAATATTGCTATAAATCGATAGCCACTAGTATCCCTGCAACTATAACAGATAAACTTTGGTCCTCCATTACTTTTTTTGGGGTTTGGTGGTAGTAAGAGTTCGACCTTGGTGAATTTTTTTATAACTCGGATGTCTAGATCAACTTACGCACACATCAACAAATCTTTGGGGAACCAATTCTGGTGGTTACTAGTAGGGGCGAAATAAAAAGCAGAACAAAGCTCCATGTCGACTGCCCATAAGAATTGATAGAGTCTAAGAGGTTCCTAACATAAGACCCCCAAAGATCATCACAAGGCCAGCCTACTTGGGATAGCAAATTATGTTGACGATCGATATGATCATTGCCATTGATTCAATTTTCATTCACATTTAATCCATAGGCCTAACTGAGTATTTTCCTTTTACCTAGTGTAATGGTATTACATACCTTGAGGAAGGCAAAAATCAGGGCTCAAAATGGCTGCTTCCCGGGGTTGCGTCCAGAGGCGCTCTGGCCGTCATCTGTTGAATATGGTAGCTTTTCAGTAGATTCAATACTTATGTAAGAATGTGAGAAAAGTGTCCATCATTCTAGTCAGATTCAAGAAAAACATTGCATACCATAGTATGCTTAAATGACAAGGAAAAGTAGTGTCATCTCCATCTCTTCCGCTTAACATCAAAATTACTTTGTTTGGACTAAGAGTTCGACATCCAACTTTCTCCACTTAATTTCAAATTGTTAATTAGATTTTCCAAGTTCCTTCAATCTTAATGAAGCTCAAATGTCCCTACTTAGACTTTGTTCTCGTTGCAAATCCAATGACCCTATCTTCTAACTCCTTAAATCATCTGAATCTATGGTTAATGTTGTCTCAGATTGAGTTTTAATCTCATTACTTTTATCTAATGACCATGGTCTGTTGAATAAACCATGGAGCATGTTTATTGCAGGGTACATCCTTCCGGGGCTCAAAATCACAGGTAAGATCTATCACCGTCCGTTCTTTACTGCCCAAAAACTTGAGAATATTACTTTCAAATTATGCTATAAGAAATAAAATATGGAAAAGTTTAGGCAATATTTCTTTCTGGGATTACTTTGGTGGGACATAAGAGTTTTGGGAATTCAATTTGAGGAACTAATTTTTTTTTTTTTTTTCCTCCGTTGCAATGGGCTGGGAAGGGAACGGAAGTGATAAGTAGTGGGTCAATAGTAATTTGCAGAACTGTTTGAAAGAAAATAGTGAAAGTGAATAGGCGATGAACTGAATCGTGCAACAGAAGTACAAATAAACTGAACCATATATAACTCTAGGATATTGGTGATAATGGCACAGACCTGAAAGTTCTATTAATTTTTCATTCTCCCTGTTTCGTAGTGGTCATATTTTGTATTCCATGAGCAGGATGGTTCCTACTAGCAAGAACTTCATGTGGGATGTTATGCCTATTGGCATTTTTAATCTATAAGTTTACAAGAAGACATTTATCAATGTTCGATACCGTTGAAGGTTTTCTACAGAGTCAAAACAACCTGATGCCGATTAGGTACTCGTACTGCGAAATAAGGAAGATGAGCAGAGGTTTCAAGGACAAGTTGGGGGAAGGAGGCTATGGTTCTGTATACAAAGGAAAGCTCCGAAGCGGTTATGTCGCGGCCATAAAGATTTTAGGAAAGCCCAAATCCAATGGCCAAGAATTCATCAATGAAGTTGCTACCATTGGAAGGATTCATCATGTCAATGTGGTTCGACTAATCGGATATTGTGCTACGAGATCTAAACGAGCTCTTGTTTATGAATTCATGCCTAATGGCTCTCTTGAGAAATACTTATTTTCTCAAGAAGGAAACATCTCCTTAAGTTGCAAGCAGATGTATGACATTTCTGTTGGAGTGGCACGTGGGATCGAATATTTGCACCAGGGTTGTGACATGCAAATATTACATTTTGACATCAAGCCTCACAACATTCTCTTAGATGAGAATTTCAATCCAAAAGTTTCAGACTTCGGGCTTGCGAAACTATATTCAACAGATAATAGCATAGAGTCTCTTACTGCAGCAAGAGGAACAATGGGCTACATGGCTCCAGAGTTGTTCTACAAAAATATTGGACGTGTTTCGTACAAAGCTGATGTATATAGTTACGGGATGTTGTTGATGGAAATGGCAGGCAGGAGGAGGAACTTGAATGCATTTGCCGATCACACAAGCCAAATTTACTTTCCTTCGTGGATTTACGACCAATTCAAAGAAGGAAAGGAAATCAAAATGGGAGAAGCCACGGATGAGGAAAGGGAGATGGTGAGAAAGATGGTTATAACGGCGCTATGGTGCATCCAAATGAGCCCTAGCATTCGTCCTTCAATGAATAAAGTTGTTGAGATGCTTGAAGGAAACGTTGAAGCTCTTGAAATGCCTCCCAAGCCTTTCTTAACTCCTCAAGAGATGCCAGTTGAAGATCAATGAAACAACTTATATCCCTATCTATTGAGTTGCTAATTCTACTAGCTGTAGTCATAGTATTAAAATTCTGTCTTTTGGACTATTACATGTTAGTAGACTTCTTATCCTTTTGTAGTGTATTGTCGAGGAAAGGTCCTGATGTCCTCTCATAAGTACGAACAGTCTTGTTCAATTATTGGGTGAAAATTTTGAATTAGATCATGCTACTTTGAAATTCGATTGTGTTTTTCGTAGTAGTCCAAGGGGTTGATTTACTTTTGGGCATGCTTTCATTAATTTGCTTTGCTCTTCTTCTTCGGGCACATTTGGCATGGTGCTAGAACCCTGTTCAAAAATGTTTTTGCAGGTTATATTGACCCCGATTTGGATGCTTATGTTGAATTTGGAGCATTCCAAAAACTTGGAAATCCAAGTACATGAAGGCAAATTTTAGATTTAATCTTCTTATGAGAAGTTATTGCTTGTATTATTCGGCTTTCACGCTTTCATAGTTAAAGATAGCTTGCGTTTATTCGCTAACCAATTTCATAAGGGAGTCTGCTGTTGCAAAATTTCAAGGAGTAGCTTTTTTATGAAAGAGATAGGAGATAGACGTATTTCTATAGCAGAAAATTGGAGTATGGGTTTGAGCTTTCCTGCAGGCTGCAGGCTGTCCTTTCTCTCCGAACAATGCCAAGGATGAGGCGATTGCTTCATTCAATCTGTTAATTCAAGCACTGTCACTTGCTACAAATACTGCTATAGCTCCAAATATTGCTATAGCGCCTTCATAAAGAGGTCCATTTTATGTGCGTAAGATTTCCTATTCGATACCTTAATGAACTCTGCTATATATGCCACAAAAGTTGAAGTTCTAATTAATCTCCAAGAGCCTCTTTGGATGGTGAGAAAGGGGAGTCCATCCTCACCTAATCTCACCACTTCGGTGAGAAAGGGAAAGAACTAATAAAAAAAATTATTTTTGTATTTTTCTCTCAGTTTCTTACAAAAATGCTCAATTCAAATGAATGATTTTACTAGAAATCAATTATTTCTCTTCATTTCTTATGAAATCCCTCGATTCAAAGGGGCTTTAAAGTAATTAGAGGCTATTCAGTTGCATTCTTGTGAAGTTTTTTTTTTGTTTTTTCGTTTTGTGTGTTTTGTTCGTATTTTCTAATTTTTGATACATTTGCCTGATATTTTTTTAAATTAATCATTCATCACAACAAGAGAAATCTAAAATTTAAAAAATTACGACCAAAAGCAAAATGAAGTTCACCAATCAAATAGATACTTATTTATCAGAACTCTAGAGACAAAATTTAATTATGACTCTTTAGAATAATATGGTCACAATATATAATAAGATTTTTGCACTAGTTCAAACGGATTGAAAATTAAAGCACTTAATTTTTTAACATATTTGTAGAACCCATAATAAGCCTCACAAAATCATTAATTTCTTGCCCTTTTGTTGTGGCCCAAGGAGGGCAGGAAATCTCTAATTAAGTAGAGAGTGAATGTAAAAAATCTGATTTTGTGTACTTATGAAAAGTAACTTGCTAGAGTAGAAAAGTGAGTTTTGAGAATTAAATTGGTCCAAAATCAGTTGAAGTTGATAAGGATGCCTTAAGAGGGCAAATACGTCATTACACTTTTTTCTTCTTACTTGGGTCAAACGACAAGTCGACAAGGACTATTAAACACGGGATGCAAATTGCAAATGTTATTTTTCGTAGGTCGATGTGTAATTTGTCTTAGATGGAATTGAACCTCATCGACTGTGATTGAGACTTACCCTATTAATTTTAGCAGGCTTTTTTTTTTCAACAGAAGCATATGCATTTAAAAATTTTATACGATATCTACTGATTATTACTAGAATACTGATCAAACTATATGACATTGATATAAAGACACAGCTAAGCCGTAACGATATACAGGAAAAACAAATAGACGAAACTGATATCTAGCACCTAAAGAAGAGCCATCGCTCATTCCACACCATTATCAATAAGGATCGGCTTACGTGGAGCTAGTATCCAAACACCAAACACCTTGAGATGGCGAAGCTCCATATCAAACACGTACAACATAAAAAATGGATGGAAATCAACAACCCACCGGACTAAATCCGAACAAAAATGAAATAAAACAAAACATACACTCCCCTCCGTCATTCAGTGGCGGAGGGACATAGAGACAAGGGTGGGCAGCCGACCCCACTGGCTGCCAAATTTTCATACAGATAGGTATAATTTTTACTAATTTGACCCCATTTTAAAATTTATTTTTGCCCCAACTCATATAAGAGTTTTGTACTTGGAAAAAAAATGAGTCAAAATAGAATCTCGATCCATAAAATTTCCAAACGTAGCATTAGTTTGTTAGTTCCTCAAAACAAATTAAGAGTTTTGTTCGTGAATTACACATAATTCAAATTTTCGACCACACTTATCGAAAATCTTGACTCCACCACTGCTGTCATTGAGGGGAGGTTAACATGGCAAAAACCTTTGGTTCAAAAAATACAGTATATGCTAAATTAAATGACCTAAGGGACAGGTTCATGTCAATCTTTTTTTATCAGCAGGTCCAATTCAACAAGTGTCATTCACAATTTGATGTATTTAGTGGCGAGGGTTTGAAGTTCCCTGCTAGCTTCAATTGGTCGAGTAAGTCTTTTCAAGAGGGTTTAATTGAGAATTCTTGACAAGATCAAACGTGTTATTGACATTTCATCAAATTTTGGTGTTTATAGGGTATTGTAGTTACCTCTGCAAATGAGCCGAATACCCGAATCGAGCCGAGCTTTAAAATGTCTATGTTCGTTAGTTAAATTTTCAAACGAACTTGAATCGAACTTGAATTCAATGAAAATTTAACAAGCTGAACTTGAGCTAAACTTGCCTAGCCTAGATTTGACTTCACAAACCTTAACGAGTAAAAAACTATTAAAAATATACTTATACTCTCATACATGTCTAGAACTACTACTAATAGTTTAATTTTGTTCATGAATATGCTCATACATGTATAAACCTATAAAACATATTAAAATTTTAAATTTATAGTACGTTTGAATATTTAAACATGTACAAGTTATCATTTTTATTACTGTACTTGTAAAAAATTATACAAGATCATATGCGAAAATTTTTATAAGGTCTGCAGACCTAATCGAGCCAAATACTGCAAGTTTAGTTTGGCTCATTTATTTAACGTACCTAAAAATTGAGGTATAGGTTCAGTTCGTTTAGTACCCGAATCGATCACAAACAAGTCTTTATCTTGAATCTCAAATAGTTCACGAAGGGTACATTCGGCTTTGTTTGGAATCCTTGGAAAGGAAAGGAAAGGAAAATAAAAGAGAAGAAAAATGAGACGAAAAATTTATTTATTACACTTGAAATTTCTATTCTCTTTCTTCTTTCTCTTTCAACCAAACAATGGAAGGAAATTTATTTTAATTTTTCTTTCTTTCATTTCCTTTCCATGGTTACAAACAGAGCCTTTGTTTGTAGGGTTTTTTAAAATAGAATAAATTCTTTACACAGTCGGTGTAAATTTTTGTTTCCTTCAAATTAATTGCATTGTATCACGTCGGCATGTTTTGTTAATTGGAACTACTGTTTTGACATGTAACGTAATGCAATTGATTTGAAGGAAAAAAATGTTTACACCGATAATGTAAAGAATTTGTCCTATTTTTAAAGGGTAGTCCAATGGTACACACCCCTTATTAGGGGGTGTACCGTACGCACCATGATTTTAAACCCTTGGATTTCAAAGTGAATAATCTGGACCACCCATTGTTTAATCAATTAATAAAATAAAAAAAGGTCTTAGCAGGTAACAAGTTGTTCTCTCTTCCTTAACTTTCTCTCTCTCTTTCCCTCATATGTAAAATATTACAAATTATATAACATAACCACAATTGTTATGATAATACAAAAAATTGGCATTTACTTACCACAATGTGTCGTACCAAAAAAAATCGATCAAAAGATGCTAGATACAAGACTAAAATATGTCGTAGCGCAATCAATAATTATTATACTCAAGCAAGATACATGTCTAAAATATCACAAATCAAATATCGTATAACTTGACATTCTAACAGTCTTGATCGATCATTCTAAAAATACACTCACTAACGACATTTAAATTGTACATTCAATTTATATTTGATATAAAACCTAGTTCTCTGTTGTCGTTGAATATACGGTAGCCATGCTACCGTGACACAATAACGATAATTAAATCTGTTGAGTTTTTTTTATGTTTGTTGATTAACTCACCTACGTAAATTTTTGTCTCAATCAAGTTTAGAAAGCTCCATCATCGGCACGCAGATTGAATAATAGAATGATATTTTCCATCCAATTAAGTGTCTAGCTATAAGCCATCAACTTCATTCTTGGTACAAATGACCTAATTGATATTATATAAAAGATAGACGATTTAGATTTATAAAAAAAAACACCTTACGTGGGGCTCAGATTGTGCATTATTAGATTTTAATATTGCATTAAAATTGAACAACTAGATTTGTTGAAGTATGAAACTACAAGGACTCTATGTAATTTAACCAAAAAACAGCATTCTTAAAATAAAATTAAAAAAAAAGGAATGAAAGGTGCAAGACTTGAACCCCTGATCTTTTAGATAAATGTCCAAACTCCAACACCTTTTCACTGTGGTACATAATTGAGAATTTGAAATTCTAAAAGTTATTAATTTTATAATACTTTTTTTGTACGTAGGGGCCCTATTTGTAGGCTGAAAATTTGAGAAGGCAGTAGCTTCAAATGCATCTGTCTTAGTGCTTGGTCTGCACTTGTAGATCATATTTTAGCCTATATCATTGGTGTAAATCAGTATGCCGACTATAATAATTTTTTAAAAGAAAGTACAATGACAAAAAATTTACAAAATTATTTATATTGTACTTCCACGATCTAGTTCCGAGGACCACCATTAAATTTGAATTTGTATGCATAGAGTGAAGGTTTGGCACCGATCCACCTGTCAAATATATAGTGCCAATTGTTAAGTGCACCACTATGAATATTCGTATCTTGAGACAGTTGGGTAATTATTTATTTTAGTGACCTCTCAATTTTTATGAAAAATTGAAGGAATTTTGATTTTTTGAATTAAATTTTGTAGAAAAAGAATTTAATTTTGACTAATATTTTGAGAGGAAATTGTAGTTGTATTCGAAAATTTGGGTATAGTAATTTTTTATACGACACGTTGTGAGTACAAAAACGTCAATTTATGGTGTTGTCATAACAAATTTGGTTGTATTACTGAATTTGTGGTATTTTAGACATGTGTTATTACGGAATATTTTAATTAATTTCCTTTGGTACGACAAATTGTGGTAAGAAAACGTAAATTTATGATATTATCATAACAATTGTGATTTGTTGTATAATTTGTGGTATTTAAATATGTTTTCTTTTGTTACGACACGTTGTGTTGAGAAAATGACAATTTTAGGTGTTGTCATAACAATTGTGGTTATTTTATAAAATTTGTGGCATTTTACAAATGTTTTTGGCTTGAGTATAACAATTGTTGATTCTAGTACGACATATTTTGATTTTGTTACGGAATATCAGACGAGTCAATTTTTTTTGGTACGACTCATTGTGGTAAGACAATGCCAATTTATGGTGTTATTAGAACATTTGTGGGTAGCATTATTTAATTTTTGATATTGTACGCATATATTTGGTTAGGGTACAAGTATTATGGATTCTAGTACGAATAATTATGATTACATAACAACAATATTTTTTAATTATGAGTAACCTGCTAATGACCTGTTCAACAGGTAAATTTTAAAGTACAAATCGTAACTAGAATCATAAATATGCATTAAAAAACCAAAAATCGGCATAATGCAAATCACAAATTGTTATAATTTAGACATACGGTATATCTTGTGTACCATAGCTTCCTCCATTTTTAAAATTCTTCCGAAAAGTCTCGAACAAGCATCCAAATATCTTCCCCTTTCCGTTCTTTTTCTTTCTTTTTCGATCAAATTCTTCCCCTTTGGCCTTTCCCATTGAGGCATTAGTTTTTTTTTTTCTTTTTGGATAAGCACTCCATTCATAAGAGGTTGCGGCATTAGTTGGACAGACTTGAGAGAAGTGTTGGGTAATGGCGGCTATGGAGATGAGCTCCGGGGTATGCTTTCTAGCCGTTTTCTTCTCTTTCTCGTTATCTCAGCTAGTCTGAAGGATTATGCCGTCCCCTTTGTTACTATGTTTCTGTATATATAGGTTATTATTCATGTTTAGTCTTGGTTTCCTTATTATGCTTGTTTCCTTATCTGTTTACAAATCTTGTAGCCTAGCAGTTTGACCTATATTTTTATACGCATCAACGACAGCAAACTTCCTGTCAATTCACTTTTCTAACACCCTTTTCTTTAATATCTCTCTCTCGGTATATGCATGTGTCACCGTGTTTTTAATTCACTGTTTGATACTCATTTATTTGGATAGTTAAGAAGATTGTCAAGCTCAACGAAAAGGGTTTTAAAGGCTGAAAAATAGCAGTAGTAGCAGGGTTTTCATTCATCTCTGAAATTTCAAGACGTTGTTGGATCGATAGTGTTGTTTTCATTCGCTCAATATCTCTCAAACCTCCAAAAATCCCCAAATCACAAGATTTCAGTAAGAAGATGGCAGACTATCTTCCCCAAGATGTGCTAGTCTCCATCTTCACCAGACTAGCCATCAAAACCCTCTTGCAATGCACCTCCGTCTGCAAATTGTGGCACTCCCTTATCGTAAACCCTAGTTTCATCAATTCCCACCTCAATAGACCACCTACTCAAGCCTATAACAATGCCAACCACCTTATGCTTGTGCGGACCTGCTCCTCTGATGATAAGGGCGGCGGGAAAGAGCTCTACTCCCTTCACTGTGATGACAAAGCATTCAATCAGTATGCCAAGCTACATTTTCCATTCAATAAGGCTTTTAATATGTTCTTTCGGATAGTCGGAAGCTGCAATGGGGTTCTATGCCTCACGGACGATCAGATGTCATATGTGCACAACACAATTCTGTGGAACCCCTCGATTCAGAAGTGGGTGACTCTGCCTAGGCCTAGGGTTACCTACACCTCACATGGAGGGTTTGATCATGCGATTGGCTTTGGCTTTGATGCTAAATTCAGTGATTATAAGGTGGTCAGGATTGTTCGTCTCGTTGATTTCAACTCAGAGGTTCTGCCGGAGATTGATTTGTACTCTCTGAGCACAGGCGTGTGGCGGAACATTAGCCATTTGGGTCTTCCTTATGTGATTAGAGGAAGGGCAACTCAAGCTTATTTGAATGGTGCTGCTCATTGGATTGGAGCAGATATGAAAAGGCGTTGCTTGATGTTTGTGTCGTTCCATATGGGTGATGAGTTGTTTCACAGTATGTCACTACCAGCCGGGATACCATTTTTACCTCGGGGCCCTAGTCCTGCTGTTATTCTAGGATCACTTTCTGTGGTAGAGGAAAAGGGGTATGGTGACTATGGTCAAGAAAGAAGTTGGTGCATATGGGTGATGAAAGACTATGGCGTGGCAAGCTCTTGGACTAAACTTTTTGATGTAGGTATTGGTGAAGGAGTCCACAGGCTAATTGGTTTTCGAAGGGAAGGTGAACTCCTAATCGAAGCTCGAGGAGATCTTATTTCTTTTAGACCTAGAGATGTACAAGTAAAGGGGCTTGGAATTCGAAACAATACAGGGGATTGGTATAAGGAATCACTTCATACAGAGGCATATGTGGAAAGCCTGGTTTTACTTGGAAGTCCGGAGCAAACAAGGGAGATGAAGTTGCCTGTGAAAAAGAAAAGGAGATTGAAGTTGGGTGTGGCGAAGAAGAAAAGAAAGTACAGAGGCAGCAGAAACCAGGCATTATACACTTCCCACTTAGCTAAATTCTTTGAATCTGCTACTTCTGTCATTCCTCATTGTTATTGCTTTTTAATTTGTATTCACTTGAGGCTACAAATGAATGTTCTAGCCCTATCTATGTTCCAAGCTTGATATCCATCAATTTTATGAGTCAAGTTCTTTAACTTGTTTAATTTGTAGTCTTAGCTAATATTGTGATTCTTACGTTAGGAATTGCTGTTTGCTAGGGTTGTGGCAGGAGGACACGATCGAAGTGAGGAAGCAAAGAAAGGTAGAGAAGGGTTGAAATCAAAGAAGCAGCACGGTGAACCTTTTCCTCCAGTAGTTTATTTATCTATAGAAGTAGAAGGAAATAACTTTATCCTATAATCTTGCAAGGATTATGAGAAGCTCTTTCTGCAATCTGTTGATTATAATTAAAGTGATTGCATAGGACATATATGTCGGGAACTCTTTCTTCAGGGGTTATGTATCTAACCTTCATGATGATTTGGAATCGTGATGGCATTTGATGCTCATATATGACAATGACATCTTCCACTGTAGGTCATTATGGTAGTCATGTAGTCACATTTTGTTGCTTTTATACTGAAGATATCAATAATTCTGTATAAGTCTTAGTGTCATTCCCAATGCATAAATGTTGTTCTTAATGTCATTTTGTCTTGTGTGTGTGCTTGGCCCTGCTAATAATCTGGCATTACTGAGAGCAGTTTGTTTCATGGTAGAACTGTATAAGCAAAATTACCTTTTTTCCAAAGTTAAAGACATTTGAAGGGAAAGAAAGCAGAAGGAAAGATTGGGTTTGGGGATTTCTAGTTTCTAAAAAAATAATCAAAAGAGAGCTCATCATTTCATATCCTAATGGTGACTCATCAAGTTAATTTTATTATGTGCCTTCGATGTTGCCTGTTAAACTAGTATGGGGGACATTTTTTACCAAATTATTATCTCACCTCCGAAGAATCTGTCTACTTTAATGGGACATAGTTCATAGTTGTGGGTATTAGTAAGTAACTGAGGCTAGGATACTTTGATGGCTATTTTTTTTTGTAAAATCTGGAGAAACCGTTTTGATGTTGCTAATTGGCTCCAGGAAAAGAGAGTGATTTTTTTCCAAATAAATAACAGTTTAGGAACAAGGCTCAATGAGGCTTAGTGTATGAAAGCACCTACAGGTCGCCGTACTTGTGTCCTAGACACCGTGGATCAGTGGCGGAGCTAGGATTTTGAACCCGACGGGGCCGGCTTTATAGACATATATTTCTTTATCGGAACATATACTTATTATATGTCATAAGATTTTTATTTTTCAATACATTAGATTTGTTCATAGAAATAATTTTAGCCTAATAAAGTTTAAGTACACCAATCATTTTGTTTTTTCTTTAGGCTACTTTAACTGTCACATGCTTATTTTTTATTTGTGAAAGAAATTGAGGAATGAGAATGTAAGCTAACCGATATTTTTATCAAATCAAACCAAAATTATTAAGATTATAAGTAGCTATACACAAACGATTATCAATATCTTAATTATTCTATTCATGCTATTCATGAATAAGTTTTTCTATTCATGCTTCATGTTGCTATACATAATTATTTCAATATCTTTTGTTCATTTATTATTCCCACGTCCTTGCTGCCTCCTTGTCCTCTTTTTTTTTTTTTTTAGAAATTTCATGTCCCATGTTTGTATCCGTTTCCGTGTCCATTAATGTTATAGGCTTAGATTTGTGGTAATCTGATATATACTGGGTTGATGTGAAGATCAGTCTAGTTTTCATTATTTGAAGATCAGTATCCAATGGGAGGAAATGTGTTGATGCATGTCCGCGTCAGTTATCAATGTATGCACTTGACATATATCCCATTGATTTTTATTGGTTTCCATGATTTGATGAGTAACTCTAGCAAAAGTTTCCCGAGTTCTGTCCTCTGAATTTGTTGTTATGGAAGAACCGAAAAACTCCAGTTGGTGACTACTTTTGTGTGTCTGGCAACATGGAAAACATATGGTTGTATGTATAGCGATTGCAAAGGTTGTTTCTAGTATTTATTTCTCTGTTTCTAAATGTGATTCATATTTGGGCATTGCACTCCGTATTCTTTAGTGTGAGGTATCTCTTGTTTCATGACTCTGCAATGGGTGGGTATTAGTCATGGTCCAAGATGTAAAAACTAAGAATGGTCGACTCTGGTTTTATGACATCCAGTTTTTTTTTTTTCCTGATTGTTATGTCATGTGTAGTTTGACAATTGGTTATCACTAGACAAGCTCGAATTGGTGATGTAGGATAAAGAAGCTTGTGTGGAATCACCGATAGGTCAGGATTGTTCCTCTTGTTGATTTCGACTCAGAGGTACCGCCAGAGATTGTTTGTACTCACTGAGCATGGGTGCTTGGCGGAACATTTGCTATTTGGGTCTTCCATATTTGATTAGTGGAAGGGCATTCTAGTTTATTTGAATGGTACTGCTCACTAGATTGGAGCAGACATGGAGAGGCATTGCATTATGCTTGTGTCGTTCCGTATGAGTGATGAGGCAATCACCAGCAACGTAAAGAAGCTTGTGCGATTCCACTTGGGAAACCAGTAATATTTGGTTCCGTTACCCTCGGTTACGGATAAATTTAGCAGCTCTAAACTAAGGTCAGTCAATGAGGAATACTGGATAATTTTCGAGGAAAAGGTTTCATTTTAAGTCTTGCTTAACGAAAACAAGTGGAAATAAGCCATTAGACATAGCCAACTAACGTTCTAATTACTCCTCCATAAATTCATAGATATGAGTTCATGCAGTCTTTGCTATATGGTGTACCTAGAAATGTCAGTTTTTGTTTGGTTGTTGCAAAGAAAAATTATTGTGCCATTGTCATGTGATGTTCTAATTCTTCTCTTCACCGCACATTTTTGTGATCCATACTACAAATTATGTTGAGCTCACACAAATGTGCGGTGGAGAGAGAGTTAGCCACGACTTGGCAATGCCATTGTGGCACTGAATAATCACTTGAGTACTCAGTACATGGCACTTTAGGTCTGTCTAGTTAGATGGAAAACATTCATCACTGAGATCATCTGTGCCAAAAAAATGGTGCGCCCCTGTACCGAGATGTTTTGGGCCGTTAGATTGTGTGAGTTTTTGTTTATGTTTTGAAATTTTTTTGTGATCCAATGGCCAGAAATGCACTTAGTATAGAGGAAAAAAGAATTTTGGTACAAAGGATTTGATTCTAGAAAAAATGGGAAAGGGACCCTAACTACAAATTTCGAGCGTAAAAACTTTACTCCAAAATAGATGTATAAATAAAATAGGTTCCTTTTTTTTACTTTTCTTTTTTGGCTTGTCCACTCCACTCCTCCTGAGAATTCATTTTTCAAACAAAATTCACACAAAAGTCCTTAACCTCCGCATAATCATTTAACTATTTGAGAATTTACACTCGAGGAGTGGCAAAAACCCAATTGGGGGGGCCAGCTATCATGCAGGTTGGGTCAATTTGGGTTATTCATGCTCGACAATGGACAGCTTAGATTGCGTCTTGACCGAGTAGATCGCAGCCGTCCATTATTGTTCGATTGAGATACAATTTGAGTCGTCCATTGCCGAGCATGAATGATCCAGATTGACCCAACACACATTTTGTCCCTAAAGATCATCATACTCCCTGGATTCGTAAAACCTCCAAAGAGAAGCGCTAGAGCTCCCCTCTGGGCCGCATAAACCTTTTTTAAATGGAGGCCCCACCCCCTGAGTCTTACATAATTATAAAATAATTAAGGTGTTGCTGCGCCATATCAATAGTAGTGACTAAATACTAATTAATTGCAAGATTTTTCAATGAGCCAAGTTCCATATTATACGCTAAAACCGATGGAGACGGAGACGATATCGCCAATAATTCAATACAAGTGACATTACCAGGTCCGGGTTGCTATACGGAGTCTGATTGCAAGATTTTTCTAACGAGTTTTATCCTCTGATAATGACACTGAATTGACTTTGCCATCTTCGCTAACTTTTATATAGAGTCTTAAAGACATGGCCATCATTGACTGCAAGATTTTTTGAATCAGGCCAACATTATAATAGAACAAAACAGAGATGGAAAAATGAGGAGATGCTATCGAATATCGATCGATCTTTTTAACACTATAGAAGTACACTATTCAAGTTGGACGGGGATGAACAACTCACCTATGACTGCTTCAAATTTCGTTGCATCTGCAAAAGATGGAGAAGACCTTATCAGTTCATCAGCTTCCCAAAAATCCCCGAAATTATTACCACGTGTTTGCTTTGTCTTGATTTCCACCCCTTGAAGTTTTCAAGATCTAATGCTATTCATTTCTTAGCAAGTTTTTTTTTTCTTCTTCTTTTGGGTGGATAATTAGCAAGAGTAATCACAAGACGTCCAAATATGTTCGGAGGTTGAGGCTCCATCACAACGAAATAAGTAACAAAAAGGACTTATGGTTACTGAAATTAAACTCGAAAAATATAGTACCAAAGAGTACCTAGAGGATTGTGAAGGCATTCAGTTTTATTGTCAGTACTCGTGAATTCACAATACAACCCTTGATGTGCATTACATTGAGAACAATCGGGTTCGGACCAACTCAATACCAAATACTCCTGGTCAAATATACCCTTCGGAACTGATGTAATGTTATACATCTTTACGCAAGATAGCAAGGGCTGATCTTCGATTAGATCATCAGAAGAAATAGCGTAAACAAGGTGACCTGGGCTGCTAAGACAAGTGACTTGGTGACCTAAACTAGTCAATGGTGGTGAGGGACAACTAAACAAACTATAGCTATCTACAAAGCGCTTGGAGAATTGGAATGGAGAAGACGATAAGTTGAGGCTTGGAAAGCATTTATTGGGGTTATCTACATAGATCTCCTGTTGTCTGTAGTCTATTTTGTGGACCAATACCTTGACATAAAGGGGGAGCTCAAGCAAGGTTTCGTTTTCTGGAGATGAAGAGCAAGATAGACCAAAGCCAGACCCATATCCACAATCAGCTGGTTGCTTAACCATCTGCCAAAATGGGAACCGGATGGCTGGGCCTTTGTCTTTATTACAACTTGTCTGCCTCTCGCACTCATTTCCGTGTGCCCTAGGCAATAGTCCTTGGGACAACAACAAGAGAAAGAGGACAATAGCCATATCTTGGTTGTTCTTTGGCTCTGAGTAAGTTATATGTAGATATAGTTATCATAACATTATGGAGTTTCTTTTGCTCCTCGTCGTCTCTAACGATTTTTTTGTTTGGTGGCTACAGTATTTCCGTAGAGGGTTGGCCTGTGAGAAAATTGTTTGAACATTGGGAGGGCCATGTGTGCGACCACTTGACAAGCTGCGTAAGGGAAAGTCTATTAACACAACACATTGCACAACCATGTATACAACACACGTATGGGACACTATTTCATTGGTCAGCAAGTGATTTACAGTTCTTTTGTTTAAGCCCATGCATTCACCAATGAAATAATGCCACGTAGGCATGTTGCATACACGGTTGTGTAATGTGTTGTGTTAGTAGACTTTCCAGCTGCATAATGGTTACTGATTTGTTAGTTGAGACTTGAGTGGGAAAAATTAGCACTCTCACCAGCGCTATCTGTGTCTGCCTCCATAAACGAGAATCATGCCCTAAGATTCATTATATGTGCCTCACGATTGCTATAGGTAATCATAAACTGAGCCAAAAAAAAAAAAAAAAAAACTTTCAGCCTCCTCGTAGCACCTAGTGTAATTTACATCAAAATTTCTATACCTGCTCGCTATTCTACTGATCTCCTTTCTCCTCCTATGTGTCGCACAACCCCTGTTCCTCTTCTCCTTCTCCTTCTTCTTGTTGCCGTATTTTTTCCAAATAGCCATGCCAGAGGAAGAAATACTCACCACTGTGACCGCCCTTCCTCCTGTGGGAATATCCACAACGTCACGTCCCCCTTTCGGTTTAAAGGTGACCCGGACAACTGCGGAAACAAAAACTACGAAATGGTTTGCGAAAATAACCGTTCCCTGCTTTACCTGTTATCCGGAAGATATCACGTGAAGGCGATCGACTACACCAACTACACGATCCGGTTAGTCGATTTCAGGGTTCACAGAGGGAATTGCTCCTCTCTTCCCTTCCACTCTTTATCAGTTGACAACTTTACTGATCGTACGTCGTTCTCATGGAACCACACGGATGCAGCCGTTTTAGTGGCTTGCGAAAAACCAGTGAAATCTCCACAATACGTTGACATTAACGATGCTACTAGAAATTGTAGTATCAACAGAGAAGTACTAGTGGGCTCATCTTCTCCCGACGAAAACGACCAGAAAGGGCACTCTTACTACTACATAGTGTCAGGGGACTTGAGAGCCGGGGATGTGGCGGATGATTGCAGGGTAGATAAGGTCTTTCCAACAACGCCGCGGCCGGGGTCTAGAGATACTAATGGTGAAAACCTTGAACACAAAAGCAACTTATCTTTGGTGGAAGTGCACAAGAAGTTTTTTTTGATAAACTAGAGCACAAGAAGTTGGAATACGGATTTCTTCTCTCGTGGGAGAGAATTCTGTGCGAGGGTTGCACGGGACTAGGCCGATGCTCCTTCGACTATGGTTATTACAAGGTCAAGTGCAACATGCGGCCCTATACATGTGAGTAATAACATTCTACAACACTTTTTTCTTGCGGGCACCAATCAATTTAGGAGTAATTTAATTTTTTGTTTGGTAAGTGGCACCAATCTTTTCTTGGAGGCATTCACCTCTCACACAAGAGCAGTTTTGTTCCTCCTCACTTTGTTCACCCTCGTGTGGGTACGTTCATGCCATATCTCACTTTGATAATCAAAAAATTGAGCCCAATCAAAGATATCAGTAGAAGCTTGATCTAAAGTTCAAATTTTTAGTTGAGAATTTTCCAAGGAAAAATGGGCTTCTGGATGAAACACTTGTCAATATCTAATCTAGCTAGTTGAAATTAGGCAAAATAAACGTTTCCATCATTTAAGTGAGAAGCGAATTCAGCTAGCACATCCTCGTTGAGGGTGAACAAAATTACTCTCCTTCCGCATATAAGCATGTCCAATGGTTGTGGCAGTAAGCCCAATAGGGATTTGTTTGAGCTTTGCGCGGAATAAACCGAGTCACTCTGCATTAACAAAAAAATTCTAAACAATTATTTCTTTCCCCACTTGATGGGTAAGATTTTTGCATGTAGGTGTCATTTTGGGATGTTAATATCCTATTATATACTACTCTGTTTGCCATTCGCTGACACAGATTACTGATCCCTGAAACATTAATTGCAGATATCTTGGCTTTCCCGCCAAAAATGAGCCAAACAAACCCACAAAAAAACAAAAATAAGCCAATAAGCCAATTGTTTCGTCTTTATTCAAAAAAATTGGATTTCGGTCAAAAATTTTTACTTTTTAGATTCCTCTCATCGTGAGGATGCAATAATCCCCCAAAAATTGACAATAAGCCAAGTGATGCGAAAAAAATTTGAATAAGGACAAAAAATAAGCCACTTTGGCTTATTTGTCCAAACACCCCTGTGTTACATTCGATCGTAAAACAAATATCATTGCCGGAACCCACTTGTATCCATGCTGCAGCTGGCTTCTACTATTTCCTGCAAGAAGTAAATTTTACTAGTATTTGGTAGGCCCGTTCCTTAAAAATCAAAATATAAAAATAAAATGGAATTCTCCTTGTGTACTGTATACACACTTTTTTCCTCTCTTTCTACGAAATGACCGTCTTGTCAATTTCATTTATTCATTGCTAATTTGCTTCTTCACACATTAACGAGTTGGATTAATATTCTAAATTCATGAAAGTGGTTGCATTTTGACTGATTGTTGGTAGATTTTTCTTGCAGATTACGTCTTTCCTCGCATCAAAATCCCCCGTAAGATTATCTACTAATCCTTTTCATTTCGTTAGTGCTCAGCCCAAGCAAAATATATTCGTAAATAGAGGTAGGACACCGCCTTTTTTGCAAATGTTACAATGCATGGAATGAACTATTGTTGGTCAAGATTTACCCCAAAAAAAAACTATTGTTGCTCAATCCATTGTCCCAAAAACTTGATCGATCTTTGTCCAAATTAATTAGCTTCCAACTACATGATCGTGCCTCAAAAGATTGGTTTGTTTTGATATTTCTAGAAATTGTCAGGTTGAGAGGCCGGTACTTGGAAATTTTGGGACAAATGATCAACCCAATGAATGACGAATCTAATAAATAAATGGCGACATAGGTAGCACAAGCCAAGCTCTCATACGTTTTTGCTTCATGATTTTGAACTCCCTGAGCAGGACTGTTTCTTGGTGCAAGAGCTTTATGTGGCTTTCTAGGGCTCTTTGCCTTTCTGATCTATAAGTTCAGGAGAAGACATTTGTCAACGTTCGATACCATTGAAGGTTTTCTCCAAAGTCAGAACAACTTGATGCCGATCAGGTACTCTAATTCCCAAATAAGGAAGATGACAAGAGGTTTCAAGGAGAAGTTGGGAGATGGAGTTTATGGTTCTGTATCCAAAGCGAAGCTCCAAAGGGTTATATTGCAGCTATAAAGGTTTTAGAAAAGTCCAAAGCCAATGGCCAAGAATTCATCAATGAAGTAGCAACCATTGGAATGATTCATCATGCCAATGTGGTCCGACTAATCGGATTTTGTGCTACGAGATCTAAACGGGCTCTTGTCTACGAATTCATGCCTAATGGCTCTCTTGAGAAATACTTATTTTCACAAGAAGGAAGTATCTCCTTGAGTTGCAAGCAAATGTATGACATTTCTCTTGGAGTGGCGTGTGGGATTGAATATTTGCATAGTGGATGTGACATGCAAATCTTACATTTTGACATCAAGCCTCATAACATTCTTTTAGATGAGAATTTCAATCCAAAACTTTCGGACTTCAGGCTTGCGAAATTGCATCCAACGGATAATAGCATGGTGTCTCTTACTGCGGCAAGAGGAACAATGGGCTACATGGCTCCAGAGTTGTTCTACAAAAACATTGGACGCGTTTCATACAAAGCTGATGTCTACAGTTACAGAATGTTGTTGATTGAAATGGCAGGCAGGAGGAGGAACTTGAATGCATTTGCTGATCACGCAAGCCAAATGTACTTCCCTTCATGGATTTATGACCAAATCAAAAAAGGGAAGGAGATAGAATTGGTAGAAGTCGCGGAGGAGGAAAAGGAGATGGGAAGGAAGATGGTTATAATGGCATTGTGGTGCATCCAAATGAGACCTAGTGATCGTCCTTCGATGAGCAAAGTTGTAGACATGCTTGGAGGAAATGTTGAATCTCTTGAAATGCCCGCCAAGCCTTTCTTAACTCCTCAAGAGATACCAGTTTAAGATCAATGAATCAACTGATACCCATTCTACCAGCTGCTGTCATAAGGTTTTGTAATTTAGAATAAGTGCATTATAACAGACTAATTATCAACTAGTGGTGTAATATTTTTATGGAGGAAAGGTCACGAGATCCTCTAATAAACAAGGCAGATAGATAGTCTTCTTCAAGAATATTAGACTGAATTTATATACAAGAACTCATTGTCTTTAATTTTGGCTTTCACCTTTTTCTAGTTAAAACTAGCTGAAGCACTTGAGAGAGAGCCTCCGATAAGGTTTGGAATGCAAAAACGGGACAGTAGGAAGTCGAACAGAAAAGAGCAGAAATTAAACAAAACAAAGGTCCCTAACTAAAGGTACATACAATTCTAAGCTGTAAAGAGTAGAACCACAAAAACCATACCAACCATCCTGCTCATTCACATCATAGCGTCCGCAAAGGCAAGGCAGAGTGGCTAGAGGTTGCTTTGGAATCTGGTACAGAAAAAGTATCACACTCAGTAAAAAGTAAAAACATATAGATTACATAAACAAATGAGTCGCAGTGACAAATGACTGACCATCAGAATCATTCCGCATCCAGTCTTGTGCACACATAAGGGCTTGCACAGTATCCGGTCTAAGTGAACTCCGGCATTGATCAAGCATTTGATCTCCGGTGCTGAAGGCTGACTCGATTGAAACTTTCGACATGGGAATTCCCAAAATGTTGCGTGCCATCATTGACAGGATGGGATACCTCGGCGTGTGAACTTTCCACCAATTCAAAATGTTGAAGTCCATATTCCGAGGAAACAAAGGCTCCTCCAAATACTTATCCAAATCTGACTTAGTGTTTTGGCTCTGTGAAGTTTCGTGGAGGAAACGGTCAAAGCCTGTTAGCCTATCCCTGGATTCGTTCGCACCCCCTACCTGACAAGCCAAACCTTGACCGTGAGAATCCAAAGGGGAGCATATTGCATGGCCATTGTAAAGAGCCTTCATACAGTTGGACACAATGTCAATGCAATCTGTCGAGCTGTCGTCATAAATCTGCGGATAGTAATATTCGACCAACTTCATCTTAAACCGAGGATCCAAGATGGCTGCAACCGCCAAAGCCAAGCTGCAGTTCTTCCAGTATTCATCGAATTTTGTTTTCATCTTCAATGCCAGTGAACTAACATAAGCATCTGCATTCTGGCACCACTCAATCAACTGCAAATGAACATCACAAATCTCGGGAAAATATATATTTGCAGTTGGATACTTTGTCCCTGTGAAAACATTAGTAACTTCAAAAAAGAGCTTAAGATAGCTGGTAATGGCACTTGTGTTGCTCCATTCTACCTCAGACGGGCACATTTTGTAGAGGGGGTCTTGTTCTTGTAGAAGAGAAAATGCATCTTTGTACTGTAAGGCAACTTCGAGCATAAAATAAGTAGAGTTCCAACAAAGAGGATTATCATGACATAAGCAATTATTGCAATCGACTCCCGCCAGCTGGGCTACCTCATTGAACTTTTCCTGTGTTGCTCGTGAACTTCTAAAATACCTAATGCTTTCGCGTATCTTATGGATTACCTCTGATAGTGCTTCCAATACATCTTGAACCATTAGTTTGATGATATTTGCTGCACAGCGCACATCAAATAATTGACCGTTACAGAGAAGAAACCTATTCTGGGAGAGTCGGTCTCGAATTCTAACAACAACGTTGTCATTTGTAGAGCTACTGTCGCATGTCATTGAAAATAATTTCCTATCGATATCCCAGTCCATTAGATACGTCATGATAACTTCTGAAAGCATGTCTTCTGTGTGAGAAGGATCAACCTTAATAAAACTCAAAGTTTTCTTCTTTAACTGCCAATCACCATCAATGAAGTGTGCCGTCAAAGAAAAGTAACCAGAATTTTCATTGGCAGACCACATATCAGCACTAAGGCTGATTTTACCAGTTAATTTATCGAGCACCTCATATACTTTCTGCTTCTCTTTCTGATAAATCTCAATACAGTCTGCCTCAACCCCAGTAAATGTCACCAACTCAAACAAAGGCTGAAGGTTCCTAACAAATAGTTGGAATCCAACATGTTCAACAATAGACAAAGGATAACCATGCAAAATAATCATGCGGGCAAGATCAAATCGGCTCCTCTTATTGTCAAAGTTGCTATTACCAGAAGTAATGGCGCCATCATTTGTTTGTTCTCGTTCATATCTAGTATGCACGAAGTTAGGCCTTTCGCCCTTTCTCTGCTCTTGATTAAAATTATAATTTGTAAAGGCAACGGTTACTTCTTTTTTCTTTCCCTTCACTGAAAGCAGTTGAGAAACGTCATGGTTTGATCTTCTTCTACATCTGATTAAATGGTTCCTCAAATGTGATGTCCCACTAGTACTTGAACCACTGAGTTTCTTTTTGCAATGCCTACAAACAGCCATATAGGATTCACCTTTTTTTACCCTGTCAAAATCATTCCACACAACGGACTTCAATCGACTAGAATCGACAATAACTGCCTCCTCTGATATCTCCATTGTACACTTATCTGCACATGATAGCAATGGACTTCAAATGATAAAAATATCTCCATTAAAATAAGATCACACTAAAAGTTGTTTTATTTCCAGAACTAAAAACATCTAAATTTACTGCAACAGCAATTAGACAAAACCAGCACCAGGCATTTTTGCTAAAATGGCTATTACTTCCATTGAACTCCAAAAATGAGAAACACTTGTGGCAGATGTAAAATGACACTTAATTACCACAACCCATAGTATTGTACAACCCACACTTCTTGGGATACTACCTGCGATGTATGCTAAATCAGGACCATAACAAATGAAACCAAACGCCAGATTGTAGGTCCTTTGGTAAAAATAGTCCGATGCTCCTACCCATTCAAACAAACGGACCCAATAGTTTAGTATTGTCTTCGAAGAGAAATTCCTCACAATATCACTTTTTGGACATATATTTGCTTGAAACTAATACAAACCTACTTCTATCTAACAGATTACAAAAGGCAATAAAATAAACTAAGCTCTAAAAACAAATGTAGAAGTATCATAGTACAAGGAATGAAACCCAAGTAGCCCTAGTCTTGTCATCCATCATGTCACTACATCCACCAAAAGCAAATCTAGGGCAAAATTAAAAAGATAAATAAACTCTAAAATAGGCAACGGAAATGAAAAGCCCATTCAGATTCAAAAGGATTGGAGGCAAGGCAGTCAACCACACTCACCCAACTAATTATCGAGTGCTCACGCGCAATGAAGAAATACCAGGATTCAAGGAGAACTCCAAACAAGGCAAATCTTGGCAACACTAGCCATAGCCAAAAAAATTGCAATAGATACTGCACAAACCTATTATCCCCCAGAAATAGCCGCCAAAATCAAAGTTACTCGACCATAAGCCCCAACAACAAAAAAAAAAATGCTAAATTCCTATTAAAAATTTCAAAAAAAGCCCTAGTCTAAGTGAATATAACCCTTTGGAATGAAATACATCTATACCATATGGTCACCATACGTCACCAAATTCAAGAACAACAAAAGTGTAAACAACCCAATTGGAATTTTTCTTTAACGAAACTTATTCCTTCAAGGCGCGACAGCAATTACATATACTGCCTGATATCAAAAAGGCCCATCTAAGTTTTCCAATGACTATTTCTATAGAATGCGCTAATCTAATGAAACATAACCTTTAAAATCAAACACATCTACACTGTGTGATCCATTCAAGAACTACAAAATGGTAAACAACCCAATTGCAATTTTAAGAAATATAGCAAAGAACTCTTAACTAAACTAATAAACTTACTTATTCCAGCATTGCCAAAAGAACTATTATGCTTGAACCCAAATTAACTAAATCAAAAAATAAGAACCACAATATCCGCACACTCTAGACTTTCAGAAAATCAAACCAAAAAAATTGGCGCAAACAAGGCTTGACCCGAATTAGCTATAAACCCCCAAAACATCCACCAGACCCAGAACCTAAACTGAGAAGGGTCAACCCGCCAAGTTAGGTCAAGTTCGAGAAAGAAATCAAAGAAACCCGGCAAGACCCCATTCTACCCACCAGACCTACCCGATCCGACGAGGTTAGTAATTATTCGGGTTGTGGCATGCTACCCGTTTTAATAACCTATGGACTTCGGATCAGAACCTGACCCCCCGACCTTTAAACACGGCCGTGTAACACAAAGGTAATGACCCAACTAACGTTCGGACTTCGGAGTCGGCAGTATAACCGATCCAGACACCCGAGTTGTATTTATAGTGTGTGTGTGTGTGTGAGAGAGAGAGAGAGAGAGAGAGAGAGCGTACAGAGAATGGTGAGGAAGCTGTAAGAGATGGTGGGACCCGATCGAATGGATGCGAATCATGCGATTATGGGTTCTAGGGTTTGCCCGGTGGGAGTTGTAGAGGAGAATAGAGATTTATGGAGAGAGAGAGAGAGAAGATTATGGAGAAGGCGCGAACCCGATAGGATGGGTGGGCCGCTCCCTGGGCAAGTCCGAGTCCTTAAAAGGCCTTGGACTGGACTTTAGTAGTACGTAATTTCTAAGGCCTGGTCCAGCCCGGCCCATCCATATGGATATTTGTGGTGTATTTGTTTGAATATTCATTGGGTACTAATGTACTATTATTACATGCCAAATGCCAACCCTAGTTTTGAAACTTTCTTCCGGCTCGGATCAAAAAAAAAAACTTTCTTCCGGCAAATATTGTACTTACAAAGGTAGGATACATGAAAACTATCCATGAGAAATAGGGGTGGGTATCGCTAGGGATGGATCCAGGAATGTACTATAGTGGGGGCACCTATTAATCATAATGACAAAAATTTATTTTTTTAGTCAACCTTAGTAACATCGTTCAAAATTAAAGCATACATTACTAAATACAAAAGTTTATAAACTGTACTTTAAGTTAAATTGGGTAAAAATGAGCATAAACTCTTAGTTAAAATTTTTAAAGTACGTTTTAAATGAACATCAATTTTCGAATGATTGAGCTAGTTTTGTTAATGTCTTTATTTTAAAATATTTCTCCTAGACGGTTAAAAATAAAAAGAATCAAGAAAAAACAGCTCCAAATAGACAAACAGCTCGTAAAGTAACAATTATAAATGCATCATGTAATGAAATTCAGGTATAAAATTAATTATATATGTGTATTTTCGGGATATATACAAGTGTGTATGTTTATAAATTAACACACTTTCATAATTATGCTAATTTATACATAAATATTTTTTAAAAATATTTTTATTTCATATGGGGGCATGCGTTCGAGTGGGGCACCTTCAAATGGGGGCACGCGTTCGAGTGGAGGCGCGTGCCCCCGCGTGCCCCCATGTACATCCGTCCCTGGGTATCACGTCATGTCGTTTCATCTCGTATTCGTTTCAGAATTCTCTCAATCCTAACATGATCAATCTGTTTAGTTTTTCATGTTATCATATGTGCCATATCATATTCGTATTTCGTGTCAAAAATAGTCAACTCTAACCCACTAACTTCATATCAGATTCGTGTCATGTTCTCGTGTCGTGTCAAAAAATTCTCACCCCTACATGAGAGTGTCTATGACAGGAAAATAAAGGGTTTAGATTCACGGCACTAAACCCTTCATTTTCTTTTCTGTGATCTGAACCCTTTATTTTTTTTCATGAATAGTTTTCATGCACCAATCCTATTGCACTTATTGTTTTTCACTTTTAAAGACCATAAATACTTCCGAAAAAAAAAAAAACATCTCTTGCAAAATTAGCGTCAAAATCATACTTTAATATCGTTCTTTAAGAGTTATTTTGGAAAAAATTATTAATTACTTGTGGAGCACAATCACTCTTCACCCACACCAATAAGTGATAGAGAAGGCCGCTCGAGCAGAGCACTAACTAATCACTCTTTGTGACATGCTCACCAACGTACTAAGTTAATAGATTCCATTATTCTTTATTATTACCATTCTATATATACTTTTTAAATACCGAAAGTTATTCATAAGTTTGTTTTATACCATCCACTACTATATTAATCCATTTCCCTTCTTCTTTTTTGAACGGCAAATTTTTTTATATTAAATTTTGGAAACAAATTACAAAGATTAAAGAGATATAAAGCAAAAGACATTAAATCAGAGCAAAAGCATACCCAAAAAAGGCACCCCTCATTCCGACAATCAACTACTATCCATTACCTTGATTACATTGCTAACTAGATGAAATTATTCAACAAATTTTGAAAAGCAACTTTAATAACTTTCTTTTATTGTTATAAAAAGAAAAAAATGGAGAGAGAGAGAGAGAACTAGAGAGAGAGAGAGAGAGAGAGTGGAAGAGACTGGGAGAGAGGGCGAGATGATGGTGGGTGGATCCCTGTAATCAGAAACCAGAGGGCTTTGCAAAGGAATAGGACAAGGTATGGGGAGAGCTTTACTCTGTACGTGGACATCATTCCTGAGGGGAAAGACCAGCAATGGCTTCAGAGCTCATTTAATAAATTCGGAGTGGTTAAGGATGCATTTATTCCATGGAAGAGAAGTAAATGTACGGGGAGCAAGTTTGGTTTTGTTAGGTATGATTGCCATGTTTCTGCTGGCATGGCTATCTCACGGATGAATGGTGTGTGGGTGGAGAACAACCAGTTGTTTGTCAAGGAGGCGTCTTTTGGCCACAAGACAGGGAGTAAAATCCAGACGGTACCTCAGTTCCGAGAGCATTCCAGCCATGAATCGGAGGGACGGGTGGGATTCAAGGAGGGCCCTCCTCAGGTCTGGACTAAAAGGGACCCTGGTGTATCCTTTGCTCAAATTCAGAAAGGTGAAACCTCTAAACTCAAGGAACTCAAGGAGACCGAGGAACAGAGCATCATTCTTCATGTGAACCCTGAAGGCAATGGGTGGTTACTTCGGAGCGCGGTGGCTGTCGTGAACAGAGTCGTCCCTTTGAAAACTTTGGCAGTCAGTTTTAGTTTGGAGACAGATATGATAGCTCAGTTTCGAGCCCTGGGTGGTCGTTCGATTCTCATTACATTCCAAAGTCAGGAGGTAACGGATGAGCTCATTGAGGGACCTTGGATGAAAAGGTGGTTCAGTGAGGATAAACCGTGGAGGAATGAACCGCTACGTCTTGAAAGATTTGTGTGGTTGAGTTGTCAAGGTATGCCTCTCAACGCATGGAACGCCAAAGCATTTAAACAAATTGGAGAGCTATGGGGTTCTTTTGTTATGTTAGATGAGGATACTTCGAAAGATAAAGATTTTGTGAAAGGTAAAGTTTTAATGGCCACGGAGCTCGCCTCCAAAATTGATAGGTGGATTACGCTACATGTGCATGGTGTAGTATATGATGTTGAAGTTTTGGAGGAGTCTTCATTCTCCAGTCCTGATGAGTTATAGCCAATGTAGAGGGTGAAAGGAAGGAAGTTGATGCAGGGGGGTACAGGTGTGGCGGATAAGGAGGAAGAAGATAGGGATGACATATTACAGTTCACTAAGCCAGCAGCAGCCAATGGGAAGGCAGTGGTAGGTGGAAACCTACGACTGAGCCCTGCAGCTGAGCTGACAGCAGGGCATGGGGAGAACAAATCTTTTGATGGGGTTGGGGGCCCTAAGCCTCATGATGCAGACATGCATTTAATGTTTGACAAGGGCGGTGATCAGGTTGAATCCGAGGATTTTGAATCAGCTGTGGGGGATTCTATGGGCCTAGCTAAAGAAAGATCTAGTGGGCTGGGGCCTCTGGCCCAACCTGAGGGGGAGCCTAACCACTCCCCTATCCATATTGGTTTGGGCCCCGTATCAAGTCTCCAAAACTGTGTAGTGAGTGAGTTGGGCCGGGTAAGTGGAGTATCTGGAACTAATTTGAGAAATATTATCCCTACTGGGGATGAGAACGAATTAGGGACAGTTTCATCTCAAATTCCTAGTATCAACCTCTTGGTGGATCTAAACGATGGAGCGTGTAGGAAGAGGAGGAAAAGGCAGCTAACAAACCTCCTTCGTATACGTGACGAATTATCAAAGGAGCCTAGTGAGGTGGACGGGTCATCGTCAGCTTCGAGAGAGTCGTCACAATCTGATTCTGTTCAAAATGACTCGCGTATCGTCGAGGAGGTTAGAGCTACTATGGCAATTGGAGGTGAGTTAAATGTTCAGTTTCTACCTACTGATGATGTGGTCTTAAACAAAATGATTAAACTTGAATTTAAGGAGTATGCCCTTATGAGAGAGAGTGAGGGTGGGAATTAGTCCTGGTGACTAATTTTGTGGTGGTCCAGAAAGGTTTTTTTTTTTTTAATGCAGATTATTTCCTGGAACATTAGAGGATTGGGGAGCTTTGTAAAGAAGAAATTTTTGTCTAAACTTATAAAGAGAATGAAACCTGATATGATTTTTGTGCAAGAAACAAAACTGGAGATGATGGAGAGGGTTGTAGCCTAAAAAATGTGGAGTGGTTCTACCATGGCTTTTGTGGCTTCTAATTCGGTTGGAGCATCTGGGGGTCTAATTACCATATGGAATACAGATTTTTTCAAAGTAACCAATGCTATTACTCACAGATCTTTTATTTTTTTAGAAGGTGTGCTTTATAATTCTTTCCTGTGTGTTCTTGTCAATATATATCCACCTAATGAGGTGGGTAATAGGAGAGAGTTATGGGACTTGCTCCTGGGTCTTAAAGTGAGCTCTCAAGTTCCATGGTGTTTAGGGGGGGACTTCAATGAGATCAGAGAGGTGAATAAAAGGGTTGGTTGCACTAGAATAGAGAGGGGAATGCGAGATTTCTCAGAGTTTTGTGGGAATATGGAATTGATCTACTTACCTATGATAGGTAGGAAGTTTACCTGGACCAACTTCCAAAATCAAGCTACTCATAGTCATCTTGATAGATTTTTGTTGTCCCAACAATGGTTGGACAGATTTAAAATTATTCAATGGGGCCTACCTCGACCAATCTCAGATCATTGCCCAGTGCTCCTAGATGATGCTAGAGATTGGGGTCCCCAGCCTTTTCGGTTTATGGATATTTGGTTGTCCAATCCTAATTGTATGTACATTGCCAAAGAAGTATGGGATGCTGTCCAGGTGCAAGGGTGGGCGGGATTCGTCCTGCTACACAAATTCAGGGCTATCAAAGACAAGTTGAGGGTGTGGAACAAGGAGGAGTTTGGGGATATAAAGGGTGCACTTCAGAAATGTGAGTCTAATCTTCACCAGCTTGCTGTTATAGATGAAGAGCGCCATCTCACTGAAGAAGAGAAAGCAACTAGATGCAAGACGAGAACCGAATTCTAGCGACTGTCAAGACTGTCTGAATCTCTGTGGAGGCAAAAATCTAGGGTGAACTGGCTGAAACTGGGCGACAAGAATACTAGATTTTTTCAAGTCATAACCAATTATAGGTTCAAAAGGAACATGGTGGGATCGATTAAGATGAATGGCAGAGTAGTAGAGGAGCCGAGTGAAATTAAGGAAGCAGTAGTGAATTATTTCATATCCAACTTTATGGAGGAAAGGAGACATTGAACTGTTTTGGGTGGACACTTTAACCGGCGTGTGACTATCACGTAGCCATGCAACTTGAAAAACAATTTGAGGAGGGGGAAATTGTAGCTGCACTCAAAAATGGTAACAGCCTCAAAGCGCCTGGGCCGGATGGCTTTAACTTCTCTTTTGTTAAGAAAGCTTGGGGCTTTTTGAAGGATAAAATCTATGCACTCGGAAGCGCAAGCTTAATGTTCAAAAGAAGATATTTCTTACGGAGCAAGTGAGTTCTATCATTCAGACAAATATCGCTCTGAAGTACAAGGATCCGGGGAGTCCTACTATTGCAGTCACCATTGGAGGGAAGCGTATCGAGCAAGCTTTACTAGATCTTGGTGCAAGTGTCAATCTGCTTCCGTTTTCTGTTTATCAAGAACTTGGGTTGGGGGAGATGAGACCTACTCGTGTTACGCTACAATTGGCCGATCGGAGTGTTCGTACCCCGAGGGGAGTAGTAGAAGACGTGCTAGTTCAAGTTGGACAATTTGTCTATCCGGTCGATTTTGTAATTCTCGACACGAATCCGAATGACTCTTTAGCTACTTCCACTCCGGTTATTCTTGGGAGACCCTTTTTAGCCACGGCGGATGCTATTATCAATTGTCGCAATGGACTTCTTAATATGACCTTCGGTAACATGAAGATGGAGGTCAATGTCTTTAATGTGGGTAGCCAAATTGGGGATGATGAGAGCGTGAATGAAGTGAGCCTCATTGATACTCTTGTGAAGGAACATGTGGATGAGTTGCTTTATAGCGATCCTTTGGAAGTTGCTCTTACAGCCGAAGAGGTCGAATTTCTTGAGTCTTCTGAAGTGAATTATTTATTGTCGCTACTCAATGAGGAGGATGAAGTGTGTGCTATGAATTCTTGGGTTACAAAGTTCGATGAATTTGAAGAGCTTCCCCCACTTGAGAAGAAAGTTCTACCATCTAGCGTTGAGCCACCGAAGTTGGAATTGAAACCCTTGCCTGACACGTTGAAATATGCTTTCCTTGGAAATAACGGGACTTATCCGGTGGTTATATCTTCTTCTCTTGGGAATCTCCGAAAGGAGAAGTTGCTCAAGACGTTAAAGGGGCATAAGAAAGCTATCGGGTAGACTATTGCGGATATTCAAGGGATCGATGCTACTCTTTGTTCTCATCATATTGCTTTGGAGGATAACATCAAACCATCTCGCCAACCTCAACGTCGTTTGAATCCGATTATAAAAGATGTAGTCCGTGCTGAGGTTTTAAAGCTTTTGGATGTGGGTATCATTTATCCCATAGCTAATAGTAAATGGGTTAGCCCAGTTCAAGTGGTACCGAAGAAATCCGGGGTCACTGTTAATTGTGCGTAATGAGGAGAATGAGCTTGTGCCAACACGTGTTCAGACGGGATGGAGGGTATGTATCGATTATCGAAAGCTCAATGCAAGCACCAGGAAAGACCATTTCCCCTTGCCATTTATCGATCAGATCTTGGAAAGGATAGCTGGGCATGCCTTTTATTGTTTCTTGGATGGATACTCGGGGTACAATCAAATCGAAGTTGCTCTAGAAGACCAAGAGAAGACAACATTCACTTGCCCCTTCGGAACCTTTGCTTATCGTCGGATGCCATTTGGTTTATGCAATGCTCCGGGTACTTTCTCAAGATGCATGATGGGGATTTTTAGTGACATGGTCGAGAAGATCGTAGAAGTCTTCATGGATGATTTTTCTGTCTTTGGTGATTCTTTCGAATCTTGTTTGGAGAATTTGGACAAAGTTTTAACACGATGTGAAGAAAAGAAGTTGGTTTTGAATTGGGAGAAATGTCACTTTATGGTAACCCAAGGCATCGTTCTCGGTCACATTGTTTCTTCTAAGGGTATCGAGGTGGATAAGGCCAAGATTGACTTGATTGGGAACCTCCCTACTCCGAAATGTGTGAAGGACATCCGTTCCTTTTTGGGGCATGCCGGATTCTATCGCCGATTCATCGAGGACTTCAGTACTATTTCTCGTCCCCTATGCCAACTTCTTGCAAAAGACGTACCTTTTGAGTGGTCTCCCGCATGCGAGCAAGCTTTTGTTAAGTTGAAGGCTAGTTTTACCACTCCTCCTATTGTGCAACCACCGGATTGGAGCTTACCTTTCGAGCTTATGTGTGATGCAAGCGACTATGCTGTGGGAGCTGTTTTGGGGCAAAGGAAAGACAAGCATCCCTATGTGATTCATTATGCGAGCAAAACCTTGAATGATGCTCAAATGAATTATACGACCACGGAGAAAGAATTACTTGTGGTGGTGTTTGCTCTTGATAAATTCCGGTCTTATCTAATCGGTGGTGCTCCTATCATTGTGTACACGGATCATTCTGCTCTCAAGTATCTCCTCACAAAGCAAGATGCCAAAGCTCGATTGATACGATGGATTCTCCTTCTCCAAGAGTTCAATTTGACCATCAAAGATAAGAAGGGGGTTGAAAATGTGGTAGCCGACCACTTATCGAGATTACAGTTTGAGGATCCTACTCCGAGTCTTCCTATAGTGGACACGTTCCCGGATGAACAATTGCTAGCTGTTTCAAGTACCCCATGGTTTGCTGACATTGTGAATTATTTGGCTACGGGTCTCTTACCACCGCATTGGTCTCCTCAAGAACGTCGTCGTTTCCTTCACGAAGTACGGATGTTCTCTTATGATGACCCTTGTCTCTTCAAGTATTGCCAAGATCAAATAGTGCGCCGTTGTGTTCCCGATTCGGATCAACAGAGAATTCTCGAGTTCTGTCATTCAGAAGCGTGTGGAGGCCATTTCTCTTCTAAAAAGACTTCTGCCAAGGTGCTACAATGCGGGTTTTATTGGCCAACTTTGCACAAGGATGCTTATCACTTTTGCATTGCTTGTGAACGTTGTCAAAAACTTAGAAGTGTGACTCGGAAGGATGAAATGCCACTAACAAACATACTAGTGGTTGAGATTTTTCATTGTTGGGGCATTGACTTCATGGGACCGTTCCCTGTTTCTTTTGGGAATCTGTACATTCTATTGGCAGTTGATTATGTATCAAAATGGGTTGAAGCCATTGCCACGCGTACCAATGATGCCAAGGTAGTTGTGGAGTTCCTCAAGGACAACATTCTTTCACGTTTTGGGATGCCAAGGGCAATCATAAGCGACCAAGGGACTCATTTTTGCAATCGAATCTTTAAAGCGTTGATGAAGAAGTATGGCATCACTCACAAGGTCTCCACCGCTTATCATCCGCAAACGAATGGGCAGGCAGAATTGGCAAATAGGGAGATCAAGCATATCTTGGAAAAGACCGTAAATCCGAACCGTAAAGATTGGAGTCTTCGTTTGAATGATGCACTATGGGCTTATCGCACGGCGTACAAGACTATCTTGGGAGCCTCGCCGTATCGTTTGGTTTTTGGGAAAGCATGTCATCTCCCGGTCGAGCTAGAATACAAAGCTTATTGGCAATTTGGGCCCTGAAATATCGGTTGCCAACCGCTGGAGCACATAGACGGCTCCAACTCAATGAGCTTGAAGAGATTCGGAGAGATGCTTATGACAACACCGCCATATACAAAGCCAAAGTCAAGGCCTTCCACGACAAACAAATTCACCGGAAAAATTTTGAGGTTGGGCAGAAGGTCCTCTTATACAATTCTAAGCTTCATTCATTTCCCGGTAAATTACGTTCTCATTGGGCGGGCCTGTATGTTGTTGAGCATGTTTACCCTCTTGGTGCTGTTAATGTGTTGAATCCTGTTAATGGTAAATCTTTTAAAGTAAATGGGCAAAAGCTTAAACCGTTCCTTGGACTTGTTGAGGTGGGCGAACCGAATGAGGAATTGAGCGATCCAGTTTACACGGTCGCATAGTTGTTTTTTCTTTCTTTCTTTCTTTGTTCTCTTTTGTTTCGTGATGCTTGTTTTGTTTTGTTGTGCTTTGTTTGGTGTTGTTATGTGTTTTGCATCGAATAAAATCTTGGAGATAAATCACATCAAAAGATTTCACCAATGTGTTAGTGTAACAAGGGCTTTCATTAGTTCTTCTTTGTAATAGTCTATCGTTAATGATCCATGCACTCCGCGATTGCCCTTAATCGGAGGCAACTTAGGTCTGTGAGTGAGGTTTGATATTGCCTGGAGTGCACGCTAGGTTGTATCTTTTCCTTGCTTGTTTTTGATCCTGGGGACGCTGAACTTAAGTGTTTGGCGAGGTCGAGCGATAGATTTTATTACGGGCGCTAGCATAACACATTTTCAACGGTCTAGTATAGCCACCCATTTCTTACCCCACCGGTAGGGGATAGGAAGAAAAGTATGACTCGTGTGATTGCGTGATGATCGGGTGGTGCATTTCATTCTGTTTTGCATGTTTTTATTTGTTTTGTGTGTTTTCATTTGTTCCTTGTGTTTTCTCTATGTTCTGTTTTTTCCTTTTTGTTTGATTTGAAGCTGGATAACACGGGCCGGTGGTTCTAATGTCAATTGTTTTGTGGAAGGTCGTTCTCTTAAGTCTTCTGCAGGGTTTATATGCTACCACACCAGCCTTGGTGGATTGGGTCTAAAGCCGGAGTGAGTGAGGCGTTCAGGAGCCCTAAGCATGGGTGCGGCTAAGTGCCGCGGTTGTTAGTCCGATAAAGCTTTGGATATGGCCCTGTGTGACTAGCTATGGTTCCGAGTTGGTAGAACCGAAGGAGTGAACCCTGGAAGCATCTAATCTGGCTGGAGCAAGATATTGACATAAAATCCTCCAACTTGGTCGAGGTATTTAGGGGTTGACATTCTCCTTGGACGGTACATTCGCGCACTCTTCCTTTCTTCGCTCTTGTTCCTAATGTTATGAGGGCATAGCATCGCTTTAAGTTGGGGGGAGGGATTAGCTTATGTGCTATTTGTTTGATTTTTGTGTTAAATTTGAAAATTTCAAAAACAATAGAAAATTGAAAAAACCAAAAAAATGAGAAAATTCAAAAAATTCAAAAATAAATAAAAGCTTTTGACTTGCAAATCTTTCCTTTTGTCATGGTTTTGAGTTTTGTTCATGACTTGTTGCATGCTCAGTCATTGATAGTTGGCAAGAGTTCATGGCAATCCTAAGAAATTTTGTGCTTCTCAATTTGCATGCTTAGTTGAAAGTTGAATTGGTTAAGTTTTGAGTTAAATTTTTGAGCAAGTTTTGGCCCATATCCCCACCTTTCCAATAAAATGCTTGTAGTTAGGTCAATAATCGCATGTCCATGCCTAATTGTGTTTAAATGTCGACTTTCAATTATTTTGGAATCCAAAGCGCACTTAGGAAAGGATACAAGGCATTCTTTGCATGATTAAACCACAAATGAGTCACCTTGTCCTATTTTGCATCCTGTTTTTTCTCCTATTCTTTGCTTAACCTAGGCGGCCGGTTGTTTGGTTCAATGCTCAAAGGTGTTTTAGGGGTGTTGGGTGAATTGTTGGAAGTCCAAGATTTCAAAATGAAGAAGTGCAAAATTTCAAAACTACGGCAATCGGCATCGATGGAAGTTTTTGTAGTCAATCGATACCGAGACAACTATCAATGGGGCAGATATTCACATCGGCATCGATTGAAGGGATTTGTACCAATCGGTACCGAGTTTATTATCAGGGAGTTGAAATAGCTTCTCGCTATCAATCGAAGAATATTGGTTCAATCGGTACCGACATTATTATCTCCTATGACAGCTAAGCGACTCGCCATCGATTGAGAGCATTTTGTTCCATCGGTACTGGCCTCTTATCAGTTCTGAAGTAGCAGATCAGGCGAACCAACTTCATTCCTCAACTTCTGAACCCGATTTCTCCCCTTTCCTTTCTCCATTAACTCTACAATCCCTAACCTAAACCTTCATTCTCTCCACCAAATCTCCCATATTCTTCCACAAATCCACCAAATCCTTCAACATCTTCAAGAATATTCAAGTTTTCTCCATCAATTTCGGGTACCCAAGTCAAAATCAAGGTAAATCCAATTTCCCTCTCTTGAATCAAAAATTTTTCTCATTTTTCTCTTTAAATCCTTGTTTCTTCCTATCTTCTATCCAAAAATCCATTCCCCACCATATTGCTTACCCCACAGTCCTTTTCTAACCAAAAATCAGATTTCCAAAAACCCTAGCCCTCAAAATCCGAAAATCCCTTTCACCCACCATGCCAAGGATTAAAAAGACCGCACATCGGGCAACCTCTTCTAAACCCGAAATTGAGGAGGAGGATGATGATTTCATGGCTGCTTCAGATGATGAGGAGGGAAATCAGGCAGGGGGAATGTCGGGTGTTCGAACTCGGAAAAGGAGATGAACTCCACAGGAAATGGCAGCGGATAAACAGAGGAGTCGGGAAGCAAGCATGGACAAAAGGAAATTCAAGAATGAGAGGAAGGTGGCTGCTGAAGCTTTGGGGAAGGAGCATCTCGGTCTCCGCATTATCATGCGAAAAGGTTTTACTTTCTGGACTGAGAAATTAGAGAGTTACAATAAAAATTTAGTTGTTGAATTTTATAAGAAGTTGAAAGTGCCTGTTGGTGAGTGGGAAAATGATCCCAATACTTCTATTACTTCTAGGGTTGCGAACATAGATATTGTGATTACGCCCAATGATATAGCCCGTTACTTGAAAATCACTCGCTCAACTCCCGAATCTGTTACTTATCCGATTAAAGGCATGCAAATTGACTTGGGAGTCATAAATAAAGAGCTGTATCTGGATATGTCTGAGGCTGAACTCCCCCATGTGCCCGGGAAGTTTAAAGGGTCATACTGGTTTTTGAACAAATTGATCCATTATACTCCCTCCGTTCCAAAAAGAGTGTCCTTTTTGGGAAAGCGTGTCATTTTCAATTGCTTATATCTTTCAATGTGAATGTCAAAAAATATGCAATATGGATTTTGTTTGATAGATTATAATTAGTTCTATTAAACAAAGTTTTCAAAATCACATAAAACTTCATAAATCAAAAGATATAAGCATTTAAAAATGGCACGGAGTTCCAAAAAGGACAGTCATTTTGGAACGGATGGAGTAATATTTATCCGAGAGGGGCTGAGCATAAGCCAACTAGGAAGAGTGGGGAGTTGTTGTATGCATTTGCTGCAAAAGATGTGGTGGTGGATTGGGCGATCTTTATTTTTACTCAGTTGGTGGATTTCAAAAATGATACTTTATCTATAGCCCGTATGCCATTTCCATGTATGATCACGGCTCTGTGCAAGGAACAAGGGGTGAGGAATATGAAAAGTTGGAGGATCTTGAGCCGGGACCAATGACCGAAACTTTTGATATGAAGAGTATTTCGCAAGCTCGTGCAGCTGAAGCTAAAATCTTGGGTTCTGGCAACTATTTGACCACTTTGCCTCCAAAGAAATCCAAACAGAGCACATGGATTAGGCTACTCTGTTGCCAGAACATTTCTATTATCAAGAGTTTGAGGAAGGAGAAAGTGGAAAGGAGAAAAATTCTGAGGGAGCAAGCACAACTTAAGAAGGAGGTGGCTTGGCAAACTACGATTCTTGAACGTCAACATGGGGAGAAATTCGTACCAGAACAAGAAATTGTGCCAGAAGTGAGTGATGATTTCGGGGAGGAAGAGGAATTGGATGATGAGGAGGAGGAAGGATGAGGTGGTGACATGTGGTGATGATGTGATGCTGGGTCGGTGGCTTTAGAAATTCCCCTTACTTGGTCGGGGTCTTGGTTGGTTGACATGCCGACTATCCTATCCTTTGTTTTATTTTGTTTCTTGTCATTTCATTTCGTAGCTTAGTTTGGTACATTGTTAGTTAGTAATTGGTTTATTGGTTTGGCCGGTTTGGCCTTGACTTGGTTCATTTTATTTGTTGGCGGCGGTCACTCGAGTAGTTAACCAAGCTAGAAATAGACCGTCGCCCATTTTGGTTAACCTGTTCTTTGTAACCAAGGTCATTAAAAGCTTAAAAAGACCTTAGTTGATCTTTTGTGCGCTTGGATTCCACTTTGATTGATTTTCTGATATTTGCATGGTTAGTATTATGACATGTTTTCCTTTCGTTAGCCAACTTTCATCCTTTAGTTGTTAATTCTGTTGAATAAGTGCTTTAGTTGTTCAAGGCATAGTTTTCCTTGTTCGCTGTTGCCTGTTTTCGAGCACTTTCTTGGTGGATATGGCTTAACTCTGAATTCACTAGTTTCGTGTCCCGTATCCTCCCTTTGTTCGAGGACACAAACATTTTAGCTTGCTCATAGACTTGCTTGATACTTAGCTCGTTTAATTGGAAGCTGGAATTGTGAGTTGTAGAAATGAAATAAAAAGTCGGATTGTTGAACTCTTGCTTGTTTACAATGTTGAGCATGTTCTAAGTTATGATAGCGGAATGGATTGCATTGGCGCTAGTTTTCAAAGTTTCCGTATCTTATTTGCTAGGGACTAGCAAACCTTAAGTTGGGGGGCGTGATAAGCACCCGGAAATGTAATGAAAGGGTGCGCTAGTGTCTAGGTTTTGTTCAATTTATTTGTTAATTAGTTGTTTTTGATTATGTTTGCTCGTAGAGTTTGTTTGAGCCGTTTTGTAGGAGAATCGCCAAATAAGGAGTTTTTGTGGCCTAAGGCATGTCATGGCCTGAAGTTGCCCGAAGGACAGAGCAAGAGCCAAAGCAGAGCCATGGCTAGGGCATGAATTGCCAAGGCAGAAGTTATCCAGCCAAAGCTACGCCAAGGCAGAATCAGTCATGGCCAAGGCAAGACAATGGAATGGCCAAGCTGTGGCCAAAGCAAGGCAAGGCGTGGCCAAGGCGGAAAGAAGACAAGGTTCAGAACTGATAAGAGCTCGCGATCGATTGAAGGTTTTTAGTCCAATCGGTACCGAGCTGCTTAGCACTGGCCCCCTCCTAACTGGCTCGCGATCGATTGAAGATTCTTAGTCCAATCGGTACGGAGCCTTTAACTCAGTAATGTAAGGCTTGGCAATCGGTACCGAGGGCATTAGCGGAGCATCTTCAAGAGCATCTGGGGAATATTCCAGGTGCGGAATAAATAGAGTGATGTAATGAAATCCAAAAACGAGTAGGAATAGATTTTAGAGTACTTTTCTAGATCTAGGATTAATTTCAAATTGTTCTTGAGTGTTCTTAAATTTCAAGCTTTGAATATTTCAATTTCTGTCTTTAATTGTTAGTTTTTGATATTGTTGCCTTAATTAAAGTTGTTACTCTTCTTCCGATCTATCGTTTGATCCAATTTATTTCTAGTCTTGTCTTTTCAATTATGTTAAGTAGATTTTTGCTTGCTCTTATCTTCATAGATATATGTGAGTAGTTTTAAGGGTTAGGTCATGGGATGATTAGCATCCAATGGCTTGGGCAAAAATTACATTTTTCACCAATAAAGTTTCAATCTTTTGATTTGAAAATTGATGTGGGGTTCGGATTCGTTTGGTAAATTGCCAAGGTGTTAACCTCTTTGATCATGTGTAGGTGGGAGCATCGCCTACTCACCACACATGATGCTTAGAGCTCTGTCGTACGAGGTGTTTACCAAGAGAATTCTAGAGCTAGCTTGATTTTCAAACCATCTCTATTTTCGGGTTTAGGAACCTTAATTGCGTATCTTGAATCGCGTGAATTGGTGAAAATGTGATTTAGCTCGAGTCATGAGTGCTAGTGATTCCTAGACCTAGCCTATCTTTTTCCTAGTTTATTCGTTTTAATTTAGCCTTTCTTTTCCACCGTTTCAAAGTAAAACTCGGTTGGCTACCTAATAGCAGAAACCCTTGCTTACACCTACAAATCCAACCAAGTCATAACATAATTCCCATGGGTACGATCCCGATCTTCCAGATTATTATGCTTCAAATGACGTATTAAGCCCTACGCTTGGGGCGTTATTCCTTTTATCGGAGAAAACGAAGCAGGTGTTAAGGTCCCTCCATAAGATGTGGCTGCCCTTGCCCAAGTTATGGGTTACAAGGTAGAATCCCTACCTATTAAATATCTTGGCCTGCCTTTAGGCGCGAACCCAAGGAGGATTAAAACTTGGGAACCTGTCATTGATAGAATTCAGCAGAAACTTATGCTTTGTTTGGATTGGGATTTGAAAAGTGTTTTTGAGAAATAGTAGGGATAATGAGTGGAGAGAGATAGAGAGAAAAAGGTGGAAAGTAGGGGGAATCTAGGAGGAATTTTTTGAAAAATTCTTTTTGAATTGCGAAGGGAACAAGGCATTAATGTGTGGAGTGGTAGGTGCATGTCCACTGGAGGTCGCCTCACCCTCCTCAATTCCAACATGAACACCTTGCCAATCTACTTTATGTCATTGTTCAAGATGCCGGTGGCTGTTGCTAAAACTCTAGAGAAAATGCAGAGGCATTTTTTCTGGGGAGATGAAGCAAGTAAAAAGAAGTTGCACCTGGTGAAGTGGGAGCGAATTACCAAGAGTAAAGTGAATGGGGGATTAAAGGTGAAGAAATTATTGCAGCAGAATGTGGCACTCCTAGCCAAGTGGTGGTGGAGGTTTAGTAATGACAAGGAATCTCTTTGGGTTAGAGTTACTAGAGGAAAATACAAGTTGGACCGATTGTGTTGGCTGCCCTATACTCCGAGCTCAGGTTCAATTTCTACCATTTGGAGAGATATATGCTCTATTAGAGACAATGAATCTTGCCTTGGAAAGGTTATTCAGGAGGGTTTCCGTGTGCAGGTCAATTCTGGGTGTGACACTTCGTTTTGGAATCACGTATGGCTGGGGAATAAAGCTTTCAAAGAGGAATATCCACGACTATTCTCGATATCTGATCTATAGAATGACATGGTTAGTTTAGTGGGGGAGGGTGCAGAAAATGGACGGTGGAACTTGTTGTTTAGACGAAGGCTATTTGATTGGGAGAATCAACAACAGGATGAACTAAAGCTGAGACTACAGAATGTGACTCTAGACCCATCCAAACAGGATTGTTTACACTGGGTCTAGACAGCAGATAGGTGCTTTTCGGTGAGGTCAGCTTATAAACAAGGGGAGCAATTGATGAGTCAGTCAAGGAATGCAATACTGGGCTCTCTATGGAAGAACTTAAGCCCTCCAAAGGTGGAAATTTTTTCATGGCTAGCTGTCCAAGACCGAGTGGCAACGAGGTCAGTTCTACAAAGTCAAAACATTCTAACAGATTCCCAACTACTGGTATGTCCCTTTTACTCTCTACACCTGGAAACTCCCCAACACCTACTCTTTCATTGTCAATTCTCATGGGATGTTTGGTCTCTGATTTTGGATTGGTGGCATGTTAAATGGGTGTGCCCTTCCTCGGTAGAGGCTTTGGCTCATTGGTGGTTTGGGAATAGGTTTCGAAACTTAGAGAAAGAAATTTGGGAGTCTTGTTTTTATGCAACACTTTGGTCGTTATGGCTAGTGCAGAATGATTATATCTTCAATTATGCTTCGACGCTGGTTTGGGATGTAGCAGATCTTGTTAAAACAAGGGTGTAGCCATGTGGATGAGGACCAAACGCGACATTAAGATATACTCGGTTGAGGAATTTAAGGGGTATTTGGATGGGATTCGGAAATTGAAATTTTAACTTTCTGGTGAGGTGTTTGTATCCAACCTTTGGTTGGATGTTATGGTGGTGTTCGCTTGTTTTGTGGTTTTGTTTCTTTGAAAGGCATCTTTTGTTGTCTCTTTTTCTCGATGTATCCCTTCGAGCTTAATAAAAATCTTCGTTTGCGGATCAAAAAAAAAACTTTCTTTTATTTATTCAACTGCTATAATGTATTTAATAACTTTCTTTATTTATCTTTTTGAAGAGCAACTTTCTTTTATTTTTAGTAACTTTCTCCTCAAATTTTGAACCTTTGATTTCCCGAAATCTGTCTTCTATTTCCATAGGTATAGTAAATCAAGTCAATGAATCAAAAAGATTTAGGAAAATGATTAGACAGACAAATTAAAATCTTAATTTTAAAGTTTGTAATGGTGATCAGTACCAAACGAATATATAATATTTCATTATTTTTATAAGTACTAACACTAATAGGGAAAAAAAAAAAAAAACAATGGTAGAGAAGTTGATATTTTGTTGTCTCAAATACATTAGTCATACTTCTCTGTTCCAAAAAAAATACATTAGTCATACTTCACATTAATTTTAAGAAAGAGACAAATAAATTGATAGGTGTCATTGTGCTTAAAGATCAACTGGAATACTTAGGCTCCGTTCCAGAACACAGAATAAATACTTATTTTTTAAGAAGGCAATTTCAAGCTAAAAAATAAAGGGCTTAATGAAATCTAAAAATATGCAATATGGATCTTGTTTGAAAGATCTCGATGGGATCTTTAATACGGTGCAAAAAAAATTAAAAAATTATTTTTCATTTATATTATTTTTGAGTTTGAAAATGTGAAATAAGTACTTATTTTTTAAGAAGGTGTTCTGGAACGGAGCCTTAAAACCTGGCGTAACTTTCAAATTTATGAGTTGTTCAGTTCTACTTCTTAATTAATGAGTTGTTTGGCGCTGATAATTATTACCTACACCAAATCCAAGTACTCAACGATCTACTAATTAAGGTCCAACCGACTTGACTCACCCAATGACCCAAATTATATGATTATTATTTTCTGTTGTGTATATGTTTTGCTCTGAGCTAGGGTTCAGAACCCAGAAGACAAGTTTGATTGAAAGTGAAGTGATCCGTTAAGTCAAGGTCAAGGTGGGTTGCGCTTAGTTGGAGTACTACGTACTTCGTACATTATATATGCGTATATTTGATATACACACATTTACGTCCTAGCACCAAACTCGTGCTTTGTCCGTGCAAATAAAAGCTATACAACCGTATTTTATGGTGAAAATATGTTCTCCAAATGTTATGTTCACTTTAACATACGGTTGTACATATGTACATGTGTTATGTGGATATATGTGAATGTGTATGTACATATTCAATCCACCTGGTCTTTCTCAGTAATGAACTTCGGCTCGAAGGACCACGAATACACAACAAAAACGTAATAATCACAATTCGCTTGAAGTTATCATCATCGTACACGGCCAGCTCCATTAACACCCCAACTCCATAAATGGCATTGTGACCGGCCCATATTAGAAGCATCACGTAACAGCTTGACCTCACCATGAAAACAAAGAACATGACCGTCTTGTCCGCGATTCGGTTCAATCCGAACCCAATCAGAAGCATAACACAGTCCACGATGGTTTTCTTCAACCATTGGTAGCGACGAGGTCGACCCATTCTCTCCTGTGGACGTTTCCGCTCGGGTATAATTCACACGACGCCCACATGGACAAGGATAACAGATATGTCAATAAATGATCCACTGACGGGATGATTAGCAATTAGCTGGTTCACTTTCTTGATTTGTGAACTCAAGATGACCGAAGTGGTAAAAAGGTTCGCCAAAAAACACTTGATCGCGATGAATACCCTACGGTCCATGGTCACCAAATCTACATAAGAACAAAGAGGCATAAGCAATCCTGCGACAAAAAGGCAGGCATGGTTTGTAATTGACAATGAGGGTTTTTGTACCTTTTGAAAACTAATTGGCTTATTGCGGGCATTATAGGCATGGTTTATGCATGTTCTCTCTACATTTTTGCCTTGCAGATCAAGTAAAAGCGAGGGTACCGTTTCAAGGATATAGGCCATGTGCATTGTTTGTCGTTTGAGAATAAAATGGACAGTGGAAGACATTGGGGAGGATAAGTTTTTTCCCTTATTGGTATAGTACTGCTTTTCTTATGTTAAACTAGGAAAAACTCTCATACGTTGATTTTCTTAATTTTCAGTTGTTTCACGAGTGGGTATTCTGATCGATTTACGTGCATCTCTCGATCGATCTTGAAACCTTAAAATTAATGAAAATACAAACTTTACAGTAGCTCAAGGATTTTCCGTTGGCAACTCGATTGAGAATCGACTATTAGTTTTTGTCGTACAGAATTCGACCATATTTTTTCAATTTTTTTTGAGATGTAACCAAAGTATTGTACTCCATTCAATATGAAGTTCAAGAAAAATCTTTATTGTAAATTGTTAAGGCGGGTTACATGCATGCTGTCAATATTGTCACTTGATAATTATTAAAATGAAGTGGTACAAAAAGGGAATTACGTCCGTGATCTCGATCGACTTTTTCAACCTCCGATCGACCTCTTTCTGGCTGGTGAGCTCCTCTAGATCAGCTAATTAGTCAAGACTAACTAAGGTGGGTGGAAGATCGTGTTTCTATAGACAGCTGATCGACAGTAAACTCAACACTCTTTCTCTAGGCTCGGGGATCGATGATCAGTACCTTTTCTTGCTGCCAGAGCAGGAAGAAGGAGACTTTGGAGAAGAATCTGTTTAAAAATTTGGATTTCCAAAATACTACTTCGCACCCCTGGGAAAGTTTCTCCACAAGTTCGTCAAAAGGTACACGCAAACCTTATTGCGGAAGCGAGGATGCATGGATAATACTGCATGCATGCATATGTAACAACTATATATGGCTCTTTTTCTAAAGTTATACATGTAATGTTATCTCAACCAAGTGGTAAAGCTAACCATAACAATAGCCATCACCATTAGTACCCCAAAAACAACATCTGCGAAGCCTAACTCCATAGAGGGCACTAGGACCCAAATCAATAAGCATCCCATAAAAGATTATATATTATATCGTCATAATAAGGACAAAGAAAACGATTGTGTTGTCTAAGGTAGATTTAGTCTCTCGCTCTCGACCACCACCGCATCTTCCGATGCCAAGGTAAGTTCCCCATTTTTACCATCTATTCCTCGAGTGCAATTTCGCTTATCCCCTAAAAAGTGGGTGAACGCTACTTACTTTTTCATTCGTTATTAGAAACAAGATGTGGAACCTAGCTACCTTTTTAGTACGTACTCATATACTAATTTGGCCCAAATCCGTCCATTTATCACCACTAAATCCAAGTACTCATCTACTAATTAAGGTCAAACCCTGACTCACCCAATGACCCAAATTATATGATCTAAAATCATGTTCATTTTTATATGTACATATACATATAATTAGTAGCGGATCCAAAAATACAACTCAAATGAAATACGTTTTAATTGTTAATTTAAAAAATCTTTTTTGATTACGATTCACAATCGAGTACATAATGTTATATTCAGTATATGTAAAATATAAAACAAATGACTAAATTAACATTAAATTGTACTTTATATATGAATCATTCTTCTTCTTTTTTTTGTGAATAGCAAAGCAAAAAAAATTATTAATAAGAAAAAAAGAATTAAAAAGCAAAGTTCAAGTTGACAAAAAATCAATTGAGCATCTAGTGGGCCAAGCCCAAATTCTTTAACTAGAAGAAGTCACACATAACTTCAAGAATACCTACAACCCTTGTTCGAAATATCATTAAAAACAAGAGAAATTTAAATTACCTCTAAGGATAGAAAAGTACCACTGCATGCATGTTAATTCTCATTAAGGATGAACTCATATTTTATTTACCACTAAAGACGATCACATTATGAAGATTGTCATTTTACCCTTCAATATATAAATATAATTTCAAACTTTATTATTTTTTCCTATTATGGGATAAGGTACCCTTAGGTTCAGGCATTTTTATAGAATTTTGTAGTGCACTTTTCTATTATAGAGTTTTAGTGGTTAGGCACTTTTATAGAGTTTAAGATTTCAGACACTTTCATAGAGTACTCTAGGATTTAGGTTTAAGCAATTTCATAAGATTTAGGATTTTAAGCACTTTCATAGAGTACCTCAGGATTTAGGTTTATGCACATTTTAGTGGTTTAGACAATTTTATAGGGATAATTTTGAAAAAATATTTCAGAAGTACTTAACGGCGTATTTCCGTTTTTTTCCTCAACCTACACGCGAAAACTCCTAAAAACAAAAACTAGCTAGGTTTCAGGTGTTATTACATGGCCGAAACGTGTCTATTTCTGGTTATTCAATTAATTTCTAGCCTCCCTTGTTTATTCTTTGTGTTATCTTTTCCGTATTGTGTTCATCAAGTCGTATTGAATCTATTGATATGTATGTGTTAAATTTTTCCAACCGACTCTAACCCGAATATGACTCCCTTCGTATTTGTTGTTCCTCGTACAATGGAAAAGTAGAGTTGATGTACCCTTTTTGTGTTGGTTTCATTGTGGCGATCAATAATAATGGCATATCCCTCCAATGGGTGATAATCATCACTTCTTTTTTTTGTTTTCGGTAATGCAAGGTGTTCTAGGGCAGTTTAAACGCACCTTGTATTAATTTCTATAACTCCTTTCACAGTCATTCCACACACTTACGTGTAGATGTAGATTGCCCTAAAAGTTGTTGACAAATTGAATCGAACCTATTAGTTTAAGATGGAACATAACACCCAAATCTCAGGCTAAGATCACTTAGCCAACCCATCGGGTTAAATCATCACTTCTTTCTGTCATCTATCTATTGGAAAAGAATATTAGTCAAAGTTGGATGCATAGGAGAGCGAGAAAGGTAAGGTATCTTCATTGTCAGAGTACCACTTTTGGGCATTGTTGGGAGAAAAAAGTTTCAAATGCCATGCATGCCAAAACCCGGCACTTTTTCCCATTTCCTGCCTTTCCCTCATTGCCTTTACTTTTCTTGTTGTTGCAGAAAAGAAGCCTTGGGCTTACCCCAAAAGTTATGCTTTACTTCGGTTTCATCATCAACCTCACATGAACGTTCCTGTTAAAACCTAACACCTCTAACTCTTCCCATGGCATCATCTCACAATAACTTCTTCTTCATTTCGTTATTAATCACAGTTCTAGCTGCAGAAGAAATTAAAGTAGCTCATAGATATGGGCGTTCTCGGAGCTATGGCAAGGAATTTGGATGCACTCGTTGGGTACCCTTTTTTTCTCTCACAAAACTGCTATGTATTATATATGCATGAAAAAATAGGTTGTTGGCTTTCTTTTCTTTTTTGGTTTGACGGTCAAAGATGACCGAGTCTGTTTATGACTTCGACTGTTGCCCTCTCAGTCAGGTCAAAGGTAGATTATCCGCATCGGAACTTGAGTTGTTTTTATCCATATGCATGGAAATTCTTCAAATTCATGTGATATCACCTCCGTTGGCAATTAGTGTTGGTGAATTATTGTATGTGATTCTCGGTCCCATGCACTCTGTCTCATCCTTTGTCACCTTTTAGATAGGTAATCAAGTAAAAATAAGTGATAGAAAAGTATGATGGGACAAGAAAGCGGATAAGGATTTGAAATCTGAAGTACTATTGATGAACTTAGAATGAATGTTTTAGAGCAAGTTTATCAGTCATTTGCTAAAAAACCTCTTGAACAGTGCAAATTTTTTATTTCTATTCACATTTCTTTCAACACTATACAAATACAATCTATTTTAGCTATTTTTTATTAAAATACTAATTTTCTTTTTCATGTGTGTACACAAGGAGGGAAGGATGGGACAAAGAGAAGAGGAAAGAGAAAAGAAAAACTAATACAATAATGGGTACATAATAAACAGTTCGTAAGTATATTTAGTTAACTTTTTTTACAAAAGGATAATAGCTTCCTCTTTACCTAAGCTGGTGCAGTGCCCATTTTGAGATTTTGCTAAGGTAAAATACCCAAAATACTATTTTAGCTGGACTGATAAACTTGCTCTTAGAAGTACTACTAATATTAATAAAATCATGATAGATGAAAGAAAAGAATGATTTTCTTGAATTTTTTACGTTCAAAGCATGTTATTGTGTAAGACGTGTTTCGATGTACCCTTTTGTTGAGTTCTAATAAAAATAATTTGCCGATCAAAAAAAATACTAATTTTTATAGCTCATGTTATGAGATTAATTTGGGGGGCCAATATACAAATGCGTACGAGTTTTTTGGTCCGGCTATTGAATTATTGAGGCCGAATCTATTAACTTTGTGCTCCGAAAAAGCTCGATGCAGAAGTTATAAATTTGGTGCTAGATATGAAAAATATTTATAATAGACACTTGTCTAACCGTTTCGTTTTTTGGTTGTAAACCAGGCCAGGACTGATGCTTCTTTATCCCTTGTAAGTTAAAATTATTCAATTTCCTTTATTTGTCAGATTTACGACTCGTTAAAAAAAAAAAAAAAGGGAAAAGAATTATTGCACGACTAAAATAGGTATCAAATGAATCAAACAGATACGCATCAGTGCGAGCCATCGAGAGCCCTACAACACTAGATGATCAACAATGGCTAACCTACTGGGTTCTCTACTCACTCATAACACTCTTCGAGCTATCCTGTTGGAAGGTCCTACAATGGTAAGTAATTGTCTCTGATTTTTCGTATCCAAAGTACATAAATATAATGCTAAATTAATCAAATTAATAACGTTTCAAATGTTGTGCCGGCCTGTGTTTTTTTCTGGACGGAAAAAGGAAAAAAGAACGGATCAGTAAGCTAAACACACGTGTACACACTACGCAATGAACAATCAAGAAAACGCTCTCCAATTGTGTAACTTTTAACGGATCACACTAGTTTTCATTATTTATCGGACGAAAAAAGATTGAACAAACCACAATGGCTACCTAAAACATATATGCAGTTATATCATAGGGTTTACATGATCACCAATTACCGCAATACCCATGTTAAAGTTTCTCCAGATACTTGAAACCCCGACATAGTCAGCGAACTGGCAATCTGAAATAGCACCACGCTTTACATACCAAACGTCGTTGGAGTCACAGTGTATTCTATATTTACGAACCCAAGTTACCCAATATATGACAACTTATGAATTGTTTTGTTGCGCGCGGCAGTATTACTGTTTCCAAACTTGATGGTTTTTTCTCGCTTTTTCTTTTATTTTGGTCATCCAATTTCTTTAATTTTCATGAATGACATGCATGCAGGCTGCCGTTTTGGCCATACTTGAAGCTGGTGTTCTGCATGTGGTTGATGTTACCGTTCTTCAATGGGGCAGCTTACATATACGCAAACATTGTACGAAGGTATGTCAAAGTTGGAAGCTATGTGAGCTCTAATCACTCTGAGAGCCATAGGAAAGCCCTTCAGATGATGAGCCTCGACGCTAGGAAATCTGTGGAGATGTACATTGAAAAATATGGAGAAGATGCCTTTGACCGAGTCGTTAAAGCGGTAAGCATCCTATTGACATAACTGTGTCCACAATCGCGTCCAGAAAATTGTGTTCCTAGACTTGTTTGTACTATTTATAATACGTCTCTCAAAAAATTATTTCTAGTTCCCGTGACACCTTCCCACAACCACACATTGAGGTTCATCTATGCGTGGTGATGGACAAGTCTCAAGCACCACGTAGCTACATCTCTCTCTCTCTCTCTCTCTCTCTCTCTACGCATACAAAAACACGACATGCTAATTTCATATATCAATCGAGTTGTTTTGCAGGCTGAAAAAGAAGCAAAGAAACATTGAGGAGCGAGACTGGGCTGAATCTTTGGACTGGATAATCCCTTGTGTGTCATTTTACATGTAACGGAAAAGAAAACAATGAGATGGTATATTGTGAGAATGATACGTACGTACATGCAAACATTTTAGATACCGACAACATATTTGTGTGGTTCCTTGATGTACTATGATATAGAATCTTTTGACTTGTAAGTCAAGTTAGCTAGGTGAATAATTGTTGAGCCTTCTGATTTTGTATGGGTGTTTTAGCTATTAAAAACACAGAGAAATGCTCAAATCTGAGATCAAGAGGGAAAAACCCTAACGGAAAAGAAGGGAATATTATTGAAAACGAAAAAAATTATCATCGGGAAAGAAGGAAAATACCCATCAAGAGTAAAGCTCTTTCCTTCCACCGCCACATTAGGGTGATGAAAAGTGAAAACCTTAGGGTGAGGGAGGGGAAGAAGAGAGAAGGCGTCTAGAGTTTTTTTTTTTTTTTTCCTTGAGAGAGATAGGAATTTGCTAACTAACGAAAGCAACAATGGGTGTTTGTGTTTGGATGTGCCAACATATATATGTGGTTCCCGGTGTTTTTTTTTTTGCCGATTTATCGCTGATACTCTTAATATCACGTTCTAAACACATTAAGCGGCTCGGATTATCGAAATTCAATCGGAAAAGAGAAGGTGCGGACGGGTGTAGATGGAAAAAGGTTTGAACTTGAACCGAATTGTGTATATATATATTGTCGTCTTTTCTTTTTTTCAAATCGCATGAACAGTGTAGCAGGCATGTATTCAAGTCCAAGCATTGATTGTGGAATTCGGGACCATATATCCTGTCAAATGTTGTACTGCTAGGAACATTTTCGGAGGTTTTGCCATTTCGGTAACGCTAAGTTCATATATGTTTTAGCGTGTTGTCAGAATTGAATATGCGCTATAACTAATCGATTTTGGACTATCAAATTTCTTAATAATATTTTTTCCGTTTCAACAAAAAAAAACACTAATCAATTTTTGCTTAATGCTGCAAATATAATTTTATCAGTTTCCTCTTGTGACTTAGGATGAAAGATATCGATTGTCTTGTGATTTACTTATTTTTATTTGTTAGATAATTAGTTTGGCTTTGTCCAAATTTTTTGTAATGATCTCCGTTTTATAAGTGTCGCTCGGCATTTATCAATACAATCTTTTCACTTTTGACAAAAAAAAAATTATATATATATATATACACACACACACACACACACGCACAACGAATCTAATCCTTTTCTTCGTCGATTTATTTTCGAAGCTTCTCCCTGAAAAAAACTATTATCCGTAAAAGAAAATGCCTTACACGTTCAATTTTATGCCAAATGATACTGATAATAGAATTCATAAGATAAAATTCCAATACTTACATATCTTTCTCAACAAGAAGTCTACGAAACTTACAATTTATGAAGAATTGAAGAAAAGGTTAATTAAGAAAGAAGTATCGTGGCAAAATTATTAACATACATGATAAAAATTTTGTTAGGTTTTGCTGTCGGTCCTTTGGTTGGCTTTGATTTCTTACTTTTTGTCTATTTTCGCTTTTTGTGGAGTTTTGTTCCTTTGGGGTTTGGTTAGGAGTTTTTTGTTTAGGTTTTGGAGTTGCGGTTTGCTCTTGCTTTTTTGGAGTTTTGGGTTTTGGGTTTGGTTTTGGTTGTCTTTAGTATAGGCTTTCCTCAAGTTTTGCTATTTTGATTGGCACCTTCCCGGCCCTTTTTGGTGGTCTTGGGTGATTTTTGCTAGTGTGTTCTTGTTCTTTTTAATTTTTGTAATCGTTTATAAAGATTAATAAAATCTTTTGGAAAAATGACGGCTCAGAACATGTTTTGATATTAATACCCGCTAAGGACAAGTTAAGAACATTTGTTAATGCTGAAAATGTCCTTGACGGATATTAATTATAAAAACACATCATTGGCCGTCATTTTCCCAAATCTTTTTGCTTAGCAAAAAAAAAAAAAGAAAAACAAACATCATCTATAAAAATAGCCCAATGCCGAATATCTATCATAGCCTTACATGCATGTTCCAGATCGCCGAAAAGCTCATTCATTCATCAAAAACATAGAAGATGATGGTTGTATTTGGTTGGGAGTTTAGTTTAGTTTAATTTTGGTAGTGAGTGGAGAGAGAAATAAAGTAATGATTGAAAATAGGGGTAATGATTGGAGAGAGATAGAGAGAGATGAGAAACTAATAATTGAAAAAATAGGGTAATGATTGAGAAAAGAAATAGGGTAATGATTGGTTTTCAAAACTAAAACTAAACAGAAAGGGCAACCGAAATATCTATAAACTTTACCACAAGTGTTAAATTTACTAATAGGATGAGTTTGTAAAATCTTAAAAGTGGTAAATTTTACATCAAAAAGGTGGATAAACTCAAAAAATCTTAAAAGCGGTAAATTTTACATCAACATGAAAAATTTGTCAAAAGGGGGATAAACTCAGAAAATCTTAAAAGTGGTAAATTTTACATCAACATGAAAATTTTGTCAAAAGGGGGATAAACTCAAAAAGTATGACTAAATTACCGAAATAGTAAATCTACAGACCTAACTGGTATAAATTAGCGGATAAAAAAAATGTGGTACAAATTCGAAAAGGATGATAAGAGCTCATGGCTTTTCTGTCTCAGTGGACAAAAGAAAGTGGGTCTAAATCAGGATTTTATTTCGAATGGGATAAAAAGTCTTTAAACCATTGCCGATTATGATCATTTTTTTTTGCTAAGCAAAAAGAATTTATTAATATTTATAAAGAATTACAGAGATTAAAAATCAAGGGCACACCGGCAAGAAGCCACCGGAGACCTAAGGGGAGGCCATTGCCTATTATCATTAGATAATAACAAAGAAAATCTCTCAGTACGTATAATCTATGATCTAATTGTTACACAATCTTATGATTTATCCAAAGTTCACCTGCCCATTCGAAACCCCATCGTAATTATCGGCTAGCGTTATTGTCCTTCTATTTATTTCTCTATCAAATGCGAAGAAGTACGTGCCATCAATATTTAGCAGAGGCTATATTAGATAACCTTCCAACCTACCAAAAAAAAACAAAGATGAACTTCACCAAGAAGTGGCAAGGAGCGCACAGACCTTAGTCCAAACCCACTACTACCGCTAATTCAACGATTGACAAACTAGGAATCGATTGCTGGATGGATGGATGGACAGAAGTAATCGCCCACGCAAAATTCAAAAAAATATTTTACTACTTGAATAGTAAAATTTGATCGAAATACTCCATTCGTCCATTTTTAAGAGTTCTGCTTCGTAATTCCAACTTATTAATTAAAAAGACATCATTATTATACTTTTCACGTCAATTTTTTTCTTCACTTTTCCTATTTACCCATCATCATTACACTTTTACTTACTAACTTTTTAGAATGGAATCTACTTTTAGGGGACAAAATAGACAATTCACCAATTTTTACCCACTAACTTTACAAAATGAACACTTATTAAGGGACAGCCCAAAATGGAATACCGGACTCTAAAAAGGGACGGAAGGAGTAATAAAATTAATCCAATTCGCACGCCCTCTCAAGTAGAGCATTTTACTTTATGATCACGAATTCACGATCTATTTTATCATCTATTGATTCGCTTCTGGCCCTTCTCCTGTGTGCGTCCATGTCACCAACGGGTCACAAGCACCAAAACTAGGCAAGCCCCATAGCTCACCGTTGGGGACCTCTATGTTCAACTTACCAAATTTTTTGCAACCACTATTCAAACAGCTCACCACCAGTCACCGTTGAAGATGCTCTGAGACTGTTTTTTTTTTAAGGCGAAAAAGATTTATTAATCTTTGAAAGCAAATTACAAAGATTAAAATTATCCTAAGTGCAAAGCATCAAGTCGGAGAAGAGCAAACTCACAAAGAGGCAACAAACAACTCCAACAATCATATGCTGCACGCTAAGACACAAAGGGAGAAAACAACAATTCCCAAAGTTGGCAAGAAGCCAACAAAAACAAAACAACACGTCTTCCAAAGAGACACCTGACACCTAAGATTCAAAACAACACCCACAAGACACCTAAAACTTCAAAACAACACCCAAGAGACACCTCCCAAACTAACTCCTCAAAATAGAAAAGAATTATCAGAAGACAACATGGCTCTATAATTCTCCTCATCAACTTCCACCATTTGCTCAATCCTTTTGATCACATCCTCCTCCTTACCATCATAACCAATACATATCTTCTTCTGAGAGTCCCAAATTGCCCCAGCCTCATCAAGTGCCCATATTGCTTGAGACTCATCAAGAATGAGTCTATTTGTATTGTTATTATCTTCAGAAGATAAAGCGGCCGCTATTATTGCCGACTTAAACGGAGCACATTTTTTCTTCTTCCTGCCGCCTCTTTTCTTGAATTTCAGAATGCCCAACATATATTCAACCAACTTCTGTTTCCATTTTGCTTTCCCAATATCCTCCACCAGTGCAGTTGAATTAAGATCCACAAAAAGCTAGATACCATTACTAGGATCAACCACATCCTCATTGTTTAAAAAGCCCACTTCTGAAAGATTCCAAAAGCCATTGTCAAACTTCGCAACATCCTCCACGATTTGGATTGTATGCTTTGCAATAATTTTGCCATCCTCACTACCCATAAAAGACTCCAAAGCTTTAGAGTCAGCTACAAACAGATTTTCACCATCAAGGTCACCCTCATTGAGCTTCGAGTCAGCCCACCACTTACTAGAGAGTTTTCGCAAATGGTTTCACTCCCTTGGACTACATTAAGCTCTGCATCGGAAGAGGACCCATTAGTTTCACTAACCCGTGATTCCGTCGGACACACAAACACCGGTATATCTGTCACTAGTTCCATTACCTCAGAAGCTCCAGAGAGCTTTTCTATTTCTCTACTTGCAGTACATGTACTAATTAAGAGCTACAAAATTGTAACCCTCAGAAATGAATGCTTCAGGCTGATTTGGACACATTGTCCTCAAGCAAAAACTGTTGACATTATAGAATTACAAGCAGTAGTTTCCCTTTGCTGATGCTTTGTTCACTTAAGAAATGAAAAACGCACTGATAGGGGAAGACCGAAAAGGAACTGTTATAAATCAAGAAAACTTAGAAATACAAGTCACAGAAAAAGCAATGGAGTTGCTTTTCGTCCGCATCTCTTGAAATCAAAAGCCCTAACAAATTTCCCCATGGGAACTCATATCATTAGATTAAGATTAATCAGACTACAAAAAGAAAGAAAGATTGTTTTAGCACATTAAAGGAGTTTAGTCGTTTCACCAATTACAAGGTCATTGCAGAAGAGTTTGAAGTTCAAAACAAGTTAAGTCTACCAATAAGAAGGAATTTCATGCAGAAAACAACTTATAGTGACTCATATTACATAGCCAACAAATGAACACACAACAACAACAACAACAACAACAACAACAAAAACATAATTTAACATGACTTCGGCAATTTACACGTGTTACAGATGCAAACTCTGGACATGAAAAGCTCTGCGTTGGCCTTGAACTGCACAGCCCAAGAGTAGTACACAATGATCCTGGAAAACCAAAGAAGCATTCCTGGTGCCTTAGAAAATGTAACATCAAGGCAGCATGAGAAAATTTGATGGGAAGCAAAATTGCCATGGGTATGAACAGACTTACTTCTAAAACCTGTAAATCTGTGCTGATTTCATCTCAGGTTCTGAAGCCCTGCCAGAACTAGTCACAGCAGCAAAAGGAATGGATGAAAATGTTGCCCTGGAGTTATCTTGATTCATATCTGAACTGGGTTTAAGTATGTGCTTTGCTCCAGCGCTTAGTCTAATTGGACCTGATTTTTCAATCTCATCTGTCGTCCGAATCTCAGTCTCCCCATATTCTGTACTGCTTGGTTTATCTCTGATAGAGACTTGTTCAACTGCAGCCATGGTACCATTTAGGGGTTTTTCAGCACCGGATCCTTCTTCCACCGTCAAGTTAGGTATCTTAGTCGGCTTTAGAGAATTGGATGATGATCTAGCCGCAGGTCTCTTCCTAATGTTCTTTCTATGACCACTCACTCTAGGGCTCACTCTCTCTTTGAACTTCATTCTCTCTCCATGATTCTTACCAACGGAAGCAATTGGTATAAATTCACGACAGAGTGGCATGAGCGGCGGGCCAAGTGAATTCTTCACTGCAGAGTCAGAAAACGCAGGATTATGTGGATAAGGCTGAAAGTTAGATCCATACATGGTGGAGGCATGAATTCCGCCTCCCACATCAAGATAAGAGTGAAAAGAACCAATGGGTGTTTCCTTCTGTTGTGTTGCATTTATCAACCATGGGGGCAAGCTAGTAGGAGGGTTCCGCAACCAAGAAGGTTGGACATGCTCTCCACTATCTGGATGCAAGAAAGGTAACTCCATGGCCGACTTCGTTGCATGGGGTAGTTTCTGCCTATTTTGCAGGTCAGCAGACTTTGAAGTCATATGACTCATGTACCCTTGAGGAGTGGAAGCAAACATTTGAATTTGCGAGTTGGCTTTCGATGATTCGTACCCAATTGTAAAGCTATCTCGGAAAAGAGGAGCCGGGCTATATAATGGAGGGGAAGCCGATGAAGGTATATAAGGATGCAATGTAGAAACGCGACTTCCATAGGTGTGGTAAGGGTGAGAAAACATAGAAGCTGGGGGTTTCATCAGTAGGCCATTTTGTGATGCCTGATAGATATGAAATTCAGACAAGTACGGAACATTTTCTTTCAACTTTCCGGAACCTGGAAGCGGTCTCTCTAATGAGGAGCAGCCAATAGCAGTGTTGGAAGGACGATGCTCTGCTATGATCTGCTTGTCAGTCCAAATCTTTCCATCCTCAAATGCTTGCAAGTCTTGGCTACTTCTACCGACTGTAAACTCTTTACCCATCAGCCGCATTGTCGGTTGAGACACATGAATTGCCACATCGTTGGGGTTCCCCTGTTGAAAGCCCTTTCCATCTCCAATTTCGGTCTGAACCTGGTTATACTGTTTATGCCAATGAATGTTATTGTTTTTCACTAACTCCAAATCTGATGCGAGGTCATAGACAGATTGGTTTGATTCTCGTGCAGGGTCAAAACAGTGCACACCAGTACCTTGGATACTACTTTGACCTGTCCTAGATGTTACGGGGAAGTTGAGATTCCCTTTCATACTGCTACAGACGGGAAACACGTTTATCTGGTCCTTTGTTAGTGCACCGCCATTATTCCGCAGTGTAAAATTTGGAAGGGCCAAATAGGAAGAGCCCGTTACTGTACCACTTGAATTTAACGGGATTAGTTCCCCTTGTGAGTTCAGTGGTAAACCGAAGAAACCTTGATCCACACATTTTCCTTCACCCATAGCTGCTCTTTGCTTCCAGTCTGGAAAGGTAGATATACTGCGCATCAATTCCTTGGGAGTGAAATGACAGAATGATTGGTATTGCATAGCATGGTTAGGATAAGTTACATTTGTGGTCTGTGGTGGAAACGGCAGCTTTCCATTTTCATTTCCATTCATGGCAAAGGAAGATGGTGACGGACGAGAAGATGATTTTACATACTCCAAGGAACACGCAGCAGCAGCAGCAGTATGAATAAGATCCGTAGAGTGTGATTCAATCAACCCATCACTCATGCAGTTGGAAGGTCTTACAATATCTGCACGCACTTCGGTATGAACAACGGGATCATACCTTTGTTTTAGCAAAGAAGGGAATCTCAGGGAGCAGTCATATGAGGGGTCATGTGATGAATCTCTGTAACCTTGATTAAATGTTCCAAAATTTTCATTATTCGGTGCAACTTGATTTACAGTTACTGAACCCTTGGAGAAATGTTCTTCATGACCCATAGGTGGCTTCAGAAAATTCTGTGTATCAAACAACTTCCTTGTACTTGAAGGTTTAACTTGAACCTCTGTCTCATTATTTGAGCTGATAGAAACATCTTCCTCCTCACTTTCATTCACCTCAGCAATCGTCAAATTTTTACCCCTTTCCGTTTCATGATCCTTGGTGGAAGCAGCAGAAAATGCATTTGAATTTGAACTGCTAACACTTTGCCATTTAGGACACTGTGAAGAAGGAGGCTTGCTTCTTGGTCCCCGTATGTCATTCATGTCTGAGAACCTGACATGCCTGTCAGATTGGGGAGTACTATATTGACTAAACTGACCAGCAATCTGTGAGTTGCATAACGTGGAATGCTCCCCTACAAACCCCTTTTTGTGATTCTTGAGAATCCCGCGAACATGAAAACCTGATTTTTTATGCTTGACCAACTTGGAAGGTTTTCCAAGTTTTTTCTTCTGTGTAGCTAAACATTTTACTGTTGGTTTCTTCTCGCGAATAGACACAGCATCCGGAATGCCCTTGGCTAACCCCTCAATACAAAATGAGCTATTCGGTTTTGAGGAGAAAACCATCCGAGATTGCAGTTTCAGCTTATGAGGTTTCTCCTGAGAACACAAAGAGAAAACAAAAAATGCAGCTTAACTCGGCAATTTCAACTCAATAAAATTATGAACTGCATTCATCATCTGAATTATCAAAATGAATTCTGAGAAGAAAACATGTTCACCAAGTTTCAGGTTCAAAACACATCTCTAGGTTTTGGGCATGAAGATGAAGCAATCAGAAGAGTTTAACATGATTGCTTATATTTATGCATGTGCATTCAATGAGGAATATCAGCAAGTACTCAAATTTAAGACTTTGATTCCTTATGGTTTCATAAGTTTTCTTTCTCTCAGGGAAAAACAAGCAAGAGTTTTAACCATTATACTACAGAATACAGCAGATATAAGCATACAATATAGAAACGGGCCGTGAAAGCGCCAAAGCTTCTGTATAAATGTTATTCCTCATGGTGAATTGTAAAATTTTAAATCATAGAACACCGATTTTCTAAGCATTTCCAAAACACATCCATCTCTGAAGAATCACTCCAATTTTAATGTTCCATCGGAGTTCATGTCCAAACTACGGTAGATCAAATTACCACCTGGGCTTTGTGGCTAGCCTGCACTTATCTCAGTCAAAAGCCTAAGCCCTTTCTTCTTAGTCAACTCGTTTCCAAACACATTTTGCACCATTTTGTGGGCATACTTGCCAACATAGAATTACTTTGCCTTTCATGGTCGCTGTGATCTGATTTGCATCATATAGCTAGATCCGATTTAGCTTAGACTTGAAAAAAGTTTTCATACTAAAAATTTGAGATGCTTTCAACCCAAGGTGATACAATAAACTAAGGGAGTGTTGTTAGGCAATCCGTTCCCAGAGGCAAGCGCCCTGGGCATAGGCCCACCAGGCAACCGCCTTGGGCTTTCAATTTTCGGCCCAATTATAGGGCCTCAAAATGCCAAAATATATTCAATATTATGTATGTCAAATATTTTCCAAATGGGTGAGTGCAGTATGGCAGTAAGTTCCATGCTCTTTTACCATGATGTTGCAAGTTCGATCCCTGCTCCTTCCATTTTTTTCGTGAACAATTGTTGAAGTTGTACTAAAAAATTCAAACATCATGGCCTTAAGACTTGAACTCGCGTGATCTATGGGTACAGAAAAGATGTCCCAAGCAGTGTCCTGAGCCACAAGATAATTTCGCTTCTCATTTTGATTAACTAATTTATATAGAAAAACATAAAAGACCCAATTTCCAAACCCTACCTAGGGCCTTGAAAATCTCAGGGCGGGGCCTGCTTAGAGGTCAACGCAAGGTGCCTAGAACATTCCAAACTCATATTAGTAGAAATCAAAATAGAAGTCTTTTCGCCGAGCAAAAAAAAAAAATAGAAGTCTTTTCCCAAAATTAGGCATTGGCTCAAGCATGTGTTTTCCAAAACATAACAACTTTAAGAAACTAAATCCGTGACAAAGTGTAAGAATCTATTTATCCCTGGGAATAGGTTTAGAATGACCTAATATACCTGAACTCAATGTCAGATAGTGGCTCCTAGTCCTTTCAAAGTTAATGGCACAAGTCATAGTTGTTCAACTCAATTTGACTTGTTCCATCAAAGCCAAGAATTATAGAACATGCATGACATGTGGTGTTACATGGACTCAGGTAGAGCAGCGGGTACATGCATGTGTCGGAGAGTAGGATTCATCTAGTTCTCGTGGCAAAGACAAGGAAGAAACACTACAAAATCTTAATGTTTCTTAGTATTTTTTTTTTTTATCTGCAAAAGTAACAATTTTATTAAGGGAAAGAGGGAAAGAGAATTCCAACCAAAGGTTGAAAGATATATCCAAAGGCAATGCCCACAACACCTGATGGCCTAAACGCCCAAATAAAACAAATAAAGCCCAAATACATCGATGGACTAAAAAGCCTAGATTTTACAATAAAGCACAAAAAGATAACATCACCCACCAAAGTGGGCACGGCCCAGCAGCCCAAGAAACCCAAAACAAACCCTAGTCAGATTCCCCCATCCCTACCGCCCGCCTCAGCCACCCACCGAACAGACAGTAGCAACCCAATCGCCAACCAAGCACCTCCGTTCACCACCATGACACCACTAGCCAACCCAAATTGGAGAAAACAACCAACGATCAAAACAACCAAGCCACTGCCACGGAAGCTCACCAAAGCCATTAGGCAAAAACCAAGGCGCTCAACAGCAGACCTAGCAAGAGCCACATCACCCGTGCCGCCCCACCCCTCGAACCCCTTGCTGTTAGGCAAAAGTCGAAGCCTCAGGTGGCCAAACCGACCGGACATCAAGGAGGAGGACTCACGGCTGTGGTCAGGGGAAGGATGCGAACAATAGCAAAGCAGCAACCAACACAGATCTGGGGTCAAAATAAAGGAGGGGAGAGGTAGAAGGAAGAGGGAGCTGGACTAGGAACCCCAGCAAAGATCGCCAAGTAATTGCCAAATCGGCACCCACAAATGATCTGAAAAGTAACCGAACGTCGAGATCCATGACTCCGGCATTGAGCCACCTACACTGCCGCCTCCAACCGCTCTACTATAATCACCGATCAATTTTGAACTACAGAAAAGATCAGAAAAAAGGAAAGGGGGGGCAAAATAGAGAGGGGGGAGGAGGCGCGGCGCAAAACCCTAGGTTTTGAAGCTTCTAGAGAGAGAAAGAAGGGGGGGTGTTTCTAGAGAGAAGGGAGAGAGAGAAACCAATATAAAATAATGTTTCTTAGTATCTTTTGCTTACTATTAATGCTAAATCAAATTTAGAAGGTGCCATATACCACTTCATGGGTAACATAATAGTTTTTATCGGAGGTAGTTTCTTTCAAATGGCATGCATTCAGTTATGTTTAGCGATCTTCAGTTAACGAGGAACGATTTCTAAATGATGGAACACTTATAACCAGGAGTTCGTGAAAAGCGTATGATGTTATGGCTTTGAGAATCACATACTTAGACCATTGAGTGTTTTTATTTGTCTTTCTTTTGATAAAGGGTTGTGCTTCTAAGTATTTTGGCCGTATCTTTTCACCCTTAATAATTAGTGCTTTGGTTTTCAAATTTTTGGAAATAGAATTTTAGAAAACACTAGCAAAATTGCACGAACACAAGCCCTGCCCATGCAAATGGTTTTGAGGCCTTTTCACTCTGAAGCACCAACACTCCTAAAGGCCAGTGTGTTTAGGGATATGATCACAAAAAAACGTATTAAATTTAATTAATTTTTTAGGAGAGACAACGGGGACATGGGGAGGACAAGGCAGGGATAGGAGAGGGACACGTATAAGGACACGGTACGGGTTAAATATGCTTTCTTATAATATTTTGGGGGTAAATGTGTAGTACTTCAAATATTTGAGGTTAACAGTATAATATGATGTATATATGATGCTTGTATATGTAATTATGTATGAATGTATGTATGTATATACAACAACTCTTTTTCATGCTTCTACTTACGATTTTTTTCCACTAGTATAAACTAAATATTGTTTAGATATTTACTTTTGTCGTGTCCCCTCTCGTGCATGTGTTCCCATTTTTATAGAAATCTCGAATGCCGTGTGTGAGTGTGTCGTGTCCATGTTCGTATCCGTGCAACATAGCTGTTCTGTAACTAACTTTTTATTTCCTCAACCCAATTTGCAATAGGTCAACAACTCTAATAATGGTGAACCCTAAACGCCCATCTTCTTCTTGGCATTTTTTTTTAATTTCCCAATAGCTTCACATACTTGAGGCAAAGTAGGTACATCCCACACACGGGTCATACAAGAATTAACATTCTTGACGTCTCGCTTAAATGCATAGACTACGTAAACATGGCCAGTTACCCTCAAGAAGTTTGTCCTAGTCCATGAAGCACCGATACTCCTAGAGGCCGACGTGTCTCCGTGTTTGACATGGAAACACACAGGCATAGTTTTAAATAGCGGTAGCAAACTGTGTAGCGGTAACCGTATAAGTGTAGCAGTAGCGGGAGTATCAAATAATACATAGCGGGATTCGGGTGTAGTGGTCATGAATTTTTTGAAATTGTTTTCGGAGCCAAAGCACCTATAGCAGTCATGTGGTGGGAAAAAAAATTAAAAATTGAATATAAAGCGACATGTAGCGGGAACCGGCCGATACAGATATGAATTTTGGGTAGCACCGATGTAGCGGTACCAAAGGTCTGAAAAACTGCTACGTAAAGGCCCATACGCTACCTACCCGACTAGTTTTAAATCTGTGCACACAGGGTAAATGGTGAACTACGTATGGGATACCCCAAGTTGCATGTCCATTAAATGTAATAAATTTTTTAGGGGGATATGCCAAGGACACGGGAGGGACACTTATAGTAATATAGCAGGGATAAATATGCAATTTCTTAAACTTTTTGGTTGTTAAATATGTATGACTTCAAATATTTTGGGTTTAAAATGTAATATGAGGTATATATGATGGTTGCTTATATATAATAATGTTTCATGCTTACACATATAACAATATGTACACTGGTTTATAATAAAAATATTATTTCATTCCATTGGTTCACAAAATCAAACTACCCCCAATCTCAACAGACATCTAATCATAGGAGTCTCGGGCCTCTCGGCATCTTTAACTTAAGCATTTGTTGATTTGCGCAGCTCAATTTATTTGAAATTTTTTTGTGTTCGTATACGTGCTACATAGGTATAGAGGATACCCCCCTCATGGTTTAAAATTGACCACACAACCTACCTGTGGTTTTGAAAATGTGCGGATAAACCCCATGCTGTTATGTTTTTCATCCATATTAACAGAGGTGTATCTCACACGCCTCTAGAATGTAATCTGGGTCGTTCATAATGTATTAAATAAAGAATAGAGTATCTCTGTAAAAAATCATATCGATCAGGCATCAATAACCCAGTGATCTAATTTCTAGTAAATTCAAATTTGGAATTTTAATTTCATAACAAAATCGATTCGACCATGAGCTTTTCATTGTTTGATTGACTTAAGTTTTGGCATAGATGTAGTACTCTTTAAATTTACAATATCAACCGTTTGGATTCAATTTTTGGTACAGGGGATGGTGTGGCTAGATTTAAAAGAGAAGAAGAATCAAGGAACATGATGAAGGTATATCGGTCTTTTAATGTTGTGTCCGTTAATATGGATGGAAAACATGACGGCAGGGGGTCTATACGCACATTTTCAAAACCACAGGTAGGTTATGTGGTCAGTTTTGAACTATGAGAGGCGTATCCGCGCATGGTGATAACTACAGGGGATCAAAGTGGACTTTGCCCTTCCTAGTTATTAAGACCTTTTTCTGATTTCACCAATCTTTCGATCAGTGACCTAGCCAGAAATTCGCACCAAAGGGGGCACAATCGATGCAAGCGACTTTGTTGTGCAAAATAGAAAGTTATCTCTCTCTTTTTTGCAAACTTGACGTGTCTTGATTTTCTTTCGCACTATTTCTTCAAAACATATTCCTATTTAAAAAGTGTTTAACTATTGGGTAATCTTGAAAAAGCTACGAAAAAAAAATTTAAAAATAATTTTATGTTGCACATAAATTTATAAGTTCCCAAAGTAAAATAATTAAATTTTTAGGTCTTCACAAACTATCTTCAACAAAAAAGAGAAAGGTCTTATTGAAAATAAAGAAATAAAGGAGAAGGTGACAAAGAGTCTCGTTTGATTTTCATATTGTACTAAAATAGCACTCTCTAGTTATAATTCCATAAACACGTGGTGGTTTGACGGCAAAAGTTCAGTGAATGAAGGCTTGATTGTGAGTAATAAATTATTTGTGATTTTGGAACATGGCCATGTGGTATCTCAACACTCTTCCCTATCACATATTTATGCGGGATTCAGACATTTAGTCTTGAGTCCCACATGAATATGTCGTGGCAATGCCCTAAGAGCACTCAATAATTTTTCCGTATTTGAACGGGATACAATAAAACTTCTAAGATATATTTTTTTTAAATTCAGACATTTAGTCTTGGAAATCACATAGCTCCGCCGCTGCTTTCGATCCTTTTGAGTCTAGGTATTCTTTGCTCCATATATGTAATGGTTATTTGCCGTGTGTAGGAGACAACTATACCTTACAATATTGTCTTAGGATTTTTATAATGAAGATCAATGAGGTTAAGAGTCTATAAAGCTTTTCGAATGAGCATTGGCACGGGCCAAACCATGGTAGAGATAGTTGAGCTCTGCAAACTTGCAATGGCAAGAGACGATACAAACAAGTGCATGAGTCCACACACTCCACACCCTAAGGCCTAAGCTCCTCTTTCCGAGTCCACGTAGACTAGCTCATCTTGTTGTAAGGTAATCCAGCCATAGGAGTCCATCAAGGCTCCAAGCATGAATTCTTCATCAAAAATACTCACAAAGCCTCAACTTGCCCTTGCTTCTTAACCAAAGATTTTCACCAAATCTAGAAAATAAATTTCCTATCCTTGATAAAACTCAAGAAACTTCAATTAATCTTGACCTCACATTACAAGTATGACCCACACCTAGGAATTGAAATGTTGTATTCACAGCTCTGGTGTAGGGTAACGTGCTCAGATTAGGTTACAAATGACGAAAAGGAGCTATTTATAGAAAGCAATGCCGACCAGATTCTATTTATAGGTTTGCAGTTAACACTTGACACCCATGCATGAGTTAGAGCTGAAATCACTTTGGTTCAACTTGGAACTATTAGCTTTGCGTAAACTTATCAAGTTGGAACTTAGCTTGATCGAAAAGCAGAAGATAAAGCATGATGCCATGATACGAACGACAGAAATTAATACTATCTAACGTAGCATGCAAACCAAGTTAAATGTTAAATTTTGTATATTCATGCCGTGCTTACGGTCACTTATAAAGAAAATAAAAACTGCAACATAGTACTAGTAAAAAATATGGATTGTTGATGGAAACCTCAGTAATACCACTTGTGGTGGTTATAGGACACTCGCTGAGGGATCCATCGTCGTTTAACGACGAGGGATAACATGACAAGAGAGGTCCAACGAGTGTCATGTCATGTCATGTCGGTGTCCAACAAGAGTCACACAACATGCCACCTACTTAGAAATTTATGAGCTTCTTCACAAATATGACATCTTTCTAGACCACCTGATCAAACACCTCACTACCACATGGTCCCACAGCTTTTTGATTCCACTACTCCAACAACGGTATTGTTTTTTTAAATTCCGTATCGAACAAACTTCTCTCACAACTTGATGCTCCACAAACTAGATAAATTCATTAACGATGAATCTTGTAACCAGAATGATAGAATCGCAAGCCTTTGCAAAATAAAATATATACAGTCAACATAACCGAGCAAAGGCCAGAGAGAGTTGGGATTTCCTGCAATCCAATCCGCAGGCAAAAATACCACACAATTGTTTGAAATCTAGGCTAAAAAGTCCATTAGCATCAATACGTCCCCAAAAGCACGAAGAATCTGAGATCTGATTTTTTTTTTTGATAGGCATCTGAGATCTGATTTTCCATTCAGCTCTTTACTCTTCACTGTAATGCCAATCTCAACAAATACCAAATCTGAGAAAAAAATTCCCATTTAAGAGGGAGTCCCAGAAAAGTGATGTACCCTCATGTCATATTCCATCATGGTTCATGGAACGTATTCCATTGTGAAATTGAGATAACATGTCTTTTCTACACTTACCAGTACTACTACTACATATCCAACTGTCTAGCTATTCCCCAATTTCCATATGATCTGCAAACTCATTTCGTCATAATACAAAATATTCATGTTAATCGTCGGCCTTCTTTATCAGGCAAATAGTCCTCAATTAGAACATGTAACCTTCAATATACCACCATATATAAGTAATGGGAATGCCTACTTTCAAGTCTTAGAGCAAGTACACCAGATGATGTAAAATGCATTTGTAGCTATTTTACCCAAGGAAAACTCAAAAAATCCAACTGAAGTAGATTCTGTAAAAAGGCATGTATTTCCCATTTGTGAATAGTTGTTCTCTACTTGTACCGAAGATGGTACAAGTAGTGTTTATCATCTACCCATTAAAAAATTAGTTACTTCCTCCTCTTCTCTTACTTCAACTTCCCTCACTCACTCCCTCTCTCTAAAAATAATAATATTTTAATAAAGAATAGGTTAAATAAATAGTGTTGGAGTAGGTAAAATAAAAAATATACGCTGTTCAAGAGTTTTTTTTAGCAAATGACTAATAAACTTGCTCTTAGTACTCCATCACTATTCCACCCCTCAGATGATCAAAGTCCAATCTATATTCAGAATAACTCATTCACGAAGGAGTCGAGGAATAAGTTATTCAAGAAGATGCGTAATCTCATCCGTCCGTCTAGACAATCAATGGTTGAGATATGTTTTTAAACTTTGACCGTTAATAATTATCTCTAATCGGAAATAGTTTGTTTTTAATCCTAATTATCCAAAACACTTTTGAACGCGCGAGATTGAACTTCCTAAAATTTATTCACGGCTACTCAGTAAATAAATTTTTCTCATTGCAAAAATCTAGACTATCAGATGCAACTTTCATTAGTTTCATCCTTCTATATATTGTCAAGGCACTGATGATTCGACGAACACATAAATAACCTGTCCGAACAAAAACAGCACAATTAATTGAGGATACACTGCCAGTCTGCCAGACAAGGACAAATTCTACAACTCATAAAAGTCCTCACTGTCTAATCCGTACTGCAAAGCTAGCTGGAGCACCCATACTCCGTCCCTCCAACTTTGTTGAATATGTCCCAGCATGAAAAACCCATGTCTTGTTTTTAACTTTTTCTCTTTGGATACTGAACCTCAATCTCAATGCCTCCTTGGCCTAGCTCACGCAAGAAGTACAATAAAATCGCTTCCCTCATCAAAAGGGGTATACAGACTTTTATCAGCCTTTCAACAGTAAAATTAGGCACCTAGTGATACAAAAAAAAGGTAAAACGCTCAAATCATGAGAGTTGAAACCCAAAAATCAAGAAATCGACAATGAGAACAAAACTACAATTACTAACATTTAACAAAACCCCAATATTTTATGCAACAAATTAAGCATGAGATAAACAACAAGTACACAAATCAAGTATATTTTATGTTAGTAATCACTTAATATCGCTACCACAAACAAAGCAACAATGTATCGTATTGGTGACGGTAGAAATCACGTACCTTCTTCTTTGCAATTGACTTGACCAATAGATGGGCACAATCTCTTTCCTTGTTCTTGTTCTTGACCCCCTTTTGCTTCTTCATATTACTCACGGTTTCGTCTTTCAATTTGGCTTTCTTCTTTTTCTTCTTCGTCTTCTTCATCTTCTCCTTACTTTTCGAATCGGAACTAACATCACACAATGCCAAAATCTTCGGATTGTGAACCTCGTTCTCTCGTGAACAACCCCCCTCCTCCTCTTCCTCCTCCTCCTCATCCTCATCCTCCACCCTCTCCACCTGCGGAGCCACCGCAAAAATCTCCACAATTGATCTCTTCTTGGGCGCCCTAGACTTCGCCTTCATCTTCACATGAGATCTCTCATCGTTCCCCTTACAATCAAAGCCGATTTCCTCACTCAAACCCACCTCGCCAGCGTCTCCCCTACTCCTCGACGACTCTCCGAAAACCATCTCCCTCTCTTCGGACTTCAACCGCACGAGCCCCAGCTCGTCGGACCACCATCTGAACTTCGCCACCGTAATCGGAGGGAGAAAACCCTCGTCCGTTTCCCCATCGAATGGCCAGCATTTGGCCACGTCAACACTCCTCGTCTTCGAAACATACTCTCTACGACAATACAATGATTCATAAATTCACATTCACAACAGTCAAATAAATTTATATTTTCCACAAAAAAAAAAAACAAAAACAGTCAATAAACAGTAGACTAACTAACGGGGAAAAACGATACGGGAAAATATCGAAGAGAAGAACAAATTACCGGATCGAGAAGCCCTGGAACGCCACCGCCATGCCTCCTTGTATGGTAGAGAGAGAAACTAGAAGAAAGCAGAAAACCGATCGGTATTTGTACAGATATATAGTAATTTAATTAGCAATAGGATATTTCTCATTCGATAGTAGGAGAGAGTATTAGAGGAAAAAAATTAAATAATTAAACAAAAGGAGATCACGTCAGAGTTTTCTACGGTCCAAATTCGAGCTTACGAGTTTAGAGAGAGAAAGCGAAATTAGATGGACTGCGAAACATGATGATGATAAACTCACTAGCCTAGAGAGAGAAAGCTTTAAATTAAACGGGCGAGACAGAATCCTTATCCGACGATGATAAAGCATATAGAGAGAGAGAGAGAGAGAGGGAGAGATCAGGTTAATTAGAAGGAATCAGAGAGAAGTTCTAGAGTGAGAAAGTAGAGAGAGAAAACAAGAACAAAATCTCATATCATCATCATAACACAAGGTTCCAAAGGAGGAATAAGCTCTGCGTACAACAGATATGCGTATGTGCAGAGAGAGGAGGAGGGCGGGAGTACTTACATGTGGTCGACGGGAGCTGATCCAGCACGACGGCCGGATTCCGATGGTTAGAGAGAGAGGAGTGCTTTTTCGTTTTCCCGCTGCGTATGGGATGAGAGAGAGAGAGAGGGGGAGGAGAGAGAGTGGGGTTTAGAGGTGGAGTGAATTTCGTGCCCCTTATTAAAGGGATGGACAGCGACCTATGAGAGCGGAACCTAACAGGGAAAAAGGGGTGAGGAATATAAAAAGAAACCGGTCTTTTCATTAAGTTTGTAATAATAATAAATAATAATAGTAGAGTAGAAAATGATATACTTGGAAGTACTGTAAAGTTTTTATTATGGGGTGAGGTGTACATTACATACTCTCTCTCTCTCCCCCTCTCTCTCTCTCTTCTCGGGTAGTGTGGACAACTGAGAGAGAACAGATTCGCCCACTACCATTTGTCATGCGTACGCGCAACGTCGCAGCGGGTGAAGTGCCCTTCCCACAAATCAAGATAATGATGTATTGATGTTACACGGTACTCCCTTCATCCCAATCTGTTGATCTCATCTTAAAACCAAGATCATATCTAAAAAGCCGTTTCTGACTTTTTAGGAGTTTAAAGTAAAAATTAAAGATGAGGCTCTTTTATCGAATTATTATTAAAGAGTAACAACATATGAGGGTTAAAATTCAAAATTTTTTAGAGGCTTAAAGTGACAGCAATACAAGTTTTACCTCAGCGAACTATTATTAAGGAGTAACCATGAAATTCAAAATTTGTTAGAGGCCTAAAGCGACTGTAACACAAGTTTTAGCGCGAGACCGACTCTATCCGAAGAGCAAAACCAAACCAAATTTGAAGAGCTATGCCATCAAAATACCCTCCAAATTAAGGAAGAAACAAACTTGCTACATCATTTTGATGAGCTCGCTCCCTCCCTCTCTCGCTTCAAGTTTGAAGTGTGAGAAGTGGGTCTTCAAATGGCCAACTCAACAATTCGACTCCCTCCGTCCCTTATTTATAGTCTAGTATTCTATTTTGGACTGTCCCTAAATAAATGTCCATTTTATAAAGTTAGTGGGTAAAAGTGGTGAATTGTCTATTTTATCCCTAAAAGTATATTCCATTTTGAAAAGTAAATAAGTAAAAGTGTAATGATGATGGGTAAGTAGGAAAAATGGAGAAAAAAGTTGATGTGAAAGGTATAATGATGATGTCTTTTTCATAAGTTAGAGTTACGAAGCAGGACACTTAAAAATGGACGGATGGAGTACTACTTTTGATTGGGGTTTAATTGATTGTTTTGGCATAGTTGGTCCCTTGGGAGTCAAAGAAATAATAATATACTCCCTCCATCCCCATTAATTTAATTGTTTCTCGTTCTATTCTAACTAACCGACTAAAAAATTTATTATATCTTTAAATTCATAATGAATTTTATATCAAATATGAATCTTATTTGATAGATTTCGATTAATTCTATAATACAACATTTTTAAAATCACATAAAACATTATAATTTTAAGATATAATCAATTAAAAAGTGACATACACTCCCAAAAAAGACAATTAAATTGGGACGGAGAGAATATTTGCATTTGAAGATCCCCTTGTAGTGCACTAATATTATATGACTCTTCATCTTGTCATATAGGTAACTATGTTCGCTTTATTTTTGCATTTCCCTCGATGTACCCTTTCGAGTTTATATAAAAGTTTCGTTTGTCGAGCAAAAAAAAAAATCTTGTCATATAGATCATCAAAGTACATATTTGATGTAGAATTTCAGTTATTCTATTGGAGATGTTCTAAGAGGTGTGTTTTAACTGGGGCTTTTTACCACTAAAAGTCGTAGAAAGAGGAAAAAAAAATAGCTTTTGTCTTTATTGAAATAAAACTATGCGTTTTTTAGTTGTGCAACAAACTCTTATGAATTATTAATTCATGACTCGTCTCGATGCACGAAATTAAAAAAGTAAAAAACTTGGCCTTTACCCAACTTTTTTTGAAAATATTCAAGACAAAATTTTAAAAAAAAAGTCATTTATTTTCCTTTTTTGATATTTTCTAGGTTTTTTTGACTTTTTATTGCATATTTAAAAAAATATTTGCTTAAATGTCATAATTTTTTATTTTTCTGATTCCTCTCATTGAGGTAAAATAATACTCTATAAAATTTTAGTGCGAAACTAACAAATGTGAAATTTTTTTTGAACAAAAACAAAACAAAAATTTTTCTTACCAGAACTTTTAGATTAGTGGAAACACCCCCCTAAATGAGCTATATCTAATAAATTTCTCTATTACCCTTTCATTTTTAAATTAGATATTATTGATTCGTCTTGAGGATTATCGGAAAAGTAAAAAATTATTAGCGAAACTCATAATTTTTTGAATAAAGAAAAAAAAAAACCAAAAAGATACAAAAGTTTGATGTAAAACTAACAAATGCGAAAATCTTGAATAAAGAAAAAATAAAAAAGAAGAAGCTAAGTGGTTTAGTTTTGCCAAAATAGGCCTAAGTTGAAATTCTTAAAATGGACCAACAAACGGTTTTTGTTTTTGTTTTTGTGATGTAGTCGGTTTTTTTCTTTTACAATCCCTATCTGATGTAAAATACGTACAGATCAATTCATCGTTGGTGTTTCTTTTCATTTGATACGGATGTATTATGTCGTGGGATGAATATTCTAGTTCGGTCAAACTCAATTCGCTTGGCAAAAGGTTGGGTTTAGGCCTTTGATTCAGTCTGATCGGGTCAAATCAAATATTATCAAACTCTTAGGTTCAAAAGCTGGGTTCGCTATATGGTAGCATTCGGATATGAAGTACCAAACTGCCATTTCTGGCTAAGAGTGAAACTTGACTCCACGAGGTTCGGACTCTTAGGTTCAGCAGACTCCTGCAGGCTAACTCACCTTCGTGGGCCTAACCGCATTGGTCTCCCTATATATGTGTGCGTGTGAGAGGTGTGTCGTCACTTGGAACATTAAGACATGCACATGGGTGACCACTCATACACATGCGCATTAACGGCCTTATCCAAAACGTCATGAGTGCCGTTAGCCGGAATGGTTACCGAGCATGGGAGTCACGCACATGTACTTAGAGGATGAAACCCCAAAATGGTACACAGTACTCTCTCTCTCTCAAAACCCTAGTCCTTTCATCCTTCTCCTGCACTTTCTAACCAGATCGATAGTCAAAGGGTCATCCGCGTTCCTATCAGATTGGCCTTTAATCGTGCGTTACTTGTGCAAACAAGGCGGAGCTAAGCGAACCCATTCGCTGAACCAGGAGGCTTAGGCAAGGTTAACCGAATTTGATCACAACCGCACATGTTATTTGTCTCACTCGTACACAGTTGTTCATTTTTCATTTGTCTTAGATGCACACAGTGGTATTAGATGCATAAATATCTCTATTAGTATTATAAATGAAGTTCTTTACGTACTCTTTTACTAAATAAAAAGATCAACCAATATCTTATATAGTAATCTCTTTTAACCAGGATCTTATACAATGGAGTAATTCATATCAGTACGTGATTTTGTTTGTTTTAATATGTTCATTATTTTTATATTAAAAAAAATCAAGTTGACTAAATATCGATTTTATTTTAAACGGGATGTATTTGTCACAAGATACATATGTAGAGTTAGAATTTGGACATTCTTTAATCTTCAGTCAACTATGATTTGACCAAGTTAAATTATTTATCTTAATAATAATACAGCATATTTGTCACCCGATCGAGAAACCGACAGAGATTGATCGTTCACTTTTCTTCCATCGACTATGACTAGCTAGACCAATACATGTATGATAATTATTTCAAAGGAATATATTTGTTACAGGAAAAATAGACGGTCATAGTTTGAGATATTCATTTTTTTAACAAGCCTTTATCACATTCCAATAAATATGAAAATCTATGGCTTGGGTTTGGCTAACTTTAATATTCTTGGATAAAATTTTATAAGAATTTTATTTTTATGTGCTTTTTGTAGTTTTGCGTACGTCAAATTTTTGTGGATTAGTTATTCGTCTCGATAAGAAGAATGTAAAAGTTAAAAATTATTACAAAAACTTTAAAAAGTTCGCTAAAGACTCAATAAATTAATCTGTCCATGTCAGTTTTTTTTTCATTAGCGAACTTATTTATAAAAAAAAAAATCATAACTTTTTACCTTGTAGATTTTTGTTGTCAAAATGAATCAATAATCTATATAATTTGGCGCAAAATTGACAATGGTTCAAGAAAAAACAAAATTGGAAAAAATATTTATCCAATCATAATTATTTTTTTTTGCTCGGCATTTATCCGATCAATATAATTGAGAGCAAACCCAACCATAAACGATAAACACATCGAGATTTACAAAAAAAATAAATGTTTCAAACCGTTAAAATAAAATCATAATGAATCTTTCTCCACGTCACATGAAAAACAATATAAAATGATGACATGAGATCGATTTTCTTCTCTTTTGGCTGTCATGGTAAAGACGTGAGAGACTAGTTTCTCTTTTTGAAGAGCAAAAGACTTTTTATTAATCTTTAGAAACAAATTACAAAGACTAAAAAGATCTTAAACTAAGATAATTAAATGTCGTCAGGGCCCAAAGAAGAGATAAAAAAGCGAAATTGACAAGCCAACTAAGATAAAAACACCCAAAAAATTCACCTAAACTTACTCCTCAAGCCAGAAAACATTAATCCAAAGCTAACATGGCTCTATAATGCCCCTCATCGAGAATGATTTTATTCCTATTATTAATTCCCTGATCATATGATAATGTGGCTATTGTTACTACTGACCCGAACTGAACACATTTTTACTTGTTCTTGCCGCCTCTTTTCTTGGATTTCAGAATACCCAACGTATGTTCAATCGAGTACTTATATTTCCATTTTGTTTAACCTCTGCAGTTGAATTGTGATCCACAAATAACCGGATACCAATGATAGGATCAACCATTTCCTCTTCCAAATGAGAGACTGACGGGTGTATTACAATAACTATATAAATAACTACAACTTAAGTCAAATTAACCCATTTTGCTTAAACCGAACGAACTCTTGCTATTGAGGATCCAGTCAATGGTGATTGAAGTAGAAATTTCGGTTCAAATTATTAATTAACAATACTATATGCGGTGGGTGAGTGACTGAAGGGTTGTGGACCCAAGTCACACAATACGCATATAGAGTGTGAATCGTTTTTTTCTAAAAACACCTTAAACCACGAGAGTTTGAATTGAAAGCCCGAGCTTAGCATGAGAATTGAGACCGTGAAAGAAAGGCTCTATTTAAGGATTATGTGACTAAGTTCTTGACCCGGTACATAAATTGACAACAATCGTTCATTTGTCGTCTCTTTGAGTAATATGCTAGTTTATGGAAAAGATATCGCAGTTATAAGATATCGGTAGTGATCGATTAACATTTGTCTAGGGATATTCATTTGGAAAAAAAAAAAAAAAAAAAGAGACGTTTTACATACGAGTTCTTTAGATTATCAATAATATTTAAAATGAAGTATCGACAAAATAAAAAAAAAAATTTAAACTCGGGGGTCGGCCCCCCAAGCCCAACATAACTCCGCCCTTGGCCCCACTGTAAGCATATCAATGGTAGTGAGATGAAAATCTAAGTTTACATGTTTCTGTCGTTTTTTGGACGTCCAAAAACTACTAAAATAATTTGATTGAAACATGAAAGAACTGTGTTCTGGAAAACTACCTTCATTCCCTACCAACATTTTTTTCTTTGGGTAAATGGATCATTTCGTAACCAACCAATCGAACAAACTAAAAGGACGATATCACACAATAGAGATATTTTGTCTTCGGGTTGTTGGTTGTCTGTTTTGATAGTAGGTTGTTGGGTTTGGTTTTCCCGGATGGCATCTTCCCGTTCTTTAGGTTGGTTCTCGGATGGCGTTTTGTCGGTATGCCCGAGACCCGCTTAATCTTTGTAATCTTTTTCAAATATTAATTTTATCTTTTTTGCTGAGGAAAAAAAACCTACAACAATATACCACCAACCCACCAAAACTAAGGATAAGCAGTCCCAAAAATTCTGTTAGATACATTCCATAGACTGCTAAGCTAAATCTTTGGTTGTCGACAGAATTTGGAACATGCCTAGCTCCATGTACAAATCCTAAACCTGATATTTTCATTTAGACTGGATATATAAAACTTCAGCTAGCTGAGTTCCTAGATCTTCCTCCAAATATTCTTGCATTTCTTTCCAACAACATGTAAAATAGACTCCAGCAGCCAAAGCCAGTTTGATTTGAAACTTCTCCCCCTACAGTACCCAGTGGCACAGATGAGTTCTCTATCCCAAGTCTCAGCTCTCCTCTGCACCTGGAATCTGGACGTTAAGCATCTGGAAAAACTAAAATCTGCTTGGTTTTGGGTTGTTTTTAGCAAGAGTTTTTTGGTATTTGCAGGTTTAGGTTGTTCCTTTTCTTTTTCTTTTTTGGGTTTTCGCGGCTTAGTTTCGCTTCAGTTTGGGTTTCTCTGCAGTCTTATGTGTGTCGTGGGTGGGGGTTTCGAGGACTGGTGTTGGGGTTTTTGAGGTTTGGTGTTGTTTGAGCTTTAGGGTTGGGTGTCTTTGTTCTTGGTTTTTTTAAATTCCAGAGAGAGACACCATCCTCAAAGTCTTCATCGTACTCCGACCCCGCCCACGCCTTCCTCCAAATCATCAAGACGCTGATTCCTTTCGCTATTTCAGTCTCTTCTATTTCAACATATTTCTTTAAGTTATAGCTTCTCCCGCCTCTAAATTTAATATCCAAAGTGGCTCCATCCGCCTTATAAGCTCTCTTAAAAATTATTATTTTTCCTTATTGTTTGGTTGACGTCTTGCCTTTGTGACTTTTTTTAGATCTTGGGTGGCTCTTGTCGTTGTGTCCTTAGTCCATTTAATCTTTTTCAAAAGAGTAATAAACTTCTTTTGCCGAGAAAATAAAAACTACAATATTCGAAGAACATGTGTTATAAAGTTTCTTCGGAATGAGAACACAAAATACATTTAGGATCAATCTCCATACCCCACCATCATTACATGTACATTTTTCTTTTTCTTTTTTTTGGTCGGCACATATTTCATATGTTAAATACAGTAAAATAGTTTTTAAAGAAGGAAACCCTCTTGCAATGTGATTTTGCATTTTTTTTTTTGGTAATCCAAAGTGTCTCGGACCACAAACTTTTTCCCATGCTTCTGCGTGACATGAATTGGTCCCAAGGATTACTGACAAAAAAAATTGAGGGCAAACCACAATATTACAGGCCATAATCACTTGGTCAACCCCTTGAGATTGATACGTGAATAGTTTGTTAGGTGGCGAATGAAATTTTCATGTTTTTTGTGAGGCAAATAACGGAGCATAATAATTTTTTTGCTGGCTTAATCAAAACAAGGGTGGCGATGTGAATGAGGACTAAGCACGACATCAATGTTTATTCGGTGGAGGACTTCAAGGGGTATTTGGACGAGATTCATAGCCTGAAATTGTAACTTTCATTTGAGGTGCTGTCATCCAACTCTCTGTTGGATGACGTGCTATCTTTATCTTTTTTCTTTTCATCGATGAACCCTTTCGAGATTAATAAAAAGTTCCGTTTTGCCGAGCAAAAAATTAAAAAAATAACGGAGCATAATAATTTTTTGCACAAATGCTTTTTATTCTGAAAGGAATCGAAACATACAGATCGAGGAGAGTGTTGTTTTTCATCACTACGTAAGTACTAGTTTTAAGTTTGACTGTACGTACGTATATAGTACTGATTGCTTTAATGAGTGAGTGAGTTCACTCACAACAGCTTTGCACTTTTCGTACTTCAAATGAAACTTTATCGATTGTAAATTGTTGGAAGTACCCCCGATAAAGGGATGCAACCAACTGGGACTAGTTTACCATGACTCTTGCGTGCATGTTAAGAGTTTGAATCTCTCCACCTTTGTATATGGTTGCTCTTTTTATTTTGATCGGTATTTTTTTTTTATTAAAAACCCAATAAGTGTACATCCAGAAAAAAAAGTAAGAAAAACAGACAAAAAAATCGAACAAATAGTTGAATAAAACAAGAGCCCCAAACCCAACACCCAATAACCGCATTTTTTTTCCTTTCTTTGTTTCGACTTTATAATAGGTTTAGTTGTCTCGTAGACACTTATAATTAAGGTAGTATTCTGGGTTTATACTTTGTGCTTTATGTATGATGTAAATAATAGTATCATTTATCGATTGGAAAGAAAAAGACAAATGAGTGCAAAACGGATCTCTATCCAATAACCAAAAACCGCGATGTCTTTGATTAATAAGTGTTTTTTTTTAATCAGTAAAAGATAATAATATCATTCATCCATAATGGGCAAATAAAATAAAACCATTACAACAGAATAAACCCCGCATTGAGATAGTCTCAAAGGGATCAGAACCCTCCTACTTCTAGAGCTCGCAAGAGTCTAAACTACCCCCTCACCTCACATTTTTATAAGAACAGACCTCAAATCCTGTTGGCAAGATGACGACAGAACACCCAATGAACGAAGCCCAAACTATATCTAAAAGTGTTTTTGTTTTGCTCAACTTGTATTAAATAAAAAATTAATTAGTTTCGCACATTATTATTGTACTTTTTAAATAATTCACAAAAGCGGGACTAGATATCTTTAATTCAAGGTTTTGTTTTTATTTTCTTAGTTATCTTTAATAAGTGTTATTAGGCATTATTGAACGAAATAGATGGTGGGTCGAGTCAACTACACCAGCCTTACTAACTAGCTAGATTTGGATTGGTTTACTTTTATTCAACAAAAAAAAAAAAAAAAAGTTTTGTACTGTATATGATATTTACTTTTTAGATTCTTCTCGTCAATACAAATTAATAATATTAAAAAATAAAAATTATCTCAAAACTAACAATTGTAAAAAAAATGGAATAATGACAAAAAAAAATTAATACAACGAATTATATAAGCCAAATCATCCCTAAATGCTCAAGGTCCTGTGTAGTAATTTAAGATGGTTGACAGTAATTATACACTCAGAGATCTATCGATCCCCAAAACCAACACACAAACCCCACTAGAGCACAACAAAACCAAAACCCAGCCGAAACGAGAAGCCGAAATAAACAGAAGGGCCAAAAAATTCAACAATAACCACAACCACCCACTAGGAAAATTAGAACTCTGACGAAAGAGACATATCATCTTCCCTATCAGAAAATTTTCCCTCTTCAAACTCCACGTATTTCTTCAATGCTTCCTCTCTATCAACGATTTCCTCCTCTTGCCATTCAACCAATTTCTTCGAATTAGCACGTTGATCTGTATTTGGTTGGTTTTTTCTCGATATACCATTTGTCGAGTTTCTTAATAAAATTCTATTGCCGATCAAAACAAAAAAAATTTCTTCGAATTATAATTCCTCCCTCTTTTGAACTTGACTCCCAAAAAAATCACAAGATTCCATGGCCTTACCATGCTTGACCGAATAAGCATCCTATATACTTGACGCCCAACAAATCACAAGATTCCATGGCCTTACCACGCTTGACCGAATAAGCATCCTTTATTCCTTTACGACCCCAAATTGATTGAAAAACTTCCTGAACGACAAAAGACCGACATCCTCCGGAAGATTGTCCACAAAGAGAGTGAACAATTCTGAACTCTCGCTATCCATATCCTCCTAACTTGGATTATCAGAACAATATTCGAACCTCATAAACATCATCCAACAACAACCAGTAGCACAAATCAGCAAAGATAGCAATACATAAAAGTGCAAGGGCAACCCAGCCGCAGATCAGAACGGTAGCGCACGCAGAAAAAAAAAAAAAAAAAAAAAAACGGCCCCAGCCTCCCAGGAGCAGGGAAATAAACAGAAAAAAAAAAAAAAAAAAAACCTTGAAGAGGGAAGCGAAACGCGGTGGAAACGAGAGGTAGCAATGGAGACTGAAACGGCTGAACCCAGAAGCGGTCACATGACAGCGGCGGCAGCGGCAAGAGCAAAACGGCCGGTGAAGCAGCGAAAGGGCAAAATCAGCAGCGGCAATACGGGAAGGGATCCGGCAAACAGCAGCGGCAGAGACGAAACGAGATCAGTCAAGGCAGTGGCGCTGGCGAAAGGAAGGAGAAGGAGAGAGAGAGAGAGAGAGAGAGAGAGAGAGAGAGAGAGAGAGAGAGAGATCGGGCTAGGGAGTAGAAGAAGGGGTTGGAATGAATACTTGAATAGGATAAAATGAACGGCCGAGCAAAAAAAAATAGTATAAAATGAACGGGGGGCTACATTTTGAAGGCGAGAAGCAGATCACATAAAAAGGAAAAAAGGAGAGGGGCGAAGGGGGACGGCCGGTGATGTGGGCAGATGTAGACCTGCATAACAGGTCGTGTCTGGTTGTATTTGTGTCATGTCAGTTGGGTTTGTGTCACAAATCACTCAATTCGAACCCGACTTATTTAGAATTTGTGTTTCTCGAATCGTGTTATCACTACAACACAAAAGGGTTATAGCGAGGAAATCTGGCGAGGAAAACGAATTTCGTCGCTAAAAGTATATTATCTGCGAGGAAATAGATTTCCTCGCCAAAAGACCGTTTCTAGCGAGGAAAACAGATTTCCTCGCCAAAAGCTTACATTTTGCGAGGAAATCTAATTTTTCTCGCCAAATGTAAGCTTTTGGCAAGGAAATTAGATTTCCTCGCCTTTTTACAACTTATTAATTTATATATATATATAAATTATTAATTATGTTCATATGTATAATTGTAATATCACAATGGTAAGACATAATCAACTACATAGATCAATACCATTATCAAATTTATTAAAATAAAAGAGCAATAAACGGGAAAAAATAGTTTCCTTGTCAATCGCATTGAATTGGTGAAAAAATCTCATATTTGTCACTTTTCTTATTCTAATTAGCAATGAAAGATATCTTGAAGTGTAGGTATTGAGGATTTATTCCATGGTAATGAAAAACTCAAAAAAAGATAATAAAGTTAAAAACATGTTTCAGTGATGTCGTATTGAAAATATCTCCAAGTTAATTAGATTATCACAAATCTATTTTCAAAACATCTACATAAAATACACTATTTCACAAAAAAAAAAAATACTATTTCATATCTATTGTGCATTCATGCTGTAAAGAATTTTTTGTGTGAATCGTTATTGATTTTTATTTAAACCAACTTAGGTGATTCTAATGGCATTCATCTATAGACAGATAAATATGTTAAACATTAATTTGAAATCCAATTTTGTAAGTATTATACATATTTTTATATATACATATATATATATATATTGTGTGTGTGTGAGAGAGAGATATTGGGTAATTTAAAATTTTAAAAAATTCATTAAAGATGAAAAAAATTTAAAAAGTATTGTCTTTAATGCTTTTAGGATGATCTAATCTGACTATTTACAAATTTTGTTCATATTATTATAGCAATGATGAAAAAAAACTTTAAAAAATAATTACGAATCTATAATTCCCTTTGTATTTGGTAAAAAGAAGAATGTCAAACTCACTCTTAAAATTAAAAAATAACAGTGATGAAACTTGTCATTCATAATCTGATATTAAAATATATCTCGAGCTAGCTTATGACGACAAAAATCTCATTCCATAAAAGCTAAGGATAACTCCATTAAAAAATTAGAAAAAAAACACATATTATTAGTCCTTCAAGAGTTGTTGTCGGATATGAATATAACATGTTTCAACAAAAAAAAATTGTTGTGTTAGCAAAAAATTAAATTTGTTCAAATAAATTTTAGACATCATAACAGTACAAAAAGTTGAAAAGCCATAATTAATGTTGAAGAAACTAATTTGGAAAGGTGAAAGTGATGCAAAAACATAATATATGAAAAAAAGTTCACAATTTCATTCAGAAGTGCAAAGTGGTGTGGTGGATAGGTGTTAGGTGTCCTATGCAAGAGATCCAAGGTTCAAGTGGTGGAAGTGGCAAAAAACGCGGAGAGATTGTTTACTTTTCGGATTTATTTTAGCGAGGAAACAGATGTATTTAGCGAGGAAAGTTTTCCTCGCTAATTATTGTTGGTAATAGTAAATTCACAGCCTTTAGTGACGAAAAATTTCCTCGCAATTGTGTCGGAATAGGCGAGGAAATTTTTTTTCCTCGCTAAAGCCTTTTGCGACAACGTTTTAGCGAGGAAAATTAGCGAGGAAATTTTTCCTCGCTAATACGTTTTGCGAGGAAATTAGGTGCTTTAGCGAGGAAATTAAATCCTCGCTATAGCCCTTTCGTGTTGTAGTGTATTTTCGTGTTTCATGTCACAAATGCTCAACCCTAACCTGTTAATTTCGTGTCTAGTTCGTGTCGTGTTTTTGTGTCTATTGCCCAACTCTATATAGAATTACAGATATATCATATATTAATATATATATATATATATATATATATATATATCGTGTTAATGGGTGACACGAATTAGTAACCGTATTGATCATGTCAATTTCGTATCTCGCATGTTCAATCCAAATCCTACCAATTTAGAATTCGTGTTCTCGACTCGTGTCATTTTTGTGTTTCGTGTTAGAAATACTCAACTCTAACGTAATTTCGTATCGGATTCATGTCATGTTATCGTATTTCGTGTCTATTGCCTACCTCTAAGCAGACGACTAGGGATTAGGGGAGAAAACGCCTCATTTCAAAAAGAGACAAGATTGTCTGTATCGAAAACTTTGTACCTTTACACTTAGAAATTTTTTGGCCGTTAAATTTAAAATATAAAAAAAATCATACAATTCAATGGCCAAAAAATCTTTCAGCACAACGGTCGGACCCCTTTCAAAGGCACGAAGGGTCAGACCCCTTTCAAAATTACCCCAAGCGCAGAGTACTTTCACTTTTAGTTCCACTCTTTCTTACCACCATAGTTTCTGTTACCCAAAATGTAAAATATTTAAGACCAAAAGTTCTTAAAATTTTAGTAAATACCGAAACATTTCACTACAGGCAGAATTTTATTATAATTTTTTGTCTTTTCTGAACAAAAATATTTAAATCATGCAATAAAGTTAGGCAGGTTTTACTCCTACTATTTACATTCAAAAGTGAGGACTGAAAGAAACTTTTAAGGTTGTGTTGGCTTCTTGGTTTAGTTTTGTTTTTGTTTTATTTTTTAATCATTACATTACTTCTTTCTTCAATCATTATTTTATTTTTTCAATTATTACTCTCATCTCTCTCTATCTCTCTCCAATCATTACTCCTCTCTTCAATCATTACAATATTTCTTTTTCCATCCATTACCAAAACTAAACTAAACTCTCAACTAAACAAAGCCAAATAACTGGATGGCAACATTGTTGGGAAGTTTTCTCCTTATTGTGATGTCACTCTCACGTATTTTTCTTTAATCTTTGTAATTCTCCCTTCAAAGATTAATGAAATACTTTTTTACCTTTTAAAAAAAAAGTGGCTATCTAGTTTAGAATAAACAAGTACTTCCAGCTCTCTAGACGGTGTAGAGAATGGAGGGGAAGAGCATATATATAGATATACATATATAATTTTGGATTACGTAAACTGTAGCGATCACAATATATATAAGTTGTAACTCTATTATGAATTTTGGATCACACGATATGCAGCAAGAATCACTATATATCTTGTAGCGGATGTGAACTTTTAAAAATCAATTTTGAAAAAAAAAACATTTAAAATACCTAAATTAGCCGTAATGATTGAGTATCATCCGTAATGGCCGCGAACCTTTCCGTGAATTGAAAGACGGCCAATACATAACACAAATTGATCAACCGATATACAGATGCAATTTTCTACTCCTATCTCACTGGTATATACTATATAGAAAGACTGGAAAAACCAAAATGTGTGTCGTATGTAACGGTGGATATTTAAAACCTTGAGATCAATACATATATATGTGCCCAAAGGGAAGTGTAGAAAGTCTGGAGATATAACACCGGCCAAGAGGTGGGAGGGTTGAAGCTGGTGGGCAGGTTGGCTGTGGAGTAATTGAGCAAATCTCGACTGGCATGCCTAGGGTTATCTTCGTTTCATTTTCTTCATGTTTAAGTCCATGTTCGGTGGAGACAGGAATAGGATTACGGGTGTTTTTGGACTTGCGGAAAGAAAGAGAAGAGAAGAGAAAACTGGAGTAAAAAAAAAGTTTCCTTCTTTTATTTGGTTAATGATAGTGGAAGGAGAGAAGAAACATGAAAAAGTACTGATGAGCAAATAGCCAAATAGTATTTCCTCCGTCCAGATTTAATAGTATCTCGTTCAATTCTAATCGGATAAAAAATGAGTTATATCTTTAAATTGGTAATAAATTTTATATTTAATATAGATCTTGTTTGATAGATCTCAATTAGTTTTATAAGACAATGTTTTCAAAATTACATTAAACATTTATAAATTACAAGATATAATAGATTAAAAAATGACATGAACTTTAAAAAAGAACTATTAAATCAGGATGAAAAGAGTAATTTTTTCCTATGAACTTTCTCTACATTTTCTTTCTTAAACATTCTCTCCTTTTCTACTTCTTTCTTCAACTTCCAAACGCACCCTACGCCTCAATAGTCAAGACTCTGTGTCGAAGCAAAGGCTCCTCTAAAGTCTAAAACCCATATTATTTGCATTTTCAGTCACTGTGTCATACGTACATATATATGGGAGCGGTTCCGGGGACACTTATCTTTTGAAACCCATTTTTGGAGCCACACACGCAAATGATATGAGCCATTCAATTTGTTTTAACATGTTTTTAAGAGTTCTCAAAAAAAAAAAAATCAACTATCGGTTAGGGGTAAAAACTAAATGAATGAATCGATCGAGCCCTTAACGATATCCGAACTAGTTAATTTTTCACAAGAACTCTTTAAAATATGTTCTAAACAAATTGAACGGGTCCAATTATTTGCATGAGGTACAAATAAGATAACTGTCAAAATAAGTGTCCCTGAACCGCTCCATATATATACTTTGTTGAGATTTTCACATGATCATGTAGCCCCATTTACATGTATACTTTGTTGAGATTTTCGCATGATCATGTAGATCCACTTCAACATCAGTACAAAAGACTTTTGCCCATGTAACACATGGTAGGTCTAGCCAGCCAAAACGTTTGTGCATCCCCATGTCAAGACACTCTTTTGTAAGACTTTACACACCCAACAGAAATGTACTTTTTCGGGGCATGAATATTGAAGGGTTACTTTGAAGAAGGGCAAGAGGGTAATTTCACATATCAATTTACTTTGGCAATTGTTGACTAGGAACAGGCATAATGGATCCTGTAAACACACACACATAATACCCAAACTCCCGATGCGAGAGCCAGCCTAGCTGACGCATGGCCAAGAGCCTCACCACTAAAGCGTGACACTACAACAGATGGCCCAAGGGGCTTGCACTAGAGGTCAAGCATCCAAACCACAACAGGTGGGCGAGACTTGGTTGCTTTGAAGGAGGGTAAGAGGATAATTCCACATACTAACTCACCTAGGCAAATTGCTGACTAGGGAGAGATATAATAAATCTTTTAAACACACACACAATACCCAAACTCCCAATGTGAGTATTGTGTGTGGTTGTCCAATAGACCTTTCAAGTAATTAGAATGCAAACACCATTGTCTCTCAAATGTAAAAGAATCCTACTTATTATGGAGTATCTGCCAAAGATAGAAACAAACTTCAACCACGAATTACCCAAAGATCGAAAAAAAAAATAATGAATAAAGTTTTTTTTTTGCAACAACAAAAAAAATTTATTAATCTTTATAAATTATTACAAAGATTAAACGAAACAAGAGCATAGCGGCAAAAGCTACGCAAAGACCACCGACGAAAGTTTTGATCCACATATTTGAAAGATAGTTGCAACCAACCCTATAATCTGAGGATGAAAGATGAAATTTTACGGGCCAGGGTGACATCATTGAAATTGAGATATCAGAAGGAAAACTAAAAAAAGTCCTGAAAAGTACCTATAACCCACAAAGAAATTAATTAGCTATTACTCTTTAAATATAACGTGCCAACTGCCAAATATGACCATCTGAATTGTAATAATTGACACCCAAATATACCTCATCCTTGTTTTCAAATGCTGCAACATGCAAATCAAATTAAGGTTTAGTAGAGTTGTTGAAAAGATCGAGATAATTGTCTGAGCAAGTACAATTTTTAGGTTGATTACGGACTAAATTAAAGTCCGTTCCAGAACACCTTCTTAAAAAATAAGTATTTATTTTATATTTTTAAATTCAAAAATAATATAAATGAAAAATAATTTTTTGATTTTTTTGCCCCGTTCAAAAGATCTCAATGAGATCTATCAAATAAGATTCTTTTTACTAGAAAAATTATTTGTGTGAACATATTATTTTTAAGCTTGAAATTGACTTTTTAAAAAATAAGTACTTAAAACCTTTTCTATTTCTGTTAAAGATTGTCGACATTATTTTTAGCTTTTCATTACCTTTTTCAGCTTTTGAGCCTAATTTTTAATCACATTATTTGTCTCGGCAGATAATATCAAGAAAATAAACCAAAGTTGAAAACAATTAATGTAAGATCGCACTATCTTTTTTTTGTCTTTTTCGAATTTTTTTTGTCTTTAACGAATTTTTTTCAACTTTGATCTAGTTATTATACATTTTATTGGAATTGATTTTCACACTCTTTTTTTTTATATGCACTCTCTTTTTTGTCTTTTAGCAAAAAAAAAAGACACATACACTTTAATTTTAACGCTAAAAACAAAAACAAAAAACCAAAAAAAGATGAAGAAGTATGGGTATCCAAAAAAAAAGGAGGGCAAAAATCACTCCCCTTTTTTATTCCTCTAGTCAAAATGAACGATTAATCCAAAAAGTTGATCAATCTAATCTAGAAAATATTAAAAAAAAAAAAAAACTCTCTCAAAAAGACCAAAGATTTAGGCTAAAGGAGGTGTTAGTTCAACTTAGTGATAAGTGCCAAAATATATATATTTTGGTCCTCCAATCTACATTTATTAGTTTTTTATATTTGTTAACTGATTTTTATTATGTGTTTTTATGTTTATATGTTGCTCGAGCCAGTTGTCTGAAACTTTGGATAAAAAGAAGAATTTAAAGAAGTTTGGATCAAAGTGCAAAGTGCTTTGAAATTTTGGATGATTAATTTAATATTAGACAAAGTCTAAGGGACCACTATTTAATTAATGCCTGAAATTCCTATAAAACCAATGGCTATGTTCGATTAGCTTATTTAGTTTTTTTTAACTTTGTTTTCCAATCATTATCCTATATCTTTCTTCAATCATTATCCTATTTTTACAATTATTAATTTCATTTCTCTCTCTATCTCTCTCCACTCATTACCTATCTCTCCAATCAATACCCTATTTCTCTCTCCACTCACTACCAAAACTAAAATACCCAAATGTGCTAAACGAACATGGCCAATCTTTTTATACCTACTGACGATGGGGGCAGCTTTTTGAATAGTTTTTCGGACATTACAAAAAACAGAGGAACGGTGCTTAGGCACGGATGGTTTTACAACAGGTTTTATTAGGACAACGGCTACCGAGTTTTTGGTACCGAACATTATTCACTTTTATTCCGAGTTTCTTTCCTTCGAGTTTTAAAGTTTTGTTCAATTACTCGCATTTCGATAGCTCGTTTTAATTTCTGTTTTTAATAAAAGTTGTTCGTTTGTTTTTATTTGGTTTAGATCTCTTATTTATTTTCCGTAGCGAGTAAGAGAAGGATGATTCAAATTAGGGTTTCTTCTTTTTAATGCATAATGATTAGTAAGTAGTCAAATAGGTAGGGTCGCGGGGTGATTAGCACACCGTGGCCAGTTCGGACAGTGCTCATATTTTCAAACAATGGAAAAAACAATGTAAGATTGGAAAAATCCTTCCCGCGGACGAAACAGGCCTTGTCGAAGTCCATGTGAATGGGGGAATGGAGGTCCAAAACTCATTCTCCGCTACGCATGGTTATACGCCTACCATAGGATCCCGCATCTTGAGGGGTATCTTTTTTAATCTAAAGTTGAACGTTTTTAAGAACACCGAATAAAGCAGGTTAATCCGAAACTGATTGTGAGTGCTATGAACCTTACGACCGTACCTCCTTTTATTTATCTGAAAAGTACAATTAATTTCTAGGTTTTAGTTAGTCTCTCAATCAAAAAGACAAGGGGTGGCTACCTAAGAGCCAGTTTAAATAAGTAATAACCCGAGTTTTTAGTCAGCACACATCACCGTCTTCGTGGATTCGACTCCGATCTTACCGGATATTATGTTACGTCAGTCTCCACCCTACGCTTGGGGCAACCCATTATTTTAGGACTAGGAATCCGTGAAGCACTTAGTTACAGTACAAGACAATTTCTTGGGCGTAACTCGCAAGAATTTTCTAGTGAATTTCATAATCTCCACTAAAATGATCTTCCTTTAATTAAATTGAATAAATTATTAAGAGACGCATTTTTTTTTTTTGAACAGCAAATATTAAGAGCCACATATACCGCAAATAAAATAGAAAAATAATTTTCACACTCCCTTTTTTATACTGGAGTAACTGCACTCTTTTTTTTGTATTTCAATGGAAAAAATAAACACAAAAATTTCATTGAAAAGCAAAAAAAATAGAGTGCCTTTAAAATAAAAAAAGGAGGGTGAAAATCTTTTTCTTCCAAAGGTTGCAACATGTGTACGGAATTCGAGGTAATGCACTGTGAGAGTCTGTACAAGTTGAGAGAGTGTGGGGAATGTGTAAGTCGGGCGCGCGTGAGCTGGACTTCCCTCCCGTCTTCAAAGTACGTGGAAACATTATGGGGTGTTGTTGCCTGTTGGGTTCATTGGGGTTAGAAAGTGAAAACTGATTTTTAAGAGGACCCCACCCCCCCCAAACACTATCCCCATCATGATACAAAATTACTAAAAAAGTATACATGCATACATACATCCATACATACATAAAAGTGTATAACATTGATAAACACGCCCCAGATCCAGATGGTCCACATGTGTATCACGTAGTACGTTTATGTGGCATCACCATTTACCATTATGTGTGCCACATGGGGCCTACGTACACGCATGTCATGATGATGATGGACAACAACGGGGAGCGGACGCCGGACCCTACCCGCCAAAACACTCTTGTCCTCTCCTTGATAACGACTTCGAATACGGACCCTCTCATAATAAGAGAGAGAGAGAGAGATTGAGTGAGAGAGGAGATCCTTCCGTCCCATTTTTGTTGTTCATTTTTGAATTATGTGTTGTTCTTAAATTACTTATATTTTTCAATATATAATATTTTTTATAATTTCAAAAATCTTATATTATAAACCTAATCGAGGTCTAACAAATAAGATTCATACTACATATTTTTCAAGATCAACACTAACAGATATAAGCAAAAGATATAGAAGAGATAAACAGAATAATGGACAATGAAAATGAGACGGAGGGAGTAATTCGCAAGTAGATGATGAATATTGGAACATAGTAACTAGTGATTAACCTATGAACCATAATTTTTTGACTCTATCTTTATTTAAAAAAATTTGCGTTTATTAGTTTTACAACAAACTTTGATGTGATATGGGTGTGCAAGATTTTCGAATTTTTCTTTGGATATTTTTTAAAATACTAGTGTAAGAGTCATTTTTTACTTTTCCGATTTCTCTCGTTCTTACTTACCTATATCACATAAAAATTTGGTGTAAAATTAACAAATGCAAAAAAAAAAAATTGAATAAATACAAAACCCAAAAAGTGTTTTGCATAAGTTAATCACAAGGGTAAACACCCTAGTAAACTTGTTCTTGTAAATTCATAAGTCTAAAATTTATTTTGATATGTTTTATTTTTTGTAACTTTTTGTTTACTTTTTCATCGTAATTTTTAGGATTAATCGTTTGTCTCGACAAGATGAATAAGAAAAGTATAAAATTATGGACCGATATTGAAAAAACTCAATCAAGACAACACTTTAAACAAATAAAACAGCTGTTTGATAGTACTTTTTTCAATCCTCAGTGAACTTTTTTTTGCATTTCATCATAATTTGTACTTTTCAAAACTTGTCTTGTCGAGTTGATAATTAATCTAGTAAAAAATATATTGCGAATTTAACAAAAATTCAGTAAAAACGACAAAACACACAAAACCAAGGGAAAAAATAAATGTTTGCTTTGGGTCTCAAAATCCAAACGAGTCTCACTATGGGTACCGATGGCAAAAGTACTAACAATGTTCGTGAAAATGGATGAATAAAAAATGTTTGAGGGGTACCAGCGGCAAGAGTACCAACAATTTTCTAATTTTTTTGGAAATCAAATACGATGAAAAAAAACATTTATCTTCTCTGGCAAATTTTTTAATTTTTGACATAACTTTAAAATTTTAAATTATGTTAGTGAAGATGGATGATACAATAAACTTGGCTTAAATCTAACAAAAATTCGTAAGAAATTAAAATCAAAAGAATGATTTCCCCCCCCCCCCCCCCCCCCCCCACAAAGTTTCTCTTACTTCGTCAAGTGTGTCTTTACTTATTGGTTGTTGATAATTTAATTTAGAACTTTTTGAGTAAATAAATGACGAATATTTTTTATGCCCTTTTATCTTTTTGCACTTTTTCCTTGCCTTTATTCACGTACATAAAAAATCAAATTGTTACGTGAAAAATGATTTAAGAAATAGAACAAGAAAAAAGTGCAAAATGATAAAACAAACAGAGTGCAAATTTTTTCCTTAACAGATGGTAGTAAAATTGAATGACCCAAACAAGGCCTTAAATAAATAGTTTCCCTCTCCTACGAGATTTACTCTATGCCTCTCAAGTACCTCCAAGTGATGCTTTAAGTCCATGGGCGGATCTACAGTAGCGGCTCTTTGCAAGGCGGATAAGATTTTGCATGAATTAGAAAAAAAATGTGGATAAGAGATGTATATGTCATTAGTGGAGATTATTTAAGGAGGGAGTTTTAACATTAACCGGCCATTTACTAATGCAATTTCCTAGTCCTCGAACACATTGAAGATCAAGCATCTTTGAAAATATTGAGTCCACTGCCAGAGATTTCTAACTACGCTTTTTATTTAAGGGTGTATTCTATTGACTAAAATAAGTATTTATTTTGAATTAAAGGTGATGTATCGTGAGGGGAAAATTTCTTTTATATCTCTTTGATTTTGACCAAAAATTCATTTTGGTCCTTCACCTTTTAATTTTGGCATAAAAATATTTCGACTTTTCAATTTTTTTCAATGTCATCCTTTAGAAGGAATCCGTTTTCTTTGAGTCCTGCTATAGGGACTGACGGCCGCACCGGGTCGTCTCAGGCCACCGGACGGCCGATCCGAACCGTTTAAAAATTTAAAAAAAAAATGAGGGTGCTATCGCAGGAATCAACGGTATTCAATATGTGTAGAGTGCTTGATTCAAAAAATCTATTTTTCGTGTGTGTGTGTATATATATATATATATATATATATATATCCTTAAATGATGACATTGAAAAAAATTGGAAAGTCGAAATATTTTTATGCAGAAATTAAAAAGTGAATGACCAAAATGAATTTTTAGTCACAATCGAAAGGATATAAAAGAAATTTTCTCTATTAGGAGATAGTAATAATCCTTCTCGTAATGCGCAAAATGGAGTACTTTTACTCACTCCATTCCAATTTAATAATTCTTTTTAGGAGTTCGTGTAACTTTTTAATTGATTATATCTTATAATTTATAATAATTTTATGTGACTTTGAAAATATTGTAATATAAAACTAATTGAGATCTATCAAATAAGATTCATATTGATATAAAATTCATTGCCGATTTAAAGAAATTACTAGTTTTTTGTCTTGTTAGAATAAAATGATGGACTATTAAATTGAGGCAAATGTAGTAAAAAATAGGGGGAATTGGGTTTCAGTGGAAGGTAGGGTAAAAATTTCCCAAGTGGTTGACAAATTTTAATGGAATTGCATAAAAATGAAATGGACAAAAAGAAATTTCTCATGCATGAAATGGACAAAAATAAAGTCTCCATACATGCAACGGACAAAAATTAATTCCCCATACATGGAGTCAGTTTGTAATCCAATCTGGGTTTAGACCTAAGTTGCTTCTTGTATGGAACTAAATTGCCCCTTGTATAGATCTAAGTTGCACCTTATTTTTTGAAGTAGTACCTGAGAATGATTGAATTTGAATCTACAAGGGGCAACTTAAGTCCATATAAGGAACAACTTACTCCGTTCCGCTTAACTTTTTTTAAAAGTTAACATTTTGTCTTTATTTAAATTTTTTTTGCGCTTGTTCGTTTTACGCCAATTTTTTGGGACTTTGATGAATCAGAAAAGTAAATTGTTTTACTTTTCTGATTCATTTTGTTGACGATTCACAAAGTCAAAAAAAATTGACGCAAAACTAAAAATCTAGAAAAAAATTCAAACACAACAAAATAAGAAAAAGCTCAAAAGTCCAAAGAAATTCAGCCTAAGTCTATACAAGGGGTTTCCCAGCTGAATAGGTTAGAGGAGGATAACAGTTACTTAACCCAGTAGATGTTCTTGGCAGTAGTCAAGTAAGGGACAATTTAGGTCCAATAAGGGATAATTTAGGTCCATACAAGGGGCAATTTAGTTCTATACAAGAGGCAACTTAGGTCCAAATCCAAATTCGACTACAAACCGACTCCATGTATGGGGAATTTTTTTATTTTTGTCCGTTTCATGTATGGGAAATTTCTTGTTGTCCGTTTCATTTTTATGCAATTTCATAAAAACTTGTCCATCACTTGGAAATTTTTTACCCCACCTCCCACTGAAACCCAATTCCCCCTAAAAAACAAGAACCTCGTGGAACAGAGACCGAGAAACCTATATTGCAGGGTGCACTACATGGCGTGTATCGTATATCACAATTATTGGTGAGTGTTTTCAATAGTCCAGATTCAAATATAAAACATTTTCGGGGAAGTATTTAACTTTTTCTATAAAAATTTTATTTAAATTCAAATCGTTAAAAACACTCACAGACGGATGAGAGTTGCCCTACGAGAGGCCTCGGAGGACAGATCCACCCAGCAGGATCCCCGGGTCGGCGGAACGGGACCTAGCGGAATGCATGGTGGGAAAGAGGGGGCCCAGCGCTAAAAATAATTTCTCTCCTACTTTCTCTTTTTTTTCTAGGAAGCACACTTTCTACGGGGAATCTGGAAACTGAGGTTTTGGACAATTTTCCCGCCTTTTTCTAATCCGTTTTTTTGTTTTTGTTAGGTTTAAGGCTGTTTTCCCTTTTGCCTTTGCTTTTTCTCATTTCTCTCTCTCTCTCTTATCCTTTCTGACACCATCCCCGAAGGATTAATGGGAGATCGGACGCTCGGCTTGTAGCGCGTTCAAAGCACGCTTCGCAAAGGCTTAACGTAAGATTTTTGATCATTACTTTTGTTAAGGAAATCGAGTCCCACATTGCTTGGGAGTGGAGTGGGTGATCACTTAATAACATTGGAGACCTTTCCACTCATTGCCAATTGGTTTTGAGTTGGACATAAAGTTTCTACAACTTTGGCTTTTGATTTTGACATTCTATTTTTTGTTAACGGTACTCTTCTACAAATATATTTTTGGTACAAAAATACCTTTGTAGAGAAGTGCCATTAACAAAAAAGGAAATATCAAAATCATTTTCCCATGACTTTTCCCTGATGAACTCTTTAATCATACTTTGCCCATATTTGTTCAAGTTTAGTTTCGACTACAATCCCATCCCAGTCTTCCAATAAATCTAAAACATAGTATTCCTCCTCAAATTGATAGTCCACTACGAAAAAAATATGATTTTTAGTAGAAAAAAATTAAAGTGCTTTCGTATACATTTTAATTACTTCGGTATCTTATCAAGCATTAATGTTATATGTAGAACTCATTTAAGCATTTTAGGTGTTTGGCTTGTTCATTGTAGAACTCATTTTAGAAAAATGACAACTCAGATATGGGAGTTTAGAGAAGAGAAGTAAGAAGTAGGGGAGGAGCTTTCTAACTTCTCATTTTGGACTTCTTTTCATTTTGGTTAGTAAAATGACCTACAGAATATATTCTGTATATATCTCACAAACACTAATTATGTTGCAGAATATATTTTTCAAACACTTTACCATATTCAAAACATATTATAATTATAATTCAAAAAGTCAATAACCAAAATTAGAGCTGAGCAACAGACACGAGACATGATAACACGACACGAACCAGACACGAAGTAAGCGGGTTAGGGTTGAACATTTCTGACACGAAACACGAAAATGACACGACTCGAGAACACAAATTCTAAATGGGTCGGGTTCGGGTTGAACACGCGACACACGAAATTGACACGACTAACACAGTTACTAATCTGTGTCACCCATTTTCACGAACATATATACATAATATATGGTATATCTATAATTCTATATAGAGTTAGACAACAGACACGATAATACAACACGAACAGGACACGAAGTTAACGGGTTATGGTTGAATATTTCTGACACGAAACACGAAAATGATACGACTCGAGAAACACGAATTCTAAATGGGTCGGGTTAGGATTGGGTGATTTGTGACACGAACCCAACTGACACGACACGAACACGACTCGACACGACCCATTACCCAGGTCTAACCAAAATGCAAAAAATCAAAAAGTAGAATAACTAAACACCCAGTACTAAATCACCAACAAAGAGTCATAGACATCAACTATGACATTCAATGAAATCTAAACCAAGGAGAAAATGACTTTTAGTGGCTTGTTCTTTTTTAGGGTCTCTTGTGCAAATCCCCTTGTCGTCAATTCTTTGGGCCGGCTACCTATGTGTCTGAAATGATTGTGGAAGTAGAAGAGACTGTAAAGAGTATTCGCGCAAACTGGTTTAAAACACCAATTTTTATCAAAAGATAAATAAGTTTACCCATGGAGCCATGTATTAAATAATGGTAGTGTTTGTAATTGTAATTCATCCAAACAGTCATAACAAGTTAAAAATCCGAAAGGATCGACCAAGTGGGGATCTTGGCCTAGGATTTTGGGGTGAGATTTGCTCCTTTCTAAGGTTTTAAGTTCGATTTTCATTACCAACAATTCTTGGGGTTATCTTACCGTTAGACATAAACATGTGAAACAACTATAGGAGGGGCTGTAGGGATTATCCGAGGTACGTGCAAGCTAGCTTAGGACACTTTGCATTATAAATAAAAAAATTATTAAAACAAGGATGCAAAAAACAAAGAATGCATTAGCAGGTGTTTGCCACTTATAGTACGTGTTATCCAATGATCACTCGTTAGCATAATAGCAAGGGACGAACTAAATTTTTTATTTTCCCAGCAAAAAAGAATTTCAATAATTTTTAAATATAAATTAGAAATATTAAAGAGAATACTATATATGGGACATTATCACGAAGCATGAGCACCCCACAAAAGAGGCACCCTTCACACCAAAGATCAAATGCCGCCAGGATCCAAAGAAGAAAAAGAAAAAACAGCAATCCAAAGTTGCCAAAAAGCTGACCATGACATAAACCCCAAAATGAAACATCTCTCCCATAACCCAACCATGACATAAAAAGATACACAACTCTCCCATTGTAACTGAGGGTCCATCATCGTGTTATGAAGTCCGCATATTGGCCCTTTCATCATCTTCCACTTCCACTATCATGATGGACGAAGTTATTTTAAGAAAATAATTGTATGCGCGTTTCGCTCTGTGACAAAATAACACATTCTTATAACCTCTTTCAAAGATTAATAAAAAAAAGATGGCGTCAAATATTAATTAAACATAAACTTAATCTTCTCTTATTTGCTAGACAAATTTTGAATATGTACAGAAAAAATTAATAGTGATTGACCGCCCCTAAGAAAGTTACATAGTAATTTTTTTTTTAAAATGGCATGCAGTAATGTTTATTGAGAAACTTGATAAGGGTATATCAAGTTTGCACAATCTTTATTAAGAAAGTGATATTGTGCAAAACAATATTTGATATTCATGAATTATGCATAGAAATTTGCAAATTTGTACTCTTAATTTTAAAATGTGTATTGACATTATAATTGCTTTGGCATTTACTGAGTACTGCCACACTTATTAAATGATTATTAGTACTAAAATTCTAGTGTTAAAAAGAGAAAATATTTATTTTAATGAGTTTCCTTCGTACTTGGGGTAGTATCTTAAAAATTGTGGGATTAAATTTACAAAAGTTAGTAATAAGAATTTAACCACTTTAATTAATTAATGGATAAATATGGAAGTCAATGGATCAAATGACTTGCCTTGGCTTGGCTTTAACTTTATGAAAGTCTACTTCAGTGCCGTTTTGCTTTTTTTTAAAACTTTTTTTTATAAAAAAAAAAAAGTAATTTAAAGCTCAAATATAATAAAAATAAAAAATATTTTTTTAATTTTTTTGCACCTTTTAAAAACTCTCAATGAGATCTATCAAACAGATCCATATTGTTAAAAAATTATTTGCGTAAACACATCATTTTTAAGTTTGGAATTACCTTTTTTTCTAAAAGTTTTTTTTTAAAGAAATTGGAACACACCCTTCGTACGTATGAACCGCAACAATTAAGAAATCAAGTCCAACATATGCCAAAGTAACTGAACAAATGTCACTAAAAAAATCAACAAACAAAGAACCCAGAAAAACAGAGAGAGAGAGAGAGAGAGAGAGAGAGAGAGAGAGAGAGAGAGAGAGAGAGAGAGAGGATACTCTTTAATGAAAATTTACCGTCTAAACTCTGTAATGAAGTGTATCAAAATGATCAACTGATCAATTAAATTTCCTATATTTGGTGAGTGGAGATCAGAGAGATCGAGCTGAGGGGAAAAGATTTGAAGCTTTTCACCTCAAATTGAAGTGAAACTTCCGTACGTCAAGTTCCTAGCTCATACCCAATAATGAAGACGTGTCAGCAAAGTTATAATGGTGGATTGAAACAGGTTTCTTGCTATTTCAGTCAAATTATTTTCTCACCTGTCAAACCAGGGCGGGCTTTGAGTAAGCCAGACAAGATAAAGGCCAAAGTTGCGATCAAAATTTATTCGGTGGAGGAGTTCAAGGTGTTTCCTGATGGCATTCGTAAGCTCAAGTTGTAATTCATGTTGAGGGGTTGAGTTTGTCCAACTTTGGGTTGGATGGGCTAGCTTTGTGTGCTTCTTTTCCTTTTCCCTCGATGTACCCTTTCGAGTTTTAATAAAAAGTTTCGTTTGTCGAGAAAAAAAAAATTAAAATATCATCCACTTAAACCCTCAAATTTTGGTTCAAAATTAGGTTTCAAGATAGAAATAGCAAGGTGTGTAATACACATTCAATATAGCATATAGGGCTTATATAACAAATGATCTAGCTTGCCCAGTAGAAAAACTTAATATTGTTATCCAATAAGTACATGGTTCAAGTCATAGGGTCTTTCTTTTTCTTACTTACAAGAATATTTTTTTCTCTCATAATTTTGTCTTAAACTCCGAGAATCTTAAAGCCAGCCCCGTGTCAAACTAATTTCCCAAAAAAGGCCAAAGACTTTTTGGAATTTTTCTTGGATATTTTTCCAACAATTGGGTAAAAGTCAATACTTTTTTAGTTTTCTAATTCCTTCAATCGAGACGAACTAAAAATTAACAAAAAGATGGCACGAAATTAACAAATGCTAAAAATATTTAAATAAAGACAAAATAAAAGGCCAAGTTAGTTTTTTTCTTTTTTTTTAGAAACTAAAGTTTCTTGTGAATTGTGTGACGGATTCTTTCTTTTGGATGATGTTAATTAAGCGAAACCAGCCTAATACACCCCAAAGATCAATACTTTCTCAAATAAAACTCTTTATTTTTCAAATAACTTCTCCATGTAACATTAGTGTACGCTAATGGAAATACTACGATACACACTCATATTTTGTTGAGATATTGAAACACACTTCTATTTGAGTTTGTATGGTGTGCACCCTCTTAAGTCGCTTTAGATTTATAAAATATCTATTAAAAATCCATGACATTTGTATAAGCATTCATAACAATGGCTTAGAATCCGTTAAAATCAAGAAAAACAAAAGAACATGCAATGTTAATTAAATAAATAAATTTATGTCCAAATACTGCATATGAATTCAAGATCAAAGACATTTTTGCAAATATTGTGATTTTTGTATACAATTCAAAGGATACATACCATACACACCTTTAGCAGGGAAGTGTGTTGTAATTATCCATTTTCCTATGCCAACAGTGTTAATTTTGATCTTAGTAAACATTTTGGCAGTGCCAAACTGCATGTGCTAACATTGTCTTAATTTAATTATTTCCTTTGTTTAGTGTATCCTATATACATATAATCCATTAAATTTCTTCTCACTCTTTTTTTTTTTTGCATTTTATTGTCTCTGTGAAAAATATTGTGATCTTTTTGGTAGCGTGTACTTGGATGCACTTATAAGGACCAGACAGCCACTTTAATACACATTAAGCAGACAAACATCTTAGCACACGCCATACGTGTGCAAGTGATGAGAGAAAAACAATCAGTCACTATTGAACAATTAGGTTGGCAAAAAATTGGAAGAGAATGCAACACTTTTTTTTTGGTAAAGAAGGATTTTAAAATGCAACACATTTTGTGATGTACGAAAACATGAAGAACTAAAATAAAACGAAGATGAGTCTTCGATCTCAAACATACCATTAACCACGGAATGGCTGCAGGAAGGCATTGAGAAACCAAAGAAAGAGAATTCTTGCAAATAGATCTTTTCATCTCCTTTGATTTTTTCGCTATCAAATCTATGGAAGCACTGTTGCCTCTTTCAAAAGAAGATAGAAAATGGAAGCGGTTAGGACTAATTTCATAGTGGGTAGTAGATAAACTATGGAGGCAGTTACCCGTGGGTGATTGTAATTACAACTTTGGCCTCCGGTTAACGAAAATTAAAGCTTTGGAGTATGAAATTGTAATTACAATTACCCAACGTGTAACTAAAGCTTGGTATGTATGTTTGGACTGAAATTGTGAGATGGTGGGTTGTTGCTTGGGTTGGGTGTGCCCTCCCAATCTTTCATAATCTCATGTGCTGGTGGTTTAACAAGTTAAAAAATGCGGAGAAAGGATGCAGCCAGCTTTTATGCTATAATCTGGTCCATTTGGTTAGAAAGGAATCAAATCTTATTCAGAAACAAAGTGCTGCATGTGGATATATGAGTTAGTCGACAATGTAAAGTTCAAGATAGCCTTGTGGACTAAGATGTGCTTTGACCTCAAAGAGTATTATAAGCAGAATCATGATTATGGAGGCTGAAGATGAGGAAAGGGCAAAGGTTCGGCTCTTAAGTGTTTCTTTGGGAGTTATTTTGCCTTGATTGCTTTTGGGAAGTGGGTTTTTCTTTTGGGGTCTCGCCTTGGTTGACTTCTTGCCAGTCTTGATTTTGGTTTTCTTTTCTTCTTGGGGCCCTAGGGGCAGTTGTTGTCAGAGTGAGGGGTGCCATTTTGTAGGTGTGCTCTTGCTCTGATTTGATCTCTTATGCTTTGGATCTTTTTAATCTTTGTAATTTATTTTTAAAGATTAATAAAATCATTTTTGCTGCCAATACTGTTTGATGGGTTATGGATATTCTGAGTAGGCTTTTCTCGATTTCAACTGATGTTAAATCTGCTACTAATAGACCTGATCAGAATGAGGAAGGGATGTTTGCTGATATATTGTTGAACTTTCTCGTGGTGAAGCCTAAGAAGTGATGGGGCTGTTGTTCGTGGCGTATACCGTTATCTCTTTTCAACTCTCAACTTTGAGGAGGGCTAAGAGATAGCTGAGTTGTTGCAATTCTGAACATGTTTTTTTGGTCCAATTACTGATGGTTATACTGCTGTTGGTCATGGCTGAATAAGGAACTGATCTGCTTCTACAACATTTGAGGATGAATGCTGTGAACAAGTTGCTGGGATTTCACGTTATAATGGGTTTGCTTATGCGGCATTTCGTGCTGCTGGAAATGTGCTGGGGGAGATGAGCTCCACTTCTGCTGAGCTATTCTGTCTGTTGGAAAACATTCAATTTCCATTGAATGTAATTTTCTTTTTATTTTGTTTTCCCTCAGGCCTATACAGTATCTCTTTCTTAGTGGTTTGTATTTGGTCTCCTCTCAATGTACCATTTGTCGAGTTTTTAATAAAATCTTGTTGTCAATAAATAAAATCATTAAAAAAAAAAAAGGATATGCCAAGTAATGATTTCTATCTACGCCGAAGCAATTGATGGGGAATCGGTTGAGTGTGAAGTCGAATTCGGCGTTTTTTCATGTTTTCTAAAGTTTCAACATCTCTAGTCTGGACCATACCAAGTGTGGTACGGACCAGGCAAGAAGAAGAAAAAAACTAAGTTGCAGCGTATGTGGTCCAATGTGGTCCAGTTGGTCCGTACCAGAGAATTTGGTGGCCTGGTCTAGACCAAACAAGCTATCTATGCACGTTTTTTGATGTTTTTGAGGGCTTCTCTTGTATTCCTTATTAAAGGCAAAGGATAGGCAACCCCCATTATAACCTTTTTCATCTTTTCATCATATTGAAACTCCCCAGCACCCCCCATGAAGTACAATTAGGCAAATTTTTCTTAAGTCGGAACCACGTATATCGCGTATCTTGTTCTTTTCGATTACTTGTTTATTTTTCGCTTGTTTGTGTTCTCTTGCCAGCCCTAACAGGATCCATGTTGATCGATTTGCTTGCCTCGCAGAGATCTCAGGTTCTCCCTTGCTTTGTTTGTCAACTTGCTTTTGTGAAGAAGAAGCATCAAGAATCTGTTGGGGTGCTAGGTTAGATTTTGTAGTAAATTAGACAAAAGAGCGGGAAAGGATGGTTGAGAGGTGTTATAAGGACAAGTTGTGTAAGGCTTTAAATGGATTTTCATTGCTCAAAATGAGTACAACAATGCTCTATTTATAGAGCACATAGAATTCTCTAGAACTAGCTAGAGATAAGCACATGTGCATTACAAAATTCTCCTAACTTCTAGATTTTTCTAGCTTTAACTCATGTGCTTAATTACAAGACATCTCTCACAACTTCTAGACTACTCCATACAAATATCTTCTAATGTAATTATTACTTCTACACACTTCTAATAATTTTATACTTAGATATTTAAATACACATTCTACATTATTCTAGAAGATTACAAATTACATTTTTTAACACTCCTCCTTAATTTGTAATCTTCATGATCTCTTGAAACTGAGAGAATTTATCTGCTGCTACTGCTTTGGTCATTATGTCGGCTAGCTGCTCCTTCGTATTGACAAATTCAAGCTGAATTTCTCCATTCTGCACTAAGTCTCTGATGAAGTGATGTCGGAGCTCAATGTGCTTTGTCCTGCCATGAAAGACTGGATTTTTGCTCATTGCTATGGCTGACATATTATCGCAGTAGATGACTGTAGGGCCTTCTTCTTTATGCTCCATGTCAGAAAGTATTCTTCTAAGCCATACAGCTTCACATGCTGCATCTGTTGCTGCAATATATTTTGCTTCTGCAGAAGACAAGGCAATTGTCCTTTGCTTTTTGGAACTCCAAGATATAATTTTAGTTCCCAAGCAAAATACTTGGCCAGATGTGCTTTTTCGATCATCGATTGATCCAGCCCAATCACTATCGGTGTAGCCAATAAGCTTGCTGTCTTTCTCTTTTGTATACTTGATGCCAAGTTTCTTCGTTCCTTGAAGATAACGGAGGATCCGCTTGGCTGCTGCATAGTGTAGCTTGCTCGGTTCGTGCATAAATCTCGAGATAAGATTCATAGAGTACACAATATCTGGTCTTGTATGAGTAAGATAATTTAGCGATCCAACCAATCTTCGATAGGCCGTAGCATCAACTTTCTCTGCTCCATCATTTAATTGCAACTTCTCATTTAAAGAGAGTGGAGTAGAGACTGGTTTGCAGTTGTTCATGCGGAATTTCTTTAATAAGTCTTCAAGATATTTTTCTTGAGAGATAAAAATCTCTCCTTTGGATTGCCTTACTTGAATGCCGAGAAAATATCTCATAAGGCCTAGATCTGTCATCTCATATTCCTTCATCATAGCATTTTTAAATTCATTGAGCATCGCTACATTGGTGCCTGTGTAGATTAAATCATCGACATAGAGGCAAACAATGAGAAAATCCTACGTACCTCCTTTTTTAACATATAGAGATGGTTCGCTTTGGCTTCTTTCAAATCCGCTTTGACAGAAGTACTTGTCAATATTGCTATTCCAAGCTCGCGGTGCTTGCTTTAAGCCATAGAGCGCCTTCCGAAGTCGATATACCTTGCCTTCTTTTCCTTTGACTATATAGCCTTGAGGTTGCTCCACATAAACCTCTTCTTCTAGTTCACCATTGAGAAATGCAGATTTGACATCGAGCTGATATACGGGAAGCTCGTGTTGTGCTGCCAAGCCAAGAACTGTTCTGATGGTCTCCATGCGAGCGACAGGAGCAAATGTTTCATTGAAATCCACTCCAGGCTGCTGTGAGTAGCCTTTTGCTACTAAGCGTGCTTTGTGCTTCTGGATTGATCCATCTTCTTTGTATTTTGTCTTATAGATCCATTTGAGTCCAATTACGTCCTTTCCTTTTGGTAGCTCCACAAGATCCCATGTGTGATTTTTCTCGATAGTTGCAATTTCTTCATTCATTGCGTTTAGCCAAATTTCTTCTTTTGCAGCTTCTTCAAAATTATGTGGTTCACAAGTGAAGAAGGCAAAATCACACGAGTCATATATATCTCGTAAGGAACGTACCTTTCTTATTGGATTGAGATCATCCGATGATGAGCTCTCTGCACTGGTCCGTAGGCTTTGATTTGGACTTGGATCTGGAGTCAAGGTTTCTCGTTCATGTCCCGCATCATCAAGCTCAAGAAAATTTGGCTCTTGGAAGGAATTGTCCTCCCACTTCCATACAGCAGCTTCATCAAATATTACATCTCGAGAAACCATAAATTTATTTGTGTTTGGATTATAGAGACGATAATCCTTAGACTCGTCACTATATCCAATGAAAATATATTTCTCTCCTTTTTCGTCAAATTTTTCTCTTTTTTCCGAGGAAACTAATGCATATGCAATGCAACCGAAATTTTTTAGAAAATTTACCTGAGGCTTCTCTTTGTACCACGCCTCATATGGTGTCTTGTTTCGAACTGCCTTAGTGGCAGAACGGTTGAGGATGAAAACAGCAGTGTTGACAGCTTCGGCCCAGAATGAGTTAGGAAGCCCTTTACCTTTAAGCATGCTCCGTGCCATCTCTGCAATTGTTCGGTTCTTCCGTTCTGCCACTCCATTTTGTTGAGGTGTTTTCCGAATTGTAAGTTGCCTCTTGATTCCTTTTTCCTTGCAATAGTCCATAAATGGAGTGTAGATGAATTCGCCACCACGATCTGTCCGAAGTGTCTTTATTTGTCTTCCGCTTTGTCTCTCCACCAAAGCTTGAAATTTGAGAAATACAGAGAAAGCTTCTGATTTTTTGTCAAGGATGTATAGCCACATCATCCTTGTATAGTCATCAACAAATAGGAGAAAATATCTTTTGCCACCAAGAGATGGTGTTCTAGTAGGGCCAAAAATATCAGAATGCACCAATTCCAAAGGCGCTTTAGCTCTCCAAGCGAACTTTGGAAATGGGAGTCTGTGCATTTTTCCATATATACACCCTTCACAAACTTTATCAATTTTATCAATATTTGGTAGCCCTTTTACCATATTTTTCTCCTTTAGCAATCTCATGCCCTTGTAATTTAAGTGGCCATATCTTAGATGCCACAGATATGAGTCATCAATTTTTTCTCCTTTAAGGGCAAAATTTTCATTAAGTGGCATTATTAACGGAAAAACTTTATTTGGAGTCATTTTGACTTTTGCCACTTTAAAATTTTTCTTTTTGTCTATGATGGTGCATTCATCATTATCAAAATTAAGTGTGTAGCCTTTTTGCAGTAATTGCCCCACACTTAATAAGTTTTGAGTAAGCCCAGGAACATAAAGGACATCTGAAATTAATTTTTTGTTACCTCCCTTTGTGTAGACAGTGATAACTCCTTTTCCTTTCACATTTTGCAGCTTCCCATCTCCCAGCTTTACTTGTGAAGAGATTTTATCGTCAAGCTGCACGAACTTTTTATGATCACCTGTCATATGATTACTGCATCCACTATCCAGATACCAAATGTTATCTGACTCTTGTTGAGCATTCATGCAAGAGAATAGGTGTTCAGCTTCATTTTCTTCTGAAAAATTAGCTTTGTTTTTTTCTTGATTGAACCAGCAATCTCGATCAGAATGATTAGAAATCTTGCATCTCTTGCATTTAAATCTACAATCTTTGGATGCATGATTAGATTTTTTGCAAATAATGCAAGAAGAGTTAGAGTTACCGCCATTAGGATTCCTCTGATTGTCGTATCCTTTTCCTTTGTTCCGGACTTGAAATGCATTTTGGCCTCCACGTCTTTGTCCGTTTATGCCTCCTCCTCAAGATGAACCCTTCTCTTGATCTTCTTGGTTCTTTCCACCAAAATTGATTTTGCTTTGAAATGCTTGCTCCAAGGATTGATTTGTGAACCTGCTCATTCTTTGTTCATGGGCCTCGAGAGAACTCATTAGTTCATGTCGAGTAAGTTTAGACAAATCCTTGAATTCTTCGATAGCAGCTACAACATGATCAAACTTTGGAGGCAGACTCCTAAGAACCTTTTCGACGATTCTTTTATCCGGAAGGGTATCTCCATAACTTCGAATTTGATTGATAATTCCAGCAACTCGGGAAAAGAACGTTTGAATGGATTCATTTTCCTTCATTGCTAGATTATCAAAGTCTCTCCATAGTGTTTGAAGTTTAATGGAGATAACCTTATCATAACTTTGATATTCAATTTTTAATATTTCCCATGCTTCTTTTGAAGTTTTTGCACCCATAATTCTTGGAAAGATAGATTTGCTTACCCCACGTTGAATGTTGAGGAGAGCCAAAGCATCTTTCTTCTTGTTCTCCCTGAACTTCTTCTTCCTTGCTTCCATCCAAGTTGCTTCTTCTTCGGCATTTGACGGTGCCTCGTATCCGCTTTCAACAAGATCCCACAATTCTTGTGAGACAAATAAAGTTTGCATTTGGATGCTCCAATAGCCATAGTTCTCTCCCTCAAATATAGGGATGAGATTTTGTGCATAGTTGAAAGTGGAAGAGTTGGACTCCATGGTGGTTGAAAGAAGGACAAGGATGGATCGGTTAAACCAGCTCTGATACCAAAATTGTTGGGGTGCTAGGTTAGATTTTGTAGTAAATTAGACAAGAGAGTGGGAAAGGATGGTTGAGAGGTGTTATAAGGACAAGTTGTGTAAGGCTTTAAATGGATTTTCATTGCTCAAAATGAGTACAACAATGCTCTATTTATAGAGCACATAGAATTCTCTAGAACTAGCTAGAGATAAACACATGTGCATTACAAAATTCTCCTAACTTCTAGATTTTTCTAGCTTTAACTCATGTGCTTAATTACAAGACATCTCTCACAACTTCTAGACTACTCCATACAAATATCTTCTAATGTAATTATTACTTCTACACACTTCTAATAATTTTATACTTAGATATTTAAATACACATTCTACATTATTCTAGAAGATTACAAATTACATTTTTTAACAGAATCTATGCTTTATAGTTTAAATATCGGAAGCCGTTATACTGGAGCAAGGCTAGCTGCTGGGATAAGTTGAAGTTAAAGAGCTATGGAAGTCAAGCGATTCAGTTTTGTTATGATTGTTCTGGGTTTAATTAGGTGCCAACCTCGAATTAGGGATTCGGTTTTATTTTTCTTTTTCCTGGTTCGGTAGGTAGGCTCCAGGCTAGCTTCTCCTTCCGGGTTTTAGGCTGGCATATATGATTGTTATGGGTTTAATTAGGTGCCAACCTCGAATTAGGGATATATTCTTTGGGTTGTGATGTCTTTTGCCTTTTCTCCTTTAATCATTGTATGTTATTACATTTTTTTGATTAATAAAATTTATGTTTTGCTGAGGAAAAAAAAAGAAAAAAAATTAAAGCTCTTTAAAAAGTAAATATGTTATCTTTTGTGTGGCAATTTTGGAAAAACAAAAATATGAGTCAGCCTCAAAGAGGAGTCTACACCAAATAGAGCTCTCCTTTTATAAAATAAAACATGAAAAATAGGAGTTTCGCGATTTTTATTAAAGACAACAATTTGACCTACACATGTAAATATATATCGAGACACATTTATAAAAGTTACCCCAAAGATTTTGGGGTCGCTCTTTTAGGCCCTGTTTCGCTAAGGTTCTTATTTTTTAAGTATTTATTTTTCAAATTACGAGACTTGTCATTATCTCACAATACATCACCTTTAATTCAAAATACGTACTTATTTTAGTTAGTAGAATACACCTTTGTTTACCGCTATTTTTAACCTTTCTTTTCCGAAATATTTTAGCTCTACTTTTGTGGAGAAAAAATTTGTCATAGAAAAAATATTTTCAGTGTATAACTCTAAATCACATACATAAGCAGTGATTTTAGTTTTATTCATTACCAAAAAAAAAAAAAAAAAAGTTCACGTGTACATGAACCGTACTTAGCCTTTGAAAGTTAGGTGGGTTCTGAGTTCGTTTGCATCACAAAAGAGAAAAAAGTAGTATTTCCATTACCTGCAAATGTGGATATCAAAAAGAAGTACCAGTTGCTGGGATCTGGGAATTGAGAATTCCAGCCAAACTTAAGTATCCTTTCTTTGGATTATCATGCATGACTGCCTCCCCACTAACTCTCCCTCAGGCCCCTTACACTGAAAGGGTAGAAAAAGATGAGAAAATTAACTTTTCTTGTAGTTTTCTGTGTTTTCAATTATCAAAAAAGTTGTGGGATTCAAAGTTTCAATTTTTCCATTGGAAAACACATTCCTGCAAAATAGCTTTTGTCAAAATGAAGAAATTCTTATTTTCCTGCAAGATTTCTGTCAAGAGAACACACCTACAGAAAAATAAATTTCATTTTTCTTTACTTCGCCTCACTTTATCTTTTCCGGGAACAAATTTCTCATACAATATTTCCGACAACTGAACAGAAAGCTCACAGAGGCATGATTCTGATGTATCCCCTGAGGATACTAATCACCTGTTCCGTGGTTGTTCTATGGCTTCTGAGAACATTTCTGGTAACCATAAGATCTTCTTCCTGTTGGGAACCAAGACGAGCAAGACAGTACGCTGTCTGGTTAGCTTGCCGAAAAATTTGGAAAAAAAGTTGAGTTAGTCCCAGCTTGTCTTTTTGCCTCCTCCAAAATATGTTTTTATGGATGGTCTGGGGGAGTGCCATCTTTCATATACTGAACTGCAACACTAGAGTCAGACTCAATCGTCACATTCGTCATGCGTTTTTTCTAAGGTAATGTTGAGTCCTCTATAAATCGTCCAGATTTCTGCTTCAAGACTGCCACTGCTTGTGGCCTTTCCGTAAAAACCAAGAATAATTCAGCTGCCACTACTCTCACGGAAAGCTCCCCAAACCCAGACTTATTGCTGAATTCGTAGGAGCATCCATCTGTGTTCAATTTGATTTCACCTAAAGGAGGAAGACTCCATATAATTATACGGCCATGATCGACAAGAATCATCGGTCTGGGTAGCCTTGAAAACCTCAAAAATCTTCTAATTAATTTTCAACATGAGGTTTAAAGAAACCGTGAATTATATTACCTTGAGTTGTGGAAGACTAAGAAGTTTCAATTAAAAAAAAAAAAAGAAGAAGAGAGAGAGAGAGAGAGAAGCAATTTACATGAGAAAAAAACAAAACATAAACATAAAGCTACAGAGTAATAATAGAATCGGCACTAGCTCTATACAAAAAGTGTTGTCCTCCTATAACTGGATGCTGCAAAAAAGTCGTCAAAGCTCTCTTCGCAAGGCAGTGGTTGTATAAATTTATGTCTTTTGATAACTTGGGTTATTAGGATTAGCTTATGCATACCTCAATTAGTCTGAGAATTAATCTCACTGTTCACTAATGGGGCTCCCAATTGAAATCAGAGCAAAAATGCATATAGACCGACCCTAAAGGAGCTTGTAACACTTGAAAAGTTTCAAACTTTGGATTTTAAGAGGAATTAAATCCCTAAGTCTCACTCCTTAACAATTGCATAAGAGAATAAATTATGAACATCAACGGTGTAAACATTTATTTCTTCCAAATCAATTACATTGTGACACGTCGTCAAAACAGTGATTCCAATTAATAGAACATTGCGACGTGACACAATACAATTGATTTTAAAGAAACAAATGTTTACATCGCCGGTGTATATAATATAAAATGTTATTTATGAGGGCCGGAAATATTCAACTAAAGTTTATGACGATTTTATTACCTCGAATATGCAATGACATACAAAAAAAAAAAATTATATAACAGACAATGACAAAAAACACCCCAAATTTTTTTTTTAGTTTTCCTAATAATCCTGAAACTGTACAAAAGTAGAAAGTCTGAGGCATTGCCACCTCCTCAGTTGGGCTGGATGGAAATGCTTTAGTTTGACACCAAATTTGAAAAGGCCCAACTATTCAAAACTTAATTAAGAACTGGAGCCCAAAACTATATTGGGCTGACCCAACGCTGTGAGTACAGCAATTCTTTTGTTTTTTGTTTCTTGTTTTTTTCTTTTGAACAAGAAGTACAGCCATTCCATAAATGTATATTTGAAGGGTTCAACAACAATTTGTTTTTAATCCAAGAAAATCTTGTTCTATACTATCTATAGCAATAATACATTCGTAAAATCTTTTTAATCTCATTTTTTTCCCCCTTCCAAATGTCTTGCATGGTACTGGTAGATGCTTGTATAGAATGATGGTAAGCATGCATGTGTTTGAGTTAGTCTGGTTGTTCACGATACTTGTGCACAGGGACGGATTTAGAAATTTGTATTAGTGGGGACACACAAATCAGTAATTTCAAATTTAGCCCAATACATTTTTAATTCGTCAATTAATATATTTTTTGCTGGTAAAATAACAAATTGATAAATATATTTTTAATTTCATCTTATAATTAGCAAAAAAGAATGTGTTTGCATAAAAAGATGGTGTGAAAATTTAGCACTTAAAGACATAAATCAAACAAAATCCTAATTATGAAAGGAAAATTGATTTTCGCGCTCTATTTTTTACTGATGGCACTCCAATTTTGACGTAAAGTTACTAGTAACTTCATGAACAAAGTGGAGCGCTATCAGTAAAAAGTAGAGCGCGGATATCAATTTCCTTATGAAAGTCTAGAGTAATTTTATTGAAATACTATCACAAATTTATCATATATAATTGAAATATTCAAGAAAATTAATACTGTAATTTTATAAAATCGAGTGGGACCCGTGCTCCTACGGCCCCCACTTGTATCCGGTTATTACGTATGCTGTGCAGTTACCTAGAATGATGAGGTGGCACATAATTAGCGGTTCTCTCATCCAAATAAACTGAAAACTTTTGAAGAAGTTTATTGGGTACTTATAACGGTTTTGGCTTAATAAGTGAGATGTGTTCTACTGACTTAAATAAGTATCTATTTTTTAATTAAAGAGAATATATTATAAGGGAATGACCTATCTCATAAAGCGAAAAATAAGTATATAAAAAATAAGAATCTTAGCAGAATTAATGGGGCCTCAAAATGACTTATTTTTTTGTCTTTATTTAAAAAAATTATATTCGTTAATTTTGCGTCAATTTTTTGTGACTTATTAATTCATCTCATCGAGAGTAATTGGAAAAGTAAAAAAAAATATGATCGAAACTCATAAATTCTTTAAAAAGACAAAAATAAGTCGAAAAGCAAAATTATTCAATACTCCCGAAGTATATGAACAGTATGCTCCCTCCTCTCACATAACATGTGGGTCCTACATATGTCTCACGTGTGGATCCCACATGTTATGTGAGAGGAGGGAGTATATTGTTCATATATTACTCCAGGAGTATTGAATTATTAAGATTGTTTTTTTTTTACTTATTTTAATCTTTATTCATTAAATTACGAGTTTCAATCTTAATTTTTTTACTTTTTCTATCATTTAGACGAATCAATAAGTTATAAAAATTTGACACAAAACAAATAAATACAATAAAAATTTGAACATAGGCCAAAAAAAAAAATAAGAGAAAAAATTAGTTAACTTCTTTATCCAAAACCACCCTTTATTTGTACAAATTTCAATGGTATCGGTGCCAACCGCAACCCACTATGACACCATCTGAGAGAATGCCCCACGTTCTCTTCTTCCACATGCCCTGGCCTCCACGGTTCCAAGTTCCACCCACACTATGAGACTCTCGATCTCCTCCACTAAACACCATTTTCGCTCTTCAAACAAAAATTCAACAAAAACAAAAGACCATTTCATTCATTTATACTATCGTTTGTGCCCGTTCAATACACGAGATAAAAAAAAAATTCACTGGTTTATTTTTAGTTATGTGCATCGAACGGACAAAAACGCTAGTTAATAAAAAAGATAGTTTAATATTTAATCCGGTCCCGTATTCGATGCACACTAACATTAATATTATTCTATATACTAAAAAACGTGTGATCAATAAAATGAATTTGGAGTAAAGTCTAGTAGCATAGAATAATTTTTTTCTCTCTCCCACGTTTCCACCCTCCCCTCTCTCTCCCACTTTCCCACATTTCTCTCTCTTTATAAAAAAAAAAAGAGCGAAAAATCCAAAAAATTAAAAATAAGAGTTTGAAGGCTTATGGGGTAGATGGATGGATAGATACTCCTAGACTAGATACATGCCAAAAGGAAATTCTTTCCACCACGTACCATCAAAATTTATTTGATGTAAAAAGCAACAAGGGAACAAGAGCAGTTTCGCCAAATGCCGACAGCCACCACCACCACGGTAAGTCACAACAGAAGAAAAAGAAAAACCTTCACAAACTTTGTTCGACATTTTTGATTGAATTTGAAATCGCATATATGTATTTGAAAGCGTTGTTAGTTTTTTTTGATGCACGATCTCCTTTTCGACGTAGGAGACACGTAACGAACAATATTAGATTTCGTCATTTTTCGTTTATCAAACGAGTACAATACTAGTATTTTCTGTAAAATTATGTGCATTTCCTTCTAGAAACTTTAATTTTAAAAAAGATTTTATTCTCTTCAAATCAAGACTTCAAAATAATTTAACCCGGGAGGGAGAGAAAGTAGAAAAACTGCTTGCCTTCTTCTCACGGGTAAATAAATCTTGGATTTCTGCTCGAAGCCAGAACTCATGGGGGAGAATCCAATTTCAGGAAACAAGCAAATGTTGATTGATTCTCACTAAACCCTAGCATCTACCATTTGGTGAGCAACTCCTCCTCCTCCTCCTCCTCCTCCTCCTTCTTCTTTGTTCGACTTGCATTTCAGATTGACCACTAAACCCTAGCAGTAATGATGATATGTTGTATCGTAAAATATCATTGCGCACACAATCAATCTCCATGATGGTCAGAGAGTAACAGTGTTTTAAGATGAAATCTTGAAGGACCCATAAAGGAAATTCTTCATTCTCTCTAATTTGTTGTTGAAAGTTTGAAAACCGAGTGGAAAATTTTCAATAATTTTCAATGCAACGGTTACCCCTCTCTCTCACATGGGGTGGGATCCAAACATATATGTGGCTCACATTAAATGAGAGGGCGTTACAAATAACTGTTGCATTGAAACTTTCTATCATATAGAGGACTCTGTACTAAATTCTGTGTGTATTTGTGTGACAGGGAGAGAGGTAGAGAGGGAAGGGAAGGCACTATTATTTGGCAATTCTAGTTGAGTATCAGTATCACTTTCTTGGTCAATTTTCGGTTTTGGTTATTAATCTCGACGGAACCCAATGTTTACAATGAATTCTTGAAAACCCAGAAAGGAAGAAGGCGTTTCTGAAAAGAGGGTATATTGTGGAGAGAGATAGGAGGCGGTTTGTACAGAAGTTAGTTGTAGTATGAAGTTGCTCTCCACTGTAATTGCAGCATGCAGACACTTTAGCTCCAAAACTTCATCCAGATACCGGAAAGGGACTCGCAACAACAAGAAAAAGATTAAGGTTGATGACCCTAAAACCTCTGAAAGGACTAGAATTAAGTGGACTGACGAACAGTCACGAGTCTTGGATGCAATTTCCAGTGGCAAGTCCGTTTTCATTACTGGATCAGCTGGAACTGGAAAAACTCTATTCCTCCAACATATTATCAGAAGACTCAAAAAGCTCCACCACCGGTCTAGGGTTTTCGTGACTGCTTCGACTGGATTGGCAGCTTGTGCTATTAAGGGGCAGACCCTGCACTCCTTTGCTGGCATTGGACTTGGTGAGGACGATCGCCAGACTTTGCTTCTTAAGGTTATCTCCAATAGGTGGGCTTATAGGAGGTGGACTAAAGTTAGGGCTTTGGTGATAGATGAAAGCAGCATGGTTGATGGTGAGATTTTGGATACTCTTGAATTCATTGCGCGAGTGGTGAGAGGAGGTGAAGAGCGCGATTCTGAAAATAAGGTGTGGGGTGGAATACAGCTAGTTGTAAGTGGGGATTTCTTTCAGCTACCGCCCATTGTCAAGCGAGAGAATCAGAAGGAATTTGCATTTGAAGCAGATTGTTGGGATTCTAGCTTTGACATGCAAGTCGAGCTTAAGAGAGTTTTCAGGCAATCGGAGGCAAATCTTGTCAAGTTACTTCAAAACGTAAGAAGAGGAGAGGTGGATCGTGAAGACTTGGATCTCCTTAAAAAGTTTTGCACAGAAGCAGAACCGGATTCATCAGCAGTTCAACTCTACCCGAGGAATCAAGATGTTAATAGAGTGAACAAGAAGAAAATGGAGGACCTAAAGAAGCCTACTTATATTTATCATGCCCATGACAGTGGTGAGGATCCTTGGTTGGGGCAACTTAACCAGGGGATCGCCCCCGATGAACTTCCACTTTGTGAAGGCGCTAGGGTGATGCTTTGTAAGAATTTAAGTCGTACATTGGTGAATGGTGCCACGGGTACAGTTACAAAGTTTTGGTATGATGATGTGGCTGTTTCAGACATGTGGAAGACAGAGGAGCGACCCAGGGTGCCAATGGTTAGATTTGATTCAGGGCCGGAGGTGCTTATTAGACCAGAGGCTTGGGAAATAGTGGAGGGAGGTAAGGTGGTTGCCAAGCGAAAGCAGTTGCCTCTGATACTGGCTTGGGCTTTGAGCATTCACAAGTGCCAGGGCATGACCCTTGATAGCCTTCACACTAATTTGTCTAGAGCTTTTGGCTTTGGAATGGTCTATGTTGCACTTTCTCGCGTTCGAACGTTGGCTGGCCTTCATTTGTCTGGATTCAAGCCCTCAAAGATTAAGGCACACCCTAAAGTTCTTGAGTTCTACCAGAGACTTTCTCAAAAGCAAGATAAGGGAGGAGAGGATGGTGGTGTCTGTGAGGATAGAAGAGGCAGCAGTGATGTAGCATGTGTTTCAAACAAGACAACTGGTAAAGACGACGACATAAATTCAAGCCTCATCTTTCGCTGTAAGCCAAACTCATCCCTAGTGAGTTGGTGTAACAGTATAACCAAGAGCAGAGAACGGGGGGTGACTACTAGTTAAGTTATATGCTCTCCAATCGGTTGAAGGATTGTTGGTGAAATTTGAGAGTGTTTTTGGTGGCAAGATGAATTGCCTTAAGCTAACCTGGTATATAGGATGTTAATCTCCTATCTTGCCTCTAACATCTGTTTATTCATCTATTTTTTTCGTGGTATTTGATGAATTCAACATGTTCATCGAATTTGACAGGGCACATAACTTATCATGCAAGAAGCTTTAGTATTCTGGGAAATTAAGGCTAACATTGTAGCTTTTTAAAACTGTAAGGGTTTCTTCATATGCAGTGATACTTCCAGTTGTGGATAACAACCAATGTTCTCTCTCGTGGGTGAAGAGGTATTGTTTTCAAAAATGTGATTTGTAAGTCAAAATATAATGACACTCACAAATTGCTTAGAGCATGGAAGTGGAGACCTTCTCAATCTTTCCTTCTGCCCTTCTCGTGCCAACACACTGGAAATCTATTTTTCTTATGGGAACTACTGGAGCTCTGCAATTAACCTACCAAACAAGGCAACCCCGGAAAACATAGCTATACAAATCCAAGCCTTATATCTGACCCTAAGCCAAACTCCATAGTTTGTTGGTTTATACGATTGATTGAATCGAAGTACAAAGGGTTGATTTAAGTGTGAGATCCACCGAAGACTAAGTCCGAGCAAGTAGCTGCTGTAACGTATAACATGTTACCGAAGAGGAGAGAATGGGGGTGAAATATTGTTGACTTGTTAGCTCTGGAAATGGTTGTGGGAATGTTAGTGAAAACTGAAGGCTGTTTGGGAATGCTTGTTGATTTTGTGGAATCTTTTATCATACCGGGTCTATATGTTTAGTCATTATTTCCGTATGTTCGAATAAATCCAAGATCACTAAAAATTATTGGATTTTAGGAAATTATTACATACATTGTAGCTCAGTTTGTAGAAACTCTGATAGTTGCTTCAGCCTCGGATCACTGATGCGTTTCTACCATGTTTGGGATTTATCAAGGACAGACACGATTTCTTCCCTTCTCTGCTTGTTTGTTCCTATATGCTGCAATTCTTGTTTTAGTGTAGGAACTCTTCTAGCTGTATAGTTATCACCAGGAAAATTGCGAGAAAAGTTCAGAAGTTTATGAAGTATAACGTTGGATTGTGATGGTTAGGTTTTTTTTTTGGTACTTATGATGGTTAGTTCTACGTGATCACGAATTGCTTGAGAGAGTGGTAATGTAAGCTCTATACTGCTCAATTCTCTTTGCATGAAACATTTGAAATTGTATAAATGGAGAAAAACTATCCACTGTTCTATAACTATTTTGCTGATCATTATTCTAGCTTGTAACTACCTCGTCTTTCTGTGTAAAATCATCTCGGACAATATTCCAACATTTCACTTGGTTTCGCCTGGCTTCCCGAATTCTGAGAGGATTATGCAGTTCCCTGCACGGAGAGTAGTACGGTTCCAATGATTATGCAGTTTAAATTGTTTTTGTTATTTGTAGTATCTTACTGTATCATATTTTTTTCCTTTTTGTTCGTAAAACCATCCACAAATCCATAATCAGAACACAGCGTTGGTTGTCTCAACGGCTTAGATATAGTATTACTACAAGGACTTGGTAATCCATCCAAATACTGTTTTGAAGTGGCGATTCTGGCGAACCAGATGATCTAGTAGCAACATCTCCATTGTGTATTGACTACAGCAACCTTCTCATTGTGGCACGGAACTCGTTGGATTGATTGACATCCCCAAACACACCAGCGGAGGCATCAAAAATCTTAATTTCATGAACCAGTTTCTTCATAGTGTGAGCAATTTTGCGCGCACTTCCTGAGATGATAATTAGAGAATAGAGATATGTTGACCCTGCATATAATGGAATGTTCCTTGTAATCCTCAACTCCAAAAAAGAAAAACACTCAGGTGAATGAACAGTGATACTGCTATCTAAGAATGGCGAGTCTGCAATTTGACCATTACACGTAATGGTTACCAGTTCAAGCTTGAAAACAATACACGTACATGAATTTCCAACGAAAATCGACTTTATTTCCAGGTGTTGAAGTCGAAACTTAGAGCAATACATATTGTAGGTGAGTATACAAATAATACTTTTCACGACGACGGAACTGAAACACCCAAAAAGATATGATCACCTTCAACCATGATAACTGTTCAAGGGAAATAACACATAAATGCACAAAACCATTGCCGCTGATGATGCCTCCAGTTGAAGGTTGGAAACAGCCAAACTTCTGCTTGCTTTCACTGAAATAATTTGTCATTAAATGGAAGAGCAAGACGAATAATGACTGCTTGGATTAGAACGATCAAGCTTCAACACAGACTCGAGGTTTAGGCACTGAAGTGCTCGTAACTGCCAACAACATGAGAACTCTGCAATTAATATTTGTTAAACACAATAAAATTGGGCATGGGCCACCTTTGTCATTTGCAATGTATTATTTATTCGCATTCTCTGGGGCATGTATTAACCGATGTACTCAGCTTATCTAAAACCTCAGTAGGTTTATGCATTCAATGAAAATTTTAAAAATGGAGTAATCTAACATGACACATAATTAGACAACTGTTGTTTAGAAGCCAATATCTAAATGCCCATCCATGTGGGACTTTTCACTTCTAATAAACATTCCATCTTTTCAGCTATTACATAATACAGATGACAATGCACAGCTTAAGAAAAAAAATGAGAGAGAGAGAGAGAGAGAGAGAGAGAGAGAGAGAGAGACCTTCCAACGTCTTTTATGAACAAGTTGGTTACCAATGTCCTCCAGCTTAACAATTATTTGGGCAAATTTTGGTCTCATGAAAGGCTTTTGACTCCAGCATTCCTCTATTAACCTGTGACAATGGATAAGGCCAACATTTTCAAAATGGACAATGACTTTTTAAAGGACTAAACATATAGCTAAATAAAGGACTTACTGGTATTGTAGGTAACTAAGAACTTAATGGTATTGTCGGTTTTACTATATAGAAAATATATCTACATGTTCAGGCAAACGATAGTAAATATGAGATAACTACCCTAAGTCCCTTATCAATCCAAATCAAGCTTTATGTCCCAATCATTTGGGACCGGCTATATGAATTCGTTTTCTCTAATCGGATTCATCTCATAAGGATCTAACAGGGTCTTTTGGGTGCTGACTATTAGCTACCTAACACACAACTCTCCTCCTATATCCGGGCTTGGGACCAACTGTTGTAGAAGATAGTAATTCTCTAGTCATGAAAGAGGCGGAGACAACTATGTGAGTTAACTACATTCTCAAACTGTTGATAGCTTGAATTCAATAATATTGCATTCGAAGTGTTGCAACTTGCAACATTAACCACAACATCATATGAAGTCATTAATCCTAGCCCCAGAAGAGAAGAAACAATTCAGATGTGACAAGAAGCAGCATATTACTATACCCTGTTGCTTATTTTAAGCCTCAAGATTAGTTAGAAGATATGTTCCCTGAGGCTGTCGGAAATAAAAGGCATCACCAATGCATATTACAAAGTTGGCACGATTGATACTATGATGTACCACAACCAGGTTTTCTAAAATAGGTGTATCACAATTGAAGGGAATACAGGCGTCCAATGTTACACAGTATTGAAACAGATAATACCAAGGTTCAAGAAAGTTGTGCACTTGCTCGCACGTTGTGCATCTCGGCTTTTCTTTAGAGTATGTATGTGTGTGCACGTCTGTATTCCACACGCTAATGGAGAAGTGATTTTCTTTCATTAGGATCTCTAATGGGCCTGTCTTGGTTGAAATTCATTTAACAACTGCCGTCTATTTACCACCGACCCAGGTGGCTTACAAAGCCTGTAAACTTAAGTCTCTCTCTCACAGAGCGACAAAGAACCCAACCAGTCTCACATTCGCCAGCTAAGTCCACGCTAATGAACTTCAAGAGCTGACCTTTCGGGGGCATAAGTGTGAGTTACTGCACTGCATAAATGTTTACTTTTTAAACAACTATAGACCTATCACTGACTAGGATGGGAGCCTATTGCAGCACAATCAGATGGTACGGAGCAACTAAGGTTGACACCGATGTGTCGATACCAAAGTACATTAGGTCACAGACTATGAAGCACCTATAAAGGAGAACTAAAATGACAAATGGACAACGGTAAGAACAAAGGAGAATTAGTGAATAATGAAGAGCTGAGCCTTTTGCCCTGGGGTAAGGAGCAGAATAATTCCCACAGAGTTTGTTCCTCATTAGTTATCGCTTCCGAAAGTGGTATATGAATGTGCACAGCCTCTCTACTCATTGCCAAGTGGTTATGAGTTCGATCCTTCAAATGGTATCAGCTTTCAAAGGCTTTTGGACAATACTCTCTTGTGTATGCCCCTCGGTTTGTGCCTTAGCGCACCTTGTTTCATTGTGGCGTACTATATTTTATGGATTTTGTGTTTACCTCTCCACGTGGGAGTGGGGGGTCGCACTTGAAGGGTTGTATTAGAACCTGTCCCACATCAGTTAATTATTTCCCCTCAAACAAGTATATGAGTCTAGGCAGCACTTACAGTCAATTGATTTTGAGTTGGATGCTCTAACAGTGTATGAAACATCACATCAATGGAAATTATTCACTTTGAAACAAAATCACAATCTTCAAAGATAAAACCACTTTAACTGCATTTACGTCAATTATGAAAGTTACTATTTTGATATGCATGCCAAATTTATTTCTGACACCAGATTTTAATTACAGGTATCCAAACAAAGAAATAAAGACTAGGGAGCTTGAAGGGATTACTCTCTTAATCCATGAGCATAAAGTTTTGCTGAAACTCGGAAAGGAGGACGTTCGTTTTGAACATAGGCTTTAGGAACTTCAATTTCTTGCTTTGTTGAAAATGGTGGAGAACCTTCAATCATCTAAAACAGCTCCAGTTTACTGAAATTAATCACCACCTCCAAACATTGAAATGAAATTTTACTAAAACAAGTAGATACTTCCACACATATTGTGTGAGAATAATGTCTTCAAATCGTCCACAAATCACTTACCACGCAAGCATCTGCACGGTACATATCCTATCAGACTAAAAAGTACCAACCGAAGATTGAATAGGAAATAACAAAATTCAACTCATGAATAGAAATCAGGAAATCTCGCTAACATAAAACAGTAAGAAACTAACATGAACAGAAAATAGGCTAGTTTTCCAAAGTAGTAATGTAATGGCCAACACATCATTTAGACCTACAAAACCAAACATAGAAACACATAGAAGTACCCATGTCAGGCACTCAACACTCGGGTAAGGGTAGGGGATCATGCTCAGCCAAAGCATATAAAGATCTATCAACATTCAGCAAAAGAAAATGTTGAAAATGCAGAACCCCAAATTGAGAGACGTCTACCAAGAGAGGGGGAGAGAGTCAAAAGAGACTTCAAACTAATAGATTGTCAACTAAATAAAGTTAAGATGGAAGTAGCAGCACACATACACAGCTATTGTATAGAGAGGGGGTGGGGGTGGGGTTTACCTCTTGCAAAATCAATGCAAATGAAAAAACATCCACCTTAGTATCATATTCTTCGTTTTTAAAAACCTCAGGAGCCACATATCGCCCTGCACAAACAAATGAATCACTCCATCTCCAACAGCTCATAAACTCTAGTTCCACATAAAAGTACCACCTCAACAAAAGGTTAAAAATTCGGAAGGCCTTAATCACACAAAACTTGAATATTCAAAGGCATATTTGTTAATTTCTAGAGGCAGAGTGAACCATTTTGCAGAAGGTGTAGCAACTTTGAAGTTTTCTTCTGTCACTATTTTAGGCAGTGTAAGGTTTCAAATGTAATGCCGCCCGCAAACTGAAATGGCCCCAAGTTCATCTACGCAACCCCTTAAACAAATTATATGACAAACAAGAAAATGAGTATCACACCAACGGTAACTTACAAGAGGTGTCTTGACATGTAACAGGTTTGTCTTCTTTAACAGTTTTTGCAACTTTCAGCAGCTTGCTTACCCCGAAGTCTGCAACTTTTAGGTGCCCAGAATCATCCCGCAGTATATTTCTGTCAGTTTACTTATTTGTAAAATTAGATGCAGACCATTAAAGACCATGCATAGCAGAATTCAGACAAATTAAATAGGCAAACAAAATTTTTTTGTTTTATTATGTGTGTTTTAAGAGAGTAGACAAAGTAATGACATGAAGACATACGATGGCTCCAGATCTCGGTGGATAATGGCTTCAGGTTTATGTTCATGCAAGTAATTCATACCTCTGCAACATCAACAAAATATTGCTATTAAACAAATCCATGAAAGTAACAGAGAAGGATTGCCGCCCATGATTTTGTATCCAACAAAAGGCAGTTTTTAGTTTAGTTTGACACTTTTGACCTCAATAACTCAAACGTATACAAGGACTACCACTATTATATGTGCCACTAATCCACATCATTCTTAAACTTTTTTAGTTCAATTTTGCATAGCAATTGCTACTGATAAGATCTCCCTACATGAATGTTGGTTCTCAATCCCATTCCTTACTGTCGTAGAATACCTTTTGTTAAGTGAGCTTCTTCTTGCCTGTTCCCCTATCTGATATTAATGTTCCAGTGACTAATTGATAATTCTGCATCAATTCTCATAAAGTTAGCTGTTGCTTGTCTATACTGATGTATAATTGCAGTACAAACATGGAAGCAACTAACTGAAATACCTAAGTTCAAAAAATGCTGAGAGTGACATCTAGCGACTGTAAACTCTCTGTATAGATGAAAGGCATGTATCAAGACAATTTACGTATGTAACTTTCTGTAGAATGAAATTGTCAAATCTCATCAGATATCAAGCTTGGGTGCATTATGCCAGCCCAAAACCAAAACAAACGAACCAACCTTGCAATATCAAGTGCTAATTTCACAGCTATTATGGGCTTTAAGGAGCCTTTTCGTTTCAAGAATGCACGAAGATCACCCTGTAGAGAGCATGGGATCACAAAAGTGTTAGATGTCGGCACAGCTATCTTATGAAATGCAATGTATAGTTGTGTAAATTTTCAACTTCTCCTATTTAGTTGCTTTCACCAATATAATGACAAAGCACAATCATCATAGTAATTTCTTATTACGTGCAGATAGGAAAAGGTTCATGGCTGCATCTCCCACCCACCCATGTGACAACACAAGCAAAACAAGCCGTGGTAACAACCGAAGAATATAGATGTCACTTTGCAGATTATTTGTGACAAGGAGAAGAAGATTTATCTACTTTAACTCTCAATGCCCTAAGAAAGACAGCATATCTACAGAGTAAACTGAATACTTAGGTATCTTAATTCACCAGCTTTCAACAACAATAACAAAGGGCATTCCCCTGCAGAAATATAACTGACCCAGTGGCTGCTAAACATGACGTCATAAGCAACACCATTAACAACCAAAGAACATATGCATTTTAATAAACTTTCCATGTTGGGTTTCCAGGTTTCGTAGAGTCATTCTATAATAGTAGGATACTAAGATCAAAATTCAGATGCATTTGGGTTGCTTATTTCAATGGGAATCGATTATCACATGAGGTTATTCAGATGCATTTGGGGTTGCTTATTTAAATGGGAATCGATTATCACATGAGGTAATAACTTGTAAGCAATATAATTTTAAGGCTTGACAAAGAACTGCTTACTGGCGTAGGAGGAATTAGTAGTATAGAATTAGCAAAACACAAGATACAATACAAAAATGCGGATGATTGTTTTGATGTTGAAACTATTTTGCTCAATAAAGAAACGAACTGGAAGAGAGAGAGAGAGAGAGAGAGTTGACTTATTAATCATTTTCCATTGTCAGGGCCTGAACTAAAGTATACTTTTGTAATTGAGTTGCTTGACAAAATTCCCTTAAAACAAAAATAGAAGAATCCCATAAGAAGCAACAAAGATTAGGTTGAATCTTAACAAGAAAAGTCAATCACCACCATAATGTTCTAAGCACTCGCACCAAAAATGCTAATGCAGTTGCACCCCCCATGAAAAATCTTACTCATGGCCTTCAAGTAGAACACTCGATAAAATTAGGAGAAGCACTTGATCTTACTAGTTTCGCACTTGAATGGGTAACATGCATCTAAAATAGACAAGAAAAAGTACTTGCATGGTTATTCCTTTTTCAATTTTGATTAACATCTGTGATTCGAATCGTGATACAATAGCTAGATCTAAACCGTTTATGGTACGATGACATTGTGTAATATGTAACTTTAGCTTTTATTTACACAGTAGGGTGTTTTGGTACTTCAACAAGAAATTTGTCGCCCTACCTGCAAAAAGTATTCACTAGAAAATAAACATATGCAGATAGTAGAAAGGAACATGATGAAACATCAATAGAATAAAACCAGACAATGGCACTTTAACAAGTAAACAAGCTAAATCAATCATTGCTCCAGCGCATGAAACTAAGAAAGGACCTTGGGAAGATACTCGGTGACAATCATCATTGGACTACTTTGTGTTACAGCACCGAGAAATTGGACAACATTTGGGTGTCGTATCTTCTGAAGTAATGCAAGTTCATCCGTAAAAGCCTTTCTAAACCAATCAAACATCAGATCCGGTCACAATCAAGTCACATGTATGGACCACTGTAAATGGTAAGAAAGAAAACATGAAAAAGCCATGAATGGCATGCAACCAACCCACATTTTATCTTCATCGGTGAACAGTTCCTCGCCAAGCAATTTCACAGCAACCTGGATTCCACGCCAAGAAGCACTACAAAAAGTTCCCTGTCCTTTTTTCATGTTAAAAACAAACCAGGTGCACAAGATAAGTAGAACAAGATAGTTAGTATATTGTTCAGAGATTTATTTTAAACAGAAACTCATAATACAGCAACCCCCAAATAATTGCTTGAATAACAATCCTTAAGAAGCAAGCGAGAGGAGTCATAATTATACCTTTGTTATGTTCACACTTTTGGTAAAATCAAGCTCACTGGGATGAATTTCATATTCTGGAACTTCACGAGCATTTTGGACATGCATGGGAGCCACCTAAAACAGGTGTTGGCAAAAATCAGAACATGTCTCTCTAACAAGGAGAGCTTTTATCCCCACTTTCATGAAAAAACTACCACCTAAATATCACATAGTACATACCGGAGGTTTTGCTCCGTGTTCCTCCAAAAGCTTGATCACCTCATGATTTTTGTAAAATATTGCATCTGCAAAAGGCTGTGAGAAAAGCATTGTAACATATACAACCAAAAGATAAAACAAGCTGAAGAATCTCTTTCAAAGGTAACAGGTGTCGTGCATGCTTTGTATTTGCATATTGAACAACCAAAATAAGTTTGAATTTAGTAGTAGGAGATCAACTAGCCACCAAGATTAATCGAGAAAGAAACGACAAAACAATACTCTTCTAGGAATTGACATCAGCACCAGGAACCGACTAGGGAACTGCTCAGAACTAAAAATGCCCAAAGGGAAAAGTTCTTGGCACGAAGTGCACTCAGCACTCAAAGTACCTGAGCAAACACACAGTTGGCCAAAAGAGCTCGACCATTAGCGAGCTTGACTGAGCTATCCGCCAACAGAATGCATATCTTCTCAAATAATAAATAGAGCACAAGCAATACTCTGACAGTTGTCCACTGGCATGCACTTTAGAATGCTAGAGACCTGTCTAGTCAACCAATCGCTAGAGAAGCATGTGGCATGACAGCCGCTTGAATTTTACCAAAAGTACCCATAAAGATATTCTAAAAGAGCAATGATGAACTGGAACCAGGTTTAGCCGACTGGTGACCCATCTTCAGGTAAGGACTCATCTTGGCCGATAAATAGAGCAGCATGGCAAGTCAAAGGGTCTGATCTGTGTACCATACACTCACTGAGAGCTAGTTATCCTCAGAGTATTCTCTCTCAGCTACATTTAGCTTTGCTATTCTAGCTTGGTTGAGTCCAACCAAGTAACTTAGCTAACAGAAGGAACTCTGGCCATTGTAGGTGACGGAGATAATAGTCGAAGTCCAGGATTGGTCAAAGGATTGATAATCCCCTTGCACATAGTGGCACAAAAATGCGCCCACTATAGTATCTTGTTAAAGTATTAGTTTACAACTATATCTCAAACTAGACAAGACTTGTTATTCACATTCATGGTTGACATATCGATCGCCGTAGCATTACCAGGTGCGATGACACGGTTTTGGTGTCTAAGAGTCGTCGCGTAGCGTAACGATAGCACTAACTGGAGACGTGATTTTTCTTAAAGTCGCGCAACATAGGGAAAACTGTCCATTACTGTTGTTTCTTTTTCAGAATCACATTTGTTGGGGTTTAACATGGGGTGTGGCTATTTTCTTTACTTTTTATACCTAATCCTCTATATTTTTTCTCTTTGTTTGAACTTTAAGTGGCTTTTTAAAATAGTTTTGTCCAAAGTTATGCGTCCAAACCTTATAGTGCCTTAATTTAATGCTATTCATTAAGTTGCATGTCAGGTGTTATGCAAATGATTTTCATTTACACCGCAATATTGGCCATAATGGGACTCAGTATGATGGTACCCCTGCCGAACCGTTATGCATCACCAATATTTCAAACAATACTAGCAATACACCTCATATCATTGGAAGACAGTTTTTGGATTACTCGAGCCGTGCGTAAGCTAGCCCGAACACTTTTGAGTTATCAAAAATAAGGAAGAAAATTAAAAAATAAATAGGCCCCAAGAGGCACATGTTCGGATACGAGTACTAGTAAGATACAGTTACATTGATATGGCGAAACATAAAAAAATGTAGGGTACGGGTACAGCTAGGTATGGCTGTAACCAATGTATTGTTATAATTTAGAGCAATGCATTACACGCATTAAATACACTTCAAATAAAAGAACAAGCTAAATTAGGAAATTCGACATCAAATAATAGTTTAACGCCAACTAGGTGCAAATTAGAGTTTGATGCCATTATACTGAAGAACATATTGACCAAAATTGTTAGTATTTTACAATAATGCTAAGCATAGCGAAAAGGAGTCTTGTTAACTTAGTTTCTTTCCGTGTTGGGTACGGCTTGATGTATAGCGGGGTACTTTTGTCTAGGCTGCGGGAAATATTCAAAGAGAAAGGTTTCGGGACGTGTTTCGTGTACCCAATACAAATTTAGAAGCTTAGTAACAAGATCCTTCTAAAATGGTTGCGCTCCCAAGATGGGAACTCAAATCGGCACTCCCAAGATGGGACCTTGACGGGAGCTCGCTACCAACTAAGATGATTGGGTGGTTAAGGCAACTATTCTCATACTCTTAAGGGAGTTATGGCATTGTGGACATAAAAATATGAAATTTTTATCACTCAAGAAGTTTTGCAAATTGAAAATATCTTACTTCCTATAAATACCCTTTAAGATCGTGAAAATTAGCATAAGTAATCACTTTTCCTTTAATGGTTAAAGTATTTAAAGATACTTTATATACGTATTTATATGAAATCTATATACGCTCCTTAGGCACTCCCAACCTTAGGAGCTTCTAGGTGCCTCCGCTCCTGTTAAAGCATCCAACTCCAAACCAATTGGCAAAGAGTGGAGAGGCCGCCCAGGCTCATACACTAGTTTTGGAAGAGATAATTAATCGATGTGAGACAAATCCCAACACTCCCCCGCACGTGCGACCCCTGACACGCACGTGAAGAGGTCAACAAAGGATCCGGAATACACGGATCACAATGAAATAAAGTGCAACTATGGCACAAACAAAGGGAAAAAGCCTCCGAAACTCTAGCTCTGATTGTTCATCAAGCACCTTTCACCCACAACTTGCCTGAGCAAGTGGGAGTAAGGAAATCCTCAAGACAAAGGAGACCAGCAATTTCTAGCGACTACCTTGTGTATCTACAAGAGTCTGATTTCAATGTTGGACCTAATAATGATCCTAGTACATTTTCACAAGCTGTGAATGGGGTCAATTCTGCACTATGATACAATGCCATGAAGGAAGAGATGGAATCTATGGCTACAAATAATGTTTGGAATCTCGTTAAATTACCAAAAGGTGCTTCAGCCATAGGCTGTAAGTGGGTCTACAAGACCAAAAGAGATGCTTCTGGTAATATAGAGCGATATAAAGCTAGGCTTGTAGCCAAAGGTTTTACTCAAAAGGAAGGAATTGATTACCACGAGACTTTCTCTCCGGTTTCTAAGAAAGACTCGTTCAGGATTGTCATGGCGTTAGTAGCTCATTTTGATTTAGAGCTACATCAAATGGATGTGAAAACAGCTTTCTTGAATGGGGATATTGAAGAAGAGGTATACATGGTTCAGCCTGAGGGATTTTCTTCTAATAATCACTTAGTTTGCAGATTAAGAAAATCTATTTACGGACTAAAACAAGCCTCACGACAATGGTATTTCAAGTTTCACAATACTGTCACTTCATATGGTTTTGTGGAGAACGGTGTTGACCAATGCATATACCTCAAGGTCAGTGGGAGTAAGTACATATTTTTGGTCCTGTATGTAGATGACATTTTACTTGCAAGCAGTGATTTGGGGTTGCTACATGAAACAAAAGTGTTTCTTTCACAAAGTTTTGAGATGAAGGATATGGGCGAAGCGTCTTATGTCATTGGCATTGAGATTCATAGAGATAGATCTCGTAGGATATTGGGACTTTCTCAAAAGGCCTATATTGAAAAAGTTTTGGAAAGATTTAGGATGAACTTTTGTTCACCTTCTGTAGCACCAATTGTCAAAGGGGATAAGTTCAGTCTCAACCAAGCACCACAAAACAATTTGGAAAGTGAACAAATGAGAGGCATACCCTATGCTTCTGCAGTTGGCAGTCTCATGTACGCACAGGTCTGTACAAGACCTGACATTGGATTTGCAGTGGGTATGTTGGGAAGATACCAGAGTAATCCAGGAGTAGAACATTGGAAGGCTGCTAAGAAGGTCATGCGGTACTTGCAAGGAACCAAGGACTACAAGCTTACATACAGACATATGAACACTTTGGAAGTGACTGGATATTCCGATTCAGATTTTGCCGGATGTCTAGACACTAGGAAGTCCACTTCAGGATATATCTTTCTTCTTGCTGGAGGAGCTATATCTTGGAGGAGCATCAAACAGTCCATTACAGCTTCGTCAACTATGGAAGCAGAATTTATTGCATGCTATGGAGCTACATCACAGGCTTTATGGTTGAGGAATTTCATCGCAGGACTAAGGGTCGTTGATTCAATATCGAGACCATTGAGGATCTATTGTGACAACTCAGCTGCAGTTTATTTCTCTAAGAACAATAAGAGTGGCAGCCGAAACAAGCATATTGCCATTAAGTATCTTGTCGTTAGAGAGAAAGTGAAGGCGCAGGATGTGACTATTGAGCACATTAGTACCGAGCAGATGATTGCGGATCCCATGACAAAAGCATTACCGGCTAAAGTATACAATGATCATGTTGGGCGCATGGGACTTATTTGCTCCTTCGATGTTTAATTTCACTTTCTCAATTTCTCAGTTCGCGAACGAGTTTTTTCTATGAATAAAGAACATGGCGTTTGATTGTGCACATAAGGTATATGTCATGTATTTTATCCATTGGGATATAAAGAGGACCCTATATGACTGATGAATAGTTATAAATAAAAGTATCTATTTTACTCATTGAAGGATATCTTTCATTGTGATGCATGGAAGGAAGTGCCTACTTGTTACGGCACAACCGCCATGATTCATTGTTTGATATTTTCTATTGAGTAGAAGTTTGTACAGAATTTGAAGACATGGGCAGCTCTAATTTTATGGCCATATTATAGAACTTATCACCTGTTGTGGTTTACATTTGTCTAAATGGTCAAGTGGGAGAATGTGAGAATAAACTATTGCTAAGAGTAGTAATGACCCACTTAGACAAATTGCGTGATGAGTTTAATCTTCACCCGTCTCTATGATCTCTAATGTGCAAAACTAAGACACAAAAAAAAAAAAAAAAAATGGCATGTGATAGCATGATGAATCACTAAATGTGAACTGACATGACAGTGATAAACTTAAGAGATCAAACAAGTTATGTGTGTGTCACTGAAATGCTGATCACAAAATAGTATCCCAACGAGTGTGAAGAACTTCGTGACATCTAGATACTGAACAACATGAACCGGAGATGGCTCTGATACCACACACTTTAAGATAATTAGACAAAGATGCAGCGGAGATTGGATTACCAACCTCCGGCCATTGTTGTTCAAGTGGATCACTGACCCTCACACTCACTCGATATAGGTGTCTTCTAACCTATGCAGGACTCGACGCCTTGAGCGATGGATATCATAGGCTTTTATAGTTGCTAGGTTAGGGACCCTTTATCTCCTCAAGACTTTATGGTTTCCCTCCATCAAAGAAACTCAAACTAGTGTAATGAAGCAAATGGGGAAGCCAAAAGCTTCCTGTAACTGTTGTAATGAATTAAACCATAATTCACCAGTACAATTATGTAACCATTACTCTTGGTACTGCAATTACACTAGTACAATGAACTATACGTGGGAAATGAAACATCAAAGAACCATCACTTAAACCATGATGGAAGTGGGCAATAAAAGATTAAACTCATCACGCAATTTGTCTAAGTGGGTCATTACTACTCTTAGCAATAGTTTATTCTAACACTGATACCATGTTAAAGCATCCAACTCCAAACCAATTGGCAAAGAGTGGAGAGGCCGCCCAGGCTCATATACTAGTTTTGGAAGAGATAATTAATCGATGTGGGACAAATCCCAACAGCTCCCTCGCACCCACTCCCGCTTCCACTCCCGCCCCCACTTCGTGCTACTAAGTTTAGAAGTACCATGCAAATTACCAGTACCTGGTACGTTACTGATATATAAATTGTATTTGCTCCCCATGCTTCATAGATAGGGCCAATTAGAGAGGTCAAATGGGTCGGGTCGGGTCATTTAGCTACGTGCCAACCGTAATTCATGTTGTGCCATCCAGGCCTGTGTACTTAATTGTGTCGTGCCATGATGTGCCCATGTCTGCCCATCTCCAACCGAGTTTTGCCCGGAAAAGATTTTAGTGCAACAATTAACAACTTTAGTATTTGTTGTGCTGTCCGTGCCCGTCTAGAACCGTGCCCTTTTGTGCCCGTCTAGAACCGTGGCATGCCATGTCCGACTAACACTGTGCTCTTGCTGTGCCAACCCGGCCCGTTTGACATCTCTAGGGCCAATGCAGAAACAAATCCAGTTTCAAGTTTCAATAACATAAAACAATATGGATCAGAAAAAACATAGAACAATAAAATCTGCTAAATAGAACAAAAATGCGTAGTACTTTTGAGAAAGCATATTATACCGTGCTGCCCCAGCGGTCCTCCAAATTGACGTCCGCCCCTCTTCGGAGCAGCAACTGGACGACGTCGGTTCGGCCCTGACAAGCAGCGACGTGGAGGGCAGTCCTGCCGTCAACGTCCTTGAAATTCACGTCAGTTCCCGAGTCCAACAGCTCCCTGATACCCTCCGAATCCCCCTCGTTAGCCAGATACATCAGCCTCACTCTCGGATCGATTCCTTCCGGTAGTACTTCCACTTCGTCGTCGAAACCCCTCGAATTCTCGCGGCGCTCCGGCGGCGCTAGCGATGATTGCCTTCCAAACCTCGCCTGCTGCGCCCTGTTACACTCCATAACCTCTCTCTCTCTCTCAAATACAATTCAGCAACTTTCTTCCTCTCAATCTCGTTCAGCGATTGTGCTGCGCTCTCAATCCTCGCAATCACGAATTTTCTTGAAGCCCCAGTACACCACTCGGTATCTATAATACGTCTAGTAGTTATACAGAAGAGCGCGCGCGCACACACTCTCTCTCTCTCTACAACTAATAAGAGTGAGAGGTCGGTCGCAGCAAGGAGTAGATTCGCATTGATTGCAAAAGTTTCAAAGGAAAGATTCGAGGCTGATAATAGGATAAACTAGTGTATATAGAGGAGGAGGAGGAGGAGGAGGAGATGAAGAAGCAGAATCCAGCAGCTTTTCTTGGTAAAATAGTAGTAGCAGTACTAGAGCAGTAGTAGTGGATACGCTCGTGTTGTCGTTTTACAGATAAGCACGAGGAGAAAAAGAGAATCTACTGACGCAACCTAATTTTGAAAAGGGAAAATTCCACTCAATCCCCCTGAGATTTTTGACAAATACGCTGACCCTCTTCTTATTTTGTTAAAAAAAAAAATTTTAAAAATTTCACTTCTGGAATTACAACAATGCTACGTCCACCGAGTTTTATTCGGTGACCAGCCCACCGAATGATGGGCCCCACCCCTTTAAAAAAAAAAAAAAAAAACACAGCAGAAACAAAACAAAACCAATGCTTGTTCTTCTGGTTCCTAGAGAAAGCGAGGGAGAAAATCAAAACGCGACCCCCGCATCCTTCACCTACCTACGCCGAGGACCCCCATCACCACCACCTTCGCCGGGACCCTCATCACCACCTCCGACCACCACGTCAGTGGCTCCAACTCCGGCAACCACTCCCAACACCTCGCGAGAATCGCGAAAACTTGCGGATTTGTCCTAGATTCAAATTGGGACGCACTCCACCGCCAAGGTCTCTCCTCTTCTTCTTCTTCTTCTCTCTCTCCCTCTCTCTGAACTTTCCGATTTGCTCTAGATTCTCCATCTTCAAACCCCCAAAAATTACGGTTTCAAAAATTGGGGATATTGCAGATTTTTTGTGTTCAGTTTGATTGGGTAAATTAGGGTTTAAAGTTGAGAAACTTTGTGTACACTGGTCTAATGAAAATTAGTGTTCGAAGTTGAGAAACTTTGTGTGCACTAGTCTAATGAATTAGGGATTCGACATTGCGAATTTGTGTCTGATTTTCTGTTTACCTGTTTGCTACCTGTTAGTGTGTCTGATTACCTGTTCGAAATTGCAAAAATTTGCAATCTCATCAAATAAGCATTGATTTTTGTTGGAATGAACTGCCAATGAACTCTTTTTGAAAATAAAAACAGAACAAGTCATGGGCATTTGCTTTGTAGAAGTAACTGAGTAATGTAGGGAATCTTCTTGCTACATTGTACATCAGTTTTCTCCTTCGCACCCACATCTCCCATGTTCCAAACATGTCTTCCTTAGTCATGCTCGATTCATATGGATTAACCATAGGAGCAAACGTGACGACACCTGCAAAACAACCACAGATACATCACAACAAACATATGCCAGATGATATGATTTCCACAATATTATAACATCATAGACTTCAACCCGAATAACTTTAGTCCATTGTCATAATTCAAAGAAGCATATTATAGACACTTTTTACTAGATTAGGTACAAATGGCATAAAATAGTGAATAGGACCCTGGCTATAATGCCTCTTTCCTGTATCTTTGTAAAACGTTCTGATCATGTTTCAATTCTTTGTTGACATTGCTTCTTCTTTTTTATCTAGGTATGGCTGGAAAAAGGTCCTATTATGTTCTTTTTGTTGGAAAAGTCCCTGAAATGTATGAAAGTTGGATAGCTTGGAGGGTGTATGTCGAAGTGCATTGCAATGTGCAATTGTCGTCTCAACCTGCTCAACTCCGCACCGATTACCCACCTCTGCTCGTACCTGTGGAAGCAAACGTGGATGGCCATGGTGGTGCAAATACGTGCATGTACATTGCAATGTTCTTTTCGTTTCTTTTTGCTCGGTGCAAATATGTGCAAGCAAATGTGGATGGCCCTGGTGAACATGACTCGGAAGACTCCAAAGGGACCTTGCAAGAAGTGACACTCTAGGCTTTTCCTTTCTTTTTGCTCATTTTTTTTTATTTTTATTGGTGCACTATTCAGAGTAGAAAGCTAATGTAATAATACTTAGCTCGTGTCTCCTTTTTGTATCATAATTTCATGACACATGTACCACATTTGATCAATGTCAATGGATGCCGTACTTTCCTTTACCTTGTGGTTTGCTCATAACAATGCTTCAGTTTATTTGAAGTTTTAAATTTGAATGTGATTGATGATCGTAATGAGAATGACTCGGCGCTGGTTTACATAGGAATTGTGAATTTAAAAATGATGACCCGGCGTGGGTTTTAGACATGATTTGTTTGCTTGACTTGGTTTGCCCAGCTTAGGATTTTATGACTTTGATTTTGTGAATTAGGATGAGAAATGCCTGGCGTGGGCTTATAGACCGTTGTCTTTGCTGTTTATTGTTGCTGCTTCTTGTTTGACTGAGACGCTAGACGTCGGGCTGGGACAAAAAACAGGGGAGATGCTGCCCAAATTTTTTCAAATATTGTCCTCAAATTAAAAGTATGATGTTGTAGTAACCTTTTGAGTCTCCTTTTTTCGAAAGAGTATTTCAGACGAATACAGTTTCCGATGCAAGTTCTGGAACAAGAATTCCACCTAAATCACTCAAACAAGAATCCACTTATTGAGCTAGCATTTGTGGACATTTTAGAATTCGAACTGATAACAATTACCAACTTAAACATTGTAATGTCTGATTAATCTACCTTTCGGGAACAAAATATCATGACAAATACTATGCTTTAATGACTTGCCTTACATAGATTTGTGCAACTTAATACAGTTTTTCAAAACCACAATTAGATTTTCAAAGAGAGCAAAAGACACAATCAGATTACTAAACCAGTCACATTACTAAAATAGTTCAAACTATAATCAGATTTTCAAAGAGAGCTCTCCACTGCATTTTCATAAGTTCACAAAACCAATCACCAAATTCTCGTTGTGGCCTAAGACAAATCCATACCCAAAACTTTCAATCCACCAAAAGTAAAACGGGAACTTCAAATGAGAGACATGTTCGACTCCCATTAAAAGCAAAAAATTCTAACGATCCGAAACTAAGTCGTAACCCACAAAAAGGAGAGACACATGTTCATACTCATCAAAAAAGTTTTCTATTGTTGACCATTAGCTCTTGCATTCAACATTTCCAAAAAATTTTGTTGTCCTCCTCCCCAATCATGTCCTTGATTTCGGTGATTGCTCGATTGTCCTCCCCAAATTTGAGTACCCGATTGACCTCCTCCCCAAACTTGAGTACCTGATTGTCCTCTCCAAAATTGACTATCAAGTAAACTTGGCATGTTGCTTTGTGAAGTTGGGAAGTTGTTAAAAAATTGGTTGAAACTTGTTCCTTCACTTTGGTGATTGGTAGATTGTCCTCCTCCCCAAACGTGAGTATCCGATTGTCCTCTCCAAACTTGTGCCATAGTTGGTTGCATATTATGGGGCATCATGTTTGGCCACATGACTTGCCCCATATAGCCTTGGAAACTCTGCCAAAAAAAAAAAAAACCATAATAAAGAAATTATAGAAGGAACGAACTTAGCAATAAAAAAGTTACTTACATTTACATTTGCAACGCTTTCTTGTGTCCCAAACACATTGCCAACTGCATTCTCCTAAAATGAGTGAAATAATATAACTATAAGCATTCATCCAACATATGTATATGTCTATCTTAACAAGTATGTAACAAATTTAAAAAAAAAAAGAGAGTATGCAACAACAAAATCAAAAACCGTATACCTTCGCCTTTTCGTTTGACAATGTCTTCTTTTTTGGTTCTCTCTTCTTCTTACCAAGTTTTTCAACAAAACCTTGCTTTCTTTTCGTTGGCGGTCTCCCTTTTCGACGGAGAGCTATCGGGTCAAGGATCTTTCTGCTCTCTTTGGAAGGTAGAACTCCATCCCCAAGTGGACAAGAATCATTTGGAGTACCGGAAGCCTTATTACTACCACAATCATCCGAACATTCAATCAACTCTCTTTTTAGCTCTTGTAGCCGTCCCATCACCTTATCATACTTCTCTTGAGAATCTTCTGCCAAATCGGCAACCTCATTAAAGAGATTGCACATGTTGTCATGCCGGCGTGCTTCAATTGTCGATGAGGAGTTATCGTAGTTGATTCGAATTTTAGTATGAGCCCTTTTCAGATTTTTTCTCCATCTTCTCAAGACATACTTCTCAGGTACTTTTTGAACTCTTCTTTCATGGAACACCATCAATTGATGTCGACACACCATTCCTCTAAACTCAAATAATCGACAATTACAATTTGCTTCATTGGTCTCACTATTAAACTCGACAATAAATGGCACACGTTTTGTCCATTCCTCTCCAACTTCTCCAAATGTCATGTCTTCTTGTACCTCATATTCCGACCAAACATCACATACTTTTCTTTCTTTCAAAGAACAATTAAGTTTCCCGAAAAATTCAACATGAAACTCTTTAAACTTCGCATGCGTGTAAGCATTTTGAAATTGCTTTTCTAACTCAGCTGCAGTTATGCACGGGATGTAAGAGTGCAAATCTTTCGTATCTTCATGTTTCTCATTTTCCACCTTTTTAGCCAATGCATTCCCATATTGCTCTACAAATTGTTTCAAGGTCGTCTTTGAGTTGATGTAACCATCAAAATATGAATTCATACTCTCACTTCTTTGTGTGGATGACATTCCTGCCCAAAATACATCTTTCACAAAAGCCGGCACCCATCGATTCCTCTCTAAGTACAACCCATGTAACCATTCATTATCTTGGAGTTGGTACTTTTTGATTAACACATCCCAAGCATCCTCAAATTCTTTTATTGTCAGTGAATCATAAATTGCATTGCGCAAAGAAGTTGAAATTGATTTATACGCGTCGTACTTTGCTAACTTTTCTGGCACTTTTTTCAAGATATGCCATATGCACCACCGGTGTCGAGTGTTAGGGAATACTTCTTCTATAGCATTCTTCATGGACATACATTGATCGGTAATAATTGCTTTGGGAGCACATTCCCACATGCATGTCATCCAAGTCTTAAATAACCACGAGAATGACTTGGTGTCTTCATGAGAGATGAGACCACATCCTAATAAAATTGACTGACCGTGATGGTTCACACCTACAAATGGAGCAAAAGGCATGTCATACTTGTTTACCAAGTATGTCGTGTCAAACGTCACAACATCCCCAAACTCCTTACAAGCTGCCCTACTCCTTGCATCAGCCCAAAAAACATTCACTAATCGACCCTCATCATCCAAATCCATGGCAAAAAAGAAGTCGGAATTGTCCGCTTTCATCTTCATGAAATAGCTATGCATTGCCTCAGCATCCCCTTCAACAAGTAATTTATGTCGCTTTTTATCCACATAATTTCGGCAGTCTTTGGGAAGAAATGGAAGGTTCTCAGGTCCCCCTGCTTCAATTTGAAGTGAGTCATAAGTCTTGTATGTCTTAATCCCTGCTTTATCATTCAGTAGGAGCTTTCTTTTCACATGTTCATCAAGGACCCTATAGTTCTTGTGAAACCTGGCCTTTCCCGGGCTATTTTCATGATTGTGCTCCAAGGCAACCCGATTTATCTTCCACTTTCCATTCGAGTTTGTAGACAAATTAAGTCGAGCTCGACAATCACATTTTGTTTGTGGTCGTGGTTTGACTGGATTGCTTGTTTTCACCCTCGCCTTTCCACCACGATTGCATTCAAAACATACATGTCTCACGGTTCCATCTTTTCCCTTTTTCGAGTTTCTTCTTGCCACAGCAAATCCCATTTGTTGAGCATATCTTGAGTAATACCGGTAAGCTTCATCTTGTGTATCAAATATCATTCCAACCTTTGGTTCCTCAACTATTTGTTCAGAATTTTCTATTGCCTCCTTTCCATCCTCATTACTGCATATCTCATCACAGCCTTGTTTTGAAGAACCACTCGATACCTCTTCTACTACTTGTTCACTGTCTCCACTTAATACCTCTTCTACTTCTTGTTCATTGTCTCCACTCGGTCGAGGAGGCAGTGTCGACGGAACGGAATCCGACAACATCAAATACGATGGTGATGGAAACGGAAACATCACCTACATTTTCAAAAATTAACTCAACAAGTAAGCATTATCACAACTCAGGACAATTATAACATACATAATTATTGCTTAGTACTGTTTATGGGAAACAAGTTCAACTAGCATAATTACATGGCAACCACGTCATGATCAAACATAGTTTGAAGCCAACAAAAAATTACTCCTAAAGAGCCCATTGTAGTCCAAAATGCAATAGTAGTAACAAAAGTGCACTTCCCTTTATACCAAATTGTTATGTGTTTATTTTTGTCATATAAATCAGTCAGCTACATTGAATATAAACCCCATTGAAACCTTTCAAAACAAATAACAATCTCAGGTATAAAATTCACAGAATTAAGGTTCAAAAACCCGTCTTGCCATCCATTATTCTGATATTTTTCAAAAGCAAGCCTGTGAAGCGAGCACATATGAACAAAATTATTCATATAGAGAATAGATGCGCAAACTCGAAGTGGAAACATCCATCAATAAAAGCCGCCTAATTTTTCTCACAAAGAACTGCAAATATCAAATTTTACGAGGCGCATGTGTCCATAGGCATCCTGTTCTATCTACAAGTCCGTACCATTTATTACAGGAATCCAACTCAAAAATCATATTGCTATGTGTTTGATTTTCCAAATATTCCATTCCCAATTCACCACGCCATTCCAAAGATGGATTTCGCAGCCCACGTGAAACAAGTTCAGCTAGCCGATATCAACTTCGAAACCTAATTTATGCAATCAAACTAAACAAAAAAATCTGTAATTTTCCCAAATTTTGAAACTCTAATTTTCAGGGGTTCGAAAATGCAGAATCGAGGGTAAATCGGCAAGTTCAGAGAGAGAGAGAGAGAGAGAGAGAGAGAGAGAGAGAAGTATACCTTGGTGGTGGAGTGCGTCACGATTAGAATCTAGGGCAAATCAGCAGTTTTTTCACACGGTTCTTGCGAGGTGGTGGAGGTGATCGCCGGAGGTGGAGCTACTGATGTGGTGGTCGGAGGTGGTGATGCGGGTCGTCGGTGCAGGTGGTGTAGAGGCCCGTCCCCTCTCTCTCTCTCTCTCTCGGAACCAGCAGAAGAAGAAGATCGCGCGCGTTTTTTGAATTGTGGGGTTTTCGCGTGGTTTTGTTTTGTTTTCTGCTGTGTTTTTTTTTTTAAAAGGGGTGGGGCCCATATTCGGTGGGCTGGTCACCGAATAAAACTCGGTGGACGTAGCATTACTCCTGGAATTATTATGGAGAATCTTACGGTGTAAACGGTTTGGTTTGGTCCGGTTTAGATATTTTTTCAAACCGAACCAAATTTAATAGGTTTGGCTCAGTTCGGTTTAATTCAGCTTGATCAGTTTATTCATGTTTTTTTGTTTACATTAAAACCAAAGGAACATTAGAGCATGTAAACCAATATTAGCAAAAATACCTAATGAAATAGGTACAATTTCTGTTCTACCTATCCACTTTTTGCTTCCACCAATCTTTCTATCATTTTCTTTATATTAATTTTGTCTACAATCTTTAAAAAAGAGTGAATATTATCCTCTTTTTAATTAATTAAAATGATGTGAATCTCACCACAAAGTGATATCATATTTATCAAAAAATGTATTACACAAAGTGGAAGCTACACTGTGTCAACCAGTAAGAAAGAGATTAACGTTCAACCTCTTTTAAAAATGGTGAACAAAATTGCATTCCCATCAAATATCATACTAAAATTTTACAAGAAGGGTATATTTGTAACGACCCTAATTATTTGTAAATAAAAATTTCATTAATATTTTAATTTTATTTTAATTCTTGGATTTGCTTTTAAAATTTCCTTTTAATTTCTAATAATCCGTCATAATTAAATTTTTGACTTATAAAATTATATCTTTTCGTACGGGGCAATCTAGTCCTTTTCCAAAGACAAGTATGCTTGTAGAAGCACTTGTATATTTTCCTAGTGAGTAAATAAATTCTTAAATTATATTTCTAGAATCCTACTTGGCAAGTAGAATTAGCTTCCAACCAATTAGTTAGAGAAACTTAATTACCATTTCACCTAGTTACATTCTCCTAACCTTAGATGGACCTTTTTGACCATCTTTGAACCTGATGAACCCCTCCCAACCTTAGTTAAGCCTGGTGGACTTTATGAACCTTCCTAGAAATCTAGTTAAACCTTTTGAACCCATGTATATATCCATTGGGTAATAGAAACTAGGAAAACTATTGTCCATTAGATAATAGCATGACTTGACTATCCATCATTGTACTTTAAACTTGTTATGTCATGAATAATGTGACATGATTACATACCTAGTGGATAATAAAACCTAGGAAAGTTAGTGACCATTGGTTAAAGCCATGTCATCATAGTACCTTTAATTTGTCATGTCATGAATAGTATGACATGATTGCTTGTCCATTAGGTAATAGAAAGTAGGAAAATTATTACCTATTAGTTCATAAGGTGATTAAAAGTATATGTACCATTTTACTTATCCCAATCCATGTGCCAGTGTACTTTCCCCAACTTATAGGACAATATACTTTCCCAAATCTATGTGCTGTCTTATCTAGAATAATCTTGACATCACCATCACCTTTTATCCATTGGTTAATAATTTGGAGGGTAGTTATTGTCCGATGGTCCATAGAAATAAGACGTGCACATGTGAGCATAGTACTATTCATCATGACACCTTTATGTTTTGTCAAGAATAGTAACTGTCACTATTCCTCACCATTACCACTTTGATCATTGGATAAAGAATAGTAGGGAAATTTGTAACCCTTGGATAATAGAAATTGGTTTGCCAAGTCAAATAGGAATCATGGACCATGTCATTACTTTACTTCCAAAAGAAGTAAGTTTAGTCTTGTCAACCTTACTTACCATTAATACACCTTTATCCATTGGACAATAAATGTTATGAAAAATATCATCCCTTGGACAATAGATTCTCATGACTAGTCATTTCAAACCCTAATTATCGCCAATATTCCTTTGTCTATTGGACAATAAATGTTAGGAAAAATATTATCTCTTGGACAATAGATTCCCATGACTAGTCATTTCAAACCCTAATTATCACCAATATTCCTTTGTCCATTGGACAATAAATGTCAGAAAAAATATTATCCCTTGGACAATAGATTCCCATGACTAGGGTGTGATAAAGACAAGACGTGTTTGAAACCGCGATGTGACCGAACTTGGTAGCCCATCGTGTAGATTGCGAAAATCGCAATGTGGCCGGACTTGGTAGCCCATTTTGTGTATGGAAAACCGCGGTGTGGCCGGACTTGGTAGCCCATCGTGTGGATTGCGAAAACCGCAATGTGGCCGGACTTGTTAGCCCATTGTGAAGATTGCCAATGTGGCCGGACGTGGTAGCCTCATTGGTAATATGGCTTGGTTATCCGCGGAGAGGAACCAATGCAAAGTTTTGTGTGCCAATGGGAACCCGGAGCAGCGGAACCATTGTGAGGATACTCAGGAACCCGGAGCGGCGGAACCGTGATTGGGTGTGTTAAAAATGATTTTGGAAATGTTGATTTGGAAAAAGAAAAAGTGAAAATAATGACACGGTCTACGATGAGTCGCGTAGGAGAAAACACAAAAAATCATTGACACAAGCATTAGATTGGATAGTGAATGTGGATGTGTTATTGTTAGCTATTTTGTTAAATATGCATGTACTATGCGGAAATCGTTAATTATATGATCTATTGTTTGTAAGTTAAGGGTTAGTGGGTATGAGTTATTCTATTGAGTTTTTGTAGCTCATGGTGTTACCTTTGGTGACCCTGACATATTATATTGGTGGCGACGCCGGTATAATGTGTCAGACCTTGTAGACGAACAGGGTGACCTCTACACTTTGGAGGCTTTCGGAGCCGAGGAGCTGGCTAGAATGGAGGAGTAGGCAGAGTTGTAGTTAGGAATCCCAGTTTCCCTCCTTTTGTTGAATAAAAGTACTCTTTTGAGAATTATGATGTAATATTGAGCCAGACTTTATTTAATTTTTCAATAAAATTGCCTATTTAATGTTTCCAAAATTCGGGGCATTACAATATTAACTACTAAATATATACCCATGCACCGATATATGCATATACTCCTATGCTTCCTTCTGCAGCCTGTTTATGCCAATGTCGCGGAGGACGTCACCAGACATCGTCGGACCTCGCCACTTGAGAGAGGTCAACAAAGATGATAGTTCATTCACCTCTGTCTCACCCCAATACGCTATATTCCTACAATTTTGTGAAGTTGTATCACAAAAGCAAGTACAGCAATGTCATTGCCCTCAATTACTTTATCCCTCCCATTTTGATGGTACCATATTCCATTTTGAGATCTTTCACATGTCCATTTTGCAAAATCAACCATTGGTGAAATTCCATTCTTACCTTTGTGTTTAAGTGGAAGTAGTATTTACATCAATCAAATTTGAAATGTCAACTCCATTGAATTTCACAAAAATATATTAGTGAATACTTTTTAGAGCAAATAAGCGAAAGGTATAATTGGAAAGTGAAATACCTTATGGAGCAATCATTATGCTCCCTTAAAAAGTTGGGATCCTCAAATAGTTTGAATCCCCGAATGAGACTATCTCAAGATTCTTAACATTGACGTAAACAGAAATGCAGGAATCTTGACGTAAACAGAAGTGCAAGCCCATATGAGGGCAAAATTGAAAACTAAAAAATAACCCATCCCAAGTTAACCAATTTCCTTTTCAGGTTAGACTTGGATTTACTGCTCTGTGAAAAGCACTGAATCTCGTGCTCGTTGTAATTTGAATAATAATATTAATAATTTGAATAATACTAATGAATATAGTTAGAATGATTAGTAGTAAATGAATGGAAAAAATTGTCATTTAAATAATAAAGAAAATAAAATCGTAATTTCAATGTTTCGTGGTTGGCATTCAAGGCTAAACGTGGTTGAGTGAGTAGGTAAATTGTGGGGAGGCATCAAGATCAATGGAAATGATTCCTTCTATGGGCCTAAGGCTTGGGAGATATGATAAAATGAGAGCAAGGCTAATATATCAATGTCAAATAGATGATGACTTCCATTTCCCAATAATTTTAACATATACTATTTTGGCGAACCAAACACCAATAATATCACAACCAAAGACCGCTCAAACCATAACCAAACAACAGGCGTTCAGAAAAAAATAGTGTACAACAAGATTCTCCGTACAAGCCTAGAGTTGAGCCAATTCTTCAACAGTGCACAAAGAAAGTAAAGAAAGAAGATATTACAAAATATCTTTAATGGTACAAAATGGAAGCTATGTTGTTTATGACCGCAGAGTGTTAATCTTTTGCACTTTCTGTCTGATACATCCTTTAGGGACTCATCATAATCTCTTAGGAAAAATTTGCCATATCTTTCATCCAGTGCCATTAACTTGAAAACCAAAGAAAAATTCTTTAACTTGAAAACCAAGAAAAATTCTTTAACTTGAAAACAAATTCCACAATAATTTTAGCTCTTGGTACAGAGCACTCAAAAAACATGACATTGAGCTCAACGGATTGAAGATTATGATTGCATAGGCATATCCAATGACTGAAACAACAGATAAGAATAAAAAATCTAAGCTTTGACTACTTACTAATCATGTATATAATCACAGTCGATAAGGTTAATTGACCAATAATACTACCAACCTATACTCTGGTTGTTTAAAAATTTAGGAATTTCAGTTCGATGACAAATAATATTCAATTACATCATGTTTCCTTTCAGTAAAACTATCTACATGCTTTATGATCTATATATACATTTCAAGGATTTGTTATTCATAATTCATGGGTTTCATTTGCTGTCAAAGCACTCCAAAACCAACTTGACTCTATTAACACACAAAGTTATACACATTAGAACATAAAAGTTACCAATGAAAAGACTCACCAACATCTACTTGATTAATAGGCATTTGCTGAATAAATTCATAAGCATCATTCAGTCACCCCGCAAGGGCCGCAACCAAATAAATCCACCACACATGCATATAATGCTTCAAGTGTGGGTCCTTTGGGACAATACAATACTTATGCTTTATGTTGTATGAGTGTCTTGTATCTGTTTTCCTTAACTATATGAATTGCGGTATTTTTTTTTGGGAAAAAAAGGTCTTATATTTTCCTTGCAATATGAAGATTTAAACACAAGCTAAAGGTAACAGCCTAGTAATAAAAAATTCACATAAATGAGTAAACACAAGTAAAGTGATTAGAAGTTACAATAGTATGGAACTAATAACAAGGAAGGAGCCAATACTACAAATAAGACAAAAAGATCGTCAGCAGAGCTGATGTTGGGTTTGGGATAAGGGGTTTCATACCTCACAGTGAGAGGCTCTGCAAAAGCACAAAAAAATTCATCAAGATCGAATGCTTGTCAAGCGACGTAAATACATAAACCCAACACGATGAGGGAAAAACTGAAACATAGAACAACAAAACTTTCAGCTTTTTGTCAAAGGGATTTTGGGTTAATGGATTAATGCCTTTTCTTATGAATAGAGGCTTTCAATAAACAACAATAAATACAAGTTACTCCCGATCGTAGAATTCGCAGAATAGGGAAAACACGGACCCAAACAAAACAAAGAACCGACTCTTTGAACACATAGTTTCTCTCTACCTCAGCACAGTAAATTCCTTTCCTCGACAATCATAGACATAACAGATTTGCAATAATCCTCATCCCTAAATGCCAGCATCCAGCTCCCATCAACCAAAGCATTTGTTTGAAGCTTTCCTTGAGCAACATGTGTAGCAGTATCCACAAAGGGAAAAGTGGATGACGGACCCGAAGATGCAACCATCTTGAATGCTTATCATCAATTCTTGGCTGGAAGGCATAAAAACAAAAGCCACAACAAATTAAAGGTGAGTTAGTATTTTTCCCAAATCAACAGTTATATACTCAAAAGGATGGGCAGAATGTAGAGATCCGTAATTTATTTAATTATTGAAATTAATTATTAAATGCCTAATTGAGAAAATAGGAATTTTTTTGTGATTAATTAGATTGGGGCTTGATTTGAAAGAGTAGAGAGTTGAGGGGGTGTGTGTGTGATATGAAGATATGTGGGTATATAAGGGTGTGTGTTAGATGTAGGAGATCAAATTCTCCTCTCCCAACTCTCTCTCATCCGTTCTCTCCCTCTCTCCACCGGCTCTCTCTCTCTCTCTCTCCTCACTTCTCACCCAAAACTCCACTCAATCTCCCAAAATCTTCATGAAGCAACCTCCCTCCGGCCTTGCAATCGCGTTCTTGAGCTCGGAGATCCTCGGGTCAAGTTTAAATCGAAGTTTCGGAGTTCAAAAAGCTAGGGCTCGTTCATAAACGCTTGAATCTCGACCATTATTGCGAGGTAGGGACTTCTTTACCTCTTTTACATGTTTATGTGTTGATTTGGTGTAGAATCGTGCCCTTGATTGTCAAATTTTGGTTGTAAAGCATGTCTGAAAATCTGCTGAAAGTTCTACCCGAAGCCCCGTGGTATCGATACGGATTAAGGGCCGTATCGATACAGTAAGCTTATCTTTTTGGACAGTTGATTCCGTATCGATACGGATTAAGCGCGTATCGATACAGTGAGCTTATCTCCAGTTTTGCACCTTTTGCTTCTCCGTTGATTGTTTTGGCCTCCAATCACTTCTAAACCCTTTTGAACACCTCCTAAACTATCTCAATCTTGTCTAATTGACTTCCTATGATGGTTCGATGTACTCCTTGGTCCGTTGGTCTTCCGTTAGCAATAACCGGATAAGAATTGACTTAGTTAAACGTTGGAATGTACTTTCTATAGATTGTTGGTATCGTGTGATCATTCATGGTGCATTTGTGATGACTTTGGCATAATGTAGGGTGTTCCATCTATGAATGGGTTCATGGGGAAGTCTAGGTTTGCGTGTTGTATGAGGAATGGTCGATTTTGGGTCGAAGGTTGGTTTAGGACGTCCCGTAACGCAAGTGGTGGTAATACGGAGACTTAAAGGGTTTCGTAACGCAAGTGGTGGTAATACGGTAACCCGAGTCCTTAGGGATCACCGTGACGCAAGTGGTGGTAACACGGTAATCCTTATGGTGTTATTCCGGTAACGCAAGTGGTGGAAATACCGATGATGGAGTTTTAGGTTAGCAAGTCGAGTTGGGATTTGTAGAGGGGTTAGCATCGTAGGGCTCATGCATACGATTTCGTTAAGGGTTCATTTGCAAATTGATTGGTTACCGTTTGTCGAGCTGTGTTTCCTTGCCCTCTCATGTTTGCTCTTATCATCATATTTGCATATAAATTTGGTAAAGATTTTCCTACTGGGCTAGTGTAGCTCAACAAAATCCTTCTTTTCAGGTTCGAACGTTGGGCTATAGACTGCATGTGACGGCGTGCTTGTACATGAAGATTTTTGGGAGCTAACCTTGTTTTAGTTACTTAATCATCTTTTGTAATCAATTTGCTTTTGGTAAAGATGAGTATGTAACTAATTATTCTTAAATTCCTTTTGACTAGAAAGCGGTAATATTTTGAGTTGGCTGTACTTGTAACTAAGTTAATTTCGGCCATGGTGCCAAGATTGTGTTTCTGTAACTATGGGGACTTGTTCTGTAAATTTGACAGGTGGGAAATCCATTTGGGTGATATGTACGATTCGTGAGGTTCCTTTATTAAAAATGTAATATTTATTTATGTTGAAAATCGAGGGCGTGACAAATTGGTATCAGAGCATCTAGGTTTGAATACTTTGAGACCGTGGGGAGACTTTTAGTCTCATGGGTTCAAAAGTCACGCCTTTTGAAATATCACATGTGTGCTTGTGTGCATTGACATTACTTGGCTTATGTGACATTGCATTTCAATACCGTAGAGTGGCTTTGACCCGTGTTGGGATAGTTGGAGGTTTTGACCTCATTAGACAATGTTGCTATTGATCAGTCTTTCTTTCTTATAACTTGTAGCTAGATGCCTCCGAGAACGCGTGCTAGGGCAGGTGAGGCCGAAAGTAGGGGTGGTCGTGGCCGTGGTCGCGGTCGTGGTCGTGGCCGTGGTCGTGGCCGAGAAGCGCTGGTTGAGGATGAGGTTAGCCACCATGGGGAAAATCCGAGTGGGAATCCGAGGGAAGGGACCGAACACGGTCGGGGAGAAGAAGTCCCGGTCGTTCAAAACCCTTTTGCTAGGGATTTCGTTGCAGCTCTTGCAGCTGCAAACCTTTTGAATCCTGCTCCTAGGGAAAGCGCCGACAGTCGGGCTATGATAGCAATGAGGGAGTTTAGCCGAAGAAATCCACCTACCTTCGATGGGTCGAGTAGTGACCCTCTTGTGGCCGATCATTGGCTAGCCCAAATTCGAAAACTCTTTAGAGCTCTTCAGATCACGGAGGATGACTTGCGAGTCAATATCGTAGCCGTTCAACTCACCGGGGAAGCGAATGAGTGGTGGGAATCGGTACTAGAATCACGAAAGGATGCGAGGAGAGCGGCGAGGACCGCGGCTCAAGCAAACGAGCCAGATGCTGAGAACCTAACTTGGGCCGAATTTGAGGTGCTCTTCGAGGAGCAATATTTTCCGGAAACGAGTCGTGACCAATTGAGAGATGAGTTTGAAAGGCTAGAGCAAGGGGATATGACTGTGTCGGAATATGCCTTAAAATTTCAATCCTTGTCCCGTTTCGCACCGGAGTTAGTAGCTACCGAAGAGAGAAAATGTAGGCGGTTTGAGAGGGGCTTACACGATACTGTGAAGAAATTTGTCATGGCACAACGCAAAGGGAGGTTCTTCGAAGTCGTTGAATGCGCGAGGAGCATTGAGACACCGAGGGAGGCACCTAAAAACACTAAGGTTTGGGAGCCAAGACAACCATTGGGAGGTATGAGCTCTTCGTCGGGAAGTTTCGGTAGTCAAGGGAGGAAGAGACAACGAGATCAATTGTCGGCTTCACAGGGTCCGTCAAACTTTAGGCCTCCACCATCATCTTCATTTGGGACTCGGGGAGTTTCTAATAGACCTTCAATCGTATGCCACGAGTGTGGTCAGACGGGGCACATTCGTGCCCAATGCCCGCGATTGTTGAACACGTGCTTTACTTGTGGGAAGCCTGGTCACTTTGCAAGAAATTGTCCACGTGGGGATGGGGCTCGTAGCGAGTCGGGATCGGTGCAGCAGCCGAGAGGTGGACAGGGTTTTGGCCGGCAGTCATTCCGGGGTAATCAGAGGCAGCAGCAGTCTCACTTTCGTCAGAACACTTCGGCTCAGGGATCTCAGGCTGAAAGAGGAGCTAGTTCGTCTACACCTACTCAGGGCTCTAGTCATCGGGGTGGACACGTTCAGGGTCAGACCACTCAGGGGAGGGCATTTGCTATCACTTCTGCTATTCCGCCTCCACCACCTCCTGTCACTTCTCAGGCCCCGGACACTTCGGTTGTGAGGGGTACATTTCTCTTGTTTAACTCATTTGCTAGAGTGTTGTTTGATTCAGGAGCATCGCATTCATTCATTGCTGCATCTATTGCTTGTGCTTTGGGGTTGGAAATCGAAAGTATTAGTCCTCCGTTGTTTGTTGACACACCGATAGGAGGTAGGTCGCCGTTAGACCGCATTTGCAGGGATTGTGAGCTTACTATTCGAGATCGTCATTTTACACTTGATTTTATCGTGCTGAATATGTCGGGGTTTGACCTCATTTTGGGAATGGATTGGTTGTCGACGTTCCACGCTACTATAGATTGCTTCAAGCGTCGGGTTCGTATTTGTCCGCCTGGGGGTTCTTGTTTCGAGTTCTTCGGGGAGCGTCGGGAACCGATAGAACCATATCTGTGCGAGTCTCGGGAGCGTGAGTCGGTGTATGCTCTGTTAGCGAGTTTGGCCTTAGATGAAAACGTATCCGCGCGTGGGGAGTTACCTCTTGTCGTTTGTGATTTTCCGGATGTGTTTCCGACGGAGTTACCTGGTTTACCACCTGAGAGGGAAATCGAATTTTCTATAGATTTGCTTCCTGGTACCGCTCCCATTTCCATACCTCCTTATCGTTTCGCGCCTGCCGAATTGAGAGAATTGAAGATCCAGTTGCAAGAATTGGAGGATTTGGGGTTTATCCGTCCGAGTACGTCACCATGGGGAGCACCGGCTTTGTTCGCTCAAAAGAAAGATGGGTCGCTTCGCTTGTGTATCGATTACCGTAAATTAAATCGTGTCACCATTAAGAATAAGTACCCTATGCCTAGAATCGACGACTTGTTTGATCAACTTCGGGGCGCCACTTGTTTCTCTAAGATCGATTTGAGGTCCGGTTATCACCAGTTGAGAGTTCGGAGGGAAGACATTCCCAAAACTGCTTTTCGTACTCGATATGGCCACTACGAGTTTGTTGTTATGCCCTTTGGTTTGACGAACGCACCGGCAACTTTCATGGATCTAATGAACCGCATCTTTCGTGCTTATCTTGATCGTTTCGTAGTCGTTTTCGTGGACGACATCCTTATCTACTCATCTTCAGAGGAAGAACATCAATCCCACCTTTCCATCGTTCTTGAACTTTTGAGAGAGCACCGTTTGTATGCCAAGCTTAGTAAGTGTGAATTTTGGTTGTCCGAAGTCAAGTTTTTGGGTCACGTTGTATCGAATGATGGGGTGTCCGTTGATCCGGGGAAGGTAGAGTCCGTAATGAATTGGCAACGACCGAAGAATGTATTTGAGATACGTAGCTTTTTGGGCTTAGCTGGGTATTATCGCCGTTTTGTGCTCGATTTTTCTCGCCTAGCGGTTCCATTGACTAAATTGACTCGTAAGGGGACTCGTTTTATTTGGAGTGACGCGTGTGAGATAGCTTTTCAAGAATTGAAGAAAAGATTGACTACTGCGCCTGTTTTGGTTGTGCCTGAACGCGGAATCGGTTATTCCGTGTATTGTGACGCTTCGAAAGAGGGATTAGGTTGCGTGTTGATGCAATTGGGGCGCGTGGTAGCATATGGATCGCGGCAACTAAAAACTCATGAGCGAAACTACCCTACCCATGACTTAGAGCTTGCGGCCGTCGTTTTTGCTTTGAAAAGTTGGCGTCATTACCTTTACGGTGAGAGATTCGAAGTCTTTTCCGATCACAAGAGTCTCAAATATTTGTTCTCTCAAAAGGAGCTTAACTTACGGCAACGCCGATGGATGGAACATTTAGAGGACTACGATTTTGAATTGCAATATCATCCGGGAAAGGCGAACGTGGTAGCGGACGCGCTAAGTAGGAAATCGATGCGACTTGCGAGTTTAGCCATCCATGAGTGGAAAACGGTGAACGACTTAGGTTCGTATGCGCTACATTTCGAAGAGGTCTGTGATGGAGTCACTTTATGCAATCTAACCGTCCAATCAACCTTGTCGACTCGAGTGATTGAGGCCCAACAACAAGATGAAGAAGCGGACGAGTTTCGTACTAAGTTTCTTAGCGGGAAAGCTCGAGAGGGGTGGGTGATTCACGCCGATCAAGGTTTGCGATACCAAGGAAAATTGTTCGTACCCATTTCGTGTCGGGAAGAAATTTTGAAGGAATTTCATCATTCACCTTTAGCCGTGCATCCGGGAGGAACGAAAATGTACCATGACTTGCGTAGACAGTTTTGGTGGCCGGGAATGAAGAGAGATGTCGTCATCTTTGTGTCTAAATGTCTTACGTGCCAACAAGTCAAAGCCGAGCATCAACGACCAGCGGGGGAGTTGCAACCATTACCAGTGGCCGAGTGGAAGTGGGAGAGCGTGACTATGGATTTCGTTACCGGTCTACCGAGATCGCCGAGGGGGCACGATGCCATTTGGGTGATAGTCGATCGATTGACTAAATCAGCTCATTTCTTACCGATTCAAGTTACGGATTCGATTGATGCGCTTAGTCGTTTGTACATTCGTGAGATTATCCGTCTTCATGGTATCCCCGTTTCTATCGTATCGGATCGAGATCCAAGGTTTACCGCACGCTTTTGGCAAAGTTTACAGGCCGCTCTTGGCACCAATCTCTTATTTAGTACCGCGTATCATCCTCAAACAGATGGACAATCCGAGAGAACGATCCAAATTTTAGAAGATATGCTTCGGGCTTGCGTTATGGATTTTCGGGGTAATTGGGAAGATCACCTACCGTTAGTTGAATTCGCGTATAACAATAGCTACCAATCTAGCATCGAGATGGCGCCGTATGAAGCTTTATATGGGAGACCGTGTCGATCACCCGTTTGTTGGACCGAGTTGGGTGAGGCTACGTTAATTGGGCCAGAATTGATCCAAGAAACTTCCGAGGGCATGAAAGCGATTCGTAAACGTCTTCTAGAAGCACAAAGGAGGACTACCGAGCAAGTCAAAGTGATTCGCCAACGGTTGTTAACCGCACAAAGTAGACAAAAGAGTTATGCTGATCGTCGTCGCCGACCGTTATCATTTGAAGTGGGGGATCACGTGTTTTTAAAGGTATCGCCACGTCGGGGACTATCTCGTTTTGGGCAGAGGGGCAAGCTTTCTCCACGTTTTATTGGGCCATTTGACATTATCGAGAAGATCGGGGAAGTAGCGTATCGGTTGGCATTACCACCAAGATTATCGAACGTTCACGATGTGTTCCACGTGTCAATGTTGCGTAAGTATGAACCGGATCCGACACACGTTTTAGAGTGGTCCGAGTTAGAGTTAGAAGCCGATGCATCTTACGGGGAGGAGCCGATACGTATCCTCGATTCGCGCGAGCAACGCTTGAGGGGTAAGACTATTCCGTTAGTGCGAGTCTTATGGAGTCATCTTGGGAAAGAAGAGTCAACGTGGGAAAGGGAAGACGAAGTGAGGGAGAAGTACCCGCATTTGTTTTCAAGCTAATCAATGTGAGTTTTGAAATTATAATCTTTTGATTGTTAGCTTATTGTTTGATGATATATATTATGGCATGAGCATGTATGTTTGATGCATAATCTTAATTGACTTACGTTGAAAATTTCGGGACGAAATTTCTTTAAGGAGGATAGATTGTAGAGATCCGTAATTTATTTAATTATTGAAATTAATTATTAAATGCCTAATTGAGAAAATAGGAATTTTTTTGTGATTAATTAGATTGGGGCTTGATTTGAAAGAGTAGAGAGTTGAGGGGGTGTGTGTGTGATATGAAGATATGTGGGTATATAAGGGTGTGTGTTAGATGTAGGAGATCAAATTCTCCTCTCCCAACTCTCTCTCATCCGTTCTCTCCCTCTCTCCACCGGCTCTCTCTCTCTCTCTCTCCTCACTTCTCACCCAAAACTCCACTCAATCTCCCAAAATCTTCAAGAAGCAACCTCCCTCCGGCCTTGCAATCGCGTTCTTGAGCTCGGAGATCCTCGGGTCAAGTTTAAATCGAAGTTTCGGAGTTCAAAAAGCTAGGGCTCGTTCATAAACGCTTGAATCTCGACCATTATTGCGAGGTAGGGACTTCTTTACCTCTTTTACATGTTTATGTGTTGATTTGGTGTAGAATCGTGCCCTTGATTGTCAAATTTTGGTTGTAAAGCATGTCTGAAAATCTGCTGAAAGTTCTACCCGAAGCCCCGTGGTATCGATACGGATTAAGGGCCGTATCGATACAGTAAGCTTATCTTTTTGGACAGTTGATTCCGTATCGATACGGATTAAGCGCGTATCGATACAGTGAGCTTATCTCCAGTTTTGCACCTTTTGCTTCTCCGTTGATTGTTTTGGCCTCCAATCACTTCTAAACCCTTTTGAACACCTCCTAAACTATCTCAATCTTGTCTAATTGACTTCCTATGATGGTTCGATGTACTCCTTGGTCCGTTGGTCTTCCGTTAGCAATAACCGGATAAGAATTGACTTAGTTAAACGTTGGAATGTACTTTCTATAGATTGTTGGTATCGTGTGATCATTCATGGTGCATTTGTGATGACTTTGGCATAATGTAGGGTGTTCCATCTATGAATGGGTTCATGGGGAAGTCTAGGTTTGCGTGTTGTATGAGGAATGGTCGATTTTGGGTCGAAGGTTGGTTTAGGACGTCCCGTAACGCAAGTGGTGGTAATACGGAGACTTAAAGGGTTTCGTAACGCAAGTGGTGGTAATACGGTAACCCGAGTCCTTAGGGATCACCGTGACGCAAGTGGTGGTAACACGGTAATCCTTATGGTGTTATTCCGGTAACGCAAGTGGTGGAAATACCGATGATGGAGTTTTAGGTTAGCAAGTCGAGTTGGGATTTGTAGAGGGGTTAGCATCGTAGGGCTCATGCATACGATTTCGTTAAGGGTTCATTTGCAAATTGATTGGTTACCATTTGTCGAGCTGTGTTTCCTTGCCCTCTCATGTTTGCTCTTATCATCATATTTGCATATAAATTTGGTAAAGATTTTCCTACTGGGCTAGTGTAGCTCAACAAAATCCTTCTTTTCAGGTTCGAACGTTGGGCTATAGACTGCATGTGACGGCGTGCTTGTACATGAAGATTTTTGGGAGCTAACCTTGTTTTAGTTACTTAATCATCTTTTGTAATCAATTTGCTTTTGGTAAAGATGAGTATGTAACTAATTATTCTTAAATTCCTTTTGACTAGAAAGCGGTAATATTTTGAGTTGGCTGTACTTGTAACTAAGTTAATTTCGGCCATGGTGCCAAGATTGTGTTTCTGTAACTATGGGGACTTGTTCTGTAAATTTGACAGGTGGGAAATCCATTTGGGTGATATGTACGATTCGTGAGGTTCCTTTATTAAAAATGTAATATTTATTTATGTTGAAAATCGAGGGCGTGACACAGAAGCCAGACATTAATATTACAGACTATACACACAGACAAACAAAGCTTCAACTTATATATCGAAACGAGAGGCAGTGATAAATCGCACCAAAGAATCCAAAACCATGTGTATACAGATTTGAAAATACGGAGGTGATAGATTTCAAACATGTAGGTCCCACTTTTCCATTGATATTTATGACCCCCCTCCTCTCTATAAACATGACAAACACTTCACGGTGCTTCCAAATGCAAAGTGCATACCTGTGCTGTACAAATGATACAAGCGCTAGGATAAATCCATTTCAACTGCTTATCTTCTCTTAAATCTGCCTTTTGAGGAATTTTAGATACCAGAAGATTAAGATGGCAGATAGAGAGAGAGGATCACATAACATTACATAAGTCCCCAATGACTACGTTGAGTCAAAGGTTCCATAAGCAAACTCTTTTTGTCCTAATTCAGTTCCTTAGCGAAAACAGACTGTGGAACTCAACTCCTAAAGCCTTGATTTCAGATGTACTTGGTTTAGAGTATGTACACACATTCATTTGCACATATAAAGTAATATTGAATATCATATAATGCAATTAAAATTTCTTCACTTAGTTTCCACAAGGCGAAAGAAAGAAAAGGAAGGGAAAATGGGTCTTTATCACTCCTCTGAAGAAAAGAAGGGGAGGAGGGAGGAGGAGACAATTCATCGCTTTTCACTTTCATTGTTCTTCTTGTTCTTCTAGAAAAATAACAAAAAAAATTGGTCAATAGACAATCACCTATGGAAACTTCATTGAAAGCAAGAGACACACACCATCCATCATAAATATTTACAGAAGCAGTGAAATCAAGTAGGATGAAAGTATGGTTACCCATTTTGGTGCCCACAAGAACAATGGGCACTAATGGAGCATAATGCCTTAGCTCAGGGACCCACTTCTCCAACATAACAGGTGGGCAAAAGGCAAAAGAAAGGAGACATAAAGATGTGATTAGACAAGTTAAGAGAATTATTGACCAGATAATCAAAATATAAACCCATGTAAGATGGGTTAAATTGAAAGATAAACAAAAAAGAAGCATACTTTCTTTGAAATATTCTCAAAGCTAGGCATACTTATCAAAAAAAAGGCAAGGAGGAAGACATCAGCTACTCGATAACTAAGAGGCCTCAGCCTGCTATAGTCCTCTTGGCCTGCATAAAGAATTCAAAACAGACTATTATTAGAAGTTGCCATTCATTGCAGTTATAATAACTAAACAATTTTGTCTTGGAACTAATCAAAGATGCCCGATTAACTTCAACTTTGTTGTTATTCTTCTCTTATTTATCTATGGGATAGGACATTTTGATCCACGAACTACTGAAAAGCAATAAATATCATCTTCATCCATGGAGGAGCATAATACGAAGGAATTTCCTAAATTGATATCCATCAACTTAACATAGTGCTTCATAAATTATGAACATGTTAGAATAAAATAGAATGAGTGTTATTAGCATAGAAGTGGAGTTTCAGATAAAAATGGCGATTGACTAATTTTCGTTCAAGTTTCAAATGACCCCATGTCAGATTTCAGTCTTTCAACCTATTTGCCTGCCAATAAAAGAAAAGTTGAAGAGCTGAAATGGACCAACAAATCATGGTCAAGTTTCTAACTTGAGAATCCAAAGTCTATTCCTATGGAAGCTTCTCTCAAGGAATCTCTTTCCTAGATTCAAATTTTTCCATCCTTTCCCCCATGTCCTCGTAGTGATATCAACGTTGAAAAATCTGATCTTTTACACACACACAAAATAATATGCATTTCTATGGACTTGATGAGCTCTCATATAGTTTCACCACCAAGTTTTGCCTTTCACTTTGACCATTCATCAAAAAATGGTTGAGGTCTTGTATAAACCCCACAGAACAATGAAAATAAATAACATTTGCAGTAGAAAAACTAAAAGAGTGCACTTCTTTTTAACTGACAGGAGTTTACTAGATGCAAAACCTAGTCTCATAGAGGTGACAGAATATCCATTACAACCATATCATTATCATATACCAAAATGTAGTGATAATTTAGCAGGAATTTTCTCTTTAAGCTAATATACAAGTAATTACTTTCATAATGCAACCTTTCTCCATTTTCCTTTTAATGCGCTAATAGACATATAGCCCCAAAGGAGGTAAACCTACATTAACGGCCAATTAAGCAAAGAAATAAAACACATTGTGCATGGCATTCTCAGTTCATCGTATAACCAAACCAAACCAAACCGAGCCTTATGTCCTAATCACTTGGGGTCGGCTACATGAATCATTTTCCTCCATTGAACCCTGTCAAGGGCCACTTGTTTACACAAACCTCTTATACTCAGATCTTTGTGCACCACAACATCTAATGTCAATTTAGGTCTATCCCTCCCCGTAGCATTGCTACTCAGCTCATCGTATCATAGTGTAAAAACAATACTTTTAAAACTGGTTGAACTTTATGATAGTGAAAGATAGTACACGGTGAAACAACCAACCAACATATATCCACAAAATCATATTCACAAAAAACTACAGCGTTAGCTTGTTAGATACTAGTTCAGGCACGGCTCAAAAATTATAGAACATGACTTCTATCCATGGAAAGGTGTAAGCATAAAACAATGGCACACCCTAACATTTTCTAGCGCATGCCCATGCCAAAAGGCCCGATTGAACGGAGTATGATCTCAAGTTAAATTAACATTAGTTGCCCTATCCAAAGAATCCTTTCTTTTATTTCCAAAGTAATCGTTGTATATGTCATTGATGAATGATAAAACACTATCTCTCTACACCTAGCCGATCCTCCGAAAGCCCAAAACCACAATTCAGAACACACTACAAGAAAACCTAAGCTTGTAGTAAATAAGATTCTACAACAATGCAATTGAAGATACTTGAGCTTCATTTGCAAGTTTTAACACAACATGCTCCTAAGGAAAAAAACAAATCTTATGGTATAAACTAATACTCCACACAACAAGAAAACCTGGTGGCTCATCCAAGGATTCTATATGAATGACAAGAACCACATGACATTTATATATGAATGACATGAACCACATGACATTTATATATGAATGACATGAACCAATGGACACCAACGTTAATGAATTAGTACACAAGCAAAATTTAGAAGCTGAAGTTTTTACACCTCATAGGGTTATCCACAAACTAAGGATAGTTTGGCATATTTTCCGAACCTCAAACACTTGGTTGAAAAAAGGTTTCCAAAAAACACACCTCTCAAAAGGAAAACTGTGCTTCCAATGTCTGTTTTCCAATGGAGGCATGCCTACAAAAGACTCTTTCAAATGAAAGCACCATTCAAACATGCTTTTGGTGAGCTGTAACAGAAAAAAATAAGTTAGGTGCATGATTTCATTCAAACTCGTGATTAGAAAATATGCTTAGGGCCCGTTTGGATGCGGGATAAGGATTGATGGTATTATTTATGAAGGGGGATAAGATAGTAGCAGGTATTATTTAAGAAGGGTGGACTTACTTGTATGGAGGGAGGATTAATTAGTTGTTGGTTTGGATGATGTATTAGAAGGGGAGGGGGGGATAAAATAGTAATTGATTTGAATGAGGGATAAAATGAAGGGGATAAGGAAGGGTGAATGATATAAAAAGCTATTAAATGACTTTTTTGCCCTTATGCAGTAATAAATTAGATTATTCATTACGAAAAATATAAAATTGCAAAGATTAATTACTTTTTCATAATTAAGCAATAATAATTTAATTCATTGATAAATTAATTAATTTAATAAGTATAAATAATTAAAATTCATTAAAAAAAAATTTTTGTCGATAATTTCGTGTGTTTTTAAGTGTGGATGGGTGGAGTTGTATTGAACACATGGGCACACATGCTGACATGCATATAATAACTTTCCCTTGCTTTTTTCTTCCTCGTGTTCAAAGAGAGAGAGAGAGAGAGAGAGAGAGAGAGAGAATGACAAAAGAAGAAGAAGAAGAAGAAGAAGAAGAATGTTTGTTCATCGTCAAGCCCTAGCCTGGTTCGTCCTCCCTCTCTCCGATCTGCTAATGTTCTTATTCTTCTTATTCTTCTTTAGGTTTTGATGTCTTAATCGAAAAAACCCAGATGGGTTTAGGGTGGGGGAAGGGGATAAGAAGGGGTAAAATCATCCAATTTCCAGGGGATTAGGGGGGATAACTTAATAACACCTCAAACCCCAGCCGAAAAATTAGACCCCCGAATCCCTCTTCTCCAGTTTTACCAAGGAGAGGGGAATAAACGAAAACCCCTGAGTTTTGGCTTCCCAAACCAAGGCTTAGAGATGGGCCCAGGTCTTATTTAGGGGTGATAACTTATATCGTTTCTCAGTCTGGCATCCAAACGAGCCCTTATGTTGAACTATATAGGGCTTAGGAATATGTTCAAAAAGCACTCAGATCTAGTTAAATACTCTTTATACGTGGATGCTCAATTTTTGAGCTCCACAATGTCCAAATAAGAAGGAAAATTGTATGCCGAAGTAAATGGGTTTGGGAAATAAGGAGGACAATGAGATGGGAACATGATATCTTTGTCCCCAAACCCATAAAATGGTCCACAGGGATGCTTTAAAACCCAAATACCTATATCCCATAGCTGACGAAGGATAGGAGTAAGTTCTAAGAAAACATATAAAAGAACTGTTTGGGCACATCATAAGTTGAAAGCCGCCTAAACTAATTATAACTTAACCAATGACATGGCATAATGCAAAGGAAAGCATTACATAGTTAAGGAAGGGAACTTACTCAGTGACGAAAAGTAAGACACATCAACAATCATCTTTGAGACCCCATCGTTATCAATGCCAGCAATTACCTGATGAAACAAGAAAAACTGCACTTCATTCACACCTCATAATGACATCAAATAATCATATTCAATGAAGACCTCCATCTTCAAATACACTTACAGTAGTGCACAAGATGTGTGCGTCGATGTCCACATAGTTTACCACAGTTAGATGTGCTTCCATCCACTCCTCATCTCCCTACAAGTATTCATCCACATAGTCATCATAATCATAATTATCCTCATCAGCTTCTTGCTATCTCGGAATAACTCAAAAGAAGAATCAGCATCTACCTACAAACCTTGATCACCACATGAGCATCTCCTTTGGAATTACAACACCAACCTCTGACCCTTTTGAGGCACCATCTTCAAGAAGGCGAAAAACACACAAACTATAAAGAGCAACAAATATTCATAGCTGGAAAACAATTAACGTACAATGATGTTACCTATAGTGCTCAATAACCTAAGGAGGAAGGATGAATACATAAATAAATGGAGACAGGTTCAAGCACTTGACCTTGACATGTGTTGCTCAATGCTAACTTGGAAATGAAACCAAAACAGTTACTCCACAAGCTATTCGCTAAGTACAAGTTTTCAGGATCAAGAAGAGAAGAGGAAGAAGAACTAAACTAAGGAAAGAAGACAAAAAATGTATCAGTCGCATATATCTGCACAAACTTTCTTTGAAAATCCTGCATGATCACCAACTACGTAGGGCTTATTTCCAGGTCAACTGACCTGCACCTACTACCTACCTTTGCCATTCCGTGAAACAACAAGGGTGGTTCACACATATATAGGTCAGAAGCGTCCGATTCCATTTGCACCAGTATTTTCCTAGCTCCCTGGAATTCAAAACCATCTAACATAGATTGCACTCGGCCAATTGATACTTGAGCAACAGATTTGAAAATAGATTTTTTGGCCAAACAAATGATGGAATCGCAAATAGCTTCATATAACAAGCTATGCCCGAAATGTTCATATGTAGAAACTTATGTGAGCTGCATTAGGTAACCATACTATAAATGTTTTACATGCATTCGGGTACTTGAATTGGGTGCGGGTACACATTTAAGGGTCAAACACCTCAAAGCTCAAAATAGAGGATTCAGAGATACATATCCAAATTTGGATACGGTTGTGGGGATCCGCTGAATATTTGTATATGTATAAAAAAAATTATATTATTTATAGGAATATATAAAATTATTTTCCAAATTATCATTATTTAATTTGAATTTTTATTAATTCCAGCACAAATATTAAAAAAAGTACCAAATAATAAAAGGTAAACAAATGTCTTTATGGCCCATTATTAAAGAAAATATCTTTATGGCCAACTAATTGAAAAATACAAAGTACATGCCTTACAGAAATGGCCCAAATATAAATGTAATGACCCAACTTTTTAAATGGCGCAAAGCAAATAAACCAATGGCCCATGTCTTACATATAAAACCCTAAAATACATCTGCAATTAGCGATTACCATACGGATCGATCTTAGTTGTCACGCCCTCGATTTTCAACATAAATAAATAACCAATTTAAAGAAGGTTCTCTCATAATATGAATAATACCCAAAATGAGATTTCCCGCCTGCTTAATTACAACAAGGACCACAAGTTTAAGAAATTACAGCTTTGGCACCACGGCCCAAATTAAGTTTAGTACATGTGCAAAGTATTAAGGATATTACGTTCTGTTGCCAAAAGATCAAATAACGAAAATTAGTTACAATACTATCTCTATCCAAAAGTAAACCAAAACAAAGATGGGCGAGTAACTAAATCATGTTAGCTTCCAAAATCCTCGTTTCCGAAAACACCAAGTCACACAACCTACTGCCTTGCATTTGAACCTGAAAAGAAGGATTTTGTTGAGCTATACGAGCCCAGTAGGAAATTCTCTACAAAATTCTACATGCAATGAGATAATAAGCATGACTACAGCAAACCAAATTAGACGTCAAATCCAAACGATTGTACGTTAGCACCATTTACGATATATCATACCATGCTTATGTACACATACACACATACACACATACAACTCCCAACAATCCTCCACCCTTTACAGAATTGTGTTTCCACACCTAGCGACACAATAGATTCCACTCCTCATGACATTGTGTTTCCCACACCTTGCGACACAATGTACTCCACCCCTTGCGAAATTTTGTTTCCCACACCTTGCGACACAATATTCTCCACCCCTCGCGAATTTGTGTTTTCCACACTTTGCGACACAATATTCTCCACCCCTCGCTTCACAACAACACCCAGATACATCACACATAACACATGAATCATAATACTCGAGTCCATAGTACTACTTTCAAAGAATACACAATTCACACGTCATAAAATATTCCATTCAACCATTTATGGCAAATAAACACTCAAAATCACGCATAACCATCGCAAACATGTAGAAAAAGAGAGAAATCCCTACCGAGATGGGTTTTGAGCAAAACCCTAAGTCTATCTAAAGTGATAAACTCGAATCCTTCAAAGATGAGCTTCACCCAAGCTTGGACACAAAATCTAGAGCAAATAAAGTCCAAAAACATGAATATTAAGCAAAGATCAACAAATGATCAAGAGGAGAGAGAGAAAAAACGTGATAGAGCTTCAAAAAGAGAGAACAAGAACACAAAACTCACCCTTGGTTCACCAAATGCAAGAATCTTGTGATTTTGAGGTTGGAAATCTTTGGATCTTGAAGATTTGAGGTTAAAATCAAGGATCTTGGGTGAGATTGAGGTTGGGTAGGTGAGAGGGGATGTTTTCAAGTGTGTTTCGTGGGTTTTGGGAGTGAGAAATGACATAAGGGGGTATTTATAGAAGCCCAAAAAGCGTGCTGTAAATTACAGAAAGAACGCAGCGGGTACCGGTACTGGACGACTCCCAGTACCGGTACTGGAGCCTTCAAATTATCTATTTTGAACAACTTCTGAAAAGTGGGTACCGGTACTGGGGAAAAGCCAGTACCGGTACCGGCTAGGCAGAAAAATGAAAAATGATCAACGGACTCCGAAACGAACCCAACTTGATACCAACACCTCCAAACAACATTATAACATCAAAACTTGCATTTTACTACTCTCCGAGAGTCCGACACGCAATCGGATACGTATATCCAAACACCCCCCACGAACATATGCACGACTTTAATAATAAAACTATTCTCATGCACAACAAACGATTTTCGAAATTTACATTAATTTTATGGGTCTTTACATCCTATCCTCCTTAAAGAAATTTCGTCTCGAAATTTATAATTCAAGCCAATCAATATCAAGCATCAAGTACATATGCTCATGTCAAAACATATATCACCAAACGATAAATCCATATTCATTGGGTTTAAAATTTTAAGACTCACATTGGTTAATTCGGAAACAAATGCGGATACTTCTCTCTAACTTCATCTTCCCTTTCCCACGTCGACTCCTCCTTTCTGAGAGTACTCCAAAGAACTCGCACTAACGGTATGGTCTTACCCCTTAAAATTTGCTCACGTGTGTCTAGGATACGAATTGGCTCCTCCCCATAAGATGCATCGGCCTCTAACTCTAGTTCGGACCACTCTAAAACGTGTGACGGATCCGGTTCGTACTTTCGTAACATCGACACGTGGAATACATCATGAACGCCCGCTAGCCTCGGCGGCAAAGCCAACCGATATGCCACTTCCCCAATTTTCTCGATAATATCGAACGGTCCGATAAAACGAGGTGAAAGTTTGCCCTTTTTCCCAAAACGAGATAACCCCCGACGCGGGTGACACCTTAAGAAAGACATGATCCCCCACTTCAAACGATAATGGTCGGCGACGACGATCGGCATAACTCTTTTGCCTACTTTGCGCGGTTAATAATCGTTGACGAATCACTTTGACTTGTTCGGTAGTCCCTTTTTGCGCTTTAAGGAGACGTTGACGAATTGCCTTCATGCTCTCGGAGGTCTCTTTGATCAAATCCGGCCCAATTAACGTAGCCTCGCCCAACTCGGTCCAACAAATGGGTGATCGACACGGTCTCCCATACAAGGCTTCATACGGCGCCATCTCGATACTAGATTGATAACTGTTATTGTATGCGAACTCAACTAATGGTAGGTGATCTTCCCAACTACCCCGAAAGTCCAAGACGCAAGCCCGAAGCATATCTTCTAGAATTTGGATCGTTCGCTCGGATTGCCCATCCGTTTGAGGATGATACGCAGTGCTGAATAAGAGATTGGTGCCAAGAGCAGCTTGCAAACTTTGCCAGAAACGCGCGGTAAACCTTGGATCTCGGTCCGACACGATAGAAATGGGAATTCCATGAAGGCGGATAATCTCACGGATATACAGACGACTAAGCGTATCAATTGAGTCCGAAACCTGGATAGGTAAGAAGTGCGCTGACTTAGTCAATCGATCAACTATCACCCAAATGGCATCATGACCCCTCGGCGATCTCGGTAGTCCGGTAACGAAATCCATTGTCACGTTCTCCCACTTCCATTCGGCCACTGGCAACGGTTGTAACTCCCCGGCGGGCCGTTGATGCTCGGCTTTTACTTGTTGGCATGTAAGACACTTAGACACGAAAATGACGACGTCTCTCTTCATTCCCGGCCACCAAAACTGTCTACGCAAGTCGTGATACATTTTCGTTCCCCCCGGATGGACAGCCAAAGGTGAATGGTGAAATTCTCTCAATATTTCCTCCCGACACAAAGTAGGTACGAACAACTTTCCTTGGTATCTCAAACCCTGATCAGCATGAATCATCCACCCTTCTCGAGCCTCGCCGCTAAGAAATTTAGTACGAAACCTTTCCGCTTCTTCATCTTGTTGCTGGGTCTCAATTACTCGAGTTGACAAGGTCGATTGAACAGTTAAGTTACATAGGGTGACTCCCTCTCGAATTTCTTCGAAATACAAAGCATAGGCGCCCAAATCATTTGTCATCTTCCACCCATGAATGGCTAGATTTGCAAGGTGTGTTGACTTTCTACTTAACGCATCCGCTACCACGTTAGCTTTTCCCGGGTGATATTGCAACTCAAAATCGTAATCTTCTAAGTGCTCCATCCATCGACGTTGTCGCAAATTAAGCTCCTTTTGAGAAAACAAGTACTTTAAACTCTTATGATCGGAAAAGACTTCAAATCTCTCACCATATAAATAATGACGCCAACTCTTTAAAGCAAAGACAACGGCCGCAAGTTCTAAGTCATGGGTAGGGTAGTTCCGTTCGTGGGTTTTCAATTGTCGCGATCCATATGCTACCACTCGTCCCAATTGCATCAACACACATCCCAACCCCTCATTCGAAGCATCACAATACACAGAATACCCGACTCCTCGTTCAGGCACAACCAAAATCGGCGCGGTAGTCAATCTTCTTTTCAATTCCTCAAAGGCCTTTTCACACGCGTCATTCCAGACAAAGCGAATTCCTTTACGAGTCAATTTGGTCATTGGAGCTGCTAGACGAGAGAAATCAAGGACAAAACGACGGTAGTAACCGGCCAAACCCAAGAAACTACGAATTTCGAATACACTCTTCGGTCGTTGCCAATTCATTACGGACTCTATCTTCCCGGATCAACGGACACTCCATCCTTCGACACAACGTGACCTAAAAACTTAACCTCTGACAACCAAAACTCGCACTTACTCAATTTGGCGTACAGACGATGCTCTCTCAAAAGCTCGAGAACAATAAAAAGGTGAGATTGGTGTTCCTCCTCCGAAGACGAGTAGATAAGGATATCGTCAACAAAAACCACCACGAAGCGATCAAGATAGGCACGAAAGATACGATTCATTAGATCCATAAAAGTCGCCGGTGCATTCGTCAACCCAAAGGGCATAACAACGAATTCGTAGTGGCCATAACGTGTACGAAATGCGGTTTTGGGAATGTCTTCCCTCCGAACCTTCAATTGGTGGTATCCGGACCTCAAGTCAATCTTAGAAAAACAAGTCGCGCCTCGAAGTTGGTCAAACAAATCGTCAATTCTAGGCATTGGATACTTATTCTTTATAGTAACACGGTTTAACTTACGATAATCGATGCACAATTGAAGTGACCCATCCTTCTTCTGAGCAAACAAGGCCGGTGCTCCCCACGGCGACGTACTCGGACGGATGAACCCCAAATCCTCTAATTCTTGTAGTTGAATCTTCAACTCTCTCAACTCAGCGGGTGCGAAACGATAAGGAGGTACGGAAATGGGAGCGGTGCCAGGAAGTAAATCGATAGTGAACTCAATCTCTCTCTCGGGTGGCAAACCAGGTAATTCCTTGGGAAATACATCCGGAAAATCACAAACCACCAAGGGCAACTCCCCGCGTGCTGACAAATCCTCATCTAGGGCCAAGTTTGCTAACAAGGCGTACACCGATTCTTGCCCCCTAGGCTCGTACAAATATGGCTCTAACGGCTCCCGACGCTCCCCAAAGAACTCAAAACAAGAACCCCCAGGTGGACAGATACGGACTCGACGCTTGAAGCAATCTATGGTAGCGTGAAATGTGGATAACCAATCCATTCCCAAAATAAGATCAAATCCCGACATGTTCAATACGATGAAGTCAAAGGTAAAATGACGATCTCGAATGATAAGCTCACAATTTCGACAAATACGGTTTAATGGCGATCTACCCCCTATGGGTGTCTCAACATACAGAGGAGGGTCGATACTTTCAATTTCCAATTCCAATGCACACGCAAAAGATGCAGCGATGAATGAATGTGATGCTCCGGAATCAAATAATACTCTAGCAAAGGAGTTAAACAATAGAAAGGTACCCCTCACAACTGAAGCCTCCGGGGTCTGAGAAGTGACAGGTGGTGGTGGAGACGGGATTGCAGAAGTGATAGCAAAGGCTCTACCCTGAGTCATCTGACTCTGAACATGTCCACCTCGCTGACCGGAGCCCTGGGTAGGTGCTGAAGAACTTGCCCCTCTCTCAACCTGAGATCCCTGAGCTGACGCGGTCTGACGAAAATGAGGCTGTTGCTGCCTCTGAGTACCCCGAAACGATTGTCGACCTGAACTCTGACCACTCTTCGGTTGCTGCACTGAACCCGACTCGGTTCGTGTCCCTTTTCCAAGCGGACAATTCCTCGCATAATGGTCATTCCTTCCACAAGTATAGCACGTACCCAATAACCGTGGACACTGAGCACGAATATGCCCCGCTTGGCCGCACTCATGACACACTATCGGAGGTCTATTTGAATTTCCCCTGGTCCCAAAAGAAAAGGATGACGGAGGCCTAAAATTTGATGGACCCTGCGAAGTGGAAAATTGATCTCGTTGCCTCTTCCTCCCCTGATTGCCAAAACTCCCCGAAGAAGAGCTCGTACCCCCTACCGGTTGCCTCGGTTCCCAAGTCTTAGTACTTCTTGACACTTCCTTAGGAGTCTCAATACTCCTTGCACACTCCACGACCTCAGAAAATCTCCCCTTGCGTTGAGCCATAACAAACTTTTTCACGTTCTCATGTAAACCTCTCTCAAACCGCCTACACTTCCTCTCCTCGGTTGCCACTAACTCCGGTGCGAAACGGGACAATGATTGAAATTTCAAGGCATACTCTGACACACTCATATTCCCTTGTTCTAACCTTTCAAACTCCTCCCTCAATTGGTCCCGACTAGTTTCAGGAAAGTATTGTTCCTCAAAGAGCACTTCAAACTCGGCCCATGTCAAATTTTCCACATCCGGCTCATTTGCTTGAGCCGCGGTCCTTGCCGCTCTCCTCGCGTCCTTCCTTGATTCTAAGACCGACTCCCACCATTCATTTGCTTCCCCAGTAAGTTGGACAGCCACGATGTTGACTCGCAAGTCATCTTCCGTAATCCCAAGAGCCCTAAAAAGCTTTCGAATTTGAGCCAACCAATGATCTGCCACGAGAGGGTCACTGCTCGACCCGTCGAATGTTGGTGGATTTCTACGGCTGAACTCTCTCATGGCTAACAATGCGCGACTATCAGCATTTTCCCTAGGAGCTGGGTTTAGAAGATTAGCGGCCGCAAGAGCCGCAACAAAGTCTCTAGCAAAGGGATTTTGAACAATTGGCACCTCCTCTCCTTGACCACGTCCGGCCTCTCCCCCCGGATTCCCACTCGGATTTTCGCCATGAAAGCTAACCTCATCCTCGATTGGTTCCCTTCGGCCCCGACCACGGCCACGGCCTACCCGACCGCGACCACGACCACCTCGACTCTCGGCCTCACCGGCTCTAGCACGCGTTCTCGGAGGCATCACACTACAAATTTAAAAAGAGAGAAACTCATCAATGACAACATTATTCAATAGGGTTTAAGCCCCTCGGCTATCCCAACACGAGCGAAACCACTCTACGCTATTCCATCATATTGAGATGCAATGTCAAGTAATCCACGTAATGTCAATGCACTCAAACACACATATGTTTATGCAAAAGGCGTGACTTTTGAACCCATGAGACTAGAAGTCTCCCCACGGTCTCAAAGTATTCAAACCTAAACGCTCTGATACCAATTTGTCACGCCCTCGATTTTCAACATAAATAAATAACCAATTTAAAGAAGGTTCTCTCATAATATGAATAATACCCAAAATGAGATTTCCCGCCTGCTTAATTACAACAAGGACCACAAGTTTAAGAAATTACAGCTTTGGCACCACGGCCCAAATTAAGTTTAGTACATGTGCAAAGTATTAAGGATATTACGTTCTGTTGCCAAAAGATCAAATAACGAAAATTAGTTACAATACTATCTCTATCCAAAAGTAAACCAAAACAAAGATGGGCGAGTAACTAAATCATGTTAGCTTCCAAAATCCTCGTTTCCGAAAACACCAAGTCACACAACCTACTGCCTTGCATTTGAACCTGAAAAGAAGGATTTTGTTGAGCTATACGAGCCCAGTAGGAAATTCTCTACAAAATTCTACATGCAATGAGATAATAAGCATGACTACAGCAAACCAAATTAGACGTCAAATCCAAACGATTGTACGTTAGCACCATTTACGATATATCATACCATGCTTATGTACACATACACACATACACACATACAACTCCCAACAATCCTCCACCCTTTACAGAATTGTGTTTCCACACCTAGCGACACAATAGATTCCACTCCTCATGACATTGTGTTTCCCACACCTTGCGACACAATGTACTCCACCCCTTGCGAAATTTTGTTTCCCACACCTTGCGACACAATATTCTCCACCCCTCGCGAATTTGTGTTTTCCACACTTTGCGACACAATATTCTCCACCCCTCGCTTCACAACAACACCCAGATACATCACACATAACACATGAATCATAATACTCGAGTCCATAGTACTACTTTCAAAGAATACACAATTCACACGTCATAAAATATTCCATTCAACCATTTATGGCAAATAAACACTCAAAATCACGCATAACCATCGCAAACATGTAGAAAAAGAGAGAAATCCCTACCGAGATGGGTTTTGAGCAAAACCCTAAGTCTATCTAAAGTGATAAACTCGAATCCTTCAAAGATGAGCTTCACCCAAGCTTGGACACAAAATCTAGAGCAAATAAAGTCCAAAAACATGAATATTAAGCAAAGATCAACAAATGATCAAGAGGAGAGAGAGAAAAAAACGTGATAGAGCTTCAAAAAGAGAGAACAAGAACACAAAACTCACCCTTGGTTCACCAAATGCAAGAATCTTGTGATTTTGAGGTTGGAAATCTTTGGATCTTGAAGATTTGAGGTTAAAATCAAGGATCTTGGGTGAGATTGAGGTTGGGTAGGTGAGAGGGGATGTTTTCAAGTGTGTTTCGTGGGTTTTGGGAGTGAGAAATGACATAAGGGGGTATTTATAGAAGCCCAAAAAGCGTGCTGTAAATTACAGAAAGAACGCAGCGGGTACCGGTACTGGACGACTCCCAGTACCGGTACTGGAGCCTTCAAATTATCTATTTTGAACAACTTCTGAAAAGTGGGTACCGGTACTGGGGAAAAGCCAGTACCGGTACCGGCTAGGCAGAAAAATGAAAAATGATCAACGGACTCCGAAACGAACCCAACTTGATACCAACACCTCCAAACAACATTATAACATCAAAACTTGCATTTTACTACTCTCCGAGAGTCCGACACGCAATCGGATACGTATATCCAAACACCCCCCACGAACATATGCACGACTTTAATAATAAAACTATTCTCATGCACAACAAACGATTTTCGAAATTTACATTAATTTTATGGGTCTTTACATCAGTAGCGACTGGTGCTTTGTCGGAGATGACAAAGAGCTTTAGGCAGAGAGAGAGAGAGAGAGAGAGAGAGAGAGAGAGAGAGAGAGAGAATCTGATACAGATCCCATAATTCCTCCAAAGTGGGGGATCTGTGTATCACATATAATAATGCTAGATGAATCGTTTCTGCAATTTTGCAAGATCCAGGCCTAAATTTTATTCGTCAGTCATTTTATGAACTTGACAAAAAAGAAAATAATAAAGGCAACAATAAGCATTATCTCAAAAGAGGCTACGGAAAAAAATAAGCATAACCTACCATAGGCAACGCACACAAAATAAACCCTAAGCATTACCCAAGAAGAGAACATTCATCAGTTTCACATATGTACACTACACATCCAGTAGGAAAACCAACAGTTTTCTGCCCACATTCAAGAACCAAAGAACTGGAACCTACTTTTTCTATGAATCATTTCTATTAACATTTTATAGTCAAATATTAATCCATCAAAGCCAAAGACAATAATGCGGGAACAAATTACCAAATTATATCAGTACACAGTGCAAAAGCCGTAAACTCTCCTCAACAATCAAACAAATTGCAAGATTTGTAACTAAATAGATGGAAGGAAACCCCCATATTTGAACAAATTTCATTGAATCTAACATGCTTAGAACTATGATCTATAAAAACCAGTACACATGCAAGAGGAATAATGAATAAATATAAGAAATTGAATAACCTCATCCTAATTCTACGTAGTCGCAAAAGTAAATAGGTCAATGGAGGAAAGCAAAAAAACAGTAAATTTGTTATAAAAAAAGAAAAGGGAAAACGAACCCCAAATAACAAATGTACTCAAATACCTAGACGAAATAGTCTGATGCCTCGTGATCGACTGGGACTCAAAAACAAGGCTGCACTTCGACCACACGTCGTCGCCACCAGCATGGACGATCACCGCCTTTGTCGCACGTTTACAGACCGAGAAATAGACGTTGGCCATTGATTTGTAGATTTTTTTCCCCTATTTGGAGATGAGATGGAGAACACATGATCAGAGATTTTTTGAGGGCTTCTTGTGATGTGTATGTGATTTGTTTTAGCTCTTGTTTTTCTAGTGAGGGGGGGGGGGACTCTGCAAAACACAGAAACTCTGCACAAAGGTAAACCCCACCATGCAAAGGGCAGGATAATTTATAGAAAAGCCCCCACATATAAGAGCACAAAAGACAAAATAGAAAGCAAAACACAGGACACAAACGAAATATCCAAAAGTCAAAAAAAACCCTTTAAAATAATTCGAAATATACTCAAACAGTACGTGAACAGTGCTACAGCCCCCCGTCAAAATAAGCCGAAATGACCAAACAACCCTAAAACAAAGCCAGAAGTTCCCCCAATCAGGGGATTCAATTGGAAAAAAAGCCTGGTTCCTAGTTCCATCGACCCTGCTAAAGAGTTCTGTTTTTCGAGTGGTTTCTTTAGTGATCAATGCAGTTCATGCCTCCCAAGGTAGGATGTGTCATCGAGAGCCTGCATGGCCCAACGACTTTTATATATTTTTCTAGTAGTCATTCTAGGTACTATTGCGGAATCCTATCTATTCTATTGAAATGAAATAGCATAGATAGTAGGCAGGGATCACCGGGAAGGTAGCACCAAAGAGCATCCGTCATAGATAATAAGCCTTACTAAAGACTTCTCTTGTTGCACTTCTCTGTTTCTCTTCCGGGCACAATCTGTGATCTCAGTGCAAGAAACAAAGCAAGGTAAAACAAGGTATCTCAATAAGCAGCAGCTCAATTTTGTCAACATAAGATGAGTAATGGCCACGAAGTTAAACTAGGCATAATGTCCCACCTATTTTGCAATCCCAATTCTTTTTAATGAATAGCCTGAAAGAAAAGGGGCTAAATCAGTTACCCAAAATATCACAACATACATTTTGATTATTACATATATCTAAGTTGGCATTGCTCTCTTATAATCAGCATCTGTGGCACACACCCACACAAAATTATGCACTCGCACACGGACACAGAGACAGACTACACAGACTCTTTGCTACACATTGGACAAAAGAGAATAGTTCATGGAACATAGCTTTGACTATGAATTACTACAAAATAACAATTCATATTTCAGAGATGAGTTTTTCCAGCCTCTATAAATCTGTAACCTGGAACAGGTTGTGGGTTATCCTTTCTTAACCTTGAACAAGTCTGAGGTTGGGATAATGATAGTCCCGACAATTGAACTCTTACTTTCTTGTCTAATCGTACAATTTTTTAGCCCTTCAACAAGGCTGGCCAAACTAAATGGGCATTCTCGCCAAAATCAAACTGTTTGGCTTGCTCAAATAGTCCAAAGTCCAAACACAAGCGGGCCTACTTTGGTAATCAATTAGTACGCCTAAATGTAGTCTTTGAGGCACTGATATATGAATAGAAAACAAGCATTCAACAGCCTGAAATGGAGGTACTCCGTTGAGAAAGATGTGTAGAATGACTCATGCATCCTTCCCATAACTCCGCTTCAACACATTTAGAGTAACATGATAAGCACTCCCAACAATGTTCCTATAAACTTTTCTTGGAGAAACATTTTGAAAAGCTTATGTTAACTCACAAAGTTTTTACTGATCATCAATCAATGAAAATGAACAGTCAAACAGCAACTTAAAAAAATTCACGGGCAGAGAAGAAATAAGTGAACCTTTCAATTACCAAATTAGGGGGATAAAATTTTGATCAAATGTCCACTTCTTGGTATGACAGAACAACACCAATTTAACCATTGGAAGCAACTCTAATCAAAGTTGCATTGCGGTCTCTCTCTCTCTCTCTCTCTCTCTCTCTCTCTCTTTATATATATATATCTGATACCATGAGGGGGGCATAAGATGGGACATACCCTATGTAACACATACCCTAGAAATCTCCCAACCCCTTCACTGCCCTACCCTGGGACTTACTCACGGGGACCTTTTACGGACTCTCTATGGGTGGTCAGAGACAAGGTGCCCAAATTATGACAATACAGAATTAACTTACTAATTGAAAACACAATAGGAATAATGGCTGAGTCATTCAGCACTTGTAAATCTCAGGTCCGTATTCTATAAAAGGATCCGAGAAGTCAGTTGTAACAGCTGAACATGGTCCAGTTTATTTCCGTACTGACCAAGTAGCTAAAACTGCTAAACATGTTTATGCTATTACTAAACAAGAAGAGAGATGTTCTCTCCTTAGTCAACAATCAGTCAAACGCCACCTCGAAAGAGGATATAATTACATTCATGTAGGATTAATACAAGTTACTATTAAACCATTAACAAGAAGAGGATTAAATTCCTCCGTCTTACTGTCTTTGAGAGACAGTAGATTCACAGTCTATAGTGATAGTTTACTAGGATTAATGGAGTCAAGCCTACATAATGGTCCAGTTTATTTTAACTGTTACCCAGATTTACCCCTTAGTTTAAAAGATAAAAATATTTTAAAGGCATTAACTTTAAATATTCAAACTGCTGAAGCAATCACTCAAATGCTTGAAGGAAGTCAGTCAATTGCATTAATTTACCGACTCTATTATAAATATATGAAAACTAATTTGAATATTCATGCATTAATTAAAAGTCCAAAAGATAAAACTGTCCTTATTCAAAGCAGCACAAATACTAACATTCAAGTACCTAAAACCATCTCCTGGAATGACATCCAGTTACCAGCTAGTTGGCTTAGTGAAAATGAGAGTTTTCCACAGAAACTCCAAAATGACACGATTGATCTAGATTATATTCAACAATACCTAGATGGTACAGTTAGAATAAGTTTTGATCAACAAAGAACAAACCCTCCTCTGAGAATCAGAGAATTAAGTAGATCAAATAGCTCAGTCACTATTGACAGATCACCCACTATGTCTAGAAAAGACAAAAATTTGCTTGATCCCAGAATTAAAATTAAAAGTGTTGAAACTAGTTCTCAAGTCAGTAAACCCTGTTATTCTACACAGTCAAAATTTGAGGATGAAGATACCTCCCAAGGATCTCCAACTCAAACAGATTTTGAAGAAGTAAATTCAAATCAAATTGACCCAACTTTACTTGTTCTACATAAAGATTTTAAAATTGATTTTGATAAATTATACAGAGAATTTAAGTCAAAAGCTAATAAACAAAAAAGAAAAGATTATGCTAATAAATATTCACAATCCAGACAAACAAAAATAATTACTCAATGGGAACAATTTATGGAAGATACCAGAACTGAAATTTATTTTTTCATTTACCTAGAAAAGTATTATAAAAAAGTTAACACAGTTACAACAGTTTCAAAAATAAAACGTAAAAAGATTACTTGCTCCAATAGCACTATCCCAAATCAAGAACAAATTAAAGAAACCACAGCACAGGACCTCAAACTTGAAGTCAATCTTATTAAAAAGAATATTACTGAATTAAAAAATTCTAATGTTCAATTATCTACTCAGCATAATATATATACCAATGATTACCAAGATAACTACCATAAATGGTATGCTAAAGTTAAATTGATAGTATGTGACTTCAAAATAGAAGTTGATGCTCTTATTGATACAGGAGCAGATTTAAACTGTATACAAGAAGGATTGGTTCCTACTATATATTTTCACAAAACAACTACACAATTAAGTTCTGCTAATGGCAGTAAAATGCAAATTAATTATAAACTACCCAAAGTTCATATTTGCCAAAATGAAGTTTGTTTTCGAACTTCTTTTGTATTAGTCCAAGATCTAACTGACAGAGTAATTCTAGGAACACCATTTATTTGCTTACTTTACCCCTTTACAACTACTGAAGAAGGAATTACCACTAAACCATTTGGACAACAAGAACATTTAAATTCTTGAACCAACCAGAATATAGAGAACTAAAACAATTAAAAAATTACCCTGTATCTCAATTTAAGATAAGTCAAAAAACGAACCAACTAAAATTTCTACAAGAGGAAATTAAATGCAAAAAAATTGAAGAGCAACTAACCAATGAATTATTTAGTCAACAGATTAAACAATTTAAAGACAAACTTAAAAAAGAAGTTTGTTCTAGTCTTCCCAGTGCCTTTTGGCACAGGAAAAAGCACATAGTAACCTTACCATACATAAAAGAATTTAATGAAACCCAAATCCCTACAAAGTCTAGACCCATCCAAATGAACCCTGAAGTAATGGAAACCTGCAAAAAAGAAATTAATAAACTACTCAATAATAATATTATTAGAAAAAGTAAATCACCATGGTCATGTCCAGCTTTTTATGTCAATAAAAATGCAGAGAAAGAACGTGGCGTGCCACGATTAGTCATAAATTACAAACCATTAAACACAGTATTAGAATGGATTAGATACCCAATTCCTAATAAAAAAGATTTGATTAACAGATTAACGAATGCAGTCATTTTCTCCAAATTTGATTTAAAGAGTGGATTTTGGCAAATCCAATTACACCCTAATGACAGATATAAAACAGCTTTCACTACACCATTTGGACATTACGAATGGAATGTAATGCCTTTTGGATTAAAAAATGCTCCTAGTGAATTTCAAAATATAATGAATGAAATATTTAACCCGTTTAGTCATTTTATTATAGTCTACATAGATGATGTACTCATCTTTTCCATTTCAATTGATGAACACTGGAAACATTTAAATTCTTTTATTCAAACCATAAAACATAATGGATTAATCATCTCAGCCCCCAAAATTAAATTATTTCAGACTAAAATAAGATTTTTAGGATATGATATTCACCAATCAACCATAACACCAATTAGTAGAGCAATTCAATTTGCTGATAAATTTCTTGATGAAATTACTGACAAAAATCAATTACAAAGATTTTTAGGATCATTAAATTATATAGCAGAATTTTATAAAGACCTTAGGAAAACTTGTCAGCCTCTATTTGAACGATAAAGGGACAACCCCCCTCCTTGGTCACCAGTACACACCTCCATAGTCAAACAAGTCAAAGCATATGTAAAAACATTACCATGTCTAGGTATTCCTACAGTCAATTCCTTCAAAATTATTCAAACTGATGCCTCTGATATAGGATATGGTGGTATCCTCCTACAAAAAGTCAATCCTACTTCCCCTGAGCAAATTGTTCGATTTCATTTTGGTCTTTGGAATAAAGCACAGAGCAATTATAGTACTATTAAAAAAGAAATTTTATCATTAGTTTTATGTATTTCAAAATTTCAGGATGATATATTAAACCAAAAGTTTTTAGTCAGAATTGATTGCAAAAGTGCAAAATATGTTTTAGAAAAAGATGTTAAAAATATAGCTAGTAAACAGATCTTTGCTAGATGGCAGTCAATATTAAGTATTTTTGATTTTGATATTGAATACATTAAAGGAGATCAGAATTCTATTCCTGATTTTCTTACCAGAGAATTTTTATTTAGTAAGTCCTAAAAATTCCTTATTCATCCAAAACTACTTTCTAGCTATTAAAATCATCTTTTCAGCAGCATCCATTCCAGAGAATTTTCCCTATTTAAACCTAGCAACATTCACAGCAGCAGCACTCCAACCAACGGTCATGGCAAACAAAAACACAGAGAAAAGCAAAAAACCAACCTCAGCTCCAAAAAATCAGCTTGCACTTCCTCCAACCAATTGCGGAAACAGGTACCAAGTTCTTGGGCAAGTCCCCAAAACCAGTTACAGTTCTGCACTAGTACATGCTCCCTCATCTAGTCAACCAGTTGATCCTTTTTGTTCAACTCAAACTATTCAACCTAGTCAAACCAAATTCCCTTATCCAGCCAGAACTACAGAATATGTTCTAAAACCAGTCACCACCAATCTCTTCTCCATTGAACCAGTCCACAAAAATATTCATAACCCCATTGAATTAGTCAAATCCTTTTTCCCTACAGGATGGCATTTCATCCCTGCTCACCCAGATAAGAACCTTTCTTTTTATAAAGACATCCTTCTCTACCATAAATCAATTGTGATAAAACCCATCAATGACCGAGTCAATCCCAATAAAGTCATTTACCATTCCCTCTATATTCACAACATAGTCAGCCTTGATGAATGGGGTCACCCATCACTATTCAGGAACCTCCCTAATCATCAAATTCAATATAATTATTATGATTATATTGATGCATGGTTCAAAGTTATCCTCCATGAGAATGAGTCCTTTTCTCACTCTTGGTTCTTTTCTTTCGATCATAAATTTAAATCAGTCATTCCATCTTGGTTCTCCCGATGGTGGCACCAAAATGGAGCCATTCCTGACCTCTTCCCAACTGAACTCATGGACCAAGTCAATGACTTCTCCACTTTGTACCCAGTGAATAGTCACACTAGTCAATTTCCAGTCAAAGTTCCAACACCAGTCACAGTTCCAGTTGCACCGCTTCACCCAGTCAAAATTCCAGCTGCCCAGATTCAACCAAGTTCACCTACATTCTCCACTATAAGACTTGGAAGCCCAACACCAAGCTCTTCTAAGCCTTTAAATCCAAGTCAAAAACTAAGTGCTCTCAATTATTGATATTAGCACAACAACTAATTGCTCAAGCTAGTCAAGAAGAAGATGATACATCATCCGAAGAGTCCGCTACAACAACATCTCACAGGGACCCATATGGGTCAGTTTTTCAAGATGCTCAGGACCCCTTTGCTTGAAAAGTCACCCAGCAATGGCTTCCGAGGCAATAGTCAAAAGTAGTCATCATATCAATAGTCAAAAGAAGAAATCATTTCTACTTTTGGTCCCATCTGCACCGAAAGTGGAAACAGTCAACAATCATTTCTGCTTTTACCCCACTAGCACCGAAAGCAGAACAGTCACCTACTTTAGTCACATGGCTGAGGGGGTGTTCCACTAACCCTTCTTTTTTAAAAAGTTCTTTTTCTTCAATTTTCAAACTCATATATAATGAAAATGAAAAATAATTTTTGGATTTTTTTTGCACCGTATAAAAGATCTCAATGAAATCTATCAAACAAGATCCATATTGGTAGAAAAATTATTTGCGTAAATACATAATTTTTGAACTTGAAATTACCTTCCTTTTCTAAAAAGTTCTTTTTTATGAAACCGGAACACCACCTGAGTCATTCAGCACTTGTAAATCTCAGGTCCTTATTCTATAAAAGGATCCGAGAAGTCAGTTGTAAAATAGGCTTTTAAGTTTTAAGTTTTCCTTTCAAGTTAGAGAGAGTTTTCTCAAGTAACTAGTAAACAAGTTTGGGTTTTCAACAATTGTGCCCATACTTAGTCAAGAAAGAAGTTCTACTTCTGTACTCACTGTAAGTCTGAGTTTGTTCAGCTTACCTATTCATTTCTAGTAAACTGTACTATTTTCAATTACCAGTAAAACTGCATTTACTATTCATAGTAAATTACAATTCATTCCGTACTATTCATAGTACTATTCATCAGTTACTATTCATTCACGAATTTACTATTCATACTACTGTTCATTCACTATTCATAATTGAAATCAGTCAGCTTTTACTTTTACTATTCACTACTGTTTATTATAATTGCTGTTACTGTGCTATATTTCTACCTTCTACCGTCTTCTTTAAGTGTGTGTGTGTGTGTGTGTGTGTATATATATATATATATATATATTTACGACTATGATTTTAGAGAGATTATCAGGTTCAAGATGTGGAGTTTTGTGTTGCTGAAGACCGGAATGGTGATTTAACAGGACCCTTCAGTCCGACCAATCCGATCTGGAGCTTTTTCGATTGTTCGCTTGTGTGCTTTTCTCTAAGTATTGATTAAATAAAGTGAGCCAAATTTGTAAAGGCATTTTGCGATCTTGCGATTCTTCTTCATTAATCAAATCTTTTGGCATTTCTCATTTGCATCTATCATTCTACCGTTCGACTGTTGCTCTTCAGTTACGCGAGCAGTAAGAGGTATATCTTGGCTTTAGTCCGAGGAACCTGTTACGAACCAAAACCGGCCTTTGCATATACAAAGCACTAGAACTCTCCAAAACTAAGACAGATACCTACATGGTAAGATCTATTTGCATCTAACCCCTATATATTGTTTACGTGTTATCGTTTTCCCTATCGCATGCACTGTACATACATATCATCCTGTGTAGGAACATGTTTAGGGCAGCTTCTAGGTTGTCTCTCCTTCGAGTTTGCCTTACGCTTATTAGGACGTTGCCATGACCCGATGAAGAGTCGTGCATCTTGATGGTGCGCGTTGTCAATTTTCAAAATCCTTAGATCAATGAGACTTTGGGAAAACAAGATTTTCTAAATCCTTGTCTAATGCCCGAACGAGGTTTCAAAACAGAAAACAAGGAACAAAGAGAATGTCATGATACTTACACCACCCTAGTTATTGAGCGAAGCACCTACACCGTTTAGGCTAAATGGCGATGTATCGCCTACGCCACCCCGGTTTCGGTATCACGTCATCTACATCGAGTTGTTCCGAGTCTAAAGTTGAAACTTCGATAATGGAGTAGTCAAAGGTTTAGATTATTTTGACATCTCTTAGTGTTATTCGATTCAAATAAGGATACACCCTCAAAAAGAATTCCGAGGATTATGGCAACGTCCGAACAGTATGAAACAAACTCGTCTTTAGTTCTAGAATCTAGGAGGACACCAATGACGACGATGAGTGCATTTGTACTTTATTCTTTTATTTGGATAAAGTTGCTGCAAGGCCACTATTGAGCCTTCTTTTGCTTTACTGCAAGTTCTGAATCATTGCATCAAGGAGGAAAGCACCGAGGCAAAGGGGCAAACCTACTTGGGAACGTCTTCTTGGAATCCTATGCAAAAAGGCTTGTTAGCCTAGAATCCTAGTCAGTTGGAACAGAGGCTTCTTCAGGTTCATTGTTGGTCGCTCTACAGTCAGGTTCACCTTCGATCTTGCAAGAAGCAACACTGCCGACTTCCCCATCTTCAACTTCTATATCAAGCTCCTCGGGAAAAACTATAATGGCAAACCAACCACTCAGTCTTGAAGCCATGCTCACGAATCTTCAGAACAATTTCACCGCCATGCAGCAGATGGATACCTAAACTGATGCTACATCGCTCGTTTGAATGATCTGATCACTCGACTTCCATCAACACCCGAAGAGGAAGGGGTAAACTCGAAGGATGAGAATGTCCATGCGGAGCCTGTTATGGTTGCAGATCCAAATCACGAAGGGCGCCTTATTGTTCAACAATTCCCTAGAGAGACTCGAATGCATGTTCCAAACTCGAATCTGGTGGGCAGAAGGCCTGCTCAAAACCCTGAAATGGCTGCTCTCATGGCCAAGATGGCTAAGCTGGAAAAGACTGTCTCAAAATCTGAGAAGATCAGTGTGGGAAGAAAAGACTTAGATCGTCTCTTCTTGTATCCTAATGCTAGGCTAACCGATAGGTTCAAAATGCCCGACTTTGTCAAGTTCGATGGGAGTGGTGATCCGAAGACTCATCTCTTGGGCTATCATACTGCCATGAAGCTGGTAGGAGTGGAAAGTGAGGCCATGTCTCTGCTTTTCCCTCAAACTCTCTTTGGGCTTGCCTTCCATTGGTTTTTGTCGCTCAACATCTCCGAAAGAAGGACTTGGGAACACATAGGGGTTGCCTTTGTCTCGCAATATAGCTATAACTCGCAACTCAAGACGACTACTCGAGAGTTAGAATCCACTAAGATGGAGGCTAAGGAGTCCTTTGTGGATTTCGTTAAGAGGTGGAGAGCCAAAGCCGCTCTAATGACTGAGCGCCCAAGTGAGAATGATCAACTCTGCATTATCTCCCACAATCTCCAGCACCTTGTTCTCGTTCAAGCATCTGCCAACTTTGAGACGTTCTTTGTAGAGACCTGTATTTTATTTTAATAATTTTAATGCGAGATTATACAATGAAATGTGAATAGGAGATTTGGGATCAATGTGGTAAGGTTGTTAGTGGAGGGGTGTGAGTGTGATTGGTGTTGGTGCTATTATAAATAGGTGGGGTGGGGTGTAGAGAAGTAAAATTCTTTTTTTTTTCTTTCTCTTTCTCTCTCTACTCCCCCGGCCGACTCTCTCTCTCTCTCTCCGTCTCACCTCTCCTCCAAACTTCTCTCTTCGATTTCATCGCCTTAGAATGAGATTTCGGAAAAATCCCAAGTACTAAAGTTGTTCTATGCGATGAGATCTTCCTATCGATCCAAGAAGAACCATGATCGGAGCACTTTGAGGTTTCCTCCATGTTCGGGCTTGCTTCTAACCTTCGAGGTAGGGATCTCTTGCCTTCTTTACATGTTTAAGTGTTAGTTGGATGTACAAGAATCAAGCTTGATAACCTATTTTGAGTCTTGAACAAATCTAGTGAATGCTGAAAATTTCGTGGATTCTGGTAATCTGTCTTTTTGGAGCCCTTCTGCTAGGAATTAATTTTTAGTGTCTTCATAACTGTTAAATTACATTTCAATACGAAGATTTCGGTACCAAGATCATGCAAAAACCGATAATCACACAATTAGTTTTGAATTTTTGAATACCGGCTGTTTCCTGGATGTGCGAATCTGTGCGTGGCTGCCTTCTTTTAACGTCCTGGGCATGGTGAACACCTTGGGTGGCTTTGGGTCTTTTACAGGAGCTAGACGTTTAAGTTAAGAAGGGATTGGAGTTGAAATCAAGTAATTTGGTTAGGTATACAATTTTTTGTGAATTTCTAAAGCAGGGTTTGTTGACTGGTGCGAAAATGGTTGTGAAACTGTTTTTCTTTTGATTGTTGGGTTAATCTCCTCTTGTTTCTGAACCTGGGATTTTTACTGAGTGTAGGGCTTGTCGTGGTGCAACTTTTGGCTTTGGTTTCTCTATTTTTGGGTTTAAGATGAGAGAGCTATGATTTTTCAAACAATTTTACTTATTTCCGCGTAGAATCTGACAGCACCAGCGGACTTTGGTAGAATGGCCATAACTCCTAGCTCAGGACTCGAAATGACGCACCGTTTGTTTTGTTAGAAACTAGACACATAGAGCTTTCCAACGATACATCCCATGCATCATGGGTATTTCCGAGCAATAACAGATTTGCATCCAAAGTTGACCCAAATCTGCCTTTGCACTAGTTTCACTCTTATGTTGAGTTATAATCGCGGAGCCGTAGTAAGGTTACTTGAACTCTGTTTTTGACATACGACCTATCAACTCGAAGAAGAAGAAGTCTACTTTTCAATGGTTTAAATGTCGTTCTTAAATTTATGTTATTTGATCGGATATGGTCAGAACTTGAAGTGTGAATGATTAATTTCACCTATTGGATATGTGGGGATATGATGAGTTGATCTAGGTGATTAATTATTGGGATATGAGAACTAGTGAGCATAAGGGTTAAATACGTATAAACGATTGGAATAGAAAATGGATTAGATGGATAATATGATTGATGATAAATTAAGTTGTAGAATGTTTGACGCGATGTGTAAATTTTTCGATGCCTTTCCATGAGATTGAGTCTTTGGGCTTGCGGGATACTTGTAGTGAGTTAAACAGGATTTGGTGAATCATTTGGTATGAGTGCATGGTTGTTAAGCATTGATGAGTACTACATAGATGCGGATCTTTATAGGTATTTGCAGTTAGACTCTTAATGGAGATGTCACAAAGGGGGGATCCATTAGGTGGTAAAATGAGATGTGAAATAAAGGGTCAATTTACTATGTGAAGGATGTGGGTTTTTGTGCTTTCTTTATTGAAAGGATGAAGATGAGATTATTTACGTGTAACTGAATCTAAATATTGGTGTGAGAGATATGTTTTGCTATGTGTGGGGATTAGAGAAACAGTGGATAAAGAGATTGCATGCTCAGTGAGAATATGTAACACTAATGGAATGAACATAGGACGTACGGGGGTCCCTAATGCCCGGAAGTGCACAAGAAAGCCACGGATCCACTGAAAGGTGGGATGCCGGAATGAACATAGGACGTACGGGGGTCCCTGATGCCCGGAAGTGCACAAGAAAGCCACGGATCCATTGAAAGGTGTGATGCCGGAATGAACGTAGGACGTATGGGGGTCCCTAATGCCTGGAAGTGCACAGGAAAGCCACGGATCCACTGAAAGGTGTGATGCCGGAATGAACATAGGACGTACGGGGGTCCCTAATGCCCGGAAGTGCACAAGCAAGCCACGGATCCATTGAAAGGTGTGATGCTGGAATGAACATAGGACGCACGGGGTCCTTAATGCCCGGAAATGAAATCGAAATAGGTGACATAGTGAAAACGGAGAATCTTGTTATTATTTAGCATCATACTAAGATTGAAATGTTAGTTAGAAGTGGTAACTGAGATCGTGTAAGATGTCGATACTAACTTATTTTTCTTCTCATAGACTTCCCAAATCATTGGAACTCGTTGTCCTAATATCGCTTTGAGTAAAAGACGTGCGTGTGAGTGGGAACATCAGTATTTGATAAATGGAGTGAAATATTTTCTAGCGTGAGTATGGTATTTTGAGTTTCACTTTTGATAAAATAAATATGCTTTTGGAAAATGTTTATCCTTGATGTCTGTCTTCACTTATGCATATAGTTTAGGTATGGATATCTCTACGAGCTAGTGTAGCTCACCCTATCCTTTCAGGTACTTGTCATGATACTTAGTTTGGATTGCATGGAGTGCACATTAAGACGTCTCTTGAGAGCGTCATTGGAAACATTAAGGAGGTGTTTATCATTTAGTTTAATTCATGTCATGTACTTTACTTGCAATTGAAGATTGTACCTTTTGATTAGATCATATGTAAAGCTATGTATAAACTCCTCTCCTTGATTATTATGAAACCCATTTAATTGTAGACGTTTGGGAGGCTTTATGAAGAAAAAAAAATTAGAGAGAAGAAGAAGAAGAAGCGACTTGATTTGCTGTTTGGATTTACATGACAATTATGGGCAAGTATAGTTGAGAAAAAGGCTTTTGTTTGTAGAAAATATATTATTATTTTAGTTGAAAATCGAGGGCGTGACATTCTTCGAATCGAGCCTAGCCATAGAGGATGCGTTGCAAAGTGGAGTTCTGCCAAGGGGGGAGTCTTCCAATCCTCCGAAATCAAAGCCGCGGGCCTATTCTGGGAATACCAAAGCGGTGTTTGGGCGTAGTAACTATGCCAATGCAGCATCAAGTGGCAACAACGCCTCTTCTTCCAACACCGCCAATCACATTGTAGACGTCAACCAGGTTCAAAAGTCGCAGAATGGCCGACCTCGCAATCAACCCCGTAGCATCTTCGCTTTTGAGGCACTTCTGTCCTCTATCATGGAGAAGTTGATCAAATTCGGGCACCTCAAGCCCCTCAATCCAACTCCACTACCCAAGAATCCACCCGCCAATTTCAAACCTAACCTCTATTGCGCCTACCATCAAGGAGCTGGTCATCTCACTGACTCTTGCTATCGCCTCCGCCAAGCGATTCAAGACCTCATTGACGAGGGCACTCTTGAAGCTCCGCCTCCACCTCAAAAGTCAAATGTCCTTTCCAACTCCCCACCCATCACAAAACTGGCTCGCAGGTTGCCAGATATTACTCAGCAACAATCAAATCGACCCTAACTCCACCATATTCAACCCTACTGAGGGGGTGTTTGGCTCCCTATTCAACACTCCAAGAGGAGTTTTTCAACTTCTCTTTTTTGCATGGTCGATTTGAACATGGTAAAAAGACATATGTGCCCCCTACCATTTTCAAAAAATTACAATCCTATCTTTTTTTGTCTTAAACTTCTTTTGGCATTCTTCCTAATTACCAACAAAATTAAAAAAATAGTGCGAGACTTTCAACTAACGAAGAAGAAAATAATTTCCCAATATAATTTTAAAAAATTAACTAAAACATTATTAATACACATTATATACCATCATAAATAACCAGGGGCAACATGGTAAAAAATCAAATCATTTTCATCACATATCTCCCAAACACTTCTCTTGTTGCAAAATAAATTTTGCACACATCATCCAAACACTTGACCAGATTCAAAATACATTCTGACCATAATCCAAAAAGTTCAAAAGTCAAAAGGTAGGCTGTCAAACACCCCTTGACCATATAATCCCAGAAGATCAACCCAAACCGGTTGTATCTCTTCCGCTCGACCATGAAGTTGAGGTCATGCAACTGCATTCAGATGGATGGACAGTCGTCCAATCCCAATACAACCCCGGAGCATCTGCGAAGGGGTTTGGCTTCATTCAACACCTTGTTCGGCGACTTTCAAACCGACCGTACTTTCTCGGTGCAGCTTGACCCTTCCTCCACCGCAAATAACCCATTCTTCACCGTCTCTGACTCTAACCCATTTCAATCTCTGGCGAGCCAATTTAGGTCTGTTGTGTCTATTTTGACCGAACCGGAGGTCTACATGCAAGCCGTGGGATGGGGGATTGCTGACAACGAAGACTATAGGGCTCACATAATCAATGAGTGGTATCACATGAGCTAGACAGGTTCCCGCAGGTCCCGGAGTATGTCCCATTCGATCACGCCTGGAATGAGGAATGGTTGGCAAGGAATCATGAGGCGATGCTCGATCCGTTGGATGGTATCTCCTTGTACATGCTTATCCTACAACCCGAGCCTATCGTCCTTGAGGATCCATACTATTGCGACCCTGAGCCCGCTTGGTAGTTTGCAATGGATTTGAACCTCAATCTTCTCCAAGGCTATGTAGTGCAGGATTATGAGGCGCATTACACGGAGGAGGATCTCGTTGAAGAGCGAGCCCGTGTTTTGGGGGAAAGCTTTTTCCCTTCCACCATCAACTCGCTCGTCAATTCGATGGCTAATTCCGAGTCCAACCTTCATGGGTCCATAAGACACGCAACAAGACACTAACCGATACATAATGAACCATATAAAATCATTAACTATTTCAAATATAATACTACTTAGAGCAACTTAGGTCCACCCTAAAAGAATTAACTACCCTCAAAACTAAATCAACTCAAGTCTCCAGTCAACTACCAAACGAAAAACTCTTTAAGTCCTCCAAGTAGTTTGATCCACTTGCCAAAAACCACTTCCAAGTGCCAAAACCTCATGTTCCTATTCAAAACATGTAACCAACAACACTAGATTTATACTCTACAATAAAACTAGATTTTGTGTATACTATATATAAGCGGAAGTCAAACACACACACCACTCCAATTCACCATGTACAACCACGCAAACACACACATCACCAAAACCACAACCCCTCCACCATCTCTTCATACTCTACAATAAAACTAGATTCTTTGTGTGTACTATAACTAAGCAGAAGTCAAACATACACACCATCCCAACCCCCCACATAAATCCATGCAAACACACACATTATTAGAACACCCCTTTCTCTCTCTCTCTCTCTCTCTCTCTCTCTCTCTCTCTCTCTCTCTAACATCCTACACAAAAATCACATATTTTTCCAATTAATTAAATACCAAAACATGCAACCCAATAACTTGATCCCCTCTAATAATGTTACTGCTCCAAAGTAAAGAAATGACCAAGAATAAAATTACATACCCCAACAGAAGATCTAGAACGAGTTCAAAAACCGTGGCGTAAGATCGGCTACAATGAACCCTAAGAAGATAGCTGTTGCTCTCTCTCCCAAAGCCACCCATCAATATTCTATCAAAATATAACCCTAGTATGTTGTAAATATTTCCTTGAGAGCAACTTTATAAAACTACCCACAACTCACAAAACCGTTACTTCAAGCCGACTGATTACCTAAAGTACTTAATTATGGTACTCACATGAGTCCAAAGCAATGCAACACGGACACAGAACAACAGACTAACCGGTACATAACGAACCGTATGAAATCACTAACTGTTTCAAATATAGTACTAGCTAGAGCAACTTAGAACTACCCTAAAAGTAATTAACTACCCTCAAAACTAAATCAATTCAAGCCTCTAGTCAACTACCAAACCTAAAACTCTTATCTGCAAGTCCTCCAAGTAGTTTGAGCCACAAACCAAAAACCACTTCCAAGTGCAAAAACCTCATGTTCCTTTTCAAAACATATAACCAGCAACACTAGATTTATACTATACAATAAAACTAGAATCTTTGTGTATACTAAATATAAGCAGAATACAAACATACACACCACCCAAACTCACCACGTAAATCCACGCAAACACGCAAATTACCAGAAAAAACAACACTCGTCTCTCTCTCTCCCCACCCCCCCCCCCCCCCCCCCCCTTACCATCCTACACAAAAATCATAGATTTTGTCAATTAATTAAATACCAAAACAGGCAACCCAACACTTTGAAACCCCTCTAATAATCCCCTCGAATTATTTTTTGCTCCAAAGTAAGGAACCAAACAATAATAATATTATGTACCCCGACGGAAGATCGAGAACGAGTTCAAAAACATTGGTGTAAGATCGGCTCCAAAGAACCCTAAGACGATGGCTGTTAATCTCTTCCCAAAGCCTCATCCCAATATTCTATCAAAATATAACCCTAGCATGTTGTAAATATCTCCTTGAGAGCAACTTTATATAACAACACAAAACTCATAAAGCCCTTACTTCTAGCACTAATTACCTAAAGTATTTAATTGTGGTACCCCACTAATTACTAAATTTAATTAGACATATAACCTCAAATCCATAATAATGACAACTACTCCTCTAATGTGCACAAAACAGTTGTAATAGGACCGTACTATAAAGGCCGAAAATTAAGCAAAATTAGTTATTAGGAAAATGAAAGGTAGGTCGTAACACCCCCATTAATAATTATCAATTTTTCTAAACAATAATTAAAGGGACACGGGGAAGCAAAAAAGCGAGAAACATGCTTAACCACTCACATGTGTCCAAACCAAGGCAACACAGACGCGCAACAAGAGACTAACCTGTACATAACAAACCATTTGAAATCAATAACTGTTTCAAATATGATACTACCAAGAGCAACTCGGGACTACCCTAAAAGTAATTAACTACCATCAAAACTAATTCAACTCAAGTCTACAGTCAACTACCAAATCTAAAACTCTTATCTCCAAGTAGTTTGATCTACGAACCAAAAACCACTTCCAAGTGCCAAAACCTCATGTTCCTATTAAAGACATCTAACCAACCCCACAAATTTATACTTTACAATAAAACTAGATTATTTGTGTATACTATATATAAGCAGAAGTCAAACACACACCAGCCCAACTTACAACGTACAGCGAAGCAGACACACACATCACAAAAACCACCAACACTCTACCGTTTCTTCATACTCTACAATAAAACTAGATTCTTTGTGTATACTATAACTAAGCAGAAGCCAAACATACACACCACCCCAACTCACCACGTAGAGCCACGCAAACACACACATTACCACAACAACACTCCATCTTTCTCTCTCATTACCATCCTACATAAAAAATCACAAATTTTCCCAATTAAATAATAGCAAAACAAGAAACCCAATAACTTGATCTCCTCTAATAATGTTACTGCTCCAAAGTAAGAAAACAAACAAGAAAAATATTACGTACACCGATAGAAGATCGAGAACGAGTTCAAAAACCGTGGTGTAATTTCGGCTCCAAAGAATACTAAGACAACAGCTGTTGGTCTTTCTCCCAAAGTCTCCTCCCAATATTCTATGAAAATATAACCCTAGTATGATATGAATATCTCCTTGAGAGCAACTTTACAAAACTACCCATAACTCACAAAACCCTTACTTCTAGTCGACCAGTTACATAAAGTACATAATTATGGTAGTAACATGGGTCCACAGAACATGTAACAAGACAATAACCAGCACATAACGAACCATATGAAATCACTAACTGCTTCAAATATAATACTACCTAGAGCAACTTAATTAGGACTAACAAAAAGGTAATTAACTACCCACAAAATAAAATCAACTCAAGTCTCCGGTCACCTACCAAACCTAAAACTCTTTAAGTCCTCCAAGTAGTTTGATCCACGGGCCAAAAACCAATTCCAAGTGCCAAAACCTCATGTTCCTATTCAAAACATCTAACCAATAACACTAGATTCTTTGTTCTCTTTACAATTCAAAAAGAATTTTTCAAAATATACCCCCTAGATTCCTCTTACTTCTAACATTTCTCTCTCTATCTCTCTCCACTTATTACCCCTACTATAGTTCAAAAAAATTTTAAAAACCAAACCAAACATAGCATTATGCTCTACAATAAAGATTCTTTGTGTATACTATATATGAGTACAAGTCAAACACACACACCACCCAAACTCACCACGTACAGCCACGCATACAAAAACATTACCAGAACCACCAACACTTCTCCCTCTCTCTCCCTCACTCTCTCTGTCTCTCACATTACCATCCTACACAAAAATAAAAGATTTTTTCAAGCAAATTAAATACCAAAACATGCAACCCAATAACTTGATCCCCTCTAGCAATGTTACTCCTCCAAAGTAAGGAAACAAACAAGAATAATATTATGTACCCCAGCGGAAGATCGAGAACGAGTTCGAAAACCTTGGTGTAAGATCGGTTCCAAAGAACCCTAAGACAATGGTTGTTGCTTTCTATCCCAAAGCCTCCTCTAAATATCCTATCAAAATATAACCCTAGTATGTTGCGAATATCTCCATGAGAGCAACTTTATAAAACTACCCAAAACTCACAAAACCCTTTACTTCTAGCAACTGATTACCTAAAGTATTTAATTATGGTACACCACTAATTACTAAAATTAATTAGACTTATAACATCAAATCCATAATAATGACAATTACACGTCTAATGTGCAAAAAACAGTTGTAATAGGACTGTACAATAAAGGCCAAAATTTTAGCAAAATTAGACTTTAGGAAAAAGAAAAGGTAGAGCCACTTGGGACTACCCTAAAAGTAAATAACTACCCTCAAAACCAATTCAACTTAATTCTACAATCAACTACCAAACCCAAAACTCTAATCTCCTAGAAGTTTGATCCACGTGCCAAAGACCACTTCTTAGTGCCAAAACCACATGTTCCTATTAAAAACATTAAACCATCAACTCAAATTTATACTCTACAATAAAACTAGATTCTTTGTGTATACTATATATAGGGATTAATCGAACATAGACACCACCGCAACACACCACGTATACACACATCACAAAAACCACCAACACTCCACCGTCTCTTCAATAAAACTAGATTCCTTGTGTAAATTACACCTAAGCAGAAGTCAAACATACACACCACCCCAACTCAACGTGTATAGCCACGCAAACACACACATTACCAGAGCAACCAACACTCTCTACAATAAAACTAGATTTTTTGTGTATACAATAACAAGGCAGAAATCAAACATACAAACCACCCCAACTCACCACGTATAGCCACAAAAACACACACATTACCAGAACAACCAACACACACACACACACACACACACACACCTCTCTCTCTCTCTCTCTCCTCTCTCTCTCTCTCATCTCTCTCTCTCTCTCTCTCTCTCTTCACCATCCTACACAAAAATTACATATTTTCCAAATTAAATAAATACCAAAACATGCAACCCAATAACTTGATCTCCTCTAATAACGTTACTTCTGCAAAGTAAGGAAACAATCAATAATAATAGTATGTACTCCAACAGAAGATCGAGAATGTGTTCCAAAGCCGTGGTGTAAAATCGGCTCAAAAGAACCCTAAGACGATGGTTGTCACTCTTTATCCCAAAGCTTGCTCTCAAAATATAATCCTAGTATGATGTGAATATCTCCTAGAGAGCAACTTTATAAAACTACCCAAAACTCACAAAACCCTTACTTCTAGCCTACTAATTAACTAAAGTACTTAATTATGGTAGTCACATGGGTCCACAAGACACGCAACAGGCCATTAATCTCTACATAACAAACCATATTAAATCACTAACTATTTCAAATATAATACGACCTAGAGCAACTTAGAACTACCCTAAAAGTAATTAACAACCCTCAAATAAATAAACTCAAATCTCCAATCAAATACCAAGCCTAAAGCTCTTTAAGTCCTCCAAGTAGTTTGATCCACGTGCCAAAAACCACATCCCAGCGCCAAAATCTCATGTGCCTCTTCAAAACATCCAACAACAACACTAGATTTATACACTAGAATAAAACTAAATTCTGTGTACACAATATATAAGTAGAAGTCAAACACACAAACCACCCAAACTAACCATGTACAGCCATGCATACACAAACAATACCAGAACCACCAACACTACTCCCTCCATCTCTCTCACATTACCATCCTACACAAAAATCACATATTTTTTCAAACGACATAAATACCAGAACATGTAACCCAATAACTTGATCCCCTCTAAAAATGTTACTGATCCAAAGTAAGGAAACAATGAAGAATAATATTAAGTACCCCGATAGAAGATCGAGAACGAGTTCTAAAACCTTAGTGTAAGATCGGCTCCAAAGAACCCTAAGACGATGGCTATTGCTCCCTCTCCAATAGCATCCTCTCAATATTCGAACAAAATATAACCCTAGCATGTTGTGAACATTTCCATGAGAGCAACTTTATAAAACTACCCAAAACTCACAAAGCACTTACTTCTAGCCACTGATTACCTAAAGTATTCAATTATGGTACACCACTAATTACTAAAATTAACAAGACTTATAACCTCAAATCCATAATAATGAAAATTATACATCTAATGTGCACAAAATAGTTGTAATAGGACCGTACTATAAAGGCCGAAATTTTATAATGAATCATATGAAATCACTACTGTACCATAGACACGCGACAAGAAAATAACGTGTACATAATGAACCATATAAAATCACTAACTGTTTCAAATATGATACTACCTTGATCAACTTGGGAATACCTAAAAGTAATTAAATATCCTCAAAACTAATTCAACTCAAGTCTACAGTCAACTACCAAAACCTAAAACTCTTATCTCCAAGTAGTTTGATCCACGAACCAAAAACCAATTCCAAGTGCCAAAACATCATGTTCCTATTAAAAACATCTAACCAACCCTACAAATTTATACTCTAAAATAAAATAAGATTCTTTGTGTATACTATATATAAGCAGAAGTCAAACACACACACCACCCCAACTCACCACGTATGGCCACGCATACACACACATCACAAAAACCACTAACACTCCACCGTCTCTGCATACTCTACAATAAAACTAGAATCTTTGTGTATACTATAACTATTCAGAAGTAAAAAATACACACCACTCCAAGTCACCACGTATAGCCACGCAAACACTAACATAAAAGAACAACCAACACTCCTTCTCTCTCTCACACTTTCTCTCTCTCTCTCTCCTCTCTCTCTCTCTCTCTCTCTCTCTCTCAAATTACCATCCTGCACAAAAATCACATATTTTGCCAATTTATAAAAACCAAACCATGCTATCCAATAACTTGATCTCTTCTAATAATGTCACTGCTCCAAAGTAACGAAACAAACAAGAATACTGTTACGTACCCCGACGGAAGATCGCGAACGAGTTTGAAAATTGTGGTGTAAGATCGGCTCCAAAGAACCCTAAGACTATGGTTGTTACTCTTTCTCCCAAAGTCTCCTCTCAATATTCTATCAAAATATATCTCTAGTATGTTGTGAATATCTCCTTGAGAGCAACTTAATAAAACTACCCAAAACTCACAAAGCCCTTACTTCTAGCCACCAAATTACCTAAAGTATTTAATTATGGTACACCACTAATTACTAAAATTAATAAGACTTATGACCTCAAATCTATAACAATGACAATTCTACATCTAATGTGCACAAAATAGTTGTAATAGGACTGTACTATAAAGGCCGAAATTTTATAATGAACCATATGAAATCACTAATGCAACACAGACACACGACAAGAAAATAACTTGTACATAATGAACCATATAAAATCACTAACTGTTTCAAATATGATACTACCTAAAGCAACTTAGGAATACCCTAAAAGTAATTTAATACCCTCAAAACTAATTCAACTCAAGTCTACTGTAATACCCGCCTCGGATATTTCGGTATTTCAATTACTTTTAATTGAACTATGTGTTTTGGGGGTTTAAATCGTAAACAATTGTACTTGTGAGGGTCCTGTGTGTAATTTGTGATTGGAACATAAGTTAGCAATTGGTCTTGCTTGCACACGTTAATTTTTCTATAGGTTTACAAATATCCTGGGGGAGATATTTCTCTCCATTCTTATCCCTTGTATGTTGAGAGAGAAAGAGAGGAGGCAGAAGGAAGGAGAAGAGAAAGAAGAGGAGAAAAACTTTGATTTGCTTTTCACGAAATTATTTAAGGTACTTAGAGATATTGCAAATTTCTGTAATAAATTTGCAATTTTTACTGGATGTTCATTTATGTGTCTAGTATATGGTTGTAAAACAGCTTACAGAGCTGCGTCTTTCATCAATTCTTTTATAGTTAAGTGATCTTCCTGATTATGGGTCCTTATGAGTCTAAAAGATTGATAAGTTGGTGATGTTGTGGCGTTGAATTATCAAAAAGTATTAAGTATTCGATTTTTAATGAATTTTCGAACACAGACCGTTCTGCTGAAAATTGTGCTTCGCTGCACAGAATTTCTGAGTTTGGAGGTGATTTTAACTAGGTTCCCTTTGAAAAATTTGGAAAAAATTAGAGATGAACTTTGGTGTGTGATAATGGTGTGTACCTAATTTGGGGTTTATTAGATGCATATTCTAAGTTTGGCAGATTTTACAATTTGGTGTGTCCTTGCTGAGTTTTGTATTTGTTGTACTGACACATTTTGGGAAACTTGTCATATCTTTTGGCTCGGATATCGGGTTAGCAACTTAGCGCACGGGTTGTTGATTCTGAAACTAGACTTGTATACCTTTCGGAATATGTAGGGGTTGTGGCTTAGTTTGTACTAGGTTAAATCAAATTTTGATTTGAAGTTGTTAGACGTGCAGAATCTGCAATTTTGGGCAGTTGTGTGTGTATCTTCGGACAAGCATAACTTTATCGTCCAAACTCGATTTTAGGCAAATTATATATCAAAATTGATGTAGTGAAAGTCTACTTTCTGGTGGTGGTGGTCTCATGACCTGATTTTAAGCCTATAAGAAGTTATAGGTTGAATACGACAGGCTGGTCGTAGATTTCAAACCAAATGTAGGGGTTATGTCGTGTCTGAGTGCTACGCTTATTTAGGGACACTTCTAAACATTTGAGATGGACATGCTTGCATGCATTGAGCATCGTTAATCTATTGTTGGTGTTATAGATTGTTGTTAGGAGTTAGTTTTGACGTTTAAGCGTTCAATAAACTGATATGGTTAGCTTGTGACTAGGTGTCAAACCGGTCAACTGGGGATGCCGAAATAGTAAGTTTGGCGTATCTCAGTTGATACAAAGGTGAGTGTGTTTGATAAGGTTCTCCTCCATATAATATTGTTGTGGTGGTGAGTGTATATCTTGCTATTCATGATTAGCTCTCGATATGGTTATTTTTAATGAGATGTTGTAATGAGGGAGGTATATCATGCTATTGTTGTTTAGCGTTTGATATGTTGTGAATGTTTGCGTGTGAGACACACTATTTCGTAAGCCATATCGTTCAATGGATGATGGTTGGGAGCATGGTGTGTGGGAAACGAGATTTGGTTGTGATATGCGTGTTTGATGAAAGTGCATGCTGATGGGTGTTGATTGAACCACCGAAGGTTAGCGTGTGAGGCATACCATGTCTTATGTCATGCCAGCTAATTGTCGATGGATAGGAGCATGGTACGTGGGACACCTTGTCTTGGGTACATGGGATGTGGCAGACGTGCTACTGCACGTGATGTGATTACATTCATATTGTTGTGCATTGATTATTATTGCTCAGTTGGGTGGATATGTTGGTTATAACTGTTGTATACGTCCTAGTATTTCAATTACCTTGGTGATGTGTATTCATGTTAATATTCCTTCGGGTATTTTGGTAATATGTTGAGCATTTCTATATCTCACACACTCTAGCTTTCCTTTTTAGTCCGCCAGGTAGCAGGTTGCTTAGAGGGGGTCCACTACCGGTCATCGTGTTAAGGTGTTTTGCTAGCGTCAGGTGGGGTTGTCGTTACATTGTTGTGGAGTGCTATAACTGGTGCAGAATTTAGAACTTAATATGTAAGGAGTTGTAGCTAAGGATAGTTAAAACTTTTAAATTGTACAAGTTGTAGTTATGTTTGGTCGATGGTTGACGTTCTATTTGAGGTTAGCCTTGGACGTTGTGGATAGTCGAGTTCGTTGTAGGTGGTTGATAAGGAAGTTGGTTTATTCAAGTTGTAAGTAAGTCGTCGGTGGATGTGTTGAAGTATAGAATTTTTAAAGTACCATAATGCAGATGTTATTTCTTAGTTGTGCGATGTCAAGGTTCGTTGGTCAATACATTGCCTCATTTTATGTTAAGGTGATAAGTCTTCCACTGGGTGTTTATTTCTGATAGGTTGTGAGGTGTGGTTTGGTCTTCTATGTGGAATGCCAAGTGGTCACGCTGACTCAGGCCCATTTTGGGTGTCATTTGCGGGGCAGGGCGGGGCGTGACATCTACAGTCAACTACCAAACCTAAAACTCTTATCTCCAAGTAGTTTGATCCACAAACCAAAAACCACTTCTAAGTGCCAAAAACATAATGTTCTTATTAAAAACATCTAACCAACACCACAAATTTCTACTCTAAAATAAAACTAGATTCTTTGTGTATACAATACATAAGCAGAAGTCAAACACACACCACTCCAACTCACCACGTACAACTACGAATACACACACATCACAAAAACCACCAACACACTATCGTCTCTGCATACTCTACAATAAAACTATATTTTTTTTTGTCTACTATAATGAATCAGAAGTCAAACATACACATCACTCCAACTCACCACGTATAGCCACGCAAACACAAACATAAAACAACAACCAACATTCCCGCACTCTATCTCTCTCTCAAATTACCATTCTACACAAAAATCACATATTTCACCAATTAAATAAATACCAAACCATGCAACCCAATAACTTGCTCTCCTCTAATAATGTTATTGCTCCAAAGTAAGGAAACAAACAACAACAATATTACGAACCCTGACGAAAGATTGCGAACGAGTTCGAAAACCATAGTGTAGGATCTGCTCCAAAGAACCTTAAGACTATTGTTGTTGCTCTATCTCCCAAAGCCTCCTCTCAATATTATATCAAAATATAACCCTAGTATGATGTGAACATCTCCTTGAGAGCTACTTTATAAAACTACCCATAACTCACAAAACCCTTAATTCTAGCCGACTGGTTACCTAAAATACTTAATTATGGTAGTCACATGGGTCCACAAGACACGCAACAAGACACTAACCTGTACATAACGAACCATATGAAATCACTAACTGTTTCAAATATAATACTACATAGAGCAACTTAATTAGGACTACTCTAATGGCAGGGTTCTAAAACAAGGAATTAATGGCGATTAATCGTTGGTGAAGCCTATCCGATTAAGTCCGACTAACGATTAATCACCGGTTACTAATTAATATGCGCATATTAATTGCTGATTAATCCGATTAATTGCTCAAAGGTGGTTGATCACCCGACTAGCGCCGAGCGACTTTTAGAACACTACCTAATGGTAATTTACTACACTCAAAACTAAATCAACTCAATCCTCCAGTCATTTATCAAACCTAAAACTCTTTAAGTATTCCAAGTAGTTTGATCCACACGCCAAAAACCACTTCCAAGTGCCAAAACCTGATATTCCTATTTAAAACATCTAACAAACAACACAAAATTTATACCCTACAACAAAACTAGATTCTTTGTGTATACAATATATAAGCAGAAGTCAAACACAAACACCACCCCAACTCACCACGTATAGCCACGCCTACACATGAATCACAAAAATCACCAACACTCCACCGTCTCTTCATACTCTATGCGAGAACTAGATTCTTTGTGTATACTAAACATAAGCAGAAGCCAAACACAAACACCACCCCAACTCACCACGTATAGCCACGCCTACACACAAATCACAAAAACCACCAACACTCCACCGTCTCTTCATACTTTGCGAGAGAACTAGATTCTTTGTGTATACTATAACTAAGCAAAGGTCAAATGTACACGACACCCCAACTCAACACGTATAGCCTCGCAAACACACACATTACAAGAACAACCAACACTCTCTACAATAAAACTAGATTCTTTGTGTAAATTATAACTACACGGAAGTCAAACATACACACCACCCCAACCCACCACATATAACCACGCAAACACACATATTACAAGAACAACCAACACACACACACTCTCTCTCTCTCTCTCTACCATCCTTCACAAAAATCACATATTTTTCCAATTAAATAAATACTAAAACAAGCATCCCAATGACTTGATTTCCTCCAATAATGTTACTGCTCCAAAGTAAGGAAACAATCAACAATAACATTACGTACCCCGACGGAAGATCGAGAACGAGTTCGAAAACCATGGTGTAAGATCAGCTCCAAAGAACCCTAAGGACGATGGCGGTTGCCCCCTCTCCCAAATCCTCCTCTCAACATTCTAACAAAATATAACCCTTGTACGACGTAAATAATTCCATGAGAGCAACTTTATAAAACTACAAATAATTCACAAAACCCTTACTTGTAGTCGACTGATAACCTAAAGTACTTAATTATGGTACTCACATGGGTCAAAAGCAATGCAACACGGACACGCAACGCAACAAGAGACTAACCTGTACAAAACGAACCATATGAAATCACTAACTGTTTCACATATAATACTACCAAGAGCAACTTAGGACTACCCTAAAAGTAATTAACTACCCTCAAAACTAAATAAACTCAAGCCTCCAGTCAACTACCAAACCTAAAACTCTTATCTCCAAGTCTTCCATGTAGTTTCATTCACGTACCAAACACCACTTCCAAGTGCCAAAACATCATGTTCCTATTCAAAACATCTAACCAATAACACTAGATTTATACCCTACAATAAAATTGGATTCTTTGTGTAGTCAAACACACAGGCCACCCCAACTCACCACATACAGCCACTCATACACACACATCACCAAAACCACAAACATTCCACCGTCTCTTCATACTCAACAACAAAACAAGATTCTTTGCGTATACTATAACTAAGCTAAACTCAAACATACACACCACCCTAACTCACCACGTATAGCCACGCATACACAAACATTGCCAGAACAGCCAACACTCTCCTCTCTCTCTTTCTCTCTCTCTTTTTCTCTCTCTCTCTCTCTCATTACCATCCTACATATTCCAAATTGATTAAATATCAAAACATCCCACCCAAAAACTTGATCCCTCTAATAATCTTACTGCTCCAAAGTTAGGAAACAAACAAGAATAATACTATGCACCCCGACGGAATATTGAGAACGAGTTTGAAAACCTTGGTGCAAGATTGGCTTCAAAGAACCCATAACTCACAAAATCCTTACTTCTAGCCGACTTATTACCTAAAGTCATTAATTATGGTACTCACATAGGTCCAAAAATTAGCAACATGGACACGCAACAAGAATATAACCTATACATAACGGACCACATGAAATCACTAACAGATTCATATATAATACTACCTAGAGCGACTTAGAACTAAACTAAAAGTAATTAACTACCCTCAAAACTAAATCAACTCAAGTCTCCAGTCAACTACCAAACCTAAAATCTTTCCGTCCTCCAAGTAGTTTGATCCATGAGCCAAAAGCCACTTTCAAATGGCTAAACAACATGTTCCTATTCAAATTATCTAACCAACAACACTAGATTTATACACTAAAATAAAACCAGAATCTTTGTGTATACAATATACAAGCAGAAGTCAAACGAACACATAACCCCAACTCACCACGTACAGCCATGCATACACACAGATCCCAAAAACCACAACCCCTCCACCGTCTCTTCATACTCTATAATAAAACTAGATTCTTTGCGTATACTATAACTAAGCAGAAGTCAAACATACACACCAACCCAACTCACCACGTACAGGCACGAAAACACACATTACCACAACAACCAACACTCCTCTCTCTCTCTCTCTCTCACATTACCATCCTACATAAAAAAACACATATTTTCCCATTTAAATAAATAAGAAAAAAAGAAACCCAATAACTTGATCTCCTCTAATAATGTTACTGAACCAAAGGAAACAATCAACAATAAGATTATGTACCCTGACGAAAGATAGAGAACGAGTTCGAAAACCATGGTGTAAGATCGACTCCAAAGAACCCTAAGACGATGGCTGTTGTTCTCTTTCCGTAAGCCTCCTCTCAATAGTCTAACAAAATATAACTGTAGTAAGATGCAAATATCTCCTTAAGAGCAATTTTATAAAACTACCAATAACTCACAAAACCCTTACTTCTAGCTGACTGATTACCTAAAGTACTTAATTATGGTAGTCACATGAGTCCACAAAACACGCAACAAGAAACTAACCTATACATAACGAACCATATGAAATCACTAACTGTTTCAAATATAATATGACCTAGAGTGACTTAGGACTACCCTAAAGTAATTAATTACCTTAAAAAAAAAAAACCAGAACAAAACAATGTTACTATGGACCACCACCCCAACTCACCACGTGCAACCACATACACAAACAAAACCAGAACCACGAACGCTCTCCTTTCTCTCTCCCTCCCTCCCTCCCTATCTCTCTCTCATTACCATCCCATATAAAAATCTCATACTTTTCCAATTAATTAAATACAAAAATTTGCATCCCAATAACTTGATCCCCTAAAATAATGTTACTACTCCAAAGTAAGGAAACAAATAAAAAGAATATTACGTACCCCGAAAGAAGATCGAGAACGACTTCGAAAACCATGGTGTAAGATCGGCTCCAAAGAACCCTAGGACGATAGTTGTTGCCCTCTCTCCCAAAGGCTCCCCATAATATTCAACCAAATAATAACACTGGTATGTTGTGAATATCTCCATGAGGGCAACTTTATAAAACTACCCATAACTCACATAACCATTACTTCTAGCTGATTTATTACCTAAAGTACTTAATTACGGTTCGCAAATGTGTCCAAAGCAATGCAAAACGCACACGAAACAAAAGACTAACATGTACCTAACGAAACATATGAGATCACTAGCTGTTTCAAATATAATACTACCTAGAGCAACTTCGGACAACCTTAAAAGTAATTAATTACCCTCAAAACTAAATCAACTCAAGCCTCAAGTCAACTATCAAACCTAAAACTCTTATCTCCAAGTCCCCCAAGTACTATGATCCACGTACCAAAAACAAATTCCAAGTGCCAAAACCTCATGTTCCAATTCAAAATATCTAACCAACAACACTAGATTTATACTCTACAACAAATCTATATTCTATGTGTAACTCACCAACACTACTCTATCCCCCCCCCCCCCCATTCATTACCATCTAACACAAAAATCATAGATTTTAACAATTAATTCAATAACAAAACATGCAACCCAATAACTTGATACACTCTAACAATGTTACTGTTTCAAAGTACTTAAATACACAAGAATAATATTACATACCCCGAAGGAAGATCGAGAACGAGTTCGAAAACCTTGGGTTAAGATCGGCTCCAAAGAACCCAAAGACGACGGTTGTTGCTCTCTCTCCCAATGCCTCCTCTCAATATTCTAACAAAATATAACCTTAGTATGATGTAAATATCTCCTTGAGAGCAACTTTTTAAAACTACCAATAACTCACAAAATCCTTACTTCTAGCCGACTAATTACCTAAGGTACTGAATTATGGTAGTCACATGAGTCCACAGGACACGGAACAAGACAATAACTTGTACATACGAACCATATGAAATCTCTAACTGTTTCAAATATAAAACAACCAAGAGCAACTTAAGACTACCCGACAGTAATTAACTACCACCAAAACCAAATCAACTCAAGTCTCCAGTCAACTACCAAACCTAAAACTCTAACTCTTTAAGTTCTCCAAGTAGTTTGATGCACATGGAAAAAATCACTTTCAAGTGCCAAAATCTCATGTTCCTATTCAATACATCTAACCAACAACACTTGATTTACGCTCAACAAAAAAACTAGATTCTTTGTTTATACTATATATGAGTAGATGTCAAACCCACACACCACCCCAACTCACCAAGTACAAGCCTCAAATACATAAACGCAACCAGAACCACCAACATAAATCCATCTTTACCACCCCCCCCCCCCCCCCCCCCCCCCCCACTCATTAACATATCACACAAAAATCAATGCTTTTCGCAATCAATCAAATATCAAAACATCTAACTAAAAAACTTGACCCCTCTCACAAAGTTACCCCTCCAAAGTTAGGAAACAAAGAAGAAAAATATTTTGTACCCAGACTGAAGATCAAGAAAATGTTCAAAAACATTAATGTAAGATCGGCTCCAAAGAACCCTAAGACCATGGTTGTTGCTCTGTCCCATAGTCTCCTCTCAAAATTATATCAAAATATAACCTTAGTATGATGTGAATATCTCCTCGAGAGCAACTTTATAAAACTTCCAATAACTCACAAAACCCTTACTACTAGCCGACCAATTAACTAAGGTACTAAATTATGGTTGTCACATGAGTCCACACGACACGCAACAAGACACTTACCTGGACATTACGAACAATATGAAATCATTAACTGTTTCAAATATAATACGACCTAGAGCGACTTAGGACTACCCAAAAGTATTTAACTACAATCAAAACCAAATCAACTAATGTCTCCAGTCATCTATCAAACCTAAAACTCTAACTCTTTAAGCTCTCCAAGTAGTCTGATCCACATGCCAAAACCCACCTCCAAGTGCCAAAATCGCATGTTCTTATTCAATACATCTAACGAACAACACTTGATTTATACTCTACAATAAAACTAGATTCTTTGAATAAGTAGATGTCGATACACCCACCACCCCAACTCACCACGTACAGCCTCAAATACACAAACACAAGCAGAATCACCAACATTAATCCGTCTTCCCACCCCCCCCCCCCCCCCCCCCCGGTTCTATCTCTCTCGCTCTCACTTTCTCTCTCTCTCATTCATTAACATCTTACACAAAAATCAAAGCTTTTCCCCATTAATTAAATATCAAAACATCGAACTAAAAGACTTGATACCTCTAATAAAGTTACTCCTCCAAAGTTAGGAAACAAAGAAGAAAACTATTTTGTACCCAGACTGAAGATCAAGAAAATGTTCAAAAACATTGGTGTAAGATCGGCTCTAAAGAACCCTAAGACCATGGCTGTTGCTCTCTCCCAAAGCCTCCTCTCAAAATAATATCAAAATATAACCCTAGTATGATGTGAATATCTCCATGAAAGCAACTATATAAAACTACCAATAACTCACAAAACACTTACTACTAGCTGACTAATTAACTAAGGTACTTAATTACGGTTGTCATATGAGTCCACAGGACACGCAACAACACATTAACCTAGACATAACGAACCATTAGAAATCATTAACTGTTTCAAATATAATACGACATAGAGCGACTTAGGACTTCCCAAAAGTATTTAACTACAATCAAAACCAAATCAACTCAACTCTCCAGTCATTTACCAAACCTAAAACTCTAACTCTTTAAGCTCTCCAAGTAGGCTGATCCACATGCCAAAAACCACATCCAAGTGCCAAAATCTCATGTTCCAATTCAATACATCTAACCAACAACACTTGATTTACACTCTACAAAAACCCTAGATTCTTTGTATGAGTAGATGTCAAACACACACACCACCCCAACTCACCACGTAAAGCCTCAAATACACAAACAAAACCAGAATCACCAACATTAATCCAACTCTTCCCCCCCCCCCCCCCCCCCCTCCTCCCTCTCTCTCTCTCTCTCTCTCATTCATTAGCACTCACACAAAAATCAAAGCTTTTCCCAATTAATTAAATATCAAAACATCGAACTAAAAAACTTGATCCCTCAATAAAGTTACTCCTCCAAGGTTAGGAAACAAAGAAGAAAAATACTTTGTACCCAGACTGAAGATCAAGAAAATGTTCAAAAAGATTGGCGTAAGATCAGCTCTAAAGAACCGTTAGACCATGGCTGTTGCTCTCCTCTCAAAATAATATCAAAATATAACCCTAGTATGATGTGAATATCTCCTTGAGAGCAACTTTATAAAACTACCAATAACTCACAAAACCCTTACTACTAGCCGACTAATTAACTAAGGTACTAAATTATGGTTGTCACATGAGTCCACAGAACACGCAACAAGACACTTACCTGGACATAACGAACAATATGAAATCACTAACTGTTTCAAATATAATATGACTTGAGCGACTTACGACTGCCCAAAAGTATTTAACTACCCTCAAAACCAAATCAACTCAAGTCTCCAGTCATCTACCAAACCTAAAACTCTAACTCTTTAAGCTCTCCAAGTAGTCTTATCCACATGCCAAAAACCACTTTCAAGTGCCAAAATCTCATGTTCTTATTAAAAACATCTAACCAATAACACTTGATTTATAATCTACAATAAAACTAGATTCTTTCTTTATACTATATATAAGCAAATGTCAAACACACATACCACCCTAACTCACCACATACAGCCACAAACACACAAACAATACCAGAACCACAAACACTACTCCATCCACCCTCCCATTCATTACCATCTCAAAATAAAATCACAGATTTTCCCAATTAATTAAATACCAAAACATGCAATCCAATAACTTGATCTCCTCTAATAATGTTACGGGCTTCCTGAAAAAAAAAATAAAGAATAAAATTTCTTATTCCGACGGAAGATCGAGAACGAGTTCAAAAATCGTAGTGTAAGATTGGCTCCAAAGAACCCAAAGACGATGGCTGTTGTTCTCTCTCCCAAAGCCTCCTTTCAATATTTCTATCAAAATATAACCCTCGTATGTTGTGAATATCTATTTGAGAGCAACTTTATAATACTACACATAACTCACAAAACCCTTACTTCTAGCTGATAGATTACCTAAAGTACTTAATTATGGTACTCAAATGGGTTAAAAGCAATGCAACATGGACACGCAACGCAACAAGAGACTAACCTGTACATAACGAACTATAAAAAATAACTAACTGTTTCACATATAGTACTACCTAGAGCAACTTAGGACTACCCTAAAAGTAATTAAATACCCTCAAAACTAAATAAAATCAAGCCTCCAATCAACTACCAAACCAAAAACTCTTATCTCCAAGGCTTCCACGTAGTTTGATCCACGGACCATGCACAACTTCCAACTGCCAAAACATCATGTTACTATTCAAAACATCTAACCAACAACACTAGATTTATACTCTACAGTAGAACTAGATCCTTTGTTTATAGAATATTACCAGAAGTCAAACATACACGCCTCCCCAACTCACCACGTATAGCCACGCATACACAAAAAATTACCAGAATATCCAACACTCATCTCTCTCTCTCCCCTCTCTCTCTCTCTAATTACCACCCTACACAAAAATCAAAACTTTTCCCAATTAATTAAATATCAAAACATCCAATTAAAAAACTTGATCCAACTAATAAAGTTACTGCTCCAACGTTAGGAAACAAAAAAGAAAAATATTATGTACCCCGACATAAGATCGAGAACATGTTCGAAAACATTGGTGTAAGATCAACTCCAAAGAACCCTAAGACCATGGGTGTTGCTTTCTCCCCAAGCCGCCTCTCAAAATTTTATCAAAATATAACCCTAGTATGACGTGAATATCACCTTGAGAGAAACTTTATAAAACTGCCAATAACTCACAAAATCTCTACTTCTAACCGATTGAGTACCTAAAGTCCTTAATTATGGTCCTCACATGGGTCAAGAAATTAGCAACACGGACACGCAACAAGACACTAACCTATACATAAGGAACCATACGAAATCACTAACTGATTCAAATATAATACTACCAAGAGCAACTTAGGACTACCCAAAAAGTAATTAACTACCCTCAAAACTAAATCAACTCAAGTCTCTAGTCAACTACCAAACCTAAAACTCTTTAAGTCCTCCATGTAGTTTGAACCATGTGCCAAAAACCACTTCCAAATGCCTAAACCTCATGTTCCCATTCAAAATATCAAACCAACAACACTAAATTTATACACAACAGTAAAACAAGAATCTTTGTGTATACTATATATAAGCAAAAGTCAAACGAACACATCACCCCTACTCACCACGTACAGCCATGCATAGGCACATATGACAAAATTGACAACCCCTTCATCGTCTCATCATACTCTATAATAAAACTAGATTCTTTGCGTATACAATAACTAAGCAGAAGTCAAACGTACACACCAGTCCAACTCATCACGTACAGCCACAAAAACACACACATAACAAGAACACCCAACACTCCTCTCTCTCTCTCTCTCTCTCTCTCTCTCTCTCGTCTCTCTCTCTCTCTCTCTCTCTCTCACACACACATTACCATCCTACAAAAAATCACATATTATCCCAATTAAATAAATACCAAAACAAGCAACCCGGCCAATAACTGAATCTCTTCCAATAATGTTACTGCTCCATAGTAAGGAAACAATCAACAATATTATTAAGTACCCCGACAAAAGATCGAGAACGAGTTCGAAACTATGGTGTAAAATCGCCTCCAAAGAACCTTAAGACGATGGTTGTTGCTCTCTCTCCCAAAGCCTCCTCTCAATATTCTAACAAAATATAACCCTAGTAAGATGTAAATATCTCCTTGAGAGCAACCTTATAAAACTACCAATAACTCACAAAACCCTTACTTCTAGCCAACTGATTACCTAAAGTCCTTAATTATGGTAGTCACATGAGTCAACAAAACACGCAACAAGAAACTAACCTACACATAACGAAGCACATGAAATCACTTACTATTTCAAATATAATACGACCTACAGCGACTTAGAACTGCCCAAAAGTTATTAACTACCCTCAAAACTAAATCAACTCAAGTCTCTAGTCAACTACCAAAGCTAAAACTCTTTAAGTTCTCCAAGTAGTTTGGTCCAGATTCCAAAAACCACTTCTAAGTGCCAAATATTCTTGTTCCTTTTCAAAATATCTAACCAACAACACTTGATTTATACTCTACAATAAAACTAGATTCTTTGTTTATACTATATATAATCAGATGTCAAACACACACACCGCCCCACCTCACCACGTTGTAGAGACCCGTAAATCTCGTATTTATTTTTAATATTTGTAGTTAAAAAAAGGAAAAGAAAAGAATGAAAATGGTATGGATGCAAAGGTGGGGGTTATGTTTGCAAAGGTTCGGAAAATTAGGGGATGTGGGTGTGATTTGTGCATGTGTGTGCCGTGTATATACCTGGGGAAACATTTTCTTTTTTACTTTTTCCTTTCTCTCCATCTCATTCTCGGCTCTCTCTCCATTTCACCTCCCAACTCTCAAAAACTCACCCAATCACTCAAAAACCCAAACCAATCTACCTCAACTTCATCTTCTACTTGCGTATTCGGGCTTGTATCGCGTTGGATAGAGCTCGGTTGGGAGTATTTTTGCTTGATTTGGATTCTGAAAGCTAGGGCATGCTCCATTTCTTCGATTTTGGTTTGGATACTCGAGGTAGGGAATTCTACCTCTTTTTATATGTTATTTGGGTTCTCCTATGTTTTATTTGAGTATTTCCATGCTTTGTTTGAGCTTGTATTGGTTGTTGTTTGGTCTGGATCAAAATCTGCCATCTGGTGAAAAATCGCCAAAATTCTGGATTCCTACCAGTAGGACACTTTTCTCTACCGGTAGAACTTTGTCGTCTTGATGATTTGTACCCACTGCTTTGAGTTTGTACCGGTAGGATTTGTTCCCTACCGGTAGATTACAATTTTTCTTCTTTTCTCTTGAACTCTACCGGTACCAATTTTCCACCTACCGGTAGAATTCTTTGTGGACCAAAGTTTTGTCTCTACTGTTTCCGATTGTACTGGTAGGCTCCAAACCCCTACCGGTAGGTCACCAGCTAAATCCCAAATTTTTTTCCCACACTGCAGAAGTCTATTTTCCTAAGGCCTTTGACCTTTCAAAGGGTTTTCTGAATTAATTATTGCATATAATAGGAAAACCACGAGGCACCGCTTTTCTTCATGTGCAACGTGGCACGTGGTGCACGTTGAGATGGTCTAAATTGGTGTTGTTATGGAATGAGGAGAATGAGCTATTGTTTTTTTTAAATATTGTACGAACGATTCACTTGAGCACATAAACGGCATGCGACAGCTTGACAAGTAATATCGAGTAGTTCGAAGGTTGAGTTGAGATAACAAGTTTGGGAACAAAATGGAAAAATACGATTGAGTTGATGTGTGAACTATCCACTTAACATCATTATCCCTCTCTCATCCGTACTCTTGCAATTGAAATTTTGGGAACACATAGGGTGAAATGCGAAACGAGTAATGTGAAGTGGATGTACGGGGTCATGAGTACCCGAAAAGTATTGTGGGTATATGGGGCCCTAAGACCCGGAATGTGAAGTGGATGTACGGGGTCATGAGTACCCGGAAAGTGTTGTGGGTATATGGGGCCCTAAGACCCAGAAAGTTCTTCCAAGTTCGCTATTTGACAAGTTAATGGAGGAGGGATTACTTAAACTTGTATTGGAGATCAATGGGAAGCGTGCAAGGTTCCTAGAACCGGAATATAAGTCGTGTAATACAGAAAACGTTCTAAATGGAAGTTTGAACAAAAAGGATATTTAAAGGATGACTAATAGATTGACTATCTATAGAATTGTACTCCTTGAGCCTTGATTCACCGATTCCAAGTTGGTTTCCATAGCAACCTCATTTGTTATCTTGAGCTTAACTACCTTATGTTCAAATCTCCTCATTTGCATATAATTTGAGCATAGATTTCTCTACTGGGCATGTGTTTTGCTCAACCCAATCATTCTTTCAGGTTCAACTCGAGAGCATGAGCATGGAGTACTTGGCGTGCATACCATCCCATCCTTTCGAAAGCTAACACCGAAGAAGCAACTTTGACACCTTAATATTATTATTATTTTTTTTTTGAAAGATGTAAATTATAATTTTCATTCGAATCTTTGGTTTAGGAATATTATAATCATTTAAATTATCCTTTGATTAAACTTTGGAACTTGGGGTCGGAGTGCCATTGTTGTAGTCTTTTGAACTTGATTGTGCATTGTAATTGAACATGAGAAAGTCTTTTGGGGTTAGTATTAAGTATACCGCCGTGGCTTTTCCTTATAAAGCTTATTGATATTATTATGTTAAAAATCGAGGGCGTGACACATGTAATGCCACAAATACAAGAACAATACCATAACCACGAACACTACTCTATCTCCGCCCACCCCCCGCTATCTCTCTCTCTCATTCATTGCCATCTAACACAAAAAATCACATATTTTCCCAATTAAAAAAATACCAAAACATGCAAGCCAATAACTTGATCAGCTCTAATAATGTTACTACTTCAAAGTACAGGGAAAAAAAAGGATAATATTATGTACCCGACAGAAGATTGATAATAAGTTCAAAAACCGTGGTATAAGATGGGCTCCAAAGAACCCAAAGACGATGGCTATAACTCTCATCCCTTAAAGCCTCCTCTCCATATTCTATCAAAATACAACCCTAGTATGTTGTGAATATCTCCTTGAGAGCACCTACATAAAACTACCCATAACTCAATAAACTCTTACTTCTAGCTGACTGATTACCTAAAGTACTTAATTATGCTACTCACATGGGTCAAGAGCAATGCAACACAGACACTCAAAGCAACAAGAGACTAATCTATAGATAACGAACCATATAAAATCACTAACTCTTTCAAATATAATACTACCTAGAGCAACTTAGGACTACCCTAAAAGTAAATAACAACCCTCAAAACTAAATACACTCATGCCACCAATCAACAAACAAACCTAAAACTCTTGTCTCCAAGTAGTTTGATCCACGTAACAAAAACCACTTCCAAGTGCCAAAACATCATGTTCCTAATCAAAACATCTAACCAACACCACTAGATTTATACTCTACAATAAAACTAGATTCTTTGTATATAGTATATAACCAGAAGTCAAACACACACGTCACCCCAACTTGCCACGTACAGCCACGCATACACACACATCACCAAAACCACCAACACTCCACCGTCTCTTCATACTCCACAACAAAACTAGATTCTTTGCGTATACTATAACTAAGCTAAACTCAAATAGACACACCACACCAACTCAACACGTACAACCACGCATACACAAACATTACCAGAACATCCAACACTCTCCTCTCTCTCTCTCAATTCCATCCTACACAAAAATTATAGCTTTTCCTAGTTAATTAAATATCAAAAACATCCCACCCAAAAACTTGATCTCTCAAATAATGTTATAGCTCCAAAGTTAGAAAACAAACAAGAATAATATCATGTACCCCGATGGAAGATCGAGAACGAGCACGAAGACCTAGCTGTAATATCGGCTCCAAATAACCTTTTGACCATGGTTGTTGCTCTCTCCCAAAGCCTGCTCTCAATATTTTATCAAAATTTAACCATTGTACGATTTGAATATCTCCATGAGAGCAACTTTACAAAACTACCCATAACTCAAAATTCCTTACTTCTTGCCGACTTATTACCTAAAGTCATTAATTAAGGTACTCACATGGGTCCAGAAATTTGCAACATGGACACGCAACAATACAATAATCTATACATAACGAACCACATAAAATCACTAACTTATTCAAATATAATACTCCCTAGAGCAACTTAGGACTACCCTAAAAGTAATTAACTACCCTCCAAACTATATCAACTCAAGTTTTAAGTCAACTGCAAAAACCTAAAATCTGTAAGTCCTCCAAGTAGTTTGATCCACGTGCAAAAAAAACAACTTCCAAGTGCCTAAACCTCATATTCCTAGTCAAAACATCAAACCAACACTAGATTTATACACAACAATAAAACTAAATTCTTTGTGTATACTATATATAAGCAGAAGTCAAATACACACAAGACCCCAAATCACCACGTATAGCCACCCATACACACATCACTAAAAACCGCAACTCCTCCACCACCTCTTCATACTCTACAATAAAACTAGATTTTTTGCATACACTATAACCCAGAAGAAGTCAAAACATACACACCTGCTAAACTCACCACATACAGCCGCCCAAACTCTCACTATACCATAACAACCAACACTCCCCACTCTCTCTCTCTCTCTCTCCTCCTCATCTCTCTCTCTCTCTCTCTCTCTCTCTCTCACACACACACATTACCATCCTACATAAAAATCACAAATTTTCCCTATTAATTAAATATCAAAACTTGCAACCCAACTACTTGATCGCCTATAATAATGTTACTACTCCAAAGTAAGGAAACAAAAAAAGAATAATATTACGTACACCGACAGAAGATCGAGAACCAGTACAAAAACCATGGTGTAAGATCGGCTCTAAAGAATTCTAGGACGATGGTTGCTGCTTTCTCTCCCAAAGCCTCCTCTCAATATTCTATCAAAATATAACACTAGTACGTGATGAATATCTCCTTGCTAGCAACTTTATAAAACTACCCATAACTCAGAAAACCCTAACTTCTAGTCGATTTATTACCTAAAGTACTTAATCATGGTACGCACATGGATCCAAAGCAATGCAAAAACGCACAAGAAACAAAAGACTAACCCGTACATAACGAACCATATAAGATCACTAGCTATTTCAAATATAATACTACCTAGAGCAACTTAGGACAACCTTAAAAGTAATTATTTACCCTCAAAACAAAATCAACTCAAGCCTCAAGTCAACTATGAAACCTAAAACTCTTATACCCAAGTTCTCCAAGTGGTATGATCCACATACCAAAAATAAATTCCAAGCGCCAAAACGTTATGTTCCTATTCAAAACATCTAACCAACAACACTAGATTTATACTATACAATAAAAATACATTCTTTGTGTAACCCCCCCAACACTACTCGATCCACCCCCCCCCCCCCCCCCCCAATTCATTACAATCTAAAACAAAAATCACAGATTATCACAATTAATTCAATACCAAAACACACAACCAAATAACTTGATCCACTCTAACAATGTTACTACTGCTTCAACGCATGAAAAACAAATTCTAAGTGCCAAAACCTCGTGTTCTTATTCAAAACATCTAACCAACAACACTAGATTTATATTCTACAATAAAAATACATTCTATGTGTAACCCACAAAGACTACTCAATTCCCCCCCCGCCCCCCCCCCCCCCCCCCCCCCCACAATTCAATACCGTCCAAAACAAAGATTACAGATTTTCACAATTAATTCAATACCAAAACATGGTACCAAATTACTAGATCCACTCTAAAAATGTTACTGCTTCAACATACGAAAAACAAATTCCAAGTGCCAAAACCTCATGTTCCCATTCAAAACATCTAACCAACAACACCAGATTTATACTTTACAATAAAAATACAATCTATGTGTAACCCAACAACACTACTCCATCTCTCTCCCCCCCCCCCCCCCCATTCATTATCGTCTAAAAACAAAAATGACAGATTCTCACAATTAATTCAATACCAAAACATGCAACCCAATAACTTGACCCACTCTAACAAAGTTACAGCTTCAAAGTACGAAAATACACAAGAATAATATTACGTACCCCGACGGAAGATCGCGAATGAGTTCGAAAACCTTGGGGTAAGATCGGGTCTAAAGAACCCTAAGACGATGGCTGTTGCTCTCTCTCCCAAAGCCTCCTCCCAATATTCTAACAAAATATAACCCTAGTATGATGTAAATATCTCCTTGAGTGCAACTTTTTAAAACTACCAATAACTCACAAAATCCTTACTTCTAGCCGACTAATTACCTAAGGTACTTAATTATGGTAGTCATATGAGTCCACAGGACACGCAACAAGACACTAACCTGTACATACGAACCATATGAAACCACTAACTGTTTCAAATATAATACGACCTAGAGCGACTTAGGACTTACCACAAGTAGTTAACTATCCTCAAAACCAAATCAACTTAAGTCTCCGGTCAACTACCAAACCTAAAACTCTAACTCTTTAAGTTCTCCAAGAAGTTTTATCCACATGCTAAAAACCACTTCCAAGTGCCAAAATCTCATGTTCCAATTCAAAACATCTAACCAACAACACTTGATATATACTCTACAATGAAACTAGATTCTTTGTTAATACTATATATAAGCAGATGTCAAACACACACACCACCCCAACTCACCACGTACAGCCACAACTACACATGCCAAATGCTTCGGTATGAGAGTTGTTGTTATTTCCTGCAGGTGGTGTTTCATGAAGAATTTTAGAATTTGGGTATCTAAACTATCCAAATGCTTATTATATTCAGGTGTGTACTATTATCTGTTTACAACTCCCAACCGTATGTGGGGAGGGCTAAGAGATAGCTGGATTACTATTAGCATTCTGAGCGTGTTTTATTGTCCAACTGCTGATGCTCCTATTCATATTGGTCATGGTTATATAACGAGTTGAACTATTGCTGCGATGTTGATGTTTCTAGCTGGAAATTAGATTGTTGGGGTTCCATGATTTAATGGGAATGCTTTTACTCCTTCTGTTACGAAAATTTCATTTCGATAGCACTACTACTTATGCATGAGAAATTTCTTTCTTCGGTAACTACTTGCATCATTTTATGAAAGAGAAAAATGGCCCAACAAGTCAAGTTCTAGGGTCACCGGGTACTTGTATTCTCTGGTCCTTCTGTTTTGTTTTTGGTCCCTGAATTCTGTTGTAAATCAGTTTGCTGGGATTTCATGATTCAATGTGGAGTTGTTCGACCCATGTTCAACCTGTAACGAGAGAAAGGGTGGGGGTGTGGGGAAAAAAAAATAGGTTGGGTCGAGTTTGGGTTTGACTTAACCCGTATTTGACCCGACCTGTTTAAAACCTGTTTATTATTTGACCCATATTTGACCCGCCCGTATTTGACCCGTGACCCGTTTCAACCCATCCAAACCCGCCCATTTACCACCTCTAGTCATTGCTCTCTCTCCCAAAGCCTCCTCTCAAAATTCTATCCAAATATAACTCAAGTACGTTGTGAATATCTCCTTGAGAGCAACTTTATAAAACTACCCATAACTCACAAAACCCTTACTTCTAGTCGATTTATTACCTAAAGTACTTAATTATGGTATGCACATGGGTCCAAAGCAATGCAAAACGCACACGAAACAAAAGACTAACCTGTACATAACGAACCATATGCGATCACTACATTTTTCAAATATAATACTACCTAGAGCACCTTAGGACAACCTTAAAAGTAATTAATTACCCTCAAAACTAAATCAACTCAAGCCTCAAGTCAACTATCAAACCTAAAACTCGTATCTCCAAGTCCTCCAAGCAGTATGATCCACGTACCAAAAAAAAATTCCAAGTGCAAAAACCTCATGTTCCTAATGATAACATCTAACCAACAACACATCAAATATACTCTAAAATAAAACTAGATTCTTTGTTTATACTATATATAAGTAGATGTCCAACACACACCACCCCAACTCACCACATACAGCCACAAATACACAAACAAAAGCAAAACCACCAACACTCCCCTCTCTCTCCCTCTCTCTCATTACCATCCTATATAAAAATCTCATATTTTTCCTATTAATTAAATAAAAAACTTGCAACCCAATAACTTGATCCCCTATAATAATGTAACTACTCCAAAGTAAGGCAACAAATAAGAAGAATATTACGTACCCCGACGGAAAATCAAGAACGAGTTCGAAAACCTTGGAGAAAGATCGGCTCCAAAGAACCCTAAGACGATGGCTGTTGCTCTCTCTCCCAAAGCCTGCTCTCAACATTTTAACAAAATATAACCATAGTATGATGTAAATATCTCCTTGACAGCAACTATTTAAAACTACCAATACCTCACAAAAACCTTATTTCTAGCCGACAAATTAACAAAGGTGCTTAATTAGGGTAGTCACATGAGTGCACAAGACACGCAACAAGACACTAACCTGTACATATGAACCATATGAAATCACTAACTGTTTCAAATATAATATGACGTAGAGTAACTTAGGACTACCCAAAAGTAATTAACAACCCTCAAAGCCAAATCAACTCAAGTCTCCGGTCAACTACCAAACCTAAAACTCTAACTCTTTAAGTTCTCCAACTAGTTTGATCCACATGCCAAAAACCACTTCAAAGTGCCAAAATCTCATGTTTCGATTCAAAGCATCTAACCAACAACACATGATATATACTCTACAATAAAACTAGATTCTTTGTTTATAGTATATACAAACAGTTGTCACACACACACCCCAACTAAACTCACCACGTATACCCACAAATACAAAAACAAAAACCAGAATCACCAACACTCCCATTTCTTCTCTCGCTCTCTATCTCTCTCTCTCTCTCTCTCATCTCGTCTCATCTCTCTCTCTCTCTCTCTTTACCATCCTATATATCTTATTTTTCCTATTAATTAAAAACAAAAACTTGCAACTCAAAAACTTGATCACCTATAATAATGTTACTACTCCAAAGTAAGGAAACAAATATGAATAATATTACGTATCGCGACAGAAGATCGAGAACGAGTTCAAAAACCAAGGTGTAACATCGGCTCTAAAAAACTCTAGGACAATGGTTATTGCTCTCTCTCCCAAAGCATCGTCTCAATATTCTATCAAAATATAACTCTAGTATGTTGTGAAAATCTCCTTAAAACCAACATTATAAAACTACCCATAACTAAAAAAAACCATTACTTCTAGCCGATTTATTACCTAAAGTACTAAATTACGGTACGCACATGGGTCCAAAGCAATGCAAAACGCACACGAAACAAAAGACTAACCTGTACATAACGAACCATATGAGATCAATAGCTGTTTCAAATATAATACTACCTAGAGCAACTTAGGACAACCTTAAAAGTAATTAATTACCCTCAAAACTAAATCACTCAAGCCTCAAGTCAACTATCAAACCTAAAACTCTTATCTCCAAGTCCTCCAAGTTGTATGATTCACGTACCAAAAACAAATTCCAAGTGCCAAAACCTCGTGTTCCTATTCAAAACATCTAACCAACAACACTAAATATATATACTCTACAATAAAACTAGATTCTATATATAAGCAGATGTCAAACACACCCACCACCCCAACTCCACACGTACAGCCACAAATACACAAACAAAACCAAAACCACCAACACTCCCTCTCTTTGTCTCCCTCTCCCCCCTCTCTTACTCTCTCCCTCTCTCATCTCTCTCATTACCATACTATATAAAAATCTCCTGTTTTTCCCATTAATTAAATACAAAACCTTGACACCTCTCTCTCTCTCTCTCCCTCATTACCATACTATATAAAAATCTCCTATTTTTCCTATAAATTAAATACAAAACCTTGCAACCGAAAAACATATCCTCTATAATAATGTAACTACTCCAAAGTACGGAAACAAATAAGAGCAATATTACGTACCCCGACGGAAGATCGAGAACTAGTTCGAAAACCTTGGGGTAAGATCAGCTCCAAAGAACTCTAAGACAATGGCGGTAGCTCTCTCATCCCAAAGACTCCTCCCAATATTCTAGAAAAACATAACCCTAGTATAATGTAAATATCTCCTTGAGACCAACTTTATAAAACTACCAGTAACTCACTAAACCCTTACTTCTTGACGACTAATTACCTAAGGTACTTAATTATGGTAGTCACATGAGTCCACAGGACCCACAACTAGACACTAACCTGTAGATACGAACCATATGAAATCACTAACTGTTTCAAACATAATACGACCTAGAGCGACTTAAGACTACCCAAAAGTAATTAACTACCCTCAAAACCAAATCAACTCAAGTCTCCAATCAACTACCAAACCTAAAACTCTAACTCTTTAAGTTCTCCAAGTAGTTTGATCCACAGGCCAAAAACCACTTCCGAGTGCCAAAATCTCATGTTCCGATACAAAACATCTAACCAACAACACTTGATATATACTCTACAACAAAACTAGATTCTATGTTTACACTATGTATAAGCAGATGTCAAACACACACACCATCCAAACTCACCACGTATAGCCACAAACACAAACAAAACCAGAACCACCAACACTCCCCACTCTCTTTCACTCCCTCTCTCTCTCTCTCTCATATCCATCCTACATAAAAATCTCATACTTTTCCTATTGATCAAATACAAAACTTTGCAACCCAAAAACTTAATCTCCAAAAATAATGTTACTACTCCAAAGTAAGGAAACAAATAAAAAGAATATTACGTACCCCGAAAGAAGAGCGAGAACCAGTTCAAAAACCATGATGTAAGATCGGCTCTACATAACCCTTGGACGATGGTTGTTGCTCTCTCTCCCAAAGCCTCCCCACAATATTCAATCAAATATAACACTAGTATGTTGTGAATATATCCGAGAGAACAGCTTTATAAAACTACGCATAACTCACATAAGCAACTTCATATATACTCTACAAAAAAAACTAGATTCTTTGTTTGTACTATATATAAGCAGATGTCAAACACACACCACCTAAACTCACCACGTACAGCCACAAACACACAAACAAAACCAACAACACCAACACTTCCCTCTCTATCCCCTCTTTCTCTCTCTCATTACCATACAATATAAAAATCTCATATTTTTCCTATTAATTAAATACGAAAACTTGCAACCCAAAAACTTGATCCCCTATAATAATATAACTACTCAAAAGTATGGAAACAAATAAGAATAATATTACGTACCCTGACGGAAGATCGAGTACTAATTCGAAAAGCTTGGGGTAAGATAGGCTCCAAAGAACCCTAAAACTATGGCAGTAGCTCTCTCTCCCAAAGACTCCTCTCAATATTCCAACAAAATATAACGCTTGTATGATATAAATATCTCCTTGAGAGCAACTTTTTAAAACTATCAATAAATCACTAAACCCTTACTTCTTGCCGACCAATTACCTAAGATACTCAATTATACTACATGAGTCCAAAGGACACACAACAAGACACTAACCTGTACATACGAACCATATGAAATCACTAACTATTCCTAGAGCGACTTTGGACTACCCAAAAGTAATTAACTACCCAGAAAATGAATCAACTCAAGTCTCTAGTCAACCACCAAACCTAAAACTCAAACTCTTTAAGTTCTCCAACTAGTTTGATCCACATGCCAAAAACCACTTCCAAGTGCCAAAATCTCATGTTCCGATTCAAAACATCTAACCAACAACACATGATATATACTCTACAAGAAACTAGATTCTATGTTTACACTATATAAAAGCAGATGTCAAACACACACACACCACCCCAACTCACCACGTACAGACTCAAATACACAAACACAACCAGAACCACCAACATTAATCCATCCCCCTCTCTCTCCCTCTCTCTCTCTCAGTCTCTCTCTCTCTCTCTCTCACATTCATTAACATCTCATACAAAAATCAAAGCTTTTCCTAATTAATTAAATATCAAAACATCAAACTAAAAAACTTGATCTTGCATATACAGTTACTCCTCCAAAAGTTTGGAAACAAAGAAGAAAATATTTTGTACCCAAACTGAAGATCAAGAAAATGTTCAAAAACATTGGTGTAAGATCGGGTCCAAAGAACCCAAAGACCATGGCTGTTGCTCTCTCCCAAAGCCTCCTCTCAAAATTATATCAAAATATAACCCAAGAATGATGTGAATATCTCCTTGAGAGCAACTATTTAAAACTACCAACAACTCAAAAAAAACCTTACTTCTAGCCGACTAATTAACTAAGGTGCTTAATTATGGTAATCACATGAGTCCAGAAGACACTAACCTGTACGTACGAACCAAATGAAATCACTAACTGTTTCAAATATAATACGACCTAGAGCGACTTAGGACTACCCAAAAGTAATGAACTACCCTCAAAACGAAATCAACTCAAGTCTCCAGTCAACTACTAAACCTAAAACTCTAACTCTTTTAGTTCTCCAAGTAGTTTGATCCACAAGCCAAAAACCGCTTCCGAGTGCCAAAATCTTATGTTCCGATTAAAAACATCAAACCAACAACACTTGATATATACTCTACAATAAAACTACATTCTATGTTTACACTCTATATAAGCAGATGTCAAACACACACCACCCCAACTCACCACGTACAGCCACATACACAAACAAAACCAGAACCCCCAACACTTCCCACTCTCTCTCCCTCCATCTCTCTCTCTCTCTCTCTTTACCATCCTATATAAAAATCTCATACTTTTCCTATTGATTAAATACAAAAACTTGAACCCAAAAACTTGATCCCCTAAAATAATGTTACTACCCCAAAGTAAGGAAACAAATAAAAAGAATATTACGTACAACGAAAGAAGATTGAGAACCAATTCAAGAACAATGGTGTAAGATCGGCTTTAAAGAACCCAAAGACAATGGTTGTTGCTCTCTCTTCCAAAGCCTCCCCACAATAATCAATGAAAATATAACACTAGTATGTTGTGAATATCTCCAAGAGAGCAACTTTATAAAACTACCCATAACTCACATAACCATTAATTCTAGCAGATTTATTCCCCAAAGTACTTAATTATGGTATGCACATGTGTCCAAAGCTTAGTAGCAGGATTTTTCTAAAATGGGTGCGCTCCCAAGACGGGAGCGCGAATCGGCACTCCCAAGATTGGAGCCTGACGGGAGCTCGCTCCCCTTGAGACGGGAGCTCGCTCCCAACTAACATGGGAGCTTATTGGAAGGTTAAGGCAACTATTCTCTTATTCTTAAGGGTGGTATGCCATTGTGAAAATAAAAATATGAAAATCTTATCACTCAAGAAGTTGGCAAATTGAAAATATCTAACTTCCTATAAGTACCCTTTAAGATCATGAAAATTCTCATAAGTAATCACTTTTCCTTCAATGGTTAAGTATTTAAAGATACTTTATATACGTATTTATATGAAATCTATATACGCTTCTTAGGCGCTCCCAACCTTAGGAGCTTCTAGGTGCCTCCGCTCCCACGCTCCCGCTCCCGCTCCCGCTTTTGCTTCGTGCTACTAAGGTCCCAAGCAATGCAAAACGCACATGAAAAAAAATACTAACATGTACATAACGAACCATATGAGATCACTAGTTGTTTCAAATATAATACTACCTAGAGCAACTTAGGACAACCTTAAAAGTAATTAAGTACCCTCAAAACTAAATCAACTCAAGCCTCAAGTCAACTATCAAACCTAAAACTCTTATCTCCAAATCCCCCAAGTAGTATGATCCACGTACCGAAAACCAATTCCAAGTGCCAAAACCTCATGTTCCTATTCAAAACAACTAACCAACAATACTAGATTTATACTCCACAATAAAACTACATTCTATGTGTAACCCAACAACAATACTCTAGCCCCCTTCCCCCCACCCCCCCCCCCCCCCCCCCATTCATTACCATCTAACACAAAAATCATAGATCTTCACAATTAATTCAATAACAAAACACGCAACCCAATAACTTGATAAACCCTAATAATGTTACTGCTTCAAAGTACTAAAATACACAAGAATAATATTACGTAACCTGACGGAAGATCGAGAACGAGTTTGAAAACCTTGGGTAAGATCGGCTCCAAAGAACCCAAAGACGATGGTTGTTGCTCTCTCTCCCAAAGCTTCCTCTCAATATTCCAACAAAATATAGACTTAGTATGATACAAATATCTCCTTGAGAGGAACTTCTTAAAACTACCAATAACTCACAAAATCCTTACTTCTAGCCGACTTAATACCTAAGGTACTTAATTTTGGTAGTCACATGAGTCCACAGGACACGCAACAAGACACTAACCTGTACATACAAACCATATGAAATCTCTAACTGTTTCAAATATAATACGACCTAGAGCGACTTAGCACTACCCAAAAGTATTTAACTACCCTCAAAACCAAACCAAATCAATTCAAGTCTCCAGTCAACTACCAAATCTAAAACTCTAACTCTTTAAGTTCTCCAAGTAGTTTGATCCACAAGCCAAAAACCACTTCCAAGTGCCAAAATCTCATGTTCCTATTCAATACATCTAACCAACAACACTTGATTTATACTCTACAATAAAACTAGATTCTTTGTTTATACTATATATGAGTAGATGTCAAACACACACACCACCCCAACTCACCACGTACAGCCTCAAATACACTAACACAACTAGAACCACCAACATTAATCCATCCCCCCCCCCCCCCCCCCCCCCTCTCTCTCTCATTCATTAACATCTCACACAAAAATCAAAGCTTTTCCTAATTTGTTAAATATCTAACCATCTAACTAAAAAACTTGATCCCTCTAATAAAGTTACTCCTCCAAAGTTAGGAAACAAAGAAGAAAATATTTTGTACCCATACTTAAGATCAAGAAAATGTTCAAAAACATTGGTGTAAGATTGGGTCCAAAGAACCCTAAGACCATGGCTGTTGCTCTCTCCCAAAGCCTCCTCTCAAAATTATATCAAAATATAACACTAGTATGATGTGAATATCTCCTTGAGAGCAACTATTTAAAACTACCAATAACTCAAAAAAGACCTTACTTCTAGCCGACTAATTAACTAAGGTGCTTAATTATGGTAATCACATGAGTCCACAGGACACTAACCTGTACATACGAACCATATGAAATCACTAACTGCTTCAAATATAATACAACCTAGAGTGACTTAGGACGACCCAAAAGTAATTAACTAGCCTCAACACAAAATCAACTCAAGTCTCCAGTCAACTGCCAAACCTAAAACTCTAACTCTTTAAGTTCTCCAAGTCGTTTAATCCACATGCGAAAAACCACTTCCGAGTGCCAAAATCTCATGTTCCGATACAAAACATCTAACCAACAACACTTCATATATACTCTACAATAAAACTACATTCTATGTTTACACTATATATAAGCAGATGTCAAACACATACACCACCCCAACTCACCACGTACAGCCATATACACAAACAAAACCAGAACCACCTACATTCCCCTCTCTCTCTCCCTCCCTCTCTCTCTCATTACCATCCTATATAAAAATCTCATACTTTTCCAATTGATTAAATACAAAAACATGAAACCCAATAACTTGATCCCCTAAAATAATGTTACTACTCCAAAGTAAGGAAACAAATAAAAAGAATATTATGTACCCCGAAAGAAATTCGAGAACCAGTTCAAAAACCACGGTGTAAGATCAGCACTAAAGAACCCAAGGACGATGGTTGTTACTCTCTCTCTCTCCCTCCCAAAGCCTAAACAATATGCAATCAAAATAAAACACTAGTATGTTGTGAAAATCTCCAAGAGAGCAACTTTATAAAACTATCCACAACTCACATAACCATTAATTCTAGCCGATATATTTCCTAAAGTACTTAATTATGGTATGCACATGTGTCCAAAGCAATGCAAAACGCACACGAAACAAAATACTAACATGTACATAACAAACCATATGAGATCACTTGCCTGTTTCAAATATAATACTAGCTAAAGCAACTTAGGACAACCTTAAAAGTAATTAACTACCCTCAAAACTAAATCAACTCAAGCCTCAAGTCAACTATCAAACCTGAAACTCTTATCTCCAAGTCCCCCAAGTAGTATGATCCACGTACCAAAAACAAATTCCAAGTGCCAAAACCTCATGTTCCAATTCGAAACATCTAACCAACAACACTAGATTTATACTCTACAATAAAACTATATTCTATGTGTAACCCACCAACACTACTCTATCCACCCCTCCTCATTCATTACCATCTAACACAAAAGTCATAGATTTTCACAATTAATTTAATAACAAAAACATGCAACCCAATAACTTGATACACTCTAGTAACGTTACTGCTTCAAAGTACTAAAATAAACAAGAATAATATTACGTACCCCGACGGAAGATCGAGAAAGTGTTCGAAATTTTTGGGAGAAGATCGGCTCCAAAGAACTCAAAGACGATGGTTGTTACTCTCTCTCCCAAAGCCTCCTTTCAATATTCTAACAAAATATTGCCTTAGTATGCTGCAAATATCTCCTTGAGAGCAATTTTTTAAAACTACCAATTACTCACAAAATCCTTACTTCTAGCCGACCAATTACCTAAGGTACTTAATTATGGTAGTATGGAACAAGACACTAACTTGTACATACGAACCATATGAAATCTCTAACTGTTTCAAATATGATAGGACCTTGAGCGACTTACGACTATCCAAAAGTATTTAACTACCCTGAAAACCAAATCAACTCAAGTCTCTAGTCAACTACCAAACCTAAAACTCTAACTCTTTAAGTTCTCTAAGTAGCTTGATCCACATGCCAAATACCACTTCCAAGTGCCAAAATCTAATGTTCCTATTCAATACATCTAACCAACAACACTTGATTTATACTCTACAATAAAACTAAATTCTTTGCTTATACTATATATGAGTAGATGTCAAACACACACACCACCCCAACACACCACTTACAGCCTTAAATACACAAACAAAACCAGAACCACCAACATTAATCCATCTCTCCCCCCCCCCCCCCCCCCCCCTTCTCTCTCGCATTCATTAACATTTCACACAAAAATCAAAGCTTACCCAGACTGAAGATCAAGAAAATATTCAAAAGCATTGGTGTAAGATCGGCTCCAAAGAACCCTCAGACCATGGTTGTTACTCTCTCCCAAAGCCTCCACCCAAAATTATATCAAAATATAACTCTAGTAAGATGTGAATATCTCCGTGAGAGCAACTTTACAAAACTACCAATAACTCACAAAACACTTACTACTAGCCGACTAATTAACTAAGGTACTTAATTATGGTTGTCACATGAGTCCACAGGACACGCAACAAGACACTAACCTAGACATAACGAACCATATGAAATCACTAACTGTTTCAAATAAAATACGACCTAGAGCGACATAGGACTACCCAAAAGTATTTAACTACCTTCAAAAACAAATCAACTCAAGTCTCTAGTCATCTACCAAACCTAAAACTTTAACTCTTTAAGCTCTCCAAGTAGTCTAATCCACGTGCCAAAAACCACTTCTAAGCGCCAAAATCTCATGTTCCCATTCAATACATCTAACCAACAACACTTGATTTATGCTCTACAATAAAACTAGATTCTTTGTTTATACTATATATGAGGAGATGTCAAACACACACACCACCCCGACTCACCATGTACAGCCTCAAACACACAAACACAACCAAAACCACCAACAATAATCCATCCCCCCTCTCTCTCTCTCTCTCATTCATTAGCATTTCACACAAAAATCAAAGCTTTTCCCAATTAATTAAATATCAAAACATTTAACTAAAAAACTTGATCCCTCTAATAAAGTTTCTCCTCCAAAGTTAGGAAACAAAGAAGAAAAATATTTTGTACCCGGACTGAAAATCAAGAAAATATTCAAAAACATTGGTGTAAGATCGGCTCGAAAGAACCCTAAGACCATGGCTATTGCTCTCTACCAAAGCCTCCTCTCAAAATTATATCAAAATATAACCCTAGTATGATGTTAATATCTCCTTGAGAGCAACTTTATAAAACTACCAATAACTCACAAAACCTTAACTACTAGCCGACTAATTAACTAAGGTACTAAATTATGGTCGTCACACGAGTCCACAGGACACGCAACAAGACACTACCCTAGACATTACGAACCATATGAAATCACTAACTGTTTCAAATACAATACGACCTAGAGCGACTTTGATGCAGTAGGTTTAAGGGTATGTATGTTTTTTTAGTCCTTCGTAATAGAGGGGTCTATAAATAGGAGTCTATAATGCTCATTCGGTAGCTTTTATCATTTTGAACAAATATTATCAAGAGCTAGTCTCTTTTGTATCCCATTTCGGAGTTTCTCTCTCTACATTTTCTATGAGTATCTTTGGTTGCATCATTTGGTATCAGAGCTTCTAGGCTCAATCCCCACCGTTCATCTTGCCGGACTACTCTCCGGAAACCTTAACCTCGCCGGAAAGTCTCGCCGGAACCCTAAAACGGCGCCGGAAAAACCTCGCCGAAGCCCCTATTCCACTCAAAACCAACAGATCTTCTCAAACCCAAATCTTACATCTCGATTGACTCCAAAAGTTATAGAATCACCATTTCGCAGCTGATTCTTGCTGTTTCAGGCCTCAAAACCCTATTTCGCACCTGACCCAACTCTATTCGCACTCGATCTGCCACTTTGGGAGCTCGGAATAGTGACCCATAGCTGAAAAATGCCTCTACAGTGTTCAGAACAGTAATTCGACACCAAATCTGTCTGTTTCAAACCTCACACAGTGATTTCGAGCCTGCTACAGTGATTTCGAGCGCAGCTACAGTGATTTCGAGCCTGCTACAGTGATTTCAAGTCAGATCCGTGGGTTTTATGGGTTTTTGGACTGATTTCAACCCATTTATCCTGATTTTGGATCATATCTATGGTGGGTAAGTGTCGAATCCTTATTTTCTTTGCTGGGTTGTTGCTACATTACTTCGTAGTTGACGATTCAAGTATGATTACTATTGATTAAGTGTTTTTGGGGTTGTTCTGTTGAAATTGGTGGCTGAGTTGACTGGGTTTTCAATATTTGGATTGATTTGCTTGTTTGGAGTTGATTGCTGGTGTTGTAATGGCTTATCGGGCTAGAGGTACAAGAGGTAAAGGCTTGGTGGTGAATAATGGTCATGGAATTGATAACTTTGGCAACCAAAATCGTTGTAGGAATGAGATTTTGAAGAGTTGAGTACACAAATTGCTACCTTAAACGATAAGGTGCAATTGTTGATGTTGAAAAGACAAGTTGCTACCTTGATTACAAAGGTGCATCGTTTACCACCTCGTGGAGGTATTGATAATTCTCATAGTCAATTTAAGGCTAGTTTTAACTATAAGGAGGAGAGCAACATTGATGTTGACCTTGTTGAATCTTATGGAAAGTTTAATCTAAACAAGATTGAGGAGGATGTTAGCCTCAATTCGGATGAGTTTGAAGGAGGGGAAGGAACTGGGTTATTTTGATGATTTTCCTATCTATGATCAATATCTTAGTGAAGACCTTAAAGGTGTTCTTCAAGATGATTGCGTCTTTGAGATTGAAGATGAGTTTGGAGATTTCTCCATCTTTGATGAGTCTCCAAATGAAGATGTTGGAGGTGAATTTGAAAGAGTTTTCATATTTGACGAGTCTTCAAAGGGGGATATTGATGTGGAAGACGTTCCCATCTATGATGAGTATCCAAGTGAGGATATTAATGGTCATGAATATGGACTTGCGAATGTTGGAAGCTCCAATGAAGAACAAGAAATGCCCATTCTTATTAGCAATGAAGAAGGGCATGGAGCAAATGTTGCATTGTGTGTGCTACCCAAGACAAATGAGTTTGCTTTCGAAGTCCTGGTGGGTGTAGAGGACTTCAAAGAGCCAAAATTTGATGATTGTTCTCCAAACCTGTCTCTTGGATTGTCTTTGGTCCAAGATGTGCAAGTTTTTGACGTTGTGGTGCCCGAACAACTTCTAAAGTGGCCGAGAGAGAGAAGAAACGACTTGGGACATCTTGAAGATCCTTTGGAAATGGTGTTCACTCAAGAAAGTCTTAGATATGATCTTGGACATGTGGTGAAGTTGAATTTTCTCTATGCGAAAGTTGATGATTCTTGTGACGTTTTGGAACCAGTGTAATCACCTATGTTGAGAAAGTGTTGAGCCTTCAAAGGTATGGCAAGTGGGTGATTTCTTGGCACATAAGCGAGGACGCGGTGTATGTACACAACCGAAAGTTCATATGGAAGATGGCTTATTGCATGACGGTGACGTGAATTAAGTTAAGTAAATGCAGTCATATGCCTAGTTCAGAGCTGCATAAAAAATAGTTTTATAGTTCTATATTTTCTTTATTTAGTTGTCTTGAGTCTTGTATCCAACTTGAGGACAAGTTATTTTTAAGAGGGTGAGTCTGATGCAATAGGTTTAAGGGTATGTATGTCTTTTTAGTCCTTCGTAATAGAGGGGTCTATAAATAGGAGTCTATAGTGCTCATTAGGTAGCTTTTATCATTTTGAACAAATATTATCAAGAGCTAGTCTCTTTTGTATCCCATTCGAGAGTTTCTCTCTCTACATTATCTATGAGTATCTTTGGTTGCATCAGACTTAGGACTACCAAAAAGTATTTAACTACCCTCAAAACCAAACCAAATCAACTCAAGTATCTACCAAACCAAAAACTCTAACTCTTTAAGCAATCCAAGTAGTCAGATCCACATGCCAAAAACCACTTCCGAGTGCCAAAATCTCATCTTTCTATTCAAAACATCTAACCAACAACATTTGATTTAGAATCAACAATAAAACTAGATTCTTTCTTTATACTATATATAAGCAAATGTCAAACACACACACCACCCTAACTCACCACGTACAGCCTCAAATACACAAACTCTACTCCATCCCCCCCCCCCCCCCCCCCCCCCCCCGTTCATTACCATCTCAAAATAAAATCACAGATTTTCCTATTTAATTAAATACCAAAACATGCAACCCAATAACTTGATCTCCTCTAATAATGTTACAGCTTCAAAATATAGAAAAAATAATAATAATAATAATAATATTTCATATTCCGACGGGAGATCGAGAACGAGTTCAAAAACCGTGGTATAAGATCGGCTCCAAAGAACCCAAAGACGATGGTTGTTCTCTCTCCCAAAGCCTCCTCACAGTATTTCTATCAAAATATAACCCTAGTATGTTGTGAATATCTGTTTGAGAGCAACTTTATAAAACTACACATAACTCACAAAACCCTTACTTCCAGCTAACTGATTACCTAAAGTACTTAATTATGGTACTCAAATGGATCAAAAGCAATGCAACAAGGACACACAACGAAACAAGAGACTAACTTGTACATAACGAACCAAAAAAAATAATTAACTGTTTCAAATATAATAGTACCTAGAGCAACTAAGAACTACCCTAAAAGTAATTAACTCCCCTCAAAACTAAATAAAATCAAGCCTCCAACCAACTACCAAACCTAAAACTCTTATCTCCAAGTTTTTAAACTAGTTTGATCCACGTACCAAACACAACTTCCAAGTGCCAAGACATCATGTTCCTATTCAAAATATCTAACCAACAACACTAGATTTTTACTCTACAGTAGAACTAGATCCTTTGTGTATAGTATATAACCAGAAGTCAAACACACATGCCACCCCAACTCACCACGTCCAGCCACGCATAAACAAAATTTACCAGAATATCCAACACTCTTCTCTCTCTCTCTCTCTCTCTCTCTCTCTCTCTCTCTAATTACCACCCTACACCAAAATCAAAACTTTTCCCAATTAATTAAATATCAAAACATCCAATTAAAAAACTTGATCCCCCTAATAAAGTTACTGCTCCAAAGTTAGGAAACAAAGAAGAGAAATATTATGTACCCCGACATAAGATCGAGAACATGTTCGAAAACATTGGTGTAAGATCGACTCCAAAGAACCCTAAGACCATGGTTGTTGCTTTCTCCCAAAGCCTCCTCTCAAAATTTTATCAAAATATAACCCTAGTATGACGTAAATATCTCCTTGAGAGCAACTTTATAAAACTGCCAATAACTCACAAAATCTCTACTTCTAGCCGACTGACTACATAAAGTCATTAATTATGGTCCTCGCATGGGTCAAGAAATTAGCAACACGGACACACAACAAGACACTAACCTATACATAACGAACCATACAAAATCACTAACTGATTCAGATATAATACTACCAAGAGCAACTTAGGAGTACCCAAAAAGTAATCAACTACCCTCAAAATTAAATCAACTCAAGTCTCCAGTCAACTACCAAACCTAAAACTCTTTAAGTCCTCCATGTAGTTTGATCCATGTGCCAAAAACCAATTCCAAATGCCTAAACCTCGTGTTCCTATTCAAAACATCTAACCATCACTAAATTTATACAAAACAATAAAACAAGAATCTTTGTGTATACTATATATAAGCATAAGTCAAACGAACACATCACTCCAACTCACCACGTACAAACATGCATACACACATATCAAAAAGTCCACAACCCCTTCATCATCTCTTCAAACTCTAAAATAAAACTAGATTCTTTGCGTATACAATAACTAGGCAGAAGTCAAACTAACACACCAGCCCAACTCATCACGAACAGCCACAAAAATACACACATAACAAGAACAACCAACACTCCGCCCCCCCCCCCCCCCCCCCCCCCCCCCCCCCCCCCACACACACACACACACTACCATCCTACAAAAACTCACATATTTTTCCAATTAAATAAATACCAAAACAAGCAACCAAATTATAGAATCTCCTCCAATGATGTTACTGCTCCATAGCAAGGAAAAAATCAACAATATTATTACGTACCCCGACAAAAGATCGAGAACGAGTTCGAAAACCATGGTGTAAGATCGGCTCCAAAGAACCTTAAGACAATGGTTGTTGGTCTCTCTCCCAAAGCCCCCTCTCAATATTCTAACAAAATATAACCCTAGTAAGATGTAAATATCTCCTTGAGAGCAACTTTATAAAACTACCAATAACTCACAAAACCCATACTTCTAGCCGACTGATTACCTAAAGTACTTAATTATGGTAGTCACATGAGTCCACAAAACACGCAACAAGAAACTAACCAATACATAGCGAACCACATGAAATCACTAACTGTTTCAAATATAATACGACCTACAGCAACTTAAAACTACCCTAAAGTTATAAACCACCCTCAAAACTAAATCAACTCAAGTCTCCAGTCAACTACCGAAGCTACAACTCTTTAAGTTCTCCAAGTACTTTGGTCCACATGCCAAAAACCACTTCCAAGTGCCAAATATTCTTCTCCCTATTCAAAACATCTAACCAACAACACTTGATTTGTACTCTACAATAAAACTAGATTCTTTGTTTATACTATATATAAGCAGATGTCAAACACACACACCACCCCAACTCACCACGTAATGCCTCAAATACAAGAACAATACCATAACCACCAACATGACTCTATCCCCCCCTCCCTCCCTTCAACTCTCTCTCTCTCTCCATCTCTCATTCATTACCATCTAACACAAAAATCACAGATTTTCCCAATTAATTAAATACCAAAACATGCAACCTAATAACTTGATCCCCTCCAATAATGTTACTACTTCAAAGTACGGGAAAAAAAAAAAGAATAATTTTATGTATCCGACGGAAGATTGAGAATAAGTTCGAAAACTGTGGTATAAGATCGGCTCCAAAGAACCCAAAGACAATGGCTGTAGCTCTCTCCCTTAAAGCCTCCTCTCCATATTCTATCAAAATACAACCCTAGCATGTTGTGAATATCTTCTTGAGAGTAGCTACATAAAACTACCCTTAACTCAATAAACTCTTACTTCTAGCTGACTGATTACCTAAAGTACTTAATTATGATACTCACATGGGTCAAGAGCAATGCAACAAGGACACGCAACGCATTAAGAGACTAATCTTTACATAACAAACCATATGAAATCACTAACTCTTTCAAATATAACACTACTTAGAGCAACTTAAGACTACCCTAAAAGTAAATAACAACCCTCAAAACTAAATACACTCAAGCCACCAGTGAACAACCAAACCTACAACTCGTCTCCAAGCAGTTTGATCCACGTACCAAAAACCACTTCCAAGTGCCAAAACATCATGTTCCTAATCAAAACATCTAACCAACAACACTAGATTTAAACTCTACAACAAAACTAGATTCTTTGTGTATAGTATATAACCTGAAGTCAAACACACACGCCACCCCAACTCACCAAGTACAGCCACGCATACACACACATCACCAAAACCACCAACACTTCACCGTCTCTTTATACTCTACAACAAAACTAGATTCCTTGCGTATACTATAACTAAGCTAAACCTGAACAGACACACCACCCAAACTCACCACGTACAGCTACACATACACAAACATTACCAGAACAACCAACACTTTCCTCTTTCTCTCAATACCATCCTACACAAAAATCACAGCTTTTCCCAATTAATTAAATATCAAAACATCCCACCCAAAAACTTGATCTCTCAAATAATGTTACTGCTCCAAAGTTAGAAAACAAACAAGAATAATATTATGTACCCCGACGGAAGATCAAGAACGAGCACGAAAACCTTGGTGTAAGATCGGCTCCAAAGAACCCTAAGACCATGGCTGTTGCTCTCTCCCAAAGCCTGCTCTCAATATTTTATCAAAATTTAACCCTAGTATGATGTGAATATCTCCTTGAGAGCAACTTTATAAAACTACCCATAACTCACAAAATCCTTACTTCTAGCCGACTTATTACCTAAAGTCATTAATTAAGGAACTCTCATGGGTCGAAAAATTTGAACCATGGACACGCAACAAGACAATAACCTATACAAAACGAACCACATGAAATCACAAACTGATTCAAATATAATACTCCCTAGAGCAACTTAGGACTACCCTAAAAGTAATTAACTACCCTCCAAACTATATCAACTCAAGTCTCCAGTCAACTACCAAACCTAAAATCTTTAAGTCCTCCAAGTAGTTTGATCCATGTGCCAAAAAACAACTTCCAAGTGCCTAAACCTCATATTCCTATTCAAAACATCAAACCAACACTAGATTTATACACAACAATAAAACTAAATTCTTTGTGTATACTATACATAAGCAGACGCCAAACACACACAACACCCCAAATCACCACGTACAGCCACGCATACACACATCACTAAAACCACAACTCCTTCACCGCCTCTTCATACTCTACAATAAAACTAGATTCTTTGCATACAAAATAACTAAGCAGAAGCCAAAACATACACACTTGCCAAACTCACCACATACAGCCACACAAACTCACAATACCATAACAACCAACACTCCCCACTCTATCTCTCTCTCTCACACACACACACACACACATTACCATCATACATAAAAATCACTTATTTTCAATATTAATTAAATACCAAAACTTGCAACCCAACAACTTGATCCCCTATAATAATGTTACTACTCCAAAGTAGGGAAATAAATAAGAATAATATTATGTACCCCGACAGAAGATCGAGAACGAGTTCGAAAACCATGGAGTAAAATCGGGTCCAACGAACCCAAGAACGATGGTTGTTGCTTTATCTCCTAAATCCTCCTCTCAATATTCTATCAAAATATAACCCAAGAATGTTGTGAATATCTCCTTCAGAGCAACTTTATAAAACTACCCATAACTCATAAAACCCTTACTTCTAACCAATTTATTACCTAAAGTACTTAATTATGGTATGCACATGGGTCCAATGCAATGCAAAACGCACACGAAAAGAGCGACAAACCTACACATAACGAACCATATGGAATCACTAGCTGTTTCAAATATAATAATACTACCTAGAGCAACTTAGCACAACCTTAAAAGTAATTAATTACCCTCAAAACTAAATCAACTAAAGCCTCAAGTCAACTATCAAAACTCTTATCTCCAAGTCCTCCAAGTAGTATGATCCAAGTACCAAAAACAAATTCCAAGTGCCAAAACCTCATGTTCCTATTCAAAACATCTAACCAACAATACTAAATTTATACTCTATAATAAAACTACATTCTTTGTGTAACCCACCAACACTACTCTACATTCTTTGTGTAACCCACCAACACTACTCTATCCCCCAACCACCCCCCCCCCAGCCCTCTCATTCATTGCCATCTAACACAAAAATTACAAATTTTAACAATTAATTAAATACCAAAACATGCAACCCAATAACTGGATCCCCTCTAATAATGTTACTGCTTCAAAGTACAGAAACAAACAAGAATAATATTACGTAACCCGACGGAAGATTGAGAACGAGTTTGAAAATCTTTGTGTAAGATCGGCTCCAAAGAACCCTAAGACGTTGGCTGTTGCTCTCTCTTCCATAGCCTCCACTCAATATTCTATCAAAATACAACACGGACACAAAACAAGAGACTTACTTGTGCATAACGAACCATATGAAATCACTATCTGTTTAAAATATAATACTACCTAGAGCAACTGAGGACTACCCTAAAAGTAATTAACTACACTCAAAACAAATTCAACACAAGTCTACTGCCAACAACCAAGCCTAAAACTTTTACATGAAAGTAGTTTGATCCACGTACCGAAAACCACTTTCAAGTGCCAAAACCACATGTTCCTATTCAAAACATCTAACCAACACCAATAACTTGTTCTCCTGTAACAATGTAACTACCTTAAAGTACGAAAACAAACGAGAATAATATTACGTACCCCAACGCAAGATCGAGAACGAGTTCGATAACCTTGGTGTAAGATCGACTCCAAAGAACCCTAAGTCGAAGGCTGTTGCTCTCTCTCCCAAAGCCTCCTCTCAATATTCTATCAAAATATAACTCTAGTATGTTGTGAATATCTCCTTTAGAGCAACTTTATAAAACTACCAAAAACTCACAAAACCCTTACTTCTTGCCAACTCATTACCTAAATTATTTAATTTTATTACACCACTAATTACTAAAATAAATTATACTTGTACCCTCAAATCCAAAATAATGACAATTATACCTCTAATGTGCACAAAATAGTTGAATAGGACAGTACTATAAAGGCCGAATTTTAGCGAAATTAATTATTAGGAAAAACAAAAGGTAGGTTGTAAATTAAAGGGACACTGGAAAGTAAAAAAAGTACGTAACATGCTTAACCACTCACATGGGTCCAAACCAATGCAACACGGACACGCAACAAGAGACTTACCAATACATAACGAACCATATAAAATCACTAACTGTTTAAATATAATACTACCTAGAGTAATTTAGGACTACCCTAAAAGTAATTAACTACTTTAGGCGCCGTTTGGCTAAATAAGCCAATTGGCTTATTATTTTGTACTTATTCAATTTTTTTCATATTTGTTAGGCGCCGTTCGGCTAAATAAGCCAATTGGCTTATTATTTTGTACTTATTCAATTTTTTTCATATTTGTTAGGCGCCGTTCGGCTAAATAAGCCAATTGGCTTATTATTTTGTCCTTATTCAATTTTTTTCATATTTGTCAGTTTTTCGTCAATCTTTTGGGAATTATTTCATCGTCATGACAAGAATAATCTAAAAAGTAAAAAATTACGATCAAAACCTATATTTTTTGAATAAAGATAAAAATAAGCCAACAAGCCAATTTTTTTGTCTTTGTTCAAAAATATTAGATTTCGATTATAATTTTTTACTTTTAGATTCCTCTTGTCATGACGATGCAATAATCCAAAAAAAAAATTGACAAAAAACTAACAAATACAAAAAAGATATTGAATAAGGACAAAAAAAATAAACCAATTGGCTTATTTAGCTGAACGGGCTTCAACTCAAGTCTACAATCACCTACCAAGCCTAAAACTCTTATCCCCAAGTAGTTTGATCCACGTACCAAAAACCACTTCAAAGTGCCAAAACCTAAAATTCCTACTTAAAACATCTAACCAACAACACAAATTTATACTCTACAATTAAACTAGATTCCTTGTGTATGCTATATATAACCAAAAATCAAACCCACACACCATCCCAACTCACCACGTCCAGCCACGCATACACACACATCACCAAAACCACAAACACTCCACCGTCTCTTCATACTCTAAAACAAAACTAGATTCGTTGCGTATACTATAACTAAGCAGAAGTCAAACATACACACCAACCCAACTCACCACGTACAGCCACGGAAACACACATTACCACAACAACCAACACTCCTCTCTCTCTCTCTCTCTCTCTCTCTCTCTCTCTCTCTCTCTCTCTCTCTCTCTCACATTACCATCCAACATAAAAAACACATATTTTCCCATTTAAATAAATAAGAAAAAAAGAAACCCAATAACTTGGTCTTCTCTAATAATGTTACTGAACCAAAGGAAACAATCAACAATAAGATTACGTACCCTGACGAAAGATCGAGAACAAGTTCGAAAACCATGGTGTAAGATCGACTCCAAGGAACCCTAAGACGATGGCTGTTGTTCTCTTTTCGTAAGCCTCCTCTCAATATTCTAACAAAATATAACTATAGTAAGATGCAAATATCGCCTTAAGAGCAACTTCATAAAACTACCAATAACTCAAAAAAACCCTTACTTCTAACCGACAGATTACAAAAAGTTTCTCACCGACAGATTACCTAAAGTACTTAATTACGGAACTCACATGAGTCCACATGACACGCAATAAGAAACAAACCTGTACATAATGAACCATATGAAATCACTAACTGTTTCAAATATAATACGACCTAGAGCGACTTAGGACTACCCTAAAGTAATTAATTACCTTCAAAACTAAATCAACTCAAGTCTCCAGTCAACTACCAAAGCTAAACCTATTTAAGTTTTCCAAGTAGTTAGATCCAAATCCCGAAAACCACTTCCAAGTGCCAAAATCTCATGTTCCTATTCAAAGCATCTAACCAATAACACTTGATTTATACTCTACAATAAAACTAGATTCTTTGCTTATACTATATATAAGCAGATGTCAAACACACACACCACCCCAACTCACCACGTATAGTCATAAATACACAAACAAAACCAGAACCACCAACACTCCCCTCTCTTTCTCTCTCTCCCTTTACCATCCTATATAAAAATCGCATATTTTTCCAATTAATTAAATATAAAAACATGAAACCCAATAACTGTTACTACTCCAAAGAAAACAAATATGAATAATACTACGTACCCCGAAAGAAGATCGAGAACGAGTTCAAAAACCCTGGGGTAATAACAGCTCAAAAAAACCCTAGGACGACGGTTGTTGCTCTCTCCCCCAAAGCCTACTCTCAATATTCTATCAAAATATAACTCTAGTATGTTGTGAATATCTCCTTAAGACCAACTTTATAAAACAACCCATAACTCAAAAAAGCATTACTTCTAGCCGATTTCTTACCTAAAGTACTAAATTCTGGTACGCCCATGGGTCCAAAGCAATGCAGAACGCACAAGAAACAAAAGACTAACCTATACATAACGAACCATATGAGATCACTAGTTGTTTCAAATATAATACTACCTAGAGCAACTTAGGACAACCTTAAAAGTAATTAGTTACCCTCAAAACTAAATCAACTCAAGCCTCAAGTCAACTATCAAACCTAAAACTCTTATCTCCAAGTCCTCCAAGAACTATGATCCACGTACCAAAAACAAATTCCAAGTGCCAAAAACCCATGTTACTATTCAAAACATCTAACAAACAACACTTCAAATATAATCTACAACAAAACTAGATTCTTTGTTTATACTATATATAAGCAAATGTCAAACACACACACCACCCCAACTCACCACGTACAGCCACAAATACACAAACAAAACCAAAACCACCAACACTACCCTCTCCCTCTCTCTCTCATTACCATACTTTAGAAAAATCTCACATTTTCCTTATTAATTAAATAAAAAAAACTTGCAACCCAAAAACTTGATGCCCTATAATAATGTAACTACTCCAAAGTATGGAAACAAATAAGAATAATATTACGTACCCTGATGGAAGATCGAGAATAAGTTCGAAAACCTTGGGGGAAGATCGGATCCAAAGAACCCTAAGACGATGGCGGTAGCTCTATCTTCCAAAGCCTCCTCTCTATATTCTAACAAAATATAACCCTAGTATGATGTAAAGATCTCATTGAGAGCAACTTTTTAAAACTACCAATACCTCACTAAACCCTTACTTCTTCCCGACTAATTACCTAAGGTACTAAATTATGGTAGTCACATGAGTCCACAGGACACGCAACAAGACACTAAACTGTACATACGAACCATATGAAATCACTAACTGTTTCAAATATAATACGACCTAGAGCGGCTTAGGACTACCCAAAAGTAATTAACTACCCACAAAACGAAATCAACTCAAGTCTCCAGTCAACAACCAAGCCTAAAACTCCAACTCTTTAAGTTCTCCAAGTAGTTTGATCCACATGCCAAAAACCACTTCCAAGTGCCAAAATCTCATGTTCCGATTCAAAACATCAAACCAACAACACTTGATATATACTCTACAATAAAACTTGATTCCATGTTTACACTATATATAAGCAGATGTCAAACACACACATCACCCCCACTCACCACGTACAGCCACATACACAAACAAAACCAGAACCACCAATACTCACCTTTCTCTCTCCCTCCCTCCCTCCCTCCCTCTCTCTCTATCTCTCTCTCATTACCATCCCATATAAAAATCTCATACTTTTCCTATTAATTAAATACAAAAACTAGAATCCCAATAACTTGATCCCCTAAAATAATGTTACTACTCCAAAGTAAGGAAACAAATAAAAAGAATATTACGTACCCTGAAAGAAGATCGAGAACGACTTCGAAAACCATGGCGCCAGATCGGCTCTAAAAAACCTAGGACGATAGTTGTTGCTCTCTCTCCCAAAGCCTACCCATAATATTCAATCAAATAATAACACTGGTATGTTGTGAATATCTCCACGAGATCAATTTTATAAAACTACCCATAACTCACATAACCATTACTTCTAGCCGATTTATTACTTAAAGTACTTAATTACGGTACGCACATGTGTCCAAAGCAATGCAAAACGCACACGAAACAAAAGACTAACATGTACATAATGAAACATCTGAGATCACTGCCTGTTTCAAACATAATAATACCTAGAGCAACTTAGAACAACCTTAAAAGTAATTAATTACCCTCAAAACTAAATCAACTCAAGCCTCAAGTCAACTATCAAACCTAAAAACTCTGATCTCCAAGTCCCCCAAGTAGTATGATCCACGTACCAAAAACAAATTCCAAGTGCCAAAACCTCATGACCCTATTCAAAACATCTAACCAACAACACTTGATTTATAATCTACAATAAAACTAGATTCATTCTTTATACCATGTATAGCAAAAGTCAAACACACACACCACCCAAACTCACCACATACAGCCACAAATACACAAACAATACCAGAACCACAAACACTACTCCATCCCCCCCCCCCCCCCCCCCCCCGATTCATTACCATCTCAAAATAAAATCACAGATTTTCCCAATTAATTAAATACCAAAACATGCAACCCAATAACTTGATCTCCGCTAATAATGTTACAGCTTCCCGAAAAAAAAAAAGGATAATATTTCATATTCCGACGGAAGATCGAGAACGATTTCAAAAACCGTAGTGCAAGATTGGCTCTAAAGAACCCAAAGACGATGGCTGTTGTTCTCTCTCCCAAAGCCTCCTCCCAGTATTTCTATCAAAATATAACCTTAGTATGTTGTGAATATCTATTTGAGAGCAACTTTATAAAACTACACATAACTCACAAAACCATTACTTCTAGCTGATTGATTACCTAAAGTACTTAATTATGGTACTCAAATGGGTTAAAAGCAATGCAACACGGACACAGAACGCAACAAGAGACTAACCTGTACATAATGAACTATAAAAAGTAACTAACTGTTTCACATATAATACTACCTAGAGCAACTTAGGACTACCCTAAAAGTAATTAACTACCCTCAAAACTAAATAAAATCAAGCCTCCAGTCAACTACCAAACCAAAAACTCTTATCTCCAAGTCTTCCAAGTAGTTTCATCCACATACCAAGCACTTCCAAGTGCCAAAACATCATGTTGCTATTCAAAACATCTAACCAACAACACTAGATTTATATTCTACAGTAGAACTAGATCCTTTGTTTATAGTATATAACCAGAAGTCAAACATACACGCCACCCCAACTCACCACGTACAGCCACGCATACACAAAAATTACCAGAATATCCAACACTCATCTCTCTCTCTCTCTCTCTCTCTCTCTCTCTCTCTCTCTCTAACTGTGTTTGTAACTACAACACTCCCTAAGCACACCGACAAAACCCTCCGGTCACTGCGACGTCGTTTCTCTCGAGTTCCACCAAACAGCAACCGCTCTCCTCAACATCACAACCCCCCAAATCAAACAGCAGTCTAATCCGACAACACCGCCGATTTTAACTCCGAAATGGCGATTTTGGGGTCCTAAATGCTTCGGTATGAGAAAGTCTATTAACTACCAAATGCTTCGGTATGAGAGTTGCTGTTATTTCCTGCAGGTGGTGTTTCATGAAGAATTTTATAATTTGGGTATCTAAACTATCCAAATGCTTATTATATTCAGGTGTGTACTATTATCTGTTTACAACTCCCAACCGTATGTAGGGAGGGCTAAGAGATAGCTGGATGACTATTAGCGTTCTGAGCATGTTTTATTGTCCAACTGTTGATGCCCCTATTCATATTGGTCATGGTTGTATAACGAGTTGAACTATTGCTGCAATCTTGATGTTTCTAGCTGGAAATCAGTTTGTTGGGGTTCCATGATTTAATGGGAATGCTTTTACTCCTTCGGTTACGAAAATTTCATTTCGATAGCACTACTACTTATGCATGAGAAATTTCTTTCTTCGATAACTACTTGCATCATTTTATGAAGGAGAAAAATGGCCCAACAAGTCCAGTTCTGTGGTCACCGGGTACTTGTATTCTCCGGTCCTTCTGTTTTGTTTTCGGTCCCTGAATTCTGTTGTAAATCAGTTTGCTGGGATTTCATGATTCAATGTGGAGTTGTTCGACCCATGTTCAACCTATAATGACAGAAAAGGTGGGGGTGTGGGGAAAAAAAAATGGGTTGGGTCGAGTTTGGGTTTGACTTAACCTGTATTTGACCCGACCTGTTTAAACCTGTTTACTATTTGACCCATGTTTGACCCGCCCGTATTTGACCCGTGACCCGTTTCAACCCGTCCAAACCCGCCCATTTGCCACCTTTAGTTGTTGCTCTCTCTCCCAAAGCCTCCTCTCAAAATTCTATCCAAATATAACTCTAGTATGTTGTGAATATCTCCTTGAGAGCAACTTTATAAAACTACCCATAACTCACAAAACCCTTACTTCTCGCCGATTTATTACCTAAAGTACTTAATTATGGTACGCAATGGGACCAAAGCAATGCAAAACGCACACGAAACGAAAGACTACCCTGTACATAACGAACCATATGAGATCACTAGCTATTTCAAATATAATACTACCTGGAACAACTTAAGACAACCTTAAAAGTAATTAATTACCCACAAAACTAAATCAACTCAAGCCTCAAGTCAACTGTCAAACCTAAAACTCTTATCTCCAAGCCCTCCAAGTTGTATGATTCACGTACCAAAAACAAATTCCAAGTGCAAAAACCTCATGTTCCTAATCAAAACATCTAACCAACAACGATTAATATATACTCTACAATAAAACTAGATTCTATGTTTATACTATATATAAGCAGATGTCAAACACACACACCACCCCAACTCAACACGTGCAGCCACAAATATACAAACAAAACCAAAACCCAAACCAAAACCACCAACTTTATCAACTCAGGACCATCCTATATAAAAAGTAATTAATTACTCTCAAAACTAAATCAACTCAAGCCTAAAATCAACTACCAAACCTAAAACTCGTATCTCCAAGTCCTCCAAGCAGTATGATCCACGTACCAAAAAAAAATTCCAAGTGCAAAAACCTCATGTTCCTATTGATAACATCTAACCAACACCACATCAAATATACTCTCCAATAAAACTAGATTCTTTGTTTATACTATATATAAGTAGATGTCCAACACACACACCACTCCAACTCACCACATACAGCCACAAATACACAAACAAAACCAAAACCACCAACACTCCTTTCTCTCTCCCTCTCTCTCATTACCATCCTATATAAAAATCTCATATTTTTCCTACTAATTAAATAAAAAAACTTGCAATCCAAAAACTTGATCCCCTATAATAATGTAACAACTCCAAAGTAAAGAAACAAATAAGAAGAATATTACGTACCCCGACGGAAAATCAAGAACGAGTTCGAAAACCTTGGGGTAAGATTGGCTCCAAGAAACCTAAGACGATGGCTATTGCTCTCTCTCCCAAAGCCTGCTCTCAATATTTTAACAAAATATAACCATAGTATGATGTAAATATCTCCTTGAGAGCAACTATTTGAAACTACCAATAACTCAAAAAAACCTTACCTCTAGCCGACAAATTAACTAAGGTGCTTAATTAGGGTAGGCACATGAGTCCACAAGACACGCAACAAGACACTAACCTGTACATACGAACCATATGAAATCACTAACTGTTTCAAATATAATACGACCTAGAGCGACTTAGGACTACCCAAAAGTAATTAACTACCCTCAAAACGAAATCAACTCAAGTCTCCAATCAACTACCAAACCTAAAACTCTAACTCTTTAAGTTCTCCAAGTAGTTTTATCCACTTGCCAAAAACCACTTCAAAGTGCCAACATCACATGTTCCGATTCAAAACATCTAACCAACAACACATGGTATATACTCTACAATAAAACTAGATTCTTTGTTTATGCTATACACAAGCAGATGTCAAACACACACCCCAACTAAACTCACCACATATATCCACAAATACAAACAATAAACCAGAACCACCAACACTCCCATCTCTCTCTCTCTCTCTCTCTCTCTCTCTCTCGTCTCTCTCTCTCATCTCTCTCTCTCTCTACCATCCTATATATCTTATTTTTCCTATTAATTAAATACAAAAACTTACAACCCAAAAACTTGATCACCTATAATAATGTTACTACTCCAAAGTAAGGAAACAAATACGAATAATATTACGTACCCGCGACAGAAGATCGAGAACGAGTTCAAAAAACAAGGTGTAACAACGGATCTAAAAAATTCTAGGACAATGGTTATTGCTCTCTCTCCCAAAGCATCCTCTCAATATTCTATCAAAATATAACTCTAGTATGTTGTGAATATCTCCTTAAAACCAACTTTATAAAACTACCCATAACTAAAAAAAACTATTACTTCTAGCCGATTTATTACCTAAAGTACTAAATTACGGTACGCACATGGGTCCAAAGCAATGCAAAACGCACACGAAACAAAAGACTAACCTGTACATAACGAACCATATGAGATCACTAGCTATTTCAAATATAATACTACCTGGAACAACTTAAGACAACCTTAAAAGTAATTAATTACCCACAAAACTAAATCAACTCAAGCCTTAAGTCAACTGTCAAACCTAAAACTCTTATCTCCAAGCCCTCCAAGTTGTATGATTCACGTACCAAAAACAAATTCCAAGTGCAAAAACCTCATGTTCCTAATCAAAACATCTAACCAACAACGATTAATATATACTCTACAATAAAACTAGATTCTATGTTTATACTATATATAAGCAGATGTCAAACACACACACCACCCCAACTCAACACGTGCAGCCACAAATATACAAACAAAACCAAAACCCAAACCAAAACCACCAACACTCCCCTCTCTCACTCCTTCTCCCCCCCCCCCCCCCCTCTCTCTCTCTCTTCTCTCTCATTACCATACTATATAAAAATCTTCTGTTTTTCCTATTAATCAAATACAAAACCATTACAACTCTCTCTCTCTCTCTCTCTCTCATCTCTCTCTCTCTCTCTCTCTCCCTCATTACCATACTATATAAAAATCTCCTATTTTGCTTATAAATTAAATACAAAACCTTGCAACCGAAAAACATATCCCCTATAATAATGTAACTACTCCAAAGTACGGAAACACATAAGAATAAAATTAAATACCCCGGTGGAAGATCGAGAACTAGTTCGAAAAACCTTGGGGTAAGATCAGCTCCAAAGAACCCTAAGACAATGGCGGTAGCTCTCTCTCCCAAAGACTCCTCCCAATATTCTAACAAAATATAACCCTAGTACGACGTAAATATCTCCTTGAGAGCAACTTTATAAAACTACCAGTAACTCACTAAACCGTTACTTCTTGACGACTAATTACCTAAGGTACCTAATTATGGTAGTCACATGAGTCCACAGGACACACAACAAGACACTAACTTGTACATACGAACCATATGAAATCACTAACTGTTTCAAATATAATACGACCTAGAGCGACTTAGGACTACCCAAAAGTAATTAACTATCCTCAAAACCAAATCAACTCAAGTCTCCAGTCAACAACCAAACCTAAAACTCTAACTCTTTAAGTTCTCCAAGTAGTTTGATCCACATGCCAAAAACCACTTCCGAGTGCCAAAATCTCATGTTCCGATACAAAACATCTAACCAACAACACTTGATATATACTCTACAATAAAACTAGATTCTATGTTTATACTATGTATAAGCAGATTTCAAACACACACACCATCCAAACTCACCACGTACAGCCACAAACACAAACAAAACAAGAACCACCAACACTCCCCACTCTCTTTCCCTCCCCCTCTCTCTCTCTCGCATTTCCATCCTATATAAAAATCTCATACTTTTCCTATTCATCAAATACAAAACTTTGCAACCCAAAAACTTAATCCCCAAAAATAATGCTACTACTCCAAAGTAAGGAAACAAATAAAAAGAATACTAAGTACCCCCGAAAGATAGCGAGAACCATTTCAAAAAACCACGATGTAAGATCGGCTCTAAAAAACCCTTGGACGATGGTTGTTGCTTTCTCTCCCAAAGCCTCCCCACAATATTCAATCAAAATATAACACTAGTATGTTGTGAATAGACAGAGCAACTTTTTAAAACTAGCCATAACTCACATAAGCAACTTCATATATACTCTACAAAAAAAAAAAACCAGATTCTTTGTTTATACAATATCTAAGCAGATGCCAAACACACACCACCAAAACTCACCACGTACAGACCCAAGCACACAAACAAAACCAAAACCACCAACACTTCCCTCTCTCTTTCTCTCTCTCATTACCATACAATATAAAAATCTCATATTTTTTCTATTAATTAAATACAAAAACTTGCAACCCAAAAACATGATCCCTTATAATAATGTAACTACTCCAAAGTATGGAAACAAAAAAGAATAATATTACGTACCCCGACGGAAGATCGAGAACTAGCTCGAAAACCTTCGGGAAAGATCGGCTCCAAAGAACCCTAAGACTATGGCGGTAGCTCTCTCTCCCAAAGACTCCACTCAATATTCCAACAAAATATAACACTAGTATGATGTAAATATCTCCTTGAGAGCAACTTTTTAAAACTATCAAAAACTCACTAAACCCTGACTTCTTGGCGACTAATTACCTAAGAAACTTAATTATGGTAGTCACATGAGTCCAAAGGACACACAACAAGACACCAACCTGTACATACGAACCATATGAAATCACTAACTGTTTCAAATATAATACGACCTAAAGCGACTTTGGACTACCCAAAAGTAATTAACTACCCTCAAAACGAAATCAACTCAAGTCTCTAGTCAACTACCAAACCTAAAACTCTAACTCTTTAAGTTCTCCAAGTAGTTTGATCCACATGCCAAAAACCACTTCTAAGTGCCAAAATCTCATGTTCCGATTCAAAACATCTAACCAACAACACATGATATATACTCTACAAGAAAACTACAGTCTATGTTTACACTATATACCAGCAAATGTCAATCACACACACCACCCCAACTCACAATGTAACCACATACACAAACAATACCGAACCACCAACACTCCCCTCTCTGTCTCCCTCCCCATTTCTTTCTCTCTCTCTCTCCCCCCCCCCCCCCCCCCCCCCCCCCTCTCACATTACCATCACATATAAAAATCTAATACTTTTCCTATTGATTAAATACAAAAACTTGCAACCCAATAACTAGATCCCCTAAAATAATGTTACTACTCAAAAGTAAGTAAACAAATAAAAAGAATACTACGTACCACGAAAGAAGATCGAGAACCAGTTCAAAAACCATGGTGTAAGATCGGCTTTAAAGAACCCAACGACGATGGTTGTTACTCTCTCTCCCAAAGCCCCCCCACAATATTCAACCAAAATATAACAATAGCATGTTGTCAGTATCTCCAACAGGGCAACTGTATAAAACTACCCATAACTCACATAACCATTACTTCTAGCCAATTTATTTCCTAAAGTATTTAATTATGGTATGCACGTGTGTCCAAAGCAACGCAAAACGCACACGAAACAATAGACTAACATGTACATAACGAAATATATGAGATCACTAGCTATTTCAAATATAATACTACCAAGAGCAACTTAGGACAACCTTAAAAGTAATTAATTACCCTACAAACTAAATCAACTCAAGCCTCAAGTCAACGATCAAACCTAAAACTCTTATCTCCAAGTCCCCCAAGAAGTATGATCCACGTACCAAAAACAAATTCCAAGTGCCAAAACCTCATGTTACAATTCAAAACATCAAACCAACAACACTAGATTTAAACTCTACAATAAAACAACATTCTATGTGTAACCCACCAACAATACTCTTTCCCCCCCCCCCCCCCCCCCACATTCATTACCATCTAACACAAAAATCATAGGCTTTCTCATTTAATTCAATAACAAAACACGCAACCCAATAACTTGATACACTCTTATAATGTTCCTGCACCAAAGTACTAAAATACACGAGAATAATATTAAGTAACCCAACAAAAGATCGAGAACGAGTTCGAAAACCTTGGGGTAAGATCGGCTCCAAAGAACCCAAAGACGATGGTTGTTGCTATCCCTCCAGAAGCCTCCTCTCAATATTCTAACAAAATATAGCCTTAGTATGACACAAATATCTCCTTGAGAGCAACTTTTTAAAACTACCAATAACTCACAAAATCCTTACTTCTAGCCGACTAATTACCTAAGGTACTTAATTATGGTAGTCACATGAGTACACAGGACACGCAACAAGACACTAACCTGTACATACGAACCATATGAAATCTCTAACTGTTTCAAATATAATACGACCTAGAGCGACTTAGGACTACCCAAAAGTATTTAACTACCCTCAAAACCAAATCAACTCAAGTCTCCAATCAACTACCAAACCTAAAACTCTAACTCTTTAAGTTCTCCAAGTAGTTTGATCCACATGCCAAAAACCACTTCCAAGTGCCAAAATCTCATGTTCCTATTCAAGACATCTAACCAACAACACTTGATTTATACACTACAACAAAACTAGATTCTTTGTTTATACTATATATGAGTAGATGTCAAACACACACACCACCCCAACTCACCACGTACAGCCTCAAATACACAAACACAACCAGAACCACCAATATTAATCCATACCCCCGCCCCACCCCCGCTCTCTCCCTCTCCCTCTCCCTCTCCCTCTCCCTCTCCCTCTCCCTCTCCTATTCTCATTCATTAACATCTCACACAAAAATCAAAGCTTTTCCTAATTAATTAAATATCAAAACATCAAACTAAAAAACTTGATCCCTCTAATATAGTTACTCCTCCAAAGTTAGGAAACAAAGAAGAAAATATTTTGTACCCAGACTGAAGCTCAAGAAAATGTTCAAAACCATTGGTGTAAGATCGAGTCCAAAGAACCCTAAGACCATGGCTGTTGCACTCTCCCAAAGCCTCCACTCCAAATTATATCAAAATATAACCCTAGCGTGATGTGAATATCTGCTTGAGAGCAACTATTTAAGACTACCAATAACTCAAAAAAAACATTACTTCTAGCCAACTAATTAACTAAGGTGCTTAATTATGGTAGTCACACGAGTCCACAAGACACTAACCTGTACATACGAACCATATGAAATCACTAACTGTTTCAAACATAATACGACCTAGAGCGACTTAGGACTACCCAAAAGTAATTAACTACCCTTAAAACGAAATCAACTCAAGTCTCCAGTCAACTACCAAACCTAAAACTCTAACTCTTTTAGTTCTCCAAGTAGTTTGATCCACATGCCAAAAACCACTTTTGAGTGCCAAAATCTAATGTTCCGATTCATAACATCAAACCAACAACACTTGATATATACTCTACAATAAAACTACATTCTATGTTTACACTATACATAAGCAGATGTCAAACACACACCACCCCAACTCACCACGTACAGCCACATACACAAACAAAACAAGGACCACCAACACTCCCCTCCCTCTCTCTCTCTCTCTCTCTCATCTCTCTCTCTCTCTCTCTTTACCATCCTATATAAAATTTCCATACTTTTCCTATTGATCAAATACAAAAACTTGAAACCCAATAAATTGATCCCCTAAAATAATGCTACCACTCCAAAGTAAGGAAAAAAAATAAAAAGAATAAAATGTACCACGAAAAAGATCGAGAACCAGTTCAAGAATAATGGTGTAAGATCGGCTCTAAAAAACCCTCGAACGATAGTTGTTGCTCTCTCTCCCAAAGCCACCCCACAATATTCAATCAAAATATAACACAAGTATGTTGTGAATATCTCCAAGAGATCAACTTTATAAAACTACCCATAACTCAGATAACCATTAGTTCTAGCCGATTTATTGCCTAAAGTACTTAATTATGGTATGTACATGTGTCCAAAGCAACGCAAAACGCACACGAAACAAAATACTAACATGTACATAACGAACCATTTGAGACCACCAGCTGATTCAAATATAATACTACCAAGAGCAACTTAGGACAACCTTAAAATTAATTAATTACCCTCAAAACTACATCAACTCAAGCCTCAAGTCAAGTATCAAACCTAAAACTCTTATCTCCAAGTCCCCCTAGTAGTATGATCCACGTACCAAAAACAAATTTCAAGTGCCAAAATCTCATGTTCCAATTCAAAACATCAAACCAACAACACTAGATTTAAACTATACATTAAAACTACATTCTATGTGTAACCCACCAACACTACTGTATCCCCTTCCCCCCCCCCCCCCCCCCCCCCCCCCCCCCCCTCTTCATTCATTACCATCTAACACAAAAATCATAGATTTTCTCAATTAATTCAATAACAAAACACGCAACCCAGTAACTTGGTACACTCCAATAATGTTACTGCATCAAAGTACTAAAATACACAAGAATAATATTAAGTAACCCGACAAAAGATCGAGAACGAGTTCGGAAACCTTGGGGTAAGATCGGCTCCAAAGAACCAAAAGACGATGGTTGTTGCACTCTCTCCAGAAGCCTCCTCTCAATATTATAAAAAAATATAGCCTTAGTATGATACAAATAACTCCTTGAGAGCAACTTTTTAAAACTACCAATAATTCACAAAATCCTTACTTTTACCCGACTAATTACCTAAGGTACTTAATTATGGTAGTCACATGAGTCCACAGGACTCGCAATAAGACACTAACCTGTACATACGAACCATATGAAATCTCTAACTGTTTCAAATATAATACGACATAGAGCGACTTAGGACTACCCAAAACTATTTAACTACCCTGAAAACCAAATCAACTCAAGTCTCCGGTCAACTACCAAACCTAAAACTCTAACTCTTTAAGTTCTCCAAATAGTTTGATCCACATGCCAAAAACCACTTCCAAGTGCCAAAATCTCATGTTCCGATTCAAAACATCAAACCAACAACACTTGATATATACTCTACAATAAAACTACATTCTATGTTTACACTATATATAACCAGATGTCAAACACACACCACCCTAATTCAACACATACAGCCACATACACAAAAAAAAAACAAAAACCACCAGCACTCCCCTCTCTCTTTCTCCCTCCCTCTCTCTCTCTTTACCATCCTATACAAAATTCCCATACTTTTCCTATTTATTAAATACAAAAACTTGAAACCCAATAACTTGATCCCCTAAAATAATGTTACTAATCCAAAGTAAGGAAAAAAATAAAAAGAATATTGCGTACCACGAAAGAAGATCGAGAACCAATCCAAGAACAATGGTGTAAGATCGGCTATAAAGAACCCTAGGACGATGGTTGTGGCTTTCTCTCCCAAAGCCTCCCCACAATATTCAATCAAAATATAACACTAGTATGTTGTGAATATCTCCAAGAGAACAACTTTATAAAACTACCCATAACTCACACAACCATTAATTCTAGCCGATTTATTCCCTAAAGTACTTAATTATGGTATGCACATGTGTCCAAAGCAATGCAAAACGCACACGAAACAAAATACTAACATGTATATAACGAACCATATGAGATCATTAGCTGTTTCAAATATAATACCACCTAGAGCAACTTACGAAAACCTAAAAGTAATTAATTACCCTCAAAACTAAATCAACTCAAGCCTCAAGTCAACTACCAAACCTAAAACTCTTATCTCCAAGTCCCCCAAGTAGTACGATCCACGTACAAAAAACAAATTCCAAGTGCCAAAACCTCATGTTCCAATTCAAAACATCTAACCAACAACACTAGATTTATACTCTACAATAAAACTACATTCTATGTGTAAACCACCAAAATTATTCTTTCCAACCCCCCACCCCCCCCCCCCCCCCCCCCCCCGTCATTACCATCTGACACAAAAATCATAGATTTTCACAATTAATTCAATAACAAAACTTGCAACCCAATAACTTGGTACACTCTAAAAATGTTACTGCTTCAAAGTACTAAAATACACAAGAATAATATTACATAACCCGACAGAAAATCGAGAACGAGTTCGAAAACCTTGGGGTAAGATCGGCTCCAAAGAACCCAAAGACGACGGTTGTTGCTCTGTCTCCCAAAGCCTCCTCTCAATATTCTAACAAAATATAGCCTTCATATGATACAAATATCTCCTTGAGAGAAACATTTTAAAACTACCAATAACACACAAAATCCTTACTTCTAGCCGACTAATTACCTAAGGTACTTAATTATGGTAGTCACAAGAGTCCACAGGACACGCAACAAGACACTAACCTGTACATACGAACCATATGAAATCTCTAAATGTTTCAAATATAATACGACCTAGAGCGACTTAGGACTACCCAAAAGTATTTAACTACCCTGAAAACCAAATCAACTCAAGTCTCCAGTCAACTACCAAACCTGAAACTCTAACTCTTTAAGTTCTACAAGTAGTTTGATCCACATGCCAAAAAGAACTTCCAAGTGCCAAAATCTCATGGTCTTATTCAATACATCTAACCAACAATAATTGATTTATACTCTACAATAAAACTAGAATATTTGTTTATACTATATGAGTAGATGTCAAACACACACACCACCCCAACTCACCACGTACAGCCTCAAATACACAAACACAACCAGAACCACCAACATTAATCCATCCCCCCCCCCCCCCCCCCCCCCCCCCGCTCTCTCTCTCTCTCTCTCTCTCTCTCATTAACAACTCACACAAAAATCAAAGCTTTTCCTAATTAATTAAATATCAAAACAACAAACTTAAAAACTTGATCCCTCTAATATAGTTACTCCTCCAAAGTTAGGAAACAAAGAAGAAAATATTTTGTACCCAGACTGAAGATCAAGAAATTGTTCAAAAACAATGGTGTAAGATCGGGTCCAAAGAACCCGAAGACCATGGTTGTTGCTCTCTCCCAAAGCCTCCTCTCAAAATTATATCAAAATATAACCCTAGTATGATGTGAATATCTCCTTGAGAGCAACCATTTAAAACTACCAATAACTCAAAAAAAACCTTACTTCTAGCCGACTAATTAACTAAGGTGCTTAATTATGGAAGTCACATGAGTCCACAAGACACCAACCTGTACATACGAACCATATGAAATCACTAACTGTTTCAAATATAATACGACCTAGAGCGACTTAGGACTACCCAACAGTAATTAACTACCCTCAAAACGAAATCAACTCAAGTCTCCAATCAACTACTAAACCTAAAACTCTAACTCTTTTAGTTCTCCAAGTAGTCTGATCCACATGATAAAAACCACTTTTGAGTGCCAAAATCTCATGTTCCGATTCAAAACATCAAACCAACAACACTTGATATATACTCTACAATAAAACTACATTCTATGTTTACACTATATATAACCAGATGTCAAACACACACCACCCTAATTCAACATATACAGCCACATACACAAAAAAAACCAGAACCACCAACACTCCCCTCGCTCTCCCTCGCTCTCTCTCTCTCTTTACCATCCTATACAAAATTCCCATACTTTTCCTATTGATTAAATACAAAAACTTGAAACCCAATAACTTGATCCCCTAAAATAATGTTACTAATTCAAAGTAAAGAAAAAAATAAAAAGAATATTGCGTACCACGAAAGAAGATCGAGAACCAATTCAAGAACAATGGTGTAAGATCGGCTATAAAGAACCATAGGACGATGGTTGTGGCTTTCTCTCCCAAAGCTTCCCCACAATATTCAATCAAAATATAACACAAGTATGTTGTGAATATCTCCAAGAGAACAACTTTATAAAACTACCCATAACTCACATAACCATTAATTCTAGCCGATTTATTCCCTAAAGTACTTAATTATGGTATGCACATGTGTCCAAAGCAATGCAAAACGCACACGAAACAATATACTAACATGTACATAACGAACCATATATGATCACTAGCTATATCAAACATAATACTACCTAGAGCAACTTACGACAAGCTTAAAAGTAATTAATTACCCTCAAAACTAAATCAACTCAAGCCTCAAGTCAACTATCAAACCTAAAACTCATATCTCAAAGTCCCCCAAGTAGTATGATCCACGTACCAAAAACAAATTCTAAGTGCCAAAACCACATGTTCCAATTCAAAACATCTAACCAACAATACTAAATCTATACTCTACAATAAAACAACAGTCTATGTGTAACCCAACAACACTACTCTAACCCCCCCCCCCCACCCCCCCCCCCCCCCAATTCATTACCATCTAACACAAAAACCATAGATTATCACAATTAATTCAGTAACAAAACACGCAACCCAACAACTTGATACACTCTAATAATGTTCCTGCTTCAAAGTACTAAAATACACAAGAATAATTTTACGTAACCCGACGGATGATCGAGAACGAGTTCAAAAACCTTGGGGTAAGATCGGCTCCAAAGAACCCGAAGACGATGCTTGTAGCTCTCTCTCCCAAAGCCACCTCTCAATATTCTAACAAAATATAGCCTTAGTATGATACAAATATCTCCTTGAGCGCAACTTTTTAAAACTACCAATAACTCACAAAATCCTTAATTCTAGCCGACTAATTACCTAAGGTACTTAATTATGGTAGCCACATGAGTCCACAGGACACGCAACAAAACACTAAGCCGTACATACAAACCATATGAAATCTCTAACTGTTTCAAATATAATACGACCTAGAGCGACTTACGACTACCCAAAAGTATTTAACTACCCTCAAAACTAAATCAATTCAAGTCTCCAGTCAACTATCAAACCTAAAACTCTAACTCTTTAAGTTCTCCAAGTAGTTTGATCCACATGCCAAACACCACTTCCAAGTGCCAAAATCTCATGTTCACATTCAGTACATCTAACCAACAACACTTGATTTATACTCTACAATAAAACTAGATTCTTTGTTTATACTATATATGAGTAGATGTCAAACACACACACCACCCCAACTCACCACGTACAGCCTCAAATACATAAACACAACCAGAACCACCAACATTAATCCATCCCTCCTCCCCCCTGCCCTCTCTCTCTCTCTCTCTTCCCTCTCTCTCTCTCTCATCTCTCTCTCTCTCTCTCTCTCTCTCTCTCTCTCTCTCTCATTCATTAACATCTCACAAAAAAAATCAAAGCTTTTCCTAATTAATTAAATATGAAAACATCTAACTAAAAAAACTTGATCCCTCTAATATAGTTACTCCTCCAAAGTTAGGAAACAAAGAAGAAAATATTTTGTACCCAGACTGAAGATCAAGAAAATGTTCAAAAACATTGGTGTCTGATCGGGTCCAAAGAACCCTAAGACCATGGCTGTTGCTATCTCCCAAAGCCTCCTCTCAAAATTATATCAAAATATAACCCTAGTACGATGTGAATATCTCCTTGAGAGCAACTATTTAAAACTACCAATAACTCAAAAAAACCTTACTTCTAGCCGACTAATTAACTAAGGTGCTTAATTATGGTAGTCACATGAGTCCACAAGACACTAACTTGTACATACGAACCATATGAAATCACTAATTGTTTCAAATATAATACGACCTAGAGCGACGTAGGACTACCCAAAAGTAATTAACTACCCTCAAAACAAAATCAACTCAAGTCTCCAGTCAACTGCCAAACCTAAAACTCTAACTCTTTAAGTTCTCCAAGTTGTCTGATCCACATGCCAAAAACCAATTCCGAGTGCCAAAATCTCATGTTCCGATACAAAACACCTAACCAACAACACTTGATATATACTCTACAATAAAATTACATTCTATGTTTACACTATATATAAGGAGATGTCAAACACACACACCACCCCAACTCACCACGTACAGCCATATACCCAAACAAAACCAGAACCACCAACACTCCCCTCTCTCTCCCTCCCTCTCTCTCTCTCATTACCATCCTATATAAAAATCTCATACTTTTCCTATTGATTAAATACAAAAACTTGAAACCCAATAACTTGATCCCCAAAAATAATGTAACTACTCCAAAGTAAGGAAACAAATAAAAAAAATATTACGTACCCCGAAAGAAGATCGAGAACCAGTTCAAAAATCATGGTGTAAGATCGGCACTAAAGAACCCTAGGGACGATGGTTGTTGCTCTCTCTCTCCCCCCCAAAGCCTCGCCACAATATTCAATAAAAATATAACACTAGTATGTTGTGAATATCTCCAAGAGATCAACTTTATAAAACTACCCACAACTAACATAACCATTAATACTAGCCTATTTATTCCCTAAAGTACTTAATTACCGTATGCACGTGTCCGAAGCAATGCAAAACGCACACGAAACGAAATACTAACATGTACATAACGAACCATATGAGATCACTACATGTTTCAAATATAATACTACCAAGAGCAACTTAGGACAACCTTAAAACTAATTAATTATCCTCAAAACTAAATCAACTCAGGTCTCAAGTCAACTATCAAACCTAAAACTCTTATCTCCAAGTCCCCAAGTATCCACGTACCTAAAACAAATTCCAAGTGCCAAAACCTCATGTTCCAATTCAAAACATCTAACCAACGTCAATAGATTTATACTCTACAATAAAACTACATTCTATGTGTAACACACCAACACTACTCTATCCAACACCGCGCCCCCCCCCCCCCCCCCCCCGTCATTCATTACCATATAACACAAAAATCATAGATTTTCACAATTAATTCAATAACAAAAACATGCAACCCAATAACTTGATACACTCTAATAATGTTACTGCTTCAAAGTACTAAAATACACAAGAATAATATTACGTACCCCGACGGAAGATCGAGAACGAGTTCGAAAACCTTGGGGAAAGATCGGCTCCAAAGAACCCAAAGACGATGGTTTTTGCTCTATCTCCCAAACCTCATCTCAATATTCTAACAAAATATAGCCTTAGTATGATGCAAATATCTCCTTGAGAGCAACTTTTTAAAACTACCAATAACTCACAAAATCCTTACTTCTAGCCGACTAATTACCTAAGGTACTTAATTATGGTGGTAAAATGAGTTCACAGGACACGGAACAAGACACTAACCTGTACATACGAACCATATGAAATCTCTAACTGTTTCAAATATAATACGACCTAGAGCGACTTAGGACTACCCAAAAGTATTTAACTACCCTCAAAACCAAATCAACTCAAGTCTCCAGTCAACTACCAAATTTAAAACTCCAAATCTTTAAGTTCTCCAAGTAGTTTGATCCACATGCCAAAAATCTCACACAAAAATCTAACTAATTAATTAAATATCAAAACATCTAACTAAAAAACTTGATCCCTCTACTAAAGTTACTCCTCTAAAATTAGGAAACAAAGAAGAAAAATATTTTGTACCCAGACTGAAGATCAAGAAAATATTCAGAAACATTGGTGTAAGAATGGTCCAAAAAACCCTCAGACCATGGCAGTTGCTCTCTCCCAAAGCCTCCTCTCAAAATTATATCAAAATATAACTCTAGTATGATGTGAATATCTCCGCGAGAGCAACTTCATAAAACTACCAATAACTCACAAAACACTTACTACTAGCCGACTAATTAACTAAGGTACTTAATTATGGTTGTCACATGAGTCCACAGGACACGCAACAAGACACTAACCTAGACATAACGAACCATATGAAATCACTAACTGTTTCAAATAAAATACAACCTAGAGCGACATAGGGCTACCCAAAAGTATTTAACTGCCTTCAAAAACAAATCAACTCAAGTCTCTAGTCATCTACCAAACCTAAAACTCTAACTCTTTAAGCTCTCCATGTAGTCTAATTCACATGCCAAAAACCACTTCCCAGTGCCAAAATCTCATGTTCCTATTCAATACATCTAACCAACAACACTTGATTTATACTCTACAATAAAACTAGATTCTTTGTTTATACTATATATGAGGAGATGTCACACACACACACACCACCCCGACTCACCATGTATAGCCTCAAATACACAAACACAACCAGAACCACCAACAATAATCCATGCCCCCCCCCCCCCCCCCCCCCTCTCCCTCATTCATTAGCATCTCACACAAAAATCAAAGCTTTTCCCAATTAATTAAATATGAAAACATCTAACTAAAAAACTTGATCCCTCTAATAAAGTTACTCCTTCAAAATTAGGAAACAAAGAAGAAAAATATTTTGTACCCGGACTGAAAATCAAGAAAATGTTCAAAAACATTGGTGTAAGATCGGCTCGAAAGAACGCTAAGACCATGGTTGTTGCTCTCTACCAAAGCCTCCTCTCAAAATTATATCAAAATATAACCCTAGTATGATGTGAATCTCTCCTTGAGAGCAACTTTATAAAACTACCAATAACTCACAAAACCTTAACTACTAGCCGACTAATTAACTAAGGTACTAAATTATGGTCGTCACATGAGTCCACAGGACACGCAACAAGACACTAACCTGGACATAACGAACCATATGAAATCACTAACTGTTTCAAATATAATACGACCTAGAGCGACTTTGATGCAGTAGGTTTAAGGGTATGTATGTCTTTTTAGTCCTTCGTAATAGAGGGGTCTATAAATAGGAGTCTATAGTGCTCATTAGGTAGCTTTTATCATTTTGAACAAATATTATCAAGAGCTATTCTCTTTTGTATCCCATTTCGGAGTTTCTCTCTCTACATTATCTATGAATATCTTTGGTTGCATCATTTGGTATCAGAGCTTCTAGGCTCGATTCCCACCGTTCATCTCGCCGGAATACTCTCCAAAAACCTGAACGTCGCCGGAAATTCTCGCCGGAACCCTAAAACGGCGCCGGAAAAACCTGGCCTGAGCCCCTATTCCACTCAAAACCAACAGATCTTCTCAAACCCAAATCTTACATCTCGATTTTGACTCCTAAACTTACAGAATCAACCACTTCGCAGCTGATTCTTGCTGTTTCAGGCCTCAAAACCCTCTTTCGCACCTGACCCAACTCTATTCGCACTCGATCTGCCACTTTGGGAGCTCGGAACAGTGACCCATATCTGAAAAATGCCACTACAGTGTTCAGAACAGTGATTCGACACCAAATCTGTCTGTTTCGGACCTCACAGAGTGATTTCAAGAGCAGCTACAGTGATTTCGAGCCCGCTACAGTAATTTCAAGTCAGATCCGTGGGTTTTGAGGGTTTTCGAACTGATTTCAACCCATTTTAGCTGATTTCGGATCATATCTAAGGTGGGTAACTGTCGAATCCTTATTTTCTTTGCTGGGTTGTTGCTACATTGCTCCGTAGTTGTCGATTCAAGTATGATTACTATTGATTAAGTGTTTTTGGGGTTGTTCTATTAAAATTGGTGGCTGAGTTGACTGGGTTTTCAATATTTGGGTTAATTTTGCTTGTTTGGAGTTGATTGTTGGCGTTGTAATGGCTTATCGGGCTAGAGGTAGAAGAGGTAAAGGCTTGGTGGTGAATAATGGTGATGGAATTGATAACTTTGGCAACCAAAATCGTTGTAGGAATGAGATTGAAGAGTGGAGTACACAAATTGCTACCTTAAACGATAAGGTGCAATTATTGATGTTGAAAAGACAAGTTGCTACCTTGATTACGAATGTGCATCGTTTACCACCTCGTGGAGGTATTGATAATTCTCATAGTCAATTTAAGGCTAGTTTTAACTATAAGGAGGAAAGCAACATTGATGTTGACCTTGTTGAATCTTATGAAAAGTTTAATCTAAACGAGATCGAAGAGGATGTTAGCCTCAATTCTGATGAGTTTGAAGGGGGGAAGGAACTTGGTTATTTTGATGATTTTCCTATCTATGATCAATATCCTAGTGAAGACCTTAAAGGTGTTCTTCAAGATGATTGCGTCTTTGAGATTGAAGATGAGTTTGGAGATTTCTCCATCTTTGATGAGTCTCCAAATGAAGATGTTGGAGGTGAATTTGAAAGAGTTTTCATATTTGACGAGTCTTCAAAGGGGGATATTGATGTGGAAGACGTTCCCATCTATGATAAGTATCCAAGTGAGGATATTAACGGTCATGAATATGGACTTGAGAATGTTGGAAGCTCCAATGAAGAACAAGAAATGCCCATTCTTATTAGCAATGAAGAAGGCCATGGAGCAAATGTTGCATTGTGTGTGGTACCCAAGACAAATGAGTTTTCTTTCGAAGTCCTGGTGGGTGTAGAGGACTTCAAAGTGCCAAAATTTGATGATTGTTCTCCAAACCTTTCTCTTGGATTGTCTTTGGTCCAAGATGTGCAAGTTTGTGATGTTGTGGTGCCCGAACAACTTCTGAAGTGGCCGAGAGAGAGAAGAAACAACTTGGGACATCTTGAAGATCCTTTGGAAATGGTGTTCACTCGAGAAAGTCTTAGATATGATCTTGGACATGTGGTGAAGTTGAATTTTCTCTAGGCGAAAGTTGATGATTCTTGTGACGTTTTGGAACCAGTGTAATCACCTATGTTGAGAAAGTGTTGAGCCTTCAAAGGTATGGCAAGTGGGTGATTTCTTCGCACATAAGCAAGGACGCGGTGTATGTACACAAACGAAAGCTCATATGGAAGATGGGTTATTGCATGACGGTGACGTGAATTACGTAAATGCAACCACATGCCTAATTCAGAGCTGCATAATAAATAGTTTTATAGTTCTATAATTTCTTTATTTAGTTGTCTTGAGTCTTGTGTCCAACTTGAGGACAAGTTGTTTTTGAGAGGGTGAGTCTGATGCAGTAGGTTTAAGGGTATGTATGTCTTTTTAGTCCTTCATAATGGAGGGGTCTATAAATAGGAGTCTATAGTGCTCATTAAGTAGCTTTTATCATTTTGAACAAATATAATCAAGAGCTAGTCTCTTTTGTATCACATTCGGGAGTTTCTCTCTCTACATTATCTATGAGTATCTTTGGTTGCATCAGACTTAGGACTACCCAAAAGAATTTAACTACCCTCAAAACCAAATCAACTCAAGTCTCCAGTCATCTACCAAACCAAAAAACTCAAACTCTTTAAGCTCTCCAAGTAGTCAGATCCACATGCCAAAAACCACTTCCAAGGCCAAAATCTCATGTTCCTATTCAAAACATCTAACCAACAACATTTAATTTATAATCAACAATAAAACTAGATTCTTTCTTTATAATATATATAAGCAAATGTCAAACACACACACCACCCTAACTCACCACGTACAGCCTCAAATACACAAACTCTACACCCCCCCCATTAACATCTCAAAATAAAATCACAGATTTTCCCATTTAATTAAATACCAAAACATAGAACCCAATAACTTGATCTCCTCCAATAATGATACGGCTTCAAAGTATATAATAATAATAATAATAATAATAATAATAATAATAATATTTCATATTCCGACGAAAGATCGAGAACGAGTTCAAAAACCGTGGTGTAAGATCGGCTGAAAAGAACCCAAAGACGATGGCTGTTGTTCTCTCTCCCAAAGCCTCCTCTCAGTATTTCTATCAAAATATAACCCTAGTATGTTGTGAATATCTGTTTGAGAGCAACTTTATAAAACTACAAAAATAACTCACAAAACCCTTATTTCTAGCTGACTGATTACCTAAAGTACTTAATTATGGTACTCAAATGGGCCAAAAGCAATGCAACAAGGACACACAACGCAACAAGAGACTAACCTGTACATAATGAACCATAAAAATAACTAACTGTTTCAAATATAATAGTACCTAGAGCAACTTAGAACTACCCAAAAAGTAATTAACTACCCTCAAAACTAAATAAAATCAAGCCTCCAATCAACTACCAAACCTAAAACTCTTATCTCCAAGTCTTTAAAGTAGTTTGATCCATGTACCAAACACAACTTCCAAGTGCCAAAACATCATCTTCCTATTCAAAACATCTAACCAACAACACTAGATTTTTACTCTACGGTAGAACTAGATCCTTTGTGTATAGTATATAACCAGAAGTCAAACACACATGCCACCCCAACTCACCACGTACAGCCACGCATACACAAAAATTACCAGAATATCCAACACTCTTCTCTCTCTCTCTCTAATTACCACCCTACACAAAAATCAAAACTTTTTCCAATTAATTAAATATCAAAACATCCAATTAAAAAACTTGATCCCCCTAATAAAGTTACTGCTCCAAAGTTAGGAAACAAAGAAGAAAAATATTATGTACCCCGACATAAGATCGAGAACATGTTCGAAAACATTGGTGTAGGATCGACTCCAAAGAACCCTAAGACCATGGTTGTTACTTTTTCCCAAACCCTCCTCTCAAAATTTTATCAAAATATAACCCTAGTATGACGTAAATATCTCCTTGAGAGCAACTTTATAAAACTGCCAATAACTCACAAAATCTCTACTTCTAGCCGACTGACTACATCAAGTCATTAATTATGGTCCTCACATGGGTCAAGAAATTAGCAACAAGGACACACAACAAGACACTAACCTATACATAACGAACCATACGAAATCACTAACTGATTCAAATATAATACTACCAAGAGCAACTTAGGAGGACCCAAAAAGTAATTAACTACCCTCAAAACTAAATCAACTCAAGTCTCCAGTCAACTACCAACCCAAAAACTCTTTAAGTCCTCCATGTAGTTTGATCCATGTGCCAAAAACCACTTCCAAATGCCTAAACCTCATGTTCCTATTCAAAACATTTAACCAACATCACTAAATTTATACACAACAATAAAACAAGAATCTTTGTGTATACTATACATAAGCATAAGTCAAACGAACACATCACCCCAACTCACCACGTACAGCCATACATACACACATATCAAAAAATCCTAAACCCCTTCATCGTCTCTTCAAACTCTACAATAAAACTAGATTCTTTGCATATACAATAACTAGGCAGAAGTCAAACGAACACATCACCCCAACTCACCACGTACAGCCATACATACACACATATCAAAAAATCCTAAACCCCTTCATCGTCTCTTCAAACTCTACAATAAAACTAGATTCTTTGCATATACAATAACTAGGCAGAAGTCAAACTTACACACCAGCCCAACTCATCACGAATAGCCACAAAAATACACACATAACAACAACAACCAACACTCCCCCCCCCCCCCCCCCCCCCCCTCGCTCTCTCTCTCACACACATTACCATCCTACAAAAACTCACATATTTTTCCAATTAAATAAATACCAACACAAGCAACCCAATAACTGAATCTCCTACAATGATGTTACTGCTCTATAGCAAGGAAACAATCAACAATATTATTACGTACCCCGACAAAAGATCGAGAACAAGTTCGAAAACCATGGTGTAAGATCGGCTCCAAAGAACCTTAAGACGATGGTTGTTGCTCTCTCTCCTAAAGCCTCCTCCCAATATTCTAACAAAATATAACCCTAGTAAGATGTAAATATGTCCTTGAGAGCAACTTTATAAAACTACCAATAACTCACAAAACCCATACTTCTAGCCGACTGACTACCTAAAGTACTTAATTATGGTAGTCACATGAGTCCACAAAACACGCAACAAGAAACTAACCTATACATAACAAACCACATGAAATCACTAACTGATTCAAATATAATACGACCTACAGCGACTTAGGACTACCCTAAAGTTATAAACTACCCTCAAAACTAAATCAACTCAAGTCTCCAGTCAACTACCGACGCTAAAACTCTTTAAGTTCTCCAAGTAGTTTGGTCCACATGCTAAAAACCACTTCCAAGTGTCAAATATTCTTGTTCCTATTCAAAACATCTGACCAACAACACTTGATTTATACTCTACAATAAAACTAGATTCTTTGTTTATACTATATATAAGCAGATGTCAAACACACACACCACCCCAACTCACCACATAATGCCACAAATACAAGAACAATACCATAACCACCAACACCCAACCCCCCCCCCATGTTACTACTTCAAAGTACGGGAAAAAAAAAAAGAATAATATTACGTACCCGACGGAAGATTGAGAATAAGTTCGAAAACCGTGGTGTAAGATCGGCTCCAAAGAACCCAAAGACGATGGCTGTAGCTCTCTCCTTTAAAGCCTCCTATCCATATTCTATCAAAATACAACCCCAGTATGTTGTGAATATCTCCATGAGAGCAACTAAATAAAACTACCCATAACTCAATAAACTCTTACTTCTAGCTGACTGATTACCTAAAGTACTTAATTATGATACTCACATGGGTCAAGAGCAATGCAACACGGACACGCAACGCAACAAGAGACTAATCTGTACATAACGAACCATATGAAATCACTAACTCTTTCAAATATAATACTACCTAGAGCAACTTCGGACTATCCTAAAAGTAATTAACTACCCTCAAAACTAAATACACTCAAGCCACCAGTCAACAACAAAACCTAAAAACTCGTCTCCAAGTAGTTTGATCCATGTACCAAAAACCACTTCCAAGGGCCAAAACATCATGTCCCTAATCAAAACATCTAACCAACAACACTAGATTTAAACTCTACAATAAAACTAGATTCTTTGTGTATAGTATATAACAAGAAGTCAAACACACACGCCACCCCAACTCGCCACGTACAGCCACGCATACACACGCATCACCAAAACCACCAACACTTCACCGTCTCTTTATACTCTACAACAAAACTAGATTCCTTGCGTATACTATAACTAAGCTAAACTCAAACAGACACACCACCCCAACTCACCACGTACAGCCACGCATACACAAACATTACCGGAACAACCAACACTCTCCTCTCTCTCTCTCTCTCTCTCTCAATACCATCCTACACAAAAATCACAGCTTTTCCCAATTAATTAAATATCAAAACATCCCACCGAAAAACTTGATCTCTCAAATAATGTTACTGCTCCAAAGTTAGAAAACAAACAAGAATAATATTATGTACCCCGACGGAAGATCGAGAACGAGCACGAAAACCTTAGTGTAAGATCGGCTCCAAAGAACCCTCAGACCATGGCTGTTGCTCTCTCCCAAAGCCTGCTCTCAATATTTTATCAAAATTTAACCCTACTATGATGTGAATATCTCCTTGAGAGCAACTTTATAAAACTACCCATAACTCACAAAATCCTTACTTCTAGCCGACTTATTACCTAAAGTCATTAATTAAGGAACTCTCATGGGTCCAAAAATTTGCAACATGGACACACAACAAGACAATAACCTATACATAATGAACCACATGAAATCACTAACTGATTCAAATATAATACTCCCCAGAGCAACTTAGAACTACCCTAAAAGTAATTAACTACCCTCCAAACTATATCAACTCAAGTCTCCAGTCGACTACCAAACCTAAAATCTTTAAGTCCTCCAAGTGGTTTGATCCACATGCCAAAAAACAACTTCCAAGTGCCTAAACTTCATATTCCTATTCAAAACATCAAACCAACACTAGATTTATACACAACAATAAAACTAAATTCTTTGTGTATACTATATATAAGCAGAAGCCAAACACACACACCACCCCAAATCACCACGTACAGCCACGCATACACATCACTAAAACCACAACTCCTCCACCGCCTCATCATACTCTACAATAAAACTAGATTCTTTGCATACAAAATAACTAAGCAGAAGTCAAAATATACACACCTGCCAAACTCACCACATACAGCCACGCAAACTCACAATACCATAACAACCAACACTCCCCACTCTCACTCACTCACTCTCTCTCTCTCTCTCGTCTCTCTCTCTCTCTCTCTCTCTCTCTCTCACATTACCATCATACATAAAAATCACTTATTTTCAATATAAATTAAATACCAAAACTTGCAACCCAACAACTTGATCCCCTATAATAATGTTACTACTCCAAAGTGAGGAAACAAATAAAAATAATATTATGTACCCCGACAGAAGATCGAGAACGAGTTCGAAAACCACGGAGTAAAATCAGCTCCAACGAACCCAAGGACGACGGTTGTTGCTTTATCTCCTAAATCCTCCTCTCAATATTCTGTCAAAATATAACCCAAGAATGTTGTGAATATCTCCTTCAGAGCAACTTTATAAAACTACCCATAACTCATAAAACCCTTACTTCTAACCAATTTATTACCTAAAGTACTTAATTATGGTATGCACATGGGTCCAAAGCAATGCAAAATGCACACGAAAAGAGCGACAAACCTACACATAACGAACCATATGGAATCACTAGCTGTTTCAAATATAATAATACTACCTAGAGCAACTTAGGACAAAACCTTATCTTCAAGTCAACTATCAAAACTCTTATCTCCAAGTCCTCCAAGTAGTATGATCCAAGTACCAAAAACAAATTCCAAGTGCCAAAACCTCATGTTCCTATTCAAAACATCTAACCAACAATACTAAATTTATACTCTACAATAAAACTACATTCTTTGTGTAACCCACCAACACTACTCCCTCCCCACACCCCCACCCCCAACCCCCCCCCCCCCCCATTCATTACCATCTAACATAAAAATTACAAATTTTAACAATTAATTAAATACCAAAACATGCAACCCAATAACTGGATCCCCTCTAATAATGTTACTACTTCAAAGTACAGAAACAAACAAGAATAATATTACGTACCCCGACGAAAGATCGAGAACGAGTTCGAAAATCTTGGTGTAAGATCAGCTCCAAAGAACCCTAAGACGTAGGCTGTTGCTCTCTCTCCCATAGCATCCACTCAATATTCTATCAAAATATAACTCCAGTATGTTGTGAATATATCCTTGAAAGCAACTTTATAAAATTACCCAAAACTCACAAAACCCTTACTTCTAGCCAACTGATTACCTAAATTATTTAATTATGGTACACCACTAATTACTAAAATTAATTATACTTATACCCTCAAATCCATAATAATGACAATTATACCTCTAATGTACATAAAATATTTGAATAGGACCAAACTATAAAGGCTGAATTTTTAGCAAAATTAATTATTAGGAAAAAGAAAAGGTAGGTCGTAATATCCCCGCTTAATAATTATCAGTTTTTCTAAAGAATAATTAAAGGGCCACGGGAAAGTAAAAAAAGTACGTAACCTGCTTACCCACTCCATGGGTCCAAACCAATACAACACGGACATGGAACAAGAGACTTACTTGTACATAATGAACCACATGAAATCACTATCTGTTTAAAATATAATACTACCTAGAGCAACTGAGGACTACCCTAAAAGTAATTAACTACACTCAAAACTAATTCAACTCAAGTCTACCGCCAACTACCAAGCCTAAAACTTTTACATGAAAGTAGTTTGATCCATGTACCGAAAACCACTTCCAAGTGCCAAAACATCATGTTCCTATTCAAAACATCTAACCAATAACACTAGATTTATACTCTATAATAAAACTAGATTCTTTGTGTATAGTGTATAACGAGAAGTCAAACACACACACCACCCCAACTCACCACGTACAGCCACGCATACACACACATCACCAAAACCATCAACACTCCACCGTCTCTTTAAACTCTATAGCAAAACAAGATTATTTGTGTATACTATAACTAAGCTAAACTCAAACATACACACCACCCCAATTCACCATGTAATGCCACGCATACACAAACATTACCAGAAACACCTACACTACTCTATTCCCCCCCCCCCCCCCCCCCCCCCCCCCTCCCCCCCAAACCCCCAACCCCTTTTTCTCTCTCTCTCTCACTCTCATTACCATCCAACACAAAAATCACAAATTTTTCCTATTAATTAAATACCAAAACATGCAACCCAATAACTTGTTCTCCTGTAACAATGTAACTACCTCAAAGTACGAAAACAAACGAGAATAATATTACGTACCCCAACAGAAGATCGAGAACGAGTTCGAAAACCTTGGTGTAAGATCGACTCCAAAGAACCCTAAGTCGAAGGCTGTTGCTCTCTCTCCCAAAGCCTACTCTCAATATTCTATCAAAATATAACTCTAGTATGTTGTGAATATCTCCTTGAGAGCAACTTTATAAAACTATCCAAAACTCACAAAACCCTCACTTCTAGCCTACTGATTACCTAAATTATTTAATTTTATTACACCACAAATTACTAAAATAAATTATACTTATACCCTCAAAGCCAAAATAATGACAATTATACCTCTAATGTGCACAAAATAGTTGAATAGGACAGTACTATAAAGGCCGAATTTTTAGCGAAATTAATTATTAGGAAAAACAAAAGGTAGGTTGTAAATTAAAGGGACACTGGAAAGTAAAAAAAGTACGTAACATGCTTAACCACTCACATGGGTCCAAACCAATGCAACACAGACATGCAACAAGAGACTTACCTGTACATAACGAACCATATAAAATCACTAACTGTTTTAAATATAATACTACCTAGAGTAATTTAGGTCTACCCTAAAAGTAATTAACTACCTTAGGCCCCGTTCGGTTAAATAAGCCAACTGGCTTATTATTTTGTCCTTATTCAATTTTTTTTCGTATTTGTTAGTTTTTCGTCAATTTTTTGGGGATTATTTCATCGTCATGACAAGAAGAATCTAAAAAGTAAAAAATTACGATCAGAACCTATATTTTTTGAATAAAGGTAAAAATAAGCCAATAAGCCAATTTTTTCGTCTTTGCTCAAAAAAAAATTAGATTTTGATTATAATTTTTTACTTTTTGGATTCCTCTTGTCATGACGATGCAATAATCCAAAAAAAATTGACGAAAAACTAACAAATACAAAAAAATAAGCCAATTGGCTTATTTAGCCGAACGGGCTTCAACTCAAGTCTACAATCAACTACCAAGCCTAAAACTCTTATCTCCAAGTACTTTGATCCACGTACCAAAAACCACTTCAAAGTGCCAAAACCTCAAATTCCTACTTAAAACATCTAACCAACAACACAAATTTATACTCTACAATAAAACTAGATTCCTTGTGTATGCTATATATAACCAGAAATCAAACACACACACCATCCCAACTAACCACGTCCAGCCACGCATACACACACATCACCAAAACCACAAACACTCCACCGTCTCTTCATACTCTACAACAAAACTAGATTCTTCGTGTATACTATAACGAAGCTAAACTCAAACATACACACCACCCCAAATCACCATGTATAGCCACGCATACAAAAACATTACCAGAACCACCAACACTACTCTATCTCTACAACCACGCCGCCCCCTTTTACACACACACACTTTCATTACCATCCAACAAAAAAATCACAAATTTTCCCAATTAATTAAATACCAAAACATGCAACCCAATAACTTGATCTCCTCTAACAATGTTACTACTTCAAAGTACGAAAACAAACGAGAATAATATGTACCCCGATGGAAGATCGAAAACGAGTTCGAAAACCGTGGTGTAAGATCAACTCCAAAGAACCCTAAGACAATGGCTGTTAGCATTCTCTCCCAAAGCCTCCTCTCAATATTCTATCAAAATATAACTCTAGTATGTTGTGAATATCTTATTGAGAGCAACTTTATAAAACTACCCAAAACTCACAAAACCCTTACTTCTTGCTAATTGATTATCTAAATTATTTAATTTTATTACACCAATAATTACTAAAATAAATTATACTTATACCCTCAAATCCATGATAATGACAATTATACCTTTTAATGTGCACAAAATAGTTGAATAGGACCGTACTATAAAGGCCGAATTTTTAGCAAAATTAATTATTAGGAAAAATAAAAGGTAGGTTGTAAATTAAAGGGACACAGGAAAGTAAAAAAAGTGCATAACATGCTTAACCACTCACATGGGTCCAAACTAATGAAACACGGACACGCAACAAGAGACTTACCTGTACATAACGAACCATATAAAATCACTAACTGTTTCAAATATAATACTACATAGAGCAACTTATGACTACCCTAAAACTGTATACTATAGATAAGGAGAACTCAAACACACACCCCACCCTAACTCACCACGTACAGCCACGCATACACACATCACCAAAACCACCAACTCTCTCTCTTTCTCTCTCTCTCTCATAATAATGTTACTGCTCAATGTAAGGAAACAAACAAGAATAATATTACGCACCCTGACGGAAGATCAAGGAAGAGCTCGAAAACCGTGATATAAGATTGGCTGCAAAGAACCCTAAGACTATGGTTGCTGGTCTCTCTCCCAAAGCCTCCTCTCAATTTCTATCAAAATATAACCCCATTATGTTGTAAATATCTCCTTGAGGGTAACTTTTTCAAACCACTCATAACTCACAAAACCCTTAATTCTAGCCGGTTGATTACATAATGTACTTAATTATGGTACACTACTAATTACTAAACTTAATTAGACTTATACCTTCAAATACTTAATAATGACAATTACACCTCTAATGTGCACAAAACAGTTAAATAGGGCCGTACTATAAATGCCAAATTTTTAGCAAAAAATAATTATTTGGAAAAAGAAAAGGTAGGATGTAACATAACTTGCTTTGGCAGGGCCTCAGAGCACACTGAGAGATCACCTTTAAGTTTGCGCCAGCTTCCATATGGCCTCCAAATCGCGGATCCTCCACCACTTTAAACAACCTATATCAGAGCAAAAATCCAATTGTGAATCTTTATAAATGAAACATTTGCATAGGCCTCTCGGCTTTAGAGACTTGTTTCATTCTGTAATTTCTTTATGGCCCATTGGGCATGGATTGCTCTTACCTCAATCATCTATTGAAGTTAAAGATCTTGTTTATTTAAAGGCCCAAAACCATAGATGTAGATGTTTTACAGCTATAATATTTTACAAGCCTACTTTAAGACTACAAAGTTATAGCTAACTAGATGTGGCATTTCCAACCCAAACTCGTCTCCTCTACCAAACCCCCCCTGACTGAATGGGTCTTGATTGCATGATTACACCATGGCACAGGCATTCACCAATAACAACCCGTAAGTAGATGCATTGGTTATCAAACATCAACGGGATAAAAAATTGAACTTACCCGCTAGTCGAAATTGTAACTTATATGACTTTACATCTTTTCTGTAGCCGCTTTATGTGGCAACAAAATCCAATCGTACTTCAAAAGTAAATTGGCCAAACCTAATTATCTAACACACAACCCACATACGAGATAACCTAAAAGGCTTGATAGGTTTTCTAGACTAGACGCCACCAAATTGAACCCAACCTAACCTGCCTCAGCTAAGTTAGGTTAGTTTACCACGTAAAAGATTTTGATCCACCCAAACCTCCAAACCGACCACACACACGTTGACCAGTTGCTCCTCTACATAAATTCATGAAAATATGTGAAGAATACACGTAGGTATGTATATGATGCAATAAGAAAAACCCAAGAGTTGCTTAAACTTTATTAGATTAAGGAGAGTTGAGAAAAGAAATTAAAGGAATATGAACTTATTAAAAAAAGTTGGCCACCTGTCATAAAATTTTCCCAAGCAACTCCGCCAAAAGATCAGTTTGTTGTGTTTTAACATGCACAACTTCTGGATCAGTGACCCATTAGCACAACCGATGTAAGAATTAACAGAAAGAGTTTGGTTGGTATCTCAATGGCTCAGCCCTTCAATCTCTAGCATAATCCTCTCTAAGAACTATGCGTCAGTCCTTTTATTGCTAATTATATCTAACACCAGCTTTGTCGCTTCCAGTGCCTGCAACATTAAATCACAGATACTTTCAAATAGAATCAAAATTTCTACATCAATTTCCACACAAGACAAACCCAAGAAGTCAGATCACTAAGTCAATGTGAATCATTTACACAAGGAACAAACCCAAACAATATGAAGTAGTTGGGGTATCTCATGCACATAATACTACAGCATACCGACTAAGCATTTTATACATGATAGGTATGGTGGGCCAGGATCAATTATCTTGTTTGATTTTGGATTAAAAAAAAGGACTTAGATGAAATGTTCTGACCTTGCCCACTTCAAGTACAGTACATGGAGGGCAAAGTTTCAGTAGAGTGATTCCTTCCCTTGTCATAGATCGTGTCATCAAGCAGAGTTTAGGAAGAAGGGAAGTTACTGTTTGTTTGTACATTTCCTCAAGTCTCTTGGTCACCTGGGGGATAATGAATGCATCAAAACTAGCAAACTTCGTATCAAGGTGCATAAGTGTAACTATGACTAGTTTCTTGATAATTAGACACCTCCCACAAGGACAGAATATAAAGAATTATAAGCACCTTCACTCTTCAACCGAAGCTAGACCCACTTTGGTTACAGGTAAATGCAAGGTCAAACAGCTGCCTATCTAGTAATCAATGAGGACCACTGCTAGAGCACAATTTGGTAGTATTAGGTGCAAATCCTCATGCTAGCACAAGAATTTCATGCATGTTGTTCTGTTGTTTGTTTTTTTAAATGATCAGGCGGATATGCTAGAGAATGTGTACCATGGGATAGTTTACAAGTTATTTACGTAAATATACAAGTGGTAAAGGATCCAAAAGTTCACGAGCAAATTAATGGGAACCAATAGCACATAGTAGACCAAGTACATCACTATTACTTTTACCTGTGACTTCAACTGTGTAATATCTGCTGCCATTTGATTCCAGATAGCCCTGAATAGTTCTAGTTCCTAATTTAGATTAAGAAACCTCCACGTGTCCCTCTGTAGGAACTGCACTATCCAACGGATCAGACTTTGCACCCACATTATACTCAGCATAGCAGCAGCTACAACCATACAATTGTAATAGTAGCTAGGAGAAGGCAAATATATAATAGTAGCAATTAAAACTTAAGCAGGTTGGCATGCATAACATGTTGGCATAACAGCTTGAGATAAGATAACATGTGAAAAGCCTTTCATATCAACACGAGTAGCACCCAAGATTCTAATTGTATCGATGGTGGCTGCATAAGACATTATTTGTAGGCAAAATTGAATTTGCAGCATGTCTCATAGATATCAATGACACACTGTGCACCCACACTTGGACACACATACCCTTCATACTTTGGACCAAAAAGAATACAAAGACACCCCAACATAGCAAAGACATCAAAGACACAATCCTCTTGATAAACACCAAGACAACCCTTTTGAATCCGTACTATAACGAGCAAAGGACACAACCAAAACACCTTGGGTAAGACCGCAAACAATAAGACTCAACCCACCAACCATGATACTAAGACACCATGACACCATAAATTTACTAATTTACAGATGATTATACATCTATGCCTTTCACATATTGATATAACTGAGATTTTAGCTACTCTGGCTCCTTTTCCGTTTTATAGCCTTGACCAGAGGTGGAGGTCCAATGACCATGGCTTCTCCTTCCCAGAAACCTATTAGTTTTTGTTTATGACTCTTTTCTTCCTTAACCCAAGTCCTTTGGGTCAAGGATTCAAGCTCCCAGACTATATATTTCGAAAACTATTGCGTTTTACAATCATGTATCATCAATGCAGCAAACTAACAGTCCATGTTAACATGCATCTCCTTGGCCCTCTCATCATCAAGGCCTAAAATGGTAGTAGTATCAACCGGTGATGAAAAATGAATAAAAAGCAAAACACTAAGACAAACAAAAACATCTGCCGTATCATTGAACACTTTTGGCATAGTACAATCCAGGATTGAAGTGATGATACAGAAAAAAGTTTGAGTACTAAAATCCATAACCACAGCAATTGTGTACCTTCGTTCCTTTCACTTGATTACCTCACTACAAGCCAAGCTTGGAGATATTTTTAAAGGTTGTTAAGTTTTTAAACCATACTTAAACAATCAATTGTCCAACTCATTTAATAACCCTAGTCGTTAAATTGAACTCGGAGAGCGCTACAAATTACTATCTAGTATCTTTGAAAAGTTAAGGGAAAAAAGATTGCCCTAATCATTGAGAAGCTCGAGTTTGATACTAATTAATACTGTACCCCATAGCTTCTGCTCTTAAATAACGAAATCTAAATAGTAATAAAGATACCAAATTCACCTTTACAAAGTTGTAAATCAGTTACAGAAAACACATAATGACAAGTTTTCAAACAATAAATACAGCGATAAATTAACTGGATTGAAACAGACCTGCCTCAAAACGAAGGCCCCATGATCATTCGAATTTTGAAGGCTCTTCGAGCTCGGCCACGCAAGCACGTCCATTGCCACACTCCCTCTTCTTCACCTTCTTATCCTTGTTTTTCTCTTTCTCTTTCTCTTTCTTCTCTGATTCTCTTTCTTCTTTGGTGGATATGAACTTTTCCACCGAAGTTGGTAAATTCATAATCTTGAAAATTTCTTCCTCGGTTGGTGCTTTTTGCACAATGATTGTAGTTTTCTTGCTGCTCCCTGTGTGAGTTCTTTTCTTTTGTTTGCATTTGTCAAACACCTACAGTGGTCGTCATGATTAATAACATGTAAACAAATACGACAGTCACAAAAATGGAGAAAACAGGGGCAAATTCCACTAAGCTACAACCAGCAATCACCACCAATTTCACTATCACCACCCATATTACCACCAATTCCACCACAGACCACCACCACCACTGCCAAGCACCTCCACGAACTTCACCATCGCAATCCTGAACCACCCCAGCCATCACCGAACATCCACCACCAAAGAACCACCACTACACCACCTCAACAGCCACAAACCCGAATTCAAACCCCAAGAACCCTCCAATTTCGAATTTGAGAACCGCAATATCAGAAACCCCTAAATTCGAACCCTAACCCAAATCCCTAATTCAAAGCAAGGAAATCTGAAACCCTTACCTTTGTACAGTTCACCACGTAGTAAAAAATCCCTAAATGGAGAAGGGAGCCAAATTGTGCAAGTAGAAAAAATACCAAATCGAATCAAACAAAAAACTTGGAAATACGAATCAAACCCACCGTTTTTTTTTTTTTCTTTTTGAGGATCGCCGGAAAGAGGGAAGGGATTGCAAAGAGATGACAAACCCTAAACGGCGGCTCCAATCCGATCGTAAACAACTAATCAGAAACAAGTGCTCCTTTCTGCGGTCAAGACTCAAGAGGTGTACTCGGTGTCTACCACCTGCATGGGGGGAAACGCAGAACAGTAGTAGCCTTGCGTCATCACAACCACGGGGGTAGAATGAACGAAACAACGGCGTCGGGCTAGGGTTGAACGATCGCTATTGCGAGAGAGAGAGAGAGAGAGAGAGAGAGAGAGAGTGGACCGACTCGTTTTGTTTTTTGGCTGTGAGGAAGTTGTGCCGTTTGGATTTTAAAGCTGAAGGCGGTATAACTTTTTTTTCTTTTTTCATTTGTTTTTTTCTTAATAATAAGAAAGGAAAATTTGTTTTTTCTCTTATCTTAATACTCCCTCCGTCCCTTTTTAAGTGTCATGCTTCGTAATTCCAACTTATTAAAAAGACATCATCATTATACCTTTCACATCAACTTTTTCCTCCACTTTCCCTATTTCCCCATCATCATTACACTTTTACTCTCTAACTTTTCAAAATGGAATCTACTTTTAGGGACAAAATAGACAATGCACCAACTTTTACCCACTAACTTTACAAAATGGACACTTATTAAGGGACAGCCCAAAATGGAATACCAGACTCTAAAAAAGGGACGGAGGGAGTATGAAAGAAACCTATTTTGAATGGATAGATGCCCCCGAATGGTGAGCCCTCACGCCAAATCACCAGAGTTTCGAATCCGCTGAGTGGTGTGCCAGATCACCACATATGTATAGAACTGGACTCAAAATTAGTTGAGTTGTACAAATAGCTCACCACAAACTGTGTATGAAATTGTGATTTGCGTCTATTGAATTGTACTGCCCAAATCACCAACCATATATAGAGCTTCAATCTCCGTAGTTGTGTTAATTAGATTTAATTAGGGCTCTGCGTAAATCTTTTTCTTCTTTTTATTATTAAAAAAAAGGGTTTTGGTGCAACTTTAACTAAATTACTAGTAGTTGATTTGTCTACTAAAAAATTGTTTTTGGAGTAAGTGATTTTTTTCAATTTATTTGATTACTTTGAATTTTGATTATAGGATTGCAAGAAAAATTATGGATCAAACATGGGAAGGGTTAAAAAAACAAGACTTATTTTTTTTAAAATACGCACTTTACGTCTTCAGTATATTTAAGAAAAAATCATAATTTGGGCTATGTTCGTTTGTAAACTTTGTTTTGATTTTGTTTTGTTTTTCAATCATTACCCTACTTCTTTTTCCAATCATTACCATATTTCTCTAATTATTACTTTCTCATCTCTTTCTATCTCTCTACAATCATTATCCCTATTTCTAATCATTACCCTATTTCTCTCTTTACCCACTATCAAAACTAAACTAAACTAAACTCTCAACCAAACAAAGCCTTAACTTTTCAGTTTGCTTATTAAGACAAATCACAAAAATAAAAACTTATAAAATTTCAAGAATATATAACAAATCTCTGTCATTGGAAAGTAACCACATAATATAGGACAGTCTAACTCTTATACTTTGACGCTTTAACCAGTCTCGTGGTTCCCATCAGTTGTGGGCTCCACGAGAGTTACTGTGAGAGTGAGACTATGTTTGGAAAGTAGACATCTTGGGGGGAATGGAAATGTGATTCATGAATTTTTAGGATTTCTATGTTTCGGGTAAAAATGGAATAGAAATATTATTATTAATCTCGCAATTTAAAAGCAATCAGATTCCAGTATAGAAGACGAATCTGAGATTCATGTATAGAAAAGGAATCTCGAATTTGAGGAGACTGTGGTACAACCCGCACACAATGGTGTAGAGCGGCCAAAATGACATCATTTTGCCCTCCCTCGTTTAGAACCACAATAAGATTATCCAAATCGCTTATTTTATGGGCATCATAGACATTGTCACTAGTTTAAAAATTATTTTGATTAGATATCAATAAGAATAAAAACGAGTAATATTGTTAAAATCTTTTTTATGGTTAGATGCCTATTGTGATATTTTTAAAGTATTTTTTATGGTTAGATGCCTATTGATGTTCAATTACTATACTTTTTTTAACTAATGTTCTTATGTACGCTTTACAAATATTAGCAGTTCGGATTATCAAATCGTATGTCACGTATCACTCTGGAATTATGGATATCGATTTCTATACCAAATATCAGACATCAATATATATACTAGACAGTAAATCAAATACGAAAAGACAATGGGGGATAACTGCTCATATAACATGATTTGCTTAGAAGAGCATTCACGGTAAAAATTACCTTCATAAGTAATTAAACATAAAAATATTCTAAAATATGAGTCATTTTGATTCCTTCTGACGGCTTATCTAAATAATTTTTTTTAATAGTGATAATGTCAAGGAGGCCTGCAAATTACAAGCAAATCAGATCATCTTATTGTGATCCCAGTATGCATCTTAAAAAAATATTATATGAGTATTTAATTGCAGGTATTGTAAGGGTAAATTTTTACTTATTGTTAGACATTCGCGTAAAAAAATTGTGATGCCAAATATTTGTGTGAGAAAATATGAGATCTCATTAATGATTTACATACTTAAAGCACAAAAAGGTGACACTTTGCATTTAGGCTAATGATCAACATCTAAAGTTTTTAGTCTATTACGTCGGTTACGTTGTTGAATTTTCATGAGAAAAGGGAAAGTAGAATGAAATAAAAGTTCATAAAATTCCCATATGTGTGAAAAAATCACCTAACATTTCAAATTATCAACTATGTTATTTTAGTTGTGGGTACAATATCAAATGATGGTCACACACACACACACATATATATATATATACATACACAATGTCGTCTCCTCTCCGATCCCTTGCTTTTTGATGTCATATATTCATGATCTGTGAAGCTGAAATGGAGGAACCGATTATGGATTTTCCAATTCCTCTAATTTCGACCAAATTCCAAAACAATCAGAAAAGAATCGAAAACCCGTAGCCACATTATTAATTCATAAGCTTCATGAAAACGGAAAATGAATTTTTTCTAACATGGTTTTTTTTTAAAATAAAACAATAACTCCTGCTTTGGTGAACAATTGTTGAATGTACATACATTGCTCTTTCCCTGTGACATTGTGTTGTTCACTTTATAAAAATGTTTCGAAGAACTTAGCGCGTAGAGGAAACAGTCACAGCAGTAAAGTTATGGAGCAAAATTGCGTGTCTTTTGGTGTAATTTCTTTGTCTTATTTTCATATTGCTATTCAAAAGACTCTGAATCCATTTTCTAGATCTATCGATCAAATTTATAACTATGTAGTTGAACAATAGCAGACTCTAAATTCATTTTTATTTATTTTGAACACAGATGTTTTGATTGGCCGAACAATGGTTTCAATGATTGTTACTTATTAAAACTTGAACATGTATATTCATAAACATATAACCATAATCATATATAATCATATTTATAACCATAGACAACCTTATATGAATTGGTTCGCACAGCGGCTTAACAGACTTGAACATATAATGTTATCTGTACAGCGACAAAGCAGGTGAGATTTGGAATGTGGAGAGAGTTGTCAAAATTCCAAAACGGAAAAGGACAAAAAAAAAAGTAAAATTTATAACGTTAGATGTGAGTTTCTGGCAACTATGGTGGTGGTGGCGGTGACGGTGGTGGTTGTGGTGGTGGTGGGGCGATGGTGGTAATGGTAGCAGGATGTGGTGGTGTGATGGTGACAGTGGGGGTGGGCAGGAGCGGATCCAGTGTAGGCCTAGATGAATTTGTGACGCAGCTGTAACTTGGGCCCTAAAGGAGGGCCCCCAAGTTTAATTAAGTAATAAATGTATTAGGCCCCCAAGTTTAATTAAGCAATAAATATAAAATATCCCCAAATTTAACCAAAGCGGCTCAATGGCTCCAGTGGTAAGGCCAAGCACCTCATCATGGATGACAAAGGATCGAACCCTTTTACCAACATTTTCCTTTTTTTTTGTGTTCCAATGCATGGTAGGGATGGCATTTGGGGCGTTCGGGGCGGATATGGGGATTTCCGTCTCCGATTTCCGAAACTGATATGCTACCTATATTCACCCCGATAACCGAACGGGGAGAGAAAAATCAGACCATAACTAAAACCATTCGGTTATCGGGTAATCCTCGAACCGTTTTGGTAACTGAACCAACTCAAAAAAAGGAGAAAAAACCAACATTCACTGCAATACAACATTCATCGCAAAATGTCATTAATTCCTGAAAGCATAGTAGATTTCTCCATAACTATGTACAGTATAGGTTTGAATATACCACAAAAAAATACCCCTTTGGTGGAAGGGTGACGGTGCTTTCTGGGTTTCTTGATCTCGTTCCTTTGAGCCTAGTACGACTGGTTGTAAGCCATGTGGTTCTTTGACTTGGCCATCTCTGCTTCAAAACCCCAATTAGAAACATAAATCGGTCACGGATTGAGGAAGCTATAAACGCAAATTGGTTCGTTGTACTTCGAAACTAACGCTAGGGAAGCCAAACACTCCAAGGGGAGTTGTCGGACAAACACACACACAGAGAACCTCAGATCTGGAATCGCCGAAATGAGAAGTGAGAACAGGTGTAAAGGCTGCCATGAGAGAGAGAGAGAGAGGCGAAGAGAGTATAGTCTGTGAGGATATGTGGACACAAAACCCTAAGGGGTAATTATATATACTAAGGGGTAATTAAGTAATTTCTTGGTTTCAGTTATTTCAATTCGGGTATCGGGTAGCAGATGAACCATAACCGAACCGATACCCGTTTGGTTATCCAAGGCCTCAACCATACCCATATCCACGAGGAAAATTTCTGTTATGGTTCAGGAAAAATTTTGGTTATTGGTTTGGGTACCCTTCGGTTCGGTTCAAATTGTCATCCCTAATGCATGGTTATTTAAAAAAAGAAAAACCTCTCCGCGAGATTTTTGAGTGTGCTTGGGGATTCATCACATTTAAACTAACTCGGGTAGCTTTGGCACCACAAACCCACACTTATACTAATGTCATCTGTTACACAAAACAATTAACATAACTATAAGTTTGACGTAAAATTTAAAAAATAATTATTTTTTTATATTTTACTTTTTCTTTATTTTTCCTACAAGCTCAAAATTAACTAACACTACCAAAAAAAATATATGATATACATATATACTCATTTTCTAATTAAATAATAAAAGTTGATGTGAGTTCACCCACAATGGAAGCTATCTACCTATTAAGGAGAATGGTAGAAAACATAGAGCAAAGAAGGATTTCCCTATGATTTTCATAGACTTAGAAAAGGCTGATGATAGGGTACCTAGAGAAATCATATGGTGGGTTCTAGAGAGAATGGGAGGGACCAAAGGGTATACCGAGGTGATTGAAGACATGTATGAAGGTGTCGTCACTACCATTCAATCACCAGTAGGGGAAACAAGTGAATTTTCAATCACCGTAGGATTGCATCAAGGGTCTGCCTTAAACCCGTACCTCTTTGCCTTAGTTATGGATGAATTGACTAGATAATTTAAGGAGGATATCTCATGGCGTATGATGTTTGCAGATGACATTGTCCTCATAGATGAAATAGCTAGAAATGTTAATACGAAACTAGAAATTTACAGGGAAACATTAGCATCAAAGGGTTTTCGAATAAGTAGGAGTAAAACTGAGTATATCGTGTGCAAATTTAGTGGTACCAACAATGCGCATGAAGAAAGAGTGATGATTCAAAACTAGAATATACCTAAGAGTGATCATTTTAAGTACTTAGGCTTAATTATTAGTAGAGATGGAGAGATTGCCAATGATGTGACTCATATGATCCAAGTGGGGTGGCTCAAATGGAGGAGCGCTGTCATGCCTTGAATTTTCAACATAATTATAAATGATTTTCATAATAAAAATACTCATAAATATCCATACGGTACCCAAAAGATCACCGTGTTCTCTTTCCCAGCTAATACCTCCAAATTCACACGTTTCCAAAATATTACAACATCGGCTCGACGGCCCCAAATTAACATGAGTATCAAATTCCAAAAGAGGATTAAGGGTTACAATATTCCAAATCAAAAGAATTACAATTTTAGTTACAAATACATCTTTCAAAATAAATTTACAAAGATGGATAAGTAACTCATTGGTTAGCTTTCAAAAGTAGTGACCACACTCCAAGGACTTCAAGCAATGCAATCTATGGTCCCGGATTAGTACCTGAAAATAATATAAAGCTTGAGTTACACTAGCTCAGTAGAAAAGTCTACGCAAACTCTATATGCAATTGAGCGAGACGAACGAACAAATGATGGAAAACCAAGGCAACAGAGGAAGCACAATTATCATGAACGAGTGTCCCAAAATCTCCAATCTTTCTTTTATTCAACCCACAAATCATACTCATCAAATTATGTCTCAACATGTCGTGTCGTCTATGTGTCTGAGCCGAAACTCCTGCCAGGCTAATTTTGGGACCCTGAATATCCCTTGCCAAGCACCCACCTTGAAGGTTAGGCCTCGAGCGATTATTTTGAGCATTAGCTCCTGCCAGGCTAATTATGAGACCCTGAATATCCCCTGCCAGGCACCCACCCGTCGATGGACCCCGAATGTTCGCGCATCATTCACAAGTTCAAGCGTGTCGTTCGTAAAACATTGTGCAATTCGAAACTCAAACTTGTCATTTCAAAATTTCACAAATGCGGACAATTCCAAATTAGGAATTTTACTCATCATGATGTCATGCCTGAATTCCCACGCTAGCATTGTATATATATAATAAACTAATAATTAAAGCCCATGGAAAAGGGTCAAAGGCTTGGAAAAGTACGCAGGAAAATTCGGCCTTTTTACTGGTGGTCTATCAGTAGGTAACAAGGGGCTACCGGTAGGCTGGGCGTGCCTGACACGAAAAACAAAATAAATTCATATAATTGAGCTAAAAATAAACATTTTTATGGGTAATTCTGTACATTGGACATTAGTTTGATGAACTGTCAACTAAAAAAAATAAAAATTTAGCGAAAAGTAGGACTTTTTGACATGACAACACAATCCGAAAATGACACAACCCGAATATGACACGAAGATTTGATAAGTTGAAAAATATTGTGGGATTTTATAAATAAGATTGTGATATATAACACGAAACTGACACGAAATTACCCATTACCCACCCCCGAACGGGAAGCAGTGAACAAAAGTTTGTTTGGCAAGATTTCTACCGGTAGAAAAAGAATTAGTACCGGTAGGTAAGAAAAATTTATAATCCTACCGGTAGGGAACAAGTCCTATCAATACAAACGCAAGGCAGAGAGTACTTATGATCATGACAACAAAGTTCTACCGGTAGAGAAAAATATTCTACCGGTAGGAATCTGAAATTTTGACGATTTTTCATCAGATAACAGATTTTTGTCTAAACCAAACAACAACCATTACAAGCTCAAACAAAGCATGGAGATACTCAAATAGGACATAGGAGAACCCAAATAACATATGAAGAGAAGCAGAATTTCCTACCTCGAGTACCCAAACACAAATCGAAGAGATGGAGCAAGCCCTAGCTTCCGGAGTCCCAAACAAAGCAGAAATACACCAAACCGAGCCCTATCCAACGCGATACGAGCCCGGATACGCACATAGATGATGGAGTTGAGAGTGATTGTTGTGGGTTTTGGGTGATTAGGTGAGTTTTTGAGAGTTGAGAGGAGAAAAGGTGAGAGAGCCGAGAGAGATGAAATGAGAATGGAGAATAAATGAAAAAAAAGAAAACACTTCCCAGGTGCTATACACGACATACATATGCACACATGCACTAATTGCAAAAACACCCAAACTTTCCCAATCCCTTGCACCTTAGACCACTTTCAAGATATTTTCCTCATTTTCCTCACTTACAAACATTAAAATTAAATAAGAAAATTTACGGGTCTCTACAAGCGCTACTAGTGTACTATGTGACAAAAGAGTACCCATTAAATTAAAGAAAAAATTCTATGGAACTACCATCAGATCAACGATGCTTTACGTGACCTATTAAGAAATAACATGTGAACAAGTTGAGTGTAGCAGAAATGAAAATATTGAGATGGATGTGTGGTAAGACTAAACGAGACAGGATTAAAAATGAAATGGTTCTTAAGATGGAAGGTGTAACACCCATAGAAGAAAAGTTGAGGAAAAATAATCTAAGGTGGTTTAGGTATGTCTACCGTAGATCAGGAGATGCATTAGTTCAAAGAACAGATAGGATAGCTTTAGGTAGCAATGCCACAGGTAGGGGTAGACCTAAATTGACATTAGATGTTGTGGTGCGCAAAGATATGAGTATAGTAGGTTGTGTGAACAAGTGGCCATTGACAGAGCTTAATGGAGGAAAAACATTCATGTAACCGACCCCAAGTGATTGGGACATAAGGCTCGGCTTGGTTTGGTTTGGTTTGAGTTCGCCTATGACTTTTAAACGTATAGGACTGATCCTAAAGGGGTGACCCATCTAGAGAAAATTCCTGAATCCGCCACTGGGGGTAAGACGACGGCGGGGGGGGGGGGGGGGGGGGGGAGGGGGGGGTGGTGGTGGTGGTCGGACGGAGAGAGACAAAGAGAAAGAGAAAGAGAAAAAGAGAGTGTGAGAGGGGGATGGGGGAAGAGGGAGAGGGTGAGAGTATGATTAAAACCCTAGTGACTGAGAACAGCAACAATGGCGACGCAAGGCAGAATCTGTAGATGAAGCTCGATAAGCGACGACGCAAGTATCGATCGCTGGAAGATGGACAAGTTCGATCGTTGTTGGAACAAAGGCAAAATGTTCCTCTTTCTCCATGAACAAGCCGGTGAACTTCTCAAAGTCGGAGAGAGAACAGAGGATTGAGGGTGCTGAGAGAGAGAGAGAAATAATTCGGTTTTAATTTGGTTCTTATAGAAGATGGAAGACTGAAAAATTATGTGGATGAGAGAGCACCCCAAATTTCTCGTGTATCTATCCAACTCTCTCTCTCTCTCTCTCTCTCTCTCTCTCTCCAAAATCAACGCTTTGAATTTATTAGGGAGTTTCTAATTACAACTGCAAATTTATTGCATATAACCATTTTTAAGTAAGAAATATTCGGACAAAAATTTACCGGCCATCATCTTCCCCATCTACCTTGTTTGTTCAACAAAATGAAACTGCGGCAATGGCTGCCGAACAAATCTCACCTACACCTCTTCCCTTCTTCCTCTCTTTCCTCCTCCCCTCTCCTCTCTCTCTCTTCAGATTTCAGTCCTAAAAAAAACAGCCTCATATTCCTCATTTTCGACCGGAACAGAGAGTCCAGTCAGGGGCATCAACAAAAATCCGGTTGAGGAGTAGAAGGAGTAGTAGAGTAGTGAAGAGAATGTAGAGGAAAAGGAATTTGGTAATGAAAAGACGAGGCTTGATATGGTGGACGATCGATTTCATGGAATCTAGTAATGAAGAATGCATGTTGAATATGCGTTATGTACTAACAAATAACGCACCTTGGGAATGCGTTATTACTTTAACGCATTTTGAAAGTGCGCGAAGGACTGTTTTTAAAATATGTTTTCAAAAGATGGACAATATCGGATTTTGTATATGCGTGATTGCCTCAACGCATTTCGTATATGCGTGATTACCTTAACGCTTAATCTAAATGCCATTTTTGTATTCAAATGAGGCTACAAATTTCGTATTCAAATACTCGAAAAAATGTCACAATATTGAATTCTAATACTTGAATGAACCAATCACAAACCAATTCGTACCAAAATGCGTAAAATTTAAAAAAAAATTAAAGTTCAGGATTCGAACATTACCGCATAATAGAGTTCGTGATGGTGGGTCGCTAGTGGTGGTGGTGCGACAATTATGGAGTATTGCAGCTGGGAATGTGGCCGATGGTGGAGGTGGAGGATGGCCGGTGGTGGTGGTATAGACTGGCCGACGGTGGTGGTGGTGGAGGATGCTGGTGGTTATGGTGACGTGATATGGTGGTATTGGGCTCTGCTGTTTTTGCCGTAAAAGGGGGCGAATAAACAAGAGAGAGAAGGGGGGAAGTTCAAAATTTTGGGATTTAGATTTGGATTTTGGTATGGAAGGGCAAACTTGGAAGTTTAGGATTTTTTTTAGGATGTATGTAGCAAATTCTTAGAAGATTAGTGGATTTTATTTAGCAAGAATTGCATGCCGTAAAATTTGCAATTGTATTTAGAAACTCCCTTCAGAGGTCACCATCCAACTCTCTCTCCCCCCAATAAGTTGACCCATAAAAAATCAAACGAAACCCTACACAAAATGTCAAAACAATATACAAAATCAAGAACATAGAGGGAATTCCTCAAAAGTCTAGGAAGACACTTTGGTAATTCAGCCAAAATGGAAAAAATGACCCAATTGGCCACCAATTAAAAACAGCATTAGAAGGAGAAAATAAAAGCTATTGGAACTTGGAAGGGATAAAATGGAAAAAGAAAAAAACCACCCATACCCAAAACTGAGTTCTTGCAATGAGGAAATTCCTTACTACAATATGCAACCCCCAAAACTACGTCGTTTTGGGGGCTGCAAACTGTAGTCTTTTCCCTTCACTGCAGGGACTCGGACTTCCCCAAAACCGCTCTTTGAACCTCGGTTTAAACCAGATCAATCAAAAAACAAAAAAAAAACCTTCGTTTGAACCATATGATATCTCCATTCTAAGAAAATTTTCAGTGCCGAGTGGGCACCACTCGGCACATCCAAGCTGCCCAATGCGAATTTGGACGGCTCAAATTTGTAGAGAGAAAGAGAAGGGGTGAGAGGAGAGAGAATGTTTCAATCTGAACCGTCGAGTGCCGAGCAGGCACCACATGGGATATACTTGCTCGGCACTGAAAAATTTCTCATTATGCTCTTCTCCTCTTCCTCTCACTCTTGCTCTTCTTCAGTATGCCCCAAACCCACCCATCTCAACATAATCCTCATATTTTACACTGCCTCACCCCTCACTATCCCACCTTCAAAAGAAGAGAAGTGCCATTCAGAAGGAATTCACACATCACTATTGATGTGGTGTGTCATTTCCATTGGATGGATTGCACTCTTATTATGGTGGTCCAGCCCAAAATTTAGAATGGGCCCAAACATTCTTGGCCCATTTTATGATTTTTTAAAGTTAAAAAAGCCCCACCCCCTACTTTGTCAGTTACACGTCAAACACTTTAATCTTAGTTTTGGCTCTTGATAAATATAAAATGACCTCCCAAAGTCAGCCCAAACCAAAGGGCCCAGCACAGCCCAATGGGCATAGACCAGAGGCCCAATGAACATCTAGCACCAAGGGGTTAGGCCCAACCAAGCCTAGCTTAGATAGACTAGCCCAAGGAAGGGGTCAGCTCAAGAGCTCAGCTCATTGAAGAATACCAAGCTCAACTCACAAGGTGAGCTCCGCATATGTGACAACCATCAACCAGAAGCCAATTATACTATTGTGGCAGAAGTTTGTACAATCTTAGGGACTCATAGAGCAGCCGAACTCTTATCCCTTCTAGAATAGCCTAGGCCTTATCTTATCCCAAAGTATGAGACTACGAATCCTAAAGGATAGCTACGGAAGACCCATGCACCAAAAGGACTCTTAAGCCTAATAGGGATTAAAGAAGTCCTTGGTGAGGAGGACACTCCAACACCCATCTATTCCCATTTCATACGGATGAGACCCACGGGTCCCACTCCCAATGGGACTCCTCCCAAGATGCCTATATAAAGATCACACCTCTGTATCACAAAGGTATGCAAACAATACGCAATTAATACACAGTCAATTCTATTTAGCTAAGGCAAATCGACTGACTTAGGCATTAGAGGGGCGATGGCAATAGCCACGCCAGTGCCCATAGTTTACCGTTTCCATTTTGTAGGTCATTAGTCAAGCACGTCGGAGGACCGCTTCACCAGCTGTAGGACTTAGTGGGTAGACGAAGGACGTCATATCCGCAGGCACTCAAAACTGCTTCATCAGCTAGCGTCGTCTGTAGAAAATGAGAAATTATTCTTAATCCTTCTAATAAGCACCTGATATTACCATTGAGGGGCGCTAAGTCTCTAGTTTCGTTATTAATTTAATCGTTTTTACTTACTTTTGCATGTAGGGTTTGCTAGTTCTGTTTTGTAGGAAAATCACTCAATAAAGAAGTTTTAAGGCCTAAAGCGTATCAAAGACTTTCAAGCGCTCAAAGATGATCATGAACAAAGAGTTAGAGACCCAGAGGTGACCTAACGGCACAGAGATAAAGACAAGGATCGAAGAAGACAGAGCTGCTCCGTAAGAGGTCGGTACCGATACCCTACAATCTTTTCTATCGGTACCGACTGGCCTTCACGCCAGCCTTAGCGAGCTCGATACCGATACCTATCAATTTATTCTATCGGTACCGACCAGCCTAGCACAGCAGCTTAAGGTGTTTGCAATCAGTATCGAGGGCTTCGGAGGGAAATCTTTGAAGCATCTTCGGAATATTCAGTGCGCGAATCTTGGAGAATATAAAAGGCGTGATGTCACATTGTAAACACAGAGATTGTATTACATTTTTCTAGATCTAGGATAGATTTTGAATTACTTTTTGAATGTTCTTAGTATTCTTCATTTCTAGCCTTTAACTTTAATTTTCTGCTTTAAGTAATTTGTTTTTGCTACTTTAGCTTTCATTAAAGTTGTAGACAATCTTCCGATCTATCATAATCTCTAGTTTATTTCAAGTCTTGTTATTTCATTATGTTAGCTAGATTTTTGATTGTTTTTATCTCTCTAGATATGAGTGAGTAGTTTTCTAAGGGTGCGTTTGGTTGGATGGAATGAAATGTGAATAGAAATAGATTTGGAGGAATTGAGAATAGAATAATCATTCCCATTCTCATGTTTGGTTGTGCTTAGGAATAGTCATTCTCATCTCCAATGGAATAGTGTGGCAATAGTAATTTTTGGAGTGGCAATAACATTTTTTTTGAGTGGCAATAATAATTTTTGGTGTGGCAATAGTGAATGTTGGAGTGACATTAGTAATTTTGGTGTGACAAAGAAATGAAATAACAATTCCTTTACTAAGGTGAATAGTGATTCCATTTGGAATCATCATTCCATTATTCAATGGTGACCCAAACATCGGAATAAGTAAGTCATTGGAATGACTATTCCATTCCAATTTTGATTCCATCCAACCAAACATACCCTAAGGTTAGTCATGAGGTGATTAGCACCTCATGGCTCAGGTAAAATTATTTTTCTCGCCGTAAAGTTTGAATCTTTGGTTCGAAAATCGATGTGTAGTTCGGGTTTGTTTGTCAAATTGCTAAGGTGTTAACCTCTACGATCATGTGTAGGTAAGAGCAAGCCTACTTACCACACTTGATGCTTGGAGCTCTATCGCTCGAGGTGTTTGCCAAATGAATTCTAGAGCTAGCTTGGTAATCAAACCATGTATCTTCTGGGTTGAGGACCTTAATTGAGTACCTCAAACCAAGTAATAGGATGAGAAGAGTGATTGGACTCCAGTTGTGGGTGTTAGGATCTCCTAGACCTAGCCTTCTTTTTTATTCTAGTTAATTCGCAATTTAATTTAGCCTTTTAATTTCCACCACATAAAGTAAAACAAAGTTGGCTGTCTAAAGGCCGAAAACCCGTGCTTACATCTACAAATCCATCCAAGCCGTATTAAATATTACCTTGGGTACGACCCCGGTCTTCCGAATTATTATGCTTCAAATGATGTATTTGCCCTACGCTTGGGGTGATCATATTTCGATATATTGATGCAAACAAAGCATTTTTGGCGCCGTTGACGGGGATTATCTTATTATGGCTGTCTTGGAGGTTCGACAAACCACTGTAAGTATCCCGCTTTCATCTAGTAGTTTAGTGGTATGTTTGGTAGCTCATATTTAGCTTAGTGGATACCTCTAACCGATCTTCATATCATAACCTGAGGTGTAACGAAGCTAAGTTAAATACTAAGTCTTTTTTTTAAGTTATTGTAGTTTAGTTTAGTTAGCTTTTGTTGATTGCATTACTTAGCCGAGTTGGTAGCATAACCCCTTGCATATCTTGTTGCTGAGATGAGGTGGCGGCATAGCCCCTCTAGTCTGGTTTAATTAGTTAGTAGTTTGTGTATGCCTGTTTACTCTGAGTAGCAAGGAGGACTATGGCCTATTTTGCAAGGTGCTATGGAGGGTATGCAAAGCAATTTGATTGTTTAGTGTTACTTCCTATATTTTATGGCTTGGCCTCCGAAAATCCATTTTCGCATGTTGATGATCTTGAGAAAATTTTTGCTAACGATAAAAGGGCTATTTTACAAGTATTCCCAACGTCTTTGCGTGATGGTGCTCAAAATTGGTTTTATTCTTTGAGTCCAGGATCGACATGGCAAGAGATTACAGAACAATTTTTCAAAACTTTCTCTCCCTCATATGAGACTCATATGCTTTTACAAGAACTATCCCATTTCTATCAACAAGATGATGAGTCTTTTCGCAATATTGGGAGTAATTTAAATGTTCTGTATTCTCTTGATCGAGTTTTAATTGTGAGCTTGGCAGTCTTCTGGCTATCTTTTGCCATGGTTTAAATCCTAAAACATGTCAAGTTGATTTTATGTCCAATGATGAATTCCTGGATAAAAACGCTAAAGCGGGTTGGGATTATCTTGATAAATTAGCCCAAAAGCTCCAATTTTGTGAGTTGACTGAAAATTTTGAGGATTCCAACTCGGATGCCATGGAAGAGGAAATTAAGCCGAATATCTTGGTTAAACTGTTAGTTTAGATTGTGACAACTCCTCAGAGTCTGCATGGAGTGATGAGCCTATTGATGAAACTGAGGTCCAGAGTTCTCCTCTTGTGGATTCCCTTCTTTGTGATGATTTAAGGGAGAAACGCCTCATCGCTGAATTTGTCTCTCCCGATGTCCCGTATCTTGATCCTTCACTAGAGGAATTACTCCTTGCTCACAAGATGGACATGCTTGAAACGTCGAGCGTCTACTATGAGGATCCGTTGGAAAAACTTCTCCTTGCTATGGAAATGGATGGCGAGGTAGATTCCTTATACTCTTTGTTAGAAAAACAAGATGGAAAAACAAGATGCATTTGGGCATAATCTTGAGAAGTTACCAATCATAGAACTAATTGATTTTCTTGCTGTTGACGATTTTTTTGTGGTTTATCATCCTTATATTGTAAATTTTGTTAACAACTTGAAAATTAATTTAGTTTGGGCTATGCACATGGTAGAACTTAAGTTTTTAAAACGAATTCGGCAATTGCTTTACTCAAACTATCTTATCTTCTGGCATGGTCGAGTTCAATTCTTGGCAAAGAGTGTAGCATGTGGTGTTATGTTCATTATATTAGCTCTTAATGGCATGATAACTATTCGAAACCATCGTGTGGCTGAACATATTCTCTCTCTCTCTCTCTCTCTCTCTCTCTCTCTCTTCTTTTTCTCTTGACAGTCTAGTATAGCCATCCATTTCTTACCCCACCGGTAGAAATGGGAAGAAAAGTATGACTCATGCGATCGCGTGAAGATCGGGTAGTGTTCATTTATTTGTTTTGCATGTTTTTAAGTGTTCTTTATGTTTTTCTTTATTTTCTGTCTTTTAATTTTTTTTGGTTTGAAACCAGATAACACGGGCCGGTGTTTCTAATGTCAATTGTTCTGTGGAAAGTTTTTCTCTTAGGTCTTTAGCTGGATTTTTATGCTACCACACCAGCCTTGGTAGTTTGGGCCTAAAGCCGGGGTGAGTGAGGCATTCAGGGCCCTAAGCATGAGTGCGGCTAAGCACCGCAGTTGTTAGTCCGATAAAGCTTTGGATATGGCCCAGTGTGACTAACTGTGGTTTCGAGTTGGTAAACTGAAGGAGTAAACCCTGGAAGCATCTAATCTGACTGGAACGAAACATTGCCATAAAATCCTCCAACTTGGTCGAGATATTTAAGGGTTGACATTCCCCTTGGACGGTACATTTGCTCATTTTCCTCTCTTCGCTCTTGTTCTTCAAGGGCATAGCATTGCCTTAAGTTGGGGGGGAGAGGTTAGTTATGTATTTTGTGCTATGTGTTTCATTTTTGTGGAAAATTTGAAAAATTCAAAAACAACGGGAAATTGAAAAACCAAAAAAAAATGAGAAAATTCAAAAATTTTAAAAATTAATAAAGCTTTTTACTTGCAATCTTTCTTTTTGTCATAGGTTTTTAATTTTTTTCATGACTTGTTGTATGTTCAATAATTGTTTATTGGCTGTTGGATTGGATTTTCATTGTTGTATTTGGGCTTGTAGACCTTTTGGATTTGCTATGCTGTTTATTGTATATCTGGGCTTTTAGGCCCTTAGGTGTTGCATTGGGCTCATCCTGCCATGGTTCCAATTTTTGGTTGGATACATTTCCTCTCCCCCTTATAAAATGCTATTTTACCGTTTAAAAAAAAACAAGTTAGAAGCGTTTACACAGCACAAGTTCCTATCTACATGTCTTCATATACAGAGCATGTCCAAAAGGTACCACGCCACCACTTTTACTCTATGTGTCCTGTTGAAAAGTAATCATCGGTTTGCTCTCTTGTGATGAATCTATTTAGAGTTTCGACTTTCAATATTTTTCTAGAATTACTATTATGAGTTAGCTATCTTTCGGTCCTAGTCTTGCTCTTTTTGGATCTCAATTGAATTAGTTACGATTTATTTGGATTGAATTGAGGTTAAGCACTTTTAGAACATTATGTTGAGCATAAATAGGATCATTGAGCATTAATTGTCTTAACATATTCCCATTTGATTGAATGTTATAGGCAGTACGTACGAGTCAACCCGTGGATTGAGCGCTTGGGGCAACCACTTCTACGACGCACGTCTGGGTTCATTGGTTCAGTTCAGAAAATGTAATTAAACGTCTTTGGTCTGGTTGAGAAATCATAACGAAAACATCTTTGGTTCGGTTAAGAAATTACAGCACTAGTCATCTCTGGTTTACGTGGAAATTATTCTTGTTGAGTCTTGCTTGGCAAAGTAGTTGGATTATCATCTGCATTTATGTCTTGGCAAGGCATTTAATTTGTGGCTGTCCTTATGCATGAACCGCTGGGTACTACGAAAGCAATATTTGAGCTTACGTACTTTGCTATATTGTCCAAACAGCTTGGAAGTGTGGTGTGTGTGTTTTTTTCCCTGAAATTAACCACCATGATGTAAGTTGTAATTTCTTCAACAAGTTTTATACTCGATCAAGAACCTGATTCAATTTTTATTTTTGGGATGTACGACGACAACCAATGTAATCATTGATATTGAATCGGTTCACAACTATATGAACAGAGGCGGACCTAACAAGGGGCACGTGGGGTCATGTGTCCCCACTCAATTCAAAATTTTTTTTTTTCATTTTGTAATGAGCCTTAGTTAGGAACAAACATAGCTCTATAACAGGTAATTAAGCCAAGAGGCAAAAGCCCTTCACAAGTCGCGCATTGGCACAGTTGTCCGTCCTTTGCTCCCTCTCTCGCTCTCTATTTATGTGTATTACACCCACATATGGGTTTTTTTTTTTTGTAACTGGATGTCTGAGTCATTTTATGCACACCTCGACTAATTTCATTAGCCCACATATGGGCTTTTGATTGGATTTAAATAGACCATTAGCTTCAAAGTAATTTCTTTGTGATCATGTTTTTTGTTAATTAAATGAATTAGAAATTTCAATGTAATTTGATTGATTGATTTGGAGAGTTAGAGTGAGTTCACGCTACTGACTAAACGGTATTTTCGGTATTTAGTCCAAAAATACCTACTATTCAAGATAACTCACCTCCCTTAACTAAATGGATTAAATGGAATTATTTAGTATTTTTAGTAAAACAAGTGGTATTTTGACATTAGTTTAATATAACATAAATCAAAAATTTACAAAAATTTGACTCAAACTTAACAAATGTCATTTTTTAAAAAATAAAAACAAAAAAAATAAAATGCTCTTAAAACTTCAGGGGTTCCGGCTGTATAAAGTCAAATTATTGGCCTTGATTGATGTGCAGCTCCTCATTGATAAACCACCGATCAAGTCTAGTCTACTAGGGCTTAAACGAGAGCAGCCACAAGTCCACAACTCCTCCCATCGTTCTAAACCGCCACTGACTGAATCTCTCCGTCTTCTACGCCGATCTTCCTCCACCGATTCCGGCGACTCCGACTCCGGCAGCCACCACTCCTCTCTCTCTCGTTAGTTCCTCTCTCTCTCTCGTTATGGAATTAGCTTTTGTTATATTGCTGCTATTGGTAAAATATGTCATACATATCTAATAATGAAGCATGCCAAAAATGTAAAAATATACATATACGATGTTCTACAGCGCCTAGGCGCCAACTAATCGGCCGCCAAGCCGCCGAGTGCCTAGGCGTGGAATAGGCGCCGATTAGTTGGCTGCCTAATTTAGGCGTTAGACTACCAGCTAGTGCCTAGGAAGGTACTCGTCGGCCTAGGGGCCGACTTTTGAAACACCCATACAAATTCGCCGCGTCCGTACCCTTCTTTTTTTCTTTTTCTTTTTTGGTTTTTTCGCATCCTGCACCCCGCACCCGTGTTTCATAGATGAGGGAAGTGAATTTCCGTTGTTGACTTTTGTCCCATAACTAGGTTTCTTTTGAGCCACAAAGTTGGAAGGTGTTTGTCTCAGTCCTTTCAATATGTTGGTTTTGATAGCTTAAAACGTTTCTCATGCACAGTGGAAGCAGTTTTAGTTTTCTGCTTGTGTAGGTTGTGTGATTTTTTTTCCTAAGAAGTCTACAGACACAATTCTGGACAACTGCGTCTGGAGCATTGCTCTAAATTTCCAGCAAGGAAAAGGAAAGGAAAACGAGAAACTATTATTATATTTTACTCTAGGATACTTATTGATGTCTGAACTTCCAAACCAGTGACGACTCATGCGTCATTCTTGTAGCTTATTTGCAGAAACCTTTGTGGTTTGCTCCCGTAATCTTTTTGCTAAACAGACATAATTTGGTTATATGATTTCAATTCTTGAGTTGTTCTGGGTTTAATATCGATGTAGTAGGTTTAATGTATAAACTGGTGAGGGTCGTCATTAGTTTATTCATGGTACATGTTTGACGACCTTGATTTACTTTCGTGATTTTTTCTATTTGTGGAGCAGGTTGGGCATTTTTGATAGGTGCATGAAATGATGGCCATTGCAGTTTCTATCATTTGAATAACTCTGTCTGGATTCGCCTTGGAAGCATATTTATGCCAAGTATGGAAACTGAAAAGTCAAACATTTCGCAAGCTGAAGAAATTAAATTTTTGGCGAATGAAGCATTCAAAGGTAACAATAACTATGCTTTCAGACACTCACTAATTTTCAATCTAGAAGTTTTTTCCCCTTCTGAAAAGCGTGTCATAGGTTCAACAATCAACCTTCTTTTGTATACACATGGCAAAGCTATGCTTCCTTTGTCTTCTTCAACTATGCTGACCAGGTTCTTTTTCCCCTCTACAGCGCACAAATTTTCTCAAGCTATTGCTCTGTACTCTCAAGCAATTGAACTGAATAGTCAAAGCGCAGTATACTGGGCAAACCGTGCATTTGCTCACACTAAACTTGAGGAGTATGGTAGTGCACTGCTGGATGCATCGGAGGCTATTAAAATTGATCCCAAATATTCAAAGGCATGCTTTGCAATCTCTGAAGTTTTTGTGGTGCTTGTGCTTTTAAAGTTCTGAGATGTCTTAATGTTTGTTATTATTAATTACAGGGATATTACAGGCGAGGTGCAGCGTATCTTGCAATGGGAAAGTTCAAAGAAGCACTAAAGGATTTTCAACAGGTTTGTTCATTACCATGCACATCTGTGATTTTGTGGAGAAGAAATAGTTGTGCTATTAATGTTTTGAAGCGTCAGTGCTCAATCATAAGAGATAATACGACAATAAGTTTACTTTGTCAAGTTTAACAAGAAGCTCAATTAGTTGGGTTTTCTCTCTAGGTCTTGTGATTGGCATGAATCCTAGCCTTGCAGTATTGTTTGGATTCCGTCTCCCAGTGAATCATTCTAATCCATCACTTGTAAGAACTGAAAGAACAGAATTTCTATGTAATTGCATGTCGGTAGTGAAGCTTTTCCCTCCACCCTCAATGTCAGTACTTTTCTTGTATATGGAGTTGTCCGTGTGTGCTTGTACATTTAATTACACAAGGGCGGTTGCTTTGAAGTTCTTAATTTCGTTCATGGTTTGGCTGTCTGGGTTGACATATTGTCTTTTGCGGAGGAAATTTGATCTGTTGGTTTTATTGGAGAAGTTTTTACGGTTGGCCCAAGTTATTCTTCTTCCCATTAGAATCATTTGACCGCATCTACCTATAAGATGGAGATTTCATGCTGCTATGCAGATGAGTTTACAGTTCAAAATGCAGTGGCCTGATCAGGAAAAAGTTCAGATGTAATATTTTTTAGTCAGGTTGAAGCAGCAGTTGAGATTGATTATGAAGGTCAGTTATATCTTGAAAAGATTGGTAAGACTCTCTGGCATAAATTTTTTTTCCAATGACAAGCGGACCAAGTCATTATAATTACTGTCTTGTTGAAGTGGTAAGGAAGATGGACGAGTTTGCAATTGTGATAAACAAAGGGGTAGACATTACACCAAAGGTACTGACCTTTTGAATATCAAACCAAAGAAATCGAGCAACTAGGCCTCTAGAATGGAAAAGGAAAAGTCTTAAATGCTTTGCAGTTAGATGAGTATGGTTTGGGTGCTCGGTTAAGAAGAATAGAAAGGCTACTAAAAGCCATGTCATGATGTCAGTGCTTAATTCAGTTTCATGGAAGTTTTAACACGGCAAGCGCCTCTGGATGTTACATCTACTGAATTAAGCAAGGCTAGAGGAGGTAGATGGAAATGATGTCAGCCAAGGGAAAAGAACCTTTTGCTGAGTTGGCACCTTGTTGATGCTTTCCTGTTGTTTGGGTTTGGTGGTTTTGTTGGCTTGTAATATAGGGTTATGGGGTTGTCCTTTGCTCTCATACTTTTATTTAAACTATTTACTTTTATCGGTCTCCTCATCTGATTGTATTTTGGTTGTGGTCCCTCGAGCCTCAGCACAATCTTTAATTAAACATTAAATTTATTGCTTATTAAAGAATTGCTATATATGTGAAATGTGATTCTGCCTCCTAAATGGGATTCTATGTCGGCCATTAAGTATTTTGTTCATCTTTTTTGATTTATTGCATTATCACTGACAAAAAGGCCAGGATTAATAAGGTGAAGGAAGCAATTTTTGATGGTGACTCTGTGCTCCTATTGGGATATCTGGATTGGAAAGAAGACCTTTGAATATTTTCATGTTAGATGGAAAATGATGCAATATTTTTGCTGCTGACTTTGTGCTTGTATTGTACTCAATTCCATTTGAATGATGCTTCTTATTGTGTCCATCACTTTCATATCATCTAAACCATAGCCACCCTGCACTTCGAGTTGCTCTGGCCCCCTCCTTCCTGTCACGACTTTAGGCATGCTCTTCCGCCAGTTTACTCTTTATGCAATTAGCGAATGTCCATCCTTTTCCCTTCTGGAGCAATATATGCACCTTCCTGCATTTCTTCCTTGCCTCAAATTTTTGGCAGTGTGCTAACAAATATTTCACTTACTTAGGTCAAGAAAATCTGTCCAAATGATCCTGATGCTGCTAAGAAATTGAGAGAATGCGAGAAAGCTGTGTTAAAGCTCAAATTTGAGGAAGCAATTTCTGTACCGGAGTCTGAAAGGCGTTCAGTAGCTGATTTTATTGATTATCAATCGATAGGTAATATTCCTATCATTTACTTTTGTGTAAGTCCTGAATTGATCTGTTTAAACCTGCATTCTTTTTCGTTTTCAGTTTCAGAAATTTGTTTAGTTACTGAGTTATTTTGATGAATTCTCTATTATTGTGATTGTTATAGAAATATATTGCTTGCCATCCCTTGATAGAATGTGTAAGAGGCTTGCTATGCTAAGATACAACCGAAAATAGTAGGGCTAAACGAAACATGAAGACGGGTGGAAGTAGTTTGTGTCAAAATTGGACCGACTCTTTTTTTATGTCAAGTTGTCAACACTCAAAATAGGCTAGTGTGGCACAATATCCTGTAACTTGGGCTACTTTGTAAATTGTTAGGGTAGGTGGGCCGTGTAATTAGTGAATTGCCTCAAACCATAGATGGTTGAAATGAATTTTTCCCTTACTAAAGTGGGGATTTTCTTTAGCTGGGGCTCTGAAGATGGAACCGTGGCTCGGGCGCTGATTCTCAAAGCTGCTGTTGTGACTACTGTTATCGGTGTCATGGAATTTTTTTTCTTAGTACTTGGCAGTGCCAGTAGTCAATTGTTGCATAAAGGTTGGTGCAATATTGAAGATGAGTGTGTACAGGGGCTAAGAGAAGATCACCCACATTCAAAATGATTCTAACATGTTACGGAAGAGTTTTTGTTTGTATCTTGATAAATTTGTATTTTCTTCTTCTTTTTTTGTTGTGTTATTTCCTCTGCGATTTCTGGTCTTAATTTTGATAGTCTTTTTCCGTGGTCAATAGTGAAGCTGTAAAAGGGGGGCACCCGCCTTTGGTTTCTCTTAAGCTAAGCAATGTGTCAGCTTGGTCAGGAATTGTAGATTCTGAGATGGCTTAATGTTCCATATATAAATAAGAGATGACTTCAATTTCTAGGCTGCAAATTTTAGGTTAGGAGTGGGCCCTGCAAAAAAGTGGTTTGGGCACACCTTGTCCGAGAGTTCTCAATTTGAAGATTTTTATAAACTGTATTAATTATGCTATACAACAAACTTATGCTCCCAAACAAACCAAGTAACTTTATACTTTTGTGGTTGATGGTTAAAGCGATCATAATATAATTTTCCTTATTTTTTATCATTTTAGGGACAGCCCCAGACTCATCGTATTTTTCCACCCGAGTGGCTGCTGTTGCAGCAGCTATAGTAGTGGTGGCTGTAATGCTGGTAATGGTGGGGCCAAAAGCAGCCGCAGGGGCGGCGGCAGGAGTGGCAACTGTATTGGTCACGGGGACATGGTTTGCTGGAGGCAGTGGTGGTGTCCTTAGCAAGACTCGTACATTGGACCTAGGTTTGACTTTTTTAAGAGTAATTGAAGTAATGAAGAAATTATAGAATCCGTCGTAATTTGTGAAAGTTGTAACTTTTTAATGCAGACATATAAGAAGAAGAATCATTTACCACGATCAATTCTCAACCTGCATACAAAACTATTCCTTGGGTTAGGTGCTCTTGAGTATTTATTATTAGAAAAATAGGTAGATACCTTGACAATAACACCATCGTCAACTAAGGATCTTAATGGGTTGATGGATGAGCTGAGAAATTAGATTTGTTGTTTTGAGGTATAATAAACGAAGATATATATAATTTTTCGTATGTCTGTTAGAATATCTTATCTGAATGATGCTTTGAAAAGTTTATATCTTCTTAGCCTTCTAGCTCGTCTTCCTTTTTCTTCTGAAAGAACTTCACCTGATTAATTAGATGGAGTTGTCATCTTCCATGTGAGCAGCTCTAAAAAAATCAGGAAACTTCATTTTTGGTTGCTTTATGGTATTTATTTGCACATGGGTGTTTCCTTCTTCTAATGAATTCAGTTCAAAGGAACAATACACAAAGCAGAGAAAAACATACAAGGGAAGTTTCCAAAAAATATTTACTAATACAGTTGACATAGTTTTGATGCATCATTTATTATTTTCGGTGCAAAGTTCTATGTTATATGATATGTGAATTAGTTACTTCTTTGTGGCGTTTTGTTGTCCAAGTCAGACATATTCTGCATATTCATGTCATAAATGTGTTGGTAATACGCATTCCACACCAATGTCATTCTTGTTCTTGTTCTTAAGATGGAGCCCTATCTAGGAGGCCATGTTGTTATGAAGGTAGTGGAGACCACGTTAGAAACATTGACATGCATGCTCTTTTCGAAATTTGATGCATCCCCCATAATCTATTGTTGTTTGAGTCACGATAGTGTCCTCGTGGAACCAAGTTGCCTGTGAATAAAGCTTTACACTGGCTACTCATTCTCAAGTTATGGGTACCGAAACTTTGATTCCAACATTGGTACATTTGGAGCTTCATGCTGGAGTCAGATTCACTCTCTCTCAGATGATTTTGTATCCACCTTTCCTTGATTTTTTTTTCCCCTTTATCTGTCTGTAATCTCCATTTGGAAAGCACTTCAGACATTGTATTGACTTTATTTCACTAGGGTGGGGTGATAGTGCCAGTATAAACGTTACCAGGCTTAATAGAGAATTCAAGGTTGGGAGACGTGCCAGCCCTGTGATTTTCGTTTATATTTCTTGGTATCTTGAGTAGTTTCCTATTCATATTTTGATCATTCGTATTTCATATTCCCTGCACACGTATTAAGTGTGTTCAGTACTCGCCGTGTTTGTGCATTGTATCACATCTGACATCTCTATTGTTTACACATGTCAATAGTTCAAGATTTGCATGTGAGGGCCGATATGCTATTTAGTTTGTTTCTGGGCCTAATCAAACTGCATTTGTTTTATGGCAAAGGAATGGAAAAGGACAAAATTAACAGTAATATGCAAGCAAAACTGTTTTCAGTCACCCAGTAATTTTTCCCCACTTTTGACTGTAGAGGTGGAACCACAGTATTCTGGTGCAAGAATAGAGGGAGATGTTGTAACCATAGATTTTGTGAAGAAAATGATGGATGACTTCAAAAATCAGAAGTCTTTACACAGACGGTATGTATCAGAAACTAGACTGATTATATATAGTTACATGTTGATACTTTACTGTTTGGTTGTTTTGCTCTAAATCTTGGTGTTTTAAATGGCATGTTGTAGATATGCATGCCAGATTGTCTTACAAATGAGGGATATGCTGCGGGCATTGCCTTCTCTTGTTGATATAAACATTCCAAATGGAAAGCATTTCACTGTTTGTGGTGATGTACATGGTCAGGTAACTATTTTACATAATGTTACGATTATGTTAATCCCTTGGAGCAAGTGCAAAACATAAGTTCCAGAAAAAACTTCTGTTAGGTCTTGAACTGTATTGGAGCTTTTATAAATGCACGATCAATCTTGAAACACTGGAAAAAAGAGCAGAGCTGGCATTCGTGAGGTGCTCAGTTAAGGCTCTATTGGCCGTTCTTCTCCTTTTGATATTTGTTTGCAAATGAATAATGAGATCAGGGGACAAGCCTTTATTGGAAAAAGAAGTGAAAGGAAACAGAAGAACCAGCTATATAACTGCACAAGTATCTAAAACCTCTACGAATCCTCAAAAGTGGTCAAGAATCGGTTTCTCATACATTCAACTTAAAATGCACTTTCCCAAAAGTTGCCTTACCCATTGCAAGAGTTACGTTCCTCTCTCTCTAGATAATCAACGACATTGTCAATTATCGTCTCAGGTAACCAAATGCTATGTCTTCTTCCTCTTTTCCTCACTCTAACCTTCGCCAATTACAAATAGATTTTCTGAACCAAAAGGAATTTTCCCCACCCAAGCAAAGATAGTACTTAAGTCCAAAATTCTGTTGCCATCTGTTTGTGGATTTTTACATGTTTCACCGCTTCATCATCTTGTTTACACCTACTAGACCAATTCACAATTGCCCTTCTCCTTTAGATCAGGTTAAAAGTTCAGATTTTCACTTGAGTTGCCAACTTCCCCAAAAATACCACCAGGGGAGGAAGGCCTTAGTACCTAGTTTTCCCCCCATAAAAGCGAGTAAAAGAGTAACTACGACTTGCAATCAAAGCAACCCAAAAAGGTTTTACCTCTAAGTGCCTTGATCTGGATAACCTCCATTCCAAAGAACATTCCCCTACCCTAATATCTGGCATTCCATAAATCTGCTCAAGGTGCCCAGCCAACTTAGCCATCTCGCAGTCTTGTATCCCTTACTGCTGAAAAGGGTAAATGATACAAAGTTGATTATCACTTTGCAAAATGCTGCAGTTCTCACTTTACCTCCGGATCTGCCGGACCAGCCAAACACTGCTGCTGCCTGCTTCCCCATCCTTTTGGAAAGCCCAATCCATTATCCACCACACCCAAACAAAGCCAAAAATCACCCTTGCATATTCTTGTCATTTTACAGAGAATGAACCGGTTGAGAGAGAAATTCTTATTTCATTTGCAGAGATGGCACCAACTAACATTTATCTTACTAGCGGGCGAAGCTTTATGCCCCAACCAAGGTACAAAGCTTATGTAAATAGTGCAATCTTACATAGGGGCTAAAATTGACCAAACACCTTGCCAAGGAATCCTTGTCCACCCATCCCCCACTTGGCCCCTGTTAACCAATTCGCATCTAACCTCTCACTCCGCAATCCAATCACAAAAAGGAGTTTTTGTGGTGGTTCAATTGAAGATTTGCTGAATCAAGGTGAGCCTATAATTGTTTGACAAAGAAAATAACAAAGAACATTGTACAACCGTATTGCATTCAGGCCTTAACATTAAATCTGTTTCAAAAGAATACTTGTTTGGCCTTTTCTCTCCCTATGCTGTCTGATTATGCTGCTGAGTCATTGCCCATTCTAAATTCTTCTCTGTTTTGGTTGCAGTTTTATGATCTGTTGAATATTTTTGAGCTCAATGGACTTCCTTCAGAAGACAACCCGTACCTGTTTAATGGTGACTTTGTTGATAGAGGATCCTTCTCTCTTGAGGTCATACTTACGTTGTTCGCATTTAAATGCATGTCCCCATCAGGTAAGCGTGATAATATTCATGTTCTTTTTCTTGATGAGAGGAATGAGCAATAACTGACAAGAGAGTTACATGTGAGGATAAGATTGTCTTCATGTAAGTAATGTAAAATTCAAATGTTGCATTGTATTGTATTAACATATTTCTAAAATTTTCAGCTATATATCTCTCTCGAGGAAACCATGAGAGCAAGAGTATGAATAAGATATATGGTTTCGAGGGTGAAGTCAAGTCCAAGTTGAGCGAGATATTCGTGGAACTCTTTGCCGAAGTGTTCTGTTGTTTACCTTTGGCCCATGTATTAAATGAGAAAGTTTTCGTAGTGCATGGTGGTCTTTTCAGTGTTGATGGTGTAAAGCTCTCCGATATTAGAGCAATTGATCGGTTTTGTGAGCCGCCGGAGGAAGGTATAGCTTCACATGCTGACTTGTATATGTTTCTTTTATGGAACTTAAATTGTTCTTGATTCTCTTTGCCAAAACTTTATGCAGTAGTTACTGCTATTCTGAAAGATTATAGCCAGATACTCCCTCCATCCCAATTTATTTGTCCAATTGTCGAAATTTGTGTCTTTCAAAAATATACTTATATCTTACATTTTATAATGTTTTTTTTTATTTATGATTTTGAAGATTTTCTATAATAAAACTAATTTGAGATCTATCAAACAAGATCCATATTGGATAATAAAACCATTACGAATTGAAAATTATATACAATTCTTTGAGAGGTCAACGCTCACAAAAAGTCAAAAGGGGACAAACAAACTGGGATGGAGGAAGTAATACTTTTTTGCTAGAAATTGAAGCTTAACGAATGGAATTTGTTTTTCGTAATTAATAATAAGTTTTATCTTGTGTAATGTTTGTTAAAGCATCCAACTCAAAACCAATTGTCTATGAGTCGAGAGGCCGTCCAAGCTCATATATTAGTTTTAGAGGTTATAATTAACTAATGTGGGACAAACTCTAACACTCCCCCGCACGTGTGACTCCCGACTTGCACATGGAGAGGTAAACCAATGACCCACGTGGATCACAATAAACAATGGTGCACTTATGGCACAAACAGGGGAACAATGAGCCTTGCCCAAAATTCTTCGAAGCCCTAGATCGGATACCATGTTAAAGCATCCAATTCAAAACCAATTGGCTATGAGTAGAGAAGCCACCCAAGCTCACATACTAGTTTTGGAGGATATAATTAACCAATGAGGGACAAACTCCAACAATGTTGAATATCACCCTGCAGTTTCTGATAATTGTTTTCTCTTTGTTAAATGCTGAAATATCTTCTTGTGCTATACGTTGTAGGATTCTTATTAGGTTTAAAGCATGTCTAGTTTCATGTGGGTTCCTATGGTCTTAGACTCTTATGTTTATTTTCAGGTTTAATGTGTGAACTGTTGTGGAGTGATCCACAACCTCAGCCTGGAAGAGGTCCTAGCAAGAGGGGTGTTGGTCTTTCTTTTGGTGCAGACGTAACAAAAAGATTTTTGCAGGAAAACAACCTAGGTACTCGTCTGACAGTTTTGATGCTTTTCATGGTGTCAATCCTATTAGTGACGTACATTTATACATCTGATTCAATTATCAGATTTAGTTGTGCGATCTCACGAAGTGAAGGATGAAGGCTATGAGATTGAGCATGATGGCAAACTCATTACTGTGTTTTCTGCACCAAACTATTGTGATCAGGTATTTAATCAGGATCTCTTCCTAAACACTTGTCCGTTTTACCTTCTTAGATTATACCACTTTTGTTTGCAAGGTTCATCAAGATCATGTCCTTCAGAATTTACCTCAGGACAGGCCAATTATTGGGTACTTCCGGAGTACCACGTGGCATTGCTATGTGGTACTCCCCACAAATAAATGATCGCCACCACATATTGTGGGTCACTCCTTATCTCCCAACAACTCAGCAAAAGTGAGTAATAATGTCCCTATCGCATAAGTTGTCGCCACGTAAATGGTTAGGAGTACCATGCAGGCAACGCCATGGGTACTCCGAGAACGCTGAATAATTACTCAGACAAGCCATATGTATTCGTCAACTATATTTCATGTTTTCTTTAGACAACAGATCTTCACCTCTCATGTTTCCGTTAGATAACAGATATACTTTTATAATCTGTGCATAAGTCAGAGGAAGGTGGAGCCATAGTTGTCAAGGGTGAAAGGCGCAGTGAGGCACAAAGTCCTGTTGGGCCAGAGGCAAGAGGTGCACCTATGCGAAAACATAGGAAAAATAGCATACACTCTTTGAATTCCCAAAACTTTTTCTACATGTAAAGCTACAAACATTAAAGAATTATTTTTGAAAAATTCGAACTTATATATTTAAATTAAATTATTTCTGAAAAGAAAGCTAATTCTAAAAACTTAAAAATAATCCTCTTCCTATCCAGTGTGTTGTGTTATGTACAGGACCATATGTATTATGTAGTTTACATATACGTATGAAGAGAGAGAGAGAGAGAGAGAGAGAGAGAAGAGAGGGGAGAAGAATACCTTGACTGAGAGAGACTCCTAAGAGGAGACGATGAGCGCGTTGTTTTTTGTGCCTTGTCGCCTTTCTGTGCCTAGCCTGCGCCTTGTTTAAGTCACCTCGCCGGTGATGCAAGGTGCTTAGGAGGGGGGGGGGGGGGGGGGGGGGGGGGGGGGGGGGGGGGGGGGGGTGGGGTGTTTGGTTGTGGGGGCGCATTTCTGTGCGGGAGTGTATATTTGGCAAGTTAAAATTTGTATTCCAAATAAGGGTGAAGGACAAGAACAAACAGGGTCTGAGGTTTGACTTTGTTGTTTTTTCTTTTTTCCCGAATTGGTTCTCTCTCTAATCTTAGAAGGTCCGTATTTATTTGTTGCCTATTAGGTCATTGATCTTGGTTGTTTTTTCTTTTAACCTAAAACATGATATGCCATAAATTACTTTGTTAGACCTTGTTATTTTAACATAACCTTCAGATACTCGCAAATTTAGTAAATATTTTGGGAACGTTACAATCAAATAGTAAAGGAGACCATATGGAGGTATTCTCTGTTGGGATAGTAAAGGTAATCTCTATCCAACAATTCTGACATAATAGAGATAGAATGCAAGAATTTCGAAGCTGGTATTGTTGTTTTTACTTTTAGAAATACCTGCTGTGTGCACATTCACCTTCATGTTTTAGCCCAGGTCTCTCTCTCTCTCTCTCTCTCTCTCTCTCTCTCTCTCTCTCTCAAAGTATAGATAGACTAGTGCTTGCCCGTGCCTACAGCACTACTCACCTTTTGATCGCATTTTTGTAATATATTTATAATAGTGTGGGTGTTTTCTTAAGAGAGTTTGAGAGCACACAAATGAATCTCACCCCTTCAACTTGTGTTTGTGTTTGTTTTATTAAGTAGATATGTTATCAGTCCTGTATTTTGTGTCACATCTCCAGAATGGTTAATTATTGGTTTGTGGCAGGTCCCTTGGCGTAATACTAAATGTTTGACTTTTTCTGCGTTTTTTTAAAGTTCTCTTTGCTTTGAGTATGCTGCAGATGGGTAACAAGGGTGCCTTTATTCGTTTCGAAGCTCCTGATCTGAAGCCAAATATTGTTACTTTTTCATCTGTGGTCAGTAGCTTCTGTTTACCAGTACCTTCTCTAATTTTAATCGTTGATTATCTGTGCACCTGTTTCCAACTTTCCAGAATTAATTGATTAAGCATAGAGGTTTTTTTATTCCCTTTCTTTCTGTAAATTTTCTTGTGTGAATTTGCAGCCACATCCTGATGTCAAGCCAATGGCATATGCCAACAACTTCCTCCGAATGTTCTCGTAGTTTGGGTTCATCCCATTGCTCTCTTATTGCCCAAATGGAAAGCAGCAGGATGAAGAGTGGTATCGCTGGAAACGTGCAAATTACCCCTGTGCAATCGTAGTTTTCATTTTTTGTTTCCTCAATGCCCAATTGCTTGGGCAATTTTGTTTTTTTGGCCCTGTGCTGTGGATCAGAAGTCCAGGTTTAGGTGTAAAAGAAGTATGAACCATGGTGCGTGTAACATGTTTTTGCCATTTTCCCATTGGTAATTTAACTTATTTCGTTGTTCCTGAGCTTAATACAAACAGTTCAACTTGAATATCCACAGTTTTAAGCACGATAGGGATTTGTGGAAATATAATCTATTAAACATGTTCTCTTCAGATGTCAGTGGATCCATAAGGTGTGGAATATCAATCTCCTCCCATTCAGCTTTCCCACCCACCCCATTATATCTGCTCCCCCATGGTTTGACAACCTCGTCTCCTCCTATTGGTGTGGTGGTTGCTCTCTTGCTCTGATTTCCCAGACTGGCTGGTCTATTTGGAAGATGTGACTGGTTTTCTCTTTTCCCTAGCTTCCCCTGAGTCTTTACCCTGGAATCGGCCATGACTTTTGAAGGCCAATTGAATCCCAAGGCGAACCATCTCTTTGAGGATAGTAATACCTCTCAGTGGCAATGTCCTCCCATTGGCTCCTGGAAGTTACGATGCCTTTACTGTTATTGCTCGTGATTTGGAAGGATCTGTAGTGGAGATTAACTATCGCAGAATTTCAGTGAGGTGGGTGCCGATGACCGCACTATCAATGTGTCATCATTTTGATCTCTCTTTTTTTTTAAACACAAAAGGGTAAGAGTAATTTCACTTACCATTGCTTTAAATTGCACAACATGTTTATGTGACACCATTTTGTATGTTAATGGTGTGAATTGTTTGATTTCTATTTTCAGTCTCAACACAAACCAAGTAATCTCGTGTATGCATGTTGTTCAATAATTGTAGCGCATATTGTGTTCATGGGTGTTGCTGTTCAAAGAAAAAGGAATTGTCGTGTTCGCAAGTTCTTTGACCATGTTTTGATTTTTGTGATTATCAATGTTGTATTATATCCCCCCCATCTCAATTTTTGTTTCGGGATTTCAATTTTTTAAGGATGAAATTAAATAGGCATCCTATCTACTAGACTTATTTAGGTGTTCATCCTAAGGGTTTTAAAAACTTATGTTCTCATCTTCAAACTACATTGTTGCCCCATTATGTCCCTAGTATATATTGATAAAGATATTTATATATATATATATATATATTATTTTCATTTACCTTAATAATATCCATGGTCGTATCCAAGGGCCCAAAAATCCGGGATGATGCAATCCCATTGAACCAAATCTGTTCCTCTTTACTCGCCCAAAAATTAACTTCCTATATCTCAAAATTATAGGCTACAGTACTCTCTCCACTCTCTCATGGAGAATGAGGAAAAGGGAGGACTGATTGCCCCAGACAAATTCTATTCGTCCTCTTGTGCTTCTCCCTTAATAACATCTTCTCTCTCATCGCTTCCGGCCAAAACCCGCTACCCTCTCCTCCGATGCCACATCTTTTTTGGATCTGTCGTCTCAATCGTCGTCCGTGCCGCCAATGAAGTCACCGACGAGTTCGGACACAATGACTATGGTTGAAATCTTTTTATTTTTCAAGAATACCCTTCTTTTTTTTGTATTAAATGGGGGTGCATATTCTCTAATGTACAATTTTTTTCTTTTGGAGAGAAATGGCGTTAGTAGAACTTTCGGAGTCAATTTCAGATTTGACAAACAATTTGGGACATCAAAAAGGAAACAAACAAAGTGAGACAGATAGAGTACAAATTCTGTTCCGGATGTAATTGACATGGACAATGTTACTCACACAACAATTCAAATATAATAACCCATACACATAACCTCTCACATACATACGAGACCCACACATAGTAACGTGTGTAGAGCCGAGGTTGTGTTTGGTGTTGTGTTTGGATTGTTGTGTGAGTGACATTTTTGAATTGACATCTATAAACCGGAGTGCAATTTTGAACATTACACTCGTTCTTATTGGTTGAAATGGTGTGGGCGCTACCATAAAATGATATCATGTTTAACATGCAATATATTTTTTGGTAAGGTGGAGTCCACGCCATCTCAACCAATATGAAGGAGGATAATGTTCACCTTAAGTGGAGGGTGAATAAAACTAAACTCCATAAACCGGCTTACAGTCGATTGGGCTGCAAAAAACCTCCAGTATCCGGTTCGTGGAAACCCATTGAACCGTTAAAACAAATACTCCAGATTCCAGAACCACATCCGTCCGATCCGACCGGCCATGTTAATCTTTGAGAGTATGCCAAACAGTCCACCGTAACGTTAAACCGGTTCAACCGGGTACGGAAAGAAATATGAACCGGACTTTATTTGAGGGCAATTTCTTACACTTGTGATCCTGAACTACTGCTTTGGAGAAACAGTCCGATTGCTCGAAGATTGTTCTCTCCCTTCCCCCAAAAGAACAATCGAAGATTTTCACGTCCCCGGGTCTCTCTCTCTCTCTCTCTCTCTCTCTCTCCAGATATATTTGTACGTATATTTAGCCGTGTTTTGAATGCCGTGTTAGGTTCTTCTATGGTTTCATCGTGCTGCCCTAGTCTCTCTCACATTATTTTCAAATTGAAGCCGATAACAATTTAGGGTTTTGTGAATATGATTTGTGGTGATAGTTATTCTCTGTTTCCTTGTGATTTCTAGCCTTGGGAACTTAGAAGGAGACGGTAGTTGTTGTGGATTAAGTGTCTCAAGTGAAAGTTAATGTTATTTGTTTCTTCTGTGTTAAGGGTTTCATGATTTGGAGTTTTTTCCTCAACTGTGTGTGTGTAATGTGCCTAGAAAAGCCATTAGTTTTTGGTCTTAAACGGTTAAATAGGAGAGAGAAAACGACACTGGTATATAGGCTGACCGGGCGCATTTAGTAGGGCGCCATAAAACCATTTACATGGAGCAGAAATGTGTACACAAGAAAGAGAAACTACTACTGTTTTGTTTGGAATGTCTAAAAAACCCCGGCCTTTTGGCTTTTTTGTTGGAAAAACAAGCTAAAAAATTATAGTTCTCAGTGCAGTTGTTTGGAGTATTTTCGTCTAGCTTTTTAAACGTCTGGTGTTCTGAGAAAGAAACGGCGGGCAAAAAGCTGGCTTTTAGAAAGTTTTTGTGATATTTTCATGGCTTTTTGGCTAAAACAGGCAAAGATGTGAGGCTTTTAATGCTGATAATGCCAAAAGGCTTACTTTTTAGGCCATCTTAAATACAACCTAAGCTGCTAGGCATACGAATAGCATCTCCTGAAGTAATGCTCGGATGACTGTTGGGCACTTCTTTTCTTTGAAAGCATTTGAACATTTTAAACCACCTATAAGGCATGTCCGCCCTTAACGCAATCCATTGCTGAGAGGGTCCAGAATTGTGTTTGCCCCGTCACCTACTTGCTACTGTAGCGTTGGTGTGCTCTGACTTCCCAAGGTATCTTAATGCTTCTAATTTCAGCTGCTCTTTTGATATTTACAATTGGGGTTGGTACTGACTGGCATACGAATTGATTATTGATTGCAATATAGACTAGTTATATCTATGGTCTAAGACTCTAAGGCAAGCAAGTTATGTTGCAAAGTACTAAACTTTGTAACTATAATGGTGGCGAACAAGCCCAGCCTTAAATACATCTAGTTTTTCGCGCTTTGTAGTGCGGAACGGTTACTCATGTTTATACCAACTTACCAAAGTTCATCCGACCTCGGGGTGTACAAATCCTGTATGAATCAGCCGGCATGCGACGACTCGACAATATTCGAAACAATTATTGTTTCCATAGCTGATCTATCATTATTCCAAATGGATTTTGTGACACTATCATTGCAATTCTTAAGTTTTGCGCAATAATTCTCCGGTTCTCCCACTATTTCTTTATTGTTGTCATGAATTCTATACCTTTGCTGCTTTGCAGTTGTTGCAGTGTTGGATATCCCCTTTTTTGTTAGATATAGGTACTAAAATGTTACTCCCTCCGTTCCAATTTGAGAGTCCATTATTCCTTTTTGGGTTGTTCCAAAATGATAGTCCTTTTCCAAAAATGGAAGGAAAATTTTGGTGATTTTCCAAAAGTGTCCCTCACAATTGAATATAAGTGTTATAAGTAAGTAAAATATAGGGGTAATGGTGGAAATAATAGGTAATATAGGTGTAATCATTGCTGTCTCCTAAAATAGTTGGAATCCCCAAGAGGGACTCTCAATTTGGAACGGAGGGAGTATTTCTCCACTTATCCTTTATTTTAGTGGTCCTTTTGATCTTATTAATTGGCGAAGACATCTCTATCTCACTTGAGCAATTCCATGTCTTAATAGGCATACCATATGCCGCTAATTCCATACTTGATTCTCTCTAGCGCAGTTTCAATGCTTGACTTTTTCTTCTAAGCTGGAACTTATGTCCTCTAGTTTCATAAACACTGCCATGTTTTTCTCCTCTTAATCTTTCTAAATGATACTGATCTAAAACTTTATCAAAATAACTTCTGTAGCTCTCGTTAGTCTCTTTATCCTTGGCTAACATGCACGAATCTCCGTTGTTATACACTATCTAATTAGTCTTTTGTTTCCTTTCTTTGATCATATCAATTTTGTAAAGGTTCTTTCCCCGTCTTTAGCATCCAATTTAGTATGAAAATCTTCAAAGGCTTTCATTGTAGCATGTTTAGTTGTCCTTTTAACATAGTGGCAGCCCATTTATATATCTTAAGTTTTCATTTTATATCGAATTACCACTTTTTATAGCATTCCCTTTTCATTTTTATTGCAACTTGTACCACTTTAGTCCACCACCAAATTTCTTTAGGTATATGACCTTTTCCATTCAAAACTGTCAGAGGGTTTCTTTCGATATTTTTTTAAAATTTTAATGCATCTGTCATTTTATCCCCCGTATTATTTGTCTTTTTTATCAGGCATATTGTTGTTTCCTTTTCCCAGTTTTATGTTACTTATTTAAATACTGTGCCATTGGACATTTCAATGTAGACCTTTAATATTATCTAAAACACAAAAAAATATAATAATTGGGTGAGTGGTCCTTGTTGGAAATGTAACTGCCGCATGGGGTGGGACTTTGGATGGGTATTAGGAGAGGATTGGGTGAGTTTTCTAGAGATATTAGTGTGAAAATGGGGCAAGGAGGAGGGTGAAGTTTTGGGAGCATATTTGGTGTGGAGAAGTTAGGTTGCGAGATGCATACCACTCTATATTTCAGTTGACAGCGGATGGAGATGCGGCGGTGGCAGACTATCTCAAGTTGAAAGGGGATATGGTGCGGTTGGATGTTACGCTTTGCAGGGAGATACAATATTGGGAGTTGGAGGAGTTGTTGGATCTCTTTGGGTAATTATATGCAATGAGGGATGTGGGGAGAGGAGGATTTTTTGAGGTTGATCCCGGCAGCAAATGGGTCTTTCAGGTGAAAGGTTATTACCAAGTTTTGGCTGGAGAAGCAAATACTTCCTTTCCCTAGAGAGCCATACGGGGTACTCGTACGCCAACCAAGGTCTCTTTTTTTGCTTGGTGTGCGGGTAAGGATAAGATTCGTGGTATAGATAATCTTACACGGCGTCGGGGGGTAATGGTGAATCGGTGTTGCATGCGCTTGAGGGATGAAGAGTCTGCAGCGCATTTGTTTATTCATTGTCCGGACGCCAAAGAGCTTTGGAATCCTGTTCTTGTCTCATGGGGCATGTCGTGGGATTTCCTTGCGACGGTGGTGGAGCTTCTTAAAGAGTGGGTATGGGTTTAGAGTGGGTAGAAGAAGATGATAGCTTTGGATTATGATCCTGCTGTGCTTATGTGGGTCAATTTGGTGAGAGAGAAATCGCGGATGTTTTGATGGGGAGGAGAGACCACTGTTCAAGATTAAGAATCTTTTGATTTCTACTTCGTTTCATTGGTAGTCGAGGGAGTGCAACCCTACTTGGAGTCAATTCTTTGATATGACAGATGTTTTTGGAGTATAGAGGAGTGTATAGGTCATTTTTCCTTTGACCTTTTCTTTTATTTTTCTTCGCTTGTACATGGGTGGCATCCCCTTCATGCCTTTTCAATTCTACTTTATTTCTTATCAATATATATATATGTGTGTGTGTATTTTTTTTTCCATCTAATTCATAGGTTTGTCATATATTTATCGTTCAATGTGGCCTTTTACTGTTGATATCTGGTACATTCAGATCATGTTGTGATGTTTAACTCTCTCTCTCTCTCTCTCTCTCTCTCTCTCTCTCGGATGATCTTGCAATTCAATGTGTTCCATGTTACAAGGTCTTCTTTTCAGATTTTCTACCTATTATTTGCAAATTTTCTCTATTTTTTACTGCATCAATAGTAACTTAGTGCTGCTCTCCTTCACATTTTTGGTTGTTTCTTTGTATTTTAGGCAGTTGCTTTTAGTAGCAAAAATGGATCTTTATGCAACCAATCCTGGACCAATTGATGATTCGGTGCTGTATGATCAAGATAAGCATGTTTCATCTGCAGTTTGGGAGGGGCAGGTGCCATTTGCTAGTGGACACATTCTTTTCTTCTGTCTTCTTTCCCTAAGTACTTTTACATGGAAAATAGTTGAAAATAATCTATTTGGCATATTGACAGGAGCGCGGTGCACTAAGATGCCATGAACACACCTCAAAGCTAGATCAGTGGACCCTCACTTCCAAACAAGTTGAGTTGGTGAAAAAGGCCGGGTTTGGCTACTTGAGGTTAATACCAGCAATTAGTCTGGATAACCCTCTCATATCTGCGCTTGTTGAGCGGTGGAGAAGGGAAACTAATACTTTCCATTTCACTGTTGGGGAAATGGCAGTAACACTTGAAGATGTCGCATACTTGATTGGACTGCCAATCGACGGTGAACCTGTGATAGGTGTGACATATACCACCTGTGAAGCAGTATGCCTGAAGTTTTTAGGGAAAGCACCGGACTCTGGGTACACGAGTGGTGGGATGGTGAAGCTCAGTTGGTTGAAAGAGACCTTTTCGCGTTGTCCTGAGGATGCATCAACTGAAGATATTGAGCGCCACACACGTGCATACCTTCTTTATCTTATTGGTAGCACAATATTTTCCACTACCACAGGGAACAAAGTCCCAGTAATGTACCTCCCATTGTTTGAGAATTTTGACCAAGCTGGGAAGTATGCCTGGGGTGCAGCTGCACTGTCATTCTTGTATAGAGCACTTGGCAATGCCTCTCTTAAAGCTCAGAGCACCATTAGCGGTTGTCTAACTCTGCTACAGGTTATTTAAAACTGCTTTTACTTCTTTCAGAAACTCTGTTGGTAGGAGAGGGAGTAGGCCCGTGGGGCCTGTCTGCCTAGCTAGGTTGACCATCGGATCAGACTATAAATCCAAGGGTACCAGATATTCTATGTTAGGTTGGACCGTTGGAGTTTTTGCAGTCAGGATTAAATATCCATTGGATATGAAATCCCACAAAATCATGGGAAATAAAGTACCTTGGGGGAAGTGGTATTAATAATTCCATCACTATTAAAAAGATGTGATTATGTATTGTAGAGGATTAAATTTCTTTTCACTATTAGTCTTGTCAAACAACTGGAGCCTTAGGGTTTGTGCGGGCCTGCATCAATTAATGATCTACTAACTGAGAAATTATTAGTTCAAATGCTGCTGTGATTAGTTGTTTGGTGATTGTCTTTTGTAGTGTTGGAGTTACTATCACCTGAATGTTGGTCGACCAAAGCTTAATCATGATCCTATGCATGAATGTTTTCCGTTTGTACTTAGATGGAAAGGTAAACAGTCTGGTCCAACATCAAACCGTGATGTCGCCTTTTATCGTAAAGCATTGGACACCTTAAAGCCATCTGATGTAAGCTTCGGTGCGCTTAAATTATATTCACCTTTGCAACAAGTAAAACAGTATTAATATTCTTCTCTATACAGGTTGAATGGTGTCCTTACACAGATATTAATCAGAATGTTATACCAGAAGAAATTAAACGGAATCTAAACCTTGGGAGGTCAAAGACTATGTTGATTTGTTTTGACAAAGCAGAAAGACACCTCCCTGATCGTTGCCTTAGGCAATATGGAATGCACCAACCGATACCGGAAGATGTGCTCCGTTGGGAGAGGAAGAGCCGTGGAGTTGATGGGGGGATAGACTTGTCAGGAAAAATGGAATCAGAGCTTAGTGAATGGTCCGATCGCCGCCTTCATATTGTGGAGGGTGATGAAGATGTTGATGATAGTGAATACATGCAGTGGTACTTGGGAATTACTAGGAAGTTGGTGGGAAGGCCTATACCTATCTCGTCTGAGTTTCAAAGAATGGTAAACCTTTGCTTGGATCTGTTAAGTGCTACTACCTCCTTTCACATTCTTGGTCCTGGTTGGGAATTCCAACTTTTAAAGTGGACATTACCGCTATTTCTAATGGATAGCGTTGGAAAGTTACTAACTTTACAAAGCTTTTGCAATGTTGGGACCTCCCATGAAAGGACCAAGAATATGGTACAGATGTAGAACATGCTAAGTCATTGCAATTATAATTTCACTTTCAAACACTACCTTGTTTTATCATGCTTCAGTTTTTTCTCCGCTCACTACTATAATTTACCACTGGCAGAATGCTGCATTGAGGGACATTGCTCATTTAGCAGATACACTTCCTACGCATGGGATGGATGAGCAACAGATATATTCAGTCACAAGGATCAGGTATATTGTGCATGAATGTCTGAGGGACCAGGTTGGAAGTTCCACAATAATGGTCAACTCAGAAAACGAACTTGTGAAAAGGGTAAGGGGAAAGCAAAGGGTAAGAAGGAAAGGTGCGGGAAAACGTAAGCGGAAGGATGATTCAGAGCAATGTAATGTGGCTGAAGAGGATGCTCAGTCCCAGTTATGTGTCACAGCCGTTGTACTCGATGCTGTTGCAGTTGACCAATCGGGGCTTTGTAATGTAGGTGATGAAGTTGAGAATTCACACCTACGCATTCCAGCCACCAATGGTGATGATGTACAACTATGTGATGATCCTCCTAGCGTCGTCGATGACTCTCAGCTTTGTCAAATGGCCAGTGAGGTTGATGACTCTCACTTTCGGCATTCAGCTGATGAAGTTGATCCCATCAAAAAGTGTAATTCACAACCGTCTCATGCAGCTATTGAGGTGGTTCCACAGCCTTCTCTTGAAACTAGCAATGGAGTTGCTCAGCCGAGTGATTGCAGTGTTCTAGTTTAGAGTATGGAGACAAACCATTCAATTTTGTAGATTTTATTCTTTCAGGTTTGTGCAAGAGGTTTGTCCTTATCGCCCATTTTATCATCTTAGGCTCCATTTTTTTGACAAAAAAAGTTTATTAAATATGTTCTTTTTCCTTTCAATGTCCAACTTTTGGTTGACACATGAAACATGACTTTGCAAGAGAAATTCATCTTCCTTTCATTTTCTGCATTTGGTTTAACACATGGAAAGTATTTTTGTACCCAGTGACGGTAGAGATAGAGCCCAGTAGTCGAGCATTAGTCTCAATTCATTAATCGATGAGAATACATTGCATGCAATAGTTGAGGCTGCAATGTGCATCTAAGCGCTAAGATTATCAATCTAGTGCTCTCGAGCCCTTACTAGATTGCTATGTCGTATGTTTACAAACCAACTTCAGGAATTTATTTTAGTAAAGAATGTTTTAACCTAACTTTTGTGCAACCAAACATTGGGAAGTGCGGAAAACACTTTCTTGGAAAAGTATCTAACGTTGAAACAAAGAGAGCCTTAATGATCTTTTGCTATGCTGTAGGTTGAATCTAATTTATATTTCCGTTTTCTCAATACAGGCTGTCTCGGCTGTGGCGCATATTCCTAGCCAAGTGTAGTGCAGATTAGGAGGAGTGACTAGAGACCAAAGCTCCATTGCCCCTGAGGGCCTTGAATAATAGCCAGCTGATTTGAGCAAGTTAGTGAGCTTTGTTGAATTGTCCTTGTAACTGTTCGCCATATATTAACCCATTTCAGGTGTCTCTGTATTTCTTTATGGTTTGTCTTACTACTTCACATAGATGCTTTTGAAATCATATATCCATGTGGCTTCACTAAATCATTGAACTGCTGCCATTTCAACTTTAATTTTTTTCATAGGGAATGTTTATTGATGGATATCACCAAGTGGACCTGTTTGGTTAGGTTTATGACTTTATTTTGGACTTGCAGAAATCCCACGCATGGCATTGGCAAAGAACTACTCATCCATTCTGATGCCTACTTTGTAGATGCTATTATGCCGATTTTTCAATCATTAAGTAACACATTGATTTTCCATAAATTTTGTGGTCTTAATTGTAGATTTGCTAAGCACTTGAAATGGTAGTTTTAGAACAGCTTTCTGTTACTTAAATGGTAGTAGTTTTAGAATGGCTTTTCTTGTTCTTCCTTTGTATGATTGCAAAGCATCATCTAAGAGTATTAATTAGATGTCTGAGTTCCATGATTTCCTTTCTATCTCTCTACTTGGTTTCTCCTTCGTTTTTTCCCAAACTTCGAATTTTGGTTTGCCCATCTAGTCTTATCTGTCTATTGATGCTTACATTTTCACCCCAGCACTTCTTGTCTCATTGTACCGTTGCTTATAGTTTGCTGACTTACTCTAAGTTCTTTCTGTATTTCTGAAGCTTTTCTGTTGTTGATTTTCTTCTTTGCGAAATTTCTATCTTCATTTGGTTGTTGCTGCTGCTCTTTCGGGGAAAAAATATGAATTCTTCCATACATTGTCACTTTGATACCTTACTTCCCTGATAACATAAGTCATGATGTAGTAGTCATGATTTAAATTCTGCAAGTTTTCCTTGGTGGTGGCATTTGACGTATATTTGGTATCTGTGCACAAGAACCAGCTTTTATACTCACTCAGCCATGCCTTTTGCTAGGACAATTGTAATTATTGAACTACTATTCCTGTAAGATCCTTTAGAGGATTTTGTTGTTTGTGATTGTCAAGAGTGTTAATGTCTTTTATATTGATTCAAGTGAGTTTGTTCATTCTCGGGGGTTAAATTTGTCGTGGCACATGTATGTTCCAAAGAGTTCGTGTTCCAACACAGTTAGAGTTGGTTTTAACGCAGACTCTGTTCAGTGGAAAGTCCTCAAGTATCCTTTTGGATGTACTTAGTTTTAAACGCGCACAGTGTGTCCGCGAAGTCATGGAGACTTGTTCCGTGTTTTTGCACATACCTTCACTGAGAATTCATCTTGTTCATGGAACTTGCACCTAACTCAAGTGGTAGTTCCCCCTAGATTATAACAATAGTTTCATGTTTGAATAAAGCACGCTAACATATGGGCAAAATCAGGAATTTCGCTCAAGTGCCGAAGCTTGAGACTCGGAGTTTTCCAAGTTTGGCTTGGGCTTCTAACGATTTTTTTTTTTTATTTAACTTTTTGCTACTAACTTGTATATGTTTCCTTTATTTTTAGTTCAGGGAAGTGATTTTAGCACTTAGAGATTTGCATTTTACCCTCTCAGATGGGAGTGAGTGTAAACTGCACAAACTAGAGTGTTTAATCATATCTTGTGTAATATAATATGATACTCAATTTACTTTAGGGGGTGTCAATGCAATGCATTAGTGATAGTTTGATGCTTATTATTCGTTGCATATATGAGTATATTCCTCGAAAAATTGGGGTTGGCCATAACACCTTATCTGGGGTTGGCCATAACACCTTATCTAGGGTTGGTTGGAGCCATTCGCGAACTTTGAACTGTTCAAAGCGCAAGTAAAAAAAATTGACTTTGAGACAAGTCATTTTTGGTATCAACAGGTGGATTTGCTAACCCATCCAAACAAAACAACTTGGCTTCCTTTCATTCTTTTTCATTTAGTTTCACCTTTCCGGTTTCCTTTCCCTCCATAAATTCAAGATTCTATCTTAATGTCAATAAGATGCACCCTGTGACTCTATACTTGGTCATAAAAGTAAAATTGTCACCTAAAATTATGCATTACTACTGGTTAGTATGATAGTGTAAGAGCATTCACAGTAGAATAAGTAAAAGTGAATAATCAAAACATGTCACATTAGATTTTGATTATCTATTTAGAGATTGCTAAAATTAATAATATCAAGTCTTACATTGGTTATTTTTTGATCATAATCAAAATCAATGGGCTCATTGGTTCCTTCCCTGAGTTTTTTCCAAACTTTTCCCCTTCATTTCATGATTATATTTTGGAAAACTAGTTTTTGAAAAAATAGTTTATGTTAAAAACAGTTTTTAATAAAAAAAAATTATGTTTTTGGAAAACAGTTTTCAGAAGGAAAAAACAAAAATTTAAGTTAAAAACAGTTGTATAAAAAAAATAGGTTATGAAAAAAAAAATTTGTGTAAAAAAAACAGTTTTTATAAAAAAAAAATAGCAGTTTTTTAAAATTTATTGTTGAAAACATTGTTAAGAGAGAGATTAGGTTTTTGTGTAATGATGGATGTATTTGATTGAGAAAATATGAGAATTACTAAATTTGGTTATTAGTAAAAGGTTACTACTTTTGATTATTTAAATGCCAAAATTTGATCAGCTGCTAAGAGGTTGCTTAGTTTGGTTATTCCAACGTAAGCAATTTCTTGAGCAAACATTGTTAACTTTAATAATCTTTTAATATTTTTATTCCACCGTGGATGCTCGACTTATTTTAACTTTTCAACCTCAAGAGCTGGAGATGACAATCTCGTCTGAAAAGGTTAATATTACTATAAAACCGAACTGATCCGCATGGAGCAGTTTTACTCTATGTTTTTTACTGCGGACTTGGGTTTAGTTTGGGTTCAGTTTTCAGTTTTAACTTTTTTATTTTTATTTTGGTAAGAGTTTCAGTTTTAACTTTTCGAGTCAGTCTCGTGATCGAAATTCTGGATATGAACCGGCTGGTAAATCAGATCACAACCGTTCAAACTTTATCGCTAACCAGTAGCTGTAATCGTTTACAGTAGACACTAGTAGCTGCTTGTAGGGAGACTGAGATAAGAGCCTAACGTAAGGCCAGGCCGCTCTGTTAGACTGATGCTCCATTTGTACTCATCTGTTTGTCCCATTTGAAAAAGAGTTGTGCTAGCTACACAGACAATGGAGTACGTACTCCATGCACAGATCCTTCTGGGACCTGTTTCGGGTCCCACAAGCAAGATCGGAGCCGGTCATTTGGTTTAAAATATTTGGTTTATGGTCCCTGCCAAAAATAAGTTTTATCAGATACCGGTAAAAGCCTTTACAAAACATCCAACTTTGTCCTAGAATTTGGCTTGAATTCTGGGACAAAGTTGGTTGTTTCGTAAAAGCCCCTACCAGTATTCGGTTGAAATGATTTTTTACAAAGGTCCTAAACAAAATATTTTGAACAAAATGAGCGGCTCTGATTATGTTTATAGGATCCGAAACGTGTTCTAAAACGATATGTGCATGGAGTATGTACCTCATTATCTGTGCCTTTAGCATTAGTGTTTGAGAAATCAGTAAGTCTGTTTACACAGACTTTTTCTACACAGATCGCGCACAGATCATCGTATGGGGTCGATTTTGGGTACCACACAAACGATACGATCCGTTCATTTGATGTAAAACATTTTTTCAAAGGATTCCGCAAAAAATCAGCTCAATTCAATACCTATAGATGTTTGATCCAATAATCTAACTTTTTATTATCCTGAAATCTATATGAAAAGTTAGATGATTAGATTGAATATCTGTAGGTATCGGATTGAGCTGATTTTTCGCGAAGGGCCCTTGAAAAAATATTTTACATTTAATGAACGGATTGGATCGTTTGTGTGGGACCTAGAGTGTGCCCCACACAATGATCTGTGCGCAATCTGTATGGAAAAGTCTGTGTGGCTAGCACTGTTGTTGAAAAATTGTAGTACTAATTTATTTAGGAATCATTATCTTCAAGTCTTTTTTTTAATCGGTGAAAGTCACTTTTATTATTTGTAGTTAGTGAAATTTAAATTTCAATTAAATGCATGAGAGAACAAGATGTATACGGTTGAGCTACAACTCCAATAAAATTCTAGTCTTCTACAACATCATCACTACATTTTAATTGTGGCTAGTAAGTAATTTAAAGGATAAAAACGTAAATTCATGGACTTTTACACATTACCAATAACTAATAAGCTGGGAAAATTTCTCGGGACAGCGAAAAATTGTGAAAAGTGATCAGCAAATGCAACCTCAGGGAGTATTTTTCTTGCAAAATTTGAATTAAATTTTTTCCGAAATCTTAACTAAAGATATTTTAGTACAATCTATGAATATTTTGAAATGATACTGATTGTATAACAATAAATAAATGAATACCTACTTTACTGAATAAAATATTACTTAGGGCTTTACTTCTTTCTAAAGTATTAAGTTCGAAACCTTTTAGATGGTATTAATTCCTTTGAGAGAAGTCGGTCTGTTTTTTGATTTTAATTAGATCCCCCGTAAGTGATTGGTGTGGTGCGCGTAAAGTAGCCCGAATACCTGCGCTATTAAAGAAAATGAATAAAATACTGAAACTGTTGAAATGGTGAAAAGTTAGGGACTAGTAATGAGTTTGAATTCATCCGGATATAGGCGGTTTTCCGCTGGCACCCCTTGTGGGCCCCCTTGTGAGACTTAAAAAATCCATCCTCAAATCTTATCCTATGTAAGTAATCTTCCTATACTTTTTGAATAGTTATGTTTTCATCATTTTAGATGGTAAATTGTCTATCTTACCCTTCTAATAAAATATTCATATATATATATATATGTATATATTTCCTTCATAAATTAGTGGGATTGTAGCAATTACAATTACCTAAAATTATGGGATCATTAATGGGATAGGAATGAGAGAATTTTGAATTCTCAATTTTTCAAATCCTTAATGAATATATTCTAAACCATTCTCTCTTTAAATTTGTGAATTTTTCAAATTCTTAATGTCGTGAATTTTTGTAAATTGGTCATATCATATTCTAAACTTACGTGAATATAATTTGACTAATTTCATTCATAGATAATTAATGGTTAATAAACCATGAAAAACATGAATAAAGATAATTCATGGTTAATGAACCATGAAAATCATGAACAAAATACACAAACCACAATTCATGGTTAATAAACCATGAAAATCAAGAATAAAATACACAAACTATGAATAAAATAAACCATGAAAATCATGGTTAATAACTCATGAAATACATAAACAAATCATGTAATCAAAAATACAACACAACCACGGACAAAATTGGGGATATACACATACATAGATAATTCACCAAAAATCATGGGATCATTATCCCTTACGTTATCATACATTCATGAATGATGAAATACACGACAATGTAAAAAACCATGAAATCTACTTTTATTTAACAACAAAATTAACCACAACAAAATACATCAGTATATTCTCATTTATGAGGAAAATTCTAGTTCAATTGAAAAGGCAAACACATCTTTTTTAAAATAGCTTCAGATGCATATATATATATATATATATATATATATATAGGCCTAGAAACAAAACCCAAAGTCATTATTGTTTCTGAACCCTTTGATTTTGGCAAAGGTGAAATTGAACGACAATGGCGACGGAGCGCTGTTCTTTGGCGACGGTCGGGATTGAGTCGTCTAGGCAAATCACGGCGATGGAGAGCCGCTGTAGTTTTGACGGCGACGGGCCAGGAGTGGGTCAAGAGTGGGCCAGGTTGTGGATCGCCAACGTGATGGCGATGGAGAGGGATAGAGGACGGGGGACAGAATGAGATGGGATGATCGATGGAGCGGGCTGTGTGAGACGGGATGGGCGGTGTGAGGCTGACGGGATGGGTGGGGGAGGTCAATGGGTGGAGGGGAATAGGGGGATGGTAATGTCGAAATAAGGGAGAGGGGTTTCATCCCCTTCTTGGATATATACAGAAGAAGAATTAGCAAGGAATGGAAGGCGTGATTTTTGGGATATGGAAGATCTGAAAATATTGCTAGAGGACTCCTACTACCAAATCCCATCCGAATTAGAAAAATAATCCAATCAAATCCTACTAAATTGGAAAACAATCCAATCTAATCCTTATGAAAGCAATATAACACAATATATGTATATCATAGTGAAAATGGTAACAAAGGTAATTCACACACTAAAATAATGAAAATATAAGCATGAAAAAAGAGTGGGATGAATTCTTACATGACATAGACAAAGAGGATGAATATTTAAATATTCCTTAATGTTTTTTCCGAAATCTTAACTAAAGATATTTTAGTTCAATTTATGAATATTTTCAAATGATACTGATTGTATAACAATAAATACATGAATACCTACTTTAATGAATAAAATATTACTAGGGTTTTGCTTCAGTATCAAGTTCGAAATCTCTCAGATACTATTAATTCCTTTGAGAGAAGTCGGTTTTTTTTCTAGTTTTAATTAAAACCCCCAAAGTGATTGGTGTAGTGCGCGTAAAGTAACCCGAATACTTGCGCTAAGCTCCATCCAGTTTGTCGAGAAAGTTGTGTGGGAAATTGGTTCCCAAAAAAAGTGAAGTGAGGTGAAGTAAAAGAAAAAGAAAATTATTTTCCTATGAGTGTTCATTTGACAAAAGAATTTTGCAAGAAAAATTAAGGTTTAGTTGTTCATTTGTCAGGAAAAAGAAACTTTCGGAAAAATTTTGTGAGTGTTCACTCATTTTCCTTTTCCCGCGACGAAAAATCCTGTGTTTTTTGCAGGATCACTTTTGCAGGAAAGTAATTCCTGTAGGAAAACTTAAATTGGTAAATCCTAGAATTTCCCTGCCAACTGAACACTAGGAAAGTTATGGAAAAATTGATTTTCTCATCTTTTCTTGTACTTTCCTAGCAACTGAACGGGACCTTAAAAAAAATGAATAAAATACGGAAACTGTTGAACTGACAAAAAGTTAGGGATTAGTAATGAGTTTGAATTCATCCGGACATAGGCAGTTTTCCTTAGCACCACTTGTGGGCCTCCTTCGCTCATTTTTTTGAGTAATCCAAACGGTGCATCTTGTGGGACATGTAAAATAATGTATTCATGCAGAAAATTAGTTTGTCAGGACATTGATAGGCATATTAAAAGTTGAGTTCGAGACAAAAAAATGAACGGTTTAGATCTGCCAAGTATTTTTTAAGTTAAACTGTCCACGATCGTTCATTTTTTGGTCTAAAAATTCAACTTTTAACATATTTATCGATATCCGGACAAGCTGATTTTTTGCATAAATACATTATTTTACAAACTCTACAAGATGCACGGTTTGAATTACTCAAAAAAAATACACAAAAAGGGCCACCTGGAGGTGGCGTAAAATCACCCTTTTCCGGCTGATCCGGACAAAATTTACGCTCATTAGTAATTATTTCTTTTCTTTAATGAAATTCATATATGGGATATGTTTCTTTCCCTATGATATTCGTTCAGCTATCGCGTCCTCATCTGCCATCTCTCTCTAGATTCCCTGTCGTCGCTGTCGAGTAGGAGTAGTATTTAATCAAGTTTTCTAGTGTGCAATGCACGCCCGACCAACCACAACACTACCCATTCTCAGTGGCTCTGATTCTTTAGACACCCCATTCTACGCCCTCCCATAGAAGGGCCCTATTCCCATTTGGGTCTTCTTTTTCTTTCAATTCCAATCCGGGTTAAAGCATAAATCGACCAGGGTAAGATTCTTGGTTTTCTTTCAAGTATTGGGAACTTTTTGTACGAGGTTAAAGTGTATCCCATCTAATTGACCTGCTGACTTCTTTTTTTATGAATTTATTGGAAGAAATGAGAATGAGATTTTATTTTGGAATATCCATTTGATAAAACACTGCTACTGGCATCATTTTAAATGAACTGCGAGTTCTGGGTTGATGCGGTTTGCTGATTTCGTTTTTGATCTTTCTTATATTTATGAACTTCGATCATTTTTCCACTTGGGTTCATAAGCTTGGTCATAAAAGAGAGATCTTGATATTGGAATTGGTCTTATATTTATGAACTCCGAGCGTTTTTTTCCACTTGGGTTTCTGAGTTTGGTCATAAAAGAGATATCTTGATATTGGAATAGGGATCCTTGGACTGTCCAGGATAGTTGAAAACGAAAGGAAATGGGAATTTAAATTCTGTGCTCCATTTTCTTTGAAATTTGGTAGTTTCCATCTCAGATGCATGACTATTCTCTGTTTGTTCTTTATCCAGTTGTGTGTAAGTCAAGATGTGCTTAATGGTGCACTTTATGTAAGATTGATGATTCGAAAATAAACTGACTGAATTGCTTTTGATTGTATGCACCGTGCAGTTCTTTTAAGTGGAAAGCCGGGCCTAGTCTCTTCATGATTGTATTCTATTCTTATTTATTCTATCTCAAGAACTCTATGGTTCCTCTGACTAGCAAGTCTGAAATTCTAAGTAAACTCCAGCAATCGTGGCCAGGATTATAGACATTGTGCTGAAGGACATGCATAAAAAGTATCAAGAGTGATTCAAATTATTTTGTCACATATACTCTTAAAACCATTTAATGGTTCGTCGTAGTAAATCCACAAAGCACTGGCCACACACACAATTGGCACTAGAGAACTCTCTTGATTGCACATGTGGTTTGAATAACTAATTGGATCGAAAATTGTTCTCAATGTAATTTCCTGTGCCCTTAGCAGATGGTGTAAATAAGACGAGTATTGATCATCTTGTCGATAATTCTTTCATGTGCCACTGCTTTGCATTCAACCATATATCTGCTGTACTTAACCCTGCAAAATTCAGCCAGAGAATGAAGATTGAATATATTTCAAGATTACCATAATGTCGGTGTAACTTTGAAAAGGTAACATGAGATGCTTTCAAAAGTTGTATTATATGTTTAAGTTCCATAAGTATAGAGGAAACACAGCCAATATGGGGACGCGAAACCTAAGTGTGGCATACCAACACAGTTTCTTAAGGCCGTTTAAAAATATAACACAGTTTCTTTAGGCCGGGTCAAGTGGTCAACATGTCCTCCATTGCTTCAAATCATCTGTTGGATTACTGGTATTGGGTAATCTTCTGTTGGAGATATGCTTTTCTCACATAATTGGGTCGAACCCCTTTTGCTTTGGTGATTTTCAAAGAGTTATCTAACTTACAGAAGGGTGTGGGTGTGGGGTGGGGTGGGAATCATGTCCTTTTTTGGAACTTACTCACAGTAATTGTTGTATATGAGGGCATAAGAACAACAAATCAGCTACTCCTTATAGTGCCAGGTCCATTCGTTATCCCCAACACAAACATTAAGATTCCTTGAACTGCATATGTGGAGCCATTTTCATTGTTTTATAGCTTTCGGCATAAGGCCTTTTTAGAAATAACTTGGATTTGGCAACGTTATGACCAACATTGAAAACAAAAATTGTTATCGTTCCTGTGGCTTGGGTTGATGGCATGACTGACAGACATCTTGCCATTCAGAGTAGCATGTATTGGGGCATGGGGGCTTGATGTTCATTAGCATGTCCATAATATTGTGATTAGGCTCCCAAGGGCTAGTTGGACAAAGCTTTGTTGAATTGAGTTGGGTAGACTGTTGTTAAAGCCTCTTTGGACTTGTTGTTTTGGCAGCATAACTGTGTTTTGTTTACCCTGATTTATACATCCTTTGTTAAACATGGTATCGTTTGAGGGAGGAGGGTTCGGCTCTAACATAAGCATATTGCTTTGTTCTTCTTAATGGTTTCTGCAAGACATATGAAGCCTGGGTAGGGGTTCCCTATTGCAGGCCCCACTTTTTGATGTTTTTCTTGGAACAAACCAAACATGATGACTTTCTTCGACCATTCATATTTTTTCAGCAACATCATGTTTGTATATCAAATGTGCAGATGGGGGACGTAGCCAAGGACCTTCTTTCAGGGACTGTTGGTGGGGCAGCACAGTTAATTGTTGGACACCCCTTTGATACCATCAAGGTGAAACTCCAAAGCCAACCTACTCCACTCCCAGGCCAACCTCCCAAATTCTCGGGCGCGATGGATGCTGTCAGACAAACAATAGCCTCAGAAGGCCCAAGGGGTTTGTACAAAGGTATGGGGGCCCCACTGGCCACCGTAGCGGCCTTCAATGCTGTCCTCTTTACGGTGAGAGGACAAATGGAAGCTTTATTGCGATCAGAACCTGGTATGCCACTTACAATCAACCAGCAGGTCATTTGTGGGGCTGGGGCTGGAGTTGCTGTCTCTTTTCTGGCTTGCCCCACCGAATTGATCAAGTGCAGGTCTGTTTTACTGCACTCTATAATTTTTGTCTTCCGAAAAATCGATCAACAATGGAATGTTGTGCAGAATGCCATGGAATGTTGTTCTTCAAATCATGACTTGGTTTGATGGGTCTTTGTTTCTTAAATTGATAGGATCCATCACCCAGTATAAGTTCAAGCTCTGGATAGCTTTATGTCTTGGCGTTACACACTCTCTCTTTCTTTCTTTTTGCTAAGAAAATGCTATGCGAAATAACTACGCTAATTTCTTGCTCACATGAGTTGTGCCATTGTATCATCCTAGTGCGTCTCCCTTCAAATGAAACAAAAAATTTGTTACTGCAGGACACTTCTATGAGGAAGAAGAGTCTGTAAGTTTGTCAGTTCATATAATATTATCCTTATATTTCCGAGTTCGTTTCTTATTTGGCACTAAAAGCCAAATTTCCCTTGTTTTTGGAAGTCTTCCCTTGCTGCACCATTGAGACTACCAAATTCGATTGTGCTGAGTACATTATTCTTTAACGTGAATTTCTCATGGGGATTGATTCCTTTGCCATTTGAAAAGCTTACAGATATTTCTGGTAAATTACTTGGTGCTTTTCGTACTCCTTTTTTTTTTTTTTCATTTGCTTTGTGTTTTGATAAAATTTAAAAAAAATAATAACAACAATTTGCACATCTTTGGTTCCTGCAGAAGTGGATTTGAATTTCCCTTGTTGATGAAACTCTCTCCGGTGATTTCCAAGTTCAAAACTATTCTATTTACCCAAAAATAGAAGAAGTTCAAAACTATTCATTTTCATCTACTTCACGAATTTTGGATTGGTCACTATGCTGTTAGGATAGGAAGCCCTTTAAGATTTACCCATGAACTGCTGATGATCCAAATGTGAAGCGAAACAGGTTGCAAGCACAGAGCGCTCTAGCTGGTTCGGGTTCAGCTGCTGTGACGGTGAAGTACGGAGGACCAATGGACGTAGCCAAACACGTCCTCCGATCAGAAGGCGGCATCAGAGGTCTCTTCAAGGGCTTAATTCCCACTATGGCGCGAGAAGTACCAGGAAATGCTGCAATGTTTGGCGTCTATGAAGGCCTGAAGAAGTTCCTTGCCGGAGGGAAAGATACTTCTGAATTGGGAAGAGGTTCCCTAATTGTTGCCGGAGGTTTGGCTGGAGCTTCCTTCTGGGTCTCTGTCTACCCAACTGATGTCGTCAAGAGTGTGATTCAAGTTGATGATCACAAAAATCCAAAGTTCTCTGGTTCAGTTGATGCTTTTAGAAAGATTTTGGCATCAGAGGGAGTTAAGGGTCTTTATAAGGGGTTTGGGCCTGCTATGGCTAGGAGCGTTCCGGCAAATGCGGCATGCTTCTTGGCCTATGAAGTAACAAGGTCTAGTTTAGGATGATAACTACTCCATTAATTTCTTGTTCTTGTGTTCTTTATAAGTTGGCAAAGGCCAAAGCAATTGCTATGGTTGTGAACTTTACCTTGATTTGATTCACTTGTCCTCAAAAGATATCTTTGTTTCCCAATCTTGAATCATATTCAGTTAGGTTTCATGTTCGGCAAGATTCTGAAGAATTCTTTTTTGGGCCATAAGAAACTTTCGCTCGCTATCCACAGGGAACACCCAAAAGCTTTTTTGTTTTTTGTGCTAAAGCATATTTGTTAAGGCACTTCAAGAAGTTATTGCCCACATATGATATCTTGCCAATAAAAGGGGCACAAAATGCTTTGCCAAATATCAGCTTTGATGGAGGTATGTACATGTAAAGGCTGGTATACCAATTCAGGGGACCTACTATGACTCAACTCCTGTATTGGGGTAAGATTTTGAGGACTAGGGTCTCTCTCTCTCTCTCTCTCGATCGATCGATCGATCGATGTTATACATGTACATATACATATTCATATGCCATTCACCAAGCTCCTGGCAGCAAATGGGGGAGGGTCAAGCGTTACTGCATTCCTTTTGTTTCGTATTCCACTTGTTTCAAAGTTGGATCGCCTGGATTCTGTGGTAAGCTTCTTGTCCAAGTCCTTATTTCTTCTTGAAAGTTTCTTAAAATATACTAATTTCTAGTCTCTTCTTTTCTCTTGTCGTGTACTGTCATAGTTTATTTCACCTAATATTGTTCTTTTATGGGTGTAAATTTAGATGAAATTTATTGAAGGAAAACAGGAATTGTCAGGGTGGAGCAGCAGCATAGTATTGCAGGGAGAGTCGAGACACAATGCAAGCCGCCGGAAATGGCAGCAAGAGAGGCCTACTCCGAAGGCTAAATGCTGGCCGAGTGGTGTCTCTTGAAGATAGACTTATTTCAGGTAAAGATGAAAACACAATTTCCTATGTTTCCGCATTAGGAAAACAAAAACAGTAAATGAAAAATGGTACGTCAGTACCTACTTTTCAAATAGATGGTTTCATACATTTTTGTTGATTATGTATCCTTACAGTTGTGCTTGGAGATTGAATGTAGCAATAATTAGATTCAAAAGCAAGGAAATCTTGGGGGTTAGCTGTTGGCCATGGATTCAAAACGGGATTATCTTCTTCTTGATTTGATCTTGTACAGTACAGTTTCTTTTAAAACCTTTCATCTTTTTTCCCTTTCTCAGTCACATTGTTATGTTTTCATATGCTCAGATTAGTCATTCATACCTCATACAAACTACACTCTGTCGTTTTGTACCTGTTTCATCAGTTTGCTTCGGTTACTTTCCTGTGCATATCACGGGTGCCACTAATCAAGAAAAAATTCAATGGACGTAAAAGTTATGTAAATGTGACATGACTTTATATGAGGAGGTTGAGCTCTGTAGGCTACTCTGAGAGCTGACTTCTCAGACCAGGGAAGCTCAAGAACTTGTGTCTGAATGTCAGAGACTATAGAAAGACCGGGAACACTAGATAGGTAAAGGCTATGAAAAGAGATTTATGTTGAGACTTGGTTCAAAAACGTTAACAAACCGACTTACAAAATATCGCGGTTGGTCTCTTGGCAAATGATGCAAGCAGATCATGAAAGGTTAGAAACACAGGAGAATCTCTACAAATTTAAACTTGCAACTTCTCACTTCAAGTTTGATTGGATTTGGGGGGTGGGGATTGCCATTTTCAGAGGTCAATTACCTGAAATGTTAGCCTACATAGGGACTATCATAAAAGGATACCCTAAGACTATTTCGACGTATAAATCCTGTTTTTTCCCCTCTTCTGCTTTCATCTCCTCTCCAATGTGGTATAGGTCAATAGAATTTGTGTCTTTGTGCAGTAGTTCATTGGAATTTGTATCTGCAATATTAATCCATTGGTTGGATGCTACTTAAAATGTTGAACTTTTACTCTTTTTTTTGAGCCATTTAGTTATTCACCATAATGTTTCTTTGTCTCGCCGTACATCGATTATCCGCAACCCTAGTGCTTTAATGCAGTTACGCGTCTTATTGTTTATCCTTTCGTATTTTTAATCTAAGAATGTGTCATTCACAATGACAACTATTTAGTGTGGAGTATGACGAAAAGCAAACTGAATAAGATAGCAAGTTTTTTTAGGAGGTTTTGGGGTAATAAATGGAGATAAATAGATAGATAAGTGAAAGTAATAATTGAAGAGAAAACTTATTAGGGACCGTGCGCGGAGAGATGAGTTAGTTTTAGAGACCCAAAGCGAACACCACCTTATTGTTGCTTAGGGAACTAATTACTTCAGAATTATTATTATTTTTTTTTGAACCAACTTCAGATATGTTTGGTAGCCATTCAAGGTTTCTTTGTCTATTCTAATTTATTTTTCGTTTCTTTGCTTAAATTAAGATGGAAATTGTGTAAAGGCAATGCAATCATGTTAAGGTTTCTTTGCCCGTCCCCGACCACGTCCGAGTAGAATTTCAAATATATATATTTTTTGTTTGACTCGGCTATTGCTGCTACTGTCATCACTATTTTTATTGGATAAATGGTGGAATTTGACTTCTTAATATTACTTCATGCTTCTTTCCGTGGTCTTATTAGCACGTCGTTAATTTCTTCCACTGCACTCTCCAGACATGTCTCTTTGCTTTCTGTCATTTGAGCTGCCTTATTTTTTTGATCTGCCTTAATTATTGTTACAATGATGGAAATGTAATTAAGCATAAAAGAGATCAACATTGATTTATGACGAATTGGGAGATGGTGTTGAGCAGTTGTGTGCGCAGCACGGCGCTGCGCACCTCTGAGCCGTCGGATCGTGCATCCGACGGCTCGGATCTTATCTCGGCAATGAACGGCTCTCGATCGTTGGTTGTCGAGATGAGATCCGAGCCGTCAAATCGTGCATCCAACGGCTCGGAAGTGCGCAGCACGGTGCTGTGCACCTCACTGCACAGCACCAACCCAAAGTTCGTTTCTGACGGGGTTGGAAGCTTTGCAAATTGTTAAGCAAAATGTTATAAAGCCAAAATTTGTGAGAAGAGGGGTTAAAGATGTATTTTTTGGCATGTGGTAAAATTGGAAAAATTATGAAATGCACATCTAACAGAGCCCGGAAATTGTTAAGATTTTAACACCCCTCTAAATGTGAAGCCATGAGAAAATAAAGTAATTAAGCAAACAAAAAGGTGAAAGCACAAGAACACCAAGGTATATGTGGTTCTACAAAGCATGAAGCAAAAAGTACTCCACGGGCACCAAGCAATAGAGGATTCACTATATATAACCAAGGAGCAAGATTACAACGGAACTAACTATACGCGTCACTCCACAATAAAAAGATGACAATTGAGTACTCACTAAACACAAACACTCATGCATAAACTCTCCAAAGGCTTATGCTATATAGAATACCACAAGGTATATGTATAGGTGTGTGTGTGTGTATATATATATATAATAAACACAATAGGAAACATCCAAAATGGAAAATTCAAAACACATTCCTTACAAAAATAAATGTAAAGTAGAGGACTGACCACTGGGTGGATTTTTTATTCCTTTATTCACTTTTTTCCTGCATTTATTGATTATGTCAAATTTATGTGTATTAGTAGTTCGTCTCGACGACAAGAATCGAAAAAGTAAAAAGTTATGAACCAAACTCAAATTTTTGTGAATAATTACAAAAATAAGCCTTAGATATGTTTTTGAAACTATTTTTGTATTTATTCACAAAATTTTGATTTTGGATAATAAATTTTTACTTTACGATTGATCTCGTCGATATGAACTAATAACCACAATAATTTGATGCGAAACAAGGGGAGCAAATTTTTTTAAAAAAAAGACAGAAAACATAACCCAAGAGGCTACTAAGCCAAACCCGTAATTTTGCAAACTCTACTTATTTGTAGCCGTTGAGTCAAAACCCTCAGGCCTTAAACCTCTGCTCTGGCTAAAACCCTAAAAGCAGAGAGGCGAACGAGCAGCACCACCAAAATCATTGGCAACACGAGCCTCCAAGAAGAAGAAGCAGCGAGCGGGTTTGGAGAACAAGAACGAATCGAGAGAGAGAAACGCCAGTGGCACAATCGCTACTGATTTACCCGACGACATACTCCAGCACATATTCTCTTTCCTACCAATCAAATCCATCGCACAAACTACCCTTCTCTCCAAACACTGGAAACACCTATGCCTGTGGCGTTCCCACCCTCATCTCGACTTCTCCCCTCTCTCTCCCCAACTGCATAGCCCACGACAGGTACGACTCAATTTAGTGAAATGGATTGACGTAATGCTTTTCAAGATACTTGAAATGGATTGACGTTCAAGATACTAAGATGCATCATAATGCACTCAATTTAGTGAAATTATTGTTTGGGCCCGGACAAGCGTTGCAAGAAATGACTCTAACTTTAAGGAGCAACCCAGTGGTTCCTCCTCTCCAACAACGAAGAATTCGTTCTCAGATAATGAAGATTGTACGGGCATCTTGTAATGTTATAGTCTCTTTTCTTCCACAAGACTAGAGCAGCTCAACAGTAGAGTATATTTACTGGAACTTGCATGGTAACTTCCCATAGCATGCGCTTTTTACTCTGTTGTTTTGTTAAAACAAGCAATATTTTGTGGTGTTTTTTTGAATAGGAAAAAAAAAAACATAAGTTGATTAAAGTTTCTTTGAATTATTCCATGATGAAAAAAAAATGCTCGTTGTCACACTTTCTTTTTTTTTTTTTTTTTGAACTGAAAGTTCGTTGTCACCTCAAAAGTAGAAAACTATGTTATTATTTGGAAAAGACTTGTATGTTTTTTATCCTTAAATAATTATAGATATAGGTAAGCTTCAAATTCGGCCCTAAAAGTTAAATTGTGTCAATTTAGTCTTTCATTTAAAACTCAGATATCAATATTATTCTTATTGCAAGTAGACGGAAACGGACTCAGGGGGGCTGCTCTCCCCCTTGGGGGAGCAGCGTGCTGCTGCCCCCGTTTTTCGGGCCCGTCCCGATCTCGCTCCGATGATCCGAATCATTCACTTTGTAGAGCTCGTCGAGTAGAACGACTATGCAAAAAATCAGCTTAATTGGATATCATTAAGTGCCTGATCGGAGCCTATATAACTCTTGGTCCATTGGGAATAATGGATTTGATCCAGTGTTTCGGATCCATTCTTTTCAAAGTAAAAAGGCTCCGATCAAGCACTTAATGATATCCAATTAAGCTGATTTTTTGCAAAGTTGTTCTACTCGACGAGCTCTACAAAGTGAACGATTCGGATCATAGGAGCGAGATCGGGACGGGCCCGAAAAACGGGGGCAGCAGCACGCTGCTCCCCCAAGGGGGAGAGCAGCCCCCCTGAGTCCGACGGAAACGAGTGATTAACGATTCTTCACTAAAATTGGAGATCTTACTTTCGTAGTATGTAATTAACGATTTGGAATACAAATCAGAAATAGGAGTCTACAAATAAACAATCAACACCATTCACTGTTCAAGTCAACAGTGGATATTTGAGATATAGATTTCGAAGTATGGCTTAAAATCAAAAGTTCAAAATTTATGTCTACAAATTTTTGGCACGCCCGGTGGGACCTATTTCTCCTCGCATCTCTTGAAGAACAAACCAAATAATAAAACTCATTTTCTAACAGTGTCCCTTTCTTCAACAGTTTTTTGAACATGGAAGCTGCAATCATGAAGGCTGACAATAGGCTCACTGTGAAGACTCCCATGCCATGAATCCTACGGTGGGTGTTCGAAGATCCAAGAGAGATGTGTTGATCTCTCCAGCATCTGTGGCCCTAAAGGCAACAGAGCTTAGGCTCTCCACTGTCACCCCTGACGTAATTTTACAATGGCAACACGAGCCTTAAACCTCAGCCTTGGCTAAAACCCTAATGGCCTGTTTGGATGGGAGAGATACTCCCGGATTTGTAAGCCCCCTGATTACAAATCCTGCTCCTTGCTATATCCGGTGTTTGGAAGAGAAAATGGAGGCCTGATTTAGAAGGGGGATTTGTTACTGTTGGGATTATAAATCAGGGCAAAGGTGGATTTGCCAAGGACTGGGTTCCCCTGTCGTTGCTATATCCGGGTTTCTATTTGACCGTTTTGCCCTCCCCCATTCCCTTTTATTACGTGTTTGCTTGTTATTCTTGTTCAGGAGAGAGAGAAGGAGACCGAACGGAGAAGATGAGAGAGAAAGAGAGATCTTACAGCCAGAGAAAAAGTGGTACCTCTGGCTGGGTTGTTCATGTCGGTGTCGGAGAAGAAGCACCTGTGGGATGGTTTTTTTTCCTCTGAGGAAACAATAGAAACGTGGTCTTGTGTATCTATATTTACATATACATATGTTTTTTCCGAGTAAATGGAGTAAGTGAGGTCCATGGGTGCCATTTTTTCACTTTTGCATTTTTAAAACATTTTCAAAAAATACGTATTTTTTTTTCTAATAAGAAACATGATTTCAACATTTGTGTTCTAAAATGAAATTATTTCATCAAAAAATTAAAGATAAATATCAATTTATTCTAATTGGTATGAAATAAATAAATTTTGAGCATTAAAAAATAAAGTGGGGGCAATTTAGTCTTTTGACTTCTTATCTCATCATATCCACCTTCTAAATCCCTCTTCCTACAAAATTATCCAAACACCTCATTACAAATCCACCATTCTTAAGAGGTGGGGTCACCCTTCTTAACATATGACCCCTCATTACATATCTACCTTCAAATCTCCCCTCATTCTATATCCACCTAAAACAAATCCTCCATCCAAACGGGCCGTAAAAGCAGAGAGGCGGACAAGAAGCAGCACCACCAAAATGAATGGCAACACGAGCCTCCAATAAGAAGAAGCAGCAATCAGCTTTGGAGAACAAGAACGAATCAAGAGAGAGAAACGCCAGTGGCACAATCACTACTGATTTACCCGACGACATACTACAGCACATATTCTCTTTCCTACCAATCAAATCCATCGCACAAACTACCCTTCTCTCCAAACACTGGAAACACCTATGCCTGTGGCGTTCCCACCCTCTCTCTCCTGAACTGCAAAGCCCACAACAAGTACGACTCTTTCACAAACTCCTGTCCGAGGCCACCGAATTCGTACCTGACGTATTATCTCTCTGTGAACAGGGCTCCAACATCACCACCTTTCGCCTCTTCGGGCACGCAGTGGCGGCTTCAAGAATTTGTATTAGGGTGTTCAGAAATTATCTTAACTCGGTTACTCTACTAGCTAGATGAAGTATGTATTAGTATAGACGGTGTGGACAAAAAAACTTAACCTTTATTTCAAAAAAATTAACTACGAAGAGAATGAAAACATAACATACATATACTATATTTTTAAACGAAAAATCTATTTGTTTTGGAAGTTGTCATGTTGCGCAGTAGACAATGTTCCGAGAATGGAGGGAGGTAAATTTTGCAGTTGTCCTAGACAAATTCTCACATGTTGTGCCATTGTTTAACTGACGTATTAATCTACTAAAACTTTTTGAAAAAAATTGTAGCGAGAATATTGGGGCCAACCTTTTCGAAAGTACGTTGTTTGTTAGGATGACGTGATGAGATTTTTTATCGTAGTCTCAAATTCAGAAGGAATATTATTCAAATTAACGGGGTTATGCAATGTAGTCAAATTTTTTTTAAACTTTGTCCGTAATTCTATAAGCTAACAAAACAAAAAGAAAAGAAAAATAGTTATGCGAAAATAACACATTTAGAGCATCGACAATAGAGATGGAGAGAGAACGCAGAGCATGACATTTAAACCAAGAGATTCTTCTTTTTCTCTTTTTTTTCAATTTTTTTTCGATTGGGATTGTGAGTTTTATCATTAGGTGTTCAAATATGAATTACCTAAATTGATGAACTGTAATTAGGTTGTGAATGAGTGTTCAATTGATTGAGTTATGTGTTGAATTATTTTTGGGTTAGATGTTTAAGAATATTAGAATTGGGTGTTCATTAATATTTGAGTTGGGTGTGTAAAGAAATGTTAACCCATAATTTTTACATGTATTATGAGCAAAGAAAAAATTATTGGGTGTTCATGTGACCATGGAACAACCAATGTGCAGCCGCCTCTGCGGGCACGTAAGTTGTTCCTGCTTGCAGGATTGCATCAATCGAGTAATGCGTCACGGAATTGAAGAACTCGAACTCAACGTTTATTTAGAATCTAGCTTTAATCTCCTCCCGGATTTGTTCAATTGCAACACTCGCCTTGTTTGATAACACTGATAGATGGATGAGATTCGTAAGGAGATGGGATTAGGATTGAGATTGATAATGAGAAGGAATTGTTAATGAGAAGGGATTGATAATGAGTATGTTTGTTTGGGATGAGATTAGATAATGAAATTGAATTGATAGAAGAAATTAGTGATGATAAGGGATTGGTAATGAGAATGGGTTGGGATTGGATTACGAATATCAAGTCTCACGGAGTATAACTAATACCCATATGGAGCTCACTGCTCATCTCAACGGAATAATAATCCGGTTATAAAACAAGGGTTCGGTTAGGTCCTCACATTGAACCAAATACCCTGTTTATAAAGAAGATGATGACTCTGTTCGTGCAAGGCAATTGGTTGTAAGAATCTCGCATTGGCATTTTAAATTTAATTATCCTTCTTCAGCAGGCCTTCCGTCGGTCCACACCTTGTCTCTGACTCATGTGTTCATCAGGTGGGTTTCGGATTTGTTTTCTGGGGATAATTTTCCTCTCCTTAGGAAACTGTGCTTGAATCATTGTAGAGGAACGTGTGCTCTTAATATCAATTGCCCAGGCCTAGAAATTTTAGAACTTTGGTTGTTTAGGGCGAGGCGACATGGTTTGAATTCTTTGGATGTTTCTTGCATTGGGTTACTGGAATTACAAGTCACCGGGTGGGTAGGGACGTAACCGTGGGCCATGGGCTTGACTAAAATAAACGCAACTGATGAAGCCCACGCAAATTAAACCCGTCCGAATTAGATTAAAATTAATTGGGCCTACGCTCATATTGTCTTGGCCCATTAATCTAATATCCAAACATTTCTATTTGTCAGCCCAAATTAATAGAATTTCAATTAAATAGCCCTACAGTGCTCATCTAGGACTGGGTGTCAAAAACGGGCGTAAACAATGTCGCTTATCCTTGTTCATGGTCTAGGCCTGTCGATTAGGACAGAATACAGTTTTTGACAAGTCAAACGAGTCCTTAGTTTATTATCAAATTCGAAACAAAAAGATAATCAGGCATAAGTTTAGTCTAAAATCTTTTTGAACTTTCAAATGAGGTATTTAAAACTGAAAGTGAAAATAGGTTTTTGGCCAAAATTTGGTCGAAAGCATTTGATATGCTAACCATCTAGCATAGAGGTTGTTACCATTGGATTGCCATGAGATAGTTGAAATTTCTATTTTCCTACCGATCCAATAATCAAGAAATAATAGGAACGAAGAATAAACGATGAACACCAGATATACATGGAAAACCCCAAACGGGTAAAAACCACGGGAATGAATCAAGCACTATAGAAAAATATTGTACGGGTACAATCGAACTTACTACACAATTGAGAATCCTCACAATTGACTCAAGAACGATAGTCGAATCCTCGTTCACCGTACCCCGTGCTTGATTGCTGCCGCCTAGCTCGAATCCTCAATCCTTCCAAATAACCCTTTGGAAATCCACCGAAGAACGAACCTATGTTTGTTGAAAGAAAGTAGAGAACATCTCTTAGAGTTTGACCGTGGCTTCGAAAAACTGAATGAGAACTCCAAGAATCAAAGGTAGACAAATCGTTCCATCTTTTTAACAAAGACCCATGTTTCTTTTCTTTTACGCTGTTGCTCTGTATATACTCTCGTTGCTTTGAAAAAACCAAAAGCAGCTCTCTATTGTGACTGCTGTATTTCGTTCATCGTACCCTAGCAGAATAGGAAAAGCTGCTATTTATATTAATAGCATCCCGATCGATCTATTTATCGATCCGTCGATCCATCTCCTCAAATTCCAAACGGCTGCCACAATTAGTCAGAAGGTTGCAATAGATGACAGCTTGACGACCCCGATGTATCCGATCCAATAAAGCTCAAAACACTTGCTCTCAATTATAAATAATGATTCTTTTCACTCTAGTCCTATACAGACTCTCTACGCTTAGAAAAGATAAAAAGACATTACAACTCGATAAAGAAGGAATACAAAAGAAAACATGTTTTGTTAATGGAATTGCCAACAAAAAAAAAATGCCGCTTTTTGGAGTTAACAATAGTGATTTACATAGTTGGCTTTGTAGGTACTATGGATCAGCCTAAAAGTTGTCTAGGCAAGGAAGCGATGGATCCGGAGGCCCTGTAATGCAGGCGTGCACTACAAAATTCCTAGTTTTAGGACTCGAAGGTAGATGTTGAATTCGATACCACCGTGCCTCTATTAAACTCATTCCACCACACTACTCCTGATTTGGGCATTATACTACTGAGACTACGTAGCAAACTCTTAATACTTGCTCGGGCCTCATCTGTTGTTCCTTTGGGATTTCCAACTTCTAAAGAAACATTATCATACATTCTTCATACTTTTTATTTTATCTTTTTACTTTTTAATTCTTTTAAACGCATTATTATTGCCTTTTCTTATTGTTAGTGTAAGTTCAAAAGTGAAGGCTAAAAGAGTAAACTCATCGACTTTTGCCTCGTTACTTTTGAACATGGACAATCTTTTTTGAAACAGCAAAAGGTTCCAAAAGAGCTCAACAAATGGGAACGGAGAGAGTAGAAGCTAAGGGGGTGATTGGTTGCAATCAAAGGAAGCCGGATGAGGGGGTGATTAGATGTTTTTGGCTTGGTTTGGTAAACGGATGAATTTCAACCAGTTATTAATTAGTAAGAGCGGATGAGGCCTCATCCACCCTCCCCTAATATTTCAATCATAAAATAGCTTTTTATTTCCTTGTTTTATCTCTCATCCAAGCTAAATATACTATTTTATTCCCTCCGCCTTTTTTTTAATACTTCATCCAAACCAACTATTTTTTATTCATTATTCATAAAAATCACATCAATATGGGTCCACCATTCATAAATTATACCCTCTATTAGTTTATCTCCCTCATAAATTATACCTTCAAAACTCATCATGCATCCAATTAGGTCCCAAAGGCCTGTTTGTTGGGGGTGTTAGAAGGGAGATAAGAAAGGAAGGGGGAGAAGGAAGATGGTGTTTGGCAGGGGAATAAGGGAGAGTGAGAGAGCTTATGCGCTTGGAGAGGCTTTAGCTAATTCCACCCCCCACCCTTGGACAAACTTATCTGGGTGGGGAAAAAGACCAAATTGATCCTCATTTTTTTTTTTTTGTATTTTCAATGTAATTATTTAACGAGGGCAATTAAATAAATTCATATATCATCCACCGATATCCCCGTACTCGTGTCCACCTTTATCAACTACTCAAACCAAATATGTACAAATTAATCCTCCCTTTTAGCTAATTCCCTCATAAAGTTTTCACCACTTATCCATTTTCTTTTTTATCCACTCAAAACTTTATCCGTCGCACAATCTAGGGGTGTGCATCTCTTCTAGTACTTTACTTCTCCTCTTCATTATTTAAGAGTAATTCAGTGCTCCTAAATCACAATCACGAAACAGTGCTTTAGGAGTTCTTAATAAGGGTTAATTTCACTGACCTCCCCTGTGGTTTCTAACAATTTCAAGAATCTCCCCTGAGATTTCTGAAATGTCACTGAGCTCCTTACTTTTAAAAGTGTTATCATGATTCCCCCTCCTACTAACATCCGTTAGTTGAATGGATGGAAATTGATGATGTCACATGTTTTTTACCTTTTGATGCCCATATTACCCTTAAAGCATTTGTAATTCTTTCCAATAACAAATTATCCTTGTAAACAGAGATCTCTCATCACCTCCTGTTACCACTAAGAAAACTAGTTATAAGTAATAGGATTATAAACCATTCTACCCAACTTTAGTTTGCTATATTTGCCTTCACAAGCACAAATATGCTAACCATGCTTGTTTAATTAATGACTCATTTCTATTTTGGTATTTTTTTCGTCTTTTCTGAATTTCTTTTTAGATACACGTTATTTTTTGAATTTATCATTCATCTCAACGAAATGAGTTTACAAAGTCAAAAATTTTGACCAAAAGCAAAAAAAAAAAAATACAAAATACAAAAATGTTTGAAATAGTCGGTATTTTTGTCTTTAGTGTTGTCCTATCTAATTTTTTTTTTAAATTTCGGCCTATGTAGTTATTCTTTTTCAAATTCCTCTCATCGAGACAAATTATATATTAATCCAAAAAATGATGAAAAAAAGCTAAACAACAAATTACGTAAAGTAAATAACACGAGAAAATTCATTTTCGTTACATATCTTCCAAACACTACTCCTGTTGCATATCTCCCAAAAACTAACTTATAATTCATTTTCATCACATATCTTCCAAATACTACTTTTGTTACAAAATGCATCCTATATATATCATTCAAATACTCTGTCGATCTCAAAATACATTTTGTCCATAATTCAAAAGGCTAAAAAGTTAAAATTAAAAAGCTAAAAAGTACGCTCCCAAACACCCCTAATAGTCGCCCATGCTACCAACCCCACCCATCGCTGCCGACGACTCCAAAAACTGAAAGCTCACCCACGCCAAACATCACTCTATAAAGTGGGAAAGAATCAGTGCTTAAGAGAGAGAAAGAGGGGGATTTTTGTGTATGCTATTTTTCCAAAGAAATCACCCACCCCGACATATCACCATGGAAGCTATGTTGTGGTGAATTCGACCCAAAAAATGGAGGATTCGTCTTGCCGATCAAAAAGAAAAAGTGGAGGTTTCGTCCATTCTTGTTGAGTCTTTAGTGGTAGATGGAGGAGGGTTTGTCTATTGTTAAGTGATGTGCCTCCATTGTGGAAATTGGAAAGAAAAGTTCACAAAAACCAGAGAAATAAATTTGGAATACCGAAAATCATCCCGATCAACCAATACCGTGATTTGTTTCATTACTTTATGTAATTGAGGTGTGAAATTGGTAATAAAAAGAAAAAAAAAAACCTTGAACTGGATGGATTTTGTGCAAAAATTAGTTTTTGTTGTTTTTTGAGGCTTTCGTATTGGGGTGGCGGTGTAAACGGCGATCACCGGCGAGGGCAAAAATTGGGTCAAAGGGGAAGCACTCAAAACGGCTTTTATTGTGAAAAACGAACATTAAAAAGGGTATTCAAGTCTTTTACTCCTAAAAACTGACATTGTTTAAACTCAAGTGATGGACTGGGGGAATTGGGATAATATTTTCAAAAGTAGGGGAGGTCAGTGATATTTCAGAAACGTCAAAGGAGGTTCTTGAATTTGTCAAAAACCAGAGGGAAGGTCAGCGAAATTAACCCTTTGTCCAACTATGTCTGCTAGAACGTAACATATCCTCTTTAAAGGGCTATTAACAAGCTGAGCCGAGCCTTGTTAACAAGCTCGAGTCCTAATTTGACTCATTTACTAAGGCCCCGTTTCAAAACTTTAAAAAAATACTTATTTTTTAAGAAGACAATTTCAAGTTCAAAAATAATATATTTACGCAAATAATTTTTCTACTAATATAGATCTTGTTTGATAGATCTCATCAAAATCTTTTATATGATGCAAAAAAATCAAAAAATTATTTTTTATTAAAATTATTTTTTATTTACATTATTTTTGAATTTGAAAATGTGAAATAAGTTATTTATTTTTTAAAAAAATTTCTGAAACGGGGCCTAAATAAGCCAAAAATTTAAACTCAAATTTAATTCGTTTACTAAACAAATTGAGCCGAATTTACGAATTGCTCGATTATTTTATAGCCCTCCCTGTCCTTCTCTCCATGATCTCAGATTCAAATTTTGTTTTTGACCTTACCTTGGCTTCAAATTCCTCACTCAATGCGTGACCCCACATCATATCAATCACATCCATCCCCCATTCTCTCTCTCTCTCTCTCTCTCTCTCTCTCTCTCTTCCTCACACATGAAGCTTACATCTAAAATCACCCAAACTGCTACCAGGCAAACTGATAATCACAGTCATCAGACCACCCAAACCCCTCAAACAAAATGCACTGTTCCTCCCCTCTCTTTCTCCCCCTTCTCCTCTTACTCCTATCACTCCCTTCTCTCTCCACCAATGAGCATCGTCCAAACAACAACCATCAACAACCAAACAACAAGAATCTCCACCCGAACACCATGAATCCATCTGAACTCGAAACCCTTTTCAAGATCATGGAAACCATATCCTCTGACAAGAACTGGAGACTATCCTACCCCAACCCTTGCCAAAAAGGCTTATCCTGGCCTGGGATAGAGTGCAAGCCAGGAAATGACAGCCGCCTCCATGTGACCAGGCTTGATTTTGGCACACCACCAAACCCAACTTGTAAAGCCACAGCCATGTTCCCTTCAAAGCTCTTTGACCTTCCCCTCCTTCAATCCCTGTTCATCTTTCACTGCTTCACTCACACAAAAACCACCCTCTCTGTATCAGGAAACAGAGTTGTTGTCTCCTCTTCACTTCAACAACTCAGTTTCAGATCAAATTCAGCACTAATTGGCTCAATCCCACCTCAAATCTCCTCATTAAAATCCCTCCAGATCCTCACATTGTCACAGAACCGCCTTTCCGGGCAAATTCCGGTCGAGGTTTTTGCTTTAAGCTCCTTGGTTCACCTTGATCTCAGCTACAATTTGCTCACAGGCACCATTCCAAATCAAGTGGGGAGCCTAAGAAATCTGGTGGGACTTGATTTGAGCTATAATTCATTATCAGGAGCAATCCCAGGTACAATAGGCCAACTGGGTATGCTTCAGAAGCTGGATTTGAGCTCAAACTCTCTGTTTGGTGGAATCCCTGAGAGCATTGAGAGGCTAAATTCTCTCTTCTTTTTGGCTCTGAGCAACAATAGATTGAAAGGAAATTTCCCAAAAGGGTTAGAAAAATTGCAGGGTTTGCAGTACTTCATAATGGATGATAACCCAATGTTTGTATCTTTGCCAGCAGAATTTGGTCAGCTGCAGAAGTTGCAAGAGCTAAGGCTTGCAAATTCTGGGTATTCAGGCACAATCCCACCAGCATTTTCCCAGCTCAAGAATTTAAGCACACTGTCACTGCAAAACAACCGATTAACGGGTGAAATCCCGGCTGGTTTCGGGAGCCTTTTGCACATGTATCACCTGAATTTGAGCAGAAACTTCTTGGCTGGTGTTGTTCCTTTCAACTCAAGTTTTCTGAACAGGCTAGGAGCAAATTTGGACCTGAGTGGAAATCCAGGGCTGTGTTTGAGCCCATCTGAAGAGGAGATTGTGAAGTTTGGAATTACTGTTTGTGGAAAGAACAGGACTGGCTCTCTGATTCATCCAGTAAAGAAGTCTGAGGCTCCATGTGGATTGCTCAGATCATTTCTGATTTTTGGTGCTTTAGGCTTTATGGCACTTCAACATTTGCTCAGATCATCAGTGTGAATTAGATCTCTCTATTTTATTATGTTTCCACTGTGATGGGTTATTACTCCTGCTGTATTTTCTTGGCCGTTTTCTGTTCATTGATCTTAAATTTTGCATAGTGTAGTTTGGACTGAATTATTTGTTGAATTTATTTTTTTCCTTTCTTGGTTTTTTTAATTTTTGTTTTGCTCAATTTTTTATAATTCATCCCGACTGAATTATTTAATATTTTCTAATTTGTTTTCAGGTTCAGTTCATAGTTTTTAAATTTTTCTTGCCCAGACGAGTTTGAAAAATCAAATATTTTTGCCAACAAATGCTTTTAAGAAAAAAGTCACTAAACAATCAGAATGAATTATTATTTGAAAAAATAAGTTACTTTAGTTCAAACTCCACAAATATCATGTTAGTAAAATTCAGGATTTTACTTTACATGATAGCTACATTCAACTTAATTACTATAAATTATCACAATGGGGGAGTCTATAAATTAAAAAATCTATGACCAAAAAAATAAATTTCACAAAGACAAATTTATTAATGTTGTTTTATACTTTTTTCAAATTATGTTCATATTTTTATAATCTTTTTTTTTCCATTAAGACAAAAGATTAATCTCAAAAATTACAACAAAAAAATTAGAAGAAATTAAAAACTGAAAAAATACCATAAAAAATTCCAGGCCCAAATATTAGGAGATGTTCAACCTGATTGGGGAGTATTTGTTCAAAAGAACAAAACCGGATTCGGGAGTTGTCAGTAGTAGCTGAGCTACTTTAATTCCACAGTTCCACCATATTGAGTGCATGCAGAGACTCATCTCCATGATTGAAGTGATGGATCTTTTTATCATAATGCTTGATGCAATTTACGTGACAAGAGTGATTTTTGCATTCATCAAATTGTTGGTATCGCACTCTTAAGAAGAGTTCAACAAATAATATGGAGTTGATTTTTGCATTCTTCAATCAAATAAAGAGTTGATATTTGCGCTCTCCTTCGGACAACGGTTAACAATTGGAGAGTGCAAAAATTATTCACTCTTTCTGTGATCATCCATTAATGGAAGTAATTAAGGACACGTGAGTATTTGACTTGATTTGACAGTGCTGTGGCCCAATGAGGGTCCAAACTTTGGAGAAGTTTTTGGATTCCAAGCGGGTACCTCGAGGTAGTATTCGTCAGCAATTCGAACAATCCAAACAGTAATTTCTCTTCAATTCAACAGCTCAAATTTATTTTCTCTCTCTCCCCAAACCTCACCACTCTCTCTCCTCTGTATCTCTCTAAAATTCGGACCGTTCAAAACACGTTTGAACTGTCCAGATCGCCGACACCCTACCAACATCCAAAAATTTCTCCTAACTTTGTGTCTTCGTACGTTTAGGTAGGGTCTACGTATGAGCAACTCTGAAAATGGAGCCACCGGACAACAGTGACTCGTGAGTAAGGAATAGTATTAGCATCTCCAGGTGTATAATAAGATTGAAGGACCACAGCCCCCCACCCCACCCCACCCCCCCAAGCAATTCCTCATAGCAAGAACGTCCATAGTTTGCGTTTCCTTCGCTCCCGTTCTCCATTTTCACTCTATGCTCCCGTTCTTTCAATTTTTAATCTCGCAAATTTTTTGTATTGTAAATTATTTTCGGAAGATAATTCGACGCTTACACTCCCACTCCAAAACGCGCATTTTAATTTGTACCGTGGTCATGACAACAATTGTATTGCAGCATGCAGCAAAGGCGCGATTTTGTTTTAGTGGGGTATAATCGTACGAAACAATTGAAATTCAAAAGTAGGAGTGGATCGAAAGGAAAAAGAAGAGGGGGAGGGGGGCTGGGTTAGGACAGAGGGTGGGTACTGTCTGGTTTGATGAAACAAGACCTGACCTCCACGGACCACGGTACTCATGACTGCAAGGACATTAGCTTGAAACCAAAACGGAGAGAGAGAGCCCCTTGCCTCCTTTCACATTCTAACGAGTAACGCCCCGTTCTAGAAAGACCCATTAAAAAATAATTAAGGACTATTTATTTGTAATTTTTAGTTTGAAAAATTATTTTCGTAAGCCCGTTATTTTTAAAATTGAAAATAGATCCTTATTTTTTAGATACTTATTTAGGTTTTTGAAACAGGGCCTAAGGCCCTGTTCCGGTGTTCCCCCAAGGCTCTTACTCCTTTTGTCCCTATATTCTTTTGGCTCTCGTCTTATTCTAATCGGATAAAAAATTAATTATAACTTCTAATTGTTTATACTATTTATATGCAATATGAATATTGTTTGATAGAGTTCAACGAGCCCTTTTAAAAGATATTTTCAAAATTATCTAATTAAAAATTATAGATTGCAAGATATAATCAATTAAAAAATGGCACGAACTTCCAAAATGGACTAAAGAATGGGGACGGAGGGAGTATTTTTTAAGTACTTATTTTCAATTTTATGAAATAAATTATTATCTCACAATACATTACATTTAATTCAAAAAAATACTTATTTTAGTTAGTAGCCAGAATAGGGCCTAACTCCAAACCCATACTTCATAACTCTAAATATCCCTCCATTCCTCCATTTTAGAGGAATTATGCATTTCAACCCATCCTCTATTCTTACCTCCATTTTGGAGGATTGATTTTCATCCTCCATATTTGGAGTACCAAAAATTTAGGGAAAATTTCAAAAAAAACCCTGACCTTTTAACTCAATGTCCCATAAGCACCTGACCTTCAAAAAATGTTAATCCCCCACCTGACCTTATCACTCCATCATCAATTAACCCCCTCACCCAATTTTCCGTTCAAAATCTAACGGAATTGATGACATGGTGCTTAAATGGACATTTTAGCCCTAAAAAGAAGACATCTGTGCACCACACAATAAATCCATAGACTGAGATACACCCAATCCCCCCTTTTGGGGGGATGGAAGGCCGAATTGGGTTTTTTTTTTTAATTGCATAGTTTTGTAAATTGAGTTACGGTTCTGGATACATTTAGGCTCTGTTTGGCTAAATAAGCCAACTGGTTTATTTTTTGTCCTTATTCAAATTTGTTTTGTATTTATTAGTTTTTCGTCAATTTTTTGGAATTAATGCATTGTCATGACGAGAAGTATCTATAAAATAAAAAATTATGATCAAAATCTAATTCTTTTTGAATAAAAATAAAAAAAATTGGCTTATTTTTGTCTTTATTCAAAAAAATTAGGTTTTGATGGTAATTTTTTACTTTTTAGATTCCTCTTGTCATGACGATGTAATAATTTTCAAAAAATTGATGAAAAACTAACAAATACGAAAAAAATTGAATAAGAACAAAAAAATAAATTATTTTGCTTATTTAGCCAGACGGAGCCTTAGTTGCCGAAAAAAGAAATGTGGTTGCCGAAATCACGGGGAAGACAACGGGGAGAATTGGGTGTGCCTCAGTCTGTGAATTTATTGTGTAGTGCACAAGTGTCTCCTTTTTAGGGCTAAAATGTCCACACAAATGCCATGTCATCAATTCCGTTAGATTTTGGACGGAAAATTGGGTGAGGGGGTTAATTGATGACGGAGTGTAAGGTCAGGTGGGGGATTGACATTTTTTGAAGGTCAGGTGCTTATGGGACATTGAGTTAAAAGGTCAGGGGGTTTTTTGAAATTTTCCCAAAAATTTATGAAGAATCTTCTCTATTTCACTATTCATCCTTTTCATATCTCATTTTAATCATTAAACTAGTTTTGGATTTGTCTTTTGTAAAATTGGTACTAATTAAAAGATATTTACATTATCTTTAAAATAAGACCAATCTTGAGTATTTATTTTTATAAAAATAAAAATAAGAATATGATAATTTGAATTTTGGAAGGAAAGTGATGAAGTTTGAGATTTGGAGTGAGTTTTTAACATATAAAAGAAGAAATAAAGTATTGGGTTGGAGTTGGAGTTGTTATGAATAATAGAACCCTCTAAAATGAATTTTTGGAGGATGTGGGAATATTGGAAATGCTAAAGAACTTTTTAACTTTGTTAAACAGTATAGTTTGTCAGCTTCCCTTGCAATTTTGCTCTCAAAAGTATCTTCCATTTAATTTTCCCATTTTGTCCTTTTTCACTGCTACCACTATCACCTTTCTACCATCATATGAGAATAGCGATTGCACATGCTACCAACAATTTATGTTGGAATGTCGTACTAATTATTAAGGTTAAAAAGATCTACTGATATATACGAAAGTACATAGAAATGTGGGAAAGGATACAATGTACGGCTTTTATTTGGGTGTGTATTATATGCATCCAAAAAATGTTATACTATATGATTTGCAGAGGAAATGTTAAGAATCATATTGTTGAAAAGTTACGATTTTAATATAAAAGTTACGAGATGCACCAAAATGTTATGATTCTATTGAAAATGTTACGAATTCTATTGCATAAAAAGTTATTTTTTAGTACAAAAGTTACGAAATGCACCAAAATATTATGAATCATAGAAAAAATATTACGAATTCTATTGTTGTAAGGTTACGAGTTTCAAATTAAAAATCATAAAACACACCAAAATATTATAAATGAACCATATAATAGATTCATATGGTACACATGCACTTTTAATGGGCGTGTATTGTTGACTTTACGAAAATCAACCAAATGTGGATTAAGAATGCGTTGTTCATATACTTCTTTTACGATTTTGCCTCGGGGGTTGTTTCTTGAGTTTAGTTTAACTATTGCCGACTATCACATAGTTAATGTAATATCTCATTCTTCGTATTTTTCATTAAATACCATGTGATCTTCTCTTCCAGTTTGAGGAAAAAAATTTGTGAACATGTTTAATTATCCGAGTGTGACTATATGGTGAGAGAAACTTATTTCATATCTCGGAATACTGCACCGAAGCGAGAGGTGGTTGTGGCGGCCGGTGGTGGTCGTGCTGGTTGGAGTTGCTCATGGTTTTGTGGCAGTTGGTCAGTGTTCAGCAGTTGGGGTGGTTGGAATAAAGTTGAAGCTCGTCTGCTAGGCTTCGATTTGCTCCGATGGTTCGGTGCTCTGATCATTTCCTCATCGAGGTTGTCATTTCCTCTCGTCGAGACGAATCAAAATAATACATAAAAATTTGGCGCAAAAGTCAAAACTAACCGATGCAAAAAAAATTTAAATAAGGACAAAATAAAAAGTCTGTAAGACTTTAAAAATTGTTGGTTAGCGAATCAATAATAATATATAAATGCTTCTTGTTGGTTTTTTGGTGCAACGGAAATATAAATGCTGAACTTATGCCCTATGAAACCCAAGTGCCCAAACATTGATTCTATACCCAAGGTTCTATATTCGTTGTTATGAGCCACGACATTAATGATCTAACCATTGCTTAGGCTCCCCACATTTAATCAATAAACATATGGGGAAGAGCAGATTTTCTATCCACCCACCCACGGTCCCACCTTCATGGGAAATGGAAGCAAACATTGCATTTATATCTGAACCACGTTGTACAAGTTTAGGGTTTTTTTTTGCTCGGCAAAAGTCTGACATTGTTTTTTTTGGGTAAGGAAAGTCAAAGTTGTTAGTTGGGAAAGAATAACATTTTGGTGTATTATAGATGCATCAGAATGTTATGAATTATAATAAAAATATTATAAATCGTATTACTAAAAAATTACAAATCGTATTAAGGTTACAAGTTATACCAAAATGTTATGAATCATAATGAAAAAGTTACGAATCGTACTGTTGAAAAGTTATGAATTCTAGAACAAAAGCTACGAAACACGCTGAAATATTATGAATGAATCATAAAATATGTGCATATGATACACTCTTCTAAAGAATATGTATTGTAAATTTTCTCCCAAATTAATTATAGGTAATGAGATGTTGAACTTCAATCAAATCCATGTGAACACATAATGCGTACTACTTAGCTATTACTCCACTTGCCATGAAATCCGTTCATAGTATGGCTCATTTGTTTGCCCGGTAATGATATTTGTGTTTGTTCCGGGGAGAATTGCGACATGCCTTTTTTTAATTTTGTCTTCATGTAAATCATAAATATTAGTAGAAATCACGTTCGTTTTGAGATTTTAGATATGAGTGGAGAGAAAGAGATTGAGAAATAAGATTAACAAATTGGAGAAAATTTATTTAAAAATACCGTGCGCAGAGAGAGAATCTCAAATCCAAAATTCCAAAACAAAACATGGTCGACTGGAAAACAAGAGAGTCACCGTAGTGCTATTTTGCTGGAGGAAATATGAAATCTCCGACGATAATTATACTTTGTGCAACAGTAGGATATAGACTAGTGTTCCAGTTATCTCTCACTTCGAAAAACCACTCATTGAATTTCTGAGACCCAAGGGGTTACATCTACGATCAATCCGAAATTTCCAAAAACAATGAGTCCTTATAATTATCATCTACTATCAAATGTTGCAAACCCAAAAGATTGAAGCTAAAAATAGCTTGTTTAGTAAACGACTAGTGCTCCGAAAAAAACTGGGCTCGTTAATGAAAGCTCGACTCGATTAAAGAGACTCGTTTAATAAATGACTAAGTCCAACTCATTAAAGTTTGAGTTCAAATTTTTAGCTAATTTAATTAATAAATGAACCGAACTCGAGCTTGACAAAATTCGGCTTGACTCGCTTGCATCCTAGCTAACTAGCAGCTACCTAAAAGCTCGGGCAATTGAAAGCTGGAGTAAATTTTGGAGAAGAAAAAGAAAAGCATTACGTGCTCTTGCCCAACTACTGAACAATCAATAAGGTCACATGAATGGGATAGGAAATCAGAAACTTTTGCTACAACTGTGGAAGAGAATAACTCTGCCTTCCTTTTGAGGGAAGAAGAACAAGCAAGATCAAACGAAAAGCCAAGGGGTCTATTTCCTTGGGAGTAATGTTCGACTCAATCATGACTATTCACACAATAATACTACTAAAACTACTGTATCATGTACCTATATCAACACTAGCTCTTTTAGAGATTGAAGCTTAAAATAGCGCACTTGACTGTCAATAAAATATACCAAAAAAAAAAAAAATCAAAATAATGAAATTCTCCATGCACATTTTCGAGGCAGATTCAAAAAAAAAAAGAAAATTTATTTGGGGAAAATGTTTATCTAAATCTCTACGCAGTTTTAATTGACAATTTCATTTTACGAAAATGTTTCAGAATCCGAAATTTGAATGAGAAAATAGAAAATTGAATCGAACACCTACACGTATTGGATTGAACTTATTTTTCAATGCTCGAATCAACCGTGCGGGAATTGGAATGGCCCCGGGCGCCCATCGGTTCCCGGTCGATCGGTGCTGTTTGTCACCGAACAAGTTTTTGGTTACAAACAGTAATGCACATTTTGGAAGGAAAAAAACAAGTTTAGTTAGCCACAGTTGGAAATGATCAGATGTATGTCCTCGTACAATATGGGCAAACAAACAGCTCAAAGTGAGCCCCTGCACCCCACTGCACGAGGGGTCACCTCTCTCTCCGATCTAATTTCAGGTACCACTAAATACTAAATGTAGCAGAATTGTGGCAGACCCTCACGTGGGGATCCAGTAGACCGCTAGAAAAAATATTAGTAACTTGGGTAAATTTCACTGACCTTCCTTGAGGTTCCTGACACAAACAGAGACCTTCCTTGAGGTTTCTGAAATGCCACCGACCTCCCTTACTTTTGAAACAATTATCAAGATTCCCCCCATCCAATTAAATGAGCATAAATGGTGTTAGTCTTGAAGAGAAAAAGACTTAAATGCCCTCGATGTTCAGCACGTCATTTGCCTTATTTGTTTATTTCTATTCCTCCCCTCTGTCCATTGCTTTCACTATAAACTGTAAATGGAAGACCACCCTATTCTATATTCTCCATCACAGCCCAATTGAATCAATTTCTGCATATGTATGATTAAAAATCATAATTTTTTGCCACCATGCCAAGTATCCTAGTTTTATCCTAGTTTTACCCTAGTTCCATCCCCAATTTCCAATTCCACATATGAGAGGTTTGGCTTAATAACCCTTTTGGATGATTTTTCGTTTATTCAAATTTTTTTTAACTTTCATTAGTTTTGTGTTAATTTTGTAAATTATTGGTTCCTCTCATCAAGACGAACTAACAAATAACAATCCACATAAAATTAACACAAAACTAACTAAAGGCAAAAAAAAAATTGAACAAAGACAAAAAAATAAAAATAAAAATCGTAGCTAATAAAAAAAAAAAAAAGCAACACTCAGTAATAAATATCTTGAAATTTTCAAATTGCTATTTTTTGAATAAGAAAATAGCTATATTCGGTTTTCTTCTCCAAGAACCCCTTTTTTTTTTTTAATATCTTTGATTGCTTCCTAATTTGCATTCTTTTTTTAAATTTTTTTTATAATTTTGTCAATTTCTTTTCACTTTTTGGCTATACCTAAAGCAGTTCTATCAAACAAGTGATTTTTTTTTTTTTTTTGAAAATTCTAAACAAATTCACTAGAATGAAAGGGATACTATGAACAATCGACATGGCAAGTCAAAATTAGCTTTTTTTTTCTTTTTCAGTTAAGTTTTTGTAATTCTTTTACTTTTTAAATATGTTTAGACTTAATGTACCCAAAAAGCAAAAACAGAGAGAGGCAGAATTTGAAAAACAAGTTGATTAAAGGCAAAAAAGAGAGTATGAAACTCTATATAACTTTTTCCTCCCAAAAACTCAGAAATGAAAACACAACCAAATATATCCTTATGTGCGTTATTTTTTATTCAGATTATGCGCCAGACATGGTGTGCACAGATTGTACACAAATGACTTGTGGGGCCCATTTTGGAGTCCCACACAAATAATCATTTTTGTTCATAAAATTAATTTAATTTTTCAATTAGCCCTAAAAAAATCAGCTCAATTGGATTATTGTAATTTTTTTAATCTAATTTTCTAACTTTTTCATTTAGAATCAGGATCACTTTTCATTCAGAATTCAGAATCTTGATTTTAAATGAAAAGTTAATAGATTTGATTAAGAACTTACAGTAATTCGATTTTCAATTAATTGAGCAAATTTTTTACAACTACTGGAAAAATTATAAATTTAATGAACATTTAGATTGTTTGTGTGGGACCTCGAAGTAGACCCCACAAGTCGTCTATGCATGCCATGTTTGTGCGCGTAGTGTTTTTTTAATCATTTTTTGAAGTACTTTGCATAAAATTAAAGATTTCAACTTTAATAGTAGACTAAAATTTTGGATGGGATATAATATAGGGAATTGATTTTCACATGCAATACCTTGTTTGATATCCACACTCTCTTTTTTACTTTTTAGTGTTGAAAATGTATTTATTTTTTTTACTAAAAGACAAAAAAAAAGTGTGGATATAAAAAGGAGAGTGTAAAAATCAATTCTTATAATATATACAATGTATAAACAAATAGTTCTATACTATGTGGGTATATATTTGATATAATTATCTGACATACGTATGTATCACATAACATCGATAAACATTAGTGAATGATTTGTCAAAATATTCTTTAGAATAATTTGTGAATAGTTTGAAGTATCAGGTTCTATATACTTTTCAAAATCATATTGAGAGGCGATGAATATCATATTTGGTATGGAGGAAAGCCATTGGCTGTTTGGCACTTTGGCCACGGTTGCAAGGGTAATTGGGGGATTTAGGCTTGTAAAAATTGCTGACATCATAATTTTCTGGTAAAAACGTAAACGATGACTTCACACATGGGGAATCTTGATAATTGTTTCAAAAGTAGGGAGGTCAGTGGCATTTCAGAAATCTCGAGGGAGGTCTATGTATGTGTCAGAAACCTCAGGGGAGGTCAGTTAAATTTAAACCTCAGGGGAGGTGCCGTTGCGCTTATTTTTTATTTAAATTTTTTTAAAAGAAGATAATTTTAAATTCAAATATTATGAAAATAAAAAATAATTTTTTAATTTTTTTTGCACCGTTTAAAAGATCTCAATGAGATCTACAAATAAGATTCATATTGGTAGAAAAATTATTTGCGTAAACATATAATTTTTGAGCTTAAATTTTTTTAAAAAAATTCCTTTTTAAAAAACCTAGAGCAGGGCCTCATTTCTTTCGGAGAGCTGCTCCCCCCCCCCCCCCCCCCCCCTCTCTCTCTCTCTCTCTCTCTCGCCAAGAAGACCAAAATGCCCCCAACTCCCACCTTTTTAACTAATTTTTTTAATTCCTTAACTCTATTATCTTATTTATTTAATTCATTTTTATTTATTTAATTAGTTGTTTAATTTTAATTTTCTTAACGCAAATAATATTTTCAACTAAAATATGTTTTTTACATTTAAATTTAACTTTATATTTAAGGCTCCGTTCTCTTGAACTTAACTTAAATTTGGAAACTTTGTCCTTATTTGAATTTTTTTCGTGTTCGTTAGTTTTGAGTTATTGATTCGTCTGGACGAGAAAAATTGAAGAAGTATTTTTTTTACTTTTACTTAAGTATTTTGAGAAATAATCACTTTTTAGTAAAATACTTGGGTAAAAGTAAAAAATTACTTTTCCGATTCTTCTCGTCGAGACGAATCAATAACCCACAAAAGTTTGGCGCAAAACGAACAAATGCAAAACAAATTCAAATAAGAACAATTTTCAGATTTAAGTTAAGTTTAAGTTCAGTTCAAGAGAATGAAGCCTAAAAACTTTATATTATTTTAATTTGTCTTAACAATGAATAATAAATAAATAAATAATATAAACCGTTTATCTATGAAAATTGGAACATTTCCGGTTCAAACGGATTAAATACATCATTTATATATTGCTCCAATTTTCAATTCAGTTGAACCGGTGCAAAGATCTTTTTATTTTATCATTTAATCCTAAATGGTCGTAATGAAGTTTTTGCTCTAAGGCCTTTCAATGAGTACCTTAAAATTGTTATTTTTTTTTAAAGTTTCAGGGCTCTCTAAGGGTGCCCATTGAAAAGCCTTACAGCCAAAAATCCATTATGACCATTTAAGATTAAATGATCAAAAAAATAAGATATTTGCACTGATTCAAACAGATTGAAAATTGAAACACTTAATTTTTTAACTATATTTTTTAATATATAAACTATGTAAAAAAAATAAGTGTTCCAATTTTCAATTCGTTTGAACCGGTGCGAAGATCTTATTTTTTTTATCATTTCATCCTAAATGGTCTTAATTAATTTTTGGCTCTAAGGCCTTTCAATAAGCACCCTAAGAGAGACCTAAAATTAAATAAGGAGCCTTAGGGTACTCATTGAAAGGCTTTAGAGCCAAAAATTCATTATGACTATTGAGGATAAAATGATTAAAAAAAAGATCTTTGTACCGATTCAATCGGATTGAAATCGGAACACTTAAATAATATTAAATAAATAAAAGAAAAAGAGATATAAAGATTATTATGTAAAGAAAGGAGAAATAAGAGAAAATGGGATTGGAGTATTTCTGGGGCGCACGCTGCGGGGCATTTTCGGAAGGGGGGATGGGGAGGGGTTGGGAAGCAATTTCCTTTCTTTGGATAGACTTTAACGCTTTCTTTTTTCCCCCCCTTCCATCCACACTCTTTATTTTATCCGTAATAATGTAAATTTACTTTTTTACTCTTTCATAAGTTTACTTTTTCATACATCAAAAGGCAATATAGTAAATTCACACCAAAGAAAGACCAAAAAACGAGTTTAAATGGTAAAAATGGGAGTGTTGCGGTGATCCACTGATATACACGACAATAAGATAATTGGGCAAAAAAAAAAAATGAGGGTGTTAAAATCAATTCCCTTCTTTAAATCTGCATTTTCTTACTTTTTCTACTGTTTTAGGTGAAGATGGTCAACGATGATTTTCTCCACACAAAAGAAAAACTATGCACACACTGTACAACGGATTATGTGGGAATCACCTCAGAGTCTTAAACAAATAATCAGATCTATTCAATTTCTTTAGAACATATTTCTATGAGTTTGTGTACAAATCAAGTCATTCAGATATTGTTAAGGGCTTGCATGATTTTCTTCCTTGAATTGGCAAGGAAAAAATTGAATGGCTTGATCAAACTCTTATTGATATTCGCATGAGCTAAATTTTTTCATGAACTTTTAAGTTGATATTTTAAACAAATTGAACGGATCCAATTATTAGTGTAGAACGGCGAAATAGGTCACACACAATATGGTGTATATTTGATATGCACCAAATGGTGTACATATACTTGGGCTCTTTCCCCCCACATCCGAAATGATATATGAATGCATGAAATAGAACTTTGAACTAGAAAAAATCACATAATTGTTTGGTGTTAAAGAGGTTTTGGGGCATCACCATTTGGCGATGCCCCAAAACCCCTGAATAATTACTCTTGAAGTAGTTTTTGGCTCATGCACTTTTGAAGTAGTTAGTAGCTACTAGTAATATGAGCCTTTATTAATGAAATTGAATAGAATCGTGAAGTACAACATTGCCACTAGTTAGACTGGTAGTGAAGTCAAGCGTAACAGGTCCAGTCAGTGGCTTTGGGCCCGACTGCTTTGATTTGGGCCCAAAGTTGATAAAGCCACATCGCCCTCTCGGGCCCAAAAAATTGTCTTCTCCCATGGGCACCGCTGATAAACGAACCAAATGTTCGAGTTCGTGTTTGCTAAAAATTCGTTTGAGATTAATTTGCTGCATAAACAATTCAAGCTCAAACATATTTTTGAAACCTGTTAATCTTTCGAATCAACTTGAACAAACCACAGTTCGGCTTTGTTCAGTGTGATGTCTTAAAATCTGTAAGCCATTTGAGATGGGTTCGCGATCGAACAATCCCTTGTTTGGCTCATTCAATCCCTTATTCGAGATGGATTCATGATCTAACACACCATTGTTCGGCTCGTTCAGTCTGATGTCTAAAAAATTGAAGCTATTCGAGATGGGTTCATGATCGATTCGATTGAAGCAAATAAGCCAATTTCAAAAATTATTTATGTTTATTGATTTTTGAATGGAAACTGATTTCCACATTCTCTTTTTTGTCTTATAGCCAAAAAAAAAAAAACACTTTTAACACTAGAATCCAAAAAATAATGCGATTATCAAAAAAGGGAATGTAGAAATCAATCCCCTTTTGAAAGCTTGAACAATTTAACTCCAACCCAGTTTTTTTTTTTTAAAAGCCAATTAGCCTCATTTGGCTTTAAAAGTGGGAATAGTAATTTTTTTTCCCTCTTTATTCAATTTTTTTTTTTTGCATTTGTTAGTTTTGTGTCAAACTTTTGTGGCTTATTAATTCACCTTAGCGAGAGTAATCAGAAAAGTTAAAAATTTTAATCGAAACTCATAATTTTTTTCAAAAAAACAAGAATAAGAAAAAAAAAAGTTGATTTATTGACTTATTTTTGTGTTTATTCAAAAAAATTACTCCTATGAGTTTTGATCAAAATTTTTTGTTTTCCGATTTCTCTTGTGAAGATGAATTAATAAGTCTCACAAAAATTTGATGCAAAATAATCAAATACAAAAAAAATTCAAATAAAAAAAGGTCAAATTATAGTTACCCCCTCTAACTATGCCTCGCGTACACTTACCCCCTTCTAACTTTTTTTTTGGCACTTAACCCCTCAAACTAGCGGAAATTCACATGGTCATAACTTCAAATGGTCATAACTTCTTCGTCCAAAATCGAAAATATGCAAATTATATATCGATTTCGAGGTCTTGAAGTCAGATTTCTAATGACACCAAAATCACATCACGATTCAAAGCACACAGAAAGTTATGATCAAAACGGTCTTTCTGTCTACCAGCGCTTACTCTTTTGATCATAACTTTCTCTGTGTTTTGAATCGTGATGTGATTTTGGTGTTATTAGAAAGCTGACTTCAAGACCTCGAAATCGATATATAATTTGCATATTTTTTATTTTGGACGAAGAAATTATGACCGTTTGAAGTTATAACTGTGTGAATATCCGTTAGTTTGAGGGGGTTAAGTGCCAAAAAAAGTTATAGCGGGGTAAGTGTACGTGAGGCATAGTTAGAGGGGGGTAACTATAATTTGCCCAAAAAAAAATAGTAACCGAATTGTCATAGGTTGATTCGGTTCGGTTCTTTAATCCTCCAAACCCACCTCAACTGTTCCGCTGATGCGGTTCCTTTTCAAAGTTGTCCTTCATTTCTTCAAGCTTTAGAAATGGCTTCAAAGCTTCTGAGAAACACCAGAAACCGAATTTTCAGTCTCGTTCGAACAAACCCTAACCCGAATTTTCCACTTACGCAACTGAATCTCACAGCTTGTCAAGCCCTACTTTCGAAACCTTACTCGGACGTTGCCCAACCAGTTCCAATCGAACCCTCGTTACCCGAAAAGCACCCAGTCGGTGGTGGGACCACAAACGGTAAGAAGACTTTCGGTAAGGGCACAACGTCGTCGTCTTCTCTGAAAGCAGCTGAGCTTGCTAAATTCGCCGCCATTGCTGAAACATGGTCAGTGAACCAGTTCCGTTTTGATTTCTATTTTGTCTGTCTAATTTTTTCATTTTCTTAGTAGTTAATGTAGGAAAATAAGAAAGACCAACTGCAATTGAAATGGAAAAAAAAAAAAAACCTAAAAGCTGCACTTTGGGATATGCATGGAATCCATTAGCTTTTGTAGAAATGCAGTCCGGATTTGTTTCAAATCGTGGAAGAGCTATGGAGTGTCCGCCGCATAGCGAACTCAAGTAATCAGATTCACATGATACATTACTGCTAAGTGTACCTTCAGCATTGTCACTATAGAATTTGACAACTAATTGGACCGGATTTAAAAGAAAATCATCAATCACAGCAGGGGATGGTTATAAAGCCATGTGAAGCTCAAAGAAGTCGGAGACTAGACATTTATGTTAAGGTTTGCAGTCAAACAGTCAGGCTTTGAAAGTGGTTTTTTGGGGACAATGTACACTTGGCTTCCTCAAAAAGTGATTTGGCACTGTAAAGCCTCGTTCCATGGTGGTGTTTTTGCATGGACATTGCCCTATAGAGCTGGGAAGATCCACAAATTGGATAATCTGATTCAGGGGAATAACTTTTTTGTTAATCACTCAAGTTGTTGATTCCTTGTTTGTTGGATTTGGGCCTTGATTTTGATTCCTTGGGTTTTTCTGGGGAGTGTGGTAGAGCTTATACTTGGTTTGCATAGTGTGCGCTCGGAATCAGTAGGAGGGCACCAGGGAGAGCAACACTTTAGTTGATGAGGAACCCTTTGGAACCAGCGTTATTGACTGACGTATTGACATTGTGCATAAGCTCTCTATTAAGTGAAAAGCAATTTCTTTAACCTTTTTTTTGTATAGGTGCCAAGGCAGGCAGCGAGAATAGTACAATTGGCCATTTAATTTGGACTTTGTGTTGTGTTCTAGTCTTTGAAACGATATAGAATTTACCCCAATTATTGCTCACACATGTTTTGGATGCACATGGACTTTTGGCTTGAGCTTTGATGTAATGAACCATTCTTAGGGATGTTAGAAATTGGTTCTGAAGGTTAGTTCCCAAGCCCTGTTTATTGACTTTAGTTATGGCGGGCCTGTTCCTTCTTTGTCCCGAATCTTTTTTACTATGCTAAGACTAAAAGCTCTTGGTGGACAATAAGCTGTCGTGCTGAAGTCTTCAGTGTATTGCAAGGCTTTATACTTCTCCGATTTTAAAGTCTAGCCTTCCATTATTTATAAGTCTTGTGAAATCTGTTTTACATGCCACTTGTTAAATTAATTTTCTTGTAAAAAAAGTTATGGTATACTTGACAGAGTTGCATGTTAATTTAGAATTCTTGTGAAAAGTGAAGGATTGGACCATTATTGCATAATTTATGTGTCTATGCATGTGGAAAGTTTATATCCAACTCAAAACAAATTGGCTATGAGTGTAGAGGTTCCAAATGTTATTAAGTGATCACGCACTCCACTCTCAAGCAATGGGGCACTTGTATTTTCTTAATATCCCCCCTCACATGCAGCCGCTTTTGAGATCTGTCACCTGTAGCCTCTTTTTGGGTCTACCATCGTGCAACTTTTATTGTTGATCTGTCATTGTGAGGTGTGGATTGTTACTTTTTTAAAAAGGTGGGATTCCTCAAAATAATGCCATAATTACATGCTTACCTTCTAAAATCTTAATGCTTTTAGCCGATCAAAAAAAGAATCTTAATGCTTTTTTTTTTGTGCTTTGGTTTTGATGTTTTCTGAGCAAAGTCGGTTTCCGTACCCGTGTAGGTTGTAGCATTTTCCTTTTATCAAACGATTAGTAAGACCCAGTTAGACTCTATGATGGCTTACCTATTAGTTAGGACCATTATCGAATGGTGAAATAATTTTGGATTTAGATGTTTGATCTGTTTCTTGAATCTTGATATGTGTCACTGCTAGAACTAAAAACTTGATGAGTCCCCTAGTTGTTGCTTATTGATCTATTTGGCTTATATTGATTTTGAAATTAAGGAGACCTGAACTTGAGTTATTGGGAATGAGACCCAAGCCTATGGATTATCTGCTAGGGGACTTATGTTGGACTTGTATTCTCTATTTGTACATAAGCAGGTTGAATCTGTCACTTCCACGAAATAGCCATAATGAACCTTGATTCTGATGTGGTGCCCTTAGAGAATAGCAATATGATCCCATTATCTTTCATAATTAGGTGGGATGCCGAAGGACCATTTAAGCCATTGCACGTGATGAATCCAACGAGATTAAGTTTCATCCGGTCCACTCTTTGCCGGCATTTCAGGTGTTATTCTGCTTTTCATTTTCTCATGTTTTTGTTTTTGGCTTTTGTCTCACATTTTCTGTCATAGTGATTTCTTCCATGCCATCAATTTGGCATATGTTAACTAGTTTCTAAGTATGCTTTAGAGAAAATTGATTAAACATATAATCTATATGAAACAGGATTTCGAGATTAAGTGCACTCGAGCAGTCACATATTCCCCCAACTTCTTGATAAATAAATATGTATATATGTATACAATACACACCCCAAAACTAGAACCAAATAGAGCCTGGACTTCAGATTCAGTCAAGAAACAAGCTCAACAATGGCTGAAAGCTAATTAGGAATACCAAATGAGGCTGCCACAGCAGCAGTTTATCCCCTCAAACGCATGCCAACTCCTCTCCTTTCTGTAATCTCACCCTATGAAAAGTTGTATGCCTAAGTTTCCAACTACTCTTTGCTACAAATCTTCAGGTCATCATGCTTTGCCCTTCTTCCTAGTCGGGAGCATAGTAAACTTAGTGCACGCTCTGCTCTTTGTATTTTCTTGGGGTATGCCATTGTTCAAAAATGTATAGGTGTTATGATCCAGTCACTAAAACACTGCGTTCACAGTCTGCACCCATCTTCTAGTGTTTTGAAACCTGGGGCTATGTGATTGAGGCATTGTGGTAGTGTGGAGAGAAAGACGCGAACCTTTCATCAGGTAGAAATGTCTGTACATATCCTCAAGATGATTTTACTCTATCCTTTGCCATTTGTTCTCGTTTTCTTTGCTATTTTTCTATTATTGACTCCACCGGGATTTGAGAACTGAGGGTGACCTATAGTCTATAGCTTTTTTCTTCGTCCACAGAGATGTTGCATGAATTTGCCAATGTATGTCACTGGTAAAAAGTGTAGTTTTGTTTGAGCTTTTTCTATTTTAGTGTTGCATGTCTATGAACTATTTATCGGATCCATCCAGCGATTGCTGTCAGTTATGCAGTATTATCCTCTGTTTTTTTTGCTGGTTCCCTTTATATTTTTGCTACTGGTGAATATAACTCTTGTACCCACTTACGAGTTCTGGTTACTTTTCTGTGTTTCAGAAAAGATCCACTTTGTCCCAAGCCTTTGGAAGGTCTGAAAGTTGTGGATGTTGGTTGCGGAGGGGGAATCCTATCAGAGGTATAGGAAGATTGAATATGTTTGATGTACTGACTCACTGTCTTAGAGCATCCACAATGTAATAATCAAAATCAAAAGATTGCTAAAGTTAACAATGTGTGCCGAAAAAAGTGCTCACATTGTAATAATCAAAGTTAACAACCTCCTAACCAATAATCAAATTTGGGCATTTGAATAATCAAAAGTAACAATGTGAGACTTCACATTGCTAACTTTAGCAACCCTCTAAATGAATAATCAAAAGCTGACGTGGCAAGTTTTGATTATTCACTTTTGATTATTACATTGCGGATGCTCTTATTTTCTAGTCAAGGGCTATTACTGCACATGACAATGCAGTTCTGACGGCCTTTAAGTATTGGGTAAATCAGTGGCAAACATGCATTTTCCCTAGCTTTAAATTCTTGTACTTGGTCTACCAACCAGTTGCAATGAGTGATTCATATTTGATGGTCCAAAGGTCTTGACAGTCTTGTGAACAGTGATGTTGTTCACTTGTACACCAAAGCAACTTTGTAGTGTTGTGAAGGCTTGCAAATGGAACATTTGTGACATATCTTGTACTGTCTAGAATGGTAGGACGAGAGTATTCACTGACACACTAATAGCTTTCTTATTGCGTGCCTTCATACACTAGATGCATCTACACCACATGGTCTCAGGTACAAGTATTGGGGCGGGCATAGTCCATATGAAAATTCATCTAATTCCTGTATCGAAGGTCAATTACATTGCAAAATTTTTTGTTTCTTGTTGTTCTACCTTTATTTTCAAGGGCAAAATGGCATCTATAAGGTGTAATAGAGCATTTCATGCACATATACATGCATTATGCATGACTAACTTGGATGACTAAGGCTCCGTTTGTTTCGATGTAAAATGTTTTTTCAGAAAACAAACTTCAAACTTTTATGTTCCGTTGTACGGTGTTTGGTTGACACTTGAAAATATTTTCAAAAATCAACAAAATAGTGTAAAGCGAAAGAGGAGGGGCGTAAATGGTGGAGAGATATGAAAATATTGGAATTGGACTTTGGTATGATCGAGGAAACTAAGCAGTGAGAATTTCAGTAGAAGGAAGCGGGTTCATTTCAGAAAATAACTTACTGAAGATTAAATGGTAAGTCATTTTCATCCAATTAATGGAAAATATTTTACCGGAAAACATTTTACGCCCAAACAAACGGAGCCTTAATATGCTTCCTTGGTGGATGTCAATTAATCATAGTAGCTGGATACCGTACACCTTTATCCAGGTGTTGTGTTTAGTGTGGTGGGTGGCTCTTAATGGGTTCTTATGTTTAGACGTTTAGTAGAGTCCATGACTCCATGTAACATATGTCTGCATTGTCCCTAGTGAATAGCATGTAATGCAAGTACAATTGAGAAAACTCCCTAAAGAAGTAGCAAATATGGAAATGATTAAGGTGTACTCGAATGATAATTTAACAGAACTGAAGACACATCGAGCAACCTGAGAAGGCGCATAAAACGATTATGGGATTCACATTGGCCTTGGGGAAATGTTTTCAGATGTTGAATAAAAGCTTAAGGGATCATTTAAGTGGGCCCTGGGAGATTTCGTTGCTTTTTTACTATTATCCATATGTATAAAATATTTTCTAGTGGCTTCACTTTCTGAGGGACATGGTTGACTCAAATACTGTTCAGTTGTGAGGGCATCATTAACATTAGTCCCTTTTTTTTCTTTTTTCTTTTTTGTATTCTATGAAAATACACACCATTTGGTTCCCCTTAATGGGGGTTGTAAATGATGGATCTAACAGGCCCAGCCTTTGGCATTATTTGTGCTACGTGGCTGCTCTTAGGTACTCCAAACCGTAACTTCAAGCTTAGTGAAACTAGAATTAGCTACTGAACTTGTTGGTCTCGTGATACTACTTAACTCAATCCACTAAACCTATAAATTCATCTATTTTGCTGTCATACTATATTTTTGCTACTTTGATTTAGCCCAGGGCTCCTTGTTTAGTGTTTAATTGCTTATCTAGGAGTTCGGGATTTTTATTTTGAGAGTTGGTAAATCTCAGATGCAATAAGAGCTATATAGATATAAAAGAATGACTCAATATTTGAAGGAAATGATTTCTTAGCGAAAAGTGATGTATGCGAACTAGGTTATAAGTTATAATATAAAAGAGGACAAAAGAAATATTAGGCCAACTTGACTTCTATCTGGAATTTTCAACTTGGATGGATCTTTCTGTGGTTTTTACTATGTTTCTTTGATTTTCAGCCTTTGGCTCGAATGGGAGCTACTGTGATGGGGATTGATGCTGTCGAGAAGAATATTACAATTGCTCGCCTTCATGCGGTATGAGCTATTCTATGTCAGGTGTTAAGGATGAATCACTAACTTTACGTTTGTGTTGTTGTGTGCTTATGCATACCAAATGGTACTAGACTACCGAGACGATGGAAAAATAACACCTGGGGATTGGCTAAGGCAGCTGCTACTCAAAGATGATGCTCATCTACCCTGGTCGAAATTATGAAGCCGCTGTAGCTAGTACCTGAGCAGATTTATTGGCCTATGATGTTATATTTTCTTACTGTCGAACTAGAACGTCAGCTATCCAATGTTACCGCTAGTGGCTGACGATTTTGCATCTTTCCCATCAAAGCTTTCCTACCAAGTGTCTATGTTTTGGTGTCTTGTCACAAACAATTTGGTCAAACCTCTCTCACTTTTATTACTGTACTTTCATGAACTGCTCTAGCTTCACAAGTAATTGGGAATATGATAACATCCCACCATCCCAGCATGAGTCCCTCCAATATCTCTTACTACACTAATATCCATGTTTACCATCTCGCGTCAGATGCAGCAAAAGATTTGTTCTTTTCCTTCATGTCATAAGACTCATAACCATAGGAGCACCTAGTCATCCGTCTTGGACTTTGGAGTCTTCAACCATTGTGGCATGGACCTTGAGTTACCCTGACTCTATAGGAGAGTGTGGCTCAAATAATTGAACTACAGCATGCAATTTGCATTCCATATACTTTGGATAGGAAAAGGCCGCTTGGTGACTTTTTGTGTTGTGCGTTATTCTAGAAAATCATGGACACTTTTCAAAACAACGACCTTGCTTCAGAGTTCAGATATTTTTATTAACCAGAGCTTTCTGACTAGAACAAAATTGGATCATTTAGTTTTCACTGTTCTTTATTTTTTTTTTAAAAGGATATTTATAAGCATTTTTCACTTGCCCAGGATTCGGATCCACTAACTTCAACGATCGAATATCGGTGCACAACAGCTGGTACAGTCCGCCTTTAATTATTTTCTACAAATTTAATCTGTTTGTTCACTTATTTGATGGAGAGCCATAATTGTTGGATTTGGTGGTGCGACCAGTGTTTGATGTCAAACTTGGTCACCAAATGAGTTCAAAAAAAAATGTACATAGAGTACAAATTGGGACATGAGGTCCACGAAGAGAAAACGAAGAGTGCGTGAAAGAAAACTACATATCACACGTCTAATTAGAGGCAACAGAATCCCTTTGAAGGAAGGAAATAACCCAAAAACTATTTTGTGGTAAGTGGAGACCAAAAGATCTCAATTTTCAGATTTGATCTCACTTCCACAGAATGTTGTGATATTATGGTTGTGTAGTACTTTGTTAGTGGTTTTGTGAGTTGGTGGTTCAAATCTGTTCAGGAGCGTGGACACCATCATCAGGTGGGTCAGATTTTATAATTTTACTGTAGTTTAGGGAGTAATTGGGTGCCGAAGCACCAAAAGATGTCTCCTAATTGTTGAAGAAAATTGTTTGGATAAGGATCTTGAATTTTGTTTCATCGCCATTTGACCGAGTGGATAGAAGCCTTTTCACACATCTACATGTTGTGATATGTATTCTCCTGTTAAGGATTAGAGTTTCCTGGACTTGCATAATGGTGAGTCTCTCAGTGTGTCTTTTTTGTACTGTTGGCGCCCACTCCTCCAGCATGTGTCTAATTTTTGTGAGTTCATGGAGAATTAAGGAACAAAAGATGTGCCCATGGGAATTTCCGTTTGACCGAAAAAAAAAAAAAAAAAAGATTTGCCCGTGGAAGTTTTCATTCAGGTTGGGGATGGGTGCATATAGAGGAGGCATTCTTGAGGAGAAAGAAGTAGATAACTGGAAAGTGGGAAAAGACAAAACAACTTGAAAATTTTTCATGATCAATATTTAGCCGTAAAAATGGAAACATTCCATAATATATATCATTGTTCAACTTTTAAAATTGTATGTTAGAATTCACATGCAAAAGTGTTACTACAATACAACGAAAAGTTTGAAGCTAAGTGAACTTGCTCCATGTTTTGGTAAAAATGAAAGATCTGTCAATATCATATTATAACAGAGCAAAATACAATAGCCCATTTTAGTTCAATCTGTTCTCTGTGGTAGTTGACTGCTGTAGTGCACTCTGAGTCTTGGGCCTCTTGGCTGTGCAGCCGTAGACTCAATTGTGATCTTCTGGAAATAGTCAAGACTTAAAGAGGTAGAATTTGTCAATAACATGGAACTAAGTGAACTTGAACATGCAAAACTTTTCTCGATATTTGTGTCAATTTTTTTATTACCGTTGTAGATTGCTAATTAAAAAAGTGTTTCAATTTGTTAGTTTTGGTTTGTGCACTGGGAAACTGCCTTTCATGTTTAAAAGATTTTGGTAGTAGGGACTAGGGACTATTACTTTTCCAAATCTTATTTTTGACATTCATCTTAGCTATAGAATTGTGTTAATTCCTCATTTCAGACCTATTGTAGCTCAAACTTTAACTGAAAGCTCAAACAATTTTGTGGACAGAAAAACTTGTGGAGGAGCACAGAGAGTTTGATGCTGTTATTGCATTAGAGGTACAGTACATAGTTGTTATTGTAACTGCTGCTGGTAAAAAGGGTTCCTTTCGGTCTTTTTGCTATATGTGTTTCTTCAGTCAACATATTTTGTACACTAATTGCATATAAAGGACTTTGTGCTTTATGCGGGCCAAATGTTGCAATATATGAAGCACGGGGTACTCCACACAAAATGCTGCACAAGTACCGGGTATCTAAGAACAACAATAATATAGTGAGTATACATTGCGAAAGAAAAAACGTACCCTAGCCATATTCGTATTGCCAGAGCTGTTACATTCTGTTCCCATCTGTTCTACCCTACTCATGCTTCATAGACGTTCTCTTTCAAGTTTAAACTGCATGGTTAATGGGTAGTGTCCTATTAATTACAGGTTGGTTTCTGTTTGCTGCAGCCAAATCCTGCTGACTGTAGACTACCATATACGAATAAGCTCAAACTACTACGTAATCCTGACGTCATCTATCCCATTAACGCTGTTCAGAAAAAATAAATATATCCCATTAACAATTATGAGAAAATTGCCTAAGTTAAAAATGAGTGACGACCTTGACCTAGATATTTGCAATAATGTCCCATCAGGCATCAGCACCCTGATTTTTTAGGAAAACTGGTGGTTCTCCCGTATTCCTCTGCTTCCTCTCGTGTCTTGTTTACCCATTTGGATATATTTTCTGTTGTTTTCATGTCATTAGGTAATTGAGCACGTTGCTGATCCTGCTGAATTCTGCAAATCCCTGGCAGCATTAACTGTTTCTGATGGAGCCACTGTGATATCCACAATCAATCGTTCAATGAGATCCTATGCAACAGCTATCATTGCAGCAGAGTACATCCTTCAATGGGTAATATCTTATTGAACTGTTAATTCTTAAGTTATTCTTCTTATCTCCCCATAATGATGTTGGGTTTTGCTATAGGAGTCCTGCCCATTCTGTTGAACTTGGTTTCCTGCTTTTTATTGCCACTTTCTTTCTTTCTTTTTTGATAAGTAGATTTTTCATTTTTTCTTTTGAGTGGATGAAGTTCTGCTGTCTGCATTGGTATTGTCGGAAGCACCCAACAATACATTGGTATTTTACAGTCACCACTCTTAGGTATTTTTGGAAGCACCTTATTATAAGATACTTAGTAAGTTGATGAAGTGACTCAGGATCTTCGCAAGAACGTATTAACCTCTGAAACTCTTTTCAATCATCAAGAAACCCCTAGGAATAACCTTGACCAAGTTCACCTATGGTAGAATTTGAGGTTTATGCAGTGGTTTTGAGCGGGAGGGAGAGTAGAGGGAAAGGGGGTGGAGGGGGATATTTGTAAATTGCGGAACTACCATAGGGCAGTTCGAACTTTGACCAAAACCTCAGGGGAGGTATTTGTAGTTTCCCCACATAAAAAACTGTGGAAGCTTGTTCCTTTGTGTTGAGCATTCATCTTTCATAAAAAATTTATTAAGACGTGCATTCTACTGCTTTTATATACGTATACTATTTCGTAGATGTTGGCTTCAGACTAGATGCGGTATTTCCTACCACCCCAAGCAGGGATATGCATCAACTGTTCAAGTTCCACTATTGGGATAACCTTTATGTTTCAAAGAGAGGGAGAGATTGAAGCATGGTTGCTGCATTTGATTTAGGTGTTGAGGTGCCATGCTATTTTTTTATAGTTGGTTTTTTAGATTTGATTCTGAATAGATCTGCCATTGGAAACAAAAAAAAACTTACCGAGACTGACTCTTTGATGTGTTTGTGCATTCGGTATTCAACAGCTCCCAAAAGGTACGCATCAGTGGTCGAGTTTCCTTACTCCTGAAGAACTAACCCTGATCCTACAGCGTGCTTCTATAACTGTAAGCAAAATGAATCGCAAAGTTAACATATCTCCATTCCATGCATTTCCGGCTTCTGACTCTTATAGTGTTGCCTGTTAGCATTTCATCTTTGCCTTTGTAGTAAAGGTGTTCTATTTCTATTTACCAGGTTCAAGAGATGGCTGGGTTTGTATACAACCCCTTGACGGGACGATGGTCTCTATCTGATGACATCAGTGTAAATTTCATTGCATTTGGTACCAAAATCAACCAATAAGGTCCTGGAAAGTTTGTGTTGAGTGAAATTTTGTTTCTAATTAAATTATTCTTTGGGGGGGTTTATCGGAAGCTTATTATCGGGTTTTATCCAGTTCTATTTTGTCAGAGCTGATTCTTGTTTTCTATCTCGTAACAAAGGTGCAAATACAGAACTTCACCTTTTCCATTCAACAGGGATGATATTTACTTTCAGGCTAATAAGAAAATGCCGACAGCTAGAAAGTGTTTTAATGGTTTAAATAATACTGAATGAAGAGAACCAATGCCCTAATGCTGAAGGTTTTGTGTTGATCGTCAATGAGTTTCTAGCCTTTCTTAAATTTTGAAAAATAAAATGCTTTCGGAGTAAGGGTTTCTTTACTACAACTGGGATCATAGCTTGTGTTAATACATTGTTGTAGCACAATATAGCTTATTCATTGTGTTGTAGCACGATATACATTATTTTTGCTCTCGTTTTAATGTTGTTAGTAAAAGTTGTCAATGCTCCTAGACTTATGGTTAAGGCTGCTCCTGAGTCATGATATGGCTAGAGCAGTCTGAGCAGCCATAATATGTTTGTAATGTTTGTGTTATTAGTGGGATGATATTGTTTGTCAATGCATGATGATAGACTTTCGGACCAAATAAGGAGCGCGCAGAGTATGCGGTTCACATTTCTTTTTTTCGAATATGTTGGACTTTTTATAATTTTGTTATGCCCAGCAAAGTTATGATAGTACTCCCACAAAATTACACTAGAACTAAAGTATCTACCCTAGTTGTAGATTACCGAGATGAACAGAAGGATGCCGCTCGACATCTGCTTGGCAGGGATGCATGGCAGCATTCTGAGTTGGTTTTTTCTTTTTTGGTAGATAGGATTCTTTTTCCCATTCCTCCCACACAATGGTGCTAATGCCGAGGGGCGGAAAAAAAAAAACCTCAAAAATAGGATGAGTACCTTATTTTCAGAACATTCCTGCGATCTTGATTCGCCATTTGCTTTTCGAGGATATGTAATTCTGGGTTTCTTACTTTCCTTAGATTTTTTCGGGGATTTGGAAGCTGGAAATTCTTTCTTGGAATACTAGTTTATATATTTTATTAAAATTTGCTTGTTCAAACTTTAAGTACCCATTTTCCTCCCCAAGTCCCTTAGGACGGAGTAGACTAGGATTAACGAATGACAAAAAAAAAACCACTTTGGCCCTGTTTGTTAACCTGATTGAACCTTGGGTTTGGACTAATAGTTCCTCCGGATTGTGAATCCTTCGTTTGGTAACACAAATTCTTCTGGATTGTGAATTTCATGGGATGAGCAAGCCCCTAAATGGGGTATTAACAGCAGTCCAATCCCCTCCCTTAATGGTGCAATGACCAAACTATCCCTCCTCCTCCTCTCTTCTCCCTGTCGACCTCTCTCTCTCCGAGCACAAAACCAGTGAAACCTTTTAAAATAGAAGCAAACTTGAAATGCTTCTCCAAATTAAAAATGGAAATCAAGACATACTAGTCCAAACTTGTGGTCAGTGCCACTGATCGACAACGATGTGATTGGAACAAAACCACAAGACGACGATGTGATCCCCTTTTCCTCTGGGCTGTAGAAACAACACGAACAAGAAATGCAACCACATGGACGTGTTTCTCTGTCCGAGACGATCTTAAAGCATCATTTCCGGTCGCCGGAAAACCACTAGAGTGTGCGGCCTGAGTTAGGCGTGTGTCAGTCGAGAACTTTCTCCAGAGATGAGAGAGAGAGAGAGAAGTGGCAAGTTTGACTGTTTTCTTAGCCTTAGGCGTGAGATTTTTTTTTCTCAGTAATGGCTTGACTGTTGAGTTGTGTTTAGCGACAACGGCAATGTTGGAAAACAAAAATATTATTAATCTCATATCTTTGCGAATCTCATCATCTACTCTCATCTCAAACAAACATGCAAATTATCAATTTCATCTCATTATCAATCCTAATATTTATTCTATCTCTTTACGAATTCCATCCATCTATCTCCGTTATCAAATGAGGTCTTTAAGTACTAATTTTACACAAGTATTGAATTGAATATTTTCAATTTTACAATTATAAACTATTTAAATAAATATTAATTCTTTCAAAAACAAATCAAGATATGAACACCTTGATATGGAAAAACTATTTTTATTTGTACCGGACGATAGGATGGTAGTATGTTGGTAGAGTTAGATTACTATGACCGATAAATGTTGTTCCATCAACTTGGACGGATTACTTAAATTTTCTCTCACAACTACTTGAGCTATAACTTTGGGTTACAAAAACTAGAAAAAAAAGTCCACTTATAACCCCTTATGGTATGGGCCATGTGTGGATACACCCTCTCACGTTCACTTTGTTGCATTCGCATCCATTGTGGTGCTTATTACCGCAACCTATCCTCTAATAAGGTTTGCACCCGAGCAAAGGGCTAGGTCGTTGAAAGCATATAAAACCGGTAAGACCGGGATCGTTCCCACAGAGAAATCTTTTTCAGCGTATTTGGATTAGATAGTAAGTATGCAGCGAGGCTTTCAAGCAGCCAACTCTGGTGATTGATTCAGTTAACGAAATTGAACTTGAAATTAAACTAGATTAGAAGCGGTCAAGTCAAAAGGGATTGATTTACCCACGTCTAAGCCGACAAACGGTTCCTTCATCTAACTCATGAGTGAACCGAAACCGTCCGGATTCCACTTGAAGAATTAAAAACTGAAGACTACTTATAACTCAACTCAAGGCATTAATTCAAACTGAACTCATTTAACGCAAGTGAGAGACGAAAATAGATCGTTCGCACGCGTAAGATTATCGAGTATGTAGCACAGGGCGATAGACTTCATTGATCAAAGAAGCCACCGAACCCCATGATCAAAACTAGAGATCATGAGTTTAATTCATTCAAAACCTTGAAATCGAACTAAAGTTTAAGCGAAACCATTTAAACGACTAATTCGTAGGGTTCATCTCCCCCCATGACCGAACCAATTAACTACTCACACATAGGAAAAAGACTAGAAATTATGCTAGAAAACGGAAACATGCTTTACCGATGAAAACGGAAATAAACTAGATTTATGAGAAGATTTAATCCACACGAACAACCTTAATGAACGAGAATTTAACGGAATATGATTACTTGCTAGTGATCTTCAACGAAAACAAAAGAGAAAAGCTTGAACTTACTAAAGAGCTCTAGAACCATAAATGACTTGAAAATTGCCCTAAGTGTACCTCATGGCCAATAAAGGCCAATAAAGCTATTTAAAGGCCAAAACAATCAGCCAAAAACTGGACAAAAAGACCCCCAAAATATCCCAAAAACATAACAAAAGTGGAAAGTTTCCATAAATGGAATGTTCTGAAAAGCAGGAAAAAATATCTTCTGGACAGCTTTGTTATCGATAACACAAGGAAAGGTTATCGATAACGAACCTCCGGGTAAGAATGTAATCGATAACACAGGGTGTTGGTTATCGATTCCCTCAAGTCTAGAAGATTGTGGACCAAAATAGCTGCAAAGTTATCGATAACGTTGGGAAGGTTATCGATAACATTAGATTGCTGGACAAATTCTGGGCCAACGTTATCGATTACAAAACTCCCTATTATCGCTCTCCTTGCTTCTGGACAACTTCTGGGCCAAAATGGAGAAAAAGTTATCGATAACAGTGGCTTTGTTATCGATAACATATACGTTGAGTGATGCTTGGTGGCCAGGAATTAGGAACGTTATCGATAACATATGCTTTCGTTATCGATAACATCTCAAGGAAATGCAGACACTGCCTGCTGATCTGGTTGGGTTTCCTTGCACCTTCCGAGGTTCATTCCTTGGCATGCAAAAACGCATTATTCACACGTTTTTCCTGAAAAGCTCAAAGACACACCTTACGTGCAAAATATGACTAAAAAGAGCAAATAAACATAAGAACGTTGCAATCCGAAGGCTTTGAGCACACAAGATCATGTGATCTTGTGAGCTTATCATGTGGTTCGTGAATTTGTGCAGACACACCCAATTAATGAAAATAATGCAAAATTCACTAACGGAAAACAATGAAAAGTCCACTATGCCCTCATATTTTTCATTGATTCATCATCTTTCATAAATCTACCCTATCCATCCCCAGGACCAAAATTTGGATGTTTTTAGAGCTTGAAGAGTACTGCATCCATCTCGAAATTCAAGACGATTGAAAAATGGAACCTCATGGTGAAGTAAACTTTCAATTTTCAAATTTATTTTTCATTTAACAAGTAACAAGAATAATGTTCCCTAAACTGAGTTATTGATGTTTGTTAACATGACTTTTTTTATAGAGATCTTAGACTCTTTAATTAATACATTATGAATAGTTCAGATTAAACTTTTAATATATTGTTTGATTCAATAGGTGTGTGAGGTGTATCTCCGTTAAGCGGACAAAATTTGGTGGGTCTGCACAAATTAAAAAAAAAAAACAGAGGGTGCTAATGCAACAAAGTGACAATCAGCATTAAGGGGATATATCTGTTCATGGTCGAAACCACATGGATATACAGGGGGACAAAGGGGAGTCCCTTTTATCTCTTTCTCTCTCTCTCTCTCTCTCTCTCTCTCTCCTTCCTTCATTCATGTGAAGACATCAAATTGATATTTATTTATGAATAAAGTAAAAAAAAAAGAGGGTAATTATGTCTTATGTCTTTATGAAATTGATCTTTATCTTATGTCTTCATCAAATTGATCTTTGTCTTATGCCTTCATCAAATTGATCTTCATCTTGTGTCCTTATGAAGACATCAAGACATAAGGGCAATTCAATAATTTCAATTGATATAAATGACCCAAAAAAAAAATAGAGTTTCTCAATAAAAAAAAAGGGAGCGTAAATAATCATTTCCCATATTTGTGTAAGATACCAATGCCTTGTTTGGATCATCTCTTGAAAAATATTTTCCAATTCAAAAAATATTTATTACACATACTTCTAATCATTACTCTAATTTCTCTCTTCTCTCCAAAATCATTATTCTCATTGCTCTCTCTATCTTTCTCTACTCATTATTTCTATCTCCAATTATTACCCTAATTTATCTCTCCATTCATTTCCCAAAAATCAAATTCAAAATTTTTTAAAACATCATCCAAACAAGACACGATTCAGTTCAATCGGATACAAGTATACGCCTGCATGGATCTATAAATCTTTTTGAGCTTCCCAAGAAATGGAGGCAAGTTGCGTACGTCTTTGCTTTGACGTGGAACGATAGGAGTAAAATTCGCGGATGGAAAGAAAAAAACACACAAGACCGGGACGCGCTTCTGGTGTCCAACACAAATCCATTCGTGCGGTCGCGATTATTCAAATAGCACACGTGTCAATCGGGGATACGAAGTACGTGGTACTTAAATACGCAGCAGAGTCGCAGAAGATTTCAATCTCTGACAACTAAAATCGCTCATTCCTAGGTCGGAACTACCTACAAGCAAGGAAAACGCGATCTGGATTTTACATCCACGGCGGACTGTTTGGATATGCCTTCCATGCGTATGTAATTGTAGATAAGGGCTTTTTTCTTCTTTTTTTTTTTTTTTTATATAGGATTTTTTTTTTTTGGGTAAATGATAGTAAATTTTATAACCAATCATCCAAAACCACAGGGATAACCCCACTGCACAGGAAAAACTGTATAAAGAAAAACCTATTACAAATCAAAAATACTAACAGTAGAGACAATCTGCAGAGAACCACGCAGAGACAAATGCGTTTGGCCCCATTTCGGGTCCCAAAAAAATCTAGAAAAATATCCATAAATTTTTGAATATTATTTTATGGAGCCTTGTAAAAAATCAACTCCAGTGGATATCGATAAGTATTACTTTTGGATTCGTAGAGGCGAAAAGAATCGAACCACTATTAACAAGTGGTAATACCTAGAATTCGAGGAGAGATATTCCAAAGATAACAAAATCTTTGGTTTTCCATTGAATTAGGAATATGTTTTGAGGAGCTGACCCGAAGTCTCACATTGTCTTCTATGCGAGCAAAAATCGCATCGGGATTCATTGGCCTTCCCCCAAACACTTTAGAGTTTCTCTAAAGCCAAATGTAATACATCTCTGTAGCTAAAGACAGCTTGAAGATGAGTGTTCGAAAGGAACTACCTTTACAGTAACCCATAGCCCATATAAGTTCGTCATCCCAATTTCCTGGCCTTCTGTGAACTTCAAATCGGCTTAGAACTGAACGCCAAATCTGTCTTGAGAAATTACATTGAAAGAATAAATGATTGGCTGATTCATCATGTTGAGAACAAAGACTACAGAGGGGGTCAATAGGCAGTCCCCACCTTCCGTTTTAGAACAACTTCTTAAAAAATAAGTACGTATTTCACTTTTCAAACTTAAAAATAATGTAAATGAAAAATTATTTTTCAAATTTTTTTGCACCGTATTAAAGATCTTAATGAAATCTATCAAACAAAATCAATATTGATAGAAAAACAATTTGCGTAAGCATATGATTTTTGAGTTTGAAATTATCTTCTTAAAAAATACTAGTAATTATTTTTCTTTCCGAAGCAGACCCTAGGTCTATCTTTAGTGGCAAGCTTCCTCAAGCAAACAATCCACAAAATAAATGTCCACTTGGGGACAATTGATTGAAAACCAAACAAGTGAGACCAACACACCTTGGGGGGATTTATATACGAAATTGATTTTGACACTCTCCAAATTGATAATCACACTTTTTAAGAGAGTGTCAATTAATCTCTTTTACTAAAATACTGATCACAATAATTAGTACTACTGCAGATTAACAAACACCAATTGGAGGAGATCATAATTATTGGTGGTCATTGATAATGTCACTCTCTAAATTTATAAATTTCATATTAGGATTGATAATACCACTTTTCAAATTGATAACCGCACTCCTCTTTAAGTAAGAATATAAATTTAGAGAATCACATTATAAATTCCCTTATTAGTTTGCAAAAAACTTGTGATTATCCCAAATTGTCGTTACAGACACATCTGACGAAACCAAATAAGTGTGCAAGCAAGCAAGCAAGAGAGAGAGAAAGAAATTACCCCAAAAAGAGAGAGAGGGAACATCTATATATACGTATACATCTGCAAAACTTACCCCCTTCAGATTCTCTATTCTGCTTCCACTTCCTTCGAAAAGCCAATGGAAACTGTCGATCCATCAACGTCGGCTCGAGGCCGGCTGGCCGTCCTCTCGGCGCACCTCTCCGCCTGCGTCGAACCCGACGCCTTCTCGCCGGCGATCGAGGCCTCGTGCGTCTCCGCCCAGACGTTTGTCGCGCCGCCGCCGAACCTAAAGGGCTCTCTAGCCATCGTAGACGAGAGGACCGGTAAAAAGTACCAGGTTGAGGTCTCTGACGAAGGAACCGTCAAGGCTACGGATTTTAAGAAGGTAATCGAGTTATGCATATGGATTATTTTGTCTTGAAAATAGTCTTTATTATTTGTTTTAGTGATCTATCATTTAGTTTTTTGTAAAATATTTGGAGATCAATCGACTTTTAGGAAAGTAAAAAATAATGAACGAAGTTGAAAAAGTTAGGATAAGACGATGGTGAAGGTAGAAAAAAGACGTTGTTTCAGTTTTAATTTTTGCGTTTTGTATTTTCTTTTTATACTTTCGATCGTTTTTTTTTTTTTTTTAAACCTTTTTAACTCCTCTGACGAATAATTAAGCCAAAAAACTTGACGTAAACCTAACCAAAATTCAGAAAAGATGAACAAGAGTACCAAACTAATAATTTAGCAAAGACAGGGCCTTGGTGTTGTGAATTGGGATTTGAGTTCAGCTGAGTAGGTGTTATGCTATTTTGGGTCGGTTGATTGTTGTTGTTCCTATGTTGTTGTGCCTTTACATCTGACCGGATTTGAGTTCAACCTTCAATCCAAAACTATGCGTTTGCATTGGTTTTTTTTACCTTCCTGATTGTCAGTTTGTAATGTTTGGTTGACGAGAAGACGTGGGAAAAGGAAATTAGGAATATGCTGCAAAGTTAGATTTTCTTTTTGGACATTTAATAGTTAGGAATAATACACTCAAATTTGATCTACAGATTTTGAGAGAGAGAGAGAGAGAGAGAGAGAGAGAGAGGGGTCAAAATATACTCCTTCTGTCCTTCAGTCCCTTTTGGTATGGTTCAGTATTCCTTTTTAGGCTATCCCTTGATAATTATCCATTTTGATAAGTTAGTGGGTCAAAGGTGGTACATTTCTCATTTTGCCCCAAGTAGATTCCATATAATCTCATAAAAAGTATAATGATGATGTTTTCCCAAAGGGCAATTATGGAAGTTACAAATTTTAAAGCTTACTGTTGATGTCTCCATAAAAAGTTGAATTTACGAAATTTGGCACTTAAAAAAGAGACAGGGGGAGTATCATTTTTGTGGTCGGTTGTCAGTAATTCCATTTAGTAGAGCCATAGAGGGAAAATAGGTATTTTGCAGTCAAAGTTATGGTTTTGAAGAAGGAAAATGGTTGTGCTCTAATTTGATCGATTGATGTTTAATGTGGGGCTCGTTTCAACTGATTAGGGTTCTACTATTTTTGGTTGGTTGTTGTTTTGCATTTCATTTTGTCAAGTCGGTTAAGAGTATTTTCTCTGCGTTCTGTTTGGCTGGTGAGAAAACATGGGAAGAGGAAATAAAAAGTTACGATGGATGGTTGATAGTTTGTTAGTTTGAGCTTGGATAAATACATTTTTGTACTCAATTGAGCTTGATTGAGTTGGGTCCTTTGATGGTTGTATCGTTTCACGAACGGATGCGGCCGTTCTCATCCCTCATCAGGGTCTAGCTTTGCGAACAATTATATTTCTTGACTTTCTGAGTGGAGAATATTCAGATAGAATAATGACGGGCCAAATTTTGGCGACATTATAGGTATCTCTCACTGTGAGCAGCTCAATCTCGCATCTTTTATTAGCATCTCTCTCTTGGATTGAGATATAGTAATTTATTTCTTGTTCTCATGAATCGTTTATTTCATTGAGTTGCCGCCTTTATTCACCTGGATCTCTTTCTGCCACTGGCATAGCTTTGTTTGTACAAGAAGTAATAATTTACCTGCACCATTAGTGAATTTGTGCAGTTCTTAATGTGTTGTCAGCCTTTGGTAATATTTTTTATTGTGTCGTATTATAATGCTCTTCGGTATGAGTGATGGGGTTTGAACCTTGGCATCGGCCAGGGGTGATGCCACGTTGAATGGCGTAGGTTCAGCTGAACCTTCTGAGTATCGATTATCTTTCATGGCATTTGTAAAATTCTAGCTCCCACTTACATGCATTATGAACCCTCTGATCGTCTCCCTTGAACGCTCTTACTTGTGTACCTTTTTTTGCTGTTGAAGAGTTTACTTGTGCTTGACAGTCAAAGAAAGTAGATTTTCATGACAATCCAATCCAATCCAATGTATTGTTTGTTTGGTCAAATTCTTCCAATTTTGACCGATAAAGGCTGACAAGCCATAGATAAAATACCTGGCAGCTTGCACACGATCCCTCCACCCTTTGTCTAGAGAGATAGTCTAGTCGGCTAGATAGCTAGTCTGTTTATACTTCATAGCCTAGACTCTCTACTCAATTTTCTCCTACTACTAATAGAACTGACCGACCTTTCCCTTTCTAGCACTATGATTACTCCTCCCACCTATATATCAAAGATGATAGTAGCATGCATGGCAAACAAGCTAAGAAATTTGTGATATGGAACATGGAAAAAAAGACCACAAGCTTGAACCCACTGAAGGGTTTTCGTAGAACCGCCTCTAGCGACGGCTATATGATAGCCTGGTAATATCACCACATTGCCTACAGAAACTTTTGTAGATTGCTCTGATACTTTTGAATTTGCAGATAACAACCGGAAGGAATGACAAGGGGCTCAAACTTTATGATCCAGGCTATCTGAACACAGCTCCTGTCCGGTCGTCAATTTGTTATATTGATGGTGATGAGGGGATTCTTAGATATAGGGGCTACCCAATTGAGGAGTTGGCAGAGAGTAGTTCCTTTTTGGAAGTGGCCTACCTTCTAAGTAAGTATTGCTCACAAGCTTTTTTATGCAATTATATGTCTTGGTACTGATAGTAAGGGGAGATACAGTTTGTTCAAGACAAGGCTCATGTGATGATGTATTGATGTTTTCAAGACATCACATCCTTTTTTGCATGTCAGAGTGAGCATCTGTCTGACTTATCTGGGGGATGTAAAATTTGTGAGCTTATTTTAATTTGTACTTTTGCTTTCCCCTGTTAACAAAATTTTAAGTTGGTACTGAATGTTAAGCAGCATGAACAAATCTGAGTTAGCGAAGTGCACTCTGCAGATGTGAGTTATGAATCCTTTTCATTTGGTTCAGTATCTCTACATGTCTCAAGTATACACCCTTTGAATACATAACATGAATTTGGAACTTTTACCCCTAAAAAATATATCACTTGAAGTGTTTTTCATTTTGAGGAATTTTGTGGGACGTAAGACCATCTCCAGGGAAGTAGCAAAATTTGATAAATACAAAATGTGAAGAGCCATGTCATGAAAAAGCACTCCAAGTGACGTAGCAAGACTTGCACACTGTTCGGTTTAGTTTTCTTTCACTTCAAGTAAGAGAGAGAAATGACTCTTTACATTACCACCTCAATGAATAAATTCTAAAATAATGATGAAGAAATTTAAACTTTAGCAGAATGGATCCTTAAATGCTAGCAAAGTATGTATATGGGATGAACTTTTGCCTCCTTCGGAGATGGTCTAAGATTGCTTGCTTTAGTTCTTAGAAGTATTAAATCTGAAATGTTTCACAAATATAGTTATCTGATCATGATACCAAATGGATGCTCAATACCATCCTGAGAAATTGACAACTACGTTGTTCCTGAGAGGCAAGGCAACGACAAAAAGGTGATAATGATTGGTGAGGGTAATCTTCTGTTTTCAATAGAAACTTCCTTTCATTCCCAACCTAAAATGCATATGTTTCATGAACTCATTTTGAGCCTGTAAATTAAATTTCCTAATGAAAGGGGATGAAAAATTGTGGTTTGTTTTTAATAATTTTTTGATTGAAATTGAAGTGATCACGCAATACCTTTTTCCCTCATTTTTTATGCTGTGTGACTTAACTGTCCCTGTTAATGATTTTTCGTCTTGGAATCTGTGCCACACTCTTTCCTACAGTTCTGCTTTATGGTTCTGGATCGAAAACACTTCAAAACGATGGGAAAAAAATGACTTTTCGAGGAGCTAGTTGATGCTTCTGTTGTTATATAAGCAGCTTTTACCTTAGGTTTAGCTGCAACAAACACCGATCGTTTCCTAGTAGCCAAAAGGAGAGGGAGAAGTAGGAAAAGGAGGATTTTTTCTTTAAATATTCCGTAAAGTTCAATAAGCGATTGATAATGGTAGCATTTTAAGTTGCTTGATGTATGGACTAAGGAGAGATAAAACGTAAAACTTGGAACTAATGTGACTGTGAAGTCTGTGTGGTACAAGAGCGAAGCAGATTGATTTGCCTTCTATCTTCCCTGCTCCCTACAATTATCAATAAATGATTAAAAAAGGATATGAACAGTATGCTATCTCTTTTATATGTTTGGGATATTCACTTGTAAACAACTACATGATAAATTTGTTAAATTAAAGAAAAATGAATGCAGGAAATTGTGAATTTTTGAGTGTACACATTGTGTAGATGAATGGCTATACAGCTCTTTCATTTGACAAAGTGATTTTCTTTGTCCTGCCTTGTTTATGTAGTGCCTTAGGTTTCCTAATTTGATTGACCTTTTTTTTTTTTTTTCAGTGTATGGGACTTTACCTTCTGAAAGCCAGTTAGCTGATTGGGAATTTGCTGTTTCTCAACATTCAGCTGTGCCACAAGGAATTTTGGTGCGTTTATCTTCCTTTTTCTTTGATACCAAAGATCAACTCTGTAGACGATGCAAATCTACCTTTATAATTATCCTTTTCTTTACCAGTCTTATCTTGGATATTCCAGTAAATTTCTAGTTGTAGCATATCAAACAATTTTATGTAGCATATCAGGTAACATTTACTATATGGTGCTTTGGCGAATAGAACTTGATAAAATTGTTGCCAGTTTCCTCCTGGGATTATTCATAACGTTTTCTTTTTGGCGAGTAATATAGAATGTTTATTGTTCCAGTATTACTCCCGTGTGTGGAGCCATTAATTGGATAATGCTGTCATACACAGCAGCAGTTTCGGCACTTTTTTTCAAAAGTTCATTCTTCAAACATTTTTTAAAGTTCTCTTGTTTGTTTCTTGCTTAGGAAGGAGTTCTCTATTTTTTCTGACCAACAAGGTATTCTTTGGATTTAAACTTCGGTCATTTATATTTTCATGCTATCACATGAAGAGTTTCTAGAATTTCCTTTGATTACATCTACTTGTAAAGTATAAGATTTGATCTCATCATCCAAATCAAACTTCTTTTCCAATATAATATCTTCTTACAGTTGATATCAATGCAGTAAGCACACCAACATTCGCCTATATGTTTCTTGAATGTCAGCACTCAGCAGTCCAAATGGTACCGAGCTGATTACGTCCCTTGTGTAATGATTGTAGACATTTGCGAGACTGTTATTGTACAATGCCCCTTTGTTATTGCCATCTGGGAGAAAGTGGAATTAAATAACGGCAGTTATACCTCAGACCAACATGGTGTTCTAAGTCGGTTCTATGTTCTTTTCTAACTGCACTGTGAATCTGTTTTGTAGGATATCATACAGGCAATGCCTCATGATGCTCATCCCATGGGAGTCCTAGTCAGTGCAATGAGTGCTCTTTCTATCTTTCATCCTGATGCCAATCCTGCTCTCAGAGTAATTCAACTTTTCATCCAAACTCATATTGGTTTAGTTGACTTACCGTTCTCCTAAATTAAATCTTGACTCGGGGAATTGTCACTTCTACCAGAAAACATGTCTTTTGTGGACATGGGTATGGTACAAATAATGAAGTCCTAAACACTTGAATACATTCTCTGTGTAGTAATGTTTACTTCTGTAAGGTTCCACAGTGTTGCTATATCTTCTTTTTTTTGACAGAGTTCATTGACCTCATCTAGGGAGAATGATTACTTATGGTTACCTTTCAAGATTCTTATAATCTTATTATGGGTTTTAGTTTTTTTAAACAAGATTTATGAAAGATGGTATATGGTATGTTGGTTATTTTGTGGTTATTCATAGCTGCAGGTCGTGAATTCTCAAGAACAACCTACTTAATTCAGTGTTTAGAATGTATACAAAACATGTTTTCCCCTTATGTATGCTTTACTACAGTTGCTCTCTCTCTCTCTCTCTGTGTGTGTGTGTGTGCGCGCGCGCGCATTGGATTTGGCTATCATCAGCTGTTGTTACTATAACTAAATTCACAGCATTGACCACTTATACAACCCAGAAGATAAACCACTTTCGATCGTTCCTGTTTGAAAATAAACTATCCTCCTATTGTTTAAGTAGTTGTTGGGTAATGTGCTATTAAATTTTGGTCATGTCTGAAAATGGAACATTATTGTTGATGGTCCAATTGTGAATTCCACACTGGTGCTCTATATTTTTAAACCAACTGTTTCTTATCACAGGGCCAGGATTTGTACAAGTCTAAGCAAGTGAGAGACAAACAGATAGTGCGTATACTGGGGAAGGTATGCTAGTACCCCATCTTTCGTTTGGTTTATCCTCTCTCTCTCTCTCTCTCTCTCTCTCTCTCAAAAACAGTTTGATGATTATGAAGATGTTGCCTTTCGTTTTTGCAGTTTATATTTTCCGTCTGTTAGTTACGATGTAAGATATTTCTCAACATGAGATGACATAACAATATTTTCAGGCACCAACCATTGCAGCCGCAGCTTATTTGAGGATGGCAGGAAGGCCTCCTGTTCTTCCCTCTAGCAACCTTTCTTATTCGGAGAACTTCTTATATATGCTGGATTCATTGTATGTTCTGCTGCACCCTTTTCCCGCTTTAGTATACTGTATAACTGTGTGCATCTTTCTCATTGTATGTTCTCATTTGCTGCATCCTCCTGCCTCTTTTGTGTAGTGCACAACTGTAAACATCCTTCTCATATGCTAAGCATTTATAAATTTTTTGAATACCGCGTTCTTCATTTTTTGGTCATCTCTTCTGCTAGAGATTTGTGAGTTTATGGTCTAAAATAATGAAGCAAAAGCGAACTGACATATGGCCACACAGCGTGCTTTGCTTTCTTACACAAGATCTATTTGGTTTTTTTTTTTTGAAGATTGTGACCCTTTTGGGTGATTTGTTCTAGCATTGTGATAAGAGGGCCCCTAATAAAATTTGGTTCCCCTTTGCAATTGACAGGGGTGATAGGTCTTATAAACCCAATCCTCGATTGGCACGTGTGCTGGATGTTCTCTTTGTATTACATGCAGAACATGAAATGAATTGCTCCACAGCTGCTGCTAGGCATCTAGCATCAAGGTAGGCAACTAAAGTACCTAATTTAAACCAAAACAGCCATGAAGTTGTATATCACTGACCTTATCTCTTTATGCAGTGGAGTTGATGTGTACACAGCTCTTGCTGGGGCAGTTGGAGCACTGTATGGTCCTCTTCATGGTGGAGCAAATGAAGTATGTTGACATTTTGTGCACTAGTTTCTTGCTTCTTCTAGCAACAGTTGAGGCTCATTATAGAATTTATGAAGCAGCATAACCACCTATGTAGCACTGACACCTCTAGAGGTTGAGGTATCGCCGTGTCCATCATGGGGACACGGCTAGATATGTGTCTGACACACCACGTGGTGTGTCCTGTTATTTTTTTTAGGGGGACATGGCGGGGACACTTCTGGGACAGGGTGGGGGTGTAAGTGTATTTTTTTTAATTTTTTTTAGGGTAACTATTTATTACTGAATTTTTTTGGGTTTAAGTGTAAGTTAACCTATAAAAACAAGTCCTAAAGAGAAGAAACCCTAACATTAGATTCCTCTCATCCATTCCGTTTTGTTTACATTTTGCAATTTAAACTTGCGGAATATATATACATGTGGTGTGTCCCCTGCCTTCTAGAATTTCCCTGTCCCGTGTCCGTGTCCGTGTCCATTTCAATGTTTGTATTCGTGTCCATGTCTGTGTTACATAGATAAACACTTTGACCCATGCATGGTTAAGCTTGCTCTTGTTAAATTCTTTATGGAAGGCTGTGCTTAAGATGTTGGGCGAGATTGGAACTGTTGACAACATTCCGGAGTTCATTGAGGGTGTCAAAAATAGGTGAGTATTGCTATCTGATAGCCCCAGCTGATTAATTGCTTACAATTTTGTCTTGGGTCGATTGATCTTCCTTTGGCAACTTGGTCGTTATAGGAAGAGAAAGATGTCAGGATTTGGGCACCGTGTCTACAAAAACTATGATCCCAGGGCAAAGGTCATAAGGAAACTGGCAGAGGAAGTTTTTTCGATCGTTGGCCGGGATCCTCTCATTGAGGTATATGTCGCTGCTTAATCATACAAACCCTGTTTGTTGTGGGTTGCTTTCATTTTACAGTAAATTATGTCAAGTAAGGACATTACATGATTATGCTGTTTAAAAGGCCAAGTAAGTTTTGCGCACTCTTTTAACTTTGGGAACCCATCTTTAGAACCCAGACAGAAATACCACTTATGGGTATGGGGATGCGAAGTGTCTGACATGTTTTGTTAGTCATGCACCTCACAAGCATGTCTATCATTTGAGTTTGTGTGATTTTACGATACTCCCTTATTCTTTGCCTACCAAAAAATGTCTTTTATGATATTAACATCGTGATGCGGTTGCTTCTAGATGAACTGTGCCTATTATACATGGAAGGACACAGCCCAAATACTCGAACATGAAACGAGCACCTGTCACCTGGGTCTGTATGACACATACTTCTTAGCAACAAGTATAAATTGCTATGTAGGTTTTTGACGATGTTCTATGTGAAAGAAATTGTACATTAGTGTTTTCTAATCCAGTGGGTTGTATGTTTCGTGAGTTTGAGCAGTTTGAGCACCATACCAATCTGCATACATGTTAACCTTTTAGCATGTGTTCACATGGATTTACTATTAGTCTTTAAGTTAATTGAGTGAATTGTTTCCTTTAGTTTCAGGTGTTTTGTCCATGGCACTTATATTCACCTGTTGCTGATTGGTTTCATGTACACTTTCTTTTTTATGTTGTAGATGTAATTTCCATCAATAGACACTGCTCCAGGAGGAAGATGTTTTCTTCTCATTTATTTATTTATCATTTATGGAGAGGTGGGGTGGGGTGGGGGTTCTTCAATCCATCGCTTCATTGGGTTTATGTAATCTAAATGCTTAATGGGAGCTTTATGGCCCTTCAACCTGATCTTGCGCTATTTTCAGGTGGCTGTTGCTTTGGAGAAAGCTGCACTATCAGATGACTATTTTGTCAAGAGGAAGCTATATCCGAATGTTGATTTCTATTCTGGGTTAATTTATAGGTGAGCAGACATTTTCTTCGGTAAAAGTGTCAAGTTTTTATACTGAGCTGATAAATTGATAATCAGGGCCATGGGTTTCCCGACGGAGTTCTTCACTGTTTTGTTTGCAATCCCTCGTATGGCTGGCTACTTAGCACATTGGCGAGAGTCCCTGGATGATCCTGATACCAAGATAATGAGACCTGCTCAGGTTAGATTTGTGGCTTTGCTTCTTCCCCTTTTTACCAGTTTATTAGAGCAAATCTGTTGAATCTTTTGGTCAACTTGAAAATCACTGGGATTTTGGGAAAGTACTTGACGATGAAGGAGCCTAAAAGTGAGAAATTTCCTTTTGTTGATTTCTGCATTAATCCCCCCCTTTTTTTAATGAGTACTAACGTACTGCAAGTTTTACTTATCTAAAGAATCCGTGGGTGCTTATCCGTACTAGAGGTTGACACTTTTTTATGTGAATTGAGTTGAGTTTATTATGAAGGGAATGCATCTTGTGCTGTAGACTTTTTTTTTTAATATTTTTCATTCAACTTCTGCAATGGCTAAATAGTTCTGTTTGTTTTTTTGTTTTGCTTGGTAATGTAACTGTACCGAGCTTTGGAGGATAGCTGGTTTCACAGTTCAGCCTTTCGGTTGATGCACTTGTAATTCACAGATTCCAAGCAGAACCCTAATCTGTATTCAAGGCAGACTGCTGCTGCTGTTGCTTCTCTCTCTCTCTCTCTCTCTCTCTCTCTCTCTCTAGTGCTGATTGAAAGCAGCGTGTGAGAAACTTCCTTCTTTTCATGTCAGTTATGATTTTGTAGTGCCATTGTTCTTTGTTGCTTGGTCTTGCTGAGAAGTTTGGGAAGATATGGGGAACTGCGAGTAGAGTAGGGATTGGAACCTGGGTGTTAGGTAGTCTAATAAGAGAGATATTTTATTGTCTTTTAGATGCCACGTAAAGCATTCAAGTACTTTGTTTTTTTTCCCCTGAATCCTAATTTTTGTTATCTGTCATCGCTCAGGTGTACACTGGCGTATGGTTGAGGCACTATATGCCACTCACCGAGCGGATGGTGACAGTGGAGGCGGATAAACTTGGTCAGGTATCTGTTTCAAATGCCACCAGGCGGCGATTGTCTGGCTCTGGAGCTTAGGCTTTGAACTTTTCGACTGATATTTTTCTCACTGGTCGGAGAAGTAATAACCTGCCTATGGTTAGGTATTCGGAATGAATGTCTAACTGTCTCCAAAAAAAGTATTGCCTCTAGGTTTGTTCTGATTTGTTGCAGCATGAATAAGATTATGTGTACGAGAGTATCATGTTCAGATAAACGAACTTGACTCAAAATTCCAACCAAGTTCAAACAATTGAGTAAATCAATTCAGTTTTTTTTATTTTGTGTCAAAATCAAAATGGTAGAATTTCATTGTATCCGATAACCAACAGCCTTGATTCATGCTTGGTTCTTTCTTCCAGTGTATTTTGTCGGCATATATGCAGCCCCGATTCTTATTGAGCTTGGCGTTTGGAAAATTAGGTTATTTAGCTTTTTTAGCGAGGGCTTTATGTTGGGTGCACTTTTTTTGTGGTCCGGGGGTTAATCATGTTCGTGATGATTTTGATTGAAAGTAGGCACCGGCAAGATACATATGCTGCTTGAGCTTGTGCTTCACCTTGGGAAATTAGGTTATTTAGCTTTTTTAGTGAGGGCTTTATGTTGGGTGCACTTTTTTTGTGGTCGGGGGTTAATCATGTTGGTGATGATTTTGATTGAAAGTAGGAACCGGCAAGATACATATGCATATGCTGCTTGAGCTTGTGCTTCACCTTGGGAAATTAGGTTATTTAACTTTTTTAGTGAGGGATTTATGTTGGGTACACTTTTTTTTGGTCTGGGGGTTAATCATGTTGGTGATGATGTTGATTGACAGTAGGCACTGGCAAGATACATATGCTGCTTGAGCTTGTGCTTCACCTTGGAAAATTAGGTTATTTAGCTTTTTGAGCGCGGGCTTTATGTTGGTTGCACTTTTTTTGGTCCGGGGGTTAATCATGTTGGTGATGATTTTGGTTGAAAGTAGGCACCGGCGAGATACATATGCTGCTTGAGCTTGTGGATTGCGTTGGTATACGAGGCTAGTACTCACCAGTCACCCCACCTCTCACATCTCATAGAAAGTTTGTTTGAATATGGATTTTCACAAGATTAAGTGCCTACCTTGCCCAATCAAATGTTGCTTGCCTCATCAGCAGTGGTAGCTCCAGGAATTCTTACAAAGGTGTTCAGAAATATATATGTTTTATTATCTTTAGAAACCATGACTATATATAGATAAAAAAATTATCCATTCCTATCAACAATGCCACCAAAAACCATCAAAATATGTAAGATATTACAATTGTCTTTAACAAGTTTTTGTATTTTGAAAACGTTGTATGATAGTCTCATTATCAATGGTATCAAATACATCACTATATATATAAAGTAATTAAGAAATCATTCATCCATTGCACTTTATGTACTTCATGTTGTTATACTGTTGCATGATAGCCTCATTATCAATGGTAGCAAATCCATCACTCTCTGTATAAGTAATTAAGCATTCATTCATCCATTGATCTCCCATTCGATTGCAGATTGCTCAATGCGATAACGATGATAAATCGTTATTTGTGGGGCTTTGTGTTGTGGTCAATTATTAGATACAAACATTTCACTCATGTTAGGAAAATAAATATCATGCTTGCTACAGAATGAAGGCACTTTGGCCTACAAAGAATCTCATCCATCATCTCTTAACACTTGTAACCATTGCTTAGACATTTCAACAAGCGCCGTAGCTTTTACGATATCTTGGGACTTCTTTTGTAATGCTATTGACAACTCATTTGTGATTCCCATGACATTTTTTACGAAGTGCAAGCAAAAGGCAAATTCAAAGTGGGTTACTTTATGGGCTATTGTTTTGGGTGGATGTTCATTTATTTATGGACCGAGTGTTCATTGACATTTTGGGTTGGGTGTTCAAAGTAAGGTTAATCCAAATTTTTTTGCATGTATTTTAAGCAAAAAAATTGTTTAGGTGTTCAGTTGATCATGAAACGTTACATGTAGAGCCGACTCTATTCACTGGAGTTTCTTTTATAAAAAAATAGTTTAAGGTCCGTTATAGATGTTTGGACTAAGACCTAGTCCACTTATATTATATTTTTGCAAGGGTTAGGGTCTTTATTTTGCAATTCCTAAAGTGAGAAGTCCACTCCTTATTTGTAATAAGACAAAAATTCCTCACATAAAATCATCCCGCCAAATCGTCACCAAAAATTGGTTAGTGGTGAAAGTTTGCCGGAAAAATTGTCCGCACGTTGGTCAGAAAAGTCAGGGCACCACCTCTATTGAAGTTGGTCGCTGACGACTGGCGCCGGCCATGGTGCCTTGAGATGGGGAAGAAGATGATGACCGACGAAAATGTTAACTATATAATAAAAATAAATAAATAACACAAAGTCTAAATTTTCATAGATAAATATATTTGTCTGTGTTGGCAAAATATAGAGAACATATTCGTACAAATAACATTATTTGTTGATGTTATTGACAAAACACAGAGTACAAATTTTTATCGATAACCATATTTGCCTGTGGTGTTGGCAAGATACAGATAGATATCATTATCTGTTGATGTTATTGGCATAACACAAATTTCAGATTTTTATAGATAACCATATTGTCTGTTTTGTCACAATTATTATTATTTATTTGTTTTATCAAATAGTCGCCATCACTAGTACATCTTATTCTCAATAGTCAAACATCATATTCCCCACCAATTTTTAGGCTAATTTCCAGCGTCGTCGAATTTTCCAGCCAACTTTTCGGTGATGATATGGCGGGAGGAGTAAATAATTTTTATTTGAAATGTAATGGTCTTTTTGTCCAGTTGGTCCCGGCCCTGGGCCCAAGGCCACAAGGCGGCCGCCTTGGGCCCCTCATTTTGGGCTCAATTATAGGGCCCCCAAATAGCAGGATTATAATAAATATTATATATGTCTCTTGTTTTTCAAATAGGTTGTTGATGGTTCAGTGGGTAGATGTTCTGATTCCACGCTTTTGATGTGAGTTCGAGTCCCACTAGCTGCTTCTTTTTATGGAGAAAACCTTTTGAACCTCAACAAAAAAATGCCTTAAATTGCTACGGCTAAGGCTCGAACCCGTGACGAGGCACACTTACAAGTGCAGGACAGGGGGATTGCCATTGCGCCACAAGCATTTCATGTTACCCAATTCAAAATATTAATATATATACAAACAATTGAGGGCCCCATTTAAAAATCCCGCCTAGGGCCTCGAAAATCCCAGGGCCGGCCGGACCTAGTGGGTTTCAAAGTAGTTGGGTGGACCTAATGGGTTTCAAAATAGGAATAATGGTCTTGAGAGTAAATCTCTCGACAGTGGTATCTTCCTAAAGAATATTACTGTAGTAGAAATCCGAAGTTTTAACCTGTTCTAGATTCTCAATTAAATACTTAAAATATAAGGATTTATTTTTAAACTTAAAAATAATAGGCTTACGAAAATAATTTTTTGATTTTTTTTTTTAAGGTTTGATAGATCTCAAGATCTATCAAACAAGATCTACATTGCATATTTTTATTTATTTTAGTAAGCCTATTATTTTTAAATTTGAAAATTGCAAATAAATACTTATTTTTTAAGGGGTGAAAGCGGAACACCAAAACATTCTACCAGCTAAAATGCGTTTTTGTTATTACTGCTATGGTATGTACGGTTACCGTCCGGGATTTTTCGCTGTTAGACAGTGATTTAGATTAATAGAAAACAACAATTTTCCGAAAAAAAAATTCTCAAATGAAAACATATTTCTTTTAGTTGTATACTCATTAACATTTGGAAGGATAATATTATAAATTCATATCACAAGAAGACAAAAAGGAGGTGTGGTTATAAAAAAGGAGAGTGTAAAAATCACTACCATCTACCCCATTGCTAACCATAGCAACATTTAAATTTTGGTTTGATAATTGTGGATGCTTTTATATAGAAAAGAAAAGAATTACATTGTAACGACTCACGCCAGCAAATCTGCTAATCATTCGTCTAATCACGTGGCTGAAATGGTTAATTTCAAAATTATACAGTAATTGCTTGAGTTTCCATATATATACAGTAATTGCTCGAGGTGGGACTAGAATTTAAAGCTTCACAAACATGGTATGGGTTTGCATGCATACATATGATCTGTATCAGTATGTATAACGACACTTCGACCAAATCAAATTAAATCTCCATCCTCTCCCTGACTACTCTATAATGCAATATGGGTGTGTTGTCTTCTAGGCAAAGCTGTAGAAATGATTCATAAAAGGAAATATGGATCATGAGTTGATTAATGGGGGCCATCTTCACATGCTGGGAGATGGTGCTGCGCACATACGAATCGTTTGTCTCGACAATTAATGGTTCGAATTGCTCAATGCTGTGCATAATTTCAACCGTCCAACTGTCTCGACAATCCTAACCATTGATTACCCAAACGGATGATCCGGATGTACATAGCACCATGCACAGCAGCACCATTCCCAAATGTTTCCCATATTGAATGCCACAATTATAGTATTGAACACAATTGCTGTATGCATGCACTTTATCACAAATTTTTTTTTTTTGGGTTGAAATTAATGCAACTCAAACCACCACCACCCCAATCCCCAACCTAAACCAATCAAGATGTTGCTATTCGATCAACTTCATTTTTTCCGAATGAATGATCTTTGTTGTAGATCACGGATGCCTGAGGAATCAAGATCTTCTCATGTGAGCTACATGTGATGCAAAATAGGGTTTATCACACGCGGTATTACTCATTTTGAAAATCTAGATGTATTAGTCCCAACAAATTGAGTGGCAGTTCAATAATAGACACCATGTACTTTCATACCCAAGGATTGGATTCAACTCACTAAGGACTAAAACGTCTGTTCCTTCCATGAAAAAAAGAAAAGAAAAAGAAAGCAACCCAAATCATACCTGGAAATTAATACTAATTGGGTAACAAGCTGCTAACCTTCCTTGTTATTGTAACTCCATCGAAACATCACTTGCTATTTACTTCTCGCAGAGACGGAGCCAGGATTTGCAGAAAGGGCAGTGGCGAGCCAGAATTTCCTCATTGGAGGTGCAAAACCTTAAAAGTTCAAGCATGAGAGAAAAATTAAAATTCAAGACTAAAAATTCGAAAATATATGCAGATAATTTTGCTTCAAGCTTCACAAAAGTATATATGTAAAAGCAGAAGACAAAACAAAATTTTTTAGTTTGTACAACCCAATAACCACCCAACAAAAATAGAACTTGACATTTGTTTCAAGTCACGAAAGTCATGTATGGTTGCATTTAGCATTTAAGCTAAATTTTGAGACAATTTCGTTTCAATGTACAAAATTAACATAAGTGAAAGTCCATATATCAAACTACATAAAAGCCCAACTTTAACTTAATCATTGATGCGAATTCGAAATCAAAGCCTAATACATGTTTACTTCCAAATTTTAAAATGGAAAAATGACGGCCCAGGACGTGTTTTGATAATTAATACCCGTCAAGGACATTCTGAGAACATATATATGTTAATGCTGAAAATGTCATTGCCGAATATTAATTATCAAAACACGTCATTGACTATCATTTTCCTTTAGGCCTGGTGGGAATCGTTGCGGGAGGCGTCGATATAAACCAAAACCTTGCCAAGGGTGATTTGCATGGTGATTTATATATACTAGGAGAAAAACGAGGGTATCCGGGCACCCTAGCTATCACGTACCATGGGTGTCCGCCACTGGAATGGAGTGTCGTGAATTATAACTTATAAATTTCAGGTACTGATAATATTATTGCTAAATTTTCAAGTTTTACTTCACTTATTTTGCAAATTCAAGCACGAAATTAAATCAAAATAATTCCCTTTGAATTAAAACCACTTCCGCTGTAGCAACTATTTGCTTTTCAAGCTATAGGTTATTTTCTTCAATAAGTCAGGTTGTTCGGACCAGGTTACGTGTACCTCAACGAATCCTATCGTCCACTAACGGGGAGCACGATTTATCGATGAAACGAAGCATTGTATGAACTAGTCGCATAAAAATTAATAACACGTGAAAGATTTCGTGATAACTGTACAAGTTGTTTTGGTGTGTAATAAAAAGTCAGTTATACTTGTGTTAAAAAGTTTTTTTTTTGAACGGCACTTGTGTTAAAAAGTTGGTCACAATTGGGTGGAACGCTACATTTACCCACATTTATGTAGTCACATGTGGGGAGTGTAAATATGAAATTAAAAATATTTATTTTGTTGCAGAAATTATTTAAATTTAAAATTTTAGTAATTTTTAGGTTTAGGGGTACCGATGTAGTAATTTTATTTTTCGAACTGATCAATATAGTTTATTATTGCTATTTACAAGAAATTTATTTTCACACTCCCACTTTTACCATTCGTACTCAATTCCTGCTTTCATTCGTTTGAAATCTACCGCATTACCACTTGATGTGTGAAAAGTGAGAGCCAGGTTATATCACAGGATAATGCGGTAAATTCACACGAATAAAACAAAAAAAAGAAGAGCACGGATTATAAAGGAAGAGTTCTGAAAAGAAATGAGATTTTCACACTCCATTTTTAATTTATGGCATTTCATTTTTTATTTTGTAATCTCACATAATCACTGCCCCGCGTAAACGGTGCTTCCCGTCCCTGATTTCCTGGCGAAATGGGTGGTCCCTCTACCTACAATAATGTGTTTATAATGTGGTTCCCGAAATTGGTGGTCCCAGAATAATTGTATTAGAGCATCTCCAGCCTTCACTCATATTTTTCCTCACATTTGAGTCAAGGGTAAAAACTCATTTTGGGTGGACACATCTCCAACCATCAAACCCAAATTTTACACATCTCCCTCTTTCTCTCTCTCTCTAACTAGCCGTTGGAGAAATGGGTCAAGGCAAAAGTTGTCTCAAATTTGGGCAAAAAAATGGGTAAAACCCAAAATGGGGAAGGGTTTGAGTCAAAGATTGGAGAGAGATTTTTATGGTTTTTGCCCCATTTTTAAATTTGAGTCTTAAAATGGATCAAGGCTGGAGATGCTCTAAGATTCTTTATACTCCACTAGTATAACCAAACCAAACCCTCGGGCCCTAAATTCAATTCCATTCAACACGTTTCTTTCCCAATAATGCTACTTGCACATATTATGTACATATATTTTTTTTGGGCCCATATCGGAGTCCCACAAGATGATTCAAATCGCTTATCTTTCTAAAAATATTTTTTGAAGAGTTCCTGTAAAAAATCAACTCCAACGGATATCGGTAAGAATTTTTTTAGAAATCGTAGGACAAAACAGAATGATTTGCCCTACGATTTTTGTGAAAGCCCTTACCGATATCCGTTGGAGTTGATTTTTTACGGGAACCCTCCAAAAAATATTTTAAAAAAGATGGACGATTTGGATCATTTTGTAGAACTCTGATATGAGCCTCACAAAAATGTATGTGCATGATATGTTCACAAAAATCTGTGTGGGAATCATAACTGTTTATTTCCTTTGCAGGCACAGTTCATAATGAACCCGTCCATGGCCACTGACAGCGGGTGCACCGATAGGGAATCGATCGGGCACGCACGCAGAGCTCATTCTGGATCTCGCACAAAAAATATGAGCCGTTTGATAAGTTTACAAAAGAATCAAGTGACCATTGAAAAACCATTCCAATTGGATAAATGAAGATACTTGATCCAATCTTTCTCGTTCTTTTGTCCCAATTTGGTTGATTTATCAAAAAATTTACGTAAATTTTAAACTAGAAGATGTAATCACACTCAATAAGTTAAATGACTTTTTTTTGTTTTTATTCAAATTTTTTTTGCATTTATTTGTTTTGGGTCAAAATTTTGTGACTTATTGATTCATCTTAACGAGTGGAATCGGAAAAGTAAAAAATTATAATCAAAACTCATAAATTTTTTTTGAATAAAAACGAAAATAAGTAAAAAAAATACAGAATATTTGACTCTTTTTTTTTTTATCTTTATTCAAAAATTTTGAGTTTTGATCCTAATTTTTTACTTTTTCGATTCCTCTTGACATGACGAATCAATAAGTCACAAAAATTTGACGAAAAATTAAAAATGCAAATTTTGTTTGAATAAAGACAAAAAAAAAAACATTTTAATTTATTGAGTTAAAACAAGCCTAAAATAACGCCAATCAAGAAAAGTGACAAACAAATTGGATTGGTTTTGGTTGATCATAGCTGAAACTAAGGGCTTTCTAGGTTAAACAATCAAATTGGATTATTTTTTTTGTCCTTATATAATTTTTTTTTTCACATTTGTTATTTTTTCATTAATTTTTTGTGTGGATTATTGTTTCATCATAATAAGAGAAATCTAAAAAGTATTCCATATGTCCCAAATTGTTGAGCCCCTACGAAAAAAAGTGCAATTTCGAGATCAAAAAATAAAATACTTCAGCGCATCACTTTTTAAATTTCTTTGTACCATATTAAAGAGTTCTTGAAGTACTTTAATTTGGTGTAAAGAAACTTAAAAATTGATATTTAGAAGTATTTTATTTTTTGAACCAAAAATTACATGATTTTTAGTAGGGGCAAACAATTTGGGACGGAGAGATTAAAAAATTACGATCGAAACCTAAATTTTTTCGAATGAAGACAAAAATAAGCTAATAAACTTATTTTTTTGTCTTTATTCAAAAAAATTTAAATTTAAATATTTATTATTTACTTTTTAGGTTACTATCGTAGCGTAACAAATTCGGAAGATCTGGTCCCTGGCCAACGCGGGATTGAGACAGAAGAGAAAAAGGCCTTTGTTACATGATCGATATTTGAAGTGACAGATAGGACCAATTTTGGTGCCAATTTTTCAAACCAATCTTGTCATTGAAGGGTAGATATGCTCATATGAGTATCGTCAAACCAAGCGACTCTTATTGTACTCACTCCATTCCAGTTTGTTTGTCCAATTTCGACATACATTTCTCTCAAAAACTTGTTTATGTCTCACAATCTATAATGTTTTATATAATTTCTAAAACATCATATTTATAGAACTAATTGAAATTTATCAAATAAGATTCATATTGCGTATAAAAATCATAATAGATTGAAACATGTAGACAATTTTGTAAGAGGTCCCAAATAATGAAAAGAGATAAACAAATTGGAACGAAAGACGTATTTTTTTAGATTTTGCATGTGGTGGACGTACGTAGTTCCATTGCTACCCATGTTCTAATTTTGGTTTCTTGAAAGGCAACATGATTTCTTTGTATGGACGCATTGGCGTAGCCAAAATTTTGACACCGGGAAAACTAGTTTAGTAGATATATATTTACTAATGCTTGTCCGTGCCTACGGCACTACGTACCCCGGTTGAAATTATTTGTGCCTATGGCACTTGCTAGCTAATAGCTCAAACAATAAATCAATTCATTAGTGTGTAGTATGTGATTCTCTTCTTAGTGGTACGAAAGAGAATTACCCGTGCTTACAGCACTCCCCAAACTAAACTTTTAAGCTAGCTAATAATACAGCTTTTGTTTATTTTTGTTACGCTTGCTCCAGCTTTGATTAACACACTTTAAGATTGGTTATTTGAAACAAGGCGGCTTTGGTGATTTGTTGAAAAAGTTCAAAAATCTTAAAAGCTTGGTGTGTTGGGAAGAGGACGATTTTTTTGGTACTCTATATGCGGGCAAATCTTTAAAAAACCATGTAATATATTTTGTTTGGCTTTATTTTCGTTTGCATTTTGCTTACCTTAAAAGAAAACTTTGATGAAGTTAAATTGGATTCGTGGAATAGAATTGGGTGGTGTCATTAGTTGATGTTGTCAACTGAGGCTATACTACAAGGCACAGACATTCACTAGCGTTTGTTAAATAAGATTAGAACATTCTAATCTTCATTTTCTTGATGCAACGGACGTATATCGTGTTGAACAAAATTATCTTTTCTTCTTTGGGACCTTTATATACAATTGGTGATTTGAATATAGAGTGGAAAAACTCCTGTGTTTGGAGTACCAAGGTTACCAGAACTTTTTATTTTTGTTTCATGTGCTTCCTTTGGATTTATCATAAAGTCAATACCCCATACTGTAAGATTGATTTTTGGAAAGACTTTAGCACCAATCAATGAATTGCACGGATAATTTTGTTCAAAGTGCAGTACGCTTATACCTGAGCTCACATCATATGAAAGAGAACTTAGATCCAACATAATAGCTTCTACCTGAGCTCACATCATATGTAACTAATTTTGCTGATCATCAAACAAGACGCTTATACCATTCAGTGTCTAGGGGAAAATGGTTTTGCTCAGGAATTAAAAATAGCCTTGAAAGGTTGGACCTAAAAGGAATTGTTGGCTGATACATTGAGGTGTTCCAGTTTCTCCAAAAAAGAACTTTTAGAAAAAGAAGGTAATTTCAAGCTCAAAAATTATGTGTTTACGCAAATAATTTTTTTACTAATATAGATCTTGTTTGATAGATCTTATTGAGATCTTTTAAATAATGCAAAAAAAAAAATTTAAATTTTTTTTATTTTCTTTATATTTGAGCTTAAAATTACATTCTTTTTAAAAAAGTAGGTTTAAAAAGAAAGCGGAACGGCATTGGAGCGGTGTTTCACTTTTTTAAAAAGTGCTTTTTTTTTTCAAATGAAGTTAATTTTAAACTCAAATATAATAAAAAAAAAAATATTTTTCAATTTTTTTTGCATCGTTTAAAAGATCTTAATGAGATCTATTAAACAAGATACATATTGGTAGAAAAATTATTTGCGTAAACACATAATTTTTAAACTTGAAACTACCTTTATTTTTTTAAAGTTTATTTTTGAAAACTCGAACACATGATTACTCAAAAGTCAAAACTCAGATGAAGGGAAAGTGGTCGCCCAAGAATTATCACGATGTTTTCGGTTACTTTCCACTAGTATCTTTTGCTTTTAATTCGTGTCTCATTGTAGTGTACACGTAAAAAGGTAAACTCTGGAAGCGTAGAAACGTCACACTGACTGCGAAAGAGAGTGAAAAAGGACCATTTGAAAAGAAGCGGAAGTGACAATTTGTGAAGGTACATATTTCTCGGAAAATGCTAGGTACCGAAATAATAGCCCGAAGTGACCCATAATTACCCGGAAGTGACCCAGAATCTGCACTTAGGGAAGGAAAACTTACATTGGAACACGAGAAAGGAAATCCTTAGGGTACGGCGGATAATAAAAGAACAACACTGATGTGCAATGCCCAAACGAAATCATTTTTCGCCGAAAGTCATACGCTGCAAGTGGAGTGGGGACTGAGGGACCGTGCTGCGCAGCCCGTGCTGCGCAGCGTGCTGTGTGGGGCGAATTGCAGCCTCTCCGGTCTTGGTTTGATGATCGGAAACGTTCATTTCGTAGAGCTCGTCGAGTAGAACAAGTATATCAAAAATCAGCTCATTCGGATATCATTTAGTGCCTCATCCGAATATTATTATCTTGAAATTATTAAGTGTACCAAAAAACAGTGGATTTTAATCCAGTGTTTCGGATCCATTAGTTTCAAGATAATAATGTTCGGATGAGGCACTTAATGATGTCCGATCAAGCTGATTTTTGGTACACTTATTCTACTCAGCGAGCTCTACGAAGTGAACGTTTCCGATCATCAAACCGAGACCGGAGCGGCGGCGAATCGCCCCGCACAGCACGCTGCGCAGCACGGTCCCTCCATCCGTGGAGTGGTCGTTAGGTTGCGTTCCAGAAACCAAATAAGAACTTATTTTTTGTTGAATAAAAAGGCTTGTTCTCCAAAAAATAAGAAGGAGGTGCTTATTTTTCAGAATTTATATAGGTACCAATGGGCGCCGGAGAGGGAAATCGTACCGGCGGCTGCGCCGGGCGGTTTCCGGCCACTGGACGGCCGATCCAAGCTGTCCAAAAATTCTTTAAAGAAAAACCGAGGGGGCCAACGCGGGAATTAACGGCATCCGAGGTGTGTAAGGTGCTTGATCCGAGCACCCCTTTTTCCATGTATATATGATGGCACCCTCGGTTTTTTTTTTTAAGAATTTTTGGACGGCTCGGATTAGCCGTCCGGTGGCTAGAGACGGCTTGGCTTGGCCGCCAGTACGATTTCCCTCTGCTGGCGCCCATTATCATAGCAACAGTTTTATTTTTTGTATAAGGCAACTTCAACCTAAAAAATCATGTGTTTACGCAAATAATTTTTCTATCACTATGGATCTTGTTTGATAGATCTCATTGAGCTCTTTAATACGGTGCAAAAAAATTTTGAATTTTTTTTTTCATTTACATTATTTTTGAGTTTGAAAATGTGAAAGAAACTTTTTATTTGTGTTTTGTGGAATGACCCTTCTTATTTTTAAATGAGAAGTGGCAAAATAAGACCCCGTTTCGAAAACCTTCTTAAAAAATAAGTACTTACACATTAACTACAACTAACGCTACTAATTTTCGGCCGAAAAAAAAAAGGTCCTACGTTGCTCCTCTACATAGGGCTCACCATGTTCTGTTTAGTCAATTAAAAACAGGTTAATTGCACATTTATCTTGTACTTTATTCTCAAAAACTTTATCTCAATATTATAAAAATTTTAAGAAGTTCAAATCGAATCATGATCCCGTACATGATTTTTTTCTCCACAAAATGCTAAAGTATTTTATTTTATTTTTTTGCTGAGCAAAAGGAATTTATTGACCAACTTACAAGTATATTGTTCAATCTGAATCGTTAACAAGTTTGATTTCATTGACCAGCTTCATCATACACAAAATATTTCAGCTCAAAACCATATGGAAGCATCTTTTTATCATATCACGTGGCAAAAGGTTGCATTATCAAAGTACGTAATTTTTAAACATCTCTTTTGTTACTCGTTTCGCTAAGGTTTTTATTTTTTAAGTACATTTTTCATTGAAAAACCAAACTTGTTAAGTTGGTTGTCTCATTTCTCTTCCCAGTAGTGACTGGAGTTCGAATCCAACGGAAAGTAGGGTGACATAAAAAAGTACTTATTTTTCATTTTACAAGATAAGTCTCATTCTTTTATAATATATCACATTTAATTTAAAAAATAAGTATGTACTGATACTATTGGGGCTTTTAAAATACTCCAGACTGTATTATGTTTAGCTGTTTGAAATCTTCATTTTACCCCCAAAAAAAGTTCTCTTCTGCTAGTAATCATCAAAATCCTATTATAATATACTACAAAGACCTCTTGTGTTAGTAATCATCAGAATCCTATTATAATATACTGTTAGTAATCATCAAAATCCTATTCTAATATACTACAAAGGCCTCTTCTGTTAGTAATCATCAAACAATCATTCTACTTTCACACCCATTTACACACTCACACTCACTATAGAGATGCAATCCGCACACACTACACATCCAATATGTGTGGGCCCCACTCTATTGTAAGTATGAGTATGTATATGGATGTGTAAATGAGTGTAGAGTTAAAATTTTTGATAATCAAAATCCTATTATAATATACTACAAAGACGTGTAGTTCACTCAATGGAGACCCTACAAGCTAGTAAGAAGTTTGTGAGCATGTGGTCATTTCGTATTCATGTTTATATTCTTAAACATTTATTAGTATATAAGAAAATGACATTTGTACTAACGAATGTTTAATTAATAGTGCCAATAGCGGAAATCGTAATCGCAAGGAAGATTTACAGAAAATCATGCAAGGAAAAACTCGTTTGGTCTATTTCGGGTCCCACAAAAATGTAGAAAAATATCTATGAATTTTTAAATATTATTTTATGGGGCCCCTGTAAAAAAATCAACTCCAATGGACATTGAAAAGTATTACTTTTGGATTCGTAGCAGCGAAATTGAGCAATTTCGCCCCTACTAATTCAAAAGTAATACTTACCGACATCCATTGGAGCTGATTATTTACAAGGCCACATAAAATAATATTTCAAAAATTATGAATATTTTTCTAGATTTTTGTGGGACTTGAAATGAATCCAAATGCATTTTTTCTTACGTGATTCCCTGCAAATAGCAAAGCCCTACTAATAATTAGAAATCACTCATCATGAAGTCAACTAAACTTTTTAACTGTTAGTAAAAGATACCGAAAGACATACGACTATTAAAGATATTTATCCATTTTTTAAAAAAATGAAAATAATGAAACATCCTGTTTGGAGCCCCTACTCTTTATCCATTTTTTTTTTTTAAAAGAAAATAAATAAACATTCTGTTTGGAGCCCCTACTTAAGTTCTCATCATAAAGTTACATAAATCTTCTATTAAGCCCTTATTAATTCTCTCTCTCTCTCTCTCTCTCTCTCTCTCTCTCTCTCTCATAAGCCCACAATAGTGTCAATAATGGGGGCTTATGCATGTGAATCCTATTATGCCATTATTAATTCTCTTGACGTGAGGTGTATCTTTTCACCATAGCAGGATTTGTTGTACCCTGCACATATATCTCATTAATCTATATTTATACTATATATTAAAAAAAAAGTGCCTATTAGTGAGAAGGCCTCATGTCGGGACAAGTGGTGATATTTGATTAGCTAACTGATTATTTTTGAATGTTTGAAATTATTTTTTTAGGTTAGCAAATCCTTAATTAATTTGTGGGATATTTTTTTCAAACATGGAAGCATATAAAAGGACCTATTAATTAAGGTAATTGAAGCAATTAGACAAGTACAGTTATAGAATGAGCAATTAGAGCTCATTGTTTCGATTTCTTTCTTCAGAAGCCAATAACAGTACATATTGGATAAGGTTTTTTTTTTTTTGATCCGCACATATTGGATATATAAGTTATTATCACCATTCTTCCCATACCTTATGCCTCTAACTTGGAAATTTTCCAAAAGAGCCAAAAAAAAATAAAATTAAAAATAAAAAACTTATCGAACTTTCCACAACAATATATAGTGTTTTGCTAAATCTAATTTCTGTGACTGATTAATGGATCGAAAAATAAAATTTGAGATGTACATCTAAAGAATTAATTAATGGTGCATATCAAAACTCCCGCATATCAAATCCTAAAAGAATAAAAACCTTCGTATTATTAGGTAGGTCCAACTCCAACTCCAAAGAAAAAGTAAATTACTATTCCTATACACATCTCCTCCTCCGTATATTTATTGCACCCCAACCCCCCCACCAAACCAAAAATAAATTAAAAAAATTTTTAAATTTTTTTAATTATAATAAAATTGAAAAGTCATAGTTTATGCATCTTATCATCCGGAAGATTGATAGTCAGTCCGTCCCTCTATATTTGTCTTTTTAACTTACTTCGTCGACTCCAATTATTCCTTTGAGTTTTGCATCATGCATTCATAGATGTTTATGTTGTTAGCAATCTAACACTAATTGAATACTGTGCAAAAAGAGTATCGGAGAATGAGGCATTGGAGCGAAACTTTAGTGGCACAGACAAAGACATTAATAGGTTTTCTCATATCCCAACTCATGCCCCTAGAAATTATAAGCATGCATGGTCGTCTTCAACAACGGTGATTCCATAGTAGGTTTTCTCTTGCGCGCTATTTTGGTTGACTTTCTGGCTTTTTCTACAGTTTTGATTGGTATCTTGTCGTCCTTTTTCGGTCTTGGGTGACATTAATTTCTGCCGGTGTGCTTTTACTCTGTTTAATCTTTGTAATCCTTTGCATTGATTAATAAAAAAAATTTGCTGAGCCAAAAAAAAAAAGTATTTCATAACTCCTATCCCAATTATAGAAAAACATATAATTGCATTATTGCAATTTTTTTCTTATCAATTTCACTTTTAAATGTCCTATGCCAATTGACTTGGTGAATATACCATCACATCAAGGAAGATTTAATCAAGGAACTAGCTATCCAAATTGTTTGATAGTTGTGGCAAGGTTGCCGATCAAGAAAAAAAATAGTTTTGACAAGGTTTACATAAAAACAAAAAACTATAGAACACCTTTTCTATTTTAATGTCTAATTAGTTGGATAAATAACTCACATTGTCGCCGAGCAAAAAAAAAAAAAAAACTCACATAGTCACAGGAAAATATTAGAGAAGACTATGATTTTCATGTATCTGCGATATCAAAATAGATATTTACAAAAAGTAATAAAATGTTATATAAAAAAGCTTAAATAAGAAAAAAAGTTTTCCTCTATAATAGAGAGTCAAAAAGAATAATTGCTCACTTCCCACTTTATATTTTGGACGTTTACATCAAAATTTAATGATTTTGCGTGTCACGATTCCCTTGCATAGCACGGATTTTCTGCAAGTTTTTTGTTAATTAGATAAAAGAAGTAAAACTGTGGTTGAAGTTTATACTAAAATTTAATTATTTTTTCGTGTTATGATTTCCATGCATAGGACGGGTTTGTTGCTAGTTTGTGGAGTAATAATCAAAAGAGACTGGGCGGTCGTTTGGACCATTCGGGCAATGATGACACTTCTTTTTGAGAGGGTTCAAGCGAACATCATGGGTTCAAAAAGTACACTACAATTTTATTATCTTTTAAATATGTTATAATTTTTCCGTAATATTTGCAATAAATTATTCATATGAAGCAAAAGTAAATGCAAATTCACTTAGATTTGTGCATAAGTAGATAATATAGCTCACCAAAATAAAATAAAGCAAATATTAATGAAATAAATCTTTGTAAGTTTTTTCCGAAGATTAATAAAATCATTTTTTCTGTTCAAAAGAATAAAATAAACTAGGGCGGATAAATTTTCAACAAAAACTAATATATCTTTTTACATAGTGTTTTGTATAATTAATGTCTTAATTAATTTTTTTCACTGCTAAATGAAAATACTGTAGTTGTCGCAGTATTTCGGGTCCTTTCTGGATTGATTTTTTTTTTTTATCATTAGAATCGTTCATGTTTTAGACTTTGTTGCGAACATCAGACACATAAAAATTAATAATCTTCAAACAATATTTATCTTGAGAAATAATGAGTTCTAATCCTTTTTTCAATCTCATTTTCTCAAGATACGGAGCATATGTGTAAGCAAAATTTTTTTGAACGACATATAAATGTATTCAAGTGGAACTAATATTCTCGACGAGGTCTAAAACTAAATGATCTTGATCATCAAAATTGTTTTGGAAGAGCCCCAGGAATCAGAGAGGATCCATTTTCTTAATGAAGCTCTTTCAGTTCAATCAGAAGTACATGACAAAGAGAAGAACAATTAATGAAGAAGTTTGAAATGGACCCAGCTTTGAAGAACTGACAATTATACCATGCCATGCCCGTGAATACATACATACATACATATATATATATATATATATATATATATACACACACATATATACAGTCAGGATCAAGTCCAAACCTCTTCCCGTCCACACCCGTCCGCACCTCCCCTTCCCCGATTGAATTTTGATGATCCGAACCGCTCAATGTGTTCAGAACGTGATTTTAAGGGTACTCTCGTGAAATCGACAAAAAAAAAAACACCGGGAAGGGCTTGATTTGAGTAGTTTTTTTATTGAACCGTTCAATAAAATACAAACAAAAACTGTTCGGATGAAGCCTTTCCCTGTGTTTTTTTTTTGCCGATTTCTCGCGAGTACCCTTAAAATCACGTTCTGATCACATTGAGCGGTTCGGATCATCGAAATTCGATTGGAAAAGAGGAGGTGTGAACGGGAAAGGTCTGGACTTGATCCTAACCTTTCCCGTTCCCGTTCATATATATGAATACTCAAATGATGTCAAATTGTGATCAGGAAAAGGAAAAAAAAAGGTCTAATGACAAATTTGGGAATGAGTATGTAAGAAAATATTGGAGGGCCCAAAAAACCATTACCCAAAAAATTCTCGTTGAGAATCCGAATCATTTTCAATCGGGTTGCTACAAACTTGGGTTTATTTACGGGCGGTCAGCTCAATGAATTCAATTTATCTTCTGGGGTACCCCTCCGTCCCAAATTAATTGTCACTTTTGAGAGTTCGTGTTACTTTTCAATTGATTATATATTGTAATTTATAACGTTTTAGGTGATTTTGAAAACATTGTATTATAAAACAAATCGAAATCTATCAAATAAGAACCATATTGGATATAAAATTCATTACCAATTTAAAGATATAACTAGTTTTTTTATCTTGTTAGAATAGAACTGAGACAAGTAAATTGGAACGGAGGAAGTATATAAGAGATGCAAACAAACAGTACTATAAAGTGTATTGTCCTTTTGAATTTTGGTCAGTTACTTTTCATTCAGAAAAAACCAACAAAAACTTATGGGGTAGCCAGGTGCATGCTACTATAACTGAATCGTCATATGTGTTTTTTGGTCAGTTACTTTTTCATTCAGAAAAAAAACAATCTAACAACCAGTTGTAGGGAACTAGATAGGGAAGCACAGAATTAGCTGCACGTACGAAGCAACAAAAGAAACCCAGACTCATTCAACAACCACCATTCATCGGACTTGTGCTGCGGAGCATGTGATAAATACGATATCTACCCTTCTTTCTTGGTAACTCAATGTTTTGGTTAGGTGATCAAGTGCACTGGCGGAGCCAACATTTTGATTTTGGAAGGCCGGATATATATATATATATAAATTATCGGGACGTATAGTTATTATAATATAAAGTTTTTGCTTTTCAATACGTTACTACATTGAAACGATTCTAGCATAATACATTTAAAATATATCAATCATTTTATTTTTTTTCTTTAGGCAACTTCAATTGTCACGTGCTTATTTTTTATTCATGAAAAAGATTTAAAAAATGAGAATGTAAAATAATTGATTTTTTTATTTTTATCGAATCAAGCCAAAATTGTTAAGATCATGAGTAGCAGTACACGAATAATTATCAATAATATTCAGAATCAGTTATATACAAAATAAAAATTTCAAAAGTCCGGGAGTTGGCCCCTAGTCCCAACATAGCTCCGCTCCTGGTCATGTCGGTAGGTGAATAAAATATCTACCCTTCTCTGTGGTTTCCAGACGAAGTCGGAGAAGGAAATAATTCTTGATTTCTCTTCAGTAGGGCTCGTTTGATGGTCCAAAACGACAGCTCGCGCAGGTTGTGAAGCCATGATAAATAGGTTGAAGATGCAGGCTTTCTGAAGGTGCCCATTCACATCATACACTAAAATCTTAACCAAAAAAAACACAAAGAGGAAAAACAGAAACATGGAGGTGGAGAGGGTGAGGGTCCAGTCGCTAGCCCACGGAGGCCTCCACGAGCTCCCGGCGCAGTTCATCCGCCCGGCCAGCGAGCGCCCGGAGAACAGCAAGGCCCTAGACGGGGTCACGGTTCCCGTCGTCTCCCTCTCCCAGCCGCACGACGTCGTCGTGGACGAGATATCGCGGGCGTGCAGCGAGTGGGGGTTCTTCCTCCTCACGGACCACGAAGTCTCGCCCGAGGCGATACTGCGGCTGAAGGAGGTGGGGGAGGAGTTCTTCAACCTCCCTCTCAAGGAGAAGGAGAGCTACGCAAACGACCCGTCCACTGGGCGTTTTGATGGGTATGGAACGAAGATGACTAAAAATCTTGACGAGAAGGTTGAGTGGGTGGACTATTTTTTTCACGTCATGCACCCGCCCAAGAAGGTCAATTACGACATTTGGCCCAAGAACCCTTCTTCTTACAGGTACGTATATCGTAGCATTTCCCATATATCTCTGCATATTGATCATAAAATCAGAGGTGGAACGATGTTAGGGCCGGGCTTATTATTGATTTTTTTTTTGATAAGTTAATTTCGGGCATATTATCGATATTATTAGTGTAATAGCTTTTTATAGTGTTTGTAATTTTGGTTTGATTTAGTGAAAAACAGGTTAATAATTAATAATTTTTTTTTTTTGAGAGATGATATTTGAGGTTTTGTTGGTAAGTATTAGATATTGGATCATATGTTGTTATTATTATTATAGATTAAAATGGTGATGAATAAAGAGGAGTTTGTGATAAAATATATACTCGAAGTTTCATCAGGTAATAGATTGCCTGTTACAAAATTAAGTAGTCATTTAAACAAGCCTAATAAGTAGAGAGAGTTTTAACGGACATCTGGGAACTGTAGAGAAAATGAAAATGAAAAAGAAAAAAAAAGAAAAGAAAAAGAGATCGAACACGTAAATGCACGAGCATTAAATAAAAGGGAGATACTCTCAACCCGGCCTTATCCACAAGAAAAATGAAGGGAGGAGGAGGAGAGTTTTCCGTACAATTTGGGGTCTGGTTTTGGACCTTCGTGAGTCCGTTCCGGGTCCAAGACCATGACCGAAATTGTTTATTTTGTAAAATTCATTGAGTTTGTTGTTCACGTAAAAATTAGGCCGATCAGACCCACAAGGGCCCATACTGGAAGAAGTTTTTCAGTGCCAGGGCAGCAAGACCATGTGGTGTCCGTGTACGTATCTCGGCCGTTTGAACATGTTTTTGAACATGTTTTTGACGGCTTAGATTTGTTTGGATACTTCTCAGAAGGACGGGAAAAAAAACTGGACTGGAGCGAGCTCCACCAGAGTAGAGAGGGTGGGGCCGGGGCGGCTGGGTTTTGGAAGGAAATCCAAAAATAATGTAAAAAATTTATGACCAGTCGTTTTGGTTTCGTAGACTTTCCTGTTTCTTTCTCAGAGAATGTGAGATCATTGAATTTAAAAAAATATTGGAAACAATCTCAAGCATTTTGCAGGCGTGCCAGCTTTAAATAACAAAACTACGAACGTTGTTGCTATTGTCAGCTTATTGGACTGATGATAAATATATTAGGGAACAAAAAAAAATACATATTTTTGTGTATTTTTTTTATACTTTTTAATATATATTCACACACTTATTTTTGTCAGCTTATTGAGCTGATTTTAGAAATTTTCAAACTACTCCTTTACTCGCCCAATAAAAAATTAGAAAAACGTGGAACTCAAATTGGACATTAACTGTTGGACATTAATGTGACATCCTCCATAACAGCTGTAAAATTGGACCTCGGACATACTGCAGGTAGTTTCTAACCGAATACACTAAGGCCTCGTTTGATAACTGTGATAGATGAATAAAATTCGTAAGAAAATTGAATTATAATGGGATTATGATTGTGATTGGTAATGAGATGAGATTGATAAATTTCATGTTTGTTTTACATGGAATTGGAGGATGTGATTAGTAATACCATGTTTGTTTAGAATCGTATTGGGTGGGATTACGATGACAATTTCCTCTTTTACCCTCTATCAAGGTAATATAAAAAAACCATTAACCTTCTGAATTTTTTTTCTTTACTTTAATAAACATTATGTGAAACAAAAAGTAAAATTCCTTATCAAAAACATAACCTTGGAATTGTTATAAAAAGCATATACAAAAAATACTACTCCAGAATCAACCAAAAAATAAAACTCAAAAACGTTATGGACTTCACCTTCCAAAACAAACCAAGAAATTCCTTATCTTCCGTTGGACAAAAAAAAAAAAAAAACCAAAAATTGTCAAGGCTTTCTTCGTTAAAGTGTAGCTGGGTATGACCGTCGCACATAGAGTCAAGGATAATATTGGCATTAGCAGAAGAAACTCTGGGTAATTAGGTAATCTTACAAGGGTGGCCTGGGTTGGGATTACCAATTCCTAGCCCCAATCCCCCCTTAGGCCGGACTGATAATCCCGTTGAGCTTGCTAGTTTGATGCTCAAATGTGCAATCAAACAACATATTAGAGGCCCCACATCATTACTACTCCCATCCCAAGCCTCAAGAGACTTGTCAAAAAGGGCCTAAAGATCTATTGTCTCATAGTGTAGCACAATTTATAACCCCATCCAAAGTTCATCTTTTTTTGCTAGGTGTAATATTAATATGTTGGATACCCGTGCATGCCCATGTCTAAAGGCACAGTTCAGAGAATGTATTCAACACGGTTTCGAGTGTCCTTAGCATGGTATGACTACTAAACAAAATCAAAAGCCACATATGAGGGCAAAAAGTATGCACAAATAGTACTCCTTTCGTCCCTTTTTAACTATCCAGTTTCTTAATTTCAACTTATTAAAACATTAAAAATATCATCATTATACCTTTTATATTAACTTTATTTTAACTTTTCCTATTTTCCCTCTGTAAACATATCATTATTACACTTTTAGTCACTAGCTTTTCAAAATAAAATCTACTTTTATGAGCAAAATGAAAAATGTACGAATTTTTACCCACTAACTTTATAAAATGGACACTTGTTAAGGTACTAGACTCTTAAAAAAGGGCGAATGAAGTAATATATTAAGTAAAATGTCGGGTATTTTCTACACAGTTATAGTTAGCGTTTACAGTTTTTTAAAGTTTTAAGTATAGTTTGTTTTGATTTAGGCAAACTTCAAGTCATGTTAAATTATCATGTGGGATTTTTTCAATTTCTTTTATAGATAGGATAAGAGAAGAGAAATAAGTCAGTATATCATGTTTAATTGCTAAGCGCAGGGAAGCGACAGAGGAATATGGCAGGGAACTACAGCAAGTAACAAATAAGCTACTGGAGTTGCTCTCGGAGGGGCTAGGTTTGGAAGGGAAAGCATTAAGGTCTTGTTTGAGGGACGAAGAAATAGAATACGAAATGAAAATAAACATGTACCCACCATGCCCGCAGCCTGAACTCGCCCTCGGAGTCGAACCGCACACGGACATGTCCGCTCTTACCCTGCTCGTCCCAAACGATGTTCCGGGCCTTCAGGTCTGGAAAGACGGTAACTGGGTCGCTGTCAACTACCTGCCAAACGCGCTTTTCGTTCATGTCGGTGATCAAGTTGAGGTAAATTAAAATGCTTCTTTAATTGTTTCTGATTGGAAACAATAATAGTAGTCTGTCTTCCCCTTGCTTATAACGTGGAAATATAAACAAGTAACAAATATAAGAACGAGGTGTGTGGACCAAGAAGTTTTTTTCAGAGCGAGGCCAATGGACGAATTATTTAGAGTTTGAAGGATCCGCCGTAAAATTATTAGTAGGAGTTTAAAGGGTCTAAATTTCAAAAATCAACATTTCGAAAGGGCGAATACGCTAAATTTTACATATATACCAGATTTAAAAACAAAAAAAGAAAGAAAGATAGCGTATCTCAATAACTGCCTTATACTAGTCTTGAGTTGAGCGCAACCCCCACAGAATATCAAGTTAAATTATTGTGTTTGGGCTGTCTTTACTTATTCTTTTAGTTTATTTACTTTTGTAGTAAATGAAAATTTTCTAGCTTTGGTAATTTTTTTTTTTTTAACTTTTCAGATTTGTTTCGACGGTAGAAAATCAGAAAAAAGAATAAAAAATATCGATCGAACTTTTAAAACGAAAACAAGAGAGAAAGAAATCCGAAAAATGGTCTGTTTTGGTCTTAACTTCTTTTCGTCTTAATATTTTACTTTTCTTAGTCTCCTCATGAAGTTAATTCGAAACGAATTAAGCCCCGGATACTCAGAGAAAACAAAAAGAAAAATTAAAGAATTTAGTCAAATGGTACCCTTACTCAAAATTGAGCAAGAATTTAGCACTTCAACTTACAATACCTTTTGAATGATCAGGTGCTAAGCAACGGTAAGTACAAGAGCGTTCTTCACAGGAGTTTGGTGAACAAGGAAAGAACAAGGATGTCATGGGCTGTGTTTGTTACGCCTCCACATGAAGCAATGATCGGTCCTATTCCTGAGCTCATCAACGAAGAAAACCCTTCCAAATATTCCACCAAAACGTATGCTGAGTACCGCCATCGCAAATTCAACAAGATTCCACAGTAACAACGTTTCGGCCACCTGCGGCGTTGGCATCGAAAAAGTTTGAATGGATTCTCTGTGTTACTGGGAATAAAGTCTTTTGGCTACTTAATTAGGAATTGCTAGTAATTTTCATTTCAAATAATCATTTGTCCAGTTCAGAATAAGTCTTAACCTCTAGCTGCCAAAGAGTTATTAGAATTTTATGCAGTTCTGGATTTTCTGTTGGAACGCGTTCCATTTGTTTGTGGCTCGATGCAAAGATTGATTTTACTAGGAAATCGTCTTCATTGAGGTCTAATGTATCGCATTCTCTATTTCTCTCTCTATAAAAAATATTTCTGTTATCCAGGATGGAATAGTGAATGAAGCAATGCCATATATACTTGGAGTTGAAAATCAAATGCAAATTTCTCAAACTAGGGAAACACAAACTAACAAACACAAAATAATAATTTCAAACCTTTCAGTGTAGGTGAAGATAGAAAAACCTGCAAGTGAAGCCTATAAAATCACTTTCAACAGAAATTATTGGCTTTCTCACTGCTTGTATATACATACGTGTATATATAGGGCCGGTTCCGCTCACAAAATATTTGACAAAACACTAATCGGAGCATCGCACAAATAATCTGACTCGTTCAATTTGTTTAAAACATGTTTTTAAAGGGTCTCGTAAAAAATCAACTCATTTGGAAATCGGTAAGGGCTTGATCAGCTCATTCAATATTATGCTGTCAAATTTGATAGAAACCAACTGAATGAGCCAATCAAGCACTTACCGATATCCGAATGAGTTAATTTTTTACGGGAGCCTTTAAAAATACGTTTTAAACAAATTGAACGGCTCCGATCATTTGTGTGAGACTCCTAAATGGGTCCCACAAAAAAACTTGTGTCTAATGTTGTGTCAAATGTCATATGTGTGTGTGAGCGTGTGTAATAGTATTTGGCACACACGCGATGCGTGCGCAAATTCAAAAAACCAACAAATGGTGGATATAGTTGTGCTAATTGCAGTTTATGTTTTTTTTGGAACCAGTTGATATTATAAAAGGACTAAGCTCAACACTCAAGGAGATGGCCTTGAAAACTCAGTACAAACAACAACACAAACTCAGCCTGGCCAAGATACTAACAAGCTAAAGTAGAATTAAAGACAGACTCCGGGAACCCCCATCGAGCACAAAATCTGGAATTACCAAGTGATCTTACCATCCTCTTCCAAGAGCACGCACATGCCCTGATTTCCCTCATGATCAAAGCCACAACTGAAGAAGGATCACTGCCAACTTGTCGAAAGATTCTGGAATTTCTCTCCAAAGATAGTAAATTGAAGCAGACAAACAAAGCTTGAACGTGGTGGCTTGAATTGACAAGGATCTACAATTCAACACCCCTCATTAGATTTTAGAGGCCAAATCCCAGCCATGAGGGGACACTTCACACTTCTCCCTAACCTGCCGCCATGCCAGAGAAGAAAAGGGACATTCAAAGAATAGGTGGAAATGAGACTCTTGACTACCATGGCATAGGATACAACGTGAATCAACCTGCATCCCCCAAGCCAGTAATCTATCCTTAGTTGACAAACGACCCAGAAAAGCCACCCACTGAATAAATGACCAATGAGGTACTGAGAACTTATGCCAAACTAAACAGAACCAACCCACCTCTGGAGTACACGATCGAAGTTCAGACCATGCAGATTTAGCAACAAATTTGCTAGTAGGGTTCAAAAGCCAGACAACAATAGCCTCCCTATCAGTATGAGGAACAAGATCATGGGTAGTCTGAGCAACAAAATCCCTAACCAGAGAACTTCTAGCACTAGGCCATCTCCAATTCTCATTACAGATAATAGAGTCAACTTTAGCATAAAGGGACCTTCCAAAAGTGGCATCCACTCTATCACCAAAAACTGATACAAAGGCGCAAGGGTATGCCAGTTATCAAACCGTAAGAAGGTATTGGATTCATTCCCCACTTGAGATTTTATGAACTTTTGACCAACACTCCTAAGACTAAAGATTTTTCGAACAGTCCCAGAGGAGTCACCAGGAAGCTTCATGGACTAGATACATTTATGTTTTATAATATAAACATGCATTCATTAACCCAGAGAATATCCTCCTTCTTACACAGAGCCCACATATGCCTAAGCATAAAGGCCTTATTCCATTCCTTGATCTTTTTAAAATCCAGGCCACCTTCTTTCTTGGGGACACACAGCGCATACCAAGCCACTTTAGCTCCACAAGACTTCAGTTCCAACCCTTTCCACAAAAATGCACTTAGCATACTTTCAATTTCCTTTATGATCTTTTGGGGCAAGATAAAAATGGATGACCAATAAACTTGAATACTAAAAAGCACAGAAGCAATGAGCTGGGCTCTACCTCCAAACGACAACAGCTTAATGGACCAAGATTGAATACGCTTAAGCATCCTATCCTTGAGCACCAAACAATCTGCATACTTAAGCGTAGAAGAGATCAGAGGTACCCCTAAGTACTTAACAGGAAGCTTAGCCTCGGAATGTCAAGAATATTTCTCAACTCCATTCTCAAATGCTCATCTACCCCAGCAAAGAAGCAAGCACTTTTTTGGAAATTAAGTTGGAGACCAGAGGACATATAAAAATCCTTTAGAATGCTATTAATGGTAGAAAAAGATTACTAACTAGCCCCATAAATAATGAACATATCATCAGCAAACACCAAGTGAAAAAGATTAATAGTAGCACACTTTGGATGAAAAGTGAAACTCTCAAGGCAGATTATGGATTGAAGGATAGCAGAAAAGGTTTCCATAATCAAAAGAAAGGATAAGGAGAGATGGGATCACCTTGCCTCAAGCCCCTTTTTCTTTGGAAGAAACCCTTCAATTCACCATTAATAAGAACAGAGAAGTAAGGGGTAGAAACACATGCTCAATCCAGTTAATGAAGATAGTAGGGAATTTCATACAGTGCATAAATTTAAACAAGAAGTCCCAATCAACACTATCATTAGCTTTCATAACATCCAGCTTGATAGCACATCTTGCAGGCCCCTGGTCACGATGGTACCCTCTGACAAGCTCTTGCATTAACAAGATGTTATCCATGATAGATCGACCTTTGATGAAAGCAGATTGAGCAGGCCCAATTATTGAAGGCAAAACAGGTTGAATCCTATTTTCTAGCACCTTAATCACACACTTATAAAGTGTATTACAACAGGCTATGGGTCTATAGTCCTTGATGGAGTTAGGAGAAGCAACTTTAGGCACCAAAGTAATAGCTGTAGCATTCTAGCCCCTAGGCATAACCCCATTAGTAAAGAAAAAGAGAATACCAGCCAGAACATCTTCTTTAACAATCAACCAATTGTCATGGAAGAAAGCAGAGTTGAAACCATCAGGACCAGGGACCTTATCCCTATGAATGGACCGTAAGGCAGACCAAATTTCAGCTTCAGTAACAGGGGCCACCATACTAGCCCTAATCTCTTGGGGAACCTTTGTCAACATAGCAGTAGATAGAGCTTCTGAAGCATCTTGTTTATGCATGAAATCAGACTCTGATAGTACCCAAGAATCTCTTTTTCAATAGCAACAAAATCCTCAAGTCTCACTCCTTGATCATTAACCAAGCTCAGAATAGTATTTTTCACCCTATGAACATTCATCTTTTGGTGAAAGAACTTACTATTCTTATCGCCCAATGCAAGCCATTGAACTCTAGATTTTTGTTATTTAAACGCTTCTTCAACAGAACTGAGGGCATAAAATTACTGAGCAAGGTCCTTCTCAAGCTCATGAGAGAATTAAAAACATAAATTCTGAATTTTTGCAAGATTGGACCTGGATGTCTCTACTCTACCACTAAGGTTACCATAATGCTGTTTATGGAAGGCTTTAAGCACAGGTTTAAGCCTCCTAAGCTTAGAGCTAAGCCTCAGCATAGAGTCACCTCTAGCATCTTGGTTCCAGGAAAAAGCAATCAAACCACAAAATCTATCATCAGCCATCCAAAAGTTGAAAAATCTGAAAGGACATGTTTTAAATTTATTGTGAACCACAATCATAACAAGGGGGCAGTTATCGGAGATCCCAGGTGGGTGCCCCACAACCTTAGAGTCAGTGAATAATTCTATCCACCCCTCATTTACTACCACCTTATTAAGCCTGCTTTTATTATCCCCAAGGCCACCCCTCTTATTAGTCCAAGTAAACCAGCAGCCCGTAGTGACATATCATGCATGTTAATATCATCCAAACAATGATTAAATTCTGCAGCTGGAACCGCATGAAAACCAGAAACTCGCTCTACTGGAGTTCTCACAACATTAAAATTCCCCATAACCACCCAAGTAGAGCCACCCAATGAGGAAAACAACATTCTAAGATCATTCCATAAACTGATCCTTGCACTAGCAGAATTCAAACCATAAACCACAGAAACAAAAAAACACTTATGTTCAGCAATAATCTCTACAGAAAGAACAATCATCTGAACTGAAGAGAAGATCAAGGAGACAGAAAGCATGCTTGGATCCCATCCTACAACAATACGAGCAACTGAGAGACTCCCAAATCATGAACATGATGCCAGTGCATAAGGAAACAACGAGAATCAAAAGGAGACATATTTTCAGGCCTCACTTTAGCCTCAAGGACACCAAACAAAGAGATATTATTACCTCTGATAAAGGAGCACAACTCCTCTTGCTTCAAAGGGTCATTAAGACCCCTAATGTTCCAACAGCTAATTTTAGAGGATTTTGTATTCTTACCACGTCCTCTTCCCTTAGCTTTAACTAGGGGTGTCAAATGGGCAGGTTTGAGCCAAAATGAGTAAGTTGCAAATGAGTTGGATCTTTAATGGGTCATTGACCCATTTAGACCAATTAATTATGAATCTAATTATCCATACCCAACCCAATCCATTTATTTAAAAGCAAATCTGACCCTCCCATTAACCCAATTACATACTATACACTAAAATGACTAAAATACATATGTACACTAAAATGACCATATTACCCCTGTAAATTTAAAGGCCTAAAATACCATGCACACTAAAATTACCATACTATCCCTCTACTATAAAATGACCAAATTACCCCTGTACACTTAATTACCATATTGGTCGCTCTTAATTACCGAATTGCAGCATATCCAAGTGGCTTTTTTTTTTTTGTCTTTATTCAAATATTTTTCGCATTTGTTATTTTTTTGTCAAATTTTTTAGGATTATTGCTTTGTCATGACGAGAATATTCTTAAAATTAAAAAATTATGATCGAAATTCATATTTTTTTTGAATAAAAATGAAAAAATTGGCTTATTTTTGTCTTCATTCAAAAATTTAGGTTTCGATCATAATTTTTTACTTTTAAGATTCCTCTTGTAACGCCCCCAATTTTGGGTACGTTAATGAGGCATTTATTACATAATAAAAAGAGTCTGACTCATTATTACATCATAAATACATCAAAGGGTATATTTATTCAACAAGGGAGAATCTAGGATCCTAACTACTGCTCTGCTTGCTCCTCCATTCTGGCAAGCTCCTCTGTTTACCCTGTTCATCTACAAAATTTGACACATTATACCGGTGTCGCCACCAGCATAATATGTCAGGGTCACCAAAGGTAACACCATGAGCTACAAAGGCTCAGCAGAACAATCTCATACCCGCTAACCCATAGCTTACAAACAAAAGATCATAGAAATCAAACTAATAACGATAACACATCCACATTCTCTATCTAACGTTGGTGTTCAAGTTTTTTTGTGTTTCTCCTACGCAACTCGTCGTAGACCGTGTCAACATTTTCCACTTACAAATCCACCTTTCAAAATCATTTGCATTGGCTCCGTACAACAGATAACCAAGCTACACACCCAACCTCGGTTCCGCCGCGCCGGTCTCCCGAGTATCCTCACAATAGTTCCGCCGCGCCGGGTTCCCATTGGCACACATTTGCATTGGCTCCGTACCGCGGATAACCAAGCCATACCTCACCATGGTTCCGCCGATCCGGGTTCCCATGGGAACGCACACAACCTCACAATGGTTCCGCTATTCCGGATTCCCATTGGAACACACACACACACATAGTGCCACCAAAACCGGTCATTATGTCGTTTCAAAAATATTTCCGTCCTCGGAATACATTTCCTTTCATTAACCTCACCCTAGGTGTCATGTTTCTACTTTCTCGATTCTCGTGTCTCATTTACATGCGAAGACTCCGTGGTAGAAAAAAAAAAAGTATGAATCATTCCTTGTAATCTAACAAGATCATCCTACTCTATATTGCTAATCATGTTCAAATCAACGCTTAAAGCATAACGCCACATGTTCGGATGCCCTTGGAGTGAAAATCACTTATGCTTTATTACGCCACAAGTAATACAAACAATTCATATATACACGCTCATAAAGATCAAAATACAACTACTTGAGACGGAAAGTATATAGGTAAAGATACACTACATATAATTCGGAGTAGTAGATAGGGAGAATCTACTGTTCTTCTTGGCGGTAGCGACGACTACGGAAGGTACGTCCGGGATTGGGCGGAGTGACTTCCTACGGTAGGCTTCCGGTAGCTTCGAAAGAGAAAGGTTTCTCTCGAAACTTCTTCTTGACTAAAACTACTCTACTTTATGGATCGAAGGGTGGTCGAGTGGCGGCTTAGTGGCGGCCTTGGATGAGTTTCTTGAAGAACTCAAGAACAAGAAGATCGAACAAAAAGCAAACTTAAGAATTTTATAGAGAAGTTGGAGCAAAGTGAGAAGGTGTGAGTTAAATGGCATGAGAGTTGCTCTATTTATAGCCAAAGTCTTGGTTATTACCCAATGGATAAAACTTTCCCTAACAATTATTGTCCAATGGGTAAAAGGCTTTGAATGACTAGATTTGTACTATGGATTTGTTTCTTGGAAGATTTGTGGAAGAAAGAATAAATTGTACAAGATTCTTGTGTTAAACAAATCAAGAAAAGACAATGGAGGTTAGATCTTGACCAGGAAGAATATTACCCAAGGATATGAAGTACTTTGGAAGATCAAGGAAGGTACAACCAAGTCTTCTTCTTTCCTCCTTCCTCTTTATTCCTCTCTCTCCTCTCCCCCTCTCACGGCTTCTCTCTCTCTCTCTCTCTCTCTCTCTCTCTCTCTCCTCTCTCTCTTTCTCATGTACTAACATATATGTGTGTATATATATATATATATATATACACACACACTACAATGCAAGAATACAAAGTAAAATAATAAGTACCTTTGTACTTATGATCAAAAGTAGTCAAGATTTTCCCATTAAACTATCAAATAAGCACATGTGAACCCAAGGCATTAGTCTAGTCTTCCATGTACTTATAATATATATATATATATATATATATATATATATGGGTACTTTGTACAATAGGAAAAACAACTCCCCAATATAAAATAAATAAAGGGTACTTAGGAGAATCTTAGTACTAAGTACTTATCTAATAAAATATTGTACATCATCCCATGGGGTTTTTGAAAAAGACTAGATTAATAAAACACATGGTACTATGAAAGACTAATCTTTTTACCCATTGGGTAATAAATCCCCTAACTTCTATTGTCCAATGGACAATAGTAATTAGGTAAATTTTATACTAAAATAATATGTACCTTGTCACATGGGGATTTAAGAAAAGACTAGTTTAATAAGGCCCATGTACTTGGTTGAAAGGTGAACTTATTATCCAATGGATAATAATTCTCCTAGCTTTTATTGTCCAATGGACAATAGTTACTAGGGAAACTTATATAATAAAATAATCAAAAAGTCCTTTAAAGCATTTATAAAAGTCTATCCTTATAAATACTAAAACTTAACCAAGTATACTTTTATTATAAAGAATTGGGGTTTTTATTATCCAATGGATAATAGTTTCTCTAACTTTTATTATCCAAGGGACAAAGAATAAAACCAAAATAATAAAAGAAAATGAATAAATAATTTCTTAATCCATGGTCGAAAAGGTTCACAAGGTTCAATGATGGATAAAACGGTCCATCTTTGGTTAGGGTAAAGTAACTAGGTAGCTTCCTAGTTTGGTTTCTCCAACAAGCCGGTTGGAAGCTAACTAGGCTTGCTAAGATTGGGCTTAAGTGTCAAGAAACGAATCTCAAGGGCTAAAACGTAATTATGACAAACTATAGGAATTAAAAGTAATAAAATTCAAATATTTAACGAAATTTTTACCGACCAAAAATCAGGGTCGTTACACCTCTTGTCGTTTCGAAGCAATAATCCACAAAAAAATTAATGAAAAACAAACAAATGCAAAAAAATTTGAATAAGGACAAAAAACAAGCCACGAACAAGCCAACTTTCCATTCATAAGTTAAATTTTCCATTCGATCAAAATCAAAACTAACCCGTTGCGAGATGCATATATCTTTTTTTGTCTTTATTCAATTTTTTTTTTCGTATTTGATAGTTTTGCGTCAAATTTTTGTAACTTAGTGATTGGTCTCGTTGAGAAAAATCGAAAAAGTAAAAAATTATGATCGAAACTCATAAATTTTTTCAAAAAGACAAGAATAAGTAATTTTTTTGGTCTTATTGACTTATTTTTTGTCTTTATTCAAAAAATTATAAGTTTCGATCAAATTTTTTTACTTTTCCGATTTCTGTCGTCGAAACGAATCAATAAGTCACAAAAGTTTGACGCAAAATAAAAAAATGCAAAAAAGATTTGAATAAGGACAAAAAAACAAATCACTTAACTTTTTAATCCAAATTCTATGTTTTTTCTTCTTTTTTTTTTTAATCTATTGAACGGTTCAATTTTTTTTTTTGGGATCGTCGGTACCCATTGGTATGCACGGCTGTCGGTCCTTTTATCTTTTTCTGATCCCTCCTCCATTGTTACTGATTTCTTTAATCACAAGATTTGCTCAATTGAACCAAGGTATGCGAAATTGGTGGGTCCAGAATATGCTTTTATAGTTATGAAATGAGGTGAATTCACAATCGGTGGGTCCAAATTTGCTTTGTCCAATTTATATAAGCTTTTTGTCACGTAGAATGAATTGAGATATATGTATACATATCTACACATACATACAGAGAGAGGTGAAAGGGAAGCTCATACCTTGGAAACAAACACAGAAGAGATCGATTGAGCAGAGAACAGAGAATGCAAGAGAGAGAGAGAGAGAGAGAGAGAGAGAGCAGCTCGAGGTACGACACCGGGGAAAAAAATCTAGTGTTTTTTATGGGTTCATTACAAAACTCGGCTTGTAGAGACCTGTATTTTTTAGGCCATATTTTTCTCTTGTAAACGTACGACTTGTCGAGATAGACGGTGTGGATTTACAGTGCGGCGTGTTTGTGAAAGGATATAAGGGTAAATGTACGAGAGGTGCACGTGAGAGAGTGTGGTATGAAAAGTAAGGGATAATTTCTCCTTGGTCTTCCAATAAGTTCCCAGAGGAATGCTTTCCTCTTTCTCATTTTCTATCTCTCGGTTCTCTCTCTAACTCTCACATATCTCTCTCTCGTCTCTCCTCCACTCCCACTCAAATCAACCTTCAATTTTTCATCCCTACGCGTATTGTGGTCCGTATCTCGCTGGTTTGAGCTCGGAGGAGTTGTATTCCAGTTGGACCAAGGTTTTCGGAAAGCTAGGGCTCGTTACTTCTTGGGTATAGTGCTCCGACTTCAAGGTATGGAATCCTACCTCTCTTTATATGTTATTTGAGTGTTTCTATTCCTAATTCGAGTTTGTATTGGTTGTTATTAAGATTAGATCAAAACCCGAAATTTTTTAGTTGAAATCGTCTGTAAGTTACTCTCCTTACTGGTAGGAACTTTTTACCTACCGTTAGGATGATTGAGAAATTTCTTCGTAACCAGCTCAAACGGATAGCAGTAGCTCAAAAGCTGCTCAACAAGTTGCTCAACGTATTCAACTTCCACCAGTAGGAATTCCTTACCTATTGGTAGGTCAAGTGCAAAATTGAAATGTTGGCCTTTCTGTTTTCAGTTTCCACTGGTAGGAATTCCTTACCTATTGGTAGGTCAAGTGCAAAATTGAAATGTAGGCGTTTCTGTTTTCAGTTTTTACTGTTCAACTTCTACCGGTAGGAATTCCTTACCTATCGGTAGGTCAAGTGCAAAATTGAAATGTTGGCCTTTCTGTTTTCAGTTTCTACTGGTAGAAGCGTTTCATCTACCGGTAGGTCAAGTTCTACCGGTAGGAATTCCTTACCTCTTGGTAGGTCAAATGCAAAATTGAAATGTTGGCCTTTCTGTTTTCAGTTTCTACCGGTAGAAGTTTTTCATTTGGCGGTAGGTCAAGTTCAACTGGTAGGGCTTGTTCACCTACCGGTAAGAGATTGAGCTGCTGCAGTGTCTTTCAACTGCTTTCCTATATATTCCAAATCACATTTTGAAACTTCTCATCGACTCTAATGGGTTTGTTGGCAAATTCTTTCAAGTGTTTTGAAGAGTATTATTTGTCTCACTCTTAGAGTGGTATCCGATGGACTGGAGTGAACTCGTTGTGTTAAGAAATGAGAAATGGACGATATTACACATTGAAATATGAGCGATACACTTGAAAATGTCTGGCGATCCGATGAGTAGTATTGCAATTCATTTTCTTTCGACTCGTAGAATTCATTAGATTCCTCTAGCATATGCTTTACGGACTCCAAGTATAGAAATTAGAAGACCGGGCATCACAGAGTCTAGTTGTGAGTTGATATGTTGTGGTATGTGAGGTACGGGGGAGTACTTAGAGGCACGGTGAGGACGTGTGGCATTGTGGTATATTTAATGGGAATGGTGTGTATTAGTTAATTAGTCAGAGTCTTGATATGGTTGACACTTTGGAATGTATTAAAATGAAATCAACGTGGTAGATTGGTAGAGTGTTTAGAATGCTTGAAGTGAAATCGATGTTGTGAAAGAACTGTTTCAGAGGATATAATAACTTCTGTCCTCAAGACTCGTCAAGTCTTTCAATCCTTTTGGCACTCTCCCTATGAGGTTCAAGTGCAGAAACTAATGGATAGAAAATTGTAGGATTATATATATAGGCTTAATAAGCTATGTCAGATGCGGATGGGTAAACTAATGAAAATGCATGAACATGTATATTTGGGGAGTTAGGTAAGGTTAATTGAAGTTTTGTAGTATGACCGATAGATTTATGAAATGATGACGATTATGAAATGTGTGTGTAACTCCCCGCCATTTTCTAAAGATAAACTCCAAAATACACTGTATTTCAAACACTTTCAGGCCCCTATTTTCTCCATGAATAAATTACATCATCAAAATAAACTTAAGCTGCCTTCTAAATAATCTTCTAGATACTCCAAAATTATCAACTCTTCCAAGACCTCTTCAAATTTATCCTTACGTGTTCCGATTCAATTTCTACTAATTCGGCTCCATACCTAAAAAAGAAATTATCCGGGAAGTATATGATACAACAGAATAACAAAGCTCATAAGTGGAATCAATAAATGATAATCGACCATCAAGTCGAAACAACAATCACAAAGTACCTCATACCATGTCTTCCTTAGTACATGACCAGTGACACTTCCTCAATACCTTCCTCACCGAGTCATCCTCGACCCATTCTGGCTATTGGATAGGCTATTGGTGTATGAGTTCACTCGATCCCTGTACTAAACAGTTCCATAATACTCATCCAACAATATCATATTTGATACCAATTATTCCACTTTCCAATGATATCCACAAAATTGAACAAAAGTCACGAGATAATCAAAAGGAGTACAAAAATGAGAGTGAAGAAAGGATTCCGGAAGTAGGAAGCATATTGTATACTCCCCGGATTACCTCAAATATGATCGGCCGTTTTATCTACGAATCAATGCCTTAAAATATTTTCCATACTAGCCCAACTAACTTCCTTATTTTCTTTCTTCCATTCTATTCTCTCTTTCCTTCCTCTATTTGATTGGTGGTGTGTGTCGAGTGTGTGATGTGTGTGCTTATGGCCTATTTATACTTGTAGGAAGAAGAATCTAGATTATATAAAAGAATCAAATCTTATGCAATCTTATAATATCTAATCATATCTTATAAAATCTAATAATATCTAAATCAAATCTTATAATATCTAAACAAAATCCTATAATATCTAATAAAATCTTATCATATCTATTAAAATCTCAATCAAATCTTATCAAATCTAATAAAATTTCAATCAAATCTTATCCTAATAAAATCCAAATCCAATTCCAATCTAATCTTAAAAATCTATATCAAATCTCTCTCAATCTCCTAGATTTCTCAAATCTCTTCCTAGATCTCTCCTAGATTGTTAGGATTACGAATCAAAGGCTAGGGTTCTATAATAGATAGGTACAATCACTTTAATAAATGATAAAATAATGTTTAGTAAAAGAATTATAATAAAATGCTAAAAAAAAATTGACTTGAAAATTCGGGTAGTTACAGTATGAGAAGTGACCCAAGTGGTCGTTATTGAGGGAATAGATTCGAGGTGACCCTATGCTCGAGGGAACTAGACCCAAGGTAACCCAATTAATTATTATTATTGAGGGAATAGACTTGGGGTGACCCTACGCTCTAGGGAACTAGACCCGAGGTGACCCAATTGATTATTATTATTAAGGGAATAGACTGGGGGTGACCCTACGCTCAAGGGAATTAGACCCGAGATAACCCAAGTGACTGTCGATGGGAAACACCTGATTAAAAGAAAGGAATGGTTTTGCAATAAAGGAATTTGATAAAGATAAATGTGGACACGAGAAAGATTATAGTACCGTACGAAGAATAATAAGATGTTTTTGAATTGATTATAGACAAATGTGGAATGACGTGAATTTGTTAGTGTATTTAGTTAAAGAAGCGAATGGTTAGTGACATTTATGTGTAGTCTAGGACCTTTACACTATAGCTTGCGGTTTGTTGGTTGTCACTAGTGCATTAGGCGTATCTGTCAATATTCACTCTTTCATGGGGCTTGATTCATCAAATTTACAAATAGTTTGAGCTTAGAATTCTCTACTAGGCTAGTGTAGCTCAACCAAATCTTTCTTTTCAGGTTCAGCTACCGGACAATAGATTGCATGCATTGTGTGCTTGGCAGTGAAAGACTAATTGAAGCTGACATCTTTGGTTATTTCGTCATCTTTGTGTAGATCTCATCTTGTTAAAGATGGTCTTGTAACTAATTATTCTTGAACTTTCTTTTGACTAAAATTGTAATTATCTAAACTTAAGGATTTGTTTGTAAATTAAACATGTGGGAAATTGTTTTAGGTAATGTATATATTATGCAAGACTCTTTTATTGAAATGTAATATTTAATTATGTTGAAAATCGAGGGCGTGACACGGCTCGACTCGGCTCGTACTGTAACTGAAATTCATAACATAAAACCGTTCAAACCGAGTTACCAATTCCCGATTTGACTAAGAAAAAAGGTTTGCTTCACGTAACAAGTTTACTTTTGTTTTTTTCATTTTTGTGGTAGTTCTATTTTTTTGTTGGGTAATGTTCATGACCCATTGGGCATTTTAAGTTGACCCAATTTAAACTCAATTAAGACCCAATAATAAATGGGTTAGATGGGTTTGGACCCATTCTAACCCAACTAATAAATGGGTTGGGTTGGGTCTATTTTTTAATAGGTGGGTTTTGGTTTCTTAATGGGTCTGGGTTCAATTTGCCACCCTTAGCTTTAACCTTCCCATCCTTAAGAATAGAAGGAGGAGCTGCTTTTTCAAAAAAACAGTCTTTAGCCGCAACACCATCTGTGTCAAAGGTTGGAAGAACAGATGCACTGCTAGGATAGGAAATACCAGCTACATGCAATGAAGAGACCCCCATCTAGCTCAAGACAATGCTCCTCCAAAGGAGAAGTAGTTGCTTTTCCAAAAGAACAGTCATTAGTCTCAACACCCTTTGTGTCAGATGTATTAAGAACAGATCCACTGCTAGGATAGGAAACACCAGCTGCATGCAAGGAAGAGACACCCCCATCCAGCTCAAGACAATGTTCAGCCAAAGGAGAGAATTTATTCCCAGAGGAGCGAAACACAACTATAATATCTCCCAAATCAGATTCAGAGGGAAGCCCAGAAACCTATAAGACGCCCTTTCCAGGTCCCATAGGTGAAACAGTTCCTGAAGCATAAGTTTGAACAAGCTTATCTATTGCAACCGAATCACAAACCTGAATACGAGTAGGAGATGAAAGATCCAACACTTTAATAGGACTAGGCCCAATATGAGTTCCTTTAGAGCTAAAGCCTCCATGAGTCACTCGGGAACAGTCAATGATTAGCACCCAAGGTTGTATAATTTTGGGGCTTAAATCCTCTAATTTGTAACTTTTATGCAGTTAAGTAGTCGTTTTTATCTCATAATGCATGTAAGGTATTTTTGTGCGTAGTTCAGGAAAAACTTGCTAATAAGGCGGTTTTGAACGCCAAGGGACGTTCCGGGATGTAACAAATTGTTCAAGTGCCCGGTGGTATACATTTCATTGTCACCGGATCCTAGCGGCATCCTAAGAAGCCTCGTAGGTCGTTCAGTGGTAAAAGTTGGCGAGGAGTGAGCCAAAGTGTATCAAATGAAGCAAATGCTTCGAAGATAGCCCTCGAGGGCATCCGAGAGTCCAAGGCCACAAGGCACAACTCCGCCAAGTCGTGTTGATCACGTAAAGAAACATCGGAAGGCCATCAGAGAACCACAAGGCTTGGTGAACCAAGCTGTATCCATTCTGCAGTTTTGGAGCAGAGGTATTGGTACCTCATTTTTGTGGTACCGGTACCATTTTGCTGATATGGAAGATAGGTTGATTGGTACCAATACCTCAAAATTTAGGTATCGGTACCAATGCCCTTCGACCAGCCTTTTATGCTGAATGTTTCAATCTTCCATTTATAGAAAGTTTCTATGTTAGGCATGTTTTGGGGATATTTTGGGGACCTTTTGGTCCATTGTAGGGCTGACTGTTTAGCCTTATAAATAGCCTTTTATGCCATATATGGCCATGAGTTAGTTTTTAGGCCTAAAGTTTTCTAGTTTTTGCTCTAGGTTTCTCCATAGCTTTGTTTCAAGTTTTCTCAATCATTTCCTTCAAGAACTCTAGTAAGGTCAAGTTGTTCATTAATTTCTCAAGTATTAATGTTGTTCATGTGGTTTGGATCTTCTACAAAATTAAGTTTATTTTAGTTTTTATCGGTGAATCATGTTTTCTATACTTAACTCTTTTTCTAGTCTTTTTGCTATGTGTGAGTAGTATATAGGTTTGGTCATAAGGTGAGATTTACTCTATGATTTAGTCGTTCAAATGGTTTCTCTTAACTTTAACTTAATTTCAAGGTATTGAATGAATTAAACCCACGATGTCTAGTTTTGATCTTGGGGTTGGTGGCTTCTTTGATCAATGAAGTTTATCGCTTTGTGCTACGAGCTTAATAATCCTACGCGTGCGAACAATTCTTTTTTGTCTCTCATTTGCGTTAAATGAGTTCAATTTGAATCAAAGCTTTGAATTAAGTTATAAGTAGTCTTCAGCTTTTAATTTTTCTAGTGGAATCCGGACGATTTCAGTCCACTCTTGAGTTAGATGAAGAAACCGTTTGACGGCTAAGTCGTGGGTAAATCAATCCCTTTGACTTGACCATCTCTAATCTAGTTTAATTCCAAGTTTAAATATTGTCATTCAAATCGAATACCAAAGTTGGCCACTTGAACGCTGCAACTCTTTACGCAACATCAAATCCGAATTCGCAAAATAATGTATCTACATAAAAAATCAGCTTGTTCGGATATTGATAGGTATGTCAAAAGTTGAGTTTTTATAGGAAAAAATGGACGACCATGAATAATTTAACTTTAAAATCAGTTGACAGATCATGGTTGTCCATTTTTCTGTGTATAAACTCAACTTTTGACATATCTATCGATGTCCGAACAAACTAATTTTTTGCATAGAAATATTATTTTGCGGGTTCTATAAGATGCATGGTTCAGATTTTAAAAAAAAATGCGCGAAAGGAGCCCACACGGGGCTGTCCGGACAACCCCTTGTCCGGTTGATCCGTAAAAAACTTTTTCTCATCTTTGGAAACCAGCTGTCAACGTGTGTGTTTTGGGGAGGAGGTAGGGGAGTTTGTTCCGGCAATCGTTTTATAATCATAGATACTTACATGAACATTTTGTGGAGATGTTAAGGGTACATCAATTTGTCACACCTCAATCACACACCCCTCTCACATACATGTGGGTCTCTAGCATTTAATGTGAAATTTCCATACATGCATGTGAGAGAGGTATGGTTAGGATGTGACACATTGATGCCTTGTTCTCTTTACTTTTCAAAAAAGAATTTTTCAAAAAATACCTCTAGATTCCCACTACTTTCAACATTTCTCTTTTTATCTTTCTACACTCATTACTCTTATTATTTTTCAAAAAAATTTTAAAAATCAAACCAAACACAGCATGAATAATACTAATAAGGCATAGTTCCACTAGGACTTCTAGAAAAAGTTTGATTTTGGCCTTATTTGAAATTTTTGCCCGTTTGTTCATTTTGGGTCAATTTTTTTTGACTTTTTGATTTATCTCGATCAATGAGATGAATCGGAAAAGTAAAAAAAAATTTACTTTTACTTAAATATTTTGAACAATGACCACTTTTAGGTAAAAAAAAGTCAAAGTAAAAAAAAAGACTATTTTTTACTTTAAAATGGATATTTTTTATTATTTATATTATTTTTGAGTTTGAAAATGTAAAATAAGTATTTATTTTTTAAGAGAGTACTATGGAATAGAATCTGTGTAGTGAAAGGCAAAAGCGGTACAAGGTAGGGAAGGGGGGTCCACCGGCAGGCGGCGCTCATTGGTCTATGGCGAAGGAGAGGAAAGTTCTGCAAGTATAACCGTATGCAACAAAGGAATACAAGGTAAAGTTGAAGGGCTGTTTTGGTCACTTTACTGTTGAAGGGCTGTTTTGGTCACTTTACTTTCTTGTAGCAAGTCTCTAGCCTTTTATCTGACACACGGCAAAAAGGTCGGTGTCAATTATGCCAGGAAACACAGCCAATCGTCCGCTTACTGGGCGGAGTATAGGAGGATCCATTTGAAATTCAGGACCATATTCTAAAGTATCAGACTTCCTATTGGGATGGTACATATCGATATCGGTGAAATACTTTGTATCGTTCTGAATTTTATCACTATTAGTGTTATTTTTTTATATAAAATAATTTATTAGTATAATATATGCATTTATTAAAAAGAAAGATAAAAAGTAATCCTATATTTGTCTGGTTCCGATATTTATCCGGTATCACCCAATATTGAGTGGTGTACCCACTTGTATTTTCGGTACTAGAAGAAAAAAAAAAGAAAATTAAAAGTATCCCAATACTGTTCGGTATTTACCGGTACCGGCCATTATTAATCGCTACCAACCGATAATTGAGCGGGAACGAAATTAAAGGTACTCATATTAGATTTGGACAATACCAGTACTTCGGGTTTTATGAGTCAAAGGCGTGCAGACTATGCAGTAGTCTTCGCGACTGGGAAGCGTCTCGATCTCTATCCCATCCCACAAATCCACCAATCATTAACGGACACGCGTGTTGCATGGGCCCGAAAACGCGTTCTTTGTCGGCCAGCCACAAGGCGCGTCCATTCAATCTTCTATATTATTCATCACCAGCAGCCGCCCCTGCACGGCCCCGGAAATGCATGTTGTCCTTTCACTTCATTGGACATGGATCAAGGATGCGTTCTTATAAATTTAACTTAAACTTAATTTATATTTGAAAATTTTGTTTTTATTTGAATTTTTTTTATTTGTTAGTTTTGTGCCCAATTTTTACGAATTATTGATTCTTCTCGATGAGAGAATCGGAAATGTAATTTTTTTTTACTTTTACCAAAGTATTTTGAGAAATAACAACTTTTAGAAGAAAAAAAATCAATTTTTGGCCTAAAAATGATTATTTCTCAAAATACTTGGATAAAAGTAATAAAAAATTGCTTTTCCAATTTTTCTCATCAAGACGAATCAATAACCCACAAAAATTTCGCTCAAAATTAACAAATGCAAAAAAAATCAAATAAGGACAATTTTGAGATTTAAGTTAAGTTTAAGTTAAGTTCATAAGAAGCTAAACCAGAAGATGACAACCAAAGACTATCTCAAACAAAGACAATGACAGGAGGTCTAAATTACAAGTATATAACTCCAGAACCTCACAACAGCAACAACCTCCGAGACGAAAACAAATGTCATTGAGGATGGCCGGCAAACCTTCGCGGCCACGATGGGCACAGGAAGCAAGCAACAAACGTATCCTAGGAACCATAGAACGAAACCTCATCAAAACCTGCAGAAACATTATTAGCCCCAGATCTGGGGAGACCAGAATCTGAGGTAGAAAAATCCAAACTTGGGGAGACCTACTAGGAGGAAACACAGAAAGACCCTAAAACAAAATCCAAAAACTGAAAACACAAAACATAAAACATAAAACCTAACCCTAACCCTAACCATCTGCTACTGCTGCCGCCGCATGATCAAACTTTCAATCGTCGCTGCCCCAAAAAACAACCACCGTCCGCTGCAACCCAGCACCATCTCCAGACCGTTCTCCTCCTAGGTACTGTCCAACATGCAAGATCGGCAGACAAGGGCGGAGCCAGGATATTCTATAAGTGGGGTTGAATAAGTAAAAATGAATTTTACTCATATGGGTTGGAGCAAAAATGAATTTTAAAGGGGAGTCAAATAAGTAAAAATTGGGTACAAATATACCAATCTCTAAAAAAAATTGGGAGGCAGTGGGGTCAGCTGCTCTCCCTTAACTCTTAATCCCTCCGCCCCTGTCGGCAGACTAGAACACAAGCGGGAGGGGATGAACAACCTTTCGAGGACGCTGGACTTGCCTTTCAAGACCATGGGACTTTCTCACCATGGGGATCACAACCATGGACATGCTATCGAGATAGGCAAAGAAGACCTGTAGTTTGTACGGCAATGGAAATAGTAGATGGGCTAGGGAAAGGGGAGAGAGAGTGAGAAAACTAGACCTATAAAAGCATAACGATTCAGATTATCATTTTATCACGTGAGATCACGATCGAGCTTTATTGGAATGCAATACACCTTGTGTTCTCCATTGCTGAGGAATTCAAAGTATAAATTTTTGACCGTGAGATCACGATCGAGCTTTATTGGAATGCAATACACTTGTGTTTTCGATCGTGATCTCACGATCGTGACCATGAGATCACGATTGAGCTTTAAGATGAATTCAAAGTATAAATTTTTGTTAATAAACTCAAATAATATTACGCACAAGAAAAATAATACCAATATGAAGAGCGTAAGTTGAGACACCTCAAACTCACCTTCATACTGTGAAAAAGAATGCAAAAATCTGTGGTATATCTGGAGTTCTTCGAAGAATTTGCCCCTTCCAACACTTCGTGTACGACGCCATCCCGACCCAATTACATAATTGATACAATGTTGTTCTTTTGTAATTTTATATTACTCGACCATTAATTTTATGTGAGTTAATGTTATGTAGGTTGATTTTTTCATTCGTCTTTTTTTCACTTCTTTTGTCTCGCGAGACGAATTGATAATTTAAACTTTACAAATAAACTTTAAACAAAATCATTGCAATCGGAAAACGAAGCTAATTCAAAATCACCTTCATCTTATGAGGATAAAAGTGGGGGAAAAATAAAAAAAACCTATGTCGTAACCCGACCTGCATACTAATTAGTAATTACTAAAGGAGTGTTCCGGTTTCTGGAAAAATATGAACTTTTAGAAAATGAAGGTAATTTCAAGATTAAAAATCATGTCTTTACACAAATAATTTTCTTATCAATATGGATCTTATTTGATAGATCTCATCGAGATATTTTAAACGGTGCAAAAAAAATTAAATTTTTTTTTATTTTCATTATATTTAAGCTTGAAATTACCTTCTTTTTAAAAAAGAAGATTTAAAAAGAAAGCGGAACGGCACCTAACACTTCGTTCTCTTGTAATTATCTTTGACAAATTTAAATGAGTCATAATTTTGAAGTATAATTATGATTCGTACTCTGTATATGATTGAGTGGTATTGAAGATAATATATATATTTTTATAATATAAGGTGTCTCGGGTCAGCTTGAGTGCACTTCAGAGTAATTTCTACAACCTCTCTCACGGCCATTTCATATGCTTACACGCGAGGTAAGGTAACTCCAAGGGTTGTTGGTTAATTAAAAGAGTTGAAGATAATGGCCTTGTTCGTTTCTAAATTTTACTTTGTTTTCCAATTATTACCCTATATCTTTCTTCAATCATTACCATATTTCTCTCATTAGTAATTTCATTTCTCTCTCTATCTCTCTTCACTTATTACCCCTCTCTTCAATCATTACCATATTTCTCTCTCCACCCACTACCAAAACTAAAATACCCAAAATTATAAAACGAACAAAGCCATTTATTTCTTAACATGCAACATATCTTATTACTGCATAACGGAAAAGGGTCATTGAAGACACTTGTGCCGACCCTCGCACTCTCCGTATCGCATAATGCCGAACATTACTTTGATTTATCTTTTTCTCTTGTTCCTTAGTCTGGTTTTGCAGGTTTCATTGTTCGTGTGATTGGCATTAAGGGTGCGATTGGGCTTCTTTTTTTTTTCTTTTTTTTTTTTTGTGGGGATGTTTGGTTGGCCTTGTTTGTTTGCTTTATTTTCACCGAGTATTTGTTTTTATTGTTGGGTTAGGTTGTGTTTCGGTCACTGCATGGGGCTGTTCATATTGTTTGTAATTGATAATACTGTTTATTTGATATCTATAATATATTTGGGATGATTTGTTGTGTTTGGTTTGGTTTTTAAAATTTTGTTTGAAAAATAGTAGAGGTAATAAGTGGAGAGAGATAGAGAGAGAAATGTTGAAAGTAGAGAGAATCTAAGAGGAATTTAGAGAAAATTTTTTGAAAAATTCTTTTTAAAAAGCAAAAAGAACAAGGCAAATGTTAAAAATTTACTGCCTAATCATTTTATGAATAAAAAAAAAAAACTCTAGTAAGGAAAGTGGTAAGGAAAGTAGAGAAGGTTGGTAAGCAATTGTATCAAAACGCGTAGCTTTCGAAAGTAATAAATGCTAGTACATTGGATCGAATGGTTTGGGACATCATTTGTGGCAGCGAGCCTTCAAACCACTTGCTATAATTGTTATCTGGTCTAGTCTAGTAATTAAAAGAGTCAAGGTCTAGCGCATTTTGCTTTCGAACGAGTTCACACGGAAGATTCGCACTTATCACTATGGTCACTTTTATCCTATGCATGTGCCCCTGTGTAGGTTATTTTGTGTGTGTCCGGGGAGAGTGTCAAGGTGCATTTCAGCTAAACTAAATAAAATAAAACTTGACAAGGGTGCGTTTACACATATTCACACTTATCACTATAGTCGCTTTCATTTTTACGGATTTCTAGACAAGTCATTTTTCTGACATATATCATTGAAGTGAAATAGTACTATTTATCGAAAATAACTTGATTATTGTCATTAACATGTAGTCTATTTAATTTAGTAGAAACGCACCCTAACTATGTCTACGTCCACCTTGAAAAATGTAACTTCACCTATGATTATTCAGCTCTTTTTTTAGCACAGTAAGGTAACACTCGTGCTCCAGGGGCATGAGATAATACTCACAGGTTCATCGCCCAGCTTTTAGAGCATTCCCAATTTATCTTCAAAATAAAGAATGAATGTGACATATTGAGGGAAAATTTTATAATTTTTTTTTTGGCACTTGATGAGAGAATCTTGGAGGAACCTATCAAACTTTTAAGAGACTTGGTCTCCAAAATGGAAGTAGAGTTTCCAAAAAGTAAATTTAGAGATCAAATCTCCAAAAAAGACGATTAAGTTCTTCCAAAATTCTCTCATGGAGTGCAAAATGAAGAAATAAATTAAAAAATCTCCCCTTAATACATCACATTCATTCTCTAGCTTAGAGTGTTGGAGATGCTATACACTTATAGTCACCAAATGTGAACTCATCTACATTGATTTTGTCACTCTCCTTTTCTCTAACGACACTCCCCTTCTCTCACCTAATAGAGACATATAAAGGAGAGTGTCGCTAGAGAATAAAGGTGTGGCTTTTGCCACTACGTACCCAACTACATATATAAGAAACTGGCCTTGTTAGTTTGGTAACTTTGGGTATTTTAGTTTTGGTAGTGAGTGAAGGGAGAAATAGGGTAATGATTGGAGAGATGGGTAATAAGTGAAGAGAGATAGAGAGAGAAATGAAATTAATAGTTGGAAAAATAAGGCAATGATTGGAGAAAGATATAGAGTAATGATTGGAAAACAAAGTTGAAACAAAATAAATATATTAAACGAACAAGGCCAATATACTCTCTCTGTTCAGATTTAATTGTCCATAGTTTTATTCTAACCGGCTAAAAAACGGATTATATCTTTGAATCCGTAATAAATTTCATCTCGAATATTAATCTTGTTTGATAGATCTCGAATAATATAATATTTTCAAAATCGCGTAAAATATTATAAATTAAAAAATATAATCAATTAAAAAATAATACAAACTATAAAAAAACTATTAAATTCAAACAGAGGAAGTATATAATTGCTCCAAATCCCAAGTCCTCTGAAATTCTCCACTTCGTGTTAAAAAAAAAGAAGAAGAAATTCTCCACTTCCTGTCTCTGTCCCAGTCCACCCAGTACTACTCTCCTATACTTCAGCTTTGTCTGCGGTCTTAAGACCCTCTCATGACCCTACAACTAGTACAGTATTATTTTACCCGCATGTCTACATATGCATGTGATTATGAGAGAGAGAGAGAGAGAGAGAGAGAGAGAGAGAGAGAGAGAGAGTCCACAAGTATTGGATTGAAGTGAAAAATTAAGATTTTGAACAACTCAATTCAATTTGGAGCCGCACGACATGGATTCTACTGCGGCTTCTGTCATTACTAAGCTGTCTCTTGCATATCTCATCTGTTCCATTCTCCACAGCTTCGGAGAGCTCGCTGCAGCCACTCCCAACAAACTCCACCCATACGAAGGTACCAAACTTAGTTCATCCTCTAACTGCAGTTTCACATACCCTAGCTGTTCCATTGCTGTTCTGTTTTCAACATAGCATAACCCAAGTGGGCTTATTTTGCCAAAACACTCCGAAACAGAGTGTTAGCTCAATGTGACATTTAGGTAAACATTAGGGACGGATGGTCTCCAGTCTACTAAGCGATCGTGTTTTTTCCAGTCAGAGTATCCACAATTCCACATGTTGTCTCATTTTAATGATTTCTTGAACCCGGTTTAAGTAAGGGTTTACAAAATGAGTTATTTAAAAGGATTGCAATCTGCTCCTAATTAATATAGCGAGACGAGATAATCCTAGCCTCCAAGTTTGTTTAATCGTACTGTCGTCTGTTCAATTAATTGGGTTTGATTATGTACATGTGTGTGACTGAGGGGGCCGGGCATATGTATGTATATGAATGCAGTGAGGGCGTTGAGAGAGATAGCGAGGAAGATGGGGAAGAGAGATTGGGATTTGGGGAAGGATCCTTGTAGCGGACAAGGGAATTGGAGTGTTCCTTCTAACAATACCAAGAGCTTCGAGAGCAATGTCACTTGCGATTGCACTCTCAACGATGCCACCACCTGCCACGTCGTCAGAATGTACTCTCTCTCTCTCTCTCTCTCTCTCTCTCTCTCTCCATATGTATGTGTTATGTATTCCTTTTCATATACAGAGTTACAGACATGATACATGTCTTGAAGAAATTGGCTTCCATATATGAGTAGTAGTTTGCAAAAGGGAAAATGTTACTTGCATCCTCCGAGATTAGACTGTATTTTTTTTTTATAAGCCAGATTAATTTGTTGAAATTCTATTTTTTTGGGGGAAGAATAGATTCTTCTTGAAAAACGATATTTTATTATCCAACCATTGATTGGCCATCCGGATAATCAAGGTGAGAAGCCAATCTTTGTAAAACGCATTTTAAAATAGGGAATTGATTTTTACTCCCATTTCATTCATGCACTACTCTCTTCTTCTTTTTTTTAGTGAGGTGAAATTACATGATTACTATTTTTATGTGTAAAAGAAAAAATGTATAAAATACAATTTAATAATTTTATATGAATAAAAACAAAAAATAAAGTACACTTAAACGAAGAAAGTGTGAAAATCAATATCCTCAGGATATTTTGGGCGACTTCATTCAAGAAATTTGCCGCATAGTACTCCAACTTTATTGCAAAGGTTATTTATTTATTTATTTATTTTCCCTTTCATAGTAATTTTGAATGACTGAACTTCGATCGTGGATTCGAGTCTGAATCCTCCCAAGTCAAAACACCACTTTCTTTAAAAAAGAACTTTTTGAAAAAGAAGATAATTTCAAGTTCAAAAATTATGTGTTTATACAAATAATTACCAATATGGATCTTGTTTGATAGATCTCATTAAGATCTTTTAAACGATGCAAAAAAAAATTTAAAAAATATTTTTTATTTTCATTATATTTGAGTTTAAAATTACCTTCGTTAAAAAAAAAAAGTACATTTTACAAAAGTGGAACACCACCTCACTCCTATCGGATTATCAAATAGATTTTTGCAATAAAATTTAAAACCAAGATAAAGCACCCTATTTATATTAGTAATTGCCTTGTCGGTCTACTTTCAGCTGAAAGGTTTATATTTTCTCAACTGGGAAGGAAAATTTTCCCTATCGGTGAAATTCGGTGAGCGGTCAAAAACTGTTGGTAATTCTGTATTGTACCATCATATCGAATTGGATTTTTGCGGGAAAGATTTTTCTTTGGATGATATTGGATTCATTCCAAATCTAGAACATTCAACACTTTGACGTTGATGAAGTCAGTCAACTGTACAGTAGCAGCTGAGACAGCCTTGCCAGTTGGCCTCACCAGCTGTATGATGTGTACTCCCTGTGTCTGACAAATTTTTGGGTACTGGGTGGGTACCACGTCAGCCGACGAGGTGCCCGAGCAATACATCCGGACGATCCAAAAGTATATTGGACAGTCCAGATTGAAACACTCTCTCTTATCTCACCCCAACACTCTCTCTCCAAATCCGAGCCGTTTAAAACTAAAATGGACGACCTGGATGTGCCAAGCAGACACCATGTGATGCCCCCTCGGCACTGAAAATCTTCTCCCTGTAGACACAACAGCATTCACATTCAAGTTTGTGTATGTTCATTAAAACGTCGTTGAAGATTGGGCTATTACATAAATGAAATAAGTGTTGGAACTTTTTAAAGCTCGTTAACCTTTTAAATTTCTACTCGTTTAACTTATGATGCTAGAAAAATTTAAGTTCGCTATAGCCACAAATACTTCACCTATAAAAGAAAAAAACCCCCCACAAATACTTGTACCAATAACAATTGTACAAACTCTATCACATGGAATGTGTACTACAAGTATCCGTGCATATATCTTTTCTCATAAAAAGTTGAAGCTACCGCGAGATTGGCTTGTGTTCGATTCGAGTAATGCTCGTTTCAGATCAACTTACCTCATAAATAAGCCACGCTTCAACATATTCTTGACTTGTTTATGTTTTTAAACTTAACCAATCATCTTTTCAGCTTGTTTGTCGACCGTGCTGCTTTTATGATAGTATGAGACAGTCTTTAGGAGAAGGTTGCCCAATGCAGTTGTAAAGCCTAATTCTGCTCTACCAATAATAACTATTCAATATTCATTATTTGTTCTAGGAGAATGGAATTGATTAGTCGCCCAGCTCTCACTCACTTCCCATCGTTGATCATTATCTGAGCGAACATAGCTTTAACTACACCTCAAGTGATGTTCGAACATATGGCTAATTTTTCGTCAATATCTAACGGCTATGAGTTAACCTGTTAGTTAGCCCAATTATGGAGGTGTTAACAGTATCTTTGAATTTAGACTTTTATCGATGTGTTCAAGTCTAATGCATCAAACGGTACGCCAATTATGTTAATCTCATCTTGTTGAGACTCTTTAGGTTTGATAGTACTATAAAACAATTATCTGAGCCAACATAGCTTTACCGTCTACGGCTCGACCTCAATCTCAAAGGCTCCTGTGTTGTAACTTGGATGACAAATGGGTAAAGTGAAATGGTTGATCGTTTTCTTCCTTAGCAAAATACAAGTAAAAGCTCCTCCTCCTTCGCATCAGTTGTTTGTTAATTACGTACTGCTAAAGCATCTTTCCCCCTGCTGCTCTAATTTGCTGTACATAACAATGCAGAGCTTTGAAAGCCCAAAATATTTCAGGAGGTGTCCCGCCAGAGTTTTCAAAACTTCGCCACCTGACAATATTGTAAGCAAAACATAAACTGTGGTAGTTGCGGGTATAACTCAAGCTAATATGGTTCTTGCCATTGCCACGGTGAGTTTTGCTGCTTCCACGGAATAATCAGATTAAATCCAAGCAGCAAAACAACCTTAGCAAGAACTCTACAATCTACTGTAGTTTTTAAGCATGAAAACACACTAACACTATATTTCTTGTCATGCAGGGACCTTAGTCGCAACTGCTTCAATGGATCGATACCTCCCCAGTGGGCCACAATGCAATTGGTTGAACTGTATGCACTGCAGCCTCCCATTTTCGCTCTCCATGAATTATTGTTTCAACGTTTCTTTAACTTATTGCTCACAAATATCTATTTGTTTTGCTTGAATGCAGCTCTTTCATGGGGAACCAGTTGTCTGGTCCCTTCCCAGATGTCCTTACCAAAATCACCACCCTTAAAAACTTGTAAGTTGGAATCTATTTTCACTATTCTAGTTGATTTGCCAAGCATAGCATTAGTATGGTCAGGCTAACTTAATAGATTCCGTAAGAACCCTCATGTGTTTGTAATAACGGTGAATATTCTTCAAGTATACATTATGGTGATGAAAGCCTTCACTTCACTTGCTTTGCATCGAGTATTCAAGTGATTTATGTAGCTTTGCTTCCGTTTAATGTTGGTACATTTATCCTTCAGGAGCATTGAAGGAAACCGCTTCTCAGGGCCTATCCCCCTGCAGATTGGGAAATTGGTTAACTTACAGAAGCTGTAATTATTGCTTTCTCTATGCACTTTTGTTCTTTAAAGTTGGCAAAAGCTCTATATTTTCATATTAAGTCTCTGTTATTAATTGCAACTGTATTTTTTCAGCATTCTATCATCAAATTCTTTCACTGGAGAACTGCCGGTGACACTTGCCAAATTGACCAACTTGATTGACATGTGAGTATATTTTGAATTTCCCGCTGAATCTTCTGGTCCCGTATAATCTGTTTACCTAGTACTTGGACCAGACAAGATGGCAATATTTGTTTAGTACTTGGACCAGCTCCTTTGGCTTTTTGGCTGATGGCTGGTTCAGGTGATAATATACTTTCAATTGGACTCCTAGGTCATAGGGTTTTTCCCGATTCACTTTCCATGAATTACTGCAAGCGAAATTGCTAGTTACAACTTTTTGCCATCCGTTTCCCACATATTGAGCGAACTAATGGTCATTCCTTCTGCAAGGGAAGAAATGAGGATTGATAAAAGAAAATAATGAATATGACAAATACTTGGGAATCTACCGATCGAAAGATCAAAAGAATAGTAAAAAAAACCAGAACAATATACTATGCTCTCCAATGTCTAGAAAACATACAATTCGCCTTTAGAAGGAGGAGACAATGATGCCCAAAGGATAAGCTCTTCAAATTGATTTTCTCATCTAGATTCTAAAGATATCATAACACCCGAAAACTGCATGAAGATACATCTCCCACACGAGCCAATGAAAATTCCATGTAAGTAACACTTTAACAAAAGATTAAACTGATGGCAAGGAAAAGTGTTATAGTACTATCTTAATTGTGTTGGTATGATCTTTGAACTCCGTTGTCTCCCATATGCCCTACTTGAAACCCTTCTAATGTTTGCTTCTTTCATACATTTTAGGAGGATAAGCGATACTAGTTTTACTGGGAAGATACCAGAATTCATTGGGAACTGGACGAAGATCGAAAAACTGTGAGCACCCTATATTCTTAAAGAGGGGATCTTAACTAGAACTAAAGTCTTAGTTTCTTCTACTCCATGTTCTAGGTGCATGGAATGTCAGTTGAGTTGTAGGAAGCCAAAAATAGAGTGCAAGTGAAATAGCCTTTTGAGTTGTCTTTATTGTTGTTTCCAAACAAACTACTCATAAATTACTTATGTTACAGGCACATACAAGGTTCTCCATTTGAGGGGCCAATTCCTTCTAGCATTTCTTCTTTGACAAGATTAAGTGATCTGTATGTATCTTCATTATTAATTTATCTCTTTTGAAACTCTTCAAGGAAAGAATAGTGTGTTCATTTTGTTTTCTCTTAATTTCTATGGTTTGTAGGAGAATGAGCGACTTAAAAGGTGGAAAGTCTAGTTTTCCACTTTTACGTGACATGGAATCCATGAAGACGCTGTGAGTTGGCTTTCTAGTTTTCCTCTTAACTCTTTGACATTCTCTTTGGAACAACAAAATTGACTTGGATGATCCGATGCAGGATCCTGAGGAATTGTTCAATCTCTGGAGAGATACCTGGATATATTGGGGATCTGACAAAACTGAAACATATGTAAGGAACTTCCAGTGATGGGTTTAATTAAGTCCCGCGAATATATTCATCTCCTTTACGGCTTTGTTATTGAATAATTATCCCTCTAAATAATGATTGTTGATTGGAGAAATATGTGACTGGAGCTAGTGTAGATAATCTTATCATAAGTTTTCTTGCTGCAAAGAATTCTGTAAATTCATAAGAACTCTTCATGTCTTCCAAGAGTTGAGAATGTCTTCCATGTATCTTTTCGTGTGCCACTTTGGAGATTTAGCCATGTCATTCTATTTCGTCAATAACATATCGTTGATCTGACGCGTACTTGACTAGGAAAGATCATATCTTAAATAAATGCTCGAAAGACTTCCTTAATAGCTTGCAAATCTGCAAGGTTATGGTGCAGCAAATATATTGGTTTCAGCAAGGTGTTATGAATACCGAACCTTGTTTTGGTTTCCATTCCATGATATTGCACTTTCTTGTAGACGTTATGAACCTAGTTTAAATAGTTCAACAACTATGCTATCAATTGGCGTTGGGTGATCCTTTACATGGTGGAGTTACATTCGCGCTTTTTTATGTCGCAGAGACCTAAGTTTTAATTCCTTCAGCGGTGAAATCCCACCATCCTTTGCCCAACTAACGAAAGTAGATTCCATGTAAGTGGATTTCCTGCACAATCTCTGCTTCTTCTTCTTCTTATTCTCCAGGTACTTGATCTTTTCTTGTTATATATGTTGACGACCATACTATGGATGTTGTTTTTAGGTATTTGACGGGTAACAGACTTAGTGGACCAATACCCGGATGGATCCTGTCAAGGAATAAGATTGTGTACGTAAACTTTCTTTACATCTGAATGCTTCATTTCCCCCAACCGGCGGCAAGATTTGACTCAATCTATATAGTGATGATAGTTTGATGCTCAAATTCAGATAAACAATAATGTATACTCTCTTTACATTACGTTTTGCGAATTCGATGTTACATCAATGTCCTGAACGAAGACTAAGTAATTGTTTAAGCTGTTTAAACTTTGTGAAGATGCTTATCGATATTACTCTTTTCTTTTTACCGTACAGGGATGTTTCTTACAACAATTTCACTTGGGAAAGCTCAGGTCCAGTGGAATGTCCTCGCGGAACTGTGTAAGTCTAATTGTATTTGTTTCTTGCGTTTTATGTCCTACATTGCTATATTAGAAAATCACGTCAAATCTTTTCATTACTTCTCCAGAAACTTGGTGGAGAGCTATTCTGCCTCTGCTGACAACAAACTGTAAGATTCTTGTGCCTGTATTTTAAATTTTATGATATTTGTCGCAGAAGATTGCCTTCTTTTCCCTCCTTGGTGGGTGTTTTGCTAGTGATAGCGCCACACATATTCATATTTATTTCCGAACAATGAACTTATCATTATGCTTTTAAATGACTTCATTTTCTCATTGAATGCAGAAGCAAAGTTCATCCATGCCTAAAGAAAAACTTTCCCTGTTCAGCGACGAGTAATCTACGTGAGTATAAGTACATAATTTTGGGATTCAAGAGTTGGTACACAAATACTTATAAGAGTCTAAATGTGAACTTAAGAATAAGGAAATCAAGGTACATAAGGGAAACAAGGGCAATCGATAAAGTTATTCCGGTGAGGAATTTGGAAATTGCATATTAAGATGATCGATTAGTATAACGGAGGTTGTTGTAAGTTGAACTGTTAAAGTTCGGAGGATTTGATGCGTGAATTCTTTTTATTAGATTTCAACAAATCAATAAAAAGAAACCGCTGCGTAGATTTCTTTCCTTCTATCTTCATTAGGTTTTTTCTTATCCTGTTTTTTTTTTTTTTTTTTGATAAGTAAAAGATAAAACTTTCTTATCCTGTTTAGTCAACTTTCAACAGATTATTCCTTGCACATAAACTGTGGTGGCAAGGAGGTGGTTGTCAATGATACCAAGTATGAAGCTGATTTAGAACAAAAAGGTGCTTCAACCTTTTACTCAGGACAGAACTGGGCCTTTAGCAGCACGGGAATTTTCTTGGATAATGACATCGATTCCGATGTTTACATTGATACCAACGTTTCCATTCTGCATAATGTCACGGTACCTGATTCAGAACTGTACACAACAGCACGCGTATCGCCCCTCTCTCTCACGTACTATGGACTATGTCTTATGAATGGGAATTACACTGTCAAACTCCATTTTGCCGAAATTGTTTACGCAAATGACAAATCATTTAACAGCCATGGAAGGCGAATCTTTGATGTCTATATCCAGGTAAACGAGCGGTATGTGGCAGGAAACACATGGAGTCTCCTCTGGAGTTCATGACGTAATGTTGAATCATTTGCGTTTCTAAATATATGTAGGGAAAGTTGGTGCTGAAGGATTTTAATATCGAACATGATGCTGGTGGGGCTGGTAAGCCCATAGTGAAGAATTTTACTGCAGAAGTGACAAGCCACACGTTGAAGATTCACTTTTACTGGGCTGGAAGAGGGACCACAGGCATCCCCGTTAGAGGCGTTTATGGCCCGCTTATATCTGCTATATCTGTGGATCCTAGTAAGCTACTTTTGTTCAGTGCATCTTTTTCTTGGATTCCCTTGATTAAAACTACTAGGGAGGAAATTGAGCATCATCAAAGGTCTAGAATGGAATTCAATTAATGAGTTAGCAGTATAAGCACCACAACACTTCATCATAGTTACGTATTGCTGATCTGTATCACCTTTCGATTTTAGGTATGTTCATTTGCGGACTCCAGGGGTCCATACTACTTGGCAAATCAAAGTTGACGGCCTATACGTGTCCAAAAAAAAAAAAAAACTCTGTAGAAATGTTTATTACATATTAATAGACGATTTTCCTAATTTTCCACTTACAATTTATTTGTGTTCTGCTTTCTGAAGTTTAAATACTATTTACTACCCCTACTAACACCTACAAGATGCACAGCTTGATTTCTCTAGTTAGGGTACGGGGCCCATGTTTGTTTGGGTTGGTGGGAAGTAGTGTTTTGAACTCAGTCTCCATTCTCACTTTCTAAGGCTAGGCCCTTCAAACTATTCTACCACTTGGTGTGTGGAGGACAATTTTTCTATTTACATGAGCAGCTCTTTGGTTTAGACATGTATATGTCGGATTTGAGATATATAGCTTAATGGTTTTCCTAGTATTTAAATGAGTGCAACTGTTAGCCATTTGTATCCGTGTTTTTCGAACTTTTTGTTCTAGACACTGGAATTGAATCTGCACTATTCCCTCTTCTTGCGCAGACTTTGAACCTCCTTCTGGCAAAAAGACCCATTATGGAGTTGGGATTGGGGCTGTGGCTGGAGCTATATTTCTTGTCCTTCTTGTCCTATGCATTCTGTGGAGGAAAGGCTTGTTGGGAGGCAAAACATCTGTAGATAGAGGTACAACTCCCTGTAGAATGAATGAATTTATCTTACTCCCTTGGATAATTTTGACCATTTAGCATCGCAGCTGAATGACCAGCATCTACAAAAACATCTGAAAATAGATTTTGTTCATAATGACACAATGCTTCTGTGACATGCCTAAACACTTGATGGACTCCTTTTGGATTCATCAGAATTAGACATATTCTCTCTTGACATTGCCAACATGCTAACGGTGGTTATCCTGTAGTGGGCTTAGCATTGGGTAATGCCTTTATAATGTTGGGGGAGGGTTGTATTGGGTATTAGAGCGGGTATCATTGATATGCTCAACTTTGTATTCTTCATAATACATGGCTCTTATCCATGTATGTAAGTTTTTACATTAGCTATCCCATTCTCAATAATTTGACCATCAAACTGGCTGAAATTTATCAACCCGCTTGACCCAAAGTTACCTTGTCTCCTCAACATCATCAATAAATTGAGCTATATTCATGGCGAAAAAGTGTTGGTTGTTATGTTTTCAAATTACCCCTGAATAATTGGCTAAACTGTAGCCGACTATTCATAAGGTAACATAGCAAGGAAGCAACTGTATTGATAACTCAACTAATAAAGCACTTGTCCATTTGCAAGATAACAACCATCTTTGAAATTCACTTGAGTTATTCCTTTCGAAACTTTAGCCAATTGCGTGCAAGTTCTCTTATGGAAGACATTTTACTTGCTCATTAATGTTGAGTTCGTCCAACGTAGCCTTTCGGAGGGTTAATCGAGCATTTAAAGGTTCTAAACCTGAGAGTCGGTGCGTTGTTGTTGGCTAAATTATGCACACGACCACCGTGAGAAAAGTAGCTCCTAAAACTTTTACTCTTTACTGACATCTGTATTTGGGACAGAGCTTAGAGGACTGGAACTACAAACTGGATTATTCTCACTAAGACAGATAAAAGCTGCAACCAAGAACTTTGATGCAGAGAACAAGATAGGGGAGGGTGGTTTTGGTTCAGTTTACAAGGTAATTTGGCTGCACATTTTTTACAGATATGCTTCTGCCAGAGATCCATTATAGTTTATACTGTATGAGATTCTAAGTTTCCGCACGTGACAAGAGAGTTGCTACAGTGGAAGGACTTACAAATTATGTGGTCCATATTGGAATGAGTCGACTAAAATCGGTAGATCATTTCCAATGCATAATCTGGGAAATTGCCGTAAAGATCTGTTATTTCCATATATTGGTCCTAAACTGTTTTGCACAATTTGAAATTATTTTATCCTTCCACATTTGTATTCGTTAAAATCCAGCAACAAGTAAAATAAACGAAAAATACATATATCGAGGATTTACGCCCCAAACCCTTTGGTTAACTGAAATTAGAACAATGGAAGCTAACCGTATGATTACTCTCTCTTTCTCCTCTATTTATAAGGATTTCCAAGATAGTGACTTTTAAGGCAAAAGATTTTAAACCATCATAAGAAAAGCAGGTCTTTGAAAAGCTTAAGGTGGCCCTTGGGTAACTTCCCTTCCCCACCCAATGCAATATTGTCCACTTTGCCCACCACACACATGGCGCAACACACAGTCCCATATGTCCACATGGCCGGTGCACCGTTTTTGTTTCTCTTGGGTTTCCCCCAGAAAAAGCCTTGTACTAGGTAGGTCCAAATTCCTCTTTGATAAGGTCCTGGAATATTTCATTTCCAATCGATGTGTGACTAGACGCGGTCTCACACCTTGACCAATGATCTTCACACGAGCTTCATTCTTTGTGATCAGAATACACTAGCCTTCCCTAATGAGTCTTGAATATAAAATCACTTGCTTTCCTGAATGCAGGGTCTATTATCAGATGGAACAGTGATTGCAGTGAAGCAACTTTCATCAAAATCTAAACAAGGGAATCGCGAATTTGTTAATGAAATAGGCATGATTTCTGCATTGCAACATCCAAATCTCGTAAAGCTGTATGGATGCTGTGTTGAAGGAAACCAGCTGCTGCTGGTTTATGAGTACATGGAAAATAACTGTGTATCACGGGCTCTTTTTGGTGAGCTTTGCTCTGCCAAATTTACATGATGTGTGTACTAATCAAGCCAATTAGGTAATATCTATTGGATTGTGAATTAGGCATTTGAGCTATTGTTGTTTAACAGGAAGGGATGCAAGCTGCAAGTTGAAACTAGACTGGCCCATCAGGCGGAATATTTGCTTAGGAATAGCCAGGGGTTTGGCATACCTCCATGAGGAATCGAGACTGAAGATTGTGCACAGAGACATTAAGACTAGCAATGTGTTGCTTGATAAGGACCTCAATGCTAAAATTTCTGATTTTGGGTTGGCTAAGCTTTATGACGATGATCACACCCATATCAGCACTCGGGTTGCTGGAACTATGTAAGAGCTTCTAGTATAATTACCCTCGTAAATCGTCTTCTTCTAGTAATACAGCTGGAATTGAGGAATTCTTTACTCAGTATTGAGTATATAACTAAAGCTTAACAAGAGAGATATGAATGTTGGCTATTGGTGGAATCAACTCAACCACTAACTTGGGAACTTCTTTGATTAAAAAAAATAATGTTAGCTACTAAATGGAAGAACAGATGCAAAGAGGAAAGGAGAACAAGTTATCTCTCTAAATGCTTTGCTGAAATGAGATTGTTTGAATCTGGATGAAAAACTATTGATGAGTTCAGCTTTAGAGGCAAATACTGGCAGCCTTCAATGGCCTTTTTAATTATTTTATGTTTTGGTTTGATGCTTGAAAGTTACAATGTTTATCCTGACACTTCCAATGCCCTTGTGTTTGCAGCGGTTATATGGCACCTGAGTATGCAATGCGTGGTTATTTAACCGACAAAGCAGATGTTTACAGTTTTGGAGTAGTTGCACTAGAGATTGTCAGTGGGAAGAGCAACACAAACTATAGGCCAAAGGAAGAATTTGTTTACCTTCTTGACTGGGTAATTATGATCTCTTCATTTTATTCCTGATTTCTCTTTTTCTCCTCTTCTTATTTTCCCAAAGAAAAATGAAATGGATCTATAGTCTATATTTTGAATTGTACGTAGCTATAGTTGAGGCATTTTCTTTTGCAATTTGCATGAGAACAAATTTCTTTTTCTGTTTTTCTCTGATAATTTGCTTCCCTGCTGGTAACGTTTTAGTGAAATTTGATTGGCTCACCAGTTTAAATCCTTCCCTGTTGTTGGATTTTGTATCCTTCTCTTTACCAGCATGCAGGCACGGCTTTCTTCCTATTAATCTTGAACTTCTTGGTTTCGAAATGACTCCCCAATCTTAGTACTTTTTTCCAGGGTTTTTGCTTTTTTGTTGCTGCTTTTTTTGGCATTCAGCATTCTGAATTGCGAGTAACACAAAATTTAAGAACCTTGAATTTAAATATTTTTTGTACCTTCTTGCTCAAATGAACGGAACTGTTTTTCCGTATATACAAAAAAAAATCCTTGAATTTGCTGTCAAAATTATTTTTCGAAGTGTATTAAGAAATTATGTACTGCCACTACATTTTTCTGTACAATTTTGTTGGTATGTAGTAATGCTAATGTTTTACCAAGCTGCTCATCTTAATTGTTGGTGCTTCTTTAGGCTTACGTTTTGCAAGAGAGAGGGAGTCTACTGGAACTGGTTGATCCAGACTTAGGTTCAGAATATTCATCAGAGGAAGCAATGGTGATGCTAAATGTGGCCCTTTTGTGCACCAATGCATCACCTACTCTAAGGCCTACAATGTCCCAAGTGGTGAGCATGCTCGAAGGGCGAACCGCAGTCCAAGACCTACTTTCAGACCCCGGGTTTTCGGCCATCAACTCAAAGTTCAAGGCCATAAGAAAGCATTTCTGGGAGGATCCGAGCGTATCCCATAGCATGTCAACAAACGGTCCGCATAGTGATTCCTCGCTTTGGAACATAGAGAAGGAAGAGATTAACGTCCTTTTGAGACTCAATTCAGTTATACATGACAAGGAAGCATCATCCTAGTTAACTAGTTGAATGAATATAGTAGTTGGAATGCTCTTTGTATAGGTTGTCAATATAGGTCAGATACGATGCTCTTTGCATCACTTTGAACAGGACCTCTTTGGTTCCAAGGCTGCTTAATCACAATGTACATTTCAGATGTCTGTTGCGTCTCTACCCTCGTGCTATGGACATGCTCTGGATGCTCTACTGAGATGATTATAGTTTCGTGCAGATTATTAATGTATGAACGAACGCTCCGGACTAGTTTGTGCAAACTTTCACTTGTTTATGCATGTTTATTCCAGTTTTACAATGAGACCCCCATATGTTTATCTAATTTTTTATTTTATTTTATATGGATGCTTCCGCAAATGTTTTGTTTGTTTATTTATTTTTATTGGGAGAATTGTGTTCTCGAGCTCATTTGGTTTTCTATGAAGGCCTTGTTGGTCGGTCACGGACCTTATTTCCTTTTAAGGGATCTTGGGATACGTGTGTTTACATCCTAAAATATGCCACCCAATGAGAAAAATACACGTGGCACCGAGTAACGTGGTGACCAATCAGAATATCTCTCAATTGGACCTGGGATGCAGAGGATTACGGGGTTTAATAATAACGTTATTTTAGTACTAAACGGTATTGTTTTGATTGGAACCGACGACGTTTGTTATCAAATAAGGATAATTTTTAGAGTGATTGAGTTCAACCATTGATTAATCCTTGGGATCATCGAACGGTGCCACTGCTGCCTTGATCGGTAACAGAAGTTAAACGCGATTGCAGGGAATCATTTGGGTCAATCGTGTGACACTAAGCCATGCTGTATGAAGGCAGGAATATCATGATCCATGAAGAAGCCACGAACACCATTATCAAGCATGAAGAGAGAGAAAAGCCACGAACACCATTATCAAGCATGAAGAGAGAGAAAAGCCACGAACACCAATATCGAGGTAACCGTTCGAAGGCCCCTCTTAACCGTTTTGAGGGGGAAATGGGCAGTTTGAGCAAAACGTGGGCATCTACCGAAGACGTGGAGATAGAAGATCGAAGGCATGTCCATCGTCTATAAATAGAAGAGTAAAGCAAAGAGAGAAACCCCCGACAAAAATTCATATCATCTGACAACTCATACAAAATGATTGTTTAGAAATTTATCGTAGATTAGTATTTATATTAGTTTAGAATAGGATCTTTTTGTAAGTTAAAGGCTTATTTACATGTAAGATTACTTTCGATTAAATTCAAGTTCTTTTATTTTCTTTTAAGTTTTTTCTTACCAAAGAATAGTCGTTTATAAGTCCACTTTTGATTGAATTCAGTGTGCTTATATTTCTGTATTATTCTTGATAGAATCTTAAGAGTGTTTGCATACAAACTTACCTTTGATTAAATTCAGGTTTGTTTGTGTTCAATCATCTTTTCTGATTCGAAGCGCGTCAATCTTTTATTTGGTTGATACCTTAAGGAAAAATCCTCTTAATTGAGGTAATCGAACGGATAACACAGTTGCCTGATTTAAATTAGTTATTTCAAATCAATTTGAAAAGAATAATTTCTTTTTTTTGAAATTAGTTCTTTTCTGGCATGCCCGCATATAATCATTTGTCATTTGATTGAGCTAATTCAGCCCAAACAATTTTTTGGCACGCCTGATGGGACTCGAAGGTGTCAAAATGCCAAGGTTTCGAAAACAAATAGGAACACCTATCGGTGATCTAGTGTCAGAGGAACAGGTTGTGCCAGAACAGGCAGCAGAACCAGGAACGCCTATGAATCCTGTTTTTTTCTCAATTGGCTTTGGGAATCGAAGAGCCTCTTTATGAAGAGCCTTCTTACGAAATACCTCCTAGTGAAGTGCCTCCAAACTTCCAAGGGGGACAAGCCAATGGCAAGGATCACGACAAGGATGAAATGTTTAGAGAAATGATGATAGCTTTTAGAGAGATGACTCAAACTCAAAGAGCCATGATCAAAAGCATAAAAAGTAGGTTACCTAATCCAGAGCCAGCAAGAAATAGTCCAAGAAATATTGGGCTAGATAAGCATGCTGACTCAAGCACTCACCAAAGTCCCTTCGAAGGAAGGCTTGGAGAGGATGTTGGTCAAGGTAAGATAAGGTCTAGAACAGGTAAAGAGAAGATGTACCCAGAAGAAATACCACAATCTTGGTATGAGCCTGTGAAGCCTACAAAGCCTGTCTTAGAAATTCCAAAACAATCTCATGGTATTACCATTGGGCTTCCAAGAAATGCTAGAGATAGGCAGAGTGTTAACCCTCTCTTCGAACCCACGCTTGGGGGATGGGAGGATGACATAGAGCTAGAACGAGGTCATAGACCCGAGAAAAGAAGTGATAACCTACAACATTCTTGACAAAATTTTCCAACTACCAAAAATCCCATCACAGCAGCTTATGGAAGCCACAGGCCTGCTCGAGTCAATGCTGCAGTTGACCAAATGCAGCAGCCATGGTATGGGAAACTTCCAGGAGAAAACCAAGGGGATCTTAACACGATAAGGGAAGTTTATGGAGATGATCTTGTAGAACCAGAACCACCCATAGTAAACCAAGAACAAAATTTCCTCGTAGGCAACCCAATACTAAGAAACCAAGTTATGGGTCTCATACAAGAAGTTTGTGGACCTCGAACTCGGGGGGTACAACTTCAGATGTATAGAAAACCATATCCAGAATGGGTAGACACAACATTTCAGATCCTTAGAGAATTTAAAATTCCAGATTTTACTTTGTTCTATGGGGATGGGAGACAGTCTTCTATAGAATATATTGCTAGGTTTTCTGCCCAATGTAAGAACTTGGCTCAAAATAGTTTAATGAAGTTGAAGCTATTTCCAAATTCCTTATCTGGGCCAGCTTTTGCATGATATACCAATTTACCACCAGGATCGATAACTAATTGGTTTCAAATGAAAAAGTCGTTCCATGCACAGTTCTTTAATGCTGAGCCCGAAGTCTCTACGGCAGACTTGGCTAGGCCAAGGCAGAAGCCAGATGAAAAAGTAGTAGACTTCATATCTAGGTTCAAGAGGGCAAAAACCAAATGTAAACTCCATCTGCTAGAGGCAGAATTTGTGAGATTAGCACAAGATGGTTTAGAAAGAGAACTTCGAAAGAGGTTTAATTCTACAGAGTTTAGAGACTTTGCAGATCTAACCTATAAAGTTGCTAGATATGAATCACTGCTAGAAGAGGATATGGACAGACATAATTCCTCTTACCCAACATATTATAGAGATCCCAATTATGAGATAAATGCTGCAGAAATAATAGAACACGATCCTTGTGTTTGTGAGCCCTTAATTCAAAAAAATATTTCTCTGGGACAGAAGTTCAAGCAGAAAGAAATCACTAAAGTGTACTCTTTCGATATATCAAAAGCTGATGAGATTTTTGACTTCTTATTAAGGAAGAAAATCATTAAGCTGCCTGTGAATGTGAAACTGCCAACAGCAGAAGAAAAGAACGGAAAGACCTATTGTAAATGGCATGACTCTTGGTCTCATTCTACTAAGTCTTGTAATGTTTTTCGTGACAGGGTTCAGGAACAAATCAAGAAAGGAAGAATCAAATTCCCTGAAAAGGTTATGAAGATTGATGCAGTGCTTTTTCCAAAGGTAGAAGAAGTTAACACCAATGTGCCCACTTCACTGGCTCGAACTGTCAAAAAGTATTGGCAAGATAAAGAGGCGCCAATGAACATGAATACCATTCAATACGGGAGAGGCAAGCCAAACGCTGGCCACCCTCGAGGCATAGGAATGAGGCAAAATCACTATAGGCAAACCAATGATGGGTTTTCTCCACAGAGGTTTCCAGGTAATAATCATTTGCCCATGTTAGAAGCCTCATTCTTGGAGTATTTATGTGTGGGGTGCAGGGCCAATTATCTGGTTTTTAAAGATTTAGACAGAAAGGGCGTGAGTTTTTTTCCTAAAGAGATGGGAATGAAAAGAATGGCTTAAGTACAAGTAAAGCCAAGTGACAGCAAGCCTTGGTTAGCATCCAAGAGAGATGTGCCTACCAGCCCTGTCCCACCCATCCACAGAAGAGAGTTGCCACCTTCGAAGAAAGCCAACATTGGCCAGACATCAGAGGCACAAGAAGAAGCCAAAAAAGAGGAATTCACTTTAGTGAAAGGAGTTCCTGATTGGTTTCTGAAACAAGTCAAGCCTGATTTGTTCCAGGGATACAAAAATTCGAACAGGAGTGAGAACAAAACTTTCAAGCCACCAAGTTCAAACTCTGGAAATTGGGTGTTGATCAGGGATCCAAAGTCCCAAATACCACAGATGGTTCCATTGCTCTCAAGAACACAGAAAAGAAAGCTTCAGAGAAAGTATACGCTTTTCCAATCAGGAGAATCTTCAACTGGGGAAGAATCAGGAAGGGGAGTAAGACCTAATCCAAGGTTTGACAGGGCTAAGAGGGACCCAGAAGAGCTTCAAATACAATATCAAAAGAGGGAGACTTTGAAAAAAGTAGCTTCTGCCATGCTCGAAGAAGATCTTGACCCACCTTCTCCCAATTCATTGGCTAGTTACCAGTTGGTTTGCTCGAGGCCATGTTAGTGGAGCAAGAAGGGATAGAAGAAAGCTCTTCCTCTATAGAAGTATCAACACAAGAAGTTGAAAGGAAAGATGCTAAGGAAACTGAAGTAGTTAAACCAGTCAAGCAAGTGGCCACAATCCAATTTAATATGGTGTACAAGTTAAGATGGGGCCCAACCAGAAGTACAAGTTAATATGGTGTACCCATACTCTATGGATTTCTTCAAGAATGGCCAGACATCCAAAGGCCAAGGTGATTTTTAGGCGAACTTGGGCAGGCCAGGCAATTTTGAAGAAACACATAGTGATGAGGAACTAAATATTATATGTAATGATTGTGATCTGGAAGAGATGGCTCAGATCGAAATGAACGAAAACCTGGTATGTGAAATTGAGCAGAATCAAAAGAGTTTGGAGGTAAGCTCAAAAGAAAGTGCTTGCTTCGTACCAGATTCCATGTCTGACATCGAATACCCCTTGGTAATAGATTTAAATTATGTGGAAATCTCGTATCTATTTAAATTACCTACTAACGCAATGAGACAACATTTGCGTCCATTATATATTACTGCATATTTCGATGGAGTCCCACTTAACAGAATCTTGGTGGATAATGGGGCTGCAGTGAACATTTTGCCTTTCCAAACTTTAAAAAAGTTAGGAAAAAGAAAAGCAAAATTGATTCCAACCAGCACGTCCATTGCAGAATTTACTGGGAAAAGCCAGCATGCCAGGGGAATCATCTCCATTAGATTGGCAGTATGTGGAATAGAAATGGACAGTGCTTTCTTTGTAGTTGAAACGTATGCTAAATATAATGTTTTATTGGGAAGAGATTGGATTCATGTTAATGGATGTATTCCTTCCTCTATGCATCAGGAATTAATGATTGTTAAGTATGATAAAGGCAAAGAAGTGGGTGGTCAAGGAGTCAAAGCTGATCCTCATCCATTTAGTGCCACGGCGAATTTTGCTGAAGCAGAAATGTACAAATCAGATGTAGTTCCTTTGAGTGAACTACTTCAAGTAGCCACTTACCCAACCAACGAGTTGGAACTGGGAGAATTGGCAGAGTTGAAATCGAAGCTGAAACAAACTGTTGATTATGAATCAGACACCCCAAAAGACGATGCTGCTTGGATGTAAATCCAAGGAAGATGCAGAAGAAGAGGCCAACTCATTGGCTTTAGTAAGGTATGTTGCTCTGGGGATCGAACAGAAGATTCAAGAGGACAACATATGGGAAGACGTTATGCAGGATAATAAGCCTCATGAGGAGGAAATCCAGCTAGCTTCTCAAGAATAGGTTGAAGCTCAAGACCTTTTGGAGGAAGTAAGATTGGGGGATGAACAAAACCCTAATCCAGTGTTTATTAATAAACAGCTTGAACCAGATGTGAAAGCTGGATTAATAGCACTATTGAAAGCAAATAAGGAATGTTTTACATGGAGTTACAAGGAACTGCCCGGATTGGACAGGGAATTGGTGGAACATAGGTTACCTATTAAGCCACAATTCAAATCTGTGAAACAACCAACCAGGAAGATGAGTCCAGAAACCATTGCAGGTGTCAAAAAGGAGATGCAGAGGCTTCTAGATGCAGGTTTCACTAGAATAGCCAGGTATGTCGAATGACTATCAAATGTGGTTCCAGTCCCTAAAAAGAATGGAAGTATCAGAATTTGTGTTGACTTTCAAAACCTAAATACTGCAACCCCTAAGGATGAGTATCCAATGCCTAATGTGGACACGCTTGTGGACAGTTTAGCTAGGCACAAGATATTGTCCATTTTAGATGGACATTCAGGGTACAATCAAATCTGCATAGCAGAAGAGGATGTGCATAAAACAGCATTTGCTTGCCCTGGTAACATTGGTATCTTTGAATGGGTCAAAATGCCATTTTGGCTAAAAAATGTTGGGGCCACATATCATAGAGCTATGAATACTATTTTTCATAATATAGTGGGAAGTTTTCTGGAGTGTTACATAGATGATATCATTGTAAAGTCAAATTCTAATGAGGATCATCTACAACACTTAGAAAATGCATTTCAACAAATGAAACATTATCAGTTAAAGTTAAATCCAGAAAAGTGTGCTCTTGGAGTATCAGTTGGGAAATTTCTAGGATATCTGGTCCACAACAAAGGAATACAAGTTGACAAGAACAAAGCTAAGGCCATTATTAAGGCTAAATCGCCTTCTACCAAGAAGGAGTTGCAAAGGTTTCTTGGTCAAATAAATTTCCTTCGAAGATTTATATCTAATACTGCAGGAAAAACTAAAATTTTCTCTTCTTTGTTAAAACTGAAGGAAGGGGAGGAATTCAAGTGGTCCAAGGAGCACGATGAAGCCTTCGAAGCCATCAAGAGATATTTAGCCAACCCTCCCGTGTTGGCACCTCCCATTAAAGAAAAGCCAGTGAAGTTGTACCTAGCAGCAACACAAGACTCAATAGGAGTACTGTTCGCTCAAGACAATGAAGATGGCAAGGAAAGAGCAGTTTATTATCTTAGTAGGTTTTTAAACTCCTGTGAATGCAAGTATGCTGCAGTAGAGAAATTATGTTTAGCTTTATTTTATGCTTCCAAGAAACTCAGGCATTATATGTTGCCTAGAGTAACTTATGTCATTTCTCAAACTGATGTAATTAAGCACATGCTTTCGAAACCAGTGCTTAGTGGGAAGATTGGGGAATGGATTGTGTCTTTAATTGAGTTTTGTCTTGAATATGTACCTCAAAAATCAGTAAAAGGCTAAGCATTGGCTAACGTTTTGGCTGATCATCCAAATGAGCATGAGACGCCAAGTGCATTGGAGGCCAGTATGGTCGAAATCAAGCCATGGAAATTATGGTTCGATGGATCAAGAACTGTTCACATGGCTGTAGTGGGCATAATTTTGGAATCCCCCTAAGGGTTGAAAACCAAATATGGTTTTCGACTTAGTGAGAGACAATGCTCCAACAAACAGGCAGAATATGAAGCGTTGATCATAGGATTAGAAATTTTACTTAACTTAAAAGTTAAAGTTGCTGAAGTCTTTGGAGATTCTCAGTTAGTGATTAACCAGCTGAATGGACAGTTTAAATGTACTAGTCCAGCACTAACAATTTATTATCAACATGCTAAAAAGCTGATGGATCAATTCTTTATGCTTACTTTGACTTATATCCCTAGATTCTTCAATGAGGAAGCTGATGAAATAGCTCAAAGAGCATCTGGTTTCAGAGTTTTATCAGAAAAGGAAAGGAAATTTTGTCAATTAACTTTGAGAAAATCCCTGCCTATGTTACACAAGAGGCTGACTGGTTTCGAATTATTAGAAATTGATGTTCCTACTAATCAAATTAGTGATTGGAGGCAAGCATTGATTGATTACTTGACCAAACTAGATGGCGTTGCAGACAAAGCAACCAGATTGAGAGCAATAAATTACATTATGTACAACAACGAGCTATTTAAAAGAGGGATGGATAACCTTCTTTTGAAATGTTTAGGCAAGGTAAATGCATTCAAAGTAATGGCTGAAGTCCATGAAGGAATCTGTGGAGCACATTGTAGACACCCCAATTTGATTCCCCCGGTCATTTTGTCTCTTTTCAATTTATTTCTTTTCAGTTTCTTGTTCCCCCGATGATGAATCAGGTCGAGAACAGCTTTGATTGAAATGGTTTGAGTTTGGTGTATGTGGAACCCTTCCCTCAACCCCAGAACCATTGAGCCCAGCTTTGACTATGGGTTTGACCTTCGCGCGATTTACTGAGACACTCGCGCGATGCTCTACTTGCCAGGTGGTGGTCAAAGTCAAACTTTGACCGATTGACCATCGCGGGGAAGTTAGAACCCTCGCGCGACGGTCCCACTCCATCGCGCGATGGTCGACACCTGTCGTATCCATCAACTGAACGGCGTTTGCTCGGCCATCCTTGCACCACCTAAACCCCCACTCTCCCATCAACTTAGCACCCCACTTCTCCACCAAGTGAGTGCTGCCAGCATTGTTGGCTGGCTGCATGGCCAAGTTCACCACCAAAGAGCTTCCTCTTTTCCTATAAAACCCCCTCTTTGTTCTCTTTCAAAGGGTTACCAAAAAAATCCCAAAGAAAAGAACAAGAGTCACAATCTTGATCTTCTCTCTCAATCAAAGCTACTATCACTTTCTCCTTTGTCTCTCTCAAACCATATTCAAATCATTCAAAGCAAAGGTATAATTTTCAGCCTTTACTGTCTTAATCCCTGAGGGGGGCTGACAGGGTCAGGACTGATAATCAATATCAGCTTCTGACCCCAAAGCCAGCAAATTTACAAGATGCTGCGGACAAGTAAACCCATGCGCGATGGACCCATACAATCGCGCGATGCTTCTAGCTCGTGTGATATGGTTCTCGCGGGGATGGGTCTCTTGTCCTGATCCCATTTATATGATTCCATGTTCTCCTGCTTAATTATATTTGGTATATCTCACTGCCTTGCATGCTAAAATCAGTAGTTTAGTGTAGTTCGCCTTCCTTATTCATGTTGGAATGCCCCTGGGTAGCTTCTGAATATGTCTCAGAGCCCAGGCATGCAAAGCAATTCCTAGATGTCCAGTCAGAACAGTCGCGCGATGATGTGACTCCATCGCGCGATGGTTTGGTCATTTCCAGTGATTGCCCTTGCATGGGCAGCTAGGCCTTTGGTCTCTGTTTTTATCACCCTCACTGTTTAAGGGTTGTATGTTATTCCTATTCAGTCAGATTGTAATAATTATTTACTTCCAGCACATATGAACTGTTTGGTTTGACCTGGGTGTGCACTGGTCCTTCCAGAGCCCAGAAGGAGATAAGATTGAACCTGTAGGAGGGATGTTGACACTCGCGCGAGGGTATGGGTATGTCGCGCGATGGTGTGACTTGCATGTTCCCATTCTGTGCATGCAAGTTGGTCACTGTTTGTGATAAATTCATACCCTGCACTGTTTTGGCATCCAGAAATCAGTGTTCAGTATTATCTCATTTATTCCATCCATCCATGCTCTTTATCTCATCTTGCAAGTTGTTACAGCTTTAATCCCCATTAAACTGTTTCCCCGCCCTAATTGGCTAAAAACTGATTAATCAAACAGAATCGCAAACAAACATCTTTCGCAAATGCCTAAGTAGAGACCGATCTCCGGATTGGGCGAGAGGGGTGCCATAAAACCCTTCCCCTCTTGTAACCTGGCTCCCAAACCCAGATATGGTTATGACGGACTGGTTCCTTAATCTTTTCAAATCAAATAGCGCGGCAAGTGCTTCGAAATACGGTTCCTTGGGTGTCGGACCTTCAAACCCGAGTGGCGACTCTGTATTTTCGCGAGCGCTTGTCGTCCAGCTTAAAAGCGCTCACGCGAACCGGCAGCATCTCTCCTTTCTCAAAAGGGTGGGGAACGGAATCCCTTCCCTGGAGGAGAGAAAGATCGGGGCAATTCGCATTGCCCACAGTGGCGACTCTGCTGGGGATCGAACCAATATTGGTCTATACTTAGAAATTAATACGCTTGAGAACAATCCCACAAAAGCCTGTCAAAACGGTGAGCTTCGCGCTGCCGAAGAAAGGATCGGTGATTTAACAGGACCTCGTGTCCGGCCATCCAATCTGGGACTTTTCCGATTATTCTCTTGTGTAGTTTCTTCTAAGCATTGATCAATAAAGAGAGCCAAATTTGAAAAGGCATTTGCGAATTTGCGATTCTGTTCCATTAATCAACTTTTTAGCATTCTCATGTGCATCGATGTGGGATAAGCCCCGTTGGATCGTTTTGGCAATCCGGCACGGTTTACCGGAGCCCGGGGACCCCGAATGACCAACAACCTTCGACGATGATGAGTCATTCTACCGTTTGACTGTTGCTCTGCGGTTACGCGGGCAGCGGGAGGTATATCTTTGGCTCTAGTCCGAGGAACCTGTTTCAAACCAAAACCAGCCTCTGCATATACAAAGCACTAACACTCTCCAAATTAGGACAGGTACCTACAGGGTAAGATTACTTGCATCTAATCCCCTATACTGTCGACGTGTTATTGCTTTCCCTATCGCATGCACTGTTCATACATACATACCGTTTTTGCGTAGAAGCATGTTTAGGGCGGCTCCTAGGTTCTCTCTCCTTCAAGTCTGTCTTATGTTTATTAGGACCTTACCATGGCCCGATGAGGAGTCGTGCATCTCGATGATGCACGTTGTCAATTCTCAAGTTCCTTGGATCAATTAAACCTTGGGAAATCAAGACCTTCTAAAGCCTTTGACTAATTACCCAGTCGAGGTTTCAAACAGAAAACGAGGAACAAAACGGGAAAAATACCGCGATGCTTACACCATTTTGGTTATCATGCGAAGCATGTACACCATTTGGGTTACGGCACTGTGCTGCCTATGCCTCCCTGGTTATAGCATCGTGCCTATCTACACCAAGTTGTTCCAAGTTCAAAAGTTGAAACTTTCGAAGCGGAATAAACCAAAATCTTTAGACTGCTTTGACATCTCTTTGCCTTAGTTGATACAAAAAGGATACACCATGAAAAGATTTCTGAGGATCACTGGTAATGTCCAAACATCATAAAGACGGACTTGTCTGCTAGTATTAGAGTCTAAGGGCGACACTGACGACGGTGACTGTGTTTTCGCTTTAGTCTTTTATTTAGATTAAAGTTTCTGCAGGGCCCTTATTAAGCCTTTTCTCACTTTCTGCAAGCAAGGGTTCTGAATCATTGCTCCGCCAAGGAAAGTATCAAGGCAGAAAACCAAACCCACTTGGGAACGTCTGCACCGGAATCCGATTCAGAGACTAGTCAGATTGCAAGCCCAGTCAGTCACAACGGAAGACTCCCCGCGTTCTCTGCTTGCTACCCTGCAGTCAGCATCTTCTCCGGTCCTCGAAGAAACAAACTCTCTAGAATCACCTACCCCCTCCTCTGCATCAAGCACCTCTGGGCCAACGGTCATGGTAGATCAACCGCAACCACTCTCTCTAGAAACCATGCTTATGAACATCCAGGCTAGTATCGCTGTTATACAATAAAGGGCTGCTCAGACAGATGCCAACATGACCCGCTTGAATGACCTCTTTAACACTCGTCTTCCTCCAACTGTTCAAGAGGAGGGCGAGACCGAAGAGGATGTACACGAGCAACCTATCATGGTCGAAGATCCGGACCATCCAGGGCGTCTGGTCGCTTTGGTCAATCCTCAGGGCACTCGAAATCCCGCTCAGAATCTAGGCATCACTGCTGTTAGGACTGTTCAACACCCTGACATGACTGCTCTCGTCGCCAAGATGGCCAAGCTGGAAGAATCCGTTTCAAAGTCCGAGAAACTCAATGCTGGAGGGATTGACTTGGACCGTCTCTGCCTCTATCCCAATGCCAAGCTTCCTGACAAGTTCAAAATGCCTGACATAGCCAAATTCGATGGCACTGGCGATCCTAAAACCCATCTCTATGGTTACCATGCTGCCATGAAGCTCCTATCTGTCGAGCCCGAGGCCATGTCTCAGCTGTTTCCTCAAACCCTCTCGGGTCCCGCTTTCCATTGGTTTCTGTCACTCGACATTGCCAAGCGAAGGACTTGGGAGGACATCGGGGCTGCGTTTTTCGCAGTATAGCTATAACTCCCAGCTCAAGATGACTACTCGGGAGTTGGAATCCACCAAGATGGACGCTAAGGAATCCTTCGCGGATTTCGTCAAGAGATGGAGGGCCAAAGCCGCTCAAATGACTGATCGCCCGAGCGAGAGAGATCAGCTCCGTATCATCTCCCGCAATCTCCAGCCAGACTATGCTAGGCACTTGGTCCTTGTTCAAGCATCCTCCAATTTTGACACCTTCTTTGACTCTGGTCTGGCCATCGAAGATGCATTGCAGAGTGGAATTCTGTCGAAGGGAGAATCCTCCAATCCATCAAAGTCAAAACCTCGGGCATATTCTGGAAATACTAATGCGCTGTTTGGGGGAGGGACTTACTCCAACACTGCAACTAGTGGTACCAATGCCTCCTCCTCGAAAGCTGCTAACCAAATTGCCGAGGTCCATCAAGTTCAAACCCCGCAGAACAACCGACCGCGTAACCAACCTCGTAGTTTCTCCGCTTTTGAAGCACCCCTATCTTCCGTCATGGAGAAACTGATCCAATCGGGACATCTGAAGCTCCTTGATCCAACTCCTCTACCTAAGAAACCTTCCCCCAACTTTAAAGCCAATCTCTACTGTGCCTATCACCAAGGGGCCGGCCATCTTACCGATTCTTGCTTTCGCCTCCGACATGCGATTCAGGATCTCATAGATGAAGGGACTCTTCATGCTCCACCACCGGCAGCTCAAAAACCCAACATCCTCGCCAATTCTATGCCAAACCACGGCAATGCTCCACGCATTAACCAGATATCCATCAGCCCCACCGATATATCCCTCAGCTCCACTATATTCAACCCCACCGACTATATAACCTCAATGAATCAACCTAGGCCGGTTGTGCCTATCCCCTTTCAGTCCGAGGCCGAGATCTCCTATATCCGCTCTGAGGAAGGACAGTCGTCCAATTTCAATGCGCCCTCTGCGCGTCTACAGAACGGAGCGTTCATATTCAATGCTTCTATTGGTGATCTGTTCCACCAGCCTATACCTGCTGTGCAACTCAATTCTGCCTCTACCATGGATAACCCGTACTTCAATGTGACGGATCCAAACCCCTCCTTAAGTCTGTTGGACCGCTTCAGAGCTGCTATTCCCCCTCAACCAGAGCAACAACTTGACATGCAAGCCGTAGGGTGGGCTATAGCTGATAATGATGACTATGCCACTCCCATAATCAATGAATGGACGGAGCTGGAATTAGAGGGATTCCCACCTAATCCCGAAGACATCCCTTTTGACCACATCTGGTATGATGCTTAGATGGCCAATTACGAGGCAGCCATGGTTGATCCTTTGGATGGATTCTCGTTGGACATGCTCTTCCAACAACCTCAGCCTGTTTTGCTTGAGGAAGAGTACTATTGGGACCCCGAGCCTGCTTGGCAATTTCCGTTAGGATTTGACCCTAATCCTCTTCAGGGTTACGCTCTGCCCGGCCATGAAATCCAGTATTTAGAGGAGGATCTCATTCAAGGTGAAACCCGTGTCCTAGGGGAATGTTTCTTCCCTTCCACTCTTGACAGGCTGGTTAACTCGGTGGCTGATCCCGAGTATGATCCCACGTTCTTCATCGTCGACGAAAACCTTCTGCGCCCTGTCGTGCCTTCCCCGCCTGAAGAGGACTGCAGCATCATGGTTACAGACCTTGTGCCACCAGCTGATCTTTGGGATGTCGATGATGTAGTTAACATCCAAGTTGGGTCCGAGGTTTGGACTGTCAATCGCTCCCTCGCTGATGGAGGGCTGTGGGATGTCCCTTTCGTCGCTAGTACAGAACCAATCCAAGAAGCCATAGCTGTTGGGGATCCAGACTTTTGGGATTCACTCTTGATCAAAGATCTGACTGAGGATTTGGGTTTGAACATGGAAGTGCCTGTAGCCCCTCTGACCTCTGACAAAGGGAAACGCAAATTGGGAGAAGTCCCTATTGATCTGTGGGACGATAGTCAAGACCCTCAAATGGTACCCTCTTTAGAGAACGTTCTTAATGTTACAAGAAGTGGACGAGTCTTTCAGCCTGCTAATCTGCAAGCAGGAAGTTCGTCCAACTCTTCTAATCGGAAGAACGAACCTCCTATTTTCTCAAGGTCTGTACCATTTGAGGTACCAGTTAATGCCCCAAACGACGACATGATTCAAAAGCAATTGGAGCGGATTCCCGCTGCCATATCACTCTGGGGACTAATCTGTTCCTCCCGGGAGCATCGTCAGAAGTTCTGCCACACTCTCTCTCGTCTTGAGATCCGACCGGACGTCACGCCTGAAGCAATGATTTCCCTTATCCTCCCACCTACCTCTAAGCATACCGTGGTCTTCACCGATAAGGATCTGCCGCTTGAAGGAGTTGACCACAATCGACCCTTGCATATCACAGTCAAGTGCCGAGGACTCTGGGTTCCGACCGTTCTTATCGATAATGGCTCAGCAATCAACGTTTGCCCTTTGAGGGTGGCTCACCGTCTGGGACTGACTAAGAAGGACTTTGCACCTTCCAGCATGGCTGTTAAGGCATACGACAGCACACGTCGTCTAGTCGAAGGCACACTCGTGCTCACTCTCGATGCGGAGGGATTCAAAATGGATGTCGAGTTCCATGTGGTCGACATTCCAGCCTCGTTCAATCTCTTGCTAGGAAGACCGTGGCTTCACAGATCTGACATCATGGCTGTCCCATCTACTCTTCATCAGAAAGTCATGCTGGGACTTCCCACTGGGACTTTGATTATCTGCGGGGATTCAGGCATTCGCCCGCTCGAGGAGGACGGCACACCTGTTTTGGGTATCGCGCACGACAACGAAGACGTCGATCTCGCAGGATTCTCTTTTGATACTTCTGGCTCGGTTATGGCCATCAATGTGGATGGGGACTTCATCATAAGCTCTGTCGCTCTGGACATTATGAGAAGGATGTCCTATCTACCTGGCCTTGGCTTAGGAATTCACCAACAAGGGATTCCGGAATTCCCTGCGTTTCCTTCCTGTGAGGGCCGCTTTGGCTTGGGATACTCTTCCTCTGCCAACGATGCCAAAAGAAGGAAAAGCACGGGAAAACCTCGATCTCTCTATGGTGATCCCAACAGCTACTTCGTCCGTGAAAAGGGGAATGATATATATCGTGGGCAAGCTGAGCCCTTTATCGACTCGGTCACCGGGGAGCTGCTACCTGGTTTTGAGATCTTTGCGGATGATACTTGGTCTTCTAGTGACGAAGAGCCAGCTAGCACGGAATTCAAGAGGAAGCTTAGCCAACCCAAGCTGAAGACTGACTGGCTGGGATCTTTCGATCAGGGGAGCTTGGAGCAGCTGTTCCGTGAATTCTCTCAAGTGGGTTTGGCCAAGGAGGCCGAAGAGGCCGAAGTTTTCATGCTCGAGCCCGACGCCCTCGAGGACCCCACCTCTCTTATCGTGGAAGCTAAGGGTAGTCTTAAAAATTGCATTTTCAAGCCGCGCCTTACTTGCATTGATGATGTAGCTGAGTCCGACACTGAGTCTGTCAGGTCTTTTGAGTCTAAGTCTAGCTCTGAGTCGGAGTTTGTGCCTCTCGGCCCTCCACGTCATAGCTTTTACTTCGAGTTCGACTCCCTTGTACTTGGCGACCCTGCTGGGTCTTATGAAATGAAAGACTCCTCTTCTGACTACTTGAATGATCTTTATATAAACTGTGTCGACCCTGACGATGAAGGGATAGATTTCGATGGGGACATCCCCAAGGAAATCCGTGCTTTCATTGAAAGGGAAGACGAAAGGCATGCTCAGCCATTAAAAGAAGAGGTAATCTTAATAAACTTGAAAGATGAGAGTGATCCTCGGATGGTTCAAGTGGGCTCCACGTTAGATCCGGAGGAGCATCGTAAGTTCAAAAAACTCCTCACTGAAGTCAGCGACATCTTTGCATGGTCTCATCAAGACATGCCCGGTATCGATCCTGAGATAGTGGAGCATCGAATCCCCCTGTTGCCCGATGCTAAGCCGGTGAAACAGAAGCTCAGACGGATGCGACCAGACTGGGTGCAGAAAATCAAGGAGGAGGTCACCAAGCAGATTGACGCTGGTTTCCTCGCAGTCTCTCAGTATCCCACTTGGGTGGCCAACATCGTCCCTGTTCCTAAGAAAAATGGCCAGATCCGTGTCTGTGTTGACTTCCGGGACTTGAACAAAGCAAGCCCCAAAGACGATTTTCCCTTGCCACACATCGATGTGCTGGTGGATAATACTGCAGGGCATGCTTTGCTCTCGTTCATGGACGGTTTCTCAGGCTACAATCAGATTCTCATGGCACCTGAAGACCGCGAGAAGACGACCTTCATCACTGAGTGGGGGACTTACTGCTATTTGGTTATGCCGTTTGGTTTGAAGAATGCTGGTCCGACTTATCAAAGAGCTGCCACGACTATTTTGCATGACATGATGCACAAAGAAGTTGAGGTCTATGTTGATGATATGATTGCCAAGTCAAAAACCCGGGAAGGGCATGTCCACGTGTTAAGGAAACTTTTCGAAAGGCTCCGCAAGTTCCGGATGCGTCTTAATCCTCAGAAGTGCACCTTCGGAGTCACAGCAGGCAAAATGCTGGGTTTCATGATCACTTCCCGTGGGATTGAGGTCGATCCGTCAAAAATCAAAGCAATACGCGAAATGAAGCCACCTGAGTCTGAAAAGGGGGTGCGGAGTTTTCTGGGGAAGGTTCAGTTCATCAGCAGATTCATCGCCAAGTTAACCTTAACTTGCGAGCCGATGTTTCGACTACTCAAGAAGAATACCCCGTTCGTATGGTCAGAAAGGTGCCAAGCAGCTTTCATCTCGATCCAGGACTATCTACAGAACCCGCCTGTTTTCATGCCGCCTATACCGGGAAAACCTCTCATTCTCTACTTATCTGTGAGTTCTACGTCCATGGGATGTTTGCTAGCTCAAGAAGGGGACAAGGGAATGGAGAAAGCTATTTACTACCTGAGCAAGAAGATGGTTGGAGCCGAGGAACGCTATACCGCCTTAGAGAAGACGTGATGGGCCCTTGTCTGGGCATCTAAGAAGTTAAGACACTACATGCTGGCTTACCCAGTGAAGCTGATTTCTAGAATGGATCCTCTCAAGTATCTGTTTGAGAAACCTGCGCTTACTGGTAAGTTAGCACGTTGGTTGCTTCTCTTAGCAGAGTTTGATCTCGAGTACGTTACAAGAAAGTCAGTAAAGGGACGCGCCATTGCAGAATTCTTAGCTGACCACCCTGTGGAGGGGCCTGAGGATTCAGATTTCGCATTCCCGGACGAGGAAGTGCTGACAGTCGTTGAGGATGTTTGGACTCTTTACTTCGATGGGGCAGCCAATCAGAAGGGGTTCGGAATCGGGGTTTTGCTAGTCACTCCTGACGGTTCTCATATTCCGCTTGCATTCAAGCTTAATTTCGATGTCACTAATAACCAAGCTAAATATGAAGCCTGTATTGTGGGAATGGAAGCTGCGCTCGCACTCGGTGTGGAGAAGCTTGAAGTCATCGGGGACTCAAATCTTGTTGTGTCTCAGGCCAATGTAGACTGGAAAGTACGCGAAGAGAAACTGAAGCCTTACCATCAGGACTTAGAGGGATTAATCCCTCGTTTCATTAAGGTGACTTTCACTCATGTTCCTCGGTTGAAGAACCATTTCGCTGATGCACTTGCTACCCTGGCCTCCATGGTCGAACTACCGTTAGGCGTCAAGCTCCGTCCTATCTTAATCGAGCAACGGGACCATCCCGCTTATCAATGTGTCAACGCCGTCGATGATGTGGATGATGGCCTGCCCTGGTACCATGACATATGGAACTTCATTGGGAGTGGTTTGTACCCACCTGATGCTTCTCAGAAGGACCAAACTGCGTTACGAAGGATTGCTGCTCATTACATCATCTGTGGAGGGAGGTTGTACAGGAGATCTCATTGTGGGATGCACAAACTCTGCGTCAACAGTGCTGAAGCTGTCAGAATTATGGAAGAAATCCACGAAGGGATTTGCGGTCCCCACATGAGCGGCGTCATGCTTGCTAGGAAGATTTTGCGTCAGGGCTACTTCTGGTCTACTATGGAATCTCAGTGTGTGGATTATGTGCGGCGATGTCACAAGTGCCAAATCCATGCTAATCTGATGCATGTTCCACCTTCTAACCTATTTGGCATGACTTCGCCTTGGCCTTTCTCTGTGTGGGGCATTGATATCATCGGCATGGTCAGACCTTCTGCTTCAAATGGTCACAGGTTTATCCTAGTAGCGATCGATTATTTCACTAAGTGGGTCGAAACTGAATCATACAAGACCTTAACTGCAGTCCAAGTCGCTCATTTCATCAGGAAGAATATCATCTATCGATATGGAGTTCCGCAGGCATTTGTCTCAGACAATGGGGTTCATTTCAAGGGTAGAGTTCTGGAGCTCTTTGAAGAATTCAAGATCCAGGTCCATCACTCGACTGTCTATCGCCCTCAGACAAATGGAGCAGTTGAAGCGGCAAACAAGAATATCGAGACCATCATCAAGAAATCTGCAGAGTCCGCCAGGGACTGGCACGAGCAGCTGCCTCTAGCTCTTTGGGGGTATCGAACGTCGATCCGAACATCAACAGGGGCAACCCCTTATTCCTTAGTTTACGGAATGGAAGCAGTTCTCCCTATAGAACTCGAGGTACTGTCTCTGAGAGTCGCGGTAGAATCGGAACTTTCGGAATCTGAATGGCTCAGTGGGAGATTCGCTGAACTCATGCTTTTTGATGAACGAAGGCTCCGGGCTTTGTATCATGTTCAAGGGTATCAACGGAGAATTGCCCGGGCATTTAACAAGAGGGTGAAGTCTAGAGACTTAATTGAAGGTGACATGGTCACGAAGGAGATTCGAGCGCCCGTTTTCGATCCCCGCGGCAAATTCCGACCTAAGCGTTCCGGACCTTACATCATTAAGACCATCCTTTCTGGGGGAGCAGCTCAGCTCATTGATCTTGATGGCAACGAGGTCAACACTCTGGTTAACCTGGATCAACTCAAGCGTTACTATCCCTGAGGGAAGCTCGTTGGACCGAAAACCACAAGGGTGGGCGGTTCCAAGCAAAAATTAGAGCAAGCCTGCTAGACCGAAAACCTGAGAAGGCGGTTTAGGCAAAAATAAATAGGCATCAATCAAACAGCTCGCTAGACCGAAAACCCGCACGGGCGGTTCTAGGCAAAAGTTAGAGCGTAAAAGGAGAGCTAAAACACCCGAGCGAACCTTTGCCTGAACTACGTTTTGACCTGATTCCTTGAAAAGGGATACGTAGGCAATCTCTCTGTGAGATTCGGTCATAATCAATCAACTTGATCCACGGTTCCCTATTACCAGAGTCTGGATCGATGTTCGCGGAATGCTGTGGTTCAACGCTTGAAACAAACGAGGAAAGCTCTCCAACTCTCACTTTTATTTAAGGGCAAATTTTCGCAGTAGTCCCTGTAGTTTTATGGTTGTCTCACTTTCGTCCCTCTAGTTTCAAAGTGCTCGAATTTCATCCCTGTAGTTTGTTTTACGTTCCAAATTGGTAAAATCGTTAACACCGTTAACGAAACTAACGGAAAAAAAAATAAGTGTTCCAATTTTCAATCCGTTTGAACCGGTGCGAAGATCTTATTTTTTTGATCATTTTATCCTAAATGGTCGTAATGAATTTTTGACTCTAAGGCCTTTCAATTAGTATCCTAAGAGAGCCCTGAAACTAAATAAGGAGTCTTCGGGTGCTCGTTGAAAGGCCTTAGAGCCAAAAATCCATTACGACCATTTAGGATAAAATGATCAAAAAAATAAGATCTTCGCACCGGTTCAAACGGATTGAAAATTGGAACACTTAATATTTTTTTCCGTTAGTTTCGTTAACGGTGTTAACGATATTACCAATTTGGAACGTAAAACAAACTACAGGGACGAAATTCAAGCACTTTGAAACTAGAGGGACGAAAGTGAGACAACCATAAAACTACAAGGACTACTACGAAAATTTGCCCTTTATTTAATTATAACTTCTATTACACAAGCTGAGCAGTCTTAAACAAACAGTTAAGCATAAAAAACAGAATAAAATGCTCGAGGCCTTAACAGGCTCACAGTTTATTCTAGATCATTCGAGTCTGTCGAAGAGTCAGTCGTTGTTTTGCCTGCTTGCAATCTCTCTTTTCAGCCATGCTCGATATCGGGGCATAAGCTCTGTGCTGAAATCTGGGTCAGCTCCTCCGAGTTGTCTCAGGCCCCAATTGTGCTCATATCCTCTCAGATTCTGGAAGGTAAAGGCAGGGACTTGAAAGTCCTCAATCCCAGCTCGGTGAAGCCCTTGGCTTATTCCCAACTGACGGAGAATACGGCCAGGAATGTAGAATGTGAAAGCGGTCAGCCCAGCTATCACCATTCTCTCAAAACCTGCAGAATTCAAGGCCATATCCGAGATGTTCAGGGCCTCATGCCTCCAAATGATCTCATTCGGTAACATTTCTCTCATGAATGTGTACCATTGATGCACAGTCATCTCCGGGTAAATCATGCCTCGCTGATGCATTCGGCCGGGCAGATGAGGCCAATTTGCTTCTGGCGCAGTGAGCAATCCCAACTTGTCGGACAACCAAAGCTGCAAGAGCGGAAAAACAAGTCAGAAGCCACATAAAGCTTGAGTGGAAAAACAAGTGAGAAACTCCGATATAGCCTTAGCCGAGAGACGAGGTAAAAGCAGAATGTGCGAAAAACAGAAAAAGGTGAGCTGAGTGAGAACTTACCTGCAACTGAAGTGGGCTATCGCCAAAAACATTTGTTTGACTCGTGGAAACCAAATCCAAACCCATGAGTGTTTCAGCCAAGACAAGCGGCACCACATTCTTTCGGGAACCCATCTGAGCGGCAATGCTCACCAGCATAGGGTTCACCTGCCCATTCGGAGATACCAGTAAATAAGCAGCCAGCACGCTGATTGTTAAGGCAAAGCGACGCCTAGCCTGCAAAGCCATATCCTCTACATCCCCTTCTGGCCCGTACCATTCCATTAGGCGCATGATGTTGATTTGTCCTCCGACTAGCAAACTTTCGGCTGCTCCCCTAGTAATGTCAAGGCTGGTTTGAAGGAGTTTTGGTATATTCTTCCGGTAAGGCGGCACGACGATCACACTTGAGGCAACACCTTGGAGGTACGCTTGGAATTCTTCCACAGTCGGGCACAACTTGTTGACCCCGAACCTAAACACATGGACCTCCGGATCCCAGAATTGCAGGGCCGCCATCAAGAGCTCAGGGCGAACCCTTACATCACGGAGAAAACGAAATGCGGCCAGCCCGTGAGATCGGAATGAGAGCCAATCTCCAGCAACAAAAGCAGTAAGCCATGGACTAATCAACACTGGAAGGTTGTTCGCCATCTTGATTTTTGTGGAAAATTACCAGGAGAATGCTTCTACTGAATGAAGCGCCAGTCTCTTTATAACCAGAATGCGTGAAGCACTTCCCCTTCTCAAAGCAAAAGTCTTTGCTGCACTGTCCTTTCTTCTGAGACCAAGGCATCTCTGCACCGCCCCATAAAAACTTCTGAGAAAAAGTGATGACAAGGCCTGACCATCCTGGAAATCTGAGATGGTCAAATAAAGGTGGCCTGGTGTGCCTAAACCATCGCGCGATGATGTCACTCCATCGCGCGACTGTCCAAGACCCCTCCATCGCGCGATTGACTCATTCCATCGCGCGACGGTTCAACCTGCAATTTGACAGATTACAGCAGCTACTGCCCAACCTTGGTCATTTTGGGTTCCGACGGTTACCTTGCAACTTTTATGATTCCAGCAAGTCATTATAAGCACATGTGACTGTATCCAAGCGCCGGATTCGAAAAATTGCGTTTAACGAAGATTTCGGACCCTTGGTGGCTCGTTTCAAGTTCAAAAGGCCATTCTAGGGAGTCAAAACTCGTTTCAAGGGATTTCCCCCCATTCTCTCATGCCGTACAGGTCATGATGACATAATGTGACTGTACGGAGGTGTCGGTTTCAGTCCGGGACATAATAGAGTCTTAGTTTATCATCTCGTGTCCCCTTTGTGTCCCTTAAGGTGTCTTTGGCTCTTTGGCGTTTTTGAACGTATTTTTCAAAGTCCACTTACTTTTGTGGGTCATTTTGTACATATATGACCTTACCTTAGTGTCAGTTTCATCCCAATTGAGATATCTTCAGTTTTGGCTTGCAAATGCCCAAAATTCCATTACATTGTTCATATCCTAGCTGTGTCCTAAGATATTTTCTCATTTTCTTTCGAGCTAAGTCCTATTTGTACGCGTCTCCGTGTCTGTGTACAGTCTTGGTACGTTATCAATGCAAGTACGGTATTAGTGGTAAGCATTTATCTACTTTAACCCATTGCAAAGGTAAAATAAGCTGAAAATGAAAATTTTATGGCTAACATTGTGATCTATCCACATCCAAATGAAGAAAACTACTGCATGTACGGCACTTCGGCCACCCAAAGCTATCATGTCAAGTTCGGGCACATTCGCCCATCAAGTCAAAAAGGCGCGCAGGCCTCCAAAACGTCTGTCAAAGTATCACCTAGGGCACTCTGGCCCTCCATCTATCTATGCGGGCACGCAGGCCCAAAAGCAAAAATAGAGTGCAAAAGTGGGAAAAGGCTCCTCAGCAGCCCTCAGTCATCCCCAAACCAGTCGCCCTCTCCGTCGTCATCCTCGTCGTCTCTCTCTGTGAGATCCACTCTGTAGCCTGGATCCTCAGCTGAGTCGTCAGACCCACTGCTGTCTGACGCCTCTTCTCCCTCTTCTTCCTCTTCTTCCTCCTCTTCGTCCTCCTCCTCGGAGACCTCAGGCAGGATCAGCCGCTTCTTGCGGATCGGCTCGTCTTGTGAAGGCCTCTGGCGCATCTTCAGCTGGTACCTCTCCTCGGCCTGTGCCACAGCTTTTCGGGCCGCCTCCTCTCTGCCAATGGGTGGCTGTGGGCCCCGTGCCTGTGGCCTGGTGCTAGGCGTGGGAGCAGGAGTCCTTGCAGCTAGTTTCTTCTGTGGAGGATCTCTTGCGCTCTTTCTCCTAGGAGCCGCCTGTCCCTGTGCCTGCATTATAAACATTGTATATGTTAGCATATGTTTGCATGTTTCATCTTTTAAACGCAGGTATGCTTAAGCAAAATCAAGAAGCAATCAAAGCAAAGGAATGTATCGAATGCAGGAATGTATCGCATACAGATATGTATCGAAAGCAGGCATCTATCACTCTCTAAAAGGATGTACCTGAGATCTCCGAGCTGTTGGCTGAGGGTAGCGCAAGTCCAATGGTAGGCCACTCGCCGCCCTTCTGATCACATTCTCCAACGCAAGCATGCGCCGGACAGCCTCATTCACCCACTCATTGGGTACATGCAAAAAGGATTCAAATATGAGCAATTGAATGGCAGTTCAAACTTTATCAGAATACAGTAATGAATGCAACAATATCTTACGGGCACAGTAACGGGCGCTGGCTCAACTCTGGCCGAGGTAAGGTGCAACTCAGCTGGATTGCCTTGAGAATCCACCACTGCTATTTGCCATGTCAACTCTGGAGGCCCGCCTTTCACTGGTCCACTCGGACCTCGCCTCGAGCGACTCTCACTGCTACCTGGCCTCCCTGAAACGGCCCTCCTCGCCTCAGCAGCCCCACGGGCCTGGCCCCGAACCTCTCTGAACTCTCGTACTCCCAGTGGCCCCGCCAAGCGCTCCCTCTGATAGACTGCATAGTCCATGTCAGGACGCAAGTGGCGTGTCAAGTCAGTATCAGGCCGTGTGAAGACCTCCAACTCAGCCAAGGTGTACTCTCCTGTGTGTGAGGCCCGTGGTGGAAGCGGTCCGGGCACCTGAAACCTCGCATAGCCAAGTGACTGGCGTGTCACTCGGTCACCCAAGTACCACTGCCAACCAAAAGCCGACTCCAGCAGCACTCTACTCGCCGTGACAGCCCTGCTACGAGCCAAGTACTCGGGCTCAGGCTCCGTCCCCCTCCAAGGATCCCACTCAACCTGTAAAAGCAAACAATGCAAGTATCGGTCAGCGACAGCATTGAAGCAATAAAAAGGGCATGCACTTTGATTATTTCTACAAAGTATAATATTATACCTGTGAGGGGCGAAGCTCGTCAAGGTATACCCGGAAGCCGTTCAGATCTCCTCTACCTCTCTTTTCCCCCATGTTCTTCTTGCTCCAGATGTGTGCGCGCGGGAGCATCCCCAAGTCCAGGCTCTTTGTCACTGGATGGCACATGTTCAACACCTCGTAAGCCCAGAGCTGCATGATTGTCAGCGGATTAAACTCAATAATGCATGCAAGGATGCTATTGAACAGATTATGCTGTCAAAATGAATGCAAGTGCGAATTATAAAGTGTGCAGAATCATACCTCCCAGATCCGCCAGTACCCAGCAGTGCTCACCTCTGTCCTCGATGAGTCCCCAAAGAAACCATAGGCCGCGCCTAGTGCTGCTCCACCCCAATCAAAACGCGAGGCCGTCCTCAAGTCCCTCAGCGCTGGCAAGTAGGACAAGTGAACCTTGCTACGCCTGTTTGGATACAGGGTAGCACAAAAAGGTACAGCAAGTACGCCCGGGCCATCTGCTCCGCCTCCTGCTCAGTTGTCACTTCCTTGTTGAGATACCGGGTGAATTGCCCGTACCTCGCCATCCCCTCCTCGATCTTGGGCACCTCGCCCAGAAACCACTCCAAGGCTGCCTCGTCTTTCTCAATGCCCGAGTCAAACGGAATGGGCTCTCCTCCAACTCTCAGACCTGTGATCGCCGCAAAGTCAGTGGGCGTCACCGTCATCTCCCCAACCGGTAGGTGAAAGGTATTTGTAATGTCCCACCACCTCTCTGCAAGCGCAACCAGGACAGCATGGTCATTCCTCGCCGGAGTGAGAGTCTGAATGAACTCTCCAAAGCCTGCCTCGTCTACCAATTGCCTCACACTCTCTGGCAAACCCTGATACAGTGCTAAGGAGCTGCATGCACCCCCAAAACCGCGGATATCTCTAGGCCGCGCCCTCTCCTGCATTAGATACAAACAACAAAAAGACATGTCAGCATACAAAGCTTTCATTTTCAAGTTCCAAGTAATCAATACAGCCTGCCTACAGATGGTTGGTTCAAGTTATTATATCTCATGCACGATGTTCAAACATGAAGTTATGGTATTGCAGCCTGCCTACAGATGGTTGGTTCAAGTTATTATATTTCATGCACGATGTTCAAACATGGAGTTATGGTATCGCTATTCAAGTTCTATCTCAAAGGTTTGCTGTTACTCTACAACTTTCAAGAACATTTGGGTGCATGCATTGTATTTGGATCTCATCTAATAAAGGAATGAGCATCTATCAGAAAGTTACCTCAGACCAGCTGCGCGAAATATGAGTATCAGGATCTCGCAAGACCAACTCAGGGTCATAATCCGCCTGTCGTGGCCGATATGCTGTGAAACCCAACGACACGAACAAATGTGGTACCGGTGCCCTGTATCCCTCTGCTGAAAACGGAGCTCGAGTCAAACTCTCTGCCTCCGACACTGCTGTCACCCTAGGACCCCCCACTTTGACGCTGGCTCTCTCCTCGGCCTCCACATCCCTCAAAAGCTCCTCCTCTGCAGCCCTCTCTCTCTCTCGGCTCTCGCCGCGGCCTCAGAAGCGGCAATCTCCCGCTCTCTCTCCTCCCGGGCCTCTAAAACGGCAGCCCCTATCTCGGGGTTATCCTCCAAAAGCCGCGCAAGCTGCGCGTCACTCAAGAGTTCCGCGACATCCTGCTTTGTAATCGGCCTGTGACCCGATGATGTCGCCGCTGGACGGAAAAGCACGTCCTCTTCTCTATACGCGAATGGAACCTCCGTGGCTCGCTCGCTCTCGGTCGCCACATCCTTGCCTTTCGCCGGATCTCTCGGCGGATGCTCACTCGGCTCGGCCCCACCACTAAGGACATCTCCACTGCCCGTGCCACCAGAACTGCCACCGGCCACTACAGAACCGCTCACGGCCGTGCTTGGGTCCATTTGCTCAACCTCAGAAGGCACTGCTCCGACCCCCTCCATCGCGCGACGATCTGACTCCGTCGCGCGATGCTCTCCTTCTCCTTCGACCGCTTGTGCATGGCCCTGTTCTCCATCGCCGCCGCCCGCCGCCTCTGCACCAACGTCTGGAACGGCCTCCGCTGATGACTGATCGCCCATTTCGACCACCATGGGTCCCCCCTTGTCCTCCGGACGATCAACAACTCCTCCTCCGCTGCCCCCGTCACCGTGGTTTGCCATGGATGAGTGAATGTGTTTGGGCTTCTCGGTTTTGGCAAGAAATCAAGAGGTTTGGTTGAGTTTTGAGAGAGTTTGAGAGGAAGAAGAGTTAGGGGAGTTTTGAAACTGCTGTGAGCGGTTTCAAAGACGTCCCCGTCGATTAGAAGGAAGCCAACAGTCGCGGGCCGGGTCTGGGCCCGTTTCAGATTCAGGCCCTAACAAAGAACCATCGCGCGATGGTATGGCTCTCTCGCGCGACGGTCCAACTGGGCCGTTGACCATATTTGACCTCTGGCTCGGCCCATCATCATATTTGTGGCCCACAAGTTTTTCTTAAAGCGCTTGCAAGTAATTTTGGATCTTTACAAGGTGTTCTGGATCAAAAGAGCTTTATATCCCCAGCAGTGGTCCGCCCACACAGATCAAATTTCCAATCAGCGACGATCTAACCGTCCAATTTCCGATCAGCGACGATCTAACCGTCCAATTTCCGATCAGCGACGATCTAACCGTCCAATTTCCGATCAGCGACGATCTAACCGTCCAATTTCCGATCAGCGACGATCTAACCGTCCAATTTCCGATCAGCGACGATCTAACCGTCCAATTTCCAATCAGCGACGATCTAACCGTCCAATTTCCAATCAGCGACGATCCAACCGTCCAATCCCTTGGTGCACGGTATTTGTACATACTGTCTTGCATTTTTCGATTAATTGGCCTTTGGGTGAGTCAGATGGGTGTCTAGAAATCTTTGACGTTACCCGTACCGACTAATGGTGCTCCCCGTGCCGTCAAAGAGGGACTACTGTAGACACCCCAATTTGATTCCCCCGGTCATTTTGTCTCTTTTCAATTTATTTCTTTTCAGTTTCTTGTTCCCCCGATGATGAATCAGGTCGAGAACAGCTTTGATTGAAATGGTTTGAGTTTGGTGTATGTGGAACCCTTCCCTCAACCCCAGAACCATTGAGCCCAGCTTTGACTATGGGTTTGACCTTCGCGCGATTTACTGAGACACTCGCGCGATGCTCTACTTGCCAGGTGGTGGTCAAAGTCAAACTTTGACCGATTGACCATCGCGGGGAAGTTAGAACCCTCGCGCGACGGTCCCACTCCATCGCGCGATGGTCGACACCTGTCGTATCCAGCTGGATTTCGTGATGATGAGGCGTCTGCAGGGCCATGTGACCCCGTTCCATCAACTGAACGGCGTTTGCTCGGCCATCCTTGCACCACCTAAACCCCCACTCTCCCATCAACTTAGCACCCCACTTCTCCACCAAGTGAGTGCTGCCAGCATTGTTGGCTGGCTGCATGGCCAAGTTCACCACCAAAGAGCTTCCTCTTTTCCTATAAAACCCCCCCTTTGTTCTCTTTCAAAGGGTTACCAAAAAAATCCCAAAGAAAAGAACAAGAGTCACAATCTTGATCTTCTCTCTCAATCAAAGCTACTATCACTTTCTCCTTTGTCTCTCTCAAACCATATTCAAATCATTCAAAGCAAAGGTATAATTTTCAGCCTTTACTGTCTTGATCCCTGAGGGGGGCTGACAGGGTCAGGACTGATAATCAATATCAGCTTCTGACCCCAAAGCCAGCAAATTTACAAGATGCTGCGGACAAGTAAACCCACGCGCGATGGACCCATACAATCGCGCGATGCTTCTAGCTCGTGTGATATGATTCTCGCGGGGATGGGTCTCTTGTCCTGATCCCATTTATATGATTCCATGTTCTCCTGCTTAATTATATTTGGTATATCTCACTGCCTTGCATGCTAAAATCAGTAGTTTAGTGTGGTTCGCCTTTCTTATTCATGTTGGAATGCCCCTGGGTAGCTTCTGAATATGTCTCAGAGCCCAGGCATGCAAAGCAATTCCTAGATGTCCAGTCAGAACAGTCGCGCGATGATGTGACTCCATCGCGCGATGGTTTGGTCATTTCCAGTGATTGCCCTTGCATGGGCAGCTAGGCCTTTGGTCTCTGTTTTTATCACCCTCACTGTTTAAGGGTTGTATGTTATTCCTATTCAGTCAGATTGTAATAATTATTTACTTCCAGCACATATGACCTGCTTGGTTTGACCTGGGTGTGCACTGGTCCTTCCAGAGCCCAGAAGGAGATAAGATTGAACCTGTAGGAGGGATGTTGACACTCGTGCGAGGGTATGGGTATGTCGCGCGATGGTGTGACTTGCATGTTCCCATTCTGTGCATGCAAGTTGGTCACTGTTTGTGATAAATTCATACCCTGCACTGTTTTGGCATCCAGAAATCAGTGTTCAGTATTATCTCATTTATTCCATCCATCCATGCTCTTTATCTCATCTTGCAAGTTGTTACAGCTTTAATCCCCATTAAACTGTTTCCCCGCCCTAATTGGCTAAAAACTGATTAATCAAACAGAATCGCAAACAAACATCTTTCGCAAATGCCTAAGTAGAGACCGATCTCCGGATTGGGCGAGAGGGGTGCCATAAAACCCTTCCCCTCTCGTAACCTGGCTCCCGAACCCAGATATGGTTATGACGGACTGGTTCCTTAATCTTTTCAAATCAAATAGCGCGGCAAGTGCTTCGAAATACGGTTCCTTGGGTGTCGGACCTTCAAACCCGAGTGGCGACTCTGTATTTTCGCGAGCGCTTATCACCCAGCTTAAAAGCGCTCACGCGAACCGGCAGCATCTCTCCTTTCTCAAAAGGGTGGGGAACGGAATCCCTTCCCTGGAGGAGAGAAAGATCGGGGCAATTCGCATTGCCCACACACATCAAGCTGGCATAAAAATGAGGTGATTAATAAGAAGATATGGGTATTATTGGCCTACCATCCTCAGAGACTGCATAGATTATGCAAAGGGATGTCAAGCTTGTCAAAAAGCAGGCCCACTCAAGCATTTTCCAGTCACAGATTTACAGTATGTGATAAAGCCATGGCCCTTTAGGGGATGGGCTATGGACATGATTTGGATGATTTATCATCCTTCATTGGAAAAGCATAAATTTATCCTAGTGGCTACTGATTATTTCACGAAATGGGTGGAAGCCGAAGCTTATCAGGAGGTCAAACAAACCCATGTCATCGATTTCATAAAAAGGGATCATTTATAGGTTTGGAAGCCCTCAAACGATAACAGTGGATAATGGTTCCATATTTGAAGGAAAGTTGGTAAAGAATTTGGCTAATAACCATGGAATTTCATTAATATATACCAGTACTTATTATGCTCAGTCGAATGGTCAAGCATAGTCAACTAACAAAATTATCAAAAAGGGGATCCAAAGAATGGTGGATCAGAACCCAGAGGTTTGGCATGATCTGTTACTTGATACGTTATAGGCATATAGGAATACAAAAAGGATTAGCACGGGTACCACTCCATTCGCATTAACTTATGGACATGATGCCGTGTTACCTATGGAGATCACTGTGAGATCTCAAAGAGTGGCATATCAAAATGATTTAGACACAGGGTCTTATCATCAAGCCATGCACATGGAATTGGAAGATATTGATGAAGCTAGAATAAAGGCCTTAAATCAAATTATGCTTCAGAAGGCAAGGGTCGCGAGGAGTTATAACAAAAGAGTTGTTCTTCGAAGCTTTGATGAATGGGATCTTGTGTGCAAAGTTATCCTCCCTATCAGAGATAGGAGAATTAGAACAGATGGATTAGGAAAATAGGAACCAACGTGGAATGGGCATTTTCAAATCCATAGAGTGTTGAAAGAAGGAGCATATCATTGAGAAACTTGAATGGTTATGTTCACCGAAGGAAAATAAATGGAAAATATCTGAAGGCCTATGTTCTTTCTATATGGGAATCTTTCCATAAAAGGTAGTTTGTGGAGGATGAGTCTTTTCGTTTATATAATCAATTCATCTATTAGCGGAGATTTATTGTTCATTCGGAAGTATACCCAAATGCTGAAGTTGGACTTGAGTTGTCTCTTTGTCTTAAGCTCGATTACATGATGATGTGGTTTTGACTGGTTTGGTGTTTAAGGACTTTACTTTGGAGTTCTTTAATACAATTATCATCCAACCAAGTTACCATGCTAGCGTTCGAAGCCACAAAAAATCGAGATGAGCCAAGCAAAACTTCATTTCATTTATATATATATATATAAAATAGACCCAAGTGAGTCTGAACAAAAAAAGGATCTACTAAGATCTTCACAAAAAAATGGACACTCTGGCCCAGAAACAAAAATGAACATCATTGCTGATCCTCACAGTCCCAAAGGAGAATTTTTAAGAAGATCTTCCCTCCGGGGGACTTTTTGCTTCATGAGCCGAGAGGACGGTTGAAAGATCATCCCAGGTCCTAGCCAAGCAGAGGCGTGAAGCTGTTTCCACGCACAATAACTGGCTTCGAAGCTGAGTGATCTCACTTTGAAGGGCCTGGAACTCGGTGTGGACGTCCCTCTTCAGCTCTGCAATCATGTTGGCCATGGTGGCCAACTCGCTCATGAGATCAGTAGGAGGAACTGGGTGGTCCTCAGCCATGTTTGTTTAGTGGGAATAGGATACAACAAATATTGACGTCTATGTGTATTTATAACCCAAAGGCGTATGAGAGATCCGCTTCAGTTATTACAATCATTAATTGAAGGAAGGCGCATGAGGCCTGGAAGGTGAAGGGTCTGAGAGCGTTAGACACCACGCGTCATGATTAAATAATCGTTTGTAACTTACGATGAGATGGCTAAGAAGCCGCTGGAATTAAATGAGTTAGATGAAGCAATTAAAACCACATTTGGTTAGTTTTTGAAGTGTCAATACACTTCGAAACATTGTTAAGGACTTCGAGGTAACAAATGAACGTGAAGTGATGGCTAGTAGGAGCACAGTAACCAAAGAATATCTGTATGGAAAATTTCTGTTTTTCTATATTTGTGGGTCTCTTCATGTTTATCATATCCTCATTAACAAAGCTAGAATAGCAAGAAATGGTTAAAGCACCAGTTTATTGGTCAAAACCACTAGAACAATATGGATACATAAATGAATATATTCTTATTCATCACATTCATAGAAAAGGTTACAATCAAGATAAAAGGACAAAAACCTATCTAAGGCCTAAGAGTATCACGGAGAAGGATCTCTCAGAGATCGAACAACCGAGATACAAAGACTTGAGCCAAGCTTCATTGGGACTTGAGCTAAGCTCCATTGGTAGGTAGATAGGCTTCGAAGACCACTCTCGTTGGATTCTTTGGTCTTCGAAGCGACAGCCCAGCATAGACACATCATGAGAGCTGATGTGTCTATACCTAGGGGCTTTAGGGTTTAAGGGAAACATCATGAGAGCCGATGTGGCTATGTTTTAGGCTTCTCTTCAAGGACTTTGGAAGAAGCTTCATGACATGTGATCCTTATTACGAAAACCACCAAACCTTACTTGAAAATGGGACTAGGTATTGCTGATAGAAAGGAAAGCTAAGGAAGAAGATGGGTTGTAAGTTTTCTTTCCTCAAAGACCCCTATTTATACCAATAAATTTGGGGGAAGTTATTTATGACTCTCTAAGAGAAGGTAGTTGAGGCGTCAAAACATCAAATCTTTTAAAGGAGAAACAGTGCTCAAATTAAATACAGCCATATCTACCCAGAGTCGAGTACAATAATAGAAGAATAAAGTACAAACTGTTTAAAATTACAAAAAAGGACTTATTACATCACAAATGATGGACAATAAGTTTCGAAGGGAATTGAAATTGACATCCAAAAGGGAGGTGTGAGCAGCCTTGCTCTTTTGTTCCTCTCGAAGGGAAGGAATAAGTTGAGGAAGCATGGACTGATCCCTTAAGGCTTCGCCTTCAAGCTCTGGGAAACCAATCGAGACCTCGGCAATCTCATTTCTGACCTTCTCCATCTCTTCTTGTAACCATTTCATCCTCGTGTTGGGTTCTGCAAGTTTGTTCTTTCTAACTTGATAAAGAGAGAGATGAGAGGCAGTTTGAAGTGCTCTGGATTCCAGCTGTTTAACCCTCTGAACAGTCGTGCCAATGCTCTCAGACAAGAATTAGTTAACACTAATCAATTCATCAAATTGTTTGAGATGTTCTTAGAGAGTGGAACTGACGGAAGGGGGAAGCCTTTGAGACAGAATTGAGGCCTGATAGCACACCTCGAAATGATAGGTCAGGTTATGTTCAAACAGAGTTGAAAGTCCTAAATAATTTAAAGCCCTTAGATGGCTTTTTAACGTCTGAATTTCTTCCTCTGAAAGAACATGTTTGATTTTGAACGAGGGTGAGTCTGGAAGCAAGGATGGGCTCAAAAGCTACTCAAGGCTCTCCAAGGGATTGGAAGAAATCAGAGGAGTGGGTTCAGCAATTTGATCACAAAATTTTTCCAATTGGTTTTTGAAGAAAGATATTTCAAAAACCACTATAGACAGATTATTGGGGACGGATGAGGGTTCACCAGGCTCAGACAACTGATTGGTGTCAGGACCATTTCCAAAACTTTTGGTAAGGTGGGCTGTCGAAGCAAAAATGGAGTCAGTCAGCAAAGACTCCTGCTCTAAAACTGGTAAAGGAATGGTAGGGGGTCTCTCTTCAAAATTCGAAGTGGCTCCATGACCTTCGAACAAGCTAAATTGGACACTACTTTAGCAAAAGCTGGTAACTCTATGGAAAGGGGAAATTCCTGTACCAAGTTAATTAGAAGTTAGAATCAAAAGATAAAAGAGATATGAAGCAACATGAAGGTTTCACACATTACCTGAAGAGGAATAGGTGAGATGGGCTCAGTGAAGAGTGACAGCAGAGTTTGCATATCAAAATTCCTAATACCAATATCTTTCTGTAGAGAAAGAGATTGAATAGGTGATGCCTATGAGAAGAGTAGGCAAATTAGGATGTATTTATTCAAACGTTGGAGAAATATGAGAGTAATCTAAAGATACCTTGTAGGGGTCATTTTTCAAAATTTGTTGGACAGAGAAAGTTTCTGCCACTTGAAAGCAAGGAGTGATGGATAAATCCAGTGCCTCAGCAGGGGAAACCATTTGAGCCTACAAGGAAATCAGCAGTGAGTCACAAGCATATGAGACACATAAATATGTGTGTAATCAGAGTGTGCATGACCTACCTCATCAGGAAAGGAATGCTCCCTCGGGGTTTGTGATTTTTTGGGTTGAACTTCTTTTCTCTCATAGAAAAGAGTCCCTTTGGCAGTTGCTCTTGTTTTACCTGGTCAAACTCATAACTCAGGATTGCAAATGAATTCTTTAGGAAGGCATTTTTATCATAAATAAAAAAGCAAATTACCCCTAGGGACTAAGGTCTCCGTGTCAGTTTCAGTATCCTCATCACTAGAAGAAACTTAAGAGCCACGCCTTCTAGTGATTTTGGCTTTCTTGGAAGCTGAAAGAGAAGATGAAGAAGTAACTCAAATGAACAATGAAAGAAGAGATAAAAGACAATTAGGGAAAAAAGGAAAACAAATCTGGGAGTTCAGCTGAAGGCTCAAGGTAGTGTTTGGTTGGGATCACTTCTTTTGGTTGAGGAACGGTTTTACTCCTCTTCGAAGCACTTTCCAAAGGAGAGGTAGCACCTGCAGTTTTATTTACAATTAGATTCGGTTTCAAAAGGAGAAGCAACATTCAGAGATGAATACCTCTTTTTTGTGAAACCCTCAAAGATTGTCTTCTCGGAGGGGAAGGAGGGATAATCATTGCTATGGGAGAGGCTTCGACGGGGGTCATTTTTTGTTCAACCTCGCCTTCAGAAGTGTCTTCAATGCCTTCAGCTATGCCAAACCCATTATCTGAGGAAAAGGAGGACGAGTCGTTCTGTCTCTTATGTCCAAACTCAGATTTCTCGAAACCAATGTGTTCAAGGAATTTTTTGAAAGGAGTGCATCCGAGGAGGAAGGAGCAATTGGTGTGCCACCAATTGTCGAATGCAGGAGTGGTACGCACTTCAGGTTCCCTAAACTCTTGGGTAAAGGTTTTCCTTAGTGAATGTCTGGATTGGGCGAACCACGTTTGAAAGTGCTCGATTGAAATGCATGAACGTTCAGACATGGAAATATTGGCAGAACCACAAAATGGGATAGGTATGCCCTGAACAAAATCGAGCTGGCTAGCAAATTAGGCAGGGCAATATACTTCTGCATGTGCCGAGGATTTTGAAGGATTCGATGAGGATATGAAAATCTCTCTACTTGTAAGTATGTTGCTCCATGCTTGGAGGGCTCGAGAGGATTTTCCTTGTCTGTCTGTCAAAATTTCAATGAGCCATGATGGCCCAATTGGAGTTAGGAAAGGATTTGGCCATTCTCTATCTGAAGCAAAGCCAGAGAAGAAGCAAAGATAGTATGCCAATGTGGGAGCTACACTAGCCACTGGTTGAATGTAGTTGTCACCATGGACATTGGGCGTTTCAAGGGCGCCAGCAGGTGACATAGGTGCTTTGAAAGGGCCTAGCCCAGGGAAGTAGGCATGGAGCCACAGTTGAATGAACCATTGGGGTCCTCCTTGGGAGTGGTTCAAACCCTTCTGGTGGAAATCAGAACCAACTTTGTATACGTGACCAAGAAAGTAAGAAGCAAAGTCGAACTCTTCACCTCTGGACAGTGCCAATGCTAATGGTATGAACTCACTCATTACCTGTTTCCCAGAATGGCAAAGAATGTGTTTGTAGAGAGTGTAGAGTATATAGGCAAAGAACTCTATGTCAGACACCTCTCCTGATAATTTCTTTTCCCTAGTATAAAAGTAGGAAAATGCTCCGTTTGTAGCATTTAAACGAGTAAAACCCTCAGGAGGAGTATATTCCTTGGTGGGGTCGAATTGAGGGCCATATGGAATAAGCCCCAGCATTTGAGTAGCGTCCAAAACTGTGGGTGCCATCATGCCACAGTTGAACCTAAAGAAATTAAACGAAGGGTCCCAAAAGGCCAGCGCAGCCTGAATCAAGGGAGGATTTTGGGGTATTCCCCTTCGAAGGAGAGTAATGATGTTCTTTAAGCCCACCTTTTCTAAGTCGATCGATTTCTCGGCCAACATCCGAGTGGTCCATATTTTCCAGTCCTTGTGTAGAGTAGGCCAGCAGGGGAAAGATTTCCTTGGGAAATTTTGCCAATCGAGGGCTGAACAGGCTCGAATGTCAGCGTTTCCCAATCAAGGGTAATAAAGAGAGAGGGAGGCAGGCATTTCCCCTACGAATTGAGGACCCAAAATGAAAGTACCTTTTTCTCTAGGGTTTGGAATGAAAACTCTGGTGTCAAGATAGGAATCTTCACTCGATCCTTGGGATTTTCCTGACACGAACCGCCTCAATGCTAGAGAAGGAGCAGGGTGTTCCGTGGTTGGTTTGCTGGAAGAGGCCATGGATTTGAGTCTAAGTTCAGCATTTTCAGAAGGAGAGAAGAGAGGCTTCAGTTCTTGAAGAGATTTGAGTGCGTGGAGCGTAAGGGGTGATTTTGAATCATTTCTGCTTTTATACCTCCATAGGTGGGCCAGGCCCTTAATAAGCCCACATTTTAAGGTCCGCTGGAGTGTTTCGTCAACTCTAGGGGGGATTGTGACTGGAGATGCACTTTAATACAAAAGTAAGAAATGGTTTCAAGACAAGTACACATTGTTGCAAAGGGAAATTTCATTAAACAAACTACTAAGTTATAGAAATGAAATTTGCAAAAAAAAAAAAAAAAAAAAAAAAGGGGCAAAACAAAAGGAAATGCTAGTTCCTACTGACAAGGGAAAATAAGGGCAAATTAGGCATTCGAAGGGCCTGGATGCTGAGAGATGGCTCTCTTATTTTCGAAGTAGTGAGGAAAAGACCAAGTGACAAGGCTGTGAAACTTGTTCCAGGCAAATTGGAGAAATTTCAGCTCCATTTTCCTCATGTCTTCTTTAACATCTGACTCTGGCTTTTTCTCCAAAAGGGGCCTGAAGCGGAGCACCAAAGCTTTGGCTTTCCTTTGGAGTCGAGCTTCCCTTGTTGGGCGCTTCATCTGTTTCCTCTTGAAGCACCTTCGAAGCTTCTTGTCAGCATGGCCAGGCATTACTTCGAAGGACTCTGCTTTGAAGTTTTGGATTTGGTCATTTAGCTTCTCGATCAGCAAGAGCATAATCTTGAAGGTTTTGATCAAAGCAATACGCTGCAGCATTGGCTTCGAGCCATGACCTGATCACTGGCAGAAAATCCAGAAAGCAATGGATTTGGTAAGAGACCGTGGAAGGAATGGTGCATAGCACAAGTGTCTCACAAGCCCATTTAAAGTTGATTAATGGAACTTGGTTTTCCAAGATAGAAATATCCAGGAAAGAGAAGGTTGCAAGAAGTTGTATGGCCTTGCTCTTGTCGGTAGGAAAGATAGAGTAACCATATTGCCATTGGAAGTGAGGGGTGTTAACGACAAGGTTGGTCACCTCATCAAACCAGTCAGGTTCTTCTGAGAAGGGAGCTAGTTTATTGGTCTCTTCGAAGTCAGCTGGATAGTGTGGGGTTTGCACCTCTGTGAGCCAGAGAGATTTTTTAGTTTGGGCCAGGCGTTTGAAGTCACAATAAGGGGCAGGTCCAAGGTAGTTTTCCTCTTGTTTCAGGAAAGGAGAAAATTTGATAGAAGAGTAAATGGACTCAAGCATGCCCATATGAACGGTGTCATTACCAGTCAAGGGCAGGAATTGACTCGCAAACAAAGTTCGAAAGTGATGAAATTTGTTGGGCAAAGGGTCAGGCTGATCAAACTTGACCAGGATGGTACCAGTGTTGGTGTTGGCAGGGTTTTCCTCCCATGTACCCCAATTGAACCCATCGAATGAATTCGAATGGGTCAGAAAGGAGTCCCAACCCGTAGGAGACGGGTTAGGAGTGGAGTATGTTCGGTCAGAAAGAATTTTTCCCGCCAACATTCGAGGAGAATTTGGAGGAGAGGTTTGAAGTGAGTGGGATTGATGATCGAGGTTTTCTAGGACTAGATTGATTTCTGGAAGAGAGTCCATGGTTGAAAGGTTGCTTAGTAGAGAAAGCTTAATTTCGAAGGGGTTAGTGATGTGATTCATTAAAAACCCTAACATTGATTGCCATTTATAGGAAAATAATTGCAGCTATCTTTGGGAAGCTCAATAGTCGTGCATGAAACAAATCTCTCTCATGCCCCATGCATCCGTATTTGAGGGGACATGGGCAGAGTACGTGTGCCATTAACACTTATTTATCTTAAATAAGATGTTAATGTGGGGGGTGTGTTTACATCCTAAAATATGCCACCCAATGAGAAAAATACACGTGGCACCAAGTAACGTGGTGACCAATCAGAACATGTCTCAATTGGACCCGGGATGCAGAGGATTACGAGGTTTAATGATGACGTTATTTTAGTACTAAACGGTATCGTTTTTATTGGAACCGACGATGTTTGTTATCAAATAAGGATAATTTTTAAAGTGCTTGAGTTCAACCATTGATTAATCCTTGGGATCATCGAACGGTGCCACTGCTGCCTTGATTGGTAACGGAAGTTAAACGCGATTGCAGGGAATCATTTGGGTCAATCGTGTGACACTAAGCCACGCTGCATGAAGGCAGGAGTATCATGATCCATGAAGAAGCCACGAACACTATTATCAAGCATGAAGAGAGAGAAAAGCCACGAACACCAATATCGAGGTAACCGTTCGAAGGCCCTTCTTAACCGTTTTGAGGGGGAAATGGGCAGTTCGAGCAAAACGTGGGCATCTACCGAAGACGTGGAAATAGAAGATCGAAGGCATGTCCATCGTCTATAAATAGAAGAGTAAAGCAAAGAGAGAAACCCCCGACAAAAATTCATATCATCTGACAACTCATACAAAATGATTGTTTAGAAATTTATCGTAGATTAGTATTTAGATTAGTTTAGAATAAGATCTTTTTGTAAGTTAAAAGCTTATTTGCATGTAAGATTACTTTCGATTAAATTCAAGTTCTCTTATTTCTTTTAAGTTTTTTCTTACCAAAGAATAGTCGTTTATAAGTCCACTTTTGATTGAATTCAGTGTGCTTATATTTCTGTATTATTCTTGATAGAATCTTTTAAGAGTGTTTGCATACAAACTTACCTTTGATTAAATTCAGGTTTGTTTGTGTTCAATCATCTTTTCTGATTCGAAGCGCGTCAATCTTTTATTTGGTTGAAACCTTAAGGAAAAATCCTCTTAATTGAGGTAATCGAACGGATAACACAGTTGCCTGATTTAAATTAGTTGTTTCAAATCAATTTGAAAAGAATAATTTCTTTTTTTTGAAATTAGTTCTTTTCTGGCACGCCCGCACACAATCATTTGCTATTTGATTGAGCTAATTCTTTTCCATCAGCGTATCCATTCGAAGGGTCTGCTAATTCGTGATTTTTTGGAGTTCGTCACAGAGCGGCCTTTAAATCCTCTTCATCTCAGTACTCGGAGTGGTTGACGATGGTTCGAACTATTGACAAAATGTTGGGGTCTTCAGGGCCGGCCCTGGTTTTTTGGAGGCTTAAAGCAAATTTTAAAATGAGGCCCTAATTCTTCTAGAAAAAAATTCAACATAGGTGGCTAATATAAGGTAGAAAAATATTAAAAATTGTATTTTAGCTTCATAATTTAACTAAAATAAACTTCTAAAAAATTTACACCATTATAAATATATGAATCAAATATGACAAAATAGCACACATATACTACGTTTTCTCTGATGAATATTTTGAACATTATTTTATCAAAGTTTGTTGAGTGAAAATAAAAGATGTTGGTTTATTGTAGTCAATTGGGTTTAATTTGTGAATTTGCCATTAGAAGTTAAAACTAAAATTAAAATTAAAAAAACTTATCAAAATATTCTTGAGTTAACATCTACAATCACTAAAGCATAATTAATTTATTATACTAGAGGTACAATCACTAAAGCATAAGGAATTGCTACAAGAGGGGCAAAAGTCATGTATTACTCCATATCTACACCTAGATCCAATAAAAAAATTAGGAAAAAAAATAGTTAGTGCAAAACACCAAAACGTCCTGCTTGGTATCAAACCAGGGACGCTCAAGTGCTTATGCTTGGAGCCTTGGACCATTGAGGCCTGAAGCCAACATGTGCTAGAATGCGGAAACTTTAGTATATATTATATAATTTTGTTATGGAAAATGAGGTCCCATTTTTGCATAAAATCCGGAGGCCTAAAGCAGCCGCACCTCCGGCTTCACCTCAGGGCCGGCCCTAGGGGTCTTATTGACCTTGCTCGGGATTTGTGGGCCTTGACTGTATCATTGCCGATGGCGGTGGAAAAGAATGACACGATGATGATAAAGTAAAACAGGGATGCAAAAAGATACTAAAAAGGAAATCTAGAAACAGACGAAAGAGAAAAAGTGAGCATTCATCAATACTGGATCACGGATGTTGTTGGATGTCAAGTTGCCAAAATAGTCGTGGCATTGTTGTACTGATAGAAACGTGAAAAATAGGTGAATTAGTAGCAAGAGAAGTGGAGAACAAGAGGGAAGACATAGGGGTAATTTCAATAAACAATAAATTTTTTATATCGTCGGTGTAAATATTTGTTTCCTCCAAATCAATTATATTGCGCCACGTTGAAAAACATTGGTCTCAATCAATAAAACATGACAACGTAACGCAATATAATTGATTTGAAGAAAACAAATATTTACACCAGCGGTGTAAAAAATTTAATCTCATTTCAATATTTTAGCAAGTAAGGTCTGTGAAATCATTGTGTTCTGTTAACTTTTTAACGAAAAGAAAACGAAAGGGGGTATTTTTACATTGTCAGGCAAAGTAAGAGAGGACAATGCATTTCAGAAATCTCTTGTCAAAAAATTCAGGGAAGGTCACTGAAATTTACACAAAAAACTAGGGGCGACTATTTGCAACCATTTATTTTCTCTGTTAGCCCACTTCCTTCATTTACTCCATATAACCTATTAATTTTCCTTTATTTTCTCCATATCATCCATTAATTTTTCCAAATCTTCCTATTATACCCCTCTCCTCCCAAAACACTATTTATCTCCATAGCCACCACCACCACTGCCCCACCACCGCCACTCCCTTCCCTCCTCTCTTCAAGGTTACTCTCTTTCTCTCTCAAAACGAAACCCACTTGGGAGTCGATCGAGCATTGTGTTTTTTTTTTTACGCAAAATTTTTAATTTTTTGAACCAGATTTTGGGCGTTTCAGGTCAAAAAAAATGTAATGTTTTCAGCATTTGATTACCGTAATATTTAAATAATTTTGACAGTTAGTTACCGAAATATTTATATATTTTCGGCAGTCAATTACCGAAATGTGATATATATATATATATACACACAAGACTTTTCTAATATTCAGTAATATAATATTATCAAATAAATTTTTGGTAACCTAATACCGAAGTATATACCAGAATTCAATAGTTAATTACCAAATTATATATATAAATATATATATTCAATAGTTAGTTACCGAAATATATATGTTTTCGACCGTTAGTTATCGGAATTGTTTTCAAAATGGTTGCAGTGTGGTGATTCAATGGCGACTGTGTTGAGAGAGAGAGAGAGGAGTGGCGGTGGTGCGGCAGTGTTCTTGATCGAGTGGTGGTGGCTATGGCGGACCATATGTTCTTGATCGAGTGAGGGAAGAGAGGAAGAAGAAGATGATGGGTTGTGTCTAAAAAGTGAGAAGGACAAGTAGGACATTTTGCATTGAGGGTTCATGTTGTAATTATTTGAAAAATTTTAATGGGCTAATGGAGAAAATAAGGGGTTGCGAATAGTCACCGCCAAAAACTATTCATGATCACGACTTGGGAAAAAATGAAAAAAATAAACTAGGGAAAACAAACTGAAATGGTCCCTATAGTTTAGTATTTGTGTTAATTTCGTCCATGCAGTTTGAATTGGCTCGATTTATATTTTGTAGTTTCTATTTTATTCTAACTTGGTCCAATTACTAACTGTCGTTAGCCTCTATTAACCCTAGACACAAATGGGTCACTTTTCTAGTGAATTACCGAACCTTTTTTTCTCTAACTTGCAGACCTAAAGCCTTTACTTAAAAAGCAAAACGGAGTCACTTTTTTTCTAAAAACCGGGTTCTCTGGCCCGTGTAATTTTTCTAAACTACTTAAATTATTCTTTCGATATTCAAGAGGTGACCAGGCACACCTAACTCCATGCTCGGTGGGGACTCTAAGTTTTTTTTCTAAACCCCTTTTGTGGCCCAAACTATTGTTGGACTTGATTCTCCTTTACCTGGAGATATGTAGGCAACTTGATGGAAACTCAGTCCCTTTTTAAAATAAAACTCACTTCATTTTCTAAAATTCAAACAATTTTCAAAAATATCAGAACCCCTTTTATAGAACACAAAACTCCTCATTTTTCCTTTCTTTTCAAGAACAATGCCGCAATCCATAGGAATCAGATCACTTATTCAGGCCCTAAAATCTCACTCCTGCCCCCCGAAGGCGAACGAGACATGTTTCAGTCGAAGGTAAAATCCCGGGCGTGACAAATGGAGAATGGAAGCCGTGAAAAAAAATAGAGAAGAGAACAATGAGACTATGTGTTTTGGTTCAGAGGTATATTTGGGTAAGAGGAGAATGACAGATTACGGTTTTAATTCTAGAAAAGGGGCCCATTCATGTCTAGGTTAACGGAGTCTAACGGTAGTTAATAATTGGCCCAAGTTGAAACAAAATGAAAACTATAGAGTGTAAATCGCGCCAATTCAAAGTGCAGGGACCAACTTGACACAAATACTAAACTATAAGGATCATTTCAATTTTTTTCCCAAAAAACTATCATCATGAAGTAGATATTGTCGAGCACTGTATCGAAACACCACTGAGCCACTAGATCCCACTCAATTGTCGTATATTCAACTTTGTCTGCGGCTATTTTACTCCATACTAGTATAGGAGCACATGCGATGCACGTGGGAGGCACATGTGACAGAAAGCAATTGCAACTTATCATGTCTAAAAATTTGATCTATCTTTCCACAAAACAACATCAAAATGGCATTGTCAGAACGAAAATGACTCAGAACGAAAATAACTCACGTACCAAAATATTTAAAAGGCTAACTTAAGAAGAATACGTTTTATTGCCGACCATATCTTAAGCAGAACCAAGATATATATGGTCCAAGTACATATTTGAAATTATCATTGGGCCCCCCACTTTTTACATCCATGGAGTCCATACACCTAGATTCGATGACAGAACTCTTCTAATTTTTGGGTCCAAACAACAAAATGCAGTCGCATTGCAATTTTGCAATTTCCACTCCAATTATTTTCTCCGTGCAATTCTTCCGCACGTGAAGATCTCCAAAAAAATTTCCTTCAAAAAACAAGCATCTCATTAAGAAATAAACTATCTACTACTCAACCATGTGTTTTACATGTTTTTTACATTACAGCATATGACAAATTGAAAGTATTCTACCAAAAGGCAAGAAATACAATCTCTAAAAATATGCTACGGAAACATGGAATGTGATATGTAGGCTCATAGCACCATTAAAGCCTTCAACAAAACACAATGGGTCTTGGGTGTCTTGCGCGCCATGCAAGAACTCTTGTTAAGATGCTCTTCGCTCAACATGACAACATATACGGGCGATCAGTTGAATGGGTTTCAAGTCGTGTCATATAATGAAGTAGACATAAGGCTTGATCAACCAACATCCAATTTAACTGGTGTTGTCGACCATATCTACATATGTCCAACTCAAGAATCTCTATTGGCATTACTAATCTTTTTCTTTATTTTCTCAGCCTCCTTGGCATTCTTCATTCGTTTTTGAAGGAGGATATATGAATGCATGAGATAAAAGAGACATGGTTATCAAATACAAACCGTAAAGATCGATACATGCTATTCCCTCGTAACATGGTCTATAAGATACAGTACTTTTATTCATTTTTATTAGGAGTTCATGACTTTTGGTAAGGTTTTCTAATCCATTCATTTGGTAAGTATAACGTAGGGATAAAATTTACTACTAAAATTTAACGTAGGGATACAAAATTATGTAGGTCCTAAGAATGACCTAAAACAAGAATAGGTTGCCGAAAAGCGTACATATATAGTCCCTTGTATCAATACTCCAGAAAGCATTCTAGAGTCCTAGACAATAGATCGCAAAAGCCGGGATTGCAGGATATAAAATGTGTAACCTGAAGCATTGCAATGAGTTGAATACAAGAACTGCAAGAATTGTGTACTAATACTCAATAAGATGTGGAGGTGACACATGAGATCAGGCCTAAAGCGTAAGTCTCTCCTATCTTTTGAGAGATTATTCATTGACATGGGCCCTTCCCTTGTACATCGCAGTGTGAGGTCTATATACTTAGTCATGGATCTCACATCAATAAGTGATGGTGAAGGAGCGTGGGGCACCACGTGGGTTGGCTGGGGGCATTGAATAATTTTTCCCTATCAGTTAGCCCTTTGCTAAATTCAAAAGGACAAGTATGTCTTCACGTGGATTTTCTATAGGAGATCTAGGGCATACAGAACGATTTGGAGATGAAGGAAAACTATTCTTTTAATGACAATACGCCAAATCAGTGGAAAAATGGTTTCGAAGAATACAAAACCCAAAGACAACTTACACCACTTTTGAAAAATTACAGATTTCAGAAAAGGCTTTGTACCTTGTATGTGTGAAATTGGCTTCTGTCACACCTCTCTACTTCACAATGCACTGACAAAGTTTAGAAATAAAACAATGTGCTTGATATACGAAGTATGACCTGTATTCGAGAAGAGAACTCATAGTCCCTATGGTCCCGAGTAATAACTCCATCTCTAAATGTTACCCTCACCAATTTCTGAACCTCTATCTTCAGACATTCATCATCTATCGAGGCAAACTGTTTCAGGAAACTAAAACATTAGTGTCTGAACTAATTATTTGTTGGATTTCATCCGATGACGATGCGTCCATAACAGCCCGTAAAAGAATGTATTTGAGAGAGCATTCCATCATTCATGTTACCAGAATTGCATGATGATTAATGTCTGCCCTTAATTTGAAGAAATTAAATCATTACGTATGAAGCTAGGAAGAATCCAATGATTGAGAGAGTGGGAGAGAGGAGATGGGGGTGCGGCAGGGGGCTTTCCTTTTTCCTTGTTATTAGCAACGTTTGCCTAGGAGCATATCGGTTTAGATGTCATCGTGCCGATTAGATACAAAAAGATGCATCGTTTCTAGTTGCCAGGGAAAAGCCTCCATGCTCCATTTGGAAATGATAATGTGTTGGGAAAGATGGACTTCCCGCAGTTGTTGTCCTATAAATGGCATATTCACAAATAGAGGGTAAGGCATTTGTGGAAAGTATATACTATTAAGGTGTTTCAATCAATTAACTTGTTCTAAAGTACTAACCGATCGTTTCGGAATCCAATAGGTTGTCCTCCAGAGGGAAATGTGGTGATGGATTTTGTGTTTGCCCATCTGAGAGTTCACAGCCATGATTTGTGTTCGGATAAGTATAATGTGCATTGCGTTTCCTCTTCCTATTTTGCATTGTCTTCTGAATATATTCTGCTCTGTGTTGGTGTAAACCTAGCATATCTCTTCCTTTGACGAATGTAGCGCCGCCTGATTTCATCTTGGCCAAGGCAATCCAAACCTTGTGTCTCTTCCATCTTCTTTATTAATTAACAAAGAACAGGAATGGAAAAAATCAAACGCCATGCCATGATCTATGGAGTACTAAATGACAAGGGATGATATGTTGTTTTTTCTAAAATTAATTGGAAAGGAAAACTCATACCGCAGCATCTCCATAGCGTAAAGCTTAACTCATAGTCGGTAATGTTTTCGCAGTGGTTCGGGCAAAGGTAGAAATTCGAAACAAACTTATTTTTTTGTATCTTTGACTTAATTTTCTCACTTTTGAGTTAGAAGTTTTCGACATATAATCAGCCGTATGTGATAGAAATTCAATGGACAGTGTCTTAAATATGTAATGCAGAGTAGTTTATTTTTATGGGATTTGTAGTCTTCTAAAGACCCGCTTTGTTTTCAACTATTTCTTCCCTTTTTGCTGTTTTAAGGAATGATTGGAGGGGAAGTTGCTATTCACAAACAGGTCGTTTGGGGCTGGGCTTTGCGGGAAGGGGTTTTTATTTATTTATTTAGATGCTTCAAGTAAAGTCTTAGTGTATCATTTCACCTTACTTTTACCATAGCATCCCAACTTTGACTAATATTGTTAAATTGCTCCTGTTATGTTCGACATCTTCCACTGGTCCTCACCAAACCATCAATAAACCAAAAGAGCTCGAAGGCACATTTTGGCAAATTGTTGGTGTGCAAAATTATGGTCTGCAGAGAGTCGGAGCCAATTTATCTATTAAGCCAACCATATCTTAAGCAGAACCAAGAAACATGAGTTCTGACTTCTAACTGAAAATAGGCTGCAAAATCTTCCAAAACAAATAAAAACACAAGTAGCCACAGGCCAATATAAATCAAAGGCAGGGAGGGAAGTTGAATACATGCCTTGCCAAGAACTCAACGGTACATTTTGTCAAACAATTTGTGTGCGGGATTATGGTCAACAGAGGTGCCGACATTGGTGGACGGTGTCTTTGGAAGGGAGGGTGTTTGCAATCAAGGGCAGGGAGGTAAGTTTAATGCATGCCTTACCTGTCTTGGCCTTCTGTTGGAATGCACTTGAGTTCGGTCCGGTATGTTGTTGTAGTTAGAGGGTCAAGTGATTGAATCACCACAAATGTTGGATTGAACTGATAAATTAACGATTCTTTTTTTTTTTTTTGAACGGAAGGTATGATTTCTCATTGATAAACAGAAGCATCTTTACATAGAATATTCAAAAGACGAACAGGTGGAAAGGACACCCAATTACAACCTAAGGTAGAGCCCCTAGAGGAAGCTATCCAATGGGCTGCTTCATTCCCTTCCCTTGGAGTCCAGCAGAAAGATAATGCTAACTCTGCACCAATTTTGCGAATATCTGTAATTAGAGCCAACACCTCCCATGGTGAAACTAATTTCGAGACACTCAAAGAGATAAGACTCGCACAATCACCTTCTATCGACACGTTCCGAAGATTTAAGGCTTTGGCAAAGAGGCATGCTTCGCTAAAAATAGAGGCCCCCCCCCCCCCCACAAAACTCTTCTGAGCATAGTTTGTCCAAGAAGCATCGCAATTGATCTTGAGCGTATCAGGAGGGGGGGCTGTCCAAATTTTGGGGGCTTGGGGAGACCTGTCGGAGGGAGAAACATGAATCTGGACAGCTTCTTTGGCAGCCGTGAATTCACCCCACACACCCAAAGCCCGAGCCAACGCTCCTTGTGGAGGCACAGTCTTGCCCTGGAAGACCATTTCGTTTCTAGCAATCCAAATATTCCAAGCGATAAAAATTGCTTTTGCCAAAAAATCACTGCTCCAAGACCCCTTATCCATCTCTTCTTTCGCAGCAATTGACCAAAGGAGAGCAGAGTTGATGTTATTTGGGAAAAAACCCCTAGAAATTGGGCTCTTAAACCACACCTTCTTTGCCCATTTACAATGAAAAAGGAGATGTTCAATAGATTCACTATGCTTGCCACACCTTGGGCACATGGGAGTATTGGCACAATTCCGAGTTTTTTATCAAAGTAATCCCTTTTTTTAAACTATTGGCCGGAATAATCTCATTTTCAAACTATTTTTAAAACTACTCGGTAGAGCCACTTGAAAAAGCGCTACCTAAGTAGCGCCATTACAATTGACGCTATTTGCCATGTGGCATTCTGCCATGTGTATGACGTGGACTAGACTAGCGTCTTTAGGTAGCGCCACTTGAAGTGACTCTACTTAAGTAGCGCCACTTGAAGTAGCTCTACTCAGGTAGCGCCATTTCAACTGGCTCTACCTTATAAAATAACGTTTTGTGAGAAACTAAAACAACTAAAATCGTTTAAAAAAATTGCGGACCACGGTTGTAGTGAAAAATCGTTTAATTCTGTTACAACGTGAAACTACTCTTGCTTAAAATTGAAAAAAAAATGATTGTCCAAAATATATAATGCCGGTTTTATTTAATTTAACTGAAATAAACTGTATTTATAATTCATACACCATTTTCAGCTTTATTAAATTTGTTCATGTTTTTTTTTTACCTTTACTCTATTACTTCAGCTTGTTTCAGCCTTATTCAATTACTGCAGCATTTTTCACCCTTATTCAATTTCTTCAGCTTTTTTAGCCCTGTTCAATGTTCAACCTTAATCAATTCCTACAGTTGTTTTCAGCATTATTCAAATCGTTGAGCTTTTTTTCAATCTCATTCAATGGGTGTATTCTTTTCAATTGCAGACTTTTCGATTCTCTCAGCTTTTTCAGCCATCATCAATTCATACAACCTTTTTCAGCCTTAAAAAATTCGTATAGACTTTTTTAACCATCTTTGTTTTATTCGTCATTTTATACAACTTTATCCATGTAAACTGTATTGAGCTTTTATACAGCCTTATTAATATACAGTTTTTTGTGGTCCCCGACTAGCTCTTGTCTTATTGGATCTCATTAAGAGTATGAGCTATGTATTCGGCCAAAACATTTGTCTATAAATTATCTTTCAACTTCTACGTTTCTGTGTAATAATCCTTAGTCCTGAGATAGTTCTATCATATGGCAAACAGAGGAGCAAGTTCCAGGGTATGGATACTTCCCAGGTTCAAGGATCCATATTAGAAAGAAAAAAGAACCAGCCCGAAAGATTACTATGTTGGTCTTCGACAAGAATGGAAAATTAGGGTTTAATTTATTTTGCCGCTCTAATTTAAATTATCACTTGGTAAATATATTTGTTTTACCGCTCTAATTTATTTCGAAAACCTCATTACAATGTTAACTTCCTTCAATTATGTGGTACTGATTTTGTTATTTTAAACGGCAATTTAACAATTGAACACTCAGGCGGTACAAAAACTAATAACCATCATAATTTCGCATTACTTTGGGTCTAAGAACAATACTTATCCTCTAATTTCCATGAAAGAAAATAAAAACTGAACATTACAAGTTACAGATCCATTTTAGCAATTGAAAAGTCAAACAGATGCATAGTTTTAAACATTACAAGTTACATATTTGGTACTGAAGATGACGCTTCTCCCCTCTTTGAACATTTTCGCTTGTTATGCCCATGTCCACCACACAAGGTACAACACTGTTTGTGTGATGGATGCGCCTCAAGCCAGTCGTCCATCATATCCATCTCATTTCGAAATCGATTTACTTGTGGACGTCCTCGACCCCTAAGACGTTCTTCATCAGGATGAATTATTGGCCCATCGTAGGAAGGCCAATATGGTTTGTCATGCAGCGGTACGAACGTTTCAGAGCTATATATAGCTATGTTTGAGTCAAGCCTCCAAACATTGCTTATGAATCGTGTAGGGTCCATGGCCATTCTATTACACACTGCAATCACATGCGAACACGGCATCCTCCATTGTTGCATCTTGTTGCAAGTACATGTCTGCGCATTGAAGTTTACTGTGTGTCTGTGATTTCCTTTATATGGGCTAGTTGGATTCATTGGAGTTCGCACCTCGTAGATTCCCGTCTCTCTGTCAAACTCAATCACTTGGTGCCTTCTTGCTCTCATCCTCCATTCATCATACATTTCCGTTGCGAATTTGCTAAAGATTTTACCTGATTCGATCCCGTCCCTTGCTTTGATGGCATAGTTGCTGAAATACGTAACACACTTATAGAATGTCGTCCTAATTGTGGCCACTATGGGAAGGTGCCTGGCTTCCTTAAGGACCCCATTAAAGCTCTCAGATAGGTTTGTAGTATGCGATCCATATCGCCTACCCCCATCGTGTGCATAGGACCACTTACATAGGGGTAGCTCCTCAAGATCCTTATTTACTGCGCCGTTGGAAAACCTTTGAAGCTTTTGCAGCTCAATCTCAAACTTTCGAACTTGTATTTCACAGGCTGCTAATTTTACTTGGTCGCCCACAGTTTTATTGTACTTCCGTATGTAGTTTACCCCCAAGTGGCGGGCGCAGTATCTGTGGTACGCCGCTGGGGGTCTCCACTGTGGAGCACCTTTGAGATATGAAAGAAGGCCTGAGTGCCTGTCTGAAATGAGACACAAGCCTTGACGTTGAGTAACATAAAACCTTATGCAATTGAGGAACCACCCCCAATTTTCCTTGTTCTCTTTCTCGACGACAGCGAATGCAATAGGAAAGATTTGATTCTCAGCATCCTGACTTACAGCAACAAGCAACGTTCCCTTGTATTTTCCTGTCAAAAAAGTACCATCAACACTAATTACTGGGCGACAATGCTTGAATCCTTCAATGGAGGGTCCGAAAGCCCAAAACACAGCATCAAATATAACATGTCCCGGCATGCCTGTCTCCTTTGTTATGATATGGGTTTGAGTACCCGGATTCCTCTCTTTAATAGCTTCCAGGTATTGAGGGAGTTCCGCAAATGATTCTTCCCAGTCACCGTAAATGGCTGCTATAGCCATTTGCTTTGCAGCCCATGTCTTTGCATACGATGGGTAGTAACCGTCGCACTTATCTTTTACCATTGCTTGAAAAGCCTTGACCTTCGTACTTGGTTCTGCTTCCACGGTTGACATAATCATATTTGCAATGTAGCGAGCGTCGAGCATCTGATGATCTGTGGTGACATTGAAAGCCAAGCAGTTGTGGGGTCCTGCATATCTCGTAATTTTCCACACATCCTGATCCGGCTTCCTTATTGCTCGAAGTCGCCACGAGCATGGGTTTTCGTTTGCGCATTTGTAGACCAACAAACGGGTTGTGGACTGTTCTGTCTTTGCCACATAATTCCTGTCCATGCTATATTTTTTCACTGTATTTTTAACCTCAAGCTTCGAAAAGAACATCTGCGGAAAAAAAATTCGATGTTAGAGAAAAGAAGAAAAAAAGTATGTAGTGGCTGTGTGTGTTTCTTGGTTCTTTGTAAGAGAAAAGAAGAAAAATAAACGTGAGACAGTGAGACAGAGAAGGAAAAAAGAGAGTGGGTTTTGTTCTTTTTTGGGCCATGATTTAGTTTGAACAATAAGGATATTTTTTTTGGGTGACAGAGAAGGAAAAAAAACGTCTACAGTATATTCAATTGCTACAAATTTGTGTAATATTAGCGGCCAATTAATTTTCTCACGAAACAGTATATTCAATTGCTACAAAGTTAATTCCTCGCAAAAGATGCACTTTTGCGAGGAAAAAAAATTTCCTTGCAAACGATAATCGGAGACTACATATTTGCGAGGAACAGACGACGAACAAAAATTTCTCGCAAAAGGCTTTTGGCGAGGAACATTTTGGATTTTGTGAGAATAGTGTTCCTCGCAAAAAGCCTAATTTCTTTTTAATATAAACTGGGAGAGTTCTCTATAAAAAATACCTGTCCCTCGAACAACTCAGACCTCCCGTCCCACCCAACGTGACTACTCGTGGGCATTGGTGGACTAGGGTCGACGAGGTTGGTCCATGTATCTTGTGTCATCATGGTGGATGGCTTTTCGAACATTCTTATTGGGTCTTCTTCGCCTTCGTCGGCCTCTAACAAAGCATCAACATCTTCCTCCGAGCTCTGTGAGGCCTCATCAATGTCTCTAATATGCGTCTCAAATGCTCCAATGTCTGTAATGTCATCGTGTACTTCCTCATGGATGATAGGTTCCCCGTCAACGTCTTCAAAATTCTCCTCGTTTTCAATGAACGTGTTGTCATTTCGTCGGTGTTACGAAATATTTGGCCGCGATTGTCGTTGCGACCGATGACTCGAACGATGGTGAACGACACTTTCATTTGCTTGACTACCTATGGCATCCATCGTTTCCGTGAACAAAACGGGGGTGTAGCCGGTGATTTTATCAGATATATCAAACATAATTCCGATGCTACTATCATCCACGACATCAACTGCGGCGTATTGGTATGTTGCATGAGGATAGCTCATAATTGGGAATGGGTATGTGATTTTCATCACTGTTGCCGGCATACCCATTGCATTCCAAATCATCTCTTGCAAGTCATTAAGAGTTGTCCCTCTCACAATTGATAAGGGGATTGTCCTACCACCGATATAGGATGGGCCGTTTGGTTGTTGGACAACATGCCCACATATGTAAACCAAAACGTACATAGAGTTTGAACCGCTCATTTTTAATGGAAGATGAAATTTGTAGTTCACGTTGTGTCTATATTTACTTTGGAGTTGGCAGAAATAATTTATATAGGGACTTGGCATTTTGTTCAGTCAAGTAACGCCTATCTAAATAGCTTTACTGAAGTCATTGCTCGTGCAGATTGATTGATGGCTGGCAAGATTCGGCAAAACTGCCAAAGTAGGCAGATGGCCCAGTCAAGGTAGCGCCTCTTGAAATGGCTCTTCTTAGGTAGCGCCACTTAAAATGGCTCTTCTTAGGTAGCGCCATTTCAAATGGCTCTACCCGTACGGCCTGCAACTTAACATGGCTTCACTTTATAAAGATAGCGCCACTTCAATGGGCTCTACTACTTTGGTAGAGCCACTTCAAGTGGCTCTACCCCTTACAGCCTGACAAGATTCGATTCTGGTAGTCCAGTCAGGGTGTAAGCCAATATGACAAGATTCGATTCAGGTAGTTCAATCAGGGTGTAAACCAATACGGCCTGACAATATTCATTTGGAAACAAACAGTCTATTCATAGGCGGTTCAGCCCTTAGGGTGGATTGAGCTTTAAAAGTGAAATAGTAATTTATTTGTTGTCTTTATAACAAAACAATATTGCATTTCTTAGTTTTGCGTCAATTTGTTGTTGATTCGTTTCAGCGAGAGGAATCGAACAAGTATAAAAAATTTAATCGAAATGAATACTGTAATTTTTTTTTAAAGACAAAAATAATAAGTTCAAAAAAATTATTTTTTTGACTCGCATTTGTCTTTATTCAGAACGATGGTGAATTCAATGAAATTTTTTTACTTTTTCGATTCCTCTTGTCGAGATGAATCGATAGGTCACAAAAGTTTCACACAAAATTTACATATGCAAAAAATAAAAGAAGTATGTACGTGCAGCAGGATTTCGGGAAAAAATGATAATTTAGTGGAGTTGGGTATCCTCCAACAACAGGTAAAACGAGAGTAGCAGTAAGCAAATTCAATCAGTCACAAAAGTTTGATACAAAACAAACATGTTTTTTTTTATATATATAAAAAAAAGAAAAGTTTCTTTTTTCTCTGTTTCATGTAGGCAGTGATTGCTCCTCAGAAAAGTGGTAGGAGACTTAACTCTATGTCATCCAACATCAGTCCAGTACAAATACAAGGAAATCAATTGTCACGCCCCGCCCCGCAAAACGACACCCATTGTGGGCCCAATAAACTAAAGTGCAAAACATCATTTACAAAATGAGTCAAAAACATGTACAAGACAACTCACTACCACCGACACAAACAAACAACCTCAAAGCCAACCCCAAAACGCCGACTGGTAGTGGACCATCCTACGAACCCCTGCTATCTGGCAATCCAAAGGAAAACCAGGAGTGTGTGAGATATAGAATAAATCCAATAAAATTCAACATAAACAACTAACAGAAACAACCACAATTTATAAGGAACTAATCAATGGCCAAAGAATAACACACATGAAGTTCAACACAACAAAACTCCCAAATTAACAAGACATCCTACAACCAGCCTGTTTTTAAATGACTGTAGCATTTTATAGGATCATAATTGGGTCATGAAACCACCACCACTAGAAAGTAGACTTTCAGTACACCAATATCGATATAAAGTTTGTCCTAAATAGATTTCAAATGACAAAGTTATGACTGCCCAAAGATGCACACCTAGAAATACAAATCTGCAGTTTCTGCAGAATACCCTGTGATCGAATGCTCACTAAAAATCACATACTCAATCTTTTCCATTAATTCTAACACCAAAACATCACCAATTGATCAATGCTTAAGACTCAAGAGAACCCATAGTCAGTAAGTACACTTAACTATGACAAAATTGATGAATGGCATAGCTCTAAACCTGCCCAGATTTCCAGATTTGACAAACCAACAACTTCAGAACAGAAACTGACTTTTCCTAGAAGTAACTAAGGCACAAAACATACATATTCAGAAAGGTGTGTAAGTCTAGTTTCAGAATCAAGAAACGGTGCATAAAACCGACACCCGAGCAAGAAGTTATGCCGGTTTTACCAACACGTGTCCGTGCTGTCTGCACAGACGCGAATCAGACACCAGATCAGTCCGCGAATTTTGTAAGCCAAAATACTTCGAGTTATTTTCTGAAAATTTAACACAATGCAATAGATTCACAGACGAACCTTCAGGATTTTTTTCAAGAATTTAGAAGATTTCTAAGTGCCCTGAATAAATTCGTCAACACAGGACAGATTAGCAACTTGTTAAAACACAGTCATGCATGTTCATCATATACACGAATTTCTGAAATAAGAACTCAGAAATATGCACATACCCTACCTTTCGTGGCAAGCCCGCTTACTTTTTCCCCCTCCATCCTTGCACATTGTGCCACCCGTACCACAACGTGGCTTCTTTTTCTGCCGCTTACTCCTACGTTGGGCAACAACAGGGGTCTTAGTAGTCGACTGAGTGACCTCTCCTCCACCCTCTTTGTCTCCCCCTACAACTGAATGCTGAAGGTCCACCTCTTCCTCAACCTCATCATCCTGACCATCATTATTAGACACAAAATCCAACTCTACCTCTGCCTCGTGCTGTGGGTCAACGTGCAAGTCTTGGGTGTCCAAACCTACTTGAGTGATATCTCCATCACCAACCAACCCCCCTACATCCCCTAAGCTACTCTCATCAATCCTCTTTCTCTTTGCCTGCACCAAATTAACGTGACTGAATGTACTTGCACCAAATCCAACCACTTCTAATTGCTCCCAAGGTACCTCCGAATGTGAACAAGTCTGAGACGACGAACCACCACCACCTGTCGGTTCAAGTACTGGAGAGTCAAAAATAGACGGACTCATCACAAACGAGGCAAAATGTGGGAGAGGAGAAAAACTAGGCTCATGTGGTGGTGGTGGTGGTGGTTGTGTTGCATGTAGTGGAATTGGAATATTATCGTCGGGGTGTTCCACATGAGGATGGTTATGTTCGTGGCTAGCTGCATCCGCTTGTGGTTGGCGTTCTTCCTCCAATAAGCCCTCACCTTGCTGACCCAACTCCTGGTTGCCCTTAAAAACACCATGTTCTGGGGGTTGAAGGCGCAAAAACTTTTCGAACACGCCCATGTGCATAAGCCCCGCCAAAGCAACATCTCGGTAAGGGGTGGGGACTCCCGGCATATTGAGGGCCTTAAGACAACGAGTCTGCAAATGAAACATTAACACATGTTATTTGATGAATTTCGTAGTGACGTACATATGGAAAGGATAAAGTTGAAGTTAATTGTTCTTACCACTCCATCTACACCACAACCAACACGGCTAATACAACGCCTGGTAATCCTATCATACCAAGCCACGTAAGGGTCGTCGAAGGGGTATTCAACTAAGTCGATATCACCCGGCGGTACGACTAGATTAAGTCTATTATTCCAAACTTCTATAATTTTCCGGTACTTCAAGGCCCAATCTAACGCACCACTTTGAAGGGTTTTGCCATGCGGCGGAGCTAGAGAGCGAGACGGTGGGGGGATGCATTGGCGGAAACCAAATTGGCGCATGACTCGCTCGGGCTGGTGATATTGACAAACAGCATAATATATTAGAGGAACAGTAGCCTGCCAAACAGCTCTACCAGCCCGACAATATTCTGGTAGAGACTCAAGGAGCTCTTCACTGTATGGGGTCCAAATGACCTGCAAAAATATATGTTCAAAAAATACATCAAAGCAGTTCAATGCAATCAACATGTTTTGTAAAGAAGGGAAAAAGATGGTCATGAAAACAATTAAATAGTAAGGGTATTAATTTTTAAGCAGTTCAATGCAATTAACATGTTTTGTAAAGAAGGGAGACAGATGATCATGGAAATAGTTAAAGGGTAGAGGTATTGAAGGAAATTTTTGTACGTACCTCATCTGGTTTCTGGATGTCAAGGTGGTACCTGTAAGCGCCTACGAGATGGGTCGGCAAGTCAGGGGAATGAAATGCATCGTCCCACCTGAGAATTGGACAAGTTCAACATAAAGAACGAACGGAATATCCAACAAAAATAATACAGATGTTAAGTTTTGAACAAAATTAATTTTTTAACTCTTTTGTGCTTAAATTTGAAGTGAAGTTACCGTCCAATAAGTGGAGCACCAGCCTTTGGAGCACGCTTCCCTAATCGCCCTGGGGCAAGGTAGGGCAACCGCTCCCAAGCCCAAACCTGCAACAGTATGAAGCAGCCAGTAATCTGTTTTGTGCTAGCCGTACAACCATGGCATAGGTTATGGTAGAGATTGGCAAGAGCACCACTGCCCCAACTGTACGTCCCAGCTTCATCAAAGTTCTCCAAACGTTCTAGGTTAGCCAAGTGCACATATCCCCCTGTGTGGAAGATGAACACACAATCATAGGAAATATGAGAAAAGTTCTTAACGGAATGTAAAAAAATTAAAAACAACCACAAAAATATAAGTATCACGAAGTCATAAAAACCCAAATAATTTGTCCACTTTAATTCATTTGGTTACCTTTCAAATCACAAATGGAAGCAAATATAAAAGCCCTATGTTGAACATTTGAAATATTTTGTACAAACGATTGCAAAATACCTGAGTGGTCAGCAAATATAGTTTCCCCCATAAGCAACAGCAAGTAGCCACGCGCCTGGCGTGCAACAACCTCTGGATCAGCCCCTTCCTCTACTTGGCGAGTGAACCTATCACTTAACCAGCTGGTCTTAACCTTCATCCCGTTTATGTCTGACTCTTCTGTAGGTTCTTCCCCCAATAGATGCTTACACAAATCACGAGGCTTCAAGTTTGTATTTCCAGTCACAGGTTTACCGTCAATCGGAATGCCTAACAAAACCTCAACATCTTGTAGTGTGATTGTGGACTCACCAAGCCGCAAGTGGAATGTGTGTGTCTCAGGCCGCCATCGCTCCAAAAGTGCCGTAATGAGACCCCAATCCACGGACACAAACGGCAATGAACAAAGGCCCTCTAAACGGGCACGCCGTATGAACTCTAAAACAGGGGGTGACGGCCATGGCAATGCTCGTATAGCTTTCTTGGCACTACGAACTCTGACTTTTTTTGAATCCACAGGCCGCGTGCGCTAAAATAAATTGGTAATTCATGGGTTAGATTGACAAATTTACACTAAAGTTTATGAAGTACGTACATTATCCAAATGTCACTTACATCAGCTTCCCAAACTGCTTGAGACCGGTGCTGCTGTTGTAAACATAGAATCGACCCATCTCTGGGCCCCGGGTCGGGACTACGAAGCTCATTAAGGTTGAGGTCCATAGTATGACCTATATTTTAGATTAATTGTCAATTTCGACACATTATTGCTAAACAATATACAGGCAAATTTACAAAGACATGAACAAGGGGTTTTGCGCCTACTCAATTTAAGGTGCAAAAAACTTTTCTCAACCATTCATAAAAGGGAAAGAGAAATGAAAACCGAAAAAGAATAACTTAGAATCGGAACCTATTCCCCAACAAAAATAAATAGAAGGCACATCGTCATCGTGTAATGCACAATACAATGTTAGAAACTTGGGATAGCTTATTTACCCATGAAGAAAGATGTTGGAATAATTAAGTGAATAAAAGTCTAACTTGCTTATTGAAGAAATCAACGTTTTAACATTTTACAGGATATCATTCAGGTATCATACGCCTCTTTGACCACCATTGTGCTTGTAGCCTAACTACACCTATGCACGATTTACAACTTACAATTATTCCTATGCATCATGGACTTAGAAGTAGTTAACAATAATAAATAATGCCAGAAGAGCATGCGCAAGTCATACTATTTTTTGTGTGTGTGTGTGTTTCCATAGGCAATTTTGTAACATGCTTCCTGTAATACCGTAACCATTTGTCTCCTCATTGGCCTATTTTTTCGAACACATGGTGTGTGACAAAATCATGACAATGAGGTAGCTAATTCTCCCTAACCCAATCTACCAAGGTAGCTAATTCTCCCTAAGTTTATCATTCAAATTGGAATTGGTTTGACTATGGCCAAAAAACAAAAATTCCCTCCGTAGCTTTCACCAATCTATAGCAGGTTAGACTATGTCCAAAAAAAAAAAAAAAAACTCCTCCGTAGCTTACATTTGTCTGTAGCATGTATTTTTCCCTTTCACCAAAGCCATATCTCACGTGTGGACTGGGGATTAATGCCCTTGGATTTTCATCCTTACTCCTCTCCATAAATGCTTGTAATCAGAATAGTAGAGGGTAGAGAATGCGAAGAAAGCACAGAGAGAGAGAGATACATACGGTGAACGGCAGCGACGGATTGTGGCCGGTGTTTGACGGCGTCCGTTGAGCGGTCTCAGCTAGCGCGGGGGGGGGGGGGGGGGGGGGGGGGGCCTCAGAGATCGCAAGGAGAGCAGAGCAGAGGAGACAGGGAGAAGAAGTGTCGTTGGGATTAGCGGTATACAAGCCCTAGCCCCATTGGGGAAAACGCTATTCTAAAAGGACTAGAGCCACTTCGGGTGGCTCTACTTAATTAGGTAGAGCTATTACAAATGGCGTTAGTCCACGTCATACTGCTGCGTGGCACAAGGCATATCCCATAGCGCCACTCGGAATAGCGCTTCCTCAGTAGCGCTTGTTGAAGTGGCTCTACCGAGCAGTTTTAAAAATAGTTTGAAAACGAGAGTATTCCGGCCAATAGTTCTAAAAAAGGGATTACTTTGATAAAAAAACTCCACAATTCCTATGCAACAAGTTCTTCTTTGTAGCCAGACGATTTCGACAAACCTTCCACCAAAAGTGCTTCAGCTTAGGAGGTACACTTAAGTTCCAGAGAAATTTCCAAAACGCAGAAGGGGGATTTATGGACGACGATGGTTTTTCAGGTTTGGACAAGATTAGATCGTTCCAGGGTTTGTGGTAACCACTCTTTACGGAATATTTACCGTTATTAGTGAAGTCCCAAAGCATGGAGTCCTTAGTGCCAGTCTTGGAGATAGGGATACACGAAATAGACAGTGCTTCTTCCTCACTTAAGACTTGCTTCGGTTTTGGAATACTCCACTCCCCGACGTGGTGTTGATAAGGTCAGCTACCTTCAGATTATCAGCCCTCAGCCCTCAGCCCACGGGGGTTTGGGAGATTGGATACGAAAGTTGGGAGAATGGGGAACCCACTTGTCGTTCCAAAAATCAACACTACGTCCATTGTGAATCTGCAAGCGCAAGCCTTTCTCCGAAACATCCCTACCTTGGATGATACTAGACCAGGCCCAAGACGGTCTGTTTCCTTTGCGTGCATTCATGGATTCGCCCCTGGGGAAATAGATAGCCTTTAGCATACGAGCCCAAAAAGCGTTCGGGTTTCGGGTTCTGGACCAGTCTCCAACCTTGCTTGGCAAGAAGTGCTAGATTGAAACATCGAAAGTCTTGGAAGCCCAGTCCCCCATGGCTTTTGGCTTTACAAAAATCATCTCCCCCCACCCAATGTATTTTCATGTCTTCTGGAGAGCCAGACCAGAAGAACTTTCTGATGTTGCGGTTCAGGTTTTTGCAGAATTTCTTCGATAACAGGAAACAAGACATAGCATAGCATGGGACAGCTTGAACAACGTGCTTAAGCATCACCTCTCTGCCTGCCGAGTTTAATCTCTTTGATTTCCACCCTTGCATTTTAGTAAGTGCTCTTTCATTTAGATAAGAGTATGCTTCAGTTTTTGATCTCCCCCATAAAAACGGAAGACCTAGATTTTTTATCCATATCCATAAGAGGGATCTGAAGGTGGTCACATAAAGCCCACTATCTCTACCACCAAAATAAATTAACGATTCGAAGAGCTCAATTTGGAGCCGACTTGGATTCTAGTTCTACAACTTCTGCTGAGCTGTCTCTCGTGTATCTCATTTAGTCATTTTCTCCCTGCTTTGGAGTACTAAGAGCACTTAATAACCTTTTCAAAATTAGCCTCTAGACCTCGATCCCGAGGGGCCTGCTCTGCACTTTCTTGTCATTCATCATCTCAACCGTCTGTCTGTCTCTTTCCCAAAAATTTTTTATTTAAATTCGGGCCATCCAAAATACAAACGGACGGTTGAGGTAGTACATAGCACCTGCTGTGCACTATACTGCATAGCAGGCCCCCACTTTCCCCTCGAACCTCGCCATACTCTAATCCTCCTAACCTCTTCGAATTCTTAATTTTTGCCCGTATTTCGGGTTCCCAATAGTGATCCGTCCCGTTCATCTCATAAGCCTTATAGAGAACAACATTCTTCAGAAAAAATAGCATCAACGGAATGGTAAATATATTTTTGAACTCGAATGGTGTTTCTTAAATGATTCATTCATGTACCTGTTGCCATCCTTTTCGAGTTTATTTCTGCACATATTTTATTTTACGCGAGAGCTAAGAGATGAACGGTTTGGATCGTTACCCAAAAAAAACTAAAATAAGGACGAAAATTAAGAGTTTCGAGGGGGTATGGAATATCATGGAGGGGAGTTTAACCCAAAACCGCAAATATATTTGCCTCGTTTTTTTAATTTTTTTTTATCATTGCCGTGGGGCGTGGTGTATATTGGTACTTGGTAGTTACCTGTGTTTGTCTTCGTCTACCACTCTAACCAATAATTCCAATGGAAAGGTTCGAGCCATTAAATAATTTTTTTTAAAAAAGAGTGGACCTGTTTAAAATCAACTCAATTCGATATATGTAGATTTTCGATCCAATTTTTTTTTTGATTTCTCAAGCATGAAAAGATTAAATCAAACATCTACCGATATAGAATTGAACTGATTGTTTACAAGCCCACTCAAATTTTTTTAAATTATTGAGCGACTCGGATCATTAGTGTCAAGTCCAGAGTGGATCCCACCTACCGTGGTTACACATGGTCGGTTTCCTTAGACTTTCCGAATTCCAATTTCCTCAGTTCAAGAAGAGCGTGGTTTGACCAAAATAAAAGAATATAATCCCAACAAGAAGTTCCCAATGAGGACTGAGAGAAAACAGAACAGTCAAAGAGAGGGAAAACGGGTTTGGCTCACCTCCAGTATGTTTCTGTCCAGTATCAGCCAGTGTGGGGCTGAGATGTATTCAATACATCCACTTACAAATCCATGGCTACACTTTTGCCACATGGGCCAACGCGTTTCCCACCCCACGCAAAAGCCCACTGTTTTGGCTCCCGCCAATATACACTTCCATTCCAAAAAAAAAAAAAATACTAAGTCCATCTCAAAATTCTTTGTCTGGTCTGCAAAACGGAGTGTTAAAAAATAATACAATTTTTGCAAGAAAAAATCAAAAGTTTTTCAACAACTTACTAGATATCAATAAGTATTTTTAATTTGTAAAAAAAATTTGAATTTTTTCTTGAAAAAATAACATTATTATTAACACTTCTTTTTGCGAACTGGACAAAGAATTTGGGACAGAGGGAGTAATTAATTTAAAATCCTGCAGAACAGAAATATAATTATGAAAATTCTAAAGACAAAAATTAATTATGATTCTATAGGATAAAATGATAAAAAATTAATTACGATCCTTTAAAATAATATAATAAAAAATAAGATTTTCGCACCGGTTTAAATAGATTTAAAATTGGAGCAATCAATTTTTTTTAAACGGTATATATGTGCTCCAAATTTTAATCTGTTTGAATTTATGTGAAGATAGATATTATTTTTCTGATCATTTTGTCCTAAAGAGTTATAATTAATTTTTATCTTTAGGATATTTATAATCAAGTTTTTACTCTATAGGGTCTCAAATTAATCTTTTTTGGGAATGGAAGTGCGTATTGGCGGGAGCCAAAACAGTGGGCTTTTGGGGTGGGAAATGAGGTGATCCATGTGGCAAAAGTGTAGCCATGGATTTGTAGCTGGATGTGTTGAATACATCTCAGCCACACACTGGCTGTTACTGGACACTAGCACACTGGAGGTGAGCCGAACCCAGCGAAAACACATACTGAGAGAAAGCAGAACAGTCAAAAGAGAGGGAAACACATACACGCACGTATACGGAGAGAGAAACACAAGACAAGGAAACCAGCGATGGGTTTTTCCAAGCTTCGGGCGGTGATAATTTTCGCAGCGGCGGTGATCGCGATGATGATGGTGGCACTGGGCGCCAGAGTGGCGGATGCCCAGACGCCGTCGTGCGCCGGGAAACTGGTACCCTGCGTAGAGTACTTGAACAGCCCCGGCACCCCGCCCGCGTCGTGCTGCGGCCCGCTTGAAGAGGTCATGACGAACGAGACGGAGATGCAATGCCTTTGCGACATGTACACCGCCCCTGGCTTGTTTGAATCCTTTGGCATCAACGTCCGTCAGGCCACTTTCCTCCCCGGCCGGTGCAATCTTGTTGACCCCAGTATCTGCGGCGAAGGTAACACCCATATTTATTCCTATCATATGTAGACTCGTAGGGGTGCTCACGGTTTGGATAGGATCACATTTTTATGAATCCAATCCTAATTTGCGAGTTCCTATTTTTAGAAATTGCAATCTGTTTCTTGACCAAAAGTCTCATAGTCCGGTTTCAATCCGAACTATGAGTCACGATTCGGTCGGTCCCAGTTTTATCCATGGATTACATCAACCAAATTTTTCATGATCTGGAAACGCTTGATTCTATATTCTAAAAATGTAAAAACCTGGCTACAGTAAACATTTAAATACAAATTCCACAAGTTTGAAAAGAGGTTGCAACACTAACATTACATTTCAACTATTCAAGAAAATTATTCCAGGTTCGAAAACTAAGCCAGTTTATCGTGGGGGGGTGGGGGGGGGGGGTGGGCGGGGGGCTTGGGAGGGGGAGGGAGGGGGAGGGAGGGAGAGAGAGCCGCCTCTGCTTGGATGATTGTAGGGTTAGAAGCTTAGGGTTAGAAGCTAAATGCTCTGTTTGGAACGTAGTAGAAGAAAAGAAAGGATACTGATTAATGATTATTATACGTTATAGTATTATACAAGGTTACCCCCTAGAATTAAAATTGCACTTCTACCTAGGTTTTACAATTTTTTATTATGGGAGTATACATTAACTATATTACAGGATAGTTAAAAATATTTTCAACAATAAGTAAAATTACTATATATTACAAATATATTGTCTATGATAATTTGTTTTTTCTTTTTTGTTATTTGTAAATATCTCACAGGTTCGGTTAATCCACAATTTTTAAATGAAAACCATATCCTAATCCGTATCTCATGGTTTTCTAATTTCCGAATCAGTTTTCAAATCATTAATCTATGGACAAAATTCAAAAGGTACGGATCATTTCGATCTAGACCGGTTTCACACTTCACCAAATCTTTTGTGTAGAATGTTTGTGTATACCAGAAATTATTTAAGAGAAACTTTTATGTATAACCAGAGGTGGTGATATTTTGTTCGGTTCGTTTTCACTTTTCTGGCTCATTTCCGATCACACTTTGATGATCGACTCCGTTCATTTTGTAGAATTTGACAAGAACCTTGAGTGTGTAAAAAATCGTGTTTATCGAACTTTAGTAGGTACATGAATGGCACATATGAATATTGCAAAAACCAAAACTGGGTTCCGGGGGTTCCAATTCAATGTGTTTTTTTTAATCCAATTTTGGGTTTTCTTCAATTTTCACATGTGCCGATCACGTATCTACTAAAGTCTGATTAATACGATTTTTGGTATGATTAAGGTTCTCGCCAAACTTTACAAAATGAATAGAACCAATCATCCAAATGTGATTAGAAAATGGCCGAAAAAGTAAAAACAGACCGGAGGAGATACCACCACCACTGGTATTCCTGTTATACATAAAAGTTTCTCGCTATTTAAATGGTTGAGCATGAATCTAAGCCACACATTAGTGTATGATCTACTAATTTGGGAGTGGCTTCCACACCAATTGTGGTTCAAATTCGTGCTCAACCTTGATCCAATTATATTGAATATCTTCTCTTGTGTATACATGTGTGGGGGTTTTGAGATGAGACTTTAGTGGGTTGGGGTTACCTTTGATTGAAGGATTGGGAAGATTAAAGTGAAGAGTCTACTCGGAACAGGGGTTCTGCCCAAGGTCTGTCCGCTTGAAGTTGGTTTCCAAGGTTACTTTTTTTTAGGCCTAAAGAGAGCTCGTACAATGGACCCCATATATTTTATACCAACAATTTAGAGTGGCGAAATTACTTATCAGAAAGGAAGAAAAAAATTATAGTGACGTAATTGACTGCAATTAAAAGGATATTGTTTTACTAATTACAAGTTTTGTTTTAGATTTCTGTTGATTTATATTTAATCAATTAAGTTTATAATCCGGTATTAAAGATTCATCGTCGATCATTTTATTGGTTTTAATTAAAATCCATAAGATTCAAGCCATCCACTTGCTGCCTCTTCAAATGCTTCTAATACAGAAGCGAATCAATTGAAGTACGTGTAAGCTGACCTAAACACTGACAAACACCCGTCGAAGTTTGAACCGAAAAAGAGGGAGATATAGACTTGAAGATGTTCCATGACTCATGACCACATCTGCTGGCCCGCTACCATTCATTGCTTCCATATATTCTCTTTCTTTTACCTACAACCACAATCCACACATTTTTCCGGTAACAATTTGAGGAAAAAATGTAGTCGTTTTTATCATGTCGTTCATATAAATCAACAAGTTTTGACATTTTAAAATGTTATCCACACTAATTAACAACTTATTTCTCAACAATTTTTCACCCATATACTCATCTACATCTTATTCACTACCGGCAACAAGTTGACATTTTTTAACAACTTATTTACTATCAGAAACACCTAACAACTTGACTGCTACAATTTTTTCTCATAGCATATTCATTACCGGAAACACTTATGCCTTATTTAGTTCCACATTTGAAAAAAAAATTCTAACTCAAAAAGCACTCATTACCCCTACTTACAATCATTACTCTCATTTCTCTTTCCAGTCTTTAATTATCCCTATATCCAATCATTATTCATCATCAAACACATCTCAAGTCTCTCCCAGAGGAAGAAATATCATCAACCGCATCTTCTAATGACGGAAATGAAGGATTTATTATTGTTGCACTTGTGACAAAAATTAGAAACATAGTAATTCTTATGATACTGTTTACACCCGTTTTTGGCACCCAGTCTTGGGCAAGTGTTGGAAGGCCATTTAATTATCTTTTAATTAAATTGGACTAAAAAATAGAGATGTATTGGATCAAAATTATTGGGCCAAACCCATGTTGACTAGGCCCAATTAATTTCAATTGGTTTCGGGCTCAGATTTAGAAAGTCGTGGGCCTATTTGCATAAAAATTCAGCCGGCCCGTGACTTAGTTAAATTCGAGAAGTATTTTTGTGGGTTAAAAATGTTAGAAGGCCATTTAATTTAATTAGATGGCCCATCACTCGAATGGCCCATGAAAAGTGGAGAGAAAGAAGGGAGTTGTTGTCTGTTGAAAAGCCATTTGACCGAGTCAAATGGCTGGAGGTTCTTTGTCAGCCACAAAAGAAGGAGAGAAAATAGGCCCATCACCTTAATTGGCCTTTTTCAACCTTTTAACGGCTCATGATCAAAGTAAACACATGGGTAATTGATATTTACTTCCAATAACCACCCATGATCTCACTAAAATCTGTTAGTGGGTAGTTACTTGGGACACGTGGCAATATCTGGAGCTGACTCGGGACACATGTCAGCTCACGGTGAAGGCAGAAAGTTTGGCCCAGATCTGGACCAGTGCACTAATTACCCATGATCTTGTTAACTTCTAATAACTGCCCATTATCCCATGAAGTGCACGAATGGAGGGGTTACATGGGACATGTGTCATCACAAGAGTAGGCCAACACATCCACTTTGCATGCAATGCCGTGGCCTATAAATACTAGAAGACAAGAAGGAAAAAGGGTCCACACACCAATCAAGCTCAACGCTTAAAAAACCAAAGCCTTCCCAGCGAAGCAATTATCTCATTTTCTCACCTTCACTCAATTACTTCTCCAAGTAGTTCGGGTTTCTATCTCTCTTGTATCCCCAATTTTATTATTCCGATATAATAAAATTATTCATATCTCTCTTATACCCCAACTTTGTTATTACGATATATCAAAGTTATTCTACGTTGCTACTTCTTTTCCTACACGGTTAGGAAATTATTAAGTTCTCGCTCGTAGAGGCAAAACCACGAACCATCACTGCAATCTAGCCCTTAGGTTTGCAGCACTATCGCCCTCACAGATTCGAAGTCAGAAAAGAGACGCCCAGTCCTTACGTTAGACGCGACAAGTCTTGGCACGCCCGCACGCTCAGTCCTTGAGCATTTTCGTAGCCAAACATCTTTTGGCACGCCCGGTGGGACCCTAATCGTCTAAGGGTTTTATCATGGTCAAGAAGCCGCAACAACAGATGCAACCGGATCCACCACAAAGTCCTGAGGGAGTGGCAGTTGACGTGCCCTTACTCGAGGAAGCTGGTCCTCAGATCAGTGCCCAAGATCTTAGCGACGCTACTGACAGCGTCAAAAATTATATGTTTATGGCGGGACGTGAGATCTCCAATAACGTTACGAGTTCAATCTCTCAATCGTTCACTCAGTCCTTGGAACCTCTGACCATAGCAGTCAACAAAATGGTGCTACGCTTACAGAGAGGCTACCGTTCGCTCCTCAGCAGCAGGGCTTTCCACAGTTTGGTGTCTTTGGCAACGGTCAAGACCAAGCTGGCTTATTGGGGGTACCTCCCCCTCCTCAAACATTTTATCACGCCACTTCATCTAATAGCCCTGCACTTGGGGGGCAAAAGGAGAAGGGAGTCGTGATTGGAGGAGCTTCGACGCCTCCAAATAACGATCAAAGGTTTGTTTTTGGTCGAGGACCAGAGCAAGCCCGACAAGTCCGACAAGACAGACAGAAGGCCTTCGCAAGGAGGCTAGGGCTCTGGAAAGGATAAAGGAGTTGCACGTACTCCTCAAAGCTCTGATACTCGGGGGGGCAAGTCCAGTCCAGAACCAGGAGGCACAAGAGGCGCATCCACAGCCGCCTCCTGAGCCAGACCTAGTCATGGGAAGAGATCAAGTCTTGCACCTACTCCAGGAGCAGTTGGGACCTAGGTTCAGACCTTTGGGAAGGCCAATGTATAGGAAGCCTCATACCGAGGAGGTGGACAATACACCCTTCCCAAAGGGCTATAGAGTCCCAGAATTCCAGACCTTCAATGGTGAAAGCATGCAATCAACCGTAGAGCACATCGCCAGGTTTCAAGTTCAATGTGGAGAGGCTGGAACCACTGATGCATTGAAGTTGAGGCTTTTTCCCAATTCTCTTACTAGGACAGCCTTCACTTGGTATATCAACTTGCCACCTAACTCCGTTCAGACCTGGGCACAGTTGGAGGAAATGTTTCACCAGCAGTTCTACAGGGTAGAACCAGAAGTGACGCTGGCGGACCTCTCGTGCTATCGTCAAACCCATCTTGAATCTGTAGAGTCCTACCTCCTACGTTTCAAGACTGCTCGATTCAAATGCAAGATAGTCCTCCCTGAGGCCGAATACGTGCGAATAGCACAAAACGGCCTGAGCTTTGAAATGAAGAAGAAGTTCTATGGAACGGAGTTCAGAGACCTGTTTGAATTATCTTCCAAGGCTTCGCATTATGAAAAGTTCTTGGCAGAGGAGCAAGACAGGAAGACAGCATCTAAAGGGACGTATTACCGCGACCCTAACTATGAGGTTGCTGCAGTAGAAGCAGAGGTAGACCCAGACGTGGCAGTGGCTAAAATCATCAACAAAAAGCCATACGTTTGTAAGGCTTTTGTCAAGATGGAGCCCACAAAGCAGCCAGCCCAGAACACTTTCAATAAGTCAACCAGGACTTATACTTTTGACGTGGGTAGGGCTGAAGCTATCTTCGATCAACTCCTTGCTGACAAGCTGCTCAAACTGCCTTTCGGTCACAAGATTCCAACCCCTTAAGAGCTGAAGGGCAAAGAATATTGTAAGTATCACAATTCCTGGAGTCATACTACTAATAATTGCATAGTATTCAGGAATGACATCCAGGATAAGATTGAACGAGGGGAGTTCAAGTTTCCCGAGAAAGACAAGCAGCCTATGGCAGTGGATGGCAATCCCTTTCCCTCAGGGCTGAGCACGAATATGGTCTCTGTCAACATGAGAGACATGCCTAGGGCTGTCCCTAGGCCGAAGATAAGTTTGGGAGCCCCTTCGAGAGCAGCATACAAGTCCAGCCCCGGCAGGTTCTGGGATTCCTTTTATGATGAAGGGGATGTCAGGACTGAGCGAGTCAGGAGGTTCGAAAAGCAAAACTCATGGTGGTCCAGACCTTCAGGAGTGAAGAAACCAGAAAAACCAACCTGCTCTATGGTGTGTACAGAATGTGGACACCATGCCAGTCCTATCAAGTCGGTCCTGAAGAGCGTTATTGTCGGAAGGGTTGAGTCAAGTCCTAAGGAGCCTCGCAGGTCTAAAGGAAGGAGGGTTGTACGGGAATCTGTGTTCAACCGAATTCAGCCAGGGTTGGTTGAAATTGAAGATGAGCTCATCAATTTGAGGATATCTGCTCCTTCTAAGGATAAGCCAAGGGTTGTTAAACCTCCAGCCACTCCTCCAAACGAGTGGCACAGGGTTGAACATCCCAAGTTTCCATCCAAACCTCCACCTTTGTCCAGATCTCAAAAAAGGCGCCGCCAACGATTCAGGCAGGCAGCTAGAAGAGCTGATGAAGAAACAAACCTACTGAACGATCCAATGATAGAGGATGCCCCGGAAGCAGAAGTGGAAGTAGAAGTCCTAGAAGAGCCTATGGTTGAAGAGCCCAAGGCTAGAAGAGTATACAAGCCTTTGGAAAGGACTGTGGAAGAGGCTATCATCAAGCCTCCTCCGAGGACTTTACCGAAGAAGCAGCTCCCAGCTGGGAAAACATACAAAGAGGCTGTTACCCAACTACCTTCAAAGCAAGCCGCTATGCTCAAGAAACAACCTCTCTTGGAAAGAACGCTTGAAGAAGCCAGGATTCAGCCCTCACCAAGGCAAGTCGCTTTGCTTCAAAAGTCAGCCCTTCAACTAAGGAAGTCAGACTCGGGGGGCAAGTCGAAGTTGAATCCACAGGCTAAGGTATTTGTGCCTAGACAGGGTTCTAATATGCAGTGCAATATGGTCGTATTCTTGCCAGCAGAACTGGAAGCCAAGGACAGCACCCCAAGAGCCATGGAGGGAGATGTTGTAGAGATGGGGCAGACAGCGGAGATTCTCAACGAGTCTTTCTCAGTAGGACTGAATGGGCCTTCAGTAATTGTGCTGAAGGACGAGACTGAAGAGAAGAATGAGGATCGTGCAGCTAGTGTGATCTTTGAGAGGCCAAGCCCCACGATGAACAAACACATCAAGCCTTTGTACATTGCTGGTTGCCTTGATGGGATGCCAATGAACCATATCTTGGTAGACAATGGGTCAGCAGCCAACCTCATTCCTAAGTCAATGATGCAGAGGCTCGGGAAGACTGATCAAGACCTAGTCTCATGCAATGCCGCCTTGACTGATTTCACCGGGAATGAGACAGCATGCCAAGGTATTTTGATCATGAACTTAACGATAGGATCCAAGACCTTAACAACACCTTTCTTTGTTGTTAATTCACACTCTTCCTTCAATGTTCTGCTGGGGAGAGATTGGATTCACTCCTGTTTAGCGGTCCCCTCAACCCTTCACCAATGTCTTATTTTTTGGAATCAAGACGACGTGGAGGTAATATGGGCTGACCGTAGACCATTCAAGGCCTCTACCAACCATGCAGAAGCCCACTTATATGATGAGGGGGTTGGTCCAATGAAGGTGGCAGGCCATGACAAGTACGGCCGCCACAAAATAGCCCCCATTCATAATAACAAGTCAGCTGAAGAAGTGAAAGCACTTTTTCAAGAGTTAATCGGTCCAATGATTACGGAGTCAAGCAGGCCGATTATAGCTTCATCTAAACATTCTTCGCAATGTCAGTAAGTCCTTCAGAAGCAGAGAAGCATGTGGCCCTTCGAGCCACATTTTCAAAATTTGAAGCTTATTTACAAGAGAAGAGGCTGAGGGGAAGTCAAGAGCCGGAGGAAGATTTTTCGGCCTATGCAGCCGAAGTCATCAACGAGGATGAAAACCTGGTTGAAGATCTTGATGAAATCCGTTTGGAAGACCTAGAAGCAGCCCCAGCCAAGTTAGATGATTTAAAGGCAGACGTGCAAGATCCTTTGGAAGAAGTTAATTTGGGAGATACAGAGAATCCCAAACCTGTATATATTAGTCAACTTCTGCCAAAGGACGTGAAAGAGAAGCTCATCCAGCTCTTAAAGGAGTTCAAGTCCTGTTTTGCTTGGACTTACGAAGAGCTTCCAGGTCTGTCCAGAGACCTAGTGGAGCACAAGCTTCCCATTCAACCAGAATTCAGACCTTTCAAACAACCGCCAAGGAGGATGTCCAATGAGGTCTATCTACAGGTCAAGGATGAGATCGAACGTCTTTTCAACGCTGGGTTCATACGCACAGCTAGGTATGTTACTTGGCTCTCTAACATTGTTCCAGTCCTTAAGAAGAACGGCAAGGTCAGAGTATGCGTAGACTTCAGAAACTTGAACTTGGCTTCCCCAAAGGACGAGTATCCGATGCCAGTCGTAGATCAATTGGTGGATGGAGCTTCTGGTCACAAGGTTTTGTCCTTCATGGATGGACATTCTGGATACAACCAGATCTTTATCGATGAGGCCGATACGGCTAAGACTGCTTTTAGGTGTCCTGGAGCCCTAGGAACCTTTGAGTGGGTCGTAATGCCCTTCGGCCTAAAGAATGCAGGTGCTACGTTCCAACGAGCAATGAACGGCATTTTTCACGATTTCATTGGCCATTTCATGGAGATCTACATCGATGATATTGTGGCAAGTTCCTTGGATTCTTAGTCCACAACAGAGGGATTGAAGTTGACAAGAACAAGGCCAAAGCAATCATGGAGGCAAAGCCTCCTACCACCAAGAGGGAGCTGCAGAAGCTCTTGGGATCATTCAACTTCTTGAGAAGGTTCATCTCAAACCTAGCTGGAAAGGTTCAGGTCTTTTCTCCGCTCTTGAAGCTGAAAGACCATGACACTTTTGTTTGGGAGGCAAGCCATCAGAAGGCCTTTGATGAGATCAAAGGCTATTTAGCAATGGCTCCAGTCCTTATGCCTCCCATCAAGAACAAGCCGTTGAAGCTCTACATCTCAGCAGCTGAAGGCTCTATTGGAGGCCTTTTAGCTCAAGATAATGCTCAAGGAAAGGAACAGGCAGTTTATTATTTAAGTAGGTTGTTGACTCCTTGTGAGAGGAGATACACTCCTATTGAGAAGATTTGTCTTACTTTGTACTTTTCAGCAATAAAATTGAGGCACTACATGCTTCCTGTTTTGGTTTACATTATGAGTAAAACAGACCTAGTTAAGTATCTGCTTTCTCGGCCAATCATGAGGGGCCGAATTGGCAAATGGTCTTTAGCTCTAATGGAATTCAGCTTCCAATATGTTCCTCAAAAAGCTGTAAAGGGCCAGGCCTTAGCAGACTTCCTTGCTGATCATCCATGTGTGGATATCGGCGATGAGTCCGGGGTAGGGCTGAACGCTCTTGAAATCTCACTCACTCCTTGGATACTGCTTTTTGACGGATCAAGGACTCAGGAGGTCTCAGGCTGTGGAGTAATTATTATTTCTCCCCAAGGCTTGAGGACTGAATTGTCCTTTCAATTTGATTTCCCATGTACAAATAATCAAGCTGAATATGAGGCAGTCGTTATAGGCCTTGAGATCCTTAGGGATCTAGAGGCCAGAAATGTAAAGGTTATTGGGGATTCAAACCTTGTCATCAATCACCTGGCAGGAACGTTCAAATGCTATAGCAAGGACTTGGCTCCTTATTATATGGCAGCAATGCAATTAATTCAAGATTTTGACAATGTAACTGTCAAGCACGTTTCAAGGAGCATGAACACTGAAGCCAACAGCTTAGCTCAGGCCTCAACAGGTCTAATAGCCACAGAGACGATCCACAAGATCATCACAGTCCGGAAGAGATTGTTACCTTCTGTTAGGAGAAGGGGTCTAGGGCTAGAAGTGTTTACTTCTGACCTCACAGGTGACGAGTCAGATGATGAACCCGAGAACGATTGGCGTACACCTATCATCTCTTTCCTTAAGAGGCCTCATCGTAGGGCCTCTAGGAAGGTGATGAGGAGAGCCATGAGTTATATTCTCGTAGGAGACGAGTTATACAAAAAGAGCCCTGAGGATGACCTACTTTTAAGGTGCTTAGGGCACCCTGAAGCCATGAGGGTTATGAGTGAGGTCCACGAAGGAATCTGTGGAGCTCATCAATCAGGGATAAAGATGAGGTGGTTGATCAGAAGGTATGGCTACTATTGGCCAACCATCTTAGAGGACTGTATTCGTTTTTCCAAAGGGTGTCAGCCCTGTCAAGCTCATGGCCCAATTCAGCATGTCCCTGCAGCTGATTATCATGCCGTGGTCAAACCTTGGCCATTTAGGGGCTGGGCTCTTGACGTGATTGGAAAGATTTATCCTCCTTCCTCCGGAAATCATACTTACATCTTGGTAGCCACGAACTATTTTACTAAATGGGCAGAAGCTGTGCCATTAAAGTCCGTGGATCAACAAGAGATAATTAAGCTAATCAAGGAAAGGATCATCCATAGGTTTGGGCTGCCTGAACATTTGGTTGCAGATAGAGGGACGATATTCATGGGGGAACAAGTGGTTAACTTTGCTGCACAGCAAAAGATCATTGTGTCCAATTCCACTCCTTATTATGCTCAAGGGAACGGTCAGGCCGAGTCTACCAATAAGACTCTGGTCAACATTATAGAGAAAATGGTGGAAGATAATCCAAGGGCATGGCATGAATTACTCTCTGAGGCCTTATGGGCCTACAGAACCTCAAAGAAGGAAGCCACCAACGTGACTCCTTATATGCTGGTGTATAGGCATGATCCAGTCCTACCAATGGAGGTAGCAATAAAGTCAGCAAGGATAGCATATCAACATGGCCTCACTCCTGCAGATTATACTCAGGCCATGTTGATGGAACTTGAGGACTTAGACGAGGTTAGGCTTGCAGCCCTTGACCACATGTTGGTCCAGAAAAGAAGGGTGGCCAGATCTTACGACAAACGCGTAAGAAAGAAAAGCTTCACTGAAGGGGACTTGGTTTGGAAAGCAGTCTTTCCTTTGGGAGAAAAGAATCCAAGATATGGCAAGTGGTCTCCAACCTGGGAAGGACCTTACCAAATCGCTCAAGTCCTTAAAGGTAATGTTTATCTTCTTATGGACTTAAATGGCGGTTTGTTTAAGCATTTAACAAATGGAAAATACTTAAAGCATCATTATCCTACTATGTGGGAAATGAGAGACTTTGGTGAAATCCAATCTAACAAGCCATAGAAAAATCTGTTAGCAAGGCCTGAGCAGAGGCCATGATACCTGTCATGCAAAAATTGATGAAGGCCTCAAGCTTAGGCCACCTGTCATTAAACCAAACCAGTGCCTTGGCCATTTAAGGGAAAGTTCCAGGCCAGGCATAGAAAGAGAGCAAAATCAAAATTACGACAAGTTTAAAACAAAAGAAAAGAGGTGAGATCTCAGAAGTCAAGACCTACAGACGGCCTTCAAGATTGTTTTTGAGGTCCTCCCAAGAGGTGTCAAGGCTGGCAAGCTGGGTTTCAAGCATTTCCCTCTGACCTCGAAGATTTGGCATCTCCTCAACCAGAAGGTTCAATTTTATCTTTTGGCTCCGTGATCCAGCTTTCAGATCGTCATGTTGTTTGGACAGACTTGTGGTTTCCTTCCGGAGGTCAACCAAGCGGCCTTCAGCTCGTGCTAATTTGGCCTTAAGATCTGTAATTTCATCAGAGGTAGCGACAATGCTTGCTTCATTGAATCGCATGTCCTCTTTCAGTTGAAGCCATTCAGCACTGAACTTGGCGAGCTCCACGTCAACCGCCTCTAGCTCTGCCATCTTGGCATGTACCTTGCTGAGTTCGTGGGAGGAGGAGTCATGAGATTTCACCATATCAGGGAATTCCTTTTGGAAACGTTGGAGTACAGTTTCTTCTGCCCCCAAGGCTTGGGATTTTACTAGTACGTCCATGGCCTTCTTGATATTTGAAGCCCTAGCAGGATGGGCTACAGCTTTGAAGTTTTGAAGCAGGGCCATTCTGAGAGCGGTTTTGGCCTCAGAAACTTCTTCAGAAGAGAACTGAGATTGTGAAGTGGAGCCAAGTCCACTGCCAAAGGTGCCAGAGGTGGCTGCTTTCAACAGATCCTGGGCAGATTTGAACAGAGAGTCCAAGTCCTCATCCTCATCTTCCTCCGCCACATTGACAAGCTCGGGCTCAACAGAAGGATTGACTGATGGAGCAGACTGGGCAATCGGAGATCTGGGCTTTTCTGGAGTCCTTGATGATGCCTCGTGTTCAGGTTCTTGGTCAGACAGGTCGAGTTTCTTCTCTTCAGCCTTTACTTCCTCCTCAAAGTAGTCGTCGAGTTCCTGGGGATTGAAAATAAGAGGGAGTTGGTGGTAATACGGGGCCATAAATGCTGGGAATTTCATGTCACAGTACATCCTTACGATTGGATTATGCTCTGTTGCAGACACGGTGTTCTCAGAATCGGCTGGCGTTGAAATCTTTTTTCTCAATCTCTTTTTCTTCGAAGGGGCCGATTCTGCCTACTCTTCTTCGCCTTTGGAGGTGGCCTGTAGGAAGGAAAAATTAGTAGAACATTCAAATAAAGTGTAGGTAGAAGAGCTGAGGAGAGCCCAGACCTTTCCCGAAGGATCGGTTTCGGGAGAGCTTGTCTTAGCACTACTCCGCGTTCTTCCAGCAACTACTGTCTCGGAAACCTACAGAGAAAATAAAGGCATAATTACCTTATCTTGAAGGATCAAGCAGAGGACTAAAAGAGTTCATACCTTTGGCCATTGCCTTTTGGCTGTGGTCTTCACCCTTTTTGGCCTTTGAGCAGGAGGATTTGCAGACACTTCCTTCGGATCATCTTCTGAGCCTGTCAACAAGAAGAGAAGTCAATCCAGGTCTATGAAGAGTTAGGAAAATTAAAGTATAAGTAAGCCTCTTTATACTACCTTTTCTTTTGACACTAGAGGCTAGGGAAGGACGAGCTTGTTGCAAAGGAACAGTTATACCAGGTTCGGGTGCGCCGGTTGGATGAGGCAGAACATTGGTAAGAATGTCTAGATATGGGGCAGAAAAATGCAGTTTCGTATAGCTGCCCCACCAGCTGTCAAATTTCGCTCCCTTGTCAGTACGTTCTACGTAGGAGTGAAGAGCAAAGGTTTTCCTGGCTTCAGGGAGGACATTCCTAACTCTTTCCAAATCCCTCGGCTGGATCAAGGGCCTGTCTGTGAAGTCCTCATTCAAGGACTGGTATGGGGGCACAGGAGTAAGCTGGCACAAGCCGAATTGCCTGGCAAATTGAGCCGCGTTGTAGTACTCCACTCCGCACTTGTAGTTGGTAGGGGTAAAAGCCATCCCGTACATAAGGTCCCTGGAGATCAAGAAGCTGGTCCAGACCTCCATGTGATCGTCATAATCATCTCCTGGGTCCGAGGCACCTCGTTTCAGCCACCAAGGTACGATATCCCTTACAAATGGCATCCAATTCTTTCCCATACTCGTAAGCTCGTGGTAGAAAAATTTGAAATAAACGCCAAATGCAAGTCGAGGGCCACGAGTGTCAATATAATGAAGGCCATAGCAAGTATTCTCTGATCTCTTGGTCATGGGCGGAGCAAATTTGGGAAAGTAGGACCATAGCCAGAGGGTAATGATCCACAGTGGACCAGGGGCAAACACAAACTTGTTACTGACTAACTCTTTCATACCTCGGTAAAGATGAGCCAGGACCAAAGGGCCTAGTGCCAGTTTTTGCCCAGAAGCTAGGGCACAGGCCAAATCAATGAAGTCCTTGGTGACTCTATTCGCAGAAACACAAAAAATGAATTTGTTTAGCCAATACAGGAGAAAAGCCACGTGCTCAGTGTCTTCGACTGGACCTTTTCGGGCATAGTGATTTAGGAAAGGAGAAAATGACAGGGGCTCTTTGTACTCAAAATAAGGGGTTTTTGGGGATAAAAAGTAGTTGGCCTCAATCCCATGGGGACGGAGGCCCGTCAGAAAAGCCAGGTCTTGAAGGGTGGGGCTCATGAGACCAACCTTGAAATGAAATGAGTTCGTGGTGACTGACCAGAACTGTGATGCTGCGAGGAAGAGATTTTTATCCATGTCGATCAGAGACCGGCTGAGAAGAATGGCGTCTCTGATTCCGATCTGCCTCCACAGATCTCCTTTAGCCTCCATTACTCGATCAAGCCACTCAATGTACCTGGCGTCAGGTCTATGCCAAAGTTTGTTGGGTATTTCTGTAGTAAAGCGACTCCAGTCAAGGCTGGGCGACTCGAAAGGAAGGGCTTCTTCCGCCAGGGGGTACATCGAAGAGAGTTGAGGAGGGAACCCAAGCTGAAAAGCAGGCCCTAATCCTACTCGATCAGCGTTCGCAATCACCAAAACATCATTGGTAATCGCGATGTGTTCGTCAGCCAGTATCTTGCGAATCTGTACGGATAAGCTATTTGGGTTTGGAGGCGGCGTGTGGGCTTTATGGGTAGCCATCTCTATGAAGGATCGAGAGCAGAGACAGAAACTACGGAGGTTTAGGGTTTTTCTCTTTTCTGAGTTTTTCTCGAGTAAGGGAAAAGAAAACAGAGAGAAGGTAGAAAGAGAATAGGAGTTACAAGAGGTGGAGTTTTTATGAAGCACGGTGCAAGAATCAAGGAACGCCGTTGCAATTCTCTCTCCTCACGTTCGAAATTCAATGAGCAAGTAAAGAGATTAGACTCTTGGCTAACCCGAGAGAGTCCTGGCAGTGGAAAAGACTGCATGGCAGCCAATGCAAGGCCTGGGGCGTTGACACGTGTCCCCTAGGCTTAAAGGGATGATGATTACTGTTGCTGATAAGAGTCCTCGGTGGGGCTTTATCTTGGAAGTTGTTGAGATTAATTCAAAGTGGGAGTCCAAATCCAATTAGGAGATTTGCTTTGAAACTCAAAAAGTGGTTAGGCTTGATTATGGCCTGATTATCTTTTTAAAACATTTGAACTTTTTGAGAGATTCTTAAGCTAAATGGGCCTGATTATTTTTCAAAAAATAGCAATAAGGACTCGTTTGGTTATGCCAAAAACTGTACTCCGTCCTAATTTACAAGCCTAGATCTTGAACAAGATCAAGGCATGGGGGGCATTGTTTACACCCGTTTTTGGCACCCAGTCCTGGGCAAGCGTTGGAAGGCCATTTAATTATCTTTTAATTAAATTGGGCTAAAAAATAGAGATGTATTGGATCAAAATTATTGGGCCAAACCCATGTTGACTAGGCCCAATTAATTTCAATTGGTTTCGGGCTCAGATTTAGAAAGTCGTGGGCCTATTTGCATAAAAATTCAGCCGGCCCGTGACTTAGTTAAATTCGAGAAGTATTTTTGTGGGTTAAAAATGTTAGAAGGCCATTTAATTTAATTAGATGGCCCATCACTCGAATGGCCCATGAAAAGTGGAGAGAAAAGCCATTTGACCGAGTCAAATGGCTGGAGGTTCTTTGTCAGCCACAAAAGGAGGAGAGAAAATAGGCCCATCACCTTAATTGGTCTTTTTCAACCTTTTAACGGCTCATGATCAAAGTAAACACATGGGTAATTGATATTTACTTCCAATAACCACCCATGATCTCATTAAAATCTGTTAGTGGGTAGTTACTTGGGACACGTGGCAATATCTGGAGCTGACTCGGGACACATGTCAGCTCACGGTGAAGGCAGAAAGTTTGGCCCAGATCTGGACCAGTGCACTAATTACCCATGATCTTGTTAACTTCTAATAACTGCCCATTATCCCATGAAGTGCACGAATGGAGGGGTTACATGGGACATGTGTCATCACAAGAGTAGGCCAACACATCCACTTTGCATGCAATGCCGTGGCCTATAAATACTAGAAGACAAGAAGGAAAAAGGGTCCACACACCAATCAAGCTCAACGCTTAAAAAACCAAAGCCTTCCCAGCGAAGCAATTATCTCATTTTCTCACCTTCACTCAATTACTTCTCCAAGTAGTTCGGGTTTCTATCTCTCTTGTATCCTCAATTTTATTATTCCGATATAATAAAATTATTCATATCTCTCTTATACCCCAACTTTGTTATTACGATATATCAAAGTTATTCTACGTTGCTACTTCTTTTCCTACACGGTTAGGAAATTATTAAGTTCTCGCTCGTAGAGGCAAAACCACGAACCATCACTGCAATCTAGCCCTTAGGTTTGCAGCGCTATCGCCCTCACAGATTCGAAGTCAGAAAAGGGACGCCCAGTCCTTACGTTAGAAGCGACAAGTCTTGGCACGCTCGCACGCTCAGTCCTTGAGCATTTTCGTAGCCAAACAGATACATAAACAACCAAGCTACAAAAAATACCTACGCTTAGAATCACAATTGTGAAAATAGCAAACGTACTCTACTATTTCATGTGATCAATCGCAATATCATAGCCTTCTAGAGCTTAAGGGTACTAGTTACTTTGGTTTCAGCCCACTATTATATTACCACAACATAAATACACCAGCATTCGATGTGAAAACAGAAGCGGATCGCAAGAAGAGTTGTTTGAGTAATGGTTCATGCAAAGCGCGCGGTTTTCTTTTCCTATGCTGACGACCTTACTTCAGAGCCAGGTTGCTTATTACAGCTATTTGAAGCCTTTTCTTTTGTTCATCCTTATAACTCTCGTACTATATTTCAGTGCAGAAACCTGTAATTTCTACCAGAAGGAAATCAAGGTACAACATAGTCATATTGGGATCCAGTCTCGTAGCTGTGTTTGGTATACTTACTTGGGTTCTCTATCACTTCTTCATTTTCCGGAATAAAAGAGACTCTCTAGAAGATGTTGAGTTGTCTCTAGTTCAAGTGTCTGGGTTGCCTACCCGATTTTCTTATCAAGACTTGAAATCCATGACTAACAATTTTACTAATAAGCTTGGGGAGGGAGGATTTGGGTCGGTCTTTTTAGGGACGTCAATCGATGGCACCAAAATAGCAGTGAAGCGCCTGGATGGTTTTGGTCAGGTTAAAAAGTCATTCTTTGCTGAAGTTCAGACAATAGGTAGTATCCACCATATCAATTTAGTGAGATTAATTGGATTTTGTGCTGAAAACTCCAATAGGCTTCTAGTTTATGAGTACATGTCCAACGGATCCTTGGATAGATGGATATTCACAAGACATCAAGAGCTCACTCTTGGGTGGGAATCTAGAAGGAAGATCATTGCGGATATAGCCAAGGGGCTTGCCTATCTCCATGAGGAATGCCGACAAAAAATATATCATTTGGATATCAAACCCCAAAACATCCTCTTAGATGAAAACTTTGAGGCAAAAGTTTCTGACTTTGGATTAGCAAAACTAATTGATAAGGACCAAAGCCAAGTTGTAGCGACGTTGAGGGGAACCCCTGGCTACATGGCCCCTGAATGGTTGAGCTCAATTATCACGGAGAAAGTAGATGTCTATAGCTTTGGGGTCGTGGTCTTAGAGATCCTGTGCGGACGCAAAAATTTGGATAGTTCTCAGCCAGAGGAAGAGATGCATTTATTACATTTATTAGAAAGGAAAGGAGAAGAGGGACAACTTTTGGATATGGTCGATAAATACAATGCTGATATGCAATTACACGTAGCAGAGGCGATGGAGATGATGAAGCTTGCTGTGTGGTGTCTACAAAGTGATTCCCGGAGGCGGCCTTCAATGACAGTGGTGGTTCAGGTCTTGGAGGGCTTCGTTAGTGTCCAAGACAATTTGGACTACAACTTCATAAATGCTCCGGCAAGAAGAACAATGGCAGCTACCGATGAAGACATGGATGCCATTGATGATGGCACTCCGTTAATAGCATCAGTTCTATCAGGACCAAGGTGAAGGCAAGTTTATAGAAAGATTAAAAGAAATTCGTTCGACTGTAAATTATGTCACAACTCGTAATTTCTTGTTAAAAACATGTTATCCTTTTCTTCTTCTTTTTTTCCCTCTGTTGTTTTCCTATTTCTTAGGGGAGCAAGTTCAAACTACACTTGGACTTGGTCATTACTTGAAGCATTCATTTTAGAAAACCAAAGATTTGATTTGGAAACTTCTTTTTTGCCACTCTTTGTTGGCTTTATGCAATCTAACTCAAAGTTTCTGCGATACTTCACAACTATTTTCTGAGCACTTACAAGAGAGCGAAATGAGGAAATATTCATGATCAAGAGATCCAGATAATCATGGGGTAAGGAAATTCATGGTAAATTTGATTTTATACATCCCTAGCTGTGCAAGAATGATAATTGGCTTACATAAGTATGTACAACTTCATTTTTTTAACAAACTCCGTGTACGTTTTCATATGGCCTGGGTGATCCCTCAAAGGGATGTTGCATTCTTTTTTAAGCTGTTTTCTTAGAAACAATGCGAGAGGATTTTCCGGTGCTTGAGTGTTTGTTGAAGTTCAGAATCTCCAAATGCACGAGCACCTCAAAAACAAAATATGGCATGTCTGTCAGAAGCATCATACTTTGAATACACACAAAAGTAGTCACACTAATTTGGTCCCTCTTTAAAATGCCACCAGATTTTGTTCTTTTCAAATTTCACTAGCTGGAGAGGGCTCAACGTACAATGTTAGTACTTATTACCGTACTTGTTACACCAAAAAATTTACCTGTTCAACATGAATCATAAATGTGCACATAACCAGAAATATGGGTGAAAAGAAAGGAATTTGAGAAACGTACATGGCTTCTCTTATGCATTTAATAGAATTCACGCTGAATTCGCCTCGACAAACTCAACAGTAACTAGTGTTATGCAACCTCTCGTGACATCTACTGCTTTCAGGGGCCGTTTACATCTTTGGCATGAGCTTTCCAGTCCTTTTATGTTCGCAGTAAGTTTTGGGAAAGCCAAACTTCTCATGCAAGTATACGAACATGGTTAACATAAATTAAACAGTGTTGATCAGTAGTGAAGTCATCATCTATTTGATCTTGGAATACCAATTAATATATCACATAATTGAGTTACTGATTGCTTTGGCCATGGATCATTTGATTTGGCATTTGAACTATGGAATTCAATAAATTTGATTGTGTATAATCTGGATTCGATTACCGAACAACGTATATGTTTGTCTCTTTTTATGATCTTAACATTAAATTTCGCACGTTGCAAAATAATTTGAAGGTAGACTAGAGATTTTAAACACCAAAAGTTACACTATAAAATGCATAGCATAGTATTGGCTATTTCTTGACACGATGATAAACACAACTTGTTCATATTAAATCGAAATTGAACACAATAGCAAGGCTAGATAAACACAATGCAAATCTCAATATACGTAACGAACTTTGTTTCATCCATTAAAAATACTCAATTAGCTTTATATATATAATATGCAATTTTCTAAGGTAATTGATTTTCACACTCTCTTCTTTTTTTATTTATTTATAACCACACTTCCTTACAGTCTTCTTGTGATAAAAAATGACAAAATTAACCTTTATTGTATACAATTTCACACTTGGAATGACTACATTGTAAATTCACATAAAAAAGACAAAAAAGAAAGTGGTTATAAAAATGGCGTGTTAAACAATCAAACAACCAATATCCTAATTATACCAAAACGTATATAAATCCCAAAGGGCAAAACCTATAGAAATTATTCATATAGTACTATATGTATACTACTAGGTACGGGGCGACGTGCAAGGCACGTATGTCATGCCCATTGAAGCTAATGAGTTTGAATATTTGTGGAATCAAAATATAGGTTATGGTCATAATAGTAAAAGCAAATGAGTTTAACAAAAGCACCGCCATATTTATGAATGGTCATTATGAATTTGATTACAAGCATTTTATCAACAAAAGTATGAATTTAATTACAAGCATTTTTTGCATGTGAATATCTCCAGCCTTGCTCTTGTTAGTCTTGTGGTGCCAATTGTCCCATGGACCTCTATTGGCCGAATAGTGCACACGTTCTTCTTTGGTCATGGGTGGTTACCAAAGGTAGCGGGCCATTTTAACAAATCAAATAGCCTTTAAAAAATAAACAACTGCTTGCCCACCTCCTGAACATACGAAAATGGAAATCGTGGGCCTATTCTCTAACTTTCCAAGTGTCCACAGCTTGTGTTCCCCACTTTTCCGCCGGGTAGGCGTGAGCGGAAAATCCAATGGCGCGAGTGCTGTATGAGCGCGGGCGTGCCAGGACTTGTCGTCGTCCAACGTATGGAAGGCGTGAGTGCGCCTCGATCTAACTTCGTATGTAGTGCGACTGCGTGTGACCCAAAGGGTGAGGCCACAAAGAGGTTCGTGGTTTTGCCACAACGATAGTGGACTTATAATTTCCCAACCGTATGAGAAAAAGTAGAGAACATCGTAGAATAATTTTATTATATCGGAATAATAAAATTGGGGATACAAGAGAGATATGAATAACTTTATTACGTCGTAATAATAAAGTTGGGGTACAAGAGAGATAGAAATGAGGGAGAAATGAGATAGTTGCTTCGCTGGGAAGGCTTTTGTTTTAAGCGTTGAGCTTGATTGGTGTGTGGACCCTTTTTTCTTCTTGAGTTCTAGTATTTATAGGCAAGATGCTCCATGGCTTTGCATGCAGATGAATTTCCCGCCTTGCTTCTTCTCGTGCCATGTGTCCCATGTAACTTCTCCTTATTGAGATCATGGGCGGTTGAGAGGAGTTGAAAGTATATTGCCCATGTGTTTTTCCATCATGGGAAGGTACTGGCGGTGAAAAAAAATAATTACCCACAAGTTACTCCAGATCATGGGCAGTTGAGCAATTAGTGGGGCATTTCCATTTACTTTTCCGTGGAGAATAAAAGAACGTGGGCCATTTGACCGGGTCAAATGGCCATGTGGCAAGCCTCTCACTAATTTGTCCCATATATTTTCCTTCGTGAAGCTTCCTCAAGTCGTACAGTTAACATGATATTGGGCCATTTGATCCATTTATATAAACAAGGCATTTTCCCCGAGATAAACCGATTGGGCCTCGTTCTGAATTTTGTAAAGCATAGCCCAGAGCCTATAAATCCAATCTTCAGTCCAAAATAGACTAAAATTAATTGGGTCTTGCTCCAAATCACAAAATTAATGTGGCCCATTAATTTTTTAGCCCGAGCAACTCTTGAATATCGGCCCAATTTAATAAAATTTCAATTAAATGGCCTTCCAGTGCTAGCCCAATATTTGGTGCCAAAAACGGGTGTAAACAATGCCCCCCCATGCCTTGATTCTTAACTTTTAGGATCAAGGCATGTATATAAATTGAAACTGTTTTTGGCATCCAAACAGTCCTCTGTTGTAGCATACCTTCTTTTGTTTGCCTTGCCTATGGACTTAGTAGGCATTAGGCAGTTTCCATATTCTCTTCAGACCTTTGACAAAATTCTGAATTCAGACCTTGGAAGAAGTCTACTACCTATCTTTGGACAGGCCTTTCAATGGCCTCTCCTAGAGATTAAGGACTCAATTTTCATCCTCCAGGGCTTCTTAGAGTGATTTCATGATGCTCGTGCCTATCTCAGAGGTGAATCTCAATGCTTCCACCTTTTATCAGGCCTATTTCCACCAACAAAGGCCTGTGTCCAGGTTTAATCGTAAAAGAAACGATTGAACCATGAAAAGGCCTAGCAAGGACTGAACCTCCACTTTGAGTGCTCATAATAGTGATTCAGTCCTACGGGAAAGGTCTGAACTTCTGTTTGAATTGCTCATAATATTGGCTCGGGCCTAGACAAAGAGCTCAAAGAGTCGTCGTCCCTGTAGATGGGGCTTGTGTCCAGGCCTTACTGTAGAGAAACCATAAACCCATGAAAGGCCTTAAAAGGACTCGAAGCATTGTTGAAAGGCTTAAAAAGCCTTTGCACCTGTAGCAAAAGCCTGTACCAATAGAGTCCTGTGTCCAAGCCTGGCTGTATAGAAATCATAGAACTTTGAAAAGGCCTAGAAAGGACTGAAAATATATTAAGAGGTCTGAACCTCTGCTTTGAACTTTCAGGCATGCTTAATGAGATAAAAGGCCTCCACCTCTACAGAAAAGGCCTAGTAAAACTCTGATAAGGCCTACTCAAGGACTGATAGGCCATGGCCGAACATTTTAGAGGTTCTTGTTCGGCCCATGAAGGACTTTTCTTTGTTCTTAGCCCTTCTTGACACCACTTTGGCGTTTTTGTGTAAGCCAAGTGAATAACACTCGCTTTTGATGTGCCCCACAAATCCAACGTGGGCGCAATTCTACACACTTTAGGCCTAAAATTGGCCTAAGCTTGTAATGCCTTTTGACAGATTGGACAATGCCAAAAAGGCCGTCATGAACCGGGGGAGGAAGGGGATCTCCGATTACAAATGAATCGGGATCAAGCCCTGGAGTGTCGTCGCTGTCCTCCTCTTCATTCAATTCCTCCTGCTCTGGAATGGGTGCAACATACAATTCAGTCCTGGCCATAGGTCTGATGGCAGGTCTGGATCGTTCTTGATTTGTATCTGTTATCTGCTCACTGCTCAGGACTGAATCTGGATGTGGTGGCTCTTCAGACACTTGAGAAAGCTTCTGCGAGAAGAGAATGGGTTGATCTTGCCTCATAATAGGACTTTCTATGTCCTGGCTTATCTCAGGTCTGAGATCTTGCTCCCTTTGCGTTGAAACAGACCTATCTTCTCGCTCCTTCAGGCATGGAAAGAGCTTACCATCCAAAAGTTTTTGAAAAACTCCGGAATGTTGTCTGTTGCGCTCAGATCTGAGACTGTTGCCTTGATCATTTTGATGTTTATCACCCAGACCTTGCCGCTGTTCAGGAATCCTCAAAGGACTGAGCTGAGAACTTTGCCCCCCAAGTCCAAGTCCTCGGCCTCCTTGCCCCCCGAGTGTAGAATTTTTGGGCGCTAAGGGCCGAGAGGAACCTGGAGGGCTGATGTGCTTGTTGGGAGCTTGCTGAGAACTTTGTCCTTGGCCTCCTTGCCCCCCGAGTGCAGGGATTTCAGAAGTTAAGGACTGAGAGAAGCCTGGAGGACTGGAGTACTTGCTAGAAGCTTGTTTAGACACATTTAGGCCTGAAGTTTGGCCTAAAGTGCTAAATTGTGATATCCGTGGTGGAAGAGGAGTTGACTCCCTATCTTGGAGATTAGCCCTTAATTTTTCAACTTCCTTGTTGGAGTCCTCAAGGGCTTTCTTGGAGTCCTCAACGGCCTTATTGGACTTGATTACCAATTCTTTAATCTCACGCAAAGATGCATACAAGGGATCTATGGACTCCTGTGAGAGGTCTTCGTCTGATGCTACGGTATAGGACTGAGTGCTCATATTTTCTTCAACTTGACCTCCAAAGGTCTGAGCAGAAGGATCATGAAGCCCACCACTTTGGAATTCATGTTGTTCGGGCAAGTTTGAAGACATAATATGTGAATAGCCTTGTAACTTGGCATTAACAAAACGGTTTACCTCATGACGTAATTGGCGATCTTCATTTTCAAGCCTGTCAACTTCATCCTCAAGCCTTCGAATTGCATCGATGTAGGAGTTTAGTGTGTTGATATACCCATCCTCCATATGATTGAGCCGGAGTCTTTCCATATCGAGACGGTAGATTTCATCTTCAAGCTCGTCGACTTTATCATCGCGCCAACGAATTTCTTCATTAAGACGCCGAATTTCAACATCCAATTCAACGTATTGAATTGACATGTCAATGAATCGGCGTGATACCCCTTGAAACGATTGGGGTCCCACTGGGCGTGCCAAAAGATGTTCCCCACTTTTCCGCCGGGTAGGCGTGAGCGGAAAATCCAATGGCGCGAGTGCTGTATGAGCGCGGGCGTGCCAGGACTTGTCGTCGTCCAACGTATGGAAGGCGTGAGTGCGCCTCGATCTAACTTCGTATGTAGTGCGACTGCGTGTGACCCAAAGGGTGAGGCCACAAAGAGGTTCGTGGTTTTGCCACAACGATAGTGGACTTATAATTTCCCAACCGTATGAGAAAAAGTAGAGAACATCGTAGAATAATTTTATTATATCGGAATAATAAAATTGGGGATACAAGAGAGATATGAATAACTTTATTACGTCGTAATAATAAAGTTGGGGTACAAGAGAGATAGAAATGAGGGAGAAATGAGATAGTTGCTTCGCTGGGAAGGCTTTTGTTTTAAGCGTTGAGCTTGATTGGTGTGTGGACCCTTTTTTCTTCTTGAGTTCTAGTATTTATAGGCAAGATGCTCCATGGCTTTGCATGCAGATGAATTTCCCGCCTTGCTTCTTCTCGTGCCATGTGTCCCATGTAACTTCTCCTTATTGAGATCATGGGCGGTTGAGAGGAGTTGAAAGTATATTGCCCATGTGTTTTTCCATCATGGGAAGGTACTGGCGGTGAAAAAAAATAATTACCCACAAGTTACTCCAGATCATGGGCAGTTGAGCAATTAGTGGGGCATTTCCATTTACTTTTCCGTGGAGAATAAAAGAACGTGGGCCATTTGACCGGGTCAAATGGCCATGTGGCAAGCCTCTCACTAATTTGTCCCATATATTTTCCTTCGTGAAGCTTCCTCAAGTCGTACAGTTAACATGATATTGGGCCATTTGATCCATTTATATAAACAAGGCATTTTCCCCGAGATAAACCGATTGGGCCTCGTTCTGAATTTTGTAAAGCATAGCCCAGAGCCTATAAATCCAATCTTCAGTCCAAAATAGACTAAAATTAATTGGGTCTTGCTCCAAATCACAAAATTAATGTGGCCCATTAATTTTTTAGCCCGAGCAACTCTTGAATATCGGCCCAATTTAATAAAATTTCAATTAAATGGCCTTCCAGTGCTAGCCCAAGATTTGGTGCCAAAAACGGGTGTAAACAGCTTGCCATGTGTCCCTCATTGCTTTTAGTTTTTGGAAAACAAAACTCAACTGTTTCCTTTGTGCGTGAGAATCAAGGGACGTGGGGGCCGTTCGACCACATGGCTTTGGAACAATTATTCCATGTATCACGGCCCACAATTTTTTTTGTTCTCTATGGTTGGAGTCAATCCACAACCGTTCATCCATAAATCATGGGCCAATTCTCACAAAATAAAACATGGGTCAAGCTTCTAGACTAAAATTAATTGGGTCTTACTCCAAATCACAAAATTAATGCGGCCCATTAATTTTTTCAGCCCAAGCAACTCATAAAAACTGGCCCAATAGCCTTTCAGCTCTAGCCCAAGATTTGATGCCAAAAACGAGTGTAAACAGTTACCAAAAAATAAAATAAGGACAAAAATTAAGAGTTTGGAGGCGGTATGGAATACCATGGAGGGGAGTTTAACCCAAAACCACAAATATATTTTCCTCGTTTAAATTTTTTTTTTTTTTAATCATTGCCGTGGTGCGTGGTGTATATTGGTACTTGGTAGTTTCCTGTGTGTCTTCGTCTACCACTCAAAGCAATAAGTCAAATGGAAAGATTCGAGCCGTTAAATAATTTTAAAAAAAAGAGTGAACCTGTTTAAAATCAACTAAATTTGACATCTGTAAGTTCTTCGTCCAATCTTTCATTTTTTCTGATTTCTCAAACATGGAAAGATTAATGCCTTGCTCGGTTCCCTTTTTGAAAAAAATTTTCAACTCAAAAAATACTTATTACCTCTACTTTCAATCATTACTCTCTACTCATTACCTCTATCTCGCCGGGCTTTGTAGCAGGGGCATTAAGGTGGTTGAATAAGTTGTCTTCCACAATGGTTGCCAGTGACATCTAGCATCCACAATCATAACACAAATAGAAAATAAAATTAAAAAAACAATTTCAAAATTACCTCTATCTCTAATCATTATTCTTATTTCTTTCTTTACTCATTATCTCTACTTCTAATCATTACTCTCATTACTCTCTCCACTTATAACCCCAAATTTTTTTTCAAAAACTCATCCAAACATAATATAAATCAAGCATTTACACATATAGAATTTAACTAATTATTTAGAAGCCCACCCAAATTTTTTTTAAAATTATTGAATAGCTCAGATCATTCGTGCCGAATCTAGAGTAAATCCGACATGCCGTTACACATGGTCGGTTTCCTTAGACTGTCGGAATTCCAATTTCCTCAGTTCAAGAGGAGAGTGGTCCGAACATTCCACCAAGTGGCGCGGTCACCAACATCATATTTCCTTCCACGAAACTCTCAACAGCGGTTGCGGAGAAAGTAGAATATAATCCCAATATTTTCCGTTTGACCAAAATAAAAGAATATAATCCCAACAACAAGTACCCAATGAGGACCGAGAGAAAACAGAACAGTCAAAGAGAGGGAAACACAAACTGAGAGAAAGCAGAACAGTCAAAGAGAGGGAAACACATACATATACACAAGCACGTATGCGGAGAGAGAAACACAAGACAGGAAAACCAGCGATGGGTTTTTCCAAGCTGCCGGGGGTGATCATTTTCGCGGCGGCAGTGGTCGCGATGATGACTGTGGCACTGGGCGCCAGAGTGGCGGATGCCCCGATGCCGTCGTGCGCCGAGAAACTGGTAGCCTGCTTTGAGTACATAAACATCACCGGCACGCCGCCCACGTCATGCTGCGGCCCGCTTGAAGAGGTCATGACGAACGAGATGCAATGCCTCTGCAACCTGTGCAACACCCCTGGCTTGCTTGAATCCTTCGGCATCAACATGCGTCAGGCCACTTTCCTCCCTGGCCGGTGCAATCTTGCTGTCCCCAGCACCTGCGGCAAAGGTCACACCCATATTTATTCCTATTGTGTGTAGAGTAGGGGTGCTTACGGTTTGGATCAGATCAGATCAGATTTTTATGAATCCAATTCTAATTTGTGAGTTTCGATTTTTAGAAAATACAATCTGTGTCCGAACCATAAATCTCACGATCCGATTTTAATCTAAACCGTGAGTCGCGGTTTGGTCCCAGTTTTATCTATGGATTACATCAACCAAAATTTTCATGATCTGTAAATACTTGATTCCATATTCTAAAAATTTAAAAACCTGGCTACAGTAAACATTTAAATATCAAATTCCATAAGTTTGAAAAGAGGTTGCAATACTAACATTACATCTCAACTATTCTAGAAAATTATTCCAGGTTCGAAAACTAAGCCAGTTTATCCGAGAGAGAGAGCAGCCTGTGCTTGGATGATTTTAGGGTTAGAAGCTTATGCGTCGATCACGTATCTACTAAAGTTTGATGAACACAAAATTTGGTATAATTAAGGTTATCTCCAAACTTTACAAAATGAATAGAACCGATCATTCAAATGTGATCAAAGAATGGTTGAAAAAGTATAAACGGAAAGGAAGAGATACCACCATTCCTGGTATCCCTGTTATACATAAAAGTTTCTCATTATTTAAATGGTTGAGCATCAATCTAGGCTACACATTAGTGTATGATCTACAAATTTGGGAGTGGATCCCACATTAATTGTGGTCCAAATTCGTACTCAACATTGTCCCCGTTACATTGAATATCTTCTCTTGTGTATACATGTGTGGGCGGTTTTGAGATGGGACTTTAGTGGGTTGGGGTTACCTTTGATTGAAAGATTGGGGAAATTGAAGTGAAGAGTCTACTCGGAACAGTATTTCACGAGAGGGGGAAATCTGCCCTCGGTCTGTCCGCTTGAAGTTGGTTTCCAAGGTTACCGTCTTTTAGGCATATAAAGAGAGCTCGTAGAATGGACCCTCTATATTTTATAACAACAATTTATAGAGTGACGAATTTGCTTATCAGAAAGAAAAAAAAAATTATAGTGACGTAATTGACTGCAATTAAAAGGACATTGTTTTACTAATTACAAGTTATGTTTTAGATTTCTGTTGATTTATATTTAATCAATTAAGTTTATAATCCGGTATTAAAGATTCATCGTCGATCATTTTATTGGTTTTAATTAAAATCCATCAAGATTCAAGTTCACATTTCTTAACAACTTATTTACTATCAAAAATACCTAACAACTTGACTGCTACAAATTTTTTCTCACAGCATATTTATTTCCGGAAACACTTATGTCTTATTTAGTTCCACATTTGAAAAAAAAAAAATTCTAAACTCAAAAAACACTCATTATCCTTACTTCCAATCATTACTCTTATTTTTCTCTCCATTCATTAGTCATTATCCATATTTCCAATCATTATTCATCATCAAACACCTCTCAAGTCTCTCCCAGAGGAAGAAATATCATCAACCGCATCTTCTATCAGTACTCCTTCGGAGGTAATAAGATTAACTAACCATTGCACTCTTTTATCTCACTCTCTCTGTTAACTTGCACTTAGCACACCTGAACTTTTACTAGATATCACCTTCGCCCATGCTAATGACGGAAATTGAAGAATTTATTATTGCTGCACTTGTGACAAAAATTAGAAACATAATTCTTATGAGACAGAAACAACCAAGCTACACTAAATACCTACACTTAGAATCACAATTGTGAAAATAGCAAACGTACTCTGCTACAGGTCTACAAACAGAATATGCTACTTGCCAAGGGGAAAAAAAAAACTGAATATGCTCAAATGATTCAAAAAGTAACCTTAATATTCAAATGCAATCATCAAATTAATAGAAGAATTTAAAACATTAAAAGCCCTAACTAGAAATAATCAAATGTTTCAAATCTTGGATCATGGGAGGTTTGTCCAGTTGTTAACTTTAAAGCCCCGGGATAAGTCGATATGCGCGCAAGCTAGCCCTGACACCCGGTATCATTAAAAAAATATACTAGCATAAATTTTAAAGCAAATAAGAGGTGCAGATTACATGTATGGACTGAAAGGTAATCTTTCGACTTTGATATCAAGTGTTAAATCACAAAAGTGAAGGAGGTTAAAGTGTGATTTCAGTAAACATGCAGTACATACAGTCATTAAGCCTACGAGCCAAGTCTCTGAACTTATATGAAACATCTATTTCATGTGATCAATCGCAATTTCATAGCCTTCTAGAGCTTAAGGGTACTAGTTACTTTGGTTTCAACCCACTATTATACTACCACAACATAAATACACCAGCATTCGATGTGAAAACAGAAGCGGATTGCAAGAAGAATTGTTTGAGTAATGGTTCATGCAAAGCGCGCGGATTGCAAGAAGAGTTGTTTGAGTAATGGTTCAGAGCCAGGTTGCTTTTTACAGCTCTTTGAAGCCTTTTCTTTTGTTCATCCTTATAACTCTCGTACTTTATTTCAGTGCAGAAACCTGATATTTCAGTGCAGAAACCTATGATTTCTACCAGAACGAAATCAAGGTACAACATAGTCATATTGGGATCCAGTCTCGTAGCTGTGTTTGGTATACTTACTTGGGTTCTCTATCACTTCTTCATTTTCCGGAATAAAAGAGACTCTGCAGAAGATGTTGAGTTGTCTCTAGTTCAAGTGTCCGGGTTGCCAACCAGATTTTCTTATGAAGACTTGAAATCCATGACTAACAATTTTACTAATAAGCTTGGGGAAGGAGGATTTGGGTCGGTCTTTTTGGGGACGTCGATCGATGGCACCAAAGTAGCAGTGAAGCGCCTGGATGGTTTTGGTCAGGTTAATAAGTCATTCTTTGCTGAAGTTCAGACAATAGGTAGTATCCATCATGTCAATTTAGTGAGATTGATTGGATTTTGTGCTGAAAATTCTAATAGGCTTCTAGTTTACGTGTACATGTCCAACGGGTCCTTGGATAGATGGATATTCACAAGACATCAAGAGCTCACTCTTGGGTGGGAATCCAGAAGGAAGATCATTGTGGATATAGCCAAGGGACTTGCCTATCTCCATGAGGAATGCCGACAAAAAATATATCATTTGGATATCAAACCCCAAAACATCCTCTTAGATGAAAACTTTGAGGCAAAAGTTTCTGACTTTGGATTAGCAAAACTAATTGATAAGGACCGAAGCCAAGTTGTAGCGACAATGAGGGGAACCCCTGGCTACATGGCTCCTGAATGGTTGAGCTCAATTATCACGGAGAAAGTAGATGTCTATAGCTTTGGGGTCGTGGTCTTAGAGATCCTCTGTGGACGCAAAAATTTGGATTGGTCTCAGCCAGAGGAAGAGATGCATTTGTTACATTTATTCGAAAGGAAAGGAGAAGAGGGACAACTTTTGGATATGGTCGATAAATACAATGCTGATATGCAATTACATGTAGCAGAGGCGATGGAGATGATGAAGCTTGCTGTGTGGTGTCTACAAAGTGATTCCCGGAGGCGGCCTTCAATGACAGTGGTGGTTCAGGTGATGAAGGGCCTCGTTAGTGTTCAAGACAATTTGGACTATAACTTCATAAATGCTCCAGCAAGAAGAACAATGGCAGCTACTGGTGAAGACATGGATGCCATTGATGATGGCACTCCGTTAATTGCATCAGTTCTATCAGGACCAAGGTGAAGGGAAGTTTATAGAAAGATCAAAAAAAATTCATTCGACTGTAAATTATGTTGACAAACTAATTGGTCCAATTCGTAATTTCTTGTTGAAAACATGTTATCCTTTTCCATTTTTTTTTTTTGTTTATTATTATCCTCTGTTATTTTCCAATTTCTTAGGGGGGCAAGTTCAAACTACACTTGGACTTGGTCATTACTTGAAGCATACATTTTAGAAACCCAAAGAGTGGATTTGGAAACTTCTTTTTTGCCACTCTTTGTTGGCTTTATGCAATCTAACTCAAAGTTTCTACGATGCTTCACAACTATTTTCTGAGCACTTACAAGAGAGCGAAATGAGGAAATATTCTTGATCATGAAATCCAGATAATCTTGGGCTAAGGAAATTCATGGTAAATTTGATTTTATACATCCCTGGCTGTGCAAGAATGATAATTGGCTTACATAAGTATGTACAACTTCATTTTTTTTAACAAACTCCGTGTATGTTTTCATATGGCCTGGGTGATCCCTCAAAGGGATGTTGCATTCTTTTTTAAGCTGTTTTCTTAGAAACAATGCGAGAGGATTTTCCGGTGCTTGTGTGTTTGTTGAAGTTCAGAATCTCCAAATGCACGGGCACCTCAAAAACAAAATATGGCATGTCTGTCAGTGGCATCATACTTTGAATACACACAAAAGTAGTCACACTAATTTGGTCCCTCTTTAAAATGCCACCAGATTTTGTTCTTTTCAAATTTCACTAGCTGGAGAGGGCTCAACGTACAATGTTAGTACTTATTACCATACTTGTTACACCAAAAATTTACCCGTTCAACATAAATCATAAATGTGCACATAACCAAAAATATGGGTGAAAAGAAAGGAATGTGAGAAACGTACATGGCTTCTCTTATTCATTTAATAGAATTCAAGCTGAATTCACCTCGACAAACTCAACATTAACTAGTGTTATGCAACCTCTCGTGACATCTACTGCTTTCAGGGGCCGTTTACATCTTTGGCATGAGCTTTCTAGTCCTTTTATGTTCGCAATAAGTTTTGGGAAAGCCAAACTTTTCATGCAAGTATACAACATGGTTAACATAAATTAAACAGTGTTGATCAGTAGTGAAGTCATCATCTATTTGATCTTGGAATACCAATTAATATATCGCATAATTGAGTTACTGATTGCTTTGGCCATGGATCATTTGGTTTGGCATCTGAACTAAGGAATTCAATAAATTTGATTGTGTATAATTTGGATTCGATAACTGAACAACGTATATGTTTGTCTCTTTTTATGATCTTAACATGAAATTTCACACACTGTAGAATAATTTGAAGGTGGACTAGAGATTTTAAACACCAAAAGTTACACTATAAAATGCATAGCATAGTATTGGCTATTTCTTGACACGTACGATGATAAACACAACTTGTTCTTATTAATATTGAACACAATAGCAAGGCTAGATAAACACAATGCACATCTCAATAGCCACGGATAGCCGTTGGATTTAATCCAACAGCCACGGTTAAAAGGCCACTTAAAATCATAACACGCGGGTCAAGCAGCAAAAACGGGTCAAGGGGAACCCGGTTATTTGCCCATTTCCCATTTGTTACTCGTTGACGGAGAGAGAGAGAGAGAGAAGAGTTGACGAAGAACACGATCGAAGAAGAACCGACGAAGAAGACGAAGGAGAATCAATCGAAGCAGAGATCTCATCCAAGGTATCTCTCTCTCCCTCTCTCTCTCTGTCTCGAATCTCTCGAAGAATCTGGTTAGGGTTTTGCCGAGTGTAACAGAAATTGGAGCTTTTTATGCCGATTCAAAATTAGGGTTTTACTCTCTCTCTTCATCTCCCTCTGGTACAAGAGATTTGCTACCTTTGTGGTGTGTACAACTTTTATGTCTTTGGGCCGAGTCCCGCACCAAAAAATTAGGAATTTGCTTCCTTATATATATATATATATATATATATATATATATATAGTCAGGATCCTACGAGGGATCCCTTACGGTTTTATCGTAAGGGACTCCCCTTTTCGGATCGAATTGCAACAATCCGAGCCGCTTAATGTGTTCAGAAAATGATTTTAAGGGTACAAAAATGACCAGGAAGGGCTTGATCCTAGCAGTTTTTCATAAAAACACTATAAATGCATTTTATGCAAAACCGTTCGGATCAAACCTTTTCCGGTCATTTTTTTGAGCGATTTGTAGGGGGTGAACTGAACAGTTAAGTAGTTTTGCCCTTATAAATTTGGAAAAAATCCTTACCAATATCGGATTGAGTTAATTTTTTACAGGGCTATAAAAAAATGTTTTAAAAATAATGGGAGGTCCGAATCATCTTTGTGTGACCCAAGGTGGCCCCACAAAATCCATATATATATCGTATGTGCATATCATATTTACTCATAGCTTTACTCTGTAACCTGGGAAGAAGAGTATTCACTTGAAAGAGTTTTTTTTTTTTAAACCAGAGCATTGATTACTGAAATGGACTATTTACGGATGCACTATAATCCTGTAGTGTAGGGATGCATTACAGAATTTCCAATCCACCTGAACCCACCCACCTGACCCTATCGGGGCCGGTAAGGTTCTGGTTGATGCACCGCTTACGAGCAATGTAATTTGCGTAAGAGCATCTTTACACTTTACTCAAATTTGAGTAAAAATCACCAAAAACAGCACTACACTTCTTACTCAAACTCATACCAAATTTGAGTTTTACTTAAATTTTTTTCCAAATTTGGTTTGAATTAAATTCTTACTCAAATTTTGAATACTATTTTCACTCTCTCAAATTAAAAATTAATGAAACTTTAACTCAAATTTATGCCTAAATTTGTATTTGCCCATTGGATTGCTTTATATCAAAACAAATTTTTACCTAAATTTTTACTTAATTTTGGATAAAAAAGTTAGGGCGCCACTATTTGCAACTAAAAATTTTCTGAACATAGCCTGTTTTTATATTCACATTTAATGTGTACCATAGTATAAACATGTTATGTTCAGAAAATTTATGGTTGCAAATAGCATGGTCCAAAAATTAAAGTAAGCAGTGGAATGTTCTAACCAGAGTAAGAGACGAGAAGCAAAATTGCTGCTACGACGTCGTGCAAAATCACTTCTAAATCCAGAACAGAAGCAAATTTTGATCATCTCGATCCAGTCGAAGATGGAGACGAACAGCATCTTCAAATTTACCGCCTTCTTACTCTCGATTCTGTGCTCGACATGTCTCTGCTGTGCGATTGCCTCAAGTTCCTCTTCTTCTTCCTCGGAAACCACAATGCACACCAACAATTGGGCCGTCTTGGTTTGCACTTCTCGATTCTGGTAAGATACCCATATCCTTGTTTTTCAATTTTTTTTTCACTCGGTTTTCGTTTAGGAAAATCGAGAAGAAATTAATCCGGATGTGATGTGAAATGAGAACTGGTTTTGGAGAATCTAAATTTACGAAGTGGGTTTTCGAGGAGCTTTCGGTTTTACAGATTCTAAATTAATTTACGTGCACCTTGTCTAATCCTTGAGATAAACCCACAGTCGACTACTGGGAGCCTTTCGTTTTGTTGATGGGAGAACGAAGGAAAGAGTACAAAAATCTTCGTAGTTGAGATGGAAATTTGACTTTTTTGTTTCGCTAAATATGTGATATGAACCTGGGGTTCAATCTCAATTTATATAACTAAAAGATTGTCAATTTGGACTTTTTTTTATAACTCAGGTGTCCGGGCTAGCTAACGTGCACCTCTCAACTAATCGCGGGGTAGTAAATTTGGTCCTTTTTTTTTATAACTCAGGTGTTTGTGCTAGCTTCCGCGCACCTCTCGACTAATCGTGGGGAGTCAATTTGGACGTTTTATGCTTAGAGTTTGTGTCCCAAAGGTTGGACGTCAGATTTTATTCTAGGGTTTGTAACAGGTGGAAGATATACTGTAGGTGTCATTGGGTGAAATTTTGTATATTGAGTCGTTTTATGCTTAGTGTTTGTGTCCCAAAGGTTGGACGTCAGATTTTATTCTAGGGTTTGTAAAAGGTGGAAGATGTATTGTAGGTGTCATTGACTCATTGGGTGAAATTTTGTATATTGAGCCAGGTTTTCAACTTTATGATCTGCTGAAATGGTGAACGTGTTGATATAATTTTCCAGATAGTTGCTTCTGGTTTAGTGAGTGTTGTGATTCGATCTATGCCCAGGGGTTGGAACTCCACAGCCATTACTCTGATTCCCAAGGTGGCAGCTTCTAACTCTATTAAGGACTACAGGCCCATGGCTTGTTGTAATACAATCTACAAATGTACCACGAAGGTTCTAGCTAATAGGCTTCAAAAGGTCCTTCCATTAGTTATTGGTCCTTCCCAATCTGCTTTCATCAAAGGTCAATTATGGACAATATTCTCCTTATGCAGGAAGTTGTAAGAGGCTACCACAAAGATAAAGGGCATCCAAGGTGTGCTATTAAGTTGGACATTATGAAAGCTTATGATAGTGTAGAATGGAGCTTCCTATTTGATGTTATGTCTCTGATGGGGTTCCCTGAGATGTTCATTAGTTGGGTCAAGACGTGTGTGACCTCCCCTTACTTCTCTATAACTATCAATGGGGAGTTAAAGGGGTTCTTTCCTGGCAAGAGGGGTCTCTGGCAGGGTGATCCCATTTCTCCTTACCTTTTTCTCTTGGTCATGGAGGCTTTTTCAGCCATGTGACATCAAAGAGTTGCCTCTGGTTCTTTTGCTCTCCATCCCAAGTGTGCAGCCATTAATCTTTCTCACTTGATTTTTGCGGATGACATGTTTTGTGTGGAGCCAATGATCACACTTTTGGTCCATTCATGAGCACTTGCAAGAGTTCTTTTCTCTTTCAGGGCTGCAACCTAATCTAAACAAGAGTGCTTGCTTTTTTGCTAGTATCGAGGATAATCAAAAAAGTGCTCTTAAGGCAGTGCTGAATATTCCTGAGGCATCTTTTCCTGTGACATATTTGGGGGTTCCCCTAATATCTACCAAGTTGAGATATGCTGATTGCTTAATTCTGAAGGAGTGAGTTTTACGGAGAATCCAGTCCTGGTCAAATAAACTTCTGTCCTTTGGAGGACGAATGCAGTTGATAACTTCTGTCCTCTTTAGCATTCAGGTATATTGGTCTTCCATTTTTCTCCTTCCTTAAAAGATTTTGAAGGAAATTGAGAGTGTTCTTAATGCTTTATTATGGAGAGGAGTGGAGTTGAAGTCCCAGGGGTCAAAGTAGCTTGGGCTTCAGTTTGTCTTCCTAAATCAGAAGGTGGATTAGGTTGTAAGAGACGAAAGGAATGGAATATCTCCTCAATGCTTAGACATCTGTGGGCTGTTTGCAAGAAAGAAGACATTTTATGGGTTAAGTGGATTCACTCCTATGTGATAAAGGAGCAATGCCTTTGGTCTATGAAATTGCCCTTAGACGCTTCATGGACTGTGAGGAAACTTTTCAGTCTTAGACATATAGAGCATCAGTTTATTAAATCCAAAATTGGTAATGGCCTCTCCACTTTTCTGTGGCTTGACCATTGGCATAATTTAGGCCCTTTGTTTTAGAAGTTCGGTGATAGAGTGAGCTTCAATCTGGGTAGATCTCTCAATGCAAAAGTGAGTTCTATTATTTACTAGGGAGGATGGAGATGGCCAAGGCTTAGAATTGTAGCCATCCGTGAGATTATTGCAGACACTGAAGGTTGGCTCTTACCTGATATTTCCAAAGAGGATGAGGTTGTTTGGACTTTGACTCCAAATGGTTGTTATTTAGCAAAATCTGCCTGATGGCCCTTCGAAATAGAGCCCCTACTGTGGATTGGGCTCATATGGTATTGCATAAAAAATATGTTCCCTGCTGGTCTTTCATTCTGTGGGTGGCTCTTTTGGGTAGGCTATCCACTAAAGATAGATTGATGGAGTGGGGGGTAACTAATGCTAAGGACTGTGTCCTCTGTTATGGAGGTCAGGAATCTCATAGCCACTTGTTTTTTGAATGTCAATATGCTACCTTGGTTTGGACTAGTATCAGGTCCAAGTGTTGTAGGCATGGGGATAGCTTTAGTCTGTTGGCTGAAGTCCAATGGGGATCCCAACATTGTCCCAAGTCAGTTTCAACTATTATTTACCAGTGGTGTTTAGCAGCCTCAGTGTACTTCCTTTGGCGGGAGAGAAATTCTCGAATATTCAGACAAGTTGGAGTAGATTCCTACACCCTAGTTAAGAGAATTGAGGAAGAGATCAGAGCCTGCTTGGTATCTATGAAGTTGTCCATACATTCTGATTTCGATGCTGCTGTTTGTCAGGCCGGGGGGATCCAATTCAGAGTAGACACTTAGTAGGGTTTGGTGTTTTGTTGCTTTTCTTTTTGTTGTGAGCAGTTAGGTTTTCTGGTGGCCATAGTTTTGGCAAGAGTCTTGTAATTTCTGTCCCAAGGCTATCTCCTTGGTCTTTTGGGCTTGGTCCCTTTATAAAATTTGCCTCTTTCCAAAAAAAGTGTCGTGATTCTCGTGAACAATGGTTATAGATTAGAGAGGGGCATGCTTAAGTAGGCTTTTAGATTGTGAAAATAAAAATAAAATCCAATGTGAAAGGTTGCTTTCAGGTGCTGTGAACTGTTGCAAAGCTGGTTTTTGCTCTTTTGTGATGCACTGTTATGTTGAATGATTGTTATGGTCAAGACCGGGTTTGTAGAACACGTTATTAAAGCGGTGCAAGGGCATGAAATACATCTTGTTAGGGCGGTTACAGTTTTAAAAGCCAAGGGAAGAAACAATGAGAGGAAGAGACTGACTCGATATTTGGAGTAACTGTAAAAGCTTCAGGAAGTTTATGAGGCATGTCATGTATTCAACTGAAAGCATTAAATAGCAAACATTTCAACTTCAAAGGTCTCCTTACCTAATTGGCTTATGGTTCTCATTAGAAACTTTATGGTTTCGGCTTATTCTGCTCATCTAATCCTGCTAAGTCCTATCTTGAAAACCGAATGAATGTCGCTTGGGACAAATTATTAATTATGGATTACGACTGCTTCCTCTTTCCAGCAAACCAAAATTTACGAGAATGCCATCCACTACTAAAATATAAGAACACCTTAGAGAAGGACTAGTGTTGACAGTGCTAGGTGACATGCGCAGATTGAGCGTCCTCTTGAAAGATGGCAGTCATGATAATTGGCAAAGACTACCGGAGGTGATAAAGGTGGAGGTCTTGGAGGAGGTGATAGCCAAGGCCTGTGTATTACATGGATTATCCCCAAATGGATAAAGCATCAGTGTCAGACATTTAACACTTGGATAAGGCTCTTGGATCCTTGCCCCGGCATTTAGTTGTACATACACCTAGAAGTTGTATTTCGTAATTCAAATTTGCTAAGAATTATGTGTGGAACTCCTATCTTATGGAAGAAATTCCCTGAGGAGTTTTGTGAAACACTAGTTATGTGAGAAAATAAAAGAATTTTCTATGAAATAGTAATATTCTTCCGTATCCCTGAGTCCTTGAGATGGAAAGTTGATGAACCGAAACTTAAATGCATACCCGCACCCAATACTTGTACCTCCCTGTTCCACTAACAACTTTTTCCACCTTTTGTTTTGTCCTTATATGAATTGTTAGTTTTGCGCCTCACTTTTTTGGTTTTCCGAATCGTCTCGTCAAGACTAATCGGAAAAGTAATTTTTTTTTTTACTTTTGCCCAAATATTTTAGGAAATAACCACTTTTTAGCCACCAAAAAAAGGGCTTATTTGTACGGATGGTCCCCAAAGTATTTCTGAAATGTCAGTTAGATCCTCAATATATAATTAACATCTATTGCATCCCCAATGTTATCAATGCGCATTTAAAAGGTCCCCAGACCACACTCCGTTACCATTTGCCCTCTAAAACAAGGGCATTATCGTCAAACCCCCTCCATTCCTCACTTTCCCTTTCTCCCCTTCTCTCCACCTCCACTGTTGTCCCCAACTGCACCCTCCACCAGCTCCACATCCACCCACTCATCCCCAAACTTCACCTGCAACCCTCCCACCCCCACCTGCACCTGCACCTGAACAGAAACGTTTCGATTTCGTACAATTTCTCAGCAACCCAACAAAGCATAAAGAATTCCAGAACAAAAAAACACCAGATCCAACCAAGATAACCAATAAATTTTTCTTACCTTGTACACCAGAATGATAAATACCAAGGCCCAACCAATGAATGTAGCCATCGATGGTGGTGAGATCTTATGTGTTCAATTACATCTGAACCTTTCCCGTCTTCGTCTTCCTCAATTGGTATCATTCTGCACTACATTTTTTTCGTTCTTCAACAAATTTTCCTCTCTGCTTTTTTTCTTGGAGTCCAAACACAGAATGGGTGTTATAGGCCGGTTCCTCTAATTTTCTGTTGGGAAGTGGAAAACAAAATAAGAGGAATTCCAGGGGGTGAGTTGGACTTGGGATTTTGTTGAGTTCATGTTCTTTTCTCAATTTCTGGAGTCGTTGATGTTTTGGATTTGCATTACAAGTGGTTAGGTAGTTGAAGAGTGGAAATGCGGTCCAGCAACCCCATATTCATATATTATTTTTTCCTGATATGCCATTGCCCATCTCATGTCGTAGTTGGCTGTTTTAACCTCCACGGGCTGCTCGTCGAAGGACTTGACAGCGGCGAGGGTGCGTCGGATGGCGTGGAGGGGGCTGCCATGGTTGGTTGGTGACCTTGAAGAACCCGACGGTGGAGACGCCGTGTTTGTTTTGGTCGGCGCGGGGGCGGAGAGTCTATGAATGGACGGTGTGGGGGAAATGAAGGGGAAAGTGGGGAATTGAGTGATTTGACTATAATGCCCTCGTTTTAGACGGCAAATGCAATTGATATTTCGGAAATACTTTGGGGACCATCCGTACAAATAAGCCGCAAAAAAGTGGACTTTTTTGAACTTAAAAGTGGTTATTTCCAAAAATATTTGGGTAAAAGTAAATTTTTTTTACTTTTTCCGATTCGTCTCATCGAGATGAATTAACAAGTCACAAAAGTTTGGCACAAAACTAACAAACGCGAAAAAAATTCAAATAAGGACAAAAATATAACTTTTAGAAAAAGTTAAGTGGAACATAGTCTGAGTCCATATAACATTGGCCAAGGAAACCTTCATATAGAGAGTGAGGTTTCTTAAGCCATATACCTTGTTAGGAGAGCTACATAGCTTGGTTAGTACCTAGCCAATCCACTTTTCTCTATGTACGAGTCAAGTACCATATTAAGGACGGAAAAGGCAAAAATGCTTACAACCCCTAAGTTGTCATTTATTCATGAGACAAACCATTTTATTAACTTGTTTTTGGCTTTTGAGAAATGTTCTAATCTTTTTACTAGATTTATCTTCAACGCTGTCAATCTTCAACCATTGAACCAGATGTAGGATTCTTATGATTATTTTCAAGGTTGTATTTTCTATTCCATCAGCCTGAAATAAAACTAATATTCGGGTATGTTTTTTTCTTGTCCAGGTTTAATTATCGGCATATGGCTAATACTTTATCCTTATACAGGTGAGCATGAGAGCATAATGATCTTTGAAGTTCCCTTTGTTTGTTTTGGACTTAGGCCACTGTGGTTAATTTTTTCGAATTATAATAATATTGTTTGTTTTGGTGGTTGTATTTTACTCAGGACAGTAAAAAGGTTAGGGATACCCGATGAAAGGATAATACTTATGTTGGCTGATGATATGGCCTGCAATGCCCGAAACAAATTCCCTGCCCAAGTCTTCAACAATGAGAACCACAGACTTAATTTGTATGGAGATAATGTTGAGGTGAACTTTATTTCTCTACTTGGACTTTTGAATGTTATTCTGGACTCGGCACTTCATCATTAAACATCCAGACATGGTTAGCACTTCACACATCATCCAGAAACATAAATTTTTCCTACTGGTTTACAGTTGAAATAATGGGACACTAAATAATGATTACTAATTGGATGGTTTTGATGCAAAACTCATGTTTTGGGCACCAATTGTCAGCCAAAGTTTGTTAAATTTATTGGTTTTTGTTTTTTTTGAATTAATTGATTGGCCAGTGGAATTTTTTTGTTGTGTTCTCTTTTTGGACTCTCTCTCTCTCTCTCTCTCTCTCTCTCTCTCTCTCTCTCTCTCTGCATGTAGATCACGTTGGACCGCGCTTGTAAATGAGGGCACAAGTAACGGAATTGGACGTATGGATGTTTCGGTTGGCATTATCGTGGCCATAGGGAAGCTTTTCCCTCCTAAGTCCTAAATGCCGCTAAATTTGAGCAACTAAAAGGGGTATCGATATATACAATATGCTGAAATTCCCATTTCTACAGTCCTCTCTTTTATGTGCTGTGGACTGTGTTCATTAAGGAATCAGAATTTCGGCTGAATAAGCTGGTCTCTGCTATCTTTGTTGAGGGGACTATCAAAATCTCATCTGGTTAATGCACAAGTCCATAGTTCCCACAAGTTGTTTGTATATGATCCTGGGGGATATTGATTCTGTTATAGCTATCTATTTAGATCTTAGGATTTTCATTAGTAGTTTAAGTTGTTATTTATCCTATTTTGAGTCTAGGTTAGGTTTATTATCCTTACCCTTTTATCCCATTTTGAGTCTAGGTTAGATTTCTTATCCTTATCCTTTTGTCATCTTGGGAGAGCCCATTTAAGGACTCTACATATGATGTTGAAGCCAGTTGATGAAATATATGAGCTTGATTATTGTTTTGATACAAGGATATGATTACTTCCTTAGGCACAGGGATGACTAGGGTTTTATCTTCCGCTGCTTGTTTATTAATCGTCCTGCATCACACAGTTATCCTGTTTGCTTGGTGTTTTTGCATGGCATTATTCTAGTTGCTCAACCGACATGCGTGTTGCTCCTTTCTATAAATGGAAAACTAATATGCCAAGTGATGAAAGGAATGCACTTTCATTTACTCTTTAATGCGTAGGAAGCAACCGGCATATCATTTTTCGTGTTTCGTATTTTGTATCATGATTGTAGAAGCTTTTTCTCTATTAATATGTTCGACATAGTATTCTGATTTTTCCCTCCGCTCCATTATCTCAGGTAGATTATCGAGGTTATGAAGTGACAGTTGAAAACTTTTTTCGAGTGTTAACGGGGCGTCATGAAAGTGCTGTTCCAAGGTCGAAGCGGCTTCTGAGCGACGAAGGAAGCCACATACTTCTGTATATGACAGGACATGGGGGAGATGAATTTCTCAAATTTCAGGACTCAGAGGAGCTTCAGAGTCACGATTTAGCTGATGCAGTGAAACAAATGAAAGAAAAGCGCAGGTGAGAGTGATTATCTACATCTGTCTGCTCTGCCATTTCGTACTAGTTCACTTTTATGAAATGATAGTGACGCTAAAACTTGGAGTTTGTCTCAGAAGCAGTAATACTAGCTATCCTTAATTCTGATTCTAGAAATTCTGCTATTCATGCGTTGTATACACAGGCTATATACACATCATGTGCTGACATTGAGTATCGAAAAACATGTGCAATTATATGCTATGCTTTCTTGGTGATTATGCATAAGTATGAGTTGGATGCTCAATTTTAGTTGTTAATGGTTTATATAAAATGATGATCTCATATGCTCTTGACTATGGACAAATTTCAGATTCAAGGAGCTGTTGATAATGGTAGACACTTGCCAAGCTTCTACTCTGTTTTCTCAGGTTTGTGGCTCCCTTTTGGGTGTCTATTCTATGGAATATTTTACCAACTCCTAGTCAAGTACTTTTGGTTCATATTTTTGCCTGTAATTCTGAGGATAAATTGGTTAATATTGATTTAACTCTTCTAACTGGAAATTACTCCCTCTATCCCAAAATTTTGGTTTATCTTTCCTTGTTTAGATGTCCCATATTACTTGTCCATTTTGGCGAGTCTAGAAGTAAAAATTGGAACATTTCATCTGTGGACCACCCTTAATTATATTCAAGATTCAAAAGTAGAGGGAAAAAATGCATGGAATTTCAAATTTACCACAACATAGACAAAGGGTAGTTTTGGGAATTGATTTGAAGAGAACCATTAAAATATTGGATTCCCATAAAGGACCAAAATTTTAGGACGGGTTAAGTTGAGTTGGTTCCTGTTAGGAAATATAAGTTAGCGACCAGGGTGATCTGCAGATCCGGTATCATGATATCTAGCACAAATGGAAACCGACTTGCCCCTGGTTTCTCAAAGAGAGACACTTCTTATGACTAACCTGTATAAGAAACCAATGAGAAGCTGGGCACAGCCTTGGTCTTCTTCCAATGGTTTCAGGCCTCCTTTGATGGATGGCTGGGTGAATGTACCAGATATTTTTGATACTTGTGGACTCTATTTATCTTAGACTTGTGTGCTTGTTCTCTACTTTAGTGGTTTCTCTGGTACAACCCTTAGTGGTTGTGAAATGTCACTTGCAGCCAATAACCAATTATTGAGGCCGGTCAAACGGAAAAACCGAGCTATTGAGGCATTCATCTTAACCATGCGTGAGTCACAGCGTGACACATGTTATTGCTACTAGGTTCAATATTTATAGGTCCTCAAATGGAGCCTAGAATTGCTCTCTCTCGTCCTTGTAGACAAATTGAACTAGAGGTAGATATACTCCTATTCTACAATCTACATTGTTAGATAGCTTCATATGCATTGTTAGGCTTATTTCTTAACAGCTTAAGCTGTTGGGATAATTGGCGACTTAACCTGGTATCAGAGCTCAGGTTGGATGAAGTCTTGGGTTGGAGTCTCTCTGTTTGCATTTGTTCTCAGTTTGCATTATGCATTCTTTCGGAGGATGTATTGATGTTTGCCTCTCCAAGTGCAAGACGGGGTTGTGTGTGAAGGAAAATGTTAGATAGCTTGATATACGTTATTAGGCCCATTTCCTAAGGGCTTCTTAACATACATTAGGTAAGCAAACCAAACAGATATCTCATTTGGTGAGGTTCAGTTTCGAGTTCTGTTCAGGAGGTTGTTTGACTTGGATTGCTTGGATGGGGACTATCATTTGTGTTGTTTTTCAAAGCCTAACTTAATTCTTGTTGGACTTATTAGTTGGCTAAGAAGAGGTTGATGAATTGATCCACTATGCTGACTTGCATGTGCACAACATTTACTGATTATTTGTTGGTTGTCCTGACTTGAGCAAAGGTTCTTTGTCAACATATTTTCACTAAAAATCATACTGCATTCTTACATTTCACATTTGCAAGTGCTTCTATATGTGGAACGGAAAAGTGAAGTTGATTTAAGAGTAACTGGTCATTTTTTCTTCTTCTTCATCTTCCCTTCCACACCCACGCACCCTCTATTAAGTGTGTTAATCAGTGACGGGGGATGAAATTCTACCAACCAAAGTAACCAAAATTGATTCCCATTGTGGATGAATCCCATGATACTTGGTCCACATTTGAACTGGTAGATGCATTTGAACTGGTGTATGTTTGGGAAACAATGTATAATGCATTTACTGTGTTTAGGACCTTAGGTAATTGCTGTGGAATTTGTGCCTTGGGCTGTGTAGGTGTTGCATGTGCTCCCTTTGAATATTAGTGTTGATGTGGAATGGCATATCATTTCTTTCCTTGCAGCTTCATTCTCCTGGTGTTTTGGCTATTGGAAGTAGCATGAAAGGGGAAAACTCTTACTCACATCACTTGGACTCTGATGTAAGTATAGGCTTGATAACTATTCCATTATGTAACCTGTATGTGGTGGGATGCTTTGTGCATGGGGATGCTGTAATACTTCTATTACAGCCAGTCATTTTCTATGTTTCATCTTTTAACTTTGGTACTATTGCCGATCAAATTGGTTTCTTTGATACAGGTTGGTGTCTCTGTTGTGGATCGTTTCACTTATTATACCCTTGCTTTCTTTGAGAGGCTAAATATGTATGATAATGCTTCATTGAGCAGGTATGCAAGTTAATAATATCTCAAAATGATTCACTTTTACTGTAACTGCCTCCAGCTTGTTTTTGTCATCTTTCATATTACCTTTAGTAATCTAGCATTTATTTCCTTATTATTGTTTTCTGAGACTCTGAACAATAGGTGTAGTTAGAATGCTTTAAGACAGCAGCATATGTGTTACCAAGAACTGCAACTCCTCTGGTTTGCTTTGAGTAGGTGTTCAAACATGGATCAAGCCAAGTAATAGTGACACTTGACTAATGAGTGACGTCCTGCCCAAACTCCAAACTGAAGCTCAACCCTGTCTCAATTTTACAAGATTGTATTCATCACCGGTTGTCCATTAGGTTAGGTTTAGTTACATTGGTTTGGTTTGATGCATTCTCATTTGTGAGATGAAGGTTCGTACTTCGGAAGTGGTTTATTGTGCCATTATTCTTTTTCTCTTGGAGTGGGTAATATAAACAGCTACTGAACATGTAGGCAATATACTATCCAAACAGAGCAGAACTTCCTCACATCTTTCAGCCATCCTTTACTCGAATCAGTGGGGAAATTTTTTGATCTCCTTAGCCGCTCCATGAAAATGACTCTTTTCTTAAAGATAAATTGCACATGTAGGAACATGGGCAGTTGTGCATTGTCAATTGGATCTTTATTTCAGATATTGTGGGGAGTTACTTGTTTGCAGGAATTTGAAACTTGTCTCTTGACAGTCGATTTTTTTGGTAATTTTGCAGTCTTTTCAGCTCATATAATCCAAATCTGCTGATGTCAACTGCATATTACCGAACTGATTTGTACCAGCGACAACTGGAGGAGGTACAAAGTTCCAGATGTATGTTTTTTTGTTCTTTTTTATTTGGTTGGGTAGTTGGATAAAAAATAGTTACATGTGGAAGTTACACTGTGCAACCGAAGTGCACTTTTGTTCTTTTTTATTTGGTTGAGTAGTTGGATAAAAAATAGTTAAGTGTGGAAGCAAGTTAAACTGTGCATCCGAAGTGCACAATGTTAATGACAAAACCAGAAATACTATGGTGAAGACATGGTCACTCTTGGGGAAAGAAGCCATTACATGACTATGGTTGGAAATATAGTATATGGAATCCAACTCTAGTGTACCGGTAATCTAAAAACCTGAAATGCATTACTAGTAGAAATTGATGTAACACAACGATGTTCAATTTCTAGCTAGGTGCTCCATATCCTGCAGGAGCAATGCATGAAATGGCAATCCACAAAGAACATCGATACTGATTGTAATGTCCCATGTAGACTACTAGTACTAGTAACTTGTTGGAGCCTATCAACATGGCCTAAAATGTTTAAGCCCCGGTTACTTTTAGTAGCTTACATGGTTGGTTATATTTCAAGATCACCTGGATAGACTTCCGATGTGGGAAGGGGTGTTAAACACCCCATATTATATCATCTTATCCCAACTAGGTTGAGCGCTAGAGTCACCACGGTTTTACCCGATCGTTTCCCTTGTGGCCAGAGTCGCCACAACCTGATTTAGGTCTTTTCCATGGGCTTGACCTCGGACTCGGTGGATCAACAGGGCTACTAACTTCCTCGAGGCCATAGTCATGTGCGTGGGTTGTTGTGATATACCACTGTAACGCCCATTGACCCAGTAACTTGTTGGAGGCTGACATGTAAAGCCTAGTTATTACTAACAACTTACATGGTTGATTATATTCCAAAGATCTCTCATGTAGACTTTTGTTGAGGGATGAGGTGCTACATACTCCGGCTTTATATCCTCAAGGCTTGCATCCTGGTGCGGTTTGTTTGATTTAGAGATAACGTGAATGGAGAGGAATAATCCGTTAGGGTTAAATTCATTCAACATAAAGTATATATACAAGCTGTACAATTAATTGCTCTATGGTCCTAGATACTTACACTAATTACATGATAAGACACATAATTATACTAGATGCAAATAAACCCATCATCTAACACTCCCCCTCAAGTTGGTGCAAAGATATCAATCAAGCCCAACTTGAACCCAATAGGATGAAAACTCTTGCTACCCAGCCCTTTTGTGAATATATCAGCTAACTGATCTCCAGATCTCACAAACCGCATACATATCAAGCCCTCGTTCAACTTTTCCTTGATGAAGTGTCGATCAATCTCTATGTGCTTCGTTCGGTCATGTTGAACGGGATTATGAGCAATGTTGATGGCAGCTTTATTATCGCAATAGAGTTTCATCGGAAAACTGTCAGCAAATCCCAAATCACGTAACAAAGTTTGGAGCCACAAGAGCTCGCAAACACCATGAGCCATAGCTCTATATTCAGCTTCTGCACTAGACCTGGCAACTATCGATTGTTTCTTACTGCGCCAGGTAATCAGATTACCCCCAAGAAAAGTGCAATAACCAGAAGTAGAGCGCCTATCATCCACAGAACCAGCCCAGTCAGCATCAGTGAATGCTTCCAATCGCAAATGACCATGATTAGAGAACAAAATTCCTTTTCCTGGAGCTGATTTCAGATACCTCAGAATACGATAAACTGCATCTAGATGTGAAGTACGAGGATCATGCATAAACTGACTAACAACACTTACTGCATAAGAAACATCTGGTCGAGTGTGGGCCAAGTATATTAGTCGACCCACAAGTCGCTGATACCTCTCCTTATCAGTACGCTCCCCCACATTTCCACCAAGATGATGATTTGCCTCAATAGGAGACTCTGCAGGTCTACAGCCCAACATACCTGTTTCTTCCAAAAGATCAAGTATATACTTGCGTTGGGAAATAAAGATACCTCTATCAGATCTCGCTACTTCCATTCCAAGGAAATATCTCAATGATCCTAAGTCCTTAATGTCGAACTCTTGAGCTAGACGAGACTTAAGATTATGAATCTCACTCACATCATTGCCTGTCATTATTATGTCATCAACATAAACAATAAGGACAGCAATCTTACCATTACTTTGCCGGGTGAACATCGTATGATCTGCATGGCTCTGCTTGTAACCAAAACTCAACATAGCCTTTGAAAATCTGCCAAACCAGGCTCTAGGGGACTGCTTTAGCCCATAAAGTGCCTTCTTCAATTTACATACTTTTCCCTTGCAAGAGAAGAGAAACCCGGTGGAATATCCATATAAACTTCCTCCTCTAAATCACCATGCAGGAATGCATTTTTCACATCAAATTGTTGAAGAGGCCAACTCAGGTGGGCAGCACACGAGAGGAGAGCTCGCACAGAATTCATCTTCGCTACCGGAGCAAACGTCTCCTCATAGTCAATACCATAAGTTTGAGTAAAACCTCTGGCAACAAGCCTTGCCTTGTATCTCTCAACTGTACCATCTGCCTTTTGCTTAATAGTGAACACCCACTTGCATCCCACTGGCTTCTTCCCTTCTGGAAGTGACACTAGATCCCAGGTGCCATTCCTTTTCAAAGCTGTCATCTCTTCTACCATAGCTCCTTTCCACTTAGGTAACCTGAATGCATCCTGCCAATTCTGTGGAATAGATATAGAAGAGAGAGAAGAGACAAAGGCATAGTACGAAGGAGACAAACGGTCATAAGAGACAAACTGTGAGATAGGATGTTGAGTACAAGATCTAACACCTTTTCGAATAGCAATAGGAAAATTGTCAGGATCGATAGGAGGGGGTTCAATAAAAGAAGAATCATTACCAGGAGAGTCAGCTGAGGAATCTGGAACTGGAGTGGGTGATTGTGATTGACTAGGTGGTAACACACATGAAGACTGTCTATTTTTCCGTCTAGCATACCTCTGTAAGCCAGCTCCCTGCAGTCGTGCAGGTAGTTGTTCCTCAATGTCACCACCAATATCATGTGTTTCCCTTTCAGCAGATACTGGTGTCTCTCCAGTGTTTTTCTTCTCCCCCCCACTATGATCATAGAATAATTGCTCCCCCTCACTATGATTATAAAAGGTAAACATCTCTTCTTCCTGCTGATGCTCCCCCTGAAGAGATGGTTGAGAGGGAGAATAAAAAATCTCTGTTTCCCAAAAAGTAACATCCATAGAGACAAACATCTTCCTAGAATAAGGGTCATAACACTTATAGCCTTTCTGGGTAGGAGAGTACCCAACAAAAATACACTTATGAGCTTTATGTCCCAGTTTGCCCCCAGAAGGTTTGGGGGCATGAACAAAACACACACAACCGAACACCCTAGGTGGAAGAGTCGTAACCCGACAACTGCTCGGCAGACACTCGATGGGGGTTTTAAAATTGAGGACACTGGATGGCATACGGTTGATAAGATACGTGGCAGTTAAAATAGCTTCTCCCCATAAGTATTTGGGAACATTCATAGTGAACAAAAGGGATCGAGCGACCTCAGCAAGATGACGATTTTTGCGTTCAGCGACTCCATTTTGTTGTGGAGTGTCAACGCAAGTCGTCTGAAAAAGAATACCATTATCAGCTAGATATGCCCGAAAAATCTTATCAATATACTCAGTCCCATTATCACTCCGAAGAATTTTAATATTTGTATCAAACTGAGTACACACCATCTTATGAAAAGATTTGAAACAGGTAAAAACTTCATTCTTTGACTTGAGTAAGTACACCCATGTGGCACGAGAATAACAATCAATAAAAGTAACAAACCATCGATAGCCCTTTAAAGAAGTACTAGGAGAAGGACCCCAAACATCAGAATGGATAACCATAAATGGAGAATCACTTCGTTTATTAATAGGTGCATAAAAAGAACGTTTATGTTTGCCAAACTCACAAGCTTCACAAAAAAATTGATCCCTAGGACAATGTTTAACTAAAGTAGGAAACAGTTTCTCTAATATCCCAAAAGAGGGATGACCCAATCTACGGTGCCACCGATGTAACAAAGAAAGAGTGGAACTCATATCTGCATGTAGTGCTTTTCCACATGATAAAGATGGCTGAGATGGATGAGGTGCATGCTCGAGATAATAGATACCACCATGTGCTTTACCACTGCCAATCACCTTCCCCGTTTCCAATTCCTGAAAGACACAGTGAGTAGGAAAAAATGTCACAGAACAGTTTGCAGAATGGGTGAAACTACTAACTGACAGAAGGTTAGTGGCAAAGTTTGGAATATGGAGAACCGAAGAGAGAGAGATAGAGGGAGAATAGCGAACAGAACCTTTCCCTGATATAGCAGAGAATGACCCATCGGCAATTCGCACCTTATCCTTACCAGAACAAGTAGAATAAGAATAAAAAACAGAGGAATAACCTGTCATATGATCTGAAGCACCAGAATCAATAATCCAAGGGATACCGGAGGAAGCAGTAAATGCACTAGCTGGAATACCTGAATGAGCAAAATAGGATGCAGTAGGCGCTGTTGTGGAAGTAGGAGCTATAGTAGAGGAAGAATCAGCCCGAGCCATAAGACGCCTGAGAGCTTGCATCTCCCCCTGAGAGAAACCACCAGTAGAATCAGAAGGTGACGGAACTCCGGTACTGGACCCAGAATTAGACAAGGTAGAAAACTTGAAAACATGTGCCTGGGCCTGAGAACGCCCGGGACCACGACCTCGACCTCCACGTCCACTGCCTCGCCCACGAGAAGGACGACCATGTAACTTCCAACAGAAATCCTTAGTATGTCCAGTGTTGTGGCAATGATCACACTGGAGTGACAAACGGTCTAGAGTCCCACTGCCAGTACCAGGCTGAGACTTTCCACTGCCAGACCCAAATTGTCCCTGCGGAATAGCAACCAAGGCAGAACGATCAGAAGTAGGAGCTTGCAACATAGCACCCCTCCTGCTGAACAATGGCATAAGCTTCTCCCAGAGATGGAAACGGGACACGGCCCAATACCTGCACTCTAATTGGATCATATTCCACATCAAGACCAGCAAGAAAGTCATACACACGCTCTTTCTCTATTCTTTTTAACCAAGCAGCAGCATCCACGGGACAGACTGCCTGAAATCCATGATAATAATCAAATTCTTGCCATGCCCCACTGAGATCAGCAAAGTAAACAGCAACAGATCGACTGTGTTGATCCAAAGTACGAAGTCTCTTTCTCAACTCAAAACACTGAGCATCATTACCCTGTTGAGAATAAGTTTGTTTGGCAATAGTCCAAATCTGAAACGGAGTGTCAAGAAGCAAGAAAGGACGACGAATATCAGCCTTCATAGAATTAAATAACCAGGTCATGACTAAAGATCGCTGAGATTTATACTTCTTGAGTTCAGTAGCAGTAGTAGGCTCAATAACAGGACCTTCAATGAACTCAGACATTCCTTTAGCCTCAATAGCTAAAGTAAAAGTACGAGACCAAAGTAAGTAATTTGTTCCATCAAGTTTGATGGGACAAATATCCAGTGGAGAGTTATCTAGGGTCACAACCTTACTTATGCCATCCTTGTCCTCAACCTGAACATCTTTATCTTTTGGATCCGTCGACATAATTAGTCAATAAAATAGCAATAAACTAGCAAACTGAACAATTGAAATATATCAGTGTTCTAAATGGCCGCCTAGGCGGCGCCTAGGCGCTAGGCGAAGGGTCAGCGCCACGAAAACCCCCTTGGCGTTTTGTTTGGCGGCCAGGAAGGCTAGGCGAGCCTTTGGCGGAGCTTGGCGGCCGCCTAGGCGGCTAGGCGGAGCTTGGCGGCTAGGAGAGAGAGAGAGAGAACAGAAAAACAGAGACAGAGACGAAAGAGTGAGAGAGACGCGAGAGAGAGAGAGACGAGACGAGAGAGAGAGAGACGAGACGCGAGAGACGAGACGAGAGAGAGAGAGACATACCAGACGGCGACCGACGACGGCGGCCGGCGACGACGATCGGCGTGAAGCAGGCGAACTCCAAGGCGACGATCGGCGTGGGTCTCGATCAGATCTGGAAATGTTATACACTGCTGTGTATAACAGTGTATATATGTGTGTGCAGCTATGGTAAATTACACAAGAAGTCCCTTTAGTATATATTAATATCATAATATGCACTAAAAGTATAAAAAATATCAAAAAAATACGAAAAAAAAAAAAAAAAAAACGCCAAACTCCTTGGCGCCGCCTAGGCGGCCTAGGCGCTTGGAGGTGGGTCACCGCCCTACTAGCGCCGAGCGCCATTTAGAACACTGAAATATATAGCAAATAAAAAAGGAGCCCACTGACTCAATACTCAAGTCCTCTGTCGGGTTACACCTGTCCAATACTTGTCCTCAACCTAAGTTGTCCAAGACTTGTCCTCAACCTTCCTTAAGTATTGACTCAATACTTAGTTCTCTGTCCAGAAGTGGCAGATAAAACAAACTTGCCTACAGCAACTGATCTGGTCAGTCAGCAGTGAAATTACCAGCGTCGGTGGCAAGCCCAAGGAACGACGACACTACGCAAGCTGATCGACGGCAAAAGAGGAGCAATAGCTCAGTGCCCAGTGCCTTAGTCAACCTCGTCGGCGACTGGCGAGTGTCCAGCACCTGTCGGAGATCGTAGAAAAGCTGGGTCTTCGTCCAAAAACAAAACAAAGGCCGAAGGTTTGGTGAAACCGAGTTTTAGTCAAACTACCAACCAGATAAGAGTCGCCGGGGGTTGATGAATCTCCGGTGAGGGTCGACGGAGGTTGGATGTCGATCACGAAAGGCCAACGATGGCTGTAATCAACTGGGTCTGACTGGATCTATCTAGGGCAACATCGATCGGCAAGAAAAAAAGGATCGTGGCTGGTTGTCTGAAGCTAAACGATTAGAAGGACCAGCAACAAGATCTTCTTACGCAGGTATATCGTTACCATGCTCTGATACCATGTTTGATTTAGAGATAACGTGAATGGAGAGGAATAATCCGTTAGGGTTAAATTCATTCAACATAAAGTATATATACAAACTGTACAATTAATTGCTCTATGGTCCTAGATACTTACACTAATTACATGATAAGACACATAATTATACTAGATGCAAATAAACCCATCATCTAACACGGTTCAACACTAGCGTTACCATGGCCTTATATGGGTCTTTTTTCCTAGTGGTGCCACAGCCTAAATTGGACTTAAGTATTTTGAGTCATGTTGTTAGGCTTCAACAACTGGCCGGTGGTCAACACTCTGGCTTTATATCCTCAAGGCTTGCATCCCGGTGAGGTTCAACACTAGCGTTACCATAGCCTTATATGAGTCTTTTTCCTAGTGGTGCCACAACCTAAATTGGACAAGTATTTTTGGTCATGTTGTTAGGCTTCAACAGCTGGGCCAGTGGTCAACATGGGGCGATACGTGAAGATTAGATAGAGCCATTAGGTTGGAGTTGGGAGGTGCACGATTGGCTTGAATCTCAATGCTTGGGAGTTAATCCAGATCAAGGAAACTACAAGGTCAAGTTTTTGAGGTCTCTCGAGCCTCTTGATGAACATAAAAGATGGTATTAAACAAAAAATGACATGGAATACATTGTTAACTTGGTCTATACCTTTTTGCTAGTTGTTGATGTTAGATAGCTTGATATTGGACCCATTTCCTAACAGCTTAAGCTTTTGGGAAAGTTGGTAACTTAACAGTTGCTTATTGCTACGACTTTTTCGTCATCTTATACAATTAATGAATCTCTTGAAGGAACATACGAAAGTCATAATAATAATCTAACTAAATCCCCCTCAGTATTTATTTGAATGGTTTTACTCTAGCCAATCTTGGATAAACGAGTTTGTGTTGATGCTCGAGCCTAAACTTAATATCGTTAACTCAACAAGGGCGACTGCAATTACTTACTTGGCTGAAGTACATGTAGGGGGGTAGCTTGTTAGGAATTAACTGGCTTGGAGATGAGAAAACTGATTAGAAGATATATTGCATAAGTTGGTGTACCTGCTTGCTTACCTACTCATTCGCACTGCTCTACCTTCCTTGCTGCCTCAAATCCTACTGTTATACAAATGCAAACTCAAAGTCTGCTGCTTAAGAAGATTGATGAGTCATTTTCGTCTTCTAGGACCTGACCAACTTATGCCTACCTATACGATTTACCTAAACAACACAAGCATCCGAGGATATTAATCAGGATGCAATTTTTTCAATGAAAAGATGACATCTTAAAGAAGTAACTTTTGGGCATGTTTTGTGTAATTTCTATATTTTCTTATAATTTTCTGATTTATTGTAGAGGTGATTATGAAGTCCATTTGAACTAGTGACCCTCTTCCGGTTCACTCACCGATCTGGTTTTGAAGACATTGGTTGAAACCCATAGTTCATATGAGCTGTCCCATAACATCATGTTGGTACTTTTATGTGGTCATCTTGGGGATCTTATGAACCAACCAAGATTAAGCATTCTGCCTGAAATACTTCCACTATATAATAGCATTTTTCCTGAAATAAGTTGCTTAACTCGAGAAATCCTTACTAATTTAATCTTCCTTCCTCATTAGGTTCCTGTCACGAATTTCTTTGGTTCGGTTATGGAAACCATTCATACTGATTCAGCTTATAGAGCCCTCTCAGGCAGAGAGTCCAACAGGGCTAAGATCAAAATTTTGCCAGATCAACTAACCAGCCTTCAGGAGCAAAAAACACTTGCGAGTTCAAATGTCCAGCAACAAATGAATGACTCTGACACAAAGGTTACTTCTGTCCTATTCTTCTTAAGAGATAACGTGTCTTATCAACAATTGTTTCTCTTATTGATATGGGTGATGAATCGATGATACCTCTGGATCAACAGGGTGCTTGTCCTTTTACACTAATGATGGCTAGGTTTCATGACAAGATGGAGAATTTTGAAAATGTTGACACCGTGGTCAACTACGGGTTGGTAGTGTTGCTTCCGTTGTTGGCAGTGTCAACTTGGCTATCACAATGAAGGTGAGCCAAATTCCCTTTTTTGTTTAGGCTTTCTCGCTTTCTGAAATGTTCTGTGTATGTGCATACTGAAAATAAGCAATCAATTTGTTTCACATTTTGCCCAGATGCATAAAGCTTGCATAGATTGATTTGCCAAAGATGAGAGTCTGCTTATTTGCTATGAGTTCCAAGCATCTTTTTGCACCCCCCTATTGTTCTGTTTGTTTGTTTTTTTTTTTCGTGGGACTTAAAAAGTCAAAACTCAGTAAGAATGGAGCTACTTCCACTGTACTTGTACTTAGCTTCCCAGAGTTGGTCCTCTGCTTTGTTTAATTTTGATATGCATCCCATATGCTTCATTCTTTGAAATTTGTCACAGGTACCAAGTAACCGATAAGGAGCACCAGGGTGGGGCAAATTAAAGTCAACATTAGCATGGATCAGCATTGTTGCTGTTGAAAAGCCACGTCGACATTGGGCCTGGGAGCTGAATCTGCAATGCCATGTACATTCCCAGGATATTTAATGTCATTACGTGTGATAGTCAGTCTAGATACTGGAGAGGCTAATGTTTGTTACTTTTTCGTAACATTAGATTTTAGAATATCTCTCTCTCTCTGCAGCCATTGAAATCCATTGGTTCACATCATGTCTTGTTTCCATAAGTTTATTTGTTTTGGGAAATATGGTTGCAAATCGTTGTCATGTCTTTGCAAGTGTCGGTTCATTTCTCTTTAAATTTTTATGTAATGAGGTCATTCCTGCAGAATGTTATTTGGTTGAGAATTCAAAGGCCATGACCAATTTGTTTCTTCAGAAATGGAAATTCTAAATGTTGCTGTTGGCGAATGCTGATACAATGGGGTATTGAGCCTGGCGTTTGCCTATACAGTGTGGCATTAACAATATAGCGTGAATGAGAAAAAGCATGGAAAAACATCAAATCCAACACTTTTGAGAGCTTCTAAATGCACCAACTATTACCTTCTTCCTTTGAATAAGGTTAGATTAAGGACAGAGAGTCTCACCTACATCTTGCCTACCGTCATCATGAACCAACACAATCACAACCCCCAGCCATCATCTGCACACTGTCGGGAGCTCCCTCCGTCACCCCGTTTCATCAAATTCTAGTACACTTCGACTAGCCTTGCCACCTTCTTTCCCTTCCCCTCTAATGTTTCATGTGATGATGGCTGGTGAAGAGCGATACGTCATAATGTAGACTGATTTAGGTAGCCATGGCTGTCGATGCTGGAAATTGTTTCAAATATTGGAGCGAGTCAACTCAGCTCATTAGGTGGGTCAACTAAGTCCATTTATGGATATTGGGAAGAATTTTTGAGGGCATATATGTAGTTTTTAAGCTTTTCCTTTAACAGAGTTACTGGAATTTTGTTTTCCAGTAGTAGAAGGGTGTGTTTGGTCGATTTTTTAGTTGGAGGTGGTTAAGTGATACTTTGCCATAGTTGGAGTGGATTAGTAAAATTGACCCTTTCATGTACTCCATATACATGCTATTATAGCATCTCTGGCTTGGAATGGCAATTTGATCCGCCCCAATTTTGGAGTGGGATTAGGGTAAAATAAGAAAAATGAAATCGATGTTGGGTAGGGTTTGGGGTGACATCACCATGCCAGAAAATGTTTTACGTAACATACAAATTAGATGTTTAACCCACAAATTAATTATGATTTTTTTGGATAAAATGATCAGAAAAATAAGATCTTTACACTGGTTCAAATGGATTGAAAATTGGAATACTTAATTTTTTTAACCATATTTTTTTAATATGGAGTAAACCATCTAACAAAATTGAAAGGGCAAAAATAAACCATTCTCTTCATTTGGTTTTGCATAGGCTCGAACCCCTCTCTTTCAGCCAGGACGTGGTTTTGGGTATTGAAACGGAAAAAAGGGAGTAGAACATTTCTCCTTATTTGGTTTTATGGTTCTTTTAGGGCTTTTTAACGAGATCCTTAGAGCTAAAAATTAACTATGACCCTTTGGAATAAAATAATCAGAAAAATAAGATCCTTGCACCGGTTTAAACGGATTGGATAAAATAATCAGAAAAATAAGATCTTTGCACCGGTTCAAACAGATTGAAAATTAAAACACTTAATTTTGTTAGATAGTTTATATATTAAAAAATCTGGCTAAGAAATTAATTATTTTAATTTCCAATCCGTTTAAACCGATACAAAAATCTTATTTTTCTAATCATTTTATTTTAAAAGGTTATAATTAATTTTTAGTTTGAAGACTTTCGTTGAAAAGCCACAAGGAGAACCATGAAATCAAGAAGGAGGAATGGTTTATTTTTTACCGTTTCAACACCAAAACTACGTCGGGCTTAATTTGGTGAACTCTCACCGCTTCCGCGTCGGGGCGTCACTTTTAAATTTGCAACTATTTTTAATTTTTTTTTGGATAAGTTAAAGAAGTTACTCACTATTGAACAAACTTTTTGATCATACAAGAACTATGCTGACGTTTTTACTCAAATGGTAAGATTTTATCTTTGCCCAGTTAAAATCAGCTGTGCTACATGCACAGCAAGCTGTGCACAGCGGCTGTGCACAGCGGGCCTTTTCTCCCGCCTCGGGTCGCAAAAAGATGATCGGAGCCGCTCATTTTGTTCAAAATGCGTCGTTTAAGGTCTCTGTAAAAAATGAGCTTCGTTCGATATCGTTAGAGGCGTTAACAAAACACCCAAAATCACTTCAGAATTTAGGCTAAATTCTGAAGTGATTTTGGGTGTTTTGTTAACGCCTCTAACGATATCGAACGAAGCTCATTTTTTACAGAGACCTTAAACGACGCATTTTGAACAAAATGAGCGGCTCCGATCATCTTTTTGCGACCCGAGGCGGGAGAAAACTGGCTCTGTGCACAGCTGCTGTGCACAGCTTGCTGTGTACAAAGCTTTTCTGGTTAAAATTGAGCAATTGCTTTGCTTTTGCCTCACTTCTCTCTCTCTCTCTCTCTCTGGGAAATTAGTTGGTCCCCTAGAATATCGATCTGGTTCCACCTTCAGATCTCGCGTAATTCACCTTCTGCACCCTCACAATCCTCCTCTCCTTCGTTTCTTTTAGCCAACGCATGTGCACGGAACTTCTACACTCTCGCAAAACCCTTCTGGATCCCATCAAAGTTCGAGCAGAGAAAAAAACAGAGAGTCTTCAAAGAAAAAACCCTAACGATCCTGTCTCGGCGTCGCAGATAAAATGGCGGCAATCGCAGTTCATCAGTTCGCTCAGTCCATTACTTGCCACGCTTGGAGTCCAGATCACTCCAGTACTACTTCCTCATTCCCTAATCTCTATTTTTACCGTTCCGTTTGTGTATAGCTATGCATCGGTACGTACGTTTTCATGATCTGGTACTGAACTTTGATTTAAAGTTCGTTGCTTTCGTTACGTGACTAGACATTAGGTTGATTCCTCGTGCGAAATCGATGAGATGTGGGCTCATTGTATCACTGAAGCAATTGCTGATTAGTTCTTCTGTCTTTAATAGTTTTCCTTTTTAGTTGGCTATACTGGAAGTGAAAGTATTTTTTTTTGGGTTTGACCGTTAGGGGTTTCCAGGCCAGCTTATGCACACCTTGTCTATTCCCGGCCTCCTCGGTCCAGTGGCCATCCAGCTTTATTATAAATGGCAGGTAAAGCCCGATGGCTGCTATCCCAATAGACCAGCGGGCTGAATGAAGAGAGGGTCCCCTTTGGAAGGGTTTGCCGTTAACCAAAGAGTCACCCCTGCCTTTTGATTATGTCTTGACGCTGACTGAATCCAATACATAAACTCGGAAACAAAACAAAGTGCGTTCGCTCGCCAGGACGGGGGATTCGCAAGAGATTTCTCTCTAGCAGCCCGGCCCAAGAGGTTGCCAAGTTTCGAACTCAGGATGCCTAGGTTTAAAGCTTATCCCTGTTGCCACTTGAACCGTCTATGCAGTTGGAAGTGATAGTTACTTGCCTACTTTTAACTTGTTAGTTTTTTTGGTGTTTTTTTCTTCTCGGTCATAAGATTTTGGGTGGCCCTGGCTAGTTTGCAAAACTGGCCAGTGAAAAATGATTGAATCGACTTTTGAAGTCTTCGACGAGGATAAAGTCTATTTTTGTTGCTTCTAATTTGAACTAATTAGAGTTTACAAAAATGATGAAAGTATAATGCCAGAAAAAGTAAGTGGTTGGCATTTGGCAGTAAAGTGTGCCGTATACATTGCTTATATATTTTAGCATTTGCAGTGAAGTGTACAGTATGCATTACACTTTTGAGTTAACTGGAAAGGTACTAATTTATTTTTATCGAACTTATCTACTGTATATTTCTCAAGAGATAAGTAGCTAATTTTGTTAAACGACATGTTTAATTTGGTATTAATGGTCTTAATGCTACATCATTCTTTGATGAATCAAAGTAAGAGAATCAGCAATTTCAGAGTAAAGTTCAAATTGTTGATTTTCTTGTGGTGGAGCAGTTTGAGTTTGCCCAGTTCTCGTATTGTGGACCTTTGAAATCAGTTGAAGCATGCAGAGAAGAGATCATTGAAAGTATGACTTTATGTGAGTTTTTTTTTTTTAAGAGGAGCAAGCAGTTGAAGTATTCCAAGTATCTATTTACTCTGCATGGAAGGTGGCAGTCTCCTAACGAGAAATTCGAGGACCATTTATTTTGAATCCATGAGCACACCTTGAAATTCTGATTGAATTCTTTATGCCCATAGGCTACATCTTTATTTATAGACTCAAACCCTAAATCCACTAGGAAACAATGATTCTGCTAACCAAGAAAGATGATAAAGGAAACTAAGAGAAGAAAAATAATAGACTAATATTTTTTGATCGGCAAAAGAAAGGAATTTAGTGACCATTGATACAGTTTACAAAGATTAACCTACTTATGGAAATTAAGACTATTAACTAATAACTCAAACCCTAAATCAACTAGTAAACAAAGATTCTGCTAACCAAGAAAGATGATAAAGGAAACTAAGAAAAGAAAAATAATAGACTGATATTTTTTTATCGGCAAAAGAAAGGAATTTAGTAATCATTGAACAGTTTACAAAGATTAACCTACTTATGGAAATTAAGACTATTAACTAATGAAAACATGCCAAAACAAGTGGCACAAAATTCAATTCCTAAAACAAAGTTATCACCAAAATAAATTTTCCATAATTTGAAACCCATAGGATCTTGTCAATATGTCAGTGGCTTTCTACAACTCTGTACTTAATATATCTTGTCTTGTTTTCGTTTATTACAATTTTAAGATTGAGCAGTCAATTTAAGTGTTTCATTCTGTTGTTCTTGTAGGCATATCAATGTTATATTCCATTCTTGGCGTATGTTTTTTCAGAAATTTATTAGTGATCATACCTTTTTTGCCATGTTATAGCTTTTCTTATTTTACGGTCTTGTAATTTATGGCTACCTCTTTTTGTAGTGATTGCATTTTGTCCAAACAATAATGAAGTTCACATTCATAGATTAGTAGAAGAGAAGTGGGAGAGGATACATATTCTTCAAAAGGTACGTTTCATAGGTATTTGTGGTGAATTTATTGTTTTATGATAGTGTTTCTTTTGTCTTGTAAGTATTGTATTCAATGCACATGCACATCTTGGCAAATGAAAGCCAAGAAAACCCAAAAAGGCGTAACACAAAAAAAGGCCTTAACATAAGGCCTGGACCAATCACGTATGTGACGTTTTTGAAAAATGAATAACTAGGTCCAAACCAGGCAAAATAGTAGTGGCGGAGGGACTTAGAGACAAGGGTGGGTCGGCTGCCAAATTTTCATAAACTAGGTATTATTTTTACCCCTGTTTTACTAATTTGACCCCACTTTAAAATTTATTTTTGCCCCAGTCCATATAAGGGTTTTGTACTTAAGGAAAAAAAGGAGTCAAAATAGAATCTCTACCCACTAAATTCGCAAACGTAGCGCTAGTTTGTTTGTTCCTCAAAAGAAATCAAGGGTTTCGTTCATGAATTACACAGTTTAAATTTCCCACCCCACTTATTGAAAATCCTGGCTCCGCCACTGAAAATAGTGCCATTTTATTATTAACTCCTATGTAGGAATTGGTCCATTTGCCATTGTATGTTGTTTAGCCTTGGCCCCTATGAGGCATTGGTTTCTTTGTTTTTGTTTGGATTAAGTGATTTTTGAAGCTTCATCCTTCTTGTACCCTGTTTGTTTGCTTGGCTGTGAAATGTTAAGTACACCAAAAAAGAGTAAGGTAATCATAATTTGTGCAGCATGACTCATCATGGTACATACCTTACAATTGAGTTTTATGTAGGGAGAATGTACATGTTTTTCTTATATAAATGACTCATCATGGTACATACCTTTCTATTGAAATTTGATGAAAGACTTGAATCTTAGGGCTGGGTTAATTGAGAATGACCACTTTCATTGTGAAGAAGTTTGTTGCGTTAAACATGGAAGGGCAGAAGCAGTCTGATTATGGCTATGGGCAAATATAAATTATTTCTTTCTTGATGTGACCTGAAGTGGAACTTTTTCAAAAAAAAATGTGTAGCTGACCATCCCTTTTTTTGGAAAGCAAGAGTTATTTTGAAGGTGGATTAGGGTGAGTTCCATGTGAACAGGACACATGGGGGTTGAGTTTGGCAACCACGATCTTTGATAATGACATCACGTTCCATCGGATTTGCACCTTTAATGTCACCCTCACAAAAACGAATAAGAAGACTAGGTTCTACACGTTCCGAGCAGAGAACGGTGGCTGAAATAATTCGTTGCAAATTTTGTATTGTTTTTGAATATGAGACTGGATGCAAGAAGACGTTGATTTTCTGACAGAATCATTTGCCATCAATCAAGCAATCAGAAAAGGCTATGTGCCACAAACAAAACACGTGCTTGGTTACGTATTTGTTTCCTTTGTTTATGCAAGTGAAGATTTCGACAGGACTGAACAAGAAATAACCTTTTTGATCAATTTTGGCACGTCAAAAAATGTACCCGACATAGTTGCTTCGTGTTTTTATTCATAGTGTTTCTTTTTCATAAATTTCAGCTAGTAAACCTTCCACTTGAGATTGTCTCAAATGAGTTCTTCGTACTACGTTATTTTTTCGTATTTTGTGATAGTACATGCAATATCGTTTGTCATATGCCTCTATAGCTCATATGCATTTTGGTGTAATTGGACTTCAATTGGCTCATGCTGTTTCGTCACCTCTTAAAATTATGCTCTGTTTATAGTCATGTCTACATTTCTCATGTAATTTGAGTGGTAACTATGGTATTCATTTTCTTTATTCTTGTTCTTGTCACAGCATGACCAAATTATTTCTGGGATTGATTGGAGCATAAGGTCCAACAGAATAGTCACGGTATCTCATGACCGGAATTCGTGAGTACCTGCTTATCTTGGAATGTTAAAGAAGTTTTCCCGTGGAGTTGAGAGTTGTATCTGTAAAGTTGATGCTAAAAACAAACTGTTGCATATCCTCTGTCTGTCTCTTTCTCTCTCTCAAGTGTGTGCGCGTTGCTGTGCCTTTTTACCCCCCTAAATAAAGACAATAAATTTAATAAGCTTTGAATTTTTTTGTATCTATATAACCTTGACTCTTCTTTCAGCTATGTTTGGAACCAGGAAGGAGTAGACTGGGTGCCAACCCTAGTTATTCTTAGGCTCAACCGGGCAGCACTTTGTGTCCAGTGGAGTCCCAGAGGTATAGACATACATTTTCCTTTTCCCTTCTCATGGTTTTGGTATCGAAGTACATGGTTGTTATTCAACCTTTCTTCTATCTCAGTTTTCTTGCCTGAATGATGTGCTATTAGACTAGAGGAGCTTAAGAAACTGAAAAGTATTTTTGCCGTGAACTGATTTATTAGAACATGCACACTACGATTTGCTTACTTTTGTTGTCTTCAGCATTTTCCTTGATTTTTTTACTCATCATGTGGTTACTGAACATAAAAGGGCAACCAAGTACACGAGATTCCTATACTGGGGTGTGGGCTGATTTCTTCTTCATGTACTATGTTGTTTGGAATGAGAAAGAATAATAAAAGTGTATAGGGCATATTAACTAACCCTAACACAAGTAAACTTTATTTATATTATTTGGTGACTAGTTACATAACATAGACAACCAATGTGGGACTTAGTCCAACTCTATTCTAATACTCCCCCTTAAGCTGGAGAATAAATATCACAAAATCCCAGCTTGTTACATAACAACTCTAAACGCGGTTTAAATAAAGACTTGGTGAAGATATCTGCCAACTGAGCCCCTGTAGACACGAAAGGGGTAGCCAATATGCCACTGTCTATTTTCTCCCGAACAATATGAAAATCTACCTCGATATGTTTGGTTCTCTCATGAAAGACTGGATTCGAAGCGATATGTATTGCTGCTTGATTATCACAATACATAGGAATAGGTAATTGTATGAGCCATGGCACGATACTCTGCTTCAGCACTGGACCGAGCAACCACAGTTTGTTTCTTGCTCTTCCAGGTAACTAAATTGTCACCAACAAAAGTATAGTACCTAGTTGTGGATCGTCTATCAAACGGTGATCCCGCCCAATCAGCATTGGTAAAGGCCTTAACACGCAAATGACCATTTGAACGATAAAAGAGGCCGCGTCCAGGATGAGCCTTGAGATGCTTCACAATACGAAGACAAGCTTCCCAATGTGGAAGACGAGGAGCTGACATGAATTGACTTACCATACTAACAACAAATGAGATATCAGGCCATGTATTGGTGAGATAATTCAGCTTTCCTACCAAGCAACGATAACGGTCTGGATGAGAGAATATCTGCCCCTGATCAACACACAATCTGACGTTTGGATCCATAGGGGTCTTTACAGGTTTTGCTCCAATAAACCAGTCTCCTCTAGAATTTCTAGTGCATACTTTCTTTGGGACAAACTGATCCCTTCCTTGGATCTTGCTACCTCAATACCCAAGAAATATCGAAGCTTCCCCAAATCTTTGGTGTGAAATTGACACTGTAAAAACTGTTTTAACTCATCAATACCTTTCTGATCATCCCCAGTAATAATGATATCATCCACATACACAATCAATACTACTTTCCCCCGATCTGACTGAATAGAGAACACGGAATGATCAGAATGGGAGCGACGCATACCATACTGCAACACAGTATCACTAAACCTGCCAAACAAAGCTCGAGGTGACTGCCTAAGACCATAGAGGGCTTTGTGAAGATGACACACCTGAGAACGCTCCCCCTGAGCGACAAACCCAGGAGGTTGCTCCATATAGACTTCCTCAAGTAGGTCACCGTGTAGGAAGGCATTATTGGCATCCAACTGAAATAAGGGCCAACCAAGATTGGCAGCCAAAGAAATAAGAATGCGGACAGAGTTAATTTTGGCCACCGGAGAGAAAGTTTCAGCATAATCAACGCCATACGTCTGGGTATAGCCTTTGGCCACAAGACGGGCCTTGTACCGTTCTACGGTACCATCCGGATTATACTTGGCAGTAAATACCCACCGACAGCCAACAGTAGACTTTCCTGGCGGAAGAGAAACCAACTTCCAAGTGCCATTGTCATGGAGAGCAGACATCTCAGCTTCCAAAGCTGTCCGCCACTTAGAAATAGATAGGAAACAAACTGAGCAATAGGATGAGTAGTACAAGATCGAATACCTTTGCGAAGAGCTATAGGAAGACCAGGTGAAGGAGGAGGTGAAGAGGAAAGTGGTGGTGGCGGCGGTGGAGAAGTGGGATCTTGAGACGGAGGAGGCGCAGCGGCAGGCACTGGTGGGGCTGAGAATCATTTCCGTTGACGAGCATATTCCTGCAAGGGTGGTACAGAAACAGGAGGAACTTCTATAGGAATAACATACTCAGACTCAAAAAGGACATATAAAGTTTCTGACCCACATAATGATAAAGTTTCGTCAATCAAATAATGATAAAGTTTCTGACCCACATAATAAACCTCGATGGCTCTAGCCCAGATAGTATAATTCTTACCATTCAAAGGAGTGGAAGTAATAGAGAACTTTTCACGAAACTGAGATCCAGACGAATTACCAATAACGGTAGAGCTTGAAACAACACCAGAACCAGACTTTGATTCTTCCATTATACCGAATTAACACCAATTAACAGAACTAACAAAATCAACCATCAACCAATGCACTATTGTTAACCAATAAATGAAACAAGAGCCACCACTAATGAAACAATAGCCACCACTACCAACGACTGCGCTACTGAAACAAAAACCACCACGATGCACTACTGTTAAAATAGAAAACACTACTGTCCATACAAGCCATTTATTATTGCCGGCAAATAGTGACAGAGATACCTCAAGAGCATGCTAACAACCACCGGAAATACATACAAACCGAGAGAAGAGGAGGCGTAGCGCACTGTAGGTGTACCAGAAGAAGACCCAGTAGATTTCGAAGCAGTTCTAGGTCCGACGAGGACTGTAGAACATCTGGTGATGGTCGCCGGAAACAGACGATGGTCGGCGAGCACTGGTGGGGCTCCGGCGAGCGTGATTGAGGTATGTTAGGGACTGGGTCTGGATTTTCTTGGGGTTTTGAGAATCGTTTTATGGCTTCAAGGACTGGAACAGGGTTTTTGAGGTTGGGTTCCTCTCATAGGAGTTCAGGCGAGGGTTTCGGAAGCTGCTGAAGGTGCGCCAATGGCTGGCCGACGGTTGGCAACGGTCGCTGGGTGTTGAAAGAAGGCTGTTGGGGGCTGGGTTTAGGCTGTCGGGGGCTGGGTTTTAGCTGTCGGTGGTGGGTAGCTGATGACGTCAGTGGATGGATGGATGGATGGTGAGTTGGGGCTGGTGGATTAGGATTTAGTCTTAGGGTGGATTAGGATTAGGCTCTGATACCATGTTGTTTGGAATGAGAAAGAATAAGAAAAGTGTATAGGGCATATTAACTAACCCTAACACAAGTAAACTTTATTTATATTATTTGGTGACTAGGTACATAACATAGACAACCAATGTGCGACTTAGTCCAACTCTATTCTAACATACTAGTTTATACTTCGGAAAGAGCACTTGGCATTTTGTGTAATTAAGCCAACACGTCTCCTTTACATTATTATTGGAAACTCATGCATCTTCGTTACTGTCTATGGTTTTATTCAAGTTTAAGCAACAAAAATGCTAGCAATGACCTGGACATGTTCATGTTTCATGTATCATCCACCTGTAAGTTTGAGATCGAGTGTTGTATCCAGCTAGAAAGCAAGAGAGATTGATGACTACCTGCCTAGTGGCTAATGATCTTTGGGGCTAGATATGTTGAGTTTTAATCTGGGTGTGATGCCATATTCAGTAGGTGAGTAAGCTCTTAGTTGCACGAAGCGGGAGTGGGGGCGGGGGAGTGGATGATCATAGAAGAGAGGGAGCGCCATCGGAAGCTTTTAGGGAAATTATAAATACTTTTATTTTTTCATATATTTAAATTAAATGTCAAAAAGAAAAAATTATTCTACCATTTAGATTGCAAAACAGAGAAATATTTATTATTTTAATATGTGATTCCAGCTGTTCTCCAGTAAAAGGCAAAAGTATCATGTAATCTGAGCCTAAATAGTGTTAAAATCAGGTGTGGCAGTCCCACCAAGAAAAAGACAAATTTTATGGATAAAACGACAATATACTAGCATTATCTGGCACTTTATTTGTTGGACAGTTGGACTAACGTTAAATGACACAAGTTGCACTCACAGGATAAAAAACCCTTCAATAGGGCTTATGGTCTTCTTCCTCGATCGAGAAAAACCAACACTAAAAGTAAAAGGAAAAAAAACGCAGAAAAGACATCAACGGCGAGCAAAATCGTCGGTGCTGAACACCTTCCGTCAGTCACTGGTGGTCGTTGCTGCCGGTGTCGTCGTTTTTAGAGGTAGCTGAACATTTTCAGATCTGATTTTTGGTTTTTTGGGGCCAAAGTTCCCATCCCTTTGAGGACTCTGTTCCCACCTATAGAGAAACGTGTTTCCGTCAGTCTCCTTCGACCGAAACGTGGAATCGTGTTTCTTGAGGAGGAGCTCTTGCAACTAAGAGGAAGCTATTGGTTACTTGGAGTTTCTCTTTTCCCAAGTAATTGAAGTGAAAGATGTGGCAGATTGCTGCATAAGTCGTTTGTGAAATCTTTTATGGGGTGCAATAAGAGATCTTGTCGAAAGTGTGGAGTCGCCTTCTTTGCTGCTTTCTCTGTTTTCTTGGCTGAGAGAAGACGATTCTTTTTCAATCTTGTCTGGTGAGAAGTATATAGGGTATTTGTGTACTGCTATATGCCAGTAGCTGTATAGTTTTTAGGTTTGTGTTTCTGTACAGGATTTTTCCCGCTTTGAGCATTATTAAATAAAAAATAGTATGTTATGAAATGTGATAGCAGTTAATGAATAATGCCCACATTTTTAATTGTCGCTCTTGTTCTGATGTTCATGGGTTATGGATATATCTCCATAGACTTATGATATATGTGGTGAAACTAGAAGTAGAATCTACTTCCAGTTCTTATTCATTTCGTTCATTTTTTGCTTCAGAGAATAAGTTTGCTGTTGGAAGTGGTGCTAAAACTGTTTGCATTTGCTACTATGAACAAGAGAATAATTGGTAAGCTGCTTGCTTTTGGCTGAAATTCCTCTTATCTTCTATTCAATATGCCTCAGGTTTGCAAGAGTTTTATCTGTATAATATGCTCGTTCTTAATTACACACTTCTTTCTATGGATGATCCCGTGAATTGCCTCTTTTACATGTACAAGATATTGAATCCTACTGATGCAATCCCAGTGCAACTAAATCTCAGAAATCAACAACCAGAGAGAAGAAAATCCTGAGTCAGGGTAAAGAAATAACCAGAGAAAAAAAACCCTAACTAGTTGTTTAGCAATGAAAACAACTCCTGGGTGATACTTAATCCATTTGTTTGACTACATATGCGGAGTTTTTCTAGTAACTCTGACTTCTTATTCTAATTTCAGTTGTTGATGCATGTTTCAAATGCATTCCTTCAGGTGGGTCAGTAAACTTATTCGGAAAAGACACGATTCATCTGTCACAAGTGTTGCTTGGCATCCTAATAATGTGCGTATGTTTCTACGTACTACCCAGCTTTCTTCTTACCAAGTAATGCTGTATAACTGGAATCTTTAATTGGTAATTCATTCACGAATGAAATTGTGCTTAATAATTGCTAAGTGGTCCTCAATGTTAGTTTGTTGGCCTGATTTTTAAGTACTATAGTGTCCAAGTTGAAGCAGTAGAATACCTGCTCTCTTTGATGGTTCTCGTTTTATGTTTACTTGTAGTCTTTTTCCCATTGTGAATCATGCACAAAAAAATCAAGTTCATTGTAGGCACGTCCTCTGTGCCTATGAAAGAAAAGAAGTAAAAACAAACAGAAAGAAAAACACTAAGGTAGTGTACTAAAGAGAGATTATGCAAGTAGGTTGTGTACGTGGGAGAAGTCCACTTATTTTGTTCGTCACTCATTTGCTTTCACATGTAGATTCTCCTTGCTACAACATCTACTGATGGAAAATGTCGAGTATTCTCCACTTTCATAAAAGGTGTGGATATGAGGTACGTTTACTAAAGTTGATTTTCATTGATTAATATTTTCAGTGCGGTTTTCGGAATAAATTATCTATTTTGCTATTATTTGGTAACGATACAGGGATTCAGGAACAGGTTCTGCAGGTGATTCAAAATTTGGGGAGGTGTGTTCTATACTCCTTTTATTTATATATTTTTCATTTGTATGACTAATCATGCTGCGACCAAGAAACTAATATGTTGATGGGTGCTTGTAAAACTGGAAATGTTACGTCTCGGTCAACTTTTATGGCTTTCAACATTTACTCTAGGTCTATTTTCACTCTCTCAATTTACATAGAAAGGGCTTCCTGGAAGTTACGTACTGTAGTGTAACATATTCATTCTTGAGAGACAATTTCCAAGCAGATTATAAATGCAAAATCAAAAAATTGAGATGCAGGATATAAGTTAAAATCGTGACCGAAATTTTTCACTATCCTTTTGTTACGTTGGTACTCAAATTTTCACATGGAAATTTGTAAAGGAAACAATCATTTGTTAAAATAAAATAAGCTTCTTGAGCTTTAGTCATTTTGTAAAAGGTCAGCTTGGTATGTAAACAAGCATGCTTCTCTTTAATTCATCTTGTGATCATTATTATGTAAACAAGTTATTTTGTTCGTCATGGGTGCATGTTTTTTCTAAAAATAGTACTTGTGGATTATGTGTTTCTTCACAAGTTTTTATCTGCTAGCATTGTCCATATTTTTTGGCTGGATTTTGATCATTATTTGGTGTTCCTTTTTTCACCTTGAAGCAGCAAATCATTCAGCTTGATCTCTCATTTTGCTGGTCATTTGGTGTCAAATGGTCCCCAAGCGGCAATACACTGGCCTATGTAGGTCAGTCTTGTCTTTCTTTTGCTTAACTTTCAAGAAACATTGTTATCATCATGTCATGAGCTCAGATGCCTCAACTTTTGTTCCTCAGGACAGCTAGTCTAATATTTTATTATTCCTTGTCATATTCATAGGACTACTTTCTGTAGTTTTTTAATAGCACGAGGTGTAATCAGAATCAAATGTACTCTGTAGTTATTCAATTGTTTGCTTTTCTGGTACTGCCTTACTGGATCTGATTTCAAGTTTTGCTTTTAAATCATATATAAGTACTTTTGTTGTATCTGTTGATGCTTTGAAAATGTGGCTATGATATTATCTTTTTGATATATTTTCTCATATATTCATCAATTGGGCAACTCTTTAGGTCATAACTCGATGATCTACTTTGTTGATGAAGTTGGTCCTGCTCCTTCTGCTCAAACTGTTGCATTCCGTGACTTGCCTCTCCGTGATGTGGGTCAGCGTCCACTCTCTTGCTATTTTACTTAATTCAACTTTTCATCGTCATTTTTTTTCTTTATTGGATATTTAAGTCAGCACATGCTCTTCTTCAGGTCTTATTTGTTTCTGAGAGAATGGTTATCGGTGTGGGTTTTGACTGCAACCCTATGGTTTTTGCAGCCGAGGAAAGGGGCTTGTGGTATGTAGTAATGGTGTATTGACAATTGATTATCTTTGTGGCGATCTGTACATGAAAAATTGATTGTTTTGTTTGCTGTTTTGTTTCCCAATATCCAGTCGTCGGTGGTTACATTTTTCTAATTCTTTTTATTCTTATTTATCACGGCAGTATCATAAATAGGCTTTACATTATCTGTTTAACTTACTTTGCTACAGCTATATGTTGTTACTATGGGTTGCTTTTATATTTGTCACTAAGTCAAGTGTCTCACTCAGAAGATGGCATGAAATGATAAGTTTTGCGACTGTACACCATTGCAAGTTGTCTCTTGCTTATAGCAATTAACCTTTGTTCTATTTTAACTTCCATAGCATGGACGTTTGTAGAACTGGAAGTTTATTCATCATTTGGAAAATATACCATGATCCAATTTTACTCATTTGTGATCAAAATAATGGAGACTTTATTACTTTTTATGTTTCAGGACCTTTCTTAGGTTCCTTGGTGAAAGAAAAGCATCATCTTCAAGTGCAAAATATGGTTCACAGGTAATTATATCCATGTAATTTCTTGTGAGTATACTCAGTATTTGACCAGAGACAAACAATGCTGTTGGCTTTCAACTTTCAGCACAAATAGTAGTTGTTGGTGGGTAGCTTGCATACTGCCAGAAGCATGCTCTGCTGTATTTAGTTTAAGAAAGAACTTAATGGGTCAAGGTGGGGTTAAGCCAAGGGCCAGGAGGCAGGAGTCCCTTAGTCTGCTTGATGATCCAAGCCATATTCCATCCTTTCGATCGGTAAATTGGACTCCCAGAAGCAAAATTCACCTTCATCCTGTTTAAGAAACAATTCCTACACAACCTAGTTCTAATAAGTTGAGTAGCTTGAAGAAATTCTTGTCCTATGAAAGCTATATTAATTGAATTATTGATTGGGTATTCATCTGCAATTTCCTCTCCTTCCCATGCTAGCAAGGAACAATTTAGGTTTGCCCTTCCCCACTAGATATCAATAGAGATGTAAATTGGGCCAGGCTGGCTTGGGCATGGTACAATTGGAAGGGGGCACGGTACGACACTTTTAATAAATGGGCCAGGCCAGACTGCAGCTTGGGCACGATAAAGGCATGAAGCATGACACGACCACATGCAGGGCACAAGCATGGCACGATTATGATTTTTGCCTCATTTGCCTGAAGGATTACGAAGATACACATCTTGGACTTAAAATTTCATGCCCCAATAATGTTACCCAATATTTTTCTAATTTAGACAAATAGTGAAACTAACTAGTAAGGTCTAAGGAGTTCAAATGGCTATGATTATTGAGATATGTATGTCTTATAATGTCTTCTTTTATTTTTTTGCAACTTGGAAGTTTTGATCAATGCAAATGATACTAATCGGTATGTAATCAAACGGTAGTGATGCGATTCTTACCTATTTCTTTTACTGTATTATTATGATCTTTTCCCTTATCAATAAAATGATTATATTTTCTATTTTGTTTTGTATTGCCCGTGTAATTAGTTGCAATTGTTTTTTAGTTCAATATCGAAAAAGTTTGTCTATTTTTCTTTTATCTTTACCTTTTGGCTTTACAAGACACAGCTTTAGAGGCATGGCTGCATGGGCACAACACAGCTTGTGCCGTGCCCACACGTGACATGCCAAGCTGGGCATAGAGTTTTCTAACATGGCACGGCATGGCATGCTTAATAAATGGGATAGGCTAGGCTAGGCTTGACACTAAGCAGCCTAGGCACATAAATAAATGGGCCGTGCCAGGCCGGCATGCCCTATTTGACACCTCTAGATAGCTCTTGCATTTGGTTTATGTTGAACTTACTTTTGAAGTTGTGTTGCCTGGGATAAACATCCACTGTTATGGAGTCTATGGACCATGTAGAACCAAATTACTACCATGCCATCCAATACACAGAAGAAAAATATGACATGCAATGTAGCACCCAAAAGGCAAAGAGTGCTGACTTCCTGCTCAATCTGTTAAACTTGCCATCTATTTTATACCAATCAAAGCTAAATGCTCTGATAGAATGAAGTAACTGGTAAGAAATGTAGTGAATTTAGTTTGGCTAACTATAAGAGTAGCAAGGCCTGATTCTTCTGTACGTGTGATCTTGTTCGGTGTCATAATTTTAGGGGCACATGAGTCAGCTTTAGAATGACTTTCTTATTTGTCCCTTGGTGCAGTTTTCTGAAGCATTTGGTAAACTGTATGGCCAATCAAAACAAGGAATCAACAATGATAGAGGCGAAACTTCAATACCACGGGGAGCCATTCATGAGAACTGTATCAAGTAATAACCTTATCTGCAGTCCTGTTTTATGCATACTTATCTCTATCTGTTTGATGCATAACATATGTTTTCTGTTTTTGTTTTGGATTATAGCTCTATTGTACCGCTTAAGAGAGAAGGGGAATCTTCAAATACTCGCTTCAGTACTTCTGGTTTGTTTGTTGAATATTTGTTTGTAAATTCCTATTTGCATAAATATCATGAAATGCTGTGATTTTGTATTTGCTTTAAAATAGAAACATTCCATCGGCAAAATGACAGGTCTAGATGGAAAAGTCGTTATATGGGATTTGGAGAACCAAGAAGATTTGTCAGAATTTCTGTAAAATCTTGACATTTATCAACCTCATCTGTGTAGAAGGTCATTTCCAAGCTCGAGCTCATCTAGACCTTTTAGTCTTCTAGTGCACTGTATCAGTTGTGAGCAGTTGATGATTTTACTGGTTCTACCTACAAAAGAGAACCGAGCTCTAGGAGATCTCGTGTACTTTGATGGAAGCGCTTTTGCCTATCTGTATATTGCTGTACTGGTTGAAAAGACAAGGATATTTTGTAGAGGTTAGAGATCTTGGGTGATACACTTTATAGATGGAAATGTGATTGCTACGTAGTACCTAGCATTTCAATTTGGTGTTTTCTTACTAGTAATATTTCTTGATTTTGTATCTCGGCTGCAGGTTTCCGTGTCGTATTTTGTAAATCGATGAATCAGAGGTGAAGGAAGATAATATTGGATAAAAAGTAATGGATTAGCATATCCTCTGCAAATAATCTTTGCACTTGCATAGTTATGCGGACTTGTTTGACCAATATTCCACGGTTGTTTTCTATGTCGTCATAATGCCACTCGACAAATTGTAAAGTTGAATGCCAATTTTGGAGAATTTTTTTTTCAGGAATGCTGGGGGAGTTTTAATCACTTTGTTTAACTCTTGAAATCATTTTTGCTTGATATTACCTTTCTGAACCTATTCAACAATGTTGTGAACCCTCTTTGGCAACGGACAATTCAAGGCCTAAAGTTTTCTTCTAATTCAATTTCATTTTATGTGCCTTAAGAAAATGATAGTAATAGAGCTACAAAAAAAAAAAAAAAGACTACTACCTTCTTAATATGCAACGGTCGGCTAAAAAAGAATGCTTTTATTATCGTTCCATTGTGATAGACGTGAAACGAGTTTATCCTCATTGTGACTTGTTGAAAAAAGTGAATTGTCATAGCAATGCAGCTAATCGAATATTCCGGTCAACTTGTTAAACCAATTTGTGATTTCCAGGTTGACTACCAGAGCATTTGATGAATCTTGAGGAATTTGGGTTATCACATTGTGTCTAAAAATAGCCCAAGCTAAGCATTTTGTTCTCTAACTTTAGGTTGGGATTTAGAATCTCCAATCCACTCCAACTTATTCTCCAGTATGTGATGTCAAGGGCATAAAAACAGACGGATGTAAGTGTATTTTGTTCGTTATTCAAATCCATATTTTTCAGATTTACACAATCAAATTTACTCATTCCTTAGTCCAAATGCCAAACCAAATGATCCATCGCCAAATCAATCAATAACTCCACAACACAATACTCCCTCCGTCCCTTATTTATAGTCCGGTATTCCATTTTGGATTGTCCCTTAATAAGTGTCCATTTTGTAAAGTTAGTGGGTAAAAGTTGGTGAATTGTCTATTTTGTCCCTAAAAGTAGATTCCTTTTTAAAAAGTAAGTGAGTAAAAGTGTAATGATGATGGGCAAGTAGGAAAAGTGGAGAAAAAAATTGATGTGAAATGTATAATGATGATGTCTTTTTAATAAGTTGGAGTTACGAAGCAGTACACTTAAAAATGGACGGAGGGAGTATAAAAATTGATACTCAGAAAGCAAATTGATAACAAATTCATAGCTGATCAACACTGGAAGGTTCGCCGCCCCACCCCCCCCCCCCCCCCCCCCCCCCAAACAATGTAAGTTACTGTCAACAGAAAGGTGAATGGAAAGCTCGTGCAAAAGATGCAACGGTCCCTAGAAGCAGTAGATATAAGGAGTGGATCCACAACTGAGGCAAATGTAAAAATTGCATGGTAGAAAACTTATAGTTGAGTCTGTCCATAGGAATTCATCTTGGATTCTATTCAATACAACAGAGAAGAGTTACTCAAGTTCCTTCGTATTCATCCACATCTATGCACATTTATGATTTACATGCATGGGGTAGGAGTCACAAGTTACTAGTACCAACACATACGTAGAGCCTTGTTGAGCTAGTGAAAACTAGTGTAACAAAATCTGTTAGGCAATTTCATGAGGAACCAAATTAGTGTGACGACTTGTACGTTTATTCAAAGTATGACACTACTGAAGGGGACATGCGCCGCATGCCTTGGTTTCTTTAGAGGTGCCGGTGGAGTTGGAGATTTTTCTGCGCTTCAATGAAAACATCTCATTGTTGAGACTTCAAATAGAATCATCGAATATCCCTTTGAAGGATCACCCAATTGCTATTCTTGCACAGCAAAGAAGGTATTAAGTTTAAGTTACCTTGAATTTCCTTTAGCCCATGATTCTTTCATCGTTTCATGAATATAATTATGCTCTAGACATTAGTTCCGAAGCATAGCAGAAACTTTATGATAGATCATATCAAATCCACCAAAGAGTGGAAGAAACATTAGGTTTCCAAATCCACTCATTGGGTTGCTAAATATATGCATCCTGTACCAAGTCCAAGTGTTTTTGAACTTGTTCAACTAAAAATGTAGGAAAACAACTGACCATAAAGAGAGTAAATGGACAACATATTTTAAAAACGAAATTACAACTTAGAAGAAGCTTCCGGTAGGACCACTTATTTAATTTGTCAAGGTCATTTACCCTCGAAACTTGCCTTCACCCTGGCCCTGATAGATCGAATGCAAATAATGGAGTGCCATCATGAATATTTGAATCCATTTCTTCACCAGTAGCTGCCTTTGTCCTTATTGCTGGAGCATTTATGAAGTTATAGTCCAAATTGTCTTGAACACTAACGAGGCCCTCCAAGAGCTGAACCACCACTGTCATTGAAGGCCGCTTGTGGTAATCACTTTGTAGACACCACACAGCAAGCTTCATCATCTCCACCACTTCTGCTTTTTGTAATTGCATATCAGCATTATGTTTGTCGACCATATCCAAAAGTTGTCCCTCTTCTCCTTTCCTTTCGAATAAAGCTACTAAATGCATCTCTTTCTCAGGCAAAGACCTATCCACATTTTTCTGTCCGCACAAGATCTCTAAGACCACGACCCCAAAGCTGTAGACATCTACTTTCTCTGTGATTTTTGAGCTCAACCATTCAGGAGCCATGTAGCCTGGGGTTCCCCCCAACGTTGCTACCACATGGCTTTGGTCCTTATCAATTAGTTTTGCCAATCCAAAATCGGAAACTTTTGCCTCGAAGTTTTCATCCAAGAGGACGTTTTGGGGTTTGATATCCAAATGATATATTTTCTGTCGGCATTCCTCATGGAGATATGCTAGTCCCTTGGCTATATCTGCGATGATCTTCCTTCTGGATTCCCACCCAAGAGTGAGCTCTTGATGTCTTTTGAATATCCATCTATCCAAGGACCCGTTGGACATGTACTCGTAAACTAAAAGCCTAATAGAGTTTTCAGCACAAAATCCGATCAATCTCACCAAATTGACATGGTGGATGCTGCCTATTGTTTGAACTTCAGCTAAGAATGACTTCTTGATCTGACTTAAACCGGCAAGACGCTTCACTGCTACTTCGGTGCCATCACTCAACGTCCCTTGAAAGACTGACCCGAATCCTCCTTCTCCTAGCTTTTTGTTGAAATCATTGGTCGCGGTTTTCAAATCATCATATGAGAATCGTGTAGGCATCCCCGGTACTTCAGCGATAGAAAACTCATCATCAAGTTCCTCTCGTTCTCTTTTCATTTTGAAAACAAAAATGCAAGTTCCAACCAATAGACATACGCCCAAAAAAGCTCCGAGACTAGATCCCAGGATGATTGTGCCACTTCTTGATTTCTTTGGAGGAAAATCTGTTGGCGGTGATGACAGTTTGGTTGGAGGATTCTGCACTTTGAGGTATATAGAGGTGTTCCAGGATCCTCCCTCATCGTTTATAAGAGAAAAAACTTCAGACAGTAACAAGCAACCTCTCGTTAGAACAGAATCGGATGATGCATCCATGAATACAGCAGCTTTGCAAGAACAATTTCTCAAACAAGCATTTTTGCAATCCTCCAATCTTGCTTTTTCATCCGACACCATCGCGTCCATGTCAAAGTATTGGGTATTCTTAAGCTCCAAAAGGCTGTGATACTGAGAATCGTTACAAGTAGTGGGTGTAACCAGGGAGCATCCAAGGTTTGGTTGCATATAATTTATCTTCTTAAAATATCCCGTTCCATTGCTGCTTTCCCCAGGACAACCACACTGCACGTTCGAAGAACATATGCCGTATTTGCCACACACCATTGGATACCCGCACTCATCGTCACTGAGTCCTGAAGTGAGCAAATCTGCCACGGTCTTCCATAGGACTCCGTCACTAAATCCATCCCATTCGTAAACCTTCAAATGCCCGTCGGTTTCCAGCCTCATGAACTGAGTTGTCAACGCAATAGGTATATCTTCACCATGGAAGCTTCCGTTCTCGAACACAACATACGCTTTTCCTAGAAAGGGGGCTTCGTAATAGATCACCGGTGGATTAGCTTCAAAGGAACCGTACAAAGCATAGTAACCTTGCCCACTAAAGTACTCAACATAAAGGGAATACAAGCCTCGGCTCAAGTCTGACAACGATGTGCTGGCTATCAGCTTTTGCCCGGTCACCAACTTTTGCCCGAGAACTAAGCAGTTCGTGGGGTTATCAAAAGACTGCCAAACCGTCACGTTATTCCTGTCAAAAAGCACGAGGTTTCCGGTTTCGGTGAATCTTAAGCCCGTGACGGATTTTCCTCCAGTGTTGGTAGACCATACCATATATCCATCCGCGTCTTCCAATATCAAGTTCCCATTGCCCATGAGTTTCAATGTCGCGTTAACTTTCACAGGACGATCCCGGTGAGCAGACCAGACTAGCTGGGGACCTATCACATTTCCGGAATATTTGCTTCTATATGCAAAAATGACGACACCAAAGAAACATGAAGTTTCGTTGGAAAAGCAGTAAAAGCCAGAAATGAACTGTGAGGTATTCGGTTGGGAAAGGACCGGAGTTATTGATCTAAACCCTTCATCATCATCATTGCTGGATATGTTGATTGTTGGGTTCTTGATCCATGTAGTGGATAAATTAGCTACTGACTGATACTCAAACGAAAGGGCATTGTTCAACTGTGCAGAAGATAGGAAGATGGTGATAATTATAGCAAGTGAAATGATCAAACACAGACTTGGTTTAGCCATTACTAGCTAGGTAGATCCTGTTTCTGATGAGTGGGTTATGGAAAAGAGAAGCAAAGAAAGGGAGAAAGACTATGGGGGAGTGTTGTCTAATTTTTTGTTTTCTTTCCAATCGATGGGAAAATCATATCGTAAGCTTGCTGGAATGTGGGTGTGAAAAGTGGAATTTGGTTCCTTGCCGTATTTCAGGACTTTTTTGGAAACAAACAATGAAGTGGATGAAGTATGGAAGAAGATTAACAAAATGGACTTTATTAACCCTCAAAGTAGAAGAACAATCAATCGAGAAGATTGAATGAACAATTACAAGTTAACTCTACTCTTAGAAAAGAAAAGATAAAGGCCAGATTGGCGTTGTTTATGTGTCCTCAAATCGTCTTGAACTTGATTTATAAATAGGGATCTCCTCATTTTGAATTTGAATCTTCCCTCCGAAGCAGCAGTTGAAACTTCTTTAAATTCTGGCGGAGTAACTTCTTCAACTGCCGATCATGTCCACGTCTGGAAACTGTTTCGTTAATCGTGGTTGACATCCCTTTTAAATCGTGGAATCATGGGAACTAATTCCCTTTGACATCTGTCACCTGATCGATGGACCAACTAATCATAAAACACCCCACGTGTTGGCCAATCGATGGACGAGACTTTTTATAGTTTCACTATCGATTCAATCGAATCCGAAATAATTGAGGTGAGTCCAATCTATTCTTTTAGCTTTCCATGTTTACCCTTGCCACGTGTCAATCAATCGATGGGTAAATGAAAATCTCAATTATGGTACAAACAGGGAGTAGTACTGGATCTTGATTGTTGTTTGTGGTCAGTAATAGTATCACTCAATGCGAACAAAAATGTGAAAAGAAGCTGATTCTATTGACCGGTGATGTAGGAAGTCTTCCTTTTCCCTTATAGTGGTGCATTCTCACCCTTTTTCGGATGTGTAGCCGATTTTTAATTTGGTGATTATTTGAAAAATTCTTCCTACGTGATTGGTGATTGTATTATGAAATCTCATGCACTGTCAACTTTGAATGAAATTTGTGATGTAAGGTACACCATTTGGTACACTCTTCAATTTGCTTAAAACATTATTTTAAGGGTTCATTCAAAAAATTAGTTATTTGGACATCGGCAGATTTTTATTTTTTTTTGAACGGAAAGTCAATATCATATAATCAGGCAACGTCATTACATAGAATGGAAAAAAGACCAGGTTTTGGGGGGGGGGTGTGTGGGGGTGGCGCGCATCCAAGGAAGAACCAAAAGAGGAAGCAATCCAATTAATATGCTGCTTCGTTTCCTTCTCTCGTAGTCCAAGAAAAAGGTAAAGGCTTTGATCATTTTATCTAAGCCTAATTTAGGGACGAAAGTTGATGAAGTTGTGTAACGCCCCGATTTTCGGAAATAAAATCGGAGGTATTAAATATTGATTTCTAAAAATTTAGTAATTTAAATACAAAATCCAAACTGGATAATTCTTCCTAAAGATTCGTCTATTACAAACCATTAAAGAAATACTGAAAATAGTCTTCGTAGTAGTAATCTAAACAAAATAACAGAGCTATCTTCTAGGATTGATATGGATTCCAAGCGTATACTGGCTCAGTCTCCAACTCCGGATTCGTCTCTAGGTAATATCGCCCTCCTTCAGGGTCCTGAGTCTTTCACTGATTTTCTGCAAAATCTGACACGGATGCCAGACAATCCGTGCCTGAGTGAAAAAGTTCACCCCGTAATATAATCCAACCCAATCACCCCTCCTTACATTACAGCTAGCAGATAACGATATATCATCAATGCAAGAAGGTAAAATACTCATAAATCTATTCATTATCGATCGATAGCCTAACAACAAGGAAAATCTAGTCATGCCCAAACCATAACTAGGGTTTGCCCATCTTAATCACCACATCAAAATCACCACGGGACTCCCACCAATTCTATCATCACAAAATATCGCTGGACCACCTGCCAGGTTTTATCAAAACATCACTGGGCTTACTTTGCCAGGTTTTATCATCAGATAGTATCACTGGACCACCGCCAAGTTTTACTGTCACAAAATATCGCTGGACCTCTGCCAGGTTTTATCATCGGAAAATATCTCTGGCCCTATCCGCCAGGTTTTATCAAAACATCACTGGACTACCCGCCAGGTTTTATCAAAACATCACTGGACTACCCACCAGGTTTTATCAAAATATCACTGGGCTTACTTTGCTAGGTTTTATCATCAGAAAACATCACTGACTAACCGTCAGGTTTTATCATCGTAAAACATCACTGACCAACCGTCAGGTTTTATCAAAACATCACTGGGCTTACTTTGCCAGGTTTTATCATCAGAAAACATCACTGGGCTTACTTTGCCAGGTTTTATATCATCACTGGACTCCCGCCAGTTTCAATTCATTACTGGACTTTCGCCAGTCTATCAATACATCACAAATCTCATCACATTCAAAATCTCGCCTACAGGCATTCTAGAAATAAAAACTTTCCATTTCATCCATTACCTAGCATCGTCTAGTATGAACTCTATTCGCAAACCACCCCATGTCTCTAGGGTCCATATAAATCAAGAATTGGCGCAATATAAAATTAAATCAAATAATAAATTAAACAATTAACGAGCAATGCAATCACACAAATTTTTATGAATGGGCCGTTGCCCTTATTCTCGTATAGCCACAATGTCAATAATAAAGTAGGATTCTTATAAATATATTTAATAAATATTTTCTAGGCTCTTATTAATTATTTCTAATTAATTAGATTAATTAAAAGCTAATTAAATGCATTAATTAGATAAAAATATTAGAATAATTAATCATGACCTAATAAGAGTCCTAAAGGTCCGATATAATCAGTTGGATGTCAAAAGTTGGGTTCGGAGGGTCGAATAATTAAACTACATGAAAACGTTAATTAAAATGACCGAAAGTGAAGTAAATAGGCAATATATAATTAATTATAAAAATAAATGTTGAGACTGATATAATTTCATCTTTGGATAGTAAGGAGTCTAAAAAAAATTACACGGGTATTAATAATAATGTTTATAAGGTCGTAAAGTAATTTTGATTGGAATTACATTAAAAATAATAATAAATAGTGAATTAATTAAAATAAATATTTAATCTGACAAGTTACTGTAATTGAGATGCAAGGAGTCTAAAAAAAATTAGTTGAGTGTTAAAATGCTCGTTTAAAGGTCGTAACTAATTTTCGTTTGTAAACGTTGATCGATAACTAATAAATAATTTAATAAATAGATAATTAAATAAAAAAATATGACCTTAACAAGTTATGATCTTTGAGGTGTGAAAAGTCTAGGAAAAATAGTTCGGGGGTCGAAAACGGTGTTCGGGAGGTCGCAAAACACATTCGAACCAAAACAGAACCTACCGCAAGGTTTGACCGAGTCAACCTTGCGGCTGAGAGGCTAACCGCAAACTCCAGGCCTGGTTCTTGCGGCCCGAAGGTCGCGGCCGCAAGGTCGCGTCCAGATTCGGTTTTTTTATTTTTTGCCACGGTTTTGATGCATGGGACCATTCGGGCTATTGGGTTATGCTTAAAAACATTAAATATACTTAGAGGAGTGATTAGGAGAGATTATACTACCTCTAATCGGATCGAATTGATTTTTAAACGAAACTTGAAGTTTGGAGAAGACAACTTCGGGTCTTTTGATCGGGGAACTTTGGGATCAAATTGGGTGACGTTTGGTGATGCTAGGAGTTGTAGGAAGCACCTGGAATGATCGAATTAGATTTCGGTTGGGCTTTGGTACTAAACCCACTTTTCTCTCTCTTTCTTTCTCTCTCTAAAACTCCATAGGTTGAAGCTTCTTCTCTCTGAATTTACTCTCCTTTCTGGACTGGTGAGGCGTGGGAAATAATTTGGGTATGCCCTAGGTCGGATTAATGGGGTATATATAGGAGGATTTTTAAAGAGGTTGAGAAAATTGAGTTCAATAAGGACTCAATTTATTGGGTTTTGAGATGGACGAAAATAAGACGATAATATAGTCAGGGAGATGAATTAGAGACCGAGTAGGAGAGCGAGAGATGGTAGGATTTATATGCATGCAATTTAAATAATCAAAAGTAGGATAATTAAGACTAAATCAATTTATTGCATATAACTATTAGATAATTATGATTAAAATAATTTTATTATTACTAATAATATACTTTAAATGATATTAATAATATTATTAATAATATTAACTCTATTTTTAAAAAAAAAATAGGGTCAAAAATCCGGGTTGTTACAAGTTGTTACTCTTATTCAGATGAGCTTATTTTTTTATACGGAAACTATTAAAAACATGTTTTAAATTAATTGAATGACTCGAATCAGTTGCATGTGCGTCACCCACCTCTAAGGGAGCATTTCTGGTAGTGAATAAGTTTTGAAAAAGAATTTGTTACAATTAAGTTTTTATTACTTGTTTCCAGTAGTGAATAACTTGTTGAAAAATGTCAAATTGTTTCTGGTAGTGAATAAGTTGTAGATGGGTACGTGAATGAAAAAATTGTTGAGAAAGAAGTTGTTGACAAGTTGTTAGTTAGTGTGAACAACAAACTAAAATGCCAAAACTTGTTAATTAGTGTGAACAAGATGATAAAATGACGTACCTTTTTTCAAAAAAAAAAAAAAAACCTTAGTGGAAACTCCGCCTAAATCCCACATAATTTCGTGTATATTTTTGTACATACCAAACAGTGAACTCATGGATCTTTTCTGAAAGAAATAAAAAGAAGAAGAAAGGGAGAAAGACCATGAGGGACCGGAAATTAATTCTTCTTTGCTTGGGGTCAGTATCGCTCAATGTGAAAATGTAAAAAAAGCTGAGGCTTTAGAGTCGTTGACTGGGGATGCGCCAAGTCTTTCTTTTTCTGTGGGATCAACAACGTACCCCATTAGCCAAACATGCATGTGAATTGTCAGCCAGCTTTCTTGCTTTACAGCAAATTTGCTTTCGTTAAAGTTAATTTTCTTTTTGTCAAATCTATAGAAAAATTCATTTTTACATCATATATGAAGTACATAATACAAACCCGAGACACTACATTAATTGTGAGAACAAAGTAAGAAAGGAAAAACCCGCTAAGGGAAGAATACCGACACGTAGGTGGAAAGACTCGAACTCCTGACCTCCTAGTGTGATGCAAGAGTCTTGACCAACTGCGCTAGTCCCAGTTAACCCCGCACTAATAGACCTTGTTTTTACTTCATCTGGGGAGATAGACTCATATTTTCTCATTTGGATAGATGAAAGGACGGAGGATCTGCTTAGGTTTCCGAAGCCTGATTCCGTTTGGTTTTAGTGACAAAATCTTCCAAGGACCCTTTGCTCTCACTATAAATCATCATTCTACGTTTGCAGTCTTAATCATTGCTCACACACGTGCATGTGCATTGTGTGACTTAGGTTTTGCTGGAACTTCTAAAACATTACAGCAATTGGTGATATAAACCCTAGGTTATAAATATTTGTGATACACAAAAGCAAATGCAACCCTCATACCCTAGGTTATGAATATTTAATCAGTTCTAGATGTTTTTCAAAGATGCTTTCAATCTCGCACTCCGGTTCATGCATCTGCAGGTGCATTATCTGACTTGGGTTTGGCATGCGCTTCACTAACACTACGGTAATTGGTGATGTAAATCCTAGGTTATAGATATTAGTTATACACAAAAGCCGATGCAACCCTCTTACTCTCTTCATTCAATACCTAGTGAAAGATGGCATGATCCGTGTATGTGCTCAACTGCTTACAAAGGTGGAAAACCACATAATATCCATGGGTCTTTTCTATATGATCAATTTTACAAGTTCCAACTTGTGTGTGAACAGAAATATATCAGTATAGGTTGGGCCTAGTGTTGTATCAAATTTGTTTGTTAAGTGAGAGATACATAATTGCAATGGGTGGTCACATGGGAGAGATTTTCCCGTGCTCTAGGAGACATGCTCCTCTTCTAAAAAAAATAAAAATATATGCTAGGGACCAATCTTTACCATGCAAGATGAATATTCCATTGAGCACAAAGAACTTCATTCCTCTGAGAAGCTTTTAACTTTTCTACTTGTGCAGATAAAATCCCTTACTGCTAAATTAATTAATTTTTGATCAACATGCTTTGCCTTCATAGATAGCTTTGTTCTGAAAAATTCTTAGCTAGATTCCTTTCCATCCAAATGTAATAGACTGCGGCGGCCAAGAAAATCTTGATGATTAATCAGGGTTTTAAACCAGGGTATCGGAAAAAAGGAGCGTTCAAAGAATAAAAGATGATGACCCTCGCTCCCAATTCTACAGAATACACATCTCACATCTACACCCGTCCCCCATCCAGCCAAACTCTCCCTTGTGTTCAACCTAGCCTCACCTGCACAGCTAGAAAGTATAGATAACATGGGTTCTATTGTTTTGAATCATAGTTGACAGAACACCCCGGATATGCCTTATCCGAATCAACTCAAGGACTGATTTTGCGAAGAAATCTAGGAACTTTATGTAGGAGTTTGAAATCCTGAATGCACTTTCAATTTGCTGTCCACTATGTGACATTTTGTTTTAAGAGCCTCAAGAAAGGCTGACTTTTAGAAGTATTTTGAAGCTAAATTTGGTTCAAAGAGTCAAATGGGAACTAGGAGGCAAGTTCTGTCATGTTTGTACCAGAAACTGGCTGATAAGCTAGTGTTTACAGCACAACCATAGTGCCAAACTCTTCTCATGCAGTGAGATGACAGGTTGCATTATTTTCTGCTGCATGACTTCGGTTGGGGGAACTGGAATAGATGTGGCCCCGATTGAATGGATCATCGTATATATGTTAGCCTAAACACACTGTAAGTGCCTCTATAATATGCTTAAGAATATAGGAAACAAAGGTGTGAGAATCAAAGTTGAGTTGGCTAATCCTCCATCTCAATCTCATCATTAATTTTTGATATTTCATTTCCAAGCTGAGAAGGTTATATAGTAATGAAGGGAAGTCCATTGGTTATGTGATCGCCGCTCCAGCTGGAGATTTCAGTCTGTCTAATGCTTGCCAGACTGATCAAGCAGGCGATCACTGAGTTCACATCAGTGAGAACCAAATGTCATAGGCTTAAGGAGTTTGCCATGATGCAGTCAACTTGCACAAAACCAGGTGAAGAGTTGTCCCTCAGCCTTGTAACGCACATGTATGATTATCTCATGCAAGAATTCCTGCTTTGGTATGTATGCAAATAATTCTTCTGCTCAAGAAAGACAACCATGACCGATCACCTTGAATGTTGAAAAATGAAGCTTCAAGGTTTGGAAGTGAATAAGACCTGCAGATCCATAATTGGAAGACCCGGTGGCTGTAAAACATACTTAAAGGGTGTCATCTACAAGAAACTGAAGGTTCCTTCTTTGATTATCTTCAATTTGTTTGCTATATTTAATAGAAGACAGTAAGAACACCGAATGTATCATGAGAAATTTGGAGTCCTGCTAATGGTACTGATGGGTACCCTAGGGAAAATGCGCCGACGGCCGTGCCGAGCGGTCTCTGGCCACCGGACGGCCAATCCGAGCCGTCCACAAATTTAATAAAAAAAAACCGAGTGGGCATGTATACATGAAAAAATGGGGTGTTTGGATCGAGCACCTACACTTGGTTTTTTTGTATATACATGCCCACTCGGTTTTTTTTTAAAATTTTTGGATGGCTTGGATCAGCCGTCCGGTGGCCGGAGACGGCCCGGCTTGGCCGTCGGTGCATTTTCCCTAGGGTACCGTCGGTACCAATATCATTTCGCAGAAATTTGTTTGATAACCTTGTGTCAAGAAATATCACAAACTTTGCATATTTTAGTGTTCAAAAAAGCTACGTGCACAGCAGCTGTGCACAACAGGCTTTTTCTCTCGCCTCGGGTCGCAAAAAGATGATCGGAACCACTCATTTTGTTCAAAATATGTCGTTTAAGGTCTCTATAAAAAACGAGCTTCGTTCGATACCGTTAAAGGCGTTAACAAAACACCCAAAATCACTTCAGAATTTAGGTAAATCACTTTCCTCACGTAATGTTTTCCATAAAATGAAGTATTCTTCTACTATTTGTCATTTGGACCCTGGAAATAACTTCCGTCCTATTCACTAAATCAACCACAAAGGTAACCAAAACCACCCAAATTCATCCCCGCCTTCACCATCGAGTCCATATTCTTTTTTCCTTTTTTTCTTGTCTTTCGGACCCTCGCTGCAAACACAACTGATTATGTAACTTTTCTCAGACCATTCTTCCGCTTCCTTTTTAGCCATGAATGTCGTGTGGCATCACTTGCTTCATACAGCACGACATGATAATTTTATCAAATGAAATTAATCGGAGTTGATAGTCTTGGCGCAATGTAAAGAATTTGATAGTCTGATGCAGGGGCACGGCAAGTTCAAAATCGCTCCTTACTGCTTTGGAATAGGTTACTTAGCTCTCCCCGGTCCCACTGGAGGCCGGGGCTTCGGTCACCAACCCCTGCGCTCAAATCACTTTCTGGATCGCTTAGACAGTGTCCCACCCGAGGCAGGGGCTGCCGGTAAATCATCTTTATCAAGCAAACAGATTACCTCCGACTAGTGCTTCGGTTAAGACTTGCTCCACTCCTCCACAAGCCTAACCGAAGCAGGGGCACAGATACATCCTAGTCGCAATTATAAATTCATAACAAGCATCTCAAAGACAAGCGCTACGGGAAAAAAAGGAGCATTCATTTACTCTGAGAGTAAATAGATGACGAATTAACAACTGATCAACACTGTACTGTTTGATTTACGGATCCTATTTGACACAAAAGAGATGCAAACAGCTGCTGAAAGCAGAAGATATCAAGAGAGGTTGCACGACAAAAGCAAATGGAAAATTGAACCTGTAGACTAGCTAGTTACTGTTGAGTTTATTGAGGTAAATTCAGATTGGATTCTATTTGACACAAAAGAGAAGCCAGGTAAGTTTCTCAAGTTCCTTTCTGTATATTCACCCATATCTTCTTGTTATGTGCACATTTATGATATATGTTGAACGAGAAATTTTTTATGAGCGACAAGTTATTAGTACAAACACATACGTCAGACAGCCGTTCAAGCTAGTGAAAGTGAAAACTAGTGAACAAAATCTGGTGGCATGTTAGAGAGGGACCAAACTAGTGTAACTTCTTTTGTGTGTATTCAAAGTATGACACTACTGACAACATGCAATATTTTCTTTTGAGGTGCCAGTGCATTTGGAATTCCTGCACTTCAACAAACATAGTAGCATTGAAAAGTTTTTTCGCATTGTTTTAGGAAAAGACTTCAGATAGAAATATGGAATCTCTTTGAAAGATCACCCTACCAATATGAAAATACACACGCAGTCTGTTAAAAAAATGCAGTTGTATAGACTTGCATAAGCCAATTGATATTCTTGCACAGCCAAGGATGTATAAAGTTGAAATGAATTTCCTTGGCTCATGATTCTTTCTTGATTGCAAAAGTAATAAATATTCCGCTTTTGCTATCTTGTAAGTGCTCAGATATTTGTGAAGCATTGCAAAAAACTTTAAGTTAGAGTACATAAAGCCACCCAAGAGTGGCAAAAACACAAAGTTTCCAAGTAAAGACCAAGTCCAAGTATTGTTTGAACTTGTTCACCCAAAAATAGGAAAACTAGTCAATTAGAACTAGTAAATGAAGATGTTCATGACAAGAAATTGCAATGGAGACTACTTACTTGTTCAATATCAATTACACTCGAATGTTTCTTTTTCCCCTAGTAACTTTCCTTCACCTTGGTCCTGATAGAATTGATGCTAATAACAGGGTGCCGTCATCAATAGCATGCATGTCTTCACGAGTAGCTGCCATTGTTCTTATTGCCGGAGCATTTATGAAGTTATAGTCCAAATTGTCTTGGACACTAACAAAGCCCTCCAAGACCTGAACCACCACTGTCATTGAAGCTCGCCTCTCGTAATCACTTCATACTGTAGACACCGCAAAGCAAGCTTCATCATCTCCACCACTTCTGCTCCGTGTAATTGCAGATCAGCATTGTATTTATTGACCATATCCAAAAGTTCTCCCTCTTCTCCTTTCCTAGTGAATAAACCTACTAAATGCATCTCTTCCTCTGGCAGAGACCTATCCAAATTTTTCCGTCCGCACAAGATCTCTAAGACCACGACCCCAAAGCTATAAACATCAACTTTCTCTATGATAATTGAGCTAAACAATTCAGGAGCCATGTAGCCAGGGGTTCCCCTCAACATCGCTACAACTTGGCTTTGGTCCTTATCAATTAGTTTTGCCAATAAAAAATCAGAAAATTTTGCCTCAAAGTTTTCATCTTAGAAGATGTTTTTGGGTTTCATATCCAAATGATATATTTTCTGTGGGAATTCCTGATGGAGATAAGTAGTCCCTTGGCTATATCCGTGATAATCTTCCTTTTGGATTCCCACCCAAGAGCGCGCTCTTGATGTCTTTTGAATGTCCATATATCCAATGACCCATTGGACATGGACTTGTGAACTAGAAGCCTTATTAGAGTTTTGAGCACAAAATATTCCGATCAATTTCACTAAATTGACATGGTGTATGCTGCCTATTGTCTGAACTTCAGCTAAAAAAGACTTTTTAACCTTGCGCAAACTATCCAGGCACTTCCTGCTAGTCGACTGATTTCCCAGAAAGATTGACCCAAATCCTCCTTCCCCAAGCATACCAATAAAGTTGTCACTTGAACTAGAGAGAACTCGTCATCTTTTTCAGAGTATCTTTTTATTTAGGAATATGAAAAAGGGATAGACGACCCAAGGAAGTACACCAAGCAAAGCTACTAGACTGGATCCCAATATGATAATGTTGTACCTTGATTTTGGGTAGAAATCAGAGGTTTCTGCACTTTAAGACATATAGCACTAATGTTATATAAAGATCGATACCAAGAGAAAATGCTTCGAACAGTAATAAGCAACCTGGCTTTGAATTAAGGGCCACAACATAGGAAAAGAAAACTGCTTTGCATGAACAATTACGCAAACAACTCTTCTTGGAATCCTCTACTTCTGTTTGTACGTCCAATCCTGATGCATTCCTGTAGTAGTAGTGATTGGGTTGATACCAAAGTAACTAGTACCCAAGAAATTGGTGTTACGGGGGAGCATCTGAGATTAGGTTGCCTAAAATTTATCCTTCTGAAAGTGCCTCCTTTACTGTTGTTGTCATCAGAACTACTACACTGCCCCTTTGAGTAAATTCCGTATTTTCTGCACTCCATTGGGTAACCACCCTAATCGATTCTCTTTGTCAACAGATCAACCACCACCTCCCAATCATTTGCTCGAAACTTGTAACCCATCAAATGACTATCAGACTCCAATCTCATGAACTGAGCTACTAGCACAAAAGGAATTGTGAACCAGTTGAAGCTTCCATTTTCGTACTTTACAAATCGCCCCCCTATCCCTCTTGTATTGCTTTGGAAATAGGTTGTGGGCATGTTAGTTTCAATGTAAACACACAAAGAATTATGAGTAAAAAGTAGTGAATATAAACCTCGACTCCAGTTTGATGGAGATATGTTGGCGATGAGCTTTTGGCCAAGAACCAAAGTCTGCCAAACAAGTAAGGAGTTGGTTGGGTGATCTAAAGATTGCCAAACCATCACATTGCTCCCACCAAAGAGCATGAGGTTTCCGTCTTCACTCTTCAGTCAAGTTTTAGCCAGAGACAGACTTTCCACTTGGCGTCTGCCAATACTAAGTCTCCCTCTCAAGTGAGCTTCAAGGTTGCGTTTAGTTTCATGGGGTGGTTCCACATTGCTTGACTTACGTAATGAGAACTTTTGTTTACCCGAAACTTACTGTCAACAGAAAGGGGAATGGAAAGCTTGTGCAAAAGATGCAATGGTCCCTAGAAGCAGTAGATATCAATAGAGGATCCACAACTAAGGCAAATGTAAAAACTGCACCGATAGAAAAGCCATAGTTGAGTCTGCCGATGCAAATTCAGCTTGGATTCTACTTGACCCAAATGAGAAGAGAGGCAAGTTTCTCGAGTTCCTTCCTTTTCATCCCCATCTATGCCAATGATTTACATTGATGGCCATGGACTTTGAGTCAAAAGTTACTGTAACAACCGCATACGTAGAGTCATGTTGAGCTAGTGAAAACTACTGTTACAAAATCTGTTAGGCATTTCATTGGGTTTCTAAATATATGCATCAAATAATGACCAAGTCCATGTATTTTTTAACTCGTTCACCTAAGAAGTAGGAAAACAACCGCGGATACCAACAAAGTTAACGGATAACATTTTATCAACACGAAACTACAACTCAGAAAAAAACTTCTGATACGACCAATTATTTTGTCGATGTCATTTACAGTTATACTCAAATGAATGTTTTTTTTTTTTGTTTTTTTAGAAACTTGCCATCACCTTGGGCCTGATAGTTCCGATGCAAATAACGTAGTGCCATCATGAACTGCATCCATATCATCACCAGTAGTTGCAATTGTTCTTCTTGCTGCCGTAGCATTTATGAAGTTAAAGTCCAAATTGTCTTGAACACTAATGAAGCCCTCCAAGACCTGAACCACCATTGTCATTGAAGGCCGCCTCTGGTAATCACTTTGTAGACACCACACAGCAAGCTTCATCATCTCCACCACTTCTGCTCCGTGTAATTGCATATCAGCATTGTATTTATCAACCATATCCAAAAGTTGTCCCTCTTCCCCTTTCCTTTCGAACAAACCTAATAAATGCATATCTTCCTCCGGTTGAGACCTATCCAAATTTTTTCGTCCGCACAAGATCTCTAAGACCACAACCCCAAAGCTATAGACATCTACTTTCTCTGTGATTATACAGCTCAACCATTCAGGAGCCATGTAGCCTGGGGTTCCCCTCAATGTCGCTACAATTCGGCTTTGGTCCTTATCAATTAGTTTTGCCAATCCAAAATCAGAAACTTTTGCCTCGAAGTTTTCATCTAAGAGGATGTTTTGGGGCTTGACATCCAAATGAAATATTTTCTGTCGGCATTCCTCATGGAGATAGGCTAGTCCCTTGGCTATATCCACGATGATCTTCCTTCTGGATTCCCACCCAAGAGTGAGCTCTTGATGTCTTTTGAATATCCATCTATCCAAGGACCCATTGGACAAGTACTCGTACACTAAAAGCCTATTAGAGTTTTCAGCACAAAATCCGATCAATCTCACCAAATTGACATGGTGGATGCTGCCTATTGTCTGAACTTCAGCCAAGAATGACTTCTTGATCTGACTTAAACCAGCGAGATGCTTCACTGCTACTTCGGTGCCATCACTCAACGTCCCTTTAAAAACTGACCCAAATCCTCCTTCCCCGATCTTATTGTTAAAATCGTTGGTCGCGGTCTTCAAATCATTGTATGAGAATCCAGTAGGCATCCCTGGTATGTTATGGACAGAGAACTCATCATCACGTTCCGCTTGTCCTCTTATCATCTGGCAAACGCGCACCAAAGTGAAAATTCCAACGAAAAGACAGAGACGAATACCGAAAGCTCCGGGAGAATAGTCCACAAAAAAAAAATGTGCCAGAATAGATGAAGAATGCGATAATAGCAAGTGAAGTGATGAAACAACGAGTTGGTTTACCCATCAGTGGCTAATGGGAAAAGCCAATGAAGGGAGAAAGACATGAGGGTGGAAATTGATTCTTGTTTTTTTATTTATATATCGGCAATTGATTCTTGTTTTGGTTCAGTATCCCTCAATGTGAGGCTGTTGATCGACCAAATAGATAAATGATATAAATTGGTTTTAAAAATTTGTCAAACACGCGAGCCGGCTTTCATTTTTGAAATAGAAAATTGGGAAAAAACCCGAAATGATCCACGTAGTTTAGTGTTTGTGTCAACTTGGTTCCTGCAATTTGAATTGGCTCGATTTAAGCACTGAATGTAAAAAGTTGACGAAAGAAAAGCTGAAAAGCTGTTTGATAAACATATTAAACATTGAATGAAAAAAATAATGAATTAATTTAAGTTCTGACTCTTAATTTACTAATGATACTTGTGATAATGGTGGAATGGTGATTGTGGTGGTGGCGGTGGAGTGATGGTGGCCGTGAGTGGTGGCGGTGGAGTGATGGAGGTGCAATGGTGGCATTGTGGTGGTGACGGCGGCATGGTGTTGGGATGGAGTGGTGGTGGTGGTGTAGTGATGGTCCCGGTGGTGGAGTAGTGGCGGTGGTGGAGGGGCAGTGGTAGTGGAGTGGTGGATTGATGGTGATGGTGGTGGTGGATTGATGAAGTGGTAGTAAAGTGATGGTGGTGGTGAAGTGGTAGTGGTAGTGGAGTAATGGTGGTGGTGGAGTGGTTGTAGGAGTGGTGGTGGTAATATGGTGGTTGAATGCAAGCATACAAGAGTTCAGCCATAATTATGTAGTTCAAAGATATTTAATTTTTAAAAAATTTTTAGCCTACATTTTAAAAGGCACTTAATTTGTTAAGTAATGTACAATGTGGTTATCAAACCTACTTAATCAGTTATTACTTAAATGATTCAGTTTTAAGTGCTGAATTTATATTGTCGAACAATCCCGTCAAACATATGAGCCGGCTTTCTTACATTACAACAAATTTACTGTCCATTAACAGGGATTTAGTAGGCAGCTAGTTTGAGTGAGAAATTTATGGACCCGACTAATTAGACTCTTGTTTTTACTTGATATTAAGAGATAAGCTCATATTTCCTCACACGGATAGATAAAAGGATAGAGGATTTGCACTAGGTTTTTGAAGTCTGATTCGATTTGTCTCTTAGTCACACAATCTTTCAGCAGGATCCTTCACTCTCGCTCTCAATCCTCGTTCTATGTTTGCGCTCTCAATCATCACTCTCAAAAATTTCAAGAGTTTAAGGATTTTTTCCTAAGACGCTTTCAAGTTCTCCATCACTGTGAGAAAATGTAAAAAAAAGATGTGGCTGTCGATCGGCGATGCAGAAAGTCTTTCTTTCTTTTGTTTTTGTAGGTCAACAACGTACCCCATCAACCAAATAAATAAGTGGAAAATTGGTTCTAAGACTTGGTCAAACATGTGAGCCAGCTTTCTTGCTTTATTTATTGTCAACTTGCTCGTCCTGGGGCTGAACAAGAGGAACCTCTAGTGGTTACGACTGACTCTCCATGAGGGGGGTATTTACTTAGGGATAGCATAAACATTAAGGCAGATTCTGGACTAGCTAGTATGCGTTTTATTTGGTCTGTAATATGTTGACTTGTCTCTGCTTTGCACCTTTGATGCGGATTATTTAATGAAATTCCGAAGTACCAAAAAAAAAAAAAAAAAAAAAAACAATAGGCAGCCAAGTTGGAATGAGAAATTTCTTGACCTGACTAATTGACCTCTTGTTTTTACTTTATCTTGAGAGTTAAACTCATACTGTTTTCTAACATGGATACGTCACGCTCTGGATTTTTCCTTCGACCCTCGAGGGGTTGATGGGACTAGTGATCCAAGTTTATTGAATGCGATGAAGTGTTGGGGAAGAGCTTTGTATTTAATAAAAGATGGGTTTTGCAGCTATGACCGCAGAATATTTTTAGAAAATAGCTCGGAGTCACCATCAGGCATACAGTTTAGATTTGCCGTGTACAACAGACTCATTAAGTGCCAGTTAAGATTAGTCAACTGTTTAAGTGATGGTTATATAGTTCTATTAATTAGCATTTAGTTAGTAATTGGTGTTGGGAAACCGAATCCCCAAGACCCAGTAATGACGCGTACAGATTAGACAATCAAAAAATAAAAACCCTACAAGACGGAATTAGGGTTTTACCACAACTCCCTGCGACACGAACGCTGGTTGAACTTGTTATAGCACGCCTTGCTATAAACCACGAATACTGCTCGATCGTACCTTACGATCTTCTATCGTATTCCCTGTATGTCTGGAACACGAACTGAGTGTGGACTCTTTCGCGATCTGTTTGCTCTCTCTAAGTCTGCCTCTATTTCGTAAATAATAGAAAAACGTTTTTCTGACCTAGAAAGCATAACGTATATATATAGGGCTACGATAGGGACCTAAGGAGTAATAAGTTTGGGCTCCCAGTGTAAATAAGAAAACTTAATCCCACCAGGATTCTACTTCTTATTTCACTAATTATAATTCACCCCACTACAGAATTATAATTGCACTCCCGTCCTTATCTCAATTATATTACGAGCTCCATGATATTAAATACTTATTAATCTCCCCACGTTAAGATTACAGATACCCGTTGATTAAAATAAATTACTAACAATTGGTTAGTTAGAATCCTAGCTGGCATTCATTCCCAGTGAATTTGAGTTCATTTGAATTGTAATTTGAAGTGATTCTCGATTGAGTTGTATCTGCACCTGTACATAGCTGAGATAGGAAGAGAAGTTATAGCATCAAGTTGTAATCTCAGAATTCAAAATGAAATGAAATTCTTCTTCTTCTACTATACTTTTGCTGATCAAAAAAAATGTTCTTCTTCCCCTTGGGTTGCGGGTGTTATATGATTGTCCAAGTACTTGGTGTCATACTTGTTGGGTTTTGGTTCTTGGTTCAGTTGGTTCTGATATTGTCGTTCTCTTGTTCCTAAAAAAAAAAAACGTCTTTATTGAAATCTTTTCATCTCTAGTGAATTAATTTGTCAGGATCAATATTTTCTTTGTCCTTCTTTTTCAATTGACATTGCCCAGAAAATTTGAAAAATCAAAAATAAATGGGCCAAGTTTGAAAACAAACCCCGTACTTAAGACTAAAATAAGGGGGAAATGAAGGGAAAGGAAACTAGGAAATTCTATTTAATTTGGTAATTGTAAATCAAATGTGCAATCAACTCATTTGGGGTCAGTTCCTACAAAACAATTGCTCCAATTTTAAATGGACTTTCCGCAAGTGAGCTGTGAAATTAGGCCCCTAAAGTTAGTGGAGATGCATGTAAGCTAGACACCTCAGTTAAAGTGCTATAGTGGACCTCCCAAAAATTCTCAAAAAAAAAAAAAAAAAAACAAGATGTTGCTTTTGGTGTGAAAAAAAACTTTAATTGGTATTTTGACTTTTAAATCTCAAGTGTACAGCCAGATAAAAAAATTCAATTGTAAGCCAAAAGGTCACCCCTTGTTTGAGGGTGAGGTTGTCATTTAAAAATGAGGTTGCCTTATTCACGGAGGGTCCGTAAAAGAGGTTTACATGCCGCTCCATCTCGCTTTTTTCTTGGTAATCAACGGTCCAAATTTTAAATAAACTATTCGTTTGAATACTTTAACTAGTTAAAATCCGGACCGCTAAAAATACTTTTGGATGGATGAGATTGTTCGCCTTCGTAAAAACCTTCCTTATGAAACATTAAGTTTTTCTCTTTAAAAATATATTGGAAAGGACGTGGGACTATCCTATCATCTTTGATAAGAAAGTACAAGTCCTTGGTGGTCTCTTCTACAAGAAACTTAAGGTGCCTTTTTTCATTCTCTTCATTTTGTTGTTAAGATTAGTTGATAAATGTTTATGGGTTGGGTGTGGATTCCAAAATCTTAGTTGCTTTTCTGAACTGTAATCTCCACTACTTTTCTGCGATAGTTTAGTTGTTTACTTTTGCCATTGTTTCTTTAATTTTTTGTTTTTTCCTACGTACGTTCAATGTTTATTGTTCTTGACTCAATAAATTAATTTGACTAAAATTCGGATATGGATTTTATAAGAATGGGGTTTTTCCATGATTTGATATCATCCTATTAATCGAATAGCTTGGTTTATAATATTTAAGTACGGGATATCTACTATGAGTTGTTTTATGTGGATACAGTTGATGATTTTGGCTTGAGCCTTGAAGTAGAGGAAGAACATATTTTTGACATAAAACAAAAGGGCTTAACGATACATTATCCACGGACCACAGTGGTTAAGATTGGCCTCTAAATCGTTGTGCAAATTATAGGAATAACCGTTGGATAAGATTAGTCAATGAATGTTTATTGGTGTGGATTCCAAAACTTTAGTTGCTTAATTTTCTCAACCGTAATCTCCACTACTTTTACGTGATAGATTAGTTGTTTACTTTTCCCATTGCTTCTTTATTTTTTAGTTCAAATAAAAATTAATCATAATTTTTGTCAACTAGGTTAGTGACGTAGCGGAATTTACGAAGAGACTAATTGCGTACTAATCAAATGAATGATAGGTACTCGTAGTCACGAGCAGTTCTTGAATTCCCAAGAAAAAGAGACAAAGTTACCACTTTCCGCACCATGACATACCAATTATCATAGAACTTAGAGTCGCTTCAAAGACCGATCCGTATCCTTCTTGCCCAAGTTACCTCTTAAATTTGTCAGCAGTGGCCTTGAGTCCTTATAACCAAATCTCCATAACATTCCCGGCATTTGATCAAAATAATGCTCCCCCGTTTCGTCAGTTCCTCATTTCTTGATTGAAATGAAAACCCCTGTATGGATATTATGATGCGTCGACGAAAAACTGCTCCAAGGCCAGATAACAAAGGTGATAATAAATTCGCTTGTTTTTCTTCTAGCAGTATAGGAAACCTCTGATATATGAAGGAGAAACAGCAGTGGAGTTAATCTGGACTTTCAGGAATAAAGGAGGGCCACCACTATCGGCACTATACTTGTCACGCCCCCAAATCCAGGAGCATGACCGGCCGTGTACCATGAAGCAATTATGGGACACGAAGCCTGATTAAAAATATGTTTACAATTTAAAACTAATAAGAGAACAACTGGATATTTAAATGCCCCATGCACTAACCTGAAAAAAAATGTGGAATAAATCCGTCAGATGCTAAGGGTGATAATACAAAATGGCATACTTTTGAACAAACGATAATGACAGTTCCAAGAAGTGGTTTCAAATTAATAAGGGAGATAGATGGTTCAATGAATACTAACAACAAACCAAATACTGAACAAACTGATCAACAGCTCAACAAAGAGTATCCACCAGTTGAATAACAGATGAATGAATAATATGAACAATCATCTAATCACCAAAATAATTATACCAAACAATGAGTCCAATAATGTCCAAAAGATGAACAACAATATACGAGAGTCTAAACCAAAGTGGGAACCATATCTTCCAATTACCAAATACTAAATGCCAAATATTTTCTCAGGGCTTCGCCCGTTGGATCCAACACCTTATTTTGAGTCACCACAGGATGGCGCCTGAGACCTTTTCCCTAAACCGATCCGGAATAGAGTCACAGGGTATTTCACAAGTCTTTTCCCTATCCATCGAGCACTAGAGTCACAGGTATTTCATAAGTCTTTTCCCTAACGGCCAAAGTCACCACGATATTTCATGGGTCTTTTCCTTGGACTTTAATAAATATAAACATAATCCATGGTCCCAAACACATAAGAACAACGGCGAACCGGAGTCACCTGACCGGCCAGGATTATTCCCCGTGTCGTTGCAGAGTCACTATAATATTATGGAGTCAACGAATCGACGACAATAAAAGTAAGGGCAATCGATCAATCACAAATATTCTCAATTAATCTTGTATGCCAAAGGGTACGTCAATGGTCAATAATTATGAAAGCAATGAATAAGATTAATTATCATCGAATCACAACAAATAATGAATTGTCAAGAATAGATTGGCTCAAGAGGATTCCAAGAAAGGGATCACATGCTTAACCACTCACCTCGATTGGATAGATAAATCGCGAAATGCAATATTGCTCGAGTACTCTGCTAGTCTGAATTTTAAGAATGCACATAACAGGAATCAATTTAAATGAAAAAAACTACTAATCCGATTATAGTGAATTCTACTATTATTTACAACCATTTACTCCCTTATCTATTCCCAGACCACGTAGTATACATAATAGTATTACCTTGATCAATTAAAGTATCTATTTCTATTATAATACTAAGTGACGAAAAACCCTTACTTCCAATTTCACACCTCACACATACCTTTGATCTCTTTATCCCTTAATCCACAGAACGCAAATTCTTTACGGCACCGATAGCAACCGATCGACCACTAGCACTATACAACTCAAACAAAAGATGTAGAGAAGTCTCCTCCGCCTCTCTCTCTCTCTCTCTCTATGCGGCACACACTCTCTCTAACGTGATGTATTAAAAACAAACCCTACCACATGCCTTCCCTATATAACTGGCCACGTACAAACCTAACCCTTTTAGTTTAATTACACGTTCAGTCCGAAGTTTCTCTTCCACATTCCATAATCACTCGTCAAGGAAAAATACCTAATTATGACCCAACTTAGAATTTCAATATAAGCTATCTGAGTTTAGATAAATTTTCAAAATACATGAAGTAGATAACAGCTGAAGGCCCTTTTTTTCTTATTAGAAAGAAGTTTGAAAAAGAAAAATGAAAGATTTAATTATTCGCGTCAAAATACTAATTTTTTTTTTAAATTGAAAAAGTGGGATGTCATAATACTGACGAAGCCCTTCGGTGAGATAAACAACACATCATTGTGAAGGAGCGATAATTAGTGTATGCAATGCTTCTCTAAACTGACTTTAGTAGCAGATGAGGGGTCATCTCCCATAGAGGCAGTGAAATCGTTATTATGATAAGCTAGTGTTTACAGCACAACTATAGTGCCAACTCTTCTCATGCAGTGAGGTGACTTTGGTTGGTGGAACTAGAATAGATGTGGCCCCGATTGAATGGATCATCCTATGTCAGCCTAAACATAGGAAACAAAGGTCTGAGAATCCAAGAGAATAAAAAATGAGTTGGCTAATCCTCCTGCTCAATCTGATCGTTAATCTTTGATGTTTTATTTCCAAGCTTAGAAGGTTATAGTAAAGAAGGGAAGTCCATTGGTGAGGTGATTGCCGCTCCAGCTGGAGATTTTAGTCTGTCTAACACTTGCCGGACTAAGTCAAGCAGGCAATCACCAAGTTCACGTCAGTGAGAATCAAAACTCCTGGGCTTAAGGATTTAGCCATGAAGCAGTCAACTTGCACAAAACCAAGTGAAGATTCGTCCCTCAGCCTTGTAAAATTCTATGCACTTTTATTATCATCTCATGCAAGAATTCATGCTTTGGTATGTATGCAAAGAATTCTTCTGCTGACCGATCACCTCGAATGTCGAAAAATGAAGCTTCAAGGTTCGGAATTGAATAAGACCTGCAGATCCATAATTGGAAGACCCGGTGGCTGCTAAACATACTCAAAGGGTGTCATATATCCTACAAGAAACTGAAGGTTCTTTGTTTGATTATCTTCATTCTGTTTGCTACATTTAATAGAAGACAGTAAGAACACCGAATGTATCATGAGAAATTGGTTTGATAGCCTTGTGTCAAGAAATAGCCCAAACTTTGCATATTCTAGTGTTAACTTTTGGTGTTTTAAATCTCTAGTCTACCATAAAATTATTCTCCACTATTTGACATTTCATGTCAAGCTAATAAAAAGAGACATACATAACTGTATGCTTTGCGTTAATCGAATCCAGACTATTAACAGTTACATGTTCAATTTAACCGGTTTCCATAGTCCAGATGCCAAACCAAATGAGCCATGGCCAAAAATATAGTAATTGGTACTCTGAGAGCAAATAGATGACGAATTCACAACTGATCAACACTGTACGTTGTTTGATTTACGTCAACCATGTTCATGTACTTATGTGAAAAGTTTTGTTTTCCAAAACTTACTGCCAACAGAAGGGAATCGAAAGTTCGTGTCAAAGATGCAAACGGCTCCTGAAAGCAGAAGATAGGTTGCACAACAGAAGCAAATGGAAAACTGAACCTGTAGACTAGTTACTGTTGAGTTTGTTGAGGCGAATTCAGATTCCATTCGACACAAAAGAGAAGCCAGGTAAGTTTCTCAAGTTCCTTTCTTAATATTCATCCATATCTTCTTGTTATGTGCACATTTATGATGTATGTTGAACCGGAAAATTTTTATGTTTGACAACTTGTGGTTCATGAACATTCATTGTGATGCTTCTTGGATCATTCGTAAAGTGTTTGGATGCGAAATCTGGGGCAGCCTTTGGTTAAGTACAGGGTTGGCAATGGGCAGGGAACTTTTCTTTGGCTTGACTATTGGCATCCATTAGGGCCCTTGTATAGTTGTTTTGGAGATGAGGTGGTGTTCAACCTTGGAAGAGCTTTGCAGGCCTAGATCTCATCAATCATTGTCCAAGGTTAAGGAATAGGGTCACCCAATCCATCATTAATCAGACTCCTCCTGACCTAAAGCCTGATTGTTAAGGAGGATGCTGTTGTGTGGTTACCCCACCTGAGTGGTAGTTACTCGGTAAAGTCTGCATGGGATATTATCAGGACTAAATTCCCTTCACCTATCTGGGCTTATACTGTTTGGCAGAGCAAGGTTGTGCCCAGATGGTCTTTTGTTCTTTGGTTGGCTGTTGAAAATAGTTTAAGCACTTGGGACAGGCTGGTTAGTTGGGGCATGAATGTTGATACTTCCTGGTTTCTTTGTTGCACAGATGCAGAGTCCCACTCGCATTTGTTCTTTCAGTGTCCTTTCTCCTCAGCTCTTTGGCATGAAGTTTGAAACAAGATCCATGTTTCTGGCATTCCTTATAACTTGTCTGATGTAGTGGTCTGGTTCAATTTGAATGTTAAAAGGAAGGGTTTTAAATGTCTGCTCATGAAGAGTGTTCTTGCAGCTGCAGTTTACTCGATTTGGAGGGAAAGAAATCTCAGGTTCTTTCTTTCAAAGGAAGGCAATGACTGTTGATCACCTCCCTCTTAGTTTCTTGTTACGATCTGGGTTTGATGTAGGGCTTATCTTTGATTGTTTCATTTGCATGATTGTATAGTCCTGTTAGATGGGAGGATTTTTTTTCTATTCTTCTTGTTATACTGGGATATGCCCCTTTGAGATTGTATGCATTTTGATCTTCTTCAATGGACTTTGCTCATCAAAAAAAAAATGTTTTTAGTACATACACATATGTCAGCCCAGTCGAGCTAGTGAAAGTGAAAACTAGTGAACAAAATCTGGTGGCATGTTAAAGAGGGACCGGACTAGTGTAACTTCTTTTGTGTGTATTCAAAGTACGACACTACTGACAACATGCAAGATTCTTTTGAGGTGCCAGTGCGTTTGGACATTCCTGCACTTCAACAAACACCGTAACACCGAAAAATTCTCTCGCGTTGTTTGGGTAAAAGACTTCTGATAGAAATCTGCAATATCTCTCTTTGAAGGATTACCCCAGCCATATGAAAATACACACGGAGTTTGTTATAAAAACGCCGTTGTAGATACTTATGTAAGCCAACTGTCAGCCTTGCACAGCCAAGGATGTATAGATTGAAGTTGCCTTGAATTTCCTTTTCCCGTGATCCTTTCGTGATTTCATATCATAAATAATAAATATTCCTCATTTGCTCTCTTGTAAGTGCTTAGATATCTGTGAAGCATAGAAAAAATTGAATTTAGATTACAGAAAGCCACCCAAGAGTGGCAAAAACATAAAGTTTCCAAGTAATGACCAAGTCCAAGGATTGTTTGGACACGTTCACCTAAAAGTTAAGAAAAAAACTACTATGATAAAAGCAAGTAATTAAGTGGATTACATGTTGTTTTACAAGAAATTACTTCGGAGACCACTTATTTTGTCAACGTCAATAATTTACACTCTAATGTTTTTTCCCCCCTAGAAACTTGCCTTCACCTTGGTCCAGATAGAACCGATGCTAATAACGGGGTGCCATCATCAATAGCATGCACGTCTTCACCTGTAGCTGCCATTGTTCTTCTTGCCGGAGCATTTATGAAGTCATAGTCCAAATTGTCTTGGACACTAACCGAGCCCTCCAAGACCTGAACCGCCACTGTCATTGAAGGTCGCCTCTGGTAATCACTTTGTAGACACCACACTGCAAGCTTCATCATCTCCACCACTTCTGCTCCGTGTAATTGCATATCAGCATTGTATTTATCAACCATATCCAAAAGTTGTCCCTCTTCCCCTTTCCTTTTGAACAAACCTAATAAATGCATCTCTTCCTCTGGCTGAGACCTATCCAAATTTTTCCGTCCGCACAAGATCTCTAAGACCACAACCCCAAAGCTATAGACATCTACTTTCTCTGTTATTATTGAGCTCAACCATTCTGGAGCCATGTAGCCTGGGGTTCCCCTCAATGTCGCTACAATTCGGCTTTGGTCCTTATCAATTAGTTTTGCCAATCCAAAATCAGAAACTTTTGCCTCGAAGTTTTCATCTAATAGGATGTTTTGGGGTTTGACATCCAAATGATATATTTTCTGTCGGCATCCCTCGTGGAGATAGGCTAGTCCCTTGGCTATATCCGCGATGATCTTCCTTCTGGATTCCCACCCAAGAGTGAGCTCTTGATGTCTTTTGAATATCCATCTATCTAAGGACCCGTTGGACATGTACTTGTAGACTAGAAGCCTATTAGAGTTTTCAGCACAAAATCCGATCAATTTCACCAAATTGACATGGTGGATGATGCCTATTGTCTGAACTTCAGCCAAGAATGACTTCTTGATCTGACTTAAACCGGCGAGATGCTTCACTGCTACTTCGGTGCCATCACTCAACGTCCCTTTAAAGACTGACCCAAATCCTCCTTCCCCAAGCTTATTGTTAAAATCATTGGTTGCGGTTTTCAAATCATTGTATGAGAATCGGGTAGGCATCCCCGGTATGTTATGGACAGAGAACTCATCATCAAGTTCCGCTTGTCCTCTTTTCCTTTTCAAAACGCGCACCAAAATGTAAAATCCAACCAAAACACAGAAACGAATATTCGAACCACCAAAACGAGAATGTTCCACGAAAAAAAATTGGCTACAATAGAGGAAGAATCCGATAAGGATAAGTGACATGGTGAAACAACCAGTTGGTTTACACATCAGTGGGTAATGGGAAAAGCCAATGAAGGGAGAAAGAGCTTGAGGGTGGAAATTGATTCTTGTTTTGGGTAAGTATCCCTCAATGTGAGGCTGTTGATCGACCGAATAGATAAGTGATAAATTGGTTTTAAAAATTTGTCAAACACACGAACCAGCTTTCTTGCTTTACCACAAATTTACTGATCGTAGTAGGCAGCCAAGTTTGAATGAGAAATTTACTGACCCCACTAATTGACGTCTTGTTTTTACACTTGATGTCGAGAGATAAACTGATCCGGAAACTAGTTAATTGGGTGCGCGAATTTGGAAAATAGATCTGGAAACCAGTTAATTGGGTGCGCGTGGATGTGAAATTTCAGTCAATCAAATCTTTCTTTTTATGAAATAGAAAATTCTTGCTGATTAAGAAAAACGTGTTCTGGTGATTGATTAAAAACGTGTGCTTAATTAGCAGAATCTGATTTAATTTGATTTTTCCTTCCAAAAACCAAGCTCCCTCTTTCTCCCTCCCAAAAATGTTTTCTGAGTTCGAGCATTAGGTCGATTTGTATTTTTGTATTCAGTTGTCTTCTGTGCAGAGAAGGCCGAATAGAGGTTGTATTCTGAACCGAATGATATCGTTCGAACTGCTTGCACAATCTGAATATAGAGGCTCCAAACGTCTTAAAAAGAGAGCAACCTAGCCCGCGACTTATCCCAAACGCTAAAACCACTCGTACATTTGGTAACCTGTATGATCATTGAGGTAATCCGTTAATTACTTTACAGTAACTGTTTCTGGTCAATGGGTTATGCAGAATGGGAAGAAAGGGACAAAGACTTTGGGGGGAGTGGATTGTTGTTCGGGGTCACTATCACTCATCAATGTGAGGCTTGTGAGCAAATGTCAAAATAGTTGGACCGGTGATTGATGAGTGCAAAATAATGATACCTAGGAATCCCAATACCATAATCCTTATTAATCATTTGTGCGTAATCGCGTATTATTCACTTGTAGTTATTTCTTCAATTTGCAGGAAAAATAGTAAAAGAACATAAAGCTATGCTAGAGTTTGATTTAGTAAAGAAAGAATTCTATCTTCCTAATGACAATATTCGGCAGCCTATATAAGAGCAACATTAGGGTTCTGTTGGGGAATCATCACAGAAAATACGGCTTGGGACACACGCCACGCATTCAAGAGCACGGCTGGAGCAAAGGAAGAGAATAAGCTTATTTATTCAATGGAGTTCTACTATTGCGTGAGTGTGGCTAAACTTCTAGATTGAGGTTGAGGATGAAACCACATAAAGTTTATAAATTGATCTAATGCATATTATTTTTCCTACGTACGTTCAATGTTTATTGTTTTTGACTCAATAAAATAATTTGACTGAAATTCGGATATGGATTCAATCGGAATGAATTTTTTTCTATGATTTGATATCATCCTATTAATCGAATAGCTTGGTTATCAAAGTCAATAAATAAATTAAATGAGGCTTAATGATACATTATCCATTATGGTTAAGATTAGCCTCTAAATCATTGTGAGAAATTATAGAAAAAATCGTTGAATAAGATTAGTTGATAAATGTTTATGGGTGTGGATTCCAAAATCTTAGTTGCTTTTTTGAACCATAATCTCCACTACTTTTCCGTGATAGTTTAAGTTGTTTACTTTTGCCATTGTTTATTTAATTTTTAGTTTTTTCCTACGTACGTACGTTCAATGTTTATTGTTCTTGACTCAATAAATTAATTTGACTAAAATTCGGATATGGATTCAATCAGAATCAGTGGCGGACCCAAGAATTTCATATACTGGGGGCACCTATTATTTACAATTTTGAAAAATATTTCTCTGTATATATACCACTAAATTATCGCTAAATTATTGAATATTGATCACTCATTCTATTTCGCAATCGATTTTTGATAATCTTCATGTTTGAAAATACTCTTTCAACTATCGCGGTGGCAACCATAAAATTAATAGAAAGTAAACTAAAGAATTTTGTAATTTGATTTTCATTATATTTTGGATTGGGAGGAAAACACACAGAGATAGGACAAAAATAGAGAAATAAAAAAAAAGAGGTTGAACAAAAATGGAGAAATAAAAGATAGAGGTAGAACAAAAATGAAAAAATAAAGGAAAGAGACAGAACAAAAATGAAAAAATAAAAAAGAGAGAACAAAATAGATAAAAACAAAAAAATACAAGCATTGGTATAATGGGGAATCGAACCCAGGTTGTCTAGAGCTTTTCACAGCACACATATAACCACTCCACCACACTACTGATTAGTACCAATGTAGGAAACTTTTACAAATTTATTTCAAAAATTTATTTTTTATTTTTTATTTTTAAAAATGTGTGGGGGTATGTGACCCCATGTGCCTCCACGTGGGTCCGCCCCTTATCAGAATGGGTTTTTTCCATGATTTGATATCATCCTATTGATCGAATAGCCTGGTTTATCAAATTTAACATTTAAGTACGGAATATCTACTATGAGTTGTTTTATGCGGATACAGTTGATGATTTTGGCTTAAGCCTTAAAGTAGAGGAAGAATATATTCTTGACATTAATAAAAAGGGCTTAACGATACATTATCCACGGTGATTAAGATTGGCCTGTAAATCATTGTGAGAAATTATGGGAAAAACCGTTGGATAAGATTAGTTGATAAATGTTTAATGGTGTGGATTCCAAAACCTTAGTTGCTTTTCTCAACCATAATATCCACCTCCACTACTTTTATGTGATAGATTAGTTGTTTACTTTTGCCATTGCTCCTTCATTTTTTAGTTCAAATAAAAATTAATCACAAATTTTGTCAACTAGGTTAGTGTAGAGACTCGTAATTTCGTTTAATAAAGTTAAATTGTTTTATAAATGAAAAATCGTAGATATTATATGGATAATTGTTTGAGGGGTTCAATGTGTAAGAGTTTGAAAGATTTGGGAGAATGGGTAATATACATTTGTGTAAGTATATAAGGGAGGAGTGTGAGAAACACACTCACACCCCTCATTCTCATCTCCCGCTCTTTCCCTCCCTCCTCTTGGTTCTCTCCCTCTCTCTTACACTCTCACCAAATTTCATCCAAATAACCCAAAAACCCACTCAAAACTACCTCCAATCCTTCATTCCTTTGCGTAGTGGAGCTCGTTTCTCATTGGTTTGAGCTCGGTGGAGGCGTATTCCATCCAAGTCCAAGGCTTGGAGCTAGGGCTTGGAAAGTCCTTTGATTTCGTTCTTCAATCTTGAGGTAGGGAGTTCTAAATTGCAATATATGTTTATGACTTGTTTCTTGTAACTTGATTCTTGCCATTGATTGTTGTTGTTGTTGTTGTTATTGAACCCATGAAAATCTGCAGAAAATCTGTTCGAAGTAAATTGTTATCGATACCATTTGAATTGTTATCGATACCTTTGTGTTTCAAAACCCAAAAAATCACTTGTTATCGATACCTTTGTCCTTGTTATCGATACCCTTGCGTATGGAATGCCTTTGGGTCAAATGGTATCGATACATGTTGCTTATCTCCAGTTGTCACTGTTTTGCTTCATTTTTCACTGTTTTGGTTTGAAATCACTTCCAACTTACTCAAACACCTCCCAAGTAACCCTTAAATAGATTACTCGTGTTTAACGACTTCAACGGATGTTTAGCATAACTTTAATGCTCGTTTAGACGTGATATCACAAAAATCATTTTATGTATCAAAGCTGGGTTTGAATGGTACAAACATGACGATAAAAGGATTTTGGAACTTTATGGATGCAACGAGAACACTTCAGGACATCCCAATGGTTAAGGTGCCTGGCAGAGGACATTGGGGTCCTTTAATTGGCCTAGTAGAAGCTATATGCTTATAATTGATTCTTCAGGACATCCCGATGGGTAAGGTGTCTGGCAGAGGACATTGGGGTCCTTTAACTGGCCCAGTAGGAGCTTCGGCTGATGACACATGTACGAGACACCTCTTGACGTATGGTGCTTTCAAAGGTTATACGTTGAAACACATGATAGGTTTTGGAAACAAAAGGTTGGAATTGGATTACTATTGGATTTGGTTGCCATTGTTCCATTGGATTTGGTTGCCATTGTTCCTCTTGTGATCGTTCCTACATTTCATATGCATACATTGTTAGATTAGAGCTTTCTACTGGGCTAGTGTAGCTCAAACCTTACATTATTTCTTCCAGGTACTAACCCAGGGTAGTAGCTTCATGTTTGGAGTGCTTAGATGTGGACATTATTTTGAAAGCTTACATTGGGAAGTTACTAAGTCGTCTTTGTAAATTACTTTTGGAAGATGTATTCGTAACTCTATTGTAAATCTTTTGATTACAGAATATTGTAAGCTCTTAAGTCTCTTTTGATATTCAATACTTATGTTGATTTGGGTCGTGGAGCCAATGATGCGATCTTCTGGAAACTATTGGAGGTTGAAATGTAATTATGGAAATGGAAACGTCTAACTCTTTTTGGGTATCGTACGAATTGATGTATTTATGAAAATCCTTTTATATTTATGTTGAAAATCGAGGGTGTGATAGTTAGGGTTTAATCAGTTTATTTAGTCTTTCGATTAAAAAAATCAAAAGTCTCGATGGGTTTGACCTCGTATAGTAACGCCGTTAAAAAAAGATCAAGTGTAGCATCTGTTCTTGGCCTTTTGGCTAAGATCATCTTTAGTATTGCAGTTAAAACAAAACAAAAAGATCAAGCGTAGCATCTGTTCTCGGTCTTTTGGCAAAAATCAAGTATAGTATCGCTGCTCAAAAAAAAAAGATCAAGTGTAGCATCTTTTGTTTAAAAAAAAGATCAAGTGTATCATCTGTTCTTGACCTTTTGTCTAAAATTAAGTGTAGCATCGCTGTTCAAAAAAGTGATCAAGTGTAGCATCTGTGCATCTGTTCTCGGCCTTTTGGCTAAAATCAAGTATAGTATCGCCGTTCAAAATTAAAGATCAATTGTAGCATTTGTTCTCGGCTTTTTGGCTAAGATCAAGTGCAGTATCGCCGCTCAAAAAAAAAAAAAAGATCAAGTGTAGCATCTTTTGTTTTAAAAAAAAAAGATCAAGTGTATCATCTGTTCTCCGCAAGCCTACGTCGGGCCCATCTTGGGCCCCACAAAAATATTCCCTCAGTTCCAATTTAATTGTCCTTTTTGAGAGTTCGTTCTACTTTTCAATTGATTATATATTTTAATTTGTAGTAATATTTTATTTAATTTCAAAAACATTGTATTATAGAACTAATCGAGATCTATTAAACAAGATTCATATTCGATATGAAATTCATTACGGATTTAAAGATATAACTAGTTTTTTAGCCAATTAGAATAGATTGAGGGACAATTAAATTGAGATGGAGGGAGTAAATAAAAATACCCATAAATTTTACAATATTTTTTTACGGGACCCTGGAAAAAATCAGCATAAGCGAATATCGATAAATATATTTTCTGAATTCGTAGGGGCGACTCAGTCTGCTTGATGGGCGGTGATGCATAGTCTTTCTTCTTCTTCTTCTTTTCCCATGTAGATCCATGACGTACCCCGTCAACTAAATAAATTGCCAATGAGCCTTGGATCAGTTGGCGTGATCCCAAGCCTTTCTTAGTGGAGGCAGGAGTTCAAGCCCCGCAAGGGGTTTAGGGTTATGGACAGCTTCTGGAACCCCTGTGAACTAATTTACTAACCCCCTGTCTTCGCTGATATATAAATTGTGAGAAAAAAAATGCTAGCTTACAATTTAAATAAGTTATAATTTGTTTCTGAAGTTTTGTCTAACATACTGTTCATTAACAGGGATTTAGGAGGCAGCCAAGTTTGAATGACAAATTTAAATTTACCCACAAATTGACCTCTTGTCAAACATACTGTTCATTAATTGGGATAGATGAAAGGACGGAGGTTTCTAAAGCCTAATTCGCCTTGGCTCTTAGACACAACTCTCTGCTTTCGATTTCAATTAGATGAACCCAAAGGCAAATCATTGTTGTACTAATTTATCACTGTTTGGGCAAAATTTATTTAATTTGTCAACTTGTTGGTTACTCAAAGTATTATTGTAGTGAGCATATATTATGTGTGGATTGTTAATTATATCTGCTTCACATTCACATGCTTGGTATATTTCATTTCAATTTAAATGATTGAGTTTCTCATTTTGAAAAGAACAAGATTTGATTCATTTTGAATTCTAGATGTTGATAGAGTATTATTTTCGAGAAATTACTTTGTTTTGGTGAAGTATGAATGAAATGGAATAGACTAAGTCTTATGTTTGTATGAATGTTTAAATTGACCACTATTATGTTTATTGTGCTTAAAGGATGACATTGAAATGTTATATTTGGGCTTACTCAACTAAAGTACTTGAGAATTAAAGTACAGAAAGCCTAAAAAGGACATCAAGTTAGCACCATCTGGTGTTAAAGAGTCTACTAAGGATCTTAGACTCGAAAGAATAAAAGGCCAATGATATATGTCACCTCTGTAACAATAGGTTTCCAAATCCACCAAAGAGTGTCAGAAACAATAGGTTTCCAAATCCACTCATTTGGTTGCTAAATATATGGATCAAGTAATGACCAAGTCCAAGTATTTTTGAACTTGTTCACCTATGACGTAGGAAAACAACTGAGGATAAAAACAAAGGAGTAATGGATAACATATTTTAAATTACCACTTATTTTGTCAAGGCCATTTACCCGCAAATGAATGTTGTTCACTTTTTTAGAAACTTGCCTTCACCTTGGCCCTGATAGATCCACTGCAAATAATGTAGTGCCATCATGAATTGCATACATGTCTTCACCAGTAGCTGCCACTGTTCTTCTTGCTGGAGCATTTATGAAGTTATAGTCCAAATTGTCTTGAACACTAACTAATTCCTCCAACACCTGAACCACCACTGTCATTGAAGGCCGCCTCTGGTAATCACTTTGTGAACACCACACAGCAAGCTTCATCATCTCCACCACTTATGTTCTGTGTACTTGCATATTAGCATTGTATTTATCGACCATATCCAAAAGCTGTCCCTCTTCTCCTTTCCTTTTGAATAAATGCCTATCTTCTTCAGGCTGAGACCTATCCAAATTTTTCCTTCCGCACAAGATCTCTAAGACCACGACCCCAAAGCTATAGACATCTACTTTCTCTGTGATAATTGAGCTCAACCATTCAGGAGCCATGTATCCTGGGGTTCCTGCCAACATTGCTAGAACTTGGCTTTGGTCCTTGTCAATTAGCTTTGCCAATCCAAAATCAGAAACTTTTGCGTTGGAGTTTTCATCTAACCGGATGTTTTGGGGTTTGATATCCAAGTGGTATATTTTCTGTCGACATTCCTCATGGAGGTAGGCTAGTCCCTTGGCTATATCCGCGATGATCTTCCTTCTGGATTCCCACCCAAGAGTGAGCTCGTGATGTATTTTGAATATCCACCCAAGAGTAAGCTTTTGATGTCCTTTGAATAACCATCTATCCAAGGACCCGTTGCACATGTACTCGTAAACTAGAAGCCTATTAGAGTTTTCAGCACAAAATCCAATCAATCTTACCAAATTGACATGATGGATGCTGCCTATTGTCTGAACTTCAGCTAAGAATGACTTATTGATCTGACTTAAACCATCAAGACGTTGCACTGCTACTTCGGTTCCATCACTCAACGTCCAACGAAAGACAGACCCGAATCCTCCTACCCCCAGCTTATTGCTAAAATCATTGGTCGCGGTTTTCAAATCATCGTACAAGAATCTGGTAGGCATCCCCGGTACCTTATCGAAAGAGAACCCATCATCAAGTTCCTCTTCTTTTCCTTTGCTTTTGAAAACGAAAATGCAAGATCCAACCAAAAGACATACACCAATCAAAGCTCCGAGGCTAAATCCCAGTATGATTTTGCCATGTCTTGATTTCTTTCGAGGAAAATCGGTTGGCGACGACTGTTTGTGTCACGCCCTGAATTTTCAACATAATAATAATTGCATTTTCGATAAAAATCCATCACGATATTACTTCATAATGCCCCAAAATGTTTCCCATATTCTGTCCGGGTGAACAACAACTTTATAAGCTTACAAATAATGGCACTCCGGCCCCAATTTCTTAGACAATAATCCCAAGGGGACGTAGGTCAAAAGAATATAATTGAAATTACGATTACATCTTCAAAAGGATTTTACAAAAGATGCCATGGTAATTTCTCGGTGTTAGCTTTCCAAAAGTGTAGTCAATATGCACAGCAAACACTCCATATCAGCGTCCCTGAGAGGTACCTGAAAATAATGATATTTTGAGCTACACTAGCCCAGTAAAGAAATCTTTGCTCGAATTATATGCAAATGAGATGGATAATGCACCAAGATGAATATTGATACAAGAAAGTCTCCCACGTGTACAAGAGTAAGAGAATAATACTTGATAATCAACTCCGTTCATATTCACGTCACTTAAACATCCCTAAATTCTCCATTCTCATTATATCAAGTGTTCTCGATTTCCATTCCGGGCAATTGGGACCCCGTGCATCCCGAATTCATTCCGGCATCACACCATTTGGTGGATCCGTGGCTTTCTTGTGCACTTCCGGGCATTTAGGACCCCGTGCGTCCCATTTCCGGCATCCCACCTCATAGTGGTTCCGTGGCTTTCTTCGTATTGTTCCATTGTCTCAATTTCGTTTTACCTCTCACATTACTTACTAACATCATACTCAACACACAACAAGTTCATAACATTCATCACAACATACCACAATGCCCACAGAATCACCCCGAATACTTAGACAACAAACATGTACCGTAATCATCTAAAATCGGCACATGAGCAAATCATGATTTCCAACAAAGTAGTCCATGTTCGAGTAGTCATTAAAAATCGTATACTTAATATTTTTCAATGATTCCAACGTCAAAATATCTTCAACTTACCAATCTCTAAAACCCATAAGGACCCATAACTAATAGAGTAGTTTAACCATAGCAAATGATGAAAAACACAGCTCCGCACACTGCCCAGATTTCCAGATTTCAGTTCAATCTTCTAAAAATCACCATAAATCAAGTTCTTTGTAATTTTGAGCGATTCCAGTCCCAAAAGTTGCGCAATTGAATGAAGTTTGAAAGACACGAAGGAACCCTAGTCAAATTTCCCACTCAAAATCAGGCTAAACGGGCATTTACGGAAGCAGCACGAATCTGTTGAACAACACGTGACAGATTCGTGACCAGTTTTCTAAAATCCACCATTAATTCAATTCTCAACGGTTTTGAGTGATTCCAGTGGCATTAGAACGGGCTTTAAGTCTACTCTATTTCATAAGAAGGAACCAAAATTCAATTCTGAGCTTAAGAAGGCGTAAAACCCCAAAAACCGAGACCATAATCTGCAGATTTTCGAGATTTAAAGAAGCAGCCTCAAACAACGAAACAAGGCATGATCTAGGTACATAAACACCGTATAAACATATAATAAGAGTAAGAAATCTCTACCTCAACTTGGAGAACGAAACCCAACGGGATTGATCGAGCCCTAGCCTTGAAATTCGAAATCCTTCGAGGAGACTCCTCTCCGAGCTTACTCCAACGAGACCCAAGGTCGAGAGCCCGAGAGGATGCTGATTTGGTCAAGGATCTATGTGGGTTTTGAACTTGGAGTGGGATTTTTGAGTGAGAGTATGAAAAAGAAAGGAGAGAGCCGGTGGAGAGAAGTGGCGTGGGGTGTGTGTGTGTTTTGGGAATTTTTTTCTCTGCACCACACACTCTAATATATACCCAAACATATACATATCACACTAGCACCCCATTCACTTATAATTCTATCACATTAACCACAAATCAATTAAACTCCACAAATTTCTTATTTTAGCATTTATAAAACTTTTAAATGATTTTTTTTTTTTTTTTTAAATATGGGGTTCTACAGTTTGGGTGGAGAATTCTGCAGCACTTTAAGAAGTACAGAGACGTTGGATCCTCCCTCATTGTTTATAAGAGAAACAACTTCATCCAGTAACATGCAACCACTCTTTAATTCATACAGATCTGCAAATGCGTATATAGCTGCTTTACATGAGCAGTTTCTCAAACAAGCATTCTTGCAATCTACCAATGTTGTTTGGTCATCCAACCGGTAGTTAAAGTAACCAGTATTCTTAAGCTCCAAAAGATTGTACTGGGAATAATTACAAGAAATGGGTGTAACAAGGGAGCATCCGAGGTTGGGTTGCTTATCATTTATTTGCTTGAAATTTCCTGTTTCGTTGCTGCTTCCCTCAAAACAACTGCACTGCCCGTTCGCAGAACATATGCCATATTTGCCACACGCCATTGGATACCTGCAGTCACCGTTGCCGATACTTGAAGAGAGCAAATCTGCCATAGTCATCCATTCGGCTCCTCCCCATTCATATACATTCAAATGCCCGTCGGGTTCCAGCCTCATGAACTGAGCTGTCGACCCAACAGAGATATGTTGACCATTGAAGCTTCCGTTCTTGAACGCAACATACGCTTCTTCATCCATCATGGGCCTCTTGGGTATTTCTGCTAATATGGTTTCGTAATAGAGCAATGGTCGATAAGCTTCCAAGTATCCAACCAAATGGTAGTGCTCAACAGAAAGGGAAAACATGCCTTGGCTCAAGTTAGATGATGATGTTCTAGCTATCAGCTTTTGCCCTGAGGACCAGGTTGACACCAACTTTTGCCCGATAAGTAAGGAGTCTGTGGGGTGATCGAAAGACTGTCAAACCGTCGCGTTGTTACCATCAAAAAGCACGAGGTTTCCGAATTCGGTGAATCTTAAGCCCTTGACGGATTTTCCTCTTGTGTCGGTGTTTGTCTATTTTTGTTGATAGTCGATGATCGACTAAGAAATCGTAGTGTGTGCTGGAATGTGGTGTTTGTGGTGGTGGAGTTTGGTTCCTTGCTGTGTTTCAGGACTTCTCTGGAAGCAAACTTAATGAAGTGAATGGAGATGAAAGAAGAACAACAAAATGGACTTTATTATTCTTCAAAGTAAAAGTCAGTCGATGGTGAGAACACAATCGATTAGACAATTACGTTACAAGCTACTCCTAGAGCGAGAAAAGTAAAGTACAGATAAAAAGTAGAAGCCTTTGGGCGATTGAGTGGGGGTTCAAAGTGTTTTCAACTTTGGTATTTATAGGCTATCACTTCGACTTGAATTTCGAACTTGACAAAATTCCCTCTTCGAATTTGAATCAAGCGGTTACTGCTTTTCCCTCTTCTCCTCCACGTTCTTTGAGCAGACGGTTACTTCACACGATCCCATGTTGTATTTGTTCCTTTCAACTTCCTTCGTTAACCGCTCCATGTGTCACCCACTTGTAATTCGTTCATGGACGCATGTCTTGCATTAAAAACTCTAACCGTCGATTAGTCCATTTGATTTCGTAATACAAACTAGGTGTAGTTAGCACGTGTTGCAACTCGGTTCAGTCGATTCATGTTGACGACAATATGGTGTAAACAATGCCCCCCTATTTACCTGAGTTGTAAATATTCTCTTAGAAATTACCGCCTATATAAAGCAGAGTACTTTAAAACTTTAGGGCATGGAACTTTTCAACACGTGTAGTCAACACGTGTAGCAACCTAGTTTAGTCGATTCATGTTGATGAATTTATGGTGTAAACAGCTCTTAGAAATCACCGCCTATATAAAGCAGAGTACTTTGATACTTTAGGGCACGGAACTTTTCAAATTGAGTGAGCTCTCGCAGTACAATCCCATGGCTTCGAAAGCAAAATCGAAGTTGCTTGTCGTCTCCAACGAAGACTTGGTCACGGAATCGGTGTTGGAGAATGTTCCTCGGTTCCCAGATTCGTATCGAGATGAATCGAGTCAGAATACACAAGTTCTGATTCACGACGAGAACTCTAGTTCCCTCTGCATATTGGGTCCAGTTTTCTCATCAACCGTTTCGAATGATATTTCAGAAGTTTATCCTGTGATGGAACGAGATCCGCTCCTTATCCAGCATTCGTCGCTCGAATGGTCGGGTTGGGGTAAGAATACTTGTCTTCGCTCTTGGCCCTATAATGTTGAAGGAGAATGGGCCGACTGGGTGAAGCGTATGACGAAATTTCTTTTTGATGATTGGAAGAAAATGGGAATTCGTGAAACTATCGAGCTTTCTCAGTTTCCTTTAGAGATGAATTCCGAACTCATAGCTGCTGCAGTTTGTTTCTGGTCCAAATCAGCCAATTCCCTAGTCTTACATTATGGATTATTATCTCCAACTGTTTTGGATATTTCTCATCTAACCGGCCTCTCTTCATTAGGCCGTGAGGTGAATGCTCTCCTTTCCCTTGATCAATACGATCCTCCATTTATTATACCATCATCTGGGGTAAGTTATTCAGAATGGTTGAGAACTCACTTTAACGCTAAGTCATCTGCACCTAGCTTTCATGAGAAAATTGCGTTTTACCTTTTTTGGATCTGTAAATTTCTCATGGCAGTTCCTGGTCTTAGGGTTACCAAAGAATATCTTAATTTGGCCATTTGTTTGGCTCAAGTGAAAAAACTAGCTTTAGCTCCTTTTGTCCTTGGTTCTTTATACAAAAGGGATATTCACCTTTGTGGACAAGAAGATAGCGGACTCTTGTGGTGGTCCTTTCTGGATTTTTCAAGCTTGGTTGTATGCATACTTTCCTCAACTTAAGCCCAAGTCAAATTATCCCCTTAGGGCTGATGAAACTTTTAAAGCATGTCGTAGCTATGCTGAATACTTTTGGGGTTTCCAAACTGATATGGAGGAATCCTCTTTTCAAAGGTATTTCACCTTCTTTTATGAAAACAAAAAGGACAACTGGCCTGTATTCTATCCATTTGACAAATTTGAATATGCTTCTGAGAGGTTAGGGCCATGTTTTGAGGATATTCCCACAGCTTCTCCTCAGCTTATGGTGAAGATGGTGGAATCTAAGCGGTTGTTTTGGGCTAGTATTCTTCTTCCAAGACTTATTCCAGTTGGTTTTGCCCTGAACAACACTCCTTTTGGGAATTGTAGTTATGAGAATCATTCTCCCTGTCAGTTTGCCCGACAGTTTGGTTTGGTACAAGGCATTCCAATGCCTTTTGTTCATCCGGAGATTACCAAGATGGCCTCAGGTAGGCCATCGATTAAGTTGAAAGATTCCAATATGATTTTCTTGATGATCAGTAACTTTCATCAGCGTGTGAAAGCTTTCCAACTTCTTGATTTTAAAATCTATGGTGGAACCTCTGCTGCCTTTGAAGAATGGTGGTAAGTCATGAAAGTGCTTTACTTCAATTCACCAATTTCTGATTGTCTCTATAGACTTGATCGGGAGTACAAGGATCTTCAAGATAAAGCTGGTAATCTTCTTGACCCTCTACTTGTAGCCAAGTTTTGATTTTCTTCTTCTGTTACTGATATTATTTTATCCAACAGACAAAATGGCTCAACTGTCTGATGAGACCTCCAAAGCTATTGTACCTCAAATAGAGGCAGCCATTCCTTTGTCTTATATTCTAAGTAAAAATACTAGGAAGAGGAAGGAACAAGCAATCAAGGATGTAGAATCAGATCCAAAGACGAAAACGTCTAGAGCTAAAAGTGATTCAACTCCCAAGACTTCAAAGAGTCTTCCTGCTCCGATCAGTCATAAGAAAAACAATGAAAACGATGAAACCCTTGTTCCATCAAGGCAATCGAAAAGAATCCAAACCCAAAAGTCAGTTAGCCCTAGTGAAGGCAAAGTTACTTTGAAGGTATATCCATTCATAGTTGTCAATTCATATGAATATTATGTTCTGGTTATTTGTCTTCTTTATTGTAGAGACGCAAAGGCACCAAGATTGTGGATGCTTTTGAAGAAACGGAAGAGGACTCTTCAAAGTCATCACAACTTCAAAAGTCTATCCTTTCATCAGGAGAGACTATCAATACTGAACCAGTAATTGACCAATTTGAGTTTGGTGATATAGCTATTTTTGATCCATTATATCAGGATGATGGGTTACTAGAAGCGCAAGAGATCCCTTCGAATCAGGAGAATCCTTTACTTCAAGAGGATAGTTCTTTCTTGCTAATGGACGAAAACATTAATCTGGAGGCAAATCGATCTGAATTTGAGAAGGCAAGCATCTGTCAATCACCAATTGTGGCTAATCATGAGCCAAATCCAACAAGTACCAAAGTGTCCCAGAGCCCATTGGCAACTGTGGAAGTGAGGCATATGAACATTATTCCATTAGCAGATGTGCCTCCTTTGGTAGATCACCCCATTATTTCTCAACCCAATTTGGATGAGCAAGATTTAGAAAAGGGATCTTCAAAAGGTCCTGTAAAAGATGTTTTACCTCAGGATAAGGATCAAGCCTTAGAAGAGGTGGCCTCAAGTCCTACCAGTCACCAGATGATTCCAGAACCAAATGTGAATGTTCCCGAACCTGTGGTTATTCCACTAAATGCTACCATTGAGGCATCTCCACGTTCAGTGAATAAGGTCGGGATAAATCCTTCTGGACCTGGTTGTTCAACTCAAATCGAATCTTCCAGTAACTCACTAGATCACTTAATGTAGGAGATAAGGTCGACTTCTCAAACCTTTCGATCTCTGACTGAAGAATCAGAATCCAGTGATTCTTTCTTCTTTCTACAATATAGTGACGTTACACAGAAAGAAATCCAAGACTTTCTTGACTTCTTGAAGCTTCCTTTTGAAGAATTAGCAATGACCAAATCTGTGGAATTTATTGCTTGTGTAGAGTCATTGGCTCAGAGACATGTGTTTCCTCTTAGGGCACAAATTGCTCTTGAAAATTTTGCATATTCTTTGAATGAAACCGTCAATCTATTTCGGTATCATCAGGGAGAAATTAGCCAAAAGCAGGACTTAATTGACATTCTGTCAAACATGACAGTCATGTTATCGACTATGCATGATAATGCTTTAACTTTAAAGTCAAGGCTTGTATCCATTGATGAAGAAGAGCAAGGACTGTTGCATCGACTGGGCCAACTGCATACCGAAAAAGAAGGTCTTCTGAAAACAGCAAGTCAGCTTGACAAAGATTTCAAACGTCTAGCAAAAGAAGGTAAAGGTGTCTTAGTTCATGTTTCTGCTGCGAGAGCAGATTTGCAAAGGAATAGCTTCAAGCGTGATGAACTTTTGACAAAATGGGAGACTTTCAAGTCTTTCTTTCCTCGAGCTTGAATCTATTATGTAACAATCGATTACACTTTTATTACAGACTTTTAAGTCATGATGATTTATGTTTATTGCTTGCCTTTGTAAATAGGCAGTCGACGTTGTAGGAAGGTATTCCTGAACCGGCAAGTTTAGTTGCCGAACACGTGATGTATTATGGACATGTGGCAGTCAGGATAAAGTTCATCGCCGGGCAGTGCGATGAGCAGCAATGTGGACCAGTGACATGTGATGTCATTGGTCCAAACAGTCTGTTCGGCTGATAAGGTCAAAAAATATGTGAAGACATTTGACCAGGTATAACAATGTGGACCAGTTGCATGTGATGTCATTGGTCCAGGAGGACTGTTCGGCAAAGAGGAAGCCGAACAGTGGAAAGAGTTGCCTTAAAGTCGTGACGTGGCAAGAATATTCCAGAATGGTAATATTCCGTAAAAGGGTAAGATCCCGAATATGTAGGATCGAGGCTAGAGACCCAACGTGAATGGGGTGTTCGGATAATCATGGGAGAGAGTCCCAAAAGGACTGAGAGTCCCATGAAGATTGAGACATTATTCAGATAAGGGAACGAGATTCCATAAGATATTAGGTTTCCTATACGAGGGAGGAATCCTAGGGCAACTGGGATGCTTGGGCAGCAAGCATCCGTGAATCTATAAATACGAGGTAAACCTGGAGGTAAGGGGGGGCATTTTTTTGGCTATCTATTATTGCTTTCCTACTGATAATTAGGGTTGTTTTTAGTACGTGAGACTAACTTTGGCATCGGAGGGCCTTTGCTGCGAGAAGCAAAGGTGCGCTCACCCCTTGTCTGTTTTGCAGATTAGGGTTCCGACGAAGAACTAGGGTTCCGGTGTAGAGGCACGTGAGGCCGTTTGCAGTTTGGTCCGTTCGGAGCACCAACTGTTTTCATCCCCCTACAGACGTACATTTTATGGTCCCGCCTTTGTTAGTAGGCAAGTTTATATGAACTCTAAAGTTTTGCTTTTGTTAGATAGTGAAACAATTAATGAATAATCAATGCATGATTCTGGGCCCTCTATGGGCCGATGTACTATCCATGCTATAGTATTACCACAATAGAATGGTTTCTAACTGGTATAACAAGGCGTAATATGATTGGAAAACAATCATAATAACAATTTAGGCCTATTTCTGCATGTTATAAATTCATTTTCATATTCCAGCTTTGTATTGGGTACTTAATTTCTAAAAGACCTTTCATCATGACTCTGCCATTCAATAAATAGTGGCGTCGATATACCTTCATTTTTAGGGAATACATACAGTCATTAATGACGGTTTAAGTACCACCTCCAATGATGTTTTCAATTTTAATGATAAACTCAACGGCTGGTGTGTCCTTTCAACTTAAAGTGGCAATTTGACCCGCGTTTTCTTTCCAACTACCACATTTCAGAATTTACTTCGGGATAACTTCCCACGATGCACGTCTGTAGACCTTCCTGGTCTATAAATATACATATTCGAGTATATTTTGTTTATTGGATCTTTTTACTATGGCCAGCAACAGTTCTTCTTCCCCTCTCATCCCTCAAATCACATCTGCACACATCAAGCAACTTGCCAACGAGCTCCAGTGGGTCCTTATTGAGGATGACAACGAATGTAAAAGGAAGATCACTACCATTAGTGATCGAGTGGAAGGAATGGCCCTTCATGTGGAGAAGATGGAAGCTGCCATCAAGCTTGTGGTGGCCAACTGGGACACCATTGACCATGCTCCTCCAGTCGATCCTACAAGCATCAGAACCTCCATGGCTAGCACTTCTGGTCAGTGGAAGGAATGGCCTAAAGAATAGGCTTTTCTTTCTATGGGGTTGTTCTAATGTAGGTTTAATAATATTTTCTTTTTAGATCTCACTTGGGATCTTTTATTTTGTTGTTAGATCCTCGTAGGGATCTTTTCTTTTGTTATCAGATCCTTGTAGGGATCTTTTTTTTTTTTTTTTTGTTATGTTCAACTTATGAACATAACCTTTTTGTATTGCTGCCCTACACATGGGCAGCTTTTAGTTTATATAATCGACTGTTATTCCTAGTTCATATTCTCCCACATAGAAGGAAAAATGTTGCTTAAGATATTTACCATTAATAGTTCTTTCATAGATAACTCCTTCAATTGATTCTAAATGGTATGCTCTCCCTCTTAAGATTTTCAAAACACGAAAAGGTCTTTCCCAATTTGGGGACCATTTTCCAAATCTACTCTTTTTATTTTTCTTATCTAGTGGAAGAATTATTTTCCAAACTAAATCTCCAACTGCAAAAGACTTTTCTTTGACCTTTTTGTTAAAAGATCTTTCCAATCTTTTCTTTTGGGCTTGAATTTGGTTTAGGGCATTTAAGTTGTTTTCTTCTAGCCCATCAATATCTAGATACATAACCTCTTCATATTGCAGGCTTGGATCATAATGGTGTGCTACTTTTAACGATTGAACGTTAATTTCAACTGGAAAAATTGCTGCATGTCCGTAGACTAGTTCATAAGGCGTTACCTTAGTACTGGTTGTTTGTGACATTCTATATGCCCATAATACTCAGGGCAAAAGGCCGTGCCATTCTCTTGGATTATCATCGATCACCTTGGATAGAGTATTCTTTATAATTTTGTTGGTTGATTCGACTTGCCCAGTAGCTTGGGCATAATATGGAGTAGAATTCAAAATTTGTATCCCATATTTTTGTGCATACTAAACAATTTCTCTACCATTGAATACAGAAGCTTGATCAACCATAATTGTTTCCGGAATTCCAAATCTACATAAAATATACTCTTCAATGAAATCGATGATTTGTTTTTGTGAAACACCTTTCAAAGGTATTGCTTCTGTCCATTTTGTGAAATAATCAGTCGCCACTATCACGAATTGGTGTTGTAAGGAGGATGCTGGATGAATTTCCCCTATCATATCGACTACCCAACCTCTAAATGGCCAAAGCTTTATAATCGATTGTAACTGATGAGCAGGGATCCTTTGGATAGGTCCATGTTTTTGACACTGTTGACATCCCTTTGCATATCGAATGCAATCAGCCCTGATAGTTGGCCAATAATACCCATGTCTTTTTATCAACCATCTCATTTTGTCTCCAGCTTAATGGGCACCACATGTTCCTTCGTGGACTTCTCCCATAATTTTCATTGATTGGGCCTTATCAACACATAGCAATAACAAGCCGTCGGATGTTCTTCTGTACAAATCATTTTCTAGTAGAACGTAATTGATTGATCTGCATCTCACTATGCTTTCTGTTCTTTCAGTAGGATTTGATAAATAATTTTTATTGGATTCATCCAATCTTCAGAAACATCTAGGGGCGGATGCATGTGAGGGCAAGGGGAGTCATGTGACCCCATTGCCCTCCAAACTACCTCACGATGGCTATACAAATTTGGGACATTTTAGTAAATTTGCCCCAAGTACTACAACAATAATTCAATTCTTGCCCTCATTATATTCGTTGCCCTAAGGGCAACACGTGGACTTAGCCAAGTGGTGCCTCCCACCAATAAAAATTCGCCCCATTGACGCACGATTCTTCTCTCTCCGGACACAGCTTTCTCTCAAAAATCTAGCGTTTCAAATTATAATCCATTTGGATGGATGAGAAGATTTTATTTTATTTATCATTTCATTCTAAAGGGTCATAATTAAATTTTGACTATAGGGCTCTCATTGATTAGCCCTAAGAAAATCGTAGAATCAAATATCTTTTAGGACTAACCAACGAGAGCCTTAAAGTCAAAATTTAATTATGACCCTTTAGAATTAAATGATCATAAAAATAAAATCTTCTCACCCATTCAAACGGATTGAAATTTGGAACACTTAATTTTTCAACCTGTAGTTTATATATTAAAAAATATGGTTAAAAAATTAAGTGTTCCAAAACTCAATTCAATTCATTTGAATTGATAGCAAGATTTTAGTTTTCTTGTCATTTTATCCTAAATGGTTATAATTAAATTTTGACTATAGGGTTTTCGTTGATTAATCCTAAGAAAATCGTAGAATCAAATATCTCTTAGGACTAACCAACGAGAGTCCTACAGTTAAAATTTAATTATGACCCTTTAGAATTAAATTATCAGAAAAATAAAATCTTTCCACCCATTGAAACGGATTGAAATTCTAATGGGTTAGTTGTTAGCGGTAACAACAGGGTCGAGCACAACAAAGTGGGACGGAGGGAGTGTAAAATTTGACCCCAGTGCCATGAATTTCTGCGTTCGCCATTGGAAACATCAATGACTAATATATCCATTTGTTCCTCATCTCTTTCCATTGAAAAAGATAAGAATCTCTTTTGAATCCTGATTGTTTTTTCATTATCACCTTCAGGAATATTAACTCCTGAGGCCATTTGAGCCATTTGGTTGGCTTCTCCATTCTGAAGTCTCATTATATGATGAAAATAAATTTCATCAAAGTTTCGAGCAAGATGTCTAACTCTATTTAACTGTAATTTTAACAAGGGGTGATAACACTTGTACTGCTCCAAAATTTGTCCAATAATCAACTGTGAGTCTCCAAAGACTTTTAGGTGACATATATTTAAATCTTTTGCAATTTCCAAGCCTAGGATTAAGGCTTCGTATTTTGCTTGATTATTCGTTAAAATTCTATTGTCATCTAATTGGAAACAAAACTAAAACATTTCCCCTTTTGGTGATGTAAGCACTATACATGCTCCAACACCATTGTCTATTTTTAAACCATTAAAAGACAAACTCCAATGTTTAATCTCGACTATATGAATTTCGAAAGTATCTTCTTCCAATGGAAAGTTTGGATATTCAGCTAAGAAATTGGCCAAAGCTTGCCCTTTAACTGCCTTCTAAGGCACGTATTCAAAATCATATTCGACTAGGGCTAATATCCATTTTCCTTGTCTTCCTCTCAAAACAGGTCTGGTTAAGATATACTTTATTATATTTGTCTGAGAAATAATCTTTACCTTTGTAGGCAGTAGATAATGTCTCAACTTTATTGCTGAAAAATATAACGTCAGACAAATTTTTTCAATGTACGAATATCTAATTTCACATTCATTTAACCTTCTACTTAGGTAATAGATTGATTGTTCTCGACCCTGCTCATCATCTTGGGCCAAAAAGCTTGCAATCAATTGGTGTGTTGCTGAAATATACAACTTTAATGGCCTTCCATTTACTGGAGGCGCCAACACAGGAGGCGTCACCAACGATTGTTTCAATATATCAAAGGCCTTTTGATGCTCTCGTTCCCATTTGAACTCCTTTTCAGATTTTAACTTTAAAAGTGGGGAGAAAGCCATTGTTTTTCAAGATAAATTGGCAATAAATCTTTGGAGGAAATTAATCTTTCCCAAGAACTGTTGAAGTTCTTCTTTATTAGTTGGGGGTTGTGCTTTTAAAATAGCATCAGCTTTAGTTTTATCAATTTCGATTCCTTTCTGATGTACTAGGAATCCTAGAAAATTTCCTGCTGTGACCCCAAATGCACACTTTAGAGGATTCATCTGCAGATTATAAGGCCTCATTCTCTCTAAAGTTTGCTCGAGGTGCTGCAAATGTTCATCGACTGAAGTTGACTTTACTACAACATCGTCTATGTATACTTCCAAGAATTTGTGGAGAAAATCATGAAAAATTAAATTCATGACCCTTTGATAGGTTGCTTCTGCATTCTTTAATCTAAAAGCCATAGCTACCCATTCGAACGTCCCTATATATCCAAGACATCTAAATGTTGTTTTATGGGTATCTTCTTCTGTTATATAAACTTGATTATAACCAGCATTACCGTCCATGAAGGACAACATTTGATAGCCTACCGTTGCATCGACTAATAAATCGGCAACAGGCATTGGGTATTCATCTTTAGGTGATGCTGTATTGAGGTCTCTGAAATCGACACAAACTCTAACTTTTCCATTCTTTTTCATGACTGGAACTACATTTGAAACCCATTCTGCATATTTGACTAGTCGAATGAACTTTGCTTCAAACAAACGTTCCATTTCTTTCTTGACTTGAGGGAGAACATCATTTTTCATTCTTGTGGGTGCCTGTTTGAAAGGTACGTAATTTTCTTTTATGGGAATTTTGTGTTCGACTAAAGATCTATCCAAACCTGGCATTTCATCATAACTCCAAGCAAAACAATCTTTAAATTTACGCAATAAATACTTAAACTTTTCCTTTATTTCATCAGGCAAAGTAGCATTTACATATGTAATTTTAGGATCTTCTGGAGTTCCTAAATTTACTTCTTCCGTAGGATCCTTAACCTGGGCCCTATCATCGTCTAACTTAGTTGGTGTGGATTTCAAATCCGCTAAACCTAAGTCCTTCATAGTTAATGGACTATTGTCAAAAACACATTCAGCCCAATTACAAGAAATAGGCTCATTCGCCTGTAACTTCTTATCAACTAAAAAAGAAAACAACCTCTTGAAAGTGGCTTTAACAATAGCCAATTCTTCACTCCCTGTGTTTAGTAAGTTTCTAAACATTAAAAAACTTGTGGCTTGCTGCTGGCAGGCCTTGAAATGATATTAGGCCTGGTGAAATCTTTACTCAACTCCTGAAAACCCTCCTTTATGTAAGTGAGGAATTGACTTTCAGTCACGCTAATCCTAGTAGACTTCACTTCTGAGTCTTCTATCTTCATTGGCCAGAGGTGTTCTTTGTAGAGGTCCTCAACGTTATTAGTTTCTGCTTGGAAAGGATGCTGGTCTGCCCAAAAGACCTCCATTCCTTCTGCTTCTTCGTGCTTCAAAAAGATCAAGGCCTGGTGCAGGGAAGATGGTACACAACCATTTATATGAATCCAATCTCTGCCTAGCAGGGCATTAAAATTGGATGACGAATCGACTACGAAAAATGTGGCATTCATTTTTCTTTTCCCAATTTGCAACTGCAAAGATATGACTCCTTTAGCAGGAGAACATCCCCTAGCAAAGTTACCAACAATGACCTATGTTGGGATTAAGTCGTCACTTGTTTTGTTTAGTATCTTCATTATTCTTGAGGGCAGGATATTAACTACTGCCCCGTTATCGACCAACACTTTTGAAACAGGTTGACCATTCATATGAATTTTAACATATAGGGGTTTCAAATGCCTAATTGAAGCATCATCAGGGGATCTAAGAACCACCACTTTTGTCCCCTTTTTATCTGTTTCGATGTTAATTAATTGCGAGTGAGATTGTTTTTCTTCTTCAACTATTTTAACAGTCGACTGGGTTGTATCTTCTACATCACCTGCCAATTCCATAGGCTGGTCTGGCTTTGCCTTAAAATGTTTTGGAAAACTAAAATCATATTACATTGGTAATTAATAGGTACTGACCCGAACTGAATTGCGGCCAGAATTTCTCCAAATGTGGCTGATTTCTGTGGAGATGGAGTAGCATCTTTGATAAGATCTTTTTGTTCTGATTCTTCATCAAGGAGATCTTCATCATCTGCTTCCATGAGCTTTTGAAATTCCTCCATCTTTTTCTTCAAGCTTTGCTTCAATTCCTTTTTCCCTTTTGGTTGGGTAATTGATTTAGAAGAAACTTCAACATTATTGTCTTGTCCTCCATGCTTGGGGACCGCTTGTTTCTGAAAGCTGGTTTCTCCTTGTTCTCGAGTCCATACCATGTTTGGAGCCTTGGGTGATTCCAATCTTTCCCTAGGCTAAAAAACGTGGTCCCACGGATCACTATATGCTCTGGCTGCAAATTTCCTTTGAAGCCTTCTCTTTTGTGAAGTTGATACCTTAGTATACCACCCTTTTGCTGGAAATTTTGGGTGACTAAGCGTACTCCAATTTTCATGATCATGATTTGGAGGCATTACCATTCTAGGCTGGTGCCTCCCATATCCATAGGGACCCTGCCTCATGGTCCAATACCCCTCCTGAAGCCAGCACCTCTGTAATTAGAGTATCCTCATCGACTAGGAAATTGATACCCTGCTGCTTCCAAATCTTGACAAGAGGGTACTCTGGGCCTTGCAGGCACCACTGGATTTCCTCGAAATAGAAATGGTCCATCGTCTGGTCCATAACAGTGCTCTGACTCTATTCTATGAAAGAGTCCTGGATCTATTCCCTCATAAATCAACTTCACTCCAACATAAATCTGGAGATCATTTCCACCCATTGTGTTAAATCCGATCCCAGACTTAGAGAACGCACATCTCTGTTCTTTTTCTGCTATGATCGCTTCCCCATATTTGACCTCTCGTCCACATCTGATACAAAGATAATCATTTGGGAATCTTGAGAAATGGGACTTCGCTGATTCTTCATCAGTCTCCATTTGATCTTCATCTCCCTGCTTTTGCTTTTCAACGGTGGATCCCAACCTTTTAGCTAGGCTGGCAGTTACCATATTGACTTCTACTTTAGGAAAAGGGTTTGACTCGATACCCATCGGATCTTTATCTCCTTTAGCATATTGCAATAACCCTTTTTGAATCAAATCCTGCACACAATTGCGAATGTAACACAATTGTTAGTATTATGTCTAAATGAATTATGCCATTTACAATATTCTTTTCCTTTCTTTTCTTTATCAGAAGGAAGAATATGTCCAGGACTTAGAATGATAAACTTTTGTTCAAGTAGTTCATCAAATATTTGGTCAGCTTGTGCTAAATCAAATGAATACTGCCTATAGTTAGCTTGCCCCCCACGTCGATTGGGCTGAGATGAAGGCATATTCATTGGTTTTTCTGTCTTAACCAGAGTATCACAAATTATAGGGTTTTCCCAATAACCTGTGCTACATCAATTTCAATAGCTCCTTCCATATCTTGATAATATGTACCCAAAGACGAATTTTTCAAATGTTCTTCCTCCTGGAGAATTGCTTCAAATTGAGACGCTCTCTTTGAGAGTTCAAACAGATCTTTGAAATTAGACCCATTAAATTGTTTCTTAAAATTGAACTCAAGACCATCTTGTGCTATTCGGGCTAGTTCAATTTCTGGTACATTACAGTGGCACTGATTTCTTAACCTTTTAAACCTAGTCAATAATTGCTCTACAGTCTCAGTTGGCTTTTGTTTCAATTTAGCAAGTCAGCAATTGAAACTTCTGGTTCATGCCTAAAATATTGAGCATGGAATTGTTCTTCCATGTCTTGCCAAGTATGAATAGAATTGGCAGGCAAACTTATGAACCAAGTGAAGGCTGTCTTTGTTAACGAGTGAGGAAATAATTTCAACTTAAGAATATCATCATCCGTACCCAATTCACCTAATTGAAGACAAAATCTGCCTACATGTTCTATTGTAGATTGATTCTCAATACCACTGAACAGTGATAACTCAGGGAGTTTATAACCCCTTGGCAACGGAACATTGTCAACCCATTGTGGGTAAGGCTTTCTAAACATAGGTTTCTCTAACCTACGCAACCCTGGACCGTACATATCTTGAATGATTTCTGTAATCTATACTCTATTAATAGCCATGGGATCCTGCATTCTATTATCGTTCAGAGGATCTAGGGCTCTGAAAACATTTGGAGCATTTCGTGTTACACATGGCTGTACAAAAGGAAAATTTTGATTATTATTATTGCCATTATTTGGCAGAGTTTGTACATATGGGCCATTATTGTTGCCGTTATTCGGCAAAGCCTGTGCAATGTGATGTGTATGATGACCATTATTTGAAATATTCTGCGCAGTATTACACATATGCTGACCATTAGTTATAACATGGGTCCCTGCGAAACCATGATGGACACTCTGACCATTGTTAAAATAACTGTTTTGTCCATACCCACTACTATTCCCAACTTCGTAAGCAGACGGGATACTTTGGTAAAAACTAGTTGGCCTAATCGTAGATCTTAGAGTATTCGATTCCATTAATGGCCGACCATGTATATACATACTTGATTCAAATACAGGGTTAGAATATACCTGTTGAGAAGTCTGTTTAGGCATATCACCACAACGCACTTGCTCATGAACAACTCCATTTGCATCTACATCGATGGTAGATGGAAGTGTAACCACTCTTCTCATTAGAGTAATTAATTCTTGTGCTGCTTCATCTTCTGGATTAGACAAAACTTGTGCTAACTGTTTAGAGAGGCTCTGCACATCAACTAATGAACTTGAGCCATTTCCTTGGCTATTCTCTGACACCTTTGGTACAGGATGCTCTTCGGTTTGAAACTCTAAGCCTTCGTTCTGAGGCTCTGTTGGTCGGTCGCCTTGCTTTCTCGTAGTTGGGGCCATCACTTCCAAATTAATAAGTTGCCCTCCTTCTAGCGCCTAGCGCCAAAACTTGTTTGTCTGTTTTTGTTGATAGTCGATGATCGACTAAGAAATCGTAGTGTGTGCTGGAATGTGGTGTTTGTGGTGGTGGAGTTTGGTTCCTTGCCGTGTTTCAGGACTTCTCTGGAAGCAAACTTAATGAAGTGAATGGAGATGAAAGAAGAACAACAAAATGGACTTTATTATTTTTCAAAATAGAAGTCAGTCGACGGTGAGAACACAATCGATTAGACGATTATGTTACAAGCTACTCCTAGAGCGAGAAAAGTAAAGTACAGATAAAAAGTAGAAGCCTTTGGGCGATTGAGTGGGGGTTCAAATTGTCTTCAACTTTGGTATTTATAGGTTATCACTTCGACTTGAATTTCAAACTTGACGGAATTCCCTCTTCGAATTTGAATCAAGCGGTTACTGCTTTTCCCTATTCTCCTCCACGTTCTTTGAGCAGACGGTTACTTCACACGATCCCATGTTGTATTTGTTCCTTTCAACTTCCTTCGTTAACCGCTCCATGTGTCACCCACTTGTAATTCGTTCATGGACGCATGTCTTGCATTAAAAATTCTAATCGTCGATTAGTCCATTTGATTTCGTAATACAAACTAGGTGTAGTCAACACGTGTTGCAACTTGGTTCAGTCGATTAAAGTTGACGAAAATATGGTGTGTAACATGTGAGTTAGGGCTTGGTGATGTAAATCCTAGGATATTAGAAAATACTTGTTTATACACAAAAGCCAATTCAACCCTCGTACTCTCTTCATTCAATACCTAGTAGAAGATGGTATTAGGCACACTTGTACTCTCTTCATTCAATATCTAGGTCTTTTTTGAGCATTTAGTCGTAGTTCGGCCAATTTCTCAGCAGAATCTTCCAAGAGGGAGCATATCAGTTTCTCAGCTTCCACATTCCATGTCTTGCTCTCATAGAACTTGACAAGTCTCAACTAGTGTGTGAAGTGAACACAAATACAACAATCCCGGACGGGGCCTAGTGTCGTATCACGTTCATTTGATAGGTGCGAGATACATTATTTCAATGGTGGTCGATCAGTTTCCTTGGCCAGTGTGTGAAGTGAACACAAATACAACAATTCCGGACGGGGCCTAGTGTTGTATCACGTTCATTTGATAGGTGCGAGATACATTATTGCAATGGTGGTCGATCAGTTTCCTTGGCCAGGGTTAAGTTTTGGGGCTTCTTGGGGTTTGTTTGGGCCTTGCCTTTTTTGGGTTTGGCACTTGGGCTGTTAGGGCTTTGCCCTCTTAGACTCGCCTGCGTTTGGTACCTTGGACTCTCTCTCTCTCTGACACACACGCACGCTCAGGGCATTCTTCTTCTAATCATTTTGTACGCTTTTTTTAAATATTTTTCTCAGCCGTCGAACGGAGTTTCGGAGTGTCTTCCTGTAGAATCGGTCGCTGATATATGGAATCCAAAAGCCTCTGCAATCCACCGAACTAATGTTGGAATGCGGTAAGTAATCAAGATTGTTGGATTTCATTTGTTCAATTTCTTCCTATTTTTCCTTTTGGCTTGTTTCTATATTTAAGTTTGGTTTAACCATCTATAAATGATATTGTAAACGCAGCACCATCAGCATTCCAGTCTTCAAATTTTCTGTAACATTCAAAAATCAGACGCAATACCTTCCGAACACCGCACCAGTCTTGCCAAAATCGGTAGCAAGCAAAATACCTTCAGAACACCGTACCAGTCTTGCCAAAATCGGTATATTACCTTTACAAAACTTCCATCAATTTTTATATTGAAACAGTTGTTGAGAATGGGTAACATACATCCCTGAAATCATATAATTCGTGATTGGTTGTGCCTTTGTGAGCATCCATATGCTCACATTTCTACTTGAATTTTACATTTTCGACGAAATGTGTGAGAGAAGCTTGTATGGATAGCCCATCTTGCAAGTTTTAAACAGTTAATTGATTTCCTTGGTGGATCAAGAAGGATTAATATGTCATCAATATAGAGTACTCTTTGGTCTAATGGACAATGCTTGGTAACTGTTTGATAGACTGCACGAATGAAATTTTAATGCGAAAAAAAATGTGATAGTGTATTCAAATAGTGCTAGAAGGGGGACCAGGCACAAACTTTTAGGATCCCCTTGCTTTTTTAAGAGAAAATTGCCTCATGACATTTCCTCAATGTTCTTAAAAACTTATTTAGGAGAACACTGGTAAATAGCTATGTTTTGAACTTGTGCCAAAAATTGTGTCGTCTTATCAATTTTTTGCTTTCCTAATCTATCCAATAAATTATTTTTTTTTTTGCACTTCTATTGTTGTCTTAGACGGCTATTTGGCAAAATAGTAAAACAACCGGCAACCACCCGTCAGTTACCGTTACACCCATTATCTATTGTTGTTCTTTTATTTCGCAACTACGAATATGGATTGCTTTTCTTGATTAAATCATTTCTATTTGCAATTCCTATTCCTAAATACTTTTAAAAAGCAAATCTTCCCGTATTTGGTTTGTTCCTTTCAATCCTACAGTCAGAATCAAATTCTGTTGGTATACGTCAATAGAGATGATGAATTGGAAAATGAGCATCACATCCATTGGATGAAATGGATATGCAAGATGAGGGCAGATACCATAAACATGCCCTAAATGGCGGGGCAAAACTCCATTGATATCAATGTCAGCTATCTATGTCAGTTATATTGGGTCATTTGCCAAAAATAATCAAGGGTAAATTTGTTGACGCACATGCAGGTATTTAACGCACATGCTGAGGTATTCCTTCAAAATGCATAGCGGCAGAGGCTATTTGCCAAAAATAATCAAAGGTAAATTTGTTGAACTCAGAAACTGAGACAAATCAAATGTCAAAATTATGTGATGGGATAAATAAACCCATGGCCACCAATATAGATATCCACATAGCTGTATGCTGTGGGAAAATGCAGAGGGAAAAGCTTTACCACGATGGGGATCTTATTCAGTACTTTTACAAACTTTACCTGGAGATGTGCTTATTTTACTAGCTGATCTATTGTGGGCTGAACTCATCATAGATTAGAATGGTACTTCTGTAGTTCTGTGAAACAAATAAGGAAAAGGAAAAAGTAATCGACATTTGATGGTATTCCTGTGACTAGAGGCACATGATTTTCACCAATATATGGACGTGAAACATTCTTAGGTGTTCTGTTTACTTTTTAAGAAGTGATTGTGTTCTTTTTCATCTGGGGGCTGGAATTCCTCAGAAAATCTCTTTTGTACTCTTCGTGTTTGTTAATTTTACAGTGTCCATATTTGTAACCGAATGGAGGGTTCTTGTGATGCCATCATGCCACCATCAAGAGTGAACTCTCTGCCTACTAACCAGCCAAAGGAAGCTGCTGAGCCCTTGTTAGTCTATTTGTCCAATGGGAGACACGTTGAATCGCGTATAGTGAAGAGGGCTATGAAAAATTTCTAGAGGAGAAACTTGCAGATTTTGGACAGTTGAATAGTGGACCGTTGGCAGCCCAAAACCTACCCCAAACCGAATCACAAGATTTTGTTCCTCAAACCGAAAGAGGCACATGGGACACTTAACGCAAACTTAGCTGCTTTTTTCTGCGGTGAAGGGTGATCTTGATCAGGCTCACCGGTTTTGTGTTCAAGCTTTGTCCTCAATACCTAATAGTCCAGAAGCAGTGTTTCTAGCAATTTACGTAAATCTAATGGTTGGTAAGAAAAAAGTTCTCTCCAAGTTGAAAGATTGTAGTCAATTTAGATTCATCTCCGGTAGTTTACCGGTATAAGGCTTTTGTGATTGTTGTGTCAGTAGCTTGTAGTTGGTCGTGTCGCAATTTTAGGAGGTAGGTAAGTTCTGTTCTCTCAGGATTTGTAACATATATGTATTTTCAACCTAGGAATCACCAATTAAAAATTTCCAGACCGAGAAATTATTGGAAGGAACAAAAACAATCAAAGGTAGTGCAACCGTAGGCTAACGAAGGGAATGCCAAGGTGTCTCATATGAAAGGATTGTCAAAGAGTGTAAAAGTACTCGTGGAATACCTATACGGGACCACACATTGAGGTACAATGCACTCATTTTGTTAATTGCTCAATTCCCTTGCAATAAAATGGGCTTAGGTATAGTATATTTTCCTGCTTCCTGCAAGTAACCATTGTTGAACCGTCAGATCGACTAGAATAACAATACAACGCTATTATGAAGACCTGCTCAACAAAAAAATTCTTCCAATAGTCAGATCTCAGATGATTATTTCGAATGTAATCTTTATTCTTAATGTGTTTGCACTTCTACATTCATTTATTTGGTTCACTTATAACATAATGAATTATTTCACAAGGAAACCCTTGACAGCCTTATTTGTAAGTTGTGAATCTTGGATCAAATTAAAGTACCATGGCCTTTCGCTTGAAGGGTGGGACTCAGTCTTGCAGAAAATATAGTTTCCCTAGGAGACAATAATGGTATACATTGAGCCAACAAAACTGTAACAAAGTCATTACTACACCTTAATATTGATGACTCTGATCTTATTGAGACACCCAGCTCCAAACAAATTTACAATCCCTAACAGCTGGGCAAACACAACATGCCCGACACCACTAGTTAGAGATAAATGGTTTGAAAGCCGCAGAAACAAATTGGAGTGAAACTGATTCGATAATCCATTCCTAAGTTGTTACCTCCCTAAATATTCCAGGAGTGAGAACATCAAAGAACAAGGGTTCTATAGTTTCGAATCATAGTTGACAGACACCCCGGATATGCATTATCCGAATGAACTCAAGGACTGATTTTCTGAAGAAATCTAGGAACTTTATGCTGGAGTTTTAAATCTGGAATGCACTTTCAAATTGCACTCCAATATCACTACGTGACATTTCGTTTTAAGAGCCTCAAGAAAGGCTGACTTAGAAGTAGTTTGAAGCTAATTTTGGTTCAAAGAGCCAAATGGCAACTAGGAGGGAAGTTCTGTCATGTTTGTTCCAGAAACTGCTGGTAGGCCAGTGTTTACAGCACAACTATAGTGCCAACTCTTCTCATGCAGTTAGATGACAGGTTGCATTATTTTCTGGCCCCATTTGAATGGATCATCGTATGTTAGCTTAAACACACTGCTCTTTTGATGTTTTATTTGCAAGCTTAGAAGGTTATAGTAATGAAGGGAAGTCCATCAGTTAGGTGTTCGCCGCTCCATCTGGAGATTTTAGTCTGTCTAATGCTTGCCGGACTGAGTCAAACAGGCAATCACCGAGTTCACGTCAGTGAGAATCAAAACTCCTAGGCTTACAGGAGTTAGCCATTATGCAGTCAACTTGCACAAAAAGATTCGTCCCTCAGCCTTGTAAAATTCTATGCACATTTCTGATAATCTCATTCAAGAATTCATGCTTCGGTATCTATGCAAAGTATTCTTCTGCTCAAGAAGGACAACCATGACTGATCTTCTCAAATGCCAAAAAATGAAGCTTCAAGGTTCAGGATTGAATAAGACCTGCAGATCCAGAATTGGAAGACCCGGAGGCTGTAAAACTTACTCAAAGGGTGTCATCTACAAGAAACTGAAGGTGCCTTCTTTCATTCTTCTCCTTTCCTAGTGAATAAACCTACTAAATGCATCTCTTCCTTTGGCTGAGACCTATCCAAATTTTTCCTTCTGCACAAGATCTCTAAGACCACAACCCCAAAGCTATAAACACTTTCTCTGTGATAATTGAGCTCAACCATTCAGGAGCCATGTAGCCAGGGGTTCCCCTCAACATCGCTACAACTTGGCTTTGGTCCTAATCAATTAGTTTTGCGAATCAAATATCAGAAACTTTTGCCTCAAAGTTTTCATCTAAGAAGATGGTTTTGGGTTTCATATCCAAATGATATATTTTCTGTGGGAATTCCTCATGGAGATAAGCTAGTCCCTTGGGCTATATCCGCAATAATCTTCCTTTTGGATTCCCACCCAAGAGTGCGCTCTTGATGTCTTTTCAATGTCCATCTATCCAAGGACCCATTGGACATGTACTCGTGAACTAGAAGCCTTATTAGAGTTTTCAGCACAAAATATTCCCATCAATTTCACTAAATTGACATGGTGGATGCTGCCTATTGTCTGAACTTCAGCTAAGAAAGACTTTTTAACCTTGCGCAAACAATCCAGGCACTTCACTAGTAGTCGATTGATTTCCCCAGAAAGACCGACCCAAATCCTCCTTCCCCAAGCATACCAATAAAATTGTCACTTGACCAGAGAGAACTCATCATCTTCTTCAGAGTATCTTTTATTTACGAATATGAAAAAGGGATAGACAACCCAAGGAAGTACACCAAGCAAAGCTACGAAACTGGCTCCCAATATGATGATGTTGTACCTAGATTTCCTTCTGGTAGAAATCAAAGGTTTCTGCATTTTAAGAAATTTTGTACTAATGTTATAAGGATCGATACCAAGAGAAAAAGCTTCAAACAGTAATAAGCAACCTGGCTTTGAATTAAGGGCCACAGCATAGGAAAAGAAAACTGCTTTGCATGAACAATTACTCAAACAACTTTTCTTGGAATCCTCTACTTCTGTTTGTACATCCAATCTTGATGCATTCCTGTAGTAGTAGTGATTGGGTTGATACCAAAGTAACTAGTACACCCTTAAGTTTACGGGGGAGCATCCGAGATTAAGTTGCCTCAAATTTCTCTTTCTGAAACTGCCTACTTTACTGTTGGCTTCATCAGAACAACTACTCTACCCCTTTGAGCAAATTCCGTATTTTCCGCACACCATTGGGTAACCACACTAGCCGAAACCGATTCTCTTTGTCAACAGATCAACCACCACCTCCCAATCATTTGCTTGAAACTCGTAACCCTTCAAATGACCATCAGACTCCAATCTCAAGAACTGAGCTACTAGCAGAAAAGAAATTGTGAACCAGTTGAAGCTTCCATTTTCATACTTTATATATCGCCCCCCTCTCCCTTTTGTATTGCTTTGGAAATAGGTTGTGGGCATGTTAGTTTCAGCTTAAACACAAAGAATTATGAGTACAAAGTAGTGAATATAAACCTCGGGGTGGTTCCGCGGACAACCAATTAAACAACTAAAAAAACACCCTAAATCTCAATCTCATAGTTACCGAATCGGTCAATGTGTGCAGAATATGATTTTAAGGGTGTCCGAGAGAAATCAGCAAAAAATATGACCAGGAAGTGCTTGTTTTGAGCAGTTTTTATTTGAACCGTTCATCAAATCTAAGTTCAAAACTACTCAGATCAAGCCCTTCCCGGTCTTTTTTTTTTTGCTGATTTCTCGCGATTATCCTTAAAATCACGTTCTGATCACATTGAGCGGTTCGGATCATTAAAATTTGATCGGGAATTATGAAGTGTTTTTTTAGGTGTCTAATAAGTTGTCCACGGAACCGCCCCGTATAAACCTTGACTCCGGTTTGATGGAGATATGTTGGCGATGAGCTTTTTTGGCCAAGGACCAAAGTCTGCCCAACAAGTAAGGAGTCGGTTGGGTGATCAAAAGATTGCCAAACTGTTGCATTGATCTCATCAAAGAGCACGAGGTTTCCGTCTTTAGTCAAGTTTAAGCCAGAGACAGACTTTCCACTTGGCGTCTGCCAATACTAAGTCTCCCTCTCAAGTGAGCTGCAAGGTTGCGTTTAGATTCATGGTGTGGTTCCACATTGTTTGATTTACGTAATGAGAACTTTTGTTTACCCAAAACTTACTGTCAACAGAAAGGGGCTTGGAAAGCTCATGCAAAAGATGTAACGGTCCCTAGAAGCAATAGATATCAGGAGAGGATCCAGAACTAAGGCAAATATAAAAACTATGCCAGTAGAAAAGCCGTAGTTGTGTCCATTGATGCAAATTCGGCTTGGATTCTATTCGACTCAAAAGAGAAGCGAGGCAAGTTTCTCGAGTTCCTTCCTATTCATCCCCATCTATGCCTATGACTTACATTGATGGCCATCGGGTAGATTATAACAACCACATATGTAGAACCGTGTTGAGCTAGTGAAAACTAGTGTAACAAAATCTGTTGGGCATTTTCAAGACGGACTAAAATAGTGAGACGACTTGTGTGTTTATTCAAAGTATGACACTACTAAAGGGGGCATGCCTTTTTTTTCTTTAGAGGTGGAGGTGGAGTCGGAGATTCCTGCACTTCAACGAAAACCATAACACCAGATCTAATTGTCTTTAAGAGAACGACTTCAAATAGATCTACACAATATATTCTTTAGAAGGATCTCCCCAGCCATATGAAAACATACACGGAGTTTGGTAAAAAAGACACACACATAAGCCAATTGCTATTCTTGCACAGCAAATGATCTATAAAGTTCCAAGCTAACTTGAATTTCCTTTAGCCCATGATTCTTTCATGGTTTTATGAATATAAACTTTCTTCATTATGCTCTCGACGTTAGTAGCGAAGCATAGCAGACACTTTATGTTAGATAATATCAAAATCCACCAAAGAGTGGCAGAAACAATAGGCCTCCAAATCCAATCATTGGGTTGCTAAATATCTGCATCAAATAATGACCAAGTCCAAGTATTTTTAAACTCGTTCACCTAAGAAGTGGGAAAGCAACCGATGATACCAACAAAGTTAATGGATAACATGTTTTCAACACGAGACTACAATTTAGAAGAAACTTCCGATGTGACCAATTATTTTGTCGATGTCATTTACAGTTACACTCAAACGAATGGTTTTTTGCCGTTTAAGAAACTTGCCATCACCTTGGCCCTGATAGGTCCGATGCAAATAACGTAGTGCCATCATGAGCTGCATCCCTATCATCACCAGTAGTTGCACTTGTTCTTCTTGCCGGAGCATTTATGAAGTTAAAGGCCAAATTGTCTTGAACACTAACGAAGCCCTCCAAGACCTGAATCACCACTGTCATTGAAGGCCGCCTCTGGTAATCGCTTTGTAGACACCACACTGCAAGCTTCATCAACTCAACCACTTCTGGTCCGTGTAATTGCATATCAGCATTGTATGTATCAACCATATCCAAAAGTTGTCCTTCTTCCCCTTTCCTTTCGAACAAACCTAATAAATGCATCTCTTCCTCTGGCTAAGACCTATCCAAATTTTTCCGTCCGCACAATATCTCTAAGACCACGACCCCAAAGCTATAGACATCTACTTTCTCTGTGATTATTAAGCTCAACCATTCAGGAGCCATGTAGCCTGGGGTTCCCCCCAACGTAGCTACAATTCGGCTTTGGTCCTTATCAATTAATTTTGCCAATCCAAAATCAGAAACTTTTGCCACAAAGTTTTCATCTAAGAGGATGTTTTGGGGTTTGACATCCAAATGATATATTTTCTGTCGGCATTCCTCATGGAGATAGGCTAGTCCCTTGGCTATATCCACAATGATCTTCCTTCTGGATTCCCACCCAAGAGTGAGCTCTTGATGTCTTTTGAATATCCATCTATCCAAGGACCCATTGGACATGTACTCGTAGACTAGAAGCCTATTAGAGTTTTCAGCACAAAATCCGATCAATCTCACCAAATTGACATGGTGGATGCTGTCTATTGTCTGAACTTCAGCTAAGAATGACTTCTTGATTTGACTTAAACTGGCAAGACGCTTCACAGCTACTTCAGTGCCATCACTCAACGTCCCTTGAAAGACTGACCCAAATCCTCCTTCCCCGAGCTTATTTCTAAAATCATTTGTCGCGGTTTTCAAATCATTGTATGAGAATCGGGTAGGCATCCCCGGTACCTTATCAATAGAGAACTCATCAGGTTCCTCTGGTTCTCTTCTCATTTTGAAAACGAAAATGCAAGATCCAACCAAAAGACATATGCCAAACAAAGCTCCGAGACTAGATCCTAGGATGATTCTGCCACTTGATGATTTCTTTCGAGGAAAATCTATTGGCGGCAATGGGAAGTGCCGTTTGGATGGAGCATTCGGCACTTTAAGAAATATAGTGGTGTTGTCGGATCCTCTCTCATCGTCTATAAGAGAAAAAACTTCCGACAGTGACATGCAACCTCTCGTTGCTGGATAATTGTATGATGTATCCACGAATAAAGCCGCTTTGCAAGAACAATTTCTCAAACAAGCATTTTTACAATCCTCCAATCCAGTTTTTTCATCCAACTCGTTGTATAAGTGTCGCCAATTTAAGGTGAAGTAACTAATATTCTTAAGCTCCACAAGACGGGTATACTGAGAATGATCACAAGAAATGGGTGTAACAAGGGAGCATCCGAGGTTTGTTTGCTTGTAACTAATTTGCTGAACTTCATTCCTGCTTCCTGCAAAACAACCACACTGCCCATTTGAACTACATATCCCGTATTTGCCACACACCATTGGATACCCGCAGTCACCAAAACTTGGAGTGAGCAAATCCACAATGGTCTTCCATTCGGATTGAACCCATTCGTAAACCTTCAAATGCCCGTCGGGTTCCAGCCTCATGAACTGAGCTGTCGACCCAAGAGCAAAAGTTTGACCATTGAAGCTTCCGTTCTCGAACACAACGTACTCTTTTTCCGAATATATGGAATTTGGATTTGCCTCTAAAGTGGATATGTAATAGACCACTGGTGGATTGGCTTCAATGTAACCGAACAAACTACTGTTCTGAACAGAGAGCGAAAACAAGCCTCGGCTAAAGTCAGATGATGATGTTCTAGCTATCAGCTTTTGCCCCGAGTTTGACACCAACTTTTGTCCAATAAGTAATGAGTCTGTGGGGTGATCAAAAGATTGCCAAACCGTCGCGTTGTTGCTATCAAAAAGCACGAGGTTTCCGAATTCAGTGAATCTTAAGCCCGCGACGGACTTTCCTCCAGTTTTGGTTGACCATACCATATCTCCATCCACGTCTTCCAATATCAAATCCCCATCGCGCGTTAATTTCAACGTCGCATTAACTTCCACCGGACGGTCCCGGTTGGCAGACCATACTGGCTGGGGACCATCTAGTTCGGCATAGTTTTGTTCTTGGTATCTTCCTCCACATATGACGATGCCAAAGAAACATGAAGATCCATTGGAAAAGCAGTAGAAGCCGGAAACGAACTGTGAGGCACTGGATGGGGAAAGGACTGGAGTCATTTGATATGCGGGAAAATCATAGCTTGGGTTGATGTAAATCGTTGGGTTGTTATTGTTGATCCAAGTAGTGGACAAATTCGCTACTGCTTGAGAATTGCTTAAATGTACAGAAAAGATAAAGACGGTGATACTAATAATAGCAAATGAAATGATCAAACGCAGACTTGGTTTACCCATTACTAGTAGCAGATCCCGTTTTTGATCAGTGGGTTATGGAAAATGGGAAGAAAGGGTGAAAGAAAGACCGGGAATGCATGGGGGAGTGGATCTTGATTGTTGTTTGTAGAAAAGAAGATTAAGCCAATAGAATCCCGAAGAAAGAATAAAATGGCACATTGACATTTATTGATAGTTAGCTCTCGCTCTTCCGGTCAAAAAACAATGTCGACGAAGGCGTGTAGGTGCACTATTCCTTGATGGGGATTTCAACTTTCCATGAATTTCTCAGTGGTCACTCACCGAATGAATCATACCATATTACCAAAAAATTTCTCCATTGAGTGACACTATTGGAGAAATTTCTATGTGTAAATAGGGTACAGCTGACGTGGTACTTGATACGCATATCCGGACAGTCCAAAAATGCAATCGACGGTTTGGATTAAAACACATTTTTCCTTTTCCTTTTCTTTTTTTATAAATCTATTATGTATTTTTTAATCAAGACCGTCGGTTGCATTTTTTTGACAGCCCGGATGTGAGCGTCGGGTACCACGTGATACTCGATTTGCAACCAAAAATTTCTCCTCAAAATGTGGAAAAAAGCAGAGTTTGTTGACTGGTGATATAGGAAGTCTTTATAGTGGTGCATTCTCTCCCATAGTGGATGCCGGAGGGTAGATTTTCCTTATCAGAAATGCTAAGGGTACCGACCGTTGTATATACGCTAAGGGTACCGACCGTTGTTGTATATACGAACGACTTGATCGCGAACTCAAGTCTTTCTTTGTTCGACTGACCGACTCGAATCGATTCGGCTTCTTACACCGTCTTGTAGGACCTAAGGGTACCACCCTGCCCCGTGGGGTTAGGGTGTTGGATTAGGATCCCGTAGAGTCCTATTAGGGTTGGCCTTTCATAGAACGTTTTGGGTTTGGAATCCCGTTAGATTTGGACTTATCCAATCGTTCGCAATTATTATCCCCTGGGATATATATTTGGGGTTTTGATGTTTATCCTTAATGGAGGGAGCTCCCAGCGTGCTAAACCCCTGGCTGAGCTCCTCCTTATTGTTTGACGACTTCCAAGCTGAGCCTTAGCTCATACAGCTACCTTTTATGCTGAGCTAACCTTCTCAGTTCGGCTTATACTTGTCATTAAGTTTTCGCAAATCGCAATCATATCTTTCTGCAAACATGACGATACCAAAGAAACATGAAGTTTTATTGGGAAAGCATTAGAAGCCGGAAACGAAATGTGACGTATTGGATAGGGAAAGGACCTGAGTTATTGTGAATCCCCTGTCATGAATATCGCTCGAGTTGGCAAAAATTGGGTTGTTTTTTTTATCCATATAGTGGATAAATTGGCAACTGGTTGATACTTAAGTGATTGGGCATTGATCAAATGTGCAGAAAAGATGAAGATGGTGATAATAGCAAGTGAACTGATCAAACATAGACTTGGTTTACCCATTAACAAAGCTTGTTTCTGATTAGTGGGCTATGGGAAATGGGAAGAAATGAAGGACTATAGACGAGTCTAAAATTGATTGTTGTTTGGGGTCACTTGCACTCAATGTGAGAATTGTCACAGAAAAACTGAGTCTATTGACGGAGTAATTAGTAGTGGAGAAGTGAATTGGGGCACCACGCATTTGGTGGTGTCCCATAAGACTGAGTGCAATTTTGTTCATCCTTTTTAAAAGAGGGTGAACATTACCTTCCTTCATAGTGGTTGAAATAGTATGGATCTCACCACAAAGTGATGTCATGGTTATCATGCAATACACTTTTTAGTAAGCATAATATCACATTGTGGTGGGATCCATACTTTTTCAACCAATAGGAAGGAGGGTAATATCCATCTTCTTAAGTGGAGAGTGAACAAAACTCAACTCAACTAGCCAATAATTTTTCTGGTTGACTAGTCCTAATGCACGAAGTAATATATATATATATATATATATATATAGAGTCCGGATCCTATAAGAGATCCCGCACAGGCTTACCGTGTGGGACTCCCCTTTCCCCATCGAATTGTGACAATCCGAGTCACTCAAAGTGATCAGAACGTGATTTTAAGGGTATCCACCAGAAATCAGCAAAAAAAATTGATCGGGAAGGGTTTGATCCGAACAGTTTTTTATTAAACGGTTCAGTAAAAAACTACTCGGATCAAGCCCTTTCCGATCATTTTTTTGCTGATTTCTAATAGGTACTCTTAAAATTACGTTCTGAACACATTGAGCAGCTCAGATCGTCGCAATTCGATTGGGAAAGGGGAGTCCCACACGGTAAGCATTGGAAATTTCCTATATTTATATATATAGATATTCCCTTTGTGTGCTTTCTCACCAATTTATAGTTGATTCATCTGAGTTTATTAATATTTTGGGTTTGAACGGAGGTTTTTTTTTTATTTATAAATTTCTCTACGATAACGTTAATGACTGAGACTATACCCGAATTTGTTTTCGGTTTATTTAGTAGGATGTGTCATTTGAGCTTGCAATCTGCATCTGCTCATGTCTAGCTACGTGATTGGTAATTTTGGCCCATTCTTGAATCATGAGATGAAAATTCTTGAATTACCTTCGGACTTTGAATCAAATTCGCCCAAATGAAATTTTTAGCGTAAAAAAGACGAAAAGGGAGAAAGCCTAAGAGGGAGTGGAAATTGATTATTGTTTGGCCTCTTAGTGGCCACTATCATTCATCAATGTAAGAAATGTCAAAAAACAGCTGAGGTGGTGTTCCACTTATTTTAAAAGTTCCTTTTTTTTTCAAACGAAGGTAATTTCAAACTCAAATATAATGAAAATGAAAAATATTTTTTCAATTTTTTTGCACCGTATAAAAGATCTCAATGAGATCTATCAAACAAGATCCATATTGGTAGGAAAATTATTTGTGTAAACACATTATTTTTGAGCTTAAAATTACCTTCTTTTTCTAAAAGTTTTTTTCCCGAGAAACCGGAACACCCCCTCAGTCCATTGACTAGTGATGTTACGAAGTCTTCTTTTTATTTTTTAATTTTTTCGGTACAATTAAAGTCTTATTTTTCTCTAGATGAACAAAGTACCACATCAACCAAATAAATAGGTGATGAATTGGTCCTTAAAATTTGTCAGCTTTCTTTCTTTACAACCCATTTTAACTCGATTAGCCCAGTTTGAATTCTAAATTTTGTTTATCCCCACTAATTTGAAGTTTGAACGTCTTGTTTTACCTGATTATGAGAGAGAAACTCGTATTATCTCACATGGATAGACGAATGAATAGAAGATTTTATGTAGTTTGACTTGTGCTTCGCTAACGCCTAACAGTAATTGGTAATGTAAATTCTATGTTATAATAATACTTGTTATCCACAATAATCGATCTAACTCTGGTATTCTTTTCTATCGATGTATAATAAAAATTGGTGTGAGCCGTAGATATACTCAAGTATAAAATTGGAGAACAAAGATAAAATTTGTGTCATTTTTGTTTGTGACGTGACGTGACACGACATTATAGAGTACAATTTACGGAAAGCGATGCTCGAACTATCCGGAGTGCAATCTGGAAAAAATACCAAAATATTCGTGTTGACTTAGAAACTCGTGGAACGTCACCATGTTATTAGAATTTTTGGGAAAAATCTATAATATCGGGTACAAAGTGCAATTCGTCTGATTAGTATCTGAATCGCATTGCGCTGGACCCACAATTGCACCATTTACGATGAATTCTCCTAAGACTTCAATTATTAATAACAATAATAATAATATAGACTTTCTTCGTCATTTTTTAAGTGCAACTTCTTAATTTTAACTTTTTAAGAACATATTATTATTACATATTTCACATTAATTTTTACCTTCATGTTCTCTGCTTCAAGCATCTCTAGTGGGAGAGTTAAAAGTTGTTAGAGTTAGCAAAGTGTTTAGCAAACCCACTAGAAAGACCAAAATGGCTTTTGTTAGTTAAGTTAGTATTTTTCTGACTTAATGCACCTCTTAACTCTTGCACTAGAGATATTTTTACTTTCTATGAAGATATCATCATTGCACTTTTACTCATTCACTAAATTTTCAAAATAGATTATACTCTTAGGACAAGATGAAAAATGTTCCAACTTTTATTGACTAACTTTACAGAATGAACATTTATTAAGGGACAGTCTAAAATAAAAAGGGACACATGGAGTATTTTTATTTAGCTCACAAGCAATAACTAAGGCCTCACAACTTTTACACAATATCAATCAAAACAAACAAGTTTGTGCGCGCGTGGGCGACAAAAAGAGCGGATTAAGCCCCAATCCCAATTATCTCCCCCAATTTGGACTTTGCTAGTCCCTAGCAAATTATGATAAAAACAACTATAACTATGCTTGCAATCTTCCAAAAAATGCAAGATACGACACATATGTTTAACTACGAAAAACTCAGCAAGTGTCACAACCATCCGTCACATCCGATCACATGCAACCAAGTCACATATAAATACCATGGACGAGAATGAACAAACTATGTCAATTGAAAGCAGTCAAGGAAACATGCACCACAATGAGCTTCAACTCACAAGAAGTACACTCCAAGAAAGCGGAGTTTGAACCGGTCACAAGAAAGCAGAGTTTGAATCGAATACAAACTCAATCAATCAATAGTTCTGGAACGTTCTGCAGAAAAACCAAGATCAGCGATCGCCAAAAAGAACAATGATTGACAAAAGTGATAAAGGCGGTTGTGGTTCTAGACCAGAAGAAAGTGGCGGGGAGTGCCAAAACTGGCAATTGTCTGTTTATCTGCCTCACAAGTGAGGATTACGTACGATTCAACTACAACCAGGACAGTTCAATAATCGACAGGGCCCAGTTATGCTAAACACAAGAAATTCACATATATGATTGTTACTTGTGAATGAAGATAGAATATTGGAACATGTTACATGCGTATACATGTAACGCATATCATATTTGAACATTCATTCTACTCTCCGAGTATAGCTACTAGTGTGTGATCGACACAATTAAGGTAGAGAAGCAAAGTGGCGATCTGTTGTATATGTAGCTATTGACAGAAATTAGTGGCGATCCCCACTTTTGAAAGTGGTGACTAGTTCAGAAAGTGAAGACAAGGGTGTGATCAGGCTTAGAAAGGGGTTTTGGAGGGTGTTCCAACAACTTGAGTTCACAACCGTTCAAGCAATACTTCGTACTCTTAGACACGACAACATGTTCATCATCGAAAAATGCTCAATGTGAGGCTCAAATATTTGCTTAGCCAAATTAAGATGTCTACAGTTGAAAAATGTAGGTGGATTTGCTGGATTGTACTTGTTGGATAAAATGATTTTTCAATTTAATAATTAACGAAACCATTTGGGAGTGAATAAAAATTGACTCCAAAGCAATCACATGATATTTTTTTGTAGTATGGAAAGTGTATTGTATTTTACATTAATTGGTTGGGAATGTGGGAAATAATTGGCAATTCTTGCTGCTACATACAAAGAAAACTTGCTTGTGCCATTGGAACCACTTATTTTGTACACGTCATTTACACCCCATCAAATGAATGTCATTTCGTTGCTACATACAAAGAAAATTTGTGCCGAAGTACCCCGAAAAAAGCAATCAATTTTTCGGGATAAGTTTTATTTGTACCTAGCATTACTGTTTCTAGAAACTCGCCTTCACCTTGGCCCTGACAGATGCGATGCAAATAATGTAGTGCCATCAAGAATTGCATCCTTGTCTTCACCAGTAGGCGCAATTATTTTTATTATTGCGGGAGCATCTGTGAAGTTAAAGTCCAAATTGTCTTCAACAATAACGAAGCCTTCCAAGACCTGAACCACCACTGTCATTGAAGGCCGCCTCTTGTAATCACTTTGGAGACACCACAGAGCAAGCTTCATCATCTCCGCCACTTCTGCTCCATGCGATTTCATATCAGCATTATGTTCATCGACCATATCCAAAAGTTGCCCCTCTTCTCCTTTCCTTTGGAATAAACCTAACAAATGCATCTCTTCCTCTGGCAGAGATCTATCCAAAATCTTTCGTCCGCACAAGATCTCAAAGACCACCGCCCCAAAGCTATAGACATCTACTTTCTCTGTGATAATTGAGCTCAACCATTCAGGAGCCATGTAGCCCGGGTTCCCCCCAACGTCGCTACAACTTTGCTTTCGTCCTTGTCAATTAGTTTTGCCAATCCGAAATCGGAAACTTTTGCGACAAAGTTGTCGTCTAGGAGGATGTTTTGGGGTTTGATATCCAAATGATATATTTTCTGTCGGCATTCCTCATGGAGATAGGCTAGTCCCTTGGCTATATCCGTGATGATCTTCCTTCTGGATTCCCACCCAAGAGTGAGCTCTTGATGTCTTTTGAATATCCATTTATCCAAGGACCCTTTGGACATGTACTTGTAGACTAGAAGCCTATTAGAGTTTTCAGCACAAAATCCGATCAATCTTACCAAATTGACATGATGGATGCTGCCTATTGTCTAAACTTCAGCCAAGAATGACTTCTTGATCTGACTTAAACCAGTGAGACGCTTCACCGCTACTTGGGTGCCATCACTCAACATCCCTTGAAAGACTGACCCAAATCGTCCTTCCCCGAGCTTATTGTTAAAATCATTGGTCGCGGTTTTCAAATCATCGTATAAAAATCGGGTAGGCATCCCCGGTACAGTATCGACAGAGAACTCGTCATCAAGTTCCTCTGGTTCTCTTTTTCTTCTGAAAACACACAAAAATGCAAGTTCCAACGAGAAGACATACACCCAAGATTATTCCGACTTTTGATCCCTTGGCGATTGAGCTAGACAAGATGACGGTGATAATAATAGATGTTATGCCGGAACAAAATTTTCGTTTATCCATTCGTAGATCTCGTTTCTGTGGGTTATGGTAAGGCGAATAAAGGGAGAAATACCTTTAGGGAGTGGAAATCGATTTTTTTTTGGGGACAGTATCCCTCAATGAGAGAAAATGTAAAAGAGGCTGAGGCTATTGATCGGCGATGCACAAACTCTTTCTTTATTTGTTTTTGTAGGTCAACGATGTACCCGGCCGACCAACCAAATAAATAAGTGATAATTTGTTCTAAGAATTAGGAGCTGTTTGATAAAATTGAAAATTGAAAGCTGAAAAATGAATGATGATGGGTGAAAAATAGAGGTTTGATCATCTCATTGGGAGCATTATTTTACATGAAAGAAAACGATATTTTTCCACTTATTATAGACTCTCGAGAGTTAAGACCCTCTCCTAAAGAACGAAAGCAACAAACATGGAGTGTGGAAGGCTAAGATATAGCGCAGATGTAATTTTCATAGAAAAATCTATAACTCACTGAGTTGAATTATTCAAATTTGAAATCTAAAAAACTTAAGTATTTCTTCTTTTAATATCTATAAAACTATTGTATGAATTATCAATATATTTAATTATGACATTACCCCATAGTTCTGGTTCAATTCCGGTTGACTGAAAAGCTGTTTGATAAATCTATTAAGCACTAATTAAAAAAATGAATTAATGTTAGTTCCGATTCTCTCTTAATTTACTAATGGTACTTATGATAATGGTGGAGTGGTGATTGTGATGGTGGTTGAATGCAAGCACACAAACTCAACTAGAATTAAGTAACTCAAAGCTACTTTTTTTTTTCAATTTTTTAGCCCACATTTTAAGTTGCACTTAATTTGTCAAGTACTATACAATGTGGTTATCAAACATACTTAATCAGTTATTACTTAATTGATTCAGTTTTAAGTGTTGAATTTAGGTTATCAAACAATCCGCCAAACATGTGAGCCGGCTTTCTTACATTACAACAAATTTACCGTTTGTTAACAGGGATTTAGTAGGCAGCTAGTTTGAATGAGAAATTTATGGACCGACTAATTAAACTCTTGTTTCTACTTGATCTTAAGAGATAAACTCATATTTCCTCACATGGATAGATGAAAGGATAGAGGATATTTGTTAAGTTTTTTGAAGCCTGATTCAGTTTGTCTGTTAGTCACAAAATCGTTTAGCAGGACCTTCTGCTCTCAATCCTTGTTCTACGCTTGCGTTCTCAGTCATCGCTCTCGAGAATTTTAAGGGTTTGGAATTTCTTTCAAAGACGCTTTCACTCTCTCCATCAATGTGAGAAAATGTTAAAAAAGATGTGGCTGTCTATCGGCGATGCATAAAGTCTTTCTTTCTTTTCCTGAAGATTCCTTGAGTTCTTTGAAATCCGGGTACCTCACAGCTATTCCTTAAATTCTTGATTGGCATCGTCTGAGTTTTTGAAGCTTGCTCGTTTCATTTGAGATGACAATTGAATCCTTCTCATGATCTGGATTGACCCAACCTAGAGCGAGAATTTGGTGTGACTTTTAAAAGAATCGGCTTGTGTTCTGGATCTGCTAGATTTGGTATTGAGGAGTGCGATGAAATCTATTAGCTAACATCATTTGGAAGCTCGAGACAGAATGACCGAACTAAGCAAGGGATTATGTCAACTGTCGTCGTCGTCTATGGCTATTCAAGAGGGAATCGTATGTTTCATAAAACATCACCGCGTTAGAGTTTGTCTCACCTTGGGCAAAATGGAAGTGTTCACTGCTAGAAAGATAGGTTAAGTCTTGGATACGGCGCGTGTCTTTTGGATACCCAGGCGACAACCGATGAAATCCAATTGGAAGAGGCGCTTGATCACTGCACCTTCTAGATGGAAGTCTCGGGACGTCAATTGGACTATCAGATTACGTTTAGAGGCAAGATCTTTGTGTTGGATAGATAAATTGTATATAAAAATTTCGTGATGGATGGAAGCTTCGAAATTGCGTGCTATTTGATATTGCCGTCGAAACTTTCAGGTATTTGTGATTCGCTCTATGCGTAGATATTGAGAAAGTACGAATCGAATCCGTTGCATGTGTTAGAACGGTCTGAATTTGAGTTCGAAGCTGACGTGTCCCATTGCAAGAAAACCGATACGTACCCTAAAATTTGCGTAGTCAAGTGTTGAGAGGTAAGCTGATGCCATTGGTGCGAGTTTGCATGGGAAGGGAGGACGAAGTTAGAAAGATACACTTGTGTTTATTGTGGTTTGACTTGTAAGAATCTTCGACGTAGATTTTCATGATTATCGAATTGTTGCATGATGAATACCGTTACGATTGAGGTGTATCTATGTGTTGCATGTTTGATTGGGTTTGATTTAGCAAATTTCGAGGACGAAATTTCTTTAAGGAGGGAAGGGTGTAAGGACCCGTATTTCTCGGATATTATTTAAAAGTTTTATAAATGTTAGAAATTGGGAAAAATATGAAATTTCTTGAGTTTAATTGATTCGGGGTTAATGTGTTAGGATTGATATTTGAGGGAGTGCAAGTGTGATTTGTGTGGGTGCTAGTATATAAGTGTGGGTGTGTGTGTAGGAGAACAAATTCTCCCATCTCACTCTCTCTCTGTCTCCCGATCTCTCCCTCTCTCCCGGCTCTCTCTCTCTCTCTCCCTCTCCAACACTCAAAACTCCAACCCTTACTCAAAACCCATCGCAAATAACCTCCGATCCTTCATCCAATCGCGTAGTTGAGCTTGAAATTTCATGGGTTTGCTCGGAGGAGGAGATTCGAGTGATTTTGAAGTTTTCGGAGTCTAGGGCTTAATCAAATCGCGTGGGTTTCGATCCTTGACTTGAGGTAGGGATTTCTTACTCTCGTTATGAGTTTATATGATGATTATGTGCCTAAATCGTGCCTTAGTTTATTGGATTTTGAGTTTGTGCTCGTTCTTAGTTTTCTGCAAAATCGCCCGCTGTAATGCAGTGGTACCGATACCACTTTTTTGAGGTACCGGTACCTTTGGTACCGATACCTTGTTTTCGAGGTACCAATACCCTGAGTCGAATTGTTCACTGGAGTGTCATGGTACCGATACCTAGTTTTTGAGGTATTGGTACCAATGACTTAGAAAACTATTTTTGACTTCATTGCTTATCCGTCGATTGTGTTGATCCCCGATTACTTCTAACACTCTCCAATCACATTCTAATCATCTCTAAACTTACTCGGGTTCCAATGATTCGTTGATTGTTCTAATCCTTTCGATACTCGTTAAAGGTAATCTTAGTACCGTTGTAAATGGAAAATGAACCGTAAGGTTGTTTAGGTGTACCGTAGGTTATTTGAGGCATTGTGGTGAGTGTGATGGGTAGTCGTGAGTTTGGCTTGTGATCTGTAAGGTATCTTAGTAACTCGTATCCTTGTGATTTCATCTCGTTGACCATTCTAAACTCCTCGAGCTCTCGTTTCATGAGATTTTAGTAAAGAGACTAGTGATTAGTGTGTCGTAAAGTTACTTATGAGTTCAATGTGCGATGTAGGTTATGGTGACACACTTCATGGAAATGTGTGTGCTTATCTATTTGTTGGTGCACGTGACGGTTGATGATTTGTAGCATAATGAGATATGAACGACTGTTTGATGTTACGGACACAACAAAAACTTGACACTACGGGTATCACCACGAAGTGGTGAGACGACCGGAATTGACACTACGGGTATCACCATGGACATTCGGTGAGACGACCGGAATCACGCAAATGAACGGGTATCACCATGGACATTCGGTGAGATGACCGGAAACGAGCGATACATGCGAAAACCTTGGATGTTATGAGATGAGATTATCGGAAAACAAAAGAAAGAATGGTTTTGCTAAATTGGATTGTTTAAAAAGGGAAAAAGAGTTTTTGATGGCAAATGGGAATGAGAAAGGGAATTTGTTGATGAATCGAGGAATGTGAACAATTGTGAAATGGGAATGAATGTGGGAACATTTGTGGTACTAGTATGGCGTGTGAGATGATAGGTGTTGCATATAGGATTGTCTAGAATCCTTTAGTCTTATTGAGTTGCTTGTTGATAGCCATATAAACCTTGGGCATATCTGTCTATATTCATTCACTTTAGATGCATAGCTCATTATATTTCCTCATAACTTGCGTATAGATTTCTCTACTGGGCTAGTGTAGCTCATCAAAATCCTTCTTTTCAGGTCTAAATGCTGGGCAGTCGATTGCATGCTATGGTGTGATTCGAAATGAAGATTTTTGGAAGCTAATTTGACTAGTTACTTTCTCATCTATGTAATAGACTTACTTTCAGTTAAAGATGACGTTGTAACTAATTCACTTTTGAATTATCTTTTGACCTAAGTTTGTAATCTTTTTTAAACACTCGTGCTTGAGTTTAAGTTAATTTGGGCCGTGGTGCCAAGGTTGTAATTCTTTGAACTTGGAAATTTGGTTTGTAAATTAAACAGGTGGGAAATCATTTTGGGTATTATTTACCTTATCCGAGAATCTTTTATCGAAATGTGATATTAAATTATGTTGAAAATCGAGGGCGTGACAGCCGCAGAATATTTTTAAAAATAATCAGAGTGGCCACTAGGCATTGAGTTTAGATTTGTAGTGTAGCAGACTCATTAAGTGACAGTTAAGATTAGTAAACTGTTTAAGTGATTTTTATATAGTTCTATTAATCAGCATTTAGTTGGTTGGTTAGAATCCTAGCTGGCATGGACAGACCCATGTATGGGGCAAGGGAAGTCAGGTGACCCCATTGGGAAGTCCAACAGGAGAACTTAAATTTTCGGACATTTTTGGTAAGTTTGCCCCATAGGTTTTTGAACCTATGGTTGTTGCCTTATGGATAATAGTAGAATTGCCCCATCAGTTTTGTAACCTTTGGTTCTTGCCCCATAAGTAAAATAATTGCCCAGATTTTCTAGGTCTCTCTCCCTCTCAACAAGAAAGACATCCACTTTGGGCAAAATGATTGACCGTAACTTTTGCTGGGAGAAGTTATTCCATGCTTATGGATTTGATTGAGCACGAACTTGAACCACACATTTATATGAGTTTTACACTCTTGTGAGTGGACCTCATACATTTGTATGATCCAAGTTTGCGCTCAACCATGTTATAGGAACATTGAATAATTTTTCTTTTTCTTGTTTGTGTTTTTGGAAGAAAATGATTTTCATACTCTCTTTTTTATAAAGGCACCCTTATGTGTAGTTTTCATTAAAAGACAATAAAAAAAAAGTGGACTTATCAAAAAACATGAGTTCGAAACTCTTTTGGAATTTTAAGTTTATGGTATAAATAGATATCATTTTTGTTTTGAGAAATTTTATAAATAGATAATTCACTTAACTACTTTTTGTATGACATTTTAGTGTAATATTTGGAAGTCTATTGTAAATGAACTATATAAAGTCAATGGATGTGTTGCAGGTAATTGACCCCACTGCCAGTAAATCTTGGATCTGCCCCTGCTAGCTGGCATTCATTCGCAGTGAATTTGAGTTCATTTGAATTGTAATTTGAAGTGATTCTCGATTGAGTTGTATCTGCACCTGTACATAGCTGAGAAAGGAAAGAGAAGTTATAGCATCAAGTTGTAATCTCAGAATTCAAAATGACATGAAAATCTTCTTCCTCTATACTTTTGCCGATCAATAAAAATTATTCTTCCCCTTGGGTTGCGGGCGGTATATGGTTGTCCAAGTACTTGGTGTCATCATTGTTGGGTTATGGTTCTTGGTTGTCATATTGTCGTTCCCGCGTTCATAAAAAAAAAAAAAAACCGTCTTTATTGAAATCTTTTCATCTCTAGTGAATTAGTTTGTCAGGATCAATATTTTCTTTTTCCTTCTTTTTCAATTGATCTTGCCTAGAAAGTTTGAAGAAAAAAAAAAAATGGAGCAAGTTTGAAAATAAACCCCGTACTTAAGACTAAAATAAGGAGGAAAATGAAGGGAAAGGAAACTAGGAAATTTTATTTAATTTGGTAATTGTAAATCGATGTGCAATCAACTCTTTTGGGGTCAATTCATATGAAACAATTGCTCCAGTTTTACTTGAACTTCCCGCAATTGGACTATGAAATTGAGCCGCCAGAGTTAGTTGAGATGCGCATAAGCTAAACACCTCTTTTATAAAAAAGCAAGACTTGGCTTTCGGTGTGAAAAAAAACTTTAATTGGTATTTTGACTTTTAAATCGCAAGTGTAAAGCCAGATAAAAAAAAAAAAAAAATCAATTGTAAGCCAAAAAGGTCACCCCATTTGTTGAGGGTGAAGTTGTCATTTAAAAATAAGGTTGCCTTATTCACGGAGGGTCCATAAAAGAGGTTTCCACGACCCCCATCTCGCCGTTCGTCTCGGTAATCAACGGTCCAGATTTTAAATAAATTATTCGCGCAAATACTTCAACTATTTAAACTATTCTCGCGAATAGTTTGTTTAAAATCTAGACCGTCCAAAACAGTCTTGGACGGATGAGATTGTTCGCCTCCATAGAGAAGTTTCTCTTTAAAAAATTTTATTTATTTTTGACCAGCAATAAACTCAATATTCATATTAAGCAGACAACCAAACTACAAATGTGGCAAAGCTGCCCGAGCCATGTCATGAGCAGCCTTAACCACCAGTCTCGACACTTTTACAACTTCTACATACGAAAACATAGAACAGAGAAAATGAAAATAAAAAAGAACAGATCTAAGAGCAAAAGGGACGCTATTTGGATCCTTCAAGCCCTGCACAAAAGTTAAACAATCTGTCTTGATGCAAATCCCACGCAACTTCTCCTTGATTAGCCCATTCCATCAAAATCAGCCCCGCCTTAATCTCCACTACCGTTGCCGAAGAAGCCATACATTGCATAACTTGTCCCTTAGCCTCCCTACAACTTCCTTCTTGGACCCAAGCTGCAGCTCCCACGCCAGTAGCAGCCAGCCAAGCACCATCCCCTACAAAAGAAGACACCACCCCAACCTCTCTATCCATACCAGATTCATCAAATAAAAAGCAAGTTTCTGACTTCATCTTTACATGAGTAGACCTGTACAAACTAGAAATGCCTGAAAAACAACACAGAACGCAGTCAACATTCGGCTTATTAGAATTAAACAAAGCATCATTACACGCACACCATATAGCCCACACCATGAAAATAGAATCCTGCACCACTTCCTTATTTGGAGCATGTGCAAAAGATGCAATGGTCCCTAGAAGCACTAGATATCAAGAGAGGATCCACAACTGAGGCAAATGAAAAAATTGCACCGGTAGAAAAGTCATAGTTGAGTCTGTCGAAGTAAATTCATCTTGGATACTATTCGACACAAAAGAGAAGCCAAATAAGTTTCTCAAGTTCCTTCTTATTCACAGGGTCGGCTTAGAGGATAGGCGAGAGAAGCATGTGCTTTGGGCCCAAAAAAAAGGCTAAAAATGGGGAAGGCTCTCTAGTTTGAATAGAGTTCTGAATTGGGGCCTCGTTGATGATAATAGGTGTGCTCTACATGATACCATGATACCGGCCCTGAAAGTCATGAACATTCATTTTTCTGCTGTCCTTTCTCCTCTCACATATGGAGGCAAATTGTAGGCAAACGTAATGTTTGTAGAAATCCTGAAGGGCTATTCCATGAGACGATTTAGGCAAAATCGAAAAGGAAATTCTCTGCTTCATACTCTGTATAAGCTGGCTTTTGCAGCTACTTTGTATCACATCTGGTGAGAAAATAGTATGAGGATCTTCCAACATAAGAAAGAAGAGATGGATTCTGTTCTCCATAAGATTGTGACGGATAATTGAGGCTTTTGTGAGCTCTTGGAGAAAAGTTAAGAAGTAGTCTGCCATCAATCAAAGTTTGTGTCTAGCTTGTAACATTTCTTGTCAAGTTCTTGTAGTATCAGCTCAGTTCTTGGTTATGTTTGTGCTGTGGGGTTTTCTAGCTTAATGCTCGTTTCGTTCTGGCCTTCCCTTGATGTTGTTTTGATAAGCTATAGCTAGTGTGGTGTTTGTTTTGTTTTCCTTGTTGCTTCTCACGGGTATGCCACAGTGATATTGTACCTTGTTTGGTTACTTCAATAAATTTGCCTTGCCAAAAAACGAAAAAATTGTCATTCTTGCACAACCAAGGCTGTATAAAGTTAAAGTTACTGTGAATTTCCTTGGCCCGTGATTCTTTCTTGATTTCATACATAATAAATATTTGCAGAAACTTTAAGTCATAGTACATAAAGCCACCAAAGAGTGGCAAAAACACAAGGTTTCCAAATCCACTCCATGGATTTCTAAATATATGCGTCAAGTAATGACCAAGTCCCAGTATTGTTTGAACTTGTTCGCCGAAAAAATAGGAAAACAGTTGCAGATAAAAACAAGTAAACGGATAAGCTGTTCTTAAGAAGAAATTACAACTGAGAGGGAACTTCTGATATTTCGTCACGGTCATTTAAACTCATATGAATTTCTTTTTTCTTTTTTTCCTTTTTTTCCAAAAAACTTGCCTTCACCTTGGTCTTGATAGAACTGATGCTAATAACGGAGTGCCATCATCAATAGCATCCATGTTTTCACAAGTAGCTTCCACTGTTCTTCTTGGTGGGACATTGATGAAGTTATAGTCCAAATTGTCTTGGACACTAACGAAGCCCTCCAAGACCTGAACCACCACTGCCATTGAAGGCCGCCTCCGGTAATCACTTTGTAGACACCACACAGCAACCTTCATCAACTCCGCCACTTCTGCTCCATGTAATTGCATATCACCATTGTATTTACCGACCATATCCAAAAGTTGTCCCTCTTCTCCCGCCCGGACCGCGCGCCCAACTCCCGCCCGGACCGCGCGCCCTCGGCCTCGGCCACCCTCATGCTCGGCATTCTCCATTACCTGATATGCTCGGCCACCCGCGCGGCCACCCGTGCGGTCACGCGCCCACCCACGTGCGAAGACGGTTACACCTGATAATCATGAGCGCACATGGGTCATGCCAGCTGATAAGCACCCGGGAATATAATGAGAGGGTGCGCTAGTGTCTAGTTTTAGGATAATTTAACTGTTAATTAGTTGTTTTAATCTGTTCTGCTCGTAGAGTATGTTGGTCTGTAATGCAGGGAAAATCACTTAATAAAGGAGCTTTAAGGCTTATGGAAGCCAAACAGCCCGAGCGAAGCCAAGCCGCCAAGGCAGAGCCAAAACAAAAGGCAACAGCCCGGGCAGAAACTTCCCAGCCAAGGCAGGAGCAGGCCGACGGCCAAAGCCAAAGTGTGGCCAAGGTGTGGCCAAGGGTTGGAAGACTTCAAGGTTCAGAACTGATAAGCTCTCGCGATCGATTGGAAGGAATTGATTCAATCGGTACCGAGTGCTTAGCGACCGGCCTTAACTGCTCGCGATCGATTGGAGGGAAAATGTTCAATCGGTACCGAGAGCCTATCTCAGTAATGTAAGGCTGTGGCAATCGGTACCGAGGGCATTAGCAGAGCATCTTCGAAGCATCTTTAGAGCATATTCCGAGCGGGGAATAAAAGGAATGATGTAATGACGATGAAGAACGTTTTTGAGTACATTTCTAGATCTAGCTTAGATTACTTTTCAGCTTTTTGAATTGTTCTTGCTTTGTTCTTCATTTTCAGCACTTATTTCTTAATTTCCTGCCTTTATTAGTTGTCTTTTGCTACTCGTGCTTTAATTAAAGTTGTTGCTTAGTTCCCGATCTATTGTTTAAGCTAATTTTCTTCTAGTCTTGCTTTTCAATTATGCTAAGTAGATTTTTGCTTGCTCTTATCTTCATAGATATGTGTGAGTAGTTTCAAGGGTTAGGTCATGGGATGATTAGCATCCCATGGCTTGGGCAAAAATTGCATTTTTCACCAATAAAATTTTAATCTTTGGATTTGAAAATTGATGTGGGGTTCGGATTTGTTTGGTAAATTACCGAGATGTCAACCTCTTTGATCACGTGTAGGTGGGAGCTTTGACTACTCACCACACGTGATGCTTAGAGCTCTGTCGCTCGAGGTGTTTACCAAATGAGTTCTAGAGCTAGCTTGATTTTCAAACCATTTCTATTTCCCGGTTTAGGTACCTACAATTGTGTACTTTAAATCGCGTGAATTGGTGAGAAATGTGATGCAGCCCGAGTCATGAGGGCTAATGATTCCTAGACCTAGCCTATCTTTTTCCTAGTTTATTCATTTTCAACTTAGCCTCTTAAATTTCCACCGTTCAAAGTAAAACTCGGTTGGCTACCTAATAGCCGAAAGCCTTGCTTCATCTACAAATCCATCCAAGCCATATAATTATTCCCTTGGGTACGATCCCGGTCTTCCGGATTATTATGCTTCAATCGACATATTTAACCCTACGCTTGGGGTAATATATTCCTATACCAGAGCAAACGAAGCATTTCAGCTCACCCCCCAAAAGCGGTTACCAGATCTGGACAGTGACGTCACGATGATGCCGCTTAGCCCGTGCAAGGCATGTGCCCGTGCTTGGAGAGCAAGTCAAGGGGACTCTATAAATACCAAAGGATAACGCCTCTGGGAAGGTACGCAACCATAAACACACACTCATACGCGAATACTCACTCGAAACCCTAGTCTCTTCCCTCTCTCTCTGCACATACTTATCCTCTCGCCGGAGGGCCTTGCCGGGCAACCCCCGGCCAGGTCCTAGTCGTGCGTTCATTGTGCAGGCTAGGCGAAGAAGGCTAGGCAACTACCGGACCAGAGGAGGAAGGAAGCGGAATGAGGATCACGGGCCACACAATTGGTGAACCTGACGTGAAAACTCCTCGGCCTCTGATCCAAACGGCTCAAACCCTCCTCCAAACCACCTTCCTCCTCCAGAAACAGACAACTCAACCACAATGGGCGGAGATCCACCAGACGTTACCGTTTCGGGAGCCAAAGACGCCAGTGGAAACATAATCCTCCCACCATTCTCCGAAAGGCACATGTCCATCTCGCTTCCCCCAAGTTCTGGGCTATTTTCGGCCGCGGACGATGTAACGGCTGCCTACATCCGCCTTTTGCAGCGACGGGACGACGAAAGGGATAACGAGTTAGCGGCGCTAAGGGCGGAGGTGGCCCAGATGAAGCAACATCTGCAGGTCGCGACGCCGGCCGCATCCAGATCCACCAGCGGCGGAAGGCGGAGAAGAAGAAGCTCCCCTCACCCACCTCCTCCACCTCCACCACCCCCTCCCCCACCCCTATGAGAGCAACCCAACGAGGCAGGGCACCGCGTCTCCGCCAAGGACCGCCTTGGTTTTACGCTAGAGAAGGGAGACGCCAGAGAGCTTATCCTCTACAAACGAACCACCACATCTGGAACGCACCGCTCGAAGTCCCACCGCGAGCGGACCCACACAAGGGACGCCGACTCTTTCACGAGCACGTACTCGACTGGTCGCGCGAAGTTCTCTCGCACAACGGCTTCACGCCAAAGCCGAGACTCCATCGAGACCAGAGGCCACGTCTCTGAACGCCTCGGGGGGATCCCACCAGAAAACTTGGATAATGAAAACTGTGTTCGGCGGCATGGGAAAGGCGTACGGATCGAAGGGGCGGCGAACGGGAACAAAACCGATGGCGACAGAGAGAAGTCGGTTGACCACCCCCGTCAGGCACCGACAGACTTGCGGGACAAGCTTCGCAACCGAGTGCGCGAAAAAACCTCGAAGAGAGAAAAGGACCCAAAGCGGACGCGGACGGACGAGCTCGGCAAACCGCCGCGTCCAGGATTCGAGCGGCAACTAAAAGACCTTGGCATCTCACCCTTCACTTCCCACATCGTCAACACCGTGGCCGAGCCCGACTTCCACCTACCGAAGTTCACCAAGTTCGACCCAGCTACCTGCGAGGCGTACACCCACCTGATTCACTTTCGCCAAACGATCGAGCTGTGCACCACCAAGGACGAAATCAAATGTAAGGCGTTCCCATCCAGCCTCGGCTCCCTTGGACTCCAGTGGTTCAACAAATTGCACGCTGGGTCCATCCGGAACCTGGCCGACCTCGAACGCGCCTTCAACACTCGCTTCGTCACCAGTAACCGGACGGCAAAAGAGCCTGAGTCGTTGTCCCAGATGAGGAAGCTCCCAAATGAAACACTCAGACAATATGCCGAGCGTTACTGGCAACTTCTCAACAAAATCCCTGGAATCAACGAGTACTTGGCCGCGCGCACCTTCAAGAATGGGTTGGAGTTCGGCAGCAAGATACTCGACGAGTTGGCGATTCGACCTCCTCACGGCATGGGAGAGTCGATGCGGGTCGTAGAACGGTTTTGCGCCCTAGAAGAATTCTACACGGACAGAGCCGCCCAAGGGATTCCCAATTCAACGACCTTTCTGCCGACGACATCTCTTCAGCTGCTAACGCCAATCGCAACTCAGCAACCCCAACAAACCAAGGCCGATGATACATGTTATCCACGGCCTTTGGCCAACCATCAACCGTCGGGGCTTTTTAGAGTCCAATCGACTGTTCGGCGCTTGCGTCATCAACGGCCTTCGGCCAACCCTCAACCGTCGGGGCTTTTTAGAGTCCAATCGACTGTTCGGCGCTTGCGCCATCAACGGCCTTCGGCCAACCATCAACCGTCGGGGCTTTTGGAGTCCAATCGACTGTTCGGCGCTTGCGCCATCAACGGCCTTCGGCCAACCCTCAACCGTCGGGGCTTTTGGAGTCCAATCGACTGTTCGGCGCTTGCGCCATCAACGGTCTTCGGCCAACCCTCAACCGTCGGGGCTTTTGGAGTCCAATCAACTGTTCGACGCTTGCGCCATCAACGGCCTTCGGCCAACCCTCAACTGTCGGGGCTTTTTAGAGTCCAATCGACTGTTCGGCGCTTGCGCCATCGACGGCCTTCGGCCAACCCTCAACCGTCGAGGCATTTAAGAGGCTTATGCAATCAATGACCTTCATATCAAATTGGCCAACTCTCAAAATTGTTGGGGCTTTATAGATTCCACATGATGTTCGGCGCTTGCCCCATCGAAGACCTTCATATCGGTCAGCCAACTTTCTCACGCCAAGGGGCTTTCTAAAGTCCGCATGACATTTGGCCCTTGCGACATCAAAGGCTTTCATTACAGTTCGGCCACTGATATTCGGCCAGACTCATTGTCAACTTCTCCTGTACTCTTTGTAGCAGAAGAAGCTGAGGGGCTATTGTAGTGGGCCAAATATTCTGGTTCGGCCACAGTCGCTAAGTTCGGTAGAAGGCCAGGTTAAACTCCTCGAGGCGTTGACCAAGTTTGCTAGGTTTGGTCGTGTTTGGTTTGGCACAATTGGCGTTCGGACGCGGGGGTACGTATGATCGACCAACACTAAGGATGGGGCTCTTCTTTACGACTTGGTCTGGAGCTAGGCAACTAGGCTCAGCCACCTCTCTCGTGATAGCTCCCTCAAGACTAGGCTCGGCCGTGAACCCAATTGCGACTCCACCGGGGCTCGGTCTTAGTCAAGGAATACCGGTCGTCGGTTTCGCCTTTACCTTTCGTCCGGCGACGGAGAGGTTTATGTCATGCTCGGCCACCATTTTGGGGGCGGCTCCGCAAACGATATTCGCCTAGCCCGAACGCGCCTTTGAGCTCAGCTTCCCCTCAGGCTCGGCCAACGCCATGGTCTGTTGGGCTCGGCCAAGCTCTGCCCATCAACCATAATTCACATTCTGCGTTAAGAAGGCTCGGCCAAACTTTAAAATCAATCCCAACCTCGCGTTCGGCGACGGCTGAGATTGAGGGGCTATTGTAGCGGGCCGAGAACAACTATGACTCAACTGGGGGCCACCTCTGCTCCACTGCCACCGCCAGCTGTCGCACGTGGCAGCAAACCCACTCCACCGGGGCTCGGCCTGAGCCAAGGCATACCAGTCGTCGGCTTTGCCTATGCCTCGCATCCGGCGACAGACAAGATTGTGTCGTGCTCGGCCATCATTTGGCGGCGGCCCCGTAGACGATATTTACCTAGCCCAAATTCCCTTCGGGCACGGCTACCCTTTAAGCTCGGCAACCGCCATGGTCTTCCGGGCTCGGCCTAAGCCAAGGCGTACCAGTCGTCGGCTCTGCCTTTGCCTCGCGTACGGCGACGGAAAGATTACGTCATGTTCGGCCACCCCTCGGTTGGCGATTCCGCAGACAACTCCCGCCCGGGCCGCGCGCCCTCGGCCTCGGCCACCCGTCGGTTGGCGATTCCTCGGCCTCGGCCACCCGTCGGTTGGCGATTCCGCAGACAACTCCCACCCGGACCGCGCGCCCTCGGCCTCGGCCACCCTCATGCTCGGCATTCTCCATTACCTGATATGCTCGGCCACCCGCGCGGCCACCCGTGCGGTCACGCGCCCACCCACGTGCGAAGACGGTTACGCCTGATAATCATGAGCGCACATGGGTCATGCCAGCTCACCCCCCAAAAGCGGTTACCAGATCTGGACGGTGACGTCACGATGATGCCGCTTAGCCCGTGCAAGGCATGTGCCCGTGCTTGGAGAGCAAGTCAAGGGGACTCTATAAATACCAAAGGATAACGCCTCTGGGAAGGTACGCAACCATAAACACACACTCATACGCGAATACTCACTCGAAACCCTAGTCTCTTCCCTCTCTCTCTGCACATACTCATCCTCTCGCCGGAGGGCCTTGCCGGGCAACCCCCGGCCAGGTCCTAGTCGTGCGTTCATTGTGCAGGCTAGGCGGAGAAGTCTAGGCAACTACCGGACCAGAGGAGGAAGGAAGCGGAACGAGGATCACGGGCCACACATTTTGCCAATCCAAAATTAGAAACTTTTGCCTCAAGATTTTTATCTAATAGGATGTTTTGGGGTTTGATATCCAAATGAAATATTTTGTGTCGGCATTCCTCATGGAGATAGGTTAGTCCCTTGGCTATATCCGTGATGATCTTCCTTCTGGATTCCCACCCAAGTGTGAGCTCTTGGTGTCTTTTGAATATCCATCTATCCAAGGACCCGTTGGACATGTACTCATTAACTAGAAGTCTATTAGAGTTTTCAGCACAAAATCCGATCAATCTCACCAAATTGACATGGTGGATGCTACCTATTGTCTGAACTTCACCTAAGAATGACTTCTTGATTTGACTTGAACCGTCGAGACGCTTCACTGCTACTTTGGTGCCATCATTCAACGTCCCTAGAAAGACTGACCCAAATCCTCCTTCCCCGAGCTTATTGTTAAAGTCATTGGTTGCGGTTTTCAAATCACCGTATGAGAATCTAGTAGGCATCCCCGGTACTTTGTCAACAGAGAACTCATCATCAAGTTCCTCTAGTTCTCTTTTCCTTTTGAAAACTAGAATGCAAGATCCAAACAAAAGACATATGCCAAACAAAGCTCCAAGACTAGATCCCAGGATGATTGTGCCGGGCGATGACTGTTTGGTTGGAGAATTCTGCACTTTAAGAAATGTAGAGATGTTGTCGTTTTGTCTCTCATCGTCTATAAGAGAAAAAACTTCAGAAAGTAACATGCAACCTCTCATAGGATAATAGTCTGATGGATCCACAAATAAAGCTGCTTTGCAAGAACAATTTCTCAAACAAGCATTTTTGCAATCCTCAAATCCTGTTTTATTATCCAACTCATTGGTGTATAAGAATCGCCAATTTAAGTTGAAGTAACTAATATTCTTAAGCTCCAAAAGACTCTGATACTGAGAATGATTACAAGAAATGGGTGTAACAAGGGGGCATCCGAGGTTTGTTTGCTTGTAATTTATTTGCTTAAAAATTCCTGTTTCACTGCTGCTTCCCGCAAAACAACTACACTGCCCGTTTGAACTACATATGCCGTATTTGCCACACACCATTGGATACTCGCAGACGCCAAAACTGGAAAAATGTGAAGTGAGCAAATCCGCTATGGCCTTCCATTCGGGTTGAACCCATTCGTAAACCTTCAAATGCCCGTTGGGTTCCAGCCTCATGAACTGAGTTGTCGACCCACGGGCGAAAGTTTGACGATTGAAGCTTCCGTTCTCGAACACAACATACTCTTTTTCCGAATTTATGGAATTTGGATATGCCTCTAAAGGGGATTTGTAATAGACCAACGGTGGATTGGCTTCCATATAACCGAACAAATGACCGTTCTGAACAGAAAGCGAATACAAGCCTCGGCTAAAGTGAGATGATGATGCTCGAGCTATCAGCTTTTGCCCCGAGTTTGACACCAGTTTTTGTCCCATAAGTAATGAGTCCATGGGGTGATCAAAAGATTGCCATACCGTCGTGTTGTTGCTGTCAAAAAGAACGAGGTTTCCGAATTCGGTGAATCTTAAGCCCGTGACGGACTTTCCCCTTGTGTTGGTTGACCATACCATATCTCCATCTGCATCTTCCAATGTCAAATCCCCATTGCCCGTTAATTTCAAGGTCGCATTAGCGTCCACTGGACGGTCCTGGTTAGCAGACCATACTAGCTGGGGATTGTTTATTATGGAATAGCTTTGGCTATTGTGTCGGGAACCAAATATGAAGATACCAAAGAAACATGAAGTAGTTTCTACGGAGAAGCAGTAGAAGCCGGAAACGAACTGTGAGGCAGGGGATGGGGAAAGGACGACAGTAATCTGATACCCGACAGAAAGATCGCCTCCGATGATGAAAATTGTTGGGTTGTTATGGATCCATGTAGTGGACAAATTCGCTACGGATTGAGAATTGCATAAATGTGCAGAATAGATGAAGACGTGGATAGTAATAGCAAATGAAATGATCAAAGGCAGACTAGGTTTAGCCATTACTAGCTAGTAGCAGATCTGGTTTCTGATCAGTGGGTTATGGAAAATGGGAAGAAAGGGTGAAAGACGGGAATGGATGGGGGAGTGGATATTGATTGTTGTTTGTGGTCAGTAATAGGAAGGGAGAAAGCCGACTCTGTTGACTGGTGATGTGGGAAGAAGTCTTCTTTTCTCGTATCGATCTTTTTTTGAAATTATTGAATTTTAAAATGCTACGGGAATTGATAACTTTTTATGGTTTTGTAAACGTCATTTCCGATATCGGATTGAATTGATTTTTGATAGAGAACCTAAACAAAGTATTTCTCACAAAATTACCGGCTCCAATAATTTTTTAGAGACCCTAAACGTGGTCCAGAATTGGCTTGTGCGCGTTGTACATATTTGGTCTGTATATACCATTATCCTTTAGGATTTTGATTTTGGCACTCCAAAAATTGATGGAGGGGCTCCAAAACTGCACTGAATTGATACATAAAACGATGTCGTTTTGAAACCCCTCCATCAATTTTTGGAGTGCTAAAATCAATTTCCTCTCCTTTATGGAATATATAGTGTTTGAACTTGCACTGTACATGTGCTCGTGTCTAAGTACGAGATTAATGATTATGTGATGAAATTTCATGTACTACTACTGACTTCGAATGAAATTTGGCACACCATTTGGTGTATACGAAATATACGTTTAGTTTTTGGAATCCACTTCAGAAGCCGTTCAATTTGTTTATCAAATGATTATAATAGTCTTAAAAAATTAGCTCATTCGAATATAGGTAAGGACTTGATCTATTTTAGTATTCGAATTCGCATGGACCAAAATTGAACAAATTGATCTAGCTCTAATTGATATCCGAAGGAGCACATCTCTTAAGGCATTCTTAAAATGTAGTTTTAACCAAATTAAATAGCTCTGATCATTAGTATGGGACCCCCAACTACGCAACCTGGTGTACTCCAAATCCTGACTTGTTTTACGTTTGGTGTTAGATTTCTTGGAGGTTTCCAACCTAAAATCAATTGACAGTAGGTGGAGTAGCCTCTAAAATTTATTAACCAAGCTTGGATGGCTTAGATAAGCGATATGAGACAAGTCTAACACTTCTCCTCACGTCCAGCCCGGATGCATGTGGAGGTGACAGACCAGGAGCTGACTGATTGACTCGGGCCACGGAGATGACAGAGACTTTCTCACGAGAGATGAGGCCTGCACCCAAGACCTAGCTCTGATACCATGTTAGATTTCTTGGAGGGTTCCATTCCAACCTAAAACCAATTACCAATAAGTGGAATAGCTTCTATAATTTATTAATGAAGCTTGGGTGGGTTATGCTTGCTCGACCAAAGTGTGTCGCAATAAGATTACCCCAAGCGTAGGGCTAGGTCAGTTGCAGCATAATAAACTCGGAAGTCCGAGGTCGAATGCACAGGGAGCCAATGGAGCTAGGCCAGAAGGTTTGCTTTACGAAGGGTTTTTAGCGTTAGGACCGCCAACCTTTGAGTTCGGCTTTGAGACGGCCAACTTTGAGTGATGAAAATTCTTTCTACCTCCTAACTTTAATTGAAAACAAAGATTGACTAGAAATTAAAAGCGACAAGGTCTAGGGGTTTATTCCGCCCATAACTTAGGCCGTTCAATACTTCTCTTCGATAACTCAAGTGAGAGTCATTGTCATTTGATCTCACTCGGGAAATTTAGCGATGAAAATCAAGTTTAACTTATACAACGGGGTTTGGAAATGGATGAAGACTCGTTTAGGCATTTTATCGAACACAAAGAGAGCCATGGTTCCAAGCATTGGGTGTGCCAAGATACTTGTCTACACCCAATCAAAGAAGTTAACATCTCTAGGTTTAGACCAAATATTAGAGTTTAACAAGTTCTTTGAGGCATTTTGGCAAACACCTAGAGTGACATAGCTCCAAGCATTAAATGTGGCAAGAGATCAAGTCATTGCCTACACATAATCAAAGAGGTTAACAACCCTAGGTTTTGTTACATAAAGATAAGAACTTAATCCATCCACAAACCACATTAAGCACAAGAAATGAGAGAAGTCATTAAACTACCCAAGTCATGGGGTAGAAATCACCCCATGACCAAGCCTTGAACACTACTCACCCATAGTGGGTGTAAACACAAGGGAAAATGAAGAGAGATATGAAAACATGCACAAAAACGGAAATAAAAACTAGATTAATAAAGATCTTGAGTTAACTTACAAGTTTAATGAAGAACAAAAGCCTTAAAACCCAAGCAATCAACCTCCATTGAAGAGAGAGAGAGAGCTAGGGAGAGGAGGGAGGTAGAGAGAGAGAAGTGAAATTGGAAGATGACCTACTAAAATGAGGTGAGAAAGTATTTATAGGCCCTCAAAGTCGGGTTACAAAGGTCCAAAATACCCCCAAGTCAAAGTGCAGTCGGGTACAAAAACGCAGATTTTTTCCAGGTTGTACCGGTACCGCAAATCCTCGGTACCGGTACAGGTCTTGTTTCTCAGCATTTGGGACCAAATCTGTCCGAGTTGTACAGGTACCACAAATCCGCGGTACCGGTACATCGCTGGCAGAAAACTTCATAATTGTTTCCTTCCCTTTAACGGCCCTTTTGACGTCCTGCGCACATTCCGACACTTCTTTAAACACTCATTGGGACTTGGTGGCGGGGTGCCACATGGTCTTAGCTCTTTGGATGATCCCGAGTTGTTTTCCTTAGCATTCAAAATGCCTTATTTTCTCCTTTTTACCTGTAACTCACAAAAACACAACCTCCGTGCAATATCATCTAAATCAAGCAAGTTACGCACGTGGGAGTGACAAAATAGGGATCGATAAGCCCATTTATTTACATTATCGAGGGCTTATCACACCCCCCAACTTGGACTTTGCTAGTCCCTAGCAAACTTAAACAAAAAGTATACAACTAATACTATGCAATCTTCCCCCGAAACAAGATACGAAACTATGCTCAACTTAGGATACGGCAAGAATCCACAATCAACACCCCTTCAAACTCAATCACATGCAACCCATACACACACATACAATGAACTAAGGTGAACAAATTATGCCAACGGCCAAGCAACACACATCCACCTTGAATTTCAATTCCAGGACTCAAAAAAAACGTACTCTAATATGAACTTGCACAAAGTAATACACCAGAACATCCCATGATAAGCGCTAGCAAGAATCGCAATAGCAAGAAACAAAAAGCTATGCATGCTAATCAAAAGAGCGCCGACAAAGAGAGCTAAGCAATTATTCCCAAACAAACTAAGCTAACGGAAATTTCATACTAAATTAGCATCAAATATCGATCATGCATCAAAAGGAGTTAGGCGAGTGTACATTAGGATCAACTAAGGGCTTTAGTAGCTTATAATGACCTTGGTGCCAATAGAAGGGAAACAAAAAGGGTAGCGGCCATAAAATTTCTGTTTGGTTTCAACTACCCTTGGCCACTACCATCCCATAAACTACACAACCACGGCCACATGCCGGCTAAACATCAAACAAAGTTATGAAAAATAAAGAAAACTACTAATTATGTCCTACTAGAACTACTACTACCGACTCCACCACACTTAGTTGTCCTCCTCATCCGGCTCCTCACAGTATTGAGCCTCGAGCTCCCCCTCCTCATCGGACTCTTTCTCATCCAAAATATATGCTAGCCCGAAGGCCTAACCAATCTTCGCATCATAGTAGTCAACCCTCTTTTGAATTAGAGTTTGCTCTTTTATAGCACTTCTTTGATTTTTCTTTGAGGAATAGGGTCATTTGAGGTGCGATTTGTAGTGAGAGATGTTGAGGGGCCAATTTCAAGAGTTTTGGAGAGGGAAATGAAAATTTGGGGCTTTAACTTTTGTAGTGGGAGAGGAGAGATAGGGAATCACACATCCATTCTTTGCCCTTTTGCATCCCAACCACTTCTATCACATTCACATCACCCCAAATCACCTTAGATCATTGAAACACAATTTCACACAACCCTCCAAACATCCGGTTACCTAAGTTTGAACAATGGAAGAGACTCGGACTATGGTTCAAAGCAAGGACGAGGGGACACATTTGTGGTTTTATCATGCAAAAATTGCCTTGTATCATTTCCTACGCATGCCCATCAACTCCAAAATGATGCATAAAAGATATCTAAACTACTCAAGTATGAACAAACGGATATTATTTACGCAAGTGCGGAAAGAGACAAACAAGCATGGGATACTTCAAAATGAATTTCAACTCTAGGCGATGCACACTACTTGACACAGCTTGGGGCTCAATTTCTTCAACAAAGTTCACATATATGCATGCACGTGGATGCATCACATAACCAAATTCGACGGGGTGCACGACTCTTGCCATTATTAGGGAAAATTGAGCATAATCTAAGTATCTAGCACTAGAAATCACTAATTAAAAGGGAAAATTGCACAAAAAATTTTAAAATTTTCTATGCAAAATCGAAAACGTAAACTAATAGCATAAACAATCCCCCCCAACTTGAAATATGCAGCGCCCTCGATGCAAAAGACGGTAAATAAGGGAGGGAGAACAAAAATGTACCGACGGGGTGGAATGTCAACCACCCGATACCTCGACCAAGTTGGAGGATTTTTCACCATCGCCTCCGTTCGTCATCGGGACCGCTTCCAAGGCCAACTCTTTCGGCCCCGCCGTCGGAACCATAGCTAGTCGCACAGAGCCATCGCCGGAGCTTTCTTAGCCTTACAACCGCGACACGTAGTCGCACCCATGCTTAGGGCTCCTGAATGCCTCACTCACCCCGGCTTTTAGACCCAAACTAGCAAGGCTGGTGCGGTAGCATGTTACCCTGCAAAAGACTTAAGAACCAACTACCTACTAGGAGACAAATGACATTAGCACCGCTGGCTCGTGGTAGCCCAGCAACAAAAATTATTATGAACAAGTATTTAAACCACCGAATCGTCACGTGATTGAACGGGTATTACTTTTCTCCCCATGTCTCGCTTAAGGCGCCGCAGAGCAAGTCATACAACATCTTAAGCTTGAAACAGGTGGCTATACCGGACCACAAAAGCAAAATTGAGAGAAGAAAAATAGAAAAATCAGAACGCCTAGTTCAAACATCTTCAGCCAAACATCGATTTCGAACATTGATCATGCCATTAACACCTATAACCATGAGCACATCACTCCACTCCAAAATCTTGGTCAAAAATTGAATTCGGCCATACCACAAAAATAGATACTTTGAGTAAAGTAATTGTCGAAGTCGTTTGAGAAATTTAAGTTCAACCAAGTGAGCATTCCAAACTATATTCAGTTTCAAACTGTTGACAAAATCTACAATGTAAGGATGGTAAACCAAATCAAAGTCATCAACACCAAGAAAATCAATATGTTCCACTCCCACAAAATCTTGGAATGGTGGAGACTCAACAGGAGTGCCGGCATCTACAGAATTCTCATGAGGAGAACATTGAACATTAAATTCATCACGGCATTCTAACTCCGAGAGTTTTTTCAAACCTAAACCAACCTCTTCAACAATGATAAGTGTTTTTATTTCCTCTTCCTCAATATTTAAGTTGGCATCTTCAACATTGACATCATTAACCCAAGATTCAGAATTTTCAGCCAATTGATCAAAGTAATCCCAACTTCCATTAACGGTTTTATCCAAAAATGCACCATCAACCATCTTTTCTACAAACTGACGCGTTGTAGAATTTAAACTTTTATAGAAAATGGGAATAAGGTGCCTTGTTTCACAGCAATGCTGCGACCAATAGAGTATGGGATATCTAAACCGCCACCAATAACACGCAAAAGACTCTTCATCAAGTTGATAAAAATTTATGATTTCACGTAACAGCATATGAGTCTCATGAATTGGGGAAAACTTTTTGAAAAATTGATTTTCCATATCTTGCCATGTAACTATAGATCCTAGGTTCAAAGAATGAAATCAACTCTTAGCCCTATCTTTCAAAGATGATGGAAATATCTGAAATAAGGCCACTCTATCATTCATGCAAAGCTCCTCAAGTTCTACGATGTGCGCACATGGATTTTCAGATGCTAAGCCATGAAAAGAGGGCAAAACTTGCAGCATGCTTGGCTTAGCGCTAAAAACATTGGCTGTAGGAGGGACTATTTCCCCATTTGCCGCCGCCATTCTACTACAAAGATAAAAATATATATATGAAAACAAAAGATGGAATACTTACAGCGCGGTGTAAAGCAATACCTCCAAGTTAGCTACCAATTGATTCCCCGGCAACGGCGCCAAAAATGCTTGCTCGACCAAAGTGTGTCGCAATAAGATTACCCCAAGCGTAGGGCTAGGTCAGTTGCAGCATAATAAACTCGGAAGTCCGAGGTCGAATCCACAGGGAGCCAATGGAGCTAGGCCAGAAGGTTTGCTTTACGAAGGGTTTTTAGCGTTAGGACCGCCAACCTTTGAGTTCGGCTTTGAGACGGCCAACTTTGAGTGATGAAAATTCTTTCTACCTCCTAACTTTAATTGAAAACAAAGATTGACTAGAAATTAAAAGCGACAAGGTCTAGGGGTTTATTCCGCCCATAACTTAGGCCGTTCAATACTTCTCTTCGATAACTCAAGTGAGAGTCATTGTCATTTGATCTCACTCGGGAAATTTAGCGATGAAAATCAAGTTTAACTTATACAACGGGGTTTGGAAATGGATGAAGACTCGTTTAGGCATTTTATCGAACACAAAGAGAGCCATGGTTCCAAGCATTGGGTGTGCCAAGATACTTGTCTACACCCAATCAAAGAAGTTAACATCTTTAGGTTTAGACCAAATATTAGAGTTTAACAAGTTCTTTGAGGCATTTTGGCAAACACCTAGAGTGACATAGCTCCAAGCATTAAATGTGGCAAGAGATCAAGTCATTGCCTACACATAATCAAAGAGGTTAACAACCCTAGGTTTTGTTACATAAAGATAAGAACTTAATCCATCCACAAACCACATTAAGCACAAGAAATGAGAGAAGTCATTAAACTACCCAAGTCATGGGGTAGAAATCACCCCATGACCAAGCCTTGAACACTACTCACCCATAGTGGGTGTAAACACAAGGGAAAATGAAGAGAGATATGAAAACATGCACAAAAACGGAAATAAAAACTAGATTAATAAAGATCTTGAGTTAACTTACAAGTTTAATGAAGAACAAAAGCCTTAAAACCCAAGCAATCAACCTCCATTGAAGAGAGAGAGAGAGCTAGGGAGAGGAGGGAGGTAGAGAGAGAGAAGTGAAATTGGAAGATGACCTACTAAAATGAGGTGAGAAAGTATTTATAGGCCCTCAAAGTCGGGTTACAAAGGTCCAAAATACCCCCAAGTCAAAGTGCAGTCGGGTACAAAAACGCAGATTTTTTCCAGGTTGTACCGGTACCGCAAATCCTCGGTACCGGTACAGGTCTTGTTTCTCAGCATTTGGGACCAAATCTGTCCGAGTTGTACAGGTACCACAAATCCGCGGTACCGGTACATCGCTGGCAGAAAACTTCATAATTGTTTCCTTCCCTTTAACGGCCCTTTTGACGTCCTGCGCACATTCCGACACTTCTTTAAACACTCATTGGGACTTGGTGGCGGGGTGCCACATGGTCTTAGCTCTTTGGATGATCCCGAGTTGTTTTCCTTAGCATTCAAAATGCCTTATTTTCTCCTTTTTACCTGTAACTCACAAAAACACAACCTCCGTGCAATATCATCTAAATCAAGCAAGTTACGCACGTGGGAGTGACAAAATAGGGATCGATAAGCCCATTTATTTACATTATCGAGGGCTTATCAGGTTAGATGAGCGATGTGAGATTAAGTCTACTACTCTCCCTCATGTGCAGCCCGGATGCACGTGGAGGTACGAATTGAGGAAACTAGGAGATTTGACTCAGGTGACCCCTTACGTGCAGCCCAGGTGCACTTGGAGGTATGAATTGATGAGATGAGGTGATTGACTTGGGCGACAAAGACTTGACCCATGCGAGGTGAGGTCACCCAATATCTAACTCTGATACCATGTTAGATTTCTTAGAGGGTTCCAACCTAAAACCAATTGGCAATAGATGAAGAAGCCTCTAGAATATATTAACCAAGCTTAGGTGATGTGGGACAAGTCTAACACTCCCCTTCACGTGCAGCCCAGATGCACGTGGGTGTGACACTACTGACAGACATGCCATATTTTAATTTTCTTTTGAGGTGCCCGTGCATTTGGATATTGCTGAACTTCAACAAATTAACACAAAAGCACCAGAAAATCCTCTCGCATTGTTTCTGCCGCGCCCAGATTTTTACCGGCGGTCGCCCAACCCACTCTTTAGGGAAACCAGGCAACGCTTTTAAAATCTTGACTCTTGAATGCGATGATTGTGAATTTTGAGCTTGCAGCTGTGACTTGGGCTTTTAATTGAAAAATGGAGTCGCCACAAACATTGGGTTCGGGTGTGTTAGGTCACCCGCTAAAGTTATTTCTTTTTAAGAAAATGGCTTTAACTCTGCTTTTAAAAGTAGTTCTGTTTGAGCAAATTTGTAACGCCCATAATTTTAGGTACGTTGAAAGAATAATTTATTACAAAACTTAAAGAGAGTCACTGCTCATTACTACAACTTAACTTTCGTAAGAGTACTTAAACACAAAATAGGAAGATAGGGCTCCTAACTACTGCTCCGCTTCTTCCTCCATCCTAGCGAGTTTCTTCGGCTCCAAACGCCTCCAAAGTGAAGAATTCACCCTGTTCATCTATCAGGTCTGACATATTGTACCAGCGTCGCCACCCATATAATATGTCAGGGTCACCAAAAAGGTAACACCATAAGTTATGAAGGCTCAATAGTAAATTCTACTCACTAACCCTTAACTTATGAACAAAAGATCATAAAAATAACAATTCCAAATAGATCATGCATATTGACAATACAGTTAATCAAATTCACATTCATTACACAAGCTAACGTTAGTGTTCATTTATTCTGACTCCTCGTAGACCGTGTTGGTATTTCCACTTTCTTTTCTCAAAAACCATTTTTTAACTCACCCAACCTCGGTTCCGCCGTTCCGGGCTCCAGAGTATCCTCACAATGGTTCCGCCGCACCGGATTCCCATTGGCACACCATTGCTTTGGCTCCTCTCCACGGATAACCAAGCCACACACCCAACCTTGGTTCCGCCGTTCCGGGCTCCCGAGTATCCTCACAATGGTTCCGCCGCACCGGGTTCCCATTGGCACACACACAGACAACTCACATAATGCCCCCAAAAATGGTCATTATGTAGTTTCAAAAATATTTCCATCCTCGGAAAACACATTTACTTCCTTGTTAACCTCACCCTAGGTGCCATGTCTCTAACTTTCTTGGTTCAGGTGTTTCGTTTTCATGCATAGACTTCTGTGGTAGGATTTTCCACAATCGTAAACATAAATAATCCATACTAATTTAGCATGTTTGAATCATCATGAGCGAACATAAATCATGTATTTCCAACATTTAAACAAAAGATAACCTTATCTACTTTATAAAAAAGATCAAAGTTACTTCCTATTGACGTTCTATTTTCCAACATACGTTTTTATACAATACATAGAGTTGATGGACTAGAATTCTTACCTTACTTCTTGGCGGTGGTCGGCTATGGAGAATTTGGTCGTCGGTATGGCGATTCGACGGCGTAACGGCTCTGGATTGCTTCGAAATGAAGAGATATGAACTTTTCTTCTCCTAGAAACAACTTACTAACTAAATTAAGCTACTTTAAAGATCTAAAAATGGTTTTGGAAGTGGTTTGGTGGTTTCTCTCAAGAACTCTCAAGAAACTCAAGAAAACTAGAACTTTTGAACCAAGAACACTTAGAATTTCTAGAGAGAAGTGAGAGCAATGAGTGAAGGTGTGAGTTCAAGCTTGGAGTGAGCTTCTATTTATAGGCAAGGCTCTCCCTCTCTCTCCTCATGGCTGGCCCCCTCTCTCTCTCTCTCTCTCTCTCTCTCTATATATATATATATATATATATATATCTCACTTTTTTTATTTCAAAAATCAAGTTTCCTTGGAAGATCAAAGGCTAGTTCTAGACTTGCATGGTTAGGTTTAGTCCTTTGGATTGGATTATGGAAGAATTGGTGGATAAAAGAAGGATTGTACAAGGTTAAATATTGGTAAATGTACAAATAGGACAATGGAAAGATAGATTTTGCTTGTACAAGTGTATCACGATGAATTGTTTTCAAGTTTAGGTACAATGGAAGATCAAGCCATGGTACAAACCCAATCTCTCCTCTTTCTCTTCCCTCTCTCTCCCTCTTTCCCTCTCTCTCGGCCCAGTCTCTCTCTCTCTCTCTCTCTCTCTCTCTCTCTTGGCCTTCCTCTCTCTCTCTCTCTCCCTCTCTCTCTCTCTCTCATGTACTAGTATATACACATGCATATATATACTACAATGTACAAAAATACATAAAAGAATAAGTACTTTTGGTACTTTGAGTCAAAGAAACTTTAAAGGCCAAGATTTTCTTACTAAACTAATTAATTTAGCACATCTGTACTATATATATATATTCAACCAAGTACCTATATTTATATATACATAGGTACTACAATATCTAGGTAGATCATCTCCCCACTAAATTAATCCAATTGGGTACAAAACCCCAATATAAAATAGTATTAGTATACTTAGAAAATCTTAGGTTTTAAGACAATTGTACATACACAAATATATATATACATAACATCACATGGGAATTTAGAAAATGACTAGTTTAATAAATTCAAGTACTTAGTTGGACGATTTACCCTATTATCCAATGGGTAATAATTTTCCTAGTAGTTATTGTCCAATGGATAAAAGGAATAAGGCAAAATATTTATTTGAATAATATTTTAAATAACCAAATGTCCTTTTAAGCAATTATATAACTCTATGTATAACTATATATATGAGTACTTGATAATCTAGCAAAGATTACCTTTAATATAAAATTTAGGGTTTCTATTATCCAATGGATAAAAGTTCCCCTAACTTTTATCGTCCAATGGATAAAGAAGAAAACCAAAATAATAAAAGAAAATAAATAAATAATTTTCAAGTCTAGGGTTGAAAAGGTTCACAAAGTTCAAAGATGGGCAAAAAGGTCCATTTATGGTTAGAGAAATGTAACTAGGTGACTTCCTAATTTGGTTTCTCCAATAAGCCGGTTAGAAGCTAATTAGACTTGCCACGAGGGGCTTAAAGTCAAGAAACGAACTTTGAAGGGCTAAAGTGTAATTGTGACAAACTATAGGAAAATTCAAGAAAATTAAAGCAATCCAAGCAATTTAAATAATAACTTGAATAATAAATAAATTTTTATTTATTAAAATTTCAAAGTTATTACAATCTATCCCCCTTAAATAATTTCGTCCTCGAAATTAGGCGTACGCTCAGATTCGAACAGGTGGGGAAAATTTGCCTTCATGGTTTCCCCCTTTCCCATGTGGTCTCCTTAGCTTCTCGGTGTTTCCACAAAACTTGCACCAATTTGATGGTCTTGTTTCTGATCACCTTCTCACTCTGGTCTTGAATCTCTATGGGTTCTTCTTCGTAGGTCGCATCTTCCTTGACGGTGATGTCTTCCCAATTGAGAACATGGGTGGGTAAGGCGAGATATTTGCGAAGTATTGAAACGTGAAACACGTTATGCACTCTATCCAGCTGTGGCAGCAGGGCCAGCCAATACGCAACTTTCCCGATCTTCTCCACGATGTCGGAAGGTCCGATGTAGCGCGGGGATAGTTTTCCCTTTTTCCCAAATCTGATGACTCCCTTCTTTGGTCTGATCTTCAGGAATACATGATCTCGAACTTCAAAGGATAAGGGTCAGCTCCTTTTATCTACATAACTCTTTTGTCGGCTCTGGGCGATCTGGATCCTTTGTCTGATGGTCTTGACTTTCTCCGTGGTATCCCGTACTATGTCAGGGCCAATCAATCCCGTTTCTTCGGCATCTATCCACCAGACTGGTGATCGACAGGGTCGGCCGTATAGAGCTTCGTATGGTGCCATCTTGATACTTGCCTGATGGCTATTGTTGTAGGCAAACTCCACCAAGGGTAAATGTTGTTCCCAGTTCCCAGAGAAATCCAAAGCACAGGCTCTCAGCATGTTTTCCAACGTCTGAATAGTCCTCTCCGTTTGTCCATCTATTTGCGGGCGGAAGGCCGTACTAAGCCTTACATCTGTTCCCAGTGCCTTCTGCAGTCCTTTCCAGAAGTGTGATACGAAACGTGGATCTCTGTCTGACACGATTGAGATAGGTACTCCATGTAGGCGTACAATCTCTGGAATGTATAACAGGCTCAGCTGTTCCACATTTTCTATCATCTTGACAGGCAGAAAATGCGCAGATTTGGTGAGTCGGTCCACATATCACCCAGATAGCGGTGTTTAACTTAGCAGTCCTTGGTAATCCGGTCATGAAGTCTATTCAGATGTGCTCCCACTTCCAGGTCGGTATTGGTAAGGGTTGAAGATCTCCTCTAGGTTTCTGGGGCTCAGCCTTGACTTGCTGGCACACAAGACATGTAGATACAAATCGGGCTACGTCCTTCTTCATTCCTTCCCACCAGTACGTTCTTCGTAGATCCTGATACATCTTCGTACCTCCAGGGTGAACTGTGAAGTTCGAATGGTGAGCTTCCCGAAGTACATCTTCTCGAAGAGTCTCGATGTTGGGCACGAATACTTTTCCTTGGAATCTCAAGCTATTATCCTTCTCGACTGTCCATCTAGGTAACACCTTCCTTTCTCGGATTCAGTGTCGAATGAACTCGCAATCTTCCTCAAAGGTCTGGGCCAAAAGAATTTCTTGGTGAAGTGCTGGTTCCGCAATGAGAGCATATAGACGTGCATTCCCATTTTCTGACGTTAGTCGCAGGTTGAACTCGTTAAGAGTGTCCACCATTTCCCATTCCTTAATGGCAGTCCTGACTTTCTGTGCTCTTTCCTTTCGACTCAGAGCGTCAGCTACCACGTTGGCCTTGCCAGGGTGATATTGCAATGTAAACTTGTAGTCCTCCAAATATTCCATCCATCGACGCTGCCTCAAGTTCAACTCCTTCTTAGTGAAAAGATACTTGAGGCTCTTGTGGTCGGTGAAAACTTCGAATTGTTCTCCCTATAGATAGTAACGCTAGGATTTGAGGGCGAATACTACTGCATCCAATTCTAGGTCGTGAGTGGGGTAGTTCTTCTCGTGCGGTCAAAGTTGTCGTGATCCGTAGGCTGCAACTTTCCCATTCTGCATCAGCACACAACCTAATCTGTCTCTTGACGCGTCGCAGTAAACCATATAATCTACACCACATTCAGGAACGATAAGTATCGGTGCGCTGGTCAATCTCTTTTTCAACTCTTGGAAGGATTTCTCACAGGTTTCATTCCAATCCAGCTTCACTCCTTTCTGAGTTAGCTTGGTCATTGGTTTGGCTAAGATTGAGAAGTCCGGTATGAATCTTCGATAATACCCAGCCAATCCCAAGAAACTTCTGATTTTGAACACAGAGTTCGGCTGTTTCCACTTCAGCACTGCTTCGACCTTACTCTCGTCCACAGCACTTCCATCCTTGGATACAACATGCCCCAAGAACTTAACCACTTCTAGCCAAAACTCGCATTTACTAGCCTTAGCATAGAGTTGGTTTTCTCGGAGTGCTTGTAGTGCCATCCGAAGATGTTCTTCATGCTCCTCCTTATTGGCGGAGTAGATCAAGATGTCATCAATGAACACCATTACAAACTTATCTAAGTAGGGTTGAAAAATCTTGTTCAAGAGACACATGAATACTGCTGGAGCATTAGTCAGGCCGAACGGCATTACTACAAACTCATAGTGGCCGTATTTGGTGCGAAAAGCCGTCTTGGCGATATCCTCATCCCGTATCCTTAACTGATGATAGCCTGATCGGAGATCGATTTTGGAAAAGCAAATTGCTCCTCTTAATTGATCAAACAGGTCATTGATCCTAGGCAACGGATTTCGGTTCTTGGTTGTGACTTGGTTTAGCTTCCTATAGTCAATACATAGCTGAAGCGTTCCTTCCTTCTTCTTCACGAACAAAGCTGGCGCTCCCCAAGGTGATGTGCTCGGTCTGATAAATCCCTTATCCAGCAGTACTTGTAATTGAGTCTTGAGCTCCTCAAGTTCGGTAAGGGCCATTCGGTACGGAGCCATGGAAATTGAGGCTGTCCCCGGTTGAAGTTCTATGGAGAAATCTATCTCCCTTTGAGGTGGTAAGCCAGGAAGTTCTTCTGAGAAAACTTCGGCGTACTCGCAAATGATGTGTGGCAATCCTACTTCCATCCTGTCGGTTTCTTCCATTTGGAGACTAGCTAGTCATCCAAACAATTGATTTTACCACCTATATCTCTTCATCATCGAACTCGTTGTTTCTCTATCCCCCTTAAAACGAAAACGAGTTCCTTCTGGGGTGTAAGCCGTTACCGTCTTCTGGTGACAATCTACGACTGCTCGATGAGCCGATAACCAATCCATCCCCAGGATTACGTCGAAATCCGCCATGTCGATTACTCTGAGATCGCAGGTCAGGCGTAGATTTGCTACTTCTATCTCGCACCCTCTACACACTAGACTAACAGCTATACTTCCCCCCCAATGGCGATGTTACTTTTGTACTCTTACTTAGGGGTTTTGTTTCTAGTGCTAGAGCAGTTACGTAAGCAGTAGATATGAATGAATGCGATGCACCAGAGTCAAACAAAGCTTGTACACAGGTACTATACAACAGTAGCGTACCTTGGATCAAAGAGGGATTCGGCTCTAGTTCCTCGGTCTGCAGTGCAAAGATACACCCTCCAATGCCTTGCTTCAATCTGAAGATTGTTTTGACAGAATCCCACCGAATTTGGGACGGTAAACTTAAACTCAATTCACATTTGTGCAACGGTCAAACTTATCTTATGGTCTACCCATTCTACCCATGGCCGAGGTTTTGAACCCAAAGCTCTGATTGTCACACCCCAAAAATGAGAAGTGATCGGCCGTGAATCATGAGGCTAATCCATGGAACACGCAACCTGATTAAATCAAAGTAACCAAAAATCAATGATCCCTTTTTCAATATTAATCAAATCAAAAGCCAAATGTGTCTCAATCAAAAACATGGGGTACAACCATCTCATGAACTAAACAATATCCAGTAATCCAACAATAATGAAAAGAATTCATTATCTGACAATTGTTTTGAATGCGGAAGCGATTTATTAAAATAAAACTAAGATGAGACACCCTAAGGAGGTCAACCAAAAGAATCCCCGAGGTGCCGCCAGAGTCCTTGTCTAACTCCCTAACTTGCCTGAAAGAAAAGTTGGAATAAATCCGTCAGCTGACGAGCTCAGTGAATAGCAAGTATGTATAATAAATAAAGTTGAAAGCGGGAATTAAAATAATTTACCATTAAATCATAATTTGGCATACGAGGTGTCTAGTTGAATAATAAATTAAACAATGAAGTATTTAACCAACAAATATTCTTGCTGGTGATCACAACAATAACTCCATCAACAATGGGGAACCACAATCAAACAGTACCATGGCCAAAATAAATCTCAACAAAATTGGATCCAATATTGAACTTAGAGTCACCAGGGTTGGCAGCCCGTGGTACTTTTCCCAAAGACGATCCGGCGAAAGAAAGCCGTTGAGCATTAGGGTCACCGGCCTAACACGGTCTTTTCCCCAATGACCAGGGTCAGTGACACGAGAAGGAATAATTTCCCTGGACTTCCGAAATAAATGTTCCCATTAATATCCACCAAGTTCTCACCAAAAAGAATATTAACAATTGATCTCAGAAAATTCATCGCATGCCAATTTATTGAACAATTTATAAACAAATTTCTGAAAGAAATACTTTTAAGGGACATAGGGATCTTTAAAAAAAATACATAACATACTTAACTACTCATCTCAGTCCAAAAGTAATGCAACTCGAATCACACAAAACGATGCTAACCTAAACAAAATTATCATATACAAAATTATCATTGACGGTATCTATCGACAACAATAAGGTACTACCTAGAAATAATACTTTCCTAACCTAGTACTAAAACCCAACACTTCTGCCCATAGACCAATATTATTCCAAGACAAACCCTTATAATACAACTAGAATCTATATACTCCCTCAGCAAAAATCAAGGCAAAACACCTATCCCCACTACAGCAGATCATCACCCTCGTACACACCGCACAAACCACCTCCAAACTTCATGGTCCATTAGCATTAAAAAGTAAACGACAAAACCCATCTGTTTTTCCTTTATTAACTCCACCGATTCACACCACCAACAAATCCAAGATGTTCTCCAAGTTTAACTCAACTATTGAAACGCCGAAAAAGGGAACGAAGGAAAAATAGGAACAAAGAATGAATAGGACAAATCACTTACTCGATGATTGATCAATAACCCGACAAACTAGTTGACTGCGATTTCTTTCTTCTCACAACAGTTCTATCAAACTTCTTCTTCCAAAGTTCTCTCCAATACAACCCTATTTGGTGTAAATATCTCCTAAAAGAACGTTTGTAAACTACCCACTACTATCGTTGTATCCTAAATTATAGCTAATCAGTTTACCAAAACTTAAATAAAACGTATCACAAATTTATAAAATTACCATTAGGTACCACTACTTAATCCAAAATCAAACTCATGCTCCAAAAATTATAACACGACAACAATACCCATAGAACGCACAAAATAATTAATTGGGACTCACACCATAACACTTCCAATTAATAATGATCCAAAATAACTAATAAGACAAATAATATTTCTAAGCCGTAACACTGATACCAAGTTGTAACGCCCCTAATTTTAGGTACGTTAAAAGGATAATTTATTACAAAACTTAAAGAGAGTCACTGCTCATTATTATAACTTAACTTTCGTAAGAGTACTTAAACACAAAATAGGAAGATAGGGCTCCTAACTACTGCTCCGCTTCTTCCTCCATCCTAGCGAGTTCTTCGGCTCGAACGCCTCCAAAGTGAAGAATTCACCCTGTTCATCCATCAGGTCTGACATATTATACCGGCGTCGCCACCCATATAATATGCCAGGGTCACCAAAAAGGTAACACCGTGAGTTACGAAGGCTCAATAGTAAATCCTACTCACTAACCCTTAACTTATGAACAAAAGATCATAAAAATAACGATTCCAAATAGATCATGCATATTGACAATACAGTTAATCAAATTCACGTTCATTACACAAGCTAACGTTGGTGTTCATTTATTCTGACTCCTCGTAGACAGTGTTGGTATTTCCACTTTCTTTTCTCAAAAACCCCTTTTTAACTCACCCAACCTCGGTTCCGCCGTTCCGGGCTCCAGAGTATCCTCACAATGGTTCCGCCGCACCGGGTTCCCATTGGCACACCATTGCTTTGGCTCCTCTCCACGGATAACCAAGCCACACACCCAACCTTGGTTCCGCCGTTCCGGGCTCCCGAGTATCCTCACAATGGTTCCGCCGCACTGGGTTCCCATTGGCACACACACAGACAACTCACATAATGCCCCAAAAAATGGTCATTATGTAGTTTTAAAAATATTTCCATCCTCGGAAAATGCATTTACTTCCTTGTTAACCTCACCCTAGGTGTCATGTCTCTAACTTTCTTGGATTAGGTTTCTCGTTTTCATGCATAGACTTCCGCGGTAGGATTTTCCACAATCATAAACATAAATAATCCATATTAATTTAGCATGCTTGAATCATCACGAGCGAACATAAATCATATATGTCCAACATTTAAACTAAAGATAACATTATCTACTTTAGAAAGAATGATCAAAGTTACTTCCTATTGACGTTCTATTTTCCAACATATGTTTTTATACAATACATAGAGTTGATGGACTAGGATTCCTACCTTACTTCTTAGCGGTGGTCGGCTACAAAGAATTTGGTCGTCGGTTTGGCGATTCGGCGGCGTAACGGCTCCGGATTGCTTCGAAAGGAAGAGAGATGAACTTTTCTCTTCCTAGAAACAACTTACTAACTAAATTAAGCTACTTTAAAGATCTAAAGATGGTTTTGGAAGTGGTTTGGTGGTTTCTCTCAAGAACTCTCAAGAAACTCAAGAAAACTAGAACTTTTGAACCAAGAACACTTAGAATTTCTAGAGAGAAGTGAGAGCAATGAGTGAAGGTGTGAGTTCAAGCTTGGAGTGAGCTTCTATTTATAGGCACGGCTCTCCCTCTCTCTCCTCATGGCCGGCCCTCTCTCTCTCTCTCTCGCTCTATATCTCACTTTTTTATTCCAAAAATCAGGTTTCCTTGGAAGATCAAAGGCTAGTTCTAGACTTGCATGGCTACGTTTAGTCCTTTGGATTGGATTATGGAAGAATTGGTGGAGAAAAGGAGGATTGTACAAGGTTAAATATTGGTAAATGTACAAATAGGACAATGGAAAGATAGATTTTGCTTGTACAAGTGTATCACGATGAATTGTTTTCAAGTTTAGGCACAATGGAAGATCAAGCCAAGGAATAAACCCAATCTCTCCTCTTTCTCTTTCCTCTCTCTCCCTCTCTCCCTCTCTCTCTCTCTCTCTCTCTCTCTCTCTCGACCTTCCTCTCCCTCTCTCTCTCTCTCTCTCATGTACTAGTATATACACATGCATATATATACTACAATGTACAAAAATACATAAAAGAATAAGTACTTTTGGTACTTTGAGTCAAAGAAACTTTAAAGGCCAAGATTTTCTTACTAAACTAATTAATTTAGCACATATGTACTAGATATATATATATATATATATATATATATATATATTCAACCAAGTACCTATATTTACATATACATAGGTACTACAATATCTAGGTAGATCATCTCCCTACTAAATTAATCCAATTGGGCACAAAACCCCAATATAAAATAGTATTAGTGTACTTAGAAAATCTTAGGTTTTAAGACAATTGTACATACACAAATATATATATATATATATATATATATATATACACACACACACACACACACACACAACATCACATGGGAATTTAGAAAATGATTAGTTTAATAAATCCAATACTTAGTTGGACGATTTACCCTATTATCCAATGGGTAATAATTTTCCTAGTTGTTATTGTCCAATGGATAAAAGGAATAAGGCAAAATATTTATTTGAATAATATTTTAAATAACCAAATGTCCTTTTAAGCAATTATATAACTCTATGTATAACTATATATATGAGTACTTGATAATCTAGCAAAGATTTCCTTTAATATAAAATTTAGGGTTTCTATTATCCAATGGATAAAAGTTTCCCTAACTTTTATCGTCCAATGGATAAAGAAGAAAACCAAAATAATAAAAGAAAATAAATAAATAATTTTCAAGTCTAGGGTTGAAAAGGTTCACAAAGTTCAAAGATGGGCAAAAAGGTCCATTTATGGTTAGGGAAATGTAACTAGGTGACTTCCTAGTTCGGTTTCTCCAATAAACCAGTTAGAAGCTAACTAGACTTGCCACGAGGGGCTTAAAGTCAATAAACGAATTTTGAAGGGCTAAAGTGTAATTATGACAAACTATAGGAAAATACAAGAAAATTAAAGCAATCCAAGCAATTTAAATGATAACTTGAATAATAAATAAATTTTTATTTATTAAAATTTCAGAGTTATTACAAAATTCTTCTTTCAAATGCGGTTTATAATTGACTCCCATTTGAGGGTTTGCGAAGACAGATGGATTTGGAGATTTATTATTACGTATGGGGAATGTGTTAGACACCCCACATCGTCCTCTTGGTAATTTATTTTCAAAGTTGGCATTTTTTCAAGTAATTATCCTTGGCAAATAAGTAACATAAAATGCAGGTAATGGAACTACTTATTCATAACATGACCGTTAGTCCTCTTTTCACATTTAAGGCATGGGGAACCCTTGAATGCCTACCCTTTGACCACATTCGATTACTCCTCAATTCAAATTCATTGATGAATGTGTTATCTTCACCGAGTTCGAGAACTAGACGACATAGAAGGGCGCTTTCGTCCCCAGATCTTTTTTTATTTTGCGAACTATCTCCAGTCGAAATCAAAAGTCAGAGTTCGAGATAGATGCGATACTGGGGTATTACGCTCTGGCAGCAGACTGGGAAGCAGCTAAAACCTGAGTCAACTCTATCGGGACTTGAATGTGGCTACCTTATTACCAACAAAGGGTCATTGGGTACTTTTAGGTTTCAACGCCATCCTTATATACATGAAAAGAGTACCTTGGTTATTTAATTATACACGACAATCTTCTTTTCATTTATACTGAAAAAAGGGTACAAAACGGTAATCCAAACAATGCAACCTTATTTTCGGTTTTAAGTGAAAAGAACATAGTTGTGTTATTAATCTAAGTAAAAAAAAAAAAAAACAGTTGAGTTGAACTGAAAATTTGAATTGAAAAGGGGAAATACCCCCTCCGTAGGATTACATCTTTCTCACCTTGTGCGATGAATTTTTATAAAGGTGTACTCAGAAATTAAACTAGACAAAAATATAACTAGACTAGAAATAGCACAGAATTTGATCCGTACTTATTTTTAGCTATATAATTGTTGTCGTGTAACTCTGGCTTACGCCTTACAATAAACTTGTGGGGATCTAGAATTTTTTTCCTAACCCAAACTAGGAACGGTCTCAGGAATTTGGAGGGATGTGTTTTTTGTTTGGGAAGATGGCTCAGGACGTGTTTTGATAATTAATACATTTTAAGGATATGCTAAGAACATTTGTTAATGAACAAAATGTCCTTGGCGGATATTAATTATTAAAACACGTCATTGGCCGTCATTTTCCCTTTTTGTTTTTTGTTTTTACTGTGGAGACAGAAAGCTTTTTTTGGTGGGGGGTTTTGGAATGGAATTTGGTTTTGGTGTTCTTTCTGGACAAACAATGAGGTTTTATGAGGGTTAGAAGATGAGAGCTTTGCTCTCGGCCTTTTGGGTTGGAACAGAAAGAGAGAGCGGTATTTGGTTTTGGACTGAGAGAGGCAGAGCTTCGGCTTCTTTTCCTTTTTTCGGATCCTCCTCTGACATGCAACAAGGGCTGCATTAAGGCAAAGTGTGGCAGGCCAAAGCCAACCAAAATTTCGGCAATTGAATGGCATCCCTATTCCATTGCTTTTTAATATCCACTGGCAGAGCATTATCATCATCCCGACAAAACCAGTAATAACTCTGGGCCAATTCAAATAATGGATGCAAAGTGGGACTGTGTAATTTAACTTGTGTGGACATAACCACATTGGATCACCCCCTTGTTTTACCATTGCCGACACTTCAAAAAAAAAAACTCATGCTAGGTGGCAGGCCATGACTTACTTATGTATCTAAATGAAGGGCATACTTAGCCGATGCGCGCTGTTGCATAACCTTTGTGCTTTGTGATGCTCTCAATTGCCTTTATGTGTGCCACTAACAGTATCCGATTGGTGCTCAAACACAGTCAAAATTCTTGTTACAACGCAAAAACAAATACGGTAAAACAACGTCATCAATGTTTGCTCCGAAATGGACTGGACTTGCGAGTGGTCAGGCCAAAATTGGGTGTCAACAGCTTCTAAGAAGACAGCTTAAAAAAGAAATATGCAACATCCCTTTGAAGGATCACCCAAGCCATATGAAAACATACGCGGAGTTTGTTAAAAAAATGAAGTTGTACATACTTATGCAAGCCAATTATCATTCTTGCACAGCCAGGGATGTATAATGTCAAATTTACCATGAATTTCCTTAGCCCATGATTATCTGGATTTCATGATCATGAATATTTCCTCATTTCGCTCTCTTGTAAGTGCTTAGAAAATAGTTGTGAAGCATCGCAGGAACTTTGAGTTATAGATTGCATATAACCACCAAAAAGTGGCAAAAATGAAGTTTCCAAATCCACTCTTTGGGTTTCTAAAGGGAAAGTCTACAATACACACCCCTTAAAATGGTGTACCATATGCACATATTTTAAGGTTCATTCGTAACATTTTAGTATGTTTCGTAACTTTTGTTTTAGAATTCATAATATTTTAGTAGTATGATTTGTAACATTTTCATTATGATTCATAATATTTTGGTGTATCTCGTAACCTTATACGATTTGTAACTTTTTAGCAATACGATTCGTAACATTTTCTCTACAATTCATAACATTTTGGGGGGTGCATATGATACACACCCAAATAAGGGGTGTGTATTGTAGTCTTTCCCGTTTCTAAAATGTATGCTTTCAAGTAATGACCTAGTCCAAGTGTAGTTTGAACTTGCTCCCCTAAGAAATAGGAAAATAACAGAGGATAAAAATAAAATAAAATAAAATAAGGAAAAGTATAACATGTTTTTAACAAGAAATTACGACTTGGACCAATTAGTTTGTCAACATAATTTACAGTCGAATGAATTTTTTTATTGATCTTTCTATAAACTTGCCTTCACCTTGGTCCTGATAGAACTGATGCTATTAACGGAGTGCCATCATCAATGGCATCCATGTCTTCATCGGTAGCTGCCATTGTTCTTCTTGCCGGAGCATTTATGAAGTTATAGTCCAAATTGTCTTGAACACTAACGAGGCCCTCCATCACCTGAACCACCACCGTCATTGAAGGCCGCCTCCGGTAATCACTTTGTAGACACCACATAGCAAGCTTCATCATCTCCACCACCTCAGCTCCATGTAATTGCATATCAGCATTGTATTTATCGACCATATCCAAAAGTTGTCCCTCTTCTCCTTTCCTTTCAAATAAACATAATAAATGCATCTCTTCCTCTGGCTGAGACCTATCCAAATTTTTGCGTCCACAAAGGATCTCTAAGACCACGACCCCAAAACTATAGACATCTACTTTCTCCGTGATAATTGAGCTCAACCATTCAGGAGCCATGTAGCCAGGGGTTCCCCTCAACGTCGCTACAACTTGGCTTTGGTCCTTATCAATTAGTTTTGCTAATCCAAAGTCAGAAACTTTTGCCTCAAAGTTTTCATCTAAGAGGATGTTTTGGGGTTTGATATCCAAATGATATATTTTTTGTCGGCATTCCTCATGGAGATAAGCAAGTCCCTTGGCTATATCCACAATAATCTTCCTTCTAGATTCCCACCCAAGAGTGAGCTCTTGATGTCTTTTGAATATCCATCTATCCAAGGACCCATTGGACATGTACTCATAAACTAGAAGCCTATTAGAGTTTTCAGCACAAAATCCAATCAATCTCACTAAATTGACATGGTGGATACTACCTATTGTCTGAACTTCAGCTAAGAATGACTTTTTAACCTGACCAAAACCATCCAGGCGCTTCACTGCTATTTTGGTGCCATCGATTGACATTCCTAGAAAGACCGACCCAAATCCTCCTTCCCCAAGCTTATTAGTGAAGCTGTTAGTCATGGATTTCAAGTCTTCATAAGAAAATCGGTTAGGCAACCCGGACACTTGAACTAGAGAGAACTCATCATCTTCTTCAGACTGTCTTTTATTCCGGATAATGAAAAACTGATAGAGAACCCAAGGAAGTACACCAAACAAAGCTAGGAGACTGGATCCCAATATGATTATGTTGTACCTTGATTTCCATCCGTTAGAAATCACAGGTTTCTGCACTTTAAGAAATATAGTACTCATGGTATAACGATCGAAACCAAAAGAAAAGGCTTCAAACAGTAATAAGCAACCTGGCTTTGAATTAGGGGCCACAGCATAGGAATAGAAAACCGCTTTGCATGAACAATTACTGACACAACTCTTCTTGCAATCCTCTACATCTGTTTTTACATCCAATCCTGATGCATTCCCGTAGTCGTGGTTTATTGGGTAGAAACCAAAGTAACTAGTATCCTTAAGCTCTAGAAAGCTATGATATTGTGATTGATCACAAGAAATAGGTGTTACGGGGGAGCATCCGAGATTAGGTTGCCTATAATTTCTGTGTCTGAAAGTGCCTACTTCACTGTTGGCTTCATCAGGACAACTACACTGCCCGTTTGAGCAAATTCCGTATTTTCCGCATGCCATTGGGTAGCCACACTCTCCAATGGCCTCTGTCATCAGTTCAACCACCACCGCCCAATCATATCCTGTAAACTCGTAAACCTTCAAGCGGCCATCAGACTCCAATCTCATGAACTGAGCTACTTGCACAAAAGGAATTGTGAACCAGTTGAAGCTTCCATTCTCGTACTTTATAAATCGCTCTCCTCTTGTACCATTTTGAAAATAGGTTGTGGGTACGTTATAATTAGTTTCAACGTAAGCACGCAAAAGATTACGAGTAAAAAGTAGTGAATATAAACCTTGGCTCCAGTTTGATGGTGATGTATTGGCGATGAGCTTTTGGCCAAGAACCAAAGTCTGCCCAACAAGCAAGGAGTCGGTGGGGTGATCAAAAGATTGCCAAATTGTCGTATTGCTCCCATCAAAGAGGACGAGGTTTCCGTCTTCAGTCAAGTTTAAGCCAGAGACAGACTTTCCACTTGTGTTTGTAGACCATACAAAAGTGCCATCAGCGTCTGCCAATACCAAGTCTCCGTCCCGAGTGAGCTGCAAGGTTGCATTTACTTTCACGGGGTGGTTTCGGTTAGCTGACCAGACAAGTTGCGGCTTAAAAATCATGGAAGTTTTTCCGAAAGACGTTCGGTTGTGGATGACGACAGCAAGGAGGCATGCGGTTTGAGCATTGTTGACATTGCAGTAGAAGCCGCAAGTGAAACGCTGGCCAATGCTTAAGATGGGGTTGAACACAAACATGGTGCTATTGGAGATCATGTTAGGTGACGAGTAAGGAGTGTTGATCCATGAAGTTGATATGTTGGCGTTGGGTATGCGTGAAGAACTACTTAGAGATGCAAAAACCAGTAGAAGAAGAATGGCACCACAACAGAGGCTATGTTGATCCATATCTTGTGTTTTCGGCTGATTCAGGAATGAGTTTCAAGAGTATCTATGGGAGGAAAATAATTAACCAGCCCAAAGGGCAAAAAAGGATAATATTGGGGCCTTCCTTTGAGGAGTTGTTTTTTTTTTTTTTTTTTGAACTGTTCCTTTAAGGAGTTGTTGGAGCACCCGGATTTTGACTTGTTTATGTGATAGAATTGACCCATGACTAACCACAGGACAAAGTCATACCATGACTTTGTATACGTTATGTTTTATGAACTTTTATTAAATTTGTGTCTAAGTTTTTTTTTATTAATCATTCGTTTCGATGAGTGAAAATTTAAAAATAAAATAGAAATTATGACCAAAAGCAAGGAAAAATACTCTCAAGACTAATAAAAAGTTGTCATTGGTGTTGTTTTATCAGAATTTTCTTAGCTTTGGTGCATATTTTTATGCTTTTTAAAATTTATTTGGTTGAGACTAATGATTAATCTAAATTTTTTTGACTAAAAGTTAAAAAATCATTAGAAATTAATAATGCTAAACATTTAAAGTCACCCTAACTTCCATCAGAGACTAATATTTCAACGATTAAATTCCAGGAAAAAAACTCTGGTTTCGCATACCAAATTTTTTGTATCAAAGGTACTAGCAACTCTTTTGGATTAGTCCATATACAAAATGTATCTTGAGAAAGTTGGCATTGTCAAGTATATGATCAATCATATATCTTATTATAATATGGATTCAAAAATAATATTGATTCTAATATAATCGCCCTATATAAATATTAATATACATATTTCATTTCAATTGAAATTTGATTATTCACCATGTACGAGGATCTCTACTAAGCATCCATGGCTGAATGGGCCCAACTCATAATTGGAGAGTTTGAGATTAGAGAAACTGGACCAAACCATCTCGACTCCTTGAACGAGGGGATGAATGAGCACGAACTAATCTATAAACCTATGGACTTATCTGAGAAGTAAGATTGGTTAGCAGCTCCCTCCCAATATCGGTTCAATAGAAGGCATCGATTACGATCTTCAAACTATCACCTTACCGCCCGGTCGGCTAGTTCCCAAAATAGCGATTCCTCTGGAATCTAATAAAATTTGCATTTGATCCGACTTTGATCGGAGAAAGCCTCTGCAATTGGAAGAGATGTGGTTCACTTGTCACCCGCTTGCTCACTGAGCCAACCCTCGAATTGCTACGGATTTGGCGTTTGCATAGTTAGAGAGAAGATAGTGGTGCCAACCCTCAAATTGCAACAGATTTGCCGTTTGCGTAGTTAGAGAGAAGATAGTGGTCGGATCAAAGTTACATAAGCCAATTGTCATCCTTGCACGACGCTTTAAGTTAAAGTTACATGCGCCAATTTCCTTAGCCCGTGATTTTTTATTTTATTTTTTCTGATACTAAATATTTATCATTGTTCTGTCTATTAAATGTCAGACACTTTGACGTTAGATTAAAAGAGGTTTCCAAATCGACTCCTTGGGTTTGAAATTGTTCACCGAGAAAATAAGCAACAACTGGGAATAAAAACAAGTAAGTGGATAACATGTTCTTAACAAGAAATTACAACTTAGAAGAATTAAACTTCAGATAGGACCAATTATTTTGCCAACGTCATTTGTAATCGAATGAAATTTTTTCAATTTTGTAGAAACTTTCCTTCACCTTGGTCCTGATAAAACTGATGCTAGTAACAGACTGCCATCTTCAACAGCATCCATGTCTTCACCGCTAGCTGCCATTATTCTTCTCGCTGGAGCATTTATGAAGTTATAGTCCAAATTGTCTTGGACACTGACGAAGCCCTCCATGGCCTGAACCACCGTTGTCATCGAAGGCCGCATCTGGTAATCACTTTGTAGACACCACACAGCAAGCTTCATCATCTCCACCACTTCTGCTCCATGTAATTGCATATCAGCATTGTACTTATCAACCATATCCAAAAGCTGTCCCTCTTCTCCCTTCCTTTCGAATAAACCTAATAAATGCATCTCTTCCTCAGGCTGAGACCTATCCAAATTTCTCCGTCCGCACAAGATCTCTAAGACCACGACCCCAAAGCTATAGACATCTACTTTCTCTGTGATTATTGAGCTCAACCATTCAGGAGCCATGTAGCCTGGGGTTCCCCTTAGAGTCGCTACAACTCGGCTTTTGTCCTTATCAATTAGTTTTGCCAATCCAAAATCAGAAACTTTTGCCTCAAAGTTTTCATCCAAGAGGATGTTTTGGGGTTTGATATCTAAGTGAAATATTTTCTGTCGACATTCCTCATGGAGATAGGCTAGTCCCTTGGCTATATCAGCGATGATCTTCCTTCTAGATTCCCACCCAAGAGTGAGCTCTTGATGTCTTTCAAATATCCATTTATCCAAGGACCCGTTGGACATGTACTCGTAAACTAGAAGCCTATTAGAGTTTTCAACACAAAATCCGATCAATCTCACCAAATTGACATGGTGGATGCTGCCTATGGTCTGAACTTCAGCTAAGAATGACTTCTTGATCTGACTTACACCATTGAGACGCTTCACTGCTACTTCGGTGCCATCACTCAATGTCCCTTGAAAGACTGACCCGAATCCTCCTTCCCCGAGCTTTTTGTTGAAATCATTGGTCGCGGTTTTCAAATCAAAGAATGAGAATCGAGTAGGCATCCCCGGTACTTTATTGATAGAAAACGCATCATCAAGTTCCTCTGCTTCTCGTTTCATTTTGAAAACAAAAATGCAAGATCCAACCAAAAGACATATGCCGAAGAAAGCTCCAAGACTAGATCCCAGGATGATTTTGCCACTTCTCGATTTCTTTCGTCGAAATTCTATTGGTGGCGATGATTGTTTGATTGGAGAATTCTGCACTTTAAGAAATACAGAGTTGTTCGTCAATTCTTGCTTATCGTTTATAAGAGAAAAAACATCAAACAGTAACAAGCAACCTCTCGGTGGAGCATAATAGAATAAAGCGGCTTTGCACGAACAATTTCTCAAACAAGCGCTCTTGCAATCCTCCAATCCTGTTTTCTCATCCAACTGATTATCGTTGTACCTTAAGGTAAAGTAATCAATATTCTTAAGCTCCAAAAGACTATGATACTGAGAATAATTACAAGAAATGGGTGTAACAAGGGAGCATCCGAGGTTGGGTTGCTTATAACTTATTTGCTTGAATTTCTCTGTTACATTGCTGCTTCCCTCAAAACAACTGCACTGCCCGTTGAAAGAACAAATGCCGTATCTGCCACAGGCCATTGGATGCCCGCAGTGACCGATACTTGACGTGAGCAAATCCGCCACGGACCTGATCAATTCGAATCTTCCCCATTCGTAAACCTTCAAATGCCCGTCAGGTTCCAGCCTCATGAACTGAGCTGTTGATCCAAGAGGGATATTTTGACCATTGAAGCTTCCGTTCTCAAAAACAACATACGCTTCCCTCAAACTAGTGAAATTTTCGTATCCTGCTAAAAGGGATTTATAATAGACCAACGGTGGATTAACTTCCAAGTAGCCGACCAAAAAAACATCAATAGAAAGAGAAAACAAGCCTCGGCTGAAGTCTGAGGATGATGTCCTGGCTATCAACTTTTGCCCGGTCACCAACTTTTGCCCAAGAAGTAAGCAGTCAGTGGGGTGATCAAAAGACTGCCAAACCGTCGCGTTGTTTCGATCGAAAAGCACAAGGTTTCCGACTTCAGTGAATCTCAAGCCCGTGACGGATTTTCCTCCGGTGTTGGTAGACCATACCATATCTCCATCGGCGTCTTCCAATATCAAGTTCCCATGGCCCGTGAATTTCAATGTCGCATTAACTTTCACCGGACCATCCCGGTTAGCAGACCAGACTAACTGGGGGCCGCTTATAGAGGTCGATATGTGGGAATTGTACATAATTGCAAACATGACGATACCAAAGAAACATGAAGTTTCATTGGAAAAGCAATAGAAGCCGGAAATGAAGTGTGAGGTATTGGATAGGGAAAGGACCGGTGAAAGGACCGGATATTTTTTATTTTCTAACTCCTCAAATGAGAAGGTGTTAATTGTTGGGTTGTTGATCCATGTAGTGGATAAATTGGCAACTTGCTGGTACTTGAGTGATTGGGCGTTGTTCAACTGTACAGAATAGATGAAGACGGTGATACTAATAATAGCAAATGAAATGATCAAACGCCGACTTGGTTTACCCATTACTAGCTAGTAGATCTCGATCGTTTCATCGGTGGGTTATGAAAAATGGGAAGAAAAGGGTAAAGACTACGGAGGAAATCAGGCCATGTGTTAAAAGGAACCATGTGCGAAAGGGAAACGCATGTGTTTACCAATTTTTCCCCCGATCGAAATCGACAGAGATTTCGGAAAACAAAACCAACAACAAAAATAAAGGCGAATGCGACTTGTCTCCACAAACGGATTTTAGGTTCCTTGCCGTATTTCAGGACTTCACCAGAAGAGAAATGGTGAATGAATCAAATGCTATTTTTTTGGCGGCGATGAGTTGACTCGTAAAAGAAGACTGTCACCCGCCAATCTTCAAGAAAGGAATCGACCCATCGATTGGGGGGAGTGGATTGATGGTTTAGTGAAGTGGGTTGGAGCGGAAAAAAAAAATAACAAATGGACTTTGTTATTTTTTCAAGGTAGAAATACAATCAAGAAGGACGGATCCTCATCGAAAGTAAGAAAATTAAGTTAATCCTACTCCTAGAAAGACAAAAATTAAGAACAAATTTAAGACTTTGATTTGTTGAAGGAGTTTACAATGAAGTCAAAAGAGGCTATTTATAGAAAAATAAAATGTACAGGAAATAACTTCCTAACTTCTCACTACTGTTCATTATCATCCAAATGTCCAAATAACTTCCCACAAAGACCAAAGTGTGTAAGAGCATGCCACTTGTCCAAATAACTTTTCTTCAACTTCAAAGTGTGTAGGACGATGACAAGTGTCTTGCACTTTATTAAAATACAAACAAATAAAAAAAATAAAAACAAGTTATATTATTAATACGAAATAATAAAATAGGAAGCAGTCTCATAATTGTCACCTTTCAGTCGATTATCGACAGACGGTGAAATATGGTACAAACAGCATGCTAGAAGTCAAGGCTTGGGTTTGGCAGCCTTTGTAGACCTCCTGAAGCCCACACCAAGGGTTTGGAATAAGAGAGAGATATAAGGGAGCAAACTTCTAATTAGTATCATGCTTTGACTATCAATGCCTTGGGGCATGATTTGAGCATGAACTTGAACCACACAAATGTGTGAGGTCCAATCCCAACTGTGTAGGAGTCATTCAAAAGTGTGGTCTAGATTTGTGCTTAACCATGCCCCAAGGGCATGAAATAACTCCTCCTTGGTGTTAACCAAATACTATAAATGAGTTTATTCTTAATATTACTAGGGTTCTCCGCTCCGTGCATGCACGGAATCTCGTGCTTGTTGAAATTTGGATAAAAATATCAATAATTTGAATAATACTAATGAATATAGTTAGAATGATTACTAATTGAATGGAAAAATTATCATTTAAATAATAAAGAGTATGAAATTATAATTTCAATGCTTTGTTGGGTATTTGCGTAATACTACATTGCACCAAGTTTAATTTTTTTGTTATTTACTAAGCAAAGAAATATTTTAGTAATCAAGGAATGAACAGATTGGCTCATGTATTTGTTACGGTGATATATTTGTGGAAGAATGCATGCTGGTGACTTTGTAGAATGGAGTGTTGGTTTTCCTACAACGTGTAATTTGTTGGAACAAGGAAACAAGGATACATATAAAGGAAAATTAAAGAGACTGTTGGAACAAGGTAGCAAGGGTGTGTGTGTGTGTATATATATATATAAGGAAACTTAAAGAGGTCTGCGACTCCATTTTTTCGGACAAAAAATAGGAATAGAAGGTAATATCTGAATTTGCTAATGTGAGTGGAACAGCCGACGAACAGGTGTTACCAAAAATGCAAATGAGCTAAAAAAAACAAAAGGAAGTCTGCGACTCCATTTTTCCGTACAAAAAATAGGAATAGAAGGTAATATCTGAATTTGCTAATGTGAGGGGAACAACCAACGAACAGGTGTTACCAAAAATGCAAATGACCCAAAAAGAAGAAGTCTTAGAAGCATGATATCTTTTGGCTAAAGTGGGAAATACAAAATTATGCATTTATGAGAAAACGATAATCCTCACAAAATTGTTTCAAATGTACATGTTAAATCAAATTCACCCTTGCCGCCAAAGCACTGAAGGAACAGTTGCAACATCAGGTTCCTTGTAACTAGGAAATTTTTTGGGAGAGAAGATATATCACATCAACTAGAAAATTTGTGATTATTAATGATAGGAAGGTTGCAGAATATTTTAAAAAAACATCCGACTAATTACTAGAAGGCGATTAATGGCCGATTAATAGGTCTCGAAGCTCGAAGGTGGTCTGCCCCCCGCCTAGTGCTGAGCACTTTTTAGAATTAACTTAATGTCCAATCTGATTATGAATCTTTTTCCTTGGATTTCCATCTGTTACGAAACAGTAATTGACTCAGCGACTTCTTGAACATTTCAAACAAGTGATATAGGGGATAGTTGGTAGAGTGTATGAAAGGGTCAAGGTTCTCATTTGGTAGATTGTATATTTTTTTAGTTGAGTTAGTGTCACAAGTTTTCAGGACTTTTCTCAGAGGGTTTGTTGCTATCGAAGATGGAAAAAGAAATGTAAAAAGCTTTGGATATAGACACATGATGTACTGCCCCGTATTTTTTTTATTAATAAGTATTATTAGTAATAATAAAATTCTTTTCCTTAATATATATTGAATATATATATTTATTTTTTTATTATGCATGCAATATATACATGCATGCATTCTTTTTTCTTTTTTTTTTTGCCATGCATGCAAGCACACACTCTCATCTCCCTCACCTCACTCTCATGCAATGTCTCTCTCTCCCTCCCACAGCTCCATTCTCTCCAGCAATAACTCTCTCCATTTCTTTTTCTGCAAGAAAAACCAAATACATCCCCCATTGCCCAAAATCAAAAATTTCTTCATCACCGAGCCTAATTCAAATTTAGAACCTCCTCTTCCCCTTAATCCTTCCTCCCTGTACATAAATACGTTCTTATCTCGTCCATTTCAAAGCCCAATAGATCAAACCTTCATTAATGCTATCTTATCACCCTCTTCAAAATTCTCCTATAAATACTCCATCACTTCGACCCACAAGCACACCACGATACTCCCCGCACTCCACCAACCGAATAGAAGAGAAAAACAGAAGAAAACCAAGCTCCAAGCCATGGAGTTTTAGAGAGAGAAAGAAAGAGAGAGAAAAGTGGGTTTGTGCTCTAAAACCAACTAAAACCCAAATTGATTGTTCCAAACACTTCTTACATCTCAAAGCATCCCTAAACATCAACTAATTCGGTCCCAAGGTTCCCCGATCGAAGAAACCGAAGTCACCATCTCAAAAATTCAAGTTTCGTTTTTGATTCAATTCGATCCAAACCAAGGTATTATAATCTTATCCAACCTCCTCTCTAAGTATATTTATGTGTTTTAGGGCCTAACCCATAGCCCAAATGGAACTATGCATCAAACCCGAACCGAAACAAGAAAAAAATTCGAATCTACCATTGAGTTTGCGGCGGGCCGCAAGAACCAGGCCTGAGTTTGCGGTGAGATGCAGTTTTGCTTCAAAACGATTTTTCGACCTCCCGAACACCATTTTTGACACCTTAACTATTTTTCTTAGACTTCTCGCACCTCAAAGATCATACCTTGTTAATATCATATTTTTTTATTATTACTCCCTCCGTCCCTTTTTAAATGTCCTATTTCGTAACTCCAACTTATTAAAAAGACATCATCATTATACCTTTCACATCAACTTTTTCCTCTACTTTCCCTACTTACCCATCATCATTATACTTTTACTCACTTACTTTTCAAAATGGAATCTACTTTAGGGACAAAATAGACAATGCACCAATTTTTACTCACTAACTTTAAAAAATGGACATTTATCAAGAGACAGTCCAAAATGGAATACTGAACCATAAAAAAGGGACAGAGGGAGTATCTATTTATTAATTATTTACTTGTGTTCATTCAAAAGTTTACATACGAAAAATCTTTACGACCTTATAAATCATGTTATTGATGCCCGAGTTATTTTTTTTAGACTATTTGCATTCCGAAGATGAAACTTTGTTAATCTCAATATATTTTATTTATTAAAAAATTTATTATCCATTTAATTTACTTTTGACAACTTTTATTAATATCTTTATTTAAAATAATCCCGCGACCCTTCGAACCCAACTTTTGACATTCGAACATGTTGCATAGGACCTTTAGGACTCTTATTAAGGTCAAGACAATTATTCTAATATTTCTACCTATTTCGTGTATATAATTAGTTTTTAATCAATCTAATTTCTTAGAAATAATTAATGAGAACTTAGAAATTTTTTTAAATTTTTTTTATAAAATTTCTTACTTTATTATTGACATCGTGGGCCTCGTGGCAATACAAGACTAAGGGCAACGGCCCATTCATAAAAAGTTGTGTGATTGCATTGCTTATTAATTATTTTTGATTAATTGTATCTTGCGCCAATACTTCATTTGAATGCTAGATTGGACCCTAGATACATGGGGTGGTACGCAAATAAAATTCACATAGACGATGCTAAGTTAATGGATAAATGGTAAAGTGTTGGAGTTGTGAGATTGTGGATTTTATTTGGACCATTACAATGGTGAGGGCTACCAGTTGGGCCCTGGATTGAACTGGGTTACCTGCGGGGCCCGGTGATGTTATGTTGGTGACCCTATCGTATGGTACGCAATGGGAAGTTCAAAAGGGTAATCATGCCCTTGCAAGGCCAGCAAAGAGGGATTGTTCCATGACACGGTCATAGTTATTGGATCAGGAATGGTGGCAACCCTAACGTATGGTACGCAATGGGAAGTTCCAAAGGGTAATCATGCCCCTTGTTATGGTCTTAAATGAATTCTTACTAAGTACATAATTTAGGTGTATTTATTCAGGACCCCATGTGCAGGACAAGCAAGGGGGGGATTTCCCATGACACGGGCATAGTTAGTGGTATGGGAGGAAAGGATCTCGTGGATGAGATCTTAGATCTCACATAGAGTTAATGATTAGTAATAAACCGGTTTATGTGAAAAATCTCTGTTTACTTCTTCGCATCATTATTATCTTGTAACTTGCTAGCTATAAGGTAAGAGGAGTAGTTGGTTGGATTATACTACGGGGTGAACTCTATCACTCAGGTACGGATTGCCTGACATCCGTGCCAGATTTTGCAGAAAACCAGAAAGAGACACAGAACCCCGAAGGCGAGCAGCTCTATATAGAAGAGAATCCAGAGGTGGGAGCCAAGCCAAAGTACACTTGGGATTTGTATCAAGCTTAGAAGTCAACTCTGTTATTTTGTCCATTTCATTACCACAAAAACTATTTTTAGTATTTCCACATTGGTTTGTAATAAATGAATCTTATGTTGAATTATCCGTTTTGGATTTTTGAACTTTAATTTAGTAAACTTTCAGAAAATTATATTTAATGCCTTCGATTTTTATTCTGAAAATTGGGGCGTTACACATGAAAAAGACTCTAAAAGCTAAAGCAGGGAGATGCGACAACACCAATCCTCACTCTTTCCAGATGGAACAAAAAGATTTGGGCACAATGACGACAAGTCATGATAAAGCGTAGGAAAAACGGTGATGAAGAATAAGAAAGGGATCACCTATATGTGATGATAGTTCAAGCCACGATAGGAAAATAAAAAAATTCCTCGCAATAAGTACTAGATGTAACTATTTGCCTAAAATACTAACTACTGTCTACATTAACTTTTTGAACTCCATGCCCAAGCAATTGTACAAATATTGACATCTAGAATCTGAGTCCAGATTTAGGAAATTTTCATCGCTTTTGTGTAAATGATTCTAACCCTAGAAGACATGATCGATTCAAGTTTAGCTACATGTCCTTCAAGACTTTATACGAGAAGTGTGGTAGAATCTAGATATACCTCATAAAGAGTAACAATTGGGAAGTGGATAACGTGCTAGGAACAAGTCGAGCGAAATTGGAAATGATGCGTGCCAAACGTGTTGAACCAGGCAACCAGCAGCTGATCAAGATACAAGAAAGCTGACTATTCAATTCGCAAAAGTGGGGGAAAAAATGCTACTCAAGCTTTGGAAAGACGCATTGCTTATCCGATTATTATCAACTATATACAACTTTGGAGGACCAAACTTCCTATGGTGGGGAGAAATGTAAAATCCTGACTTTTAAAATTCGAGTCACGTGACCCGAATAGGAACTCGACACTCTAATTAATTCTAGGGTTATTTACCGAGACACCCCTCCAACGTTATCCGTTTTTCACGGTCACCCCCTCCCCCGAAATTCGCTACGGCTAGACCCCCTCCGTTATCTCTACTTTACCCGTACACCCCTTCCGTTAGAGTTCTGTTAAGTTCTGTTAATTTTTTTATTGAAATTAATTCAAAAGTAATAAAATGTTCCAATACTACCCTCAACCATATTTCCTCTCTTACCTCAATCCTTCCAATACTACCCCACCCTACCCCACCCCATCCCATCGACCCACTCCCCCACCGTCGGCGCCGGCTCCCACCACAACCAACACCCACCTCCACGCCTACCACACCCACCCCACCCAACCGAAAACAGCTGACTAAACGGAAGGCAGAAAACTAGGCCATGGATCCCGATGAGGTGAAGAAGAAAAACGGAGAGAACGTCGAGACGAGAAAGAATAAGGAAATCAAGAAGAGGAGGAGTTCGTTTATCCTGAAATTCGGATGATCGGACGACTACGATGTTTCCACCGTCGAGAGATCGGAGGCAACCTCGATACGGAGTCCGTCTCGGCTGGAGATATTCGCTCCCGAGAAATGCTTATAGCTTATTCACTTGAAATTCGACTAGATAATAGGTGAAAATTACCTTTGGGTTTTGTTTTATTGTTTCACCTGATTGGGAATTGTGTTATAGAGGATTGGAATGGGTTTGATGGGAGCTTGAGATGGGTTGAATTGTGGGATAATGTGAGCAATGGTGGGTGTGAGGGAGGAAGCCATGGGAGAGAGAGAGAGTGTGAGCAATGGTGGGTGTGAGGGAGGAAGCCATGGGAGGGAGGGAGAGAGAGAGAGAGAGAGAGAGAGGGTTTCTTGGTTTGTGTTGAATGGGTCGATGAGTTTTGAAGAAAACTTGGAACAAACACGGCTTGGTCACGGGATCAAAAAAACAGAGCCTGGTCAAATAATGGAAATTTAAGAAGATGACAAGGGCAATTTTGGAAATTTAAACGGAATATTCCAATATTCATGACGGAAGGGGTGTCATGGTAAAAAAAAAAAAGATGAAGGGGTCTCGCGGTAGCGAACTTTTGTCGAGGGGGTGTCCAAGAAAAACGTGTTTCGCGGAGGGGGTGTGCCGGTATTTAACCCTTAATTCTAATAATAAGTTAGGCTATGTGAAGTGTATCGTTATCCGAATGAATGTGTGAATTCTGATTTAATTTTGTAAATACTATGTGGCGATGAGTTATATCTTATACACGGCACGAGTTACGTGACATTGGAATCTTTCCTTCAAAACCGGACACCGCCACAATAATCCCCATACTTTTATTAGTCTATGTCGAATTTTTAAAAATTTTCAGAGACCAAAATCTGAACGCATACGGATTGAACTCGCGCTAGTGGAACACGTGATATGCTGTGTCAAATAAAGGAAGGAAACAGGAGTAATTACGTTAACCTGTTTCACCATTTCACCATTTCACCGTTTCATATATCAGACAAAATGGAATAAAGCCCTATTTCACTATACAAAGCCCTATTTCCCGGCTGGTCTCCACAGTCCGGCGACTGTACCGGTCTGGATTTTCCAGATCCGGTGGGTGTGGTAGGTGGGCGAATAATTTTCAGTTTGGTTAGGGTGCGTTCTGTTTTAGTTTTGTGTTGATTTCATCTGTGCTTTTAGCTAGGGTTTGAACTGGGTGTCCCTTTGAGCTCTACTACTATAATCGGAGACGGGCCCTATGCCCTGCATTTATGTATGGTCTGCTTTTGCAGTATGTGCTTTAGAGCCTCCTAGTGGATGTGTTCCGGTGTCTAGGTTTTAGTAGTTTAGGTTCATTCCTGTATTTTTTGATGAAATCGTTGTAGCCTTCGGGCATTTACCTTCGGGTGATGAAATGAATTGAATCGATTGCCTGCTCAAAAAAAAAAAAAAAAAGCAAAGGAAGAGATTAGGAACCAAATAAAAAGAGAAATAGAACTTCTGTACTGGTCCTTCACACTGACGGACGCGCCGTTCGCCGGAAGACTCCATTGCCGAGCTTCCTTTTCCCTCTCTTCTGGTAATCTCACCTTCCCACTCTTTGAATTTATGTTAAAATAGGTATTTCACACACACACACATATATATCTGTATTAGAAAGTGGAGTGAAAAATACAGGACACCCAAATCACACGTAATACACGCACCACACCACAATTTGGCAGCCCTGGCTGCCGGCCACCCTGTGCTACTTCATCTCACCATTCCACCGTATCTCTTTCTCTTCACGCGTTCGCCACACCCGAACCCCTAATATTTTCACACAAGCAAAACTCCTTCCGGCAAAGAGTTCGAATTCGAGACTCGCCGCTGTAATGAAATTAGCCCTAAAAATAGGATCTTAAAAGCCTAATTTGAAATTCTTGATTGTTATTGACTGATTTTAGACTAAAGTTCAGAGAATATTGGAAAAATTGAGATATCCACTTGGATTTCTAAAATTTACATGAAAGAAATAGAATTCCTAAAATTAGTAGATCGAGAAATTAGACTTTTATTGCACTGATTGACCCTAAATTGTCTAAGGAGTTTTATGACTTTAAAAATAAATGACGTACACTACCCGAATTATGGACATTGCTACCTAAAGTAACTAGTTAAATTTCGGATATAGGAATTTCAGCTAACATCAGAACCTTATGTGTTTAGGTGTAAGTACTGTGAAGTGAGGTGACGCGTGTAAAGTGACCGCTACTTCTTTTTGGTGAGTTGCGCATACCTGAGTTACATGTCTTTTTTGAATTTTTTGAATAAAATGTCATTGCTTGAATATGCAAAAACTGTGGGATTTGAGCGTTTTACTTGGTTTAATAGCTGTTGTTAAATAGAAATACATGTGATGGCTTGTTTATAAATCTTACGTGTTACGGTTAAAGACTAGACCGTGGCAATATGTTTTGGAAACTGGAATTGTTACTTGTACATGTTTGTGATAATATGATTCATTCGAACAGTGTTCCAAGCGCTAGGGGATGGGTGAAGATACTAGTGGCATGAAGTAATAAGGTAAGAGATGCAGCCAGGCATCACCGGGTATTGATATCATACCACTCTTCAATGGGGTCACTCCCCAATCGACTGACAAAAAGGCCGTTGAATGATATTATCGCTCAAATGTGCAAAAGTTGAAAGAAAAATGAAATGAAAAGGTTCATCTCTTGGACCAAAGAAATGAGCTTATGGACTAAAATGCATGTACTGGATGTTCAATGAAATATTTGGATTGTTGTTTTGAACTGTTTTATAATGTGGGGTATTTCCATGGTCAAATTTTATAACTTTGGTATACGTTCTTACCCGAGCTTCGGTTTATGAAAATCTTTTCCAATTTTTTAGGTTAAGGTAGATAGCAAGTTGTGGATTGAATGGGGTGCTAGAATAACCGTAGAGAATCATGTGTAGTCTATTGGTTTGTAATTATTATATTTGTACACTTAAAAGCTCTGGGATTATGTTAATTATTCTACGTTTCTGCATACTTTGCTTGTATGGTTTAAAATGACGATGCGAGTAATCCCTAAACTAGAATATGAGCAGGCCTTCGGTGGCTTAACACCCGCTTGACCGGTCATGACTTCCAAGGTAGGTTTTGCATTGTGACAAAGTGGTATCAGAGCATTAGTTTACGGATTTCTTAAAACCCAGAGCTTTAGGAGTCACCTACACAATAGTTGCACCAACTTTATGTGCCGTAGTGTTCTATTTGTTCTACCTTTAAGTTGATCTTGTATTTGGCGATAATGTCTTGAGTTAGACAAGAATTGATGTCAAACTACCTAGTGGATTGAGAATTAACGAGAATGGCACTGAGGAAATCCTTTTGGATGGCATCGTGCCTTTATTTAGTAATGGTCTCAGACCCAACACTCTATATGAAAGGAGGCTCTAGTGAATATGGGTGCAGAGGCGGCTCTACATTCACCATTCCATGGTCACATGAACACCCAAGCAAATTTTTTTTGCTTAGAATACATGTAAAAATTATGTGCTAACCTCTCTTTAAACACCCAACTCAAATATCAATGAACACCCAATTCTAATAAGCATAGTCTTGAACACCTAATCCAAAAATAATTGAACACCCAACTCAAGCAATTGAACACTCAATCACAACCCAATTAAATTCTATCAATCCAAATAATTCATAGTTGAACACCTAACACGTTATCTCAAATAAAACTCACAATCCTAATTGAAAAAAAGAAAGAGAAAAAGAAGAATCTAGTGGTTTAAGTATTATGCATGTGTTCTCTCTCCCTCCCTATTTTCGATGGTCTTAATGTGTTAATTTTGCATTTGTAACAATAACTACTTTATTATTATTGTTATTTATCTAGTTAGCTTATAGAATTAAAGACAAAGCTTTAAAAAATTTAATAACATACATTCCCCGTTAGCTTGAATAATATTCCTTCGAATTTAAGATTAAGATAGAAAATCTCATCAAGGCATTCTAATGAACAATATATTTTTGAAAAAGGTCGGCCTCAACATACTCTCTACAATTTCTTTCAATTCAAAATGGTTTTAGTAGATTAATACACCGATTAAATATTGGCAAAAAATATGATAACTCGTCTAGAATAACTCTAAAATTTAAGTCCCTCCATTCTCGAAACACTATTGACTACACAATACAACAACTTAAAAAAAATTAATTTTTTGTTAAAAAATATGTTACATATTTTTAAGTTCTAGGTTTGCCTCGTAGTTAATTTTCTTAAAATAAAAGTCATATTTTTAGTCTGCACTATTTATATTAATACATGAGATTTTGCACATATATTATTGGTTGATACATCAGCTAGTAGAGTTAAGGTAATTTTTGAACACCTTATAACAAATTCCTGGAGCCGCCACTGTATGGGTGATGTGAAACGTTAAAATGTGGTCACAAACTACACAAGCAAAGAATAGATTGTGTGAAATTATGAAATGCGAGTCCTAGAAAGCAGTCAATTTTAAGACTTTATTTTATATCTAACGGAAGGCATGGGATAGGATACTAAATTCTCATATAAGACAACCTGAGTAAACTATATTTTAAAAAAATTGAAAATGGAGAAGAAACGACTTAGGAGAAAGATAATCAGAGTGCGTAGTGGAAGCGTGGCTATCAAGTGTACCTTTCCAAGAATCTAGAGCTATAAGATCACACTCATTATAGATGAAGCCTAGTTGCTTGACTCTCATTGTGTCAACATTGTTAGAAGTCCTCTTGACATAAGGTAATTTTGTTCAATCTATTTGTGACATACAGTCTCTTTATTGATGAATCTCATTTGTTGCGCTGCTTCAGTTCCTTCTTTGTGTTTCTTGTGATCAAATATGAACTTGATGGGCATATTTTGAATCAGCATTGCTGTAATGCCCCGAATTTCGGACACGTTAATAAATTTATTTTTAATAAATTTAATAATTCATAAAACTAATTTAAGAAATTAAATTTTATTTAAACAGAGTTTGGCAGCGAAAATCTCAAAAACTAAATCCAAAACTACTTTATTGTCTTACAACCCAACGAAATAAAATAGAGTTTGACAAAAGTGATAACACTTTTTGAAATTTAAATGACAATACATCAAATTAACAGAGCCACTAAGGATAAGGCAACCAAGACTCGACAAACTCCCCTTCTTTAGCTGGGAGGTCCTCACCCTGGTACTGATCATCTTGTAAAGGATTCTGTTCTTCGATCTCCTGATTACCTGGCATGAAACGCCAGCCCAACGGCACTATAATGAGTTTTGAAACTCAGTAGATAAATCTTACCCATTAACCCTTACTTTACAAGCAATCACATTTATAATAAAATGAGGTAAAAATCGAAGAGCACAAAACTTATTTCACTGTATAACCATCAACTTAAATAAATTCCAGAATCTCAACTTCTATAATCATTCCAACACCGTAGTATTCACCACGTTCCAAACTCAAAACTTCACTGGACATACTTTTCAGGTCCTACTAGGCTACCCTCAACATCCAGAGGTCCTAGTAGGTTACTCTCATAATTCTAGGTCCATCAGGCTGCCCTCAAGGTCCTGCTAGGCTACCCTCAATACTTGAGGTCCCGCCAAGCTACCCCTGAGGTCCTGCTTGGTCACCCCCACAATTCTAGGTCCATCAGGCTGCCCTCAAGGTCCTGCTAGGCTACCCTCAATACCAGAGGTCCTGCCAGGCTACCCCTGAGGTCCTGCTTGGCCACCCTAGCTACACCGGGTCTTTCAGGCTGCCCTCAAGGTCCTACCAGGCTACCCCCGATCACACGAGGTCCTGTCAGGCTACCCCCGAGGTCCTGCTAAGCCCACAACCTTTCATCTGTTTCCTTTTTCCGTTAACCAGAGCAACATCCATATACTTTCTCTAAGCCCACAAATCATCCAATATCCATAATATCTTTCTACGTTCTCGATTCAATCAACAAAGCAATTATTTAAACGAGTAAACAGATCATGCTACCACCACATACACAGGATAATTGAACCACCAAAGGTCATATCCAGTGAACTTAAGTCGAAACGAACTTTACAGAAATTTCGATTTGTTTCAATAACAGAGTAATCACATGTGGATAAATAATACAACCAAAGTATTAACTTAAAGTTTCACTTGAAACCGTATAACTTTTATTTGTTAAATTAACACTTCTTTTTCTTAACACATCTATTTCTTCATGAAATAAGACAAAACTTATTATCCTACTGTATTAGTATTTCTTTTTATAATTTGAGTTTCTAATTATCACTAAACTAATCGAATCATACATGTAACTTAACATCCTTTACATTCTAAGATTAATTACTTCTAATTTTCCAGTAAGCAAAAAGATAACTTTCAAATTGACTAATACTATAGTGTTTTATTATATATATATATATATTTTTAAGAATATTTATCTTTTTAAGACTTCGTTTCTTGAAATCTACAATATTATTCTTTGAATAGGTGACTAATAGACTTTCCTGTAACAAACCATTCCCAGTATAGTTACATCTCACCCTTTAATATCTTTTTATTTTTATTTTTTATAGACATATGTAAGCGTATGACATGTGTATATCTTTTGAGCATGACTTGGAGTATGTATGTAATTAAACATCTACATAAGCATCAAAGAATTAAAAGCAGAGTCGTACTCGGTATAAACATAAACAATCAGGGCATAACAAGTAGTGAAACATGCACTAGGATCAAAACTGTGTTTGGTCCGAAAACAAATATATGTTGCGGATGCAACACTTGAGATAGCGGTTGTGACGATTGACTTTCCGACCGCAAGTTTTGATTTGGCGGCCGTGATATCGAGTATGCATATGGGTGTCAACGTTCGATCCTAAAATCTACATTTTTCGAATGGGTTCGATAAAGCCACTCTAACACATAATAATCACATAATATACTTAGAGTTAAAGGGTAATGAGATATCTACCTTGATCCTTGAAGTTATAGCTAGAATAAAAAAAATGGAGGTGCGCGGTGACGGCTACGGCGGCGAGAATGGTGGAAACCGTCTCCTTTTCTTTTTCTTCCTTCTTCTTCTTTCTTTTGCTTTCTTCTTCTTCTGTCTCTCTCGGCCAAAAGAAAAAAGAAAAGGGAGGGAGGGAGTTTATTAAGGCTCTCTCTCTCTCTCTCTCTCTCTCTCTCTCTCTCTCTCTCTCTCTCTCACTTCTTGTCTGCCGAAAAAAAAATAATGGGAATGGTGGAGGCTTGATTTCTTTTAAGGGAGTAACATAGAGAGATGGGAGTGTTGGAGGATAAGGGTGGAAGTGATGGAGTGTGGGAGGGAAGTGGAGGTTTAGTTCCAATAGGATTCTAATTAGGGTTAGATAGGAATGGTAAGGGATGAATGTATGTATCTAAAGTACAATATATTTCAAATACAATTTTCTAGGTAATATCAATTATACACATAACAATATAATTTAATTAGTCTAACTAATTATTGAATTAGTAATTAACATTTCAAATTTGTATTAAAAAAAAATAGGGCAAAAATCCGGGTCGTTACAATTGCCTATTTCTTAGCATTGTTTGTCTACTGAATTCCTTATAATTGAGCATGAACCAAATGAATCTAAATCGTACTCATTTGCCTCCACCTTCTTGAAAGTAATTATCTCTACTGCTGTTCTTTATTCTGGAATGAAATAGGAGAATTGTTCCATCGATTGTTTGAAGTTTGAACTCCAATAATTGTTCGCTGCTCTCACATTGCAAGATGAAAGCTATCACTCCCTGACTGTCCCGTACAGCCCTTGAACACTGATTATTGTTCTCGAAATTACTTTTCTGCCTTTATGAGATGACTAGTCTTGGATGTTTGGCTTGAAATGCGTTAGGCCGACGTAATTTCAAGAGAAATATCTAGATTAGTCTCTAAACTCTCAACAAAATCCATTTTCAACTTCTTTTGAACTATGATGCAAAACTTTGATTCTATTGCTTCATGTGGTATTCTTTTGAACTCTATTGTGAAACTTTGATCCAATTAGCCCTTGTGGTCTTCTTTTGAGCCTTTGTATAACTTTGTTCCGTTTTCTTTGTGAATCTTGATGGTGAAATCTCATAAATTCTTCTATTCAGCCCTTATTATATTTTCTAAGATGTGCATATAAGTAACTTGATTAATTCCTAGACTCTGTGCAATTCTATTTTCAGCTCCTTTCAAACTCTTTTGTAAACTTGGTTTCATTCGGCATATGTGGGTTCAGTGAATGAACGAAACAAAAATTGTTCATTTTCTACTTCCATGCCCCTTGCTTTTGAACCCAATTCCTGTTCGAACAATTCAAAAAGGAATGTGTTGTAAGAAAGCTGGGGGTGTTTGGTAACCTTTTTATTTTTAGTTTTTGGTTTTTATTTTCACTTTTTTGAAACTAAAAAAGAAAACTTGTTTGGTAACATATTTTTACTTTTTTGTTTTTTAAAAACTTTTTAAAATTTCTGAAAATTATGAAAACTAAAAAAGGGAGTTTTACACAGTTTTGAAAACAGAACTTAGGCCTGTCGAAACCGATAGTTTCCTCTCTCGCTGTGTTCTGGTACACCTCTCTCTCTCTCTCTCTCTCTCTCTCTCTTCCCATCAGCAGGCAAAATTTCCATCCCAGCGTCGGAACTATGTCTTCTTCCCTGATCATCAAGAGTAGTAGTGATATTATTCCCTCTTTCGTCTGCAAGTCTAACAAGTTGTCGATCATTGATGAATTTATTAATGATACCAACAAACCCAAACCTTCCGCCGCGAAATTCCCAATCGTATGGTTTTGTGCTCATTGTCTCGATCTTCACCGATAACTTTATCAAAAGTCGAGCTCTGTCTGAGATTTTGTTTCTTCGCTAGGGCATACAATTGTAGATTGGGCTAAAGACTGCGACTCTCATGGGAATGATGAGGAGGAGGAGGAAGAAGAAGAAGAGGCTATTACTGTAGCCGAGAGAATTTGGTGATGAGACAATGTCAAAGAGCTAGCAGGAGTAGTTCCCAAAATCCAGTTGAGATTGATATCACTTGTGAAAACTCTATCGTATGTCCAATGTTTGTGATCGGATTGTCGAACAAATTTGGGTTTTGGTTTAAGTAAATGTCCTTATGCTTCTTGTTGATAGGTGTCTATGCAATTGCTGTTGCGTTTTTAATTTTTGTTGTTTTCAAAAAGATTATTACCAAACATGTTTCTTGTTTTTGTTTTTATAAAAACATAAACTTGTTTCTATTTCTAGTTTTTTAAAAATTGAAAACTGAAAAGTGAAGAGGCTACCAAACACAGCCTTAGAATTTCCTCGATTTCCAAATTTGTTATATGCTTAGATTTGTTCTTCTAAATGATGCCTTGTCTGTTTAATCTAAAAATTTCTTCTACTCCATGGAACTTCCGAACTTGTTAATGTCCAATCTGATTATGAATCTTTTTCCTTGGATTTCCATCTGTTACGAAACAGTAATTGACTCAATGACTTCTTGAACGTTTCAAACAAGTGATATAAGGGATAATTGGTAGAGTGTATGAAAAGGTCAAGGTTCTCATTTGGTAGAATTGTATATTTTTTGAGTTAGTGTTACAAGTTTTCAGGACTTCTCTCAGAGGGTATGTTGCTATCGAAGATGGAAAAAGAAATGGAGAAAGCTTTGGATATAGACACATGAAAAAGACTCTAAAAGCTAAAGCAGGGAGATGCGACGGCACCAATCCTCACTCTTTCCAGATGGTACAGAAAGATTTGGCCACAATGACGACAAGTCATGATAAAGCATAGGAAAAACGGTGAGGAAGAATAAGAAAGGGATCACCTATATGTGATAATAGTTCAAGCCACGATAGGAAAATAAAAAATAAAAAAATTCCTCGCAATAAGTACTAGATGTAACTATTTGCCTAAAATACTAACTACTCTCTACATTAACTTTTTGAACTCCATGCCCAAGTAATTGTACGAATATTGACATCTAGAATCTGAGTCCAGATTAAGGAAATTTTCATCACTTTTGAGTAAATGATTCTAACCCTAGAGAAGACATGATCGATGCAAGTTTAGCCACATGTCCTTCAAAGCTTTATGCGAGAAGTGTTGTAGAATCTAGATATACGTCATAAAGAGTAGCAATTGGAAAGCGGATAACGTGCTAGGAACAAGTCGAGCGAAATTGGAAATGATGCGTGCCAAATGTGTTGAACCCGGCAATCAGTAGCTGACCAAGATACAAGAAAGCTGACTATGCAATTCGTAAAAGAGGGGGAAAAAAATGCTACTCAAGCTTTGGGAAGACGCATTGCTTATTCAATTATTATCAACTATATACAAGTATGGAGGACCAAACTTCTTAAGGTGGGAAGAAATGTAAAATCCTGACTTTTAAAATTCTAGTCACGTGATCCGAATAGGAACTCGACACTCTAATTTAATTCTAATAGTAAGTTAGGCTACACGAAGTGTGTTGTGATCCAAATGAATGTGTGAATTCTAATTTAATTTTGTAAATACTATGGCGCAATGAAGTTACATCTTACACACGACACGAGTTACGAGACGTTGGAATCTTTCTTTTAAAACTGGACACCGCCACAATAATCCCCATACTTTTATTAGTCTATGTTGAATTTTTGAGATTTTTCGCAGACCAAAATCTGAACGCGTATGGATTGAACTCACGCTAGCGCAACACGTAATACGTTGTGTCAATGGGGGAAGGAAACAGGTGTAATTACTTTAACCTGTTTCACCGTTTCATATATCAGACAAAAGGGAATAAAGCCCTATTTTACTATACAAGGCAAAGGAAAAGATTAGGAACCAAAATAAAAAGAGAATAGAACTTCTGTACTGGTCCTCTACACTGACGGACGCGCCGTTCGCTGGAAGACTCCATTGCCGAACTTCCTTTTCCCTCTCTTCTGGTAATATCACCTTCCCACTCTCTGAATTTATGTTAAAATAGGTATTTCACGTATATATATTAGAAAGTGGAGTAAAAAATACAAGACACCCAAATCACACATAATACACGCACACCACCACAAATTGGCAGCCCCGGTTGCCTGCCACCCTGTGCTACTTCATCTCACCACTCCACCGTATCTCTTTCTCTTCACGCGTTCGCCGCACCCGAACCCCTAACATTTTCACACTAGCAAAACTCCTTCCAGCAAAGAGTTCAAATTTGAGACTCGCCGCCGTAATGAAATCAACCCTAAAAATGGGATCTTAACAACCTAATTTGAAATTCTTGATTGTTATGGACTGATTTTAGACTGAAGTTTAGGGAATATTGGAAAATTTGAGGTATCCACTTGGATTTCTAAAATTTACGTGAAAGATATAGAATACCTAAAATTAGTAGAGAAATTAGACTTTTAGTGCACTAATTGACCCTAAATTGTCTAAAGGAGTATTCTGACTTTTAAAATAAATGACACTACCCTAGTTATGGACATTACTACCTAGAGTAACTAGTTAAATTTCGGATATATGAATCTTAGCTAACATCAGAGCATTACGTGTTTAGGTGTAAGTACTGTGAAGTGAGGTGACGCGTGTAAAGTGACCGCTACTTTTTTTTGGTGAGTTGCGCATATCTTAGTTACATGTCTTTTCTGAATTTTTTGAATAAAATACCATTGCTTGAATATGCAAAATATGTGGGATTTGATCTTCTTACTTGGTTTAATTGCTGTTGTTAAATAGAAATACATGCGATGGCTTGTTTATAAATCTTACGTGTTATGGTTAAAGACTAGACCATGGCAATATGTTTTGGAAACTGGAATTGTTACTGGTACATGCTTGTGATAATATGATTCATTCGAATCGGTGTCCTGAGTGCTAGGGGACGGGTAAAGATACTAGTGGCATGAAGTAATTAGGTAGGAGATGCAACCAGGTATCACCGAGTATTGATATCATACCACTCTTCAATGGGGTCGCTCCCCAACCGACTTGCAAAAATACTGTTGAATGATATTATCGCTCAAAAGTGCAAAAGTTGAAAGAAAATTAAATGAAAAGGTCCATCTCTTGGACCAAAGAAATGAGCTTACAGACTAAAATGCATGTATTGGATGTTCAATGAAATGTTTGGATTGTTGCTTTGAACTGTTTTATAACGTGGGGTATTTCCATGGTCAAATTTGTAACTTTGGTATATGTTTCTCACCCGAGCTTAGGCTTATGAAAGCCTTTTCCAATTTTTCAGGTTAAGGTAGATAGCAAGTTGTGGACTGAATGGGGTGCTAGAATAACCGCGGAGAATCATGTGTAGTTTAATGGTTTGTAATTATTACACTTGTACACCTTGAAGCTCTAGGATTATGTTATTTATTCTAGGCTTCCGTACACTTTGCTTATATGGTTTAAAATGACAATAATGCAAGAAATCTCTAAACTAGAATATGAGCAAGCATTCGGTGGCTTAACACCTGCTTGGCCGGTCACGACTTCCAAGTTAGGTTTTGGGTCGTGACAGTCTAGGCCATACCAGGCCGAATAAATCCGACCTGGGTGAAGACGGAGGATCAGTGTAGATACCCGGAGGAGCAGCTCGATCATATAGAGCCCATCCATACAACACTCAATGAGTCATGCATGACATCAACCAAGAGTTGGGTATATGTGACGTCATTAGGGGCACAAGCTTTTTTGGAGCCTAGGTCGTACAAACCATTAGTTGTGCATACGGTGTACAACATCGTATGAGGCCCACTACGGATCTCACACAAATGATGCAATCTAATGGTGAAGTTTAAATTTCTTTATATGTAGCCCTTATCAATCGTTCTGTAAATTAATATTTTTCAGAATTATAGCTAGCCTGAATTCTGGGTCAAAGTTGGAAGTTTCGTAAACATCTTTACCATTATTGGATTCAGCTGATTTTTGGTAAAGACCCTAAACAAAGTATTTCAAATAAAATGAGCAGCAGCTCTGTTCATTTTTTCCCTAGTACATATTTGATAATTGTAGGGCCAGCTAATATGGGAAGTCAAAGAAGCATGCGATTCGGACCCAAAAAAAGGCAAAAACAATGAGGGTCCCAAAATTTTAGGACCCCTACATATATATGTATGTATATATGATCCAAATAAATTTAGACTTTACACAAAATAGACCCAATTGGATGGATGTTTCCCGAATGCACAGAGTGCATACAGAATATTATTGACTATACCGGCTACAGTTGCATCGGGGAAAAGAAGCTTTTCAAAGTTAAAATTGATCAAAAATTATCTTCGCTCAACCATGTCTCAAGAAAGATTAAATGGACTGATTTGTATTATCCATCGAGAAGGAATTGGTGAAGAAGTTTGACTGTGGAGACTTAATTAATACGTTTGCTGCAAAAAAGTGCAAGAAGACTAATTTTTAATGATGGATTGAGATATTATAATGGTTGTATTTTTTTGGGATAATTATATGCTTATATTTTATTTTGGTACATCTTTTGTAATGTAAGTTTTTTTTATGAAACTCTCCATAGACCAATTTTTGTATGAAAAATATAGGGAGGCCTCATTTGAGATGTTCGCTTCCAGCCGCCAAAACTTATAAGCCGGCACTGGATATCGGTACCATTATCCTTTCTGGAATATATATATATTAACTTGCACTGTATGTTTGCTCGTGTCCAAGTGAGTGGTGATTATGTGATGAAATCTCATGTACAGATGGTCGTTGAGATAGAAATAGTAATGTATTTTCCCATTCAGAAACGATTCGTGCACAGCAAGCTGTGCACAGCAACTGTGCACAGCGGCCATTTTCTCCCGCCTCGGGTCGCACAAAGATGATCGGAGCCGCTCATTTTGTTCAAAATACGTCGTTTAAGGTCTCTGCAAAAAATGAGCTTCGTTCGATATCGTTAGAGGCGTTAACAAAACACCCAAAATCACTTCAGAATTTAGGCTGAAGTGATTTTGGGTGTTTTGTTAACGCCTCTAACGATATCGAACGAAGCTCATTTTTTGCAGAGACCTTAAGCGACGTATTTTGAACAAAATGAGCGGCTCCGATCATCTTTGTGCGACCCGAGGCGGGAGAAAATGGCCGATGTGCACAGCTTGCTGTGCACATAGCACAGCTCTTTCCCATTGGAGCGGAGGAACTGACTAATAATCATTGCTAAGTTTTTATTCTTTTAGTATTTCATAATATTAGTCTGGATCCTATAAGGGATCCCGCACGGTCTTATCGTGCGGGACTCCCCTTTCCCGATTGAATTGCATTGATCCGAGCCACTCAAAGTGATCAGAACATGATTTTAAGAGCACCCGCGAGAAATCAGCAAAAAAAATGATCAGGAAGGGCTTGATCCGAATAGTTTTTTATTGTACGGTTCAGCAAAAAACTGCTCGGATCAAGCCCTTTCCGATCATTTTTTTGCTGATTTCTAAAGTGTACCCTTAAAATCACGTTCTGAACACATTGAGTGGCTCGGATCGTCACAATTTGATCGGGAAAGGGGAGTCCCGCATAGTAAGGCCGTGCGGGATCCCTCATTGGAAATTTGCTCTTCATAATATTATATATGCACCATAAATTTATTAGATGCAAATCCCAAATTTCCTTGTTCGTTCCTTTAATCAGTCATTCAAACGTATGAGCTAGCTTTCTTTCTTTCTTTGCAACTCATTTAAACGTTCAATTTGCGGTCACCATCATTAATGCGAGGAAATGTGACAATAAAAGGAGTCCGTTGACGGGTGAATGTGAGAAAATGGATAGACGAATGAACGGAGGATCTATGTAGTTTGTGAGGCTTGATTTGATTTGGCTTGTACGTCGTTATAACATTATGATAATTAATGCTGTAAACTCAAGGTTATAAATATTTGCAATACACCATAGTCGATGTAACTCTTATATTCTCTTCGTTCGAGACAAAGTGAAAACCGGTGTGCACCTTGTCTACGAAATTCTAAAGTTGGAAAATCATCCAAAAAAGTTAGTCATTAATTGTGATTTGACCAATTTCTCAATATGATCTCTAAAGAGTGGAGCATAACAGTTTTACAACGTGCAAGTTGTGTGTGGAAAAAAATAGATGAAGATGGTGATATTAGCAAATGAAATGATGAAACGCAGACTTGGTTTAGCCATTACTAGTAGAATCTCGTTTCTGATCAGTGGGTTATGGAAAATGGGAAGAAAGATATTGTATGATGCACCTGCCATAATTAATGGGGGAGTGGATCTTGATTGTTGTTTGTTGTACATATGGTGCACATCGCCAAGTAGCCCTTGTTGATTATTTTCTAAAATATTTTTTAGAATTTTGGCCTGAATTTTGGGATAAAGTTGGATGTTTCATAAGCGCCTTTACCGTTACCGGATTGAGCTGATTTCTGGTAGCAACCCTAAACAAAGTATCTTAAACAAAATGAGAGGCTCCAATCATTTTTTGGGTTTCGAAACTGGTACTCCAAAATGGGTCTGTGCATGCCGGTACAGATTTGACAGATACCATTATCCTTTCTAGAATATATATTGTTCAAACTTGCACTGTACATGTGCTCGTGTCGAAGGGGGAAGTTTCCACTAAAATTTTGGGACTACAAGTTATTGCATTTTGTCATGTTATTCACACTAATTCACAATTTCTTCCTCTTCATTTTTCCCAATACTTTTTCTTTCTATTTTTCCCTTTCATCCACTCATATATCATCTACAACTTATAGGTTAGGGGAAGCAACTTGACAATTTTGGACAACAAGAAATTGTCCATAACTTATTGCTTAGCGGAACGTCCCCCAAGTGAGTGGTGATCATATGATGAAATCTTATGTACCGACTTCGAATGAAATTTGGTACGTCTATTTGTTGAACACCAAACTTCCTTCGGCAAAATGACAGGTCCAGAAGATTTGTCAGAATATTTGTAAAAGCTTGACATTTATCAATCTCATCCATGTAGAAAGTCGTTTCCAAGCTCGAGCTCATCATCTGAGTCTCTGAGACCTTTTAGTCTGCTAGTGCACTATATTCAGTTGTGACTTGTGAGCCATCGTTGATGATTTTAGTGGTTTTACCTACAAAAGAGAATCAATCTCTACTTTGATGGAACCGCTTTTGCGTATCTGTATATCGCTCTACTAGTTGAAAAGAAAAGGATAGTATTTTGTAGAGGGTTAGAGATGATGGATGATGCACACTTTATGTATGGAAATGTGATTGCAACCGTTTCAATTTGGTGTTTTTCAGCTAGTAATATTTCTTGATTTTGTATCTCGGCTGCAGGGCTTCGTGTCATATTTTGTAACTAGATGAATCAGAGATGAAAGGAAGATGATACTGGACAAAAGCTAATGGATTAGCATATCCTCTGAAACTAATCTTTGCACTTGCATAGTTATCTGGGCTTTTTTGAATAATATCCCACGGATGTTTGCTGCATCGTTGTAACACCACTTAACGAATTCTAAAGTTGGATGCCTATTTTGGAGAATTTTTATTTTCAGGAATGCTGGGGTAATTTTAATCACTTGTTTCACTCCTCTCGAAATCATTTTTGCTTGAAATTACCTTTCTGAACCTATTCATCAATGTTTTGAACCCTCTTCGGCAACAGACAATTCAAGGCCTAAATTTATCTTCTAATTCGATTTTGTTTTTTGTGCCTGTAGAAAATGATGATAGTAATAGACATACAAAAAAATAGATTACTATCTACTTACTTTATGCAAGGGTCAGCTAAAAAAGAACGTACAATTTTATTATCGTGCCATTGTGATAGACGTGAAACGATTATTTTGATTTGTTGAAAAAGTGAATTTTCATAGCAATACAGCTAATTGAGAATTTATCCTCATTATTGTGATTGGTTGAAAAAAATGAATTGCCCTTGTTAAACCAATTTGGGATTTCCAGGTCAACTACCAGAGCATTGGATGAATCTTAAGGAATTTTAGTTATCACATTTGTGTCCAGAAATAGACCAAACTAAGCTTTTTGTTCTCCAACTTTAGGTTGGAGTTTAGAATCTCCAATCCACTTCAAGTCATGTCAGGAGCATAAAAAGAGGCAGACGTAAATGTATTTTGTTTGTTAATCAACTCCCGATTTTTTAGAGTTACACAATCAAATTTACTACATTCCTTGGTCCAAATGCCAAACCAAGTGATCCATCGCCAAATCAACAATAACTCCATTATACAACATAGAAATTGAAACTCACAAAGCAAATAGCTGGCAAATTCACTGCTGATCAACATTGTACGTCACTTTGATTCATGCAATGAAAGCTTTTGTTTTCCCAAAACTTACTGTTGAAAGAAGGGCAATGGAAAGCTCATGCAAAAGATGGAACGGTCCCTAGAAGCAGTAGATATCAGGAGAGGATCCACAACTGAGGCAAATGTAAAAATTCCACTGGTAGACAAGTTATAGTTGAGTTCATTGATGCAAATTCAGCTTGGATTCTATTCGACACAACAGAGAAGCCAGGTAAGTTTCTCAAGTTCCTTCGTATTCAGCCATACTTGTGCACATTTATGATTTACATTGATGGGGTAGCAGTCACAAGTTACTCGTACTCAAATCCACCAAAGAGTGGCAGAAACAATAGGTTTCCAAATCCACTCATTGGGTTGCTAAATACGTATATGCATCAAGTAATGACCAAGTCCAAGCATTTTTGAACTTGTTCACCAATAAAGTGGGAAAACAACTGAGGATAAAAACAAAGGAGTAATGGATAACATATTCTAAAAGTGAAATTACAACTTAGAAGAAGATTCCGATAGGACCACTTATTTTGTAAACGTAATTTATAGAAAATTGCCTTCACCTTGGCCCTGATAGATCCAATGCAAATAATGTAGTGCCATCATGAATTGCATCCATGTCTTCTCCAAAAGCTGTCATTGTTCTTATTGTCGGAGCATTTATGAAGTTATGGGCCAAATTGTCTTGAACACTAACGAGGCCCTCCAAGACCTGAACCACCACTGCCATTGAAGGCCGCTTCTGGTAATCACCTTGTAAACACCACACAGCAAGCTTCATCATCTCCACCACTTCTGCTCCATGTAATTGCATATCAGCATTGTATTTGTCGACCATATCCAAAAGTTGTCCCTCTTCTGCTTTCCTTGCGAATAAACCTACTAAATGCATCTCTTCCTCTGGCTGAGACCTATCCAAATTTTTTCGTCCGCACAAGATCTCTAAGACCACAACCCCAAAGCTATAAACATCTACTTTCTCTGTGATAATTGAGCTCAACCATTCAGGAGCCATGTAGCCTGGGGTCCCCCCCAACGTCGCTACAACATGACTTTGGTCCTTATCAATTAGTTTTGCCAATCCAAAATCAGAAACTTTTGCCATGAAGTTTTCATCTAAGAGGATGTTTTGGGGTTTGACATCCAAATGATATATTTTCTGTCGGCATTCCGCATGGAGATAGGCTAGTCCCTTGGCTATATCTGCGATGATCTTCTTTCTGGATTCCCACCCAAGAGTGAGCTCTTGATGTCTTTTGAATATCCATCTATCCAAGGACCCGTTGGACATGTATTCATAGACTAGAAGCCTATTAGAATTTTCAGCGCAAAATCCAATCAATCTCACCAAATTGACATGGTGGATGCTGCCTATTGTCTGAACTTCAGCTAAGAATGACTTCTTGATCTGACTTATACCTGCGAGACGCTTCACTGCTACTTCGGTGCCATCACTCAACATCCCTTGAAAGACTGACCCAAATCCTCCTTCCCCAAGCTTATTGTTAAAGTCATTGGTCGCGGTTTTCAAATCATTGTATGAGAATCGGGTAGGCATCCCCGATACATTATGGACAGAGAACTCATCAAGTTCCTCTTGTTCTCTTTTCATTTTGAAAACAAAAATGCAAGATCCAACCAAAAGACATATGCCAAACAAAGCTCCAAGACTAGATCCCAAGATGATTGCGCCACTTCTTGATTTCTTTCGAGGAAAATCTGTTGGCAGCGATGACTGTTTGGTTGGAGAATTCTGCACTTTAAGAAATATAGAGGTATTTTTGTATCCTCCCTCATTGTCTATAAGAGAAAAAACTTCAGACAGTAACATGCAACCTCTCGTTGCTGGATAATAGTATGATGTATCCGCGAATAAAGCCGCTTTGCAAGAACAATTTCTCAAACAAGCATTTTTACAATCCTCCAATCCTGTTTTACTATCCAACTCACTGTTGTTTGAGTAATCCCAAATTAAGTTGGAGTAACTAGTATTCTTAAGCTCCAAAAGACTGTGATACTGAGAATGATTACAAGAAATGAGTGTAACAAGGGAGCATCCGAGGTTTGTTTGCTTGTAATTTATTTGCTTAAAACTTCCAGTTTCATTGCTGCTTCCCGCAAAACAACTACATTGCCCGTTTGAACTACATATGCCGTATTTGCCACACACCATTGGATACCCGCAGTCACCAAAACTTGAAGTGAGCAAATCTGCCATGGTCTTCCATTGAGATTGAACCCATTCGTAAACCTTCAAATGCCCGTCGGGTTCCAGCCTCATGAACTGAGCTGTTGACGCGAGAGCGAAAGTTCGACTATTGAAGCTTCCGTTCTCGAACACAACATACTCTTTTTCCGAATTTATGGAATTTGGAATTAAAGTGGATTTGTAATAGACCACCGGTGGATTGGCTTCCATATAAACGAACAACTGACCGTTCTGAACAGAAAGCGAATACAAGCCTCGGCTAAAGTCAGATGATGATGTTCTAGCTATCAGCTTTTGGCCCGAGTTAGACACCAGCTTTTGTCCCATAAGTAATGAGTCCGTGGGGTGATCAAAAGATTGCCATACCGGCGCGTTGTTGCCGTCAAAAAGAACGAGGTTTCCGAATTCGGTGAATCTTAAGCCCATGACGGACTTTCCTGTCGTGTTGGTTGACCACACTATATCTCCATCCGCGTCTTCCAATATCAAATCCCCATTGCCCGTTAATTTCAAGGTCGCATTAACTTCCACTGGACGGTCGCGGTTAGCAGACCATACTTGCTGGGGATTGTCTACTATGGAATAGTTTAGGGTATCGGAATCCCTTCTTTTTCCAACTATGACGATACCAAAGAAACATGAAGTAATTTCTTCGTAGTGGCAGTAGAAGCCGGAAACAAACTGTGAGGCACTGGAAGGAGAAAGGACATGAGTCATGTTAAACCCGAGAGCAATCTCGCTTCCGTTGAAGTAAATTGTTGGGTTGTTATTGATCCATGTAGTGGACAAATTGGCTACTGATTGAGAATTGCATAAATGTGCAGAAAAGATGAAGACGGTGATAGTAATAGCAAATGAAATGATCAAACGCAGACCTGGTTTAGCCATTACTAGTAGTAGTAGCTAGATCTGGTTTCTGATCAGTGGGTTATGGAAAATGGGAAGGAAGGGTGAGAGACTATGGTGGAGTGGATAATGATTGTTGTTTGTGGTCAGTAATAGAAAGAGTGAAAGCCGACTCTGTTGATTGGTGATGTAGGAAGTCTTCTTTTCCCGTAAATGGTGGTGTATTCTCAACCTTAGTGGATGCCCGATGGTAAATTTTCATTATCAGAAAATTAATGCTACTCAACATTTGTTGTACATATGGCGTATGTGCAAGGGTTCACTATGGATCCCTTGCAAATGTTCTGACTCATTGATAAATTATAATTTTTTTCTTTCCGTTATCGATCATTTTTTTTTTTTGAAATTATTGAATTTTAAAATGCTAAGAGTACCGATCATTTTTTAAGGTTTCGCAAATGCCCTTACTGATATCGGATTGAGCTGATTTTTTTGTAGAAAACCTAAACAAAGTATTTTACACAAAATGAGCGGCTCCAATGATTTTTAAGGAACTCGAAACGAGGTCCAAAATTGGTATGTGCGCGCTGGTACATATTTGATAGTATATGTACAAGTATCCTTTCTGGAATATATATTGTTTCAACGTGCACTGTACATGTGCTTAGTGATTGGTGATTATGTGATGAAATCTCATGTACTACTGACTTAGAATGAAATTTGGTACAACATTTGGTGTACAACAAATATACATTTATAATTTGTTTTTTGGAATCCACTTCAGGAGCAATTCAATTTGTATACACGTGATTATGAGAGTCGTAAAAAATCAGTACATTCGGATATAGGTAAGGATTTGATCGATTTTAGTATTCGAATTCGCATGGACCGAAATTGAATAAATCGATCTAGCTCTAACCGATATCCAAAGGAGCTCATTTTTTAAGGAATTCTTAAAATGTAGTTTTTACCAAATTAAATAGCTCTGGTCGTTAGTATGGGACCCGAACTAGGTCCCACGCAACCTGGTGTACACCAAATCTGAACTTGTTTTCCGTTTAGCTTGCAATGTACATGTGTTTGTGTCTAGGTGGTAGGTTATTTTCGTCCATTCCTGAATGGTGAGATGAAATGTCTTGTCGTATTAGTTTGGTCTTGAAATAGAATTTGCCGAGAAATTTCCAATTGGAATAAAACAAAAGAACAAAGAAAAAATGGGAGAAAGACTATGAGGGAGTGGAAATTGATTGTTGTTTGGGGCCACCTTCACTCAATGTGAGGAAACATCAAAAGAGCCAAGTCTGTTGACCGGTGATGTTACCAAGTCTTCGTTTACAAAGTCTTCTTTTTCTCTAGATGGACAACGTACCCAATCAATCAAATACTGTAAATGAGTTCTTTTTATAACAAGTTGGCTGGGCAGCATACACATTTCTCGACTAATTTTGAAAGATCAATCTCATTGTCTACTAGTGAAGGTTCCATTTAAAAGCAGAGTAATGCTCTGTATGGACTGGATCAAAAGAAGTTGAATATTGCACATTAGAGGTAGGGGTGTAAACAAGCCGAGCCGAGCCGAATATCGGCATGTTCGAGCTCGGCTCGATCAGAATTCGTCTGGCTCGAGCTCGGCTCAAGTTCAAATAGAGCCGAAAAAGTTCGGCCCGAGCTCGGCTCGATAAGTATGTACAAAGCTCGGCTCGGCTCGTTAGTATTCAGTTTGCAATAAACGAGCCAGCTCGGCTCGAATTCGAGCTCGAATTCGTCAACTTTTCCACTTTAATATTGAAAAATTGGCTAAACGAGCCGAGTCGAACGGAATATTGGCATATTCGAGCCGAGCCGAGCCGAACCTATATATTTCGAGCCAAGATAAACCTGTTCGCGAACCTATATATTGGCATGTTCGAGCCGAGCCGAGCCGAAGCTATATATTTCGAGCCGAAACGAACCTGTTCGCGAACTTGTTCGAGCCGAGCCCTGCCAGGTTCGAGCTCAGCTCGTTTATCAAACGAGCCGCAAAATCGAGCTCGAGCTCGGCTCGTTTACCCTTCGAACCGAGCCGAACCGAGCCCTTACCGAACCGAACCGAGCCGAACTCGCGAGCTGCTCAGCTCATTTACAACCCTAATTAGAGGTTTCGAATTTAAAACCTTGTAAGAGAGCAAACTTCTAAATATCATGCTTTGACTACCAGGCTAGCCCCTTGGGGTAAGATAAATTATTCGCTGCCCCTGGGGCATGATTTGCCCACAAACCTGGACCACACAAATGTGGGAGGTCTAGTCCCAACTGTCTGAGCCACGTTCAAAAGTGAGGTCCAGATTCTTGCTCAAGCACGCTCCCATTATAAATATCGCTCGAGTTGGCGAAAATTGGGTTGTTGCTGATCCATGTAGTGGATAAATTGGCAACTGGTTTATAGTGACCCGGCATTGTTCAAATGTGGAGAAAAGATGGAGATGGTGATAACAGCAAGTGAAAGGATCAAACAAAGACTTGGTTTACCCATTAAAAACAAAGCTTGTTTCTGATCAGTGGGCTATGGGAAATGGGAAGAAATGGAGAAAGATAATGGAGGAGTGTAAAATTGATTGTTGTTTGGGGTCACTAACACCCATGTGAGAATTTTCAGAAAAGCTGAGTTTGTTGAAGGAGTAATCAATGATCCAGGGGTAGTACCAAGTGGTGCCGCAGCAACCTTCCCCACAACCAATTTAAGGGGGCCGGGTTCATACACTTAATTCTAAGGCCACATACATACATTTGTTGTGGAGAGAAGGGTTGAGGCATCACGTGACTGTACGTCAGGACCACCTATTAATCTTTCTTTCTTTTTCTTTTTTTGAACTGTTATTAATCTTTCTTGTTGGCTGGTGATGTACAAAGTCTTCTTTGCCCTTTGTGTACTATAATATTTATGATTGACGCTATATACGAACTTGTTTTTGGTACATTTACCAGTCATTTGAGTTTGCAATCTGCATGCATGTGCTTATATGTCTTAGTTAGGTGATTGGTAATTTTGGCCCATTCTTGAATTATGAGATGAAAATTCTTGTATTACTTTCTGACTTTGAATAAAATTTGCCAAATGAAATTTCCAATGTACAAAAGAAAAAAGGACAAAAAGGTAGAAAGCCTATGAGGGAGTGGATATTGATTATTGATCGGCCCCTTTGGGGCCACTATCACTCTATATGCGAAAATGTCAAAAAAGAAAAGTTGAGTCTGTCGACGGCCCGAGATCTTCTGTGCCGAAAAATGGTGTGCGCTGTGCTGAGTGCATTTTTTACCGTTGGATCACACAAAAATTTTAAAACATAAAAAAACTCACAATCCAACGGCCCTAATGTGCTCAACACACGGCACACCATTCTTCAGAACATAGGCGCTCGAGCGTCCGTCACTGGTGATGTTAAGTGATGATTAACAGCGTTTTAACAGGCAGCCAGGTTTGAATAATAAATTCTGTAAACATGATTTCCTTGCTTGCCTGGTTGCCTTTTTGTTCAAGTCAAGACATATGTATTAACAAGGGTACCAACCCTCGAGTAGCCTTAATTTGTCTTACTTTCAAAGTCGAACAAGTCGAGTCACAACTTGTATGAGTTTTGTTTGAAAATTTTATGATCTTTAAAAATATGTTGAAGCTTGATTTGTTTACATAACTAATCTTATATGAGCTATTTACGAGCAAACACATGCCCAAACTCAAGTGAATGCAATTGCTACTTCTCTCGTAATTTTGAGTTGATACCGATTAGGATGACGGAAATATCGACAATACCTCCATTGCTAAGTACTCTAGGTAAAGCTTGGATCCGATCAACTTCCATAGTTTTGGTGTTTAGAGGGGTGTATGAGTCCGTTTTCCTAACATGTTTCTTTTCGGTGTTTCTTGATGTTTAAGGGCATTTCTGTTTTTCGCCCTCTTTTGTATGTGGGTGCATACCCTAATTCCTTTTCTCTAGGTTCTACTGCTTAATCAATAGGGAAAAAAAAAAGATCCTAAATAGTTGCAACAGAGGTTGCACCAAAGATGCAAATGGGAAAATTGCACCAGACACAATTTGCGTTTGGATTCTAATTCAACACATGACAAAAGCTAGCTCAGTTTCTCAAGGAGAGCTAATCGATGGCTCGTTTTTTTCATTCAGCTCACCCTCTGTCCTTCGTGGTGAATTGGAAGCCATAAGGAGAGCTTGTCTCACGGCTACTCCCCTCAGTGGAGTTTCAGTGACTAAAGAATCAGACAACAAAATGGCCAATTCTTTGAGTGTGTCTGAGCTGGCTCCGCCATGGGAGGTTCAAGCAGTGGTCTTGGATATTAGGGATCTCCAAACACAGCACAAATTCGATCTGGTTTGGGTTAGAAGAACGGCCAACAGGGTAGCGCACCAGGTGGCGTCTTTGGCAGCAAAGGAGAAGCTGGCGTGTGACTGGGTTTCTAATCCTCCAGTCTCTTTGCATAGTCTTTTACATTTTGATGTTTCTTCATCTTCTTTGTAAGCCTTCGGGCATGTTTTTCCGGTCAAAAAAAAAAAGTTTCTCTTGGTTCATCTATTTGCACATGATGTTTATGAGAATCTAAATAATAACAGCTCATAGTCATGTGCATAACAAGATAATAGTAGCTCTTGAAACCAACAAATGTTATGCCCTTCAATAGAAACCGTAAAACAAAATCAGTCCAGCAAATTAAATTAAAATCCTCTGTAATTTTTCATTGAAGATGGCCCTTTGTTACCTCGGTCCGGATAAGGTTGATGGAAGTGGTGGAGTACCAGCACTAATGACACCCTCTACGTGACCAGCAGCTGCTATCGTTCTTGGAACCGCGGGACTAGTGAAGCTATACTCCAAGTTGTTTTCGACATCCACAGAACCCTCCAACACCTTAACCACCACCGACATAGAAGGCCTTCTGGTGAAATCGCCTTGTAGACACCACACAGCTAGTCTCATCATCTCCACAACTTCTGCTCCGTGTAACTGCATTTCATCATTGTGGTTATCAACCAAATCCAGAAGCATTCCCTCTTCTGCTTTCCTCTTAAACAGACTCAATAAATGCATATCTTCCTCGGGTTGAAACCTATCCAAATTTTTCCGTCCACACAAGATTTCCAAGAGCACAACGCCAAAGCTATAGACATCTACTTTCTCAGTGATAAATGAGCTCAACCATTCTGGGGCCAAATAGCCCGGTGTTCCCCTCAACGTTGTTACGACTTGGCTTCGATCCTTGTCAATTAGTTTCGACAACCCAAAATCAGATATTTTCGCATTGAAATGGTCATCTAAGAGGATGTTTTGGGGCTTGATATCCAAGTGATATATTTTTTGTCTGCATTCCTCGTGGAGATAGGCCAGTCCTTTGGCTACATCCAAGATGATGTTTTTCCTGGATTTCCACCCAAGAGTGTGTTCTTGGCGGAAGATCCATCTATCCAAGGACCCATTAGGCATGTACTCGTAAACAAGAAGCCTATGGGACTTTTCCGAGCAAAATCCGGTTAATCTCACCAGATTGACATGATGAATGCTTCCTATTGTCTCAACTTCAGCTAAGAATGACTTCTTGATCTGACTTAAACCGTCCAGACGCTTCACTGCTACTTCGGTGCCATCACTCAACGTCCCTTGAAAGACCGACCCAAATCCTCCTTCCCCGAGCTTATTGTTGAAGTCATTGGTCGCGGTTTTCAAATCACCATATGAGAATCGGGTAGGCATCCCCAGTACTTTATCAACAGAGAACTCATCATCAAGTTCCTCTAGTTCTCTTTTCCTTTTGAAAACTAGAATGCAAGATCCAACCAAAAGACATACACCAAACAAAGCTCCGAGACTAGATCCCAAGACGATTGTACCACGTCTTGATTTCTTTCGAGGAAAATCTATTGGCGACGTTGGTTGTTTGGTGGGAGAATTCTGCAATTTAAGAAATACAGAGACGTTGGTGGATCCTCCCTCATTGTTTATCAGAGAAAAAACATCAAACAGTAACGAGCAACCTCCCCTCAGAGTAAAATCAAATATTTCGTACACGAATAAAGCCGCTTTGCAAGAACAATTTCTCAAACAAGCATTCTTGCAATCCTCCAATTGTATTTTTTCATTCATCTCAGTGGTGTATGGCGAATTTAAGATAAAGTAACTGGTATTATTAAGCTCCAAAAGGCTGTGATACTGAGAATCGTTACAAGTAATGGGTGTTACCAGGGAGCATCCAAGGTTTGGTTGCTTATAATTTATTTGGTTGAAATTTCTTGTTTCATTGTTGCTTCCCTCAAGACAACCACACTGCCCGTTCAAAGAACATATGCCGTATTTGCCACACGCCATTGGATACCCGCACTCACCGATTCCTGAAGTGAGCAAATCCGCCACAGTGTTCCATTCGGCTCCTCCCCACTCATAAACCCTCAAATGCCCGTCGGGTTCCAGCCTCATGAACTGAGCTGTCGACCCAAGAGGGATACTTTGACCGTTGAAACTTCTGTTCTTGAACACAACATACTCTTCTTCCGAATCTGTGAAATTTGAAATTCCCTCTAAAATGGTTTCGTAATAGACCAACGGTGGATTGGCTTCAAAGTAACCGGACAAAAGACGGTACCGAATAGAAAGCCAAAACAAGCCTTGGGTAAAGTCAGACGATGATGTTCTAGCTATCAGCTTTTGCCCTGACACCAACTTTTGCCCGATAAGTAATGAGTCCGTGGGGTGATCGAAAGACTGCCAAACACGCGCGTTGTTTCTGTCAAAAAGCACAAGGTTACCGGATTCGGTGAATCTTATTCCCATGACGGATTTCCCTCCCGTGTTGGTAGACCATACCATGTCTCCATCCGCATCTTCCAATATCAAATCCCCATTGCCCGTGAATTTCAATGTCGCGTTAGTTTCCACTGGACGGTCCCGGTTAGCAGACCAAACTAGCCGGGGAGCGTTTACTATGGTGTAGTCTTCTAAATCATATCTTTCTGCGAATATAACGATACCAAAGAAACATGAAGATTCATTGGAAAAGCAGTAGAAACCGGAAACGAACTGTGACGTGTTGGACAGGGAAAGGACCGGAGTCATTTGAAACCCGGCAAAAACATTGGTCGAGTTGATGTAAATTGTTGGGTTGTTGTTTATCCATGTGGTGGATAAATTGGCTTCTGGATGGTACTGAACTGATTGGGCATTGTTCAAGTGAACAGAAAAGATGAAGATGGCGATGATAATATCAAGTGAAATAATCAACCACAGAGTAGGTTTTGCCATTACTAGATCTTAATTGTTTCTGATCAGAGGGGTTATGCAGAATTGGAAGAAAGGGAGAAAGACTTTGGGGGAGTGGATTGTTGTTTGGGGTCACTATTACTCATCAATCTGAGGCTTGTCAGCAAATGTCAAAAAAGTTGAGTCTGGCCGGTGATGTTCAAAGTCTTCGTTTTCATTTATCGTGCTTTCCCACTCTTTCTTTTTTCTTTTTTTCCAAAACGATAAGTTGATAACGGATGATATTGTAGATCCAAAAAACAGTACATAAAGAGGAAACTTCATCACTAAAGAAGGGATCAAGAAAAATCAAACAGGAGGGGACTCAATCCAAAGACTACACCCAACTCCGCTCTAAACAAACTGTAGAAACAACCAAAAACACCTACACAGGGGTGATAGAAGCCCCACTCTTTCAATTAGTAAATTTTGTTTGAGCATATTCTTTTATGGTTTGAACTGAATTTTACCCATTCCCGAATTATTTGATAAAATCTCTAGTATTAGAAAGAAATTTGCCATGGTTAAAAAAAAAGAAGGGAGACAGACTGAAGGAGTGGGTATTGATTGTTGTTTGGGGTCACTATCACTCAATGTGAGAAAATGTCAAAAAAAAAAAAAAAAAAAAAAATCTGAGTCTGTTGACTGGTGATGCACAAAGTCTTCTTTGTCTGTCGGTCACCAACGTTCCCAATCAACCAAATATATATGCCAGGTGTGTTTCTTTACGACACATTTTGTGGGATTCAGTAGGAAGCAAAGTTTGAATGAAAACATGGTTTTTTTTCCGAAGCCTGATTGAATTTGGCTTCCGCGTCCCTAACAAGCTTTTAATGCAAGAAGACGATGTAACTCTTGTACTAGCTCGATATACGAGTATTGACCCATTTCCTAACAAGCTTTTAGGATAATTTATAATTTAAGGTTAACATGATATCAGAGCTATTCAATACTCTCTTCAATCATTTGATACATAGTAGTAAAACTGGTGCATGCCACGAATGTACTAAACCACGTACAAAGTTGGAAAACCCAAGTCGAGTTTTGTTCACCCTCCACTTAAGAGAGTGAACATTACCCTCCTCCCTATTGGTTGAAATTGTGTGGATCCCACCATAAAATGATGTCATATTTACCAAAAAGTGTTTTGCATGGTAAGTATGACATCACTTTGTGGCAGAATCAACATCATGTCAACCAATAGAAATGAGGGTAAAGTTCACCCTCTTTTATGGAGGGTGAACAAAATTGCACTCCATGTAAAAGCCTCTCTTTTTCTGCTTGCGTTCTTTACTTGATTGTTTATCGATCGCGTTCTATGTGTTAGGGTTTGACCAATTTCTCAACAAGGATCCTCAAAGAGGGAGCACATCACTTTGACAACTTGCGACTTCTGTGTTTACCAAAATAGATCAAGACAAGATGGAAGCCGGCCTAGCGCTATTACATTGATTTGGCCAAAAAGCTTAGCGAAACAATGGCTTCGTTCGTTGGATAGGTGGGAGATGCATTAGTAGAGCATGTCCAAACCTACTAGTCTAAATGACTACTCAAAAGTACAAAAAAGCACCCTCTTTACTTATAGTATGGTTTTTCAAATTGTTCAAGTTCAAATAAAAATTATCTGTATCCAATGCCTAATTTTCCATTTCCTTTTCAAAGTAAAAAAAAATGTAGCATTTGTTCTCAACATTTTGGCTTAGATCAAGTGTAGTATCGCCAATCAAGAAAAAGATCAGTGTATAATTTGTCAGCCTTTTAGCTAAGATCAAGTGTAGTATCGCCAACCAAAAAAAAGATCAAGTATAGTACTCCCTCTGTCCCTTTTTTAGAAAATCTAATATTTTATTTTGAGTTAGTCCTTAATAAGTGTCGATTTTGTAAACTTAGTAGATTCTATTTTGAAAAGTTAGTGAATAAAAGTGTAATGATGATGTCTCTCAATAGAGGGTAAGTAGGAAAAGTATGGTTAAAAATTAATGTGAAAGGTATAATGATGATGTTTTCTTAATAAGTGAGAGTTATGAAGCTACACTTAAAAATGGATGGAGGGAGTATCTGTTTTCGGCTATTTGACTATGATCAAGTGTAGTACCTGTTACCCAAAATGGCAACCAAAAAGGGGGTGAATAGGATTGCTAAAAAAAAAAAACCAATTTAATTATATTCTCTAATAATTATATCCAAGATAATATGAGCAAGCAAAATAGAGAGAGTTAGAGAGATAGAACCCGATTATAGTGGTTTGGTGCGGATTTGTCCATGGTCCGGCCTAGTTCACTTCTCTTCAAGCAACTACTTGAAGGTTCCACTAATCTTCAAGAAGATTACAAGTAGTAAGACTTGTAGGTGCTTACAAAGACCTTATCCCCTAACTTTTCCGATGAGCTAGTGCAACCGCAAGAGTTTTTTCCCTCTCGAAAATAATAACACCCAAATTCAAACCCGAATTTGGTCTTCCAAGCTTTCAAGTATTTGACTCAAAACACTCACTTAAGAATTACAAGTATGTGGGGAAGATATGAAGATTATCGCTCACGACTTGTACAAAATCTCTCTCAAGAAAAATATGCAAGTGGAAGAACAAGGAGAATTTTGAACTTGATCCAGTGATTTAAATACGCGAAGCGAACACGAGGCGACAAAGCCCTCGTCGAAGCGAGGCGAGGCGACCGCCTCATTGAAGCGAGGCGAGCGTTTAAAAAAAAAGTAATATAAACTACATAAATGACCAATATTCACTCCTACCATCAAGACAAGAACAAACATCACCATATTGTAAAATAACAACAATCCAAGTTCCCAATACTAGTAAATACGCTAATAAAATGTAACAAACTAACAATCCCGATATTCCAAACAAGACATCATCCTTTCATCACTCATCACCAATATCTTCATTTTCTTCATCATCATTTGACTTATATCCATCCATATCTTCCTCTTCTCCTTCATCTGAAACAATGTCGTCAAATTCTTCGTCTTCCCAATCATCTACATGAGAATTTGATGCTTTTGAACGTTTCTTTGAAGTTGTTGGTTTATGAGTTGACCTAGTAATTTTGCTAGGTTGTTCAACTCCACTAGCATCCGCAACAACATTCCAATCCAAATCTTCACCCTCAAATACAAGCTCATCCTCCAATTTCCCAATCAACCATTCATTACTCTCATCAATGTTTTTCAAGGAAATCGGGTCAAATTTGCCGCGTTTCATATATCGATGCCTCAATGCTCTATTGTACTTAACAAACACCAAGTCGTTGAGGTGCTTTTGATCTAGCTTATTTCTTTTTTTGGTGTGAAGCTGCAAAATAAAATTAAAGGGATTTAAATTTATATCACACGATTCACACCTTCAAACGATTAGAAATTCCTTAATGTAATACTCACATGTTCGAACACACTCCAATTTCTCTCGCATCCGGATGAACTGCAAGTAAGGCTAAGGATCTTGATGGCAAATTGTTGCAATTCAGGAGTTTCACGGCCAAATGACTTCCACCACTCAACTGCACATTGCTAAATAGTTATAGTGTAGCAAAGGATAAAGAATAAATGGGTAGTATTTAAGCACAAGGTGTAAGAAATTGTGATCACCTGGTGATCTTGTAGTTCTTTGCCTAACTGCCATGTCCTTTTTGAAGATTCCCTCCTCCTCCTCGTATAATGCTATCTGATGAAGAATTTCATCTTGAATCCTCTCAGTTGGGACCAACCTTTCAATACAATCCACCAAACCCTTCCATACCTTTTTATCAGCTTTCATCCTTGCACCATCTTTGTAAAAAAATGCAGGGTTCAAATAGTAGTCTGCTGCATGCAAAGGTTGATGCAATTGCACTTCCCATCTCGCATCAATGATTTCAAACACAGTTTTATAATTGTCTTCATCTCCGCCAAACGTGTTTATAATAGCTTCTTTGGCCCTATCCATGGCCTCGTAGATGTATCCCATTGCGGGTTTTTCTTCACCATCAACCAAACGAAGTACTTTAACCAGAGGACATGCAAATCTTAGGGCCAGCAAGACATTGTTCCAAAATGATGGCGACAACATTATCTCTGCTACCTTTTTACCATCCACTTCCTTTGCCCACTTGCTCTTACTCTAAGCCTCTGATGTGAACATCTTTCTTAGGTTATTCTTTTGTTGATGAACCCTTTGTAAAGTCAAACAAGCTGTTGCGAAACGAGTCTTTGCTGGCTTAATCAATTCTTTTCTTTGGGTAAAGTGTCTCATCATGTTCAACAATGTCGGACGGTTATAGATATAACCGTGTACCTTGATCGCCCTTTCCCATGTCCTCTTCAAATTTGGCAACTTGAAAATGTCTTCTAACATTAAATCCAAACAATGGGCAGCACATGAAGTCCAATATAAATGTGGTCTTTTTGCCATTAACAACTTCCCTATCATAAGTTAGAACAAGTACAATAAGATTTTAAAAGTAAGTAATAAAGTAAGAAATAAAACATTTGAGACTTTGAGTAATAACTAGTAACTAACATATGACAATTCATTGTTACCTGTCATCTTATTGTATGCGGCACTATCCGTGACAACTTGGACCACATTAGCTTCTCCGATTCGCTCCACATACTCATCAAGCAACCTATACATGCTGTCCCCGGTTGTGGCACGACTTGATGCATCAACCGATTCAATAAACATGCTACCTTTAGGACAATTAACCAAAAAATTTATCAATGACCTATTCTTTCGATCCGTCCATCCATCACACATAAGAGTGCATCCATTTTCCTCTCTCTCCTTCTTGTGGTCCTCCATTTGTTTGTTCACATTTTCCACCTCTTTTTTAAGAAGAGGGACACGCACTTGATAATAGGTCGGCGGTGTTAAACCGGGGCCATATTGCCCAATAGCCTCAATCATCGGTTCAAAGGACTCCACATTGACAACATTGAGAGGTATTCCAGCATCGTAAATCCACCTCGCAATAGCTTGATGAGCCCGCTCTTTCAATAACTTCTTTTGCGGCGTATTATCGTCAACTTTAAGTTGTTTACCACTTCTCCTATTCTCTACCTCAATCTCTGGGTCGGGGGTGAAGTAAGCATCCATAGGCCCTTTGGTCTTGGGCTTCTTAGGTTGGAACTTGAAGCCAGAGGTAGCAGTGGCAGCAGGCCTCTTAGGAGGGGGCTTTGATTGTACATAAAACTCATCCTCATCCATGTCCTCCTCATTGCCCATTTCATCAAAATCTGGAAGAGGAGTTATGATAGAAGCTGTCTCCTTTTTCTTACAGATAAATGCCCTAATCTCCTCTTTAACTGGTTCTGGGCAATTAGGACATGAAGTCACATCAGAGTATCCTCCAGCAAGATGTAGCTTTACTCGGTAAACGCTCCCAGTAACCACTTTGTTACAAAAATTACATGTGAATTTGAATTTATTATCTTCATGTCTCTTTGAATACTTCCAAGCAGGATCCGTTCTATTCGACATCTACAATATCTATACAAACACAGGAGATAAAACATAATTCACAAATTTTACAAAATGTAGTCCAGTAAACAATATCTAGAATAATAATTAAAAAAAAAACAATATCTAGAAAGAAGGCCAGATGCCGGAGCGTAGCGGAGTGAAACGACTGGAGCGAAGCGCAACGAGTGGAGCGGAGCAGAGCGAGAGAGAGACAGTAGAGACGAGAGAGAGAGAGAGATCAGAAGAGAGAAAGAGCTGCACATGCAGTTCAAGACAGAGAGAAGCAAAGACGAGAGAGAGAAAGAGAGAGAGAGCAGAGACAAGAGAGCAGAGAGATCAAGAGCAGAGAGCAGAGACGAGAGAGAGAGCAAAGACGAGAGAGAGCAGAGAGCAGAGACGAGAGAAAGCAGAGAGCAGAGACGAGAGAGAGAGCAGAGACGAGAGAAAGCAGAGAGCTTACCGAAGGCGGAGTCATCGACGATCGAGAGGTCAGAGGAGAGTCGAGAGAGAGGGCTTCGTGGATCGCAAAGGAGAGAATGAGAGGCGGCTTCGATCTTCAGGTGTGTTTGTGTGTAAGAGTCTTATTTGCCCTTATATTGCCTTTCTAACCTGGACGACGCCTAGGCGCCCTTTCTCCTTCGCCTCACGCCTCGCGCCTAGGCGCCACTTTACTGACTAGGCAGTCGCCTCAGCCATTCTCGCCTCGCCTCGCCTAGGCGATCGCCTAGGCACGATTTTTTAATCACTGACTTGATCTTTGGAGAAGTTGCTCTTGGAATGAAATAGAATGTTGTAGCTTGGATTGATACTCATCAAAGAGTTCTTGAAGCCTTATATAGCCATCCAATCTCCTTCTAGCCGTTTGTAAAGTGATGGAGCCGTTGGAGAATGGAGTGGAGGAACTAACCGTTGGAACTAGCCGTTGGAGGCCATTTTACACTGGCCGGTTGACAGAGTGGTTGTCCGAGTGGTCGACCGGCAGGTCATCCGGTGGTCTCCGGTTGTCACAGCTCTCTGTTTAGACAGCCGGCCTATCAGCCGGTTCATCAACCTGTGACTCAAAATCTTATCTAAATAAATCCGTTAAAACATGTATTGAGCTCATTAAGTCTTTGTAAATATTAATCATTGAAACCAAGAGACTTTATACTATGTTTCAAGGCAAAGAAACAAATCTGTCCGAAAAATGACTTCGCAATAAATAATTTTCTTTTGCCAAATAATAAAAACTTCATTATAATCATCAAAATAACAAATAGTAATGCATATAATTTTCAACAAAATATCATGCATATATTTGTCAACAGTACCGCTGATAAAAAAAACGATCAAGTATAGTATCATTTCTCGGCCTTTTGGCTATTATCAAGAGTAGTATTGCCGATAAAATAAAATAAAAAAAGAACCAAGGATAGTATCGCCATTAAAAAAAAAAAGATCAAGTGCATCATCTATTCTCGACCTTTTGGCTAAAATCAAGTGCAATATCTCCGATAGAAAAAAGTTCAAGTATAGCATATGTTTATGACCTTTTAGCTAAGATCATGTGCAGTATCGCAGTTAAAAATAAAAGATCAAATGTAGAATGTGTTCTCGGCCTTTTGGCTAAAGATCAAATATAGAATCACCGATAAAAAAAGTTCAAGTGTTACATCTATTCTCGGCCTTTTGGCTACAGATCAAGTGTAGTACCGCCAATCAAAAAAAATGTACCATCTGTTCTCGACATTTTGGCTAAGATCAAGTGTAGCATTGCCGATCGAAAAAATGATCAAGTGTACTATCTGCTCTCGGCCTTTTTGCTAAGATCAAGTGTAGTATCACCGATTAAAAAAAGATCAAGTGTAGCATCTATACTCGGCCTTCTGGCTAAAAACAAATACAGTATCAACGACCAAAAAGTGTAGCATCGTCGATTTAAAAAAAAATCAAGTGTAGCATCTGTTCCCGGCCTTTAGGCTGAGATCGAGTGTAGTATTGTCAATCAAAAAAAAAGATCTAGTGTAGCATCAACCATTTGGCTAAGATCAAATTAGTATCGCCAATTAAAAAAAGGGTTATTTCCAAGGACACCTCTTCAACTATCACGTTTTGTCAACGTAACCCCATCATGTTTAAAACTCATCAACCTCACCCCCTCATCAATCAAAACTCATCAACTTCACCCCTTCCCTCATTTCCGTTAAAAACTTGGACGGAAGCACATGAAAAGAATGAGTTACCCTTTTAGAAATGCTACAATGACAACATAATTTTACAAACCAATACAACATGGTCCAAGTCATCAGTGGGCCTTTCCACCTGGCACAAAAAAAAAAAAAAAAAAAAACCAGCAAAACAAAGAAAATCCCCAAATTCAAGACTCCTCCTTCCTTCTTCTAGTTCGATCGATCGATCGATCAAGAGAGAGAGAGAGAGAGAGAGAGAGAGGGGGGAGAGGAGGACAGATCCATTACCACCACACTGCCACCGCAGAGCCCCATCACCACCTCCGGCGACCACCTCCACCAAAGCTTGTGAAAATCAACATTGGGGCAAAAAATTGTAGAAACATAAACCATAAAGAAGCATCCCCTGTTTTCTAACCCTTGCAAAAGTTTAAGCTCTTTTACGATTTGTCCATTGTTCTGATACTTTGTTGGGCCAAAACAAAATTACTTGTTAAGTTTGTCATCATCCAGCATTCTTGCAAGACTCCCATACAGAAAATCAGAAAAAACACATAGACCACAAGACTACACAATCAACTCATCTAGAAACAAAAAATCCACAATTTCGTAGTGGATCACAAACCCTAATTTTTAAGGGGTCCCCAAATTTTGGAACCCTAAGATGGAGAATCGAAGGCTCAGCGATGAGAGAGCGAGAGAGAGAGAGACCTTGGTCCAAGTTCAAGCTCGTCGTTAGTGTCAATGTGGTGGTGGTGGTCGCCAGAGGCCCAGGAATTGTTGCCGGGGTGGGGAAGGAAATGGTGGTGGTCGGCGGTGGTGAGAACGGTGGTTGGGTTGGTTCTCCCCCGTGCTCTCTCTTTGATCTGGAACATATGGATCGAACAAGGGTTTCAAACGTTTTTTATTATTAAATTTCATTTCTTTTTTTCGCTGGGTTAAATGTTTGGGTTTTGATTTTTTTGGGGGAGGGAATTTTGGTTTTTCTGGTGTTGAGGGGGAGGGTTGGGGAGAAGAAGATGAGAGTAGTTGAGTTGAGGGAAGGGCATTTTAGGCTTCAAAATGATAATTCTGTCCAAGTTAATGGTTTTTGCTAACATTTCTTAACAGAATTGGACGGAAGGGGGGAAGATGAGTTTTGATAGATAAGGGGGTGAGGTTGATGAGTTTTAAACACGAGGGAGTCATGTTGATAAAACGTGATAGTTGAAGGGGTTTTCTTGGAAATAACCCTAAAAAAAAAAAAATCAAATGTAACATCTATTCTCAGTATTTTGGCTAAGATCAAGTGTGGTATCACCGATCAAAAAACAAATCAAGTACAGTATCTGTTTTCGACCTTTTGGCTATGATCAAGTGTATTATCGCCGATTAAAAAAAAAGATCACGCATAGTATCCGTTCTTGGCCTTTTGCCTATTATCAAGATCAAATGTAGTATCGCCGATCAAAAAAAAAAGATCAAGTACATCTGTTCTCGGCCTTTAGGCTAAGATCAAGTGCAGTATCTCTGTTAAAAAAAAATGATTAAGTGTAGCATATGTTCTCAACCCTTTGGCAAACAATGATCAAGTGCAGCATTTGTTCTCGACCCTTTGGCTAAGATCAACTGTAGTATCCCCATTCAAAATTAAAGATCAATTGTAGCATTTGTTCTCGGCCTTTTGGCTAAGATCAAGTATAGTATTACCGATCAAAAAAATTAGTACATGTTATCGGCCTTCTGGCTAAGATCAAAGCATAGTATCGCAGACCAAAAAAAAAAGATCTAGTGTAGCATGTGCTCTCTGCCTTTTGGCTAAGATCAAGTGTTGTAGCCCCAATCAAAAAAAACGATCAAGTGTATCATTCATTCTCGGCTTTTTGTATAAGACCAAGAGTAGTATCGCCGATCAAAAAAATATCAAGTGTAGCTTCTGATCTCAGCCTTTTGGCAAAGATCAAGTGTAATTTCGCCGATAAAAAAAGAGATCAAGTGTGGCATATGTTCCCTTTTGGTTGAGATCATGTGTAGCATCACCAAGTTAAAAAAATAGATTAAGTGGAGTATCTTTTCTCAGCCTTTTGGCTAAGATCAAGTGTAATATTGCCGATCCAAAAAAATATCAAGTGTAATATCTATTATCGGTCTTTTGGCTAAGTGTAGTATTGCCGATCAAAAAAAAAGATCAAGTGTTGTATCTGTTCTCGGCCTTTTGGCTAAGAGCAAGTGTAGTATCGGCGATCAAAAAAAACAAGGCATCGAGTTGAATTCCTTGGCTTCATTGTATCCTAGAGGCAATTCGCTCATAACCCGAGGCACAACAATTCATAGAATTTGGCGGGGGCGAATTAGGTCTTAAGGAAAGCAATTGCCCCGTGAATCGTTCTTTTTCCATTATCTTTTTCTTAATGGTTTTAAAACTTTAACACTGTTATGAAGCTATTGGATTGTTTCCATATGCCATGTAGCTTTTGCCACGGAAAACCACAATTAGATTTTGTAAAGTTATTCACTGCATGAAATCGAAGATCAACGTTGATGGTGGTAACACATAAAGGGGAAGTGGGCAAGTGGGAGTAGTGGTTCGGGATCATACGGGGAGTATTCTGGGCATCAAAACCACTCGCTCCAATCTCTTGTAGCTTTTCAACGACAATTGTTGAAGCGGAATGATTCAGGCTAGCGATCTATGATGCACCAACGCACTTAGATGTCGCCATATTGGTGTGTTCGGACAGGGGACACCCCGGAAGACATGACTAGAAACGTGTCCGACACGCCACGTGGCGTGTTCAATAATTTAATTTAATTTTGAAGTGGGACATGACTGGGAACACGGATTGGACACTGATGGGGACACAGCTGTAAAGGATAAGGATAATAATGTTGTTACTTAGGATAATTATCATTCATTCAAGTTGTTAGTTGTAGCTTAGGATAGAATATATTTAGCTTTTGAAGGTTCCAATTGTAATCCTTATCTCATTGTTGTAACTTATTTATACCTATGGACTTGGCTAATAAAGTTAAGTTTTCGAGATACAAGAAATATCAGAGCTCTTTATGGAATCAGAGCAAAAACACTCCAACTAATAAAACAGATCCTTTTTTTTTTTTTTTTTCCTTTTGTCCTTTTTCTATCTCCTTGTTTTTCTCTTCATGGCTGACAAACAAAAACCAACTTCTTCAGGAGAAATCATTGTCAGTTCAACACCTCAATCAGTGGTTTCCAACCAAGTGTTGGTCTCCATAAACGCTGCTGCCCAACTCCCTCTCAAACTCACATCATTGAACTATCTGTCGTGGCGTGCGCAGTTCAATGCCCTTCTCACTGGGTATGACCTCATGGGCTATGTTGATGGCTCTTATCCATGCCTGCCAAAGACAGTAGAAGAAGCTGCAAACCCGGCCTACACTTTGTGGCGGCGACAAGATCAACTCTTGTTGCATGCAATTTTTGCCTCTGTTTCAGAACAAGTGACTCCTTTGCTTGCCTCCGCCACCACCTCGCATGAAACTTGGACGAAGCTCACCAAACTTTATGCCAATCGCTCTCGCTCTCGGGTGATGAGTCTCAAGGACCGTCTAGCAAAACCTCGTGACTCCAAGCCTATGGCTGAGTATTTGCAGACTATCAAAACTACCACCGATGAGCTTGCTCTCATTGATGCACCTGTATGCGAGGATGACCTCCTCCTCTACATTCTCAATGGCGTCGGTAGTGAGTTCAAGGACCTTGCTGGTCCTCTTTGCGTTCGCGAATCTGACATTTCCTTCGAAGAACTTCATGATAAGCTTGTTGATTATGAAGCCTTCCTCCAAAAAGAGACTGCCCAATCCACCCCTCAGGTAATCACCGCCAATTCCACCCATCGCTCCAATAATTTCCAGTCTCCTCGCGGCTTCACAAACAATCGACCGAGTTCCCAAAATCGGTCCCAAAACTTCAAGCCTCACAACAACCAAGGATCTAACCCCAGCCAAAATCGTCGCCATGACCAGCCACCAAGCCAAGGCTACAAAGGTGGTTACAAAGGATTCTGCCCAAAGTTGTCAATACCGTACCGGCCAGCGTACCGTTTTCACTACTGGAATGGTACGTACCGGTACCGGACTGTATTCCGGTACCGTTCCGGATTTACCGCAATTAATATTATATATATATATATATTTAATATATATCTACCATTTTTTAAAATTTTAAGTGTAAACATAAACAAAATGTAAAAAAAAAAAATTGTAATTTTGTACCGAAACGGAACACCGGAAAATGACCGGAACAGACCGGTATTGTCCGATACACCCGGTATTGGCCGGAACAGGCCGGTATTTCAACCGGAACGGAACATCACTTTTTGCGTTCCGTTTAAGGACCGGTACGGTACGTACCGGCCGGTACGGAACGGATTTGACAGCTATGATTCTGCCAACTTTGTGATCAACAGGGTCATACTGCCAAATGGTGTCCACGTGCTCGGCCACTCCAAACCCAAGATCCTATAGCGAACTGCACCGGCTTCCACACCCCACAATTGGCTCATTGACTTTGCCGCCTCCCACCATGTGACCACCGATCTTAGCAATTTATCCATGCATTCCGAATATGACGGCCCTGATAATATTTTCATTGGTGATGGTTCAGGGTTGAGTATTAGTCACATGGGTTCTACTAAGCTTCCTACTCCCTCTCATACTTTTTCGGTATCCAATGTTTTGTGTGTTCCTTCCATGGAAAAAAACTTGATTTCCATTTCTCAATTCTGCAAAACTAATCAAACTTCCATTGAATTTTTTCGATCTCATTTTCGGTGAAGGATTTGCGCACCCAAGAGACTCTCATTCAAGGCCCGAATAAAGATGTGTATGAGTGGCCAAAGTCCGTGCATCTCCCCAAAATAAAGCCGTTAGCTATGGTTGGTGTTAAGGCTGCCCTACATGACTGGCACCAACGTCTCGGTCATCCTTGTGCTTGTACTCTTCACCATCTTATCAAGCATTTTTCCTTGCCGTTGTCATCTAGTTCTAAACCTTTCACCTCATGTAATTCATGTCAATGTAATAAGAGCCACAAGCTCCCTTTTAATTTCTCTTCTCTTAAAAGTCGTGGTCCTCTTGATCTTATTTACACGGATGTTTGGGGTCCGGTTCCTGTTCTGTCTATTGATGGTTATCACTGCTATGTCATTTTTGTTGATCATTTTACAAAGTATATTTGGTTTTATCCCCTTGAGCGTAAATTTGAAGTATTTACCTTATTTCCTGCATTCAAGGTACTAGTGGAAAATTATTTTAAAACATCCATTGTATCCACTTATTCTGATGGTGGGAGAGAGTATCAAAAACTTTGCAAATTTTTTGCCTCCTTTGGCATTTCTCATTTACCCACCCCTCCTTATACTCCACAACATAATGGTTTGGCTGAACGACGTCACTGTCACATTGTTGAAACTGGGTTAACTCTTTTGCATCAAGCATCTCTTCCAATGAATTTTTTGTCTTATGCTTTTCAAACAGCTGTTTATCTCATTAATCGGCTTTCCACACCAATTTTACCAAATACAATTTCACCATTTGCAGCACTTTTTAGTGATTCTCCAAATTACAGCAAATTATGTATTTTTGGTTGCTTGTGCTATCCATGGTTAAGACCTTATACGCACAACAGACTTGAACCTCGGTCTCGCCTATGCATTTTCCTTGGTTACTCTCTCACCCAAAGTGCGTATAAATGTTTTGACCCATCTACTCAGCGCATTTTTATCTCCCGTCATGTCATTTTTGACGAGTCTATTTTCCCTTTTTTGACACTTGACTCCAATCAACCCCAAGTCACCTCCAGCACTATAGAAACATGGTCACCCAGTTCTACTACATCAACTCCATCCACCTTTCATGTGCCCGTCGTGCATGGCTTGTGTACGCACTTGCCTAAGCCCACTGAGAGTGCACCCTCTTTGCCCTCATGCTCACCGTCTGTGCCTTAGAGTCCCCCAACCCATACTATAATTCCTAGCCATACACCAATATTTTCTACACCAAATATTGCACACCATGGCCCACAAACCAATTCTACCCCGCCCCCCCCCCCCCCCCCCAACCCAAAATTCCCATAGCTCCATGTCTCATTTGGATAACATTGTCCAACCGTTATCTTCACCTTCAAATTCCCCAACCAAATCCCCACCAAAACCTCATCCCCACACCTCTACTACAAATTTGAATTTGGTGAAATTACATGAACACCCCCTCATATATTCGGTTTAGACATGGACACCCCCTAACCTTTAAAAACACCCATACACACCCCCTCATCTTCTACCGTTACCCAAGAAGCACCCTTCCGTTTGAGTACCGTTTGTTGCAAGGCACATGTCAATACTTTTGCCAAATTTTAGACAAAAATGCCCTTTAACGGCAACATATACTCAGTTGCCTTTCATACGTCATTCCTCATTCTCACTTTATATCAGAGATTCCCTCTCTTACTCTATATCAGAGATTCCCTCACTCACTCTGTATCAAATCTCTCTCTCTCCTACGGCAGCCATGGAAGGTGGCAAGTGGCAACAATAGCTATAGTAGCCACCATTGCCACACCAACAACAGATCTAACAGCGACAGCTAGAGCTACAACTCCAACCAAACCCAAAACTGGGTTGATTCCTACTGCCGTTGTGGAGAAAAAGCCCCCTTGAGTACTTCACATACAAAATGGATGACAAGCAAATGCAAAATAACAAAAGCCCCAATTGTTAAAGGTTATCGAAGTCACCACTGTACAACACCTTTTAAAAAACCCTACTATTCCCAAACAAATATCCTAATGTATTCATATATCATATAATATGAACATATAAATCTACATTTGTGCCATTTAATAAGAAAATCTAGGATTTTTTTACATATAAAACATACCTTCCAAAGTTGGGTTTGCCACGATCCAGGATTGGCCACGGTCTACAGCTTTTCTACAGTGTACACGATCTGATGTTCTTCAAAACTTAGGAGGTTTTCTTCACGATCTAGGGTTAGCCATGATCTACAATGCAAGTTGAAGAGGGAGAGGAAGAGAGACAAAGGCGCCATGATCGAGTAGGGTGGAGAGAAATTTCTGATCGAGTAAAGTGTGGCATATGCTTGTTGCTCCATTTCATAACAAATGGTATATTTGACATTTCGCTCATTCCGTTAACGGCGTTGAGGTTTTTTTCCCTTTTCAGTAAATGAAGGGGTGTGTATGGGCATTTTTAAAGGCTATGGGGTGTCCGTGTCCAAACCAGATAGATGAGGGGGTGTCCGTGTAATTTCACCAAGAATATACTTGACATTTCGTTCATTCCGTTAACGGCGTTAAGGTTTTTTTTCCTTTTCAGTAGATGAGGGGTGTGTGTGGGTGTTTTAAAAGGTTAGGGGGCGTCCGTGTCCAAACCAGATAGATGAGGGAGTGTCTGTGTCCAAACCAGATAGATGAGGGGGTGCCCGTGTAATTTCACCTTTGAATTATACTACCACAAAGAGTCCCAGTTCATCCAAAACTTCACATGATCTATCCTCCCAACCAAATACCCCATTTGGAATGCATTTCTCCATTCTCCTCCTACCCGGCACCTTCAAAGTCCAGCCAGTAATAAGTCCAAATTACCGCCAACCCAAGGGTTACACTTAATTATGGATTTAAATTCATCTCCTACTCCAAAAAGAAAACCCAACCCGAGCCCATTCCATGACCACCCGATCTCAAAATCACATCTTCAAACCCAAACAAATACATGCCACCACCAAACACACTCTACCCGAACCAGTAGAACCCACGTGTGCCTCTCAAGCTCTTCGTGAACCCCATTGGCATCAAGCCATGTCGGACGAATTTAATGCGCTAATCCGAACTGGCACTTAGGAACTCGTTGCTCCAACGCCATCCCAAAATCTTGTGGGATGCAAATGGGTCTTTCGCATTAAATGCAAACCTGATGGGAGTATTGATCGCTACAAAGCTCGATTGGTAGCGAAGGGGTTTCATTAACGACCTGGTATTGATTACACAGATACTTTTGGTACAGTTGGGAAACCAAAGATAATTCGGGTTGTCCTATGTCTTGCCATTACTCAAGGTTGGCCGCTTCGCCAACTTGACGATAATAATGCTTTCCTCCATGGCTCTCTCTCCGAAGAAGTCTATATGTCTCAACCATCGGGATTTATTGATTCGCATTATCCGTCTCATGTTTGCAAACTCCCCAAGTCTCTCTATGGCCTCAAGCAAGCTCCGTGAGCATGGTATACCAAACTATGTTCTTTTTTGCTATCATATAACTTTATCAATTCCAGGTCGGACACCTCTTTGTTTATATATCAACATGATGGAATTCTAGCCTATTTCCTTGTTTATGTTGATGATCTATTATAACTGGGAGTGATTTGAGTTTTATCTCGCGGTTCATTGCTACCATTTCTCGTCGATTTTCTATTAAGGACTTGGGACTTTCCACTCCTAAGGGGTTGTTTCTATCTCAATATAAATACATTCATGATCTCCTAGCTCGGACACACATGGACAGTGCCAAAGCTGTAAGTACTCCACTGCCGACGAGTGGGTCTCACCCTGCATGACGGCTCCTGGTCAACTAATGCCAATGATTACCGTAGTGTCATTGGGGCTCTCCAATATCTTCCCATTACGCGCCCGGATATTGCTTTTGCGGTCAACAAACTGTCCCAGTTTATGCACAAACCTACTGAAATGCACTGGACAGTGTCGAAGCGATTCCTTCGGTATCTCAAAGGCACCATCTTTCATGGCCTTTTTCTCAAACGTCAAGCTACTCCATTTTTGCATGCATACTCCGATGCCGATTGGGCTGGCAATCATGATGACCGCACCTCTACCATGGTCTACATCATTTATCTTGGTGGTAATGCCATCTCGTGGAGCTCTCGTAAACAACGTTCAGTTTCTCAGTCATCTACTGAGGCTGAATACCGTGCAGTGGCAGCCACAGCTGCTGAGCTATTGTGGCTACAATCCTTACTCAGTGAACTTGGTGTTTCTCTCACAAAAGCCCCTATAATCTACTGCTGTTGGGGCCACCTACGTTTGTGCTAATCCTGTGTTCCACTCTCGCATGAAACACATCGCAATTGGCTTACATTTCGTGCGTGATTTGGTTTCCAAAGGCCTTCTTCAAGTCTCTCACGGGGGTGCATCTATAATTTCTTTTAATTTTTTTTGGGGATAAATATGTTATCTCTTAAAGTATTGGGTTAAAACATATTTAAACCAATACAAATACATACAATGACTGATTAACAATTTAAAACTCTAATCGGCTAACGATTAACAGTAGCTATTTTCTCTCTCACGATCGACAACTCCTCTCTCCTCTCTCTCACGATCGACAACCCTAAACGCAATCCCCATGTCTCTCAATCTCGGTATGTCTCTTTTGCGGTATGTACACCTCTCTTCCACTCGGTCTGTATATATGTGTGTATATTTTGTGTATGTCATCTCACTCTCTTTTTCGGTATATATAAGTTACACTGGTATGCGTATATATGTGTAGTATACTGGAATACTTCGTAAGTATCAATTTAATGGATGTATCGTTTTGTTTGAAATTAGAAAGTGAACTTAAAAGAGATCTAAGAAAGTGAGCTTGAAGTTCATCGGAAGAAAGAAGAAGTCAAAAGACGAAAGAAGTATTGAAGAGGTAGAAGAAATAGCCTCAAGAAGAAAAAATTATTGCAAAGAGGAAGAAAAATAAAAAAATAAGAAGAAATCAAATGAATTTAGAAAAAACGAAAGAAATCAACTTAAGAAGAAAGAAAAGAAAAAAAAATAAGAAAATCAGCTGAGAAAAATTAAAAATAAATGAGCTGAGATGGAGTACAACTACAAATAACTTCAAAGAACAATCGAAGAAAACAACAAATCAAATAAGGAGAAGAACAATCTATAGGACTAAAGAGAAAAAAGGTCATCAACTCAAGAATAATAAGATCAACAAAAGAAATCAACTAATGAAAATGAAATAAAGGGTAAACAACAAATCAAATAAGGAAAAGAAGAACAGCTAAAGAAGCAGAACAAAACCAACAACTGAAGAAAAAGAACATCAACTCAAGAATAATAAGATCAACTAAAGAAACTGACTAATGAAGATGAAGATGATCAACTACAGAAGAACACCAACTGAAGATAAAGTACAACTAAAGAAGAAGAACAAGAACAACTAAAAACTATCAACTAAATAAAACAAAGAATGCCAACTAAAGCTAAATAAGAACAAATCAATTGAAAAGAACTAAGGACAAGAAAATCAAGTGTAAAAAAAAGATCATTTGAAGAAGGAAGAAGAAGAAGAAAACAACTGAATGGGGAGTCAGAAGAACTAAAAAAAGGACAACAAATTAGAATGACAACAAATCAATTAAAAAACAACATGAGAAAATCAACAGAATAACGTCAACCAAAGATCAAAAAGAAAACAAGCTGAAAAAGAAAAAGAAAACCAACTATAGACAGAAGATCAACAGAAGAGGAAAGTTGATTGAAGATAAAGAAGATGATCAACTGGAAGAGGAAGAAGAAATCAACTCAAGAAGAAAAAGACTGTAAAGAAATTTTAAAAAAAAAATCAACTAAAAAGACAAACAAAGAAGAAGATATCAATTGAAAATAAATATAAACAATAAAAAAATAAAAATGAGAAATCAATAGGAGAACAAGTCAGCTGCAATAGAAAAAGAAAACTCAATTGAAAAAGAAGAAGAACCCACCAAATCAAAAACCAAAACAGAAAGATAACATCAAACGAAGAAGAAGAAGAACTGAATTGAAGATAAAGAACATCAGCTAAATATAGTGGAGAATTTTCATCATCGAAAGAAAAAATATGAAGAAATCAACTAAAGAAAACATGAAGAAAACAAATAAAGATAATATGAAGAAATCAATTAAAGAAGAAGAAGAAATTAACTGGAAAAAAAAAAAAAAAGCATCAATAAGAAGGAAAAAAATTCAACTGAAGAAGAAAAGAAGAATTTAACACAAGAAAAAGAAGATAACCTGAAGAAATCACATTAAGATAAAATAAAAAAAAGAAATCAACTGAAGAAGATCAACTAAATAAAACGAAGAATAACAATTGAAGATAAATAAGAACAAATTGATAGAAGAAAAAAGAAGAATAAGAAAATCAACCAATTGAAGAAAATAAAATCAATGAAAGAAGAAGAAGAAATCAAAAGAAGAAATCAAAACAACTCAATAAAAAATCGGTCAAAGAAATCAACTAAAAAAAGGAGAAGAAATCAACCGAAAAACAAGAAGAAAAGGAAAATCGACAGAAGATCAAACGAAAATGAAAAAGAAGAAAAACAACCAAAGAAATAAATAAAACAAGTTGAAGAAGAAGAAAACCAATTGGAGATGAAGAAGAAGTCAACCAAAGAAAAACACAATGTGAATGAGACGAAAAAACTGAGAAGAAATCAACTAAAAAGAAGACAAGGAAGAAGAAACCAACTGAAAATAAATCTAAACAAGAAGAAATGAAAATAAGGAGAAACGATAGAAAAAGAAATCGGCTGAAGTAGAAAAACAAAGAGAAATCAATTGAAAAGGAAGAGGAAATTAATTGAAGAGAAACCGAAATAGGAAGAACTCATAAGAAGAAATACCGAAATAAGAAAATCAACCGAAGAAGAAGAAAAATAACCTAATTGAAGATGAAAGAACAATAGCTGGAGATGGAGAAAAATTTTTATACGAAAAGAAAAAGAAGAAGAAATCAAATAAAGAAAAATATGAAGCAATCAATTTAAGATGAAAAAAGAAAAATAACTTAAATGAAGATGATGAACAAAAGCTAAAGACGGAGAACAATTTTTATCTTTGAAAGAAAAATATTAAGAAGACAAGGAGGAGGAAATTAACTGACCAAAGAAAAAGAAAAAAAGCAACAACTGAAAAAGAGAAGTTCATCAATTCAAGAAGAAAAGAAAAAATCAACAACAAAAAAAAAAAAGGGAAAGAAAAGATAGCTGAAGAAATCACATGAAGATGGAGAAGAAATCGGAACAAAAAGAAATTCAAAGAACAAGAAAACAATTGAAGAAGAAACCATCAAAGATGAAGAAGAAGGAGAAGAAGAAGAAAAAATCGACCAAAGAAAAAGAAATACAAGGATAAAACTTCCCTGCAATGTGGTTAAATCCATTTTCCAGAAATTTGAGGGAAATTGGATCTTATTGAGGTTTTGTCAAATGGGAGGGAATTCTTCTTCATTCAACTCAATGATGAAGAGGCTTCCAGGAAACGTATTGCATGTGGTCGTTGGCAGTTTGGAGTAGATTGATGATTCTTAGGGAGTGGGAGCCTAACATGAGTTAGGAAAAGGAACAACTGACTAAGATTTCAATTTGGGCCCAAATATATAATGTAACTCAGGTGTATTGGAATGAAACTGAGTCCAACTACATTGCGAGTGCTATTAGTAGGGCCCCTATATGCAAATGCTATGACTGAGATATTTAAGAGACAAAGTTTGTCCAAATCCATGTTGAAATTGATGTCGATTCTAGATTGCTTTCCTCAATTGTTTGAATGTGCCAATGGTAATATTATGGATATTGGGGTTCAAGATCCCTTAGAACCAATGAAGCATCGACACTCCAAAAGGTCACCGTATCCACGTGTTGGACACGGAGACACGCCCAACTACATATTGGACACATCAGGTGTCCCTCATTATTTTTATAGTTTTTGATAGGAGACACCCGGGGGACACGGCAGAGGACACGTGGGGTCAATCTGTAATATTTTTAATTTTGGAGGGGTAATATGCTATGACTCAAAATACTTGGGTTATAATGCAATTAAATCTTTATAACCTAAACTGCTACTAGATTGACATCACAGATTAGTCAATTACTGTCGTTCGAAGCCCTGGATTGGTCGACAATATCATCATCTCTCTCTCTCTCTCTCTCTCTCTCTCTCTCTCTCTCTCTCTCTCTCTCTCTCTCTCCTATATGTACTGGAAGACCTAAATTTCTTTCTTTTTAATCCAAACTCACCAACATTCATAAAGACAGCAACAAACATAAAGTCATAAAAAGTGAAACATATTCACTTACAGAACAGTTCGCATATGAATTCTCTGGCTCACTTTGAACAGCAACTGAAAGAGCAAAACATGAAGATATACCTCGCCCTATGAGCATTTAAAAAAATGAGGTTACTTAGGTAATAAAACTTGGTAAGGGTTGCTCGCAGTGGAGATGGTTCCTGTGAGCAAAAAATGGCAGACAATATCTAGCTCATTCAAAATCCATAACCTAGCAATTTGAAACCCTTCGAATCATTCAAAGCAAATATACAGAACCAGGCTAGTAGAACGTGAGCTATATAAGCAAAACCCAAAAGACAAGCAAAACCAGACAAATGGTCTATCTATAATCTATTCATAGACAAATCAAGGGGTTTTCTTCCCATACAAGAAGCGGAGTTGTTTCAGGGCCTATACTTTGGGGTATATGCCGGTGAAACAAGTTACATATGATAAATTAGGGTATAGATGCATATACAAATATGTGCATAAACATACACACAAGATAGGAGGGTTTGAGAACATACCAGGCGGCTGGATACATAGCACGGCGTCGCTGGCGGAGTTTGTTGCTTGCCAATGGAGGAGACCGATATCGGTGGTGCTCGGCTGCTCCTGAGACTGCGCACGACATGGAGAGAGAGAGAGAGAGAGAGAGAGAGAGAGAGAGAGAGAGAGAGAGAGGGTTTGCGGCAGAAATCGAAAGAGACGCGATAGAGCGATGGAGGAAGAAAACGATGAAATAGGCCAGGGATTGATCGAGATTCGAGGGCTTGCGGCAGAAGTCACGAGTGAACCCCTTTTTTATGTTTAATTAGTAATAATAAAATAACTCGTACTTCCGTCACAATTATTAAAAAGGAAAACCCTCGTTATTCTACGTAAAAAGGATAACGGTTTTTAAATCTTATATTTTTATAAATTTTAATCATTGATTTGTTCTATAAATTCTACAGCTTTTCCCCTCTTCAACAATATTAATTGTACAATTGTCATTAATTAAATTTCACGTGACAAATCCTAGTAATATATATTGGAATACCACGGTTTTTATAATCAGTGTGTTTTTCTTTTCTTTTCTTTTTTTCATTAGTTAAACTTAATCTAATTTATAGGGTGCTTACAGGAATCGAACATGCTCATGTCCATGGGAGCATAAGGAAGGTATCAACTGCATTCCACTTCACTTGAATAATCATGTATTTGACCAACTAAAATAAGTACTTATTTTTGAAATAAATATTTATTTTCTGAATTAAATATGTTGTATTGTAAGAAAATGATATATCTCGTAAACGAAAAATAAGTAGTTAAAAATTAAGAACGAGTAACGGTAAATATTGTAATAACTACCACGGCTTTACCATGACAGGTGGAAAATTACTTTACGGTACAAAGGCTTCCCATCGAATTCCTCCTCTATGATGCAAAATAAGGTTACTAAAATTAATTGAGATTAAAAAGTAATCCCCGATTATATTACCAAGGTTTTTTATAAACGGAGATCTTTCTCATTATATTAGCATAATCTTTAGCACTATCTACTGAATCTGTCCAAGTTATAATTTTGGGCGGCCCGTATAGTGCATTGCGTATGGCGGCACATAAACTATTGATCTCGGTAATCAATAGTTGAGATACGCAGTATTTTTTAACTTTGATCGATACTAAATAACTTTGATCAGTAATAACTTATTTTTAATTTGAACTATTAATTGATGAAATCAACGGTTATTTATCGCCCTATACACACTATACAATGGTGCACTACAGCACCCCGAGTTAAACTCTTTAACTCATCATACAAGACAAATTAGACAATGTTGGTCTCCATAGGTTGCAACTTTCAGTCCATCTTAAGCACGACCATCTGGCCCAAACCGGTAGACTTTACTATATTGGACTTCCAATTGAGTTACAACACCTCACATAATTCAAAATATTGTTCTAACTCTAACAAATTTACTAGGTTTTGTTGCTTCAACCTCATCAAGGTAAACATACCCTCTGTCTCAATTTATATTTGTCTACTTTCACTACATTGTACTTCTAAAATACCATTTATGGTATCCAATTTATAATGCTTTTAATTATGCAATATTGATTTTGTTTGTTAAATCTTAAATGTTTCTATTAGACAAAATTTTCAAGTATAAACCTTCACGCTTAAAACAAACTTGTAAAAAAATAAGTCGATCGGACATCAGTAACTCAGTGAATAGATCCCATTTGTCCAAAATCAAATTTTTCATACATTCTATCGACCCAAAAATGTGGTTCGTTCACTGAGCTACCTAAATCTAATCGATTTGATGTTTTACAAGTTTGTGTTCTACGCGCCAAATACTGCATGGTGAATTGTTCGTATCATATTGTTGTGCTCGGGTCAATGCCCGTTCTGTGGGCACAATCACCCTACTCTCCATCATTACAAACCATTGGGAAGGGAAGGGAAGGGATTGCATACCACCCGCATCCAGAAGGCAACTACTCTCTTTATTAAAAACTAGAGGCTGGGGCACACGCGATGCGTGTGCAAGTCGGATTTTTACAATGTTTGTACAAAAATGCTTTTCACTTATTTGATCGAATTTTCACAAACATTGTAAAAATCCGACTTGCACACGCATCGCGTGTTCCCCAACCTCTAGTCGCTTTTATTTTTCAATTCAAAATTTCACCATGTTGCCTGAAATTTTGACCCAACTTCACTAACTCAGTTCCAAACCAAACACACTCTCGAGTTAACTCACTTTCACCTCCCACCGTCGATGCCGCCGACCACCATCACCATTGACTCCCGCGACCACTCTCTGCACTTGTCCAACAAAATTGAAATCACTCCCGGCTACTACTAATATGTCTAAAAACAATTATGTACTTTATAAGTCTACCTCCCAATAAGTCATGACCCTACCAAGCCCATCACCCACGCACACACAGCACCACCACTTCTCACGGCACATGCACACGCCGCACATGCTCACCCTCTCTCTCTCTCTGCACTATCAAACAAAACCCACTGATTCACTTTCTAAAGAAACAAAACCCATATAATAGAAGACTTTTTGCTGAACCATGTCAGTTGCCACATAGCATTTGACTACTGCTTTTGTGTGTGTGTGTGTGAGTGATCGTGTCGTTTCCGTATAAAAAATAATTAATAAAACAGAATAATTACTACTACCTAAAAGATAGCGGTAAGTACTCCGAGTTTTGTCCTCAGGGATTACGAAGGCTAAATTGCAGTTGTTCTAATTAATTTCTAACTTAATTCAGAAAGAGATTTGATTGTTTGATTTCTAAAATATTTAAAGCTGAATAAAAATAAAGCAATTAAGAAATAACTAAAGCTTATGAGAGAAAAGATCTAGGGTTTCAAATCCACTCGACCCGTTGTAACAATTTCTATACGATGATAAAGGTCTATTACTCGAATCAATCCGGATATCATTAGGGTTCGCGAGCCCTCACGGTATCGTCTAAAGATATTTATGAATCACCAAATAGCATGAGGTATCGCCACCTAGCACGAACCGTCTTACTAGTACGATCCGTCTCTATGGCACGGCGCGTCTTATGGTGCATAACCCATCTTACTCAATCATCACAAAACAATTAAGAACCGTTGTATGAACGTGCATGAAAATCTAGAAAATCATACACAAGATTTGATAGAGAAAATTAATACCGCAAATAAATCCTTGTGCCATACAACCACGATTCGAATAATAAAACACTAAATCAAAATATAAATATCATTACTTAGATTTCGGGTTTCATCTACACCCTAGAAGAGAGGATTAGCCGGACATCAGAAAGTTGTCTTTGCAGCCTCTAATGGCCTCCGATTCCGAAACCCCGTTCTCCGCAATAGTCCCTCCCCGCAATACTGACTGCCGAAGTCAGTAGGCAAAATTTGATTAAATAGATAGGGTTTAATGCTTTAATTACATAAAAAGCCCTTTGGACTTTGTTGAATTGTAGACTAGCAATTCAACTTTAGAACATTATGCACTATAACTCCAAGCCTCCTTTAACTGTTGTTTTTATCCCAAATCATGAACAACGAGCTCAAGCAACCTGTAAACAAAATAAAAGTAAAATAAATATCAAGTAACAAATATAAATAACTAACAAGTATAATTTGAAGGGCCAAAATATGAATATTTCGGCACTTATCACACCCCCCAACTTACACTTTGCTAGTCCTCGAGCAAAGAAAACAAATAAGATAAAATCTAACTACGTCACTTTCGTAGGACTCACGATTGCACTTAGCCTGTGCAACAAGCCTTTTAAACCCCTAGGCGATCCCCAAAGGACGAGTGGAGTCTCGTGAGGGTTTTCAGCAGTGAACACCCACAAACACGGGGAACCTTTCAACACAAAAATCACAACCTGTCATGCAACTCACCGACATATCAAGTAGAGGACACGAAGCTACCACAAAGATATAGCAAGGCAAACATAGTTCCAAAAGCTATCACTTCAACAAATAAACTTTGGAACTTAAGCTTAGCGTGTGTGAATACGGGCCTCAATCACATATGAATAATAACCAACCGCTCTCTCCGGACCGAGCCTCGACTTCAATTCTCACCGTGTCATGCACTCACAAATGAAATAACTCAAAACAAGGTGCATTATGAACTCTCCAGTGTGCGGTAAGAAGGTATGTAAATAGAAAGCAAAGTACCTCACACACAAGGCACAAAAAAGAATGCTTTATATATAGGACACACAATCTCATGAACAAAATGCCAAGTATTAGAACTCTCCACCAATCAATCCTCAACCCAACACCCCTAAAGATCAAACAGGACTTTATTCAAGGTCATAGCATTAAGGATGGGATAATGTATCAAGGCTGGGGTAAAAATAGATTTAAGTGTGAGAGAATAGGCGAATATTTAATTCAACTCCACCTTATCTCTCCTTCGAACCCTTCAACATCTTTCAATTACAAAGCAACCATTCCTCCTTTTCCCAACTTATTAGTGCCCCTTGCTTCCTTTGTTTTCTGCCTCTTTTTTTTTGTTGTGTTTCTTTTTTTTTTTTTAAGGGAACCACCAATTCAAGCAAAATACTTCACAGTCCATCCAAAAATTACACCTTTATGTTTTTCGCCTTTCTCCAAACAATATGGAAGGTGGAGCTAATCAAGAAAAGGCTACGCATAAAAGGCTCAAAGTGGCTTGCAAGGGATAAATGTGAAAACAAAGGAACGAACCTGCCCAAACATCAAGAAAATGCCTATAATCCTCTCCCAGGGGTGTAACATCCATATGACAAACCAAAACTAAGAGATACTGTTATGCATTCAAGTCCAACACTTGGCGACCAAAGATAATGAGATTGACAACAAATGTGTTCCTTTCCATGACAAACAAAGAGTTTATTCGACACCACTCCAACCAAAAAGCTTAAGGCACGAAAGCTCACTAGGGCTAAGTCTCCACTAATCATAGCCTTTAAGACCAGTCAAATCACAGCCCACAAGCAATCAAAGCCCGACGTGCAATGTGCAAAAAATGCTAAAACAAAAGCGCCAGCAGTCTAGCAAGTGAAACTACTTTGCCAAAGAGATATCAAAATGGTAGCAACATGCCTATACTCAAGTAACAACAAGCGAGCACAACAAGTGTCAAACTGCATGCAAAAGGGTCCCACTATTTTTAATTTTCCAAATTTTCAATTTTTTTGTATTTTCAAGGAAAAAGAACAAAGTGATCCCTCCCCCAAACTTGAACCATTCAATGTCCACATTGAATGCAAAAGAACAAAAATAAATGACATAAAAGAAAAAAGAAGGGAAAGATATCACCTCGCTGTGGAGAACCACACATGATATAATATGAGAGGAAGAAGACCTCCCGACTTGAATGGAAGCAACCTGCAATGTCAGTCCTCCCAACAAAAAGAAAGAATAATAAAAGCAACTAGCCTAAGAAAGAAATAAGAGAAGGAGAAAGAGAAAAATAAAAATAATGAAAAATAAAAATAAAATTTATACAAAAAGATAATGCCATTCACTCTCGTCTCGGGAAACCCAAACTTCGATGACACTACGGAGAGCAACTAATATGAACGTCTCACCCAACTTCAAGCTCTCTGTTAAAAATTGTACGCGACCATGCCACAAAATTAAATACTTAGAATATCTCAATTGCCTTAGTCGCTTTTGAAGTTGAAATTCCATCAAGTCTGCATTCCAAACCAAATTAACTTTCGAGTTGTTGATGAGTTGCAAAAAAAATGGATGATAAACCACAATAAAATTATCAACACCAAGAAAATCAATTGGATGCTCAAAAGGATTGCTAGTATGATCTAAAACTGAAGGCATTTGATTAGCATGTTCAAGTGGAATTTGGTCAATTTTCAACAATGGCTCCTCAAGAGTTTTCGTATCAAAAGTCATCTCAGGTGAACAAGTAAAATTCACTTGAGGAGAACATTGGACATTAAGCTCATCACTTAATTCAGACTCCGTGATTTTTTCCAATTCCAAATCAACAGCCCCTTCACTATCAACAAGTGGCTCTATTTGCTCTTCTACTTGAGCCTGAGAATTCGCATCTTCATAGTTCATGTTGCAAACCCAAAATTTAGAATTTTTAGCAAATAGATCATAAAAATCCCAACCCTTTTCATCAGTTTTATCCAAAAATTCACCATGGCATATCATGCCTACCAACTGACGCATTTTACCATTTAACCCATCATAAAAGAAATCTATAATGCGCCAAAGTGCAAAACCATGATCTGGAAAAGAGAGTAGCAAATCTTTATACCGTTCCCAACAATGAAAATAAGACTCCTCTTCGATTTGAGCAATGTTTACGATTTCTTGTTTCCGAAGAACAATCTGATATGCGGGGGAAAACTCTTCCAAAAATAAATTTTGCACCTCTTGCCATGTTGAGTAAGAATTTAAGAGGAAAAACCAATTTGTAGCCTTGTACCACAATGATTGCTCAAAATATTGTAGTTTGACTGTTTCACTATGAAGGTTGGATAAAGTAGCACAAATTGAAATTACGCGAAAGCTCAATCCAGTCCTAGAGGGGGGTGAATAGGACTAGGTTAAACAAAATGATTACCCAGTTTAATAAAACTTCTTTTTATTATCTGAAAAAGATTTACGAAGAACTATAAACAAAACAAGTGCATAAAAAATAAACAGAGACAAGACACACGATATACGTGGAAAACCTTAGGGTCCGAATAACCCTAAGACAAAACCACGGCCTAGTCTACTATTTTCTATTAATCAAAAAGAATTACAAGATGCGAAATAGAATAACCCAAAGCTTACCCACAAGTGTTACCTATACTCGCCAGCTTGCGATGCTCCCCGAGCTTCTTTAAGATTCAACAGAAGTCCACGAACCTCAAGTTCGATCTCCGGATTCAACCGGCTCCGAAAAGACTCCTCGTCGATTCGGCCAACAGCAGCAAGGCACCAACAGATCACAAGATGAAATGGTGAATGATTTGTACTGTGATCTAGACAAACCCAAAACGTACGTTGGGAAAAAAATGCAGGAACAAAAACTCTTGGTGGCTGCCCAAAAAATTTGTCTCAATTGCCGTGCATGAATCCCTAGCAACCATGCAACGCTTTTTATATCCCCGAAAAGAAAATCTTTTTCTGATTTCTATATACGAAAGCCAGCCACCAAACTTTCTATATTCAAAATAAATCTTTCAATGATATAGATTTATATATAAGGAAAACGTATCTTTCCTAGCCCCTAATTATAAATTATGAAAAATAAATCTTATATATGTGTAAAAACAAATTGGTAATAAAATTTATTTTCATATGCATGACGTGCCGTGCAATGCACTTACCTGTCACACAAAAAGATCGACTTTCCAGCGTTCAACTTGGCGTAGAAAATGGGAGGAGCATCGAGCGAGCAACTACCCCATAATTAACAGCCTACCCATTGCAATCAACAGAGTCGATACAACAAAAGAAAAACAATGGAGGTTTTGGACAACCCCGGAAAGTGCCAATATATCTAACAATCTCCCCCTTTGGCATTTCCGGGACAAAACCAACCAACCAAAACAGATAAATAGCTTTTACAGATTAAAAAGAGTAGCTAGGATAAACTTAAACTACTAACAAGAGCAACTTGATCAATAGACCACAAAACCTGCATTCAAAATCCATCAACAGAAATATGCCACAATAGATGTATCCATGAGAAATAGCAATATATTCAGGATAAGGTAGTTCTGATAAGATAGACAAAAAATTGTACCTACCACGTCTAATCACGCAAGCCAAGCCAGCTTTATATCCAAAACAAACAATTTTCCACCAAATACCCAAATGAATATAAATCGCGCTCTTTGCACAAAACAACTTCTCCCCCTTTTTGTCACGGAAAATAAAGGGTCGACCTACTGCCCACAAAACCACACCGACAATCAGACAGAGTTGCGATGGAATCCCAATTGATAGATCGGTTGACCGACTTTACTCTTGAAAAAGGGCTATAAAATAGCCTAACCACCTCGACCCAAAAAGCTAAACAGTTAATGACAAAAATGACTAATTTTTTTTTTTTTTTTAAAAAATGGAGTTTGATGTTGCACACAATGAATTCACACGGCAGCAGCGAGAACAAAATCCATACACTCCTTGCGAACAAAAGCAATGTTTGCCATTATCAAACACCTTATAAGCAGAACAAAAGAATTCGCAATGCAATCTTTCAGCAAAGAGATAGTTAGAGAAAGAATGAAGCATAAAACACGGCTGTATGACAAAGTGTGTGTGTGCATCACGTAAATAATGTCAAGCTTAACTCAGTCCAAGAGGAATATTCTCATGTATGCAAGGATTTTCAAGATAACTCCCCCTCAAAAAGTCAAACCAAGCTAGGTCCTCAAAGTGAAACAAAGAGAAACACAAACTCCCTCTCAACAGAACAATCCCCCTTTTTTTTTTTCTTCTTCCCCTTTTTTTTTTTTTTTTTTGTAGGGGATAAAGACATCCACTATTACTCCACTGCTGTTTGACGCGAACACTCACTGCTTACTGAGGCAAGAGGCCCGGTTACTAGGCAAGTGACCCAGGAGTCATACATACCTTCACAAGGTCTATCCACCTTTTGACGCGAACACTCAGAGGGAGAATACCTCACCCCAATTGTCCGGTTACTCAATGAACGCCCGGATAGGTAGAGAATATAAAAGAACCAGATAGATGTTTGCAGGAGATAACAGAACAAGGTAATAAGAATCACTAGGGAATAGTAGCCAAAGGTCAATCTCAAGGGGACATACACATGAATATGTCCCAGTACATGAGAATAACCAAAAGGAGTTGAGGGAGCAATAAATTGCGTACGTGATATAGTGAAAATCATAAAGCCATGAAATATGATACATTCAAAATCTAGAAATTCTCAAGGATGAAAAAAACACATTGGATGCAAATATTCTGACTATAAGGGTCATGAACATGAGAAACAAAGACCACTTGTTCACAAAAATGGAAATAAACATAAAAGAAAAAGTTTTACATGTCTACTCTAGAATGATGGCACACAAAGCACGCAAATGAGAGACATGCAAATTCACTTAATCTAATCCATGGAAACGAGACCAATAGACTTCCTAAGGTACTCAAACCTAAGGGAATCTAACGGTTTTGTAAAAATATCAGCTTTTTGGTCATGAGTGGGTACAAACTCGAGAGTAATGACTCCATCTTCTACAAGTTCACGAATAAAGTGATGACGGATGTCAATATGTTTGGTCCGAGAATGTTGGACAGGATTCTTGGAAATATTGATTGCGCTAGTATTATCACAAAATACCGTCATTTTGCCTTGAGGTAGGCCATAATCTTTCAACATTTGTTTCATCCACATAAGTTGTGTGCAACAACTGCCGGCCGCTATATATTCGGCCTCGGCGGTAGATAGAGAGACACAATTTTGCTTTTTACTATGCCATGCAACAAGACAATTTCCTAGATAAAAACACCCGCCCGAGGTACTCTTTCGATCATCAGCACTTCCGGCCCAATCGGCGTCAGAATACGCAGCTAAATCAATATTAGTACCATACGGGTACCAAAGACCCAGTGAGTTAGTGCCCTTAACATAGCGTATTACCCGCTTGAGAGCGGTTAGGTGAGATTCTTTAGGGTCGGACTGATAACGAGCACAAACACCAACGCTAAAAGAAATATCAGGACGACTAGCGGTGAGATACAAAAGACTACCTATCATGCTACGATAAAGAGTAGGATCAACACTCACGCCATCGACATCTTTACCAATTTTAATACTCGTGCTCATGGGTGTACGTGTGGTTTTAGAATCTGTCATGCCAAATTTTTTGACTATATCTTTAGCATAAGTAGACTGAGACAAAAATATACCATCACCCATTTGACGAATTTGAAACCCAAGAAAATAAGTCAATTCCCCCATGAGACTCATTTGAAATTCGTGGGACATTTGGGCTCCGAATTGTTTGGCATGAAACTCACACGTGGAACCGAAAACTATATCATCAACATAAATTTGAGCAATCAGAAGATCGCTTTCTATTTTACGAATAAACAAGGTTTGGTCAACTCCCCCTCGAACAAAACCGGTATTTAACAAATGATCAGTGAGACGCTCATACCAAGCACGAGGAGCTTGTTTTAAACCATATAAAGCCTTACGAAGGCAGTACACATGATTGGGAAAAGAAGGATCAACAAAACCCTTAGGTTGTTCAACATAAACTTCCTCTTTTAAGTCTCCATTTAAAAAGCACTTTTGACATCCATTTGTGAAAGTTTAAAGTTTAAATGAGATGCAATGCCAAAAAGTAATCTAATTGACTCTAACCTTGCCACCGGAGCAAAGGTTTCTTCAAAGTCGACTCCTTCAATTTGTGTATAGCCCTGAGCGACCAATCTCGCTTTATTTCTAACCACAACACCATCACTGTCCTTTTTATTTTTAAAAATCCATTTGGTGCCAATGACGTTTGTGTGCAAAGGCCTAGGGACCAAATACCAGACATTATTACGAGTGAATTGTTGCAATTCCTCCTGCATGGCCCCTATCCATAACTCATCACTCAAAGCTTCTTCTACCTTTTTGGGTTCTAGAGAGGAGGTGTAACAGACATAGTTGGCAATGTTTGTAGCTTTCCTTCTGGTTAACATACTTTCATCTAGATTTCCTATGACAAGATCTTTAGGGTGATTGAGTTTGACTCGAGCTGATGGTTCTTTAGCATTTGAGGGGATTAGATCATGTTGTCCTAACTCCTCATCATAGGATGACTCGCTAACGGCAGACTCGGTTTCAACATCCTTCTCTTTCTCACTAGGCTCTCCCCTTACATCAAAAGTAGGAATATCTATCGGAGTGCTCACAGTTGGCTCCCCTTCAAAGATTTCCCAACTCCCCTCATCATCATCATCAACCTGGGGGACTGACTCATCAACAGTGTTATCGTCAACTACTACATTGGCTGACTCAACTAGGGTGGAGGTGCGAAGATTATATACTCTAAAAGCTCTACTTGTGTTGGAGTATCCTAGAAAAATACCATCATCACTCCGAGAATCAAATTTACCAAGAGATTCGCTATCTCTCAAGATGTGACATTTACTTCCAAAAACCCGAAAATATTTTACAGAGGGTTTCTTACCATTCCAAATCTCATAAGGAGTACATGTAGTTCCAGGTCTCACATAGACCCGATTTATGGTATAGCAAGCAGTGTTAATGGCCTCGGCCCACAAATTCCTAGGGACACGCTTGGCATGGAGCATGACTCTAGCCATTTCTTGGAGAGTTCTATTTTTCCTCTCAACAACCCCATTTTGTTGAGGTGTGCGAGGAGCTGAGAACTCATGCTTGATGCCTTTATCATCACAGTATTTTTCAATTTCGGAGTTCTCAAATTCTCCACCATGATCACTTCTAACACGTATGATAGGATATCCCTTTTCATTTTGAATACGATGGCAAATTGATTTAAAACAAGCAAAAGCATCGGACTTTTCTCTAAGATAACCGACCCAAGAAAAACGAGAGAAGTCATCTACAATAACTAGAATATATCGTTTACCTCCTAAGCTTTCAGTGCGAGAGGGACCCATAAGGTCCATGTGAAGAAGTTCAAGACATTTAGTGGTAGCAACGATGTTAGTCTTTTTGTGGGAACTTTTGATTTGTTTTCCTTTCATACATCCTCCACAAACTAATCCTTGCCCATTGGCAAGTTTGGGCACACCTCTTATGACTTCGTTTCTATTGATACGATGCAATTCTGAGAAATTAACATGCCCTAACCGTTGGTGCCAAAGTTCAACATCATCAAGCATAATACGATTACACACAATAGGATTATCCATTTGAACACAGTAGCAATTATCAGACGATCTAACTCCTTTAACTACGCAAACACCAGATTCATTAACAATAGAGCAACCATTTTTAGAAAATTGAACTTCATGCATGTTGTCACAAAATTGTCCAATACTTAACAAATTAGCTTCCAATCCCTCAACATATAAGACATTTTCCAAATGTGGAAGACCGTTAGTAGATATGTTACCTTGTCCAACAATCCTCCCTGTATTACCATCACCAAAAGTGACAAAGCCACCATTGTATTTTTCTAATTTACTAAACCAAGACTTATTGCCAGTCATATGCCTAGAGCAACCACTGTCTAAATACCAAGCATGAGAGTAATCTGCTTTGAATGCAGTGTGAGCAACATTACACATTATATCAACTTTCTTCCAAACTTGTTTAGGTTTATTATGCATTTGAAATAGGTGGTTGAAAGAACTCTGGCTCGGTGAGGTATTGCGTTCGTTTATTCCTTTGGCAAAACTAGACAGTTTTTGAATTTCCTCAACAATGTGTGATGTCTGATTGGCCAAATGACTCAATTGTTTTTCAAAATTTTCATTATGTTTTTCAGACTTAGGTTGAGATATCTCACGAGGTTTTCTAAAATTAGGGACATTACGTTTTGGCCCATAATAGACATTAGGAATTTGAAACCTACCATTTCCATTTTTAGTATTGTTAAGAAACTTGTAGCAATAAGGACGAATATGACCTAGAGTACCGCAATGGTGGCAAGTGATAATCCGTTTCTTAGGGATAGGACAATCTAAGGTCTTAGGAACAGTTGAGGAGATGGATTTCACAAATTTGATCTCCTTGTTAGGTTTTTCACTAGTCTTAGGAGCAAGAGATGACGGGTCGATGAAACCAAGGCCGCTTCTATTTCTAAAAGTATGAGTCAATTCGGCTATACGAGACGCGCCACAGTCATTTCTTTTAATAGCCTCACTGGCCTCTTTTAAATCATGTTCCAATACTTTGACTCTCTCTTTAGATATCCCAAGAGCCTTCAAGGCCTCCAAACGTTCTTTTTCAATTTTAGCAAATTTTTCATTGAACTTTGTTTGGTGCGCCTTTAACTCTTCTATTTCTTGAATACTAAAATCAACATCGACACGAAGACCATTTCTCTCAGTTTCAACCTTTTTAATGACAAGAATCAATTCTTTCTTTTTCTTTTTTAGTTTAACGCATTCTTTGAAAAGTTCATTATATGCATCATGAATAGATTCTAAGTCATCCTCATCATCGTTAACATCCTCATCACTAGATTCATAGTTATCCTCAATACTACACATAGGTGTGGACACAAACGGTTTCGGTGATGTAGGAGATGTCACGCTAGCAACAAGGACTGTGTATCTCGAGACTTCATCAATTTTATCATGACTATTTTGAGAATCGCTCTCTTCCTCACTATCATCATCCCAAGTGACTCTGTACCCCCTGTTGGATTTCTTTTTAAGTGTGTTAGCACATTCAGCTTGAACATGACCAAAACCATGACACTCATGACATTGAATGCCTTGGGGTTGCTTAGATTTATCAGTAGAAAACTTCTTATCACCAAAACCAGAGTTGTTCATTTTAGGTCCATCATTAGAAGCTGAAGAGTTTCCTTGCTTATTATATTTTCGAAACTTCACAAATTTTCTGAATTTTTTAGCAAAGAAAGCAAGTTCCTCTTCATCAAGTTGATCATCACTCTCTTGGGAAACACAGAATTTTTCATTGGAAGTTTTAAAAGCAATACTCTTACTAGCCTTAGAGATTGGTTTCTTAGACAGGTGATTTAGTTCAAAAGTTTGGAGTTTTCCAACTAACTCCTCAAAAAGCATACTGTCAACTTCAGGCCTTTCTTCAATGGCCACAACTTTGGTTCTAAATCTTTCAGGAAGAGACCTAAGAACTTTACGGCAAACTTTGAGATTGGAAATGGGTTCACCTAAAGCATGAAAAGAATTAACAATGTCACTCAGTTTGGTGATAAAACTATCAAAATTTTCATCTTCAGACATTCTTAGTTCCTCAAAGCGTGTTGTAAGCATTTGGAGTTTTGAAGTTTTAACTGTCTTAGTACCCTCGTGAGTGACTTGGAGAATATCCCAAGCCTCTTTTGCAGTGGTGCACGCGGAAATACGACTAAATTCAGTTTTACTTAAAGCACCATAAATAGCTCCTAAAGCACGGGAATTTGCCTCAAAAATTTCATTATCAGCAGTGTTCCATTCGGTGTCTTCTTTAAGTCTCATCTGCTTGGTAGTAGTATCCTCTATTTTAGGAGTTTCATACCCGTATCTCACAGACCTCCAAACCTTAATACCTAGGGAACTTAAGTGTGTCGTCATTCGTGCTTTCCAGTAGGGATAATCATTCCCATCAAAGTAGGGTGGCCTCGAGTTGGAGGCTCCCTCACGAGGTGCATTTGTGTCCATGATCACAGGATCAAAACTCTGGTGATAAAGCCAAAAAAAATGAGCAACTAGGCTTTGATACCAATTGAAATTACGCGAAAGCTCAATCCAGTCCTAGAGGGGGGTGAATAGGACTAGGTTAAACAAAATGATTACCCAGTTTAATAAAACTTCTTTTTATTATCTGAAAAAGATTTACGAAGAACTATAAACAAAACAAGTGCATAAAAAATAAACAGAGACAAGACACACGATATACGTGGAAAACCTTAGGGTCCGAATAACCCTAAGACAAAACCACGGCCTAGTCTACTATTTTCTATTAATCAAAAAGAATTACAAGATGCGAAATAGAATAACCCAAAGCTTACCCACAAGTGTTACCTATACTCGCCAGCTTGCGATGCTCCCCGAGCTTCTTTAAGATTCAACAGAAGTCCACGAACCTCAAGTTCGATCTCCGGATTCAACCGGCTCCGAAAAGACTCCTCGTCGATTCGGCCAACAGCAGCAAGGCACCAACAGATCACAAGATGAAATGGTGAATGATTTGTACTGTGATCTAGACAAACCCAAAACGTACGTTGGGAAAAAAATGCAGGAACAAAAACTCTTGGTGGCTGCCCAAAAAATTTGTCTCAATTGCCGTGCATGAATCCCTAGCAACCATGCAACGCTTTTTATATCCCCGAAAAGAAAATCTTTTTCTGATTTCTATATACGAAAGCCAGCCACCAAACTTTCTATATTCAAAATAAATCTTTCAATGATATAGATTTATATATAAGGAAAACGTATCTTTCCTAGCCCCTAATTATAAATTATGAAAAATAAATCTTATATATGTGTAAAAACAAATTGGTAATAAAATTTATTTTCATATGCATGACGTGCCGTGCAATGCACTTACCTGTCACACAAAAAGATCGACTTTCCAGCGTTCAACTTGGCGTAGAAAATGGGAGGAGCATCGAGCGAGCAACTACCCCATAATTAACAGCCTACCCATTGCAATCAACAGAGTCGATACAACAAAAGAAAAACAATGGAGGTTTTGGACAACCCCGGAAAGTGCCAATATATCTAACACAAATCTCCTCAAATTTCTGGATATGTGAGTATGGATTATCAGAGGGATAACCATAAAAATTGGGAAGCAATTTTATTATCTCAGGACTCAACTCAACGTTCCAAGAGCAGTCTCCAAAGTAAGCCATTTTTTTCCAAAATAAAACTTAATTCAAGCTACACTACTTAATTAAGTGAACAAAAATACAAATACAAATACAAATACAAATAAAAACAAGAATAAAATAGAAACTCACTGTCACTGGCATAAATTTAGCTACCACACCGGACTTCCTGTAATGCCAAGCAACTGTTAGCTGCAAATTTATCTCGACTAAAATCAAGAGACCTGCACTACACAAAAAACTAATACAAAAACAAGAGAAATAATGAAAAGAAAAGGGAAAAAAAATCTAAGCTATGAACTAAAATAAAAATTAATCGAAACAATGCAACCGTGCCTGTAATCCCCGGCAACGGCGCCAAAATTTGATTGTGTCGTTTCTGTATCAAAAATAATTAATAAAACAGAATAATTACTACTACCTAAAAGATAGCGGTAAGTACTCCGAGTTTTGTCCTCAGGGATTACGAAGGCTAAATTGCAGTTGTTCTAATTAATTTCTAACTTAATTCAGAAAGAGATTTGATTGTTTGATTTCTAAAATATTTAAAGCTGAATAAAAATAAAGCAATTAAGAAATAACTAAAGCTTATGAGAGAAAAGATCTAGGGTTTCAAATCCACTCGACCCGTTGTAACAATTTCTATACGATGATAAAGGTCTATTACTAGAATCAATCCGGATATCATTAGGGTTCGCAAGCCCTCACGGTATCGTCTAAAGATATTTATGAATCACCAAATAGCATGAGGTATCGCCGCCTAGCACGAATCGTCTTACTAGTACGATCCGTCTCTATGGCACGGATCGTCTAATAGCACGGCGCGTCTTACGGTGCATAACCCATGTTACTCAATCACCACAAAACAATTAAGAACCATTGTATGAACTTGCATGAAAATCTAGAAAATCATACACAAGATTTGATAGAGAAAATTAATACCGCAAATAAATCCTTGTGCCATACAACCACGATTCGAATAATAAAACACTAAATCAAAATATAAATATCATTACTTAGATTTCGGGTTTCATCTACACCCTAGAAGAGAGAATTAGCCGGACATCAGAAAGTTGTCTTTGCAGCCTCTAATGGCCTCCGATTCCGAAACCCCGTTCTCCGCAATAGTCCCTCCCCGCAATACTGACTGCCGAAGTCAGTAGGCAAAATTTGATTAAATAGATAGGGTTTAATGCTTTAATTACATAAAAAGCCCTTTGGACTTTGTTGAATTGTAGACTAGCAATTCAACTTTAGAACATTATGCACTATAACCCCAAGCTTCCTTTAACTCTTGTTTTTATCCCAAATCACGAACAACGAGCTCGAGCAACCTATAAACAAAATAAAAGTAAAATAAATATCAAGTAACAAATATAAATAACTAACAAGTATAATTTGAAGGGCCAAAATATGAATATTTCGGCACTTATCAGAGAGAGAGAGAGAGAGAGAGAGAGGAACGGAGAATACCTGAATTGGAACAGAGCAGATTTTGCATTGGAACAGCCGAGAGAGTGGTGAAATGAATGAGGGAACTGCTGGAGACGGAGCAGTTGAAGGGAAAAAGGATGGTAACTGTTTTTGGTAGTTTTTTGTGTGTGGTAAAATGTCTACTATATCCCCAAAACTAACTATTTTGTTTTGTGTGGTTTTTTCTCTTTAGAGGGTATTTTAGGAAAGGAAAATACATGACGGAGACACCAAAGAGGTGCTCTCCCTTTATATATTAGATAGAATAGATGTAGACTGTAGTGGGCTAAACTATGTGATTCGGACCATCCTTGGTAGGTCAGGCCACTGGCAAAGCCATTTAGGCTCGGCTCGGGGTGTGGCCGAGGATATCTTCTGCCGACAACCAAGTGTCGTCTCTTCCATTCGTGAGAGGACTCGGCAAGTCGTTGAACTTTTAAGTTCTGCCATTACCGAGCCTGGGTCAAAAGATGCCTGTCATCTCATATACCACGAAGATTACACCGTTTGGCCTAAGTCGAGCTCCTAGGCTTGGCCAACCTCCGAGGGCCAACTGTCCTATAGGCAAGTAACTACCCTACCCCAAGATGACGTGCACTACATCACCCAAGACAGTTACGCTGAAGATAATGATAAGGGCATGATGAGGGCACGTGGGGTGCCAACTCATACCCAAAAACAGTTATCAAACCCTATTTGTGATGTCATAGTGACATCAGTCGACGCGTGCGAGGCATGAGTTCGTACTTGGAGGGCAAGCAAGGGTATCTCTATAAATATCCAGTGATAGCAACCTTACAAGGTACACACTCTTTCACATATAAAACCCTAGTGCTTTACCCTTTTTCTGCACTTAAACTTACCCTCTCGCCAGAGGGCTTTACCGGAGCTCCTCCGGTCGGGTCTTTTAGTCTTGTGCTCTCTGTGCAAATTAGGTTGAAATGCTAGGATCCTTCCTCTTTGAACTAAACCATACAAACGGATAAAAAAAAACTAAACTACACCATACGAGAAGAACCCCTACTTGTGATCAGCAGCCCCACATCGACCCCCGGTTTTTGTGAAGCTGTTATATTGGTCATGGTTTCGATAAGATGAAAAATTGTCGGCTTAGTCTGTTACTTTGGTTATAGTTATATACTCCCTCCGTTCTAAAATGAGTGTCCTTTTTGAGACTCCGTGCCATTTTCAAATGCTTATATCTTTTGATTTATGAAGTTTTATGTGATTTTGAAAACTTTGTTTAATAGAACTAATTATAATCTATCAAACAAGATCCATATTGCATATTTTTTGACATTCATATTGAAAAATATAAGCAATTGAAAATGACACGCTTCCCAAAAAAGGACACTCTTTTTGGAACGGAGGGAGTATTTCGATTTTGATTTTGCCAAAACCAAATCGCATTGTTATCATCCAACCCTTTTGCAACCAACGACTAGGGGAATCGATCTCGAACCAACAGCGATGAGAGGCCCACTATGGGTCCTGTACGAAAAATTCAAGCTATTCAATAATTAAAAAAATAAATAAGTATTTTCGCAAAGAATTAGCTCAATCCAATAGTATAAATACTCGATCCAATCTTTTTATTTTTCATTGAAATTTCAGGATAGTTATTTTTTTAAAATTATTAAAAGCTCAGATTTTTCGTGCAAGATCCGTAATCCCACGGTGTTATCGTATCCCTAACAAGCGGAAGAGAACGGATTGCATACCACCAGACGTATTCGGAAGCGCTCTCTCTCTCTCTCTCTCTCTCTGTCCTCTGAAATGCTCTCCTCACTCCACTCCCCTCGCCACCTCCTCCTCCACCACCGTTACCCCACCCTCCCTCTCCCCTCAAAACCCCTCTCCTCCTCCCTCCAATCCCTCCACACCTCCCATTCCCAAACCCTCCCCCTCTCGCCACCTCCCCCTCAATCCCCAACCCCCACTTCCCAAATCCTCACTACCCGCGAATCCCTCCTCGCCCGCCGCACCACCGCCCTCGACCTCGCCGAGACCTTCCTCCACCGCATCCGCCGCACCGAGCCCCACCTCCACAGCTTCCTCCACGTGTCCGACGCCGTGCTCAAGGAGGCCGAGGAGATCGACAGGAAGATTGAGCGGAACGAAGCGTTGGGGCCGCTGGCCGGAATCCTGGTTGCCGTTAAGGATAATATATGTACGGCGGACATGCCGACGACGGCCGGGTCTAGGGTTTTGGAAGGGTACCGGCCGCCGTTCGACGCCACGGCTGTAAGGAAGTTGAGGGAGAGTGGGGCGATTATTGTTGGGAAGACTAATTTGGATGAGTTTGGGATGGGGAGTACTACTGAAGGCTCTGCGTACCAGGTTAGGGTTTTTTTTTTTCTCTTTTCCTTATCTCTGTGTATAGTTTAGTCAAGTATCAATATTGGAAATTTATTAGTTATTCTTTTTGCTTTTTCTAACCCAATTAGCATTGCAAGATCGAAATGTAAACTTAACCAAACCGAGCCAAGCCTTTTGTCTCAATCAATTGGGGTAAGCTACATGAATCCTAATTTCCCATTGAGCTCTGTCGAGGGCTACCTGTTCACTCAATTGAGGAAGGCCAATTTATTCTGTATCAAGGCGTCATAAAATTCTAACGGGGCATTTTCATGTTGGCTGTGGGCTACCTAACATCCAACTCGCCTCCTCAATGTGGGTTTGAGACTGGATATAAAAAGGATAAGAATCTAGGGAAAGGACAGGTGGAGTTGATGTAGCAAATTTTTGAATCGATTTATGCATAGTTGTTAAGGGCGAGAGGCGCAAGGTGAGGCTCACCAAGGCGAAAAAAATAGGAAAATAGACTACACCAATACTGTATAGTCTAATACATAAAAACAACACAAAAAGAATTATTGTTTCTGCAAAACATCAACAACAAAAAAAACTTTTTCTTTTTCATATGCAGTATAAGTTCATGTACACAAAAACAGACACACACACATATTTCTGAAACATATTTAACCAAAAAAAATTTCGTTTTCATATACAGTAGTATAATATTTGTCGACTATATACATGAAGAGAGAACGTGAAGAGAGAAGACATGATCGAGAGACAAGAGATGAGAGGAGAGAGGAGAGGAGAGAAGATCAACTTATGATCAAGATGATACCTAGGCTATTTTCGTTTTTGGTGATCGTGAGAGGAGAGATTTACGATCGATTGAAGTCAAGGCCGAAGGAGTGAAAGTAATACGTTTAACCTAGCTTTGATCCTATGGCTGTGATTAAAATTGAACGAGGCAAGGCACGTCCTTTCTCGCCTAGGCGCTCCTTGGTTGTGCTTCATTGAAGGTGCCTCACTTGGGCTCAGTCAAGGCTCTAACCCTACGCCTTGATGCGCCTCACGCCTAAGCGCGCCTTTGACAAGTATGGATTTATGCTGAATGAACTCAACTCTGCAGGCTGTGTGGTTGCCTTTGTTGAAGTTTTTGAGTGTGGGTACAAACACCTGTTTGTATTATCTAGCATACTTGGATAATCTGTTGTATTTCGGCTCCGTTTGTTTTGATGTAAAATGTTTTACAATGTAAAATATTTTCCATGTAAAATATTTTTTCAGAAAACAAACTTCAAACATTTATTTTCCGGTGTTTGGTTGGCATTTGAAAATATTTTCAAAAATTAACAAAATAGTGTAGAGAGAGAGTGGTGCTTAAACGGTGGAGAGATTTGAGATTATAGGAATTGAACGTGGGTCAGGACTGACGATCGGGGAAATTGAGCAGTGAGAATTGCAGTAGAAGGCAGCAGGTTCATTTCGGAAAATTACTTACGAAAAATTTAAGGGTAAGTCATTTTCATCCAATTGATGAAAATTGTTTTACATGTAAAATATTTTTCTCATTTTTGACACAACCAAATATCGGAAAATAGGTAAAACAATTTACAGGAAAATATTTTACGTCCAAACAAACGGAGCCTTCGTTTTAAATTGCCTTCAATCAAATGGGGTTAAGGATAGATATGAATTTTCTATCTTCTATTCGTTTGGGAAGTTAGAAATGTTTTTGCTTTTAGTTAATGTGAGCTTCTCTTAAAAATTAAGGATCCAAGTTTCTGAACTGGATGCTTTTGTTGCACAAATATTCCCCGCTCTTACCGAAGGGTGTATTGTCACGGCTATGAGCATACATTTAGAGAAGTCTATGTAACATAGCTGAAAAAACAAACATTGATGGAAGCACAAAGGACAAAACATGACATTCTGCCCCAGAACTTTATTCTCATATCAAGACTTGGAGGCTTGGAGCTGCTCCTGTGGAATTTTGCGGAAGTTAGTATGAATGGTTGATGGATAAATTTTTCGAACTAAGTTTTGTGTTATCTTTTCAATTAAATTATGCTCTCTGAGCTTGGTTGAAAAGATTGTGATCTGCTAGTGGATGAATTTTGCACAAATGCTCAAGAATCATGAGGTGTCATGGTACTCGTAGAGCATGATTATAAGGGGTAGCGCCACATACTTTTCTGACATATATACAATAGAGTGTAGCATATTGGCTTGTCCAAAAGTTTGATAATTTGGTCTTAGCCCCTCCTAAATCTATATAAGTGACCATTTTGGAACGAAGTTGTCGCCTATTTCACAAGTGCGTTCCATCGCGTAGTTCGTTGCGGCATTAGAGTTCCATGTTACACAGTTTGTTCCATCACTCATGATAAATAGTCTTAGCCTGTTAAAACCTTTTTTTTTTATCTAGAGAAGCAATTATGTTTGGCATAAATCCTGAATTTGTAATATTTCCCAGCTAAGAGAAGTTGATTATTTTCCCTCATAAATTTCCAGTCCATTCAAGAGTTGGGATATGATGTTTTATTTCCCTTGATGTAAAGTTTTGAGTTCCCAGATATGATGTCTTAGCCTGTTAAAACCATTTTTTTTATTTAACTAGACTAGAGAAGCAATTATGTTTGCATAAATCCTGAATTTGTAATATTTCCCAGCTAAGAGAAGTTGATTATTTTCCCTCGTAAATTTCCAGTCCATTCAAGAGTCCGGATATGATGTTTTATTTCCTTTGATGTGAAGTTTTGAGTTCCCAGATACAAATTAGTAACTGTTCATGGTTTACTCAGGTGCATCTTTATATGATTAGGTGACAGCAAATCCTTGGGATTTGTCAAGGGTGCCAGGAGGATCATCAGGGGGTTCAGCTGCAGCTGTTTCTGCCAGGCAATGTGTAGTATCATTGGGCAGTGATACTGGAGGAAGCGTAAGGCAGCCGGCATCTTTTTGTGGTGTTGTGGGATTGAAGCCAACATACGGGCGTGTGTCGAGATATGGACTCGTGGCTTATGCATCATCCCTGGATGTTATTGGTTGTTTTGGTTCTTCAGTTGCTGATGCAGGAATTCTCCTCCATTCGATATCTGGTCATGATAGATTTGATGCCACTAGTAGTAAGCGAGTAAGTTTTCTCTTTATATAGACAATTTTGGGTGTAAATGTCAACGTGTGGTTCCTTAGCCAAGGTCGGTGATGACTATGTTACAAACTGGAGCTGAACAACAAATAATCTTTCTTGATCGGGGGAACTACTACCAATCTGGTACGCCCTCCATTAGAAACTTTTTCCAACAAATGAAGTTGTCATAATCATTTGAAAGAGAATATAGACTACTTTTTGAGATGGCCGGGATAGTGAAAATGGATGGAAAAAGTAGGAGAAGGGACACTCATATAACATCAAAATGAGTGCCATCATTTCTGGTAGAACTTCATGCTTCTTCCTCCTCCTAAGTCTTCTTGATTTATCATACTGTAGTGCTTTGTGAAAAGTACAAGATAAGAGGATATGGCTTCAAACGAGGGATGAGGAAACTTATACTCATAAATTGCATTGTTAACTATCTATGAAGCATGAGCAATTTAAACCATTCTAACTTTTTAATTATGTATCATTCAATGTATGAGTACTCTGTATCCTCCAAGCTCTCAGAAGTTGAACTTAAGAAAAATACTTTACAGCAAGTCCCCGACTTTGCATCGCATTTCATCTCCAAGGATTTTTTGGAATCTAAACCTTTGAACGGGCTAAGGGTTGGTGTGATTCGTGAAACTCTTGATGATGGTGTTGATCCCGAAGTAATATCATCCATTCGTGGTGCTACTTCTCATTTGGAAGAATTAGGATGCACTGTAACAGAGGTATTTGTTTATGGGTTTTCCTTTCCAATCTTCCTACAAAATGTTTGTTTTCCCTTAAACTTCCTTTTGGTGTCCTACCATTTTTTAAATCTAATTCGCAGGTTTCATTACCCTCTTTCTCTCTTGGGCTACCAGCCTACTATATCCTTGCCTCATCAGAGTCATCTTCAAACTTATCACGTTATGATGGTGTCAGGTGATTTACGGAGTGTCTCCTGTCGTACATGTTTGTGATTTAGATGTTTGTTTCTCTTATTCAACCAGTCGGCATGTTGATGGAAACTTTAAAAAGTTTTAATGGCAAGGAATGTGGAGAGAGAGGAAGAGAAACACCGCCCTGCTGGGTGGGGGATATGGTGTTTTTTGTGTTTGCGAGAGAGAGGGTAGTGTGCATGATGCTTAAACTCAATGCCAGGAGAACGTTGTACAGTTGAATGGTTGAAAATTTGAGACTAAAAACACATTGTGGGAGAAAGCATCATAAACTTGAATAAGTAATATGGTTTCCTTACCTCTATTTTCCTATCTTCCAGGTATGGAAACCAAGTTGCTGCTGATGAGCTAAATTCCCTTTATGAGCATTCCCGTGCCAAAGGATTCGGTTCTGAGGTATGGTTCATCTCAAGTGTCCCTGCAGTAATGGCTTTGTGTTGTGTGGGTTTCATTGGTATGATAGTACGAAATTTAATTTGGATGTCCTCTAGCTTATTCATTTTATTAAATGGAAAGTTGAAAGGAGATTTGTGAGCGTCACTTTGTTATTATTTTACAGGTCAAAATGAGTATTTTAATGGGAACCTATTCCCTTTTGGTTGGTTACAATGATGCCTATTACCTGCGTACTTATTTTACAGGTCAAAATGAGAATTCTAATGGGAACCTATGCCCTTTCGGCTGGATACTATGACGCCTATTACAAGCGTGCTCAGCAGGTACGTCAAGAGCTTCGCTGAATATGGACTAGCTACACCATACCGGTATTTCTCTCGCATGATAATGCTCAGATAAAAAAATTTTTGATCTTGGTCCTTCAACGGTTCAACCAAAGATGGGGCCTATTTCATATTAATCCTTTATAGCTTCATTACAATGATTGATGGGAAAGTGCTGTTTTGTTTCTCCAATACTTTTTAAATCCGCGGCATTGGAACCTGTCAAGGCCATTTAGTTCGAAGATCTTGGTTTTGGTTACAGACATAGCCATTACTCTCTGCAATTCATGTTTGATTGAGAACCTATTTGCAATAGGTGAAGAAGTTTACGATCATAATAGTGTTTTAGGTGAGGACCTTAATTCGACAAAACTTCAAGGACGCATTGGATAAAAATGACATCCTAATTTCTCCAGCAGCTCCTTCTGCTGCATATAAGATTGGTATGGCCCTTAGATCTTCTCATTTCTTTCACTATTACTTTTTTCGTAACCTGTACGGTCTGTGTTTTGATGTTTAGTTACCTGTTTCTGGAGATGGCCATAATAACCTGCTATTTTTTACAGGTGAAAAGAAAAATGATCCATTGGCAATGTATGCTGGAGACATCATGACAGTAAGTTTGTCTATGCTTCATAAATGTTGACATTTTTAAGCTTTCTCTCTATTTTTGTATTTGGGTTTCTGTAGGTGGTTTATCTAGGACTCCATTGTCCTGCCAAGTGCCAAGTGGCAACAACTCGTCTCCAGCCCAAAATTGTTTTCTGTCAAATCCTCAAATAGCACTGTTGGATTCATAAAATGGATTTTGTTTTAAGTTATCTATCAATTGTTTAGTGTTCCCCAGTTCTTAGTTGATATGTCTTAGTAGCCATGTGATAATTTGTCTACTTAATTACAATGTGATTTTAGACAATTTCAAGTGTCCTGTCAAAAGACTCTTCCTGAGGCAAGCCTCATTCGGCTTGGGATTGCAACTTTCCTGATTATTTGGGGTTCGGCCAGTATGCAGCCGATGTAATATGCAGACTCTTTTTCCATTGGATACATAGTGGAAGTTGGTGTGAGCCGTCGACGTACCTACTTACACAATTGGGAAACCACCAAAAAATCTGTGTTTTTTCCGTTTGCATTCTTTTCTGATTGTTCTTTGCACATTGTGTGTTGGTTTGGCCGATTTCCCACCACATTGCACTGCTGTTCTTAGATCAGAAATTGTTCCATAAGCTTGAATTACTAGGAAATGTTCCCAACAATATATATCAAGTAAACTCACTGCCTTGTATGCAAAAATACAAAATACTTACATTATCAAGATGCAGTGAGGCACGTATTCAGGCAGAACAAAGTGACCATGTACACATTGATGAAGATGACAGGGTGGCGAGTTGAATTCGAGGTTTCCTGGAACTAGAGGTCCAACCGTAGATCACTATATGTCCCATGAGAATAAAAGTTGCGGAAATCAGCACTACAATCTATATGAAACTGCAACATTAATGAATCAGGATATGTTCTTCATTGCATTGCATTATACTCCATAATATCCATGGTATTGATCATATCTGCGCCATAATTATGGGATTGGTTATCCAGTTTCAAAATCTATGTTGTTTAACACTTAATATGATATCTTTGATGTGAAGTCTTTGTTTAAATTACATGTGTTTCCATTTTGACATAGTTTTTCTTTTTGCAGGTTAATGTCAACTTGGCCGGTCTGCCTGCGCTGGTTTTGCCATGTGGATTTGTTGAAGGGGGGTCCAACAGTCTTCCTGTCGGTTTTCAATTGATTGGTGCAGCATTTGAGGAGGTATGACCTTTTTTTGTGTGTAAAGATTGTTTGGAACGATTAACTTTTTTTTTTTTCTGACGTTTACACGTTTTTGTTAGGTTAAAACTGGGTGATGTGTTTGACTAGGTAGCAGAAGTGTAGGGTTCTTAGCTCAGCGGACACAAATGGTCTTAATTACCCTGATCTTTGGTTGGAGATCTTAAAACGTACCGCAAAAAGATTATGGATCTGGGTAACTAAAGTCTATTTCTTTGGATGTTCAGGAGCACCAGATATGCTAGTCAAATTGATGAAAAAAGGAGTGCATTAAATGTGTCAAAAGATGGAATGAAGCCATACTTGTAGAGTATGAGCCAATTGGATATCATTTTGCAGTACTTTCAAAACGATCTCTACGACTTGTCTGCACCTCTCCACTCATTTTAGTTTGCTTTCTGTTATTTCTGTTGTTGAGAATATTTGCTACTCCCATTTGATTGCTGTTTATCTTGAACTGTCTGATTGTTGAGAGGATTAAGCTTCAAAGTTCAAACTAGGGGGCTTATGCTCACTTGAGTGTAATTAAGTCGTATAGTTGAGTAGAATTAGCCACCGTTGTGTTTGATTAGATTGGATGATTCTGCGGTTTTATATTTAACTTCTTAAAACCGTAATTGCAGGAAAAATTGCTTAAAGTGGGCCACATCTTTGAGCAAACTCTTCAAGGTTGTAATTTTATTCCTCCATTGGTAGCTGAGGACTTCGCATGCTAGCCCCAGCTGATCTTGTACTCGAGCATTCTGAATTGATTGTAAGGGGCTGTACAATGGTATCCATAGTGATCTCATGCACAATACGAAAATCTTTGGGGAGACGTATCATCAAATGCGCGGCGTAAGGATCAGGTAAGGTGGCTCTTTGCAGCGGCTTTGTGCACTCCTGGAACCTTTGCATCCTTTGTCTGGGTTGCTTACCAATTGATTCACTTTAGGGAGTGTGGTTTCTGATAGCTGTGTTGAGATAAAGTATTCATAGTTCACCTCAAAAGCTCAATTTTTTTTTTAACCTGGAAATTTCATCAAAAGCTCATATTTGAATGGTACTTGTAAATTAGCTCTAGAAGATCGTTGGACGATCTGTCTTGGTTTTGGTTAAATCTTGTATTCATTTATTTTTCCGAAGTTTATTTCTAAACTGTTGATACTTTTGTTTTACATCTCTGACTAGAATAAACATGTGCGACGCCCATAAGAAAGTGATAAATGTGCATTTAACTTGGAATTCGTAATGTTTTTATACTTGTCGAATCTCATGCAAAATCCCACAGTTATGTATGATTTCCTTCCGTTGTATCATCAAAATTTTTTAATTGTCGTGCAAGTACATTTGCATTTTCGAAGAATTCAAAAGAAAACTCTAAACATATAACTCATCAGTTTAGGTGTTTAACGCCTAGGGCAGAGTCTACTAAAGAAAAAAGATACAGTACCCTTTTTCTTTTCTCTCTCTATCTCTCTCTTTTTTTAATTACATTTTTTGGTTTTTTTTTTTTCCTTTACTCAACCTTGATCTTGATCTTGATCTTTTTCAATTCCTACGACCAAGTCAAACCGAAAAAATAAAAGAACGTAATGAAAAACCTTGAAAAATGATTTTGTCACTTCTTCTTTTTTGGTAACGTCGCTCTTCTGCAAGTGTATTTTTGGTGCAAAATCAGTGGCCACTATTTATGACTATATTTAGGGTCACTTAAATATGAGTTCTTCACACGTGGTGGTTATGTTTTCATCCCGGTGGTTTTGTGGGTTATGTTTCTTTCCCGAAATACAAATAATCTCTAAGTACCCTTAGTTATTTTTGAGTTTTGTAATTACAGGGTTGAAATCTTAAAGAGTAAGGTTCTAACCGTTCATAGTATGATTTATTGAATCAAACCCAGAAACCATATTGAATGACCACCAAGGAACACGACAACTAAATCGGTCCTCCGTATTCTCTCTCGCCAATCAGAAAAACATGGACCTTCACGCTAACCATGGTCCTCTCGGCTCTCGCCATCTTCCTATCCAAGGTCCCTAACTTGCCATCTCCATTGATGCCTTGTGAAACTCAAACGACTGGAAACTACTAGATTTAATCATGGCCCGCATCCATAAGTGATCTAACTATGCATAAATCTATTTTGCATTGATTCCTTTTATTTTTCTTACTTGTGTGGACTTTCTCATTCATTGTATGTTCCCGTGTCGTGGTTGATTTTCAAAGATTTCCCTTAAGTGATCTTGTGGTTGGGATTTCTCGATGGTGTGGTAGATATGGTAAACAAAAATTGGTTGGTACGTTTCCCGCATTGGGATTGAGTTTTGCTATCATGGCATATTTTCCACATTTCGTTTTTCTTTGTTGATTATCTTGATTTTGCCAATCTGAGCATGACAAGAGTATAGAAAATACAGAGTGTTGGATCCAAAACAGTGTCATTGTTGTTTGATGGTCCACACCATATTGGTTGTGTACTTGAATAGGGTTGCAAAACTCATCGTGTTTACGTGAACTGATCAGTGCACAAAACATCAAACAATCGACAACTTAATTACAACTCAAACAACTTAAGTGTTCAAAATAACTTTAGTTATAACTCATTTAAAATCAACTTCTGAATTAACTATCGGTAGTGTCGAAGCTGATTTTCAGCTTTTTTGCTGTAAGTAGTATCAGTTTCATTTCAGCTTCATCACAAATTTGCAGCTTTAACAAACATGTTTATCTACTTCTACTCAGAGGCGGCTCCACATTGGAGCTTGGGTATTCAATTCAACACTCTAGAAATTTTCTAGGGTTCATTGAGTAGTATGTATTTTGTTATTTTAACCCTACTTTGAACACCTAACCAAACAAAGTTTGAACACTCATCAACTTGAGAGAGCGACAAATCAACTCAAATTTGAACACTTTCTTCGGCTTTAATTGAGCTCTTTGCAAGTGGACGGTGAAATTGAGCCACATGATTAATCGAGGTGCGCGTAAGTTGCAGACACCTGAGTTATCAAAAAAATTCACATTTGAACACCTAGCAACCCACTATACCCCACAACTATCAATGATAGTGAATAAAAATTATAATTACACTATTTCCTAGGTACTGATTTCAAGTTTTTTTTCTAATTCTTTTCAAGTTGCATTTGTTTTGATGAATGCAAATTCCATCATTTCTTATGTTCAATTAATTAATTTTCTATTTAGTTGAACTACTTTAGTGAAGAGATGGATGAATGATTGCATGGTTATTTGTAATTTAAAAGATGTACCAAATACTTTTGATTATGAAATTATTATGCGACGGTTTCAAAATACACAGAATCATTTGCAAAAATAAATTTATAATACTGTATTATATCTAGTAAAATTTTGTTTATACTAATATTTCAGCCTTGTTGAGCAAAGTTAGCGGGGATTAAGATTTTTTGAACACCCTACCAAATATTTCTGGAGCCGCCACTGCTTCTACTAAAATAAGAAAATTCATAATCTGCATCAAAATTTGAAGCAATATCTAAAATCTGTTTCACAAGTATTGCAAACATGCAAATTACTCTTAAGACCAATATTATTTGTTCAAGTGGACATCGATATCCAGATTCATTTGTTTTAATGAACAATTTTCATATGGGTACAGATACTCACAAATCAATTGACTCGGATCATCAAATGAAATCAAACTGACTCTATAACCATTACATGCATGAAGAATCAAATGAGAAATCGTCATAGTAGAATACCTTAATTCTTAATACGGATGGCAATTACTATCAACTCGTCTCCATTTCCGTTTCCGACCTCCCCACCCCCCTTCGAGCAGTTATTCTCTGCCCCGATAAGCAAACAGAGCGGGGATGGTATGTTGGTATTTGCTTCCCCTGCCATGTTTAAACTTGATCCAACTCTAATTATAGTTATGAATTTTTTTGTGTATACAGATATCTTTATAGATTTCATTATTTTGATATAATAAGAGCAAAATACCCAATAATAAATCACTAGTTTATGTCATTGTTTTCTTTGTTTATGGAGTATTTTTTAACTCTCATCAATCATTAATATTTTGTTTTCTCATCAAAAAACTCTACATATTACTTTGGTGGATGGGGAACCTATTATTCGCCGACCCGGCCAAAAATTATTATTATTATTTTCCCGAAAGCATCTATTGTAAATTGGAGTAAAATTTTAAGAGCAACGCTAAAGACACATTAAAATTTACATCCATATATACATTCCTTCCACAAGTGATGATAGGACTCACACATACAATTTAGAGGTCCCACAATTACTTGCGAGAGAAGATGTACAAATGGATGTGTTACTAGCGGCTCCAGCTACCATGCCCCAAAGTGGTATTGGGGCATCATGCCCCCCTTTTATTTTTGACCCTTGGATCGCATCTTTTAATCACAGCCCTAGAATCCATTACACTCTCTCTCCTACCCACCACCTTCTCTCTCATGTTACCCTACTACCACTAGTTAAAAAAAATTGAACACACCCAAATATTTTGGCGGCTTTGTTCTGTCACGCCACACCTCTCTCATCCTCTCCTCCCCCATAGCAGCTCTTCCACAGCATCTCCTCCACAGAGTGGATTGCCAGAGAAGAACAGGACTGAGGGAGTTGTTGTGTGCAGGGACGGAACCCAAAGAAAAAAAGGCTAGACAGCCTTTGTGCTTTAGTGATCTCAGGAGCGGACAGAGCCAGAGGCCAGTGATCTTGATTTTTTCCATTCAGTCCGGAGCAGATCAGTCTGGAGCCGTGTGAGTCAGTCCATGGCTTTGGCTTTCCGTCCGATTCCGACACTCCAATCTCGACACAGTGCGACGAGTTGATGACCTCAATCGAGGAGAAGCTCGGAGAACTAATGGATTGCAACGGTGGCCTTGATATTGTGGTGGTAGGGGCACACTAATCACACCCAGAGCCATACCATTTTGTGTAAACAAATATGACGGATTTATTAATGTTTTGTAGTGAGGATAAGCTGCATCATGTGATTATTCTTTAGTGAGAAACTTCTTTAAAGTTTTTGGACTGTGTTTAGTGTGCAAATATGTCATAATTTGTAGATACCCATCTGATTATTCATTAGTTTGCGTACGAGAAACATAAATGAATGGATGCAATTTTTAATGCTATTACATCTTGCGGTTACTGGTCCATAAACTTGACTTTGTTCCTAAATTTCGATTTTATTTGTTAAATGTTGCTGAAGTTCAGTTCAGAAGAGGGTAGAATCGGGTTGGTTTTGGACTTGATTGTTTTTTAGAAGAACATGCTTACCATGACAATGAATATACTTACCACAAATAGTGGATGTGTTTACTTAAAATTGAACATACTTATCACATACTTTGAAAATTTTGTTACTTAGTAATTGAAGTCTGGAGGTACTTACCACGAACATTGGAGAAATTATTGCTTATGAAAGACTCGACACAAACCTATTACTTAGCATCCTAAGTAGCAGCGAGGATCAACCTTATACAACAATTTGATTCCACAAAATAGATGTCATGCCCTCGATTTTCAACATAAATAAATATTTCGTTTTAATAAAAGGTCCTCGCATATCGTTAATAACATCCCAAAAGAGTCCCCACCTGTTTAGCTTACAAACATGCCCCCAAATTTTAGAAGAATACAACATTGGCACTCTGGCCCAAATAAGGTTAAAACAAGTACATACTGATCGTTAAGTTACAAACAACTTAGTCAAAAGGAAATTCTTGAATGAATAGTTACAAATCCATTTTTATCAAAAGGAAGTCAATTACAAAGATAATTAAGTAACTCAATACAAATAGCTTCCAAAAAAGTCTTTCACTTCCAAGCATACAATGCATGTGAGCTATTGCCCAACGTTTGAACCTGAAAAGAAAGATTAGGTTGAGCTACACTAACATAGTAGGAAAATCTTTACCAATTCTATGTATAAATATGAAGTTAAGTGCAAAATGGGATGACAAGGACATGTAGTTCAGCCAAGAGATTACAATGAACTCTTAGGTGTATCGACATTCATTACAGTCGTTCAAGGATATGCCATTATCACAAGTAGCCACACCATTCACAAGTCTCATGTACTCTACTATCCCAACACAACTTGTTATCCCAAATTCCAACTATCGGTATTTCCACCCCTTGCGTTACCGTATAACACCACGAGGATTATTGTGTTAAAGGACTTACATTCTGCGTCTTGAGAACCCTGTACGTCTCCCAGAGATCTCCAACATGAATCCAAATAGCTCATTGTTTATTAACTCATCAAATAGTGAACCTAAGGAACTTTTCGGGTGTTAGGGCCCCATATGCCCACAATACGTTCCGGGTACTCGTGACCCCGTACATCCATTACATATTCTGGGTTTTAGGGCCCCATATACCCACAACACATTCCAGGTACTCGTGACCCCGTACATCCATTTCACATTCATCCTACGCATTTCCATGACTCTAAGTTCAAATATAGGAGAGAGACACTGATGTTAGGTAGATTGTCACATACTAACTCGTATTTCTGTTTTGTTCCCAAACTCTTTACTCAACTCACCGTTCGTATAATGTGGCACCAATTATTAAGTTGTCACATCGCACACCAATAAATACCTTAAGATCACATTACCCCCCTGAGTCTATCACAACGTCTTTTGTCACGTACATTATCCACAAATGACTCCATTACACACCATCCCCTAGGTTCTAAACGAGAATCTTACCAAACAAGTGCCAAAGGAACCTAGGAAGATCAACAAGACAAAGCACGATGATATGAGTCATAATCCTATCCATTTGATCACTAGACAAGCTCATGTCTACCCATAATCCTCGCCACATCATCCATTTTAGTCCATGGTACTTATATCCACCATACGATACAATCCCTAACTAATATAGTTAATATTATGCTCAAATAAGTGCCAAGAAACAAGGTCAAATAACGAGTCATTAGAACATAAGCAATCATGCTCAAGAGTGACTTAAACATGTTCAAATTATATAGGGAATCATAATACGGAACTTGAACAACCTTAGGAATAGCCATAGTCATCGGTAGACCGACACACCTCTACTCAAATGGTCATAACTTTCTGTGTACTTTGGTGGCAAATGAAAGCTGACTTCAAAACCATCGATTCGATATAAAATTTGCATGAAACGGACATCGGGCGAAGAAGTTATGGCCGTTTGAGTTGGGCTGAAGCCCAGAAAGCAGGCAGAATTTCCAGAGAGGGGAGGGATCGATCCCTCCTCTCTTGGGGATCAATCCCAAAGGGCAAAATTCCATATTAAGTCCAGATTTGAATGAGGGATCGATCCCTCATGCTTGAGGGATCGATCCCTAGGCGATTTAGGGCGATTTTCTACAGATTTTGACAGCGTTCGAGATGAACGAAGGGAGACAAACCGAGCTCGATTCTCACATCAAATCATCATACAAACACATAAAAAAGGTAAAGAAGTCCCTACCTCGAGATGATAACCAAGATCCAAGCGATTTGGATGAGCCCTAGCCTCCACAAACTTCAAAGTTTCGCTCCAAGCTCAACCCAAGGAATTTCGAACCCAAGAACACAATTGGAAGGCCTGAGAGAGGTTAATCTTTGAGGGTTTTGTGAGATTGAGTGAGGTTTTGAGTGAAGGAGCAAGAGAGAGAGAGAGAGATAGCCGAGAGAGAGAGACGTGAGAAGAGACAGAGATATATTTTGGGGCTTTTAATCCCCTACAAACACACCCCTCTATATATACTCACACACACACCAAATCACATTCACACTCCCTCAAACATCAATCCTATCATTTAAGCCCCAAATCAAATAAACTCACAATTTTTTTTCTATTTATTCGGTATTCTAGTATTTATAAAACCTTTAAACCATTTTTGAAAAATACAAGTCTCTACAATAGATGTCTTTTCCCAATTCACGTACCTTACCTGCGACGAAGGACACAATTACATATGTGCGTCATCATTGCTACGTCCGTGCGTCATCATCTCTAGTGTCATCACTAATGTATATCACTACATTCTTCCCTTTCAAGCTATCATCCTTCTCTCCGAATCTGGTCAAATACGACCATAATCAGTGGTAAGTGTTTTCATATATAGTGGTATAAAACGCAACATTAAGGTCTATGAACTAACATAAAAGTAATCATGGAGATAATTCTAAATCCGGTTAAATACGACCATAGTATGTGGTAAGTATTTTCATATATTCTGAATCTGGTCAAACATTATTGTCAATGTTATCTAAACAAACCAAAAATATAATCATTGATCTTTTGCTCAAACAAACCAAAAACCGTGGTATGTTCACATTAGATAACTCAGTTTTTATTACTCTCCACATGGTCTTATCTCCATCTGTCATTATCAACACTGACACATTAGGTATCTGTCATCTGTTAGAGGCTATTCATAGCTCTGAACCTCAAACTCTATCTCTCGTGGGGCTCAAACACTAGCCTCCATAGAGGGGGACAAAAACCTACCACTAGGGCTAAGTATATAGTCAATAGATCCTTTTAGAGTGGTAAGTAGTAGCAATAATTGTGGTATGATTGTATCAAGAGATAATAGCCGAAATTTTATTTTTTCGAAACAGGAGTTGGAGTTGGAGTTGGAGTTGGAATTGGTTATGGGACGTGAGAACATAACTAATGTTGGCCCTCATTTTCAAGTTTAGTGAACTCGTTTTCCAATTCAAGATGTTGAGTTATCGGACTAATTAGTTTTTTTTTTTTTTGTTGAATTGAACAAACCAATTTTATTAACTATAATGAGTTTATTGGATCTAAGATGTGGTAAAAATGTTGTTTCTTAGAACAAACCGATTATCATCATTTTCATCATAATCACTAGTGTCATCACTAATGTCAATCATTACATTCTTTCCTTTCGAACGAACACTGTCATCCATCTCTTTAAATTTGGTCAACTACGACCACAATCAATGGCAAGTGTTTTCTTATATAATGGTATAAAATGCAATACATTATGGTCAACATGATCTAAACAAACAAAAAAGGTAATCATTGAGATAAATTCAGATTATGGTCAAATACGACCATAGTTTATTTATTCAAACAAAAAACGTAAGCATTGATCTTTTGTGGTAATTGTGTCCTTTTCAAAAGGTAAGTACTACTATAAACCGTGGTATGTACACATGATAAAGTAATAGTTGAGTATTATGGTGGTAACAATGATCAGGTAGTGTGATATGCATAACCTTATTTTGTGATAAGTATGGCAGTAATGACAGGTAGATACACATTTTTCTAATATAACTAATGCACCATAATAAGGGTAGTTAATAAGCTAAACTACCACAAGAAAATTTGATGTCACTTAGTTCTACTTAATTTGTATTACCTTGTAATTAAAGCATCATACCTAAAGATTAATGAAACTAAATAATTTATTGAATGCGGCATTAGGGATCAATAGTTACTGATTACTTTTACATTAGCCAATTGTATCAGTCACTCATTGATCGCAATCAACATTATAGTTCACCACTACATCTACTAATAATTTTGATCACTATCAATCTACATTAACCAATTCATTTTAGCCAATTATTAATGTTCAATCATTACTATAGCATTAGTACAATTGGCCAATGACGTACTCGACTACTATAATCAATCATCACTCATTGAATATGATCAATTAATTAAGCTCTTAGTCAAATGACTATGAATACTATAGCCGATTATAACGATTAATCGTTACCCTACGACTAATTGAATAGTCTAATGTCATATTAAGCTCTTAGTCTAATCGTTATAATATCACGTCAATCAATTACATAAATTATTTAAATGTAATTCGAAGATTATTACAATTATATGGTTTATATTTTTAATTTTTAAAAATTTGTTACAAGAAACATATACACACAAAGTAAAAATTTAATGGAATATATTAACAACATTAATGGTAAGTTATTCAAAACAATAAATGAATAATTATTTGCACAATAATATTTGTTAAATAAATAATTATAAATAATTTAATGAAATATATTGAAAAATGATTATAAAATAAAGGCAATTTTTTGGTTTAAATAATTAGTTTCAAAAAATTGTTACAAAAAGATTGGTTTAAAAATTAAAAATTATTAAATTATATTTATTTTTTCATCAAATATGTGGTAGTATTTACACAAATAATTAGAAAAATGTCAAAAAGTAGAGGAAATAGTACAAAAAGTGGTGTCAATTTATAAATTTTTAATAATTAAAAAAAATTCTGCAAAAAGGTTCATTTTCCCTTCAAAAAAAAATATTTTCCTGCCAAACCACTTACCTAGATAACCGGTTAGAGAGAGAAAGGGCAAAAACGTTGAAGTGTAGTCTTTTGTTGTGGTAAGTATACAATATTTTGTAGTAAGTATCTGCGTAAATTATGGTAAGTAGAGCCAGTATTCATAATAAGTATAATGACATTTTTTCCTGAAAACTAAGGCAAAACCACTATACTTTTGAGGAGTGATTTTGATCTAAAAGCTGAGATTCAACCAAAATCTAATTTAAAGGCTCATATTAAATGGGGGCACTATGCCACAATACCACATTCGGGTATCATAGAAAATTGGTTACTAGCATTTTTGAAATTTTAATCAAGTTTTTATCGTTAAGGGGTACCACAGTGCACGTTAGCGTACGAATGCTTTATTCCTTGTCCGAATATACTCCCTGCATCGAGCAGCCGTATGTAATTCGGCGTACGCTATCGCAGCCCTATGTAAGCAAAAATCAACTTCCCTGCATCGAGCATATCTATCTCTCTATGGTCGTTGGAATCCGTTGACTTTCTTCATCTCCGGCCGGCGACTCCGATTGGTGAGCTTTCGAATCCACCCGCACACATCCGCGTCGATGCATGTTTTTAATCGACCTAATTTTCTCGTAATTTCGTTCATGATCCACGTACATAATCTCATCGATCTCATACGAATTTGTTTCTGGCTGCATCGATCTCATATATGTAACTTTTTTCAAACGGAAGGAACTCTTCTGATTTATATATACCTTGATACGACCAAATTTGTCAATTTATTAGGAAAATATTGGGTTTTGGGGGGGAGGGGGGATAAAGCTGTAATACTTTAATGTTGTAGGGCAAAACAATGAATCTAAAAATCTGTATGCTTGTCAGCCCTGAATTATTATTCCATCATCCCATAGACTTTTCCCCAAATTGAACAACCTCAGCAGCTACGGCAACGATAAGAACAGGTTAGTAGATGTTTGTTGGTTTTGTTTGGCTAATTTAGATTTTTTTTCCTACACCCCTCTTTTTACCACACACACCCCCTTTTTTGTCCTTGTTCATGTGAATTTACCTTTTTACCCTTTCATAAGTTCACCTTTCCACACATTAATGGGCAATAGAATAAATTCACACCAAATAAAAACAAAAAAAGGAGTGTATATAGTAAAAAGGGGAGTGAAGGAGTCAATTGATTGAAAGTTGTATTTTTTTAGTCTATTGATTGAAATTATTGAATATCTACGGTCTGTTTGTTTGGCTGGATATTAGCATCGGATTGAATTGTATACGAAGAAGTGCATATATACGGTATAGAATTTTCCATCCTGATTGAGCATCCGTCTGATTTTATGCAATGTTCTAAAAGTTGCTAGGCAGTAGTCAGGTGGTCGGCCACCTTCGAGCGATTAATCAGTGCATATTAGTTAGTAATTGGTGATTAATTGTTAGTGATTCCTAATCGGATAGGCCCCGCTAACGATTAATCGCCGATTAATTCCTTGTTTTAGAACACTGATTCTATATCCCAGCATGGATGTGCGGTGTTGTTATTTTCTGTAGTAGTTGTCCGATAAGATTACATATCCTTCACATTTGGTGCAGTCAACCAAATGCTTTCTTCTTTTTAAGGACTTTCAGGCGCTTGGAGCGGTGGCTTTCTAGGCTTCTGCCCTGGGCCCTGCGTGGATCAGTTGGAACGGGACTAGAAATTATTTTTTTCAGGAGGCATTGCATATTCCTTTCTTCGGTTTTTGAGACAAGTAAATTAAAAATAAAAGAAAAATAAAACCAAGGAAAGAATGCATGAATCGCATATAAAACTGAGAAATAAACTGAAGGAGGATTGATCAAGAAAAAAACTAGGGATGCTGATTTTTGGAATTGTTAAAAGAGCATAGGTATACATTGGTGTACTATTAATAAATGCAATTTGATGTAATTTATCTAGTTCCTTAACACAGTTGTCAATGTTATTTTTGTTCATTACACTTGTTTTGAAGGATCATATTTGGACAAGATGAGATCAGGACATTCACTTATACATGAAAGATACACGACGTTGGAAAGGAAGGTTCCTTCTTTGGTTGATATGTGTATTCAGCTAGCTATAGATAACATCAGACATCTGGGGGATGTTGGTGGAACAGATCTACATCTTCTTGAACGCATTTTACCTCACTGTAAAGTTGACCAATTGAAGCATATTGAGGATTCCACAGAGGTAAGAGTGCCTATCTTCTATATAAGAATGTTAAATGGCGTATCTTCGTGGAAGTTGACCAACGGACGTTTGATTTACTTACTGATTGGATCTTGCAGAGGGATCTTAGCGCAGTTACTGATAAATTATGGAAGAAGTTTTATGAGAAAGAATTTGGTGCTAATAGCACTAATCTTGTCTGTGAAAGGATGAAAGACAAGAAAGTGTCATTTGAATGGAAATTATTGTATGCGGTAATAATCTATTGTTGCATTTCATCTCTGGCTCTGCTGTCATTAGTCTGAAACTTTGAACCGTTTTTTTTTTTTGTCGTAATGATTAGGTTGAATCTTAAAACTGGATCGACATCCTTGCAGGCAAAGTTGAAGAATTTGGAGGAGGCTCAGCAGAAGTCATTTGATAGGATAAAGGAATTATACAAGAAAGAAGATGCTCGTGAGTTTTTTATTCATTTGACTTGTCATGAGAAAACTTCTGTGCTTCAGTTGCGTGCTTACAATAACTCACTGAGTCACCAGGAATTTCCATTATCAGCTGCATATATTGCGTATGTTTAAGGTTCATTTAAATTGCAAGCAAGCTCATGACAATAAGTTTATTTCTCATTTTTTCCTTCCTTTAAAGAAATACCTGCATGTATTTTTGCTTGAGGATGAAGAAATTTCTCTAATGCAGGACACATTTAAACCTTCAACTAATCTTTTCATTTGGGCTGAGGTCTAGTTATTGCTCATGTTAACTAGGTAAGATTGGTTGAAGGTTTACAAGCTGGTAACACGCTAAACTAGACCAAGTTTTTTAAGTTGCTAGCCTGGAATTTCTGAACTATCATTAGACTGACATGTGGAGTGCGTAGATATGAAGAGGTGTAGGATTATGCAAGAGGGTTTGTTCCACATAAGGAAGAAAATGAAAATTAGTTTGGCATTAGATATAACAGATCGCTTTACAAAGAACAAGAGGGAATATGGAAGGGGAAATTGAAGAAAAAGTGAATTGAATGGAGTCGTAGCTTTTGTGCATATTGAGAGAAATTCAATTTAGATGTATACTTCATATCTACTCTGGGTAGTACTGAAATGGAGATTCGTAGGCTGGTACCGTTGATTTTTTCTCTTTGACTTATCTCTGGCTACATGATGCATTCCTCTGCTTTAGTTATCTTTGCTCTTCACCAGAAGGACCAGAACTAAGAGCAGTCCCACTAAATCTTCTAGTACTGGAGTGAATGGCACCTGCCTGTATGGATTTGGCTAATACTATCATGTTGTATTGGATTCCTGTTCCTGTCATTGAAATTTTTGTAGCGCTACTGTTGTAGGGAAGCAAAGTCGGCAAGTAAGGATAACCACAAAGGTTCCACCTTCAAGCATTAAACGAAGCTTTTATGGAGGTATGATTTCCTGTCCTTTATGTTTATTTGTGAGTTTATCCAGTAATTGGGTTTATTTTGACACAACACTAAGGTGGATGCAATTTGAAGTGATTTTCTGATTGTTTAACATTCAAAATCATTTGTAGGGGGACCTGGTAGCAATATTTCCAACACGAAGAGCAGCATAATGAAGAAGTCAAAATTACAATTTCTTAACAGGTAAACTTGTCTATGAAATGATACAGACACTAGATTCTGCAATTCCACTTGTTTCTTTACACGTAGGTATTTTTCTTTAAAAAATTAGTCTTAGGTCTATTATGTAAACTTCTTAAGCCCACAAGTCCACCTATTAATTTTGTAAGGTCTCAAGTCCATTTTAGGGTACCCTAGGATTTAGGCACTTTCATAAGATTTTAGGGTGCACTTCCCTAGTATAAGGTAGGGTAGATTACCCTAGCGTAGGGTACCTTAGGGTTTAGGCACTTTCATAGGGTTTTAGGGTGCACTTTCCTATTATAGAGTTTTAGTGGTTTTTGCATTTTCATAGGGTTTAGGGTTTTAGGCACTTTCATAGGGTACCCAGGTTTAGGTCGTGTGAAGTTGTGGCTTTATGAAACTATTAGGTGGAAGAGTGGGCTTATGAAATGTCTATAGTGGATTTATCTCAAAATCTCCCAATTCATCTGTGGTAACAAAATATCCTTGCTTTGTGATTTAAAGACCGTTATCCTCCTACCAGTAAGACCTTTGGTCTAACTAAAAATTTGCTCCACACTGCAATGTATTAAGTATTTTTGGCATCCTAATATTTTACTTGAAAGCTACATTACCTAGGAAGATATACTTCCACTAGCGTAAAGTTCTTTGAATTAGTTTCTTTTTTGAGAAGGGTTTCCAAGGTATTGAACTGTCTCATCCTGCTTTTCTCTATTGTTGACAGTCACGAGGTGACAAATTTAGCGGCAATCAAGAAAAATGGCTTCCAAAAGCGTAACGGGTAAAACTTTTCTTTTACATATATGGGTTTTTCATGACTTCCAAAAGAGTTGTGGGTAAAACCCTTGCTTTTTCATGTATGGGTCTATGAAACCATCTATAGATACACGTAACAAACTCTAATAGTTGCTTCTCGACAGCATCTCTTCCATGAGGAAACAAGGTGTCTTCTCTGGAAAGAATTCTGCTTCAACTTCCAAGCCAATAGGGAGGAGATTTTAAAGGACTTGCGAGTTGGGGTAATACCTGTTAGAGCAAGCAATATGGGATGGTAATGGACCAATGGTACGTCTGTTTGTGCCACAATTCAATCGGAACACAGAGTTCCATAATGTCCATGTGCATTCTGTATTCTTGCTTTTTAGCCAAGGAAAAATGATAAAGATCGGATGTTGATGTTATCAGGAACAGATCACAATGTATGATGGAAATGGTGGTTGTCATTTAATAGTCCAATTTTTAGATTCAACTGGTGTGCAACTACACTTCCATGATTCCTCCCCGTTTGAGATTGAAGCTGACATGCGCCTTTTGCTACGCACAAGAATGATACTGCATTTCTAGGGAAAATACTGTCCAGTTTTTCCAACTTCTATTTTTGGTGAGCCTTTTCTTGCTACCAGAGAGCAGTGGCGGCTCTAGAAACTCTAACTTGGGTATTCGTTATGAAACTTAGACCTTTTTTTTTTTTTTCCAGCTCATTTTACTTACCTTCTTCTTATCTATTTTTAAGTTCATTGATAAAACAATTTACTTTTACAGTTCATCGACGCTATAGAAATCTAAAAAGTGAAGATACAGAATATTTAAAATGATTTAACAAAAACATGAATAATCTTTTGCCTTATTTATGTCTTAGTGAGTATTTCTTTCAAAGAAAAATAGAAATAGGTTAAACAATTAGAAAACACACAAAAGCTTAAAGGATTGGAACAAGCACATTCGGAGAGGTGCAATGCAACAGAGAGTTGTATGGTGCGTTCGGGATGATGAATCGCTCCCCAAAAAGGAATCTATTGATTCTCTGCCAATTGGTTGGACCGTAAGTTACTTCACAAGGTCTCTAGTTCAAGTCGAGGATTTATTAGCGGTGAGAGGCAAAGTGGCTTTGTTATGTGTTCCATTAGGAATTGCAGATTGTTTTGGTCTGTCACATTCATGCATTTATGAAATTATGAAATTATGATCAAATTGTGGATTAATTGACTACTTAATACAATACTTAATTCCATTATAGATCCGAACTTAGAACCTATCAATCAGATAGATGAATCTCTGGTTATTGTTTTGGGAGTTGCTACTCAAGAATCGCCTGTATAGTGATAGTTGCAGCTCGGAACAGCAAAGCGAAACTCCAATCACCGAGTTATATAGATCAATGTTCCAGGCTGGTTAACCAACTCCTTATTAATCTCAATTCATGTCAATATGAACAACAATGCAACTAGTTGGGATCCCAATGAATGATCCCTTTGCCACTGGTGGGAATTCTAACAAAAATTCTAAGTGCAGGGACAATCCGCAGGGACAATCCGCAGGGACAACGTGTTTGGCCCCATTTTGGATCCCGAAAAAATCTAGAAAAATATCCATAAATTTTTGAATATTAATTTATGGGGCCCTGTGAAAAATCAGCTCCAGCGGATATCGGTAAGTATTACTTTTGGATAAGTAGGGGCGAAACTGTCAATTCGTCCCTACTTATCCAAAAGTAATACTTACCGATATCCGCTAGAGCTGATTTTTCACAAGGCCCCATAAAATAATATTCAAAAATTTATGGATATTTTTCTAGATTTTTTCGGGATCCAAAATGGGGCCAAACGCGTTGTCCCTGCGGAGTGTCCCTGCGGAGTGTCCCTGCTCATAGCAGGACTGGAATTCTAAGTCACATTATTTATCTACACGTGCTCTTGGAGCTTAGCGGTGCTCAAAGGAATTCTAGGAGCACACGTTTATATGGGACCTACAATTAAGTGTATGAACCTTACGTGAACGTTTGGAGGTAGAGGCCCGTGGAGCTGTTTGGGCTGAATTAGCTCAATCAAATGGCAATGATTGTGTGCGGGCGTGCCAGAAAAGAATTAACTTCTAAAAAGAAATTACTCTTTCCAAATGATTTGAAACAACTAATTCGAATCAGGCAACTGTGTTATCCGTTCGAATACCTCAATTAAGAGGATTTTTCCTTAAGGTATCAACTAAATAAGAGATTGACGCGCTTCGAATCAGAAAAAATGATCGAACACAAACAAACCTGAATTTAATCAAAGGTAAGCTTATATGCAAACACTCTTAAGATTCTATCAAGAATAATGCGGAAATATAAGCACACTGAATTCAATCAAAAGTGGGCCTACAAACGACTATTCTTTGGTAAGAAAAATGCTTAAAAGAAAATAAGAGAACTTGAATTTAATCGAAAGTAATCTTACATGCAAATAAGCCTTCAACTTACAAAAAGATCCTATTCTAAGCTAATCTAAGTACTAATCTATGATAGATCTCTGAGCAATCATTTTGTATGAGTTGTCAGATGATATGAATTTTTGTCGGGGGTTCTCTCTTCAGTTGCTTCTTCTATTTATAGATGATGAGCATGCCTTCGATCTCCACTTCCCACGTTTATCTCCATGTTTGCCACATAAATCGGCTGAGAGGGGCCTTCGAACGGTTACTCTAATATTTCCAGAACTCTTCTCTCTCACCACGCTTCGATAATGGCCATTTCCTGGATCGTGGTATCCCTGCTTTCATGCAACGTGGGCTAGTGTTACATGATTGGCTCAAATGATTCCCTGCAAACACATCTAACTCCATTATAAGTTAAAGTAATAGTGACAACGTTTGATGGTCTTTAAAGATTAATCAACGATTAAACTTAATCGTCTTTAAAACCACCGTTAATTACTATCCAAACGTCGTCGGTTCCAATTAAAACGATACCGTCTAACATTAAAATGACACCATCATTAGACCCCGTAATCCCCTACATCTCGGGCCTAACTGGAACACATTTTAATTAGTTAGCACACTATTCGGCGCCACGTGTAACTTTCTCATTGGGTGGCATATTTTAGGATGTAAACACACCCCCCGCATTAACATCTTATTTAAGATAAATAAGTGTTAATGGCACACGTTCTCTGCCCACGTCCCTTCAAATTCGGATGCATGGGGACATAACCGAGACCTTATTTCATGCACGACTACTAAGCTTCCCAAAGTTGGCTGCAATTACTCCTTATAAATAGCAATTAATACTAGGGTTTAACGAATCACATCACTTCCCAAAACCCCTTCGAATTTAAGCCTTCTCTACTTTTATGGATTCCCTCCCAGAAATCAATCTTGTCCTAGAGAATCTTGATCATCAATCTCACTCTCCTCAAATGTCTCCCCCAAATTCTCCTCGAATGTTGGCAGGAAAAATTCTCTCGGATCGAACATTCCACATTCCTGATCTGGCTCCCACAGGTTGGGACTCCTCTCTGACCCGTTCGAATTCACTCAATGGGTTCAACTGGGACACATGGGAGGAAAAACCTGCTAATACCAACATTGACACCATCCTGGTTAGGTTTGATCAGCCCGACCCAACTCCCAATAAATTCCATCACTTTCGAACCCTGTTTGCGAGCCAATTCCTGCCCATGACCAGTAATGACACCGTTCACATGGGCATGCTAGAATCAATCTACTCCTCCCTCAAATTTGCTCCCTTCCTGAAACAAGAAGAAAACTACCTTGGGCCCGCCCCGTATTGCGACTTCAAACGCCTGGCTCAATCCCAAAGGTCCCTCTGGCTTGCAGAGGTGCGAACCCTTCACTACCCAGCTGACTTCGAAGAGACTAACAAGCTGGCTCCCCTTCCTGAAGAGCCTGATTGGTTTGACGAGGTGAACAACCTCGTCATCAACACTCCTCACTTCCAATGGCATTACGGCTACTCCATCTACCCTTCTGACAAGAGCAAAGCTTTACAGCTTCTTGCAGCTTTCTCCTTCCTTGACATCTGTATCTTGGAAGAACAAGTCCCATTAACCAACTTTAAATGGGCTTGCGAGACTCTCGTGCTGTGCACTATTCCTTCCACGGTCTCCTACCAAATTCACTACTTTCTGGATTTCTTGCCAGTGATTAGGTCATGGCTCGAAGCCAATACTGCAGCATACTGCTTCGACCAAAACCTTCAAGATTATGCTCTTGCTAAGGAAAGGATCGAGAAACTCAATGGTCAAATCTAAACCCTCAAAGCAGAGTCCTTCGAAGTGGTGCCTGGCTATGCTGACAAGAAGCTTCGAAGGTGCTTTAAAAGAAAACAAATAAAGCGCCCAACTAAAGAAGCTCGCCTCCAGAGGAAAGCCAAAGCTTTGGTGCTTCGCTTCAGGCCTCTTTTGGAGAAAAAGCTGGAGTTAGATGCCAAAGAAGACATGAGGAAAATGGAGTTGAAATTCCTCCAATTCGCCTGGAACAAGTTTCACAGCCTGGTTACTTGGTCCTTTCCTCACTACTTTGAAAACAAGAGGGCCACCTCTCAACCTTCAGGCCCTTCGAAGGCCTAATATGCCCCTATTTTCTCTTTAGAGTAGAAATCAGCACTTCCTTTTTGTTTTCCCCTTTTTTGTACATACGCAAATTTCCATTCATGTAACCTAGTAGTTTTTTTAATGGAATTTATTTTTGCGACAACGTACATTTGTGTTGGGGTTACTTTTAACTTGTGTGCTAAGAGCAATTCGCAACCTTTAATAATATAACCGTATCTAGTGGGCCCGTAACTGTGGTCTCCCTAAAGGCCTGGCCCACTCACGGAGGTATAAAAACAGAAATGGTTCAAAATTACCCCATACGCTCTGCGCCTTCAAATCTTCTCAAGCACTGAACTTCCTTTCCTCTCCCTCTGAAACCATCGAACTTGACTCCAACATCAATGCCTTCTTCCAGCCAACAATAAATTGTGGAGCACCCCACTCCCTCTCTGGCATTGAGGCGGTTCGTGTCGGGAAAAAGCCAGGGATCGAGTAAAGATTCCTGCTTCGATACCAGGGTATTCATTCCAAACCCTAAGGAACAAGGTACTTTCATCTTGGGCCCCCAGCTGGTAGGAGAAATTCCTACTTCCCTTTCTCTTTACTACCCTCGACTGGGAGATGCCGAAATTCGAGCCTGTTCAGGCCTCGATTGGCAAAATTTCCCGAGGAAATCCTTCCCCTGCTGGCCTACCCTAGATAAGGATTGAAAAATCTGGACAACCCATATGTTGGCCGAGAAATCGGATGATCTTGAAAAGGTGGGGTTGAAGAACGTTATTACCCTCCTTCGAAGGGGAATTCCCCAAAATCCACCCCTAATACAGGCCGCTCTAGCTTTTCAGGACCCGTCCTTTAATTTCTTCAGGTTTAACTATGGCATGATGGCTCCCACAGTTCTAGATGTCACCCAGATGCTGGGTCTCATCCCGTATGGCCCTCAGTTTGATCCTACTAAAGAATACACTCCTCCTGAGGGTTTCACTCGTTTGAACGCAACAAATGGAGCTTTCTCCCAATTTTATGCTAGGGAAAGGAAGCTAACGGGAGAAGTATCTGAGACCGAGTTCTTTGCTTATATTCTTTACACTCTCTGCAAGCATATCCTCTGTCATTCTGGGAAAAGGGTGATGAATGAGTTTATACCGTTGGCGCTAGCACTCTCTCGAGGTGAAGAGTTCGACTTTGCATCCTACTTTCTGGGACATGTATACAAAACCGGCTCTGACTTCCATCATAAGAGTTCGACTTTGCATCCTACTTGCATCCCGTATGGCCTTAGCCTTGTTCTTATCAACTTGTATTCCTTTGCTGTGGACTAAATATCCCATAAACTTTCTAACTGATACTCCGAAAGCACACTTTTCTGGATTTAGCTTCAACTGATAGTGCTTCATTTGTCGAAATGCTCTCTCTAAGTGTTGTAAATGATCTTCATCAGAATTTGACTTCACAATAATATCATCTATGTAACACTCTAGAAAGCTTCCCACTATGTTATGAAAAATGGTATTCATAGCCCTCTGATACGTGGCTCCAGCATTTTTCAATCCGAATGGCATCTTGACCCATTCAAAGATGCCAATGTTTCCAGGGCAGGCAAATGCCGTTTTATGCACATCCTCTTCTGCTATACAAATTTGATTGTACCCTGAATGCCCATCCAAAATAGACAATATCTTGTTTCTAGTTGAACTGTCCACAAGTGTGTCCACATTGGGCATTGGATATTCATCCTTAGGGGTTGCAGTATTCAGGTTCCGAAAGTCAACACAGATCCTGATACTCCCATTCTTTTTGGGGACTGGGACTACATTAGATAGCCATTCGACATACCTGGCTGTTCTAATAAAACCTGCATCTAGAAGCCTCTGCATCTCTTTTTTGACCCCTGCAATGGTTTCCGGATTCATCTTCCTGGTTGGTTGCTTCACGGGTTTAAACTGTGGCTTGATAGGTAACCTATGCTCCACCAATTCCCTATCTAATCCAGGTAATTCTTTATAGCTCCATGCAAAACACTCCTTGTTTGCTTTCAACAGTGCTATTAATCCGGCTTTCATATCTGGCTCAAGCTGTTTATTAATAAACACTAGATTGGGGTTCGAGTCATCTCCCAAACTTACTTCCTCCAATAAGTCTTGAGCTTCATTTGGTTCGTGAGAAGTTAACTGAGTTTCCTCCTCACGAGGCTTGTTATCCTGCATAACATCTTCCCATATGTTGTCCTCTTGAATCTTCTGTTCGATCCCCAAAGCAACATATCTCACTAAAGCCAATGAGCTGGCCTCTTCTTCTGTCTCTTCTTTGGATTTACATCCAAGCAGCATCATCTTTTGGGGTGTCTGATTCATAATCAACAACTTGTTTTAGCTTCGATTTCAGCTCTGCCAATTCTCCCATTTCCAGCTCGTTGGTTGGGTAAGTGGCGGCCTGGAGTAGTTCACTCAAGGGAACTACATCTGATTTGTACATTTCTGCCTCAGCGAAATTCGCAGTGGCACTAAATGGATGAGGATCAGCTTTGACTCCTTCAACACCCATTTCTTTGCCCTTATCATACTTAACAATCATTAATTCCTGATGCATAGAGGAAGGAATACATCCATTAACATGAATCCAATCTCTTCCTAATAAAGCATTATATTTAGCATATGTGTCAACTACAAAGAAAGCAATGTCAGTTTCTATCCCACCCACTGCCAATCTAATGGAGATTATTCCCCTGGCATGGTGGCTTTCTCCAGTAAACCCTGCAATGGATGTGCTGGTTGGAATCAATTTTGCTTTTCCTTTTCCTAATTTTTTCAAGGTTCGGAAAGGCAAAATGTTCACTGCAGCCCCATTATCCACCAGGATTCTGTTAAGTGGGATTCCATCAAAATAAGCGGTAATATATAATGGACGCAAATGTTGTCTCATAGTAGGCAGCTTAAATGGATATGAAATTTCCACATAGTTTAAATCTATTACCAAAGGGTACTCGACGTCTGACATGGAATCTGGTATAAAGCAAGCACTTTCTTTGGAGCTTACCTCCAAACTCTCTTGATTATGCTCTATTTCACATACCAGGTTTTTTTCCATTCCTACTTGAGCCACTTCTTCCAAGTCACAATCGGTACATATGATATTTAACTCCTCTTCACTATGTACTTCTTCTGAATTGTCTGACTTGCCCAAATTTCCCCAAGCATTATCTTGGTCTTTGAATATTTGGCCATGTTTGAAGAAATCCATAGAACATGGGTAAACCATATTAACCTGTACTTCTGGTTGGCCTCCAAATTGGATTGTGGCCACTTCCTTTACTGGTTTGACTGCTTCGATTTCCTTAGCACCCTCCCTTTCAACTCCTTGTGCTGATACCTCCATAGGGGAAGAGCTTCCTTCTACCCCTTCTTGCTCTACCAACATGGCTTCTAGCAATCCAGATTGATAACTAGCCAATGAATTGGGAGAAGGTGGGTCAAGGTCTTCTTCGAGCATGGCTGAAGCTACTTTCTTCAAAGCTTCCCTCTCGTGATATTGGATTCGAAATTCTTCTGGGTCCCTCTTAGCCCTATCAAACCTCGGATTAGGCCTTACTCCTCTTCCTGATTCTTCCCCAGTTGAAGACTCTCCTGACTGGAAAAGTGTATATTTTCTCTGGAGCTTTCTTTTCTGCGTTCTTGAGAGCAATTGGACCATCTAAGGTATTTGGGACTTGGGATCCCTGATCAATACCCAGTTTCCTGAATTCGAACTTGGCGGCTTGAAGGTTTTATTCTCACTTCTGTTCGAATTTTTGTACCCTTGAAACAGATCAGGCTTGACTTGCTTCAGAAACCAATCAGGAACCCCCTTTACCAAAGTGAATTCCTCTTGTTTGGCTTCCACTTGTGCTTCTGATGCCTGGCCAATGTTGGCCTTCTTCGAAGGTGGCAGCTCCCTTCTGTGAATGGGTGGGACAGGGCTGGTAGGCACGTCCCTCTTCGAAGCTGACCAAAGCTTGTTGTCATTAGGCCTTGTTTGTGTTGGAGCCATCCTCTTCATTCCCATTTCCTTAGGGAAGAAACTCACACCTTTTCTATCCAAGTCTTTAAACACCAGATAGTTGGCTCTGCATCCCACACATAGACATTCCAAAAATGAGGCTTCTAACATAGGTAAATGATTATTACCTGAAAATCTCTGTAAAGGCAGACCAACATTGGTTTGCCTATAGTGATTCTGCCTCATTCCCATGCCTCGAGGGTGGCCAGCGTATGGCTTGCCTCTTCCATATTGAATAGTATTCATATTCACTGGGGCCTCCTTGTCTTGCCAATATTTCTTGACAGTTCGAACCAGTGAAGTAGGTACGTTGGTATTGACTTCTTCCACCTTTGGAAAAGGCATTGCATCCATCCCCATAGTCTTTTCAGGGAACTTGATTCTTCCTTTCTTGATTTGCTCCTAAATCCTGTCACGAAACACATTACAAGACTTAGTTGAGTGAGACCAAGAGTCATGCCATTTACAGTAGGTCTTCCCATTCTTCTCTTCTACTGTTGGCAATTTCACATTCGAAGGTAGCTTAATGATTTTCTTCCTTAACAAAAAGTCAAAGATCTCATCTGCTTTAGCTATATTGAAGGAATATACTTTAGTGATTTCTTTCTGCTTGAATTTCTGCCCTAGAGAAACATTCTTCTGAACTAGGGGCTCACAAATGCAAGGATCGTGTTCTACAATTTCTGTTGCATCTATCTCATAATTAGGGTCTCTATAATATGTTGGGTAAGAGGAATTATGTCTGTCCATATCCTCCTCTAGTAGTGACTCATATCTAGTAACCTTATAAGTTAGGTCTGCAAAATCTCTAAATTCTGTAGAATCAAACCTCTTTCGAAGTTCTCTTTCTAAACCATCTTGTGCTAATCTCACAAATTCTGCCTCTGGCAGAGGGAGTTTGCACTTGGTTTTCGCCCTTTGAATCTAGATATAAAGTCTGCTACCTTTTCATCTGGTTTCTGCCTTAGCCTAGCTAAGTCTGCCATGGAGACTTCAGGCTCAGCATTAAAGAACTGTGCATGGAACACTTCTTCCATTTGAAACCAATCTGTTATTGATCCTGGTGGTAAATTGGTGTACCATGCAAAAGCTGGCCCTGACAAGGAATTTGAAAATAGTTTCAACTTCATGAAACCATTTTGAGCCAAATTCTTGCATTGGGCAGAAAACCTAGCAATATGTTCTATTGACGATTGTCTCCCATCCCCATAGAACAAAGTAAAATCTGGGATTTTAAATTCTCTGGGGATCTGAAACGTTGTGTCTACCCATTCTGGGTATGGCTTCCTATAGATCTGAGGTTGTACCCCCCGAGTCCGAGGTCCACAAACTTCTTGTATGAGACCCATAACTTGGTCTCTTAGTATTGGGTTGTCTATGAGGAAATTTTGTCCCTGATTTTCCATGGGTGGCTCTGGTTCTACAAAATCATCTCTATAAGCCTCCCTTACAGTGTTAAAATCCCCTTGGTTTTCTCTGGGAACTTTCCCATACCAGGGTTGCTGCATTTGGTCTATTGCAACTGTGCCTCGAGCAGGCCTGTGGCTCCCATAGGCTACTGTAACATGATTTTTGGAAGTTGAACTATTTTTCCGAGAGGGTTGTGAGTTATCATCCTTCCTTTCGGGTCTATACCCGCGTTCTAGTTCTATGTCATCCTCCCATCCCCCAAGAGTGGGTTCGAAGAGGGGATTGACACTCTGCCTATACCTAGCATTTCTTGGAACCCCCATCGTAATACCATGAGATGGCTTCAGGATGTCCATAACTGGCTTTGTAGGCTTTACTGGCTCATACCAAGATTGTGGTATTTCCTCTGGGTACATCTTCTCTTTACCTGTCCCAGACCTCAACTTTTTCCTACCAACTTCCTCTCCAAGCCTTCCTTCGAAGGGACTTTGGTGAGTGCTTGATTTAGCAAGATTATCTAGCCCATCATTCCCTGGGCTACTCCTTGCTGGTTCTGGATTAGGCAACCTATTTTTATGCTTTTGATCATGGCTCTTTGAGTTTAAGCCATTTCTCTAAAAGCTATCATCATTTCTCTAAACATTTCCTCCTTATCGTGGTCTTTACCACTGGCTTGTCCCTCTTGGAAATTTGGGGGCATTTCATAAGGAGATATTTCGTAAGGAGGCTTCTCATAGGGAAGCTCTTCCACTTCCATAGCCAATTGAGGAAACTCAGGGTCGCTAGACGTTCCTGTTTCTATGGCTTGTTCAGGCACAGCCTGTTCTTCTGGTACTAGACTACCAATGTGTGTCCCTATTTGTTTTCGAAGCCTTGGCATTTTGACACCTTCGGGTCCCATCGGGCGTGCCAAAAATTGTTTGGGCTGAATTAGCTCAATCAAATGGCAAATGATTGTGTGCGGGCGTGCCAGAAAAGAATTAACTTCTAAAAAGAAATTACTCTTTCCAAATGATTTGAAACAACTAATTCAAATCAGGCAACTGTGTTATCCGTTCGAATACCTCAATTAAGAGGATTTTTCCTTAAGGTATCAACCAAATAAGAGATTGACGCGTTTCGAATCAGAAAAGATGATCGAACACAAACAAACCTGAATTTAATCAATGGTAAGTTTGTATGCAAACACTCTTAAGATTCTATCAAGAATAATGCGGAAATATAAGCACACTGAATTCAATCAAAAGTGGGCCTACAAACGACTATTCTTTGGTAAGAAAAATGCTTAAAAGAAAATAAGAGAACTTGAATTTAATCGAAAGTAATCTTACATGCAAATAAGCCTTCAACTTACAAAAAGATCCTATTCTAAGCTAATCTAAGTACTAATCTATGATAGATCTCTGAGCAATCATTTTGTATGAGTTGTCAGATGATATGAATTTTTGTCGGGGGTTCTCTCTTCAGTTGCTTCTTCTATTTATAGATGATGAGCATGCCTTCGATCTCCACTTCCCACGTTTATCTCCATGTTTGCCACATAAATCGGCTGAGAGGGGCCTTCGAACGGTTACTCTGATATTTCCAGAACTCTTCTCTCTCCCCACGCTTCGATAATGGCCATTTCCTGGATCGTGGTATCCCTGCTTTCATGCAACGTGGGCTAGTGTTACATGATTGGCTCAAATGATTCCCTGCAAACACATCTAACTCCATTATAAGTTAAAGTAATAGTGACAACGTTTGATGGTCTTTAAAGATTAATCAACGATTAAACTTAATCGTCTTTAAAACCACCGTTAATTACTATCCAAACGTCGTCGGTTCCAATTAAAACGGTACCGTCTAACATTAAAATGACACCATCATTAGACTCCGTAATCCCCTACATCTCGAGCCTAACTGGAACACATTTTAATTAGTTAGCACACTATTCGGCGCCACGTGTAACTTTCTCATTGGGTGGCATATTTTAGGATATAAACAGGAGCACCACGTCACAGTGACCTAGTAGCACTTAGTAATTACTCCACATACTAACAGGCCCACACATATTGAGCCTATTCGCAATTTCTGTATGTGTGCTAGTGTATTTATGTAGGTTGGGGTAGCAAACTCGTATTGGTAGAATGCTCAGGCAAATGACTTTCGACTTTTGACTTTTTGCTTGCAATTCTTCGGCCGCCTTCAAGTCTTTCAACGGGAATATGTTAAGCCCAAGTCAAGTAGACTTGTCGTTTCTTCAAGTTTTTTAAAGTATGATTAAAACGGAAACTCCAAGGAAGTTGTACTTCGATTTTTAACAATTTGGAATATCGAAAAGTTAAAAAAAAACAAATATAATGGGACGAGTGAAATATGACTAGATGACTTTCAACAGTTTGGCCCACGTCTTTTATTTCTCGACCAGAAAAATCTAGTACCTGTACCTTCCAACCACCAAATGGCTCTGGCAATGTCATCATGGCGATTGGTTTCTTTTTTCATGCACGTAGCTCTTCTTTTTTTCTCGGGTCCTGGCTTTCCTCATGTAGCCAGGAGCTCTCCACCAGCCGGGAACCAGACCGACCGTCTAGCCTTGCTCGAATTCAAGGCTGCGATAACCAGTACCAGTCCCTTTGGAAATCTCAACTCATGGAACGAATCCGTCCACTTTTGTCTATGGGTTGGTGTAACATGTGGCCGGCGACACCAGAGGGTCACTATCTTAGACCTTGATCATCAGAATCTAACCGGGCATATTCCGCCTCACATAGGAAATTTGAGCTTTCTCAGGGAACTATGGTTGCGTAACAACAGCTTGAGTCAGAATATTCCTTCGGAACTCAGTCGCTTGCAAAGGCTGCAAATCCTGTCGCTTCGAAATAATTCACTTACCGGTGAAATTCCCGCCAATATATCTCGGTGCTCTAACCTTGCCGCCCTTGAACTTTCTGGCAATATGTTGACAGGGGGAATTCCCACGGAGCTCGGTTCCTTGACTAAGCTCGAGATACTGTACCTTGGAAGAAACAATCTAACAGGAGTTCTTCCTCCTACTCTCGGAAATATATCATCTCTTGCAGTTCTTTATGCTAATTATAATAGTATTAGCGGCAAAATACCAGATGCTCTTGGTCGTTTGAGTAGATTAGATAGTTTTGCGTTGGGGGGAAACAAGTTGTTTGGTACCGTTCCTTCTTCAATCTTTAATCTATCTTCTATCACCATGTTCATAGTGACACTTAATCGGATTCATGGGAGCCTTCCTTCAAACCTCGGAGATAGTCTTCCTAATCTTCAGTTCCTTGACATTGGTGGGAATATGTTTACTGGATCCATTCCTATTTCAATATCTAATGCCACGAATCTGTTTCATATTGGTTTAGCAGTCAATAATTTTACTGGAAAAGTGCCTCCTTTGTCAAAGCTGAATAATCTTATTCGGTTAGTATTAGCATACAATCATCTCGGAGCTGGGGAAGCCAGCGACTTGACTTTTATCAAGTCCTTAACAAATGCCACCAATCTGAACTACCTAACCGTAGGCAGAAACAATTTTGGAGGCTTGTTGCCTGGTGAAATCAGCAATTTCTCCACTGAGATTGGCGTTTTAGACATGGCGAGAAATAGAATAGTCGGTGGCATCCCAGTTGGAATAGAGAGTCTGGTAAACTTGCAGATTCTTGATTTTTCAACCAACCATTTGACAGGTGAAATTCCTGTTGGCGTTGGAAAGCTTCAAAAGTTGCGGACTTTCGGTCTCTCTAACAACAAGTTCCAAGGGGTCATCCCGTCTACTTTAGGAAACTTAACTCGGCTAGCAATTCTTCGGTTGTCTGGAAACAATCTCCATGGAAGCATCCCCTTGAGTCTGCGTAGTTGCCAAATGCTCGTGGAACTAAGACTCGATCGAAACAATCTAACCGGTACCGTAGCTAGAGAACTTCTGAGCCTCTCATCCTTTTTGTACATCGATATTTCTCAGAACAATTTGACTGGTTCCCTACCAGTGGAAATCGGAAACTTAAGAAATCTAGAGGAACTAGATGTTTCTGACAACATGTTATCTGGTAAGTTTCCAAGCAGTCTTGGTAGTTGCGTAAAACTGAGGTTGCTAATGATGAAGGGGAACAAATTTTGGGGGATTCTTCCTTCATCTTTGAGTAATTTGAAAGGAATAGAGGAATTAGATCTTTCTCATAACAATTTCTCAGGGAAAATCCCAGACTATTTAGAGGGCTTCATCTTCTTGCGTACTTTGAATCTTTCCTTCAATCATTTTGAGGGTGTGGTTCCTGAAGGAGGCATATTTAGCAATGCAACAGCAGTTTCCGTTAAGGGGAACAAGCAGCTCTGTGGGGGAAAACCTGAGTTAAAGTTGCAAAGCTGCATTTCCAAAGAGTTGAGAAAGAAAGGATTTACTCAAACCATGAAAATTATATTTTCCATATGTTTTGGGAGTCTAGGACTGCTTCTGTTGTTGTGTTTCCTATATCTACACTGCATTAGAAAGACAACAAAAGTACCATCGTTCGAACATTTACGGAACCCCTTTGTGCAATTGTCCTATCAAAGTCTACTCAAGGCCACAAATGGGTTCTCTCCAGCTAATTTGATTGGTGAGGGTAGCTTTGGTTCAGTGTATAAAGGAACTCTCGATCGAGGTGGAAAATTTATTGCAGTGAAGGTACTAAACCTTCAATTTCATGGAGCTTCCAAGAGTTTTATAGCTGAATGTAAGGCTTTGAAGAATATCAAACATAGAAATCTGTTAAAGGTACTCACTGCATGTTCAAGTGTTGATTACAATGGCAACGTTTTTAAAGCTCTGGTTTATGAGTTCATGGCCAATGGGAGCCTAGAAGAGTGGTTGCACCCGAATGAGGACAGCCAAAAGGAGCATGAGATGTCTAAGTGTTTAAACATTCTGCAGAGATTGAATATATCAATTGATGTAGCGTCTGCACTTGATTATCTTCACCATCACTGTGAAACTCCAATAGTTCACTGTGACCTGAAACCGAGCAACATTCTTCTCGACAGTGAAATGATCGGACATGTGGGGGACTTTGGGCTAGCGAAATTTGTTTCAGAAGATTCCTATGACTCTTCAGCAAACCAATCTAGTGCTATGGGCATAAGAGGATCAGTTGGTTATGCTGCACCAGGTAAATAAACCACATAGGTTCTTCTGTATTTCTCGTCTCTTTCATATTTTTCTTTTCTAAAGAACATATATAGTTAATATTTGAGATGTCCTTTGAGTCTGCTCCTTGAATCATTGCAATAGAGAAAAGAGTTCTTCTGTTTTATTCAACAGAAAGGTATTTTGTTTCTTGAATTTGCACAAGGCTCAAATAATTTTATTGAATTTGGATATAATCCGAACATCAACAAATTAAGACATGTACCTATCTGCTGAGATGCGATTATTTGAAATCATCATACTCTAAGTAATGTACTGTTTGTCTCCTTGAAACTTGTTATCTACAAACTGTAGCCAATAGGCACTTTAGTATGCGATAGAATGGGGATTGCAGTTCAAACTTGTTTCCCACATTGCGATTCCTTACTATGATGTCTTTAATGCAGAGTATGGCATGGGGAATGAGGCATCAACCCTGGGTGATATGTACAGCTATGGCATTCTCCTATTGGAGATGTTCACAGGCAAGAAACCAACTGATAACATGTTTGATGATAATCTGAGTCTCCGCAACTATGCTAAGATGGCTTTGCCTGAACAAGTAGCGAGCGTTGTTGATCCAACTTTGTTTCATGAAAGGGAAAAGGGGGAGGCTGCCTCAAGCGTCGAGAATGCACAGATCCAAAGCTTTGCTGGTAGTCACCAAATTAACGAGTGCTTGATTTCAATTCTCAAAGTTGGAATTGCCTGTTCAGAGGAAGTTCCAAGAGATCGAATGTCCATTAATGATGTTATTACTCAGTTTCGTCAGATCAGGAACACTCTTCTTGAATTACAGGTGGACCCTGTGGAGATGTCATCATCAGTAGGTATGTCCCTGTCGTCTTCTTTGTAACTAGAAAAAGAAACTGCATTTGCCATTTGCAGAACCACCATAAATTCTGAGTTTAGCGTGCCTGGTGGCTATTGAGTCGCAACGGTTCAACAAAACATTAAGGAGGTGGCCCAAAATAGGAACTGTGGTTCCCGTCAAACTAGGTAGTTTTGTAACTAGATGATATTTCCTTTCCTTTTCTTTTTTCGTACTTTTATCATCACAATTGGTACATCTTTGAGAAAAGGAACTTGCCTACGTTAAGGATAGGAGCGAGTAGAATTGTTCAAATACTTTTCAGCTTGGTATGCAGCTGTTGGTAATGCCTCGGACAATTAAGATGATTTCATGTTTCGTTGCATACTAGGAACATGTAACTAGCTAATTCTGCTAAAGGAACTTGCATACTAGGAACACATAACTAGCTAATTCTGCTACAGTTATGTCAAGGACTCAAGAATAATATCAAGAAGGATGCTGATTTTGGTGCTCCACTTTTGTATGCAGACGCTCCACTTTTAACATGAAGTTACTAGTAACTTCATGTACAAAGTACTGGAGCACATGCGTACAAAAATGGAATGCAAAAATCAATTTTCTATCAAGAAATGATCAATAAAAGTTTATATTCAACCACCAGTTAATGCCTCATCTTATTCTATACACAATCATTTCCTCTCATACCTAGATTGAAAACCTTTTCTGTTAGTGAAGCCATAACTCAAAGGCACACACTACGCGTTTCATCATTTCTATGAACTCAGGGTTTGCAATTTTGTTGAAATTTGACATGCAGGATATAGATATACGTTATTTTCCTTCTTTCTTTCTTTTTTTATGTATAAATGTGAATGTATTTATTCAGTAATGAGCCAAGATTTTGATAATCGTTTTTACTGCTGCTTTCTACTTGTGTCTTGGTTTTCTTGTTATTATATCTCACCCAACAGTTCTATTCTGTTTTTCTATCTTTTTCCAGGTGCTTGAGGTCCGATCAATCTTGAAGAAGTTGGTAGACTCAAAAAAAATCTATGCATGTCCTGCGTTGCATTTTCAAAAATATTATCCCTACGTTTTCGCATATTCCTTTTGTTTTTCCTTTTTTGCATTTGGCTTGGTATGGTCATTTCCTTCTTTCATGTGATATCTCTAGTCTCTACTTTGCAATTTTTCTGGTTCAAGTGTACTTTAAGAATGCTATGGCTTGCAATGGATATTATTTCTTAAAAAAGATTCCATATATACTGTGGGGTGATGTTCTAGTTGAATCTCCTATCGACTTGTGCCCGTTCAATACACAAGGCTGGACAAAATACCAACATAATTTTTTTTTCCCGTGCATCAAATGTTAAACAAATGTATCAGATTGGATATGGAATCTATGAATATTAGCTAACTAGGTTATAAATAGATCAGTGATTTGTCCAGAAACCAACTCAACCCACCCAAACTCATGCAACTGAATGATCCGCCCTAGTTAAAAACAAGCCTCATAGCAAGGTGATTAGCAACATAAGAAGAAAGAAAATAACCAAAAAAAAAGGCAACTAACTGCGATTCTGAAATTTAGCGGAGTTGACAAAAACACACCGAAACCAACGAAAAACGAATGCAAGAATGCGCAATAGAAAGAGAGGAGCCAGAGAATCAAAATTACCAACCGTTTAAATAACTAATCGTAAAGGAACACTCCTAATAAATCGATGACACAAATAAATAGTAGTACAAGTTAACAAGTAGTACTAGGAGGGATCTCGAATATGCCACTGGGTACGTGGGTAGGAGATCATGGGGATATAACTACCTCGATTTTAGGAGGTGCTTGTGTTTTCAAAACCAAAGCATGGTTTCTCAATTCCATTGAACTCTCATGTTCTTTGAACTCATGCCATGGCTCTAAGCTTGGATGGCGGCCGGCAATCAACAATAATCGTCTTATATATGTGCCACAGCACGCTGAAAAAAGTAGGCTAGCTAAAAGCTCGAAATTGATATATACTGTTATCAAATTTCACCACCTCAAGGCATCTGTGAAGACGACGTTCAGTAGGCTCCATCTCAGTTTGCATCTATATCCTTTAGGTGACATCTAACCGTACAAGAATATCAAGACACGAAATAACAAATGTTACTATGTTAGTAGGCAACTTGCTTTAAAAACAAGTACTGCTAGTTAAAGCTTGTCGTTTCTGTTAAATAAGTGAACTACCAAAGTACCCTCGACAAATATAGAGATTTGGATTACAATGACCTCCCATACTTTATATTAGCTCATATTATTTTAGTATTAACATATAGAAGACTATTTTGTTTTTCCAACGCTGTATAATATAAGCAAATATAAAAAAAGTCAAATGCAAAGAAATTTTGGACTTTCTAAATTGTCGGTACATTTTTTCCCCTTTATTTTCAAATTTCTGTTGTCTATAAGACTAAAACAATAAATTCTATTTTAACTTGTAAATAATGATTTCTCCCATCTTAAAGAGTTTTTAACTACCAAAGAATTAGAAATATATATATATATTGATTTCCATTATTTTAAGGGATTTTTGAATTTTCTATAAAAAAAAATTGAAGTTTCTGTGGTTTATACAAGAGAAGTAATCATAATAACATAAAAAGTATATTAATTATGAAAAAAGTACATTACAAATAAAAAAAAAACAATTTAAACCATAATTTCGTTTTTGATATTTTTGTCTTTAGGTTGCTCTGTTTTGGTCTTTGAAAAAAAATAAATATTTCAAGATTTTTTATAGACTAGAGGAATGAAAAAAGTAAATATTTAAACTAACTACAATAGTGTGCCGCCGATATAAAGTAAAAATAAATAAATTCTTGAATTTTTCTATTGCTTATATTATATAGTGATAGAAAAATGAAATAGTATTACATAATTGTGCTATGCTGATACCAAAAATGTGACTTTTTCCTATTAACGAAAAGGAATTTCAATTATATTTGGTATTTATCACTAGTTTTTCAGTAATTTGAAGAGAAATCGTTTCTCTAACTAAATGGAGTAAATGGTACTTTTTAAAAGAAATAGATTGTCTTTTGCCATTATATCGAAGAAAAAAGTCAAGGGAAACTAATATAGAGCATGAGAGGTCAATGCAATCTAATTTATATGTGTTGAGGGTATTTTGGTATGTTACTCATCAAAGTTCACACTGTCAATGCTATTTAACGGCAGAGGAGGTATACATAATTTGTTTGTAATGTGAAGGAGACGATTGTAATTTCCAGAACAAAAAAGGGCCCGCCTATTCGCAGCCACAAATTTTCTCCCATAGCCCACTATATTTCGGTAAGTGGTTGTTGAAAATCATAAATAACATTTCGGTAAATAGTTGTTGAAAATAAGATTATATTTCGGTAACTACATGTTGAAAATATATTCAATTTTCGGTAGACAATTGCCAAACATGCATTTTCGGTAAATAGCTGTTGAAAAAAATATCATATTTCGGTAATTGGATGCTGAAAATGTATCTCAATTTCGGTAACTAACTGTCGAGTCTAATTGAAAATTTTTAACTGGGTATGGGAGAAAATTTGTGACTGCGAATAGCGCCGCCCACAAAAAAAGGAAGTTCGTCAGTGTATTTGTCATAAGCCTCTCACTATCAGGTGGCCGGAAGAGCAAACACCTTCAAATCGATGCCCCACTGTCTCTCTAAAACCCTAACCAGACGGCGTTTACCGAACACTAACCCCGGGAACCGTTCTTTCTCACTGCCAATGTTCCTGCTGCTGCCAAGAAAAACTGCGTAGTAAGTTCAATCTTTTCCTCTACGTACAATATCATGCAAATCTCTGACCTCCAGCAATGGCGAATCATTACATGTTTCATTCCTAGTGTTGTTATCTAGTATTTCACTACAAACTGTACTGATTCCCTTCTCCTGTTTCCTTGTTTTCCCTTTCGAGCGTAAGATGTTCGTAGAAATGCCTCTTTGAATCTGAACTCTATACGGTCAGCAGGGTTCTCCATTGCCATATATTTTTTGCACTTGTATTTGAAAATGAATTGTAACATTTGTTTTGTTGGGGGTAAATTAACCACTTTATAGAGCAAACAAACAGAATATACAGAGTTTTCTAATACAGACTCTGAAATGGCTACCAACAAGGAGCCTTAACAAGGAAATAAATGAGAACCAAAGCCTAAACACTGGCTAACAGAATACAACAGAACTAGAAAAAATGACAGCCAGCTAGGAACTAAAAATCCTAGAATTTAAGCCCCAAATAGCAGCCAGCAAACGGATCTCATCAATCCGCTTGAGGCCTCTCCAAGAGCATAGGCATGCCCGAACTTCATTAATAATGTGAGAGCCCAAGAGAGGAGCAGGAAGAGCTTTACCTTGGTATATTCTGGTATTCCTTTCGCACCAAATCCAGTAGATAGAAGTTGCCAATGAGAGTTTGTAGATTCTGCTAGGGATAGTGGCACCAATCATCCGAAAACACACCCAATCAATTTCCCCAGCCAGCCCCAAAACAGTTCTTGCAATTTGATTCTTGGTTAATACCATTTTCCAAACCTCCTTAGAAAATGAACACTCAAAAAATAGGTGTTCATGGGACTCCATGGCACCAAGGTAGAGGACACAATTAGCATCAATCCTCATTCCCTAGCTAAGCAACCTGTCCTTTGTAGAAAGACGACCCATAAAAGCAATCCACTCTATGAAGGCCCAACGAGGAACATGGTGGGGAAACCAAACACTTTTCGCCAATGGAACCTTAGGAAGAGCAGCCCTCAAAGCCTGCCAAGCAAAATTGGCAGAAAACTTGGCATTCTTAGTTAAGATCCACCTAACCGAATCAGGAATAGCAATGTTTGGGATCAAAGTAGGGGGGGTATGTGCAACAATTTCCCTTGTGGCCATACTCCGAGGTCTAGGCCATTTCCAAGTACCTTGATGTATAATGGTAGACACTTGGTAAGCAAAGATCTCCCTCTATCGACTGCTACAACATCACCAAATCTCTGGTATAAAGGGCCTAAAGCATGCCAGTTATCAATCCAAAGAAAAGTAGAGGATCCATCACCAATCACGTATTTAATCCAAGGTTGCTAGATCTCTAAGATTAAAAATCTTCCTAATGGTTCAAGAAGCCTCATTAGGAATTTTAACTCTCCACAAGCTTTGATCTTTAACAATGTAGGTGTGAATCCATTTTATCCATAACGTATCAGACTTTAAACACAGGGCCCATAAGTGTCTTAACATGGAAGCTCTATTCCAGTCTTTAAGAAGTCTGAATTGTAACTTATTGGTGGAGCCTTTGTTCACAACACAATGGTCCAGGAGTTTACTAATGCACGGAAACGAGTATGGAGTACTTGTATAAGAGAATGGTGTTGGAGAGTGGTTTTCCATTCTATAAGGATAACATTAGTCTTTCCATAGCTCTCTTTTCCTAACATAGCTCCTGGAGGAGCGTTAAAAAGTCAGGTCCTTACATAGCTCTCTGTTCTCTGTGGAATGTCCGGTTAGAGTCTTTGGCAGTATGTAAATATTTGTTGTTTATTTTTTGTCCTGTTTCGTGATTTTGTAGTTTCAGGCTTTTTTGTTGTTGATCTCTAGGGTTTGTTGGAATGGGGTATGCCCCTTAATTGTGTAATGTGGGTTTTCTAATAAAATTTTACCTTGCCAAAAAAAAAAAAAAAAAAAACATTAGTCTCTCCACATTAGAGAATGATAAAATCTGTTAGTAGTAGTAGTAGAGTGTGAACCCAATCTGTTATATTGGTGTAACTTTTATTGATGGTTCATCCACCTACTTGTAAAAAGTTTGAACTTAACAACAAAGTGAAATGCCAAAATTATTCTTGGGCGCGATTACGCTTTTTGCCATTAGACTTTCTCTTTCTAAACCTTGAAGTGTAGATACTATCCAAGAGTGTCTAGGTAAAATGGCAGAAATGGCACTATGTACCAAAACACCTCCACAGATAGCTAATAGCAAATGTTTATTTTAGTTGCCTGCTAACGTAGGCATTAACCTTCTTGCTGTGTGCGTTGAGTTGGGTTCCCTATGTGAAGGACTACAACTCACTTTCAGTAGTTCTTTTGTTATAAAGAGATGAAGTTAGATTGACTGGATATATTTCTTCACTTAATGTGCTTTTAGAATTAAGCTTCGATATTTAGGCTATTTAATGTAATGAGTTACACATTAATTTTTACCATTTTCCATGAATGGCTTGTAGCTTGGATCCTTCATAAACTAAGCCACATATTGTATCCCAATATCTGATTCTTGGATTTGTTTTTCTAGCTGCTGTAGATAATTAATTACTCCAAGGTATAATTTTCTTCTTTACAGCTGTATCCTAGTTGCACCTTTTTGCTTTTCTTTTCCATCTTTAAGGTGTTGTGGTAACTCTAAGATTTCTCTAGAAGATCCATTGGGAATGAGTAAGTCAATTGATTCAATGGCACAAGATGCTTATGCCTTTTCCATCTTCAAGGTGTTGTGGTAACTCTAAGATTTCATGACTACTAACTTGTGGGCATTGTGCCATTGTGTGTACATCTAGATGTATCTTTCTTAGCATAATGATTGCTATGCGAAAGGTATGTAAAATGAAGTTTTTTAATGGTTCATAAGCTTTGAAAGTACTTTTCTAAGCACTGCAACAAGGATTAGTGAATGAACGAAACCTATCTTCTTGACGATATACATACAACAACAACAACAACATAACGGAACCCATCTAGTCCCCAATCATTGGGGGTATGGGCGGGGGATGATTGGAGACAGACCTAACCTTTGGCAATATATGCACAAAGGGGCTGCTCTCAAAATACCACTGAAATAGTAGCCCCCCTAAACCTCCTAATTGATGATCACTAACTGTCTTCTTTCTTTCTTGAGATGCCTGGACTGTTAGCCATCTGAGGAGTTCCCATCTATCTGTGAAGGTAGTTTACAAGCTACCAATATTCTTGTTTAAACTTGGTGAAATTGTGTGTTTGTCTACTAACGAATATCCATAAATTTAACACAAAGACAGCTTTGGCATAAAAGAAGTGTCAATAGCTCATCAATTTTTCCTTTTTGCTGGGGATTCATGGGGCCTTTCACCTTGTTGGAACATATTGGAGAAACCAGATCACTCCAGTTTTAGATCACCTCATCCATGTTATTCCACGTTGAGTTCAAGTTTTGATGTTCAGCTAGCTAATTAGTGTTTTTGAACATATAGTTAATTGGTCCACATAAACCTTTACAAATAGCTATGTAGCTGTGGAATTATCCTCCATATTCTTATTTAATTTGTTTCGTTAGTTTTACATCCGTTGGCATAAAATGGCTCTATAAGTCAGAGAATAGGGAACCTGCTCATTAGTATTTTCACATGTAGTTATGTAAAGTATCTCACGACATCTCGATAGATATTTAACTTCAATCATATAACCTTCAATTGCATACAGTAGAGTATGGGTAATCTGCATTTCTTTTTGTAGTCATGAATTGCATTCAAGGGAATATTTGGATCATGCCTTTGAAGTTTCAACTTCTAACAGTTCAGATTTCCAGAAAGCAGCAATTCTGTATCATAATGAACAGTAGATATAATGAGAAGTGCTGGCAATGACTACACAAGATCCAAGTAAGTGACAACGTTCGAATCCTGGGATAATTTTTTTTTATAGGAGTAACGAAAGTTCATTACATTTGTCGAAGTTTGATTGAAGTTCATTATTTGGTTGTAATGCCTTGGAAGTTATACATGAATAAAATGTCACTGCCTTATTTTTTTTAATTGGTTTTGTAGTTTTTCGTCGTCAAATTATGTGTGTGGTCGTTTGTGAGAGAGAGAGAGAGAGAGAGAGAGAGAGAGAGAGAGAGTCGCCTAATTCAAAGCCTAAGCGGATTTGTTGGGGGTCGAATTTACCTCCTTTTTAAAGTTGTATGCTTAGGACATATCATTATAAGATAGAACCATAAGAAACATCCATGTGCATGGCACGTGAACTTTTACTAGTAGACTAAAAAGAAAGTGCAATCTTTGATGCTAATTTATTTGGATGGTGAAGGAGATTATCGAGCTCCATGACAAGGGTGAAGATTGTCGAGCTCCACAACAAGGGTTTCGAAGGCAAGGCTGAAAGCTAATATCAGGGTTTTCATTAATTTCTAAAGCCAAAATAGTGTAGGGTCCATATCTCTCTACTCCAAAAAAATCCCTAAGTCAGAAGATTTGAAGAAGAAAATGGCAAACTATCTTCCACAAGATGTGCTAGTCAACATCTTCACCAGACTACCCATAAAAAACCCTCTTGCAATGCACCTCCGTCTGCAAATCATGGCACTCCTTAATTGTAAACCCTAGTTTCATCGATTCCCACCTCAATCGACCACCTACTCAAGCCTATAACAATGCCCACCACCTCTTGCTTGTGCGGACCTGCTCCAATGATGATGAGGGCAGGAAAGAGCTCTACTCCCTTCACTGTGACAACGAAGCATTTGATGAGTATGCCAAGCTTCAGTTCCCTTTCAATAGGGCTTATAATCGGTTCTATCGGATAGTTGGAAGTTGCAACGGGATTCTGTGCCTCACAGACGATCAGATGACATATGTGGACAACACGATTCTGTGGAACCCCATGATTCAGAAATGGGTGAGACTGCCAAAGCCTAGGGTTACCTTCACTTCGCACGGAGGCTTTGATCATGCGATTGGCTTCGGCTTTGATGCTAAGTCCAATGACTATAAGGTGGTCAGGATTGTTCGTCTTCTTGATTTCGAATCAGAGGTCCCGCCAGAGATTGATTTGTACTCACTGAGCACAGGCGCTTGGCGGAACATTAGTCATTTGGGTCTTCCTTGTGTTATTAGTGGAAGGGCAACTCAAGCTTATTTAAATGGTGCTGCTCATTGGATTGGAGCGGATATGGAAAGGCGTTGCATTATGTTTTTATCGTTCCATATGGGTGATGAGGCTTTTCATAGTATGTCACTACCAGCTGATGTACCATTTTTGCCTTGGGGGCTTATTCCTGCTGTTATTCAAGGATCACTTTCTGTGATAGAGGAGAAGGGTTTTAGTTATGAAAGAAGTTGGTGCATATGGGTGATGAAAGAGTATGGGGTGGCAAGCTCATGGACTAAACTTATTGATGTAGGTATTGGTGAACGATTTGACATGCTAATTGGTTTCCGAAAGGAAGGTGAACTCATAATCAAAGCTCGAGGGGATCTTATTTCTTATAGTCCTAGAGATGCACAAGTGAAGGGGCTTGGAATTCGCAGCAATACAGGGGGTTGGTATGATGAATCACTTCATACAGATGCTTATGTGGAAAGCCTTGTTTTACTTGGAAGTCCGGAGAAAACAAAGGAGGATGAAGTTGCCTGTGAAGAAGAAAAGGAGGTTGAAGTTGGGTGTGGAGAAGAAGAAATAGAAAGTACAGAAGCAGCAGAAACCAGGCATTTATAACTTCCCACTTAGCCTAAATTCTTTGAATCTGCTACTACTGTTGTTCCTCATTGTTAATGCTTTGTATTCATATGAGGCTGCAAATGAATGTTGTAGCCCTGTCTATGTTCCAAGCTTGATATTGATCAATTTTCCGTTTTCAGTGCTTATCTTGTGTAATGTGTAGTCCTAGCTAACTGAACTGATTTGTATTTCTAATCTTAAGAATTGCGATGTTTGTTAGGGTTGTGGTGGGATGACACGATCAAAGTGAGGAAGCAAAGAAAGGTTGAGAACGATTGCGAGCAAAGAAGCCGCACGGTGAACCTCTTCATCCTGTAGTTTATTTATCTACAGAAGTAAAAGTAAATAGAAAAGAGAGAGAGAGAGAGAGAGAGAGAGAGAGAGAGAGAGAGAGAGAGAAAACAAGAACAACTTTATGCTCTAATCTTGCTACTAGTTTACTTCAGGTTTTTGAGAAGGTCTTTCTGCAATCTCCTGAGTCTAATAAAGGTGATTTTATAGGACATATATGTTGTTTAACTCTTTCTTCAGGGGGTTATGTATCTCAGCTTCATGATGATTTGGAATCATAATGGAATTTGATGCTCATGTATGTCAATGATATCTTCGGCCGCAATTTATTATGGTAGTCATGTTTTGTTGCTTTTATACTGAAGATATCACTAATCCTGCATTATTCTCAATGCCATTCCCTAAGTGTTAATTTCGTCCTTAATGTCATCCTGTCTGCTTAAATTATGACTTCTGAGTGTGCTCTGCCCTGCTAATAACTTGACATTATTGGGAGCTGCTTGTTTGGAGGTAGAACTGTAGAAGAAGCAAAATTACTTTTTTTTTTTCCAAAGTTCGAAGGGAAAGAAAGCAGGAGGATAGATTGGATTTGGAGATATTTTAGTTTCTAAAGAAAATCATCGAAAGGGAGCTCATTTCAAATGCAATGGTAACACATCAAGTTTAACTCTATTTCAACAGTTGCCTTCATTATTATGCCCTGTTAAACTAGAATGGGAGACATTTTTTACCAAATTATTATCTCAATTCTGAAGAATCTGTCTACTTTTATGGGACATAATTCGTAATTGTGGGTATTAGTAAGTAACCTAGGTTACTTCTTTTTTGCCGAAAAATGTGGATAAACCTTTTAGATGTTGGCAATTTGCAACCAGACCCATGAATTTGTCCACTTATAATTCAACCCACCCATATTGTATAATGGGTTGAACCCATATGAACCATATTGACATGGATTTCAAAGCTATCTGCTTCTCCTCAGCCAACACTTGAGCTATCTTGCTCTCTTCTTCCTCCCGGTTTCTGATTTTTATCCAGCCAAAATCCTCTCTCTTCAAAGTTAGGGTTTTTGCTGTTTTTCCCTTTACTGTTTTTATATTCCAATGGTAAAATTTTCAAATCATTGTAACAAAAGAGAAGTGGATAGATAGCACTGAAGTAATCGTTTAAACGGACCTTCATGTGCTTCTTCTTTGTCTGCATCTCTATATGATTGAACCTCACTCGCAAATCAAGTTATCGATCGTTGTAAAAATACCAAAGCCCTACTATTTAGATCCCAAATAAAATATCATTAAAACGGCAGGGGAGAGAGAAATTGGGATGGTTAGATCGACCTCGTCACTGTTAGGGTTGGCTCGTATATTTTGGAGGCTCAAAGTGAATTTCCTATATTGAGCCCCTTACATGCTCATGAATTTCTCAAAGAAATGATAAAAGTACAAAAATAACAAAAACATCAAACTAAAAGGACATAATTATGATAATATAAATGTAAAAAGATATGATTGCAAGAGTTTTTGAAAAAAATAAGATACAATTGAGCTTTCATTTGGAGTAATAAGTTATATTACAGTAGTGTCTCAATTTTAGACCAAATTCGGGGGCCCGAAGCGGTCGCTTCTCTCGCCTCCCTAATGAGCCGACGGTGATGGCCTGAGGAGGAACGGAGAAGAAGAGAACAATTAATGGTTGTGGGTTTTCTTTGTTGGGTGACAACGGAAATGTAGAACAGTAACAAGGGGAAGATACGACTATCCCATAAAACAACGTCGTTTAGTTGAAACAAAAAGAAGGGCTATTGTGGACTGTTGGATTTCCTCATTAATGTGTTGGCAACACCACATTAAAAGCCTCATATGATCATCACAGAAAAATTCTAATAGATGATCCGGATCCGTTTTCATGAGAAGCCCACCCTGCGCTTGTGATCACGTGGCACAAATTAATTATTCACCAAAAACCTACATAAATACCATGTGGTTTGTGTATCTCCAATTCTCTATGATTTTGGTTTTTTTTGCATGAGCAACGAAGCCTTACGTGATTACATAAACTTCAAAAAAAAGAGGAAAAACTGAAAATTAAATGGCTTGGGTACTTGGTGCACTATTTTGAATCCGAAGCCTTTTTCGGCCTTGTGATCTTGTCCAATAGTTGAGAGAGAGAGAGAGAGAGAGAGAGAGAGAGAGAGAGAGAGAGAGATTGATTCAATAGCAATAGCGATATTGAAATCCATCAGTGACGTATGTTTACCAAGTTGAACTAATAGGGCTTTTAACCTTTTGCCATGCATGCAACTGTAGGAGACCGTACTCACCAAACAAAAAAGGATTAAATACAAAAGAAATAGTTTATAAATGATATTTATTTAAATCTGCACTATATGTTTAGTGATGAAAAGCATACTAGAATGGAGTGCTTCGAAAAATTCACAATCAGAAAACTTAAGAATACAATGCAGAAAAGAGAAATACTCCACTGGCTATTGGAATTGCTATATAATTGAAGTTAATATAAGGCCCCGTTTGATAAGTGTGTTGGATTAGATGGGATTAGTAAGGAGATGGGATTAGTAATACCGAGTGTAATCCCAAGTGTGTGTTTGATTGTGTAAAAATTAAATCATAGGATTGTGATTACCAATCTCAATCCTTTGTTTGATTGGAACACCAAGGGATAGGATACAAATTACATTTTCCAATTATACCCATGGGTGAAAACCTGGTCTATGGAATTACATGGAAGACTAGCTCACGAATTTGCAATTTTTGGATAGTTTGCAAATAAAATGTGTGAAATAGGAGGAGAGCGTGGACTTAGACACCGTTTCGCTTTCTTTCTAGATCTTCTTTTTCAAAAAGAAGGTAATTTCAAACTCAAATATAATGAAAATGAAAAAAAAAATTAGATTTCTTTTACATTGTTTAAAAGATCTCAATGAGATTTATCAAACAAGATCTATATTGGTGGAAAAATTATTTGCTTTACACACATGATTTTTGAACTTGAAATTACCTTCTTTTTCAAAAAATACTTTTTTGAAGAAAATGGAACACCATTTTACAGCTACACCTTTGCAAACCGCATTCTCAAAGCCAATTCCTCCAATCCATCTGATAATGTTTATGCCACCAAAATGAACAAATGCTAACTACATATTCACAATGATTGTCGTGGTTGCTTTTTTCTTTTTTACCCAATGATCATGGAGAGATAAGAATCAACAACAGATTTCTATAGGTGAAGCAATACCACAGCAGAAACAACAAAGTACCAGAGCAGTAGTAATGGAGGGTATTATTGGTAATGAGTTAAAAAACCATGGGCAAGGTGGTCATTTTGCATGGGGAGCTTGGGACAGGATTACTAATACCTAGTACCCCATGGTATTAGTAATCCTGGAACAGTGTGGGATTAGTAATCCCATCCTCCTCCCAATCCTGTCCCTAGGTTGAAAACCAAACAAAGAATTAGAAAGCCATTGGGATTGCTAATCCTATCCCAAGACCTAATACACTTATCAAACATGGAGGATATTATGTACTCCCTCTGTCTCACAGTATTGTTCCTTTTTGGGTAGTTGTGTCACTCAAACAATTACGTAATACTCCGTATCTATATTTCATAATCTATAATGTTTTCTATAATTCTAAAATTAATTAAAATCTATCAAATAAAATTCATATTAAATATGAAAAATATTACAGTATGGACTAAAACATATAGACAATTTTTTCAGAAGTCCCAATTATAGTGAAATATGAGCAACAATTTGGGATGGAGTGAGTATTTTTAATCTCTCAATAACAGGATAATGTTGAACTCGTGATAGAGTTTAATAAAGCTTATTTGATTCATCTGAAATTTAATTTGAAACACCCCTCGAATCTTTTATCAGATTTACCCATTGGGTACTTTTTTTTAAAAAAAAAATTTCCTTATAGAAAAATATCCCCAAAATCGTGGGATTCCTTTTGCCCATGAAATTTATTAGCTGTAAAAACTAAAAGTTCATTACGTGGTTAGGTTAACTTAATGTAAAGAATGAACAATTTTTAGATGATGACACATGTCGCTCGCAGAGGGCTTCTCACAAAAACATTGCCTGCAAGTGCAAGCTATAGAAGTAGAAATAGATTTAAAGATTTCGTACTAAATTGGCCCATGGAATCTTACCAGATCGAGCACTGCATAAATTGTTGGAAAAAAGAAACTCAGTGATAGCATAACCAAGGATGGGATCAGGGGGTCTAGTAGCGGTGACCGCTACGACAAGAATTTTAAAAAATGCAATTATTATATAAAAAAAAATTATGCCCAACTTATATAGTCCCTCCCCTACTAGATTTTTTTAGAATACATTTCGCCATTGCTAGGGTAAAATCCTGGTTCCGTCCTTGAGCATAACCCAATTTATTTTTCAATCAGAGAGAGAGAGAGAGAGAGAGAGAGAGAGATTATTATTATTTTCATTAGTACAGCATATGGAGGTGGGACAAAATAAATTAAAATAAAAAGGATGTAAAATACAGCATTTGTTTTTCAATCAGGTAGCAGACATATATATGAACTGTAAAATTTTAAATACAAGTAATTGTAAGACGATGAAAAGTGGCCGGATGCTTCTCTATCCCAAAAAGCCCACTGCAATACTATGCAGTATAAATAGCAATCGAAGGGTTAATTCAGTAAGGCGGCTTATTATTATTATGAATACAAATGTATAATTTCCCAACAAATTTCAATAGGTTTTTTTTTTTTCAATAGTTGCAATGAAGTTTTTATAATTCTAATGCATAACATATACAATTAAAATTATAAATATCTAACATGTTTGTCAATTTAAATTCATATAAATTGTATTTACAAATTTTATATGATTTTGGACTATCCCAATCTGCTAGGATCTACCAATAATATTTGAATCTCTAATTAGAAATCATACCATTTTATTTGATAGAACTATATCTTAACATCTTAATTTTTTTTACACTTCTAAGATCACTTCTAATGTCCACACATTTTATTTTAATTGTCTCTAGCTAATTCTTATATTTGGATACAGACATTTCTTTGATTACAAAATGAAAACTCTCTTTGACACATCTTGACGGAAAACTTTCTTTGATCTTCAATTGTTTTTTTTTTTAAGGCAAAAAATTTCATTAATCATTGAAGTTTCTATAATGACAATAGAAACAAGGAGAACGGCATCATATTTCATTAATCATTAAAGTTGATATTCAATTGTAAGCTATTATGCCAGCAATTCTTATAATTATATATGTTTTTCTATATTTTAAGGAATAAATGAAATCAAATTTTCTCGATCTATTTATTGACTGGAGTACAAGACTACATCATCATTCATTCATCGGATGGACTGCTTCGATGATTCATTCTTTGACTTTTCTTGTTGACTGGATTGCGAAAGTGTCATGATCCCAATCCTAAGGGCGGTCAGGTTATCGTGACCAGCCAGTAATCCCTATATTCACCCTGGACCTCTTGAAACACAAGTAAAGTATAGAGCAATCCTAAAGCTTTAAACAAAACTTTTAAACAGCAGAAGAAAAAAGATTAATATCTACAAAATACCGTTAGAGCCGTTCGACAAACATTGATCGAGAATATACAACACTAACGAATTAGTCCACTAACGTATAGGACATTAAAGGGGTGGGGAAGAACTTAATTTTTTAGTATAAGTAACAAGTTCTTTGGTACAAGTATTTCTCTGGCATTGAATTTTTGTCACATAATTAATACAACGATTTTCGATTAAAGGGGTGAGGCTTGAGCCTTGTCAGCCCATTATGTTTAGTGTCGTCCTTATTACGCATTATCTCATTTGCATAGTTTGACAATTTAAGAAAAGCCGTCCTTATTCAATGCTTTTTTAATCTTTTGTAAATATGCGTACCTCTAGTTTGATCTTTCATTTTCATTCCTTCCTTAGGATTTTTCCTATAAAAATGCATAAATGTGCCAAGGAATTTAAGCATCCCTCTCATTACCAAACTTAGCACACCATGTCTTCCTCAAGACTTCTCACTCCTCTCTATCTCCTCTCCATCTCCATCCTCCTCCAACTCACCCTCGCAACCAACCCACTCTTCTCTGATTGCCCAAGCTCCGCAAATTTCACTGCCAATGGCCCTTACAACAAGAACTTGAACGGCCTCTTGAGTTATCTCAACTTCAAAACCCCACTGACCGGGTTCGGTTCTGGCTCATTGGGCATGAGCAAGAATATGACCTATGGCTCCGCTCTTTGCCGAGGTGACATCAATAGCACAGTTTGCCAAGCCTGTGTTGACGAAGCAAGCGTAGAGATTCAGTAAGTTTGCCAATTGAAGGAACAAGCAATCGTATGGTACGAGTATTGTACGTTGAAATACTCCAACGTTAGTTTCTTGGGCAAAATCGATTACAATTGGTGGTACCAGTACAATTGGGTCACAGCAAGTGACCCAGATTCCTTCAATGAAAATTTCTTGGAGTTACTTGGCCGGTAAGTTGTACAATTGGGTCACAGCAAGTGACCCAGATTCCTTCAATGAAAATTTCTTGGAGTTACTTGGCCGGTAAGTTGGAGGAAGCAGCTTATGTTAGCCCAAAATTGTATGCTGCCGGGGCCATGAGTTTCGGGACATCGATGGATCTTTATGGGCTAGCTTGCTCAATGCACTGGAGATCTTTCTAGCGATGATTGTAAGACCTGTATTGCTTGGGCTATTAGCATGGTTCCGAAAGTCATTTACGGAAAAGAGGGAGGGAAAGTAGAGACCGGGAGTTGTAATGTCCGTTTTGAGATATAACCTCTTTTAGTTGCCTATAGAAAAAATGTAGCAGGGTTATTAGGTGGTACACATACACCAAGTCACCAACCACTTGAGTTTGAATAAGGGTAAATCACCCCATCCTCTTTGTGTTTTTTTTTAAATGTACTAAACTGATAAATGAATATCTTGTTATTTGTGTGATGAAGTGTAACAGTCCTGATTTTCGATAAATAAAAATTTCGTTAAAAATTTGAATTTTATTTTAATTACTGGGATTGCTTTAAAAACTTCTTTTTAAAGTTCTACTAATCCGTCATAATTAGATTTTTGATTTATAAAATTTTATCTTTTCACGCCGGACAATCTAGTCATTTTCTAAACACAAGTATGCTTGTAGAAGTACTTGTATATTTTTCTAATGAGTGAAATAAAATCTTTAAAATCATATTTCTTGGCTAGAAACCCTGCTTAGCAAGCCTAGTTAGCTTCTAACCAATTAGTTGGAGAAACCTAACTACCAATTCACCTAGTTACAATTCCCTAACCCTAGATGAACCTTTTTGAGCATCTTTGAGCCTTGTAAACTCCTCCCAACCTAGTGAACCTTATGAACCTTCCTAGAAAACTAGTTAAACCTTTTGAACCCATGTATATATCCATTGGGTAATAGAAACTAGCTATAGGAAAGTTATTGTCCATTGGATAATAGCATGACTTGACTACCCATCATTGTATCTTAGACTTGTCATGTCATGAATAGTATGACATGATTGTTTGTTCATTAGACAATAAAAGCTAGGGACAATATTAACCATGGGACAATAGAATCCCATGACTAGTCGCATACAACCCTAATTATATCCAATATTCCTTTGACCATTAGATAATAAATGCTAGGAGAAATATTAACCATTGGACAAAAGAATCGCATGACTAGTCATGTTCAACTCACCAATATTCCTTTGTCCATTGGACAATAAATGCTAGGGAAAGTATTGTCCATTGGATAATGGACATTACTTGCCAATATATGGTCGATAAGACAAGTCATACTAAGCCATAATCATTACCAATATTCTTTACCCATTGGTCTATAAATGTTAGGGAAATCTTTGACCATTGGATAAAGAATAGTAGGAGAAGTTATAACCTTTGGATAATAGAAATATGATTGCCCACTGTCTAGAAAGTAGTACACACACACCATAGTTGGACTTTCTATTACGTACACAAACCTAGTCAACATTGTATTTCCTCACCCAAATCCTTGGATTATCATATCAAGGAAGTGTTGGAACATTTCCAAAATATTTAATGGATATTAAATGTAAATATTGGTGAACGGTTTAATCCAAGAGGCGTGACTATTCAGGTGAAATGAATAGACGTGAACATTGGATTTAAATACAAAAGGTATGTCTATTCAGGTTAAATGAATAGACATTACCAGACCAAAAGGTGCGACCATTTGGGTGGAATGAATAGACATGACTATTATAAATAGACATGACTATTGCATTTAGTCAAAGAGGTGTAATCTTTGGACAATGGTCATGATTTATGCGTATAAATAGGCAAAGGGTTCTACCAATTCGAGGATGAAGAGAATCAGAACAATTCTGATTGTTCGTTCTCACTAGAATTATCTCCTACGATTATACTTAAGGGGCTTGCAAAATCTAAAGGTATTTGGGTCTCTCTTCTTTTGTGCATAACGCAGTTAGACAACAGTTGGAAACTGGGCTTCATTTTATCTTGGAGGCGGCTTCGCTGTAACCCGGTGCACACCGAATTCTCTCAAATTGGTGGGGGCAAATATCGTCTTAAGGACAGCAACATAGTAACGTGACTTGAAGCATCTCTGTTTATCCACTTGCATCAGCTACGACGATTTTCGCACGAACAGGAAGTACAATCATTTCTCACCAAATCTTTCTCTTTTCCAAGAAAACCACCCTAGCATTGAGTGGTCACATCAACATATACCAACTTTGTGAAAAAAAAAAAGGGAGAAGGCCGAGAGAGAGAGAGGGAGGTTCATGGAGAGGAGTTATTGTCTTCTTTTGTGTTGTCCCATCAAGCACAATCCCAAATAGGACTATGTACTTCAAGGACAATAAGAATATAGTAATAGTTGACAAGACTACACCTTGACCACCCTCCATCATTGTTTGGACCTTCATCATTACTTAGATTTGAGTTGGAAGAGAAAGGACTTGATGAGACTAGAGATTGGAGTGTGATGTGACAACACAATGGAACAAAATCCATGGGAAAGAGAAAGAGGAAAAATTCGGCCAAACGAAGGAGGGAGAGAGCTCAATGTTTTGGCTATAGATAGGACCCCTCAATCACACATTCAACTCACACCTTCACTCCTTTGTTCTCACTTCTCTCTAGAAACCATTTCCATTTTCCAGACAACATACTGTCTCTTCCTTTATCACCATTTTTCTCCTACCTAAAGTAGTTTCTAGGATCAACTTCCTTCACAAAAGTTGTAGAGCACTTCTAGAGCTTCGATTTCGACCCAAGAACGATCATATTCGGCCAAATATTGACCGAGTTACTGCCATCCAAAGTTTGGTCCAAATTTGGGAGTTTCACCGCCCGTTCGGATCAAGGTAGATTAATCTCTACTCATTCTCCCTGGTATAATTTTAGTTATTTTTGTTTATGATAAGGCAAGTTAAAGTATTGGAAATAATTAGCAAGCTCGTTTTACTAAAATCTTGAAATAAAATTTCGATCATGTAGATTTTCCCTTATTCACTAATTCTAAGTATAAAAGTTGTATGATTATGTAGATTTTCTCTACTCACTATCCTAAGTATATGTAGGATACTCCTAACCACTCTCTCTAAGTATAAAACTTGTTTGTGTAAAACATCTCTACTTACTTACCAAAGTATACGTAAAAGTTTTCTTAACCATTAGACTTGAAACCTATATGCATATGTATGATGCTTGTGTGTTTAAGAATGCATGAAGTACTTGAAAGGTGTTAACTTGAAATAATGAAAAGGATGGGGAGTATGTTAAACATATCAACTTTGTTTCGGAAAAACTGATGTTGTTTAGAACTACCTAAAAAGAAAGAAAGAACGATTTTCGAAAGATAAGACTTATTCGTTTGATAGAAGTATCCGTATTTTGATCTTTAAGATGGTTATGAGCATGTATACTTGAATTGCTTGCATTACTTGATTTGAGTATGTTAAGTAATATAGAGTTGGATGATTTTGCTAGTTTAGTTCCAAGATTACAATGAATGATTTTTGATTTCGTATGTGAAAAGTCCTACCGCGGAGTCCATGCATGAAAATGAGACACAGGAATCGAGAAAGTTAAAAACATGACACCTAGGGTGTGATTAATGACAAGACATGTTTTGAAACCGCAATGTGGCCGAATTTGGTAGCCCATTGTGTGTATGGAAAATCGCGATGTGGCCGGACTTGGTAGCCCCTTTTATAATGAAAGTACTCTTTTGAGAGTAATGATGTAATAAAGAACTAGACTCTATTTTGAAGTTTCAATAAAATTGTACTTTTAACGTTCCCAAAATTCGAGGCGTTACATGAAGGGAGTCCTGTTTCCTTAAATATTGGTGTGCTGGATTATGGAATTGAAGTGCATGTGTTGGATTATGGAATTGAAGCCTGGATATTATTAGTGCACTTCACAAATTTAGAACACAATGTAGTTTATGAAAAAACTAGTGTTTGCCCGTGCCTTCAATGAATTTGTTAATATGATTTCGAGGGACCTTAGCTAGGTATGAGCTTAGATAATGGAATACCCGCGTGCCTGTAGGCCCTTGAGAACAAAATTTAACTTTGTGCCTGAAGGCTATTGCGAACAAAATTTAACTTTACGCTATATTTACCACTCGATTATAATATTGATCACATAACAAAAACCCAAACGTCTTCGCAAAATTCACATTATAAGTTTGAAATAGGAAAACTCAAATTTTATCCATACAACAAAGCAACATCAAAATGGAAAAAAGAGGGAAAAAAAACATCAAAATGAAAAAAAAATCCACACAAGAACTTATGAACCGGGCCAGTTTTCTTTGTAAAATTTGTCCCATGTATGCGCAACTGCCTTTGCTATTCTGGGAGTTCTAACAAAAATCCACACAAGAACTTATGAACCGGGCCGGGACTGAAGAGTAGAGACACAATGGTGATGCTCGCAAGAAACGAAAGGGTATATTATGTGTCCAATGTCATCTCGAACAACAGTAATTCCATAGGTATTTTTTCTTTTTTCATTCCTTCCTCATTTTTGTTGATCACAATATTCATTTTTTCCCTTCTATTCAAAATGTACTTTGACACAACTCACAAGAGTTCTTGAGTCCGTCCACATTTACTCTTTACAAGAATCAATATCAAGCATGTCATGAAAGTTCTTGAATGATTTGTGTGAATATTTCAATCTTGAAGGAACCATAAATGAGCTTTGATCAAGACTTTTGCTTCTTCTTCTTTTTTTCAGTTTAATCCATGCAAACAAGCAAAAGCAAAAGGAATAGCGTTGCCGTTGGATCTAGCGTCATCTTGAACAACAATAATTCCACAGGTACGTACTTGCGTTCCCTCCTTAGTATACCACAATATTCATAACCTTTACATTTTTTTCATTTTTGAAAATTAGCTTCGGCGCGATTGTTGAGTCTGCATGAACTCTTTGCAAGAATGAAGTACTTGACTATCAAGCATCTTATAAAAGTTCATGAACAGGTTGCGTGAAAATTTCAAATTACAAGCAACTCGACAGGGCAAAGGTAAGAATGCAAAGCATGGTTTCGCTTGGAACTCCACTGGCGAAGAAACTTAATTTGGTCAGCGAAGGCTAAAGACAGCGCCTCGCAGATGGGTAGCAAAAAAATTAGATCGATCAAGCTAAGAAAGAGATTATGATTAAAAAAAAAAGATAAGAAAGTGATTAGTGCGAGAGGGACAGTTACGGTAACGCTCGTGAATCCTCTCCATTTTTTTCATCTTTCTTTTTTTTTTTTGTGTGTGCTTGCACAAAATCGTAAATAAACTGGCCGTCCATTCACAAGAAAATTTCTGCGTATTATCGAACTCTATCACTTATAGGGAAACAAAAGTATAGCATGGTTTGTTAAGGTGTTGATTTTCGTAGAAAAATTGAATACTGGGCACAAAATCATAAATTAAGGCTTTTTTTTTTATAGCTCATTTCACCCCTGTAAGAACATAGTAATACATTGACTAGATTAACAGTTGACTTTTAAGCCTTAACATCCTTTTATATTTTGTTATTTTTCCAAGATTTGGGTAGCTAGTGATATTGTTTTCCCATTTTCTGTTTCGTTAATGTGTTTAATTTTCATGTTCTCTTCATGGGTGTTTGGATGCATTGACAATTTTTCATTTGTTGTTTCTTTGGAAAGAAATAAATACTTATTTTACGGGAGGAAACTTCGGATGTTGATCTTAAAAGCAAAAGGACAACTTTAGGTGTCTCCAATGAAGCTATCTAAGGCTACGTGATATATGGTATTTTAGCCGGTGAGGTATTTTCTTCGCCTTTCTCCATTGACATTTGGTTAGATTTTACTCTATTTTTTTCATGGGAATATCATTTTGTCACCAATTAAAGGAGGTAATTGGTAACTTTAAGTTCAAGACCAACTTGGCTCATCCTGAATTATTTTCTATAATCGTTGATAATCAGTAATCATCCTATCATGCCTATATTATCTGTACTACTATATTGTGACAAATAGGAATATTTTGATGGGAACCATTATAGAAGTTCGAAAGTTCGACTTCCCGGAAACATGCCTAATATGTGGCTTAAGGTTAATTGATATATCTAAACATATTAATTTTGTGGTTTTTCAGTATAGAATTTTGAAACTGTAAGTTTGAAGATCCTTAAATATAGTGGGGCAAAATTGAAGTTGAGAGAAATATGAAATATAAAGTTATATTGAAAAGTTTGTTCTATAATGGATAGATATGCTACCCAAGATAATATAGCAGATGGTTTGACAAGCTAGGTCAAGGAATATGTCCTTCGGAAATGATTTTTCTCCATTCCGTTATGAATGAATGAATGATGTAAAGACATATATAGCGCACTAATCATTCTTACAGATGCTCAAATATTTTACAACAATATGTTTTAGGGCGTAATTGGTTAGTCGTGCATAGCACAAGTTGAGTGCTAGTATGAATACATGCATTAAACGTACATATCCAAAAATTCGGATATACGTTAGCATGTTGGAAGAAGTATGAACACAGAGGCCAAAAATGGGTTAGTGTTTTCCATGATAGGCATTTAAGTGGTTGGCTACGCACAACTCTCCTTCTTAATTTATTTATTTTTTTCGTGTGTGTTGTCAAGTCTATTTTCAAAACAGGGTTAATTTTTTTTCAGACAATTTTTTTTTTTTATTTTGGACCCCTCAAAAAAAGTGTTTCATTTGGAAGTACAACAAATTACTGGTGCATTCTCCCTAAATTAATGTACATATCTTTGTCTTCATGGTTTTTTTTGCACTTATTTTGCCTTATGGTATAGATAACTAAGACAAGTCATTCTCTGAGAATACTATTTTGCTGGGAAAAATGAATCATTGGGCCAATACTTCAGTCGGAATGCCAGGGAACAAGCAGTACTTTGCCACTTCCGAGAAGTAAAAAATACTAAAATAACATTAAGTAGGCTGAGTAGCAGGAGTAACTTTTAAAACCGATGGATTCAATAAGTTCTTGCCAATAACCACGTCCACTGAATAGAAACATTAAACTAAACGCCCATACAAAATGAGCACCTAAGAAAAAAAAAGGCCATATGCAGATAATGAAGAACCATAAGACTGAATTACCTGGGATGCCTGTGCCCATAAGAAATCGTGCAGCCACCCATTAATAGTAATGGAACTCTGCGCAAAGTTTCCTCCTGTGATATGGGTTACTATTCCCTGATCACTTATACGGCCGCCCTACACATTAACACGAGTTTTTTTGTTACTCCCTTTGTCCCATATTATTGGTCGACTTGTATTTCATTTTTTTGGCGTCCCAACATATTTGTCATCTTTGAAAACTCAAACCAAAAAGTGTGTAATTAATTTTTCACGAACTACCCATCATTTAAGGATTAAAAACAATTTTTAACGAAGCAAATAAGGGGTAAGATTGAAAAACAAATTATCAATCAATTTAAGAAGACATACATTTTAATTGCATGTCCTCTTAAAAAAATTTGACTCTCTGTACAAGACAAGTAGACAAGCAATCTGGGACTAAGGCATTGAATTTGTCTTGCAACATTAAACTTCCGTGCATAACATGGGCTTTATGCTAGCTAGCTTCTCTTCCTCAAAATACCAGGCATCGAGAATGTCCTTAGATCTCACTATCCTCTTGCCACTTTTGGCACAAAGTAGCTAGTTTTGGTTCTCAAAAAACATTCCTAGGCATAGTCTTATTATTATCCTATAAATAATGGCTGTTAAAGGAAGTTCAAGAACCAAACGACTCTATAACTGGGGGATCAATGTCCTTGATCGTTCTGCATGCTCTCTCTCTCTCTCTCTCTCTCTCTCTCTCTCTCTCTCTCTCTCTCTCTCTCTCTCTCTCTCTCTCTCTCTGTGATCAGTCTTCTGAAAACCCTGTGAACCACCTCTTCTTAATTTGAAATGTCCCTTCGATTTCCGACCAAGTATGAGTTGACATTGGATGCTGATCATCGATCTATACTGCATTCCCAAAGGCCCTGCCCTTAATTTGGTCTCAAAAAGTTGACTGATACTCTTCTAATTATAACTTCCAGAGGGAAAGGTTTCCCTAACGCTATAAGAATGCTTGGGTTTGCTGTCGTTATCTTTTTTCTATGGCAAGAAAGGGATTAACAGAATTTAGAGGCAGCCAAAAGCTGGCTTCAGCTATTGTTGGTCAGATCAAGTATGAAGTCAAGACCAACGCTAGCTTTTCAATGCAGGAATATATATCAAGCTTACTCCTTTATTTTTCTTTTAAAGGTTTATGCCTAAGGGACTTGTAACTCTCGAGAATCTGATATATAGACATGTCCACAAGCCTCATTTATTTCATATTTTTAGAATTGGTTAAATTTCACTCACCTCTCCTTGAGGTTTCTGACAATGACATAATTCTCCCCTCGAGTTTCTTAAATTGCATTGACCTCTCTCTGCTTTAGTCGTTGTTGGTTGCAGATTCCTCATGTCGTTAGAATACCGTTACTGTTAGATATTTGGGTCTTCAAATTGCCTTTGATTCTATAAATATGGAGACTCTACTCCCATTTTAAAGACAAAATCGCTTAAAAGTACAATGGATCTCTATTAGATTCTCTCATAAAGTGCAAAATGTGGGAATAAATTATAAATCTCCCTTCAATATGTCACATCCATTCTCCATTTTAGAGTTTTAGAGATGCATTTGAGATGCTAAGGGCATTTCTAATCCATCTCTATTCCTCCAAAATAGAGCATGAATATGACACATTGAATGGAGATTTTGTAATTTATTCCTTTTTTTCTTCACTTATTGTACTTTTTGAAAGAATCTTTGAGGAACTTACCGTCCTTTTTAGAGTTTGGTCCTCTAAAAATTGAGAACCAAAAGTAAATTTGGAGTACAAAATCCCTCCAAACTCTAAAAAGTACAATGGGTCCCTCAAAGATTCTCCTAAAAAGTGCAAATAGTGAAGAAAAAAGGAAATAAATTACAAAATCTCCATTTAATGTGTCACAGCTATCTTCTATTTTGGAGAAATAAAGGTGGATTGGAGATGCCCTAAGTAACGGAAATCGATGACATCACCAACTAGACCTATTTTGTTACCTATTTTACCCCTGCAAAATGAAGGTTGGACATGAATGCCCTTCCAAATTCAATTTAAAAGACATTAATGTCCCTAATGACAATTTCTCAAAAGAGTTTTATACATATATTAAACACACATACATTGCTTTTAAATATGAATTTATAAATATTTTCTTACTTTTGAAGCTTAAAAAAAATTGAATTTTTTTGATGCCACATATATTTGTAGGCATAAACACAAAGAAATTAGAATCTCTTTCCTTCTTTATGATGCTTAAAAAAAACTTTGGCAAAGAACAACAAAAAAATCTTGCATATAGGACTTTAAGTTAAGTTAATTTATGGTACATGTGATTGATTAGGTTTTATAGAGGAATGAATTTTTCTTTTAATAAGGATATTGTTAGATTTTTCATATTTCAGGATGGAAACAATATAATTCAAACCCACTAGAAGGGAGACTTAGGCCTCATTCCTCTAAACTTTAATTATTTTCTTTGTTTTGTGTGTTTTGTTTGTCTTTTCTTAATTTTAGTTAGATTGAGTGATATATTTTGGATTAATCATTCATCCAAATGAGAGGAGTTTAAAAAGTACAAAATTATGACAAAAAAAAAGTCCACTCGAGACAAAAAAAATATACCATACAGTGATCGTAATTGTCTAAAGTGTTATCTTATTTGAATTTTTTCAATATCAATCAATATTTTTATACCGTTCCGATTTGTCTCATCAAGACGAATAATTAACCCCAAAAATTATGATGAAAAGCTAAACAAAAAGTAAAAAATAACAAAATAAGTTTTAGATTTATAAGTTTACAATAACATAGCCTTAGGCTCTGTAACGTCCCGGATTTTTGCCCTTTTTTTTTATAAGAAACTATTTTTTTTAATCAATAGTAATCGATTAACTATTTAATTGTGTAATTAGACTAAACCAAAAACCTAGAATAATTTTTCGTAACCAAAATTAGTTTCATAAATTTTTAATTCAACTTGTAACGACCCGTAATTTTATCATTAATAATATCATTTAAAGAGTATTATTTGTAATAATAAAATTATCTTAATTATAATTATCTAGTAGATATATACAAATAAAATTAATTTAATCTTAATTATCTTACTTTTAATTTATGATAATTACATGCATGCAACTCTTGTCATCTCTCCCTCTCCTACTCAATTTCTACTTCCTTCTTCAGTCTATCTCGTCCCAAATTCGTCCATTACGAAGCCCTATAGAATACAACTTCTTTAAATCCAATTTTAATCAAAACTCTCAAAATTCTCCTATATATACCACACAAATCCGACCCACGAACATACCACCATTCCACACACGCTCCTCCGAGTCAAAAACAAGAGAAAACCGTGGGTAAATTGGAGCTCCAATCAATGGAGGTTTAGAGAGAGAAAGTGAGAGAGAGAAAAGCGGGTTTTGTATCTACGCCCAACCGAAACGCAATTCAACTATACCGATCACCTTCTACAACCTATGGCGTCCCCAAACAAGCTCCAATTCAATCCCAAGGTTCCCCGTTCCTCAAACCCGAAGTCTTCTTCCTCAAATTCAAGTTTCGTTTAAAAATCAATTCGATCCGATTCGAGGTATTATAATCCATTACAACCCTCCCTATAAGTATATTTATTGTTTTTATACTTAACCCTATGCCCCGAATGGACCCATGCATCGAAAATAGCAAGAAAAACTAAAAAAAACGATTTCTGCCTTAAACCTTGCGGCCGCAAGGTTCGGACCGCAAGAACCAGGCCGGACTTTGCGGTGGAGGCTCCAGCCGCAAGGTTGACTAGTCCAACCTTGCGGTTTGATTGTTTTGTTCCGAATCGACTTTGCGACCTCCCGAACACCGTTTTCGACTCCCAAACTATTTTTCCTAGACTTTTCACACCTCAAATATCATAACTTGTTAAGGTCATATTTTTTTTAATTAATTATCTATTTATTAAATTATTTGTTAGTTATCGTGCAACGTTTACGAACGAAAATTAATTACGACCTTTCAACCAACGTTTTAACATTCAAACTAATTTTTTTTAGACTTCTTGAATCTCAAAGATGGCAACTTGTTATATTAAATATTTATTTTATTTAATTCACTATTTATTAATATTTTTAAAGTAATTCCAATCAAAATTACTTTACGACCTTATAACCCTTATTATTAATGCCCGATTAATTTTATTTAGACTCCTTACATCCAGTAGATGAAACTTTGCTAACCACAACATATTTTTAATTTATAAATTATTTATTATCTATTTACTTCACTCTTGGCCACTTTAATTAACGTCTTCATTTAAAATTAATCCCGCGATCTTCTGAACTGAACTTTTGATACTCAAACATGTTGCGTAGGACCTTTAGGACTCTTATTAGGGTTATGATAATTATTCTAATATTTTTACCTAATTAATGTATTTAATTAGTCTTTAATCTATCTAATTTCTTAAGAATTAAATTAATGAGAGCTTAGAAAATATTCTATTAAAATTTATATAAAAGTTCTACTTTATTATTGACAACATGACCATATAAGAATGAGGGCAACGGCCCATTTATTAGAAATTGTGTGATTACATTGCTCATTATTGTTTTAATTATTATTTGGTTTAATTGTATATTGCACTGATATCTGATTCATTGCATTGCTTAATATTTGTTTTAAATTGCTATTTGATTTGATTGTATACTGCACCGACATTTGGTTTGAATGTTAGATTGGACCCTAGAGACATGGGATGGTATGCGAATAGATTTTATCTAGACGATGCTAAGTTGATGGAAAAATGGTAAAGTGTTGAAGTCGTGAGATTGTGGATTTGATTTAAGGGTGACCTGCGGGGCCCAGTGATGATAAGGGTGACCTGCGGGGCCCAGTGATGATATTTTGGTGACCCTAACGTATGGTACGCCATGGGAAGTTCCAAAGGGTAATCGTGCCTTGCAAGGCCAGCAAGGGGGATTCTCCATGACACGGTTATAGTTAGTGGCTTAGGAATGGTGACGACCCTAATGTATGGTACGCCATGGAACGTTCCAAAGGGTAATCGTGCCCCCTGTTATGGTCCTAAATGAATTCATACGAGGTACATAACTTAGGTGAATTCATTTAGAACCCCGTGTGCAAGACAAACAAGGGGGGGATTTTCCATGACACGATCATAGTTAGCGGTATGGGAGGAAAGGATCTCGTGGATGAGATTCTTAGATCTCACATAAGGTTAGTGGATAGTAATAAATTGGTTCATGTATGAAATCTCTGTTTGGCTCTTCGATTGAATATTGTCTTGTATCTGCTAATTGTAAAGTAAGAGGGGTGGTTGGGTTGGATTATTCTACTGGGTGATTTATCACTCACGGATACGTTCGTATCCTGGCAAATCGTTTGCTTCGGCGATCAATTTGCCAGAGGGTGCAGGATTCAATAATGGTGCAGTTCGACGCGGGAAGAATATCAGAAATGGAGATCAAGTATACTCGGAATTCGTGTCAAGCCTAGAATCAGCTCTGAAGTTAGTGTATTTGAATCAGTAAATTTTCGTGAGATTGTTATAGCTAAACATCCATTTTGGAAAATCATATTTATTTAGCAAAATTTTCCTAAAGAATTATTTTATTTTGCTTCCGAAAAGTCGGGGCGTTACAGGCTCTGTTCCATGAGTACTTTTTTTTACTTTTAGAAAAAGTGCACATTTTGTCATTATTCAATTTTTTTCATGTTTGTTAGTTTTGCGCCAAATTTTGGTACATTATTAATTCATCTTGTTGAGACGAATCGGAAATGTATAATTTTTTTACTTTTACCTAAATATTTTAAAAAATAACCACTTCTAAGCCAAAAAAAAAAAGTCAAATAAACTAACAAGCAAAAATAAAATTGAATACAAACAAAATGTTCACTTTTTTCTAAAATTAAAAAAGTGTTGGTGGAACTCTGGGCTATAAGATCCCTATTTAAGTTTCTCTTTAACTCTAGGCTATATGATCCCAATTGATTTTGGCGATCCACTTTTATACGCAAGAGCTCTATTTTATACGTGAATTTCTATTTAAAAGTGAAGCGCTAACGTACGGGGTGGAGCGCCAAAACAATCTATAGAATCTAAAATCCCAATTTTTAAAAGGAAATTGATTTCTATATTCCCTTTTTTGATATCCACAATTTATTTTTTTGTCTCTTAGCAAAAAAAAAAAAATACACACTTTCAACACTAAAATAAAAAAAATAAATTGTGATTATCAAAAAAGGAAGTGTAGAGATCAATTCATTTCTCTCAAAATCGAGAAATTTTTCAGTACTGAGTGGGTACCATGTGGTGCCCACTCGGCACATCTGATCTGTCCAATGTACTTTTGGATGGCTCAGATTTGGAGAGAGAAAGAGGAGGGTTGAGAGGAAAGAGAATGTTTTAATCTGAACCGTTCAAAAGTGTATCGGACGGCTTAAGAGTATCGAACGGGCACCACGTGAGATATACCTATTCGGCACCCAAAAATTTCTCCTAAAAAAAACACTCAATCCTTTTTCTCCCCACGTCCCTCCTTCCAAGGACATTTCCACGACCGCGTCTTCTCGAAACCACCCCACCCCTCAACAAATTCCAAAATTGAAATATAAATAGAAAAAGAAATATAAGCCAAAGACAATCCGTTTCGGAAATCAGACTACACGGTCCCTTTATCTCGATTCGGAAGCCCGAATTGCTTCGCCTGGTAAACAGAGTCAAACCCCCCTCTCCTTCCTTCCTTCTTCCTTCTCTCTCTCTCTCTCCGCTGCGAAACGTATTAAGAAAAACCCCACAATCCTCCCATCTTCTCTCTCCATTACAATCACCACTTTTTTTCTTTCTAGAAGCTTTCTAGAAGACACGGTTTCCTTTGAAAATTGTTGGATTTGATCCCGTAATCGACTAAAAGGTGGTTAGTGTTCGGTTCTTTGTATTTATAGGCGGGCTTCATGAGGTGATATATTAATTCCTGTATTGTCGTTCGTGCAATATAGTTCGCTCCTGTTAGCTTGATTACTGATTTTTTTCTAAAACACTTCTCTTTGGGATTTCAATTATGGGTTTTGACTTAGATTTGGTAATAATCAATGATGTTCAATTTTGGGTTTTGATTGGATTATGGAATTGTTTGAGAAATTGATATCATGCTGTGTTTGTGAACTGTGAATCCTAGACCCATTTAGGTTTAAACTTCATTTTAGGGGTTTTCATTGTACTTAGGGTTTATACGTTAAGGGTAATGGACGAATTGGGTTTGGTTTAATCCGGGGAATTTGGAGGTCTGTAACGTAGTTGAATTTGTGGGTATTAATTTCTTTTTATAGGGAGTTTCAGTTTGTGGGGATTTTAGATTTTGGAGGCTGAGAAGTTAGTAGGATTCGGTGATGGATGGATCTCAAGGTGGTTCTAATGCGCCACCGCCTTTTCTCACAAAGACTTACGAGATGGTGGATGACCCGGTGACAAACTCCATTGTTTCATGGAGTCAGAGTGGCCATAGCTTCATTGTTTGGAATCCACCTGAGTTTGCTAGAGATTTGCTTCCGAAGTACTTCAAGCACAATAATTTCTCCAGTTTCGTCAGGCAGCTCAATACATATGTAAGTGCATCGGCATTATTTTAACTCTGTTTTAAGTTCTTTCTATTTTCTATGGTTCAATTATTCTGGGTAATTTCGTGAAACTTGTAACGCTGTATCTTAGCTCAATTAGCTTGCTGAGAAATTTTAGATCAAGTGAAGAATGTATGATGAATGGAAGAGAAGAAAACTAGAAAAGAACTATAAACATTATGTGCGAAACGAAAACCCCCTTTCCCTTGGGGCATTTCCTTCTTCCATTTACTAGTTCCAGGGGGCCATAGCTGTCTTTACACATGCTAATTTCACTTTCAGCATTAAGTAGCCAAAATCACAAATATGAAGGTAAGTTTGTTTGATGACAATACTAACTTCATTATAGCAAACTAACAAGAAAAAGCGAAGTCCCAACATTTGCATACCTTCGTATTGTCCTCACAGTTTAGAATATATAGCAACAAATAGAACACAAAATCCAGCAGGATCTAATCACGAAAGAACATTCCTACTGGCTACTTCCTAGGACATCAAATGACATGTCATGTTACGCCTCCTATTGGCTATGGTCAGGGTTCTGTTGTAGACGTAATTTTTAGCCAACGTGCATCTTTCACCTCCAACATCTTCACATGAGAGTGAAAGTTGATGTGCACTTTCAGGCATCCGCATTTCTAGCAGATTAAGGTTCTCCTTGAAAGATGATAAAATAGGGCTAAAGGTTGTTGCAACTTTGATACTGCTGCATTTATAAAGAGGGAGTTCATATCTACCTCGATGTTAAGTAGAACATTAAGGATTTTGCATCTCATGAAAGTTCTATGTTTATTTTCGCAAAGAGTATTGCGAGCATTGCCTCTTCCAGTTCAACTTTTATGGAACTCCTACATTGGACATACTTTAAGGGCTTTGATTTGATCGATTAGCATCCACCTAATTATAGATACAGGCATACAGCCCATCTAATCAGATATCATTTAGCCAGCATGGTAAACAAGGGCATTTAATGTCTTTAGAGTGAAGTGTAGAGCACACACCAGATCTTGATTATAGGTTAAAAATATGAACAACTGACTAAGAGATCTCAGGTATTCAAAGAAGATAAGTCCTAAATTGGTGTCACTTGGACAATTCATTGACAGTGTGGTGAACAACAACATAACATAACCCATCTAGTCCCCAATAAGTGTGGTGAACAATTGAAGTAAATATAGGATGAGAAAAAAGAAATTTAAAACCATTTACCTCTTTGTTTCTACCTTCTATGGTTTGCTCCCGAAATTGTGTATGAGTATGTCCCTTTTGCCTAATGGGTGTAGCCTGGGCGGTGAGTGATGGTTTAGATGGAAAACCGAGAAACAGTTTCTATATACATTTTTTTTTTTATCGGCATCTATATACATTTGTACTAGGTTTGGTCCTTTGATGGTAACCGACTCATCGACACCTTCATCACTCTAAAAACTTAGTTCATTACAACATGTGGGTACAGACAAACAATTACGCTACCGTTTTGGGAAGTGGGAATTATTAGCACAAAAACATTAGTGGCTGTGACAAACAATCCACCGATATTTATCCAATCATAATCTGTCTCGTTCCGGGACGTGAAGAAGGCCATGAATTCCGGAGTGTATCAGCGGCTCCTACTTTTTGGAAGATACCAGTACCATCCTCTGTCATTTTAAATCATTTAATCAGCAATTTATCACATTCTCCTCCAGCTGGTATGGGTACGACTTACGAGAAGATAGGAGGAAGTTTCCAGTAGTAGAATTACTTGGCCAGTTAGGCATATGAGCTCGGATATAAGACTATAAGAGTACAAAGCTAAAATAAACTAAATGGCGATTAGGTTTGGCTGATAGTAGGAAAACACTGGTGCATGTCCATCTCCCTATATTGTAGTAAGATGGTACAATGAGTCAATCTTTGTTCATTTTTCGTTTTAATCTTGTAAATTGGGGTTTTGTATCTGTGTTTTTGCTGAGAACTCTTCTTTTATCTAGGGTTTTAGGAAGATTGATCCTGACCAGTGGGAGTTTGGAAATGACGAATTTATCAGAGGACAGAGACATCTTCTAAAGAATATTCACCGTCGCAAGCCAATCCATAGTCATTCTGCACAAAATTCTTCTGTTCCATTAACTGATGCGGAAAGGCAAGAGTTTGAGGAGGAAATCAATAGGCTGAGACATGATAAGAGCTTACTTCAGTTGGAGCTTGAGTCACATAAACATGAGAAGCAGGAATATGAATACCAGTTACGATCATTTGGAGAGCGTCTGAAGGCTATAGAACAAAAGCAGAGGCAAATGATAGTGTTCTTGGCGCAAGAATTGCAGCAACCCAGGTTTGGCTTCAGTCACATGCAACTGTCAGAAAATCATAACAAAAAGAGAAGGGTGTTGATATCCAATCGCTTATATGCTGAAGCCAACATGGAAGAAAACCAGATCTTGACTTCCCTTGGGGACAACCCAGATTGTACATTCCCGGTACTGAACTCGGATTTTATTGAGAAGTTGGAATCGTCATTACTTTTCTGGGAAAATTTTCTAGAAGGAGTTGATCAAATTCCAAGTGAGGAAATGAATGATTTTGGTTTGCTTCCACTGCCTTCATCCGTCACTATAACGGAGATGCAGGAGTCTTCTAGAGATTCTGATGCAAACGCTGACCCGTCATCTTTTTCACAGAATCCATCGTCTCCTGATTCGAGGGACATTCATTCTTCTCCTGATTTGGCTGGGTCTTCTACCCATTTCGAAGCCCCTGCTGCATCATCTATTGCCCTCCATGTGGACGTGAGGCCCAAACCTTTGGCCATTGATGTAAATTCAAAGCCAGCTGTAACACCTGCAGCTGTGGCATCCGGGGCTAATGATGTTTTCTGGGAACAGTTTCTGACGGAGACTCCTGGGACCTCTCACACACAGGAAGTTCAGTCTGAAAGAAGAGATATTAATGGGAAAAAGAGCGAGAATAAGCCGGATAGCCATAAGTTTTTGTGGAATATGAATAACGTAGATAACCTTACTGAACAGATGGGACATCTCACTCCAGCTGAAAATACTTGATATGGGTTCTGCATTTTACTCCGCATTTATATCCTGATGGATGGTGTATGATAACTTGAGGTACGAGTGCTTAGGTCATATATCTGTAGATAGTCCACACTTTGAGCTTGATGTTTCAGTGTTTCCTTTGTTTGCTAGATTTTGTGTTTGTACAATATCTGTTGTTTTGGGAATTCCGTTCATATGATTTCCTTGCAATTTTGGATTGTACTTATCTACGATTTTGTCTTTTGTTCTCTGTTTTTATTATGGCGACAGCTGCAATATTATCTCCGGTGGAAATAAGTTTAAAACTTCACGAATAGATTATATGATTCACATCTTAGGAGTTCTAAATACTATAGTGGTTTCATTTTTTATTCCAAATATACTTGGAATTTGGCAACTGCTGGGATTTCATCCTGGTTTAATATTTAAAGTTTTAAAATGCATATACCATGATCTTTTATTGAATCAGCTTAGTTAACATTGCTTCCCATTTCCTAATTAGTCAAACTTCGGTTGTGCATTGACTAGAAATACGTGGGAGGAGCTCCGGTCTGCATGCTCCGACTCTTTGTTGTTTTCACAGTTTGGATGGAGGCGGTAAAGTCTCTTAGAACCTAGAATTTTGGATTCTCTACCGTCCAACTCAACTGTCTAACAAAGCCTTCGTGTATAGTGTTTTTCTCTTCCGTAAATTGAGGGTAAGTTGTGCCATGTGAGATATTACGCAATCGTGGTGAACTCCTGTTTATGTAGCTCAGCATTAACCCATCACGTTAATGGGGGAAAGATTGAAGGCTGGGAAGTGACGAGTCAAGTAATCAATAGCTGTAATATGTAGTTTGCGTTCTTGGAATGAGGAAGCTAAGGTGGTATAATGTATCAACATAAGCTGGAGATAAATTAGTTGGTGACAAAAAATATGGAGTTCAGTCGGGGTGTGCCAGCTTATATTTGCCTATCTGTTTCTGATCTTGCAAGTGACGATGGTTATGTAGCATACACGTTGGCGTAAACTGTCAAATTTGAGGGTACCTCTCCACTTCTAACAAATGTTTGTAAATTCTTTCTTTTGCTGCTTATTGTTATCGGTGTTTGTTTTTGATTTGATAGCAGGGCCCTGTATATGCCTTTTCTCGGGTTTTCGGGAAATGCTACAAGGTCAGGGGTTTGTTTCATTAGTTGTAGTTTGCTGTGTTGATTTTGTTTTGCTTTACGGGAAACTCTATATTGCGAAAATGACATTTATTGTTGACTGTTGGCGATTTGTGACTGCGGAAAACAGTCTTGTACTTCCCCGTGATACATATAGTATCGTGTTTTCCGCCCCTTAACAGTCATGTACTTTGTCATGATTGGTTATTTTCAGATAGGATGTCAATAGAGGTCCTGACCGAGTTCCACACCAATCTATGGGATTCCACTTCAGACTGATTAGGCTAGTTAACTGCTATGGTTCTTCCTCTCCCATCTTTGTTGCAAGTGAAAGCCCTGCTTGCTCAATGAGACTTTTGGGATGCATATCATTTGGTTTCGAGTGTCAAACAGGAGCAGTTTGTTAGTTCTACGAATCTTTCCCGGTAATTCGACGGGGATTTTGTGAAGTAAGAGGATTTGGCATGCTTCATGGTCTCGTTGAGTTCCCTTTTTCCCTCAAAGGCCTCTACAGCGAAGAAGTTCGAGAAAAAGAAAAAGAAAAAAAAAAGAGGTAAAGCAAGAAAGTCATCGTCCTCATTTTGCACCAAAAGCAAACCCTAAAACCACACAACTTTTGAAAGAAGTACTCAACTTTGAGCTGAAGAGCAGTACATGATCCATGGTCTACTTGAAAATCATTTAGAGAGAAATTTGTACAGCTTCTGAGACAGAAACATAGGAGTTGAAACCTTTTTCCGGACCCGCTTCTTTGCGGTCCAACTGTAGAGAGCCTATGCAGTTATATCACAGCCATTCATCTTTGCATTCAACGGTCTAGTTTTTTTAAAACTTTTCTGGAGAAAAAGTTTAACTTAACTTTTCTCCGGAAAAGTTTTTTTTTTAATCTCAACCATTAAAAGCACCATCTGACGGTTGCAAACACTTCAATTGCACCTCTGCAATTTAAAAATGGATCGCAGACAAGCCTTTAGGGATGGCAAAGTGAACAAAACCGATAGGTACCCAAACCGTAACCGAAATTTTTCCCCGAATGATAACCAAAAAATTTCCTGTGGGTATGGGTATGGTTGAGGCCTTGGCTAACCAAATGGGTATCGGATCAGGTATGATTTAACAGATCCCCGAACCGAACCGAAATATATATGTATAGGAGTCTAGTGGTCGAAATACATATATCCAGAAATTTAAGGACCAAATTGTTGCATGTGTTAAGGTTTAAAGGTTTGGAGTGTGATAACTCTTTATTTATAATTAAGGTTACAATTGACAGCTACACATTCATACCTCAAATAGTCAAACCCACCCCCTCCTCTCTTCTGTGTTGCAGACAACCCTTCGCGGCCTCACCGCCACTCATTGTCGTCATCCTCTCTCTCTCTCTCTCACATAGACACAAGACACCCCCACCCACTTTCTCCAATGTCGTCAAACAAAATATTCAGTCGAACACACAGATCGAAGGCTCCGGAAATCGGCCACTCCGGCGACGTCGAAACGTATGTACTCCTCTCTCTCTCTCTCTCTCTTTGTTACTCCCTCTTTCTTCTCTCATCGATCAAAACCCACCCCAAGAACTTGAAATCGAACAAAATTTTTAGATCCGTCCACAACAGTTGTTATTTGGTTCGGGTACCCGAATGGTTTTGGGATTACCCGAACCCCAAATGGTTCGGTTATGGTTTCTTCTTGCTCTCCCCGTTTGGGTATCGGGGCGGATATGGGTAGAGGTTCGGTTTCGGGGATCGGATATGAAATTCTCCATATCCACCCCGAACTCCCCGATTGCCATCCCTACAAGCCTTGGCCTTTTTCCGGTCCTTCAAATGCATTAGAAGGTCCAATTTAACATGTTTGTGAGCTCCTTTGGGGTCCACCTCAATGATCCGATTGGTCCATATTTTAGAACGCATTTAGAAGACCAATTATGCTAAAAATTACATTGATTGAATATCAATTGTCCAATTGATATGGTTTTGGAACATAAGAAAAATGAGATCAATGTACTACGGTCGTTGAGGTCTGTGTACCCAACGACGGGCTCTGGTGCATGGGAGGCTGTAGCCTCACGCGGGCAATTTTCTGTTCTTTCATGAGCAATGAAATTGTCTGTTATTCAAAAAAAAAAAAGTGCTAAAATTTTTCCTTCAAAATAGATGTGTTTTGAAATGCATGAATCGATACCTGTGCAATGTATGTATGATATGATGCTCTAGACGAGTTTTCACAATGAAAGTGGGCTAAAAGAGAGCTCACAAATAACCTGAATTGTACTTTGCAGTACATTTAAGGAACTAGAGATGATCCCAGGAACATACCCACATGAGGTTCTTTTGAGGCACGTGCTCCCACTCAATTTTGTAAAATTATAATACTAGTATTTTTAAATATTTAAATTGTATTCAATAAATTTATGATATCATTCCGATAAAATTAATTTAGATTTCTTTTTCAAAATATTTGTCTGATCTATTTCATAAAGTGCTATAATTTTACACTATTTTTTTTATGCGAGTACACCCCTTTCTGTTAATTATAAGATGGAATTACATACATATGGTCACCATTTTGTTATTTCAAACGAAATATGTATTAATTAAGGAATTATATGCATATATGTTAAGTTTACCAATTTGTGTGCCCCACGAATGTAGATTTCTGAGTCAGTCCTCGGTCATGATCCAACTCCCAAACAAATTCTAGATCCATAATACATATCAGAAGTTTTACTCATCATGAAAATTATGGGTTGCCGCGGCCGAAAAAAGAAAATCGATGTACAGTATCTTTTACAAGGAAATTGATATTCATATTTTCTTTTTTGCTATTTACACTAAACATGTGTAAATATCAAGGGAGCAACTATTTACAGCACCGTATTTTCTCCCTTAGCCTACTACATTTCGGTAAATAGTTATTGAAAATCATACATAACATTTTGGTAAATAGCTGTTGAAAACAAGATTATATTTTTGTATAACTACATGTCGAAAATATATTCAACATTCGATAAACAACTGCCGAACATACATTTTCCGTAAATAGCTGTTGAAAAAAATATTATATTTCAGTAATTATATGCTGAAAATGTATATGAATTTCGATAACTGACTGTGAGTATAATTGAAAATTTTTAACGAACTCAATGAAAAAATACGGGACTACGAATACCCGCTCCCAATATCAATTCTCACGTCTTGCTTTAAAAATACTTGCTTGAAAAATACTTTTATAAAACTAATAAACGGCTGTGGGATCTGGCCCCACAAAAATTTTGGGACAGCCTTATATGCTTTCGTAACCAAGTACGGACTCACCCTCCCGTGTGGTGGCGCCTCTGTTAGAAAATCGCAAATCTCTCTCTCTCTCTCTCTCTCTCTCTCTCGCTTTGCTTCGTTTTCAATCAAATACGTAACAGTCTTCATTTCAAATACCAAAAGCAACGCACCAACTCCTCCTCGAGGCAACATTCACATCTGAACCACCGTACGAGCACCCAACACCAAACACTTCCCGATTCCCAATCTTCTCCCCCCACCAAAACCAGAGCAGATCTCTCTCTCCTCGACCAAACGGGCCATCAATCTTTTCGGATCCAGGTCAGTCTCACTCCGTTTCTCTCTCCCTCCGACTTGGTTGTTTTATTTGGGAATTGCGATTTCATTTATGATCGTGAGCGCCGCTGGTCGTTCTTATTGAGCTCTGATTTTGATTGTCTCGGATGGAATCCTCTTACATTTTGGTTGAATTGTTTTTTTTGAAAACAAACGGATTACGAGATCTGTCAGTGGTCATAGATCCTTCTTTCAATATTTGGTTGTTATTTCGTTCGTTTATTGAATGGCGTATTTTCAGCTGTTTTGATGAAACTGGTGGCAATCGCAGGTCCCATTTCAGTTGCTGAAATAATTGGATTCGGGTACTTAAGACGACATTTTCCCTTTTTGATTTCGTGGTTTAGTTTCAGATTTTTTTAGTAGTCACAACTTAAGTCACATAATGTAGGTGGGCTAGCATGAAAGCGTCTTTCAAAAACATCTCAAATTAGTAAGATTTGCGAGAGCGATCCAGAGCGAAGGTTGAAAGCTTGACTGGAGGCCCTACTGAAGGATTATGTGACTAAAGGATTATGTGACCTTATGTGACTGAGGTCACAGCCATGATTTTGAGGTGCCATACGTAAAAGTGGTTACAGATCAAGTTGAGATGAAATCTGACCATTGGTTTCCTAAAACTTGGGACACGTGATGGATGTTTTAATGAAACGTGAAATTAGGTGAAGTGGTTTTGCAACATTTTTACTTACCATACACCGTGAGATCATTGGCGGCTCCGGGAATTTGTAGTAGGGTATTCATAAATTACCTTAACTCTACTAGCTGATCTATGACCAACAATATATGTAGAAATCTCATATATTAGTATAAATAGTACGGTAAAAAATACATAAACTCTGTTCTGAGAAAATAAATTATCTACTAGACTACTACCAAATTGAGAACTTAAAGAATAAAGATACATATAATTGTGATTTTTTTCCCCTAAAGTTCTTGTATTGCGTAGTGGATTTGAGAATGGAGGGAGTAAGATTTTAATTTGTCCTAGATGAGTTCTCATATGTTGTGCCAATGTTAAACCGACGTCTTAATCTACTAATACCCCTTTGCAAGAAATTGTGGAGTATTTAGGTTGGGGCTGACCTCTTTAAATGTATGCTATTTTTAGGATGAGATGATGTGATTTTCTATTGTAGTCCTAAATTCGAAGGAATATTGTTCAAGTTAATGAGGTTTTGCAATGTAGTTGAATTTTTTTAAGCTTTGTCCCGAATTTTATAAGCTAACCAAACAGAAAAAAGTAGTTATTGTTATGAATGAGAAAATAACAAATTTAGACCATCAACAATAGACATTGGGAGAGAACGCAGAGCATAACACTTACACAATATATTAATTCTTTTTCTCTCTTTTTTTTTCACATTTCTTTCATTATGATTGTGAGTTTTATTTGAGGTAATGTGTTAGGTGTTCAAATACGAATTACCTGGATTGATGGCTTGTAATTGGGTTGTGGCTCAGTATTCAATTATTTTTGTTTTTGGGCTAGGTGTTCAAAACTATGATGATTGGGCATTCAAAAAATAACTAAACCAAAGTTACTACGTGTTCTAACAAAATTAAAAATTAAAAAATTATAAGGGTGTTCAAGTGACCATTCATCCCTGGCTGTAGAGCCGCCTCTGCGTGAGATACTTGCCAGTGTACATGGGAGCACTTGCAAAAAATTGTGCAACACTTGCCACTATATACAGATGAAGATACGTGTAGTGATTGTGGAGCACTTGAAGTAAATTCTGGAATGGGCAAATTTTTATTCTTCTTATGGTAAACCAAATCCAATTTTTGCGTACAGCAGATGCACCGCTTTGTTTGAGACCTCTGGAATAGTACATTTATGTTTGTCTGCACAAGCTTTGATTTGTTTTGAGACTTATTCAAGTTGGACACTGTAAGATCTTGTAATAATAATATGCCTTTTCTTTTTGTCCGACACAACTTAGGTTTGTACTGGAAGAAACTGAAGTTAGTCTGAAGTAAAGCTGCAGACACTTGGGTGGGTACGGAGTGCCGCACTGTAGATGGCTCTGTTGTCATATAGGAAATGAGATGGTTGAGAGTGATTCGGATACAGAAAAGGTTAATATCACGGGCCATAAGTTTGGTGAGAGAGGAAGTCAAGGGTCAGGTATTCCTAGGGCGCCTTCATTCTCAGGCTGGTGTGACAAAGATGGGGTGACCAGTGCAGATGGTTGTCTAGATACTGCGGATCAAATTGTAGAAGACTTCCACTTCGAATTGCCTTTGGTACATCATGTTGGGTTAGGAAAGGAGCATTTAAGCGGCGAGATGCAGATGAATGGAAATGGAAAGTCTGTGCCCTTTGATATTGAAATTGGACCGGGGAAAGAGCAAATGCTCTCAAGCCTTGGAAATAATGACTTCAATTCTATGGATGACTATGCACCATCGAAATCAAAAAGTAACAGCTCGATTTCTGCCGTGGATGTGCTGAAGACATTGTCTTTCATACTTGTCTGGTATTTTTTCAGCACGTCCTTGACCCTGTAAGTTTCTCCTCGACTCACTTCATTAATTACATTCTATACTTGAGTCATCAAACTCTGGCTTTTCACTGCAAAGCTTGTTTGGTGTTCTAAATATGGTTCTTTTTGGCCAGGTACAATAAAAATTTACTAGGAGATGATTTAGGAAAGTTCCCAGCTCCCTTATTGATGAATACAGTCCACTTTACTATGCAAGCTCTTTTATCAAATGCTATAACATGGTTCTGGTCTCAAAGATTTAAGCCCACGGTATCTATGTCGTGGAAGGATTACTTTCTAAGAGGTAACTCTATGGCTTTGATGTCCTGTACTTTGCTTCTACTTTTTCGAATCGGGTACAGGCACAGGTTTTCTGCCCTTGTTGAGGAAATTTAGAAAAATTTGGTCGTCTGACTTTGTGGATAGCCAGAGTATATGACGTGCCTTAGCCACTTTACATGCACTTTACCGAAGAAGTATTGAAGTTTAATGGCTTTAATAATCTAGATATGTAACTATTCCACAGTGGCCAACCAAGGCCAGTGGTCTGATTATATGGCTTTACGAAGAGAATTTCAATAGTTCAGCCTACCCTCATGCCTTAACAACTATGCATTTGTGGCTTTAGCTTCGATGATGTTATGTCAGGTTTAAGAACTGTTTTACTATAAGTTTAAATACCCAATGGCTCTTCGGCTTTGTTAATGGATTTAATTGGAGGACTTGTCCCACTGCTTTCCAAATCTTTAATATGATCATATGTCTCTATAAGTTTTAACATCTTGCGGCTCTTCGATTTGCTTAATAAATTTTACTTCAGGAGCTGTCCCAGTGCTTCACGAAATACGAATCTTCTATGTTTATGTCATTGTGGACCATATTATATGTTACAAATTTTCAATCGCATTGGTCATTGGGTCTTAGTTTCATTGAATGGAGGTGAAATACATCTTCAATTGTTAATTATGTTTTTGAAAAGTTGTTGAACTGTGGTGATTTTTGTTGTATTTGGATGTTCACTGGTTTAGAGTGGTGTCTGAGAATACATAGGAGTTTTTTGCTGATACTTTCACTTAATTGGTCTTCATGCAAGAATTGATAATTTCCTATGTGCATATAAAGGGGGTGTTTGGGAGCCTACTTTTTGGCTTTTCATTTTCAGATTTTTGCCTTTTTGACTTTTTGGATTATGGTCAAATTGTGTTTTGAGTATGGTAGGACTGTTTGGGAGATACGTGTAGAATGTATTTTAGGCAGGAATAAAATGTATCTTTGGTTTCTTGTCCTTCAGAATCAAAGAATATATCCTATTGTCGTGAGCTAGTTTTTTAAAGTGATGAGTCTGTTCTTAGGATTTTTGTTATTATGATGAGCCAGTGTTCCAAGCAATTTAACTCTTTTTCAAACACATTTTTAAGGACTGTTTTCTTGATTTTTTCTTTTTTAATATGGAACAAAGTGTGCAGGAGGTTCTGGTAATGTGAAAGTTGCTTCTTATCTGCTAACCAGTCATTTAAGGTGGTTGTATCATCACGAATCTGGAATGTATTCAGGAGTGGTCCTAAATGGTTACATTATTGTTTGAAATTCATGATGGTTGGTTTAATTTGCCAACAGAGAAATATTGTGGATTACCTGGATTGGCCCGACTGCATTAGTCTGCATTAGTCATTACTCTATGGCAGATTAGATCCTGTCTACTTTACATTCTTCTTTTCATATTTGAATGCTTGTTCTTTATGCCTCCTAATCTCTGATGTTGCGCATTCCCATTCTCATCCCCTGGAATTTTTAACCTTCATTTGTATAATCTTTTGGGTTTGATATTCTGCTGCCTATCTATTAACTACTCAAATAACTAATGCTACAGATGGACTTTGCCTTTCACAGTTGTACCAACCGCCCTGGGGACAGCACTGGATATCAACTTAAGCAATGCCTCCCTTGTTTTCATCTCCGTTACATTTGCCACTATGGTTGGTGACGTTGGTCTTCCTTTTAATTCTTGTTGCATCTAGTGATAACATACTCATATGGATCCTTTTCTCATTATTTCTATTGCCTCGCTCCACCGCGCTTATTAGTTAATGTCAAGTTCTAAAGGGAAAGTCCTATTTATGTTTTCTATCATTTTACTGTACTCCTGACTTCAAACTTTTCCTCTGTTTTTGCAGTGCAAATCAGCTTCTCCTATATTTCTCCTTCTATTTGCTTTTGCTTTTAGGTAAAACATTGTAAAAATACCTTTTTTATATTGCTTATCTTTCTGTAGATGTTCCTTATTTGAACGTTTTGGTATATAAGTTTATAACTAATGGACCTTTGACTTCCTGAATTAACTCATCTATTTCCTGGAATTTTTTATGGAACCCTTTAGTTTGTGGTTGGGATACTTTTCATAAAGACTGTGAATAGTATATTTTTTCTAAGTTTTAAAGAGAGAGTTGAAGCTGCTAATTGTATACGATCAAGCATTAATGATAATTGTTCTAGATTCATATTGCTTCTGCTCCCAGATTAATCTGATTCCATCTTTGGTCGAACGGCTGCATGATTGGTTGAGGGCTTCATGTGAGCCGCATTCTGATGAATTTAATTTAATTATTTGCACTTATTCTAGATGCAACTGAAATTTAATTGAAACTCCAAGTGAAAAGTTTCTGTCTTTATTTGAAGTTGAAACTGCCTTCAAATTTTGAAATAGTAATTGCTTTGCATTATCTTACACTCTAATAGGGGAACCCCCAAAATTTTCAGTTTCCAGCTCTTAGCATGCAAAACCATCCTGAAGGTTTATTTGTTTGAACCCCCAAAATTTTCAGTTTCCAGCTCTTAGTGTGTGTGTGCAAAACTATCCCGAAGGTTTATTTGTGTTGCTGTCACCACTTATCCTGAAAGGCTAAGTTATTAGGACGGGTCCAAACAATACATAGTAAGCTCTCCAATACCCTCCCTCACGTGCAAGATGTTGCAGATGGAGATGGGTAGTATCCGATTCGCTGGGAGAAGCAGAGTGCCCAAGAGCCAAGAGTAACATATGCAAGTACAGAAAGGGGAATATATGCAAATGTATAGAATTGAAAATAAGATTTCCCCAACTTGAGCTGTGATAGCAATGTTTGATCACCACTTATTCCAAATCTGTGTGTTTCATCAGGTGTATTCAAATTAAGGTCACTGGGTGTTACATGTCTTTGTCATTCGATTAAAATCAGGTGTTCTTTTTTGGTACTTTATTTCTGCAATCAATAAAGTATGCTCTGTGATTCTTCAAGATTATATTATTTGATCATCCCTTGACCAGAGTATGGCTACGTGCTTGCTTTTTAACTTGTTTTATGGCTGCTGGGATTTATCGGGTCTTTTGGTTTTTTTAATTGGAATGTTTCTGTGGCAGGTTGGAATCTCCAAGCTTTAAACTTTTGGGCATCATCTTTGTCATATCCATTGGAATACTGTTCACAGGTGTGTAGCTTCATCATTTGCATGACTTGCTACTTTAGAAATTTCTTCAGAGTATTTCTTCTTTTTGCTTCACATGTTCTCTTCAAAGGACACTGGCTACGATAATCTTGTACTACTTTCGTTGCAAGTCAGTTTTGATGGTAATAGTTGGTCAATGAAAGCTTTCTTGCATTTCCTTGTTTTTATTTTGGGAATCCTGAACTGATAGGATGCAGTGTAGTGGGCTCCCGCCCATTTTGTTTAATGTATATACAAGTAGTATGGTATCACCTTTCTTCTTGCATATTAAGCGGAGCTATCACTTCTGATGGATGAAAAATCATGCATGGGCACAAATGATTTACGTGGTTCAGCTTAAAGCCTATGTTGATATGGGAGGATAAGCGGAGGAATTTCACTATGAAAGTGGAGTATGCAATGGGCGAGCAGTATCCGCAGCTCTCACAATTTGCAGTAGACCCTTGACCCTCAAAGAAAAGATGTATATGAGAACCCTACATAAGAAATCGACCAAAAAAAGCCACCAATAAAAGAAATCAGGTCAGACCTAGCGGGTTATTATTGTAGTCTGTGTGGATTCAAGACAACCCACAACATCGATAATACATGACATGGACCAAATGGTGCATGAGAAAGGGATTTCCAATTTCCAGATATTACCTTCTCGTTAATTGCTTGAGGTTAGAAGGGTAAGTGTGATTCTAGGTTGCCTTTTAACTAGTGTTTAGAGATGGATTACCCCTCCATCAGGCCAAATCAAGTTGGTCATTGATTAGTGCATTAGGGACAGAAGGGAGTTAGAGGAATCAATGTTCTAAAACAAGGAATTAATCGGCGATCCGATTAATCACTGGCGGGGCCTATTCAGTCAAGTTCGAATAACAAATAATTGCTGATTTCTAATTAATATGCACCGATTAATCCTATTAATTGCTTGAAGGTGACCGACTGCCCGACTAGCGCATAGCAATGTTTAGAACATTGAGAGGAATCGTTTATAATGGTAATATCATCACTATGCTGGTCTTGCTTTCATGTCTAGGACAATAGGGTCAGTCTGAATTTCTTGGTTGCAATATCCTTTCCTTTTGCTTATGTTGTGGCAATTAGTCTCTTGTATTGTAACAGGGTGGTACCTAAGTAAGTGACATATAAATGTAACAACACCATCTGGCGATGCTATCATTGCATATAACAGTCGTTTCACTTAAACCTTCTTCAAACAAAAAAATGATCTAATTGTCTTGAATCAACTTATGGCAATGTATTCTGTTTCACCCATTTGAAAAGGAAAATCAATAGCAAGTTAGCAACCAACTGGCTGTTGTTAAGAACATATCAACTTCATTTCTGTTCTATCCTATACTATTGCGGCGGTGGTTATCGGTCCTTACTTACATCTGTGTGCATCACAGTTGTAAAGGAGACCGAATTCGAGTTCTGGGGATTCGTTTTCGTTATGCTTGCTGCTGTTATGTCTGGCTTTCGTTGGACCATGACTCAAATCCTTCTTCAGGTATGGCTTGTCTCTCTTTGTATTTTGCATACTGTTTGCATGTTCAGTTTTTTTTCTTTGGTTTCGTTCTTCGTTTCTTGTTGCATGCTTCATAAATGCACTTACTTTATGTTGTCTGCTGGCATGTTACCGGGGAATTTGTTCGGTTGGACGTGCTATAACAAAACGGACGTAAAGAAAGAAGTATATGGTAAGCATTTTCTTGAAGTTACTTTTTAATGGAAATTTAGCATTTCTGCGGGTGGTTAAATATAAATCCCCATGTCCAGGTCTGTATGATAAAATTTCCCCATTGTGCAGTCAATCCTCATGGTAGAATCTTTTTTGTATAACCATACCCAAAGCCCTGCTTCTTGTTGACTCTTTCTAGAGTCACTGTCTCCTTGGTTATATGCCACATTTCCTTGTTATTGTTCCGTTTATCTAAGCAAATATCAACACCTTAGTGGTAAAGTCAACGTTTTCCTTGAAAATATTTGATTTGTAGTGAACGTGCACTATTATATAAGAAGAGGAACCAAACTTCGTGAGGTTTAAGGAACCTCTCAGGAAGGCTGAAGCTGGTATAGATGAGATGCCTTGGTAACAAATACCAAGTTTCATATGGAATCCAATGAAAGAATGGTGGGGTTTTGACAGTGCGACATTGAAGCACCACTTTTAGAGGGAAAATGGCTTTGCTGTGAAAAGTCCCACCCCATCATTGGAAAGAAGAAATCTTTCAAAATGCACTTGGTGATGTAGTATTAAATGTTAAGAAGTGGAATCAAGGCTGCCTTAAATCAGACAGGAGCAGCCTCGAGCATTTGATGTTAATTTGGCCGAGGTTTAGGCTAAACTTGGGTGGGATTTCAGGAGAAAGCCCTTCTGAAATTTGAGGATAAATTGCATTTTCATACCCGGGGGGTGGGGGGTTGTCAGCTTTGGTTCAAAACTCCTAGTAAGCAGGGAATCAACGAGCAAAAGAACATGAGAGAGCCTTTTGAAGAAAAACTTGATATTCCCTAGCTGGGAAACCGAAACCGCACCACACACTTGATCAAGAAAGATTTACTTTGGACAAAAAAAAATTAAAATAATCCTCCAAGGGCCAAGGGCTTAGAGCAATGTGCTTTTGATCATTTAGAATTATCTGCAGTCACTATGATAGCTTGGTGGACTTGATTTTTTAATTTGTACAACCATATTTTAGTTCATATTGCCAGACCAGTACTCTCTTTGAAAATTATATTGCTATGACAAAATGAATAGTGTAATTTAAGGAACCAAAAGATTGTGGATTGCAGTTTGTTTCGGATTGATGCTATTACTCGTGCTTATAATGCGTTAAGCTGCATAAGATGCCTTAAACAATGCGCGTCCTAAATTCATTTTATGGTTCGCTGATTTACCTTAACATGTAGATTACAAAAGGAGCCATAAAAGTACTTATGTTAAGTCCTTTTTATTCATTTCAAGGACCATCAAAATAGAAGAAAAAAAAAAACTATTTCTAATGATATTGCACCCAAGGAAATACCCAATGGATACAGTCCATGGTTCCTTATTCTTTTACTTTATTACCAAGGGGAGAATATAAAATCTTCTTTCTACAACCTTGGACCAAAATTGTTCTACTCTTAATTTGAAGAGAGCTTCGTTGGACAGTTGGGTACCCATTAACACCCTGATTGGGCCTACAGGCCACCAATCCATTTATCTTTCTTCTATTTTCCCCAGAATACATTCAGGATTCTCAGTTTGGACGTTTAGGGCCTGTTTGATAGACCGGATTCGAGTGTCGGATTGACCATATATCCAAGGCAGATCAAATCTCGATCAGATGTATAATCCCACAAAGTGTGGGACATGTGTTAACTTAGGGGAGTGATATTATAAGTCCGATCAGGCGATCACACAACGTGTCGTATGGGACTATACAATTCCTTCACTATTAGTCCCGTCAAACAAACATGAGAATATTACGCAGTTGCTATTCCAGTACTAGTGTTATTACAGCAGAGATGATGAAGTCCATGCTCAAATTTATCTGTGGAAGTATATTCTTAAACACGTTGATTATTCTCTTTTTGCTTTTTCCTTCGGACGGCTAAAGAAAATGATAAATGTAGAAAGATAAAACCTTAGGAATCCACACCTTCGGAACCCTAGAAATCTGCATTTAGGGGGTTATAGAGGCATCCACACCAATACTCAAGAAAACAATTTCATTTCATTAAACCAAAACGGTATCTGAAGTCCTTTAAATAGGCTCTCCAATTGATTTTTTTGATAACCGGATGTCCAAGCCAGGTTGCACGCACCACGACTATTCGAATTGATAACTGCAAATAAAGATAAGATAACAACATTATCTAATGGATAAATCCCAAAATACAACTAAAGCTACTAGATCGTATCCTTATGTGGATAATCATCACACTGATATATATCCTCCAGGATGAAATAAAATAATTCCCTCTAAATTTACAACAAATGTCAAGTGTGTTGATAGAAATACTTGAGTTACTTTTTCAAAGGCGACATCACTACTTATTAAATGCTTTGGGTTGGTTTGTTTTCAGGGCTGAAAGATCCAATCACCCTTATGAGCTATGTAACTCCAGTAATGGCAGCGTCTACTGCTCTTCTCTCCCTTATTATGGATCCTTGGGATGAGTTCAAAGGAAGCACATACTTTAATAGTTCAAGCCATATCATTCGAAGTTGCCTGCTAATGCTTTTTGGTGGAACTCTTGCCTTTTTTATGGTAGCAATCTTATGCCCTTTATCCAGATGTATTTAGGATCTTTGTTTTTACCCCCTTTTTTTTCCCCCCCTCGCAAGTCTTGTTGTTGTTGTGAAAGTCGAAACTTGAAATCTACCCTGCATGTTAGTACTGGTGATTTTTTTTTTTATCACATTAGAGTTTCTGCTCACGGGAGACGTATCCAATTACCTTCTCTTATTATTTTTCGTTGTTTTGGTTCCCATTTTTCTTTCCAGGTGTTGACGGAATACATTCTTGTTTCAATAACTAGTGCAGTAACTGTGACAATAGCAGGAGTTGTCAAGGAGGCTGTCACTATTTTGGTAAGAGCTGTTCAGATTATTGCCCTGCTTAAAGAAAACATAAATACCTTGGTGGAAGCTTCAGATTCTGTGTTTCAATCCCATCTTCCAAAATTGGTTAATCCACTATTATAGCTAAGAGTGTCTGATTAGCGATCACACCCTCCCCGAGCTGGCTTTGCCTTAGTATCAATGTTCTAAAAGTCGCTAGGCACTAGTCGGGCAGTCAGCCACCTTCGAGGCCTAATCTTTGATTAATCGGTGCCATAGCAATTAGTCAGATTTATTTTTTCAATATTTCCCAAATGACATCCATTATGCAAACATTAAACATTCATCGATTCATCCATCAAGATCAAACTTTTTTCAAATATAGAGACATAGAAACTAAGTAGTACCAAATAACTAGTCAATCCATTATGAGAAGTTCAATGTTCATCGTTCAAACCAAATGAAACCAAGTACGAAATTACTAGTCAATTACAAAATTCAACGTTCATACCAAATGAAACCGACGGAGTTACTAGTCAATTACTCCCCCTCTTCTTCTCTGTATCCCTCTATTGAGAGTTCAACAAGAAGACAACTCTGACAACAAGTAATGGTGACGACTGGCAGCAATGATAGGCAGCGAGCTCCAACGACCGGTGGCAAGCAGCAATGAGGGGATGAGAAGGACGATAGATCGTGTTTTAGCCTTTTAGGGCTTTTCAAAGTGTTTTACAGACTTTGATCGTGTTCGAGTCCTGGGTATTGAGTATATCAAACTGAAACTATAGAACGAGCCCTTAAGCTCTATTACCACGATCGCTACACCCCTTAAATTTCCAAAATTACGGATTTACCCCGATTATATTCGCCGACTACTGCCTAGACCGCTGACCGACTAATGCCGATTAATCTCCCAAGCGCCTAAGTAAATGATTATACCATTAATCTAGTTGGATAGGCCCCGCCAGTGATTAATTCCGATTTTTAGAGCACTGCTAAGTATGTATATGACATCATGATGGTGCTGCGTCGTTGAAACAATTGCCTTAAAATGAAAATTCTACTTACAATATTTGTGCTGAACCTTCATGGGTGATTTTAATGTCGTCCCACTTATCCAGTACCACGACCAAACCACCTAAATAAACTAGTTTTTTTTATAAGTAGAGGTTGTCCTTGATGTTATGTTTTCGTGTGTGCTTTAGAGGTTTTCTATCACTGGTCACTGGTCAGGTGTAGTTCTCTCATCTCATGCCTAGAATAATTTTTATTGGGTTCTTTCCCTTCTAATTTGTATTAAGTGATGAGCACAAAATTCATATGTCATGGCTTTTGTTCTAACAAGTTATCAAAGTTGCTTGGTCAGTGTGAGGCTGTTCACCATTTTGTTGACCACTTAATTGCTTATATTGGGTAATTATTGTTTAGGTTGCTGTGTTTTACTTCCATGATCAGTTCACTTGGTTGAAAGGGGTTGGTCTGGTAATAATCCTGGTTGGTGTGAGCTTATTCAACTGGTACAAGTAAGTAACTCTATACGTTTTTTTAGTAAAAAGTTACCTTAGAGGCTTTTCTTATTTGCATTGCCAAAGCTTAAGTTGATTTGCCACAAGTTCATCCAGAAGATAAATACTTCTACCTTTATTAGGTCAACATTGAATCTTGTACAACTTTCCCTCGTTGGGCTAGTTTATTTGTGATCTTCAGCCATGTGGTTCTTTTAATTCCATGGATTCCGTAGTCATATTCTATCAACTTCTGACACATGGAAACTTGTCGCGGTAATTAACAGTTTCATACATTGAACTGGCATTAAAATAGCAATTTGTCGCTGTGTTGCATAGTTCTTGACAGATTCGTGTTTTAAGATGCTTGCAGAATCTGCTATTTTTAATTAAAGTTTGGAGTGGGGAATTGAATCTTTGTTTTTCCCAATTTTCAGCCCATGTTAAAAAGATGGTTCAGAATACAATCATTTTGATTTTGGTTAGAGGGTATTTAAAGTTTTTACCCACTCTTAAAGCATCCAACTCAACTGATAGTCTACGAGTGGAGAGGCCGTCCGGCTCACATTCTAGTTTTTGAGGTCACACTTAGGCGATGTGGGACAAGCTCCAACACATCCTGCATGTGTGATTACCGACTCACAAGAGAAGAGGTAAACAAAGGATCATTTATGTAGGGATCACAAAGAGACAAAGTGCACCTTTGGCACAAACATAGGGGAATCAATCTAGAGCATCTTTTCCAAAATTCTAATAAAGAGCAAGACTTTAATGGATCCAAGAATTATTAATTATTAAATACCCCTATAATGTGAAAGAACCTAAAATACATTTCACATACCCAACTTTCAGGGAATTCTACTGTAGGATATACAAACTTGATTTGCTTTGAGATATTCATATAAACCTGTGTGATTTTGTTTCATTTTTTATGCTTCTTAGATACCAAAAGTTACAAAAGGGCGAGCTAGGTGAAGAGAATGTGGCAAAGTCATCGACAACCAATGCAGCTGCTAGATATGTTATTCTTGAGGAAATGGATGACCTAGATGATGGTCCCCTGAGAGCTCACTAATCAAATCAGTTGAATCTCGTGAATAAACCATAGGTGAGCATCTCAAGCCATAACCTCTTTACAACAATTTTGATGATGTAATTGGGGAAACCTTGTTCTTTGCTGATCTGGTTCTTTGCTGATCTGTTGATTCTTGCAACGGTTAAATCCAAAGACCTTTGTGAGCTTTAGGTCCAGAGTTGTCATCATTTTAATCATGAACAGCGAACACACAATTTCATCTCTACTTTCTTGTACTTATAAATTGCTTCTGGGATTTTAACGTACATTGCATATGATGCAGGTCTTAATTTGGACTTCTCACACTATCAATGTACCCTTTTTGTTTTCAAATTGAGGAACACTATAGTTTCATTTGAAGTGTAACTGTTTCTAGCTTTGTCACATCTTGATAATCTATGAGATTGTTGGTGGAACATATTCTTTTTTAATGGTGGTTCTATTGCAAATTACAATCTTACGCCAGTGGTTCATATATAGTTCCGGTGGCCTTCCATTGCCTGGTAAAAAATGTCTGATTGACTGCCAATTGGAATCAAATAGGGCTAAACATTTTCTGTTGGTTGCAACTGGTAAAGAAAATGGTAGCAAGAATGGGTCTATCCAGACAGAATGGGTCTATTCGGACAGTGGTTCTATCTGTAATTGTTTGTTTGTCTAAGCTTCTATTCTTTGTAACTGCAGCGAAAGTCGTGGCAGCATTCTTCAAATTCTTCTGGTCTGTTTCTGCGGTTCCTCCACTAGATCGGTGGTTTACAATGAAGTTGTTTCACATCACAAAGCCCGTAAAGAAATTTTTGATTCCGACTGTCTGCCCACCGCAGTTGATTGTACATTGTATCGGCACAACACGGCATGCTACCAAGGAATAAATTCCCAGTTTGGATATTCATTGTATCTCTGTAACTGCTTTTCCCATTCCTGTTGGGATATTGAGATTGAATATTTGTCCCCTCTTTGTAGATTTCTAGTATTTCATTGCTATGAATAGTTTCTTGTTTGTCTTGTATGTAATAAATACTACTATACGGATAAAAGGTTTTTTGCAACATCTAAATGGAGTTGTTACTGACTGACCAAGCTAGTCTTCGATCGTCCATTAGGTTAGCACAACCTACTTGCTGGTAGGCCATCTCCAATAATAGAGTAAAATCTGTGTTGCTATACGAAAAGTGGGACTTCATTGTTTGTGTTATATGACAATTTATGTGTTTGAATGAGTGCTCCAATAGTGTTGTTAAATTTGTGTCGTGGCACAAAAGTGTAAAAAGTGGAATCCATTTATTTGTTGTTTTCTTCTCACTCTTCCCACTCTCTCATAACTCATTGATGCCCACTAAATTGTAGTAGTAGTTACTGGCGCTACAAAGCTAACTTCCCATCAAACTAACTCTCCCAGCATACAGAACTTCACAATTCCTAAGTAACAAAATGAGTTTCCACTGGTGTTGGAGAGTGTAGTTTGCGTAAAGATATAATGAAATTTTCCTAATACTAACATCTATGATATGTGGGAAAAGGACTGAAGTTGTAAAAAGGACTAAAGATGTGAAGTTTCTTGACAAATCAATTTGGTTAGAATGAAGACACTAATAGTAATTGGAGGGTGAAAAGCCTAAAGCTGTTCGACTTGGCTCGTTTGGTTCTTTATCGGTCTCAATTCCTTCCGAGACCTAGGGATGGCCATTTTATCTAACTCGTCCGTAACTGATCTGATCTCAGCCTCGAATGGATCATAGATTTGGCGATCTGTTTGGAGAACGGATAGGATATGGGGATGTTTTTAAAAAAAAATTGGGGATGGGATAGGAAATGGGGAATAGTCTGTTCCACCCCGAACCCACTCTAAATGCATTTTCCGTCCAATTCTTGTCCCGTCCTTGAATCTCCGCTATGTATATTTTTTTGAACCAGAAAGAAACATATGTTTGATGAAACTATGGATACTTTTCATGTTTTTTTTGGTTTTGTTGGAACTACGGAACTATGGCTAATGTGATCACTTTTGATCTTTTCTTAGTTTCGGTGGAACTATGGAATACTGTTGTGGAAGTTAATGTTGTGATTACTTTTTTACTATTTTAAAGAAGTCAGGTAACTCCGTTTTCATGTGCTAGAGCAACTTTTATTTATATATTTCAGTCAAGATCAAGTCCAAACCTCTTTCCGTCCACACCATCCGTACCTTCCCTTTTCCGATCGAATTTCAATGATCCGAGCGGCTCAATGTGATCAGAACGTGATTTTAAGGGTACCCGCGAAAAATCGGCAAAAAAAAAAAACACCGGAAAGGGATTCATCCGAACAGTTTTATTTGTATTTTATTGAACAGTTCTATCAAAAACTGCTCAAATCAAGCCCTTCCCGGTGTTTTTTTTTTTGCTGATTTATCGCGAGTACCCTTAAAATTACGTTCTAAACACATTAAGCGGCTCAGATCATTGAAATTCAATCGAGAAAGGGGAGGTGCGGATGGGTGTAGACGGGAAGAGGTTTTGGACTTGAACCGGACTGTTATATATATATATATATATATATATTTTAAAAACTTTGGATCCCTGAGGGGTTCTCCGTTTTGGATGAGGATGGGATAAAAGCAAATCCTCGTTGTGAAATGGGGAGGGGACGTGACAGGGGTCCCGGCCTCAGGGATCATGGACGGGGAGAGTAATATCGGACCCCAATCCGCCTTGTTGCCATCACTATTGTTTACCTAGACCCCATTTTTGTCCCATACCACGTGACCTCTGTGATCTTCCCTCCGATTATTTTCTACCAAGGATTCTTATAAGAACCTTTTTTAAAGGCTAATAGACTCATGGAGGGGGGATGTTTTGATGGATTGGATGAAACCAGCTTCATGATACATCCTTGAAGTTTTTGACCTTTTTTTTTTGTTGACATCATGAATGAAAGGGCTGATCACTTCGTTTGCCGAAAAATGCCATGGCCATATGCCGGAAATATCAAGTCCACGAGGAGGGGGGGCAATGTGCTGGAAATATCAAGTCCACGAGGAGGGGGAACTGAAGGGATGCAAATGAAAAAATGATTGGTAAACAAGCTAATACAACCACCGGAACGATTATCCATGTGTCGTTGTGGCCAAACACAAGAACAAGATATAGTGCAGAGCTGAAGGCCACCACCATGGTTGTTATGGAGAGAAGAAAGGATAACCAAACCTAGAATGATCAGCCTATTGGGAAGAACAAATAGAAAATCACCTTTTGCATGGTGTGATATGAAGATGGACAGGTACATCAATAGAGAAGTAGTGGATGTGAACAGATATATTGCTCAAAATCATCAAAGATCGATATTGAATGCCAATTCTTTGAAAAAATTCTCAACAAAGATACTGTGATGTTGGTACTTTTAATTGTCTAATGGTTACTGTTTTTTTTTTTTTTGAAAAGCAATGGTTACTGTTCAATGACTGAATCTTTATAACTCAAAACATTTTCTCTATATATCTACCAATTTGTCTCTACATGCACCTAGTAAAATAAATTCTATAAATTACAAAATATTCTCATCTTCGACCCACCCAACTCTCCTATTCACCATCCTTGTTGGTAAATCCCTAACTGTTGGTGAACAAAACTCTAGCTTTGATACAGTTGTCGAAAATATAACGGATCGAACTACGCGCTTGATCACACCAACGCATATGAAAACAAGGATAATAGACTAAAAGGACTAAAATCCATGGTTTCTATCAGACCTCAATCTGCCTTGTTGCCATCACTACCCAGACCCCAATTTTGTCCCATACCACGTGACCACTGTGATCTTCCCTCCAGTTGAGGGAGTTCTGCTAAGAGTTTTTAAAGAATAAGTACTTATTTGTAGTAATTTTCAAGTTTAAAAATAATGAATTTATTGAAATAAGTTTTTATGCAATATGAATTTTATTTAATAGATGTAGATGAGATCTTTTGAACGGTATAATAAATCAAAAAATTATTTTTGCAAATGCATTATTTTTAAATTTAAAAATTGATAAATACTACAGTATTGTTTAACGGAACAGGGATCCAGAACTTTCTTGCCCCCATTCCTCTGTATTCAAACGAAAAAGCGATAAATGTTTCTCACTGTAGAAACCAGTGCGCTCTCTCTCTCTCTCTCTCTCTCAGGCTCTCAACAATGTCGGACTACCTACCTCAAAAGGTCCTAACCGAGATCCTCTCAAGGCTCCCAGTACCATCCCTCCTCCGCTTCAGGTGCGTCTGCAAATCTTGGCTCTCTTTCATCTCCACCCCCGACTTCATCTCCAAACACTCCTCCCTTTCCACCACCAAAACCACCACTCCCTTCCTCCTCCTCCGCCGCTACTCCCACCGCAGAGAACGCTTCTCTCTCCACCTCGACACCCAACAAACCTTCCCTAAACTCCGAGACCTCAAATACCCATCTCCCACCCGCCTAAAATACTACTTCCGCATACTGGGTTCTTGCAACGGCTTAGTCTGCTTAACCGACGACTCCTTCGGCAATACCAACACCAACACTATCATCCTATGGAACCCTTCCATCCAAAAGTATCTCACACTTCCCTTACCCAAATCTACCCGCGACTCAGATGGGTCTATTTTCATGTGTGCACTTGGGTTCGGTTTCGATTCGATGAGTAATGACTACAAGGTCGTGAGGGTTTCGTATTCGGGTGGGGAGGATGGGTTCTGGGTACCTCCTAATGTGGAGATTTACGCGTTTAGAGAGAAGTCTTGGAGGGATTTTGAGGGTTTCGTGCCGGAGTTTGGGATTACTGAGTATTTCTGGTCACAGGTTTGTGTGAACGGGAATGTTCATTGGGTTGGGTACAAGCGGGTCAACCCAGTTACTAGGGGTTGTTTCGTTGTGGTGTTTGATTTGGGTGGTGAGGTGTTTGGTGAGATGGAGTTGCCGGGGAGTTTGGTTCACGAATTTCCGAGCAACATGATGGTTTCGGTTATGGATGAGTGTCTTTCGGTGCTGGTGTACGATAAACGAGCGTTTAGTAAGCAATGTACGGTGTGGGTTATGAAGGAGTATGGGGTGGCAGAGTCTTGGAGTAAGCAGTATGAGATTGATTTGGATGGAAGGTTGGTGTTGGTGCTTGGCCTGAGGAAGAACGGTGAAATGCTGTTGGTGATGGGTAAAGAGCTGGTTTCCTATAACCCAGAAAGCGAAGGAATAAAGAAACTTGGTGTGAGTGGTTGCAAAGATTCATTCTGGTTCGGGGATTACACGGAGTCCCTTGTTTTGCTAGGAGGAGCTGATTCTGTTAATGGTGAGGCGGAACCTTCTGTATCACAGGAAGCGGATGGACTTGAAGACAATGCTGTTGGACTCCGTGCATACTATATGCAAACAATTATGCTTAATGCACCTGAAGCTTGTCTTTAGGATTGCTAAATACTAAATAGCTTGCTCTAGTTAAAAAAAAAAACTGCTATCTGTTCTGAACTACTACTTACTAATGGTCAAATTAATAGTCCTTGATTCCTCTTGTGGATGGTAATTTCATGCTGTAGATGAGGCTTACCTTTAGATTTAAAATGTTTTCAGGTGTTTTTGTTGGTGTGTGGACATGATCAATATAGTGGTTGGCTTTGACGTCTGTTTATTCTGGTGTTTTATCATTATAATTCATACAAATTTGAAATTGCTCTTATTTAAATCGATGGTGTTGTTTGCATTGTTTGGGAGAATGGTGCTCCTGGTACTAGTTGGTGTACAATGGTGTAATAAGCATTTCTTTAGACAATAGGCAGCCAAGGTCATACCATGTAGCAATTTTTGGGAAATTAAGTGATATCTTTAGAGTTTTACTATGTATATTTTGTAGATAATATGGATGTACGGATAATAAGTGATGAATAACTGATGCCATATGCTACTAGATGAGCTGATGGCGCTCGAGCACAGATGAAGTAAATGAATACCAGTACTAAATAGAATCTTTTGCAAAAGGTTTACACTGCAGGTTTGTATGCAGTGTCTACTCATGTAAGGATGTCAAGATGATCCTTTGCACTAATGCTCTTGGTAGCATCGTTTGCTATAGCGTCAATCAGAAAAATTCAGGTATTGATCACCCCCTTATGTTTTTGTGAATGAAATCTTGTCAATACTGTTTTAAACAGGTCTTAGGCTTGGGTTATAGAATCTCTTGACATTGGATAATTTCCATCATGGTTCGGTTGTAATGCCAGTTTCTAGGCCAGAATTCAAAGTATTCTCTCCATGTCTTGCCATTCCCTACTTTCCTAATCTAGGATATGCCCAAGTCATGACATCCAGCAGTAGAAAGAGTGAAAGGAAAGGCGTTGTTTTTACTTGTAGTGAATTCTATTTTTTCTTGTATGTGGTCCTTTCAATTTTCAGTATTTTACTTCCGCAGCTTGCTTAAGTTAATGTAAAAGATCCTGTTATATAGCCTAATGTCATCCTACCTGATGTTCATGCTTTAGTATGCCTTTGTAATTGTATGTGGTATGTTATTGTGTGAATGTCTTGATTTGGAGTAGGTGCTTCAGAGTCATATTGCTCGGTGCTTGATGGAGAGCATCGCCTTACTTAAAAGCAGGTGACCTTGATCCTTATAGTAGGCCATGGGCATGGCTGAATGTTCATCAAAGTCTAGGATCACGTGGAAGGGATTATATTTCCTTGATTCCTTGACTATGGGATTGCTTACAAACAGAGTTGAGGCTTATTTTTCTGAGTAAGGATCATTTGATTTGAAAGTTTCTGGTCAGACCTGGTTTTCCTACATGTACTATAATTTTTTAACTGGATCTTTATGCCCTGAAATTAGGCCCGTCTCTGTCTCCACAGGTTTTGAACTTCCACCAACTTCGCCTTTTTAAAAAAAAAAAACTTCCACCACCTTCATAACCAAGGAATGATAAAGATGCATGTGGTTTCATAATCCCTTGCAATTATTCTTTATGTTATGTAATCGTGAATTGTGTGGCACCATGGGCAGGCCCCACAGTTCCCATTGAAGAAGATACCGTTAATCGAACTTTGTTTGGTTTCACTTTTGGTCATCATAGACGACCTGCTCGCATGTCCCTTGGTCACAGGACGGTCAATTTAATGGAAACTGAAGCTAGTCATTCTTTCAGTTATTGCGGTCGATTTGAGTATGGTGGTATTATAGTTCCTCTCTATTTTCTGTTTCAAGATGTAAATTTTTTTCCACAGCTTGGTGGACCAAATATAGACGGCTTTCAAGGTATGCTGAATTAGTGTTGGAATACGCCTGATACACAAGTGACCTGGCTTCATATCACCTGGGATTTGTGAGTCATAATTGGACACATCTATGGCTTCGGACTTGAGATAAATTTCACAGCATTATTTTCTTTATCAAACTACAAAGGTTACTTGATATTTGTTTTTGAAAAGAAATAGAAAGTTTTTTTTTTTTTAAATATGGGTTGTTAGTGGTGTGAAAATAGATTGAAATCTAGGCAGTTGTTAGGTTAGCAACATTGCTACATCTAAATTTAGTTCAGGGCATTTATTCTACTTGATCTTAGGCCAATTGCACTTTCCATGAACTTCTTTCATGCGGAAGTTTTGCTCAAAAATTTTACTTTATAAGTTCTCAACTTCTCATGTGCATGTACATGGTGCATCTGTTTGGAGCCTAATATTTCCGTTTGTTTGGATAATTCCTCCTGTTGGCGTTTCAGGCTGGTCACTTGCTTCTTGTGAAGCCATACATGGTCACTGTTCAGAGCAACAATGTGATCGCTGTGAATGATGCTCTTAATGAGATTTATGTGGAGGAAGAAGACTGACTGATTGCGAGAATCAATTGACTTGCATGATAGCTTTAATCAGATTGGATTGGCAAAGAAGGTAGTTGCAACTCTCTGTAACTTATGCTTCTTCTCTGTTTGTGAAGTCTGATTTCACAGACCTATGTGGCTTTGTTTTAGCAGATTGAGAAGCACGAGCTTCTGGAGATGAGGCGTGTTGCTGCCTATATTTACAAAAAAGCTGGTAGATGGAAGCAGTCTACTGCATTATCAAAGAAAGACAATCTCTACAAAGATGCCATGAACTGCCTCACAATCTGGGGATCTCGAACTTGCCAAGGGGTTGCTTGTTTACTTCATTTAACGGGTATGAACCTTGATGCAGACTCCCTTGTTACCGTAGCGGCATGCGTAGAAGCTCCTCTTTTGTTAAGTTCGTGTATTGCATTGGCACCCAAGCTGTATTTTTCAACTCTAGAATTGACATGGTAAGCCTAAATCATGATCAGGCTTAGTTTAGTATGAGGCATTTTTGTTACCTTATGGGGAACCAATTCTCTGAACTTGGGGGAGTAGGAAAATAGAGATTCTGGCAAATACTATCAAAATTTTCCGGAAAGTTCATGACGAACTTTTATGAACATACTGTTATGAGCATTCTAATTTCATTGGTGGACATTATTTACCCGTGGAAAACTTTTGGGAAAATTTCAAAATGGCCCCTAAGCTTTCACCCAAATGTCCCATATGCACATAAACTTCACTTTATGTCAATTAAACACCTAAAGTTTACAATACCCGTTAAATTGGGCACCTGGTGTTATATTCTGTTAACTTTCTAACGGAAATTGTTTACTGGGCAATGGGCATATTTTGACACTAAATCAGCCCACCACCACAGTCCTGCTCTTATCTCTGTCACACCCAATCCCCTCTCTCATCTCAACAAAACCTAACACATCTTCCTCCTTGGTGTCAACCCTTGGACGAAATCCAGCTCTCTGTTTTTGCCTCTGCACAAGGCCACCAAAATCCCTCTATTACCATCGATACTGAGAGCTAAAATCCTGTAACAACCTTCACCTCCCCTGTTGGTGGGTTAAGGGAATTCACACGACACATCACGCAATATATGTAAATTTACTTTCATAAACACAAACACTTGTAGTTGAAATCTTTAGACCCATGGGCAACCATCAAAAGGCATCATATTGTTTCCTTCGTTTGTATTAAAGCCCCTCACTGTGGTTTTTGATGCTCCCTCCTTTCTAGCAAGAGTAATAGATCTCTTTGTGAAGAAGGCCAGGATGCTCAATCATATTATCAAACCCTGGTGCCTTGTATTAGTGGGACCACCAGTAAACGCTGGACTCCCATTCAAAACAGGTCTTCTGGTTTCCTTTTGAGCAGCTGAGCTTGAAGTTCATGGCAAGTATTGTTCTAATGACCTTTTAATTATTCGTCATATTTTAAACTTTACATAGCTGTTGATGCTATAGTTTCCTTGTGAATCTTCCTTGTTAGCTCTCAACATATTTATTTTATTGATTCAATTGTGTTATTACAGGAGTTCAACATCATGATTTCTATGAAGACTAGAAAGTGAGCATTTTTTCCTTTCATGTAAAAGGCTCTATGTAGAATTCTCCTGTGAGTTATGTTACCATAAATCATCAGAGTCCCAAACTTCTTTTTCTTTTACGTGAACACCAGATTATTTCAATTGCAAAGTTGAGAAATATCTGGATTTTCTGCAAGATGCTGTCTGTTTTATTATCCGTGTCGATATGATAACAATCTGTTCGACGATGCTAGAAGAAAACTCAGCTTGATTTTTATCTAGGAGTTTTGGCCAAGATCCTAGATATTGAAAGAAGCCATTCTGAAAGTGTAGAGTTGAAGGTTAAAGTTGGAGGATGTAACCATTCATTTGTTACCATTGTTTCAATGTCTTGTTTCTCTTTTTATTTTTTTTTATTTTATTTTTGTGTTTTTCTATCTCTTTGTTAAATTTGTAATTAATTGTGATTTTGTACCGTACTACCTCTACTAATGGAGGCCATGAATTGTAAGATGTTTGCCGGTAAATTGCGAGAATTCTTTCTCGTCCTAATTTGTTTTCATACTTTATTATCCACTTTGTTTTTTCTTTTGTGTTGTATGATTCATGGTAAAATTTTCTATTTGGCCTAATGAATCAGTGAGCAAGTATTGTTGTCAACTTGTCATGGCTTTCAACCACAGATTTCCATCAAACGTAAGACAACTACTTCAACATGCATTTTTCACTAGTTTTCCCGAAAGACAGAAGTCAAGAGCTAAAACCACTGCTGAGATTCGGCCAAGTAATTGCAAGGCCACGGCGTGCAGGCGATTAATGATCTGTCATTTGCCGAAGAAAGACCTAGTCTCCTTCTCATTAAGGTCGATGAGGGTATTTTGGTCTTTTATGGTTGGATTGTTCATAACACCCGGGATTTGGAATAACCCTCATATTGGGTCCTTGCACTAGGGGTTATAAACATGCTACAGTGAAGTGAAACCTAGATCAATTTTTTATTTTTCTTTGGGTGGTCTGTTTTCACGGGGGTGATTTCATAATTATCCGCTGGAGCTGTTTTGATGTTCTATGAAGCTGTTGGAATCTGCCCTTAAAGTGTTATCTCTACTGGACTTCTATTGCCTAATTATGCTAGATTTCTCTTATACTATTGGAATATGAAGCTATGGGATAATTGCCTCTACTTTTGATCAATCGGAATGCTTGGGAGTTTAAGGATTGTAACCTGTTGTTTGGGCCTTTTCAATCTTTCGTTGGATGTAATTTTTTTTTTTTTTGGGTTCTCTTTTTCTTTTGGTTCTCTCTTAGCCTCATACTTTGCCTCAACCTTTGTGGTTTGTATTTGGCTTCTCTCTCAATGTACCCTTTATCGAGTTTCTAATAAAATTTCGTTGCCAATAAAACAAACAAGTTGGTGTTGCATTGTACATGAAAATGAATAGCCGTTAAGGTCCATTTTTAACACCAATGAAAGAACTAAGCAAACTTTTGCTCTCCCTCTCTCTCTTCCTCAGAGAAATCATCTCTTAGAGCATCTTTACTTGAAATTTTTACCCAAATTTGAGTACAAATTGATGAAAAAGGCTTCTTTCGTGTGGGCTCAAATCTAATAGCATAAGTAAGTTTGAGTAGAAAGTTCATTAATGGTAGAGCATCTCCAACAAGAGAGGTCAAAATATTTTGAAGGCTTACGTGGCAATTTGACATCAAACTCTCTCTCTCCAACTCTTATGTCAAATTATTTTGAAAGTTTATGGTCAATTTTTGAAAATTGGCGGTCTAGAAGGTTGATGTCAAAGTTGATATGTTGGGACTGCCATGTCACTTTTGGCATGATAGAAGGCATTGTGGTTGGATGGTGACTTAATGCCAAAACTGGCTGTTTAATTGTCCACATTAGCTTTGACATCTTCCGTTGGTGATGCTCTTATATCTGTATGAACTCAGGTCTAACCATAACTTGGAGTAAAAGCGTTCATTAATGCATGATTGTAAATTGTTATGAACTTAGTATAAAGTTTGAGTGAACTGTTCATCATCAATGACATAGTTATATATTTGGAAGGGAGGAAATAGCCTTGAAAGATATTAGTCTCACTTATTCTGAGTTAAAAGATAAATAAATTTCGAGCTCATATAGGTTTGAGTCATGGACATGAAAGAGGTTTAGGTGGTTTTTACAAGAGGTGCAAATAGGTGGGTTGAAACGGGTCATGGGGGTTGGATATGATCAGCGGATCAAATACGGGTCAATATTAGGTGGGTTGAAACGGATTGAGTCGAATATGGGTCAAGTCATGCCAAACCCGACCTGGTCCGCTCCCTACTTTTTCTCCCATTTTCTCCTGGTTAATTGAAAAGTTAATGTGCATGCTCCTAATCAGACCAACTTAGATCTAAGAAAAATAATAACCACATAATTAGAAAAATTCATAGTACGAATTAAGGATAAAAAAAAAAAAAGAGTTCGACAATCGTGAAAAAGAGTGTAAATATTACTCCATAACCAAAATTAATGTATTAATCTTGAAGGGAAAAAAATGATTTCAATGACACAGCAATAACATTTTTTGCCATTATAAGAAATGAACACATATTTTTCTCATACAAAATCCATTTCAGTCACTTTTTGAATCTTCATTTTTTTTAAAAAAATTGAACCAAAAGGCCTCCTTTGCTTTCCCCTCTCACTGATTTCATTAGTTTAGATAATCACGACACATGACAGAGATTAAAAGCCACACTGATTTCATTAGTTTAGATAATCACGACACATGACATACTCGAACACAAAGAAGTAGAGTAAATAAAAAGAAAAAAAATACTACAAAGGGGTATTAGGAAAATATTTGTTCAAAAGATCAATCTTAATTAGTGGGTTTGGACTACCAAGATTTTGGTTTCGAAAATGATATGAGGACCAACGCCCCCTAGGGAAATTGTACCGATGGCCGCGCTAGGCCGTCTCCGGCCACCGGACGGCCGATCCAAGTCGTCCAAAAATTCTAAAAATAAAACTAGGGGGCCTCCTAGGGAATCAATGGCATCCGATGTGTCTATGGTGCTTGATCTAAACACCCTATTTTTGTTGTATATATGTACATACATATATAGGGTGTTTAGATCAAGTAGACACATTGGATGCCATTCATTTCCGCGAGGGCCTCCTTGTTTTTTTTATAGAATTTTTGGACGGCTCGGATCGGCCGTCCGGTGGCTGGAGACAGCTCGGCGAGGGGGTCGGTACGATTTCCCCACGCCGGGGGTCGGTACCTATAGCGCTATTCTTTTGGTTTTTTGAGTAAAAATGGGTATCGGCCGGAGATGCTCACTATTATTGAGTCCACCTTTCAAGGTAAACTAATTTTGACCAAATTTTTTTTTTTAAGGTCTGATCTTTTTCGTTGTAACATGTTAGTGCAACTTAAGAACTAGTTGCAGATTTGTTCTGCATTTTGATATATTTATTTGTATTCTTTAGCATAGCTCAATTGGTTTGATGAGAGCTCGTAATTGGTTATTTTAATTCAATATATTCTAATTTTTTGTACTGAATATTGTCAATATTTTCTATGATTTTCTAAAATATCTATCACTTACGACTTACCGTACAATATAATATCATATCTGCACCCATACCCACTTACGCATAAATTCCAATAACAAGGAATAATTCCTTACACATGTTAGGCTTACATTTCATCCGTTCGGCTTACAATAGTAACAATATACCTCATATCTGCACCTATACCCGCATACACTTAAATGCATTTAGCAACCGCAGAATTCGTTTTAAATAATGTGGTTTTCTACCGGAGACAAACCAATAATTTATAAAAGAGAGTAAATTTTGTCTAGATCAAGTGGAAAAGGGGGGTTTTCCGCCACCCCCGTGGGTCCCCTTCATGCATTTTTTTTGATAACCCAAACCGTGCATCTTGTAGGGTTTGTAAAATAATGTATCCATTCAAAAAATTAGTTTGTCCATACATCGATAGGTATGTTAAAAGTTGAGTTTTTTGATGAAAAAATGAACAACTGTCGACAGTTTAACTTAAAAAAACAGTTCACAGATCCAGGCCATCCATTTTTTTGTATACAACTAAACTTTTGACAAATTTATCAATGTCCGGACAAGTTAATTTTTTGCGTAAATACATTATTTTACAAACCCTAAAAAATGCACGGTTTGAATTAGGTGCTGGCGAAAAACCCATTCTGTTTGGATGAGCCGGACAGAATTTAATCTCTTTACGAAATATTAACACAAAACCATCAAATATGCCACAAATATTGACACAAGTCACAACTATTAAAAAAAAAAACAAAAAACTGTCGCGCAGTTCAAAAAAAACAACCGTTGTCGCCGACCTCAACTTATAAATTGTCGCATCACGCATCACGCATCACGCCTCACACTCCATTCCTCCTCTTCTCTCTCTCTCTCTCTCTCTCTCTCAACGGCTTCTCGATCATCCACTTCCAGATGATGTTAGGGTTTTGGTTACCGCTTCATTCATGTTGCTCTCTCTCTGTCTGTCCCTCTCTCTCTTTCTCCAAACCGACAATGGCTCCCCCAAACCCCTCCCTCTTTCAAACCCCAATAATAACCCCGGGCCAAACAACGCCACTCTATCAAAAACCCTAGACACTGCCATTCCATGCTCGACCACATTCACCAATGGACAAGTCCCCTAAAACGATCTTGGACCCTCTTCCAGACGATGTTAGGGTTTTGGTTATACGCAACTTTTCTGGCCTTTCCTGAGTTGAAGCGAATCGAAGACAATAACAGCCGTCAGGTCTCTTCCTCCAAACGACGCTGCGGTCACATGAAGAAGGCCGTCCTCTGCGACGTCGATATCGGCCTCTTCATCTTCTGCGGCCGCGGCCACCTCTAATAGTCCTGCAGCGGCGACAGGTACCGACGATTTATTTCATCCAAATCCCCCCAAATTTTCACCTTTTTTCCCGCACGCATTATTAATTGATTATTACTATATACGAAGAAGAAAAGAGATCGTTTCTTTCTCTTCTCTCTCTTTGTAGGTCTGAAAAGCGAGAAGTTTCTGTTGTGGGCACCATCGCTTCACAACTCCAATAGTCTCGAATATTATACTCCTAGAACTGTGGTCGCTGGACAAGAAGCGTACCCGTATAACCGACAGCACCTTATGCTATGCTAGTTGTTCGAGTTGTTAGTGCAGTCATTATGGCGATAAGGAAAGCCGTTCCGGTCGGGCTTGCTACCCGGGCATGTTGTACTGGTTTTTTATACAAATCGAAAACTCTCTCTTCGTCCATTTTCTGAGGTTTGGAGCCTCGGTCATGGGTTTTGCTTTGTATGTAGAGAAGCGGGGTGTGTGTGAGTTAGGAAGCAAATGTATAGTTCTCGCTTTCTCTCTCACGCATACAAAACGGCAAACAGGACAACAGAATCAAAAGGTCGAAATATGTTGGTTGATAAAATAAAAAATCACAAAGCTTAGACTCACAGAGATCCTTGAAGTGGAAATTACTGCATGATTCCTCTATCACATAGAGCGTAACACACGAACATAAATATAGTAAAAGACGTGACAGGGTTAGGGTTTGGTACCCCAAGCCCAAAGAGAGACGGCCTTCCACTTTTTGATCTCGAATTGCTTGGCCTTCTTGGATGAGGACAACATGGATGCGGTAGAAGAAGTCGGCCCAGCGCCACCGGAGCCCTCGCCTGCCAGCTGCTTCTTAGGTTAGCTCTCACCATGCATTCCTTGGTTTGCTTCTTTTGTTTCGATTTGTGTATTTTTCTTTTGCATCGAAATCCTTTGATCTAAAGCTAAAATTTGGTGATGAAGGCGGAAATTACCTCGATCGAAAGGCCTTGATTGTGTGATTCTGGTGGTGGAGTCTAATTGAACAGCACAAACAACGAGATCGAGTAGCTAAGGTGGATTGGATGGCTGTTGTGGCCTGACTCCATTTAACGCACGAGGAGACTTTTAGAGTGAGAGAGAGAGAAATGAATGAGTAGTAGTAACTCGGTCTTCGTCCTTCGTCTCCCATAATTTTTTTTGCTGGGGAAGACCCGAGGTGTCTGTGCTCACAAGCTATAACCCATGTTAACACGTGGCGTGTGAATAGAATGTGGGAGCAGCAGTAAAGGCTCTCTACTGTGGTTTTTGGGCCGTTGGATACAAATATTCAGAGTTGCCGAGGATGAAGGTGCGGTAAGATTATGATTATAGGTAGATGCCACGCTTTTCTTATAAACAGATTTCTGCTGAAGAAGAGAGGGTATGTGATCAGAAACTTGAGACCCAGATTAGTGTAAAAATGTTATGTTAATATGGCGCGACATTAGTTTGATTCGGCCCCGTGTTCTTAATATCAGGAGCCAACTAAGATCTTAATCTATTTTTCTTGGGTTGTCTTTTTGTAGGTGGTTCTGACATTTTTGAAGACAATTAGAGTCTTGTCAAAGATGTTTTATTTTGATTCTCTTGTTATATCTCGGGTAAGAGACCCTCAGCTATTTCTCTATGTGTTCTATCCCTCTTATCTTTTTGTTGTTTGGTTTGTTGTGGCAACCTAAAACTATGTGGGTCGGTGGGATTTGGTCAAACCTTGGTGTCATATGAATTTCTTTTGGTGATTGAGGTCAGATTTTTGTTCTTTAATCTGGGGTTTAGGCCCTTTAGGGTTTAGTTGTGATGTTGTCATTGACTAAAAAAAAATCATTTAAGTGGGGAATTTTACTTAGGTGGGAACCATCCACTGGTGTCTCCTAGGGTGCTAATGACGAAAGCACGTTCAAGTCTTTATGATAATTTAGGTAATTTTCTTCTTTTGCAATTTATTCTATCATATTTGGTTTTAATGATGTAGGATGAAATTAGTTTGTTCAATCATGAAGGGAACTGGAGCAGCCGTCTTTGTTCTCTTTCTTGCTAATTTTAATTGATAGTTTCACGTCTTGGCTCTTTGATTGTGTTTTGTCACTCATTTTTTTCCTTTGTGCCATGAAATAAAATTCCTTTCAGAGAATGCTGATAATATTTTTGGAGCTTTTGCAAAGGTTTTTTGGTTTTTAGGATTCTATGTCTCTCTTTGCTTCGTGTGGAATGTGTTTTTCTTTCTCACTTTTGCTCGGAAATGAAAATGAGTTTATTGCTTGGTAGAATATTCCCAATGACAGTGGTAGCAATTGCATCCCAAGTGGAAACCCAACATGTTGACTTTTAGGCTATTAATGCTGTGTGATGACTTCTGATTTTTATTTCTTCGATTTTTCATTATCTGCATGCTCTGAAACTTTGAGACTGGGGATGCTCCATGATGGAAAACTGAGCATTCATGTATATGTTCTGGAATTTAATTTCATTCAATGTGTATGTAAAAATGCCTTGTACAAATGGAATTGAAGGAAGCCCTCTTGTTGTTTACTTTATTTCTAATGTTTTAGCTCAATGGGGAAAGAAGAAAACTCATTTAGTAGATAATGGATTGGCTAAATAGAGGGATTTCAGGGAGAAAACGTGAGAAGATGAGCTCAATAAGAAAAGGATACTTGATTTGAGGGAGGAAACTCACTAATACCAGTAAACTCTCTCTCTCTCTCTCTCTCTCTCTCTCTCTCTCTCTCTCTCTCCCTCTCTCATAAACCATATACATGTCTGGATCGGCATACAACCAGCGATTCGAGAAAACTAAATCCTCTGTTTTCTATGCAGAGTTCTAATAATAACAATAGGTTGAGCAATCAATGGACTTTAGTTGATGATTGTGATGAGTCCTTGGAAAATAATAATGTACCTCGAGTCTATATCGTGATTCGGAGGAGAGTGAATGAGGAGACTTGAAATGGTGTTCGAGCATTGGATGATCAAGCCAATTTAGCTTCTGTTCAGCTCACAACGGATCATCTCACATCCGACTTCATTTTTTTAAGAGTTGATTGTTGTTTGCGTGTTGTGTTTAAAAAATGTAGACTTTCTTGACTTGGGGCATTTTGAAATTTCAGGATGTGTAGAGATTTATGAAGCAACATCAATGTTGCTTCTGCAATAACAAATGGAAGGGTGAAAGATTCATTGAAATTTGAAGGTGAGTAGAGCATTTGGGGCTGGATTTCTCAAGCAGGTATTAGTGCTTTCTAAAAGCTTCATGTTTTTTCATAGTAGGTATATTTACATGGATTTCACTTAAGGACTTCTCCTTTTGTTGAATTTTGCAGTTGTGGTTCACTATGTGTTTGGGTTTAACATATGATACAAATGATTTTTCAAATTTTCATTATGTGAAAATGGTTGGTAGTTGTAAAATTTGAGCACATTCATTATGTTGGAAAGTCATTGTGTATTTCTCAAATTGATCCTATTATATCTTGTGGAGATTGATGTGTTTTGGTCACTTCTTTTTAATTTTGTTGAATCTATTTTTCGGATATTGTATTTAGACCTACATGGATAGTTGTCGTGCTTTTCAAATGCTAATTATTGTGGATTTTGGACATTTTATTCAGCTAGACCATGAGTCTCACTACGATAAGTCAAAGCTACTTTATAAAAGAATGAGCTAGATTCTTTTAGCCATGAGCAAGATTCTGTGGGGATCATATTGTCATGCTCTTTTACATTTACTCAGGTTGTCGTGCCTTTCTTCTATAAAAACTGAGCAAGACTCTTTTAGATCTACATGGATGGATAGTTGTCATGCCTTTCTTCAATCTATCACCCACAGCTAGGGAAAAACATGGAGTAGGAATAGAATATGTTGTCCATCTATTTGCTTCCAAATATTCACCAAGAGATGTTGAACTCTTCCTCTTCAACATCCATACATTTTCTGGTGTTCGTGAAATCATAGAGGACATATTAGATCTTCACGTTGCCCTTGAGCCAGCAACACCTTAGGAAAGCAACGCAAAGATGGAGTTCATGCTGAATCCTCCACACCAAAAGCCGATGGTTCAAAGACTGCAATGGTAGAAGATGCAACTACTCCTTCAACGAACCCAAAGGAGGATCATGATCTCACACGCAAGCTCCCGCACTTTCAAGAACAAAAAGGATTAAATGCAATCAGTCACCACAACTTCTTGACAAGCTATTTCATCTAAGTAGCTTTTCTGCTTGGAACTATCCATCTATGTTTTAAGAACTTGTAGGACTTTTATCATTTTGTAAATTCAAAGCAACTGGACTCCTATGTTGAACCACAACATATGAGTTTAGAATCTTGTCTGCTTAAACACTTGCTATTGCTGTTCCAGCGCATGCTATACAAGAACTCCTTTTGCATTGCTTATAAAAATAACTTTTTTTTGTAGAAAGTATCTTTAGCTCAATTACTTACTCTTATGACTTCTTTGGATGACTGAATCTTAACTTCACCTATTTTACATACAAGAACAATTACACCAATGAGCATGTGACATAGTGCGGAGCACGCTGAGTTACACTAGTATAAGAAAAAGGGTCTAGATTGTCTTTATTTTGGTACACCTTTACCGCTTACCAGATAGCCTGCGAGATGATCTAATTGTAGAAGTCCAGGGTTCTCAGAAAAATCGTCAGTTTAGTTACAAAGCTAGCTGTTATTGAGAGGTTTTTTTTATAGAAGGTTTTTTTTTTATTTTGATGTCATTGCAGGGTGATAAGCTACGATGGTGGTCTATTTATTGTGAACAAGAACATGAACATGTTAGAAAATTTCAACTTATTACTCTACAGTTTTAGATGAAAATAGATAGACATCTTAAGGTGAGTATCCTTTCCCTCTGGGCTCTAAATAATATCATACCAAGTCATTTGTTTGTTGTTGTATCCTTTCTTTGTGTTTATAGTTGCAAAATCGCAATACATTTATGAAGCATCCTCATTCTTAAGCCCTATTTTGCCTCCTAATTATGCTTTCAAACATGGCACAACATTGTTTGTACTTGTGTGGCATATCATCTGGTTTTGTAGTTAAGATTGACTATTTTCTTGATTTTTATGACTTAGTGGCATGTTCTTAAATACTGAAATTTTAGTTGTATCTTGCAAGTAGGTTCAGCTTTCTTCATCAATTCAAGAAACTACAAATTTATGCTCTAGTGTGACATAACATCACATTCCAAATGTGCCCAAGACTGGCATTTTGAATAGTATCTTGATGCTTGAGGGGCGAGAGTGTAACTTTTACACTTAAAACCAATTGCCACCAGAGAACTCTTCGGCACTTCCATTTTGCCGTCTCTCTCTCACAAACACACAACAACAACAACAACAAACCCCAAATCACTTTCCATCCTTGGGTATTTTGTCTCTACATCAAGAAAACTTGGAGGGATCAAAGGATTCTCAAAAGTTTGTGGGCTCTCAATCATCAACATCATCTCTCTTAGTGTGCTATCATTTAAGGTGGAGTTTTCTACTAGCTACTTTAAAATGCAAGTAGTGTGTTTGAGATTTAATTATTTTTAACTTGTAAATGCTACTTGTGGATTGAAATTGATGGAATTAGTGTTAGATTGGGTGTAGACATTATGCCTCTAAGTAATTTGTGAAGAGCAGTATATATACATACATACATACATACACACATATACAGGGCACTTCTAATGCGGGTGCCCGCATTCAAGCAAGTTGCGGACTTTGCCTTTCCCGATCGAATTTCGATGATCCGAGCCGCTCAATGTGTTCAGAACATGATTTTAAGGGTACTTGCGAGAAATCAGCAAAAAAAAAGATCGGGAAGGGCTTCATCCGAGCAGTTTTTGTTTATTTTTTTATTGAACGGTTCAAATAAAAATTGCTCAAATCAAGCCCTTTTCGGTCATTTTTTTTCCAATTTCTCGCTGGTACCCTTACACATTGAACGGCTCGGATCATCAAAATTCAATCGGGAAAGGGGAGAAATGGTGTGGTCCGCAACTTGCTTGAATGCGGGCGCCCGCATTAGAAGTGCCCTGTATATATATATACACACACGCACACACACTCTATATCCAATGGGGGATCCCGCACGGGCTTACCGTGCGGGACTCCCCTTTTCCGATCGAATTGTGACGATCCAAGCCGTTCAATGTGTTCAGAATGTGATTTTAAGAGTACCCGCGAGAAATCAGCAAAAAAAAAAAATGATGAGTGGTTGAAGAGTGGGGTTGATAATGAAAAGACACTTGAATATCTAAACTTATTGTTCTTAATCTTTGAACAAGAGTTAAGATTTGTGTTTGATACTAGTTGCTCTTATTCACTGGAAATTTGGGCTAGTGAGCCATGTATTGGCGGTCGACTTGGCCACTTTATACTTGTGTAGCCAGAACATATGGATAATGAGTCTATCCTTTGGTGTATAGTCCATAAACCTAGGCGGGATAAGGTGCCCCGTTGGCCTTTGGAATAGTAGCCCATAAATTTGGATGATTAAGGACCTGATCATCGCCTAGAATTGGTACACAACTTTGATAACTTGGACCATCAGTTTTATGTGCTTTTATGTTCTCCCACTTGAGTTTAATATTTTGATTTGTTTTACATTTAAAGGATTTTGATATCTTTTGTAAACTTGGTTATTTTCGTTATAGATTGTGATGAGTAAGTACAATATCGAATTTACTATAATGTGGTATAAGGACACAAGCATCCATATTTTCTTAAACATGTTCACTTGCATCTTTTAGTTTCTAGTAGATTATATGTGGGCGGTCGTGCTCACCCCTACATTATAGGTTCTAAGAGAACGAACAGGCTTTGATGGACTTGGTGGTGGAATTAATCTATTTGTTATTGAAAGACTTATCTCTAATTTAGAGCCCTTAAAAGGTTACATTTTGATTAAATGTATATTTTTGCTTGGGAATGTAATGGCAAGGCTATTTTCTACTCTAGAAACAAGTTGAAGTGTCCTTTATGTGAATGGATACAAGAACTGGTATTTTTTGCTGGTGAAGTTAATGAGAACTTATGTAATGTTGTGATGCCTTGGGGGTTGATAGAATACCTTGATGGAAATGGAAGTGGGTCTCCTGTTTTTATTCTTTCAGTTTTGGTTAGACTAACATTTCAATGCATGATAAAAAAAATGGGGGTTTCAATCATTGTAATTTTTTAAACAAGGTTTCAATGGCTTTCCATGATTTTTGTGAGCGTAGAAATGGATTTTGTTGGATTTTGAAGGCTCAATCATATAATTTTTTCTCAAAATGTGGTTACCAAAGTGAAGGATTTTTATGAGGGAACATATTGGCTTTGTTCGGTTTAGGGTTTAGTTTTAGTTTTGTTTCTAATCATTACCCTATTTCTTTCTCCAATCATTACCTATTTCTCCATTTATTACTTTCTCATCTCTCTCTATCTCTCTCCAATCGTTACCTCTATCTTCAATCATTACTCTATTTCTCTCTCCACATACTACCAAAACTAAACTAAACTAAACTAAACTCCCAACCAAACACTACCATTGTTTTTTGCACTCTTTTTCGTTTTGATCTTTGCTTGAAAAACTATCAGAAGCAGCGGGTAGGGAGGTGGTGTTATGCCTTACAAAGAGAAAGATAATGACATTACAAAGTAGGTACTTGGTAATGACAAGTGATCAAGTTTTTGGTGTCACATTTCCTAGAGTCTACTCCTCTAATTCTTCTTAATTGTAGAGTCTATCTCCTGATTTATCACCCCATCATTCATTATGGTACAACCTAAAGCAGAGATGTGTTTTCAGTTTGAATCAAACAAACTAAGCACCTCTTGGGGTCATGTTAGTGGAATAGCTTTATGTGTTACAACCTTTTGGACGATAGCTTTGATGAGTGAATTCCTCCTCAAACCTGATGCTACGTTTGATGAGTATGTGTATGATGCTGTGCCTCTCTTTGGCGGTTTCCTTTTCATTTTAGGAGTTTCCGAGGTATGCACTTCTCCTTCATTAGTTTGTTTGTGAGCTCATGATTGTGATGTCTAATTGAAATGTTCTGAGGATACCATCTGCTATTATTTTCCATTGTTCGTTTCAACAATTTGGTCTTGAGCAGCAGATGGAATAAAGAGTTATCAGCAGAGCAAAAGGACGCTTTGTAGGTGATTCACTAAATAGTAGTAAGAAACTTATATATTCCATGTGACGAAACAAAAGTCAGTAGGTATGATCATTTTTGGTTATTCGTCTTGGGATTTTTGTGAAGGAGAAGGTCGGTAAAGGAAAAAAGGCTAACTGTGAGGTATTTTATTGGAAGCAACTTTTTCTGTTACAATCACTATGTTGTCTCCTTGTATGCATGTTAGGAATTGTTACAACTTTTGTCCTCTAGGCACGGGAATCATGGAAGAAAGCCTTTACTCGAATATTGCTGCCTCTGTTTCCTCCCTCATTTTGATATAGCTTTTTGATTTGGGTTTGATTCATGCCATGATTTGAAGTTATTAAATTGTTTCTATGTTGAGATGCAAAACCATGTCTAGCTCAGCTGACATGGTATTCAACTAGCCCTGAAAGCTTTGTATATGAACGCATATCAGCATATGTATCTTTTTGCTTAACAAGTGAGGATGAGTTCGAATTTAAGCAGTTTGGTTTGTTTGTTAGCCCTACATATACGTATATAGATAAAAGTGTGATGTTAATTGTTGATCTAGAATTATGTGAGAGGAAAGTGTGATGTGGTGACAGTGGTGTCATTTTTTGATGTTGTAAAATCGTGAAACTGTTTTATATAATGTTTGTGTGGCAAGCCGCAGTTGAATTTGGAGTACTTTGGAATACTTTTTTGGGTAGTTATTTTTAGGATTTTTGATTGATCTGTGATAAAATAATAAATTCATTTTGGAAGGAGAACTATCCCCATGTCAAACAAGTTATGAGTAAGTTTTGTGTCCAGCTTTTAATGCATAACAACCCGAACTCCTTCTCATTTCCCCATGAGCATGTTATAGTCTTACATAGAGAGCCAAAAGATAGATATCATTTAAGAAAGTCACGATTTGGGTAAAGAAACAGAGGTAAATGAGTGGTATTGGTATTAATGTCAATTTTTATCCGTTTCAAGTAGGATTGGTGATTATATGGATTAGCGGCAGGATAATAATCACCCTTTGATGATGTCATCGGCATAGATCAGTAGATTGCTTACTGAAGTGGTAAGCCTTTAATCACACTCTATGTCGAGCACTGATTGTGGGCTTCAATATATTGATCTATGAATCATTTTCTACCTTTAATGCTTGGCTAAAAAATTTAGTTCAGTACAAAATGAAATAAAGTGCATAGCATTCTCTCCATTTGCATGAAGTCTTGGGTGATTTGGAGTTGAAGACTTCCTGATTCTCCATCCTTTTATGCATTACCACTTTGTTGATGCTATAGCCATGGCCTTTTGCTGATGCTATGGACAAGGCCTAACTTTATTTGAAGCTAAAATCATTTTTTGATTGAGTTTGTAATTTGTCCATGAGTATATGTCGGATTCAATTTTTAGCTTTTCAAGCCTGATTAAGGTATGAAGAAATACATCATTGTCCACTCACAGTGCAATTAGATGATTTCGGATGGATGAGAATATTATTTCGACTATTGAGTTTTATTGTGTGCCAGTGTTCTAAATGGCGGCCGCCTAGGTGCTTGGAGGTGCCCTGCCGCCATGCCAATACCGCCTGGCATTTTATTTAGTGCCTAGGGTGGTTTGGCGGCCGCCTAGGCGGTCTTGGCGGCGGCGTCGGTGTCTTTGGAGGCCTTTGGCAGTCTAAAATGTATAGTATTAAACTAAAAGGGCTTATTATGTAATTTTTACAAAATCATAATATATATCCCTCTAAACAAACACCCCCCCCCCCAAATCTTAATCTTATAGTTCCCGATCGAATTTTGATGATCTGAGCTGCTCAATGTAATCAAAACGTGATTTTAAGGGTACCTGCAAGAAATCAGCAAAAAAAAAAAAAGACCGAAAAGGGCTCATCCGAACAGTTTTTTATTGAACTTTATTGAACGGTTCAATAAACGGTTCAATAAAAAACTGCTCAAAACAATTACGTAATTACATTTACACCCCACACCCATTCTCACTCACTCTAGTCGATCGAAGAACAAGAACTCAAGAACTAGCGTAGTGAATGAGGCGTCGAGGTCCCATCGTCGTCGATCGGAGGTCCCGCCAGTATGTCTCTCTCTCGGTTCTCTCTTCAGTCTCTCTCTATCTCTCGCTCTCTCTCTCGGCTCTCTCTCAGTGTCTCTCTCTCTCGGCTCTCTCTTAGTGTCTCTCTCTCGCTCTCTTTCTCTCGTGACCTCGTCTGAGTTGTCTCTCTCTCTCATCTCTCGTCTTTCTCTCGTATCTCTCTTTTGATCAGGGCTTTGCATGTTTAATCCTTCTAGAGTTTTTTGTTTTGGTCAAATTAGTAGCAGTCTCTTGTGGGGTTCTTGGAGGATCATCAAGATTGTAGAAGTTTGAACTTGCATTATGGATACATGGAATATAGTTTGATTGGATAATAGTTTGTTTAAAAAAAAAATATTCCGCCAAATTGCTTGGCGCTGCCTAGGCGGCTTGGTGATTGGAGGTGGGTCTTCGCCTGACTATTTTCTGATTTTTAATTGCGTTGATCTTATGAACATTTCGTAGTCTTGAGAAACCTATTTTCATCCTTTGTTAAATGCTCGTACTTGTAAAAAATCATTTCTGTTTTTACTTGGCATCTTAAGATCAGACATGAGCTTGAGTAATATACAAAAAATTGAACTTCCAGAAATGACTAAAGTGTTGAGACGTAAAAAAACATGACCACAGTTGTAGTTAGAAAGGGTATTTTGCCTCCTTTAGATCGCATTGGTCCACGGAAACCAAATGGTCTGAATAAACAAACCAAATGACCAAAACAACCAAACTGGAAATAAATAACAGAAACTAACGTTAGTTTTTTCATTTCCTGGGCAAACAAGATTTCTCTAACAATATATTTTTTGACATATTATGCCCATGGTGGCTGACTGGACCTTTGGGATTAAGAAATGGATTTCCGTTCCAATATATTATGGTTTTGACTAATATGATGTCTCTTTTCGTTTGCTACAGATGTTCCAACGGATGGGAGAAGGTGCTAAATAGGGTTATGGGTGGTTTCCTCATGTAGCATCCCTATTGTGAGATGGCCAAATTTGAAAAATGGCCTTCTATCTCTATGTCCATTTGTACAGTCTCATTCATTTAAACCAGCCACTCATGCTTTGTGCCATCTCCGGTTTAAGTGCTTGCATTTTGTTGCCTAGATCAAAAACAATTGTTACACGATAATGGCTAATGACAAATGCCTTCAACACACGCTCAACATCATTATTATTATTATTATTTAGAAGTCATAGCATAAACGTCATCTTTTTCAGATGTTACTCAAGTTCACCATACAGGGTTTAAAACTGACAATGACGCTAGATGGCAGGTCATGGACTTATTCTTGAGTTCAAAACTGACGATGAATCCAGATGGCAGTGTCCTGGACCTATTCTTATGACCGACACATTGCAAGTAGTTGCATCACTTAATAACTCCCAAATATTGTTGCCTTCATGACTGCCGATCTTTCTGCAGCTGTTAAAGCTTTCATGACTGCCGATCTTCAAAATTCTGCGTTCAGCGGAAACTTCAATCTGCAGAACTTGCTTATCTTGACGGCCATTATGGCAAATCCATGTAGGGTTATGGTTTACATCAATAGACTAGACAACTTTTGACGGAGCTGCGGTGTGAGAAGTGGCAGTGGAAGCCCAACTGTATGAGGAAGCATCTGCAATTTTCAAGAAGTTTAACTTGAATGTCCAGGCAGTCAATGTGTTACTGGATAATATTAGAAGCATTGACCGGGCTGTTGAATTTGCTTTTTTGTGTCGAAGAAGATGCTGTTTGGAGTCAGGTGGCCAAGGCTCAACTCAGAGGGTTTAGTGATTGAGGCAATTGAGTCATTTATTTGGGCAGACAATGCCACCCAATTCTTAGATGTTGTTCGTGCTGCCCAGGATGCAGATGTTTATCATGACTTGGTGAAGTACCTTCTGATGATTAGAATAAAGACAAAGGAACCAAGGGTTGACAGTGAGCTCATTTATGCATATGCAAAGATTGATAGGTTGGGTGACATTGAAGAGTTCATCCTAATGCCTAATGTTGCTAGTCATTCATTTATTTGGGCAGACGATGCCGCCCAATTCTTGGATGTTGTTCGTGCTGCCCAGGATGCAGATGTTTATCATGCCTTGGTGATGCACCTTCTGATGGTTAGAAAAAAAGACAAAGGAACCAAGGGTTGACAGTGAGCTCATTTATGCATACGCAAAGATTGATAGGTTGGGTGACATTGAAGAGTTCATCCGAATGCCTAATGTTCCTGGATCTTCCGAATGTTGCTGACCGCTTGTATGATGAAGCCCTGTATGAGGCTGCAGAGATTTTTTTTGCCTTTATTTGTAACTGTGCCAAGTTGGCTAGCACACTCGTCAAGCTTAAGCAGTTTCAAGGTGCTGTTGATGCAGCAAGAAAAGCAAGCAGCTCAAAGACATGGAAGGAAGTTTGCTTTGCATGTGTTGATGCAGAAGAGTTCGACTTAGCTCAAGTATGTGGCCTCAACATTATCATTCAGGTTGGATATTGTACCCTTAAGTTAGTTTTTGTTTGAAAATTTAGAACGTCTTATTTGCTTCAGTAATACTTGACAGGGTCCTAGCTTCAACCGTTTGAAAAGATTTTGGTCTTAAGTTATAGAAATGGTGTCTTCTGTTATGATGCATACTGTTATAGTTGCACAAATTTTGTTGCTCAGTGTATATTTTGCCGAATACTGTTAAATTTGTTATTCTTATATATTTTTCTCCTATTTTAGTTGTTTTGGAGACATTTGTAGGTGGATGACTTGGAGGAGGTCAGTGAATATTATTAAAACAAAGGATGCTTCAAGGAGTTTATATCTCTCGTGGAGAGTGGTTTGGGATTGGAACGTGCTCATATGGGTATCTTTACTGAGTTGGGTGTCCTATATGCTAGATACCGCTATGAGAAGCTTATGGAGCATATCAAATTTTCTACTGGTCTAAACATTCCTCTACTGATTCGAGCTTGCGATGAACAACCACCCTGAAAGAACTCACATATTCATATATGCAGTCCGATGAGTTTGATAATGCTGCCACGACCACCATGAATCATTCTCCAGAAGCATGGGACCACATGTAGTTCAAAGAAAGTGCAGTAGCCAGTATGTGATTCATTGATGATGTGATTAGAAGATATATCAGCTCATATAATGGTTGCTTAAGGGGTGGTTGGCATCAGTTTTAGCAGGTTCTTGATCCGTAGTTAGGCATCTGATCTGAATTATGTGTTCTTGATATGCATTATGATGATTTCACGATGAATGAGCATTGTGTGATTCAAAGATATGTCAGTGAATTTTTGTGGTTGCTTAAAGGGTGATTGGCAACCTTTTATTTGATGCCCAGTTGTTCAGGATTACTGAAAAGAGAGGGGTTCAGGATTACTGAAAAGAGAGAGAGTTTTGGTTTTTGGTTTTTGGTTGAGTCTGGGCCTGCTATGCGGAGCGAAGTTGGTGGCAGGCAAAATCCTTCCTAGTTTGCAGAAGCTGAACTATCATGACTTTGTTAACAAATTAACTAACTTGGGTCCAATGCTGGTAGAAGTTGCTGGAAAAGGTTATAACTGATATTGGGGCCTTTGTGTCATGACCGGTTATAGTTGGTGTATTTTTTTAAGATTTTGGTAAAGCTACAAATTTTTGTAGTGGGTTTGTTAGGTTGCCAAATTCGGACATGAGAAGTCCCTGATTGAGTAAACCATCCCTTGTATTCAGCCCCAGACTGCCACGCAACAGGTTACTCTTGTGTCTGATTGGCATAATTGTGGTAGTTGCATTGTTAGGTTCTTCTTCTTCGAGTGCCTTTGACTCAGTTTCTCCCACTCCAAGGCCCGACATCTGTACAAATTACAGAAGAATAAAGGAACAAGCTGCAAGTGATTACTTTGAGTTGAGGTCTTTATTGTCAGAAGCTACTAGTACAAGGGAGTTCAGTTTTTGTGGCAAAGACACAGAATTATGTGCCTTGCTATAATGTATCTGGAAATTTGTTAGTTGGGTTGAAGGATGGAGAGGAGTTTGATAGGCATTGTGAAGTATCTCGAGAACAACTGCATTGCTTGGTTCGTCCTCCTAAGGAATATAAGATCCCTCTCAAATGGCCTGCTGGTAAAGATGTGATATGGAGTGGAAATGTGAAGATTTGCAAAGACCAATTCCTCTCTTCTGAAAGCATGAACAAAAGGTAATTCTTGTTGTAACCAAGCTAATAGTGATGTTGTGAAACTTGGGAATTGTTGATGTTCGGTACATAATTTTATTGAAACTTCTGTCGGTAGAAGTTTGCAAAGCAGTATTCAACTGTCACATGCTTAGAAGTTCTGGGTGGGCCTTTTCCGTTATTGGCTACTTGTGCTTCCTTTGTTTATTTCTCTTGACCAACTGCAGATTAATGCTACTAGAAGAGAATCAGATTTCTTCCCACTCCGAGGATGGTTTGATATATGATGGTGTCAAAGATTACTCTCACCAAATAGCAGAGATGATAGGGTTGGGAAGTGACACTGAATTTTATCAAGCTGGTGTAAGTATATGCTTGAATCAGAAAAAAAATGTGTCTTGCCCTCAACATCGCCATGGATGCATTTTCTTATGTCATTTATCTATCCTATTTGTTCCTATTACAGGTGGGCACTCTATTGGATATTGGGTGTGGGTTTGGAAGCTTTGGGTCTCATTTGCTATCATTGAAGTTGATGGTTGTTTGGATTGCGGCATATGAGGTAACAGGTAGCCAAGTTCAGTTGGCCTTTGAGAGAGGTCTTCCTGCAATCATTGGCAACTTCATTTCAAGACAGCTTCCATATCCATCGTTATCATTTAGCATGGTTCACTGTGCTCAATGTGGTATTTGCTGGGAGAAGAAAGGTATTTTTTCCCCTCCAACTTATGACGAATATCATGCCAGGATTTTTTTGCTTTGTATGATTCAGTTATTGCAGTGACTTTGTGTTTTCTTCTAATAGTACTTACCTCTTTTGTTTGAATACATAAACTACAACTATATAAAACTCCTTGGACATGTATATCTCTACTTGTTGTCCAACTAATCTTATTCAATATCTAGTCATGTTTGTTTTTCTTTTTCTTTCAAATTGGAATGATGTCTTGTCCATGTAACTGTTCGCTTGTGAAATAACCTGTTAAAATAACTCTTCAGATTTCGAAACATCATAACATTGTCTAAAACCATGTATCTTGGATTTTTGTTTTTTTTGTTTGTTTGTGGAGTATTTCTGTTTTGCTGAAATATCTTTAAAGGAATTTAATTGCTTAACAATACAAGAAGCAACATTAACTTTTTCCCTTTGTGAGGATATGTTATTGCTAATAAACATTTCCAACCGGGGAGCATGAACGATTACAAGAGGAATGGAGCTTGCCTTCTAGCAAATGTCTCTCGACCATTTAATTATCTGGCCCTAGATTCCTTGTGCACTAAATTCTGTGTATCATTTCTCTCTTTTGGTTTCTAACAACTTTCGGGAAGCGTGCTTAAGATATACAACTGTAGGCTATGGTACAGCAGTGCACTCTTAAGTCCTAATGAGTTCCTCCTTTTTTTTATATGAGTGGGCCCTAATTAGGTTCTTGGTACTTGGAATCAGCCGGGAATAGGAAAGGTTCTTTGAAAAAAAACCATTTTTCTCTAGTAGGTTCTTGAAGGAAATAATGAGGGAAAAGGAGGTAGTTTAATCTATTGGATGCTTACGCATATGCACATGACTGAGAACTAGGTCCTTCTCGTTCGGGTCAATTGCATGATTCAGACCACATATAGATCTAGTCAAGAGACCGTGAATTTTTCACAGATATCTTTGCTTGTTGACAAGTTCTTTACTGACTTTATACCACGCACCTGACATATTTGACTCCTACAAAGAATAGAGCAACATCCTGCAGTGGTGGTGTCCTGGATAAGTGACCATCCAAACGGATAAAGAAGTTAACCTGTGAAAGCAGTACACTTTGTGCAGGGCATGCTGCATGTGTACTTGTGTATAGAGTGTTAATGCATAAATTTGTTGAAGCTGGTCAAAAGAAAATGTCGTAGTTGGATACTTCAGTGCAAGGCATAATAAAGCCACTGCAGGTTAAACTAAAGACATACCACCAAAAGTGTGCTTCTGACTCATGACAAGTATTCTGGATGATAGAGGTGCTGTGCGTTATCCGTTGTGATGGAAGGAACACAGTCATCTTATTGATAGATGGATTAGGTTTAGAGTTTTCTGTTCAATCCATTTACTTTTGTAACATTTCACGATGTCCTGTGACAAAAAAGGCGTGAACTTAAATGTAGTCCCAAAATTGAAGATTAAGTGATTAATGCCAACATAGCGAAAAACATACATTCTGCGTAGGGCGAAACATACATTTTGTGTTACAAGGATGAATTATTTATTGTCATCATCTATGTACTTCTATAAAAATTGTACCACATGCTCATAGTTATAAGAGGAAAAATTGTCCTGCATGCTCATAACTGTTGGATTGATTCATCCGTTCAGTGCCGGCCCCGACTTTTGAGTTGCCCAAGCCCGATCTCAAGTTTTGTTGCCCGCTTATAATTATTACGTCATAAAAAATAAAAAAAGACATACAAGTCAAAAAATAAAAAAATTATGGTTACATTGTGCTTTTATTTGATTTACATCAAAAAATGAAATTAAAATGTAATCCTAGTTACAGTGGTTTATGATTAGCACCATCCGATAAAAAAAGCTTCTCATTGCATTTTTTGAAGCAACTTCTTTAAATAACGCTACAAGAAAATTACCTATATTAACAATGCAAAGTTGTCACTAAAATGTATTAGTGACAAAAAATTGTTGTCAGAAAGATGTAATTAAAGAGTAGCTATATACATATATATATATATATATATATATATATATATATAGTGATAATTTTCACGGATGTAAAACATAAAGCTGTCAATATAATCTTAAGCTTTGTGTGGAAGCTGTGGAAAAGAAGAGAAAATTTTAAATATTCCCTTTCCTTGTTTGGTTCTTAGAAAAAAAGAAGAAAAAATTTCAAATCTTAGGCCAACTTTCTTCCCAATTTCTCTTCAAAGTTCCAAACATAGCCTTAGTTTATGTGAGAAGGTAAAAAAAAAAAAGGCTTTTAATGTTGGGGACAAGAATTGAACTTGTGCGCACAAGGGGAAAGGCTTAAGTAAGCGCTTCTATCCAACAAGCCATCAACGTCATTTATACGAAATGTTCGCCAAAATCATATATATAACATGTATTAGGAAAAAAAAAATCTATGTTGCCCTGGCCTGGGGGTTGCCCAAGCCCAAGGGCTTGCTGGGCTCACCATTGGGCCGGCCCTGCATCCGCTAAATGGATGAAGCTCTTAGCATGCATGGCCTCTTCCCATCCAAGGAAATTAAGGCAAACCCCTTCCAATAAAACTAATAATTCTTCGCACTCTTCAATATAGTTAGTTACCATTCATGGATTTGATGAACCTTTGAACTGCACGTTGAAACTCTGTTTCACAACGAAGTTGCACTAAACAATCCTAGGCTAGCTCTCCATCGGCGGCCATGGTTTAGGGACTGTTTGGTTTTTCGAGAGCTCGATAGGGTTGGGGTGTTGTAGTTATATCAATGTTGCGTGTGGCTGTGTCGCGTTGGATGACGTTGCTGAGCATGACATCAAAATTCCATTTGTTTTTTGGGAAATACTAGAGATGTTTAGTGCCCCCATGACTATTTACTCTTTAGAACTTTTACATTTAGTGTTTTAAATTAACCCACTCTAGCCCTGCAACGCACAAAAACTTGTCCAAATGGCTTGTATGGTTTTGTAACACTCATCTTTGTAATGGCTGAAGTGAAGGCCTGGACTGTATGTCTGGCATAGTCACCAATTTTGTAATTTAATAGGCTGCTGATTTGGTAACCGTGCAATTCACTTTAGTAAGCAAATAAATCTGAAGTTCTCTTTATTTTATTTGTGTTAAAAATAATTTAAGAGGCTGATAATATAACTATGTATTTCCAGTTACCAGTTGGTATTTGATGACGCCATTGAACCAAGTTTGTTCTTGCGATAGTGGCTGAATGGTTGTTAGCTTGTCAATTTCCTGTTAATCAGTCCTTTTTTTTTTTTTTGATAAGCGTTAATCAGTCTATTTGCTAGTAGTTGTTTGCTGTTGTAACTGAGTTTATCATGAAATTTATGTTGTTTATTTTGGTATGCCTAGGAAGCTGACCTTTTGGTCTTACATATTTAAATTTTTTTCCCACACTAATGATATTTTTTTCTCTCAGATGGGATGCTCCTCATCGAATTTGACCGGGTACTCAAGCCTGGAGCTTACTTTGTTTTAACCTCACCAGCAACTGAGCCGCATTGAAATTCATTGAAAACAAAAAGGGATAGCATGTTGAAACCAGTTGAAGAACTCACCAAAAAACTCTGTTGGAGTCTTTTGGCTCAACAAGATGATACTTTTATCTGGTAAAAAAACTGTAGATGCTTATTGCTATACATCTGGGTGAGACTAGTAACCATGATACACACTTCCGTAAACAATCATTGAAACCTCCTTGCATAGATTCTGACTATAACCATATATGTGTTTTGGGGTTCACATGTTTAATCTGCAATGACCCTTTATTTCTTTTTCTTTTCCTTATTGTTTCCTTCATTTGTATTAAAGCCCCTCACTGTGGTTTTTGATGCTCCCTCCTTTCTAGCAAGAAGAGTAATAGACCTCTTTGTAAAGAAGGCCAGGATGCTCAATCATATTATCAAACCCTGGTACCTTGTATTAGTGGGACCACCAGTAAACGCTGGACTCCCGTTCAGAACAGGTCTTCTGGTTTCCTTTTGAGTCTAGCTGAGCTTGAAATTCATGGAACGTAAACCTTTTAATTATTTGTCATATTTTAATCTTTACATAGTTGTTGATGCTATAATTTCCTTGTGAATCTTCTTTGTTAGCGCTCAACATTTTTATTTTTTTGATTCAATTGTGTTATTACAGGAGTTCAACCGAATGATTTCTATGAAGACTTTGAAAATTGGAAATCAATAGTGAGAAACTATTGGTCTTTGCTTACACCCTTGATTTTCTCTGACCATCCAAAGATGCCAGGAGATGAAGACCCGTTACCTCCATATAACATGATACGCAACGTGATGGACATGAATGCTCATTATGGGGGTTTGAATGCTGCATTTCTTGAAGGCAAACAATCAGTTTGGGTGATGAATGTGGTGCCCCTTGGGGTGCGTAATACGCTTCCTCAATACTTGATCAAAGTTTTACCGGTGATTTGCATAATTGGTAAGATGCCGATGTTTATGGCTCTAGAGAAAAAACTGTAGTCTATACATAGAATGATGGAAATATCTAATTCACAGCACTAAATAGCTCTACCATTTGGGTACTGGGTACAGGTATGTAAAAAATTATTGCTCTAACTTCTCTTTTATTTACATTTTTGCAGTGGTGCATCCTTTCCCCACGTATTCCCGAACATATGACATGCTTCATGCGAATGGGCTCCTCTCACACCTTATATCCTGAAGGATGCAGTATAATGAACTTGTTCTTGGAGATGGATCGTATTCTACGCCCTGAGGTATTCATTATTTTATGACATGTTTGTATGGGTATATATATGAATATACTAGTAGAAACCCATGCCTAGAGGCACGTTAGAACGTAATGTAGTCTCAACTTAAATGAGCTACCTGTTCTACCCGAAAAATGTAATTTATGCATGCCGTCAGTTTCAATTTTGAGACATTTTCTTATTTGATCATAAAAGGCAACATTTAAGTAGGGGTACATTGCTTAAAAGAAAAGAATATTCTCTGTATCTCTTAGAAAAGAAAAGACCAGAAACAATCTGATGGCTACAAACGAAAATATGATAGAACGGTTGTGGTTGTTACCTTGTATGCAGAGAAATCTTGTAAAAACACTACTTATATTTTAGAACACAGATATTGGTGCATCTATGGTTTCGGTTTCCTCTGGTAGGAAATTTTCTACTCACTGTATCTTAAAATAGCTATTGCTACCAAATACCACTTGGGCTATTAAAAAAAGGAAGGTTATAACATATTTCGTGTAAGGTGCATGTTTAGACACTGGCACGTTTCTCTACTTTCTACAGTTTTCATATGGTTGAACAGAACAGACTATTCGGATATGGAAAATACTTGTTTGTTAGCAGGGATGGGTTATAGTTGGCGATAAACTTGGGCCTATAGAGAAAGCATGTTCACTCGCCACACAGATCCGATGGGATGCAAGGGTAATTGACCTTTAGAATGGCAGTGACCAGCGGTTACTTGTTTGTCGAAAGCCATTTTTAAGAAAGTGATTGGTATAGCTATTGGTGGTCTCATGCTTGGACTCTCCGGTTTTTAACATCTGGTAATTTCTATCAACTTTCGAGGAGATTTGGCAAATCTTGAACTCTCCATTTCTTATCCTCTATGTTTATACGCGGAAAACGCAAGTGAAGACAAGGAAGAAGAGTTGATTTTTCCCTGTAAAGACTCAATAGGCTTACCCTTTCTAGTCAAAAAGCTATTTGAGTGGTGACGATCACACACACATGCGTGCATGCGCGCGTTCACACACAGAGGATGGTGCCAAAAGTATCATAGGATGGTGCTAAATTGTTGGGGTTGTTTAAGAGGGTTGAGCACTATCAGGCTTCAGTATCGGTTAATCTTAAGAAAGTGATCGTACCTGATCAGTCATTGTGTGCTTTGTTGCCCATCAAAACAGGTGATTGTACCAGCTAGGTATTGGCAGATTTGTTGCCTATCAAAACATTGCTTGGTTGATCATTAAACATTTTATCTGGATTTCTATGAGGACTTTTTTTTATTACCAAGAACCTAAAATGATTTGCTGATTAACTTTGGCTTATGTCATTTTGTCTCGAGTCTTTACCCCAGAAGCTAGGCATGGGTTTCTAGAGGGTCAGGAGTTCTTGACCGATTCTAGCGATCAAAAGATGAAAGACCAGATACAATTGTTGCAAGATTGGATATTCTTTCTGTCATACTAGCTTTTGTTAGAATTTTAGCGTCTCTGGACCGATTCTAGCGATCAAAAGATGGAAGACAGGATGCAACTGTTGCAAGATTGGATACCCTTTCTGACATACTAGCTTTGTTAGAATTTTCTAACACTCGAACGTACTATAGAAAGTGAGCATTTTTCTTTCATGTAAAATGCTCTATGCAGAATTCTCCCGTGAGTTATCTTACCATGAACCATCAGAGTCCCAAACTTCTTTTTCTTTTATGTGGACACCAGATTATTTCTTATTTTAATAAACTATTCACTATGCAAAAATGAGAGAAAAGACAGTTATCTTCTTAATATTTTCACATCATGGCATGGCTACAGGAAAAAAAAGGAAACAAAAAGTGACAACCAAAACGGTTATGAAAGCAATTGTGGTCAAAAGGATGGATGATAATATATAATTATATACTACTAAAGTGCAGCTTTTCGGTGGGCAATGCTTAATACTATTTGAGCTTCATTCTTCTTTTCATTTGTGATTCACTAGACAAGGGGAACTAATTAGTACAACACTTCCATTGTTTGGTGATGTTATATCCGTTTTAGTTTTGCTAAATATCAGCATGTACAGATTGATTCACCAACACTCTATTTATATGTCCTTGTTTATAGTGGTGCTGTAACACCCGTTCCAAGCATGCACGTGGATCGCATTTGACACTTAGATTCATATTGCATTGGACATGCTATTTTATACACGTGTTTTGTTATCATTCGCGGATCGTTAATTGTCTAGTGATACATGATCAGATTCGATGGTCTAATTAAGAAGATTGGTCTTAGTAGGTGGAATGAAGGGTGAAGATACATAATGGTCCATTTAAACTCATACACTTAGCCACATGGAATAATTTTCCTAATAGACCTTCTATGTATTTCGTGTCTCTGTCTCCACCGTTTCCACTGGTTCACTGTAGGAGAGAGAGAGAGAGAGAGAGAGAGAGAGAGAGAGAGAGAGAGAGAGAGAGAGACCTAATTAGTTTCTTGAGGGCTTTGCACTAGAGAAGAGAGATAAGCCATACTTGAGCTTGGGGTGTTTAACTCACAGTCAATAACTTTAGACATGCTGTCAACAGCAATAACCGGCATTTGAAAAGAGCCCCAGAGAGCCTTTAAAATTAGCAGTTGTTTGCTAATCAAGGAATGGTATTATTCTAATCCTTATTGTCAATGATTCAAAATTCGTATATGTATGTAACATGCCTCTAGTAAAGGTTTTCCTAACCTTGGTTAATACTAAGGGAATGCAGATATTCTACCATCTTGACATGGCATGGAATTTGCGTTGGGCAACTTCTCTTGGTGAAAATATGAAGTCTGGTACTGAGATGCATAAATTATTATCTGAACCTGATGTCCCTACCCTGGATCAGGTACTCCCTGGATCAGGTACTGTATTTTTGTCTTGTTTATGACAACCAAAATTCTTCAATTTTCTTCAGTACCTTTTGAAATCATGCTGAATTGTTATATAGACACAGTCACTTTTCTCAGTTGTCAGATTTACTTCATTCATGGAAACTGCTTCATTTGATTGTGTGAGCATTTGCCTCCGTATTGATACAAAATGGAGTTTGTGGAAATTTTGTCATAGACATTTGTTTGCAAAGGTCGGACCAACACTCAATCCACCTTTTCTCAGGACCTTAGATTGATGGAATAGAGCTGGCAATGCCTCTTTCTATATGACTGAGTTTTTAGTGTATGTCATAGCATCATTAGGTCGTGGAGAGCAACTAATTTATGTCAGTTGGGGAAGAAACAACTGAGAAATGGAAACAAACACAAAAGCAAGAAGTGAGGAAAGGAAGACTGGTTTTCTTCAATTTTTTTTTTCTTTTTGTGATCTGGTTTCTTAAATGAATACTTTTGAATCTCTCCGTATAGGTGTCATGGCTAAATACGGATTGGTTTGTATACTGAAACGAGCACAACTACATATGAATTTGTTAGAACCATACATAGCATTCAGGAGAATTCTTCAAATATTAAAGTGCACGGATTGTTCGGTGCAGCATCTTTTGGATTCAACATCTACTCTTCGCAAGGTATCATTGAGGAGTCAATATTTGTTATCGGTAAATCACACTTATTTGTGTGGTCTAAATTTTGTTTGAATTTTGAAGGGCTCTAGATTATCTCAGGCTGCTGCTGCTTTGCACGAGTTCAAGTTACTCTGTGCTGGAGCTGGAGAACAAAATAGTGCCCTGCATTGGCTTGGAAGGGAACAAACTCTCTCTTTAACTGTTGGTACATCAGCAGGAATAATGGAACTCCTCTCAGCTTTTGTACCATAGTCTAAGACTCTATGGTATAGTTTACTTGACAATGCATATTTATTGGCCTCGGGCTAACATCATCCAATTGCAGTGCCAGAACAAGCTGCATCTGAACCAAGAAGATATTTGATTCTTGGGGATTTCTGGTCCCTGGCAATTTGTTTTAATTCCAGGCATTTGAATGAACAAACTATACTTCATTGCCACAGATAGCTATGCCCCAATGACATGAATGAATACTTGTTATGTTTCTTTTGTTTTGAAACCCATAACTTGGATATTTATTCTGCTTCACACTAGCTATGTCATTTCACATTCGGGGACAATTCATTGTTTAGCGCTTTTCTTTTCAAGCTTATTATGGATGAGCTTTTGTAGGAATGTTTTTTTTTTAATTGATCTAAAATGCCTACGTGATTCTTTCTTGGCTCTTTCTCTTTTGTTTTGGACAAAGAAGCACTTGCATGATTATGTTTCTGCGTCTTTTTGTAAATTTACCTATATGTACATATGTGTGCAGCTTGAAGAGGCTAAGCTTTTGTTGGCGCAAGGTCAGCATGAGATGGCTATCAACCTTGCAAAGTACATTTCTCAAAATCACCATTCCAGTGAAGTAATCTTGGATGTGTATCGCTTAGTTGGGAAGTGGCTTGCAGAATCGCGATCTAGCAAGTTAGTTATACATCACATAAATGAGAAAGAAGTATATATGGACGTTGATGCCGTTTGATGTATAATATATAATCATTTTTTCCTCATTTCATGAATGTGATGATCATGCAGCTCTAGAACAATATTGGAGAAGTATCTGAAATGTGCAGTTATGTTTGCTGAGGATCGTAACCATATGGACAAGAAGTCTATCACAAGACAAAGCCAAACACATTTCCATCTGGCACATTATGCTGATACTCTATATAGGAGTTATGAAGAAAGACTTAACTCTAATGAATGGCAGGTGGCAATGAGGTTGAGGAAACATAAGGTACTTTTCACGAGAATGTTCCATAAGAAGCTAGAAAGAAACTAATGAAGGACAGTAAATGCACTAAATGAGAGTTTGGTATATGTTGAACACTTTTCAGATGAAAGAGTTGGAAGCAATCATTAGGCAACTAAAAAGCTCATCGAAGGCAAGCTTAGTTCACTCGTCTTTTGTTTCTTGATAACAGAATGCCATTTCTGTGAGAAAAAGTGAAACTCCTCCTGAGCTGACCTTGTCATGTCTTTTTTGCCTCTAAATATTCTTAGGGGGAGAAGACCGATTATTTGGTAAAAATTCAAGAATTGCAAAAGCAGCTTGCAATGGATAAAGAGGAGGATGAAAGATTTCAGGTACTGCATATTGTCTGTAGTGCATGGAATCCACATATGTGAATCAATTGACGAATAATTGGATAAAAAAAGGTACATTATAATTTGTTCGTGGAACAGTAATTTTTGAATCGCTTTTTCTTTTTATTCAAATTTTCAAGCATGATATGTGATATGTGCATTTGTTTGTATAGCTATATGTGCTTGGTTGTCTGTATACCTAGATGTCTTCACAGTTTTTTTAATCTTTTGCTTGTATATTCTTCTGATGTGATGAAAACGCTCAAAACTTTTTTTTGGCAGAAACCTTATTGTTACCAAGTCACACTCTTTATATCAGCTTAAGTTTTAAACAACTGCGTTGCTGATATGGTCATGCAGCCACCCTGTAATAAGAATCATTGCTTGTGTTTGCTCCACTCATTTTAGGTATCTGGCTGCCCTTGAGGGGACATGTTGAGAGGACTCAAGTAGTTACGTACTTTTAGAGCAGTCAGTTTTACTTAAGTCTCTTACTTTCATTGTTTACTATCCATCTGAATCTCAATTTTTCTTAATGTTGATTTTGTCTTCTCGATTAAACTGATAATATCTTTTACTTGCCTCAATCTTTCAAGGGGACAGGGATAATTTCCTCAGTGTAGCTCTGGAGGGGTAAAGACGATGTCTAGTCATTGGTGACAAATATGATGTTAGAGTGGTATTTATTTACTATCCAATCATCTCTAAAGGCTAAATATCTATTAGTTGACTGCATAATAGATTGGTCAGTGAAGGACGTCTGACAGTATCTAAAATACTGTTCATGATCCATTTTTACATAACCAGAACAGAAAAATGGTCTTAATTTGTCATCAAATGTTCGAGCAAGTGGAAATGTCAGCACAACTAACCTTTTGACTGCATTCTCTGTTCTACCTGCCATTTCCATGGTTACCTATTGTGATGTCTTCTTTCAGGTATTTCGGCTTGTCTCCCTGTGGTTCAGCCTCTCCTCCAGGCAAATTGTTGTAAATGGCATGCTTAACACAGTTGAAGAGGTACACAGAGAGCTGTTCTAGATGGTCGAAATTCAAACATTGGAATCCCATTTGAGACGGTATTTTGCCTATAGATTAGATATATCATGGAAAGGTGGCTTTTATTGCTGTCCTTCATTTGCAGGTCCAGTCTTACAAGTTTATACCGCTAGTATACCAAATTGCTTCAAGAATGGGCTCCAAAGATAGTCATGGACCTCATAGTTTCCAGGTTTTATCTTTCTTAGTTTTTTCACTTCTAATTTTTCCTAACCTGCTAATTTGAGAATTCTGTGGTTCTTGTTCAGCTCGGTTGTCTGATTTTTCATTTTCTGCAGTTTTCTTTTCTTTGGCTTCTCTGGTGAAGAAAATGGCGATTGGCCATCCATACCACACCATATTTTAGGTACTTATTACTTAAGTCAAAGGTCTCAGAAACCCTAATGTTTTGACTTGAAGGTTGATTGTTCTTCCAAAGGAAAGACTTCTCCAGTTTGGACAATAGGACTATAGGATATCCAAACGTGCTTCCAGATTGATATGCCTCCATGATGTAGGAATTAGCTTGTAGACATTATTTTCTTTCTAAAGTCTTACCATATTGGAGTCACTTTATATTTGTGGATGTGTATAACACTGTTGCTGTCCTTTGTTCATGTTTTAATGTTGTGTACGTGTGTATGTAGCTTCTCGCTGGCAAATGGTGATCGCATCATGGACAAGCAGCGTAGCAGGAACTCATTTGTGGTTGATATGAAGAAAAAGCTTGCTGCAGAAAACCTTTTACAAGAGTTGTCTTCCTACCATGGAGCTATTATTAGACAGGTAATCTTAATTAGAATTTGATGTATGCTTTAGTTTCTATATTTGGAAGTTTTGTTCTTCTGAAGTTTTATTGAGTTTGCTTTAAGAATGTTGTGCCTTTTTAAACAAATGGTGGAGATTTACATCAAACTTGCTGAACTAGAAACAAAGAGAGTTTAGTTGTGTAGTGTAGTTTTTTTACACTTTCTTCTGGTCACTAGAATCTCACTTTTCCGCTGAGATCAATTTGTGTAATCTGCAACATCTTGCAATAGAGTTTTGGCTAAACTACTAACAAGATCGTATCAACAGGATACAAACAGAAAGGTTAATCTTCCAAGAGAAATTTGCATTGTTTGACAGCTTGAACTCGTAATTATCCCACTATCATAAGGATTATCCATATCATTCTTTTGTTTCTGTAATAACCCATGACTATTATCGCAACTCATAATGAAAATTTGTTGGAGTGAGAATCGTTTTGATGAGGACATAGGGAAGAAACCAATTCTTAGGTTTGAATGTTTGATGTAAATTTCCGTGGGATTCCGTAAGAATCGAGATTCTCAATAAAACCATGTAAGGACTTATAATGGTATTATCTGGCTACCAGGATACATGTGTCACTAAGAGTATTCATTACTTCAAACAGTTACCTTTGGTGAGTATTAAAAACCCCCTGACACCTTTGAAAAATAGTACACATTATATTGTCTAACTAAATATGGCCACATGCTGTCAGTTGTTGAATGCAGTTCTTCCTTCTAGGATTGAGATTGCTTGGCAGTAAATCAGTCAAAAAATAAACGGGTCAATGACAAGGTACAATGGATGCATCAAATTAGTGGTGAGATTCATCATTCATGGCATGCAAGATTTTTCCAATCTTTGGCCGTGGTTTAATTCTTATGACCCTGCCATTATACTGGCCTTTTGGTCCAGTAGTCCCCAAAGCTTAAATTGTTAAGAAATGGGCCTAACAATTTTTATCAATCTATCTAACATCTTCCTTTATGTGCAACCCCGTCTTGCTTGTGGAGATGCAAATTTTGCATATATAGAGCGAAGCTAAGGGGAGAAGTATAATGCAAATAGAGAGACTTTAGCCTCTTGCAACTTGAGCTTTGATATCACTTTAAGTTACCAATAGTCTTGAAAGCTTAAGCTGTTCGGAAATGGGTCCAACAATGTATATCAAGCTATCTAACATTTTTTACTTCGGTTTTGCACTTCAGCCTTCGTGCAATTTGAGAAAGGAATGTGGAGAAATACACTAAGTTAGCCATGAGGAAAGTTTGATTGCCTGGGTTAGAATCTTGCTGTAATTTTGATGTTGGTTGGCTAGTGGAGGTGGAAATTCCAACTTGAACTGCTCCACCCGTGAAATCCATTCGTCCACGAATAAATATACAGGCTTAATCGGGCTCATAGAGACTGAATCTCTTTTTAGGTGGAAGTGTCAAAAGAAGTTAACAATTTATAAGTTTAATTTCCCAAACATAATTATCTGACAACTGTATGTATGTATATGCATGACCAATTTTTACAAATACCACACCTCTACCATGATTTACTTTTCCTTAATTCTCTTTCTACTCCTCTTCTGATACTCGTTTTAGTTTGTTCATAGTTGTTTTTCATGAGTATATGTATTCTTAAGAAAATAAAGGTTGTGATATGTCATTGTCCACCTCATTGCATCTTGGAAGAACATTTGGGGGTATGCGCTTGAAAGAAGAAGCATCAAATGAAAAAAGTAAACACAAGCTTGCAGTAGCTAAAAGCATGCATATTTTTTGAAAATTGACAATAGCCAGGGAAATAGGGGCCAATACGTTTCCTCCAAAAACAAGAACCATTTGGTATTGCTATTACAGACACTAAGTGGGTACAAACACAAAGTAGGTTAGGATCAAAGAGGGAGAATATAAGACACAGGAATATTAGAAAGACACTGCTTTATTTACTAAGAAACTTGCTTGGTTCTGATTTACAACGGACAGAGGTAAGTCCTATTTATAGGCACAAACAAGGGGCGCTTGCATCATCCATGACCTCAGTGCAATTACTTCCCCTAAGACTTATTTTACAGACTAACTTTATTACTACGAGGACTTTGTTTCCCCTGACAACTACTATTACAACTACTATTACTATTACAACTATTACAAACAGTAAACATCCAATAATTTTTAATATAGATAGATCCATAGTACCCCTTTTCCTATTATAGACATCTCTATGACTACCTAGGAATCATTTTCCTTCTGGAAAACTTTAGGAACCAAATGGGTCAACAGTCTCTAAAAATATCCAAAAGACAGTACCATTTAATATTATTATTGACAGATCCATCGTACCCCTTTTCCTATTAGGACCACAGATAGAAAATAGGTGGGAAAATGCTTTCTCCAACAACCACAAGCTCTAGGACTATCCAAGAATCATTTTCCTTTTTTAAAAAGTTTAGATCTCCATTTTGGAGGTACTTGAAGTCTTACTATTAGGACCAGAGACCCCTGTAGGTCTCTATGTTTTGCTAGCTTGTCAGGAATCCAATTTGTGATATGTACAACCTTCTTGGTACTTAGTATTTGTTCATAAAGCACAAGTATCCAGCTAATGCTTACATCAATTCAAAAGATGTTCTCTATTGATTTTTATTTAATGCCATTTACATTGGCGTTCTTATGTTGTTAACTTGTTATGCTATGACTTGTTAAAATTAGGAATTATTTAGCGTATCTTATGGTATCTCATTAAGTTAATTTAGGCCCTCTGTTTTGGCCATAGTTTCTGTTCTTTCCTTTTTTTGCCTTGTCAACGTTGGTTTCTATATATACATGGCTAATCCTCATTATTGGGTTAAGCCAAAATACAAAGGGGTTCTTGGATTCGCTGATGTGGTAAGCGATTCCCTGTTTCTCTTTAATTACTTGTGGCTACCGTTTGTTCCGGTAACAGTTGTCTCCGTTCGCCGTGTCTCCGGCTGATTTCCTAGATTCCCGATTGCTGTGTGTGATTATTTACTATGATTGAATCACGTTGAGTCTCGTGTGGTAGCACCTGTTGTGTCCCAATCAAAACTATCTATATCTCACCATTTACCTGCCCACCGGGTTACGAGTGTTCTCTTGAATGGTAAAAATTTTGCTGCATGGAGTCGCTCTTTTCTTCTATTTCTTGGAGGCAAAGGAAAATCTAGTTGGCTTCTCGAGACTGAAAAACAACCATCAGTTGATGATCCCAAATGTGCTCAATGGGATATCGACAACTGCACTATTTTGGGTTGGTTCTTCAACTCTATGGAGGAACACATCTACAACATGTTTATGTATTGCGACACAGCCCCTCATTTATGGGCTTTCTTGACACAAATGTATGACCATGCTCGGAATGATATTCGTATTTATGAGCTTTATCAGGAGATATCTCATGCATCTCAAGAAACCCTCAAACTCTCGGTTGCTGAATTTTTTTGGGTATTTACTGTTTCGCTGGGAAGAGTTGGGTTAATATGAGCCCATGAGTGACTTTCCGGCCGATGCTGCCTCTATTATGGTCAAATGGCTTAATCATCAGCATATTTATCAGTTTTTGATGGGTTTGAAAAAATCTGAGTTTGAGCCTCTTCGCATTCAGATTTTAAGCACCTCTCCCATTCCATCTTTGTATGAGGTTTTCGCTGCTATTGATAGTGAGGAGCGTCGTCGTCGCATTGTACAGCCACAAGGTCTTCTTCTTACCCCTGATTCCTCTCCTGTGACTGATCAGATGGCCTTTGTAGCTAGCTCTAGCTCTCGTCCTCCGTCTGGGAAGATTATTTACTATCATTGTAATGAGAGTGGGCGTGTTAAAGCTCGTTGCTACAAACTTCATCCTGAGTTGAACCAACACTTCACTCGGAATTGGTTGTTTAGCTATTCTAGCCCCTCTGGCCCCTCTCCTACTGCTGCCCTTACTGGAAAAACTGGCAGTTTTCAAGTTCCTGCCCATATGGATTATAGCCACATTTCAGTCCCAGATTGGACAACTTCAGGAGCAGCTTGGGAATCTCAATGCTCGGGCTCAGGGCACCTCTCATGCGTCCACCGCCACGCTTGCTGTAGGTACTCCCACCGCTTTTCATGTTCGGTCTGCAAAACCTACTTGGGTTATGGATTTTGGTGCCAATGATCATATGACTGGTGAGTTGTCATTGTTTACTTCTTCTGTTATTCGTGCCAACCAAACAGTTTGCCTCTCTGTTGGGTCCATCTCCCATATTTGCAATAAGGGTGACGTGTCTCTGTCTCCAGATATTACTCTTTCTTCAGTCTTGCATGTTCCTAATTTTGCTTTTAATCTGTTATCTGTCAGCCGCCTTGCTAAAAATCTTCAATGTGCGGTCATTTTCTTACCCACTTACTGCCTTTTATAGGACTTGAGTTCGAAGAGGATTTTTGGCAAGGGCTCTGAGCGCGCGTTGGGCTGTACTTCTTTGGGGAACCGCCACCATCATTTCCTACTTCATCTAGTCTTCAGGCGTCTGTCCTGCCTACTTCTCATTCTTATGTCTTCTCTCTTAAAACATTGGATTTGTGGCACGCCCGTTTGCATGCAAATTTTTAGTATTTATGTTTGTTATTTCCTTCTTTGAGTCGAGCTTGTAAGGATCATAAATTTCAGTGTGTGGTTTGTGAACTTTCTAAACATACGCGCACTAGTTATATACCTCACATATCTCGAACTCCTAGCATGTTTGATATTATTCATTCTGATGTATGGGGACCATCTCCTGTTACTGCTTTTTCTTGTCATCATTATTATGTGACATTTATTGATGATCATATTCGCTGCACTTGGGTTTATTTGTTGAAAAAGAAATCTGATGTTTTCCCCCTTGTTACTCAATTTCTTCAAATGATTAAAACCCAATTTCGTACGGTTGTGCGTAATATTCGTTCTGATAATGGTGGGGAAAATATTTCAAATGGGTTTCGTTTTGAACTAAATTATTCTCCAACAACTTACATGTCTTTACACTTATGAACAGAACGGTGTTGCGGAATGAAAAAATCGTCAGATTATGTCTGTTGTTCGTTGCCTTCTTTGTGGTATGCATGTGCCAAAGTTCTATTGGCATATGACTGTTCTTACTGCAGTGTACCTGATTAATTGCACCCCTAGTCGAATTTTGCACGGCATGGCACCACTTCAGGTACTCAAGCTTGATAGCACGTTGTTTCCCTTGTTGCTCAGGGTTTTTGGTTGCACTGGCTTTGTTCAAAATCACAGTCCCACTCGGATTAAACTAGATAATAAGTCTGTTCGATGTATCTTTTTGGGGTACTCTGCTATGTCCAAAGGGTATAGATGTTATGATTTTATCTCTTGTCACCTCTACCATTCTGTTGATGTCACTTTTTGTGAGGATATTCCCTTCTACAGTTCTAATTCTGTCTTGCAGGACACCCTTATGTCTTTCTCTGCGGTGGAGTCATCACCGAGTGCTTGACCAATTCCCATATTTGACTCGGTGCTCGACCAAGTCCCTTTGCTGGAGTCCTCTTTGGATATGGGTTCAGGTACTTCTTCATCCTCTCTAGCTCCTTCTAATATTCCTCGTCGTTATTAGTCTCATGATCGTCACCCTCCTCCTCGTTATGGTACTAAGCCAACCATGCAAACCGATATTCCCCGGTTTGTGACTGAGGCTCTTAAGAATCCCAAGTGGGTCGCCGCCATGCAAATCGAAATGGAAGCCTTGGAACATAATCAGACTTGGCAGCTTGTACCATTACCCTCTGGTGAGAAAACTGTGGGGTGTAAGTGGGTTTTTTGTGTGAAGTACTTGGCTGATGGGTCGGTTGATCAATATAAAGCGCGCTTTGTGGCCAAAGGCTTTACCCAAGTTCCTGGTAAAGACTTTAGGGCTACCTTTGCTCCTGTTGCTAAGTTGACCACCGTTCGCCTCCTTGTTTCATTGGCTGCCTCTCATTCTTGGCCACTTCATCAGCTTGATGTAAAAAATGCTTTTCTTCGCGGGGACTTGGATGAAACTATCTACATGGACACCCCTCCAGGTTGAGGGGGAGTATGCTGGGATGGTATGTCGCCTTCGTAAGTCTCGTTATGGGTTGAAACAGCCACCTTAGGCGTGGTTTAGTCGTTTCAGTGCTGCTATCTTATCCATGAACTTTATTCAGTGTCACTCTGATCACACTGCTTTATTCATCGTCGTTCTGATTGCTCTTGTATTATCTTGTTGGTATATGTTGATGACATCATTCTTACTGGAGATGATGCATCTGGCATAGCTCAGGTTAAAGAGGATCTTAGCCGGACATTTGACATAAAAGATTTGGGTGCACTGAAGTATTTTCTAGGTATCGAGGTTGCTCGTTCTTGCTATGGGGTATCTCTTTCTCAAAAAAAGTACGTATTGGATCTTCTTCAAGACACTGGCATGTTGGGATGTAAACTAGCCTCTACTCCTATGGATCCAAACTTGAAACTCTTTATTGAATCTGGAGAGGTACTTTCAAACCTGTCTATGTACCAACGTCTAGTTGGTCGCCTAATTTACTTAACAAAAACCAGACCTGAACTAACATTTGCAGTAAGTGTTGTTAGCCAGTTTATGTATGCTCCGCGCACGGCTCATTTGGATGCTGTCTTTCATATCTTGAGATATCTCAAGACTTGCCCTGGTCTCAATTTATTTTTCTCTTCTGGTATTCAGTCTGGTCTCTCTTGCTTTACTGATGCTGATTATGCAGGATCTAAGACTAATAGACGCTCTACCTATGAATTTTGTACTTTCTATGGTAATCATCTTATATCATGGAAAAGTAAGAAGCAGGCTATAGTTTCAAGATCTTCTGCTGAAGCTGAATATCGAGCTATGGCTCAAGGCACGTGTGAAATACTTTGGCTTCGATCTATTCTGGCTGAGTTGGGCTTTGTGGTGCATGAAGCATCTCATTTATTTTGTGACAATAAGTCAGCTATTATGCTTGCTTCTGATTCAGTTCTTCATGAACGGTCCAAGCATATTGAGGTAGACATTCATTTTCTTCGTGAGAAAGTTCGGTCTCGTGTTATGTCTCCCTCATTTGTCCCTTCATTTGAACAGACTGCAGACATCTTCACTAAGTCCTTGGGCCCAACATTGTTGCAGTCCTCAATTATCAAGTTGGGTTTGGTTGATATCTTGGTACCAGCTTGAGGGGGAGTGTTGGAATTAGGAATTATTTAGTGTATCTTATGGTATCTCATTACGTTATTTTAGGCCTTCTGTTTTGGCCACAATTTCTGTTCTTTCCTTTTTGCCTTGTCAATGTTGGTATCTATATATACACGGCTAATCCTTATTATTGGGTTAAGCCAAAATACAAAGAATACATCGTCTTCTTTTTGACTTTCAATCTAGCTGGTGTACGAAGCCATAACGTATCTATATTTCAGATACCGGTAGTGACATCCATTTTTCCAGTTGATCGTAGTTGTCAATATCCTGAAGGCTTTTTCCCACATTTCAAAGGATTAGCTGAATCAATAACGTATGTCTCACCCATACCAATGTGTTTTGGTTTCTTTTTGCTTTGCCAATCTTTCAATCTAACTTTTCTGTACTGGTAAAAATTTAGGGTGATGAATGCTATAAATGCTCCAAAAGTGGTTGAGTGCCTAGGTTCAGACAGTAACAAATATGGACAATTAGCAAAATCTGGAAACGACGACCTGAGACAAGATGCTGTATGAATTTAAACTCTAGACGTGATCCTGATTTCTTGTCTGTGTTCTAACCGTAAAGTTAAAAGGTTTTTTTGTGGGTAGGGCGGAGGGATGATTGTCCTGAAATTAGCTTTTTTGTCCTTCTGTTTCTGATATAATTTAATATACATCTGTCCTCTTAAAGATGTGTTTTGCAGTCCAACATGTTTAGTCAGAATATTTCCCCAGGACCGTCACAAGCCCGGTTGTATTTTCTACTACATTGACAAGTTTTGCAAATGTTATTGCAGGTTATGGAACAATTTTTTGGTTAACACAATTTTACACAACCGTCTCGATACATAGAAAAGAAGATTACGAATACATACATACAAGGTATTTTCTCCCTTTCCACAAAGCTGATTAAATGTTAAGCTATTTCCTTCTACTAGTTGCTAATTTGTATAATACATGATCATATCAGGTTATTATTCTCTTTAGGAATAAGTTCTTTCATCGCTCTGTTGACAAGATTTCATGCTATACACAATTACAGAACCTTAGTGATGTAGAATCAAAATATAACCCGTGGGAATCCCCACCTTTGGGCAAATTACATTCCACACGATTTCAAAGTAAACAGCCTTTACAGATTCATTGATCTGGACTATTATGTAGGAGTCCTCTTTAAACTAGCTCAAGCGATAACACATAATTACTAAAAATAGAAGGATGAAGCAACAAAGCAAGATAAATATAAATAACGAGTAAGCTAAATCCCATTTTAAACTGAAATTTATCCAATGAAATGTATCCTAAATAATAATGAGGCTAATAACATGAGAGAAAATCTAACAGGCCCACAATTATCCAGAGCCATAACGATACTATATGGGGCATCCTTCTGTGTCGACTTCAGTAGGCTCTCAAGAACCTAATGTCTGCACCAACTCTCCTGGGGTGGGCTGTTATTACTCCTGCAGCATTCGAGAAAATTGGCTGGCTACTGTAACTCGTCTCCATAACATCCGTGCAGGCTGAACAAAGACGATGCCACTGAGAAGCCAATGCTGCCTCAAACTCGAATCGAAGGGAATTGGAAACATCTTTGCACCTTTTAACACAAGGTTCTCAAAACATGGTCAGATATCAGTAGCACCTCTGTTTATACTTCCATTAATGCACGCTCACTTATGTAGCTTCCAACTCCTCAAAACTAACACGTAGCGACTCCAAATGTTGAGTTCCTACAAGAACAACATTGGGATAACAATGCTTACAAGATACCATGCAAGCAATGATACTAAAATGTGAGTGCAGTTTTATTTGACACCTGTAACTGCAAAACTTGTTTGATGAGGTAGAAAAAGAACGGGGAGGGGGTTAGAGACTATGTTTATTTTCTTTGAAAAGGTTTGGTTCTTGTTTTAGTGTACAAATCAAGGTTTATAGTGGATCCGTTCTTGGTTTTAATTCTTGAAACACAGACTCATCTCGAAGTTGGTCTAATGAATCCATCATGCTCTCAAGTAGAAGGTCCCAAGAAGACTATTTTTCATTTGCTCGGACTCGAGAAATCAAATGTATCACACTTTCCTTTCTTTTGTGTTTTTTTCACCCACTGACCTTATTGAGATTATGTATATCATTAATGAATTATTGTTTCGATCCTATTGCATATGGTGAACTTTGATGCTGTTGCATATCGTTAATGGATGATGCTTTTCTTTATTTTGTGATTTCTGTACTAAATGTGTTTGCTTGCCCCTCAAATACTAAAGTGTTTTTCAATAAAATGAAGCGTTGTTGATGAAACAGGTTGGTCCTTTTACTCCTAATGCTAGTGTTCTCGAATGGGTAAATGGCACTCTTCCTCTTGGTGAATACCTTATAGGAAGGTAAGCAAAATCATGTCATGCAATCATTGGTGGCAGTCTGAGTCCCATTGAAATGGTTGAATAGTTCGATACTTTACTATTTTCAAATTACAGCACGAGGAATGGAGGTGCTCATGGGCGATATGGGAAAGGAGACTGGGCATTTCCAAAATGTCGGGAGCACATGACAAAGGTGAGTACCATAGTAACCATATGTTTCTCAAGGAGTAATTAATTAATGCTGATGAGCTTGATAAAGCTCTTTTTAGAGGGGAAATCGCTGTGGTAAACATGAATGGTTGATAGTTCAACAGGTCCATAGACGCTTTGCAAAATCCCAGGACTAGTAACATACTTACGAACCTTGCAGTAAATATGAAACCCATTAGAAATACAAACTAAAATGGGAGAAAATTGTGGTTTGACAGCACTCCTAATGAAATACTATTCTAGTCGATCGTATGCAAACTTTGTCCTTGATGTTAGTTATATCGATGGAATTGATGTAGTTAATATAATATAGTCAAAGTGTTGTAGCATACGAATTTATTAATCTCCTATCCACCTCACGTTCTGTAAATCTGTAAGAAAACTTCTCCATGATTTTGTCGAATTATGGAAAGTTTATCGACCAGTCTTTTATATTGATAGTGTTACTTTTGTTGATCACCAATCACGGGTCGATTACTGGTGAACGATTCCATTTCATTTGATGCTTCTTAGTACTTCTAATCTTGACGGGATGTGATACCCCAATGCATTTGCTTGAAAACATGATGAATAGTGATTTCTTGAGCCTTTATAAAGTTTCATTCTACTGATGTCTCATCAAATTTTCTCTTCCAAAAGGTGAGGTGAAGGATATTTTAGTAACTTAATGATTGTCAAATTTGGTTTATGGTGGCATTTAATTGTGTTGAGAAACTTGAGTGCATGTAGCGGCATACGCCTTGTAGCCACTATTTCTAGGTTATTTTTGTTATTTAATGTGTTAACAACATTTTATAACCTACATTCAAATGTTTCTAGGTTTTTTTTGTTAATTAATGCATTAACAGCTTTTTATGACCTACGTTCAAATGGCAAGAATTAAGAACAAAGAATGTGAAAGGACCAACCTGGCCAAAAAAACGTCCATTATTTTGATTATGAAGCTAAGTAATCATCATCTTTCCCCCTTTTGTAGGAACACAGCAAGGGCAAGGCATTTCAGAAAGTCTGTCAGAACTTTAGGTTCATACTTCTGTTGTCTATGATATTAGTCTTCAAACGTTTCTACTCATTTGATTGACTTCCTTAATTGACACCTCTTGAAGGCCTACTTTTTCTTGGAAAGATTTTTACATCCGGCTGACTGGTTTGAGAAGAAACTCGCTTATACACGCAATGTTGCAGCTAGTTCAATGGTACGTTTATTGAACTCATCTGTGTTCACCTTCATGAAGCAAAACCTGAGTTAAATTATGCAAATTAAGCATGCATTTCCTGTTTCTTGATGATCTCTACCCCATTTTCAATTATGGTAATTACCGTTGTTCATCCACGAATTCAGTCTCATATGTTTGACTTGATATAAAATTTGTCAAAGTAGTACTGAAGCTCACATGTTGAATTTTAGTCGGGTTACATTGTTGGACTTGGCGATCGACATTTCATGAATATTCTAATTGATCAAGCCATAGCAGAAGTTGTTCGCATAGATCTTGGTGTTGCCTTTGAACAAGGGTTAATGCTCAAAAGACCTGAGCGGGTTGTCTATTTCAACCTTGATATTTCTTTGACCTTGACCCTGTGTTGCCTAGCAGCTATTATGTGGTATAATCATCTAACTTTTCTCATGAACTTTTTTGGTAGGTCCCTTTCAGACTGACGAGAGACATAATAGATGGTACGGGTGTTAGTGGTGTGGAAGGAGTTTTCAGAAGATGTTGTGAGGGAACTCTCTGTTGTGCGGACAAATAAAGAAGCGCTTGTAACTATTGTTGAAGTGTGGTTAATTTTACAATATATTTTTCTGAGAATGACAAAGTTGAGCTCTTGACATTATTTGCACATTCCATGCAGGTTTTTATTCATGATCCTTTGTATAAGTGGGCTTTATCCCCTTTGAAAGCTCTGCAACATCAGAAGGTATGTTAGAGCTTCACCTTTTTTTATCAGAATATACACAATTGCAATTTGGCCATCTTCTAATTTGCCTTTCTGGAGAGCAACATCACAAATCACAACAGATAGAAAACTAAATGCGGAAAAAAAATACACAGCATTTGATAGAATTCTTTACTGAACATTAGTGGCATCAAAATTCCTTGTTTAGAGAAAGGAGATAAACACACTATGCAAAAGTGAACAATTCTTGTCGAAGTACTTGAAGGAGAAACCCTGACCGAGCTCTCTCTTATACAGTCCCATGTTCTATGTTAACCACAATATGGTTTCATCAAACTACGTTCTCTTCACATGACAAGGTTACAGTGTTGGCAGACCGATAGTGGGGTAATGAAGGTAAATGGTGATGACAGGTGTACTACTATCTTTTCTTCTTGATGGTGATGGCTAGTCTTATGGTGAGGCAAGATTAGTAGTATGGGTGTTTATTTGTCATTTGGTATATGAACCGGTGAAGAGCTCTGCCATGGTTACCTGAAACCAATAACGGTTGGGTTGAATCAGTGACAATGTATTGCCAGGTTTTGAAGAGTGATTAATGTGATGAGACAGGATAAAGAAAGTAGAAGGGACAAAGAGTATTTTTTGTAGTATTGTTGAGAAAAAGTGGGAACAGACATTCCTGTGAAAGAAAACCAAATTACCTTCATGTCAAGGATTTTCTGATTCTCAGAAAGGACTTTATTCCCTTTGTCTGATGGGTTCCTTGTTAACTACTCTTCATGTGGATAAGTAATAGTACCTTTATTTATTTTAAGTTTTGACTGGATGGAGGGACGGGGTGGTGGTTCATTATAATGTGCTCGTAACTGTAGTTTTCTTGGGCATTTTATAACTACTAAACAATGTTATCGTGTTACCATGTGATGCTCACATAGTAAAGAGATCAACCCAATCCTGTTTGTCATCCATTGAAGAAATTTATCTGATCCAAACCATTGTACGAAGCTGTGGTATTCAACAAAATGGAATGATATATTGCCCTTCTTTTTTTGTTCAAATGTTACAAGAATCTACAAAATTGAACTAACCATTGGCCATCTTTTTTTTTTGTTCAAATGTTAGAAGAATCTGCTCTACCCTGAACCCAACCCAACCCGTTAACAAGGGTCTCAAATTCCTCTCTATTGGAGTTGAACCCACAACCTCACTACACCTAATTGCAGCTCTATAACGGTTGGGCCTGGGGACAAAGTAATGTGTACATAAACATGAAGGCACCCTCATTTCAATAGCTAGCTTTTGAGGTTGAGTTCTACCCAAGACCATGAAACATGTTATTGGAGCTTAGTACCAAAGATGGGTTGGGTGCGTGTCTTTGCCTTGCATGTAGCAGGTGTTGCGCGTGAGGGAGGGTGTGAAGCGAAGTCCCATATCGCCTGAGTACCTAAGTAATATGAAGTACATAAACATGGGTCCACCCTCACTTCAACAACTAGCTTTTGGGGTTGAGTTCTACCCAAGACCGTGTAACAGGGCCTGCTGTGGCTATTTGAAAGCTGCAATGGTAATCTTACGATGTCAGTTTTTTTATTCCTCCCAAAGCAGGGAGAAAATAATTGAATTTGGTGCATCAATATGAACTATGGTAGGAAGTTGGAGTTATTCTTTAAACTTTAATAGCCCTAATTTGTGAATCTATAAAGTTATTTGATATACTATTTTCATTTACCCACCCAGGTGAGTACTGCTAATATATACTCCTTCCGTTTCTAATTGAGAGTCCATTATTCCATTTTGAGTTAGTCCTTTCCAAAAATGGAAGGAAAAATTTGGTGATTTTCCAAAAGTGTCCCTCACAAGTGAATATAAGTGTTATAAAGTAGGTATAATATAGGGGTAATGGTGCATTGCATCTCGGCCATTGGATGAGATCTGACGAATGAGATTAGAAGTCTAAACGCAAAAAAAGTGCGAGATCCCTCATAGGAAGTATATATTTGTTTTTTGCTGCAGTCTTATCTTTCATGTTAAATTAATGCAGCTCATATGTGGATATCCCTCTTTCCATGATTCTAGTCTGCATATTCCATGTCCACTATTTCTAATTATCAGTTGTATGATGTTTGCCGTTATGGTTGTTTCCACGACTAACTTCTTATAGGAAACTGAAGACGTTCTTGAGACAAGCTTGGAAGACTCACAAGAAGAATATAAAGGGAACAAGGATGTTGCACGTGCATTGATGCGTGTTAAGCAAAAGCTAGATGGATACGAAGAAGGTGAAATGAGAAGCGTGCATGGGCAGGCAAGGTTTGACTACAATTTGCTAGACTACCAATTGTCCCTAGTGTTGTTTGGAGAGAAAAAGTGTGTAAGGTGTTAATTAACCTTCACACATAAATATTTATTTATATAAGGAGATAGTTCGTTACACAATGTAATTAAGCAATGTAGGACTAAGCACAATATACTAGTATTCCAACACTCCCCCTCAAGTTGGGAAATAGATATCACACAAACCCAACTTGTCACATAACATCTCCATCCAGGGCTTAAACAATGACTTGGTGAATATGTAATCCAATTGAGCACTTATAGACACGAAGGGAGTTGCTATAACACCATCAGTCAACTTCTCTCGCACTAGATGACAATCAACTTCGATATGCTTAGTCCGCTCATGAAATACAGGGTTGGATGCAATGTGAATTGCTGCTTGGATATCACAATATAAATTCATAGGCAATTGCACATTGAATCCTATCTCCTCAAGAAAAGATCGCACCTACACAATCTCACATGTGGTGTGAGCCATGGCTCTATATTCCGCCTCTGCACTAGACCGTGCAACCACGGTCTGTTTCTTACTCTTCCAATTAACAAGATTGCCACCAAGAAAAACACAATATCCAGTGGTTGACCTCCTATTAGATAGGCCTCCTGCCCAATCAGAATCAGTGAAGGCCTCAATACGCAAATGACCATTAGCTCTATAAAATAGACCACGTCCAGGATGAGATTTGAGATACTTGACAATTCAAAGAGCAGCCTTCCAATGTGGCAAATGAGGAGCAGACATAAACTGACTCACAATACTCAATGCAAATGGAATATCAGGACGTCTAATAGTGAGATAACTCAGTTTACCAACCAAACGTTTATATTGGTCAGGACTAGACAGTGCCTCCCCCTGATCAATGCATAGTTTGACATTGGGATCCATTGGGGTATCGAAAGGTTTCGCCCCAACAAACCAGTCTCATCTAAGATATTCAGCATATATTTCCTCTGCGATAAACTAATACCATCTTTAGATTGTGCCACCCCGATACCTAAAAAGTATCGCAATCTACCCAAATCTTTAGTATGAAATTGACTATGTAGAAAGACCTTCAACACATCAATACCTTTCTGGTCGTCACCCGTAATAATATCATCGACATACACAATCAATAACACTTTGCCTCCAGTAGATGTGAGAGAGAAAACAGAATGATCAGACTGACATCGATTCATACCAAATTTCAAAATTGCATCACTGAACTTGCCAAACCAGGCCCTGAGAGACTGTTTGAGCCCGTAAAGAGTTTTACGAAGACGGCATACTTGAGAACACTCCCCTTGAGCAACAAACCCAGGTGGTTGCTCCATATAAACCTCCTCAAGAAGGTCGCCATGTAAGAAAGCATTCTTGACATTAAATTGAAATAAGGGCCAGCCAAGATTGGCTATAAGGGAAATAAGGAGACAGACAGAACCAAGCTTCGAACCGGGGAAAAAGACTCAGCATAGTCAACACCATAAGTCTGGGTGTAGCCTTTACCAACAAGGCGAGCTTCGTAATGCTCAACAGACCCGTCAGGATGATATTTCATAGTGAAAACCCAGCGGCACCCCACAGTGGATTTTCCAAAGGGTAGGGGAACCAACTCCCAAGTCCCATTACCATGGAGTGCAGAGATCTCCTCCTCCATAGCTGTCCGCCACTCAGAAATAGACAAGGCCTCCTGAACAGTTTTAGGAACAAAGACAGAGGAAACAGAGGCATGGCGGACGCGACTGAACACCTCATTGAGAGAAGGTAAATCTCTATCACTGAAAAGATTAGATCGGATAGAATCATAGGCCGGCGAAGGCAACCCAAACAGAAAATGAGCCACCTGCAAACGCTCAAGCTGACGCTCCATAACCCGAATATTTGAAGAAATGGGCTCACAAGTGTTGAACTCCTCACAAACGCCGCAGAACTTGGCATAATACTCCTCCAAGGATAAGCTGCCAAGTTCAAAAGAAAAGAATTGTTGATGAAGAGCATAAGTCTGGCGGAGATTATCAGCCCCAGAAAACATCTCCTTAACCTTCATCCATACTTTCTTAGCAGTAGATAAGAAAACCAGATTATTTTTAATATTTTCCTCCATACTATTCCAAAGCTCAACCCGAATCTTAGCATCCGCAGGAACCCAAGCACCATATGATGTGGCGGTCGCCGCAGGAGGATCATCAGTAAGGTAATGGTATTCTGATTCCCCCACATAATAGAGCTCAACAGCCTTAGCCCAAACAGCATAATTTCGACCATTCAACAAGGTGGAGGTAATAGATAACCTCTCACGAGACCGAGAAGAACGACTAACAGCGGAAGTAGAACTAGAGACAGACTCAGTATCGGAGCCCATTGCAAATAAAGTCAAGAGCCAGAGAAACCAACAATCAATAACCAACCGAAAATAGAGAGGCTGCCACTATAATCACATGTGATCCAAAAAACACCAATGGCTCCACCAATAAAGGAGCATATCAGCAGCCCAACATAAACCATTGAGGAACAATAAAACTCGAACCAGACTGAGCTAGAAACACCATTAACGGAGATAGAAGCTGAGCATTAATGGAGATAGAAGTAACAAATCAACAGATGATGTCCGAAAACAGAAGACATACCGCAAGAATTGCGTAAAACGGCAACGAATCCACAGATTGGAGTCTGAAAATAGCAGAAACCAAGAAACTCAGGTGTTCGAGTACAGGCAAAGTCGCAGGAGGCTGGAAAATGTATGGCGGTGGCCGGCGAGGACTGGGCTAGGGGCACCAGTGGTCGACGAGCGTTGGGTGGCGCGGAGGAGGGGTCGCCGGAGGCTGGGTAGGGCGGAAAAGGGTCGCCGGAGGCCGGAGTGATGGTGGCGAAGGGTGGGGATGGATCGCCAGTGGTCGACGGGCCCTGGGTGGGAGTGTACAGTGGTCGTTGGCACTAGAACTTGAGGCGTTGATGATGTTGGCACTGATTTAGGGCTGGAGGTGGCAGTCGGCACTTGATTTAGGGCTAAAGGTGGCTGGCGGTTATGGGGGGTGGAGGTGCTGGATGTCGGCTATAGTGGTGGCTGTCGGCTATAGTGGTGGCTGTCGAAGGTGAGGGTTTAGGGTTCCAAGGGCGGTTTAAGAACCCGCTTTGATACCATGTTCATAAAAAAAGCAGACAAAAGATTATAGAAATATTCACCAGCATTATCAAAATGAAAGATACGAAGAGAAATATCAAACTGACCTTCAAACATAATCATTTATTTATATAAGGAGATAATTCGTTACACAATGTAATTAAGCAATGTGGGACTAAACACAATATACTAGTATACAAGTATACTAGTATTCCAACACCTAGAAGTTAAAGCTGTTAAGAAATGGGTCCAACACTTCGGTCTTTCATGCATGTGAATGTACAAACATCCAACCACTGAGCAAATTTGAAGGGGATAAATTGAATGCAAGCAGGGAATAAATTCAAACTGAGAGGCTGTTAGCACATAAATTTTAAAATTTGTGTCTACATAGAGATGAACCCAATACCTCTTAGAACCAAAGAGCTAATTCCATGTTCGGTTGCCAAATGTCCCAAAAGTGTAAATCTTTCAAGAAAAGGGTCAAACAATGTATATCAAGTTATCCAACACCAATACCATATTCAACAACCCTAGTATCATAATATGATTCGAGTTATGAATTACTAGGTTGAGTTTCCATATTTGGAGCTATAGAGGTTATATATTCCACTACTTTGTTTTCTTACTCTACAATCATGGCTCTCCCTTTCTGAGCAGAGCAAGAGCCACATGGAACGTTCGTATCTAGATAAGCAAATTAAGCAATGAGTTAATCCAATTGTCTCCAATAACTCCGCAGCCTTGCTTCATGTTGGTGGCACTGCATGCAAGAGCTAAAATTAAGCACCGTTATTGAGCCTACTTTTAAATATTTGGTGCAAACTAGGCTACGGGAGTACAATGTGTTTCTAGGAAAGTGATCAACTAGTTTTGTGGTCCAAACTCTTGTAGTTTCTAAGATGTCCTTTAAAATTCTGTTCTATGATGCCAAATGGACAAGAATGATATCAGATTGCTTTTGTATGGTAATCCTCAATGACTTGGTTGCTAACACACAATATATAGATCTTTCTAAAAATCTCTTTAAATGGTTAGATTTTTTGAATTCTCTTTTTCTAGGTTCAACAACTCATACAAGATGCTGCTGATCCCGACCGATTATGTCAAATGATCCTTGGATGGGGAGCTTGGTTGTGATCTAAAAATTCTAGCACACCAAATCAACTTGTAAAGGCGGCTCTTTTCTTAAGGCACGATGCAAAGTAAAAAAGAAAGAAGTGAAACCATGCGAAAATTCTTGCAAATGGTATCTCTTCAACACATGCTCCCTCATAATGCTGTGAATATAACTAGGGTAGTTGGTTCAACGGTTGTATAGTGTACTTAGTTAATCCAAACCATTGAACACTTTTGGATGGCTGAAATTGCTCAATACAACCCTGTAATGACTTTGCTCACTACAGGGTCCGTACAGAAGACACAATAGGGCCCTGAGCAAAGTCACTATAGGGTTGTAGTAAACTATCTCAGCTGTCTATTTCAGCAATCAACGATCTAGATTTTTAAAAAAAAACTCTTACGTGGAAAAGTTATTTTCATCCGTGAGTTTTTTTACAATCCAAACCATTGAACACATTTGGACGGCTGAAATTGCTCACTAGTAATGACTTTGCTCATTACAATGTCCCCGGATCCTGTACTGGTCTCGTCTTGATCTCAAAATCACAATTAGAATTGTTTACTCTCTTGAGTTAAGACACGAGCAAAAAAAACTGTAAAAAAAAATTTCAAGTCGATCGGGCACCGGTAGCTGACTGAGCAAATCAAATATCCTGTTGTGTATTTTTATTGGTGTGTCTTGGCCGTGTCTAAAGCATTATAGTATACTAAATAAATAATCTTGGATGGACCGGCCTAATTAGAGCCTGCACACGTTGGCTCACACGTTTCTATTCATATGGCCCTGGATTTTGCTTGGAGCTTTCTATGAAATGTTAGGAAACCATTGCTTGGAGCTTTCTATGAAATGTAATAAAACTAGCACATATGTTTATCATGAGATGTAGGTTTTCACTTTATATGCTTTCAACTAGCGCTTAAAAAGTAATTGGGAATTGCAGCTTTCAGAGGGTTGAAGCAACCATTGGAAATTAACTGCGTGAACTGTGGTAATTATATGTGAACAGAAACTTGGAATTAAACCTTAGAAAATGCTCTAATAATAAATATGATTTATTCAAAGACACTAACGATAACATTACATGCAATAGGACAACATCTAGGGTCTTTTGGTACATGTAGTGGTATTATACTAGGATACAGTTACAAGACCTAATCGCTTTCTCAATTCTATCCATCCATGGGTCTCAACGTTTTCATAAGTAATTAATACCGACAAATGAGCAACTAGAATTGCTAGAAAAACTTACCTTTCATTACCTCGGTCCTGATAAAACTTGTGGAAGTAATACAGTGGCATTGTCGTTGGCATCGCGGTTGCTATCTACAACTGGAGTTGTTCTTGGTACTGGGGGTTTTGTGAAGCGAAAATCCAAATTGCTGTCAACCTCCATTACACCCTCCAAGACCTTAACCACGACTGAGATCGGAGGCCTCTTAGTAAACTCACTTTGTAAACACCATGCTGCTATCCTTAGCATCTCCGTGACTTCTGCTCCATGTAATTGCATATCTTCGCAGGATTTATCAATTATGTCCATAAGTTGATCCTCTGCTGCTTTCCTCTCGAAAAGACTCAGTAAATGCATTTCCTCCTCGGGTTGATTTCTGTCCAAGTTTTTCCTTCCACACAAGATTTCAAGAACCACGACCCCAAAGCTGTAGACGTCGACTTTATCAGTGATTACAGATAGTAATTGGGAATTGCAGCTTTCAGAGGGTTGAAGCAACCATTGGAAATTAACTGCGTGAACTGTGGTAATTATATGTGAACAGAAACTTGGAATTAAACCTTAGAAAATGCTCTAATAATAAATATGATTTATTCAAAGACACTAACGATAACATTACATGCAATAGGACAACATCTAGGGTCTTTTGGTACATGTAGTGGTATTATACTAGGATACAGTTACAAGACCTAATCGCTTTCTCAATTCTATCCATCCATGGGTCTCAACGTTTTCATAAGTAATTAATACCGACAAATGAGCAACTAGAATTGCTAGAAAAACTTACCTTTCATTACCTCGGTCCTGATAAAACTTGTGGAAGTAATACAGTGGCATTGTCGTTGGCATCGCGGTTGCTATCTACAACTGGAGTTGTTCTTGGTACTGGGGGTTTTGTGAAGCGAAAATCCAAATTGCTGTCAACCTCCATTACACCCTCCAAGACCTTAACCACGACTGAGATCGGAGGCCTCTTAGTAAACTCACTTTGTAAACACCATGCTGCTATCCTTAGCATCTCCGTGACTTCTGCTCCATGTAATTGCATATCTTCGCAGGATTTATCAATTATGTCCATAAGTTGATCCTCTGCTGCTTTCCTCTCGAAAAGACTCAGTAAATGCATTTCCTCCTCGGGTTGATTTCTGTCCAAGTTTTTCCTTCCACACAAGATTTCAAGAACCACGACCCCAAAGCTGTAGACGTCGACTTTATCAGTGATTACAGAGCTCATCCACTCTGGAGCCATATATCCTGGTGTTCCTCTCATTGTTGCCACAACTCGGCTTTGCTCCTTGGCTATCAATTTTGACAAACCGAAGTCTGCAACTTTTGCGTCAAAATTCTCATCCAGAAGGATGTTTTGGGGTTTTATATCCAAGTGCAATATTTTCTGTCTGCATTCTTCGTGGAGATATGCTAGTCCCTTGGCCATGCCTGAGATAATCTTCCTTCTCAATGGCCATCCAAGAGAAAGCAGCTCTTCGTTTTTGCGGAAGATCCATTTGTCCAAGGACCCATTACACATGTACTCGTACACCAAAAGCCTTTTAGATTTTTCAGCACAATATCCTATCAGTCTTACCAAATTGACATGGTGAATGTTGCCTATTGTCCTTACTTCAGCTAAGAATGACTTCTTTACCTGACCTATACCGTTAAGCTGTTTCACCGCAACTTTTGTGCCGTTTCCCAGAGTCCCTTCAAAGACAGAACCAAATCCTCCTTGCCCAAGCTTCTTGCTAAAATTCTCTGTTGCAGATTTCAAGTCTTCATAAGAGAATCTCGTAGATAGCCCCGGTAATTCATCTATACAGTCGTCATCCTCCTCCTCCAAGTCCTTTTCCTCCCGCAAGTAAAGAATAGCAGCGCCAATTAGAAGTAACACAACAAAAAGTGCTCCGAGGCTTGATCCTATTGGGAGTGCAATATTGTTGCCTTTTCCATTTTTGGGTGCACTAGCTGAAATATTCTGAATATTCTGAACCTTAGCAAATGTTAGTATAGTTTTGTTGTCATCTTGGCTAGAAGTATACAGAGTTCCATTGCCGGAGACAGTGACTCTATAATTGTTTCCTTCAGTCCTCCTGAGCGAAAAGATTTCAGATGGTAAGTAGCAATTTCCCCTTGAAGTATTAACCAAATCGTATCTGAATATGGCAGCTTTGCAGGAACAGTTCCTCAAACAGGCACGTTTGCAATTCTCAACGCCTACATTCTCCATGTCTGGTTGAAAAAAGAAGTAATCAGTGTTTTTGAGCTCGAGGAGTATATGATCTTCGTAACGCTCACAAGAAATGGGCGTAACCAGTTCGCACCCGAGTTTGGGTTGCCCGTTCAATGGCTTGAAGTAGATTGTACCATCACTTGCTGCTCCTGGACAACCACATTCCCCCTTTGAACAAACACCATATTTTCCGCAAACCATGGGGTACCCACATTCACCGGTATACGATGTCAGAAGATCCGCTACCTCTCCCCATTCCGATCCCCCCCACTCATAAAGCCTAAAATGTCCATCGGGTCCCAACTTCGTGAACCGGGCTGCAGACCCAGGCAGGATATCTAGCCCGTATACAGAATCCCTCGGAGCCTTCATTCCCTCGGCAAACACGTACATAGTAAATGCAAAATAAGGGGAAAAGACACCCGGATCCATGATGAAGTAGGATTGAGGTGGGTTGGTATCCACATAACCAATCAATTGCGAACCCTTGATAGCAAGTCCAAACATCCCTTCACTCCAGTTTGATGTTGATGTGCTGGCAGTTAGCTCCATTCCAGAATACAATGTTTGCCCCTCGACCAAAGTATCTGTGGGGTGATCAACTGACTCCCAAACTGTATCATTGTTTTCGTCGAAGAGCTCAAGATTTCCCGATGCGGTCAAGGTTATGCCCGGAACAGACTTGCTGCTTGTGTTTGTTGACCAAACTGTAGTGCCATCAACGTCTCCCACTACTAATCCTCCATCTCCTGTTAGTAGCAAAGTCGCACCGGCTTTAACAGGGTTGTCGCGATTGGCGGACCACACCAGCTGCGGGGACTCTATCCCTGAGCTGCTGGAAATGGGTTTGTTTTGGAAGATGAGGACAGAAAAGAGGCATTCAGTGCCATCGAAATTACAGTAGAAGCCGCAGATGAATTGAGTGTCGTTAGTTCCTCTGTAAAGGAAAGGCGCCACTTGCACTAAGGAACCTTCGACGGGTGAGGGGGCTGTCTTCCACATCGTTGATCTATTGGCAGTCTTAATTGTAGCTGGATAATCCAAACCTTGACTGTGTGTTGAATGCACGAGACAAGTAAGAAAGAAAACAACAAACCGGAAATTCTTTTTCTGGTTTGCATTCATTGCTTCCATTCTGGATAGAACCCTCCGGCAGTTTCAGTTAATGCTGGAGAAAGAAGATGAAATCATCCACTTTGAAAAAGAGAGTTAACTACCACCCCTTAGAACAAAACTCAGGCTATATTGTATTGATCAGTTCCATAAACCAGCAGTTTGGAGAGCACAAGTTGAACCTATGTTGGAGCATCCGAATTGGACTCGTGATTTGTGGACCCTTCTACAGGTAAAGAAACGTGATTGAAGGTGCATGACTGACAATTACTACTACTGTTGAAGACGTGGAAAAGAAGAGAAAAATTAGAAGACAACGTACAGATATAAAGACGCGTTGCGTTGTCCGTTTCAGAAGTCTTTTGAGTGGACTGGAGACCTTTTGCACGACTTGTGTTAAAGGGATTGATGAGAATTTCTCTCTATCTCAACTACTACCACTAGGTACAATAGGTACAATAGGACCACTGCCAAGTCATTCTAGCTACAACCACAATAGGAGTAGTATAATAGATGACACTCGCATATATTTTCATATTCCGAGTGTCATATATTCGAACATTTTCTTAACCACAAACACATCACACAAGCAAGCACACAGACACCCACATGAGTGTGTAAGCTCCACACACACATGTGGAGGTCCAAAAGTCTGGGTACACAACACTAAACACAATATCTTACATACATGTGGGATCCACACACACTAGTGTGTGTGGGCCCCATATGTATGTGAGGGATTGTGTTTGGATGGTTGTGTATGTAGTATTATTGCTGGTGCAATGCATGTGGACCCCACATACCCATTTGCTCTCTGTCCATACCTGGCCACTCCAACCCCCCTTCACGATGTGATTGATGGGTTTGACTCCGACATCTTGACTTTAGGTGGATTTTCATTCTTGTTTTGTTTTGTTTTGTGTATTTCGTTTTTGTTGTTTTTTATATTTCCGGGTCGGTAATATCCGTTTTTTATTGTATTGTATTTTCCTTATACTCCCTATGTCCCTTTATTATGGTCCACTATTCCATTTTGGGCTGTTCTTAAATAAGTGTTCATTCTGTAAAGTTAGTGGGTAAAGGTAAATACATTTCCTATTTTGCCCTTGTAGGTAGATTCCAAAAACGGCTACTCCTATTAAATGCACAAAGTAAAAAAAAACAGAGAATACAACTGGTTCCCAAATGATGCAACTGCTTTCATTTCATTTCCCAAAACAGAGAGTACACTTCAAATCATCTAACTGGTTCCCAAAAGTTAAAAACCAAATCAGATCCAAAAAAAAGTTCTTCATATCAACGCCCATTTTTCTCCTTTTCCCATCTTAAATACATTTGAGCTTTTCCTAATCGCAAAATACAGCCTAGACACAAAAATACAGAGCACTAGACTTGAAGAGTGCCACCAAAAGCCTTCTTAGCAAGCTGGACAACTTTGCAAAAAGGAAAAATTAGGGAGTCTTCTAACCTGCGAGAGAGAGACAGAGGAAAACATTTTCAAATGGGATACTTTTCCAACTCTAAGCATAAAAAAGAAACAAAAAAAATGAGAGAATAAGAGCAGAATCTGGTTGTACACACCTTCACACAACTAGTAGATTCACTTTTGCAGATTAGCCATTGCATTTTCTAGAATCTGAAGCTCACATGGGAGGGCAGGAAGAACAAAACCATCTCTTAATAGATGGCTTTTTCCGATGTATGGCAATTTGTAGTTGTTCCCCCCATTAACTTTCATCACCTCAATCATGCAAGCTTGTAACGATAAAAAAACACGATTGAGACAATCCGAGGACAATTCTTCAAATAATTTCTCCATAGCATGAACAAGCGCATCAATAGTTGTGGGTGCTTCTTGATGTTGAAGAGATTGTATTGCCCGAAAATAACCAAGATCTAAAACATTCATATCTGGACTGTTAGTAGGTTGAAAAGTTAAGCAAATATTGAATCCATCCTTACTTGCAGCTTCAACGAAATCAGCATCTAATGGACTGATATGTGGTTTTGCATTATCTTGTTGGATGTAAATAGGATCCGTTGCTCCGGAACTTGGCCATTTTGATTGAATAGCTGGTAGATCTTGTTCAATCAAACGCGAGCGGATAACATCTTTAGTTACCGATACAATCGCCTTAGTCTCCAATGTATCAGCCACTCGATTTTTACTATTTCCTTGAATGTGAAAGGAAAAATTTCTATCTTACCGGAGAACACTTCATTTCCATAACAATCAAATCTTGGTCGAGCTACGGCTGCCAAAAACATGACTTTTGTGATAAATTTTTTGCTTTTGCAAGTGCGCACTGGTTCCTCTTCTTGTGGAAGTAGATAGTACCTTTCCGATACTTTAGACAAGTAAAACCATTTCTCATCAATATGCACATGGTCGTACATATTGTTGAACATTGGCTGGCTTTCGAGACTTGTTGGCTCAAGCATTGAAACACAAAACTTAAGTCTGGCTTTCTTACATGCTTCAGTTAAATATGGCTTCAAGGCATTTGAATGTGCTCTGATCTCACCTTCTTTTATCCTCCTGTGGACAACTGATTTCGGGATGTGCAAGGAACTTGACAGTGAGCGAATGTTAGTGCGTCGACGAAAATCAAGTCCAATGAATTCATTGACGTCGATTTCAATACACTAGCGGCCAACCCTCATTGGCTTTCGGCTCAATACATTGATAGCCAAGCCGTTTGCTATGCAAGCTTTCCCTCGTCGCCAAATTTGCTGAATTGTTTTCGGGTTCACCGAGAACGTTGCAGCAACTTTAGTAAAACTACCTCTTTTTAGTTTGAGAACTCCACCTTGTTGACTTTCTATCAACAAAGTTTAAAGATTGTTTGGCGTTGTTCAGCCGTCAGATTCTTTTTTGATCTGGGATCAATGGAGGTGTTTTGAGAGGAAGAATCCATGATGGATTCAAGGTAGGCACAGGTTTTAAAAAAGGAAAGGAAGAAGTAGAGTTAAATTGGAAATGGTTAGTTGTCTTTATATAGAAGTATATTCCAATTGTTTTACGAGAAATTCGCGCCTTTTTTTTAGAAGAGATAGAAGGAATACCCGCCTCTTTTTTAGGAGAGTTTTTTTTTGGAAAAACCCGCCAATAATTTTGGAGAAGATTTTCAATTTACAATGAGGAGTTTCCCACTTCCCAAAACAGAGAAGCATTTCAAAATGGTGCCCAAAATTTAGCGCCTCCAAAGTAAAAGGAATCTGTTGCATTAATTGTTCACGTCAACTCTTTTCAGTTTGAAAGTGGAGGAGGGCATTTGTGGAAAGTTAAAATTTTTAAAGTGTAAACATGATGTCCGGATAAAAAATTAAATTTAAGAAGTGAGACACTTAAAAAGGAATGGAGAGAGTATATTATATGCAATTTATAGTTGGTTGAAATTAATTTTCCGGCCCACCACATGAGCATTTGCATTGGGTGTAACTATAATAAGTGTAGATAAAGAACCAGAAGGTTTTCAATCGTAGAAGAGCTGTCCCAAAGGGATTTGATATCATTTCCGGCTCCAAAACAGGTTTTTTTTTTTTGAACGAAGCGGCTCCAAAACAGTTGCCAGTGTTTCAGTGTTAAAGATGTTCTTTCTTTCTTCTTTTTTATATCCTAGTTAAAAATGTTTCATTCAATATGTATATACTGAATTATGACGTTACGGTTAACAGTTTCGAGAACTAATCCGAAATCCCTTGTCTTTCAATTTCCGATTTCAAAGATAATTGTGAGGTTTCTTGCTTCACGATCGTTCGAGTTTTGCGATTGACAAGTAGGATTGTGGTAAAGACCATGGGTTAATTTTGCGTTGGGGAGGGGGCCGGGTATTGGTGGTACAAATCTGGGATTGGGAGAGATGGGGTTTTGGTACAAAAGGCTTAATTAACCTGTATCTTACCAGACCAAAGGTCTGATAAAAAAAAACATGAACATGACCAGAGGTGAGCTTCCATGGTTGGTCGTGAATACTTATTGGAGAATACAGGGATAGTTTTGTGATTTTCTAGAGAATATGTCACCGTGTAACATTACGCTGAAAAACTTAGGCGGATTCTATTTGCGGCCCACAATTTGATCCCTGCAACCCACTTCAAATTTAACGATTTTAATACAAAACTGCCCCGAGTGAAATCGACTAAGTTATCCTTCTCGTCTTCATTTTTCTCCTTACCTCTCCTCCCCTCCGCCGCCCAAAGCTCCGCACTTGGATGGGGCACTGAGACAGGCCAAGTTTGTGTTCCCACCAAAATCTCAACCTCCGCCCACCCGTACGAGACCAACTTCGTAGAAGAGTCCATACTCCATATATACAATTTGACAAAATATCCATTACAAGGTTCCTCCATTTCCGAATGCTGCTACATATTCCTTTTTACAATGCTCTCCCGAACCCACCTTCTAAGTTAAAATACTGTACTGTTACCATCTTCTTTCATTCAATGTTTTTGAATGAAATCTTATGCGAACCAATTGTCTGACAAAATATCTCGTTCAAATTTGAGCATTTTTTACCAGGAAAAAAAGAGATGAAACACATGCCAATCCATGCAAATTACGGTCCGAGATATATCAAGTCCTAAGTATAATCTCAAATGTAAATTTGCGTCATGGGTAGCAATATATATTTATGGGTTTTCACGCATGAAATTTCGAGTTCGAGTATAGAAATGGTAAAGACAGGAGAGGCTCTTAAAGGATTTTCTTGCATTGTTTTTCTTTTAGTTCAGTAACTATGGTCACAATCTATTAAAACAAGACAGTCACCTGGTGCTAAGAAAAGTCATAGTATCAATTTCAATGACATTTGCTCTTCGACTAAAAGAAAACATCTTAACTTTTTAATTTATAAATGACCCTATGCTTGTAAATTCCTGGACTTCCCACTGTTGGTTGCCAACTCCTGATATGACAGATAACATCGAAACTGAATGAGTTTGTATTGTTAACACACTGGTTCAGTATAAGCATTTAATCTCTGGCAAAATCAGATCTTGAAGGCAAATTTGTTGTAACGCGGTGCATACCACCTGGTGGGTACAAAATCTATACTTAAGAAAGCAACCCGTAAACGTGTATGGAAGGGAAGACTGACTTTTGGGGCAAGTGGGAAGACTCAAGGTCTGAGCCATGGTTCATGGCTTATATGAAGGTGTCCTTGGGTTCATGGACCGACCATAGAACCCTGCAATCTATTGCATCAAAATTTTAAAATTCTTTGGTTTGTGTTAGTGTTTGGACTTTGGATGTCAAAGTTGTCAATCCTTTTCTGTTTTTGTCTGAACCATAATCACATTAGAGTATCTGTTCACAGGAGACATATCCAATTACCTTCTCTTCTTATTTGTCTTTCGTTGTTTTGGTTCCCATTTTTCTTTCCAGGTATTGACGGAATACATTCTTGTTTCAATAACTAGTGCAGTAACTGTGACTATAGCAGGAGTTGTCAAGGAGGCTGTCACTATTTTGGTAAGAGCTGTTCAGATTATTGCCCTGTTTAAAGAAAAGATAATATACCTTGGTGGAAGCTACAGATTCTGTGTTTAAATCCGATCTTCCAATATTAGTTAATCCACTATAATAGCTAAGAGTGTCTCATAAGTGATCACACCTTCCCTGAGCTGGCTTTGCCTGAGGATATGTATGACAACATGATTTGTGCTGCATCGTTGAAACAATTGTCTTAAAAATGAAAATTTGACGTACAATATTTGTGCTAAACCTTCATGGACGATTTTAATGTTGTCCCACTTATCCAGTACCATGCCAAACTACCTAAGTAAACTTGTTTTTTTATAATTTTTTATAAGTAGAGGTTGTCTTTGATGTTATGTCTTTGTGTGTGTGTTACTGCGTTAGAGCTTTTCTATCACTGGTCAGGTGTAGTTTTCTCATCTCATGCCTAGAAGAATTTTTATCAGGTTCTTTCCCTTCTAATTTGTATTAAGTGATGAGCACAAATTTCATATGTCATGGCTTTTGGTCTTGCAAGTTTTCAAAGTTGCTCGGTCAGTGTGAGGCTGTTGACCAATTTGTTATCCACTTAGTTGCTTATATTGGGTAATTATTGTTTAGGTTGCTGTGTTTTACTTCCATGATCAGTTCACTTGGTTGAAAGGGGTTGGTCTGACAATAATCCTGGTTGTAAGTAACTCTATATGGTTAAAAAGTTACCTTAGAGGCTTTTCTTATTTGCATTGCCAAAGCTTTAGATGATTCTCCACAAAATTCATCTCGAAGATAAATACTTCTACCTTTATTAGGTCAACATTGAATCTTGTACAACTTTCCCTCATGGGCTAGTTTATTTGTGATCTTCAGCGTGGTTCTTTTAATTCCACAGATTCCATAGTCGTATTCTATCAACTTCTGACACATGGAAACTTGTCGCGGTAATTAACAGTTTCATACATTGAATCGGCATTAAAATAGCAATTTGTCGCTGTGTCGCATAGTTCTTGACAGATTAATGTTTTAAGATGCTTGCAGAATCTGCTATTTTTAATGAAAGTTTGGAGTGGGGAATTGAATCTTTGTTTTTCCCAATTTTCAGCCTATGTTAAAAAGATGGTTCAGAACACAATCATTTTGATTTTGGTTAGATAGAATTTAAAGTTTTTACCCACTCTTAAAGCATCCAACTCAACTGGTAGTCTACGAGTGGAGAGGCCGTCTGGCTCACATTCTAGTTTTTTAGGTCACACTTAAGCGATGTTGGACAAGCTCCAACACATCCCGCTTGTGTGATTACCGACTCACAAGTGAAGAGGTAAACGAAGGATCATTTATATAGGGATCACAAAGAGACAAAGTGCACCTTTTGCATAAACGAAGGGGAATCAATCTAGAGTGTCTCTTCCAAAATCCTAACAAATAGCAAGACTTTAATAGATCCAAGAATTACTATATACCCCTATAACGTAAAAGAACCTAAAATACATCTCCCATACCCAACTTTTTGGGGATTCTACTGCAAGATATACAAACTTGATTTGCTTTAAGATATTCATATGAGCCTGTGTGATTTCGTTTCCTTTTTTATGCTTCTTAGATACCAAAAGTTACAAAAGGGCGAGCTAGGTGAAGAGAATGTGACAAAGTCATCGGCAACCAATGCAGCTGCAAGATATGTTATTCTTGAGGAAATGGATGACCTAGAAGATGGTCCCCTGAGAGCTCACTAATCATAACAGTTGAATCTCGTGGATAACCATAGGTGAGCGTCTCAAGCCATATCCTCTTTACAAGAATTTTGATGATGTATTTGGGGAATCCTTGTTCATTGCTGATCTGTTGATCTTGTAACGGTTAAATCCAAAGACCTTTGTGAGCTTTAGGTCAAGAGTTGTCATCATTTTAATCATGAACAACGTACACACAATTTCATCTCTACTTTTTTGTACATAAAAATTACTTCTGGGATTTTAACGTACTTTGCATATGGTGCAGGTCTTAATTTGGACTTCTCACCTGTGAATGTACCCTTTTTGTTCTCAAATTGAGGAGCACAATAGTTTCATTTGAAGTGTAACTGTTTCTACCTTTGTCGCGTCTAGATGATCTATGAGATTGTTGGTGGAACATATTCTCCTTTAATGGTGGTTCCATTGCAAATCACAATCTTACGCCAGTGGTTCATAAATAGTTCAGGTGGCCTTCCATTGCCTAGTAAAAAATGTCTGATTGACTGTTTTACAATAAAATTCTTTCCTAATTGGAATCAAATAGGGCTACACTTTTTCTGAAGGTTGCAACTGGTTAAACAAAATGGTGGCAAGAATGGGTCTATTCAGACAGTGATTCTATCTGTACTCGTTTGTTTGTCTAAACTTTTTCTTCATCGAAAGTAGGGGCAGCATTCTTCAAATTCTTCTGGTCTGTTTCTGCGGTTCTTCAAACAGATTGGTGGTTTACAATGAAGTTGTTTCACATTGCAAAGCCAGTTAAGACATTTTTTATTCCAACTGTCTGCCCACAGCAGTCGATTGTACATTGTATCAGCACAACTAGGCATGCCACCAAGTAATAAATGCCCAGTTTGGATATTCATTGTATCTCTGTAACTGTGTTTCCCAATCGTGTTGGGATGTTGGGGATTTAGATTGGTACAGCTTGCTCTAAAACATTGAGAGTGAATTCTTGTCCCCTCTTTGTAGATTTCTAATATTTCATTGCCATAAATGGTTTCTTTTTTGTCTTGTATGTAAATACTACTATACGGATAAAAGGTTGTTTGAGGAAATCATATGTTGCAGCATCTAAAAAGGAGTTGTTACTGACCCGACCAAGCTAGTCTTCGATCAACCATTAGCTTAGCACAACCTACTCGTGGGTAGGCCATCTCCAATAATAGAGTTAAATTTGTGTTGCTATACGACATAAAGTTGTAAAAAGTGGGACCTAATCGTTTGTGTTGTATGAAAATTTATGTGTTTTACTTCTTTCGTCCCATAATGTTTGCCTGGTCCGCAAAACGATGTCTTATATAGAAGAATTTTAAACTTTTATCATAAATTAAAAAACTCAGTATTATTAAGTAGTTCTTTTTTTCTAGCAAAACTTGTACTTTAAGACTGTTTTGCGGATCTGACAAACATTTTGGGACGGAGGGAGTAAATTACTTTGTGAATGAGTGCTCAAATAGTGTTGTTATGACTCAAAAGTGTAAAAAGCAAAACCCATTTATTTGTTGTTTTCTTTCTGTCTTCCCAGTTCCCACTTTCTCATAACTCATTGATGCCTCCACTAAATTGTAGTAGTAGTTACTGGCGCTACACAGCCAACTTACCATGAAACTAACTCTCCCAGCTTACACAACTCAACAATTCCTGAGCAACCCTAGTGGGTACAAATGAGTGTCCAGTAGTGTTGGATGAGTGTGGTGAAGGTTCATCGAAGCAGGTGACCTTGATCCTTATAATAGGCCATGGGATGGCTGAATGTTCATCTAAGTCTAGGATCACATGGAAGCAGGTGACTTTGATCCTTACAAGACTTAGTATTTTTCTGAGTAGGGATCATTTGATTTGAAAGTTAGTTTCTGGTCAGACCTGGTTTTCCTATGTACACTATATTAGGCCAGTCTCTGTCTCCACAGTTTTTTTAACTTCCACCAACTTCACCTTTCAAATAAAAAATAAAAAAATTTCCACCAACTTCATAACCAATTAACGATGAAGATGCATGTGGTTTCATAATCCCTAGTGATTATTCTTTATGTTATGTAATCGTGAATTGTGTGGCACCATGGGCAGACCCCACAGTGCCTGTTAGGGAAGATACCGTTAATCGAACTTTGTAATTTGATTTCACTTTTGGTCATCATAGACAACCTGCTCCCATGTCTCTTGGTCACAGGACGGTCAATTTAATGGAAACTGAAGCTAGTCTTTCTTTCAGTTATTGCAGTCGATTTCGTTTTCTGGTTCCAGCCAAATCCTTACAGCTCCATGTCGAGTATGGTGGCGTTGTAGTTCCTCTCTATTTTCTGTTTCAAGATGTGAATTTTTTTCCACAACTTGATGGACCAAATAGAGGTTCATTTTTTGTCTCTTGGGAAAAACTGAGAGAATTACGGTTGCAGTTGAAGTTTGAGATGGCTTTCAAGGTATGCTGAATTAGTGTTGGAATATGCCTGATACGTAAGTGACCTGGCTTCATATCGCTTGGGATTTGTGGAGTCATAATTGGAGAGATCTATGACTTCGGAGTCTGATGAATTTCACAGCATTATTTTCTTTATCGAACTACAAAGATTACTTGATATTTGTTTTTGAAAAGAAATAGGAAGTTGTTTTTTTTTAAAAGATGGGTTGCTCGTGGTGTGAAAATAGATGGAAATCTAGGCAGCTGTTAGCTTAGCGACATTGCTAGATCTAAATTTAGTTCTGGGCATTTATTCTACTTGATCTTAGGGGCCAATTGCACTTTTCCCAGGAAGACTAAAAGAAAATCATGTATTGGTCCAGATAAATCCATTAGATGTAAACTAAGAAATAAATAAATAGAAATATCATGACTTTGTTGATTTGAATAGGAAAAAAGAAGTTACCATCTTTTTTTTATGATGATTTGACAAGTATGGATTATTGAAAAGAATAAGACATTGAACTTCTTTCGTGCAGAAGTTTTGCTAAAAAATTTTACTTTATAAGTTCTGAACTTCTCATGTGCATGTGCTACCTAAATGTATGAAATCCTTATCCTATCCAAAAAAAAAAAAAAAAAATTGTCAGAAATCCTTGTGCCAGACAATCAATACTTGATTATGGATACTTGATTTTGTATCTCGTCCGACATCAATGGTTGGACATCATCAGAACAAAACTAATATCTATACCATTTAAACATTCATAAATCTTCCATGCAATCAAAAATAAATTTCTGGTGTGTCCAATTGTTATTTAACTAGGAATCAGAGGATTCCAACACTTTGACACGCTGTAGGGGTGTCTGAAATAGTTATGTTCTTACCGCAAAATGCTAAAACTTGCAAGTTCACATAAAAGCAAAATAAAAACCAGAAAACAGTCGAAATTATGTCATTATGACAGATCCTTCTTAATGCATCTATTGGAATTTTTGTTGTTTTACCTCGGTCCTGATAATGTTGATGGCGACAACATAGTAGCAGCATGGACGACATCCTCGTTTAGACCTGCTGCTCCAACTTGTCTTGGTATCGCAAGATTTGTGAAGTTATAGTCCAAGTTGGTTTCAACATCGACCAAGCCTTCCAAAACCTTAACCACCACGGACAGAGGAGGCCTCTTGACAAAATCACTTTGTAGACACCACACAGCAATCTTCATCATCTCTACAACTTCTGCTTCATGTTGTTGCAATTCGTCATGGTGTTTGTCTATGATATCTGGTAGCCTTCCATCTTCTGCTTTTCGCTTGAAAAGAGCGAGTAAATGCATATCTTCCTCAGGCTGAGACCGATCCAAGTTTTTCCTGCCACACAAGATTTCCAACACCACGACACCAAAACTGTAGACATCTACTTTTTCTGTGATAATCGAGTTCAACCATTCAGGAGCCAAGTATCCTGGGGTTCCCCTTAACGTTGTTACAACTTGGCTTTGATCCTTGTCAACTAACTTCGACAATCCAAAATCTGAAACTTTTGCATTCAGATTTTCGTCTAAGAGGATGTTTTGGGATTTGATATCCAAATGAATTATTTTCTGTCTGCAATCCTCGTGGAGGTAGGCTAATCCCCTGGCTATGTCTGAGATGATTTTTCTTCTGGATTGCCACCCAAGAGTGAGCTCATTGGACTTGCAGAAGATCCATTTGTCCAATGATCCGTTAGGCATGTACTCGTAAACTAGAAGCCTAAACGTTTTCTCTGCACAAAATCCAATCAACCTCACCAAATTGACATGATGAATGCTACCTATTGTCTCAACTTCAGCTAAGAATGAATTCTTAACATGACCTAAGCCGTCGAGACGCTTCACTGCTACTTTGGTGCCATTGCTTAGTGTCCCTTCAAAGACAGATCCGAACCCTCCTTGGCCAAGCTTGATATTGAAATTGTTGGTCATCGTTTTCAGGTCTTCATAAGAGAATCTAGAGGGCATTCCTCGTACGAGGTCGAGATTAATCTCTTCAAGTTCCTTGGATTCCTTGCACTTTCCGTAATGGAAAAGGAGAAAGGCAACAGCCATCAAAACCACACCTAATAATGCTCCTATGCCGGATTTTCTCAATATGTCTGCGACTGGTCTTGATTTTTTGGAGGAAGGAACTACTACTGGAGGACTTTTTTGATCGGGATTTTCCAGAACTACTGTAGGATTGCTCTGCACTTTGAGGAATGTACTGACCCCGTAACCCTCTCTGATTACAAGAGTAAGGACATCTGTAACTAATAAGCAACCTCGCGCAATTTCATTCTGGAATAGAAAGGCTTTGCACGAACAGTTGTTCAAACATGCTTTCTTACAATCCTCCAACTCTTTCTCCTCGTACACGATCTGATAGGGGTAGGAGTAACTAGTGTTCTGAAGCTCCAAAAGGCTATGGTATTGAGAATAGTTGCACGAAATGGGAGAAAATGGGGAGCATCCTTGGTTGGGTTGCCTATAATTTTCTTGCCTGAAAAGGCTTGTTCCATTTTTGGCTTCTCCAGGAGGACAACTACACTGCCCGTTCGAACAAATGCCGTATTTTCCACACGCCAATGGATACCCACAGTCACCAACATATGGGGTCAGCAGATCGGCTACCTCGTTCCAATCCCTTTCTACCCATTGGTAAACCCTCAAATGACCATCAGGCTCCAATTTCATAAACTGAGCGGGTGATGATGAAGGAGGAATTGACAACCCATTGAAACTTCCGTTCTGAAATCGAAGATGCGGTGTAGTACTCCAATTTAAACTGGAACCATAATAGTACTGGGTTGGATTCAAGTCTATGTAAGCATACAAAGCATCACGTTGAGCATCAAGCGTAAAAGCACCTTCACTCCAGTTTGACGACGACACATTGGCGATTAGCTTCTTCCCAAGAGCCAAATTTTGCCCAAAAACCAACGTGTCAGTTGGGTGATCAAAAGACTGCCAAACCGTTGTGTTGTTTCGATCAAAGAGCACTAGATTTCCCTGCTCAGTCAAGTTTAAGCCAGAGACAGACTTTCCTCGGGTGTTTGTAGACCAGACTATACTGCCGTCATCGTCTGCCAAAATCAAATCCCCATGTTCAGTGAATCGCAAGGTTGCGTTATACCGGACTGGTTTGTTCCGGTTTGCAGACCAAACTAGACCCCTGTCCGACGGCTGCAAATAGTCTCCGTTCGGAAAGATTAAGATGGAAAAGAGGCAATTACGGAATAAGACACTGCACCAGAAGCCGGAGACAAAACCAACTCCAGGATTTGTTCTGACGAGGATGGGTTTGAGAACGAACTTACCGTCAGCGGAGCTGTAAAATTCGGGTATGTCGTCCCATGAAGCCGGAAGGTTGGTGACTGAATACTCCCCCACAATTTGGGCATCGATCAATGGCAAAGAAGCCAAGAGGAGAGAATAAACAAGCGCAAAAAGAGCACCAGACGGGTTATTAATCCCACCCATTAGCTTTTGATGATCAAGAGGATTCTAGAGCACAACTAGAGAAGGAAGAAAACTGTGATTCATGAGTTCCATTTTCAGTTTTAAGTCTTTCTTTGATGTGTTCATTGGGGCAGCCGAACTTGACTTATGATAGAGTTTGTTTTACCGCCTTCATGCATGGAGTGTAATGTGGGGTGCAGGAAGGCCATATGCGAAGATGACCTGCTTTTTCACCGGATTGGGAAAAAGAATAATCATGGTGCACATAAGCTCACCTGAAAAACTTAAAAAATTACAAGAAAATCAAGGGGAAAATGAGTTGCACGTTTTTTGGCTCTCAAGAATATTCCGTTGGACTTGTTTTTGGTGGGGTACTTTGCATAGAATTATCTTACCAAAAATAAATATGTGGTCCAGCCGACTTGATTTGATTTGCCGTGTATAAAGAAAAGAGACGACTTGACTTTTATCATGAGCCTTGTGCGGGGTTCCTTTCGAGTCAGTTAATTTGATTCAATTTTGTTCGAATCGTCGAGTTAAACATTTATGCAGAAACTAAAATTAATCCCATATGTGAATGAGACTAATACATGCTTAAAAATTCGTTAACACGATTTCAGTTCGCACGAAGTTAGAGGGTGTGGCTCCACTGCATTTTTCAAGTATACGAATATGACATGAATCGTCAACACAATAATTAATCGAGATAAGTACGGATCGATTGAACTTGTGTAACTTGAGAACGGGTTAACTTCTTCCCTTGATCACTGATGTGCGACTATGAGAATGGCATAATAAAAAAGGCACAGGAGCTATCACTTTTCCTCTTTTTCTTCATATCTCAGCTTTCAAATGCACATTGAATATAAATATCTCCCTTTTTAAATTTAATTTTACTTTTAATTACGTATAACTTACTAAATATATAATCATGTCGTCACAGTTCAAATCTTGTTCCAGCGACCCGTCCATCTAGTGCCTTTTCCGGTTTACCCCAGTTTTTCGTTTCCAAAATATTGGTGAGAAAGAGTGTTTCGGTGTCGTAATACTCCATTATTTCCGTTCGTATTGCAACAACATCGATTACTCCGTTATTTCAGCTAATGCACCCAAGAATGGAAAAGGCAACAATATTGCACTCCCAATAGGGTCAAGCCTCGGAGCACTTTTTGTTGTGTTACTTCTAATTGGCGCTGCTATTCTTTACTTGTGGAAGGAAAAGGACTTGGAGGAGGAGGATGACGACTGTATAGATGAATTAACGGGGCTATCTACGAGATTCTCTTATGAAGACTTGAAATCTGCAACAGAGAATTTTAGCAAGAAGCTTGGGCAAGGAGGATTTGGTTGTGTCTTTGAAGGGACTCTGGGAAACGGCACAAAACTTGCGGTCAAACGGCTTAACGGTATAGGTCAGGTAAAGAAGTCATTCTTAGCTGAAGTAAAGACAATAGGCAGCATTCACCATGTCAATTTGGTAAGACTGATAGGATATTGTGCTAAAAAATCTAAAAGGCTTTTGGCGTATGAGTACATGTGCAATTGGTCCTTGGACAAATGAATCTTCCGCAAAAATGAAGAGCTGCTTTCTCTTGAATGGCCATTTAGAAGGAAGATTATCTCAGGCATGGCCAAGGGACGTGGTGCCTCTCAGATTTTTACAACATATGCAGCAACCCTTCACTACCAAATGGCCTACCGATTGCAAAACCATGCGTTGGACATGTCTTTACCATGTCTCCCCCACGAATGCAGATAGAAAATATTGCACTTGGATATAAAACCTCAAAACATCCTTCTGGATGAGAATTTTGACGCAAAAGTTGCCGACTTCGGTTTGTCAAAATTGATAACCAAGGAGCAAAGCCGAATTATGGCAACAATGAGAGGAACACCAGGATATATGGCTCCGGAGTGGATGAGCTCTGTAATCACTGATAAAGTCGACGTCTACAGCTTTGGGGTCGTGGTTCTTGAAATCTTGTGTGGAAGGAAAAACTTGGACAGAGATCAATCCGAGGAGGAAATGCATTTACTGAGTCTTTTTGAGAGGAAAGCAGCAGAGGATGAACTTATGGACAAAATTGAAAAATCCTGCGAAGATATGCAGTTACATGGAACAGAAGTCACGGAGATGCTAAGGATCGCGGCATGGTGTTTACAAAGTGCGTTTACTAAGAGGGCCTCCGATCGCAGTCGTGGTTAAGGTCTTGGAGGGTCTAATGGAGGTTGACAGCAATTTGGATTTTCGCTTCACAAAACCCCCAGTACCAATAACAACTCCAGTTGTAGATAGCAACCGCGATGCCAGCGACGATGGCACTGTATTACTTCCACAAGTTTTATCAGGACCGAGGTAATTGACCGTGTTGTTCTGTATTAAAAACAAATTTATAAAAATCAAGAATTAATTATTACTCCGTAGAATAATGGTTAAGACCGAGTATCATTCCGATGGGGACTGAATGGCTAAGTTACGACAAATTCGATTAGTTTGCATGTTAGTTCAGAAAGAAAAGAGTTAATTGATTTGGTTTGTTTGGAATAACCTAGTTAAATTAGAACAATGAATTAAAAGGTTTGAAAACGATGGAGGAAAATATCTAGGGTTTGGAATCTACTCTGACCCCGTAACTCCATCATGCTTAAGCGAGGCTAATTAATTATTTGAATTAGAAGGGATTATCATTAGGGCTTGCAAATCCTACGATAATCATCAAGAAAATAACCGGATTGTTAAAAGGCATAAACTATCCCATAGCACGGATCTGGCCATCTAACGGCATGATCCGTCCTACGAGCATAATCTATTTCAGAACTCTAACCACAATCAGTGAAAATCATTGCAAAATTAGGTATTTGAAATCTAGAATACAAATACTCAATTGATAGAAATAATTAAAATCAATTCATTCAATTGAAATGAAAAGAGTTCTGAGTTTTACAATCGACTCAAATAATAATCCAAAACCTATGCATAAAATAAGTTACTTAGTGCGGAGTTTTATCGTCCCCTAGACAAGGGTTTAGCCGGCCATGGAAACATGCGCAACTCTTTCTTCTATTCTGCTCCCCGCCGAATGCTCTGAAGCGTCCTCCTAGAATGTGCGTGGCCTCCTCTTATATATGCTGCCAAGGCAATAACCTATTTTCCTTTTTTATTATTACAATGTATGCTGCCAAGGCAATAAACTATTTTCCTTTTTTATTGTTACATGCCGAAAGAGTTCACCCAGGAAAACAATTCCTTTTAACTCTTTCTCCGTCAACCAATGATTGATTTGTAACCAAACATAATTGTAACTTCTGGCTCCACCAAGTTCACGAGTAATTCAGAAGCCCAAGTCCATTGCTATTTTATTTTCTCCACTGAATATATGCTCACCAATCTTTGCGATAATCTGCACGTTTTTTCGCTCATCGGTCTCCAAGGTCTACAACACCACAAACCACTAAAATATATCAAGTAACAATGTAAATAGACCGACAAAGCGTATATTAAGGGGATTAAATGAGTGCTTTTCAGCACCTATCAGTAATGAAAGGTAAGTTTTTCTAGCAATTCTAGTTGCTCTTTGTCGGCATTAATTTACTTATGATACTTCCATTTCATATTGGGATGAAAACGTTGAAACCCGTGGATGGATAAAATTGAGAAAATTGTTAGGTCTTGTAGCTGTATCCTAGTATAATACCACTACATGTACCAAAAGACCCAAGATGTTGTCCTATATATTGCATGTAATGTTATTGTTAGCATCTCTGAATAATTCACACTCTCTGCATCCATATTTGTTAGTCTACAAACATACTTTTTTAAGTCCTACAAAGATTGTTCATGTAGTTATATCAATGTGGAGAGGAGAGGGGATTTCCATTCTTACGCTTCCTTTTTTGTGTAGTCACATCAATATTTCAAATTTTACTTTTGAGCCAAATATTTAATTGAAGGGCAAAAGAGGAAATTTATCTTACAAAAAGAAACATAATTTTGTCCCCTTAAGTTGAATTTCCCAAAACGGACCAACAAAGGTGGACGGATGGAGTATTTATTATTAGAGCATTTTCGAAGGTTTAATTCCAAGTTTCTGTTCACATATAATTTACCACAGTTTTTTTTTTGATCCGCAAAAGGGTGGGATGGGGCAACCAGCGTAGCAACTCTCATGGGCGAGACCATAGGGGCTCCTTTTCCGTCGATGGAATGTCCGGTTCTAGCCATAGCTACTGTCCAGAAGAACAGGCCATCATCATGACACTACCTGGTGCACAGTTGGCATAAGCTCCCCCCTCAATGGTCTGAAGACTCATCGGCCCGCAGACGTGAGGCCAAGCCACCTGTCGGGACTTGGACCCATATCTCCATCGAGGAGGGTAGTGAACCCTGCCAACTGGGCTACCATCTCAGTGGTTTTTAGCAGTTAATTTTCAGTCGTTGCTTCAACCCTCTGAAAGCTGCAATTCCCAATCGCTTTTTTAAGAGCTAGTTGAAAGCGTGTATAAAGTGAAAACCTGCATCTCATGATAAACATATATATATATATATATATATATATATATATATATATATATATATATATATATATATATATATATATATATATATATATATAGGAATTTTCAAGTGAGGGATCCCTCATTTTTTTAAAATGAGGGACTTTCATTTCCAGATCAAATTTTGAAAATCCGAGCCGCTCAATGTGTGCAGAATGTGATTTTAAGGGTACCCGTGAGAAATCAGCAAAAAAAATGAACGGGAAGGGCTTCATCCGAGCAGTTTTTTTTGAACCGTTCAATAAAAACTGCTCGGATGAAGCCCTTCCCGGTCATTTTTTTGCTGATTTCTCGCGGGGACCCTTAAAATCACATTCTGATCACTTTGAACGGCTCGGATCATCGAAATTCAATCGGGAATGGAAGTCCCTCATTTTTTTAAAATGAGGGATCCCTCACCGGAACCTAACTCATATATATATATATATATATATATATATATATATATGTGTGTGCTAGTTTTATGAGGATGTAAGTTAGACTTGGGATATTCTATGTCCTGGTTATCCAATGTTTTCCTAACATTTTATAGAAAGCTCCAAGCAAAATCAAGGGCCATATGAATGAAAGGCCAATATGATAGTTAGTCGAGCCTTCCATATAATTTGCAAATCAGAATCAGAATCTCTAGCTTAGTCTCTCCATCTCTCTGACTGTCTCACTCATCTGCCTCACAAAATCAGAGTGAACAAGGTTGCTGTTGAAGAGAAGGAGGAGATTTGGGCCTAATATGGATTGATTTGCCTGGAAGATTTGACGGGTTCCTATTAGGAAATTGGTTCCAATCTTTGGAGAGATTTACTCCTATGTGGGTGTGGATTGTTGACCACATAAGGACTTGCCTTCTATGGTTTTTCTCCAACGTTTTAAATACAACTGATTGTATTCATCCATTATTCATTCATTTGGAATAAAGATCCATCCCTCCTCTCTTCCCCCGTGCAGTAGGCATACCGCCGAAGCATGTAATTCGTGTGTTCTTTATTATTTTTTGTTTCAACATGGTATCAGAGCCAGGTTGAATCAGCTTAAGTCTATTTTGTTGTGGTTATCTTTTTTGTTATTGATGGGTGAATCTGATGGTAATCCCAGCTGGAAGCTAACCACAGTCCCATTGAATGGTGTCAACTATATTTCTTGGTCCCGATTTGCACTTTTAGCTATTGGTGGCAAGCAAAAGTTGGGATTTATTGACGGACAAAGTATTTGCCCTGCAAAAACAGATGGGAAGTATGCCGAGTGGATGGGTACTGATCGACTCATTAGATCGTGGATTTTCAATTCCATGGAACCAAGAATCGCTGATAATTTTACTTTCTCAGAATCAGCAAAAGAATTATGGGATTCAATTGCAGAGTTGTATGGAAATCAAAATAACGCTGCTCGTATCTTTGAACTGAAGCAAGAGATTGCAGCAGCAAATCAAGGTGATAAGACTTTTATTGAACATCTTGGGAGTCTTAAAAGGATGTGGGATGAACACGACATGTATCGTCCGTGGACTGCAAATGCAAAGACTCTTCAGAAACGTGCTGAAGAAGACAAAATTTTTTCGCTGCTCAGCAGTTTAAAATCGGATTATGAGAATCTCAAGAGTAACATTCTCATGAATCCGTCTCTTCCTTCTCTCTCCAGTGTGTGTTCTATCATTCAACGAGAAGAAACACGCAAAAAAACCATGAACACTGATGTGAAGTTGAGTTCTGAAAGATCTGAATCAAGTGTTTTTTTGGCTGAAAAAGAAGAGAAGAAAAAAACCTTCAGTACCAGCAAAGGAAAAGGACAATGGAACAAGAACAAAGGGGAAACTTTTTATTGTGATCACTGTGAGAAAAAATGGCACACTAGGAATACTTGTTGGGTTCTACATCCTCATCTCAAGCCCAAGCCTAATGTTGATGGTGGTAATAAAAGAGAGCAAGTAGCAGTAGCAGACACATCAATCTCAATACAACACTTAAGCCATCTTCTCCAACAATTGAGTAAGTCCACAGTATCACAACCAGATCCTTCTTCCTCCACTCACGTGTCAGATAATCTTCAAACTTCATCCAATACCGATACTTGGATAATTGATTCTGGAGCCACCGATCATATGGCCAATAATTCTAAGTCTTTGTTCAATTTTTCTCCTAGTTCTATCAAACCTATTGTTTCTGTTGCTAATGGAACCAAGGTTCCAGTTTTGGGGTTTGAAAAAGTTAATCTGTTTTCAGGTTGTCCAAGTTCAAATGCTCTCTTTGTTCCGTCATTTCCAGCTCAACAGTTGCAAGGGGTAGATAAACTGAAACATACAGTTAGAAAAAAAACATACTAATACTATTGAATAACTAAAGAAATATTAGGTGAATCCATTTGTATGTGTTTATGCCCATTTTTGGCACATAATCTCGGACCAACGCTGGAGGGCCATTTAATTAAAGGTTAATTAAATTGGGCCGATTTTCATGAGCTTCTCGGGTTAAAAATTAATGGGCCACATTAATTTTATGATTTGGATAAAGGCCCAATTAATTTGAATCCAAGTGAAGCGAAATGAACCGAATAATTGTCCGAGGAAGATCGGTTTATTCAAAGGAAGTTGGGGCCCGCTTCAAATGAGGACACGTGGAGGCAGCAGTAATGGATGAGTATAGTCAATTTTTGAAGTAAAAGTGGGCAACCCATTATATGCCCATTATCAGAATCCATAAGCCACTTTCCCATTTGTTTATTTATTTTTGCGTCAAACGTTTGAAAGATGCTGGAGAAATGGCCTGACTTCATGGGAATTTTGGGACACATGGCAAGTTGTGGACACTTAGGAAGTTAGAGAATAGGCTCATGATCTCCATTTTAGTATGTTTAGGAAGTGGGCACTTAAGTAACCTCTTGTAACTCCCAAAAACCGCCAACAAGCTGATGCATGGGACACATGGCGCCATAAGGTGAAGGCTAGAAAATCATTTGCATGCAAAACCGTGAGCCCCCTTAGCCTATATATAGTGAAGACAGAAAATAGGACCAACACCAATCAAAGCCCAGCGTTTCAAAAATTTTCCTACTTTCAGCAAAGGAGATTATCGAGTACCTCGTACTCAAACCCATTCGAACTCACTTCATCAAATAGTTTGAATTTTACTTTTCTTGTACCACTTTATTATCCCGGTGTAATAAAGATTCGATTTACGTCTCATTTCCTATACAACTAGGAAATTTCAAGTCCACAACCGTGTCGCAAACCACGAACCTCATTGTGATCTTTAACCTTTGGGTCACACGCAATCGCTCTTACGTTAGAAGTCAAGATTCACGGGAATCTTTATCAAAAGCTAGGCGCTACAAGTCTTGGCATGCCCGCGCTCAAAGCATTCACGCCTGTGCCAAAAACGAGAGTTTTCAATATGTTTAAGGTTGAGTTATATAAATGAAAGTCCATTTGTCTATGAATTGCTTTGAGACCTGAAATTAATTCAAAGAAAGATTATTGGTATGTGAACGTACGTAATTTATTGCAAATGGGTCAATGGTTAATTTAGTATTTTTTCCTATTTTGGTTCTTCGTGTGTAGAGTTATTCTATAGCATGATTAACATATAAAATGTCTAGAAAAGAAAACCACAATTAAAGAGAGACAGAATTCGGAATTTATTCCCATATTAAATGTGGAACTATACTACTATCAATATATTGGAAAACGAGTCCGGCTATGATGCTCCCACATGGTTTGGGAGCATCATACTCCAAATTTGTACTAACACTTCCTTCACCATGGGATTGAAGAACAAAGATCTCCACGTACAGTTAAAATTTCAGCTTGGAGTTGGGACAAATATCAGAGTTACCTTTGTTTTGGGAAAAATTATTTGGTGCTCCTCTTACTTATATAAGTTTTGAATTTTTTTTTCACGGATATAAGTTTTGAATTCAAAGTACTCCAATTGAAAGTGTACAAACTGATTGGTGTTTTGCGCTTCAAAAAAAAATTCCCTTTATTCAAATTTTTTGATAATAATAATAATCTGCCTCATGAGTGGATTATTTTTACTTATTCAAAAAAAATTGTTAAATTTCAAGAATAATGTGTTCATCTCGATGAGAATAATAAAAAAAGAACAAAAATATGAATCAAACTTAAAAAACCGTTTGTTTTTACTATTTTTGTCTTCGGTAAACATTTCTAAGAGTTTGATGATATTTTTTACATTTTAGTTTCCTCTCATTATGATGAACAAATACTCTAAGAAAAATACAAAACAAAAAAAATGTTGAATAAAGACAAAAAAAATTTAAAAAATTAAAACCAAATCAGGCTGAGAGTGTGAGGAGCCCATTTTTAGCTGAACTAATTTTGTGCATTAAATTAGGATGGATAGAAGATAAGATGGTAGAAGAGGAGATTGTTAAGATGGTAGAAGAGGAGATTGTTTTATTGGAGGTTTATGGAGAGAGTGGGAGGTGACTATAAATTGTTTGAATACAGATGGACTTTCTTCAAGAGAAAACATTAAGAACTACAAATAAATAGTTCATATCGTCAAGTGCAATCATAGTAGATCTCATTTTCAATCACATGGGAGTTGCATGAGAGGATTCCCACTCAGTAGTATCATACAGTTCCAATTTGTGCCGCGTATTACAATTGATGAATTTATATGATGCCGTTAAAAAAGAAGAAGATGAATTTTTATGATTATATATGATTGGGTGGATCAATACTTTAGTGATAGCTTACTCCTAGTAGTCACAATGAGTTTTCTTTTGGGTCACTCGATAGAAGAGATTGTTTACATTATGAGTTTTCTTTTGGGTCACTCGATAGAAGAGATTGTTTACATTATGTACAAAGTAAAAAGTACAAATTGGGGATAATAAGCAAATTGTGGATCAATACTTTAGTGATAGCTTACTCCTAGTAGTCACAATGAGTTTTCTTTTGGATCACTCGATAGAAGAGATTGTTTACATTATGTACAAAGTAAAAAGTACAAATTGGGGATAATAAGCAAATTGTGAGAGCTCACAAGACAACCAATGCTAACAACTTCCAATACAAGAAATAAGCCCATGATAGTTAAAAATAAATAAAGAGAGCAAAAGTTCTTATAAGGAAGAACACTCACTCGTAAGTGAAAAGATTTGAAATCTTGACCTCCTAATGAGATGCAACAGTCCTGATCAACTAAGATAGCTAGCCCAGTTGGTTAGCCACAATGAGATAATCGCACCTAAGTAATAGCTCCATAGTTATTGTGGTAACTATGATTAGGTTTTTGTGTGGGATTCGTAGCCTTAATTATTTTATGGTAACTATGTATGGACATTAGGGTAAAAATTGGTCAAGACAAATAATATCTCAATTAGTGGTAATAATTGCCCTACATGGTGATATAAAATTTATACAATATGGTAAGCGTGACCATAACAAATTTTAAAATTGTGCTTTCACTAAAAATTCAAACTAAATAGGATCTCAAGTAGTGACAAGAATTTGTAAATCTCTGGTTAGCTTGGCTTTTGAAAGTTTGAAAGCTTCTTTTTCAATATTCATTTTTTTGAGAAGAAGAGAGATGAATTGGAGTTAGAGTGGATAAGTTTGAAGAGTTTTAACGTAGGCATGGAGAAATCTAATACCATTAATTAATGCTACCTTTCAATGAAGCAAAAAAAAAAAAGTGGTTTCAGGATATGGTCATTGCTACCTTTCAATGAAGTAAAAAAAAAAGAGTAAAATTATGGTAAGTGTTTGTGTACAAGAGTTAGCCTATTGTTAAAAATTCAGCTTTTGTGATATCTATAGCATTATTCAATGGTAAGTATGATATTAATGACGTAAAATATTTTCTCCAATATAGTTTTACAGGTAAAAGATTTTTCTATAAAATATTTTTTCATGTAAAATATTTTGCATTGAAACAAACGGAGCCTTAATGCCCCACATTCCAATTCAGGATAAGCAAACCTTACTTTCGTAAATAGCGCATACAATAGCGTTCGTTGCTGTGTATAAATTCAATCATGTGCACAAACCTACCCATTTTTCAAGCTGCTGCATCTTCGACCAAAGTTATATGCTGTATAAGTGAATCATCTTCTCCCATCAAACTTCTTCAATAACTAATTTTCCTTTTTCCCTCGTAGGTGCTTGAGGTTTGGTGGGTCTTCAAGGTATCTGTTTAGACCACAACTTTGTGATGCTCCATATTGCTTTGGGTATGCATTACAGATGCTAGTTAATTTGTTATTCAATTTCTGTTTTTCTTCTTCAAGTTTATGTTCCTCTTGTGTTTTTAGTTTGTTTCAACCATGACAATTTTCTCATTTAAATGTACTATAAGACTTACATGTCAAGTGGGACTCCATTAACGTATGAGCAAAAAGTACTTGTTTCTTGTCACCAATTCCTAGCATACAGTATATGTGTAAGGTTGTCTCCATGTGAACCAAATTGCTCTCTTTACGTTGAATTTACTTCCGACCCATATGCGGAAGTTGGCCAGGACATTCCGCTATAAAAAAATAAAAAATAAAAAATGTGTACCTTAGCTTCCTCCATTTCTCGTTCAAATAAACCATCATTTTAAAATACACTGGTGTCATGATAAGAAAAAAAAAAAAAGAAGGATCCATTGGGGTCAATTTCACTGAAGACTGGCTTAAAGCAAGTGGGAAGAACTCAAGGGCTGAGTCAATGGTTTATGGTCATTGAAGTTTCAACTTTGGTTTGATGTGGCATACTTAGTGGGAGGGAGTGAAGTTCTGATTATAACATGCACTCTGGGAAAAATGAAGTTTAAAAATATATATATCAGCACATCAATTAAGATTTTATTGACTATGAGTAGAAAATACAAGATATTAATAAGATTTTTTTTCTGGAGAAAAACATCATAAGTACGTACGTTGTTGGCTCATCAATCAAACACAACTAGTCATATAGGAGGAGTTGGCAAGTAACCAAGGGCCAATTATTCGCACCTTAAGCCAGGCCGCTACGTTGGGTATGCAGACAACCTTGAGCAATGCTGGAGCCCGTGGGTGCCGTACAATGAATTGCAACAAAAACGGCATTTTTGTGTTTCGCCTGGGGTATTTTTGGCCTTTGGCCTTACCTATTTTATAACGCAGTTAGCTTGTAATAAGGGTTAAGAGATTTTCAGAGAAAATAGAGAGGTACGCAAGAGAAAACTGTTCTTAGAGAGAGGAGAGAAAACTTGAAGTCCATTAATTTCCATTATAGTGTATTGGTGTGGCTCCCGTGGTTTTCCTCGCGTTGAGATTTTCCTCGTGAGTCAATGTGTTCTTTCTTTTCTATTCATTACGCACTGTTTCGTTTTGTTGTTTGATTTATTTGTTTGTGGTTTCCAAGATCCGTAAGGATGTTATTGTTGGGTAAAATACCCGATCACCCGCGTAACGGAAGCGTAACAAAAAAAAAAAAAACAATCACACAAAAACACAAGATTACGTGGTTCCCCAAACTCGGGTACGTCCACGGAGAGAGAACAATTTCCACTAATATTGAATGAGTACAATGAGATACAAAATACCCTACTCTAGCTCTCAAGCTCTCGGTATTTTTATCTCCCTCAAACTCACCAATATTCTCACACAATTTTTCTCCTCTCACACTATGCTCTCTGCCTCTTTTTCTTTCACTTACACGGCACACACACACAGCACAGTAAGCCTAATAAATAGGCATGACCAAGGCTAGCACAAAAGGAGTCTTAGTCTGCCGAGAAGAATCTGGATGCAAGGCAGTACAACCAAAGACTTCTTGGAACCAATTACCACAATTACTCCATGCACAGCCGGCTTAACACTTCCAAAAAAACACAATAACTTAAGCCAATAAATGCACCAGCCAACCAACTATAATTCTTTTCTTTTCTTTTTCACATGGGCAAAACCCAACAGTTATGGATTGAGCATGTAGTTCGATTCCTCACACAGTAGAGTTGTGAGGAAAGGTAAACAAAGTATGAAAATGTCTGGGTTTTTTTTTTGTATTTTTTTGTTTATTGGAGATCTTCAGCGTGGTTCTTTTAATTCTGCGGATTCCATAGTCGTATTCTATAAACTTCTGACACATGGAAACTTGTCTCGGTAATTAACAGTTTCATACATTGAATCAGCATTAAAATAGCAATTTGTCGCTGTGTCGCATAGTTCTTGACAGATTAATGTTTTACGATGCTTGCAGAATCTGCTATTTTTAATGAAAGTTTGGATTGGGGAACTGAATCTTTGTTTTTCCCAATTTTCAGCCTATGTTAAAAAGATGGTTCAGAACACACAATCATTTTGATTTTGGTTAGATGGAATTTAAAGTTTTTACCCACTCTTAAACCATCCAACTCAACTGATCGTCTACGAGTGGAGAGGCTGTCTGGCTCACATTCTAGTTTTTGAGGTCACACTTGCGATGTTGGACAAGCTCCAACACATCCCGCTTGTGTGATTACCGACTCACAAGAGAAGAGGTAAACAAAGGATCATTTATATAGGGATCACAAAGAGACAAAGTGCACCTTTGGCATAAACAAAGGGAAATCAATCTAGAGCGTCTCTTCCAAAATCCTAATAAACAGCAAGACTTTAATAGATCCAAGAATTATTATATATCCCTATAACGTGAAGGAACCTAAAAAACATCTCCCATACACAACTTTTTGGGGATTCTACTGCAGGATATACAAACTTGATTTGCTTTAAGATATTCATATAAGCCTGTGTGATTTCGTTTCCTTTTTTATGCTTCTTAGATACCAAAAGTTACAAAAGGGCGAGCTAGGTGAAGAGAATGAGGCAAAGTCATCGGCAACCAATGCAGCTGCAAGATATGTTATTCTTGAGGAAATGGATGACCTAGATGATGGTCCCCTGAGACCTCACTAATCATATCAGTTGAATCTCGTGAATAAACATAGGTGAGTGTCTCAAGCCATATCCTCTTTACAAGAATTTTGATGATGTATTTGGGGAAACCTTGTTCATTGCTGATCTGTTGATCTTATAACGGTTAAATCCAAAGACCTTTGTGAGCTTTAGGTCAGAGTTGTCATCATTTTAATCATGAACAATGTACACACAATTTCATCTCTAGTTTTTTGTACATATAAATTACTTCTGGGATTTTAACGTACTTTGCATATGGTGCAGGTCTTAATTTCTACTTCTCACCTGTGAATGTACCCTTTTTGTTCTCAAATTGAGGAGCACTTTAGTTTCATTTGAAGCGTAACTGTTTCTACCTAGGTCGTGTAAAGATCCGTAAATTCATAAAATTTATTTAAATGTTCTATAAGGAATAAAAAGGAGGAAATTGACTTGGAATATTGAGAATTGGGGCTAATGTGATATAGTGTTGTATTGGAGGGGTGAATATGTGATGTGTGTATATATGTGTGTGGGGTGAGAGGCAGGGAATTTTATTTCTCATTCTCTCCATCTCTCCCGTCCCTCTCTCTTCTCTCGGTTCCCACTCTCTCACTCTCGCTCTTACCAAATTTCATCCAAACAACTCAAAACCCACACAAAACACCCTTCAATCCATCATTCCTTCGCGTGGTGGAGTCCGTAATTTGTTGGTTTGAGCTCGGAGGAAGCGTATTCCGTTTGGTTCCAAGATTTAAGGCTAGGGCTTGGAGAAATTCTTTGAATTTGTTTCTCAATCTTGAGATAGAGAGTTCTAACTTTCAATATATGTTTATGACTTATTTCTTACTGCTTGATTCTTGTTTGAGATTGTCGTAGTTGTTGTTGCGGCTGAGAAACCCATGAGAATCTGTCAAAAATCTGCTCGAAAGCCAATGTTATCGATAACATTTCCCTTGTTATCGATAACATTATGTTCCAAAGCCCAGAAAACCTATTGTTATCGATACCCTTAGTATTGTTATCGATACCATTGTGCTCCCAAAAGCCAGAAATTCATTCGTTATCGATACCCTCAACTTTTGTTATCGATACCCTTGCATCTGGAATGATTTTTGACCAAATGATATCGATACCATTTTCCTTGGTATCGATACATGTTGCTTATCTCCAGCTTTTGCTGTTTTGCTTCATACTTCATTGTTTTGATTCTTAATCACTTCCAATCTATTCTAATGCCTCCCAAACGATCCCTTAACTTGATTACTCGTACCGAATGATTTCGTTGAACGTATCCATGACCTTAATGCCCATTTGAATATTATTTTACGAAAATCGTTTTAAAAACCAAAGTGGGAATTCGATGCTACGAACTTGTTTGAAAAAGGATTTTGAGACTTTACGAATGCGATGAGGACATATCAGGACATCCCGAAAGGGCCTAGCAGAGGACATTGGGGTCCTTTAATTGGCCCAGGGTGAGCTATGTGCTCTTATTTGATACTTCAAGACATTCCGAAAGGGTAAAGAGCCTGGCAGAGGACAGTGGGGTCCTTTAATTGGCTCAGTAAGAGCTTCGGCTCATGACACATGTACGAGACACGTTGTGGCTTATGAAGTTTTCAAAGGTTATACGTTGAAAAATATGATCGGTTTTTTGGAAAGGAAAGATTGAAATTGAATTACTGTTGTTGCCCCTTCCCATTGGTTTTGGTTGCCGTTGTTTATCTTGTTATCGTTCCTACATTTCATTTGCATACATTGTTAGATTAGAGCTTTCTACTGGGCTAGTGTAGCTCAAGCCTTACGTTATTTTTCAGGTACTAACCCAGGGCAATAGTCCATGTTTGAAGTGCATGAATGTGGACATTCTTTTGGAAGCTAACATTGAAGAGTTATTAAGGCATTTTTGTAATTTATTTTTGGAAGATCTATTCGTAACTCTATTTGTAAATCTTTTGATTTAAGAATATTGTAAGTTCTTAACTTTGGTTTGATACACAGTACTTATGTTGATTTGGGCCATGGAGTCAAATATGTACTCTTTTGTAAATTTTTGGACGTAAAGTGTAATATATGGTAGTAGCAATGTTAAACACTTTGGGGGGTTTCGTACAGTTTATTGTGAGATTTATTTATGAAAATTCCTTTATATTTATGTTAAAAATCGAGGGTGTGACAGGTCGCGTCTAGGTGATCTTTGAGATTGTTGGTGGAACACATTCTGCTTTAATGGTGGTTCTATTACAAATTACAATCTTACGCCCGTGATTCATAAATAGTTCAGGTGGCCTTCCATTGCCTGGTAAAAAATGTCTGATTGACTGTTTTACAATAAAATTCTTCCCTAATTGGAATCAAATAGGGCTAAACTTTTTCTGATGGTTGCAGCTGATTAAACAAAATGGTGGCAAGAATGGGTCTATTCAGACGGTGGTTTTATCTGTTCTCGTTTGTTTGTCTAAACTTATTCTTTGTAACTGCAGCGAAAGTCATGGCAGCATTCTTCAAATTCTTCTGGTCTGTTTCTGCGGTTCTTACACCAGATTTTTACAATGAAGTTGTTTCACATCGCAAAGCCTATCAAGACATTTTTGATTCCGACTGTCTGCCCACAGCAATCGATTGTACATTGTAGCGGCACAACTAGGCATGCTACCAAGTAAAAAATGCCCAGTTTGGATATTCATTGTATCTCTGTAACTGCGTTTCCCTATCATGTTGGGATGTTGGGGATTTAGATTGGATATTCATTGTATCTCTGTAACTGCATTTCCCAATCGTGTTGGGATGTTGGAGATTTAGATTGGAACAGCTTGCTCTAAAACATTGAGAGTGAATTCTTGTCCCCTCTTTGTAGATTTCTAGTATTTCATTGCCATGAATGGTTTCTTGTTTGTCTTGTATATATGTAAATACTACTATACGGATAAAAGCTTGTTTGAGAAAATCATATGTTGCATTATGTTGGAATATGCCTCATACATAAGTGACCTGGCTTCATATCACCTGGGATTTGTGGAGTCATAATTGGAGAGATCTATGGTTTCGTAGTCTAAGATGAATTTCACAGCATTATTTTGTTTATCAAACTACAAAGATTACTTGATATTTGTTTTTGAAAAGAAATAGAAAGCTTTTTTTTTATAAAAAAGATGGGTTGCTCATGGTGTGAAAATAGATGGAAATCTAGGCAGCTGTTAGCTTAGTGACATTCTATGAAGCACCGATACCTCTAGAGGTCGAAGAATCACAGTGTCAAGACACGGGGACACGGCAGGACACCTTGGAGATACGTGTCCCATATTTTAATATTAAATTTTGAGGGGGACACGGGTGGGGACATGGCGGGGACACCGATGGGGACACGGTAGAGGCCAAACTGTAATTTTTGAAAAAATTTGGGGGTCAAACTGTAATTTTTGAAAAAATTGGGGGTCAAACTGTAATTTTTTTAAAATTTTGGGGCCAAAGTATAATTTTTTTAAAAAAAATTTCTGGGTGTAAATTATAATTATTTAATAAATATACACGTGGCGTGTCCCCCGTCTTGTCCGTGTCTCCATTTTTTTAGAATTCCCGTGTCCCGGTGTCGGTTTCGGTGTCCATGTCCGTGTCGGTGCATCATAGGTGACATTACTATATCTAAATTTAGTTCTAGGAATTTATTCTACTTTCTCTTAGGGGCCAATTGCACTTTTCCCAGGAGGAATAAAAGAAAATCGTGTACTGGTCCAGATAAATCCATTAGATGTAAACTAAGAAATAAATAAATAGAAATATCATGACTTTGTTGATCTAAACAGAAAAAAAGAAGTTACTTTCTTTTTTATGATGATTTGACAATATGGATTATTGAAAAGAATAAGACATTGAACTTCTTTCGTGCAGAAGTTTTGCTCAAAAATTTTACTTTATAAGTTCTCAACTTCTCATGTCATGTGCATGTACAGTTAGGGTGCTTCCTAAATGTATGAAATCCTTTGCCTATCCAAAAATAAATAAAAAAATTGTATGAAATCCTTGTGCCAGACAATCAATACTTGATTATGGATACTTGATGTTGTATCTCGTCCGACATCAATGGTTGGACATCATCAGAACAAAACTTATTTGTATACCATTTAAACATTCATGAATCTTCCATGCAATCAAACATAAATTTTTGGTGTGTCCAATTGTTAATTAATTAGGAATCAGAGGATTCCAACACTTTGACATGCTGCAGGGGTGCCTAAAATGGTTATGTTCGTACCGTAAAATGCTAAAACTTGCAAGTTCACATAAAAGCAAAATAAAACAAGAAAACAGTCGAAATTATGTCATTATGACAGATCCTTCTTAATGCGTGCATCTATTGGAATTTTTGTTGTTTTACCTCGGTCCTGATAATGTTGATGGCGACAGCATAGTAGCAGCATGGACGACATCCTTGTTTAGACCTGCTGCTCCAACTTTTCTTGGTATCGCAAGATTTGTGAAGTTATAGTCCAAGTTGGTTTCAACATCGACCAAGCCTTCCAAAACCTTAACCACCACAGACATAGGAGGCCTCTTGACAAAATCACTTTGTAGACACCACACAGCAATCTTCATCATATCTAAAACTTCTGCTTCATGTTGTTGCATTTCGTCATGGTGTTTGTCTATGATATCTGGTAGCCTTCCTTCTTCTGCTTTTCGCTTGAAAAGAGCGAGTAAATGCATATCTTCCTCAGGTTGAGACCGATCCAAGTTTTTCCTGCCACACAAGATTTCCAATACCACGACACCAAAACTGTAGACATCTACTTTTTCTGTGATAATCGAGTTCAACCATTCAGGAGCCAAGTATCTTGGGGTTCCCCTCAATGTTGTTACGACTTGGCTTTGATCCTTGTCAACTAACTTTGACAATCCAAAATCTGAAACTTTTGCATTTAGATTTTCGTCTAAGAGGATGTTTTGGGATTTGATATCCAAGTGAATTATTTTCTGTTTGCAATCCTCGTGGAGGTAGGCTAATCCCTTGGCTATGTCTAAGATGATTTTTCTTCTGGATTGCCACCCAAGGGTGAGCTCATTGGACTTGCAGAAGATCCATTTGTCCAATGATCCATTAGGCATGTACTCGTAAACTAGAAGCCTAAACGTTTTTTCAGCACAAAATCCAATCAACCTCACCAAATTGACATGATGAATGCTACCTATTGTCTCAACTTCAGCTAAGAATGAATTCTTAACCTGACCTAAGCCGTCGAGACGCTTCACTGCTACTTTGGTGCCACTGCTTAGTGTCCCTTCAAAGATAGATCCGAACCCTCCTTGGCCAAGCTTGATATTGAAATTGTTGGTCATCGTTTTCAGATCTTCATAAGAGAATCTAGAGGGCATTCCCGGCACGAGGTCGAGATTAATCTCTTCAAGTTCCTTGGATTCCTTGCGCGTTCCGTAACGGAAAAGGAGAAAGGCAACAGCCATCAAAACCACACCTAATAATGCTCCTATGCCGGATTTTCTCAATATGTCCGTGACTGGTCTTGATTTTTTGGAGGAAGGAACTACTACTGGAGGACTTTTTTGATCGGGACTTTCCGGAACTACTGTAGGATTGCTCTGCACTTTAAGGAATGTACTGATGTTGTAAAACGTGTCAGCCTCTTGGATTACAAGAGTAAGGACATCCGAAAGTAATAAGCAACTTTGCGTACTTTCATATTGGAATAGAAAGGCTTTGCATGAACAGTTGTGCAAACATGCTTTCTTGCAATCCTCTAAATCTTTCTCCTCGTACTCAAACTGATAGGAGTTGGAGTAACTAGTGTGCTGAAGCTCCAAAAGGCTATGGTATTGAGAATAGTTGCACGAAATGGGAGAAAATGGGGAGCATCCTTGGTTGGGTTGCCTATAATTTTCTTCCTGAAAAGGCTTGTTCCATTTTTGGCTTCTCCAGGAGGACAACTACACTGCCCGTTCGAACAAATACCGTATTTTCCACATGCCAACGGATACCCACAGTCACCGCCAAATGGTGTCAGCAGATCGGCTACCTCGTTCCAATCCCCACCTACCCATTGGTAAACCCTCAAATGACCATCAGGCTCCAATTTCATGAACTGAGCGGGTGATGATGCAGGAGGAATTGACAACTCATTGAAACTTCCATTCTGAAATCGAAGATGCGCCGTAGTACTCCTATTTAAAGGTGACCAATAATAGTACCGGGGTGGATTCAAGTCTATGTAAGCGTACAAAGCATCACGTTGAGCATCAAGCGTAAAAGTACCTTCATTCCAGTTTGACGACGACACACTGGCGATCTGCTTCTTCCCAAGAGCCAAATTTTGCCCAAGAAGTAACGTGTCAGTTGGGTGATCAAAAGACTGCCAAACCCTCGTGTTGTCTTGATCGAAGAGCACTAGATTTCCCTCTTCAGTCAAGTTTAAGCCAGATACGGACTTTCCTCCTGTGTTTGTAGACCAGACTAAACTGCCATCACCGTCCACCAAAATCATATCCCCATGTTCCGTGAATCGCAAGGTTGCGTTATACTGGACTGGTTTGTTCCGGTTTGCAGACCAAACTAGACCCCTGTCCGACGGATGCAAGTAGTCTGCGCTTGGAAATATTATGATGGAAAAGAGGCAATTACGGAAGAAGACACTGCACCAAAAGCCGGAGACGAAACCAACTCCAGGATTTGTTCTGACGAGGATGGGTTTGAGTACAAAATTACGGTTAGCAGAGCTGTAAAATTGGGGTATGTCGTCCCATGAAGCCGGAAGGTTGGTGACTGAATACTCCCCCACAATTTGGGCATCGATCAATGGCAAAGAAGCCAAGAGGAGAGAATAAACAAGCGCAAAAAGAGCACCAGATGGGTTATTAATCCCACCCATTAGCTTTTGATGATCAAGAGGATTCTAGAGCACAACTAGAGAAGGAAGAAAACTGTGATTCATGAGTTCCATTTTCAGTTTAAGTCTTTCTTTGATGTGTTCATTGGCGCAGCCGAACTCGACTTATGATGAGTTTTTTTTACCCCCTTCATGCATGGAGTCTAATGTGGGGTCCAAACAAACAATGTATGAGAAGGCCGTATTCGTAGATGTCCTGCCTTTCAATGGATCGGAGAGAAGAATAATCGTGGTATGCAAAAGTTAACACGAAAAATTAAAAAAAATTACAAAAAAAATTTAAGGGGAAAATGAGTTCCATGTTTTAGGTGTGGTACTTCGCAATATAGAATTACTCCTATCTTTCTTACCAAAAAAAAAAATGTGGTCCACCAAACTTGATTTGATTTGCCTGGTAAAAAGAAAAGAGACGACTTGACTTGACTCACGATTCCTGCAGAAATATCTCGTTTTACGTGGGGTCTTATACTCCTATATATGGGGTATGGCAAGTTGTGGTGCGCCTTGTGCGGGGTCCCTTCCGAGTAAGTCAATTTGATTGGAAAACAAGTGATAGATTTCAAATGTTACCAATAATTGGTGATAAAACAAAACAAAACAAAAATACTGCTTCCTCCGTCTCAATTTGCTTATCCTTTTTGTGGAAGCGAGTTTTTATACTACTATATTAAAAAAAATTGATGAGAAATTATTTATACCCGTTTTTGGCACCACAGATCGGGCTAGCCGTGATTGGCCATTTAATTAATTCTTTGATTAAATTGGGCCGAAGCTGAATAATTAATTAGCAATTAAGTATTGAGCCATGGATTTTCTATTACATTTGGGCCCAAAAAGAACGCAGCCCACGGTATTAGGGAGTTGGTTATTTCTGGCAGTTGGTTTCTTCCAATTCAAAGGCCAATTGAACAAGTCAATTGGCCACATGTCAAATTAGCACAAAAAGAGGCAATGGTGAGTTATTGCCACATCACCCATGATCTGTTAACTGCCAGAAACTGCCCATGATCTTGCATGCATGAAAAAATGAGCATCATGGGACACATGTCGGCTTGTGGAGCAAAGCAGAATTCGGATTCAGGCCTGAATCAGCTTATTGCTGTGCCTATAAATACAAGTTCACAAAATGAAAAACGGGTCCAACGCCAATCAAAACCCAACGCTTACAAACACTTTTCTACTTGCAGCAAAGTAGGCTATCGAATACCTAGTATTCATCGGCCCTCGTGCCACCCCTTTTTAACTTTTATTTTTACTCAAACTTTGTTATCCCGATGTAGTAAAGTTTACGTTTTACATTTTACTCATTTCCTAGACGACTAGGAAATTCTAAGTCTACAACCGTGTGACAAATTACGAGCCTCCTTGTGATCATTAACCTTTAAGTCACAGCAATCGCTTACAAGTTAGAAGTCAAGATTCATGGCAATCTTCATCCAAAGTTAGGCGCTACAGGTCTTGGCACGCCCGCATTCAACCAACCAACGCCTGCAATTGCATCTGCGCCTTACTCGGTGTACGTGTGACAAAAACGAGAGTTTTCATTGGCACGCTCAGTGGGACCCTAGTCGTTTAAAGGTTTCAATCATGCCGGTAAAGAAGGCATCACAACTGCAACCACAAGCTAATCCACCACAGCCAGATCCTCCAGGCAGCCTTGAAGGAGTTGCTGTTGACGTCCCATTGCTCGAGGAGGCCGCTCCTCAAATCAGTGCACAAGATCTCAATGATGCCACAGATAGCGTCAAGAATTCCATGTTTTTTGTAGGACGAGAAATATCACACAATATGTCGCAAACTTTTTCTCAGTCCATAGAGCCTTTGACTCTAGCAATCAATAATATGGTTGCCACAATGACAGAGAGGCTGCCACTCATCCCTCAGCAACAAGTGCTACCACAGTTTGGAATTTATGGCAACGGCCATGAAAAAACAAGTCTGAAGGACTCAATACCACCACAACAGGCGTTCTATCAAGCTTCTTCGTCAAACAGCCCTGCACCGGCAGGGGAAAGGGCCAAAGGAGTTGTTATTGGAAAAGGACCGACGCCTCCATCGAACAAGGAACAAAGGGCTGTTTTGGTGGAGAACTCGAACAAGCCTAAAAAAATAGACAAAAGGCTTCCTCACGGAGGACAAGGTACTGCTAAAGACAAGAATGTGGCTCATGCTCATCAAGCACCGGACACTCGGGGGGCAAGCCCAGGCGTGAATTTGTAGGCACAGGAGGGATGCCCATAGCCGCCCTTGGTGCCAAACATGATTGGAAGAGATTAAGTCCTGGATTTGCTGCATGAACAATTAGAGCCTGGTTTCAGGCCTGTGGGCAAACCAATGTACAGGAAGCCCAATACAAAAGAGGTTGATAGAGAGCCTTTTACCAATGGTTATAGAGTTCATGAATTTCAGACCTTTACAAGGGAGAATATGCAGTCAATAGTGGAACACATTGCTCGATTTCAAGTGCAATGTGGGGAGGTTGGAGCGAATGATTCACTGAAGTTAAGGCTTTTTCCGAATTCCTTAACAGCAACGGCCTTCACTTGGTATATTAATCTGCCACCCAATTCTGTCCAAACCTGGGCTCAGATTGAGGAGATGTTCCACCAACAGTTTTATTGGGTCGAATAAGAAATAACGATGGCGGATTTGTCACACTACCGTCAACTTCCACATGAAGGCGTGGAGTCTTATCTCTCTCAATTTAAGACAGCATGTTTCAAGTGTAAGATTCCTTTGCCCGAGGCAGAGCATGTGCGTTTAGCACTGAACAGCCTAGACTTTGAGTTTAAGAAGAAATACCATGGTACAGAGTTTCCAGACCTATTTGAGTTGTCTACAAAGGCCTCGCAATATGAGAAACTTCTGGCCAAGGAAAGTGATAGAAAGGGGGCTTCCAAGGGAACGTACTATCAAGACCCTAATTATGATGTTGTTGCGATTGAGACTGAGGCTAATTTTGATGTTGATGTGGCTGAGATCATCAATAGAAAGCCTTATGCTTGCAAGACCTTCGTCAAGATGGAACCTACGAAGCAAACAGTCCAAAAAGCGTCTAATAGGCCTACCAGGGCTTATACTTTTGACATCAGCAAGGCGGATGATATTTTTGATCAGCTCTTGACAGACAAGTTGCTGAAGTTGCCCTTTGGCCACAAGATCCCAGCATTGGATGAGCTAAAGGGCGAGGAATATAGTAAGTACCATAATTCTTGGAGTCATTCAACCAATAATTGTTTTGTGATTAGGAATGATCTCCAAGACAAGATTGATTGGGGAGAATTCAAGTTTCCCGAGAAGGACAAACAAGCCATGGGTGTGGATGGCAACCCATTTCCTTCAGGCCTAATTGCAAACATGGTGTTGGTGAATATGAGTTCCATGCCTAGAACCACACTTAGGCCTAAAGTAATCGTGGGAGCACCTTCGAGAGCAGTATTCAGGCATAAATCAGACAGATACTGGGATCCGTATGATGTGGAAGACTTCACCTCTGAAAGGGTGCAAAGGTTTGAAAAGAAGAAATCCTGGTGGTTAAGGTCTGAAGGAGTCAGAAAGCCATAGAAGCCGAGTTGTTCATTGGTTTGCACTGAATGTGGGCATCATGCTGTTCCATCCAGACCTGTGATGAAAAGCATAGTTGTAGGTAGAACTGAAGTCAGGCCTGAAGAGATACACAGGCCTAAAGAGAAACAGATCAAGCGGGAATTGGTCTTCAACAGAATCCAGCCAGGTGTGATGGAAATAGAAGATGAGCTCAGCAATCTCAGAATTTCAGCCCCATCCAGAGGGGAGCCTAGGACTGTTAAACCTCCTGTCATTCCTCCAAATGAGTGGCATAAGGTTGAGCATCCTAAGTTTCCTACTCCACAACCTCCTTTGTCCCAATCTCAAAAAAGACGCCGCCAACGATTTAGGTAAGCGGATAGAAGGCTCAAGAGGAGGTGGATTTGCTTGGGGACATGATGGAAGAAGATGACCCCAATGGTAAAAAAATGATGGGATCGCCTATAGAAAAGTTGAAGGTTGAAACGGTCAAGTCTAGGAAGGAATACAAGCCCTTGGAGAGAACGTACAAAGAGGTTGTTGCCGATTCATCTTTAGAGCAAGGTTCTCAGCTGGAGAAGAAGGTTTTGCTAGAAGAGACCCTTGAGAAGGCTAGGATTGAGCCTTTTCCAAGGTAGGTTACTTTGTTGAAGAAGGGAACTCTTGAGCCAAAGAAACAAGACTCGGGGGGCAAGCCGCGTTTGAATCCACAGGCCAAAGAATTCAGGCCTGGACAGGCCTCAAGAATGCAATGCAACATGGTTGTTTTTCTTCCATCTGAGTTAGAAGTGAAAGACAACAAGCTTACTGCTATGGAAGGCGACATGGTAGAAATGGGTGAAACTGCAGAAATACTGAAGGAGTTTCTCAATTCAGGACTGAATGGAAGTGGGCCTTCGGTGATAATATTGAAGGATGAGGATGAGAACAACATGGAAAATCGAGCCGCAAGCGTGATATTTGAGAAGCCAACTTCTAAAATGACGAACCATATCCAGCCTTTGTATATCTCAGGATGTGTGGATGGAATGCCAATTAACCAACTCCTTGTTGATAATAGCCGGCGGCTAATCTCATGCCTAGATCTACAATTCTCAAGTTAGGCAAAATAGATCAAGACTTGGTTTCAACAATGGCTACTTTGACTGATTTCACTGGATAGGAAACGACTTGTCATGGAATTCTGATCATGAATTTGATGGTTGGATCAAAGACACTCACAACTCCTTTCTTTGTTGTAAATTCACAATCTTCATTCAACATTTTGTTAGGAATAGATTGGATTCATGCCTGCTTGGCTGTGCCATCGACCTTGCACCAATGTTTGGTTTTTTGGAATCAAGAAGATGTGGAGGTAATATGGGCGGATCGTAGACCTTTTCATGCCTCAACCAATCATGCCGAGGCAAGATTATACAATGAGGATGTCGGCCTGATGAAAGTGGCAGGCTTGGATAAGTATGGCTATCACAAGATTGTACTTGTTTCTGCTCACAAGTCGGTAGAGGAGGTGAAGGCACTATACCAAGAGTTAATCGGCCCAATGATCACGGAGTCAAATAGGCCAATTATTGCTTCAACCAAACGATCATCTCAATGTCAGTAAGTGATAGGTGCATAAATATGCCTATTTACACCCTCTAACTTAGGCTTGTTATGTTCTTTTAATGAGCTACTTGGGGTTTGATACTCGTTTTCTTTATTTCAGGACCTACTGAGCCATTGGATAACATTTGAAGCTAAGTCGATATAGAAATAATTAACGACACAAAGCGAGCTCAAAGTCATGCTTGGAGAATGTTAAACTTGCCGATCAAATTAATTAAGAGGTGGACCAAGTTTATAATGGATGGTTCAGTCAATTTACTTTTTGGCTTTGCACGTGCATATGACGAGGGCCCACTGAATTCCTTTTATTGGGCGTGAAGGTTACCACAGCAAGTATAAAAAGGAAGCAAGGTTTAGTTTTTAGGGTGATTATTGTTCCACGGCAAAACCGAGAACGTGGCTGCCATCTGGATAGCTTATTCCCACGAGAGAAGGAGGGTGGCTGCCATCATCTTATTCTCACGGCAGAAACAAAACAGGGCTGCCAACATCTTTTACTTTCTCATCACGTAGAAACATAGAGAACAGGGGCGGCGATCAAGATATCTCATTCCCACGGTAGTAACAGAACGGGGTTGCGGAGCACTTCAATCACGGCTCGTGAATCACAATCACAGCCGAATCATTGCCAACTGGAGCTTTGGGTTTTATCCTTTTCTTATTCTTCCAAAAGCTTTAATGGAGTTTATGTGTTTCATGATTATTTATTCTAACTCTATGAGCGGCTAAATCACTTGACTAGGGTGATGAGGAGGTCTCTCCAAGAAACATAGTTGTTTGATTTCTAGGGTTTTATATTCGACTCGATTGTATGACTTGATCGATTCATAACTTTTATGAAGTTTTATATTTTTTTCAATCCTCGAATGTGTTTGTATCCATGGTTTCAAGCACTGTCATACAATGGTTTTTAATGTTCCGAGATAGGCTTTGAGATAGACTATACGACGTGAGACGGGTCGTACCGTGGTTAAATCCAATGAGATGATCCGTGCCGTGTTGAGATAGCCTATACGGAGTACGAATCTTGATTATATTTTTTGGGAACTATCGATAGGAATTGCTACCCTACGGTGGTCTGGTTGAATGTTGAATGTGAACCCTAGGTTTCAAAATAATTATGTTACAAGGGGAGACTGAATTGGAAACCCTAGTCCTTTCTCTCATTTGTTTCAAAATCAATAATTGCTTTCTAGTTTAATTTTAGTTTAATCAAATCCAAATCCAAATCCAACTTCTCTTTACTTTCCGAATTAAATTAGAAATTAATTGAAACTATTGCAACTCAGCTTTTTACTCTCCGTGGACGATCTCGGACTTAACTGCTATTCTTTGGGATAATTGTTAATTCCCTGTTTTATAAATTATATTTTGGTACGAAAACGATAGACCAAATTTTGGCGCCGTTGCTGGGGAGTTAAAACACGGTTGCGTATTTTCAATTTATTTTTAGTTTGATTCTTAGTTTATTTTTTTAAGAGTACTATTTTTTTTCTTTTCCCCTATTAGTTTTCTTTTTGCAGGCTCCCTAACTTTATGCAGGACAAATTTAAAGCTAGCAACTACTTGGTGTTAGAGTAATTAGTTCGGTGCGGGAACTGATTTTATGCCTAGCACTAATGGCTCGGAACAGCTTCGGACCTGAGATGATAAAATTGCTTCCCAATTTTTATGGTTTTTCCGATGAAAACCCATACTTGCATATTCAGCAATTTGAAGAGCTTTGTGCTACTTTGTCCAACCTAGATATTGAAGCGGTTAAGATTCAATTTTTCGAGCATTCTTTGCAATATGAGGCTGCAGGTTGGTTTTTCAATTTGAAGTCATCATCTAAAACAAAATGGCAAGAGGTGAAAAAGTTATTTTTGGAAAATTTCTCCTCAGTGCATGAGATGGCACATAAGATTTTTCTTCGAAAACAAGAAATTGTACATTTTACTCAAACCGAAGAAGAGTCTTATTTGCATTATTGGGAAAGATATAACGATTTGCTATCCTCTTTTCCATGCAATGGCTTTAAATTTTGGCACATTATAGAATATTTTTATGAGGGCATGAATTGTAAAACACGTCAGTTTGTAGACATGATGTGCCATGGTGAATTTTTGGATAGAGCTGATGAAAAGGGTTGGGCTTATTATAATCAACTTGCTAAAATTAATGCAGAGTTTTGGGATTGCAATAAGAACATTGGTGATGTCAATTCTCATATTACGAAAGAAGAGCCAATAGAGTCAATCGTCGCTATTGAAGGAGATGGCTTGGGTTTGGAGGAAGTCGTAGAGAGTGAATTGAACAATGTGCTTAAAACCCAAAGTTTTCCTCAAGAGGATTTTACTTGTCCATCTGATACACTGTTTCATTCAAAAACTCTTGAGGAGTCAATCCCAGCAGTTGTTGAAAGTCCAATTGAACTTGAAAATCAAGCCCACATAGTGCTAGATGATGCCACCCCTCCTATTAAGCCTCCACCATTGCCAAATATTCATAAAGTAGAACTAATTGATTTTCTTGGGGTTGATGATTATTATTCGGTTTTTCCTCCATGTTTAGTGGACATTGTCAATACTTTGAAAATCAATTTGGTTCAAATTGCTTGCTTGTTGGAACTAAAATTTCTTAAACAACTTAAGCAATTGCGATACTCAAAGTATTTGATCATATGGCACGGTCGAATTCAGTTTTTAGAAGAGTGCTCGAAGTGGGGTGAGGTGTTTATATTCATAACTCTTCGAGGTTTGGTGGAAGTTCAAAATCCACGCGAGCATGGTACATTTTTCATAAAAAAAATTATTTTTTTTTCATATATTTGTTTTTTTTTCCTTTTTAGGTAGTTTTTTTTCCTTAATTCCTTTTTTTTTTTTTGGTTCTACTAGCTTTTTGTATCGTGGGACTAACATTTTGCAGGTACTTCACTTCAAGTTGGGGGATGACTCCTCCCTATCTTTTGCCTTGCCTTTTGTTTGTCCTACACGAGGTGCTATTTCTCTGACATGTCTTTTATTCTTTTATGCTTGAGCTGTCACTGAGGACAGTGTCGTTTTAAGTTGGGGGATGGATCACTTTGCTCATTATCTTCAAAAAAAATAAAAAAATTTTAAAAAATTCAAAAATACTTGTTGGATCCTTTTTACTTGAAACTTGGAGAATTTGATGTTTACTTGTTGGTTGTTTGTGCTGAGAATCTGTGGGCATTACTTGAATATTTATGTTGCATGATAGTTCTTTTTGCTAGCTTGGCGATAGAAATTTATCTTGGCATACGCTTTTAGCATCTTTGCACATGCACGTTTCTTGGACCTTGACTGCTTGTGAGTTATGACTTGAGTGCTTTCAATGGCTAGATTAGTGGAGACTTATGCCCATGTGAACTTTAGTGCCTTACCTTTCTTTGGAGTGGTGTCATATAAACTCTTTGTTTGTCGTAAAAGAGAAGAAGCTTAATCGTTATCGATCTCATTATCCTTTGTCGTCAAGTATTGAGACTTAATGCATGCCTATTATTTCATCTTTTGGGAATGGAAATTTACATGGTTGTATTGCCCCTAGGAGATGATAGTAGGCCATTTTTGTGCTTTGAGTCGGTTCGTTTCTTTTTCTTAAATACTTATCCTTGTAAACCACATTGAGCCTCTTGCATGAGCCTTTTTCTTGTTAAGCTTCACCAACCATATTGTGTCTTGAGAATGACAAGTTAATCATGTGAAGGTTATTTTTTGAAGAGAATGGAGTGTATTTGAGAACAATGTGCTTGAATTGTGGTGTGTCTTACCCATTGTAAAAAAAAACATTGAGAAAATTGCAAAAGAAAAAAGAAGAAAGGAACTTGAATTAAAAAGGGGAAGACACCTATGCATTTGTTTGAAGAAAGAAAATGTGAATTTCATTGTGGAAGTGTGTGGAGGGTAAAGAATATGAGAGATATGGCGGAGTTGAAAAGAGTTGAAAGAGGGCGCACTTTATTACTTGCCCTATGTGTTTTTGGCCTATTTTCGGACACTTGAGCAAGTCTTATCCTAACCTTTGAAGCACTTTTCCTTACCCAACGATATAACCGAATAAAAGTCCTACTTGATCTTAGGGGCAATGGGTTGTGGATTGATGGATAGAAATTGTTTTCAATGCTTGACATTCCTTTCATGAGATCTTGTGTCCACTTTAAAAAGCTTTCTTTTCGTGTCTAATTGTGCGGGATACTTTGGTTCTTTATCGCATAACTTCCGCCCACACACAATGAGTGTCTATTAAATGCACCCTGTTTCGAGCGTTTTCTATTGTTGAGTGCATGACACAGCGAGAATTGAAGTTGAGACTCGGTCCTGAGAGAGTACTTGGTTGTGGTTCGCTTGTGGTTAAGGTCCTTGCTCACACACACTAAGCTTGGGTGCCATGATTTATTTCTATGTTTTGATAGCCTCTAGAACTATTTTTTTGCATATGCTATATTCTTGGCATTGGCGTATCAATGAGTTGCATTGCAGGTTTTTGGGTTCCAAGTAAAGGGATCTATAGTGTTTTGTGGGTGATCACTGCTGAAAACCCTCACGAGACTTCACTCGTCCTACCGGGGCCACCCGGGGGTTTAAAAGATCTATCCCTTAGTTAGTTGCTTATTTTATTTATTATTCCTCTCTTTTCTAGGGACTAGCAAAGTGTAAGTTGGGGGATGTGATAGGTGCATAAATATGCCTATTTACGCCCCCTAACTTAGGCTTGTTATGTTCTTTTAATGAGCTACTTGGGGTTTGATACTCGTTTTCTTTATTTCAGGACCTACTGAGCCATTGGATAACATTTGAAGCTAAATCGATATAGAAATAATTAATGACGCAAAGCGAGCTCAAAGTCATGCTTGGAGAATGTTAAACTTGCCGATCAAATTAATTAAGAGTGGACCAAGTTTATAATGGATGGTTCAGTCAATTTACTTTTTGGCTTTGCACGTGCATATGACGAGGGCCCACTGAATTCCTTTTATTGGGCGTGAAGTTTACCACAGCAAGTATAAAAAGGAAGCAAGGTTTAGTTTTTAGGGTGATTATTGTTCCACGGCAAAACCGAGAACGGGGCTGCCATCTGGATATCTTATTCCCACGAGAGAAGGAGGGTGGCTGCCATCATCTTATTCTCACGGCAGAAACAAAACAGGGCTGCCAACATCTTTTACTTTCTCATCACGCAGAAACATAGAGAACGGGGGCGGCGATCAAGATATCTCATTCCCAAGGTAGTAACAGAACGGGGTTGTGGAGCACTTCAATCACGGCTCGTGAATCACAATCACAGCCGAATCATTGCCAACTGGAGCTTTGGGTTTTATCCTTTTCTTATTCTTCCAAAAGCTTTAATGGAGTTTATGTGTTTCATGATTATTTATTCTAACTCTATGAGCGGCTAAATCACTTGACTAGGGTGATGAGGAGGTCTCTCCAAGAAACATAGTTGTTTGATTTCTAGGGTTTTATATTCGACTCGATTGTATGACTTGATCGATTCATAACTTTTTATGAAGTTTTATATTTTTTTCAATCCTCGAATGTGTTTGTATCCATGGTTTCAAGCACTGTCATACAATGGTTTTTAATGTTCCGAGATAGGCTTTGAGATAGACTATACGACGTGAGACGGGTCGTACCGTGGTTAAATCTAATGAGAAGATCCGTGCCGTGTTGAGATAGCCTATACGGAGTACGAATCTTGATTATATTTTTTGGGAACTATCGATAGGAATTGCTACCCTACGGTGGTTTGGTTGAATGTTGAATGTGAACCCTAGGTTTCGAAATAATTATGTTACAAGGGGAGACTGAATTGGAAACCCTAGTCCTTTCTCTCATTTGTTTCAAAATCAATAATTGCTTTCTAATTTAATTTTAGTTTAATCAAATCCAAATCCAAATCCAACTTCTCTTTACTTTCCAAATTAAATTAGAAATTAATTGAAACTATTGCAACTCAGCTTTTTACTCTCCGTGGACGATCTCGGACTTAACTGCTATTCTTTGGGATAATTGTTAATTCCCTGTTTTATAAATTATATTTTTGGTACGAAAATGACAGACCAGTAAAGCCTTCAGAAAAAGAGAAAGACGTGGCTTTGCTAGCTACGTTGACAAAGTTTGAGGCCTATTTGCTCAAAAAAAGGCTTAAAGAAGAACAAGAGCAAGAAGAAGAAGAAGGTTATTCAGCCTGTTCGACCGAAGTAATCAATGAAGACGACAATTTGGAGGAAGATTTGGATGAGATCTGGTTGGAAGACTTAGAGGCAGCCCCTGCCAAGTTAGACGACTTGAAAGCTGATGTTCAAGACCCTTTGGAAGAAGTTAACCTGGGAGATTTAGAAAATCCTAGGTTTGTATATATTAGTCAGCTTTTGCCAGATGACGTGAAAGAAAAGTTCATTCAGCTCTTATCAGAATTCAAGTCTTATTTTGCCTGGAACTATGGCGAACTTCCAGGCTTGTCTAGAGATTTGGTTGAACACAAGTTACCTATCTAGACATGGTTCAGGCCTTTCAAACAGTCACCAAGAAGGATGTCCAATGAGGTCTACTTGCCAGTGAAAGATGAGATCGAACGCCTTTTCAATGCCGGATTCATACGCACGACAAGAAATCTGAATTTGGCATCTCCAAAGGATAAATACCCCACATGGAGATCTGGTTATGATTACAGCCGATTCAAAAAGAAAAACTATTAGGCCACGTTTGGGCCTGATAAAATATTGACTACATTAAGATCTGTTTGGATGCCAAAAACTGAGCTTCTTTAAATGACTTAATCTTAACAGAATCAAGGCGTAGGGGGGCAATGTTTATACCCATTTTTGGCACCACAGATCGGGCTAGCCGTGATTGACCATTTAATTAATTCTTTGATTAAATTGGGCTGGAGCTTGATAATTAATTGGCGATTAAGTATTGGGCCATGGGTTTTCTGTTACATTTGGGCCCAAAAAGATCGCAGCCCGCAGTTTTGGGAAGGAAGCCCAAGGTTTGGCCCACGAAGCAAGACCCACGAAGTGAAGCCCACGGTTTTAGGGAGTTGGTTATTTATGGCAGTTGGTTTCTTCCAATTCAAAGGCCAATTGACCAAGTCAATTGGCCACATGTCAAGCTAGCACAAAAGAGGAAAATGGGGAGTTATTGCCACATCACCCATGATTTGTTAACTGTCAGAAACTGCCCATGATCGTGCATGCATGAAAGAAGAAGCATCTTGGGACACATGTCGGCTTGTGGAGAAAAGTAGAATTCGGATTCACACCTGAATCAGCTTACTGTTGTGCCTATAAATACAAGTTCACAAGATGAAAAACGGGTCCAACACAAATCAAAGCCCAACGCTTACAAACACTTTCCTACTTTCAGCAAAGTAGACTATCGAATACCTAGTATTCATCGGCCCTCATGCCACCCCTTTTTTCCTTTTATTTTTACTCAAACTTTGTTATCCCGGTGTAATAAAATTTACGTTTTACATTTTACGCATTTCCTATACGACTAGAAAATTCTAAGTCCACAACTGTGTGGCGAACCACGAACCTTCTTGTGATCATTAACCTTTGGGTCACAAGCAATCGCTTACAAGTTAGAAGTCAAGATTCACGGCAATCGTCATCCAAAGTTAGGCGCTACAAGTCTTGGCATGCCCGCACTCAACCAACCAACGCTTGCAATCGCACCCTTGCCTTGCTCGGCGTACGCGTGACAAAAACGAGAGTTTTTAGAAATATAATTGGTATTGACTTTTTCAATTTGCATCTACACTTCAAGTAGAAAAGAGTGAGTAAAAGAGTAATATTGCACAACTCTTTATGCTTACTTTTTGAAATGGACATTCATAAAAGAAAAGAAGGACTAGCAATATGGAACGGAGGAAGTACTTATCGGGTGAGTAATACTCTAGTCAAGCATAAATCCCTCAAGAAAACGAGATTTGATACTAAAATGTTATTACTATAAAAAAGTTTTTGCACTCAAAATTTTATTAACTACGCGCATAAGTATAGAGATGCATCCCTCCAATGTTTCAATTTTTCAAATAGCATACCTACGTAGGTACACGGGACTCTTTGAGATATCATCATAACTAAGCAATCAAAAAAACCTAATTCATATAAAATCAGGTTAATCTGATGATTGTAATCACATGATTAAGATAAATTTATCTTCATTCCCTTAATTATACAACAATCCATTTTGTAAACCATATGTCATCCGATTAGTTGTCTGTTTTTATCCGATTCACATGTTTTTTTGGGTCATAATATGGTTCAATAAATAATATAAAATGAATGATTCAAATCGACATGGTGATATAGGTCTCAAAGTGCTATAATCTCGTAAAGTGCCAGTGTAACAACCCTAATCAAAATAAGAGGTGCTATCGACACAGACTATCTGTGTACATATCGTGCGCAATTTGCGGTCTAAGGCCCACTGCAGGTCTCACACAAGCGATCTGAGTCATTTATTAAATTTAAAATAATTTCCAAGGGCTCGCAAAAATCGGCTCAATCCGATACCTATAAATACTCGATTTAACCGTACAACGATCCGAGCTGTTCATAAAATTTAAATATTTTTTCAAGGGCTATAACAAAAAATCGGCTCAATCCAATACCTACAATTACTCGATCTAAAGCTTAACTTTTCATTTAGGTTAGATGATTAGATCGAATATTCATAAATATCAAATTGAGCTGATTTTACACGAAGTCTTATATTGCGATCTATGCACAATCTGTGCACACAGATTGTCCGTGTCAACCGACCTTCCGAGGAGACCGTCTTTTGCGTGCAATGTTTGTGCCGTTGTGCGCTTACATGTCTGCGTCGAAATTCAAATTTCGCAAATCCTGCATAAAAGCCCATCTTCGTCAATAAACCCTATTTTCTCTCTTTGTAAACCACCGCCTCTTTTTTTTCCTTGCTTGTTCAACTCCACAATGAGACAAACCTCTCAACGGTAAAACCCTGTCTCTCTTCTCCGCCCGCCTCTCCACACTCTCATCGGATTGAAAGGGCTTCCACTCGATTACCTACCCCCCACCGGTCCGATTCCACAAAATTACCGAGATGGCCAATGTCACTTCGAGGGACCTTCAAGAGATCATCTCGAAGGTATCCTCCGATAAAACTGAAACTCGCGAAGTAACATTCTATCTTCAACTCAATTTTCCCTCACAAAATCGTTGCCCTAGAATGCAGGAAAACAAAACAAAAGTAGAAGACCCAATCGGCCTTGTTTTTATTATTTATTTATTTATTTATTTTTGTCTTTTTTTTTTTAATTGTCCTTAATATGCTTTCGTTAATGCCCTGTTTGCTTCTCGAAGGGTTGGACTAACTCTCCGGGGAATCTAAATTTTCTCACAATGGATGATTATGCTACCCCTAAGATACTTTTGAGGGACCACATTTGTAAGACAACTCCAGCAACTGAACCAACGGTTTTTTTTTGTTTGTTTGTTTGTTTTGATAACTGGATGTCGAGGCCAGCTTGCGCGCACCTCGACTAATTTCAAGGCCTTGAAGTTAAGGACCGGGCCAACCTCCGGTGGCCCCGACAGTTATGAGGATTCCACTTCGTTTCCAGAATGGTTGTGGGAAGAAGGGAATAATGCTTCTTTAGCCTAGCAATGAAGCAGTTATTCGAAGCGGTTATTTTGAATGGTGAATGATGATCTTGTTTGTACACCCTGTCGTTTCTTAGCGAACCACATAAGTTAGAACGACCATTACAAGTGAATCATTCACTGTGTTTCCTGCATTGGTTTAATGTTTTCGTGTACTGTATGAAGGGTTTGATTTGTCATTTTCAGGAAGGAATTAAGTTGTTGAACACCTGGTTAGAAGGCGAAAGATCCACTGGCTTTGTTAGATACATCGAACAGAAAACTGCAATGCTTAAACCGAGTGAGATACGTCATTGTAAGATCTGATGCAGATACTTTTGAAATATGTCCGTTTGGTGAGGGCGAAATTTTGTTCTTTTGTGGGCCTAGGGTATATATGTATAATTTGTTGAGAAGGGATTGGATAATTGTACTATTATTTCTTTTTGCAGCCGAATCATGGCCTTTTCTCATTACATTGCTCACTAAGTGTGTAACACTGGAGATATCCTCGAGCAAGCGGCAATTGCCAAAGTTAATTTTTGCTAAAATTTTGTGCATTGTTGTACAACTAGTGGAGGATTCCAGCCTTTCAGGTTGTTAAACGAAGGCTACGCTGGATTCCAGCCTTTCAGGTTGTTAAACGAAGGCTACGCTTCTTAGTTAATTTGATCATTTAATTCTTTTTGGTTAAATAATTTGCTCATTTGTTTGAATCATTGACCTCTAAAGATGACTGTAGGTATCCCTTTTCAAAATTCAAATCGGTACATCCTACATCTTCCACTAAATCATGAGCTGTCATGAATTTACTTATTACCTTGGGCACATTTGTCTTATTGTCCTTAGAAATGTTTTTAACTTCAACCATATATCTCCTCATTGATTAATTCAATGGTACTACACGAATAAATGGACCACCTCAGACGGCATTACCTCTGCTTTGAGTTGTTGCCAAGTTTGGTTTATTCATACTCCCTTTGTCCCATTTTGTTTGCTCTCTCAGAAAGACTGCCATTTTGACCTTAAAAAAATTCAGTTCTTTCGGTAATAGTAGTTTTTTGGAATGTTTTTACACCTTTCGAAAGATTTCAGTTCATGCTTTTGAATGCCAAAATAAAAAATGAATTCTCCAAATTACTCTTGTTAATTTTTTTTTTTAAGGTCAAAATGGCATGATTTTTTGGTAGGAAGAAAACAAAATGGGACGGAGGCGGTACTTGGCAGCTGACAAGCTGATTTATATTCTTGTGCCCATTATATGATCCTCAATGGAATAGATTGGTCAATGATGAAATAGCAGATTCGAAAGCTTGATCATAGGATGAAGTTTGGATTGAGTTTTGATTCGAATTGTGATATTGTAAATTTTAGTCTGCCTCCACTGAGGAATAAACTTAGAAGTTTGGACTTTGGACTTTGGATTGTATGTTTGTCCTTGGTTGGACCCTAGAAATGGAAAAACACCACCCCATTTAGTTGAAGGATAAGTTGCTTCTATGTAATTTTTATCAGAAACCAAAATAGAAGAAATATATGATTTCTTCACTGTATTTTCTACCAAACAGAGTTGGGTTGCAACAGACATGTTCCTCGGTGAAGTTATTTGATGCCAGTCATTTATGCCCTCATTATCCTCACACAGGCAGGAATTTGCATCTGGTCTCTGTGGTGAAATTTCTTTTCAACCATGTCTGGGATGTCTTAAAGGATGTCCCCAGCTTTCAGCATGAGTATGGGATTATCCTCCACCATCTTTTGCTAGTTAGAGATTATCGAGTTCACATGAGGGTGCGCGTTTATTGCAGTGAGTCTCCCTATACCTCATACAACTGCTCAGGGCGCTTTAGATGCTGTCTTTTATAATTTTGTTATATCATTCTATTATCTTTGGCAAGGTTTGGTCATTTTTCACATAGAGAAGGTGCAGACAAACTTGACTGTGAAGAATGGTACTCAATCTAATCCAAAGGAGGACGTGTTTCGTTGCATCCCGACTCTCCATTCACTTCTTGAAAATCCTCCTGGAGATTTTCCAAGTAATCTCTGAGAAGACATTGTCAAGGGGATTGTCATGATTTTCTCTTTTGTGAGGTAAATAACAATTTCCATTTCTTAATTGTGCCTTTTATATTTGCTGAGATTTTCTTCCGGAAGCATTGACTTGTGGTGTAGTGTCCAATCCCTTTGCCTACCTTTTCGTTTCTAGGGATGAGGGGAAGCTTTCACGTAAGCTCATTGAATGTGTCATTACATACTTGTTGAAAGATGGTCCAAATTTGGGCTATCAGTCCTTGGAAATCCATGATGCTGTGAAGCAGTTTGCGTTCCGTTGTTGGACAACAACCCATGACTGTGGTCTAAAGGTTTCTTACTGTCTTGTTAGTTGGTTTTCTATGTCTATTTGCATAAATTTGGAGTGATTTATATCATTGATCGTATTTCTTTCATAGGATGCACTTATATAACTATATGCTAGGTTACAATTATAAATTTGACTAGGGGTGCTGCTGACGGTAGTGAATTGGTGGAACTCTTTTGGATGTAGTTGGGAAGGAGCTCGATCAAAATAGTATCTGCGGTACCAATCTTGCCTGGTGAGTTTTGTTTTCACCAATACAGCATACTAGCGTCCCCTCTTCTCTCTCCCTTCTTTCTTGTCTCTCCTCTGATTGGCAAAAGAAGAACTATACAGTCTTTTTGAGGTTCTTGAAGGAGTTTTAAAGTTGTTCACATTAGTGTTCTCTTTTTTTAGGAGTGACACAACCAAAGATGATAAGTGTGGAAATTTAACAAGCTCACAATGTGGCGTGGTGGAGCTCGTGGCCCTTGTCTTTTATCTGGTAGTTATGCAGAGACTCTTAGCAGTATTATAGTTTTAGGGTTTGTGCTCTGCATGTTTTCTATTTTTCTTTGTATTGAGTTAACCTTGACAAGTATAAGTTTGAGGTCTCTTGACCAGTTGACCTTGAGAATTTAAGGGTTAATTTGAAATCTGTAATGGAATTTGACTTTTTGGTGCATCCTTTCCGTTTAGTTTTTGTGCTGAAGAAGTTCTGAGACCTTGTAAGGGATCATGATGTTTGCTATGCAATATGTGTTGCGTGGTTACTAATTTTTCTCCTCTTATCAATAAACTGAAATTTTGACTTTTGATTGCTGCCAAACTTGTCAGTGGATAGAAAGGAGATTCACTAGTGTGATTTTGATTTTCCCAGGCATGCCTCCATACAACCAAAACACCATTAGCTGAAAAATGAGCCAGGAAGGAGCATGCTGCTGCCTACATAAGAGAGGGGCTCATGAATGGAAGATGGCTGTGGTAAGTTTGGAGCCAAAGGATTCCATCTTTTATTCGCATGTATTTCATGGCATGCGTACATATTCTCACTGACTTAGGAGGGACATTTATAGTTGATCTGAAACTGAATCTATCACTGTGTTTGGTCTACATAAAACTAAATATAACCTACAGTGGTAAGTTTCCATCTTGAAATCCTTGAACCATTAAGTGTTCGATCTATTTAGTTTGTTGAACCGGTGCCTGATTGAGTTGAGCTTACCTGAGCTTGAGTTCGGCTAGTGTTATAATCCAGATCTTTCTTCGTCTCTTGGCCGTCTTTGCTCCTTGCCAACCATGGTGAAGCTTCATCACCTTGCAGGAAAAAGATTCCAAGCCACATAACAATGCATGAGAATTACAACACATACACCCATACTCTTGTGCATGAAACACCAAGTGACCATACTTACCTCATCTGAATCTTATTATCTACATGGATCTTGCTAGGAATGGCAACGGGACGGGGCGGGGCGGGGCGGGGCGGGTTTTGATGTACCCCGACCCCGACCCTAAAATTCCCGAACTCCCCCGACCCCGCCCCGAACCCCGACTGGGTAATGGAAATTTCCCCCGCCCCCGCCCCCGCCCCTATCGGGTAACGGGTTTACCCGCCCCGCCCCGCCCCGTCTTTTTTTCCTATTCTCCATCAACAGAAATACGGAATGCAAGCTGCAGCCAACAATGAATAATTCATTCCCAGATTTTCTCAATGCCACAACAAACACAACTAAACAAGTTCATCCATTTTCCAAGGAAAAAAACACAAACAAACAAGTTCATCCATAAGCAACTAGCTACCCGAAAGTGTTCGAGACTTCGAGCATAATAACAAACAACAACTGACAAGTGATCTTGCAACAAGTTCATCGAAAATACAACTAGGAATTTCAACAAGTTCATCCAAAATAAAACCCCCATTAAACTCATAGACAATTTTTCCAACTTTTGTGCAAAAGTGAGCCATTCCAATCCACAAAGCTCAACCGTTTCAATGCAAAAGTGCCTGAAAAAACCAGAAATATAAAAGTGAGTCATTTCAAACCACAAAGTGCTATTTTATTTTAACAGATTCGACAAAGATGACAACAAATATTTCATAATTAAACTTACCAAATCAGTCTTCAACCATTGTAACACAAGACTGAGAGCTATCAACATCCATGTCGTCAAGAACCGATGCAAACTCATTTGAATTATTACCTTAAAAAAAAAACAAAATAAACCACATGTTCTTTAGATTAATATCTATCCAATTCAATTACAACACGAAAAAACAAGACACTAGAAAAGTAAACGAATTAAAATTACCTTCAGATTCATCAGCCAATAACCAACTACGAGCGCACATCAATGCTTCTATTGTCTTGGGATGGAGCCTACTACGATGTGGAGTCACAACCCTTCCACTAGTGCTGAAAGCAGACTCGAACGCAACAGTAGAAACAGGTATAGATAACACATCCCTAGCAATGACCCTCAAAGTTGGAAACTTCATGTCATTTTTCCACCAAGCTAAAACGTCAAAGTCTTGATTAGCTCTCGGTATCACATCCTCTTCCAAATAACGATCCAATTCTGACTTTTTAGCTGAAACTTGGCTTGTCTGATTACTTGTAACAAATACATCAAAGTCAGATAAATCATCATCAACTTCCATAGTAGACTCAACTTGGCATGAAGAAGCAATGCCACCATTGTTAAGTTTCACTTCATTCTCCTTAAGTAACTCCTTACAATAATTGTGAACCCTCTCAATCTCAAAAATAGCATCCTCCCCGTAGATTCGATTGAAATAGTATTCTACCAACTTCATCTTGAACCTAGGACCTAACACAGCCGCAACACCCAAAATACTATGAATTATTGTCCAGTACTTCTCATATTTCTCAATCATTTGTGCTGCCATATCTCTCATCATCTCCCTTTTTCTCTTTGTGTAAAGATCTTCCATCTCATTATGTTCATACAACTCAGCCCATTCTGTTAAAGCCATTTTTATCCTACAAACCTTTGCAAAAAACAAGTTCGATGTTGGATACTTTGTCCCACTAAACACCTCTGTGGCCTTATAAAAAACTTCCAACCTCTCACATACTTCTTTGGCTACCTCCCAATCGCTCTCCTGTGGACAACTGTTGTATTGACTTTCACGGATTTTCAAACGAGAGAAGACATCCTTATATTCTATGGCAGTTTGAAGCATCAAAAACGTAGAGTTCCACCTCGTAACACAATCAAGAGATAATTTTTTACCACCTAAAATACGTAGCTGCCGGGCATTTTCTTCAAACTTCTCCTCTCTCTTTGGTGACGCTGTCCAATATGCGACACTTTCTCTGATTTTTTCAATTCCCCCCTTAATCACCTCTAAACCATCTTTCACAATTAAATTCAAAATGTGGGCAGCACACCGCATATGAATTAACTTTCCTTGGGACATAAGAGATTCAGGTTCTAACTTTCCAATGAGAATAGAAATCATGGCATCATTACTAGAACAATTATCCACCGTAAGAGTTGAAAGACGTCTATCAATGTTCCAATCCAAAAGAGTCTCCATCAATGATTCACACAACACTTCCGCCGTGTGGGGACATGGCACATAAATAAACCTAAATTTAAAACACATACAAAGTTTAAGAATTGCTTTAACTTGAAATTTAAAACAACTTTTTTTTTTTCCATATAGTTCATGCAATATATATATGTACCTCAAAATGATGCTTCGTAACTTCCAAGAATCATCAACATAGTGGCCCGTGATGACCATAAATCCTCTTTTTTGATTGCTTGAAGTCCACATGTCAGTCGTCACGGCAACCCTACTTTGAATTTTCTCAATTGCTTTCATTGCCTTCAACCTTTCACCATCATATATTTTAAGAATATCGGCTTTGAGAGTGTTTCGAGAAACCATTTGAAATAAAGGTTGAAGCGCCAATGCAAAACTCTTAAACCCAGCGTGTTCTACCATGGACAATGGATACTCATGCATTATGATCATGCAAGCAAGCTCTCTCCTAGCAAAATTTTGGTCAAAAGTATAAGCTTCAAGCTTTTTTTTTCCCATCCCCAGTCATAAAGGTTTGAGTTAGAACCTTTTGTGATGAATCTGCAACCTTTCTTCTTGGACACCTTTTGTAATGCTCATTCAAAGCTTTGGTTCCATTCTTAGTGTTAGCCGCAAGCAATTTTTTGCAATAGTGACACTTTGCCTTCACTTTTCCATTGATTTGACCCTTGTCAAAATGCTGCCAACAAGTAGCATTTCCTTTAGACAATGGTTTCCATTGATTTATACCTTCGCCTTCACCTCCACCTCCACCTCCACCTTCACCTTCACCTCCACCACCTTCACCTCCACCACCATTTTCGCCTCCATCTCCATTTTCCTCTCCATCTACGTCCTCATTCATGTTATTCCCCAGTGTTGGTCCTGTTGGAGGTTTCGGTGGTAAAGTTGATGCTATTGAAGAAACAATAGTAGAAACGATATTCTCTTGTGAAGATGAGGCATTAGTGGTAGAGTGGTCTCTCGGTGCGGACATTTTCGCTGCATAAAAAAAATTAAACAATGTCAACAACTAGCTCACGGACAAAAGTTTCCCCTTGTTCAACTCTTCAGTTCTTTAAATGAATGCAGTTTTTTATTTTTGGTTATTTTATTAAATCAGTGGCTTAGTTTATAGAACTAGCTTTATGCAAACAACAGAAGGGATGTGAAATCCTTACATGAAGACCAATTTTCAGGAGAAAGAAGAAGAAGAAAAAAAAAAAGAACCAGCTTCCAATCAGAGCATTAGGGAAAAGAATGTGCCAGGATACAGATTGGATCGGAAATCGGTGCCTAAGAGTCTAAGACCATTTTAAACCATTCACTGGAATTCATCAATCTTGTCGATTTGGCGATTCAAAAAAACCCCACTCACTTCATAACGGCTTATCTTGAAAGGTTTATTGATAGGATTAAAATAGCAATGACTAAATATAATATTGAGGTGTAAGAAAACAAAAATCCACTTTTTAATAAATAATAACAGATATCAGATAAGTGGGAAACAAGTATTGGATATAACAAAAGTTTTTACATAGAGATTAGAGATTGAATCAACAATATATTACTCCATATACAGAGATTTACAATCAGCAGTACATTACTCCATATACTACTAAATAAAGCTAATCCCAAAGTCTTTCGCTCTTTTTTTTTCCGAACTGTGGAACACAAGCAGTCAAACACTAATATATATTACTCCGTACACTAATATATAAAGATAAATCTCGAGTCCATAACACAAGCAGTCAATCAAGTGAAAAGAGTCCATAACACAAGGAGTCAATCAAGTGACAAGCGTATATAAATCAAAATATAACCGAGTCCTACACATGCATAACGTATTCACGTTCAATACATCGAAAAAAATACAAAAAAAAAAAAGTAAAAAGAGAATGCCAACCTGATCTGGCGACCGGTGAGACGGAATCCGGCGACCGGCGTTTCATTGTGAGAGCCAACTCAGCCTAGAGGCTTGATGGATTGGTGGTTCCCTGGTTCGTAACTCGTACGTCGTAACCTTTTATCTCCGCACTTGAGAGTTTAGCATCGAGATGAGAGAGAGAGAGAGAGAGAGAGAGCAGACAAGTAATATTGTAATACTGATTTTGAACCCTAGGGTAAAGGGAAAAGGGTTTGTAAATTTAATGAATATTTGATCTCTATGGCCTGTTGGGCTATGCAAAAAAATTAGGCCCATCCTTAAGATTAGCCCAAAACCAAAACAATCCATTCCATTACTACTATAAAAACGCGAGTTGCAAACATATACACATATATATATACATATATCGGGGCGGGTATTTCAGGGCGGGTTTAGGGGCGGGGCACTATTACCCCGAACCCTACCCTAACCCGGCCCGGGGGGGGGGGGGGGGGGGGGGGGGATAAAAACGCGAGTTGCAAACATATACACATATATATATACATATATCGGGGCGGGTATTTCAGGGCGGGTTTAGGGGCGGGGCACTATTACCCCGAACCCTACCCTAACCCGGCCCGGGGGGGGGGGGGGGGGGGGGGGGGGGGGGGGGGTGTTTATCCGACCCCGACCCGAAACCCGAAAATATTATACAAAACCCGCCCCGTTCGGGGCGGGGCGGGTTCGATTGCCGGGCCTGGATCTTGCCTTCGGCTGTGAGCTGGAATAGAATTGAAGAATAAAGAAACCTTTTCAGGGGTAGAACCGTAGAAGCCCCCCAAATGGGAGTGGTGATCTTTAGCACTTCCACTCTGATCTCCAAGTCAAAAATGTGTTACACCTCCACTTGTTGCCTTATAAAAAGACTTAACTTGCAAACACACTGAAACCATGTAGACTCCATCTCAGTTCCTAGGTTCTCAACCTCTTCGAAAGAGTTATGAACTCATCCATCTCTGAATCCTATATGAACATCTATTTGGAGTATGATGTCACCCCATATTGATGCCTCTCTAAAGACACACCCCATTGGACATAATAATCTCTTGCAAGCTCCAGTCCGGCCAACCACTTCCGTTCTTGTCCTGTTTACCACTCCTATTCTTTATCACCACCATGTTCGTCCACCATATCACCCTCTGACAAGAAAGTCTCTAGAGATGATTTTAATACTCCGCTTTTAGAGTCTAACACACTTTTAGCCCCTCATAATATCCATGTAAGATGCTAAAAGACAAAAAAATCGAGTGAGGGAGGTGCAAAATGGAGTATGATACCATATTTCATTTTTTATGGGTCTCTTTGCAGATGTGTTTGGTTTTTCATCTAACCAATGCATTCATTTGACAGCCATCTGTAGTTGATAGCAGTAATATATACTAATATGTATTATGTAACCTCAGACTCTGGGCTTGATAAGCTGCGTTAGACTTTTGCTTCATGGGCTGCGTTAGACTTTTGCTTCACGGGCTGCGTTAGACTTTTGCTTATTACTGGTAGATGCTCTAATATAAGTTTTGCTTTCCCTTGTCCATCTTAACTTGTGCACCTTATAAGCTGAAATCCTATATTACCATGCCCAGTTACTAACTCCTGGAAGGGTTATGAATGACTTGGTTTCACGGGTTTCTTGCTGAATGTCATTTGTGTGTTGTGAGGTTATTATTACTGTTATAATCCTATTTCATGTTTGTGATGACTGTCAGATGTCTCCGATGAAGTAGTTCTTTGAAATATGTCGAGTAAGGAATTTAATCCATTCTTTCTCCGGTTGTTCTGTGCCCTTGAATTTTGTGTCCATACGATGTTTTGAGAACGAATAAATGCTATTTCTATTGGCGAAATAAGATACAAACTACACAACCCGAGTAACAGTGCCTAAAAATGTTGTGTGCTTTCATCCTCCAATTCGCATTTTGTTGTTATAGAGATGGAATACTTACTCGATTCTTGGTTCTGGTTCTTGATGCAAGGGTTGACTAACTTGTTATTGACTTTTGCCTTCAGGATAGTTTAGTGTAGCCATCGCCATAGTTCACCAAAACCTTCTATTGCCCTTTCATTCATATGGCCCTTGATTTTCCTTAGATCTTTCAATGAAATCTTTGGAAAACATTGGTTGACCAGCACAAGTAAAAATACTATCCCAAGTTTAATGTTGCCATAAAACCAGCACGTACGGTTATCATGAGATGTAGGTTTTCACTTTATGCACTTTAAACTAGCTCTTAAAAAGTAATTGGGAGTTGCAGCTTTCATAGGGTTGAAGCAACCATTGGAAATTAACTGCGTGAACTGTGGTACTTTATATGTGAACAGGAACTCGGAATTCAATCTTGGGAAATGCTCTAAGGAATAAATATGAACTATTCAGAGATGCTAACGATAACATTACAGGCAGAATAGGACAACATCTGAGAAATACTTATACAAATTGGCAATAGGACAACATCTAGGGTCTTTCGGTACATGTAGTGGTATTACTAGGATACAGTTACAAGACCTAATAGCTTTCTCAATTCTATCCATCCAAATATGAAATGGAAGTATCATAAGTAAATTAATACCGACATATGGGAAGCTAGAATTGCTAGAAAAAATTACCTTCCTTTACCTCGGTCCTGATAAAACTTGTGGAAGTAATACAGTAGCATCGTCGCTGGCATCGCGGTTGTTATCTACGACTGGAGTTGTTCTTGGTAATGGGAGTTTTGTGAAGCGAAAATCCAAATTGTTGTCAACCTCCATTAGACCCTCCAAGATCTTAACCACGACTGAGATCGGAGGCCTCTTAGTAAACTCACTTTGTAAACACCATGCCGCAATCCTTAGCATCTCTGTCACTTCTGCTACATGTAATTGCATATCTTCGCTGGATTTATCGATTATGTCCATAAGTTGACTGTCTGCTGCTTTTCTCTCGAAAAGACTCAGTAAATGCATTTCCTCCTCAGGTTGATTTCTGTCCAAGTTTTTCCTTCCACACAAGATTTCAAGAACCACGACCCCAAAGCTGTAGACGTCGACTTTATCAGTGATTACAGAGCTCATCCACTCCGGCGCCATATATCCTGGTGTTCCTTGCATTGATGCCACAACTCGGCTTTGCTCCTTGGCTATCAATTTTGACAAACCGAAGTCTGCAACTTTTGCTTCAAAATTTTCATCCACAAGGATGTTTTGGGGCTTTATATCCAAGTGCAATATTTTCTGTCTGCATTCTTCGTGGAGATATGCTAGTCCCTTGGCCATGCCTGAGATAATCTTCCTTCTCAATCGCCATTCGAGAGGAAGCAGCTCTTCGTTTTTGCGGAAGATCCATTTGTCCAAGGACCCATTACACATGTACTCGTACACCAAAAGCCTTTCAGATTTTTCAGCACAATATCCTATCAGTCTTACCAAATTGACATGGTGAATGTTGCCTATTGTCTTTACTTCGGCTAAGAATGACTTCTTTACCTGACCTATACCGTTGAGACGCTTTACCGCAACTTTTGTGCCATTTCCCATAGTCCCTTCAAAGACTGAACCAAATCCTCCTTGCCCAAGCTTCTTGCTAAAATTCTCTGTTGCGGATTTCAAGTCTTCATAAGAGAATCTTGTAGATAGCCCTGGTAATTCATCTATACAGTCGTCATCCTCCTCCTCCTCCTCCAAGTCCCTTTTTTTCTGCAAGTAAAGAATAACAGCACCAATTAGAAGTAACACACCAAAAAATGCTCCGAGGCTTGATCCTATTGGGAGGAAAATGTCGTTGCCTTTTCTATTTTTGGGTGCACTAGCTGGAATATTTTAAACCTTTACAAATGTTATAATAGTTATGTTGTTTTCTTGGCTAGAAGTATACAGAGTTCCATTGCTGGAGACGGTGACTCTATAATTGTTCCCTTCATTCCTCCTGAGCGAAAAGATTTCAGACGGTAAGAAACAATCTCCCATTGAAGTATTAACCAAATTGTATTGGAATATGGCAGCCTTGCAGGAACAGTTCCTCAAACAGGTAAGTTTGCAATTCTCAATGTCGACATTCTCCATTTCTTGTTGAAAAAAGAAGTAATCAGTGTTTTTCAGCTCAAGGAGTATATGATCTTGGCGACGCTCACAAGAAATGGGCATGAGCAGTTCGCACCCCAGACTGGGTTGCCCGTTCAAAGGCTTGAAATAGATTGTACCGTCACTTGCTGCCTCAGGACAACCACATTCGCCCTTTGAACAAACACCATATTTTCCGCAAACCATGGGGTACCCACATTCACCAGTATACGCTGTCAGAACATCGCCTACCTCTCCCCAATCTGATCCCCCCCCACTCATGAACCCTTAAATGTCCGTCGGGTTCCAACTTCATGAACCGGGCTGCAGACCCGGGCAAGGCAGTTAGCCCGTAAACTGGTTCCTTCGGAACCTCCATTCCCTTGGCAAACACGACCTGAGTAAATGCAAAATGCGGGGGAAAGGCACCCGGATACGTGAAGAAGTAGGATTGAGGTGGGTTGGCATCCACATAACCAATCAATTGCGAACCCTTGATGGCAAGTCCAAACATCCCCCAGTTTGAAGTTGACATGCTGGCAGTTAGCTCCATTCCAGAATACAATGTTTGCCCATCGACCAAAGTATCTGTGGGGTAATCAGCCGACTCCCAAACTGTTTCATTGTTTTTGTCGAGGAGCACAAGATTTCCAATTGTGGTCAAGGTTAAGCTTTTGACAGACTTACTGCTTGTGTTTGTTGACCAAACTTGAGTGCCATCGACGTCTGCCAGTAAAAAATCTCCATCTTTTGTTAGTTCTAAAGTTGCACCGGCTTTAACCGGGTAGTCGCGGTTGGCGTACCACACCAGCTGTGGGGACTCCATCAAAACTCTTCTGGGATTTTGTTTGTTTCGGTGGATGAGGACAGAAAAGAGACATTGAGTGCCATCGAAATTGCAGTAGAAGCCACAGAAGAATTCCGTGTCGTTCGTTACTCTGTAAAGGAAAGGTGCCACTTGCCCGAAGGAACCTTCGAGCTTGACGGGTGAGGGGTCGATCTTCCACAGCTGGGATGTATTTGCAGTCTTAATTGTAGCTGGATAATCCAAAACTTGACTGCTTGTTGAATGCACGAGACAAGAAAGAAAGAAAACACACCAGAAATTCTTTATCTGGTTCTCATTCATTGCTTCTATTCTAAATAGAACCCTCCGGCAGTTTCAGGTAAAGCTGGAGGAAGAAGATGAAATCATGCACTTGACCAAGAGAGTTAACTACACTTTAGAACAAAACTGAGGCTATCTTGTATTTGTTGGAGATAAAGCTTAATTTATTGTGGGGTTAGTTAGAGTGTTTGTGAGGTGTGAACGAGACCAGAGAGATGATCAGAATTGAAAGTGAGGGGCCCAGCCAGCAAACTGTTTCGGTGGAATTGAGTGGAGTATTGAGTGAGTAAATGTGAGTTTGGTGCGCTTTTGTGTTTTGTCTATAATTTTAAAATTTTAGTGTACAAATGTTGTGCATGTGTACAATAGAATGTGCGAAAATAGAAGAGAGAGAAGAGATCGGATCCCCCCCGGTAGTTTCCCCCACCATATTTGTGTGTGAGATGTGAATAAGATTCATTGTGTGAATTCTCTCTCTAGCACCATAGTATTCAGTGATTCCACAAATGAGCGGTTTAGAAAGTACAATTTAAAGTCTTCATTGACTATAAGTCATTGTTAACCTATCCACAGCCCAAGTCATCGATCTCGTAAACCAAAGCAAACATAGACTTATGTTTCAATCAATTGGGCTTTTTAAGTCATCAGTCACATCTTCAATGTAAGTCTTCTAAGACTTGTTATCGGTGCTGCGAATTGGTTTTACGACCGAGTTTTTCTGGCCCTTGTGAACATATTTTCATAACGTGTTAAAGAGCTATCGACAAGGACTAACTTTTTTTTTTTTTTTTTTTTTGGGGTAATGGCCAGAGTTATTTCTTATTCCATAACTAGTGTTAGTTAATTATGAACAAAATGGATCGTTCAGATGTATTTTTCTCGTATTTGGCGGTTCAGGGGGTAGGTGAGTTGAACCGTGTTGGAGTGTCCAAATTGGACTTGTGATTTATGGACCCATTCTATTTGTAAAAGTCGTGATTGAAAAGGAGAGAAAAACCAGAAGACGGAGAATAAAACACGCGTTCTCGATTTCTGAAATCTGTGAGTGGACCGAGTCACTGGAGACCTTTCACTCGACTTGTCTTCACGGGATTGATTGGAGGGAAAATTTCAAAACAAGACTTGAACTTTTATCCAAATGTCTCATAAACACTTACACTTCACTTTATTTCGATTGAACACCTATAGTTTACAAACTCCTCCTAATTTGGCACCTGCCATTGGATTCCATCCAATTTCTGACGGAAAAGGCACACCTGGCCTCCTTACATGTTAAGATGGCAATGTAGACGCTGAGATGACATTTTTTGTTTTTTTTTTTTGGGAGAAAACAAAGGGCACATGACCTTGCATTATCTTTTGTACCGCACACTCAATGTTCTCTCTCCTCTCCCTCACTCTCTCAACGACACAAAGCCTAAAATACTCATTCTCCTATGAATTTTCAACACTAATCTAGCATCGAGATCGCTGTGGCCCTAGCCATTGCCGTACGTATTCAGTGGCAATGCTTGGTCTCATCGCATGTGTCCTCCTATTCCTCTCTTGTTCTTACTTGAAGCTCTTATGCTACCTCGAAAACAATGGCGACAAATAGCAATTCCGGTGACAGAGACTTGGACCACTACGAAGTCATTCTACAGCCATAAACACATTACACAAACAAGTACGAAAAACACTTACATAGGTGTGCGAGCTCTACACCCTCATGTGAGGACGTTATGCATTTGTTTGTGCAATATGTTTGTCGTTTTAGAATTTTTGGATCCACTAAAAGAGCAATTACGTTGGTGTAACTAACAGCACGTTTGGATGGGAGTTATCAGGAGAAAAGAAAAGAAATGGAGGAGAAGAGGTTTCTCTCCCTTGTTTGGATGATTAAGAACCCCTTATAGAGCCATTTTAGGAGTAAGATTTTTCAAGTAGACAATTATCAGTGTGGAAATTGCAGTAAGCCATGAGTACACATGCACTATAGAATTATGGAATCTCATTTTGTTTTCTTTGGCTATTCAGTTGCTGATAGAGGTTGAATAACTTGAATTAGAGAATTGAAGGAAAAGCAAAGGTAACTTTTATCATTTGGGTCTCACAGGCACGTAGAAAATGTTCAATGTAGAAAAGTCGCTCTACTGAAAAAGAATATTGTTAGATTTTGTTAGTATTAGAGTTTGTGCAAAATAAGCCTTGGTGTGGAGGTGATCAGCAAATTAAGTTTACTTCAAACTCTTAGTATCAGTTGTACTGTGATTCCTTCCTACTTACTCGTGAACTTAATCCTCTAGGCTAGATGGGTGGCTGCAAGGCACCACTTACCACATTCATGGTCGAATCATTTGTTCCCCATAACCAAGAATACTGCCTTCCCATTGTATCTGATAGGCTCGGATGTACCATTAGCTTTTCAGGATGTGGAGGTATTGAATTTGAAGAGAATTGGGATAAGGTAAGTCGACAAAAAATTTCTTGCTATATTTACATGTTTAGTAGGATTCTACTCTTTGATTTGGCTGATTTTCTATCATCAACTAGCTACCACGGATTCTCGTCAAGGCATTCCTATCTTAAATCATGTCCATTGCTTTGGCACACGGTACACATACCAATGTCAGACTAATGAATTCTTGCATGTAATATATTTCATGTATGGCTAATACCTTTCTTTGGGCACAGAAAGCCACAGATGGCCATCCCCTGAAGGTTTTAGTGTTGATATTGCCTATGAATCCTTGTCGTGTTGTATAATATCTGCACAGTGGGTGATGCCGTGATCAGACCAGGAAATATGGAGTCTAGGTGGACACCTCGAGGCTCCAGCTATGTATTGGGTTATGCTCGATTTCCATGTTGCTCGTGTTAAAAAAAGGCACGGGTTACGGGACTTGGGGTGTTTTTTTCCTCAATGCTTCAAGCTGATAATGGTATGATTCTCATTCATAAACTCAGGTATGAGCCAGCTATATGAGAGGGCAATGCACTATAGCTCAAGAAAGCATTAAAATGGTGCAGGGTACTCCACCACTTAGATCGATGTTCTTGTTGGACATATTGGTATGATATGCATGGTTGTCTGATTTAGTCTTGTAGATTCGTTTCTGAATGCATAATGGTAATGATGTCGAGCAGAAGGTGGCTAGGATATAATTTTTGTAACCTCAATAGCAAAATCATTTAAAGGTAGTCCATTATTTTTGCTTTTCCAGTTTCAAGCGCCTTTCTCAGTTGAAAAATTGGAACACATGCACGAAGTTGGTTCTGGATTATGACCCTTAATGACCCCTTTTTTAAAAAATTTTTATCGGCAAAGAAAATTTCATTATCATAGAGATAAAAACTGAAATCTTACAGATTGATGAGCCCTATTGATCGACTTTACCGAAGCGTTGTCTATTATTGTTAATCCTGGTTATAGTGATTACAAGATAAACAAACACTTCTGGTATTTCCAGTTGTAATAATCTTGTAGATTCGTTTCTTGTGGAATCCCTCATTTGGATGGAGCATATTGGTGAGAAAATTACAAAAATGGAAATTTTTTATTGGTCCTTCCCCTTTCTCACCATCCAAAGGGGCTCTTAGGGAAGAAATGGAAAATAAGAGAAAGTTTTAAAAAAAATTCTTTCCATTGTTTGGCATGGTTTCCAGAGAAAGAAGGAAAAGTTTAAAAAAACAAGTTCAATTTTCTCTTCAATTTCTTCTTAACTTTCTCTCCAATTTCCCTGTTTATAATTCTCTCTTCTCTTATCTTCCCTTCCCTTCCCTTCCTCAAGTTCCAAACAGAGCCTGCATATGACATGGACTTGGAGGATCTCACATTCCCAGCCTTGTATATGAAAGCATGTTCAATTGTAGTAGGAAAACAATATTTACTGAAATATCTGTGACATTTACTTGGCAGCCGATGCACGTCCCTCTTTGCTAGTAAAAAAATACCAAAATGATTGGGGGTGGATGTGTCTAGGGAATCTGCAGTCGAATTATGCAGCAATGGTCTAGTGACACAAATACTCACATGTCGATATGACCATAATCAAATCATCGGGAGGAGAGACAAGTTTTACAACACAATCAAATGCAACCCCAAAAACTTTAGGAAACCACAGATGCTAAATTTTGCAGGAGATTGTGACTATAGAAGGTGAACATAAAATTATAGTTTTCTTTAGGAGGCTGTTAATGCCACATAAGGATTTGTTAATGCCACGGGCATTAATTACGTAGAATGCTGAAATGGCTTAATTGCCCTCCATCCCTAGTAATTGAGTAATACAGTATCATTTTGACTTCTCCTCTATTTAGCTTTCCTAAACTACCCCTAAGTAACTTTTCGTATACTGCAAAAATCTCTTTGAATCCTTTCCTATTCCTAATCTAATTTACGCTTTGCTCGGTTCACATTTTGGAAAAAATTCTCAACTCAAAAAATACGCATCGACTTTCAATCACTACTCTCATTTCTTTCTTTACTCATTATCCCTATCTACAACCATTATTCTCATTTCTCTCTCTATCTCTCTCCACTCATTACCTCTATTTTCAATTATTACTCTCATTTCTCTCTCCACTCATAACCCCAAATAATTTATCAAAAACTCATCTAAACACAGCATAATACTTCACCATCACAAGACCCCAACCAATGCCCTTTCTTCTACAAAACCCAATTACCTCCTCCTATGCTACGAAGGCATTAAAAGGATTAAACAATATTTCCTATTTCCCAAATTGACAGATCCCTACAAAAAGACATGCAATTTTGCGATAAAAAATAAATATATACTTCCCCGCATATTTTTTTTAATTCCTTTGCATCATATTAAAGAGCTCATGAAGTACTTTAATTTGGTGTAAAGAAACTTAAAAAATGAAGCTTGGAATTACTTTATTTTTTTGATCCGAAGACTTTGTAGGGGACATGTAATTTGGGATGAATGGAGTAAGCCCATTCCACAACACCTTAAAAAATAAGTACTTATTTCACATTTTCAAACTAAAAAATAATGTAAATGAAAAATAAATTTTTGATTTTTTTTTTTGTACCATTCAAAAGATCTCATTTATCAAACGAGATCCATATTATTAGGAAAATTATTTGCATAAACACATAATTTTTGAGCTTGAAATTGCCTTCTTAAAAATATGTACTTATCTTGAGTTCTGTATCGGGGCTAGTTATGCTTTTCATATTGAAATTTATAAATGAAGTTATGAAACATATCATAAATTCCTAAAATACACTTGGGCTGAAAATTATAAACCCTTATAAAACTTTTAATTTGGTTTCAAATCTTAGAACCCATATGTAACAGTTAAAAAACAAAAATAGACCTTAGGTATGTATAAGAATAAAAAAAATACCTTGAATATGATAATGAGATGGAGTAGTGGGGATGAGGATTTGTTGTTGTTAGAAGACAGATTCGTTTTTTTTAAGATGGGGAAGATGGAGTTTCAGCCATTCATTCCTTCTTTGTAGAAGAAAGGATTTTGGTTGGGTTTTGTGATAATGGAGTAGTAGTAAATTAGATTAGAAAAATGGGAAGGATTCAACGAGATTTTTGTGAGTATTAGTAAAGGTTAGTTTAGGAAAGCTATTTATAGAGGAGAAGTCATATATAACAATATTAGTTACTAGGGAGGGACAAGGGAGGGCAATTAAGACATTTCGGCATTTTACGTAATTAAAGCCCGTGGCATTAACAAATTCTTCTTTGGCATTAACAGCCTCCTTTTCTTTACTGAGTAAATCAATACTCTATAAGTAAGCCTAGTAATGGAAATTATGGTGAATATACACCCAAACATTAAGTTTTCTAAGAAACGTATCAAGCAATTAGTATATTAGCTATGTGTTAGATAGAGATTGTTCTACAAGTGCTACCATAACGTTAAACCAGTGTATGGCGCCGCCCATTGAAGATCTCAAGCAGTCAAGCTGTTTATGCTACCTAACAATAATGTTTCCCTGATAATTGTGGAACGCAATTGGAAGCCTTTGAGCCTTGAGGTGCGACAGAGGAAGGGAAGGAAGGGAAAGAGTGTTTGGTTTCAAAACAGGACAACATGTTACTGAGTTAAGCAAACAGATCGCTAGCTTAAAATCTTGGGGTGATTTCTAGTTCTAGTGATGCAAACAAAATATTGGGTTTTTGGTGGTTTCTGAAAATTTGGAGCTTAGCAGAAATGGGGTTTCCCTTTTAGTTGCCAAATGTTGTAGTTGAGCTTGGAGATTAAAAATATCCGCCCAAATACAATTCGAGAACGAAGGGACAGAAGGAATTTAATGCATTCTTTCTCGGTACTAGCTTCTTGGTGGTTGTTCTGTGCGCTTGGATTTTGTGTCAATATGAATATTTTTGAGAACGAACAAATGCAATTGATATCGGTGAAACTAGATACAAACTCCAAATCCCGAGTAACAGTCCCTATAATTGTTGTGTGCTTTCATTCTCCAATTCCCTTTTTGTTGTTATGTTGTAAGATCAGTGTAGTACTGAAATTGTATGTCTCAATCTGCTTCGTCCTACCTTTTCTTTTCTTGCTGCTTTATTCATCATCCATGCAATCCACAATTTTCATCTCGATATACATCTCCTTGATTAATGTTCCATCATTGGAACTCCGAGGTTGGTATTTACATCTTTATGTTGCTTAATTTGAATGCTTACATAGTTACATTGGTATGTTGATAGGAGTATTTGTTATGAAAAAATTTAGTGGTTAGTATTAGCAGTTGGAGTACTTATTTGAGAATCGAGAGCTAGTATGGACAATGTGAGAGAAAATTCGACTCCTGGTTTTGGTTCTTGATGCAAAGCCTTTCTAAATTGTTATTGACATTTGCCTTCAGGATAATTAGTTGAGTACTGGAGCCTTCCGTATAAATCGCCAAAACCTTCTATTGGTTGATCATTCATATGGCCCTAGATTTTGCTTGGATCTTTCTATGAAACCTTAGGAAAACATTGGATGACCAGGGCATGAAAAAAATAATATCCAAAATCTAACATTGCCGTAAAACAAGCACATATGTTTATCATGAGATGTAGGTTTTCGCTTTATGCGTTTTCAACTAGCTCTTAAAAAGTGAATTGGAGTTGCAGCTTGCAACCATTGGAAATTAGCTGCATGAACTGTGGTAAATTATATGTGAATAGAAACTCGGAATGAAACCTTCGAAAATGCTCTAATAATAAATATGAACTATTGGGAGATGCTAACAATAACATTACAGGCAGAATAGGAGAACATCTGAGTAATACTAGGATACAACTTACAAGACCTAATAGCTTCCACAATTCTATCCATCCACCGGTCTCAATATAATGAAAGTATCATAAGTAAATTAATACTGACATATATATGAGGAACTGGAATTGCTAGAAAAACAAACCTTTCTTTACCTCGGTCCTGATAAAACTTGTAGAAGTAATACAGTGGCATTGTCGTTGGCATCGCGGTTGCTATCTACAACGGGAGTTGTTCCTGGGACTGGGGGATTTGTGAAGCAAAAATCCAAATTGCTGTCAACCTCCATTAGACCCTCCAAGACATTAACCACGACTGAGATCGGAGGCCTCTTAGTAAAATCACTTTGTAAACACCATGCCGTGATCCTTAGCATCTCTGTCACTTCTGCTACATGTAATTGCATATCTTCACTGGATTTATCGATTATATGCATAAATTGATCGTCTGCTGCTTTCTCTCGAAAAGACTCAGTAAATGCATTTCCTCCTCAGGTTGATTTCTGTCCAAGTTTTTCCTTCCACACAAGATTTCAAGAACCACGACCCCAAAGCTGTAGACGTCGACTTTATCAGTGATTACAGAGCTCATCCACTCCGGAGCCATATATCCTGGTGTTCCTCTCATTGTTGCCACAACTCCGCTTTGCTCCTTGGCTATCAATTTTGACAAACCAAAGTCGGCAACTTTTGCGTCAAAATTCTCATCCAGAAGGATGTTTTGGGGTTTTATATCCAAGTGCAATATTTTCTGTCTGCGTTCTTCGTGGAGATATGCTAGTCCCTTGGCCATGCCTGAGATAATCTTCCTTCTCAATCGCCATTCGAGAGAAAGCAGCTCTTCGTTTTTGCGGAAGATCCATTTGTCCAAGGACCCATTACACATGTACTCGTACACCAAAAGCCTTTCAGATTTTTCAGCACAATATCCTATCAGTCTTACCAAATTGACATGGTGAATGGTGCCTATTGTCTTTGCTTCAGCTAAGAATGACTTCTTTACCTGACCTATACCGCTAAGACGTTTCACTGCAACTTTTGTGCCGTTTCCAAGAGTCCCTTCAAAGACAGAACCAAATCCTCCTTGTCCAAGCTTCTTGCTAAAATTCTCTGTTGCGGATTTCAAATCTTCATAAGAGAATCTCGTAGATAGTCCCGGTAATTCATCCATACCGTCATCATCATCCTCCTCCAAGTCCTTATTTTTCCGCAAGTAAAGAATAGCTGCGCCAATTAGAAGTAACACACCAAAAAATGCTCCGATGCTTGATCCTATTGGGAGTGCAATATTGTTGCCTTTTCCATTCTTGGGTGCACTAGCTGGAATATTTTGAACCTTTGCAAATGTTATAATAGTTCTGTTGTCTTCTTGGCTAGAAGTATACAGAGTTCCATTGCTGGAGACAGTGACTCTATTATTGTTCCCTTCATTCCTCCTGAGCGAAAAGATTTCGGAAGGTAAGAAACAATCTCCCATTGAAGAATTAACCGAATAGTATCGGAATATGGCAGCTTTGCAGGAATAGTTCCTCAAACAAGCAAGTTTGCAATTCTCAATGTCGACATTCTCCATTTCTTGTTGAAAAAAGAAGTAATCAGTGTTTTTCAGCTCGAGGAGTATATGATCGTCGAAACGCTCACAAGAAATGGGCGTGAGCAGTTCGCACCCCAGATTGGGTTGCCCGTTCAAAGGCTTGAAATAGATTGTACCGTCACTTGCTGCCTCAGGACAACCACATTCGTCCTTCGAACAAATTCCATATTTTCCGCAAACCATGGGGTACCCACATTCGCCGCTATACGCTGTCAGAACATCGCCTACCTCTCCCCAATCTGATCTCCCCCACTCATAAACCCTTAAATGTCCGTCGGGTCGCAACTGCATGAAACGGGCTGCAAGCCCGGGCCAGACAGCTAGAAAGTAAGCGGGGTCCCTCGTTCCCCCGGCAAACATGGCCTGCATAAATTGAAAATGAGGGGCAAAGATACCCGGATTCGTGAAGAAGTAGGATTGAGGTGGGTCGGCATCCACATAAGCAATCAGTTGTGAACCTTTGATAGCAAGTCCATACAACCCTTTACTCCAGTTTGATGCTGATGTGCTGGCCGTTAGCTCCGTTCCAGAAAACAATGTGTCGCCAACAACCAAAGAATCTGTGGGGTGATCACCCGACCTCCAAACTGCATCATTGCGGTCGAAGTTGCAGTAGAAGCCGCAGACGAATTGCTCGTCCAACCGCGTGTCGTTAGTTCCTCTGTAAAGGAAAGGCGCCACTTGCATGGAGGAACCTTCGACGGGTGATGGGGCGATCTTCCACATCTGTGATATATTTGCAGTCTTGATTGTAGCTGGATAATCCAAACCTTGACTGTGTGTTGAATGCATGAGACAAGTAAGAAAGAAAACAACAAACCGGAAATTCTTTTTCTGGTTCTCATTCATTGCTTCTGCTCTAGATAGAACCCTCCGGCAGTTTCAGTTAAAGCTGGAGGAAGAAGATGAAATCATCCAATTTGAAAAAGATAGTTAACTACCCACATCCGAAGTCACCGTCAACCAAAGCAAACAGACCTTTTAAGTCCCCACCAATTGGGCCTTAAGTCATCAGTCTAATCTTCCAATGTATTGGAGCTGCGAATTGATTTTACGACCGAGTCTTTATGGACCTTGTGAGCGTCTTTTTTTGATGTACTATATTAAGGGAAAATGACGGCTAAGAACGTGTTTTGATAATTAATACCCATCAAGGACATTTTCAGCAGTAACAAATGTTCTTAGCATGTTCTTGATGAGTATTAATTATCAAAACACGTTTTGAGCCGTCATTTTCCCTACTATTAAAGAGTTACTGAAGGACTCGCTTATAATTTTGTTTTGTGATGGCCAGAGTTATTTTTTCTTATGCCATATAATTATTGTTGGTTATAAACAAAATTAACAATTCAGATTTTTTTTTTTCTTTGTATTTGGCCGTTGACGGGTGTGCATCATCGGGTACCCGACAAGTTGAACCATGTTGGAGAAGCCAAATTGGACTTGTGGCCTGTGGACCCTTCTAATGAAAAGGGTGAAAGTACCTGCCAAACATGATTGGAGGTGCAAGACTGGCAATCAGCACTACAGTCACTACATGGATTTTGCGGTGACCGTCCACCGCACGTCAGAATGGACTTCAAAAAAATATAGAAAAATATTCATAAAATTAAAATAATATTTCATGGGATCTTATAAAAAATGAGCTCCAACGGATATCGATAAATATATATTTTGAATTTGTAGAGACGAAACTGCAAAACTAAACAGTTTCGTCCCTACGAATTCCAAAAAACATACCTACCGATATTCATTGGAGCTGATTTTTTACAAGGTTCCATGAAATATTATTTTAAAATTTATAAATATTTTTCTGTATTTTTTTGGGGCCCAATAGACGCACAGTGAATGATTACCGCATTTTCATGCGATGTACATAGATTTTCTAATTACTACTATGAGTGGACCGGATATCTTTCGCTTCGCACGACTTGTCTTGGGAATTGATTGGAACTTCTCTCTATCTTCACTGTTACCACTTGGTCCACTAGGATGAGGATAAATAAAAATAAAGGTCCATTAGTATCACTATAAAGTCATTCTACAGTCACAAACACATTTTACAAACAAGTACACAAATACTTAAATGGACGTGTGAGCTTCATACACACTACTGGTGCAGTGCATGGACCCCACACACCCGTTTGAGAAGGTTGTGCATTTGTTTGTACCATGCGTTGGTGGTTTTAGAATTTTGCGGTCCACTACAAGAGCCTTTGGTTTGGGTAGGGGTGTAACTGGTTCGGTCTAGTTTGGATGTATATCTGGGACCCAAATCGGACATTTTAGTTTGAGGAAATGTAAACCGAAACCAGTTGAAATCGGGTCGGTCTGGTTTCAATCGATTTGACGGGTTTATTCTGTTTGGTCGAATTCCATTCATGGACGTTTATGACACAGCTGGATTCAGAACCTGTTCTGCACTTTGGCTAGCATGAAGGCTTAGATAGCAAAAATATAGGTTACAATGTACTTATTCATTAACTATCAGAGATTCAGAAGGCACAAATTTGCTGTCTTTAACTATATATTAACCGTAAGATTTCAATTTTGAGAGAGGGATTTATTTTTCGATTTCGATTTATGGTTTTGCCCGAGCTGCTTATTTTGTTCGATCCTCGGGAGGTTCAATTCAAGAAGAAAAAGGAGGGAGAGAGAGAGATGAGTCACTTAACAATATGACACTTTAGAGCATCTCCAATGGGAGATGTCAAAGCTAAGGTGGACAATCAAACTGTTGGATTTAATTTAAAACTTTATGATTATATTTTCATTATCCTAGCTTCTCATTGAGGTATTTGTTGGCTAAAATTGTGGAGTAACATTTTGCAGAGTAGTTATTTAAAAGATTTTGGAATTGGTCCAACCAATTACCACGTGCACTTCTTTTTCTCCTAATTGCTAGGATAAGTTGTTATATATCTATAAAACCCCTAAGAGCATCCACAGTGGCATAAACAAAATCAAAAGGTTGCCAAAATTAATAAGGTTTGCTCAAAAAAGAGCTCACATTGAAATAACCAAACTTAGCAACCTCTTAACAACTCATCAAATTCTGGCATTTGAATAATCAAAACTAACAACATTTTGCCAATAACCAAATTTAGTGATCCCCATATTTTCTTAATCAAATACGCGCATCATTACACGCAAACCTTCTCTCTCTCTCTCTCTCTCTCTCTCTCTCAACAATGTTTTCAAAAAAAAAAATTTAAAAGCTATTTTTTTCAAAAACTTTATAAAAAATGTTTTTGCAAATTTTTTAAAAATCATTTTGTTTTAAAAAAACTGTATTTACACAAAATTGTTTTTTTTTTACACAATTTTCTTTTCATAAACTATTTTAAAACAACTAGTTTTAACTTAAACTGTTTTTTTCTTTCCAAAAACTATTTAATAAACTGCTTTTTTTTTCCAAAAAACATATTTTTAAAAAAAAAATGTTTTAAACATCTATTTTTTAAAAACTAGGTTTTCAAAAAATATACTATGTGAAATGAAGGGGGAAAGTTTGGAGGAAACTCAGTGAATGAAGCAATGGTCCATTGGTTTTGATTATGAGCAAAAATAACTAATGTGGGATTTGACATTGTTAACTTTAGCAACCTCTAAATAGATAATCAAAATCTGATGTATGTTTTGATTATCCATTTTTGCTTATTCCACTGTGGATGCTCTAACACTCTATCTATGTATATGGTAACGAGCCTTGTTCACAAATAGACTATTGATTATTTGATTATCACATGAGAATCATTTTTTATTAACCTTTATCCTCTCTTTCTTCAACTTTCCATATGCACAGAATAATGTTCTCATTTATGATCGTCCAGTTTGATTCATTATATGATATTATATTTTATGGTGTTTTGAGTGTCGGGAAACAACATGATTCGTGAATTCAATTCACTGCACAGAAGAGAACTTGAAGGTCGATGTATCTTAGGAAAGGAGTACCATTCAACCCTGTGCAAGAGGGGATATATCGTTCCTTAGGAGAGCGCTATCACGTGCCTCGACTACCCCACAGACTATTCTATTCATTTATCTATTTATTTGATTCTGTAAATTTGATCGATGAATACTATTTAGATTTATTTTTCTATCAGAAAATTCCTATTGCATGTATTTTCTCCAACACAAACGACTAGTTTTAACATTAAGTCACCATCCAATCATGATGCCTTCTATCATGCCAAAGTGACATGATTTTGAAAGGAGGTGACGTGGCTTTGACGGAAAGTTCCAACATGTCAACTTTGACATCAACCTTCTAGACTGCCAATTTTCAAAAATTGACTATAAGCTTTCAAAGTAATTTGACATAAGGGTTGGAAAGAGGGAGCTTGATGCCAAATTGAAGACGTCAAATTGCCTCATATGCCTTCAAAATAATTTGATATCTCCACTTTTGACCTCTCTTGTTGGAGATGTTCAGGGTTTGTAGTTAACAGTATGATTCTTAAAAATCTAAAGTTATGTATATAACAAATATATAATAATTCTACAAAAACAAAACAAAAGGTTGGATAGCCTAACGGTAAAGCGAGGCGCTACTAGACTTTAGGTGTTGATTTCGAATCCCATCACCTTGATTTTTCTGTACTTTGGGTATTATTGGTCCGGTCAGGTGTTAAAATCTTCAAAATCGGAAACCGAACCGAGATTGATTTTTCATTATTCGAGATTGATTTTTCAAATAATGGTAAAATCCGACCGAACCGGTCCTATCTCAAAACCGAACTAAACTGCCGGTTCGGTCCGATTTCTGATTTGCTTCAGTTTAGCTAGAATTCGTATCACCCCTATCATTGGGTGTAACTAAATAACTGTATCATTTCCGACAACTGTTTTTCAGTTCGATTTCTAATTTGCTTCGGTTTAGCCAGAATTCGTATCACCCCTAGCATTGGGTGTAACTAAATAACTGTATCATTTCCGGCTCCAAAACAGTTGCCGGTGTTTCAATCCTTAAAGATGTTATTTATTATTATTTTTATCTTAGTTAAAAGTTTTCATTCAGTGTGTATATCTATTCTCATATATAAAGAGAGAACTCTAGTTTGGTCTCGCTGTTAGTAATTTATTTTAATCAACGGGTATCTATAATCTTAACATGGGGAGATTAATATGTATTTAATATCATGGAGCTCGTAATATAATTAAGATAAGGACGGGAGTGCAATTATAATTCTGTAGTGGGGTGAATTATAATTAGTGAAATAAGAAATAGAATCCTGGTGGAATTAGGTTTTCTTATTTATACTAGAAGCCCAGACTTATTACTCTTTAGATCCCTATCGTAACCCTATATATACACGTTATGCTCTCTAGGTCAGTTGGACGTTTTTTTATTATTCAGTAAATAGAGGCAGACTTAGAGAGAGTAAACAGATCACGAAAGAGTCCACACTCGGTTCGTGTTCTAGACGGGTGGGGAATACGGTAGAAGATCGTAAGGTATGATCGAGCAGTATTTGTGGTTTATAGTAAGGCGTGCTATAACAAGTTCAACCAGCGTTCGTGTCGCAGGGAGTTGAGGTAGAACCCTAATTCCGCTTTATAGGATTTTACAATTTTTGTTGTCTAATCTGTACGCGTCATTACTGGGTCTTGGGGATTCGGTTTCCCAACAGTGGTATCAGAGCAGGCTGTAATCACGCATATGGATTAAACAGGCCATGTTGTCCGTTGGTTATAGAGGGTAGAACGTAGAACTGTGCTAACCCTATTTTGCAGCGTTCTTACTCAGCTATTATGGTTATATGATTTTTGTTGATTTTATGTGATTGGATCCCACGATAATTTATTTCGTGGTTATTGTTATTTATTGGGTACCACGATTATTTTGCGTGGTTGTAATAATTAACATAGCATGTGTTATTTATTGGGTGCCACAATTATTTTTTCGTGGTTGTAATAATTAACGTAGCATGTGAACTCCAATGGAGGCGTAAGATCAATATTTGTATGTTTCTTCGATATAATAGCATTCGACGGTTATTCGGAGATCGAAGATGGTAGATACAAAAGATACAAGTTGTTTGGCTTGTAACAGATTTTTTCCAGATTCGTAAGGTCTGATTACAGGGCTGTTTCGACCCAGTAAACGTTGGAATTAGGAAATCTGTTCTTCACGAAAGTTGTAGATAATTGAATTTGGAATCCAACCCAAGTTGAATCATTTCATTTGGAGGTCGGATGAGGAAGATATGGCCAAAATACTGAAGGTTGTGCAGTTTACGCGGGAATATGTCAAATCCGAATTTTCTTGTTTAAGCACGATCGAATTTTGGTTTTCTTGATTGATTCAAAGTATCTTGTCACGTCCTGAATTTTCAACATAAATATAAAAGGTTTTCATAATAAAAATCCTCACTAATATCCGTACGGTACCCAAAAGACATTGCCGTATTCTCATTCCCAAGTAAATACTTCCAAACCCATAAAGTTCCAAAATATTACAACATCGGCTCAACGGCCCCAAATTAGCAAAAGTATCGCATAAAGTTCCAAAATATTACAACATCGGCTCAACGGCCCCAAATTAGCAAAAGTATCGAATTCCAAAAGAGAATTAATGGCTACAATATTTTTCGAGTCAAAGAATTACAATTTTAGTTACAAATACATCTTTCAAAATAAATTTACAAAGATGAATCGGTAACTCCTTCAGTTAGCTTTCAAAAGTAATGCCCACACGTCAAGCACTCCAAGCAATGCAAACTACGGCTCCGGATTAGCACCTGAAAGTAATTTAAGGCTTGAGCTACACTAGCTCAGTAGAAAAGTCTACGCAAACTCTATATGCAAATGAGCGAGACAAACGAATGAACAATGGAAGATCAAGACAACGAAGGAAGCACAATAATCATGAACGAGTGTCCCAAAATCTCCAATCTTTCTTTTATTCGACCCACAAATCATACTCGTCAAATTATGTCTCAACATGTCGTATCGCTTTTGTGTGTCTGAGCCGAAGCTCCTGCCAGGCTAATTTTGGGACCCTGAATATCCCCTGCCAAGTCACCCACCTTGAAGGTTAGGCCTTGAGTGATTATTTTGAGCATTAGCTCCTGCCAGGCTAATTATGGGACCCTGAATATCCCCTGCCAGGTCACCCACCCGTCGATGGGCCCCGAATGTTCGCGCGTCATTCACAAACTCAAGTGTATCGTTCGAACAAATATCGAGTAAGAAGCTCATCCTTATCATCCCATAGTTCCACAAATTTAAACAATTCCATGATAAATTTCTCATTGGTTAACAAAACATTCATAATCATTCATACACTTAGTATATATAATAGAATAATCATGTAACTTAAGGAAAAGGCATGAGACTTTGGAAAAATAAGTGTGCAACGGCTCAGGAAAATTTGGTCCTTTTTCTGGTAGTCTACCAGTAGGGAACGTGGGCTACCGGTAGGAATTAGAAACAGTGGGTACAAAGTTTTGGCTTGCAATGGTTCTACCGGTAGGAATTCAAAATTGGGCGATTTTTCATAAGTTATCAGATTTTCGTCCAGACCAAACCACAATCAATACAAGCTCAAACAAAGCATGGAGGTACTCAAATAGGATATAAAAGAACCCAAATAACATATAAAGAGAGGTAGAATTCCCTACCTCGAGTACCCAAACCAAAATCGAAAGGATGGAGCAAACCCTAACTTCCGGAATCCAAATCAAACAACAATACACCGAACCAAGCTTTGTCCAACGCAATACGAGCTCCAAAATGCGAGTAGAAAATTGTTTGAGAGTTGATTGCAGTGGATTTTGGGTGATTGGGTGAGAGAGTGAGAGAGAGAGCTGAGAGCCGAGAGAGGGATGAGATAAGAAATGAAAAAGGAAAAAAAAGAAAGTTCCCTGGTGATATACACGGCTCACACATGCACAATTACACTAGCACCCTTGATTTTTCATATTCTCTCACATTGGACCACCTCAATCATATTCTCGTCATTTTCACTTCTTTTCCTTTCTTTTATCTTCTTTTACGACAATAGTAAAATTAAATAGGAAATTTTACGGGTCTCTACATCCTACCCTCCTTAAGGAAATTTCGTCCTCGAAATTTAAACAACCATGCTCAACTAAATCATGCATCACTTATACATGCAAGAACCTCAATCACCAATAGTATGCAACATGTTAAATATCAAAATACTTCAATCTTAAATACTCACTTTGGTATTCTATGCCGAAAACAAGTGCGGATACTTTTCTCTAACCTCGTCTTCCCTTTCCCAGGTCGATTCCTCGCTACCCTGACTCCTCCACAAGACTCGAACCAACGGTATCGTCTTACCTCTTAACACTTGATCGCGCGAATCTAGGATACGGACCGGTTCTTCCCCATAAGACGCATCGGCCTCTAACTCGAGTTCGGACCACTCTAATACGTGCGACGGATCCGGTTCGTACTTCCTTAACATAGACACATGAAACACATCATGGATGCCCGATAATCTTGGTGGCAAGGCTAAACGATACGCAACTTCTCCAATCTTCTCAATAATGTCGAACGGCCCGATATAACGCGGTGATAGCTTTCCCTTTTTCCCAAAACGAGACAAACCTCTCCGCGGCGACACTTTAAGGAATACATGATCTCCCTCTTCAAACGACAATGGGCGACGACGACGATCGGCATAATTCTTTTGTCTGCTCTGCGCGGTCAACAACCTTTGGCGAATCACCTTAACTTGTTCGGTCGTTTTCTCTTGAGCTTTCTTAAGGCGTTGGCGTATTGCTTTCATGCTCTCGGAGGTCTCCTTAATCATATCCGGCCCTACAAGCGTAGCTTCTCCCAATTCAGTCCAACACACCGGCGATCGACACGGTCTCCCATATAATGCCTCGTATGGTGCCATTTCGATACTAGATTGATAGCTATTGTTGTATGCGAACTCGACTAATGGCAAATGATCCTCCCAACTACCGTGGAAATCCATCACACAAGCCCGAAGCATATCTTCCAAAATCTGGATCGTTCTCTCGGATTGCCCATCGGTCTGAGGGTGATACGCGGTACTAAATAACAAATTAGTGCCTAAAGCAGCTTGCAAACTTTGCCAAAAACGGGCAGTAAATCTCGGATCTCGATCGGACACGATAGATACGGGAATCCCATGAAGTCGAATGATTTCTCGAATATATAAACGACTAAGCGTTTCCACGGAATCGGTAACATGGATAGGTAGAAAGTGAGCGGTCTTGGTCAAACGGTCCACAATTACCCAAATAGCATCATGCCCCCTCGGTGACCTCGGTAAACCCGTGATGAAATCCATAGTCACATTCTCCCACTTCCATTCGGCTACTGGCAATGGTTGTAATTCCCCTGCGGGTCGTTGATGTTCCGCTTTCACTTGTTGGCACGTAAGACACTTGGACACGAAAGTCACAACGTCCCTCTTCATTCCGGACCACCAAAATTGCCTACGCAAGTCGTAAAACATTTTCGTCCCTCCTGGATGCACGGCTAACGAAGAATGATGAAATTCTCGCAAAATTTCCTCCCGACACGAAACGGGTACGAACAACTTTCCTTGATAGCGCAAGCTTTGATCAGCGTGTATCATCCATCCTTCTTGAGCCTTTCCACTAAGGAATTTAGTACGGAGTTCCTCCGCTTCCTCGTCATGTTGTTGAGCCTCAATTACTCGGGTCGATAAAGTTGAGTGCACCGTCAAGTTGCATAACGTGACCCCTTCCCGAACATCCTCAAAGTGCATGGCATAAGAGCCCAAATCGTTCATTGCTTTCCATTCGTGAATCGCTAGACTCGCTAGATGTGTCGGTTTTCTACTCAACGCGTCTGCCACGACATTCGCTTTCCCCGGGTGGTATTGCAACTCAAAGTCATAATCTTCCAAGTGCTCCATCCAACGGCGTTGACGAAGGTTAAGTTCCTTTTGAGAGAATAAGTATTTCAAGCTCTTGTGGTCGGAAAAGACTTCAAATTTCTCACCGTACAAGTAATGGCGCCAACTTTTCAAAGCAAATACGACTGCCGCAAGTTCTAAGTCGTGTGTCGGGTAATTCCGTTCGTGAGTTTTCAACTGTCGTGACCCATACGCTACTACTCGCCCTGCTTGCATCAACACGCACCCCAACCCTTCCTTAGACGCATCACAGTACACGGAGTAGCCAGCTCCACGTTCGGGCACAATCAAAACCGGCGCGGTAGTCAATCGCTTCTTTAACTCCTGGAAAGCCGTCTCACACGAGTCACTCCAAACAAAACGGGTTCCCTTACGCGTCAATCTAGTCATCGGGGCCGCTAAACGAGAGAAATCAAGAACGAAACGGCGGTAGTATCCGGCCAACCCCAAAAAGCTTCGAATCTCAAACACGTTCTTCGGTTGTTGCCAATTCATAATGGACTCTATCTTTGCTGGATCAACCGACACTCCACCTTTCGAAACCACGTGACCCAAAAATTTGACTTCGGTTAACCAAAACTCGCACTTACTAAGCTTGGCGTATAGTTGGTGCTCTCTCAAAAGTTCAAGGACGATGGCCAGATGAGATTGATGTTCTTCTTCAGTAGGCGAATAGATCAAAATATCATCCACGAATACGACGACAAAGCGATCAAGATAAGCACGGAAAATACGATTCATCAAGTCCATGAATGTAGCTGGAGCGTTCGTCAATCCGAAAGGCATAACAGCGAACTCATAGTGGCCATAACGAGTGCGGAAAGCGGTTTTAGGAATATCTTCTCTACGAACCCTTAACTGATGATAACCAGATCTCAAATCGATTTTGGAAAAGCAAGTCGCTCCCCGAAGTTGATCAAACAAATCATCGATTCTAGGCATGGGATACTTATTCTTAACGGTTACGCGATTGAGCTTACGATAATCAATGCATAAACGGAGTGAACCATCCTTCTTTTGTGCGAAAAGAGCCGGTGCTCCCCACGGTGATGTACTCGGACGAATGAATCCTAAATTCTCCAATTCCTGCAACTGAGTCTTTAACTCTCTCAATTCAGCGGGCGCGAAACGATATGGAGGTACAGAGATAGGAGCGGTACCGGGAAGTAAATCTATCGTGAACTCGACTTCTCTTTCGGGAGGTAAGCCAGGTAACTCTTCCGGAAACACATCCGGGAAGTCGCAAACCACTAAAGGTAACTCCCCACGCATAGAGGCATCCTCATCTAACGTCAAGCTTGCCAACAATGAATAAACCGATTCTAGCTCACGAGACCCACATAAATACGGTTCCAACGGTTCCCGACGCTCCCCAAAGAACTCGAAACAAGGACCCTCGGGAGGACAAATACGAACTCGACGCTTGAAACAATCAATAGTAGCATGAAATGTGGATAGCCAATCCATTCCCAAAATAAGATCAAATCCCGACATTTCCAAAACAATGAAGTCAAATACGAAGCGACGGTCACGAATAATCAACTCACAATCTCGACAAATATGATTAAGAGGTGTTTTACCCCCTAAAGGTGTCTCAACAAACAAAGGAGGACTAATAGTCTCCGGTTCCAATTCCAAAGCACACACAAATGATGCAGCAATGAATGAATGCGATGCTCCAGAATCAAAGAGTACTTTAGCGAAGGAGTTGAATAAAAGAAAAGTACCCCTCACAACAGAAGTTTCCGGAGCCTGGGAAGTGGTAGGTGGAACAGCAGAAGAAATGTTGAAAACTCGTCCCTGGGTACCCTGACCCTGCACAAAACCTCCCCTCTGACCAGAACCCTGAGTAGGCGCGGAAGAACTCCCTCCCTTATCAACCCCGGAACTCTGAGCTGACGAAGTCTGGCGGAAGTAAGGCTGCTGCTGTCTCAAAGTGCCCCTGAACTGTCGGCCTGCACTATGCCCTATTCCCGGCTGCTGCACGGAACCTGACTCGCTACGTACTCCCGACCCTTGAGGACAGTTCCTTGCAAAGTGATCAGCTTTCCCACAAACAAAACAAACCTTCTCGAGGTGTGGACACTGAGCACGAACGTGTCCCGGTTGATTGCACTTGTAGCATATAGGCGGAGGTCTAGACAAAGCACCCCGCGTCCCCGAAGAAGAAGGCAGCCTAAAGTTCGACGAACTACCCTGTGGTGTCTGAGATGGTTCCCTCGGCCTTTTCCTCCCTTGACTCCCGAAGCTGCCTGAAGAAGAACTCAAACCTCCCACCGGTTGCCTTGGTTCCCAAGGCCTTACATTTCGTTGTGCCTCCTTCGGTATTTCGATGCTCCTTGCGCATTCTACCACCTCAGAGAATTTCGTTCTACGCTGGACCGCCACCATTCTCCTCAAAGTGCTATGCAGCCCCTTTTCAAACCGTCGACACTTTCTCTCCTCCGTTGCTACCAACTCTGGAGCAAAACGAGATAAGGATTGGAATTTCTGTGCGTACTCCGACACCGTCATATTACCTTGCTCCAGTTTCTCAAATTGTTCCCTCAGATTTTCACGGCTAGTTTCTGGAAAGTACTGCTCCTCAAAGATCACCTCAAACTCCGCCCATGTTAAATTTTCAACATCCGGTTCGTCTACCTGAGCTACGGTTCTTGCCGCCCTCCTCGCATCTTTTCTACTCTCTAGGATAGATTCCCACCATTCACCGGCCTCCCCGACTAGCTGAACGGCCACAATACCAACCCTGATGTTGTCTTCCGTGATATTGAGAGCTCTGAAAAGTTTACGAATTTGAGCTAGCCAATGGTCCGCTACCAAAGGGTCGCTACTAGTCCCATCAAACACCGGAGGGTTCCTACGACTAAACTCTCGCATCGCCACCATAGCTCGATCCTCAGCATTCTCTCTAGGTGCTTGGTTTACTAGATTTGCAGCTGTAAGTGCTGCGACGAGATCCATAGCGAATTGAGTCTGATTAGGCGGTACTTCTGCACCCCGACCGGCCCTAGCCCCCGGATTCCCAACAGGATTCTCCCCGAGCTGACTAACCTCATCCTCCGGAGGTACTCCACGGCCACGACCACGGCCACGACCACCCCGGTTCCCGGTTGCACCCCGCCTAACGCGCGACTTCGGAGGCATCTTACTACATGATATAAGAGGAAAAACTATTAATCACAACATTATTACTATGAGGTCAAAGCCACGAACTTCCCAACACGGGTCAATAACGACTCTATGCCACTTTGCAATATCGAAAAAAAAAAAAAAAAAAAATGCAATGCCAAGTAGTCACATGAATGTTAGTCACACAAGCATGCACAAATTTTGTTAGAAGGCGCGACATTTTGAACCCATGAGACGAAACATCTCCCCACGGTCTCTAGGTGTTCTAAACTCACGCTCTGATACCAAGTTGTCACGTCCTGAATTTTCAACATAAATATAAAAGGTTTTCATAATAAAAATCCTCACTAATATCCGTACGGTACCCAAAAGACATTGCCGTATTCTCATTCCCAAGTAAATACTTCCAAACCCATAAAGTTCCAAAATATTACAACATCGGCTCAACGGCCCCAAATTAGCAAAAGTATCGCATAAAGTTCCAAAATATTACAACATCGGCTCAACGGCCCCAAATTAGCAAAAGTATCGAATTCCAAAAGAGAATTAATGGCTACAATATTTTTCGAGTCAAAGAATTACAATTTTAGTTACAAATACATCTTTCAAAATAAATTTACAAAGATGAATCGGTAACTCCTTCAGTTAGCTTTCAAAAGTAATGCCCACACGTCAAGCACTCCAAGCAATGCAAACTACGGCTCCGGATTAGCACCTGAAAGTAATTTAAGGCTTGAGCTACACTAGCTCAGTAGAAAAGTCTACGCAAACTCTATATGCAAATGAGCGAGACAAACGAATGAACAATGGAAGATCAAGACAACGAAGGAAGCACAATAATCATGAACGAGTGTCCCAAAATCTCCAATCTTTCTTTTATTCGACCCACAAATCATACTCGTCAAATTATGTCTCAACATGTCGTATCGCTTTTGTGTGTCTGAGCCGAAGCTCCTGCCAGGCTAATTTTGGGACCCTGAATATCCCCTGCCAAGTCACCCACCTTGAAGGTTAGGCCTTGAGTGATTATTTTGAGCATTAGCTCCTGCCAGGCTAATTATGGGACCCTGAATATCCCCTGCCAGGTCACCCACCCGTCGATGGGCCCCGAATGTTCGCGCGTCATTCACAAACTCAAGTGTATCGTTCGAACAAATATCGAGTAAGAAGCTCATCCTTATCATCCCATAGTTCCACAAATTTAAACAATTCCATGATAAATTTCTCATTGGTTAACAAAACATTCATAATCATTCATACACTTAGTATATATAATAGAATAATCATGTAACTTAAGGAAAAGGCATGAGACTTTGGAAAAATAAGTGTGCAACGGCTCAGGAAAATTTGGTCCTTTTTCTGGTAGTCTACCAGTAGGGAACGTGGGCTACCGGTAGGAATTAGAAACAGTGGGTACAAAGTTTTGGCTTGCAATGGTTCTACCGGTAGGAATTCAAAATTGGGCGATTTTTCATAAGTTATCAGATTTTCGTCCAGACCAAACCACAATCAATACAAGCTCAAACAAAGCATGGAGGTACTCAAATAGGATATAAAAGAACCCAAATAACATATAAAGAGAGGTAGAATTCCCTACCTCGAGTACCCAAACCAAAATCGAAAGGATGGAGCAAACCCTAACTTCCGGAATCCAAATCAAACAACAATACACCGAACCAAGCTTTGTCCAACGCAATACGAGCTCCAAAATGCGAGTAGAAAATTGTTTGAGAGTTGATTGCAGTGGATTTTGGGTGATTGGGTGAGAGAGTGAGAGAGAGAGCTGAGAGCCGAGAGAGGGATGAGATAAGAAATGAAAAAGGAAAAAAAAGAAAGTTCCCTGGTGATATACACGGCTCACACATGCACAATTACACTAGCACCCTTGATTTTTCATATTCTCTCACATTGGACCACCTCAATCATATTCTCGTCATTTTCACTTCTTTTCCTTTCTTTTATCTTCTTTTACGACAATAGTAAAATTAAATAGGAAATTTTACGGGTCTCTACATATCTAAACCTTCTACACAAGTATAGTTGAAGGATTTCAAGTTTGGAAAGATTGCTTAAAGATTTCAAGTTTGGAAGGACTCCTTATTGCTTAAGGATTTCGAATTTGGAAGGATTCCTTGTTGCTCAAGGATTGCATCTTTGACCATAATAGCTGGATTCTTTATCTTGGTTTTCCTTATTATTTGTGTTTCCATAATATTTGCATATGTGATAGTTTACTATATTGGGACAACATGGTGATAATTGGCTTTGACCTAGATCACGGTTTTGCAAACTCGAAAAGTTTGATAACCCTCAGAAATTATTTTTTAAATAACTAAGTGGGAGAGGGAGTTTATTTTTATAAATCCCACGGTCTCCATTACTAGTATGTAGATGATGTAATTAATTTTGTGTGATAGTTTTAGAACCTTCCCCCCCATCGGGCAAATTATTTATGGACTCATCGGTACAAACTTCCTTAAAAGATATGTCTATGATAATTTTTGTGTGAATTACTTCTCTATCTGAGGTAATTTATAACGGAACAATGGGTCATGTGGCTAGGTAATGGTATACACTTAGCTGTAAATAATAATATCCTCACCATCTGAGTCACTATTATTATTTATAGGACCGAAGAAATATTGGCTATTTAATTTTGCTTGGCATGATCTAGTGTCTAGAGAGTAAAATTAAAAGGTTGTTCCTATCTACACAAATGATGAAGAGTAGACGACCTTCCCATCGAGGCATGCTCTTCACGGTGTGTAGGGTTGCCAATGTTTTTCTTTTAACATGTGGTTGAGGGAACCAATATTAAAATGAAATTCAAGTTTTTATTGCCCTTCATAATTGATTGTTATGTTATTTGATTCTCAGATTCAAAAATGGGCTCTTTCAATCCACTTGCTATTATTCTCAAAGAAAATAAACTTACTGGACAAAATTAAGTCGACTGAAAAAGAAACTTGGATATTGTGTTAACTGCTGAGGGGCACAAATTTGTTTTGTCTGAGGATTGCCCTCTAAAACCTGATGAGAATGCCACAGAGCAGGAAGCAAAGCCTTATAAGGATTGGGTCAAGGCTGATGAGATGGCGCGGCGTTATATTCTGGCTTTTATGTCGAATATATTGCAACATCAGTATCAGTCTATGGAAACTGCATACGATATGATGTTGAATCTCAAAGAAATGTTTGGGGATCAAAATCGTGCAGTAAGGCTAGTTGCTATGAAAGAATTGGTGAGTATCACCCATGTTGAAGGGACCCCGATTAGGGATCACGTTCTTAAAATGATAGCTCTTCTTAATGAACTAGAGATCCTTGGAGCTGAAATTGATGGGGAAATCCAGATCGATTTCGTTCTTAACTCACTGCAGTCTGAGAGTTTTAAGCAGTTTCGCCTGACTTATTCTATGAACAAAATGCATTTATCTTTGGCGGAACTTCTTAAGGAACTCCAAGCAGCTGAGGGTCTTTTGGTTGTGAAGAAACCACCATCAGTGTTAGTGGCAGAGAAGGCTTCTACTTCTAAGCTGAAAGGCAAGAAGAAGCAGAATAAGTCTCAGAAAAAGGTTGTGGAGGCGGTTCTTGCGCCTCAAGGTGGAGTGAAAAAGCCTTCGGGCAAGTGTTTTCACTGCAAGCAGAAATGACACTGGAAGAAGGAATGTCCGATTTTTCTTAATAAAGTGAACAAGTAAGGTAAATCTTTTTCACTAGCTGTTGAATCATGTTTAGCGGTGCTATCTACCAGTACCTGGTGTGTAGATACGGGAGCCACTAATCATGTTTGCAATTCATTGCAGGGGTTCCAGGAAACCAAAAGACTCAGTGATGGGAAGATTTATCTACATATGGGAAATGCTACGAGAGTGGTAACAGTTGCAATAGGAAATGTTTTTTAAATTTTAATATAGGAGTTTAATCTTGAGAGATTGTCTTTATGTTCTTACTATTAGAAGAAACTTGGTTTCAGTTTCTAAGTTAATTAAGGATGAATATTTGGTTTATTTTGGTAACTCTGTGATTATTAAGTTAAATAAACATTTTATCTGTTCTGATTCATTGGTGGATGCTCTCTACATTATTAATCCTATATTTCCTACGGTGTAACTGCATGAATCGAATAACACTAATAATTTACCATGTAAGAGAAAAGAGCCTTCTAAATTGAACCAAACGTATCTATGGCACTTACGTCTTAGTCATATTAATCTGAATAGGATTTCTAGATTGGTTAGAGATGGACCTTTAGGTTCATTAGAAGTTAAGGAACTCCCAGTCTGTGAATCCTGTTTGGAAGGTAAGATAACCAAAAGGCCTTTTTCAGCAAAAGGATATAGAGCTAAAGAGGCATTAGAATTGGTTCACTCTGATTTGTGTGGGCTTATGAATGTCCAAGCTAGAGGTGGTTTTGAGTACTTTGTCACTTTTATTGACGATTACTCAAGGTATGGATACATTTATTTGATGCGCCGAAAGTCCGAATGCTTTGAGAAATTCAGGGAGTATAGAGCGGAAACGGAAAAGCGTCTGGGTAAATGTCTCAAGACACAACGATCTGATCGTGGTGGCGAATACCTCTTGGGAGAGTTTAGGGACTACTTGTCAGCTGAAGGGATTACATCCCAGTTGTCAGCTCCAGGTATGCGACAACAAAATGGTGTAGCAGAAAGAAGGAATAGGACTCTTATGGATATGGTAAGATCAATGATGAGTTATTCAGATTTGCTAATTTCGTTTTGGGGACATGCACTAGAAACAGCAGCGTATATTCTTAACTTGGTACCATTAAGTCAGTACCATCTACACCCACAGAATTATGGACTGGGCGTAAACCTAGTCTGCAACATGTTCGGGTTTAGGGTAGTCCAGCACACGTGCTGAATGGGAACACAGATAAATTGGAATCGAGGACAGAAATTTGCTTGTTTATGGGGTACCCTAGAGGAATGAAAGGTGGACTATTTTATAGTCCTACGGATAAGAAGGTCATTGTTAGCACTAATGCCCGGTTCTTAGAAGAGGACTATGTGATAGACCACAAGCCCATAAGTAAAATTGTTCTAGAGGAATTGAGAGGAGAGATACCGGCACAAACTTTTTTACCACCAATAGTGCAGGAGGAAACGCCACAAGAGACATCTGTAGAGGCACCTATTGACACACCGATACCTCGTCGTAGTGGGAGGGTTGTTGTTCCACCCAGTCGGTATACGTTGTTGGGAGAGTCTTTTGAAATGATTCCTGATAATCAACATGCCGAACCTTGTAACTACAATGAGGCACTTCAAGATAAAGATGTGGAACTTTGGCAAAAGGCTATGAAATCAGATATGGAGTCTATGTACTTTAATCAGGTCTGGGATCTTGTAGAACCACTTGAAGGGATTAAACCCATCGGATGCAAATGGATCTATAAGAAGAAGAGAAGGGCAGACGGGAATGTGCATACTTTCAAAACTAGGCTTGTTGCGAAAGGGTATGCTCAGAAAGAAGGGATCGATTATGAGGAAACTTTTTCGCCAGTAGCCATGCTAAAGTCCATCCGGATTCTCTTGTCCATTGCGGCTCATCTCGATTACGAGATTTGGCAAATGGATGTTAAGACCGCGTTTCTTAATGGAAATCTGGATGAGTGCATCTATATGTTGCAACCAGATGGATTCATAGTAAAAGGTCAAGAGCATATGTTGTGCAAGCTCAAGAAGTCTATTGATAGGCTTAAGCAGGCATCTAGATCTTGGTACATCCGTTTTGATCAAGCAATCAAGTCTTTTGGTTTTGATCAATGTCCGAATGAGTCATGTGTGTACAAGAAGCACAACGGAAAAGTGGTGGTGTTTCTAGTACAATATGTTGATGATATCCTGCTCATCGGAAACGATGTGGGAGTGTTGTCTTCAGTGAAAGTGTGGTTATCTAGCCAATTCGAAATGAAGGACTTGGGAGAAGCCGGTCACATCCTAGGGATTAAGCTTATACGAGATCGTAAGAAGAGGATGTTGGGCTTATCACAAGCTACTTATATCGATGCCATTCTTGCCCGTTTTAGCATGCAGGATTCCAAGAAAGGGTTCCTCCCTTTTAGACATGGAATCAATCTATTCAAAGATCAGTGTCCTAAAACACCTGAGGAGATGGAGAAAATGAAGGCAGTTCCTTATGCCTCGGCAGTAGGAAGCCTTATGTATGCTATGTTGTGTACTATACCTGATATTTGCTTTGTCGTTGGCATGGTTAGTAGATTTCAGTCTAATCCTGGGCAAGAACATTGGACTGCAGTGAAACATATACTCAAGTATCTGAAAAGAATTAGAGATCATATGTTAGTATTCCAGTCAGATAATCTGGTACCTCATGGATACACAGACTCAGACTTTATGTCAGATAGGGATTCCAGAAAGTCTACCTCGGGATATGTGTTTACCTTTGGAGGTGGAGCCATAAGTTGGAGGAGTATCAAACAATCTTGCATTGTTGATTTTACCATGGAGGTAGAGTATGTGGCTGCTTCAGAAGCAGCCAAGGAGGCTGTTTGGCTCAGAAACTTTTTGATGGATCTGGAAGTGGTCCCTTCAGTGCAATCAGCCATTACACTCTATTGTGATAATAGTGGTGCAGTTGCTAATTCGAAGGAGCCAAGGACTCACAAGAAGGGCAAACACATCGAGCATAAGTATCATCTGATTCGAGAGATCGTACAGAGAGGTGATGTTGCTGTGACCAAGATTGCATCGGCGAATAACTTGGCAGACCCTTTTACGAAGAGCTTACCGGCTAAGACTTTTGATAGTCACGTAGAGGGAATGGGAGTGAGATGCATGGCAGAATGGTTTTGAGTCTTAGTGGGAGTTTTTTGTTAGGAGGTTATGTAAAAGTTATAATTTTATATGATGGATTAATATTTAATTATTAATCAGATTTATCTCTTTTTGATGAGAATCTTTTATGGGCAATATTTGCATGATATTTGTGTATGTTATGCATGTGTGTCTTTTATTCTACATAGTAGATAATTCAGTGTGTAGAATACGGCTTACACACAGAAGATTGGATCATCAGTTCTTGTGGAATATAAGTTATTGTTCACAGTATTAGATTGAACTGGACACACCATCGGTAGGACTGTAGTACAATATTTAGTAGGTCTATCTTGACTACAGAGAATGGTCTAATTCTAACTTATTGTGCTAGTACACTATGTGTGTATTGAACGGGACCGCATTGAGATAATTGTCTTTATACTAACTTTATAAGACAATTGGAATCTCATGGTTATTATGAATGCTTATGCTTTTAATCCAAAGATAATTATTAAAGGTATGTATTTACTGTTGTTGACTTTGATTCATTAAAGAGTGAGATCTTTATACGGTCAATAGTCTCGGTGAGTTGGGTCGCAACATTATGTATATGACAACTATTAATTATTAATGGAATCCACGTCCCGATAGGGATTGATGATACCCCTTGAGTAAGCTTATAAGTTTCGAATATGTCAAACCCTGCAGGTGAATTTTGTATCCGACATATCAAATAAGTTAAGCGGATAGTCTCAAGTTAAGATGTTGATTAAGTGGGAGATTGTTAGTAATTTATTTTAATCAACAGGTATCTGTAATCTTAACGTGGGGAGATTAATATGTATTTAATATCATGGACGGGAGTGCAATTATAATTCTGTAGTGGGGTGAATTATAATTAGTGAAATAAGAAATAGAATCCTGGTGGGATTAGGTTTTCTTATTTATACTAGAAGCCCAGACTTATTACTCCTTAGGTCCCTATCGTAGCCCTATATATACACGTTATGCTCTCTAGGTCAGTTGGACGTTTTTTTATTCTTCAGTAAATAGAGGCAGGCTTAGAGAGAGCAAACAGATCACGAAAGAGTTCACACTCGGTTCATGTTCTAGACGGGTGGGGAATACGGTAGAAGATCCTAAGGTACGATCGAGCAGTATTCGTGGTTTATAGTAAGGCGTGCTATAACAAGTTCAACTAGCGTTCGTATCGCAGGGAGTTGAGGTAGAACCCTAATTCCGCTTTATAGGGTTTTACAATTTTTGTTGTCTAATCTGTACGCGTCGTTACTAAGTCTTGGGGATTCGGTTTCCCAACACTCGCACCAACGTCAGGCTAGACTTTTCATTCTATCTACTATAAAAAGTTACACTTCGTTCTTGCTTTTGAAATAACTACCATGGACGAAAGAGTAAATCCGCTAGGAAATCACTTCATTGACAGCTACCCCCACAATCAATGCCATCCTATTCAATTAAAACTAGCGTGCAACCCGTTCGATGCACGGGCAAAATCAACACACTCTAGCGTTGTGTCCGTTCGATGCACAGAACAATTAAAAAAAGTAGGTTCGAATGGACACAATGCTAGAATGAGTTGGTTTTGCCCGTGCATTGAACGGGTTGCACGCTAGTTTATGAAAAAATATAATGCCAGCATAAGCACATTAAACACAATTACTGAGAGCAATCATGCATGAAATGATAAAACTGATAGATAATGTCCTTGCAACTTAAAAAATGTTTTGAGAAACTATTTACAAACTATGCAACTGAAAGCAACTATAGCCTGAACCAAATTCTTGCTTTAGGCCATGTGGGTGGAGGGTATTAACTGCCTGAACCAAATTCTCAATGTTTGGCTTGAAACCTTTTTTCCTTAGACTACGAAATTGGTTCTTTTTATTTAGAATGTGCGCTCTCACAGTTGAGTTTGGCATCATTGGCCCTTGTTCAAACTCCATCCACGAATAGTGGACATTATGCTCCTCTTCCATCAAAGCACTCATCAAATGTGTGGCATTTTCTATAACATGTCTTTGAAATATTGTTTGCTTCAAATGCATCCAACTTGGTGATAGGAGGTCTACTATTTTTCCTATAAGGTATTATTCACTTGTATTTTCTCCATGACTTTGCAAGGCTCTTTATGCCTCTATTTTTTGTTTGACAAAATTTTCTACTGGGTTGCCCTCCCTATGACGTCTAGATTCAAAATCGTATACTTCGTTCAATATATTTGAGTGATCACTACGACACAAACATGGAGAAGGCCTCATGAAAACCTGCATAAAATGTAAAAGTACTACCCCCAAATAAGATGTCAGCCGAATTAGCAAAGAAAACAAACCATGTAATGATTTAACATTTCATAGTATACTAATACACGAAAAACAGGAGAAATAATCAAAGCTCGGTCACCCTATATATACGTTTACATAAATGCCTATATATACGCGTAAGGTTATAAATCATTGTATTTTTTCTTCTTTAACAGTGGCTTAGGTTGCGGCCGAAAATCCAGACAAAGAGAACAGGAGAAATAATCAAGGCCCAGGCACCATTTTCTTCTTTTTACGGAAATTTTTATAGGTTCTCGATCATGTTATACTTTTTGACATCTTCTTTCACTCATAAAATTCAAGAGGAATGAGACTAATGCTAGCGAGATGCAACAGCTATAAAAGCAGACATTTTTTTAGAGAATTTTTGCAGCAAACAAAAATAGAATTAGCCGAGAGAAAATCATACCTACTGTATAGGAGAACTGAGCCTTGCGAGATCCGAATCACTTTCAATTTTCAAGACTCTAAATCAATGTATTTTTTCTTTATCAACTATCAACTATCAAGCTCTCCGCCGTTTTTTGTTTTTTGATTTTTGGACAAACTCTCAGAAAGAAGAATTGAACGTGGGGTTTGCTAGGAATTAAACGTGGGGTTGGAAAACAAAGGAAAAGGGAATTTGAACGTGTGAGACAAATTGTGGGGTTTTTCAAAAGATCGTGGGGATTTTTTTATTTTAAAATTGGATAGTATAGAAAGTGTGAGACAAATAACATCGTGGGGTTTTTTTTTTTGTTTTTAAAGAAAGTGAAAAATGTAGGAATTAAGGATTGGGGGTCTGGAGGCTTTGGGAGGTCCAATCACATTCTTTTAGGATATTGATAGATAGATAGATGGCACATAGAATGAGTGAAACATTCAGTCGAACACGAAAAAGGCAGTCAATTGTCACTGTATGACCTACACTTACCAACTAACCAAATCTTCTTTTTGGAATTCAATTACTGCATTTATTTATGCACGGGAAACAAATCCATCCAAGTGAATATTTTTTTTAGAATCCAGTTGCATTTCTTTATGCACAGGAAACAAATCCAACTAACCAAAATGCAATTACTGTATACGAAAAACAAAACACAGCTTTAGGCACTACAATATATAAAGCAGAGAGGAAATCATACCTTGTGGTTAGCAGAACTGAGTAGTGCGAGTTCCGAATTACTTTCAATTGTCAAAACCTTAAACCTGCCAAATGAATTAGCACATAAAGGATGAGTGAAGCATGGGTTATGAACTCATAATACAAACAAAAATGCATCCGAATCCCAAAAATTTCATTTTCGTTTTTTACGCGTACAGAAATGGTAAGAGTTAAAAGAGCAGGAGAAGAAGAAAGGTGAGGAGGAGCTGCAGGGAAAAAGTGGGGAGGAGTTGCATGAGAAAGGTTAAAAAGTGGAGAAGTCAGTTATTGGTGTGGGTTCTTGGACGTGGGGGTGGTTTTTTTTTTACTGTTTTTATTTAAAATGTACAAAAGCCAGGAAACGTGGGGTTCTTGAACGGGGGGTGGGTTTTTTTTAATTTTTTTTTCCCGTTTTTAGTCTTGAACGTGGGGATCTTGAACGCGGGGGTGATTTTTTTTTTTTTGGTTTTACTGTTTTTAGTCTTGAACGTGGGGGTGATTTTTTTTTTTGTTTTACTGTTTTTAGTCTTGAACGTGGGGTTTTTTTTTTTTTTTTACTGTTTTTAGTCTTGAATGTGGGGTTGTTTTTTTTTTTTTGTTTTTTTTTTTTCTTTTTTGTTTTACTGTTTTTAGTCTTGAAACTGTCTTGAAAATCAGGAAATTAGGATTAGGGGTTTGGAGGCTTTTGGAAGGTCCAACTACATTCCCTTAGGATATTGATAGATTCGTATTTGTAAGACACGGATTACTCTCTCCCATATTAGTGCTATGATTACCTATTTTAGTTCTAATCAACCCAAACCCGATCAAATGGATTCATGAGCTTAAGAAAGAGAATTTTGTAATGGAAATTCATTTAGACCAACACGTGTGTGTACGTAAATTATGAATCTCTTTGCATTACAGATTCAATAGTTCATTCGTCGGGATTTAGAGACAGAGATTCAATAGTTCATTTGTTGGGATTTAGAGACAGAGAGGAATTATGCTCTTTTCATCCCAAATATTCAAAATTGCATTGCCTTTGCAAGAAGTTTGGGCCTTTGGGGTATAATATTGCGTATTTTTTTTGCACAAGCATCACGACGTGTGCCCCAGATGCTAGTACTAATTATGACGTTATGGTTTACAATTTCGAGAACTGATCTGAAATCCCTTGATTTGTTCGTTTTTGTTTTTTTGTTTTGTGTGTTTTTAACTTCTTTACAAATACATACTCCATACCGACACGTCTCATCTCGCTATAACTGCCATAACTGCCTTCGTCTTTCATTTCAGATTTTGAAGATAATTGTGAGGTTTTTTGCTTCCCGATCGTTCGAGTTTTGCAATTGACAAGTGGGATTATGGTAAAGACCATGGAATAATTTCCGATGGAGAGGGGTGGTTTTGGTGGTAGAAATCCGGGATTGGGAGAGATGGCCGGGGTTCGGTCCTATTAGATTTTTTGGAGGGTTTCAACTTAAAATCAATTGGCAATAGGTAGAGTAGCCTCTAGAATATATTAACCAAGTTTGGGTGGCAATTGCTTGAAGGGGGATTTCGCTGGAGAGTGGGCAGTGGGAACTGAATTCGAGCAGCGGAGGACCCATGGCTACCTCATGAATGAGGGTTTAAATCAAGGGGGATTGTTGACTTTGCTAAGGGATTTCGGGTTAGTCAGTTCATTGAGCCCTTTGGTAATAAATGGCGGGAGGAGCTGGTTCGCGAGGCATTTAATCAGGAGGACGCGGAACTAATTTTGAGTATACCTTGGTCCAGATTCGTAATGGGTGATCAAGCAGTATGGCATTTCACTAGTAATGGCATATATACTGCTAAATCAGGTTACGAAGTTGTGTTAAGATTGAGGAGGGAAGGGCAATTGGGGGAAAGAAGTGAGGGGGAGGGAAGTAACTGGGAAAGAAGGAAGGATGTATGGAAAATTGTTTGGCAGCTACCGTGTCAAGGTAAAATCCAACATGTTGTGTGTAAATGTTTGCATGATATTGCTCCCGTGAAAGGCGTGCTGGTCAAGAGGAGGATGGTTAATGATGCGTTGTGCCCCCTATGCTCAGAGAATAGGGAATTGACTATTCATTTACTAGCCAGATGTTCCTTTGCACAGATCATGAGGCGGCTATCTCCATTGGGGATTAACATGAATTCTATTCAGGGTGATTTGATTGGTGGGATAAACTACTAGAGAGGTGGAAAGGGATGAAGGAAAACAAGAATGTGTGGGCTGCAGTGGGTTATATCGTTTGGAGAATTTTGAAATGCAGAAATGACGTTGTTTTCAATAAAAAACTGTGGAGACCGGATGCGGCTTGCCCTGCTGCGATTTGCGAGGCAGCAGATTTCTTGAATTCTAATGAACGAACACCAAAGATTGGGGACACTGGTCATGCAACAATTGTGGGAGAGCAAGTTGAAAGGAAAAAACCCATGAATGGTTGGGTTAAAATCAATTTCGATGGGGGACTAGACAATCACTGAAAGTCAAGTGGGCTAGGCATTGTGATCAGAGACTTGCGTGGCTATTTTAGAGCTGCCAGAGGTATTCACTACGTGTATTTGATGAGCCCAGTTGGAGGTGATGGCGACACGAGAAGTTTGGTCTTTGCGAAATAACTTGGGTCATAGAAGGTGCATATTGAAGGTGATTCCCAATTGATGATTGGCATGATTCAAAAGCGGCAAGATGTCAACACAACAGTTGGGGTTCTAATTGCGGATGTCACCCGGTTAAGGTAGGAGTTTGAAGATACAAGAGTGAGTTTTATTCAAAGGATTGACAATTCGGCGGTGTGAGAGGGAGTGGGATTCGTTCGTGGGAATTTCCCCACCCCCCCCCCCCCCCCCCCCCCCCGGCTTTTTTCATCCATCATGTGAGGATGAGAGCCCATCTTGATGTATTGGTTTTATTTTTCTGAGATTAATAAAATTTATCCTAAACTTTGGCAAAAAAAAAAAAAAAAAAAACGATGTGGGACAAGTCTAATAGGTCCAAAAGGGTTAATTAACCTCTATATAACATGACCAAAGCTCTGATAAAAAAAAAACATGAACAGGAACAAAGGTGAGCTGTAATAAAAAGAAAAGAAAAGAAACAAGGGTGAGCTTCCACAGTCGTGAATACTTATGGGAGAATACAGGGATAGTTTTGTGATTTTCTAGAGAATATATCACCGTCGTAACATTACAACGAACTTAAACGGATTCTATTTGCAACCCACAATTTGATCCCTATAACCCCACTTCAAATTTAACGTCTTCAAATTTAACGATTTTAAGACAAAACTGCCCCAAGTGAAATTGACTAAAGTTATCCTTCTCATCTTCATTTTTCTCCTTTCCTCTCCTCCCCTCTGCCGCCCAAAGCTCCGCACTTGGATGGGGCACTGAGACAAACCGAGTTTGTGTTCCCACCAAAATCTCAACCTCCGCCCGCGTACGAGACCAACTTCGTAGAAGAGTCCATATATATGCTTTGACAAAATATCCTTTACAAGCTTCCTCCGTTTCCGAATGTCGCTACATATTCCTTTTTACAATGCTCTCTCCAACCCACCTTCCAATTTAAAATACTGTACTGTTACTATCTTCTTTCATTCAATGTTTTGACTGAATTCTTATGCGAACCAACTGTTCGGCAAAATGTTTCGTTCAAATTTGAGCATTTTTGACCAGGATTTTCGAAATTCAATTATCTACAACTTCCGTGAAGAACAGATTTTCTAATTCCAATGTTTACTGGGTCGAAATAACCCTGCAATTAGACCCTACGAATCTGAAAAAAATCTGTTGCGAGCCAAACAACTTGTATCTTCTGTATCTACCATCTTCGATCTCCGAATAACCGTCGAATGTTATTACAATCGAAGAAACATACATACATCGATCTTATGCCTCCATTGGAGTTCACATGCTACGTTAATTATTACAATCATGAAAAATAATCGTGGTACCCAATAAATAACAATAACCACAAAAAATTATTGTGGGATCCAATTGCACAAAATCAACAAAAAATGATGTGACCATAATAGTTGGGTAAGAACGCTACAAAATTGGGGTTAGCACAGTTCTACGTTCAATCCTCTATAACCTATGGACAACATGACCTGTTTAATCCATACGCGTGATGACAGCCTACTCTGATACCACTGTTGGGAAACCGAATCCCCAAGACCAGTAATGACGTGTACAGATTAGACAACAAAAATTGTAAAAAACCCTACAAGGCGGAATTAAGGTTTTACCACAACTCCCGCGTCACAAACGCTGGATGAACTTGTTATGGCACATTTTACTGTATGCCACGAATATTGCTCGACCGTACCTTACGATCTTCTACTATATTCCCTTATACCTCAAATCACGTACCCGTTTGTGGAAACCCTACGTTATTGTTTGTTCCCTCTCATAGCCCACTTTTCTGATCTCTCAAAAACATGTCATAGACCTAGAGAACGAAGCGATATATTTATAGGGTTAGAGCAGGGACCAAAGGAAAAATAAATCTGGATTCCTTGTGAAAATAAGAAATTTTAATCCCACCAGGATTCTATTTCTTATCACACAAATTACAATTCCCCCCACTACAGAATTGTAATTGCACTCTCATTCTTATTTCAATTATATTTCGAGCTCCATATTATTAAATATTTATTAGTCTCTCCACGTTAAGATCACAGATACCCGTTGATTAAAATAAATGACTAACAGCTTGTGGGTTCAGTACCCGACTCTATGCACTATGGGAATGAAACCGACCGACTAGCCTTACTTGCATTCAAGGCTGAGATCACCAATGATCCCCTCGGGACACTAAACTCTTGGAATGAATCCATCCACTTCTGCCAATGGGTTGGTGTAACATGTGGCCGTCGGCACCAAAGGGTCACTGAGTTAATCCAAAGTAATGCAAAACTAATAGGGTCCATTTCGCCACACATTGGAAATTTAAGTTTCCTTGTGAGGTTAGCATTGCAAAACAATAGCTTGAGCCATAACATCCCCCATCAAATCGGCAACTTACGCAAACTGAGTTTCGTGTCACTGCTTAATAATGCCGTTACCGGTGAAATCCCGGCCAATATATATCGCTGCTCTAATCTCGTTACCCTTGGGTTTCATAACAATACGCTAACGAGAAAAATTCCAATGGAGCTCGGCCACCTATCTAAACTCCATGGATTATTTATTGTAAACAACAATATAACAGAAGGTGTGCCTCCTGCTATTGAGAATCTATCATCACTTGCAATCCTCACAATAGCCGTGAATAATATCGGTGGGAATATTGCTTCGTTTTCCCCGATGTAGAAGAATAACGCCCCAAGCGTAGGGCTTAATACGTCATTTGAAGCATAATAATCCGGAAGACCGGGATCGTACCCAAGGGAATTATATTATGACTTGGCTCGGATTTGTAGAGTAAGCAAGGGTTTTCGGCTATTAGGTAGCCAACCGAGTTTTACTTTGAACGGTGGAAATTTAAAAGGCTAAATTGAAAACGAATAAACTAGGAAAAAGATAGGCTAGGTCTAGGAATCACTAGCACCCATGGCTCGGGCTAAATCACATTTCTCACCAATTCACGCGATTTAAAATACACAATTGTAGGTATCTAAACCGGGAAATAGAGATGGTTTGAAAATCAAGCTAGCTCTAGAACTCATTTGGTAAACACCTCGAGCGACAGAGCTCTAAGCATCACGTGTGGTGAGTAGTCGAAGCTCCCACCTACACGTGATCAAAGAGGTTAACACCTCGGTAATTTACCAAACAAATCCGAACCCCACATCAATTTTCAAATCCAAAGATTAAAACTTTATTGGTGAAAAATGCAATTTTTGCCCAAATCATGGGATGCTAATCATCCCATGACCTAACCCTTGAAACTACTCACACATATCTAGAGAGATAAGAGCAAGCAAAAATCTACTTAACATAATTGAAATGCAAGACTAGAAGAAAATTAGCTTAAACAATAGATCGGGAACTAAGCAACAACTTTAATTAAAGCAAGAGTAGCAAAAGACAACTAATAAAGGATGGAAATTAAGAAATAAGTGCTGAAAATGAAGAACAAGGCAAGAACAATTCAAAAAGCTGAAAAGTAATCTAAGCTAGATCTAGAAATGTACCAAAAACGTTCTACATCATTGTCATTACATCATTCCTTTTATTCCCCGCTCAGAATATGCTCTAAAGATGCTTCAAAGATGCTCCGCTAATGCCCTCGGTACCGATGGCCAAGCCTTACATTACTGAGATAGGCTCTCGGTACTGATTGGAAGGATGAGCTTTGATCGATCGCGATCGCTTATCAGTTCTGAACCTTTGTTTCTTTTCCTAACTTGGCCACGCCTTGGCCACGCCTTGGCCACAGCTTCTGCCCAGGCTGCTCACTGATCTGCTCGGGCTGTTGCCTTGTCTTTGCTCTTCTGCCTTGGCGCTGGTCAAGCTGGGAAGTTCCTGCCTTGGCTGGAGAGTTTTTGCCCGGGCTGGAGAGCTTCATTCTCAGGTCATGCCATGTCATAGGCCTTAAAACTCCTTTATTAAGCGATTCGCCTACAAAAACAAAACAGACAAACTCTACAAGCAAACATATTTAAAAACAACTAATTAACAATTAAATTAACGAAACCTAGACACTAGCGCACCCTTTCATTACATTTCCGGGTGCTTATCAAATATACCTGATGATCTAGGCCAATTGACAAACTTGGAAACTCTTTCTTTTGGGGCGAACAGATTGGTCGGTACAATTCCTACATCAATCTTTAATATCTCTTCAATTAAAGATTTTGATATCGGACAGAATCAAATCCAAGGAATTCTTCCTTCAAACTTGGAAACTTCACTTACTAATCTCGAGTTCCTTGGAGTTGGTGGCAACTTGTTGACTGGAGCCATTCCTAGTTCAATATCTAATGCCACCAATCTACGTAACCTTGGGCTATCAGTTAATAATTTTGCGGGGAAAATGCCTGCTTTGGATAAGCTGCATAATCTTTGGTGGTTAGCTGCTGCTGAAAATTATCTAGGAACAGAAGCAGCAGATGACTTGAGCTTTCTTTCCCCTTTGATCAATGCCAGCGATTTGACTCGGTTGGAACTGAGCAGCAACAGTTTTGGAGGTGTGATTCCGGAAGCTATTACTAATTTTCCACTGCTTTTAGTGATGTTAACTTGAAGTTGAATAAGCTGTACGGAAGTATCCCAAGAGGGATAGGGAATCTGGTCAGTTTGCAGGTATTCACAACATGGAACAACCATTTGACAGGTATGATTCCTACTGATTTCAGGAAGCTTCAAAACTTGCATCGTTAAATCTCGGAGCTAATAAATTATATGGTGACATCCCATAGTCTTTTGGAAACTTATCCTTGTTACTAACTCTTGGCTTGGCTGAAAATAATCTCCACGGAAGCATCCCATTGAGTCTGAGCAATTGCCAGATGTTGCTGATGCTTATGCTCAGCAGAAACAATCTTAGTGGCACCATTCCCAAAGAAGTTGTGAGTCTCTCATCATTGATTTATCTAGATCTGTCTCATAACAACTTGACTGGTGTCATCCCTCTGGAAATTGGGATTTTAAAAAATCTTGGAACACTAATTGTTTCTGAGAATATGTTGGTTGGTAATATTCCAACCGCCCTTGGTAGCTGTGTGTAATTGACATCACTTAATTTGAAGGGCAACAAGTTCTTGGAAATCATTCCATCAACTTTTAGTCAATTGAGAGGTTTGGAGGAACTAAACATATCTATGAATAATTTCTCGGGAAAAATCCCGGAGTATATAGCAGACTTTCCTTTCTTAGAGAAATTAAATATATCATTCAATGATTTTGAGGGAGTAGTACCAAAACGAGGCATATTTACGACTGCAGCAGCTATTTCTATTGAGGGAAACAAGAAGCTTTGTGGTGGTATACCTGATTTAAAACTGCACAGTTGCCAATCTAAGGGATTTGCAAGGAAGAAATTTACTCACATCATGAAATTGGTTCTCCCATTGTCTTTCGGGCTTGTATGTCTATTTTTGATGATGTATTTCGTGTATCTTCGTTGGTTTAACAAGAGGACAAAGGTACCATCTAATTTTAGATTTTCGGTACGATATTTTACCTTTTTCGGCCAATCATTTGCTGAGTTGTCCTACCAGAGTCTAGTTAAAGCGACCAATGGGTTCTCTCCAGCCAATCTAATTGGCATGGGTACGGTAGTTTTGGTTTGGTGTACAAAGGAATTCTTGATCTTGATCAGGGCGAAACACTTGTTGCTATGAAGGTACTAAACCTTCAATCTCGGGGAGCTGCCAAGCGTTTCATTGCCGAGTGTAAGGTGTTAAAGAGCATCAGACATCGAAATCTTGTAAGTGTCCTCACGGCATGTTCAAGTGTTGACTATAAAGGTGATGATTTCAAAGCTCTGGTTTACGAGTTCATGGTCAATGAGAGCATAGAGGAGTGGTTGCATCCAAATGAGAAAGAAGATGATGCGCATGATAAGTCACAGAGTTTAGACCTTAAAATAAGGTTAAATATCGCAATTGACGTCAGTTCTGCGGTTCTTTATCTTCACCATCATTGCTCAGAACCAATTGTTCATTGTGACTTGAAACCGAGCAACATTCTTCTTGACGATAAAATGACTGGACGTATTGGTGATTTTGGGTTAGCAAGATTCCTTGTAGATGCCACATGTATTTCTTCTGCAAATCAATCAAGTTCTATTGGCTTACAGGGATCTTCCGGTTATGCAGCTCCAGGTAAATGTACCTCTTAGACTCATATTGTGTTTCTTTTTCCTATACTTCCAAAGGTATTTTGGATCAGTTCACTTCTCCTTTGATTCTTGTATCCTAACATAGAGATAAAGCTGCTGGTTCTTTTGGTACACTACTCACAACATCATCTTAATTGCTTTCAAAAGTATTAGACCGTTTTTTGAAACTGTGATGAAGTAATATGTTATCCTCTGTTATTGCCAAGACAACAAAAATATATATTCTTAACTGTACTAGTTTATTGATTACACAAGATATTCCCACGTCTTTTAGAGTATCTTGTAGCCATTTTTTGGTCATCTCTCCTGCGATTCTATTCTCGTGAGTCTGGATTTTTTTTGACACATATGATCCACGTGCTAACATTTACAAATTCTAGTAACTTACTTTGCAGGAGTCAAAGAAGCATAACATGTTACAGGATGTGATAATGTGAGGAGTTGAGTTGAGCTCATGTTTCTATTTCATTGTAAACGAATTAGTCAGCATTCAAAAAACACAGTCTACTAACATCTCTGATACTAACTTTCATTTTTATAGCAATGGATAGAATTTGTAATTCCTTTACTACATCAAATAAAGCCCTGATCGAAGATTACAAATCTTCAACATATATATACGGGTAACTGATAAGTTATGGTTAGGTAACAAGTATATCATGTTAACCAATCAAGCTTGTTTCAAATTAGGACTTTCTGGTTGCACAAGCGAAACTAAATGTTGTTATTCTACCAAAACGCCAAGAAGAGACATAACTCTTGCTAATCTTGTTCAAGACATAACTCTTGCTAATTTTGTTGTTATTTACCTTGCCAAGAAGAGAAATATTGTCTTGCTGAAGGTCCTTGAATATTCCTTGAGACGGTACTTACCAAGCAGCTTTATAATTATTTTTTCCTTTATGGTGCATGAATTGTAGAGTATGGCATGGGAAATGAAGTATCAACGTCCGGTGATGTGTACAGTTTCGGTATTCTGATGTAGGATAAAAATGGAGAGTTTTTGTATTTTATTTTTATTGTTTTAGAATAAGATTTTGACTAGGAATATTTTCGTTTAGGTTAGAATTATTAACTTTCCGTATTTAGTTTGATTTTGATTTCTACCTTTATTAGGATTCTTAGTCTACAAGAATTAGGATTTTATTTTAATTGATTATGAAATATCTTTTATTTAATACCGCTTGTTTTGGCATGATTTATTATTTCTTTTACTATAGGTTTTCTAGGGGTAGGGTCTTAGAAAAAGGACCGTAACCTATTCAATTATGCAACTTTATAACTTTTATCAATAATATTGCAGAGATTCTCTCTCTCTTTCTTGTGCGCAAGATTGCTCGTTGCGACGAGTTGTTTATCTCGTTTGGACTAGTACGCTAACTAGTCTGTCGTGAATTCCGCTGCGTCATATTCTCTTATTAGAGATGTTCACAGGGAAGAGACCTACTGATATCATGTTTGATGGTGGTTTGACTGTACACAACTCCATTAAGATGGCTATGGTTAAACAAGTAGCGAACATTGGTGATCCAACACTGTTTCAACAAGCAATGACAGGAGAGACAAGCTCAAGCATTAGCATTCACGAAGTTCAGGAGTGCTTGACTTCAATTCTTAAAGTGGGAATAGCCTGTTCTGAAGAACTACCAAGTGATCGACCGGATATCAAAGACATTCTTACTCAGTTGAATGTGATCAAGAACAATCTTCTTGGAGTTGGAGTACACGGACGCGGGAGAACTAGAATTGCATACTGAACATTTGCAGGTATGGCCCCTTTTACATTTCTACAACTACTGGAGAAAAAATCTGCATTTGGCACTGAAACCACCGCAATTCTGCACTCGTCGAGCAAAACATCAGTGCTGACTTACAAAAAAGGTTTTAGTTTTGTTCAACTTCACCCAGGTTCCTAACAAACATGATGTTTTCATTTGCTCCACTTTTCGTCAATTGAAATAGTTCTCATGTGGTCTGAAGCTATATACCAAACGAGGGTTTCGTTTGGGGGAGGGGCTGCCGCCCCCCTCCTCTCCCTCCTTCCTCCCCCCCTTTTTTCCCTAATCTCCCCACTCCTTTCTCTCTTCTCTACTGTTTTCACTACTCCGGTTTCATTTTTTCCAGTTGTCAAGTCCGGCGGGGACTCCGGCCATGGCGGGTGGGTCTTTTTGTTCCGTCCCCACGGTGGGAGCTTAGATCTGGTAGCTGGTGGTCGATGGAGGGGTTCAATAAGGTGAGGTTTGTGGAGTTAGGTTTTTAGTTTTCCGACAGTCCTCCGTCTCTTCTACCGACTGGTTTTCCAGTCCGGTTGTGTACCGATTCGGGTCTCCCCCGGATTTGGTGAGGATGTGGTGGTGGGTAAATAATTTCTTTGTTTGGATGGTGGGTGAATAATTTTAGTTAGGGTTTCGGTCATCTGGCCGAAGTAGATGGTTTCAGTGGTTCGATGGCAATCATGGACGGGTACTGGGGTTTCTTCTGGCAGCGGCAGTGGTGGTAGGTGGTGGCTCTGTTGGGGTTTTTCGAGATCTGTTCCGGTTTGTTTGGTCAGCTGCTTCTCTCTGTTTTGGTTGGTGGTCAATAGCAGGTCCAGCGAGAGGGAGTATTTGTTCTTTGGCCGCCGCGGGCGTGTTGGGCCTGCCGGAGTTCTTCGTCGGCATTGCCTCGGCCTTGATGCCCGAAGCCTTGCGTGACAGCGGAGGTTTGCCTCGGATCCCCCCAGAGGACTCCACAGCTCTGGATTGGGTTTCCTGGTCCAGTTCCGGCCGACGGCCCTTGAGGCATGTCCATGGGAGCAGATATTTGTTTTCGCTTGTATTCTGTTGTTGTGTGATTATATCTATGCTTAGTTTTTAATGGTTTGTGTTGGGATCCCGTTTTGGTATCTCTCTGCGGAATTCCTAGGCCTGACACTTGTGCGTGGTGCTTTTGCAGGGTGTCCTTGAGTCTGTAGCATGTTGTGCTTAATGCAGTACTCGTGTATCGAATTAGGTAGTTTGGTGCACTCTTGTTATTGCAATGTAATCTTTGCCTTCGGGTATGAATTAATGAATTGCCTAATTTCAACCAAAAAAAAAATCTCTGGCATTGTCGTATCATGAAGGCATTATAGGAGTGACAAACACCATACCGTGTATGGAAGTGAAGACTGATTGATGCAAAGTGCCAGCCGCCCCGGGCTCAAACTGAAACTTCATTGTAGAATACACCGGTGTCAATTTCGGTGAAAACTGACTTGGTCCAAGTGGATAGACTCAAGGACTGAATCAATGGACTTATGCAAATTGCAAGTCAGTCTTCTTTGGCTTTATACCGAAACTTCATGCTAGAATTTAATACACCGGTGTCAATTTCAGTGAAGACTAACTATTGGGGCAAGTGGGAAGGCTCAAATCTCTAAGTCATGGTTCATGGCTTATACGTATGAAGGCGTCCTTGGGTCCACTGACCGACCATAGAACCCTGCTATCTATTGCATCAAAATTTTAAATTTCTTCCAATTGTGTATGCGTTTGTGGTGTCAAAATGATTGTTACGACCATTCATTAATTAATTAAGAAATTTCATTAAGACTTCATCAAATGGGTCCATTTTATGTGAACTCTTTTTTTTTTGGAAGAGATTTCATAAGCTTGAGTGATAATTTCAAATTTAAGAAGAATATTGGAGAAAATCATCATTGTCAAGAATGAACACACATGCCATACTTTCTTCAGGGCCTCTTTTACCTATTTGGCATGTTTTTTTTAATTATTATTTATTATTACTTCTCTTAATTCTTAGAAGGTTGGAGCCACATTTCAAAATCACATCATGCATCTCTGAGAGGAATCGGGAAAATATAAAAATATAGACTAAATTTTTGGGTATTTTTTGCCGCTTCATAAGAGTTTTTTAAGTTTTGGTCCATATTTTATACCTTTTCGATTTCTCTCATCGAGACGAATGATATGGTGTAAAAATTTGACCCAAATATTTTCACGATTATGAGAAAATAAAGACCGTGCCAAAATGATTACGTAGAAAATCTTCTTGTTTTTTTACTAGGTTCCTGAACCTCTAATTTTTTTAGCCTCCTGACAAAATTCTTTGATCGAAAGAATGCAAAAGAGAACACGTTTCCTTTTCGATCGTTTACTTCATTTCGCCGGAAAATTTCAGAAATAATTTTTCCCCATCAATTTCTGATAAGTGAACACGCAAGGGAAAAACAGACGGCTCCACCACTTGGACAAGTACAAGCTTATATAATTAGAGCTCTCAGCTCAACCTAACATCCCATTCAAACCACTCCACCAGAAAATTTCAGCATTCACTTCCAAATTTCCTTGCACCACCTTCTTCTTCTTCTTCTTCTTCTTCTTCTTCTTCTTCTTCAGATTCAACACAAAGTAAACAGAAAAATCTGCTCCACCGCAGACCTCTACAACACATGGGTATGCTACTGCCACCTTCATTTTTCTTTTTTCTGTTCATGCACTTTGTTGTTCTCTTGCTTGTGGGTTCAGTACCCAACTCTGTGCACTACGGGAATGAAACTGACCGACAAGCCTTACTAGCATTCAAGGCCGAGATTACCGGCGATCCCCATGGGATTCTAAACTCTTGGAATGAATCCGTCCACTTCTGCCAATGGATTGGGGTAACGTGTGGCCGTCGGCACCAGAGGGTCACTCAGTTAAACCTTACCAATGGCAAACTAGCAGGGTCCATTTCTCCTCACATTGGAAATTTAAGTTTCCTTATGAGGTTAAGATTGCAAAACAATAGCTTGAGCCATAACATCCCCCAAGAAATCAGCCACTTACGCAGACTGGAATTCGTCTCACTGTATAATAATTTAGTTACCGGGGAAATTCCAGTCAATATATCTCGTTGCTCTAGTCTCATTACCCTTGAGTTTACTAGAAACAGGCTAACTGGTAAAATTCCAACAGAGCTCGGTCGCCTATCAAAACTCCAGGAATTGTATATTGCAAAGAATAATCTTACAGGAGGTGTGCCTGCAACTATTGGTAATCTATCATCTCTGATAGGCCTCTTTATAGCCGACAATAATATTGATGGGAATTTACCCGATGGTCTAGGCAGATTGACAAACTTGGAAACTTTTGCGTTAGCAACGAACTGGTTTGTTGGTACCATTCCTTCCTCGTTATTTAATATCTCTTCCATTACGGGGTTCGATGTTGGATGGAACCAAATCGAAGGGATTCTTCCCTCAAACATAGGAACTTCACTCCCTAATCTCAAGTTCCTTGGATTGACTTCGAACACGTTGTCTGGATCCATTCCTAGTTCAATATCTAATGCCACCAATCTATACTTCCTTGGGCTGGATAATAATAGTTTTACTGGGAAAATTCCTGTTTTGGATAAGCTGCGTAATCTTCGGAAGTTAGCTGCTTCTTATAATCATCTAGGAACAGGGAAAGCAGACGACTTGAGTTTTCTCCCCTCCTTGATCAATGCCACCAATTTAATGCGTTTGGGACTGGCCTACAACGGTTTTGGAGGGGTGTTTCCAGAAGCAATTACTAATTTCTCCGTTCATCTTACTCATGTATATTTGAGAGACAATAAGCTGTACGGAAGCATCCCAAGAGGGATAGGGAATCTGGTCAATTTGGAGCTACTTGGAACAGAGAACAACCATTTGACAGGTAACATTCCTACCGATTTCGGGAAACTTCAAAACCTGCATCTCTTGGTGCTCGGAGGTAATAGATTCTCTGGTGAAATCCCGTCGTCCTTCGGAAACTTATCTTTGTTACTAAGTCTCGATCTATCGGAAAATAATCTTCACGGAAACATCCCGTTGAGTCTGAGCAAATGCCAGAGGTTGCTGGAGCTTAAACTCGCGAAAAACAATCTTAGTGGCACCATCCCCAAAGAAGTTGTTAGTCTCTCATCATTGTTTGCTCTTGACCTATCTCATAACAACTTGACTGGTGTCGTCCCTGTGGCAATCGGGATTTTAAAAAATCTTGAAACACTAAATATTTCAGAGAATATGTTGACTGGTAATGTTCCAAGCACCCTTGGTAGCTGTGTGAAATTGGTATCGCTTATTTTGAAGGGCAACAAGTTCTCAGGAATCCTTCCATCAACTTTGAGTGAATTGAGAGGCTTGGAGGAACTAGACATTTCTATGAATAATTTCTCTGGAAAAATCCCAGACTATTTAGAGAGCTTTATTTTCTTACAAAAATTAAACATATCATTCAATGATTTTGAGGGTGAGATACCAAAACGAGGCATATTTATGACTGCACCAGCTATTTCTATTGAGGGAAACAAGAGGCTTTGTGGTGGTATACCTGATTTAAAACTGCGCAGTTGCCAATCTAAGGGATTTGCAAGGAAAAATTTTACTCACATCATGAAATTGGTTCTCCCATCGTCTTTTGGGCTTGTATGGCTATTTTTGATGATGTATTTCGTGTATCTTCATTGCTTTAACAAGACAACGAAGGTACCAACTTTTAGCTTTTTTGGCCAATCGTTTGCTAAGTTGTCCTACCAGAGTCTAGTTAAAGCGACCAATGGGTTCTCTCCAGCCAATCTAATTGGCATGGGTAGTTTTGGTTCAGTGTACAAAGGAATTCTTGATCTTGATCAGAGTGAAACACTTGTTGCCGTGAAGGTACTAAACCTTAAATCTCTGGGAGCTGCCAAGAGTTTCATTGCTGAGTGTAAGGCGTTAAGGAGCATCAGACATCGGAATCTTGTAAGTGTCCTCACGGCATGTTCAAGTGTTGACTATAAAGGTGATGATTTCAAAGCTTTGGTTTACGAGTTCATGGCCAATGGGAGCCTAGAGGAGTGGTTGCATCCAAATGAGAAAGAAGGTGATGCGCATGACAAGTCATGGAGTTTAGACCTTCTACAAAGGTTAAATATCGCAATTGATGTTGGTTCTGCAATTCTTTATCTTCACCATCATTGCTTAGAACCAATTGTTCATTGTGGCTTGAAACCAAGCAACATTCTTCTTGACGATGAAATGATTGGACGTGTAGGTGATTTTGGGTTAGCAAGATTCCTTGTAGATGCCACATGTATTTCTTCTGCAAATCAATCAAGTTCTATTGGCTTACGGGGGTCTTCTGGTTATGCAGCTCCAGGTAAATGTACCTCTTAGACTCATATCGTGTTTCTTTTCTCCTATACTTCCAAAGGTGTTTTAGATCAATTCACTTCTCCTTTGATTCTTGTATCCTAACCCAGAGATAAAGCTGCTGCATGGTTGTTTTGGTATACTACTCACAACATCATCTTAATTTCTTTCAAAAGTATTAGACCGTTTTTTGAAACTGAGATGAAGTAACATGTTATCTTCTGTTATTGCCAAGACAACAAAAATATATATTCTTAACTGTACAAGTTTATTAATTACACAAGATTTTCGCACATCTTTTAGAGTATCTTGTAGCCATTTTTCGGTCATCTCTCCTGCAATTCATAATTCTCTTGAGTCAGGATTTTTTTTTGCCACATATGATCCACGTGCTAACATCTACAAATTCTAGTAACTTACTTGGCAGGAGTCAAAGCATGAAGCATAACATGTCACAGGATGTGATAATGTGAGGAGTTGAGTTGAGCTCAAGTTCCTGTTTCATTGTAAACGAATTAGTCAGCATCCAAAAAGCACAGTCTACTAAGATCTCTGTTACTAACTTTCATTTTTATAGCAATGGATAGAATTTGTAATTCCTTTATTACATCAAATAAAGCCCTGAAGATTACAAATCTTCAACATATATAAGGGTAACTGATAAGTTATGGTTAGGTAACAAGTATATCTTGTTAACCAATCAAGCTTGTTTCAAATTAGGACTTTTTGGTTGCACAAGCGAAACTAAATGTTGTTATTCTACCAAAAAGCCAAGAAGAGACATAACTCTTGCTAATCTTGTTCAAGACATAACTCTTGCTAATCTTGTTGTTATTTCTCTAGACAAGAAGAGAAATATTGTCTTGCTGAACGTTCTTGAATATTCCTTGAGACGGAACTTACCAAGCAGCTTTATATTTACTTTTTTGTGTGTGGTGCATGAATTGTAGAGTATGGCATGGGAAATGAAGTATCAACATCCGGTGATATGTACAGTTTCGGTATTCTCTTATTAGAGATGTTCACAGGGAAGAGACCTACTGATATCATGTTTGATGGTGGTTTGACTCTCCACAACTTCGTTAATATGGCTATGGTTGAACAAGTGGCGAACATTGGTGATCCAACACTGGTTCAACAAGCAGTGACGGGAGAGACAAGCTCAAGCATTGACATCTCTCAGAAACGAAGCCCGGCTAGCATTCATGAAGTTCAGGAGTGCTTGACTTCAATTCTTAAAGTGGGAATAGCCTGTTCTGAAGAACTACCAAGTGATCGACCGGATATCAAAGACACCGTTACTCAGTTGCATGTGATCAAGAACACTCTTCTTGGAGTTGGAGTGCACGGAGGTGGGAGAGCAAGAACTGCAGACTGATCATTTGCAGGTATGGCCCCTTGTACCTCTACAACTACTGGAGAAAAAATCTGCGTTTGGCACTGAAACCACCACAATTCTGCACTCATCGAGCAAAACATCAGTGCTGACTTACAGAAAAGTTTTAGTTTTGTTCAACTTCACCTAGGTTCCTAACAAACATGATGTTTTCTTTTGCTCCACTTTTCGTCAATTGAAATAGTTCTCATGTGGTCTGCAGCTATGAACAAAACGTCGGAATTCCATTTCTAATTTAAAATTAAGATTCAAAAAAATTCAACTAGAACCTCCATGTAAGTGTTTTCCATAACGACAGCGAACCTCTACTGCCATATTAATTCCCATTCATAACTTCAATGACGCAGGTTCTTGAATAACCTCTGCAGCTATCAATTGGGCATGTGAGCGCGTTTTTTTCCTTCTTGCATTTATTGGAAATTGGGGTACAGTAGCATTTTTCTATATTTTCTGCAAGTGATTATCATCTCCCATCAAACATTCTTCAATAACTAACTTTTCTTCTTTCCTCGTAGGTGCTTGAGGTTTGATGGGTCTTGAAGTATCTGCTGAGACGGCAACTTTGTGATGCTCCATGTTGTTCAATTTCTGTCTTTTTCAAGTGTATGTTCGTCTTGTATTTTTAATTTGTTTCAAGAACGAAAATTTTCTCATTTAAATGTACTTTTAAGAGTTACATGTCAAGTGGGACTCCTCTGGCAAAGGATACACATATTGTTATTAAATAAAAAGGCTTTGCCAGTGCGAAACTCCCGGATGTGGGGTCTAGGGAAGGATTGATTTGTGCAGCCTTGCAGGATAGTGATATTGTTTCCGATAATCGAACCCGTAATTTTTATGCCACAATGGTAAATTTACTGCTGTACGTGCTTGTTAGGAGGGGAGAGCATCGTGAGCAAAAGTGTCTGGAAACTAGCAATAGAAACTCTCAGGTAGAGAGAGGGCACATTTTCAAATGAGGATTGAATTCGTATTAATCATACTTCCGTTTTTAGTTTATGTTTTGTTTAGAATTTGAAGAAAGTGAGAGAAAAGAAAAGAAAATGGGAGAAAAAAGAGAGGGAAATTGTACTATTCACAATTCTAGATTATTCTCTTTTTTCTCTCCAAACCAAACAATGGGGAGATATTTTTTTTATTATTTCCTTCCTTTATCTTCTTTTCCACAAGTTCCAAGCAAGCATTCTTCATTTGAAACCCTAGATGATTGAGAGTGTCTGGAAACTAGAGATAGAAACTCTTGGGGTACAGCGCGTTATCACAGAAAGATTGAGTTTCTATTAAACATTCCCAAACTTTTAAAAAGAGAGAAAATTATTTTCAATTACTTTCTGTATAATGACTTGGCTACCAACCGATAGTGGGTTGGGGGCCACATCGGGAACAAACCCCATCCATACTAAGGAATTGCAACAACATTCAACTACTCTAATGCCCCACTTGGTTACAAGCCTACATTACCAAGCTCAGCATTATAACTATAAACGTCAAAATATAATAAATGTACTTATCGTGTTACAAGTTACCAATGTGGGAAACATTAATTAAAACTATTTCATCGGAGTTTGTTTTTGTTCATTACCTTGAGTTGTTCGGGAATACAATTGAGCATGTGCCAGCATATGTCGAAACAGGTTTAAAATTAGCCAAAATTGGTTTGTATTTTTCTTATTGCTGTTCATTTGTATCCATCAATATATTTGCATATTCATGCAGCTTAAGTGGGATTCGTCTAAATGCAAAACTCATTCATTTACAAGTGCTCATTTTTAAGAAAAAAACAAAACCAATAACCAAAATAAAAACAAATCCTTTTTATCGTTATGCCATATCAACAGAATGTGATAAATTCCTGACATCAATCAACCGAACAGCAAAAGAATTGCACGTGCAGTCTCCAAACTATATTCACACACCCTTAAATCCACAAATATAGAACACGAAACACACATGCCACCTTAAGAAACACCGCATGCCACCGAATGTGCAGTCTCCAAACTATATTCACACACCCTTAAAGAAATTGATGTAGTCGCTAGCTAATTAAAACACAACTAAATGTACTGATTAATGGACGGGACACAGATACAAACTCTTATTCAAATCGTACTGAATAGCATACTGCATGTTTTGAAAGAAATTTCCCACCAAATTAAGACACGATGTACTCAATGTCAAATCGTACTGACTTTTGGGGCAAGTGGGGAATAGACTTGCAAGGTCTGAGTCAAAGGTTTAGGGCCATTGGAATATCAACTTTGGTGTGCAATGGGCGCCAAAAGAATGAAACTTAATCTCTCAGAAATCCCATTGTTCGATTCCTTTCAAAAGTCCAACTTTACCCTAGTCCGTGAACTACAAAGGATGGGAAAAGAACAAGAATAAAGAGGAAAAAGAACGCTTACCCAACCGATCACCAATCAGCCGAACACAAATGTGCTTCGCTCTACTACTCAGTCCCCTCGACTTCTCCTCTCAAATTTCCTATCTCGAACGTTCTCTCCAAATAAAAGCCCTACTCCGTTAAAATATCTCTTCACATGTAACTTTAAAACTACCCACTAACGTAAAACCCCTAATTTGTAGCTGACTTGATAATTAACTTATCCAACTGATATAGATTAACTACTGTAATTAATAATTAGACTTGTGCCCTCCGAACCACAATAGCGCTGATAATAGTTTTATCACGTGTCGCTTTTTAAAAAAAATAAAAATAATTATTAGGAACTAACCATAACACCCAATTAAATAATGGCCAAAATAAATTAAAATTTTAGGCCGTAACATGGGGAATATTGTATGAATGCGGGAAAATGTGACTAATTGGCTTCAAAGTTCTTTTTTGGTAAAAGTACTCCGAGACCCCCGAAACTATTACTTTTTTTAAAGACTCCCTAATATTTAAAATCGCTCATACAGACCCCCTCAACTATATGGGAAAAATGAGGATTCTATCCCTTAAAAATCGCCCCCACTGATCCCCTTATCTATAAATAAAATAAAATAAATGTCCATACTAACTGTCTTTTTGACAGAAGGCCACTGATTGATTAATGGTTATAGTTGAGGAGGTCTGCATCGGGGATTTTAAATGTTAGGAGGTCTCCGTGAGAAAAGTGATAGTTAAGGGGTCTCCGTCTACTTTAATCTTCTTTTTAAGATCGAAATTTGGGAGATGAGGCTTAATTGGGGAAGGAGTACAATTATGAAAAGGGTACACCCTGGTCAAATGAACGCCCAATTTTCCTGACTTTTTGGCAATTGGTGAAGGAGTACAATTAAGGGTACACCCTGTTCAGTGAAGGCCAAGTTGATAGACCCAAGGTCTGAGTCAATGGACTTATGCAAATTGCCAAGTTTTATTTCTCCACCTTCCTTGGCTTATATTGAAACTCCATGCTCGAATGATTGTCAGGGCCATCGGAGTTTCAACTTTTGTGTGCTGTGCTTATTAGATAGAGGAATACAAAATCATGCTCAGAAACATTGACTAAAGGAAAAATAAAGTTACCACCACATTAATTAAGAAATTCTATTAAGACTTCATCAAATGTGTCTGTTTGGTTGCAAGTAATAGAAATTTCCTGAAGGCCTCTCTGACCTATTTCGCATGGTTTCTTTTATTAATTCCCTTAATTTTTAACAAGATTGGAGTCAAATTTTTACATCACATCATTCGTTTCTGAGAGGAATCAGAAAAATATTAAAATATATGCTAAGTTTTTGGATCCTTTTCGTCGTTGTATATGATTCTTTTAAGTTTTGGTCCATATTTTATACCTATACAATTCTTCTCATCGAGACGAACGATGTCGTGTAGAAATTTCGACCCAAATCTTTTCAAGATTAAGAGCAAATAATAAAAAAGACCATGCCAAAAGTCAGGAAAATTATGTAGAAAATCTTGTTTTTATACTAGGTTCCGAACTTCTAAACAATTTTTTTAACCTCCTGACTTTTGGCAAGGAAAAAACAGAGGGCTCCACCACCTGGAGAAGTGCAAGCTTAATTAGCTCAACCCCAACAATCTCCCATTCAAATAGCTCCACCAGAAATATTTCAGCATTCGCTTCCAATTTCTTTGCACCGCCCTCTTCTTCTTCCTAAGATTCAACACAAAATAAACAGCAAAATCCGCTCCACCGCAGCCCTTTACAAGACATGGGTCTGTTACAGCCACCTTCATTCTTTCTTTCTCTGTTCATGCATTTTGTTATTCTCATGCTTGTTGGTTCGGTACTAGACTCTGTGCACTATGGGAACAAGACTGATCGACTAGCCTTACTAGCATTCAAGGCCGAGATCACCAGCGATCCCCTTGGGACACTAAACTCTTGGAATGGATCCTTCCACTTCTGCCAATGGGCAGGTGTAACATGTGGCCATCGGCACCAGAGGGTCACAGAGTTAATCCTTGATCATGCAAAACTAACAGGGTCCATTTCGCCTCACATTGGAAATTTAAGTTTCCTTGTGAGGTTCAGATTGAGAAACAATAGCTTGAGCCATAACATCCCCCAACAAATCAGCAACTTACGTAGACTGAAATACATGTCACTCATTAATAATTCAGTTACTGGTGAAATTCCGGCCAATATATCTTGTTGCTCTAATCTCATTTCCCTTGAGCTTACTAACAATAGGCTAATGGGCAAAATTCCAACGGAGCTCGGTCACCTATCTAAACTTCAGCAATTGTATCTTAGAGGAAACAATCTAACAGGAGGTGTGCCTGCAGCTATTGGTAATCTATCATCTCTGACGATCCTCTATATATCCGAAAATAATTTTGGTGGAAATATACCTGATGATCTAGGCCGATTGACAAACTTGGAAACTTTTGCATTGGCGGATAACAGGTTGGTCAGTACAATTCCTTCCTCGGTATTTAATATTTCTTCCATTACGGGCTTTGATATCGCATTGAACCAAATCCAAGGGACTCTTCCCTCAAACCTAGGAACTTCACTTCCTAATCTTGAGTTCCTTGGATTGACTTCAAACTTGTTGTCTGGATCCATTCCTAGTTCAATATCAAATGCCACCAATCTATATCTCCTTCAGTTGACAGCCAATAATTTTACCGGGAAAATGCCTAGGTTGGACAAGCTGCATAATCTTCGGTGGTTATATGTTTCTTCAAATCCTCTAGGAACAGGGGAAACAGATGACTTGAATTTTCTCTCCTCCTTGATCAATGCCACCCATTTGGAAAAGCTGGGACTGAGCTTCAATGATTTTGGAGGTGTGTTTCCTAAAGCAATAACTAATTTCTCCATTAGTCTTAATTATGTAAACTTGAACGACAATAAGCTGTATGGGAGCATCCCAACAGGGATAGGAAATTTGGTCAATTTGCAGGTATTTATGGTACAGAACAACCATTTGACAGGCAACATTCCTGCTGATTTTGGGAAGCTTCAAAACATTCATCGCTTGTTTCTCGGAGGTAATAGATTCTACAGTAACATTCCATCATCTTTCGGAAACTTATCCTCCTTACTAAATCTCGATCTATCTGAAAATAATCTTCACGGAAGCATCCCGTCAAGTTTGAGCAAATGCCAGATGTTACTGGAGATATCCCTCGCCAAAAACAGTCTTAGTGGCACCATACCCAAAGGAGCTGGTAGTCTCTCATCATTGATTTATCTGGATCTATCTTATAACCACTTGACTGGTGTCGTCCCTGTGGAAATCGGGGTTTTGAAAAATCTTGAAACACTAAATGTTTTTGAGAATGTGTTGATTGGTAATGTTCCAAGCACCCTTGGTAGCTGTGTGAAATTGGTATCACTTATTTTGAAGGGTAACAAGTTCTCAGGAATCCTTCCATCAACTTTGAGTCAAATGAGAGGCTTGGAGGAACTAGACATTTCTATGAATAATTTCTCAGGGAAAATCCCAGACTATTTAGAGAGCTTTCGTTTCTTAGAGAAATTAAACATATCATTCAATGATTTTGAGGGAGCAGTACCAAAACGAGGTATATTTATGATACCAGCAGCTATTTCTGTTGAGGGAAACAAGAAGCTTTGTGGTGGTATACCTGATTTAAAACTGCGCAGTTGCCAATCCAAGGGATTCGCAAGGAAGAAATTTACTCATGTCATGAAATTGGTACTTCCATTGTCTTTTGGGCTGGTATGTCTCGTTTTGATGATGTATTTCGTGTATCGTCACTGGTTTGAAAAGAGAACAGAGGTACCATCTTTTACCCTTTTTGGCAACTCGCTTGCTAAGTTGTCCTACCAGAGTCTCGTTAAAGCAACCAACGGGTTCTCTCCGGCCAATCTAATCGGCATGGGTAGTTTTGGTTTAGTGTACAAAGGAGTTCTTGATCTTGATCAGGGTGAAAAACTAGTTGCTGTGAAGGTATTAAACCTTCAATCTCAGGGATCTGCCAAGAGTTTCATTGCCGAGTGTAAAGCGTTAGGGAGCATTAGACATCGGAATCTTGTAAGTGTCCTCACGGCATGTTCAAGTGTTGACTACAAAGGTGATGATTTCAAAGCTTTGGTTTATGAGTTCATGGTCAATGGGTGCCTAGAGGAGTGGCTACATCCAAATGAGAAAGAAGATGATGCGCACGGCCAGTCGCGGAGTTTAAACCTTCTACAGAGGTTAAACATTGCATTTGACGTCGCTTCTGCACTTTTTTATCTTCACCACCATTGCTTGGAACCAATAGTTCACTGTGACTTGAAACCGAGCAACGTTCTTCTTGACGATGATATGGTTGGACACGTCGGTGATTTTGGGTTAGCAAGATTCCTTGTAGATGAGACACGTAATTCTTCTGCAAATCAATCAGGTTCTATTGGCTTACGGGGGTCTTCCGGTTATGCAGCTCCAGGTAAATGTACCCCTTAGACTCATTTCGTGTTTCTTTCCTCCTTCACTTCCAAAGGTTTTTAGATTTAATTCCCTTCTTCTTTGAGTCTAGTAACCCATACACAGAAATAGAGCAGCTGGTTCTTATGCTTTACTCTTCACTGCATCATATTGCTTTCAAAAGTATTAGAGTTGAGTTAAGCATATGGTGTCTCGATTGTTTCTGGAAATCGAGATGGAGTAAGATTTTTCCTTTGTTATTTCCAAGACACATAAGCCTACAAAATAAGTAACCAAAATTGTATCTTCTGAACTCCACTGGTTTCTTGATTACAGTATGTACCCTTGTTTTTTTAGGGTATTTTGTTAACATTTATCGATTGACTTACCAGCGATTCGTAATTCACTTGGGTTTCAGAATATTTTCGCCACAAATGGGCGACGTGCTAATGCTAGAAATTATAAAAGCAGATGTGGTGCTTAGTATTCCTACTTCAGTTTATATGAATTAGCCAGCATTCGAAAAACACTGCCTACTTGGGTTCTACTAGGATTTAAATTTCTTTATTATGTCCAAAAAATCCGTGAATTCCACAGTTCACTTCATTTGATGCTCTGGTAAGGGTTCCTTCTTGTACGCAGGGGCATGACCCTTGGCTTCTGTTGTATGTTTGCCTTAGGCTTTTTAATGAAAGTACATTTACCAACAAACAGAATCGATGTGGACCAATCAAGCATGGTTCAAATTAGGCGTATCTGATAACACAAGCAGAACCATATATCATTAATATACTAGCAGGAAGCAAAGAAGAGACATAACTCTTTGTAATCTTACTTGAGACGTAAACTGTCGACTGAAGTTTCTTTACTATTCCTTGAGAGGCTACTTAATTACCAAGTAGATTTGTAATATTATTTTTCTGTATGATGGATGAATTGTAGAATACGGCATGGGAAATGAAGTATCAACGTCCGGTGATGTGTACAGTTTCGGTATTCTCTTATTGGAGATGTTCACAGGGATGAGACCTACAGATAACCTGTTTAATGGTAGTCTAACCCTCCACAACTTTGTTGAGATGGCTATGGCTGAACAAGTAGCAAACATTGCTGATCCAACTCTATTTCAACAAGTAGTAACGGGAGAGACAAGCTCAAGCATCAGAAGCTCTCAGAATCAAAGCCCGGCTAGCATTCACAAAGTTTTGGAGTGTTTGACTTCAATTCTGAAATTGGGAATAGCCTGTGCAGAAGAACTACCAAGAGATCGACCAGATATCAAAGAAGTCATTACTCAGTTGCATGTGATCAAGAACAGTACACTTCTCGGAGTTCGGAGTACACGGAAGGTAGGAGAGCTAGATATGCAGCTTGATCATGTGCAGGTATGAACCCTTTCACATTCCTGTAATTGCTGGAGAAAAAATTTGCATTTGGCATTCAAACCACCACAAGGCCGGCAAAACATTTTAATTCTGCTCAACTACACCGAGGTTCCTAACAAGCATGATGTTTTCATTTTCACTTCTTTTCATCAATTCAAATAGTTCTAACTTGGTCTTTTGCTATGAACACGACATCAGATAATAAATAAATAAAAATTCCGTTTCTATTCAAACTTAAGAAGCAAAATATATTCAACTAGAACCTCAGTGTAAGGGTTTTTCAGAACAATAGAGAGGAGACAACAAATGAAGAGTTTAGTTGACCTCTATTGCCCCATTCCCATTCATGATAAACAAACCTTTAATTTTTGCAATGTCAATGAGGCATGTTCTTGAATAACCTCTGCAGCTATCAATTGGGCATGTGTATGTGTTTTTCTCCTTCTTTCTTTTACTGGAAATTGGTACACAATAGCAATTTTTTTTGTATAGAAATTCAATGGTGGGCAAAAACCAACTCATTATTCAGGTAGCTGCAGCCTCCAACAAACTTGCATATTGTGCAAGTGATTATCTTCTGCCATCAAACTTCTTCACTGACTAATTTTCCTTCTTCCCTCGTAGGTGCTTCAGGTTTGATGGTTAGCTTGAAGGTACGTATCTGTTGACACCACAACTCTGGGATGCTGCATATTGCTTTGGGTACGCTTACATGTTTGAGTTTGTCGTTCAATTTCTGTATTTTTTTCGAAGTTTATGTTCCTCAGGTTTTTAATCTGTCTCAAGCATGCATGAGAATTTTCCCGTTTAAGTAATGTACTTTAATAAAGACCACATTTCAAGTGGAACTCCGATAGCAGAGGATACATATTATTATCAAATAAAAAGGCGTAACCAGCTCACAAAACTCCCGAATGTGGGGCGTGGAGAATAGTTAATATATGCAGGCCTACCCTTGCGAGTAGTGATCATTGTTTCCTAGAGTCGAACCATTTGCTTTTATGCCAACAATGGGCTAGTTCATCCTGGCGCTGGTCTGCCCTTCAAAGGTAATCCAAATTGTGCAAGATACGAGCTTGCAAATGAAGAGTCGAAAGACTGAGAGCAAGTGGAATTTCATCGCCTGAAAAATAAAAAAAGAGTGGAAGTTCTCCAAACAGCATTAACATAGTATAGATGAAGTGGCAGCCAAATGGAAATTAATTTCTACTATGTACACTTTCAAGGTAGAGATGTGGTATTATTGATTTCATCATTATATTGAATTGAATATTCCAGTCAATTAAACAATTCGGCACTAATTAAGGTGCATGCCATGTGCTAGCTACCAACTCGTAGTGGTTTGAGGGCCACACCAAATTAGAACAAGCACCAGCCATATTGAGGAATTCCAGCAATATTCAACTTTCCCATTTGGTTACAAGCCTACATTACCAAGCTAGGCGTTATTACTATAAGCTACAAATTCTAATTAACTTACTATAACCGTGTCAACAACGGTTGTGTAGCTGTACTGAAGTACGGTCTTGAGTTCAAGTCCTGTAGAGAGGATGTTCATACTCTTGTTGATGGGTTGATTGATCATGAGGGGTTGGGAAAATATAGTTTCTTCAAAAGTACGACGACACACACAAAAAAAAAAAAAAAAATGTTACTTATCGTGCCATAATTTACCAATGTGGGAAACAATACAAATGTTTTACCGGAGCTGTTTGGGAACACACATGAGTTAATTCCAGCAGTCATCGAATGAACAGCAATAGGTTCAAATATACCGGATATTGGCTTCTCGTTCCAATTATTTTTTGCTTTTGCATTTCAATCCCTCGATATGATGCGTATCAAAGCCACAGTGGGGCTTGTCCAAATTCCATGTTGATTCATATGCAACTGCTGAATTGTTTAGACAAACAAAACTAAAAATCCATAAAATTAAGTGCCCTTCTCCTCCAGCTACCTATAATTAGGCTAAGTTGCTATAACCCCTTTTGAGTCTTTGACTTCCCCTATAAGCCCTCAAGCCATGAACAGCAACTGTAAGTTGTTTCCACCGACCTATAAGTTGTAGATGGTCTATGGATGTGTGAAAGGAAAAAAAAGAGGGGAAAATAAATAGGAAGAAGAATGGGGTTAGTGGGAACAAAATGGCAAAAGGCTAACTTGTAGTCCAAATTTTTTAGTGGAAACGCCCCCTTAGTTTTCGTGACATATGTGGTAAGTAAACAGTACATTAATTCGAAACAAATCTTCAGAAATTGTTAAATTGTTTCTTTGACTTTAATTAAGGGGCCTAATTAATTCACTGTTTAGTTGTACTAGATTTAATGCGATGGCTATTTTGTCAATAATTGAGAAGATTATATCAGTACTAGCCCAGCGGCATTTACATAACGGAGTTCATTACCAAAATTTTAAACAGAGCCAAACAAATCATCTAACTATTGTAACCAAGAAAAACACAAAGCAGTCGATGTCTTTTTTTTTCTTTTTTATCCGTTCTTCACTAATTCTTCCCTTCACTAATTAAGAGTAGAATTGTAGAGTGTTGGAATGTCATCCCACGAATTGAAGCGGAAAGTTTGGGACTGGATACTCCCCCCGGAGGTTGGGCAATGATCAATTAATGCAAAGAAGCCAAATAGGAGAGAATTTATCACCACCACGTACATGAGGGGTTTTTTTTTCTTTGGTAATGCAAGGTGGTCCGGACTCTTCCTAGGGTCCATAGGTAGCTCACAAAGGGCACCATTAACTGTTTCAGTCGTCACAGAGTTCTCCATCCCTTAGCCCCTCGTCGGTTGTTAGGCATTTGTCACTTCTTCTATCCTTCTGAGCCAGGATCAAACTCTGATTTTGACTAGGATTGGATCCTTCCGCGGTAAAACCTGGTGAACCGGGCGTATGACTTCCCAACCTTCCTCCATCTTGTGCGCACTAATCGGACTAATCCCTATAATCATTTCATACGCTTACGCGTAAGGATGATGAGGTGACCCCAAGAATTTCTAGCAATGGTAATCGAAAAATCACATGAGCCTATTCCTAGTCTGATTTTCGATTGGGCCTCACATGGGTTATTCCTAGTCTGATTTTCGATTGGGCCTGGCCCATTTGATTTTTCTGTATTTAATGTATGAGCTGGGCATTGTAAGGCCCATTATAGATGTGGGCTTGTCCAAAATGGTGTATCCTTGATTTGTTTCTTGCTAAGCCCGAATTTGGATCTCGGGTGGGCATACTATTATTTCTTAGCTTTGTTACTCTGTTGGGTCTCGGGTTAGGAATATGATGCCATCAATCATTGTTCCTATTAATCTTTGTAACAATTTCAGAGATTAATAAAAAAAAATTGCCTTGAAAAAAAAAGCTTTTGCTGATCAAGAGGGTTCCAAATCACCATCTAGCGAAGGAAGAAAACTATAATTCATGATAATTTAGAACATTATTTGACGTGTTTATGGGAGCGGCGAACTTGACTTGTGATTTTTGTGTGGGGGCGAATAGACAATAGATGAACAGGAAAGAAATTATAAAAGAAAAGAAAAGGAAAGGAAAAAAGAGAGACGACTTGGCTTGACTTGACCCAAGGGCACAGTAACATGTCATGTGTTACTAGAGGAAGATATTAATTCCATCATTATTTTCATATTCCCGACACAAACAAACGAAGTGGGGGCATGCTGTACACAAGTATTTTGTTCACGATCCAGGCCGTCGGATCGTGTCATAATTTACCATCGTAGAAAACAATACAAATATTTTACCGTTGCTGTTTGGGAACGCAAGTTACGCGATGAGCAATTCCAGCCGGCAGTCATCGAATGAACAGCAACTGGTTTAAATATACCGGACATTTCTTGTTCTACTGTTCATTTTTTGCTTTTCATTTCAATCCCTCGATATGGTGCGCATAAAAGCTACAGTGGGGCTTGTCCAAATTCCAAGTTTATTCATATGTAACTGCTGAATTGTTTAGACAAAAATAAACTAAAAATCCATATAACTACTCTTGGCTGGGCGTTATAATTTTGTTCGCGGGCTGACCATGATGAAGTTATTCTCTTTTCAAGATAACTTGAGCTAGACTAGTGGCTTATGGATAGATATGCGTTTTTTGAGAACCAGGTGTTTGGGATAGCTAGCTTGCGCACACTTTGATTATCAATGAAGGAAAAATAAAATAAAAAATATTTTTGTCAAAATTTTCGAGACACGATGTCCACGCCACAATAATGCTAGAGACACATCACAACTTTTATAATAATTTTAATGCTACGATGTTCACACTTTACTTTTGACCTGTTACCTTTTTTTTTTTTTTTTTCTGTCGGTTGCTGTTACAACAACATTACTTATCACTCAAAGTTGAGGATACCCTCCCTCCCCCTTTAGTAAAGAGAAAAAGACTTGGACTGACTTGTTCATGAATCACTTTATGGGTGGGGAGTACCAATAAAAATACCTTACCAAGGACTTTACGAATCACTTTTCTGTGCTAATTAAATGTTTTCTTGCTTCCCGGGGTTCACAATGTAGAACCCAGTCATCAAGGCATACAATTTGGTCGACTTTTGATTTCTGTGGGTCCATCTGGAGTATGATTAAGACGGTTCAATTTATAGAGCTAATTAAGTTATATATACAGGTACGAGAAAATTCACGTTCCTCCTAATTACCCATTTTTTTGACATCGAAAGACATTTAGTCTATGAATTTTTCGTACCAGACACACATTTTGATTACGGTGTGGAAATAAAAGCTAAATATAGATCCCCATAAAGTAATTTTGGAAAAGGAAAAGAAAATACAAGAATGAATTTTTAATATTTTTCATGCTTCATCTAAATAAAAAAAAAATTATGGAATCCACATCTCTAACTTTTTACTAAGATTACTTTTTCTTTAAATTTGCTTGCAAATTTTTTAAGCAATGAATGAAAAAAATAGGGAAAATGACGACCCAGGACGTGTTTTGATAATTAATATCCGCCAAGTACATGCTAAGAATATTTATTAATGCCGAAAATTAGTATGAACCTGTCCACTTCTGACCATGGGATGGTATAACGTGTGGCCATCTGCACCAGAGGGTCAGTTAATAGTTGGAGAAAAAAATCTGCATTTGGCACTCAAACAACCACAAGGCCGGCAAAACATTTTAGTTCTGCTCAACTACACCGAGGTTCCTAACAAGCATGATGTTTTCATTTTCACTTCTTTTCGTCAATTCAAATAGTTCTAACTTGGTCTGTAACTCAGAACATGACATCGGATAATAAATAAATAAAAATTCCATTTCTATTCAAACTTAAGAAGCAAAATATATTTAACTAGAACCTCAGTGTAAGGTTTTTTCAGAACAATAGAGAGGAGACAACAAATGAAGAGTTTAGTTGACCTCTATTGCCCCATTCCCATTCATGATAAACAAACCTTTAATTTTTGCAATGTCAATGAGGCATGTTCTTGATTAACCTCTGCAGCTATCAATTGGGCATGTGTCTGTGTTTTTCTCCTTCTTTCTTTTACTGGAAATTGGTATACAATAGCTAGCAATTTTTTCCTATATAAATTCAATTATGGGCAAAAACCAAAGTATTCAGGCCGCTGCAGCTTCCATCAAACTTGGATATATTTTATCTTCTGCCATCAAACTTCTTCTGTAACTAATTTTCCTTCTTCCCTCGTAGATGCTTCAGGTTTGATGGTTAGCTTGACAGTACGTATTTGTTGACACCACAACTTTGGGATGCTGCATATCGCTTTGGGTACGCGTTACATGTTCGAGTTTGTTGTTCAATTTCTGTATTTTTTCAAGTTTATGTTCCTCTTAGGTCTTTAGTCTGTCTCAAGCATGCATGTGAACTTTCTTGTTTAAGTTACGTACTTTAATTAAGACCACATTTCAAGTGGGACTTCAATAGCAGAGGATACATATTATTATCAAATAAAAAGGCGTAACCAGCTCATGAAACTCCCGAATGTGGGGCCTGGAGAATAGTTAATATATGCTGGCTTACCCTTGCGAGTAGTGATCGTTGTTTCCTAGAGTCGAACCATTTACTTTTATGCCACAATGGGCTACTTCATCCTTGCGCTGGTCTGCCCTTCAAAGGTACTCCAAATTGTGCAAGATACGAGGAAAGAAAGAGTAGAATGAGTCCATGTGGAAATTCATCGACTGAAAAAAAAAAAAAAAATTGGGTCTCAGACTCGGAATACTTGCCGTTTAAAAAAAAAAACATAGTATAAATGAAGTGGCCAGCCATGTAAAAATTAATTTCTACTATGTTCAAGATTGTCTTGGTGTGAATCCAATTGCTTTCTCTATACGTAGAGATGTGCTATTATTAATTTCATCATTATTGAATATTCCGGTCAAACAATTCGGCTCTAAGGTACATGCCCGATGATACATGAGCGAAAAGTAAATGTTTCTTGATGACACCAAATTAGAACAAACACCAGCCATATTGAGGAATTGCAGCAATGTTCAACTTCCCCATTTAGTAGCAAGCCTACATTACCAAGCTAGGCATTATTACTATAAGCTACAAACTCTAATTAACTTACTATAACCGAGGCAGTTGGCCCAACGGTTGTGTAGCTGTACTTAATTACAACGAGGGTGTGAGTTCAAGTCCTGTAGAGAGGTTGTTCATACTTCTTGTTAATGTACTCAACTTATGTTTGATTCTTGGCTTGGTCAAGTTTTCCTATGACTTTAAAGTTCTTTTTAGGTAAGAGTACATGGAGATCCCCTCAACTATCATTTCTTGTCACAGAGACTCTCTAATATTTAAAACCACCCATACAGACCTCCTCAACTATATGAGGGAAAATGATGATTCTATCCCTTAAAAACCGCCTCCACTGACCCCCTTATCTACAAAAAAAAAAAGAGTCCACGCTAACCCCTTCATACTAACGGTCTTTTTGACAAGTCGTTGATTGGTTAACGGTTATAGTTGAGAGGGTGTGTATCGGCAATTTTGAATGTTAAGTGGTCTCCGAGAGAAAAAGGGATAGTTGAAGGGTCTCCATGTACTTTTAACCTTCTTTTTAATATCCAAATTTGGGGGGAGAAGAGGCTTAATTGGGTAATTGGGGAAGGAGTACAATTTATGAAAAGGGTACACTTTGTTCACAAATAATACGGCAAATTAAGAAGTACAAGGGCTATATCTTCAAATTGGTGATAGTACAGAGGATATAAGTGCAAATAATCCAAAAAAAATTTGAATTTGCGCATTGAGGTATCTCACCCCAATTGATATTTTCACTCAAATTTAGATAAAAGCATGAGTGAAGGATGGAGATGCTCGAACTACTATTTCTAACACTCGTAAATTAAGATGAATCAATTGATCTATGTAAACTATAATCGATCTATGTTACATGAATCCTTCTAAATATGTAAAGTGACACTGTCGAACATTCAACGTTGCCACAAAAGTATGGATGGGCTTAATTCTATCAAATCAAACATCACAGCATTAATACCTTCTTGTATATCTTGTTTCAAACTACAGTATTGTACAAAAATTTTCCCCTTTTCTATTTAATACGGTTATATATATATGTGCCCATATGAGCAAAAAATAATTGTTCCCCGTCAAAATTTCTAGTATATATGTCAAGGTTGCCTCCTTGTGAACCATTGCTTTCTGTACGCTGAATTTGATACCAACCCATGGAGGGTTGGGGGCCACATCAATGAGAACAACCCAGTCATACGTACTAAGGAATTGCGACAATATTCAACTAATTTAATACCTCATTTGGTTAATTACAAACCTATATTACCAAGCTTTGGCGATTTTTATTAGATAATATAAACTTTAGTAAACCTACCTATCGTGTCCTACTTCACCAATGTCGAAAACAATACAAATATTTTACCATTGAAGTTTGAGAACGCAATGAATATTTCCTAGGTAGCATTATTCGAATGTGATACCCCATGTTGAGAAGTCCCACATCGGGAAATTATAAAAGGTTCAAGTGGTATATATGGTAACACTTAGCCCCATTAACTTAATGTTGAAGTTTAGAGCCATGTGCCTAGACAAAGAATAAGTAAATTTGTTAGCGAGGGTCAACATTTAAGTATTAGCAATAGGGTATTTTTTTTTTTTAGCCATTCGTTAATCCTAATCTACACTATCCTAGGGGACTTGAGGGAGGGGAAAAGGACTTACGAGGATCGAACTCTATCGATGTGCATGAGAGTATGTAAGGGATAGCAATTGCACTCCACTCCACTTGCAACTAGCCTTAGGCTTAAAAACAGCCAAAATGTGTTTCTCCTTCTAAATAGTATCTTATTGCTCTTCCTTCCAATCCCACGTTATTTTGCGCGTTAAAGTTGAAGTGTGAATTGTCTGAATGCAATGCCTCCACCAACCTACGATCAGCCTAACTTTCGATCATCTTTGACCTCCCCCCTGTTCAGTTTCAACCTCATACATGAGAGCATCTCAAAAGGAGATAATAAAATACGATTAGAAAAAGAGAGAACGTCTACAGTGCAAACTTGTGTGCTATATACACCGGTAACATTTAGGGAAAGACTACAATACACACTCCTTATTTGGATGTGTATCATATGCACCCCCAAAATATTATGAATTATAGAGAAAATGTTACGAATCGTATTGCTAAAAAGTTACAAATCGTATAAAGGTTACGAGATACACTAAAATGTTATGAATCATAATGAAAATGTTACGAATCGTACTACTGAAAAGTTACGAATTCTAGAACAAAAGTTACGAAACATGCTAAAATGTTATGAATGAACCATAAAATAGGTGCATATGGTACACCCTTTTAAGGGGTGTGTATTGTAGACTTTCCCTAACATTTATCATCGAGAGGCATAACATTTATCACTGAGAGACATAACATTTTACCAATAGACGTAACATTGACTTAACTTTTTACCAATAGGCATAACAGTGCATATTGTATGCACTCTTAACCATTGAGACGTGTAATATTTACCACTTAGAGACATAACATTTATCCGTGAGAGGCATAACATTTTCAATATTTTTCCAACATAGGCGTACCATTTAATTTTCAAAGGTATGGGGTCAGAGACGGATGCATGTGTGGTCATATGGGGGCCACGGCCCTCGTGTCGCAATGTTTTTTTTTTTTTTCAAATTTTAATTTTAGTATTAGTTATTTTTTTATTCGCCAAGAATTTCTACACGTTGTATTTTGTATTGGGCGTTATTTAGACATTTAAATGTTGTACAAATGTGTTTGTTTTCCCAAAATCCAATTTTTCTTTCTGCACACGGTCTCAATAAGTTTTTCCTTTAATTATTAAATCTCCTTTATCTTTCTATTTCTCTCAACCCATTATCGAAAAAATCTTCCGGAAAATAAACCAAACTATAGGAATCGTAAAATTTCAAAATTTTGTTGTTCATAGTTCGGCCCCCGAGTTTACAAAATCCTGATTCCGTCCCTGTATGGGGTGTGTATTAGAGGTTTTTCCAAGGAGCTAGAGATAGAAAATTTGACATTGCGTTGGCCAGTTGAAGAGTGATAACTTGCAAAGGAATCCTAAAAATTCAATAATCCATAAAAATTAGGCACAAAACTGATAAACGCGAAAAAAAATAAAATAAAGACAAAATAATAAAAAAAATCTAAAAATCTTAGCGGAACAGCCAGACCTTTAACTTAATTTAAGGCTTTATTTGATGTGAGGGGCAAATAGTCGATGATGAGTATGAGAAAAGTAAAAATAAAAGGAAAGGAAAAAGGAGAGACGACTTGACTTGACTTGACCAATGAGTCATGAGTTGCAATGGAGCACAGGGCAAGCTGTTCTGGCCTATGAGCCTTGTGTGGGTTGGCTTTCAAGTCACGTAAGTTGATTGACAGTTCATTTTTTTCAACTTCTTGAGTTTTCTGTTACACAGAAAAAGAAATTGATACCTTATGTGCATATTATGAAACATGTTTCACAAACATGTAGGAGCACGTATTTTGTTCACACGATTCAAGGTCACACGAAGTTATAGTTTTTGGGTTGGTTACTTTTTCACACAACACAATAATGACATAACGACTCAACAATGAAATATTAAAACGAGATAAATATGGACAGGACTTGCGTAACCCGAGAAAGATATGAATAACATTCAATTTTCTGTATTGGAGTTAACTTGAAATGGCGTGACTAGCATACGACACGGCACGATTCATGTACACCAAACAATCTTTCATGATTTGGTTATTGTGTGCTATGTTTTTATGGTATATAATTGGTGTGGTTATATTGGTAAATGACAATGTATGCAGTTTTTATATGGACGTTCCTCATGTATATCAATAGCTATGTGGATAATTACACGTACGCGCGTCTTTTAAAAATTCTAGGTAACGGGGTTAGCAGTGTCAATCCGACCAAGACATGATTTTAAATAGACCGGTTTAGAGTTGATCCCACCAAGACACCAAGACACGATATTAAATAGGACAAATTTTTGTAGTTGTCCCTCTAGTTTTACGGTTATCTCAATTTCATCCCTTTAGTTTCAATTGCTGCCAAATAAATCCTGTACTTTATTTTACGTTCAAAATTGGTAAAATCGTTAATACCGTTAATGAAACTAAAGGGAAAATATGATTAAAAAATTAAGTGTTCCAATTTTCAATCCGGTTGAACCGGTGCGAAAATCTTATTTCTTTGATCATTTTGTCCTAGATGGTCGTAATGAATTTTTAGCTTTAAGGCCTTTCAACGAGCACCTGAATACTCCTTATTTAGTTTCAAGCCTCTCTTAGGATGCTCATTGAAAGGCCTTAGAGCCAAAAATCTATTATGACTATTTAAGATAAAAATGCTCAAAAAAATAAGATCTTCGCACCGGTTCAAACGGATTAAAAATTGGAACACTTATTTTTTAACACCGTTTATATATTAAAAAATCAGGGCGGTTCCGGGGACCCCCAAAAAAACCTCTAAAATAACCCCCCAAATCTTAATCTCATTGTTCCTAATCAAATATCGATGATTCGAGCCGCTTATGTGTTCAAAACGTAATTTTAAAGATGCCCATGGGAAATTGGCAAAAAAAATAACTAAGAAAGGCTTGATTTGAACAGTTTTTTATTAAACCATTCAATAAAGTTCAATAAAAAACTGTTCAGATGAAGCTCTTCCTGGTCATTTTTTTTTTCCTAATTTCTCATGAATACCTTTAAAATTACGTTCTGATTACATTCAGCAGCTCGGACCATCAACATTCGATTGGGAACTTTGGGGGGGTTTTTTAGAAGTTTTTTTAAGGATCCCAGAAACCGCCCAAAATATATTTAAAAAATCAAGTGTTCCAATTTTTAACTTGTTTGAACCGGTGGGAAGATATTATTTTTCTGATCATTTTATCTTAAATGGTTATAATAGATTTTTGGCTCTAAGATATTTCAATGAGTACTCTAAGAGAGCCTTGAAACTAAATAAAGAGTCTTCAGGTGCTCATTGAAAGATCTTAGAGCCAAAAATTCATTACGACCATACCGGATAAAATGATCAAAAAAATAAAATATTCGCACCGATTCAACCGAATTGAAAATTGGAGCACTTAATTTTTTTAATCATATTTTTCCGTTAGTATCATTAACAGTGTTAATGATTTTACCAATTTGGAATGTAAAACAAATTATAGGATTTATTTGGTAGCAATTGAAACTAGAGGGATGAAATTGAGACAACTGTAAAACTAGAGGGACAACTATAAAAATTTGCCCTACTAAATAAGATCGGTGTTAGAAGTGGCCTTGAAGTGGCCTTGCCGTTAAGAGTTTCACCTTTCTTGTCTTAAAAAGCAACCAATCAAAAAAGAATTGTCAAAATTTTCAAGACACAATGCACATGCACCACAGAGGGTCTTGAAGAGTAATATGAAATCGTAGTAGAAATTACACTGTTTGGGGTCAACCTAATACTACTAGTGTTTATGTCATATTCTAGGGATCAAGTACTTGTTCATACACAACTAATCTAGGAATTAATCAACTTATTCAGAGGCAAGTCAGGCAACAAATCTAGGGATCAATGCGGTTGTAAACAACCCATAACTGGGGGAAGTGGATGGTGTTAAAGAAAATACAATCCCAATAGTTTGGGTATGGATTAATAGGTGATCACTTAATATAATTAATGTTGGGACCTCTCTACCTAATAACGCAAGTTTTTTGGTGAATCAATAGGATATAAAAATATATATTTATGATCTACACTCCACGACGATAGGCTCAACAAAGATGTTACACGATGTCAATTGCTGTCAAATACAACATTACTCAAAGTTGAGGATACCTCACCCCAATTTGTAAGAAAAGACAGACCAATTTTTACTTAATTAAAGACTTATTTACCTTAACGGAACGGGGTCTTACCCGAAGTTGAGGATACCAGTTTAGGGGAGCCTGTATGTAGGGCTGCAAACGAGCCGAGTTAAGCCTCAACATGTTCAAGCTCCGCTCGGTCATTTATAGGGAGGCTCGAGCTCGGCTCGTCAATCATTGCATCACTTGGTTGACTGGAAAGTGGAAACAAAAAACCATAAGCATTAAGGCAAAATATGAAAAAACCCTAAACTTCAAGTATATATACTCCGGCTCGCGAGCCGACTAGAGACTAGCTTATCCTAGTTCGAGCTCGGCACATTTACGAAATGAGCTGACAAAACCGCTCAAGCTCTTTCATTAACCTTCTGAGCCAAGCTTGAACGAGCCACTAACAAGTCAAGTTGCGAGCCGCTCGAGAGAAACTCTGTTTGTTTGCAGCCTTGATACCCCACCACTATATTTTTAAAAAAAATAAAAAAGACTTGAACTGACTTGACGAATCTCTTTATGGGTGGGGAGAGTGTGAATAAAAAGATCGTGCCAATGACTTTATGAATCTCTTTACTAGTAGATGTTTTCTAGCATGCTTCTCTCGTCTCACAATAGAAACCAGTCGTCAAGGACTCAAGTCTGTTCAGTACGAATCCCATACAATTTGGTCCACTTTTGAATTTCATGGGCCATTTTCGGGCTCATAACAATTATCAGAAACAATCATTTTGTAGAGCTCATCAAGTTCTTCGGATAATAGAAAAATATTGTTCCTTGAATACTATTTAATGACATATCGAAACACATTTATATAGTATTTATCTTGACAAGATGCAATGCATGTGCACATTTATCTGAAATTTCATACTAGCTTTTAGTCTATGAATTTTTCGAACTAGACAAACATTTTGGTCAAACTAGACAAACATTTTGAGACAAGCTAGAATCAAAAAGTGGACAAACAAATTTGGACGAATGGAATATATAATTGGGTGGGTGTAAGACTTAATCGATTTTAACTAATTTAGGAAGAATATTTGGAGAATCGTATACTTCCTAAATTATTTCGCATGGTTTTTTTTTATTTCTCTTATTTCTTATGAGATTGGAGTCAAATTTTTATATCACATCATACATCTCAATAAAAGGATTCAAAAAAGTATAAAATATAGATCAATTTTAAATAAACTACATATAAGATGATGACGAAATCCGAAAAAGATTGTCTATATAATATAGACTAAATTTTTGGATTTTTTTGTTTTCTTAAATGATTTGTTTAAATTTTAGCTTATGTTTTATACTATTCAATTTGTCTCATTGAGAGAAACGATGTGGTGTAACAACTAGGCCCAAATGTTTTCGGGATTAAGAGCAAATAATAAAAAAGATCTCGCTAAAAAGTTTGGAAAAAGTTAGGCTGAAGAGGCATTCTTGTAAAGCATTTTGTATTTTCAGTCCAAAAAAAAAAGTTGTGGGACCCATCACATGTCTAACTTTGCCACTGGGATTCGATTCCCACAAAAGTCTTCCTGAACCTCTATACAATTTTTTAAACCACCTGACAAATTTCTTTGAGCGAGGAAAGGTAAACAAAGTATGAAAATGTCTGGATTCGTTTTCCACTATGATTAATTTTTCTATAAAACTTGTCCTGTAAAAGTCACCATATTTTATATAAAAATAATAATCTTAGTTTTTCCTACGCAATAAACAATTTTTGTTCAAAACTTTCTCATGAATGCAAAAAAATAATAAAAATACAGACTTGGACTGACTTTACTAAATGTTTTCTTGCTTCCCTCATCTCACAATGGAAATCAGTCATCAAGGACTCAAGTCTAGTCAGTCCAGTACGAATCCCAAACAATTTGGTCCACTTCTGAATTTCGTGGGCCAATCCCAGGCTCACAACAATGATTAGAAACATTCATTTTGTAAAACTCGTCAAGTTCTTCGAGTTCGAGAAGAATCATGTTCATGGAATACCGATTAATGACATATCTAAACACCTTTATATAAAATTTATCTTGAACAAAATGCAATGTGCACATTTATTGGGAATTTCATAGCTTTTAGTCTATAAAATTTTCAAACTAGACAAACATTTTGGGTCAAGCTAGAATAAAAAAGTGGACAAACAAATTGGGACGGATGGAATATATAATTGGGTGAATGTAAGCATACTTAATCGATTTTAACTTTGGAAAAGTTGTTCCTCCAAAATTTCAGCATTTACTTTCCAATTCCATGCACCAGTCTCTTCTTCATATTCAAAACAAAGTAAGCAGCGAAATTTGCTCCGCCACATACCTGAACAACACATGGGCCAGCCGTTGCCGCCTTCATTTTTTCTTTTCATGCCTATTGTTGTTTTCTTGCTTTGGGGTTCAGTACCCGACTCTCTGCACGGCGGGAACGAGACTGATCGGCTAGCCTTACTAGCATTCAAGGCGGAAATCACCCGCGATCCTCTCAGGATACTAAATTCTTGGAATGAATCCGTCCACTTCTGCCAATGGATTGGTGTAACGTGTGGCCGCCGGCACCAGAGGGTCACTGAGTTAATCCTTTCGAATGGCAAACTATCAGGGCCCATTTCGCCGCACATTGGAAATTTAAGCTTCCTTATGTGGTTGCGGTTACAAAACAATAGCTTGAATCATGACATCCCCCAAGAACTCGGCCGCTTACGCAGACTGAAATTTATGTCACTGTCTAATAATTTAGTTACGGGTGAAATTCCGGCCAACATATCTCGTTGCTCTAATCTTATCTTCCTTGAGTTTACTCTAAACAGGCTAACGGGAAAAATTCCAACAGAGCTCGGTCGCCTATCCAAACTCCAGAGATTGGGTATTGCAAAAAACAATCTAACAGGAGATGTGGCTGCAACTATTGGTAATCTATCATCTCTAACGATCCTTTATATATCCGAAAATAATTTTGGTGGGAATATACCTGATGATCTAGGCCGATTGACAAACTTAGAAATTTTTGCGGTAGCAGCGAACAGGCTGGTCGGTACGATTCCCTCTTCAATTTATAATCTCTCTTCCATTACAGTGTACGATATCGGAGTGAACCAAATCCAAGGGATTCTTCCCACAAACCTAGGAAGCTCACTATCTAATCTCGTGTTCCTTGGAGTTGGTTTTAACTCGTTCACTGGATCCATTCCTAGTTCAATATCGAATGCCACCAATCTATATTACCTTGGGGTGAGCAACAACAATTTTACTGGGAAAATGCCTTCTTTGGATAAGCTGCGTAATCTTCAGCGGTTAAGTGCTTATTCTAATCATCTACAAACAGGGGAAACAGATGACTTGAGTTTTCTCTCCTCCTTGATCAATGCCACCCATTTGGAACAGTTGGAACTAAGCGACAATGGTTTTGGAGGTGTGCTTCCTGAAGCAATAACTAATTTCTCCATTCGTCTTAATTATGTAAACTTGAACGACATTAAGCTGTACGGGAGCATCCCAAGAGGGATAGGGAATTTGGTCAATTTACAAGACCTTATATTACAAAACAACCATTTGACAGGCCGGTTCCATCCCAGTTGATTTCGGAAAGCATCAAAACCTGCATCGCTTGGTGCTCGGAGGTAATAGATTCTCTGGTTCATCCATCGTCTTTCGGAAACTTTTCTTTGTTACTAACTCTTGATCTATCCGAAAATAATCTTCATGGAAGCATCCCGTTGAGTTTGAGCAAATGCTAGATGTTGCTGGAGATTACACTCGCCAAAAACAATCTTCGTGGCACCATACCCAAAGAAGTTGTTAGTCTTGTATCATTGTTTCATGTAGACCTATCTCATAAAAACTTGTTTGGCTTCGTCCCCATCGAAATTGGGGTTTTAAAAAATCTTAATATACTAAATGTTTCTGAAAATTTGTTGGTTGGTAATATTCCAAGCACCCTTGGAGGCTGTGTACAATTGGTATCACTTAATTTGAAGGGCAACAAGTTCTTGGGAATCCTTCCATCAACTTTGAGTCAATTGAGAAGCTTGGAGGAACTAGACATTTCTGAAAAATCAGGGTTCCCTACCAATCCGGAAAAATCCTGACAATATGAATGAGAATCACAAAATATTACTACCAACAAAAACTACGTAAGTAATCAAACCCACAACGCAGAGATATACATGGAAAACCTCAAAACAAGTAAAAACCACGGGAATGAATCAAATCACTATAATCATTGTGCAGTTACAGATATACCTATCCAAACGATGTAAATCCTCACAACGTTCTAAGTACTACCTGCCGAGTCATACGTACACCGCACCCAATGATCTTGATCGCCACCGGCCTTGAGTTCACAAGCCCTCCAATAGACCTAATAAAAATAGCTCTTCGAGATGCCTGTTGCTTCGTTATGCCGCACACCTCTTTTTCTCCTATCACAGCATTATCTATTTTGCTTCCCCACGTTGCTTTTACTGCCTCTTTCCTTTTTATATGGCCGGCTGCGGTAAAACCCTATGGAATGAAAAGTCCATGTCCATAATTAGTCCTCTTGTGATGACTTTATTTTTTACGTTGCTTCTCTCATTTAGAAGGCAGTAGATTCCAATTGATACCCAAATCAATTCCTCCATCGATCCGAAATAAATATGATTCCTTCCACTCTAATTCTATAGAACCACACTAGCCTATAAAAAATAATTAATAAAATTACAACTCGATAAAAATATGTATTTTGTCAAATGGAATTGCCAAAACAATTAAGACTACGGAATTTGGACCTTACAATTTCTATGAATGATTTCTCAGGGAAAATCCCGGACTATTTAGCGGACTTTCATTTCTTAGAGAAATTAAACATATCATTCAATGATTTTGAGGAAGCAATACCAAAAAGAGGCATATTTATGGATGCAGCAGCTATTTCTCTTGAGGGAAACAAGAAGCTTTGTGGTGGTATACCTGATTTAAAATTGCGCAGTTGCGAATCCAAGGGATTTGCAAGGAAGAAATTTACTCACTTCATGAAATTTGTACTCCCATCGTCTTTTGGGCTTGTATGTTTATTTTTGATGATGTATTTTATGTATCTTCATTGGTTTAACAAGAGAACAAAGGTACCATCTTTTATATATTTTGGCCACTCGTTTGCCAAGTTGTCCTACGGGAGTCTAGTTAAAGCGACCAATGGGTTCTCTCCAACCAATCTAATTGGCATGGGTAGTTTTGGTTCGGTGTACAAAGGAAATCTTCATCTTGATCAGGGTGAAAAACTAGTCGCTGTGAAGGTATTAAACCTTCAATTCTGGGGAGCTGCCAACAGTTTCATTGCCGAGTGTAAGGCATTAAAGAGCGTCAGACATCGGAATCTTGTAAATGTCCTCACAACTTGTTCAAGTGTTGACTATAAAGGTGACGATTTCAAAGCTCTAGTTTACGAGTTCATGGTCAATGGGAGCCTAGAGGAGTGGTTGCATCCAAATGAGAAAGAAGATGAAGCGCATGACAAGTCACAGAGTTTAGACCTTCTACAAAGGTTAAATATCGCAATTGACGTCAGTTCTGCAGTTCTTTATCTTCACCACGATTGCCCGGAATCAATAGTTCACTGTGACTTAAAACCGAGCAATGTTCTTCTTGACGAAGATATGGTTGGACATGTAGGTGATTTTGGATTAGCAAGATTCCTCGTAGATTCAACGCGTATTTCTTCTACAAATCAATCAAGTTTTATTGGCTTAAAGGGGTCTTCCGGTTATGCAGCTCCGGGTAAATGTACCTCTTAGACTCATATCACGTTTCTTTTCTCCTATACTTCCAAAGGTGTTTTAGATCAATTCACTTCTCCTTTGATTCTTGTATCCTAACACAGAGATTAAGCTGCTGGTTCTTTTACTACTCACAACATCATCTTAATTGCTTTCAAAAGTATTAGACTGTTTTTTGATACTGAGATGAAGTAACTTGTTATCCTCTGTTATTGCCAAGACAACAAAAATATATATTCTTAACTGTACTATTTTATTGATTACACAAGATGTTCCCACGTCTTTTAGAGTATCTTGTAGCCATTTTTCGTCATCTCTCCTGCGATTCATAATTCTCTTGAGTCTGGATTTTTTTTTGCCACATTTGATCCACGTGCTAACATCTACAAATTCTAGTAACTTACTTGGCAGGAGTAGTCAAAGCATGAAGCATAACATGTTACAGGATGTGATAATGTGAGGAGTTGAGTTGAGCTCATGTTTCAATTTCGTTGTAAACGAATTAGTCAGCATCCAAAAAACACAGTCTACTAACATCTCTGTTACTAACTTTCATTTTTATAGCAATGGATAGAATTTGTAATTCCTTTATTACATCAAATAAAGCCCTGAAGATTACAAATCTTCAGCATATACAACGGTAACTGATAAGTTTTGGTTAGGTAACAAGTATATCATGTGAACCAATTAAGCTTGTTTCAAATTAGGACTTTCTGGTTGCACAAGCGAAACTAAATGTTGTTATTCTACCAAAAAGCCAAGAAGAGACATAACTCTGGCTAATCTTGTTCAAGACATAACTCTTGCTAATCTTCTTGTTATTTCTCTTGCCAAGAAGAGAAATATTGTCTTGCTGAATGCTCTTGAATATTCCTTGAGACGGAACTTACCAAGCAGCTTTATAATTACTTTTTTCTGTATGGTGCATGAATTGTAGAGTATGGCATGGGAAATGAAGTATCAACGTCCGGTGATGTGTACAGTTTCGGTATTCTCTTATTAGAGATGTTCACAGGGAAGAGACCAACTGATATCATGTTCGATGGTGGTTTGACTCTTCACAACTTCGTTAAGATGGCTATGGTTGAACAAGTGGAGAACATTGGTGATCCAACACTGGTTCAACAAGCAATGACGAGAGAGACAAGCTCAAGCATTGACATCTCTCAGAATAAAAGCCCGGCTAGCATTCACAAAGTTCAGGAGTGCTTGACTTCAATTCTTAAAGTGGGAATAGCCTGTTCTGAAGAACTACCAAGTAATCGACCGAATATCAAAGACATCGTTACTCAGTTGCATGTGATCAAGAACACTCTTCTTGGAGTTGGAGTACATGCAGAGGCGGCTCTACTGCCAAGAATGCATGGTCACTTGAACACCCTTAGAATTTTTTTTTTTGTTAAAATACATGTAGTAATTTTGGTTTAGTTATTTTTTGAACACTCAATTCTAATAGTTTTGAAAACCTATGCCCAAAATAATTGAACACCCAACACAAAAATAATTGAACACTGAGCCACAACCCAATTACAACCCAATAATCCAAGCAATTCATATTTGTACACCTAACGCAATATTACAACAAATAAAGCTCAAAATCATAGTAAAAAAAAATTGAAAAAAAGAAAGAGAAAAGGAAGAATACATTGGTGTAACTATCATACTCGATCTGCGTTCACTTTCCTTGTCTATATATTGCGGATAGTCTAAATGTGTTAATTTCTTGTTCATGACATTAACTACTTTTTTTCCTGTTTGGTTAGCTTATAAAATTAAGTTGAACAATATTCTTTCAAATTCAAGACTATGATAGAAAATCACAACATATCATCCTAAAAATAGCATACTTTTAAAGAGGTCGGTCCGAACTATTATCCACAATTTCTTTCAAAGGGGTATTAATGGATTAAGACGTCGGTTTAATGTTTGCACAAATATTATAACTCATCTAGAACGTAATTAAAATCTTACTCCCTCCATTCTCAAAACACTATCCAATATGCAATACAAGAACTTTAGAAAAAAATAATTTTTTTCTTACAAATACATATATGTATGTATAAGTTTTCATTTTGCGTAGTAGTCTAGTCGATAATTTTCTAAGAATAGGGGTTATGTATTTTTGACCGCACTATTCATACTAATGTATGGAATTTGTACATATATTGTTGATTATAGATCAACTAGTAGAGTTAAGGTAATTTTCTGAACACTTTACTAAAAATTTCTGGAGCCGCCATTGAGTACATGGAGGCCGGAGAGCTAGAATTGCAGACTGATCATTTGCAGGTATGGCCCCTTTTACATTTCTACAACTACTGGAGAAAAAATCTGTGTTTGGCACTGAAACCACCACAATTCTGCACTCGTCGAGCAAAACATCAGTGCTGACTTACAGAAAAGTTTTAGTTTTGTTCAACTTGACCCAGGTTCCTAACAAACATGATGTTTTCATTTGCTCCACTTTTCGTCAATTGAAATAGTTCTCATGTGGTCTGTAGCTATGAACAAAACGTCGGATTTCCATCTCTAATTCAAACTTAAGAATCAAAAAATTCAACTAGAACCTCCGTGTAAGTGTATTTCAGAACTACAGCGAACCTCTACTGCCATATTCCCATTTATAACTTCAATGACGCAATTTCTTGAACAACCTCTGCAGCTATCAATTGGGGCATGTGTGCGCCTTTTTTTCCTTCTTTCATTTACTGGAAATGGGGGTACAGTAGCATTTTTCTTTATATATTCATTTTTCCAGCTGCAGCGCTGCAACTTCGATCGACCAAACTTATATTTTCTGCAAGTGATTATCATCTCCCATCAAACATTCTTCAATAACTAACTTTTCTTCTTCCCTCGTAGGTGCTTGATGTTTGATGGGTCTTGAAGGTATCTGTTGAGACCGCAACTTTGTGATGCTCCATATTGCTTTAGGTACGCATTACAGAGGCTAGTTTGTTGTTCAATTTCTGTTTTTTTTTCAAGTTTATGTTCCTCTTGTATTTTTAGTTTGTTTCAAGAATGAAAATTTTCTCATTTAAGTGTACTTTAAGAGTTACATGACAAGTGGGACTCCTCAGCTGGCAAAGGATACATATATTGTTATTAAATAAAAAGGCTTAGCCAGTGCGAAACTCCCAGACGTGGGGTCTGGAGAAGGATTGATTTGTGCAGCCTTGCAAGATAGTGATATTTTTTCCGATAATTGAACCCGTAGTTTTATGCCACAATGGTAAATTTACTGCTGTGCTTGTTAGGAGGGGAGAGCATCGTGAGCGAAATTGTCTGGAAACTAGAGATAGAAACTCTCGGGTAGAGAGAAAGCATGCATTTTCAAATGAAGACTGAATTTGCATTAATCATACTTTTGTTTTTAGTTTATGTTTTGCTTAGAAATTGAAGAAAGTGAGTGAAAAGAAAAGAAAGGAAAATGGGAGAAAAAAGAGAGGGAAATTATACTATTTACAATTCTAGAATTTTCTCTTTTTTCTCTCCAAACCAAACAATGGGGAGATATTTTTTTATTATTTCCTTCCTTTATCTTCTTTTCCACAAGTTCCAAGTAAGCATTCATCATTTGAAATCCTAGATGATTGAAAGTGTAGGAAACTAGAGATAGAAACTCTCGAGTAGAGCGCGTTATCACCTGAAGGTTGAATTCGTATTAATCATTCTGAAACTTTTTAAAAGAGAGAAAATGTGGTATTGCATACCATATATTATTTTCAATTACTTTCTGTATAATGAATAATTGCTACCACCCGATAGTGGGTTGGGGGCCACACCGAGAACAAACCCCATCTATACAGGAATTGCAACAACATTCAACTACTCTAATGACCCATTTAGTTACAAGCCTACATTATCAACCTCGGCATTATAACTATAAACGTCAAAATATAATAAAGGGCAAATTTTCGTAGTAGTCCCTGTAGTTTTACGGTTGTCTCACTTTCGTCCCTCTAGTTTCAAAGTGCTCGAATTTCGTCCCTGTAGTTTGTTTTACGTTCCAAATTGGTAAAATCGCTAACACCGTTAACGAAACTAACGGAAAAAAAAAAGTGTTCCAATTTTCAATCTGTTTGAACCGGTGCGAAGATCTTATTTTTGTGATCATTTTATCCTAAATGGTCGTAATGAATTTTTGACTCTAAGGCCTTTCAATGAGCACCCTAAGAGAGCCCTGAAACTAAATAAGGAGTCTTCGGGTACTCGTTGAAAGGCCTTAGAGCCAAAAATTCATTACGACCATTTAGGATAAAATGATCAAAAAAATAAGATCTTCGCACCTGTTCAAACGGATTTAAAATTGGAACAATTATTTTTTTTTCCGTTAGTTTTGTTAACGGTGTTAACGATTTTACCAATTTAGAACGTAAAACAATCTACAGGGACGAAATTCGAGCACTTTGAAACTAGAGGGATGAAAGTGAGACAACCGTAAAACTACATGGACTACTACGAAAATTTGCCCTATAATAAATGTACTTACCAATGTGGGAAACATTTCAACTATTTCATCGGAGTTTGTTTTTTTCCATTTCCTTAGTTGTTCGGGAATGCAACTGAGCATGTGCCAGCTTATGTCGAACTAGGTTTAAAATTAGCCAAAATTTGTTTGCATTTTTCTTATTGCAGTTCATTTGTATCCATCAATATATTTGCATATTCATGCAGCTGAAGTGGGATTCGTCTAAATGCAAAACTCATTCATTTGCAAGTGCTCATTTTTAAGAAAAAAACAAAACCAATAACCAAAATAAATCATTTTTCTCGTTATGCCATATCAATAGAATGTGATAAATTCCTGACATATCAATCAACCGAACAGCAAAAGAATTGCACGTGCAGTCTCCAAACTATATTCACACAGCCTTAAATCCACGAATTAATATAGAACACGAAACACCGCATGCCACCGTACATGCTGGTATTATGAGTGACTTCTCAAACTAAAACCTGGTGAATTTAAAGAAATTGATGTAGTCGCTAGCTAATTAAAACACAACTAAATGTACTGATTAATGGACAGGACACAGATACAAACTCTTATTCAAATCGTACTAGTAAATAGCATACTGCATGTTTTGAACGAAATTTCCCACCAAATTAAGACACGATGTACTCAATATCAAATCGTACTGACTTTTGGGGCAAGTGGGGAAAAGACTTGCAAGGTCTGAGTCAAAGGTTTAGGGCCATTGGAATATCAACTTTGGTGTGCAAGGAGTACAAAATCATGCTCAGAACATGCACTAAGGGAAAAATGAAATATGATCAAGACCTCGTCATATGGGTCTATTTTTTGTGAACATTTTATTTTCTGATGAAAAGATTTCATAAGCGTAAGCGAAATAACAATTAATTTAACAAGAATTTGTCAATTAGGAGTACTAAACAACCAAACACATGGCCCTTACTTTTAACTTTCCTAAGGTGCTCTCTGACCTAATTTTTTTGCATGTTTTTTTTTAATATTTCTTTCAATTTTTACAAGATTCGAATCAAATATTTTTTGTGTCATTTGTCTCAATGAGATGAATCGAAAAAGTATAGAAAATGTAAAACAAAGGTGAAATAAATACATATAAGATGACTAACTTTTAGGGTCTTTTTCGTCATCTTATATAAAATTTTCCAATTCATATCTATAGTTTATATTTGGGAAAAAATCGAAATGGTCCCTGTAGTTTATATTTGTGTCAACTTGGTCCCTGCAGTTTGAATTGACTCGATTTAGACTTTGTAGTTTCCATTTTGTTCCAACTTGGTCCAATTACTAACTGCCGTTAGCCTCCGTTAACCCTAGACACAAATGAGTCATTTTTCTAGTGAATTACCAAACCCTTTATTCTCTAACGTCGCAAACCTAAAGTCTTTTCCTAAAAAATGGAGTCACTTTTTTCAAAAAACCGGGTTCTCTGGCCCGTGTTCTTTTTTCTGAAATACTTGAATTATTCTTCTGATATTCAAGAGGTGACCAAACACACATAAACTCTATGCTCCGGTGGAGACTCTAAGTTTTTTTTTTCACCCCTTTTGTTGCCCAAACTATGACCGGACCTGATTCTCCTTTACCCGGAGATATGTAGGCAGCTTGATAAAAGCTCGGTCCCTTTTTAAATAAAACTCACTTCATATTCTAAAATTCAAACATTTTTCAAAAATATCCGAACCCCTTTTATAGAACACAAAACTCCTCATTTTTCCTTTTTTTTTTCCAAGAACCACGTCGTAATCCATAGGAATTGAATCACTTATTCATGCCCTAATCCCTCTCACTCATTCCTCCCGACGGCAAACGAGACACATTTCGGTTGAAGGTAAAATCCCGAGCGCAACAAATAGAGAATGGAAGCCGTGAAAAAAATGGAGAATGGAACAACGAGGCTTTGTGTTTTGGTTTAGAGTTATACTAATTAAGGTAAGAGGAGAATGGCATATTACGGTTTTAAACCTAGAAAAGGGGCCCATTCGTGTCTGAGATTAACGGAGTCTAACGGCAGTTAGTAATTAGACCAAGTTGAAACAAAATGAAAACTATAGAGTGTAAATCGAGCCAATTCAAACTGCAGGGACTAAGTTAACACAAACACTAAACTATAAGAACTATTTCGGATTTTTTCCCTTTATATTTTTATAATTCCTCTCATTGAGATGAACGATGCAAAACAGAAATTTGACCCAAATCTTGTCAGAATTAAAAAAAAAAAAGAAAAAGAAAAAGATGAGAGGCATTCTTGTATTTTTGTGTTTCTGGTCAATAAAAACTTTGTGGGACCCATCGAACACTCGTCTAACTTTGCAAAATCGTGAACCCATCGATGGCTTCAACGTATTTGTCTTAAAAACAAAAATGACCATTCTGATTTTTCGTGTTACACTGGTCACTGAAAGATAATAAATATACTCAAATCATATAATAAAATAAAAAATTGTTATCCTTTCCATGATCCCTCTGGATTCCTAGGCCTTGACGGGCTGTATTTTGGACCACATCCGGTTCATTTTCACAGATGTCATTATTGACTTCTTCCCTTCTCCCATGCATGTGAAATTCCAGGCATAGGGCCCAATGCTATGAATGCTTTTCCAAAGCTGTCCTCTTTCCTGCCGTGTGAAACCCCACCGCCAGTACCATTTGTTTGGTCACTAATAAAACGGATCAGTTTCCGAGCAGTGGCGGACCCAGAAATTCATGACACTGGGGTCAAATTTTACACTCCCTCCGTTCCACTTTGTTGTGCTCGACTCCTGCTGTTACCGCTAACAACTAACCCATTAGAATTTCAATCCATTTCAATGGGTGGGAAGATTTTTTTTTTCTGATCATTTAATTCTAAACGGTCATAATTAAATTTTGACTGTAGGACTCTCGTTGGTTAGTCCTAAGAGATATTTGATTCTATAATTTTCTTATGGTTTATCAATGAGAGCCCTATAGTCAAAATTTCATTATGACCATTTAGGATAAAATTATCAGAAAACTAAAATCTTTCTATCGGTTCAAACGAATTGAAATTTGGAACACTTAATTTTTTAACCATATTTTTTAATATATAAACTACAGGTTGAAAAATTAAGTGTTCCAAATTTCAATCCGTTTGAATGGGTGAGAAGATCTTATTTTTCTGATAATTTAATTCTAAAGAGTCATAATTAAATTTTGATTTTAAGGCTCTCATTGGTTAGTCCTAAAAGATATTTGATTTTATGATTTTCTTAGGGCTAATCAATGAGAGCCCTATAGTTTGATTTTAAGGCTCTCATTGGGAAAATGCCGAGGTTGGAGAAGCTACATAATCTTTGATGGTTTTATGTTTCTTTAAATCATCTAGGAATAGGGGAAACAGATGACTTGAGTTTTCTCTCCTCCTTGATCAATGCCACCCATTTGGAAAAGTTGGGACTGAGCGACAATGGTTTTGGAGGTGTGTTTCCTGAAGCAATAACTAATTTCTCCATTAGTCTTAATTATGTAAACTTGAACGACAATAAGCTGTATGGGAGCATCCCAAGAGGGATAGGGAATTTGGTCAATTTGCAGGTATTTATGCTACAGAACAACCATTTGACAGGCAGCATTCCTGCTGATTTTGGGAAGCTTCAAAACATTCATCGCTTGTTTCTCGGAGGTAATAGATTCTACAGTGACATTCCGTCATCTTTCAAAAACTTATCCTCGTTACTAAATCTTGATCTATCTGACAATAATCTTCATGGAAGCATCTCGTCAAGTTTGAGCAAATGCAAGAAGTTATCGGAGATTACACTCGCCAAAAACAGTCTTAGGGGCACCATACCCAAAGGAGTTGTTAGTCTCTCATCATTGATTTATCCAGACCTATCTTATAACCACTTGACTGGTGTCGTCCCTGTGGGTTTTGAAAAATCTTGAAACACTTGGTCTGCAATTGGCACTCAAACCACCACAAGGCCAGCAAAACATTTTAGTTCTGGTCAACTACACCGAGGTTCCTAACAAGCATGATATTTTCATTTTCACTTCTTTTCGTCAATTCAAATAGTTCTAACTTGGTCTGTAGCTATGAACACCACATCAGATAATAAATAAAAAAAATTTCCGTTTCTATTCAAACTTAAGAAGCGAAATATTCAACTAGAACGTCAGTGTAAGGTTTTTTCAGAATAATAGAGAGGAGACAACAAATGAAGAGTTTATGCCACAATGGGCTACTTTATCCTTGCTCCGCTCTGCATGCCCTTCAAAAGTAATCCAAATTTTGTAACAAACAATGAATGAAAGAGTTGAAAGAATGAGAGCGAGTGGGAGTTCATGCAGGGTTCTCCAAACAGCATTAACACAGTACAGATGAAGTGGCAGCCATGTGAAAAGAACTGAGTTTAATTTCATTAAACAAGGAATGAAATTGATTCTGAATATGAAATTTGCCTATCTTGTGGGGGCAATCCGCAATAAATAGCATTTTGTTGTGATCCGGCCACTTAATTAAAGTGGCCTGAGTTTAATTTATACTCTAGTTATACAAAAATTGAAAAACAACTGTAAAGAGTTCATGATTGCAGAGAAATTGAAGGAAAAAGAATTGAACAGGCGTTTGTTTATAAGCCTACTTCGAAAGGTAGGTTTTGATTACAAGCTTGTTTGTTAGCCGGACTAATTTTGGAGATTTACTAAGAAGGGGATAAGAGGGGATTAGTTAAAAATGGGGAATTATAGCATATCGGTTTGGTTGGTAGTGAGTGTAGGTGAGGAAAATTGAATGAATTCGGGAAAATGTGACTAATTGCCTTCAAAGTTCAGAACATGTCCGGCTAACTTTTGATCTCCTCCCCTGGCCTGTTCAAGTTCAACCCCATACATAAGAGCATCTCAAAAGGAGATAATAGAACATGATTAGAGAAAAGGGAGAACGTCTATAGCGCACGTACACTTGCGTACGATATGTACCGGTAATGTTTACTATTAAGAGGCGTAACATTTGCCACTGAGAGACGTAACATTGGCGTAACATTTGAACAATAGACCAACGGTGCATACCGTATGCACCCTTAATCTGAGAATGACGAAGGAGCCTGTTTTTTTGGTAATTGCTTGTCCCTGTTAGGAAAGGTCTGTTAGTCTGAACTTAATGTAATCTTTAGTCAACAATTTTTTTTTTCGTCACTTATATTATTTATGAATAAAACATGCAATTTGTGACGATTTTCATTTGTCAATTGTCACCCAATGTAATTTTTCTCGTAGTGAATGAAAAGGACATTAGTTATTAAGATATTAATTCCACGAGTCTTCTATTTTTGTTTTAGTATGTATTGTATATAAATAATATGCATGTATCCAAGTGAAAAGCTGTTATTATTAGTAATGTGTCTTTTTAAGTATTATCTCAGTGTAAATTTGAGTCGCTGGTTGGAATGTATATTTATAGTTTTTACGTATCAAATTTTGAGTTCGAGTATAGAAATGGTAAAGACACGAGAGGCTCTTAAAGGACGTTGTTTTTCTTTTAGTTCAAAAACTATGGACACAATTTTTAAAAATAAGACAGTCACCTATGGCAAAGTAAAGTCATAGTATCAATTTCAACGACATTTGCTCTTCGACTGAAACAAAACATTTCAACTTTTAATTTGTAAATGACCTCATATATACTTGTAAATTTATAGAGTCGCCAACTCCTGATCGGACAGATGACATCATACCAAACGAGTATGTACAGTTGTAACGTGGTGCATACCAAGGGACAAATTAACACTATAATTATAAAGAAAGCGACCTGCAACGAGTATGGAAGTGAAGCCTGACAGATCATACAAATTGCAAGTCCTTGTTCCTTGGCTTATATATTTTGGAAACTTCATTGTAGAATACACCAGTGTCAATTTCAGTGAAGACTGACTTGGGCAAGTGGATGGAGACTCAAGGACTGAATCAATGGACTTATGCAAATTAATTGCAAGTCAGTCTTCTTTGGCTTTATACTGAAACTTCATGCTAGAAATTAATACACCGGTACTGTTAATTTCAGTGAAGACTGACTTGGGGCAAGTGGGAAGACTCAAATGTCTAAGTCACGGTTCATGGCTTATACGAAGGCATCCTTGGGTTCACGGGCGGACCATAGAACCCTGCTTGATCAATTGCATCAAAATTTTAAAACTCTTCAGATTGTGACGTATGTGCTTGTAGTGCTAGACTAATTGTTAGGGCTATTGGAGTTTCAACTTTTGTGTGCCGTGCTTAGACAAAATCATGCTTAGAAACATGAACTAAAGGAAAAATGAAGTTATTACCACATTAATTAAGAAATTTCGTTAAGGCTTCATCAAATGGGTCTATTTTATGGGGACTTTTCTTTTTCTTTTCTTTTTTGAGAAAAGAGATTTCATAAGCTTGAGTGATAATAACTATAATTTAAGAAGAATATTTGGAGAAAATCATCATTGTCAAGAATGAATGTCCAAGGCAGCTGGTTATATGCTTGGCAGTGGTGCCGAGGGATCGTTCACGGATCATGACCGAGCAATGGATGGTTAAGATCCATACGGATCATGACGGATCGTTCATTCGTCTCTGAGAGTAATCGAAAAAATATGAAAATAGGGACAAGTAACCAAGGGCCAATTATTCGCACCTCAAGCTAGGCCGCTATGTTGGGTATGCAGACAACCTTGAGCAACGCTGGAGCTCGGGGGTGCACAAGAGAAAACTGTTCTTGGAGAGAAGAGAGAAAACTTGTACTCCATTAATTTTCATTATAATGGATTTGTGTGGCTCCCGTGGTTTTCCTCGTGTTGAGATTTTCTATGAAAATCTGTGGGTTCTTTCTTTTCTATTCATTACGCACTGTTTTGTTTTGTTGTTTGATTTATGTGGTCGTAGTTTCCAAAATGCGTAGGGACATTGTGAATTTAATGCGTGGTCGATTCTTAACAAGGTAGAGTTGCGAGGAAAGGTAAAGAAAGTATGAAAATGTCGGGGTTTTTTTTTTGTATTTTTTTGTTTTCGATTTGTAGGAAAACTCTAGGACTCACATCTCTAACTTTTCTACTATGATTAATTTTTCGTTAATACTTGTCCTGTAAAAGTCACCATATTTTATATAAAAATAATAATCTTAGTTTCCTACGCAATAAACAATTTTTGTTCAAAATTTTCTCATGAATGCAAAAAAATAATAAAAATACAGACTTGGACTGACTTTACTAAATGTTTTCTTGCTTCCCTCATCTCACAATGGAAACCAGTCATCAAGGACTCAAGTCTAGTCGGTCCAGTACGAATCCCATACAGTTTGGTCCACTTTTGAATTTCGTGGGCCAATCCCTGGCTCACAATAATGATCAGAAACGTTCATTTTATAAAGCTCGTCAAGTTCTTCGAGTTCGAGAAGAATCATGTTCATGGAATACCGATTAATGACATATCTAAACACCTTTTTTAGAATTTATCTTGAACAAAATGCAATGTGCACATTTATCTAGAATTTCATAGCTTTTAGTTTGAATTTTTCGAATCAGACAAACATATTGGAACAAGCTAGAATAAAAAAGTGAACAAATAAATTGGGACGGAGGGAATATATAATTGGATGAATGTAAGTAGACTTAATCGATGTTAACTTTGGAAAAGTTATTCCTCCAAAATTTCAGCATTTACTTTCAATTTCCTTGCACCAGTCTCTTCTTCAGATTCAAAACAAAGTAAGCAGCCAAATCTGCTCCGCCACATACCTGAACAACACATGGGCCTGTCGTTGCCGCCTTCATTTTTTCTTTTCATGCCTTTTGTTGTTTTCTTGCTTTGGGGTTCAGTACCAGACTCTGTGCACGGCGGGAACGAAACTGATCGGCTAGCCTTACTAGCATTCAAGGCGGAAATCACCGGCGATCCCCTTGGGATACTAAATTCTTGGAATGAATCCGTCCACTTCTGCCAATGGGTTGGAGTAAAGTGTGGCCGGCGGCACCAGAGGGTCACTGAGTTAATCCTTTCGAATGGCAAACTATCAGGGCCCATTTCGCCACACATTGGAAATTTAAGCTTCCTTATGAGTTTACTGTTGCAAAACAATAGCTTGAGTCATGACATCCCCCAAGAACTCGGCCGCTTACGCAGACTGAAATTCATGTCACTGTATAATAATTTAGTTACTGGCGAAATTCCGGCCAATATATCTCGTTGCTCTAATCTTATCTCCCTTGAGTTTACTCTGAACAGGCTAACGGGAAAAATTCCAACGGAGCTCGATCGCCTATCCAAACTCCAAGGATTGTATATTGGACAAACCAATCTGACAGGAGGTGTGCCTTCAACTATTGGTAATCTATCATTTCTGACGATCCTCTATATATCCGAAAATAATTTTGGTGGGAATATACCTGATGATCTAGGCCGATTGACAAACTTGAAAATTTTTGCGTTAGGGGAGAACAGGCTGGCCGGTACGATTCCTTCTTCAATATTTAATCTCTCTTCCATTACGGAGTTCGATATCGGAATGAACCAAATCCATGGGATTCTTCCCACAAACCTAGGAACTTCACTTTCTAATCTCAAGTTCCTTGTAGTGAGTTCAAACTTGTTGGCTGGATCCATTCCCAGTTCAATATCGAATGCCACCAATCTATATAACCTTGAGGTGAACATCAACAATTTTACTGGGAAAATGCCTTCTTTGGATAAGCTACGTAATCTACAGGAGTTACTTGCTGATTCTAATTATCTAGGAACAGGGGAAGCCGATGACTTGAGCTTTCTCTCTTCTTTGATCAATGCCACCGATTTCAATTGGTTGAACCTGGGCGACAATGGTTTTGGAGGTGTGTTTCCAGAAGCAATTACTAATTTTTCCATTGGGTTTAGTTATGTAAACTTGCAACGCAACAACATATATGGGAGCATCCCAAGAGAGATAGTGAATCTGGTCAATTTGCAGTTATTCGCAGCCGCAGACAACCATTTGACAGGTAACATTCCTGCTGATTTCGGGAAACTTCAAAACCTGCATGTGTTGTTTCTCAGAGGTAATAGATTCTACGGTGACATCCCGTCGTCTTTCGGAAACTTATCCATGTTGCTAAAACTCGATCTGTCCAGAAATGATTTTCACGGAAGCATCCCATCGAGTATGAGCAGATGCAAGATGTTGCTGATGCTTTCGCTCGCCAAAAACAGTCTTAGTGGCACCATACCCAAACAAATTGGTAGTCTCTCATCATTGTTTTATCTAGACCTATCTCATAACAACTTGTCTGGTGTCTTCCCTGTGGAAATTGGGGTTTTAAAAAATCTTGAAACACTAAATGTTTCTAACAATATATTGGTTGGTAATATTCCAAGCTCCCTTAGTAGTTGTGTGAAATTGGCATCACTTAATTTGAACGGCAACAAGTTCTGGGGAGTCCTTCCATCAACTTTGAGTGAATTGAGAGGCTTGGAGGAACTAGACATTTCTATGAATGATTTCTCAGGAAAAATTCCAGACTATTTTGAGAAGTTTATTTTTTTAAAGAAATTAAACATATCATTCAATGATTTTGAGGGAGCAGTACCAAAACAAGGCATATTTACTATTGCAGCAGCTATTTCTATTGAGGGAAATAAGAAGCTTTGTGGTGGTATACCAGATTTACAATTGCGCAGTTGCCAATCCAAAGGATTCCCAAGGAAGAAATTTACTCAAGTCGTGAAAGTGTTACTCCCATCGTCTTTTGGGCTTGTATGTCTATTTGTGATGATGTATTTCGTGCATCTTCATTGGATTAAAAAGAGAACAGAGGTACCATCTTTTAGCTTTTTTGGCCATTCATTTGCAAAGTTGTCCTATGGGAGTCTAGTTAAAGCAACCAATGGGTTCTCTCCAACCAATCTAATCGGCATGGGTAGTTTTGGTTCGGTGTATAAAGGAATTCTTGATCTTGATCAAGGTGAAAAACTAGTTGCCGTGAAGGTATTAAACCTTCAATTTCGGGGAGCTGCCAAGAGTTTCATTGCTGAGTGTAAGGCCTTAAGGAGCATCAAGCATCGGAATCTTGTAAAAGTCATCACGGCATGTTCAAGCGTTGACTATAAAGGTGATGATTTCAAAGCTCTGGTTTACGAGTTCATGGTCAATGGGAGCCTAGAGGAGTGGTTGCATCCAAATGAGAAAGAAGATGATGCTCACGACAAGTCACAGAGTTTAAACCTTCTACAGAGGTTAAATATTGCATTTGACGTTGCTTCTGCACTTTTTTATCTTCACCACCATTGCTCAGAACCAATAGTTCACTGTGACTTGAAACCGAGCAACGTTCTTCTTGATGATGATATGGTTGGACATGTTGGTGATTTTGGGTTAGCAAGATTCCTAGTAGATGCGACACGTATTTCTTCTGCAAATCAATCAAGTTCTATTGGCTTACGGGGGTCATCCGGTTATGCAGCTCCAGGTAAATGTACCCATGAGACTCATTAATTTTTTGTTTTTTTTCTCCTTCGTTTCAAACGCTTTTTAGATTTAATTCACTTCTCCTTTGAGTCTAGTAACCCATATACAGAAATAAAGCTGCTGGTTCTTATGTTTTACTTCTCACTGCATCATCTTGCTTTCAAAAGTATTACATGCAGTTGATCAGTTAAGCAGATAGCTTTAAGTTCTAGATTGTTTCTTGAAATGGAGATGGAGAAAATTTCTTTCATTGTTATTGCCAAGACACATTAGCTTAAAAAATAAATAACCAACAATTGTATCTTCATAATTTTATTGGTGTCTTTACAAGACGTACCCACATTTTTTATTCAAGAGCATTTTGTAAACATTTTTCTATCGTCTTTCGTGCAATTCATAATTCCCTTGGGTTAGGGAATATTTTCACCACAAATGGGCCATGTGCTAACGTCAAGAAATTATAATAGCTTACTTGGTAGTATTAACCGGCCAGCATTCAAAAAACACTGTCTACCTAGGTTTCTGTTGCTATCTTTCGTTTTCCAGAAAGTATCGCAATGGAGATAGACTTTTTAATTTCTATATTACGTGAGTACCACTGACCAAACCAGAGCCGGGCCAAGTCATTCCAAAGGAGAGCCAAGTTTCCAAGAACCCACAACCGAACCTGATAATTAAGGGGCTATGGTTAGGTAATAGGTACTAAAGAGAATTTAGATCCCAGTTCTCTTTGTGTTGATGCTCAGATAATTAAGGGTTCCTTCTTGTATGCATGGGTATAAGTTATAACGCTTGGCTTTTGTTATATGTTTGGTTAAGGCTTTTCAATGGAATATACATTTACCCAAAAAAAAATAGAAGTGAACCAATCAAGCGTAATTCAAATTAGGTATTTCAGATGACACAAGCAGAACCAAATGTCGTTATTCCAGCAAAGAAGAGATGTTTGCGATGTTTCTTTACTATTCCTTGAGAGGCTAATTATCAACCAGATTAATTTGTAATTTTTTTTTTATCTATATGATGGATGAATTGTAGAGTATGGCATGGGAAATCAAGTATCAACGTCAGGTGATATGTACAGTTTCGGTATTCTATTATTGGAGATGGTCACAGGGAAGAGACCAACAGATACCATGTTCACGGGTAATCTGACTCTCCACAACTTTGTTGAGATGGCTATGGCTGAACAACTAGCAAACATTGTTGATCCAACACTGTTTCAACAAGTAGTAATGGGAGAGGCAAGCTCAAGCATCAACAGCTCTCAGAATCAAAGCCCGTCTAGCTTTCATGAAGTTCAAGAGTGCTTGACTTCAATTCTTAAAGTGGGAATAGCTTGTTCAAAAGAACTACCAAGTGATCGACTGGATATCAAAGAAACAGTTACTCGGTTGCATGTGATTAAGAACACTTTTCTCGGAGTTGGAGTGCACGGAGGAATGAGAGCTAGAATTGCAACTTGATCATGATCAGGTATGACCCCTTTTACATTCCAATAACTACTAGAGAAAAAAAAATCTGCATTTGGCACTAAAACCACCACAATTCTGCACTCGCCAACAAAACATTGGTTGTTTCAGCTGTTGCTTATTACTTACATAAACGTTTTAGCTTTGTTCAACTTCACCCGGGTTCCTAACAACCATAATGTTTTCATCTCCTCTTTTCGTCAATTCAAATGAGTAGCTCTCACGTGGTCTGCAGCTATGAACAAAACATAGGATTTCCATTTCTAATTCAACCTTAAGAATCAATAAATTCTACCAGGAGTCTAGAAGTCTGGAACCTCAGTGTAAGTTCTTGAATGACCTCATCAATTGGAGGATGTGGATGTGTTCTTTTTTCCTTCTTTCTTTTACAGAAAATTGGTGTATATTCAATTATGTGCACAAAATCACCCATTTTCCAAGCTGCCGCATCTTCGACCAAAGTTATATATTCTGTAAGTGATTATGATCTTCTCTTATCAAACTTCTTCAATAACTAATTTTTCTTCTTCCCTCGTAGGTGTTTAGAGGTTTGGTGGGTATTGAAGGTATCTGTTGAGACCACAACTTAATTTGTGATGCTCGATATTGATTTGGGAACACATTACAGATGCAAGTTTGATGTTCAATTTCCGTTGTTTATGTTCCTCTCATGTTTTTAGTTTGTTTCAAGCATGAGAATTTTCTCATTTAAATGTATTATAAGACTTACATGTCAAGTGGGTCTCCAATAGCTTATGAGCAAAAAGTAAATGTTTCTTGTATGTCACCAATTTCTAGTATATATGTCAAGGTTTTCCCCATGTGAACCAAATTGCTTTCTTTACATTTAAAATTTGCTACCGACCCATAGTGGGTTAGGGGCCAGATGAGCGAGAACAAAGCCCAGATAGATATTGAGGAATTGCAACAAAAGTACTGAACTTCCAAGGCAGTAGCAAAAAATTACAAACTATTTTTTACTGTTTAAAGCAATAACTTCAACCGCTTTTTTATTTTCAAATTTTACATTTCTCTCTCTCTCTCTCTCTCTCTCTCTCTCTCTCTCTCTCTCTCTCCAATTTCAAAAATTTGGAATTACTTTCTCAAAGCCTTAGCCCCAATTTCAAAAATTCAATATTACTTTCTACTTCCAACTACCAAAGCCCTAGCCCCAATTTTTCAGAGGAGAGAGAGAGAGAGAGGGAGACAGAGAGAGGGGTAATTTGAAAGTAAAATGGGGATTCAAGTACTTTTTAAGAAATAGTAAAAAAAAGAACTTTATTGTATATTTATTTACAACTAAAAAAGAGTTAAAAGTAATTTTTAAAAGTAAAAACTTTTAAAAAAGAGAGAGAGAGAGATTAAAAGTAATTTCGAATTTTTGAAATTGGGGTTAGGGCATTGGAGCTTGGTTATGTGATTGATTGGTGGTGCAAATTTATAAAAAAGAAAGAGAGAGAGACAGGGGGGGGTGGTGGAAGGGGGGAATTAAAATTTAACAGAAAAAAAAAAATTCTACTAGGAGTCTAGAAGTCTGGAACCTCAGTGTAAGTAAATTCACCTGGAACCTCAGTGTAAGTTCTTCAATAACCTCATCAATTGGAGGATGTGGTTGTGTTCTTTTCTCCTTGTTTCTTTTACAGATAATTGGTCTATATGTTAGCGCTTTTATGTATATATTCAATTATGTGCACAAAATCAACCCATTTTTCAAGCTGCCGCATCTTCGACCAAAGTTATATATGCTGTAAGTGATTATGATCTTCTCTCATCAAACTTCTTCAATAACTAATTTTCTTTCTTCCCTCGTAGGTGTTTGAGGTTTGGTGGGTCTTGAAGGTATCTGTTGAGACCACACAACTTAATTTGTGAAACTCCATGCATGAGTACACATTACAGATGCTAGTTTGTTGTTCAATTTCTATTTTTTGTTTCAAGTTTATGTTGCTCTCGTGTTTTTAGTTTGTTTCAAGCAAGAGAATTTGCTCATTTAAATGTAATGTATTATAAGACTTACATGTCAAGTGGGTCTCCAATTTCTAGTATATGTCAAGTGGGTCTCCAATTTCTAGTAAATGTTTCTTGTCACCAATTTCTAGTATATATGTCAAGGTTTTCCCCATGTGAACCAAATTGCTTTCTTTACATTTAAAATTTGCTACCGATCCATAGTGGGTTAGGGGCTAGATGAGCGAGAACAAAGCCCAGATAGATATTGAGGAATTGCAACAAAAGTACGGATCGAACTTCCAAGGCAGTAGCAAAAAATTACTACAAACTATTTTTTACTGTTTAAAACAATAACTCTTTTTTATTTTCAAATTTTACATCTCTCTCTCTCTCTCTCTCTCTCTCTCTCTCTCTCTCTTAATTTCAAAAATTTGAAATTATTTTCTCAAAGCCTTAGCCCCAATTTCAAAAATTCAATATTACTTTCTACTTCCAACTACCAAAGCCCTAGCCCCAATTTTTCAAGGGGGAGAGAGAGAGAGAGAGAGAGAAAGAGAGAGAGAGAGAGAGAGATAGATAGATAGATAGAGAGAGGGGTAATTTGAAAGTAAAATGGGGGTTCAACTTTTTAAAAAATAGTCAAAAAAAGAACTTTATTGTATATTTATTTACAACTAAAAAAGAGTTTAAAGTAATTTTTAGAAGTAAAAATTTTTTAAAAAAAAGAGAGATTAAAAGTAATTTTGAATTTCTGAAATTGGGGTTAGGGCATTGGAGCTTGGTTATGGGGTTGATTGGTCGTGTGGGGTCGAATTTCTAAAAAGAAAGGGAGGGAGAGAGAGAGAGAGAGAGAGAGAGAGAGAGAGAGAGAGAGAGAGGGAATTAAAATTTGACAGAAAAAAAAGAAGCATAAAGTTATTTTTGTAAATAGTAAAAACTAGGATTAAAATATTTTTTGATAAATAGTAAAAAAAAGAAATTTATTGTATATTTATTTGCTACCAAAAAAAAAAAGAAAGAGTTCAAAAGGTAATTTTTTGCAAGTAAAAAAACAAAGAGAGAAGAAGGTTAACGCCTTCCGTTAGCTCCATCTATTACAAATCAACAAAATTGGACAACGGCAGCCTAATTGTTAATGAAATGTTCACGTATCTTTTTATCATAAAATTCAGGTGTTTTTTTGGGAATCAGCTGAAAGTTTAGGGTCTTTTTTTAAATTTTCCCTTAAAACTTTCCAAACTAGGATCTGCAATTCCCTTTGCCCTACCCATATGAAATCAAACGAAAGTAAACCTTATTTCCCATCCAACTGGAATATTTTTTTTTTTTACCAATATTATATACATCGGGAGTTAGCGGAAAATTAGTAAGTTAATCCACAAGAGATCCAGAGGCTGCCCATAGCCCTAAACCCCAACCAACCGCCTCTCATGGGGCTTGAACCCAGGCCTCCACTAAGGAAGGCGGTGGATGATGACAACTGAGCTCCTTTTTGCTGTTCTGCTCTATCAGAAACCATATGTTCAACAGAATGTGATGAATTCTTAATGCATCCATCAACCAAACAGCAAAACAAAGTCCATGTGCGTCTCTAGACTATTTTTACACCCTTAATACATGTATACAGAATACGAAACCCAACGAGCCGGTATTATTAAGTGACTTCTCAAACTAAAACACAACTAAATACTGATTAATGGCCACTGATACAACATAAAACAACGCTAATTCTAATCTTACTCGGTGTCATATTGCAGGTCTTGAAGGATATTTCACACCAACGAAAATCCCTAGTACTGCATACGGGGGAAATTGAAAACAACTTTTAAGCAGTTCCCAGAAAGCTAGGGGGACTAAAATACATTTCATCTTCGTATGTCAATCCCCTAAAAAGTGAAAATATGGAATATAGATCGGACCCAAAAAATGAATGTAGAATCAATAAGGTTGGAACTGATCAAAGACAGCATCTTCACAGAAAATTATACTCTCTGACTGAGAACGTGACGTGGCATCATCTGCGTTCTCCCATTTTCGTCTCTTACAATTACCGTGGCTGGCCGATTTGCATTTGAGTAGAACTGAGGAGGAAACAACAAAGCTAACCGCCTAAATCAGGGCGTTCCAATGCTAAATCAGCAATTCTGGGAGAGCTTGCACTTGGTGGTAGTATGCATCCGAAAGAGAGTCCTCAATCAGTCAACGAAACATCAGGACGTTTTACCATGGTGCTAAACAGCAGTCTTGGCAAACCTGCGATTGCAACAATAAAAATCATTTTCCATTTCTTACCCTAAGGCTATACTTGGGTAAGAAAAATGAAATAGAAAAGTTCAAGAATCTAACGGCTCAATTAGTCTCCTCTGCCATTGTTCATAGCACGCACACACACAGAGACAGTGAATTGAACATAAAGATACAACAGATCATATATTCTGGTTACCTTTAAGTACGAAGCCACAGGAGGTGCATGTACAGTTATTGGAAGCACCCACTCACACTTGTCTCTTCCCTCTATCAGAAGAGGATGCTCGAATCTACCTTGAAAGGGGAGAGAGAAAAAAGACACAAATAAAGGGAGAGAGTTGAGAGATAGAAAACTGAAAAACAAGGAGCTCTATAGCAAATATTTTGACAACAGCCAAAACATAAATTCCCTAGTTGTAAAAATTCAATACAAGACCTCGAGACCAAACTATTGCACACAAACTTGGGAAACTTTGCCACAAGTCAGTTCCTTGTGTGGTCTCATGAACGTGTCATACCAAGTCCAATCCACATTTTTTGGAGTGGTAAAGAACTCAAAACGAAAGAGCCCACTGCACGGAGATACGGGGAGTGGAAATAGACATTGGCCCATCCATGGGAATGGAAAAGAGAAAGCTTGTCTGCAGCAAATCAGCAACAACCTTGTGGTGATCACTTTGAACCTACGTAATCCAACAAAAATTGAACATATTATTCTCAACTATAGTGATAACCACACAAGAAATAAGCAAGACAAACAGAAGTATGGCTCTGATAAATACTTTGTCCCTAAGGTGGAACCTCAAGGGAAAAATACATTTGACGTCACACTCTATGATCCACAAGTTTCTAGTGTCTAGCTGCATGCACACTTACATCCCCCAGCTTTCCACTAGATCCATTCTAACCAATTCAAAAATATTTAGCGAGCATGCTACCAAGGCATAATCCAGCTCTTAAATACTCATCTGTGGGAAGTGATTTTGAATGTTTTAACTGCTGACTTGGAGATCCCGTGGCTGAAGACTTCCAAGGCGTTAAAATATCTGTTTACAAGGACTTCCATCACTCAAGTCCCAACAAAAAGTGGTTTACATCCCTTAATAGCGTAGCTTTATAATTCAAGACAGATAGTTCGAACACTCATGGTTATCATAAACCTAAGGGACATAATTCAAAAACTGTCACAAAAACAACTCTAGAAACCTAATTCAATCGGAAATTTCAACCACACTGATATTTTTGGAAGTGGCAAAACAAAATTCAAATTCAACATAATGAAGAATATAACACTCTAGTAACAGCTTACCCCCACCAGAATCGTAGATGACCTCAGCCACAGACAGCTGAGGAAGGGGCATGTATGAATGTATGCTAGTTCGCTCTTTGAGATAAGAAGCATCAGGGTTTGAAAACCTTCCAACAGATGACTGCAAGGATAACGAACTCCTTAAAGCAGTGTGAAAGTTTTCCTTGGTGGGGTTATAGGAAGACACAGAAGAAATTTCATCCCTTGAGCTTTCATAGCCCTCCTCAACTCCATCATATGTTTCATTGGGTGTAGCCTGTAAGAAGGTGCACAATAGGTCATAGCACAATCCAGTCCTTGAATCCACTCATATTCAAATTTGTAGAAAAAATATGATCAGTTAAGTACCCTATTACTTGGGTGTAGCCTGTAAGAAGGTGTTTCAAACAAAAGCTTCTTTTTTTTTTTTTTGTAAAAACTTAATTACTGCAAACAGTGTAGCATCGTGAAAAAAAAAAGTCAAAATTACTACTTCAAATAAAATAGTTGGGGCATCAATTCCTTATCTCAGTTAAAAGTTTTGACCTCCGAATTGGTTTGGAAAATCTGTGTATCACATTCTCAACACATTTTTACTAGTATTATCCTCAAATATTTCCAAAACATACTTTAACATAACCTTACTTGGAATTGAAAATTTCCAGTGAAAATTTTGCTTGCATCAACGTTTAAGTCAAATAACAACGTTTTCATATTGCATACAACAAATATTTTGAAATTTAAGGCCGATAAAAAGAAATACTTTGAAAGTTAATGTATACCTTTTTCAATGCGAACTCCAATAACCCCTTCTTTTCTTTTCTTTTCTTTTCTTTTCTTTTCTTTTTAGTAGTTAGTCATCAAACAAAAATACAAATCCCATCACGAGGAATATGAAACCCAAATTTGAAATCACCATAAGAATTTCCGAATCTCCAAAAACTCCATAAGATTGAAATTGTCAACTTTTAGTAAACTCCCAAACTATACTGGCCCATTCAATAATTATAACTTAAACCACTTACTTCCTCATTGTATTCCGTAGCATTGCATCTAAAAGTATCCAATGTAGCTTTCAGCTAGTAGATCACAACCTGGCATCAATAAACTTACCCACACCATAACTAATAATAATATCAAGTCCTCTAACAAAAATTGAATCTCCATAACTTGAATCGGTTGCTCACTTTTTTTCCCCTGTGAAATTAAATATATAACTAACCACGCATCAAACCGTGTCAAATCTCTTAACCAAATCTAATTCTCAAAGATCAGAACAAACTGCGCCACCATAGAAAAAAAAAATTGACATTATCCATACTCCACTACGATATGCATTTCAAGGACCACCAACCAATGACTAACTGGTACTCTCTTAAAATTATTATATAAACTGATGCATAAGATAGACAGTCACCTATTCCACAAAAAATTTCAGTACATCATCCTAATCTCTGCAGGTATAGCAATAAAGCTCCATTAACAACGGAATCAAATGTCGGAAAATTCATCGCGTTCTCTTCTATTTCCCCTAGTAAAGTGATACTTTGATGTCCAACATTCAGATTTCTAGCTATGAAATAAACTATCTTCTCCACATCCAACTCGGTAATAGTTAAGTTCTAAAAGTACATATAAGTCTTCATGATGTCTTACTACCTTCCATAGCAATGTATTGACAGAAATATATCCACAAAAACCTCGCTGATATTATGTTTCAACTTCGACTAAAAGGAACTAACTCAACACTAACAATTAATTAAGATAATCTACCAACTAGTCAATCAAGGGTAGAATTAATAGTCATGGAAAGAATCAAAATAATTCTAGGTCAAACCAAGTAAGCCAAACTCTAAGGATTGATCTCCAACAATTAACTACTACAATCCACTCACTCATAAAAACCCAAAGTCCACTAATGAACTCCTCAACCTCAAAGATTTTGATAGTCGTTACAGTATCACAAGTCGATCAAGTGACCTAAAAGATCACCTTTTGTTATTGATTGGTTTACTAATCAACTATACGTCTTAAACCCGTACCCACCAAACAGTTTCATTGAATCTTTCTTAAATCAGTCCTCACGAGAGAATCCCAACAAATTATCAAATCTAGAACTAATCTTAGATAACAAGACATCTCACAAAAATCTTTGACTATTCCACATACCCAAAAAGAGCTGCAAGACCAAAATTCTACAATGAATGCAATTCTAATCTTATCACCGCAACCAAAGTTTAAGACCGGTACCAATGGTATTGCTAAATGGAATCTCACTCCACCAAACTAATTTAAAACTAATTCTCGAACTAACTAGCCCCTAGTCTCACTTTCCATGACAACATATAATACACATCACTACATGAAAATCCTTAAATTCGCCTCGCATCCTGAAGGCTAACTCCATACGCTAACCCAAAATTCAACTTCATAGGATCCTGCATTCTTTTCTTTTTTCCATACAAAATCACATGTCTAATTCATCCATAAGGACCCAGAAGAAAGAGTTTTAACCTTAGCAACAATTAACATGAGAAGCCCAAACTGCTAATGATCAAGTCAGTAATACTCCATATCCACTTCAATGTCAAAATAACACATATAATCCATAAGTTTGCCTACACAAGTTTTCTCTTTCACAATTCGGACACCGTAATACATTAAAATTTCAAATATCCACCAATGCAATCTATAACTTTTCCTTCTAATCACCAAACAAACTATAACAATCCCCTTTAATATTTTAAAACCAACCCAAGCACTCAAATCCCGCTATAGCCACAATCCATTGCATAGTCACTACCAATCAAGCGGTCATAACATTGACAAAACATATCCATCTACTGTCTAGTTTTCAAAATCAAACTGCGACGATTACAATTAGAAAATCTCACAATGTCAACAATCAACTCTTCCCACTTTATATTCACTTGGATTAAGACTACTTTTTTTTTTCTTTTTGGAGGAAACGATAAAACATTGGAATCCTCACCAATCTTACCTTTATTCATCTCCTAATAAATATCAACAAACTGATTTGGTATTTTCTTAGACAAACATAATTATTGACCTCTCCTAACATAACGTAACCAAATCTCTACTAAGATACTAAGGATAGGAACGGAGGACCAATCAAGAGTATCAATTCAAGAGTATCAGTCTATCTAGGATGTATAGAGCATTACAAAATAAGAAAATCTTAGCACACACTCACAAAATTCATCTAGCCCATCGTCCATACTAACTTGTAGTGATCCTCTAAGTTACCTTCTTAATAAGTCAATCTCCAAGTTTACTACCACATGTACCAACTCATCAGATTCAATAAAATCATTGTCCAACTCCATTCAGTCTCCAAGGTACTTGTAAAATATGTGCAACGCTCCTAATATCAAATAAAATGACTTGCTACATTATTCTCGAATACACTATCCAAAACCCATAGAAAAATAATATTCCCACTGAAAGACTATAATCTCCATACTACTAAGCGGGTACCAACACACATCAAATAACAAATGTTTTAAAAAAATGGCAATAGGACTCTGGAGACTCGGACCTCCACTAAATGAAAATGATACAAAATGAATGCAAAAGTTTTTTTTTTTTTTTAAACCTAGCTTTGATACCACAATTGTCACACCCCAAAAATGAGAAGTGACCGGCCGTGAACCATGAGGCTAATCCGTGGAACACGCAGCCTGAATAAATCAAAGTAAACAAAAATCAAATGATCGCTTTTTCATTATTAATCAAATCAAAAGCCAAATATGTCTCGTCATAAATATGGGGCACAACCATCCCATGAACCAAACAATATCCAATAATCCAACAATAATTAAAAGTATTTGTTATCTGACAATTGTTTCAAATGCAGAAGCGATTTTTAAAATAAAACTAGAATGAGACACCCTAAGGAGGTCAACAAAAGAAAATCCCCGAGATGCCACTAGAATCCTTCCCTAACTCCCCAACTTGCCTGAACGAGAAGTTGGAATAAATCTGTCAGCTGACGAGCTCAGTGAATAGCAAGTATGTATAATAAATAAAGTTGAAAGCGGGGATTAAAATAATTTACCATTAAATCATAATTTGGCATACGAGGTGTCCATAGAGTAATAAATTAATCAATGGAGCATTTAACCAAATAAATATTCTTGGTGGTGATCACGACAATAACTCCAGCAACAATGGGGAACCACAATCAAATAGTACCATGGCCAAAATAAATCTCATCAAAATTGGATCCAATATTGAACTTAGAATCACCAGGGTTGGCAGCCCATGGTACTTTTCCCTAAGACGATCCGGCGAAAGAAAACCGTTGAGCATTAGGGTCACCGGTCTAACACGGTCTTTTCCCTAATGGCCAGGGTCACCCCAACACGAGGAGGAATAATTTCCCTGGACTTCCGAAATAAATGTTCCCATTAATATCCACCAAGTTCTCACCAAAAAGAATATTATCAATTGATTTCATAAAATTCATCGCATGCCAATTTATAGAACAAGTTATAAACAGTTTTGAGTCTCCAAATAACATTCATATAAATTAATGAAGGAAATACTTTTACGGGATACAGGGAACTTTCGAAAATACGTAACATACTTAACTACTCACCTGGGTCCAAACGTAATGTGACAGAACAACGCGAAATGAGGTTAACTTGAACAAAAGGATAATACGACATAATTAACTAAAATAGATATAACACTAACCATGAAACTAGCAAGGGAATTAACAATATACCAATAAACTACCCAACCCCAATCTAAGATACTAAGTAAATCAGTACCTAGCCAAAACTATAAAATCCAACTTTGATTTCCAATTCCCAGCAATATGTCTCCCACGTAGCCATGCGCCACTTGTTCCCATTCCCAAACTTTTATCAAATAGGCTTTCTTCGCATAGGAATTACTACATAATCTACTCATCAATAGCGCTTCTGCCACATGTAGAACTAGTATTACTATTCCCTTGAATCTCCGACACTACCAATTCCAACAACACCTGATCAATGTGCCGTCTCATTTTATACAACCATAACAGCATATGCACACCACCTGCCGAGAGATCTCTCTCTCTCTTGGACACCAAATATCGGCATTCACATAAGCATATGCACACCACCTGCCGAGAGATCTCTCTCTCTTGGACACCAAATAGCACCATTCACATAAAGCCCATGTGGCACAAACATCTTTCGAATCCACCAAAGCCTTACAAAGGACAAACCCCAAAAAAAAATGTGTTTATTCATATACTATCAATTGGTGGAATAAGATACTTAAGAGGATAGAAGTGAAAGGATTACCTGAGCACAAGATGTCAAGAATTGCTATGGCTATGGCTGCTTCGGTTCTTCTCTCTCTCTCTCTCTCTCTCTCTCTCTCTCTCGATCCAACGATATACTCTAATATAAAACCCTAGTCTCCTATTAACCCACGTTCTCTCCTAAATTATAGCTAATTAGTTAATTAACGTATAAATCCAATTGATATAGACTACCAAATGAAATTAATAATTGTACCTGCAACCTCGAACTAATAATAACGCACATAGTAACTATATTGCGCAGAATAGAAAATTGCCAATTAGGACCCACATCATAAAACTCCCAATTAATAAATGGCCAAAATAATTAATAAGATAAATAAAATTTCTAGGCCGTAACAGGAACAATTCCTAAAAATAGGGGTAAAATGCTCTGCTCATTTATTGTATATCAAAAACACAAAACCAAAAAGTTCAAAGCAAGTTCAGACTTCAGAGCAACATATCGCACAAAAACCGTTGGACACTATCACCAGACTAGAGGTGGCAATTTCAACCCATATTTTTTAATCAGCTCGAATCCGCCCACTTTTAACTCAACTCAACCCGCCCATATTATATAATGGGTTGAGATGGGTTGAACCCATATCAACCCATATTTACATGGTTTTAAATGGGTTGGAAATGGGTTAGGATTAGAAAACCCATCCTTGCACAAGAGTCTCTTGCCTGCTGTACGCATCATGGACTAGACAAAACAAAAGGAAACAGAAGCTCAGTGGTTTGCTAGAAAATGGATTCAGTGAGTTACATCCTCAAAAATTCTCTCTCTCTCTCTCTCTCTCTCTCTCTCTCTCTTTCTTCATTTCAAAGACTTCTTATCTCCAACTCCAAGAGCCAAGATTGACCAACCCCTAGAGCTATTTAATTGCCTTAATTTTTATTTTTATTCAAAAAAAATTCGCATTTATTATTTTTTTTGTTAATTCTTTTGTGAATCATTTTTTTAATTTTTATTCAAAAAATTACGATCAAAATGACTTCTTTTTTTATCTTTATTTAAAATTTTTTCCGTATTTGTAAATTTTGCTTTAAATTTTTGTAACTTATTGATTCTTCTCTTCGTAGAGAAGATTCGGAAAAGTAAATTTTTTTGATCGAAACTCAAAATTGTTTTTAAGAAAATTTTATTTTTGTACTTATTTTGTTTTTATTCAAAAAATCATGAGTTTTGATCATAATTTTTTTACTTTTACTATTCCTCTCATTGGGACGAATCAATAAACTACAAAAAGTTTGATGCAAAATAAACAAATGCAAAAAAAAATTTAAATAAAGAAAAAAAAAGCCACTCATTTTTTAATTCAAACACACCCAAAGCTGGCATTGGTATACCAGATATTTTAGCTTCGGTATATACCTACATTTTGGTTCCCTTCAACACGTATATATACAAAGATCTCCCCCATTTTTTCCAAAAATTGGGAGAAAATGTAGTAAATGGGTCGGGTCGGGCAGGTTTGGACCATAAATTTAAAATTTTTCGATTCCTCTTTTTTAATAGAACCAATTATCCAAAAAAATTTTGAAGTGGAACGTACAAATATAAAAAAAAAAAATTAAAAATTGGCTTATATAGCCGAAAGACCCCACGGGGTTTTGCCCATTTGTGAACTTGTTTCAACCCTATCGGGAAAGACAGTAGAGAAGAAAAAGAAGGAAGGGGGAAAAGAAGGAAAGGGGAAACGGGGACGGGGGAGAAGAGAAAAAAAAAAAGAAAGAGAAAGAAAACGGGTCAAGTTTGGCGGGTTTGGGTTTGAGTTGACCCATATTGGACCCGACCCATTTCAACACGTTTACTATTTGACCCATATTTGACTCACAACTCGTTTCAACCCGCCCAGACCCGCACATTTGCCACCTCCACACTAGACAGCCTCGGATATAATTTTTTGAATGCAAAGCCTTGGTGAACGGTTTAACAAAACAAATTCCGAACACTAAATTCTCAGTGACATAAAGGCAACATAAGAAAAGTCTCAGTAGGAATATGGTATACCAAGTTTCAAAATAAATAGTGTTCACACAGTCACATCCTATGCACAATTGTCTATCAAACTAGGTGCATGCCGACATGCACAGCATGTCATTCATGCCCATTGTATAGATGCGTTTTGGATTTTGTTGAAATTATGGCTGTTGTTGATCATAGGAAAGGTTATATGGATAAGCTTGATCAAGTGTATCATCAGAAGTTGGTAGTTGTAGAAGTTATGGCCTAGATAAGTTTTTGCACTGAAAAGAAGGTTTCAAGTTATTTAGCTAGTTGCATGACTTTGGCTATAGGATTTTTTATACAATTGCCAAAGGATTAGACATAGCAAAAGGTAGAGTTTATTCTAGTCAAACCAAGCAAAAGCTCTTGGTGTGTCTCTTGTTCATGCCAAAAGGTTGTGAAGACTTGGAGTTGGTGGAAGGTGCTTATTTGTCTGTTGGGGTGTTGATTGTTGCGTTGGAGGTTGAGGTGCTTGAGTCATGGTCTCCTTTCTTGCTTTTCTTGTTTGGAGTGTTCGGTGGCTGAACAAGTAGTGCTTCTGAACGGTCTTCTGTTTCTGTGTTGTTATCCAGAGAGATGGCGTGCACATGGAACTTAAGTTGACTGATTCCGGCATAGTTGTGCATGTAAGCTTTCAATGTGATGAGGCATTTCTTTGGTTCAGCTAGCATGTGAAGTATTGGGAGGGCAAGTTGTCCCTGCATATATTTAGTTGGTAGTTAGATATTTTTTAAATGTAAAGTGGTTGAATTCACTTGTAATGAATAAACTGTGTTTTTCTTACATGTTTTGCATCTGCTCCTGTAATGTCATAGAATTCTGCTGCAACTTCTGAAAAGATTGCTGCCTCAATTGTTCCAGTTCGATCTGTGATCTGGACATTGAATTTGATCCTGCAAATAAGGTAAATTTAATTCAGTTGTGGTGTTGTAAATGAGAAATTGCATGAAGGTGGAGGGAAGGTTTTTTACTTTGTGAGTGCTGCCACTTTTTGGTTATAGTAGTTGCACCAAAAGTCTTCGCCTCCATATGCATCTGTTGCCTTCTTGCAGATTGAGCAAGCTAGGTAATAAAAGTTTTGCCCAAAATCTGTAACTCTTACTACGGCTTGCACATTTAGGTATTGTGTCTGCATAGGATGAATATGAAAGAAAGCTTAGGGTTAGTTCGATTAACGATTAGAGTGTTAAGGAAAATATAGCAGATATTTGCATTGGGTGGTAAAGTTAATATGCTACTATAGGGAAATAGTTTATATAAGAGAAACAAAATGAAAAAAGAATATATGTATCAGAAACTGAAAGAATTAAGGATTAATTCAGTTACTCAAGGGTTAGGTTTGTTAAATATGAGAGAAGAAATATTGATTTCGATTGTTGAAACCATACAATGAGACCTCTATTTATACAAGAGGAGAGAGCCTAACTATGGAAAGAAAATCATACCGATTAACTATGAAATAAAATCATCCTAATTACAATCAAATCACAATCTCAAGATCACGATTTGATCGCGATATTATTTTGTATATCATTTATTCTAACATCCCCCCTCAAACTCAAGTAGGTTTATCAACTTGAGTTTGAAAAAGCCAAAAGAAACTAGAAACATCCAAGCAAAAAGAAACCAGGAGCCGCCACGCCAAGCCAAGCCAAGCCAAACTCAAGTAGGTCTACCGACATGAGTTTGAAAGAAAAGCAAAGAAGAAGCCATGAATCAAAAAGCCACGAGCGCTTGTTGTGAAAAGGGGCACTGGTGATGAAGAGACATTCTGGTGGGTGAAAGCAACCAGAAGACGTGGAGAAGATTGACAAAGTAACTAAGTGCCCGGCGGACGGCAGTGAGACTTAGGCCGCCCGCCAGGAGCGAATATCCACAGGGCCTAGATCTTATAGCTCTGATACCATGTTAAATATGAGGGAAGAAATATTTTATTGAATTCGATTATTGAAATTATACAATGAGGCCTCTATTTATACAAGAGGAGAGAGCCTAACTATGGAAAGAAAATCATACCGATTAACTATGAAATAAAATCATCCTAATTACAATCAAATCACAATCTCAAGATCACGATTTGATCGCGATATTATTTTGTATATCATTTATTCTAACATCTCCCCTCAAACTCAAGTAGGTTTAATAGCAGATCAAATTTAGAGCTTGGTTGCATCAGTTACTTGAGAAATTGAATGTCTGATAGAGTTTTTTTGTGTGCCAAAAGTGTGATAGCTGTATAATTACAAAGATGAAGAGGTGGAGTTTAAAAGTGGAGGGTTAAGTGGCAGAAGAAAAACGTGGGAAAGCTTAAGGGGTATAAGTAAAAAGTAGATGCCTGAGGTAGACAGTAGTCCAGTGGACGGGACATTTGTTGTCCAAAAGAATAGGAAGATTCAGGTCTTTGATTTCATAAAGGAAGTAACATGTTAGAAAAAATCAGAGATGGCATTGAAAAGGAGAAGGTAAAGTGACTAAGAAAGAGTGTCTTGAGAAGGGCTTTTGAGGGAGTCTTCGACTGGTTGACTATATTCTTCTTTCACGGAGGAAGCATTGAATTGTATTAATGGGATAGCTTATTTCAAGACTGCCTCTTTTTTCTAATTGAATGTCCTATGGTTAATTTGTTCTGGAACTGTTTCCGGACAGGTTGACTATACTCTCCTTGGATGTCCTACTGAACTGAGATTCAAGACAACACACCATCCAACTAAGTATGCATGGATTGATGCATTGTTTTTACTGATGCCATGTTAGATTAAGAGTAGATTGTTCTATTCATGTTCATTGGCTAAGCAAAGATTTCAGACCCTGTGTTTAGCTAATGCTATTGCTGAACCATTGAGTGGTAATTTTAAGCATTCAAACTTTGTAGTAGTAGTCTAACCTGGAGTCTATTTGTTAAGTAGTGGAGTTTTGCTTCACATTCATGTTTGAATTAATGGCATCACTTCTACTACTTGCATAGCATATTGGTAGTATCTATAAGACCAAAAAACCTAACTCAAGAACGCACCAGAAGTGCTTTTTGTAGAGGTACAAGAAATCATTTACTAAGCTAAGCATTTAATCTAAGTAGTAGTACCTTAACTCAAAATTGACCATAATCTCAAGGTGTACTTTGTGCTTGCATTTGAATTATGTGATAAGAAAGAGTGGATTTGATCTAACTGAGCCAAATACTTGATCAACAATAGAGTAACTTCTAACATTTTCATATTGGTATTTTTTCAGAGGTGGGTGTATATGGCGAAGCTTGTAGAGGTTGAACTTGTAAGTGGTGCAGTGAGAAAGTGGTATTGCCTAAGAGCTAGAGTTACAAGGTGATGGTTTAAAGATTAAGTGTTGCAGTGAAGAAGTGATAAATAGCAGACTTTTGTGTAATTGAGAAAGCAGGATATATTTTGTGCCTAATTATGTTTGGTTTTTTTTTTTTTTTTGGCTGCTGTTTTGGTATGATCGAAGGTGAATGACAATTTGATAGAAGAATAATTGATTGTTGTTAGCTAAATTAGCAGTACTTAAGTAGTAGCTTAGTATAGAGAGAATTAGAGTAATGATTGCAGATAGATAGAGAGAAAAATAGAGTAATTATTAAAGAAAAATAGAATTATGACTAGAATTCAAAACCCTTAAACGAACGGGGCCTTTGTGTTTGAACCGTACTGTTTTCGATTTTATTAGTTTTCCTTTCTCTGAAGTGAAATAAGGGACTATAGGAGAGAGGTTAAGGGGTAAGTAGGTGCCATGTGAGTTTCTGAAATTTTTAGAAAAGAGAGAAAAAGACTGCCATGTGGGCAATGCTCCTCGCCAATCTCAATACACCACGTGTCATTTTTTGTGATATGCTCAAAAAATACTAGTAATTGTTTCTTGATAACAATTTCTAGTATGTGCAAGATAGTTTCCGTATGAACCCAATTACTTTCTGTATAATAAATTTGCTACCAACCGATAGTGGGTTAGAACAAGCACAATGGTATAATCAAAATTAAAAGGCTGTTTAGATTAGCAACATTATCTTAAACTAGCGCTTTGCCGACGCGTAATGTCTAGGAACGCGGTTACAATAGTGAGAAGATTTCATTTACTGGAAATATGTAGTTATTGTGAAGGGAAACAAATGTTTGTCAACTAAAAGCATAATGTGAAACAAGATTGTTCTGCTAATGTAGTGTAAATTGATATGGTATGATTAATTAAAAGAAACAATTGGGAAGCAGAATTATGCTAACTATATGGATGATTTATATCATCGACCATTTCAACATATATTTTGCATGCAATATTCCCATTGTGTATGTAAATTAGAGAGTTCTTGATTCTGAAAGGGAAGAGGCATATTTAAGGAAATTCAAACCCTTGTCTTTTCCAAGCTGTTTGACATGAACTATCGATGGTTACCTATTGTTATCACTACAAATTCAGATTAATCCATTTATTTGGATTTTGAACTTTGAAAATGTGTTCTTGATTAGTTGGCATAAATCATACGGAGACGAAATGATTCAATTATCTTGAATAATAATAGTCTAAAATAATAATAGTCTAAATAAACAGAACGAATAAGGGAGCATGATGCAAAATATTTAACGATATGTTGATCTCTAGCATTTAGACTAATACGTTTTTATGAACCAATGTTTTTGGTTATTTGCTTCACTGAAAAGAATCAATTTTAATGACAATGGAAGTTTATGAAAATTTAAGATTGATATGCAATTTTAATGACAATGAAAATTTAAAATTTAAGATTGATATGCAAATCGTGCTATTGAAGCACCTTCTTCACAGGTGTATAATAATCCTACTCTTGAACCTAGGCCTAGCCCAACAAGGCCAACGGATTTTTATCAACCAGTTCCAAATACTAATGGAAGTAATGGAGTTGAAAGTCAATGTGGTAATGACCAAAATGAAACCATTCCCATTGGCTTCAAAGTACCGCCTGGATTTGGTACTAATCAAAGTCAATATGTGCCTCCTATGGCACACTACACGTCAATCACAAGGACCCCATAATTATTTGTTCAATTATTGATAAAAAATATTGGTAAGAAGTATGGATTTTTTAAAAGTCATCTGTATTGGTTTTGGTTGAAATATGTCCAGTTTTGGTTAAGAGGCGTAGACATATTCATTGCTTTTCTTCAATTTTTGGGCAAAATACCACAGTTTTGTCCGCACCATCACTAATAAAAATAAAATAAATTAAATTAAATGTGAAAATGAAAGCCTTTAAGGTTTGAACATTTTGCGGAAATGGAATAACGGCCATTTGTTGGCCAACTTTGGGATCACTCTGGGAAAAAGAAAAAAAAAATAATAATCGACAGAATGGGAAGCCAGGTTAATGGAAAATTTCAACCTTAAAGGAAAGGCTTGAACAGCCGGCCATCTGTTGGCCATTGGTAATGGTTTTGTTAGACAAAATTCTATCTGTTGAAACCCCTCCAAGAACACATTGGAAGCCTTTGAAAGGTGGCATTCAACAAAACCCAGTCATATTTGGATTTCGCCTTTCCATAGACGGTAAAATGGGTTCTATCTCGATAGGAGAAAAAGATCAAATACAACTGGAAGCCCTTGACATGGACAGAGGCCATTTATAATTTGTGGATCTACGTACACACGAGAAGCTTTCATTCAGATTTCAATAAGGATGAAAAGAAGTTATTGGCCCAATCATAAATGATGAGAAATAGCCTCAATTGATATCGAGTTTGCATGGGGGGCAAACTCATCTTTAGAAAGCCAAATTATGCTAAGTAAATGGCTTTGGTGTTGAACCTCGAAAGGAGTCGAGTATAATTTGACTGAAAAGCCTTAGCGGGTTTGATAATTTATTTTGGTGAAGAAAGCCATTAATTCGTTGGCTAATCTTCGGAGCAATGTTAGTTGGTCATCGACAAAACTGCATTGCTATAGACCAACCACTACTACATTATCACGGCCTTATTATAACCCAGATCGACCTCGACAAAAAATTTTGATGACGCTGTTAGAAATTGTTTGAGGCAGTTGAGTGCCTATGTTGATTAGGCAACTGCCAATCACTACTGACTTGTAAAGGCCTAATTCAAACAGACATATTATTATAATATGCCTATTGATATCTATTGCCAATTGGGTCAATATATATTGTACATGATCGATAGAAAATTTTAACAAGGCAATCGATGCCTATTTCGATTCAATACTGCCCGTGGTTTGAACAATTCGGTAACCGCAAGTTGGCACCTGTTTAAATTTCTTTTTTGCCGCCAATGAATTTGGGGGGCAATTCATTTTTAGAAGAGCCAATTATAAAACTTCAGTGGCTCGAAAATTGAAACTAAAAGCAAATCGAGTCGTGAAAGTATTCGATTAGAGTTTATTTTGTAGAGTTTATTTTGTAAGCCAACGATGGTTAAAAATGGAAATGTTTTTCCTTTGATTCCTTCCACAAATTAATAATGGCTTAAGTAAACCACATGATTGGTTGGCAGAAGGTTAATTTGACAAATGCCTAAGGTAAAAGGAAGACATTTATACGTGGCAATATTTGGCCATGGACAAATTGGTTGCTTGGCTAAGGAGAACTTGTCATGGTCTCGTCGATTTGGAACATTCTTAACAAGCCTCCTAGAAAATGCCATTTCTCCGTCGATTTCTCCAGTCGACTTCAAGGCTTTGCAAAGTATATACAATCGACAGAGTTTTGCCTTCGATATGTTCCAACAGGCCACCCCTCTATATTTCTTGTTTCTTTTAGTAGGAAAATACAGTTCAAGGAAAATTATTGACATAGGAAATATTACATCTAATAAGCCAACACATGGCTTTTCGACAGTGGTATTTAGGCCTTGAATTGTCACCATGATTATTCTCGACAATGGTTTTTAAGCCTTTAAGGCTTTATTATACCAGTGAAAAAGTTTGGTGTAAAATTTATCTAAAACTCTTCGAGAGTTGGGGGCAAATGTTTACACCGTAAAAGGTTATCACCCATCGATATTGATAGAGGGGTGATTTGAAATTAGTTATATTATTCACTTGGGTTACGTTAGCAGTTCACCCAAATGAATAAAAGGGGACATTGTTTGCTCCATCTGTGATTTTTCTTATCCTCGTTGATTGAGTGACACATGACATGAAAAAGAATGATATTATTGGAAATTGAAAGGTGACTTTGGTTTACCTTAATATTATGGGTTTAAGTTAAGGAAACTCGATTAAGTAAAATAAAACTATGACAAAGTTTTAAGCGTTACCCTTCCGTCGATTGGCCCGTTTATTGGCCAATATGTGGTGTATTTCCGTTAACATGCAACTAAGCTTTATTGGACTTGTTTCTTCTGATGAATTCACTTATAGTTAAAAGAAGATGTATGCAGTTACCCTCATAATTAACGGAGCAGTTTTGCTCAGCCATGGAGCAGTTCCACAATGTGGAAGTTATTTGCTTCAATGCTCGTGGGAATGGTTCAAAGGCATAACATGAAGGAATAACTGCCTTATTGGAGGGAGGATTCAAATTCAAATTGAAGGAGGCCTATTTAAGTACAAGTTAGTAGCAGTTTCAAGGACACGCAAACAACGCCAACAGGCCTTTACCTTTTCTTTTCTAGGAGTAGTTTTAACTTGTAATTGTCCACTCGATCATCTTGATCGTTTGTTCTTCTACTTTGAGGGTTAATAAAGTCCATTTTGTTAATCTTATTCCATATTTCATCCACTTTATTGTTTGTTTCCAAAGAAGTCCTGAAAACGGCAAGGAACCAAACTCCACTTTCCACACTCCACATTCCAGCAAGTCACGACACAATTTTTTCGTCGATTCCCCGTCGATTGGAAAGAAATCAGAAAATTAGATAACAGGTATCCAATAAATGAGCATATATGATTGATAATTTTGTGAGCTTCTTTTCGGTTTCAAAAAAATTATTCAAATCTCAATTTATTGTTAAAATATTTATTATGGATTCTTATAAAAAAAAATTAGTTTGATCCGATATCTGTTATGGCTTTTTCAAAATTCGTAGGGGCCATATGAAATCTAAAAAAGCCTCTACCGGTATTCGATTGGACTAATTTTTTTAAGAACTAATGAAAAATATTTTAAAACAAATGAGCGGTTTGATTCATCTTTGTGGAACCCGGAATGAGCCCCACAAAAAATAACCATCTATTAATCTAAAATTGAGTGTTCAAACACTCAATCTTAGGTTAACAATTTATTGATCTTTTGTGGAGCCCATTTCGGAAACCACATTGGTGATTAAAATCTGAGAATCACTTATTGTTCTTATAGTATTTTTTTATTAACGTTTTATTAATTAGTACCCCTCTGTCGATATCGATAGGTGATAACTTTTTACGGTGTAAACATTTATGCCCCCAACTCTCGAAGAGTTTTAGATAAATTTCACACCAATCTTTTCATTTTTGACTGGTACAATTAGACCTTCAAGGCTCAAAAACCACCGTCAGGAATAATATGGTGGCATGCCTCGGTCGATAATTTCCCTTAAGCTACAATCCTTGTCGAGGGGTATCCCATTTCCCATTTGCTTCTAACCTCCTCCAGTAGGATTTGATGCCTCCCAGGATCATTATAGGCAACAAAAACTAACGAATAAGGGGAAACAAATCAATTGACCCAACTGCCTTACAATTTAATCCTTTGTCCAATTTTCTACCGCAAGGCATTAAAAATAACGTGGCAATCAATCCTTTCTAGCAAAGCATGCATAATTAATCTTTTCTGGCAAAGCTTTCCAATGCCTTGTCTTGAGCAAATAAAACTGCAAGTCTTCCATATAAGACTATGTTTTCCCTCCTAACATATGAGTGATGACGAAATTTCATATTTATTCATAATTCACAGTCATGATTGGCTTGAACTCAAACTCCTTGGTTAAATTTTCACCATTCTTAACCAGTATAGATAGAGGGGAAGGATTACTTTCTACTTCAACCATTCATGGTCTAAATTGCAAAAACTCTAGCCGAAAGATTATTTTCATGATTCGACGACTTGCTTCGAGTTTTGAACTTTCAAGTCATTTAAGTTTTATAGTTTGCTCTTCTAAGAATGAATTTTTGCCCCACAAATTCATTGTCGACAGTAAAAGGCAATCAAAACCATTACAATTGCTAAATATCGAATGGCTCTAGTTTTTGTTTGGAGGCCAAAATAAATTCCTTCTATGGAGAGATGGCTTCAAACCAAATGGGAAAACCGTTAGATTGGCTCCCTCCATGTAAACAGCCACGCGTACAACACATCTTAGATGTTTATGTAGAAGATCACGTACATTAGATGCCGACATTTCACTTTCTTTCTTAAAATTTCTCTTTTTGACAAAACACATTTTTTTTGGTCTATAGAAAGAACACGTTAGTTTTTAAAACAAAGCAATTAAAATAGCCATATATATGCCGACATGCGTGGTCAAACGGATGATTATTATCCAAAAATGGACCAAATCCATTTACGTTAGTAATGCTTTGTTTGGTTTGTGATTTGAGTAGTGTTTTTGGATAATGAGTGGAGAGAGAAATGAGAGTAATTATTGGAGAGAGAGGTAAAAAGTGGAGAGAAATAGAGTGAGAAATAAGAGTAATGATAGAAAAGTAAGAGAGAGAAATAAGAGTAATGATTGAATTAAAAAAATATTTTTTGAGTAGAGTAGTGAAGTGAACAAGGCATAAAGCATTCAAAGTCCTTATGATCAAGGCCTTGTCATTCATGACCAAATGCTCACTGATGGTGTAAACAATTGGCTTGATTCACTGCCAAATATGGCCATGCCATAAAAGGAAATCACAGAATACACTGGTAGTTTAAAACCCTAGTCAAATTATTTTCAGGACTTGACTCACTTTGAGTTTCAAACTTTCGAGCCATAATTGGCTCTTCTAAAGATGAATTCGCTCTCTATGCAAACTCAATATCAAAAGACTGCTATTTCTCACTTCAATCATCCTTTCTAAAATATGAATGAAAGAGATATATATAAATGCCAACAAGACCTTTCAAAACTTTCCAGTAGCCCACAATGAACCATGGCCTCTTTTAGAACAGTTGAAAACCATTCAACAATAAAGGCCTTTAAGAACATAAGCAGTGCCCAAAATCATAAGCCTTGCATGTCCCTTACTGACCGAACGCGTTCAAAATTGGCTACAAGAATGGCCTATTCTCAAGAAAAACCAAAAAGGGCTATCGAGTAGAGATGGCCAAAAAGGGCTGTCGAGTAGAAATGGCCTATTCTCAGGATATACAAAAATGTGGCCACAAATCAGAAAGGCTGTCGAGTAAGCCAATAACTGGCCTATTCTCAAGACAAACACTGCGAAGTTGATTTTATCAATGCCCTCATGGAATATATTTTGGCCGTGATCAGCATGAATGGGCTTGATGTTGATATTTTGTGGTGCCCATTTTGGACCCACAAAAAGATTCAAATCGCAAGTTATTATTAAACTATTTTTTTTTAGTTCTTGTAAAAAATAAACTCAGTTCAATATTTGTAAGAACTTCTTTCAAATTCGTACAGGCCATGCGATTAAAATTTAAGATTATTAAATGAGTGGATCCAACGGTATAGATTAAAGCAAATCTCATCAGCCTTTATATTCTTACCAAAACGACATTCAAAGGCAACCAACGGAGACATAACATTTGAGCCAACGTTATGTCACGTGTTTCCCAAAGGTAATCCGGTGGAGTATTTGTTATGTAATTTGAGAATTTTCCCTTCTTTTTTTAAATAACTTAGGTATTTCGGTCAGCTTACGTACACCTTAACTAATCTTAGGATCAATCCCACCGCTCACTTACAGAGGTCCCAATTAAATTTAAAGCAAAGCTCTGTATGGACTAACCTCAAAAGAATCGATAGCACTTAAGATATTTCGAACCTAAAACCTTAGAGCATCTCCAATCCTGGACTTCAAATTAGAGATGTCAAATTTTTTTTGAAGGCTTATGTAGCATTTTGACATCTCCAATTTGATATCAAAACCTCCTTTCAAACCCTTGTACCTAATTCTTTTTATTTACATCAAATTATCTCTCTCCAACCCTTACATCAAACGACATTTTTCAAATTCAAGCAGCCAAAATTTTTCAACGGTTATATTTTTCAAAAATTGGCATGCCCCTAGCTTGATGCCAAAATTGACATGTTTGGAGCAAGCTTCAATTACACATGGACTTGACCTAAGGAAAGGCAGCTTGATTGGAATGGAGGAAGCTGTCAAAAGTTTACGTTGAACATCCACCTCAGATTTGGCATGCTCCGGTTGGAGATTCTCTTAAGAAGTAAATCCCTAAATTTCAAGCCGTAACCATTAAGCAACCCCTGGGTTAATAATTTGATAGTATTTATTGTACATACGGCGTGCGCGAACCTTTTTTAAAATAAATTTTCGAATTGTCCTGAAAAAAAAACCAATTCAATTGGATATGTTAGTGGTTGATCTGGTCTTCCAAGTTTCATTCAGATTTCAAGATTCTAAACTTTGAATGAAAAATTCGAAGATTAAATCGACCACTTATACATATCTAGTTAGACTGAATTTTTGTAGGGACACTAAAAAAATTACTTTAAAATTAATGAACGGTTTGAGTTATTCATATAGCACTCAAAAGTGAACCCACATGGTGTATGTATTTAGGTTTTTCAATATTCGATTTTTCTTTGGACATTAGATGCTCATATCTGAACTCTAGTCTACAAGACACATGACATTTCTCAACCGTTATCTCTACGTTTGGCTGCCTTCAAGAGAAACAGTGTTTGCTTGTAAGAAAATAAAGGCTGATGGGATTTCCTCTATTCTACACCGTTGGATGCACTCATTTAATAGGTGGCATTCTCCTGATGAAAGCCTCACACAATCACTACAGATACAATCCTCTCAGAGGATTCGGATTTGCTAATTTATTGGCTTTTCCACTTCTCATTTTCAACTTCTGGGTGCTGGCAAAACTCTCTGTTTTTAAGGTTAGAGACGAAAAGTGAGAAATAGGAAATGAAGTACATTTCAACTTTTCATTTTCCACTTCTGATTATTGTAAGAGGAGAAAAGCCCAAATTATCATCTATATTTGGTTTTAGGAATCTCTTAAGGTGCTCATTAAAAAGCATCAGAGTAAAAAATTCATTACTACCATTTAGAATAAAATGATAAAAAAATAAAATTTTCGCATCGATTCAAACGAAATGAAAATTGAAGCAATTAATTTTTTAACCATATTTTTTAATACGTAAAAGCTGCAAAAACTTTTGTGTGTGCTAATATATCTAAAAAATGGGAAAAAATAAAAAAATTATTTCTAAAAATTGATTAAACCATTATTTATACACATTATTATATCCCATAATAAATAAAGAAGGGCAACATGGTAAAAAATCAAGTCATAATTCATTTTCATCACATATCTCCCAAACACTATCAAATTACAAAATGCATTCTGCACATATTATCAAAACACTCTACCAAATTCAAACTATATTATGATGAAAAAGCCAATAAATTAAATATGAAAAGCCAATTAAAAGTAGGCTCCCAAACACCCACTAAGCACAAAGAATTTTTTCGAGGTTCTGTCGTTATTCCAAAAAAAATTGAGTTCGACGATAGCAATCGAAAAAAAGAAAAAAAATACTTTTACCTAAATATTTCAAATAATAACCCATTTTTAGCCAGGGAAAAAAGTTTAAAAAGTTGGCTTTGGTTGCCTCAAATTAGAAATTTCTAAAAATATTTGGATAAAAGTAAAAGAAATTCTTTTTTCCAATTCTTGTCCAAAGAATCAATAATTTATAAAATTTTGATTCAAAAACAACGAATACCTTTTTTTTATAATGAAAAAATCTTAAAAAGTAATAAAAGTTAAGCGTAACATGGCGGAATGCATTAATTTTTGCTCTAGTAGATTGTATCATGTGCTTCATTAATATCTGCTAAGCAATTTTTGAGGCGAACAGGGCTTGGTTTTTTTTTTTTTTTTGATCCGCGGCTTGAGTTGGGGTTTTTGAATTTTACAGTGTTAGTTTGCCTTGACTTCCTTTAACATTTTATAATTGGTCGTTAATTTGTTATTAAGGAAGTCATGGTTTAGTTAAGGCGGTAATGGTTCTACAGATTTGGTCAAGTCCAGCTCAACTTGTGTTCCACCTCAGCAATCCTTGTGACAGCTTCTCATCTAATAGGAAAGCTGAGAGAATTTTGTGAGATGTGTGTTTCTTTTGTGTCTTGGTAGTAAATAATACAGTGCCTTTGTTTTGTAGGAAATCTTTTGTATATACCGGGGATAGGAGGGGTGGTGGTGTACCCCTCCGGTTTGTTTTCAATTTTTCGACCATTTTATGAACACACCTTGATGATGGACTCTGTTCATTTGTTAGAGCTCGGTAAGAACATTAATCATTCCAAAAATCATGAGTAGATACGTGATCAGCACACTTGCAAATTGAAAAAATTAAAAATTGGATAAAAAACACAATGAATTAGAACATAATTTGATTTTTCTTAACTTTCACGTGTGTCGATTATATATCTACTGAAATCCGATAAGCATGATTTTTGTCAAGATTAATGTTCCTATCGAGATCTACAAAATAAATGAAACCGATTACCAAATTGTCTTTGCAAAATGGCCGAAAAAGTGAAAACGGTCCAGAGGGGAAACCACCACGGCACCACCCCTCCTTATATAATAAGTTTCTTTGTTTTGTAAGGGGCTGAAAATTGGAAAATCACATAAATTAGACTCAAAATTAACAAATGCCAAATTTTTTTGAATAAGAACAGAAGCCCAAAAATTTCCAAAATTTAAAACATCGATACAAACGATTTTTTGAGCAGCATGTGTGTTGAAAATAGACTGCCATTTAGGAATTTAGGGAGTACTTTTTAGACTCTCAGGATAGATGATTAATTTAAAAAAATCATACAAATCCAAGAAAAATTCAAAAAAATGAGCAAAACACACAAAATAAAGAATTTCAGGAACCCAGATGTAAGTGCTCCTATGTGAGAAGACACGTGCTAGAGTGGATTTTAAATTTTTTTTTTTTATTTTGCAGCCTTTTCTAGAGAGCAACAAACGGACAGGAGCAACCCTACACTCCCATCTGCAACAGTGGAATCTCATCTACTAACTCTCTCTCTTACTTTACTCTCCCCATCTGCAACCATCTCTCTATCTCCTTCAAAATACACGACCCATTCTCTCCCTCTCTCCACCGGGGACGACACCACCAACGCCGGAACACCCGCACCACAAAGGTCACTTCCTCTCCCCCAATGACACCCACCCCCAACCCCAACCCCAAAACACAACTCTCTCTCTCTCTCTCTCTCTCTCTCTCTCTCTCTCTCTCTCTCTTTGCATAAAATGCTCAACTCTCTCCGACGATGGCACTGCACAGATCAGAGAGCTCTCTTCTCTCACACCAAGTCCGATTGGAGAGGCTCTCTATCTCTCTCATCTTTCTCATCTCTCACTCGAAGTCCGATGTGAAGATTAATCTCAACTGTCGATTCAAGAGGAAGCGAGAGAGACAGAGAAACAGATGCATGAAGAGGAGATCAATTGAAGATTTCATCCATCGAAGTTCCTCGCCAGAGGTAATCTCATGACTGATCATTTTTTGTTTCCTCCACGTCTTCTTCACCTTCTCCGGCTTGGTTCTCTCTCTATTTCTGTATGTGTGTGTGCGAAATATATATATATATATATATACACACACACACACACATAGAGAGAGATGATTAAAAAGAAATCAAATTTTATTTTGATTCGAGAGATTTGCCATTCAATATTTGGCAGAAGAAATCAATTTGAGAGATTTGCCATTCAATATTTGGCAAAAGAAATCAGATTTTACTCTGATTCGTTGGGGGAGATGCAGAGAAAGTACATGCATGACTTTACCAAAGCACCCCCACACAATAACCCAAACAGTAAACCAAAGAACGAAATAAAGGATATGGAAGGAAAACATGGAAAGTAAGAAAACCCATTAAAGTAAAAAAAAAATCAACACCATCTGCACACCCCAATCTGGAGGATTCACCACTGATTGTCTGCAGAATGACCAAAACAACCCTGCACAAAAAGATCCAACTTCACAGACACACGAGGGCAATCTTGGCAGTACACAACGTTCATTGCTTGCACGTACGGACAATGTCAATCCTCCTTTAGTGGCCCTGAGTGGAAAAGAGCTCATATTGGAATAATCAAACTTAGCTAACTTTTTAGCAACTCATCAAATTTTGGCTCTTAGATAATCAAAATTAGCAACTTTTTGTCAATAACCAAATTTAGTTGTTTATATTTCTTCAATCAAATACATAGTCATTACACAAAAATCTCTCTCTCTTCATTTTCAACATGTTCTAAGAAAAATACTTTTAAAAAAAATTTTGCCACAGCAACGAGAACAAACGTCAGCCATACTAAGAAATTACAAACAATATTCAACCACTCTAGTGCCTCATTTGGTTATATAAGCTTACATCACCAAGCTCAGCAATTTAACTATAAATGTCAAACTATAACAAACCTACATATCGTGTTATAATTTATCAATGTGGGAAGCATTACAATTGTTTCCCCAGAGTTCTTTTGTTTTTTGGCCTATAAACTTGAGTTGTTGGGGAATGCGCGCAACTGAGTATGTTCTAACATAGGTCGAATACATGACTAGCAATAGCTTTAAAATTGGCCATAATAGGTTTGTAATTTTATTATTGCTATTTTCATTTTTGGCCATCCATAGAAAAGGTTTGTAAAACTTGGTGAGGATTGAAGATCATAGCTACATCGGCAGATCTTGTTAGAAAGTGGAAGCATATATAAATTCATGCACTAAAAAAACCCAACTCTTATTGATTTCCAGCGCTCACACCTCACGTCTCTATTCCTCACATCCACCGGTAGCGGGGGGGAGTCTACCACAGGGACTCCAAAATTAATTTTCTCTTCCTCTCTGCTCTCTTCTCGCTCTTACGTCCTACACCTTACACAATAGCACACATGTGCATATAACTTGTAATTCCACACTCAATCAGGCAACTTCATAAAGTCTTCTTTGGCTGCAGCCTGTGATTGGAACAGTACCCACATGTTTTTTTTTTTTTTTAAAATTCAAATCAAGCTTACTTTTCAACAGATCTCCCTTGTGATGTGAAATTTGGGTGCCAGCAGTAGTTGCATGCAACTGCAATGGGGATCAAAACTTGTTGTACTTTAGGACAATCGGCTCCCCCAATCCTAGTTAACCGTTAGATGAATGTTCGAATTTAAATATTTTTTTTTATAAGGTATTCCAATTCTAACAAGGAGTAACATATGCGATGCATGGAAATTTATAAAGAATAGAAATAGATACAAACAACTTATACAATTTGACCAGCAAAAAACAAACAACTTATAAAATCAAAATTCAACTTTCTTGTATATTTATTTCGTATTTCTCTAGCTAGGAGTATGTGTTTTTTTTTTTTTTTCTTTTCAATTTTAGTTCTAGCGTACAGAGCATTATTGAACTTGTAGCATGTAGTGCATTTGAATATTCCATTAGCTTACAAGGGAAAAAAATCCCTAGTTCTGCATACGGGGGGAAAAGTAAAAACAACTTTAATTTTAAGTAGTTCCAAGAAAGCTAGGGGGACTAGAATACATTTCATCTTCGTATGTCAATCCTCTAAAATGTGAAAAAATGGAATATACGTCGGACCCAAAAAATGGATGTAGAATCAATAAGGTTGGAGCTGATCAAGAGCAGCTTCTTCGCAGAATTATACTCGCCGACTGAGAATGTGACATTGCATCATCTATGTTCTCCCATTTTATTCTCTGACAACTAGCGTTCAACCCAATTTATGCATGGGCAAGACTAACATGCACGTGCAAAATTAACATGCACGTCCAATATAAGTACATGACATAATAGGTAGTATGTGGACTATAATCTTGCATGCATAATATATCCAAATGAAAAAAGCTCGTTCTTGAACGCTGCACCATGCTTGAAGCAACACATGGGGATGTGAACATCAGAGGTCAGAAATGGGATGGTACTTCCTCCGTACCAAACTCTTGGTCATCTACGATTTTACGTGTAATTTTTAATTGTCTATATCTCTCAATGTATAATATTTTTTATGTTTTTGAAAATATTATTTTATAGAAATAATTAAAATCTATTAAACAATATCCATATTGCATATTTTATATAATATACTTTGAGAGGTATAAGTCATTGAAAATCGCATGTAAAACTGTAAAAGATCAAGAATTTGGGATGGAAGGAGTAGAAGTTTTCTACGGGAGTTGAATCATGAATGTACTAACAAAAATAGATTCTTTGCACCATCAATGTCATCTTGAAATATGAGAAAAAAATTCGTAACAAACGGACTAACCTTTCCATAAAAATGCGTGAACAAATTCTAGTAACCGAACTCGGTAGGAAAAAAAAAACTACAAACAAAATTCTCGTAACAAATATAGCAGAGTTGAGCAAAAATAAGAAAAAAACGACAAAGCCAAATTGGGTTGGGATCCCATCCAGTATTTCACTGTCCATTAGGGTCCATTTAATGGCTGAGCTTAACTGTGATAAATCTAAGGTGGGACATCATGCCACGTCCAGTTCAATTTTGGCTCTCAAACGGCACTTGGGACTTGCTAACGGAAAAGGTCCCATTTAACATTTTTTTTTTGAGAAAATTCAAATGTTGAGGGCTCTCAAATAACACATACTATTTTGTGGAGTCCATTTCGGATCCCATAAAGATGATTCAAATTTTAAGTTATTCTTAAAAAATATTTTTTTAGTGGTTCTTGTAAATAATTAGCTCAATCTGACATCCGTATAAAGGATTTTTTAGCATTCATAGGGGCCGTACGAATTCTGAAACAGTCTTTATCAAATATCGGATTGAGTTAATTTTTTTATAAACTAAAAGAATATTTCAAGAATAAGTGACCGTTTGAATTATTTTTGTAGGACTCATGATGGGCTCTACCAAAATCAAAAAAAATTATTGCCCATTTAATGGGTACCAAACGGGGGTACACTAATCAGATTTTTTAAATTCTTACGGGACTCATTACGGGTTTTACAATTATGATTCGAACTGTCAATTATTCTTAAAATATTTATTTATGGATTCTTGAAAAAAAATTAAAGATTGGAACAGAATTCGTAGGGTGTTTCAGAATTCGTACAACCCCTATGAATCATGGAAAATCCTTTATACGGATGTCAGATTGAACTAATTTTTTACAAGAACCACTAAAAAATATTTTTTAAAAATAACTTAAAGTTTGAATCATTTTTGTGGGATCCGAAATGGGCTCCACAAAAATAGTATGGGTTGTTTGAGAGCCCCTCAACATTTCGATTTTCTCAACAAAAAAAAAAAAAACATGTTAAATGGGACCTTTTCCGTTAAGAAGTCCCAAGTGCCGTTTGAGAGCCAAAATTGGACTGGACGTGGCATGATGTCCCACTTTAGATTTATCACAGTTAATCTCAGCCATTAAATGGACCCTAATGGACAGTAAAATACTGGATGGGATCCGAACCCAGCCAAATTTTGGTGCTCAAAGTTTCGGGCAAATTCTCGTGAGAAACGGAGCCAAACTTAGTAGTAAGAAATTTGTACGGTATCATAGATGCTTGGCATGAAGAGGTAGATCGTGAAATCATCAATGGCGCCTATTGAATCCAACCCGCTTCTCCAGTGTCACTTTTATTGACGAGTGACGACCCCCTCCAGACGATCAGAAAGTTCTCTTTCGCAGTTGCCCACAGCCCAAAAGTCGGTTCTTGCCGGCTTTCCATTTCACACAGTAAGCATTCCCCAACTTTATTAATCTTCCGCTGCAATTTAGATCATGGCAGAGCTGGTCATAATAAACTCTTATTGCCCTTAACATGTTTGATAAATTGCTTCTTCCAGAATCAATAAACCCAATTCCCCCTTTGTCTTGTTGGTGGGTCGTCTCATATTGGTTTTCCCTTTTTGTTAGTAAGTAATCTTTCTTAACTTTGTAGCTCGGCATATGTGTACTCGATATCTACAAAATGACATTTTGTTGGAAAAACTAATATGGAAAGCAGGGAATAGATAAAAGAAAATGACCAAAAACTGAATCTGCGCTGCTGCATAATATTGGATTCACTTATTCTTGGATTAAATTGCTAAGTCCATGAGGTTGATTTTGTTTTCTTTTTAGTATTAGAACTAGAGTTTTAATTTTCCTATTTTGTTCTGTGACTAGCCTGTAAAAAAGATGCATTCCATAGTATTAGTTTGGCTTGAATTAGTAGAATTGAGAATTTTAGGTTGTGGGCTGTAATCCTTAGGTCTCTCTCCCTCTCTCTCTCTCTCTGCTGCATTAGCCATTGAGCTTAATGAGGAAAAAGACTTCAAATATAGTTTGGTCTTTAGCATTTCTTGGCCTTCCTATTTTAGCATGGCACTAAGTCAAATCTTGTTTTCAGTTGCGCCTACATGACGTCAGACGGAACTCAATTGGTCAACTTAGTTTAATAGGCAAATGAGTTTTGTATGACATATAACTCTCTAACCTCTGACCAAGTAGTAACTATCTACTTGACCTGAGATTCACTTGTTCGTATTTTGTAAGAGAAGCTTGCTTTTGGTTATTAGAATCAAACCAAGGATTTTATTGCTTGATGCGTGTACTTTTTTATTGCTAGATGTGTGTACTTGAGATGAGGATCCGAAGATGGATGGATGAAGAGACCCCAAAAAAAAAAATGGACGTAGACGTAAAACCTCAAAAGTCTAACAAGGATAAACATAATAGGCTAGACCGGAGCTCTCTTCACTCTTCAAGCTCCACCTCCTTACTAAGCCCCTCTCTCTATTAAAAATTTATATATATATATATATATATATATTATATGTGGTAATCATGCAAGACCTATCAAATGACCTGAATACCCCTCAAATTGGAGAGCTCAAGTAGCAAACAACAAACAAAACCTATCATTCAACTAACTAAGGTGTATTTTCGGGAAAACATGCCAAAGAGCAAGCCATCCAAGAAGTTGTTTAATTTGCTACGGCTGGTGTCAATTTCAGTGGATTGAAGACTTGACTTTTGGGGCGTTCAAAAAAAGAAGACCGACTTCTGGGGCAAGTGGGAAGAGTACTCATCGTTTAGGGCCATTGGAGTTTCAACTTTGGTGTGCCCAAAGCCTTGGAGGAATACAAAATCATGCTCAGAACATGCACCAAGGGGAAAATGAAGTTATCACCACCTTAATCATGAAATATGATCAAAACTTCGTCAAATGGGTCTATTTTTTATGAACAGTTCCCCCCCCCCCCCCCCCCCCCCCCCCCCCCCTCTCTGAGGAAAGGATTTCATAAGCTTAAGCGAATTAACAACTAATTTGACAAGGATTTTTGGAGAGGAACTAGTGATCGTATACTTTCCTAAACCCGAACGAAGTTGGCAAGTAGGAGTACTAAACAACCAAACCCGCGGGCCTTACTTTTAACTTTACTAAGAGGCTCTCTGGCCTAATGTTTTGGCATGTTTTTATTTGTGAATTATACGTTTAACAAGTTTGAATCAAATTTTTACAGTGTCATTTGTCTCAATGAGATGACTCGAAAAAAGTATAGAAAATGTACACCAAAGGTGAAAAAAATACATATAAGATGACTAACTTTTAGGGTCTTTTTCGTCATCTTATATGAATTTTTTCAATTCACATCTATAGTTTACCTTTGTTTTTTTACTCCCACTGAGATGAACGATGTGGAGCAAAAATTTAACCCAAATCTTGTCAAAATGGAAAGAAAATAACAAAAGACCACGTCAAAAAGCAGAAAAAATATGAGAGGCATTCTCGTAAATTTTTTTTTTTTTTTGTGGTTCTGGTCAATAAAAAAATTGTGAGACCCATCACACACGTGTCTAACTTTGCAACTGATATTAGTGTCTTCCAAAAACAAGATTTTCTATGCTTGTTTTCACACTAGCTACGTTTCTGAACATCTATGCTAAACATTTCTTTTAAGCTTCTGACTAAATTTCCTTGCGCCAGCCTCTTCTTCTTCTTCAGATTCAAAACCAAGTGAGAAGCAAAATTTGCTCCACCGTATACCTCTGCAACACATGGGTCGCTTACTGCCACCTTCATTTTTCCTTCTTCTGTTCATGCATTTTGTTGTTCTCTTGCTTGTTGGTTCAGTGCCCGACTCTGTGCACAACGGGAACGAGACCGACCGACTGGCCTTACTAGCATTCAAGGCCGAGATCACTGGCGATCCCCTCGGGACACTAAACTCTTGGAATGAATCCATCCACTTCTGCCAATGGGTTGGTGTAACATGTGGCCGTCGGCACCAGAGGGTCACTGAGTTAAACCTTACCAATAGCAAACTAACAGGGTCCATTTCCCCTCACATTGGAAATTTAAGTTTCCTTGTGAGGTTAGCATTGCAAAACAATAGCTTGAGCCATAACATCCCCCAACAAATCGGCAACTTACGCAGGCTGAGTTTCATGTCACTGCTTAATAATGTAGTTACTGGTGAAATTCCGGCGAATATATCTCGTTGCTCTAATCTCGTTACCCTTGGGTTTAATAACAATAGGCTAACGGGAAAAATTCCAACGGAACTCGGCCACCTATCTAAACTCCAGGGATTGTTTATTGCAAAAAACAATATAACAGGAGGTGTGCCTCCTGCTATTGGGAATCTATCATCACTTGCAATCCTCACAATAGCCGCAAATAATATTGGTGGGAATATACCTGATGATCTAGGCCGATTGACAAACTTGGAAAATCTTTCTTTTGGAGCGAACAGATTGGTCGGTACGATTCCTACCTCAATCTTTAATATCTCTTCCATTACAGATTTTGATATCGTGCAGAATCTAATCCAAGGGATTCTTCCCTCAAACCTAGGAACTTCATTTCCTAATCTCAAGTTCCTTGGAGTTGGTGACAACTCATTGACTGGAGCCATTCCTAGTTCAATATCTAATGCCACCAATCTATATTATCTTGGGCTGTCAGTTAATAATTTTACGGGGAAAATGCCTGCTTTGGATAAGCTGTATAATCTTTGGTGGTTAGGTGCTGCTGAAAATCATCTAGGAACAGGGGAAGCAGATGACTTGAGCTTTCTTTCCCCTTTGATCAATGCCACCGATTTGACTCGGTTGGAACTGAGCAGCAACGGTTTTGGAGGTGTGATTCCGGAAGCTATTACTAATTTTTCCACTGCTTTTAGTTATGTTAACTTGCAGTTGAATAAGCTATACGGAAGCATCCCAAGAGGGATAGGGAATCTGGTCAGTTTACAGGTATTCACAACATGGAACAACCATTTGACAGGTACGATTCCTACTGATTTCGGGAAGCTTCAAAACTTGCATCGGTTAAATCTCGGAGCTAATAAATTATATGGTGACATCCCATCATCTTTCGGGAACTTATCCTTGTTACTAACTCTTGGCCTGGCCCAAAATAATCTCCATGGAAGCATCCCATCGAGTTTGAGCAATGGCCAGATGTTGCTGATGCTTATGCTTGGTAGAAACAATCTTAGTGGCAGCATTCCTAAAGAAGTTGTGAGTCTCTCATCATTGATTTATCTAGACCTGTCTCATAACAACTTGACTGGTGTCATCCCTTTGGAAATCGGGGTTTTAAAAAATCTTGGAACACTAATTGTTTCTGAGAATATGTTGGTAGGTAATATTCCAAGCGCCCTTGGCAGCTGTGTGCAATTGACATCACTTAATTTGAAGGGCAACAAGTTCTCGGGAATCCTTCCTTCAACTTTGAGTCAATTGAGAGGCTTGGAGGAACTAGACATATCTATGAATGATTTCTCGGGGAAAATCCCGGAGTATATAGCTGACTTTCCTTTCTTAGAGAAATTAAATATATCATTCAATGATTTTGAGGGAGTAGTACCAAAACGAGGCATATTTACGACTGCAGCAGCTATTTCTATTGAGGGAAACAAGAAGCTTTGTGGTGGTATACCTGATTTAAAACTGCACGGTTGCCAATCTAAGGGATTTGCAAGGAAGAAATTTACTCACGTCATGAAATTGGTGCTTCCATTGTCTTTTGGGCTGGTATGTCTCGTTTTGATGATGTATTTCATGTATCTTCGTTGGTTTAACAAGAGAACAAAGGTACCATCTAATTTTAGATTTTCGGTACCATCTTTTAGCTTTTTCGGCCAATCATTTGCTAAGTTGTCCTACCAGAGTCTAGTTAAAGCGACCAATGGGTTCTCTCCAGCCAATCTAATTGGCATGGGTAGTTTTGGTTCAGTGTACAAAGGAATTCTTGATCTTGATCAGGGTGAAACACTTGTTGCTGTGAAGGTACTAAACCTTCAATCTCGGGGAGCTGCCAAGAGTTTCATTGCCGAGTGTAAGGTGTTAAAGGGCATCAGACATCGGAATCTTGTAAGTGTCCTCACAGCATGTTCAACTGTTGACTATAAAGGTGATGATTTCAAAGCTCTGGTTTACGAGTTCATGGTCAATGGGAGCCTAGAGGAGTGGTTGCATCGAAATGAGAAAGAAGGTGATGCGCATGACAAGTCATGGTGTTTAGACCTTCTACAAAGGTTAAATATCGCAATTGATGTTGGTTCTGCAGTTCTTTATCTTCACCATCATTGCTCAGAACCAATTGTTCATTGTGACTTGAAACCGAGCAACATTCTTCTTGACGATGAAATGATTGGACATGTAGGTGATTTTGGGTTAGCAAGATTCCTTGTAGATGCCACATGTATTTCTTCTGCAAATCAATCAAGTTCTATTGGCTTAAGGGGGTCTTCCGGTTATGCAGCTCCGGGTAAATGTACCTCTTAGACTCATATCATGTTTCTTTTCTCCTATACTTCCAGAGGTGTTTTAGGTGGTGTTCCACTTTTATCAAAAGTTCCTTTTTTTCAAACAGAGGTAATTTCAAACTCAAATATAATGAAAATGAAAATATTTTTTCAATTTTTTTTGCATTGTTTAAAAGATCTTAATGAGATCTATCAAACAAGATCCATATTGGTAGGAAAATTATTTGCGTAAACACATAATTTTTGAGCTTGAAATTACCTTCTTTTTCTAGAAGTTCCTTTTTTACAATACCGGAACACCCTCTTAGATCAATTCACTTCTCCTTTGATGCTTGTATCCTAACACAGAGATAAAGCTGCTGGTTCTTTTGGTATACTATTCCCAACATCATTTTAATTGCTTCAAAAGTATTAGACTGTTTTTTGATACTGAGATGAAGTAACATGTTATCGTCTGTTATTGCCAGGACAACAAAATTATATATTCTTAACTGTACTAGTTTATTGATTACACAAGATGTTCCCACGTCTTTTAGAGTATCTTGTAGCCATTTTTCGGTCATCTCTCCTGCGATTCATAATTCTCTTGAGTCTGGATTTTTTTTTTGCCACATATGATCCACGTGCTAACATCTACAAATTCTAGTAACTTACTTGGCAGGAGTCAAAGCATGAAGCATAACATGCTACAGGATGTGATAATGTGAGGAGTTGAGTTGAGCTCATGTTCCTATTTCATTGTAAACGAATTAGTCAGCAATCAGCATCCAAAAACACAGTCTGCTAACATCTCTGTTATGAACTTTTATTTTTATAGCAATGGATAGAATTTGTAATTCCTCTATTACATCAAATAAAGCCCTGATCGAAGATTACAAATCTTCAACATATATAAGGGTAACTGATAAGTTATGGTTAGGTAACAAGTATATCATGTGAACCAATCAAGCTTGTCTCAAATTAGGACTTTCTGGTTGCACAAGCGAAACTAAATGTTGTTATCCTACCAGAAAGCCAAGAAGAGACATAACTCTTGCTAATCTTGTTCAAGAGATAACTCTTGCTAATCTTCTTGTTATTTCTCTTGCCAAGAAGAGAATATTGTCTTGCTGAACCTTCTTCAATAGTCTTTGAGACGGAACTTACCAAGCAGCTTTATAATTACTTTTTTCTGTATGGTGCATGAATTGTAGAGTATGGCACGGGAAATGAAGTATCAATGTCCGGTGATGTGTACAGTTTCGGTATTCTCTTATTAGAGATGTTCACGGGGAAGAGACCTACTGATATCATGTTCGTTGGTGGTTTGACTCTCCACAACTTCGTTAAGATGGCTATGGTTGAACAAGTGGCGAACATTGGTGATCCAACACTGTTTCAACAAGCAGTGACGGGAGAGACAAGCTCAAGCATTGACATCTCTCATAATCAAAGCCCGGCTAGCATTCACGAAGTTCAAGAGTGCTTGACTTCAATTCTTAAAGTGGGAATAGCCTGTTCTGAAGAACTACCAAGTGATCGACCGGATATCAAAGTCACCGTTACTCAGTTGCATGTGATCAAGAACACTTTTCTTGGAGTTGGAGTACACGGAGGCGGGAGAGCAAGAACTGCAGACTGATCATTTGCAGGTATGGCCCCTTTTACATTTCTACAACAACTGGAAAAAAAATCTACGTTTGGCACTGAAACCACCACAATTCTGCACTCGTCGAGCAAAACATCAGTGCTGACTTACAGAAAAGTTTTAGTTTTGTTGAACTTCACCTAGGTTCCTAACAAACATGATGTTTTCATTTGGTCCACTTTTCGTCAATTGAAATGGTTCTCATGTGGTCTGCAGCTATGAACAAAATGTCGGATTTCCATTTCTAATTTAAACTTAAGATTCAAAAAATTCAACTAGAACCTCCGTGTCAGAACGACAGTGAACCTCTACTGCCATATTCCCATTCATAACTTCAATGACGCAAGTTCTTGAATAACCTCTGCAGCTATCAATCGGGCATGTGAGCGCGTTTTTTTTCCTTCTTGCATTTATTGGAAATTGGGGTACAGTGGCATTTTTCTTTATGTATTCATTTTTCAAGCTGCTGTGCTGCAGCTTCGATCCACCAAACTTATATTTTCTGCAAGTGATTATCATCTCCCATCAAACATTCTTCAATAACTAACTTTTCATCTTTCCTCGTAGGAGCTTGAGGTTTGATGGGTCTTGAAGTATCTGGTGAGACGGCAACTTTGTGATGCTCCATATTGCTTTGGGTAAGCATTACAGAGGCTAGTTTGTTGTTCAATTTCTGTCTTTATTTCAAGTTTATCTTCGTCTTGTATTTTTAGTTTGTTTCAAGAACGAAAATTTTCTCATTTAAATGTACTTTTAAGAGTTACATGTCAAGTGGGACTCCTCTGGCAAAGGATACATATATTGTTATTAAATAAAAAGCTTAGCCAGTGCGAAACTCCCAGATGTGGGGTATGAGGAAGGATTGATTTGTGCAGCCTTGCAGGACAGTGATATTGTTTCCGATAATTGAACCCGTAATTTTTATGCCACAATGGTAAATTTATTGCTGTACTTGCTTGTTAGGAGAGGATAGCATCATGAGCAAAAGTGTCTGGAAACTAGAGATAGAAACTCTCAGGTAGAGAGAGAGCGCGCATTTTCAAATGAAGATTGAATTCGTATTAATCATACTTTCGTTTTTAGTTTATGTTTTGTTTTTTTTAGTTTATGTTTTGTTTAGAACTTGAAGAAAGTGAGAGAAAAGAAAAGAAAATGTGAGAAAAAAGAGAGGGAAATTGTACTATTCACAATTCTAGATTATTCTCCTTTTCTCTCCAAACTGGGGAGATATTTTTTTATTATTTCCTTCCTTTATCTTCTATTCCACAAGTTCCAAGTAAGCATTCTTCATTTGAAACCCTAGATGATTGAGAGTGTCTGGAAACTCGAGATAGAAACTCTTGGGTACAGCGCGTTATCACAGAAAGATTGAGTTTCTATTAATCATTCCGAAACTTTTAAAAAGAGAGAAAATTATTTTCAATTACCTTTTGTATAATGAATTTGCTACCAACCGATAGTGGGTTGGGGGGCACACCGGGAACAAACCCCATCCATACTAAGGAATTGCAATAACATTCAACTACTCTAATGCCCCACTTGGTTACAAACCTACATTACCAAGCTCGGCATTATAACTATAAACGTCAAAATATAATAAATGTATTGGCAGGGCCGGCCCTGAGATTTTAGAGGCCTAAAGCCAATTCTAAAATGGGGCCTAGTTCATTTTAACAAAAAAAATCGCTATAGGTGCTAAAATGAGGTAAAAGGTTTTTTTTTTTTTTGTTGCTACTAAAAGATAAAGGATTAAACATGCTATTTTAGCTTCCTAATTTAAGTAAGAAAATTATGATATTAGTAAAATATAAGTCAAACATAATGAAGTATAGGTCATACAATTTGTTTTCTCTAGCGGTTATTTGAACATATTTTTTACCAGTGCTTATTGAGTGAAAATAAATTATTTTGGTTTATTTTTAATCAATTGTGTTTCGTTTGAAAATTTGATATTCAAAGTTAAAAGTAAAAAAAAAAAAAAGAGGCTATGGTAGTGATTTTCACCCTCCCCTTTTTTGTAACCACACTTTTTTTTCTTGTGATGTGAATTTAAAAAAATAATATTTCATTTGTATACTCTTTTACACTCAGAAGAACAAAATTGTAAATTCACATCACAATGAGACAGAAAACAGAGTGTAGTTATTAAAATGGGGAGTGTGAAAATAAATTACAAACAATCTTATCAAAACATTTGTGGTGTGCAAAAAATTTGAATATTGGTCTTGACTAACATATACAATTACTAAAGCTTAAGTAGTTTAAAATATAAGAGGTATGCGAGTAGTGTACATTATCAATACCAAGATTATTGGCAAGAAAAATAAAACAGGAAAATAAGGAGGAAAAGAAAGTCAGCCAAAAAATAACCCTTGGGGCTTGGATCTCGGGACCTACTGTCCCCATTCGACTTCACGCACCACTTGGATGTAAGTACTATTTAGTTAAAAGGTGGAACAATTTATAGTTATATTATCTATCGGTATTATGGACCTCGAGGCCCTACTTTTCGCGTAAAATCTCGAGGCCTAAAGCGGCCGCACCTTCGGCTTCACCTCAGGGCCGGCCCTGTGTATTGGTCAAGGGTTGCGAGAGATCTGCATTCGTACTGATTCTGCAGTTTTTGTGCAGGGACTTCTCAATCCTATAGATGCCGAGTTTAGCTTGCAAACAGCTCTTATGGATTTTTGTTCCTTATGTACTCGTTTTAATGTAGTTAAAGTTGTTAAGGTGGATAGGCAAGTGGTGCAGGCTGCTCATGTGAAAGCAAGGACAATTTTGTTAAACCTGTAAAATTGTGTTTTATTATAATGCATTTAGCTTGTTCGTCAAAAAAAAATTAAATGTAGTTATCGTGTTATAAGTTACCAATGTGGGAAACATTACAACTATTTCACTGGAGTTTGTTTTTGTTCATTACCTTGAGTTGTGCGGGAATGCAACTGAGCATGTGCCAGCATATGTCGAACCCGGTTTAAAATTAGCCAAAATTGGTTTGTATTTTTCTTATTGCTGTTCATTTGTATCCATCAATATATTTGCATATTCATTTAGCTAAAGTGGGATTCGTCTAAATGCAAAACTCATTCATTTACAAGTGCTCATTTTTAAAAAAAAAATTAAACCAATAACCAAAATAAAAATAAATCCTTTTTCTCGTTATGCCATATCAACAGAATGTGATAAATTCCTTCACATATCAATCCACTGCAAAAGAATTGCACGTGCAGTCTCCAAACTATATTCACACACCCTTAAATCCACAAATACAGAACACGAAACACCACAAGCCACCATAAGAAACACCGCATGCCACCGTATGTGCAGTCTCCAAACTATAATCACACACCCTTAAAGAAATTGATGTAGCCGCTAGCTAATTAAAACACAACTAAATGTACTGATTAATGGACGGGATACAGATACAAACTCTTATTCAGTAGCATGTTTTGAAAGAAATTTCCCACCAAATTAAGACACGATGTACTCAATGTCAAATCGTACTGACTTTTGGGGTAAGTGGGGAAAAGACTTGCAAGGTCCGAGTCAAAGGTTTAGGGCCATTGGAATATCAACTTTGGTGTGCTATTGGTGCCGAAAGAATGGAACTTAATTAATCTCTCAGTAATCCCATTGTTCGATGCCTTTCAAAAGTCCAACTTTACCCCAGTCCATGAACTACAAAGGATGGGGAAAGAACAAGAATAAAGAGGAAAAGGAATGCTTACCCAACCGATCACCAATCAGCCGAACGCAAAAGTGCTTCGCTCTACTACTCAGTCCCCTTGACTGCTCCTCTCAAATTTCCTATATCGAATGTTCTCTCCAAATAAAAGTACTACTCTGTTAAAATATCTCTTCACATGTAACTTTAAAACTACCCATTAATGTAAAACCCCTAATTTGTAGCTGACTTGATAATTAACGTATCCAACTGATATAGACTAATTAATGTAATTAATAATTAGACTTGTGCCCTCCGAAGCACAATAGCGCTGATAATAGCTATATCAAGTGTCGCTTTTTTTAAAAAAATAAAAATAATTATTAGGACCCAACCATAACACCCAATTAAATAATGGCCAAAATAGATTAAAATTTTAGGCCGTAACATGGGGAATATTTTATGAATGCGGGAAAATGTGACTAATTGACTTCAAAGTTCTTTTTTGGTAAAAGTACACCGAGACCCCCGAAACTATTACTTTTTTTTAAAGACTCCCAAATATTTAAATTGCTCATACAGACCCCCTCAACTATATGGGAAAAATGACGATTCTATCCCTTAAAAATCGCCCCCACTGATCCCCTTATCTATAAATAAAATAAAATAAATGTCCACACTAACCTCTTCATACTAACGGTCTTTTTGACAGAAAGCCACTGATTGATTAATGGTTATAGTTGAGGGGGTCTGTATCGGGGATTTTAAATGTTAGGAGGTCTCCGTGAGAAAAGTGATAGTTAAGGGGTCTCCGTCTACTTTAATCTTCTTTTTAAGATCGAGATTTGGGAGATGAGGCTTAATTGGGGAAGGAGTACAATTATGAAAAGGGAACACCATGGTCAAATGAACGCCCAATTTTCCTGACTTTTTGGCAATTGGTGAAGGAGTACAATTAAGGGTACACCCTGTTCAGTGAAGGCCAAGTTGATAGACCCAAGGTCTGAGTCAATGGACTTATGCAAATTGCCAAGTTTTATTTCTCCACCTTCCTTGGCTTATATTAAAACTTCATGCTCGAATGATTGTCAGGGCCATCGGAGTTTCAACTTTTGTGTGCTGTGCTTATTAGATAGAGGAATACAAAATCATGCTCAGAAACATTGACTAAAGGAAAAATAAAGTTATCACCACATTAATTAAGAAATTCTATTAAGACTTCATCAAATGTGTCTGTTTGGTTGCAAGTAATAGAAATTTCCTGAAGGCCTCCCTGACCTATTTCGCATGGTTTCTTTTATTAATTCCCTTAATTTTTAACAAGATTGGAGTCAAATTTTTACATCACATCATTCGTTTCTGAGAGGAATCAGAAAAATATTAAAATATATGCTAAGTTTTTGGGTCCTTTTCGTCGCTGTATATGATTCTTTTAAGTTTTGGTCCATATTTTATACCTATACAATTCTTCTCATCGAGACGAACGATGTCGTGTAGAAATTTCGACCCAAATCTTTTCAAGATTAAGAGCAAATAATAAAAAAGACCATGCCAAAAGTCAGGAAAATTATGTAGAAAATCTTGTTTTTATACTAGGTTCCGAACCTCTAAACAATTTTTTTAACCTCCTGACTTTTGGCAAGGAAAAAACAGAGGGCTCCACCACCTGGAGAAGTGCAAGCTTAATTAGCTCAACCCCAACAATCTCCCATTCAAATAGCTCCACCAGAAATATTTCAGCATTCGCTTCCAATTTCTTTGCACCGCCCTCTTCTTCTTCCTAAGATTCAACACAAAATAAACAGCAAAATCCACTCCACCGCAGCCCTTTACAAGACATGGGTCTGTTACAGCCACCTTCATTTTTTCTTTTTCTGTTCATGCATTTTCTTATTCTCATGCTTGTTGGTTCGGTACCCGACTCTGTGCACTACGGGAACGAGACTGACCCACTAGCCTTACTAGCATTCAAGGCCGAGATCACCAGCGATCCCCTCGGGACACTAAACTCTTGGAATGGATCCTTCCACTTCTGCCAATGGGCAGGTGTAACATGTGGCCGTCGGCACCAGAGGGTCACAGAGTTAATCCTTGATCATGCAAAACTAACAGGGTCCATTTCGCCTCACATTGGAAATTTAAGTTTCCTTGTGAGGTTCAAATTGAGAAACAATAGCTTGAGCCATAACATCCCCAACAAATCGGCAACTTACGCAGACTGAAATACATGTCACTCATTAATAATTCAGTTACTGGTGAAATTCCGGTCAATATATCTTGTTGCTCTAATCTCATTTCCCTTGAGCTTACTAACAATAGGCTAACGGGAAAAATTCCAACGGAGCTTGGTCACCTATCTAAACTTCAGCAATTGTATCTTAGAGGAAACAATCTAACAGGAGGTGTGCCTGCAACTATTGGTAATCTATCATCTCTGACGATCCTCTATATATCCGAAAATAATTTTGGTGGGAATATACCTGATGAACTAGGCCGATTGACAAACTTGGAAACATTTGCGTTGGCGGATAACAGGTTGGTCGGTACAATTCCTTCCTCAGTATTTAATATTTCTTCCATTACGGGCTTTGATATCGCACTGAACCAAATCCAAGGGACTCTTCCCTCAAACCTAGGAACTTCACTTCCTAATCTCGAGTTCCTTGGAATGACTTCGAACTTGTTGTCTGGATCCATTCCTAGTTCAATATCAAATGCCACCAATCTATATCTCCTTCAGTTGACAGCCAATAATTTTACTGGGAAAATGCCTAGGTTGGATAAGCTGCATAATCTTCGGTGGTTATATGTTTCTTCAAATCCTCTAGGAACAGGGGAAACAGATGACTTGAGTTTTCTCTCCTCCTTGATCAATGCCACCCATTTGGAAAAGCTGGGACTGAGCTTCAATGATTTTGGAGGTGTGTTTCCTAAAGCAATAACTAATTTCTCCATTAGTCTTAATTATGTAAACTTGAACGACAATAAGCTGTATGGGAGCATCCCAAGAGGGATAGGAAATTTGGTCAATTTGCAGGTATTTATGGTACAGAACAACCATTTGACAGGCAACATTCCTGCTGATTTTGGGAAGCTTCAAAACATTAATAGCTTGTTTCTCGGAGGTAATAGATTATACAGTGACATTCCGTCATCTTTCGGAAACTTATCCTCATTACTAAATCTCGATCTATCTGAAAATAATCTTCACGGAAGTATCCCGTCGAGTTTGAGCAAATGCCAGATGTTACTAGAGATATCCCTCGCCAAAAACAGTCTTAGTGGCACCATACCCAAAGGAGTTGGTAGTCTCTCATCATTGATTTATCTGGACTTATCTTATAACCACTTGACTGGTGTCGTCCCTGTGGAAATCGGGGTTTTGAAAAATCTTGAAACACTAAATGTTTTGGAGAATATGTTGATTGGTAATGTTCCAAGCACCCTTGGTAGCTGTGTAAAATTGGTATCACTTATTTTGAAGGGTAACAAGTTCTCAGGAATCCTTCCATCAACTTTGAGTCAAATGAGAGGCTTGGAGGAACTAGACATTTCTATGAATAATTTCTCAGGGAAAATCCCAGACTATTTAGAGAGCTTTCGTTTCTTAGAGAAATTAAACATATCATTCAATGATTTTGAGGGAGCAGTACCAAAACGAGGTATATTTATGATACCAGCAGCAATTTCTGTTGAGGGAAACAAGAAGCTTTGTGGTGGTATATCTGATTTAAAACTGCGCAGCTGCCAATCCAAGGGAATCGCAAGGAAGAAATTTACTCACATCATGAAATTGGTACTTTCTTTGTCTTTTGGGCTGGTATGTCTCATTTTGACGATGTACTTCGTGTATCGTCACTGGTTTGAAAAGAGAACAGAGGTACCATCTTTTACCCTTTTTGGCAACTCGCTTGCTAAGTTGTCCTACCAGAGTCTCGTTAAAGCAACCAACGGGTTCTCTTCGGCCAATCTAATCGGCATGGGTAGTTTTGGTTCAGTGTACAAAGGAGTTCTTGATCTTGATCAGGGTGAAAAACTAGTTGCTATGAAGGTATTAAACCTTCAATCTCAGGGATCTGCCAAGAGTTTCATTGGGGAGTGTAAAGCGTTAAGGAGCATTAGACATCGGAATCTTGTAAGTGTCCTCACGGCATGTTCAAGTGTTGACTACAAAGGTGATGATTTCAAAGCTCTGGTTTACGAGTTCATGGTCAATGGGAGCCTAGAGGAGTGGCTACATCCAAATGAGAAAGAAGATGATGCGCACGGCCAGTCGCGGAGTTTAAACCTTCTACAGAGGTTAAACATTGCATTTGACGTCGCTTCTGCACTTTTTTATCTTCACCACCATTGCTTGGAACCAATAGTTCACTGTGACTTGAAACCGAGCAACGTTCTTCTTGACGATGATATGGTTGGACACGTCGGTGATTTTGGGTTAGCAAGATTCCTTGTAGATGAGACACGTAATTCTTCTGCAAATCAATCAAGTTCTATTGGCCTACGGGGATCTTCCGGTTATGCAGCTCCAGGTAAATGTACCTCTTAGACTCATTTCGTGTTTCTTTCCTCCTTCACTTCCAAAGGTTTTTAGATTTAATTCCCTTCTCCTTTGAGTCTAGTAACCCATACACAGAAATAGAGCAGCTGGTTCTTATGCTTTACTCTTCACTACAATATATTGCTTTCAAAAGTATTAGAGTTGAGTTAAGCATATGGTGTCTCGATTGTTTCTGGAAATCGAGATGGAGTAAGATTTTTCCTTTGTTATTTCCAAGACACATAAGCCTAAAAAATAAGTAACCAAAAATTGTATCTTCTGAACTCCACTGGTTTCTTGATTACAGTATGTACCCTTGTTTTTTTAGGGTATTTTGTTAACATTTTTCAATTAACTTACCTTCGATTCATAATTCACTTGGGTTTCAGAATATTTTCGCCACAAATGGGCGACCTGCTAATGCTAGAAATTATAATAGCTTACTTGGTGTCAGGAGTCCAAGCACATCTTAGCAGATGTGGTGCTTAGTATTCCTACTTCAGTTTATATGAATTAGCCAGCATTCGAAAAACACTGCCTACTTGGGTTCTACTAGGATTTGAATTTCTTTATTATGTCCAAAAAATCCGTGAATTCCACAGTTCTCTTCATTTGATGCTCTGGTAAGGGTTCCTTCTTGTACACAGGGGCATGACCCTTGGCTTCTGTTGTATGTTTGCCTTAGGCTTTTTAATGAAAGTACATTTACCATCGAACAGAATCAATGTGGACCAATCAAGCATGGTTCAAATTAGGCGTATCTGATAACACAAGCAGAACCAGACCAATCAAGCATGGTTTAAATTAGGCGTATGTGATAACACAAGCAGAACCAGATATCATTAATATTCTAGCAGGAAGCAAAGAAGAGACATAACTCTTTGTAATCTTACTTGAGAAGTAAACTGTCGACTGAAGTTTCTTTACTATTCCTTGAGAGGCTACTTAATTACCAAGTAGATTTGTAATATTATTTTTCTGTATGATGGATGAATTGTAGAATACGGCATGGGAAATGAAGTATCAACGTCCGGTGATGTGTACAGCTTCGGTATTCTCTTATTGGAGATGTTCACAGGGATGAGACCTACAGATAACCTGTTTAATGGTAGTCTAACCCTCCACAACTTTGTTGGGATGGCTATGGCTGAACAAGTAGCAAACATTGTTGATCCAACTCTGTTTCAACAAGTAGTAACGGGAGAGGACAAGCTCAAGCATCAGAAGCTCTCAGAATCAAAGCCAGGCTAGCATTCACAAAGTTCAGGAGTGCTTGACTTCAATTCTGAAATTGGGAATAGCCTGTTCAGAAGAACTACCAAGAGATCGACCAGATATCAAAGAAGTCGTTACTCAGTTGCATGTGATCAAGAGCAGTACTCTTCTCGGAGTTCGGAGTACACGGAAGGTGGGAGAGCTAGATATACAGCTTGAGCATGTGCAGGTATGAACCCTTTTACATTCCTGTAACTGCTGGAGAAAAAATTTGCATTTGGCATTCAAACCACCACAAGGCCGGCAAAACATTTTAGTTCTGCTCAACTACACATAGGTTCCTAACAAGCATGATGGATGTTTTCTTTTTCACTTCTTTTCGTCAATTCAAATAGTTCTAACTTGGTCTTTAGCTATGAACACGACATCAGATAATAAATAAAAAAAATTCCATTTGTATTCAACCTTAAGAAGCAAAATATATTCAACTAGAACCTCAGTGTAAGCTTTCTCAGAACAATAGAGAGGAGACAACAAATGAAGAGTTTAGTTGACCTCTATTGCCCCATTCCCGTCCATGATAAACAAACCTTTAATTTTTGCAACGTCAATGAGGCATTTTCTTGATTAACCTCTGCAGCTATCAATTGGGCATGTGTATGTGTTTTTCTCCTTCTTTCTTTCTATATAAATAAATTCAATTGTGGGCAAAAACCAACTCGTTATTCAGGCTGCTGCAGCTTCCAACAAACTTGCATATATTGTGCAAGTGATTATCTTCTGCCATCAAACTTCTTCACTGACTAATTTTCCTTCTTCCCTCGTAGGTGCTACAGGTTTGATGGTTAGCTTGAAGTTACGTATCTGTTGATACCACAACTTTGGGATGCTGCATATCGCTTTGGGTAGCGTTACATGTTCGAGTTTGTTGTTCACTTTCTGTATTTTTTTTCAAGTTTATGTTCCTCTTAGGTTTTTAGTCTGTGTCAAGCATGCATGCGAATTTTCTCATTTAAGTAATGGACTTTAATTAAGACCACATTTCAAGTGGGACTCCGATAGCAGAGGATGCATATTATTATCAAATAAAAAGGCGTAACCAGCTTGCAAAACTCCCGAATGTGGGGCCTGGAGAATAGTTAATATATGAAGGCTTACCCTTGCGAGTAGTGATCGTTGTTTCTTAGAGTTGAACCATTTACTTTTACGCCACAATGGGCTACTTCATCCTTGCGCTGGTCTGCCCTTCAAAGGTAATCCAAATTGTGCAAGATACGAGGAAAGAAAGAGTTGAAAGAATGAGTCCATGTGGAAATTCATCAACTGAAAAAAAAAAAAAAAACAGATTGGGTTTCGGACTCGGCATACTTACAGTTCTCCTTGCCGTTCAAAAAAAAAAAAAACATAGTATAGATGAAGTGGCAGCCATGTAAAAATTATTTTATATTATGTTCAAGGTTGTCTCGGTGTGAATCCAATTGCTTTCTCTTTACGTAGAGATGTGCTATTATTAATTTCATCATTATTGAATATTCCAGTCCAACAATTCGGCTCTAAGGTACATGCCATGTGTTAGAATTTCATCATTATTGCATATTTCCCATCAATCAATTGGCCCCCTGCAGGTACATGCCGGCCCGATGATGCATGAGCCAAAAGTAAATGTTTCTTGATGACACCAAATTAGAACAAACACCAGCCATATTGAGGAATTGCAGCAATATTCAACTTCCCCATTTAGTAGCAAGCCTACATTACCAGGCTAGGCGTTATTACTATAAGCTACAAATTCTAATTAACTTACTATAACTGAAGCAGTTGGCCCAACGGTTATGTAGCTGTACTTAAGTACAATGAGGGTGTGAGTTCAAGTCCTGTAGAGAGGATGTTCATACTCTTTGTTAATGTACTCAATCTCATGCTTGATCCTTGGCTTGGTCAAGATTTCCTATGATCAGTATATTGGTTTGGTTGGTAGTGATGAGTGTAGGTGAGGTTAAAACCACCCATACAGACCTCCTCAACTATATGAGGAAAAATGATGATTCTATCCCTTAAAAATCGCCTCCACTGACCCCCTTATCTATAAAAAAATGTCCATGCTGACCCCTTCATACTAACGGTCTTTTTGACATAAGGTCATTGATTGGTTAAGGGTTATAGTTGAGAGGGTCTGTATCGGCAATTTTGAATGTTAAAGGGTCTCCGTGAGAAAAGTGATAGTTGAAGGGTCTCCGTGTACTTGTAACCTTCTTTTTAATATCCAAATTTGGGGGGAGATGAGGCTTAATTGGGTAATTGGGGAAGGAGTACAATTTATGAAAAGGGTACACCCTGTTCATAAATAATACGGCAAAGTAAGAAGTACAAGGGGTGTATCTTCAATCGGTGATAGTGCTGAGGATATAAGTGCAAATTACCAAAAAAAAAAAAAAATTTGAATTTGCGCATTGAGGTATCTCACCCCAAATGATATTTTCACTCAAATTTAGATAAAAGCATGAGTGAGGATGGAGATGCTCGAACTACTGTTTCTAACACTCGTAAAGATGAATCAATTGATGTATCTCCTAGAGACTAGTATAAACTATAATCGATCTATGTTACATGAATCCTTCTAAATACATAAAGTGACACTGTCGAACATTCAACATTGTGACAAAAGTATGGATATATACCTTCCTTGTATGTCTTGTTTCAAACTCCGGTATTGTACAAAATTTTTCCTCTTTTCTATAGTCCTTTTTTCTATTTAATACGGTTTTATATATATATATATATATATATATATATATATATATATATATATACACGCGTGTGTGCGCGCGCGCCCATATGAGCAAAAAATAATTGTTCCCCGTCAAAGTTTCTAGTATATATGTCAAGGTAACCATTGCTTTCTGTACGCTGAATTTGATACCAACCCATGGTGGGTTGGGGGCCACATCAATGAGAACAACCATGTGAACCATTGCTTTCCGTACGCTGAATGTCAACCCATGGTGGGTTGGGGGCCACGTCAATGAGAACAACCCAGCCATACTAAGGAATTGCGACAATATTCAACTAATTTAATGCTTCATTTGGTTACAAGCCTATATTCTCAAGCTTTGACAATTTTTATTAGATTATATAAACTAATATTAAACCTACCTATCGTGTCCTACTTCACCGATGTGGAAAACAAAACAAATATTTTACCATTGAAGTTTGAGAACGCAATGAATATTTTCTAGGTAGCATTAACTTGAGATTAATTTTTTGAGCCACGTGGCTAGACGCGCGAAGGATAAGCAGGTCAGTTGGCACGGGTCGTTACATTAAAGTACTAGCAGTAGGCTTATTCTATTTTTTGCAATTCGTTAATCCTAATATACACTATCCTAAGGGACTTGAGGGAGGGGGAGAGGGCTTACGGGGATCGAACCGTGCCCATGTGCATGGGAATATGTAAGAGATACCAACTGCACTCCACTCCACTTACAACTAGCTTAAAAACAGCCAAATGTGTTTCTCCTTCTAAATAGTATCTTATTGCTCTTCCTTCCAATCCCACGTTATTTTGCTCGTTAAAGTTGAAGTGTGAATTGTCTGAATGCAATGCCTCTACCGTCCTATGATCAGCCTAACTTTCGATCATTTTTGACCTCCCCTTGTTCAAGTTCAACCTCGTACATGAGAGCATCTCAAAAGGAGATAATAAAATACGATTAGAAAAAGGAGAGAACGTCTACGGTGCAAACCGGGAACATTCATCATCGAGAGGTGTAACATTTACCACTAAGAGACTGTTTATGCCCATTTTTGGCACCGCGGATCGGGCTAGCCGTGAATGGCCATTTAATTAATTCTTTGTTTAAATTGGGCTGAGGCTAAGTAATTGGTTGGGTAAATCTTGGGCCATGGGTATTTTCCATTTGGGCCCAAGAAACATGCAGCACATGTGAAGAATGTAGCCCAAGATCTTTTGGGAAGCTAGCTAACGGTTGGGCCCATGAAGAAATGAGCAGATCTGGTCCATGAGGTACAGCCCACGGATTAAGGGATTCAATTGCTTGTTGGCGGTTATTTCCCTCCAAAGTTCAATGGCCAATTGACTTAGTCAATTGGCCATGTGTCAAATGCATGAAAAGAGGGAGATAGTAGGGAGTCATTGCCACATCACCCCATGATCTTTCAACTATAAATAACCACCCATGATCTTGCATGCATGAAAAGTGGGAGCATCATGAGACACTTGGCAGCTTGTGGTGCAAAGCTGAATTCAAATTCAGACCTAAATCAGCTTGTGACCAAGTCAATTGGCCATGTGTCAAGCTAGCATAAGAAGGGGAGATAGTGGGGAGTTATTGCCACATCACCCCTGATCTACCAACTACAAATAACTGCCCATGATTCAGCATGCACAAAAGGAGGGTGCATCATGGGACACATGTCAGCTTGTGGTGCAAAGCTGAATTTGGATTCAGGCCTAAATCAACTTACTGCTGTGCCTATAAATACAAGTTCACAAGATGAAAAAAGGGTCCAACACCAATCAAAGCTCAACGCTTACAAAAGCTTTCCTACTTTCAGCAAAGTAGATTATCGAATACTTAGTATTCAACCCCATTCAAACTTACTTCATCAAGTAGTTTGAATTTTACTTTTCTTGTACAAACTTTATTATCCCGGAGTAATAAAGTTCAAGTTTTAAGTTCCATTTCCTATACCACTAGGAAATTTTAAGTCCACAACCGTGTGGCAAACCACGAACCTCATTGTGATCTTTAAGCTTTGGGTCACACGCAATCGCTCATACGTTAGAAGTCAAGATACACGGGACTCTTTATCAAAAGTTAGGCACTACAAGTCTTGGCACGCCCGCGCACCACGCATTCACACCTGTTGCCAAAAACGAGAGTTTTCATTGGCACGCCCGGTGGGTCCCTAGTCATTTCAAGGGGTATTATGCCGATTCATTCGCATGTCAATTCAATACATTGAATTGGATGTTGAGATTCGGCGATGTCAAGAAGAAATTCATTGGCGCGATGATAAGGTCGACGAACTTGAAGACGAAATCTACCGCCTTGATTGTGAGAGGCTTTGACTCAATCATATGGAGGATGGGTATATCAACACAAACAACTACTACAATGATGAAATTCGAGGGCTTGAAGATGAAGTTAACAGGCTTGAAGAGGAAGATCGCCAATTACGTTGTGAGGTAAACGGTCTCTTTAGTACCAAGTCACATGGCTATTCACATATCATGTATCCAGCCCTACCCGAACAACATGAATTCCGAAATGGTGGGCTTGATGATCCTCCTACTCAAACCTTGGATGGCCAAGTTGAAGAAAATATGGGTATTCAGTCCTGTACTATTGCATCCAACGAAGGACTCTCACAGGAATTCATTGATCCCTAGAATGAATATAGGCGTACAGTTGAAGATTGTCTAATCAAATCCAGAAAGGCCATTGAAGACATGAAGTCAACTCCAACTCTTACTCCACAACAGACATAACAATTTAGCACTTTAGGCCAAATTTCAAGCCTGAACGTGTCTAAACAAGCTTCCAGCAAGCACTCCAGGCTTCTCTCAGTCCTTAACTTCTGAAAGGCCTACACTCGGGGGGCAAGGAGGCCAAGGAATTGGCCTCGGGGGGCAAGAGTCTCAACAAGCTTCCAGCAAGCACATCAGGCCTCCAAGCTTCTCTCAGCCCTTAGCTTCCAACAACCCTACACTCGGGGGGCAAGGAGGCCAAGGACTTCGACTCAGGGGGCAAGAGTCTCAATTCAGCCCTTTGAGGATTCCCGAATAGCAGCCTAGATGATACAGATCGTGGTAGCAGTTTCAAGCCTGAGCTCAATAGCCAACATTCAGGAGTGTTCCAAAAACTTTTAGATGGTAAGCTATTTTCATGCCTGGAGGAGCGAAAAGATAGGTCTGTTTCAATGCAAAGGGACCAAGATTTTAGACCTGGGATGGGCCAGAACATAGAAAGTCCTATTATGAGGCAAGATCAATCCATTCTCTCCTCTCAGAAGCTTTCTCAAGTGTCTAAAAAGTTACCACATCCAGATTCAGTCCTGAGCAGTGAGCAGATAATAGATACAAATTAAGAACGATCCAGACCTGCCATCAATCCTATGGGCGGGATTGAATTGGATGTTGCACCCATTCTAGAGCAGGAGGAATTGAAGGAAGAAGAGGAAACCGACGGCACTCTAGGGCTTGATCACGATTCATTTATAATCGGTGATCCCCCTCCTCCCCCTGTTAATGAAGGTCTTTTTGGCATTGTCCAAACTGCCAAAAGGCATTACAAGCATAGGCCAACTATAGGCCTTAAAGTTGTGGAACTACGCCCTCATTGGATTTGTGGGGCACATCAAAAGTGGGCCTTATTCACTTGGCTTACGCAAAAACATTGCGGTTGTAAAAAGAGCTAAGTAGCCAGTGAAAAGTCCTTCATAGGCCGAACAAACATCTCTAAAATGTTTGGCTAAGGCCTATCAGTCGTTGAGTAGGCCCTATTAGAGTTTCACTAGGCCTCTTCCGCAGAGGTGGAGGCTTTTTCATTTTTCAAAGCAGAGGTTCAGGCCTTCAAATATATTTTTAGGCCTTTTTCATGATTCTAAGGTTTCTCTACAACCAGGCCTGGACATAAGACTTTATTGATTTACAAAGGCCTTTTCTGCAGAGACAAAGGCTCTTTGAGCCCTTTGTTAAGGCTTGAACCACATTTATAAGCATTCCAAGAAGAAGTTCAGGCCTTCCAACGTATTTCTGGGCCTTTTTGACGAGCCCTTCATGGTTCAGGCCTGAAGACATATTTCAAATTATCAGAGGCCTGAATGGAGCATAGAAAATGCCTAATGCCTACCAAGTCCATAGGCAAGGCAAACAAAAAAAGTCGTGCTACAACAGGATTCAAGGCCTGTTTGGGATGCCAAAAATGGCTTTACTTTCTATTCACGCCTTGATCCTAAAAGTAAAGAATCAAGGCATGGGGGGGCAATGTTTCTGCCCATTCTTGGCACCGCGGATCGCGCTAGCCGTGAATGGTCATTTAATTAATTCTTTGATTAAATTGGGCCGAGGCTAAGTAATTGGTTGGGTAAATCTTGGGCCATGGGTATTTTTCATTTGGGCCCAAGAAACATGCATCACATGTGAAGAATGTAGCCCAAGATCTTTTGGGAAGCTAGCCCATGGTTGGGCCCATGAAGAAATGAGCAGATCTGGTCCATGAGGTACAACCCACGGATTAAGGGATTCGGTTGCTTGCTTGCAGTTATTTCCCTCCAAAGTTCAAAGGCCAATTGACTTAGTCAATTGGTCATGCGTCAAATGCATGAAAAGAGGGAGATAATGGGGAGTTATTGCCACATCACCCAATGATCTTTGTGAAATTCCTATTTTCCTACCGATCCAATAATCAAGAAATAATAGGAACGAAGAACAAACGATGAACACCAGAATATACGTGGAAAACCCAAAACGGGAAAAAAAAACCACGGGAAGGAAATCATGCACTATAACTCATTGTACGGTTACAAACAAACGTATACTTACAACCTAGAATCGCTCTCGGTTGACCAAAGTTGAATGCCGAATCACTTGTTCACCGCACCCAATGCTTGACTGCCGCTGCCTTGAATCGCTCAAGCCTTCCAATAACCTACGGAATCCACCGTCGGTATCCACCAGAAATCCACCAGAAGAACACTTTGATTAGCAATCACAAAGTATGGAGAGGGCTCTTGGAATTAATCCGGAAGTTTGATGATCAAACGATCATATCTTTTTCCAAGAGACAAACTAAAAATCTTCCTTAGACATTTCTTAGTTTTGGAGCAAGAGAGGGGTTGCACTCATATATTCGGTGGCCTCGAAATTCCAAAAGATGAGCATATAAATAGAAGTTAGAAAACTGGAAGGTTGCTCGAGCACTGTATATAACCTATCTTTGAGTTGCTCAAGCACTGTGACAGAAAAACACTTCCATATTGCCACACACGTGATTTCTTCATTTCCTTTTTCCTTTCAAGCACACGCACGAAATCCTCTTGAAAGTTGATTTCTTCCCATGCAAATTACCTTAATGATCTCACCCTTGAATCTTTAATTCCCTTTCCTTATTCAGCTGGCATGTGCACAAAATCCTTCTTCCACTCCAATTTCCTTAACAATCTCTACCTCTCAATTTACACAATAATTGATTTCCTCCACCTCCTAAACAGACACTCTATAAATAAATAAATAAATTACAACTCAATAAATGAGAAACAAATCAATGTATTTTTGTCATGGGATTTGCCAAATATAAACTTGACCTTACAATCTTCCCCTTTGGCACTTCCATGACAAAACATACATAACAACCTATCCCTTCACAGATTGATCATGACTTTAGAAAATGCAGAAACAAATACGTAAAGACAATCTGTTAATCAATAAATTTCTCCCCCTTTTTGTCATGAAATGACAAAGGTAGAGTACACATGAATAAGATTAATAAGGAGTAAAAGGATATTTAGAAGTCCAACAGATAATACCATCCATAAACAAACTAAAGCTAATATGCCATGTTAAGGAAGCTGAGATTCTAGAAAGCATTTACCAAAGTAACTTAATTAACTGAGTACCAATCTAGAGTAAAAGACTAGCGAAGCTCCATCGTGCTCGAAGCAACCAAAAAAATAAAACCAATTGCCACATTGGGCACACATGAAAAACATGAAAAGCCATTGGTGGCCCAGAGATCAAAAAGAATTGTTTTTTTTTAATATATGGATGCTCTAGTAACTGCTGAGTATGAAAGAGACATTGCCTTAGAGCCCAAAAGAAAACGGAAATTTTTTGTAGGACTAAAAATGCTCTGTTTGTTTTTTTGTTAAAAAAAAATTCCGGGGAAGACAAACGCATGGATGCAGAGATGAATACTCAACAATGAGAATCAATAAATGTCACTGCAAGTTTTTGAAATGCATGAGTAAACTTGTATGTATCCCAAGCATGAAGAAATCTGAAATTAAGTACAACATGCAGTATGAGACTATGACAATAGTGGGTGTGTGACACGTCAGAAATATTAAGACCACCATCTTCGGATACAAGATTTCTCATGTTCCATGAGAATGGCAACCACCGTTAAATCCTCCCATGAAGTCAAACCAGACATCATGATACGAATGACATCCCAAGGCCTAACAAACTCCCCCTCAACAATTAAATACTCCCCCTCAACCAATGAGTATTTTGCCATATCAATTTTTATTGAATCTTCCAAATAAATAAACGTGTTTTAGTATTTTTACCCCACTGCCTTTTGACATGAATATTGGAAATAAGAGTACCTCATACCCAATCCCCGGTTACTAAGCGAGTGGTCCAACACGGAAGCCTTCACAAAGTCTATCCATTTGGTGACACGAACGCTCAAAGGGAGAGTACCTCACCCCAATTGTCCGGTACTCGATGAACGCCCCGATAAGCATTAAGAACTCACAAATAGACTTTTGTCTTTTTATATGGTTTTTTTTTCTTTTTCTTTTTCTTTCTTTTTTTTTTTAACGAAACCAAGAGAACACCGTATCCAACCAAAATGCCAAAAGGTCAATCGCCGAGGAAACAAAATGAGACATTCCAATGGACACGAGAACCAACTATCCAATCTAAATAATCTCTCTAATCCTGACGTGTAAATGTGGCGATCATAGAGTCATAAGGCATGGTGCAACTAATGTCCAAATGAATCACATGAGAGGAATGAACAAGAAGTACGCATGCATTTGAAAAAAAAATGTGCATTTAGTGAAACCCATGGCTGACTACTCACTCCAAAAATATGCTTAGCCCAAAAATATATATTGATTATTAAGTTTTCAAAAACAAATAAATATATGAATGTTTTTGGATTTTCTTTACAAATTATGAATTAAGCAGGGAAGCGAATTAACAAAAGAAAATGCTAAAAAATAGAAGCAATAAAACTAAACAAATGACTCAACTCGTAGCTCTAGGAACATTATAAGCAATAAAGACCAACCTAGACTACGGAAACGAGACCAAGCCTCAAAAGGCAAGGTCAACACCTCTAGATAAATTCGCATGAGATTTTAAATCCAACCTCCTCACCCAAATAAGTCCTGTCTTGACTTGACTAGTGTTACACAATTTATTTGGTTGAACTCTAAGAGCCATTTTTTTACCGGACATATTTCTAGTATTATCATATTTAGTGTAACTAGTCCAAGACTTTCGAATATTGCCATGTTTAGAAATAGCTTTATTGTTAACAACATGATTGCGCGCAACAGGAGGGTATCCATGTAATTGAAAACACTTAGGTCTAATGTGACCTTTTACACCACAAAAATGACTTGTCGGCATATGTATGTCATAACCATGAGAATATGCTAAATGTCTGTGTGAAGACTTTGACACATGCAACTTCCTACAATGAGGTCTAGTGTGACCTTTGACTTGACAATAATGACATGTAGGAATAAATTTAGCAAAATTGTCATGTCTAATATTATATACCTTTCCAATCACATTTTTAGCCATATCATTGCTACGGGGTTTCGGCATTACCTTCTTTGATTCCAACTCATTTGGTTTACCTCCGACTATTTTTGAGGACGAAGCTTCATAAAATCCAAGCCCTGTTTTGTCACTCGTTGGCCTTTGAACATCAAGAATTTCGTCTAACTTCTTGGAACCTGTATTCAAACGCTCAAATAGAATATTAGCATTATCAATTTCAATATTTAATGACTCTATTTTATCTTCTAACACAGCGTTTAAATCAGTCAAGACTTTGTTCTTTTCTCGAAGACTCTCAACCTCCTTACTCAACTTTTCTCTCTCACTAGTGACATTGCTCAAAAAACCTTGCAACTCTTCCACTTGTTTTTTACTCCTTGTTAGAATTATTATAATTCGTAGCCATTTTCAAATTTGACTCATTAATCTTAATACTCTCCTTAAACAGCATATTGTAGGATTGTTTTAGCTCATCAAAACTAAAATCCTCATCACTTCCCTCTTTCTCACTATCATCTGAGGATTCATGATCACTAAGGTTCAACTGTAAAGAAGCCCCAAAAGCCATAAAGTTTGTGTTATCTACTTGTTCTTCCTCAGAATTGTTAGATTCACTATCATCATCCCAAGTTATATTGGCCTTAAAATTAGTTTTCTTCTTCAATTTGTTAATACATTCATGAGCTAAGTGACCATATCCTTGACACTCATAACACCTTGGCCCTACCAGAGGTCCTTTAATCCCCTTCTTTTCTTTAGCACTAGAAGACTCACTTTTTCTTTTGTTTTCAAATTTCTTATTCCCATCTCCTTTAGTCATTTTCTTTTTAAAAAATTGTTTGAAGTTTTTGGTAAATATATCCAGAGCTTCAAGGTCATGCTCATCATCACAATCTGATTCCCTAGACTCGCTTTGAGAGCTTGCAAAAGCAATCGATGGTTTAACTTTAGATTTTAGAGACTCGGGTTGTAACATATCAGCTTCCTAAGTTTGGAGAATACCTACCACTTCTTCAACAGATTTTTCATTGAGTTTACGTTTGCCCTCAAGCATAGTGACCTTTGTCTTAAATCGTTCAGGCAAGGATCTCAATATTTTCTTAATCACCCTAAAAGGAGGAATAGGCTCACCGAGGGTTTCGCAACTATTGACGATAGCGATCAATTTAGAGTAGAATTCATTAAAAGTTTCATCCTCTTGCATTCTAATTATCTCAAATTCAATAGTGAGTCTCTGTAACTTAGATTGTTTAACAACATCCGTTCCCTCATGACAAGTTACTAAAATATCCCACGCTTCTTTTGCAATCTCGCAATTTGCAATCTTACAATGCTCATTAACATCAACAGCACTAAATAAAATATCCAAGGCACGATTATTAGCCTGTAAAGCAGCCTTTTCCTCGCGAGACAATTCAGCAGTAAGTTTAGGGACTTGTTTTTCTTCTACTTTTTTCGTAGGATGGCTATACCCTCGGATGCAAGAATTCCAAATTTCCTCATCCACAGATCTCATGATAGCTTTTATTCTAGATTTCCAATAGTCAAAATTTTCATTATCCAAAATAGGTGTACGACTCGACGGATGATTCATGTTATTGTTCATGTTCATTATTGCTATAGATCCGCTCTAGGAAGAAATCCAACAATTAATGAGCGACCCGCTCTGATACCAATTGAAATTCCTATTTTCCTACCGATCCAATAATCAAGAAATAATAGGAACGAAGAATAAACGATGAACACCAGAATATACGTGGAAAACCCTAAATGGGAAAAAAACAACGGGAAGGAAATCATGCACTATAACTCATTGTACGGTTACAAACAAACCTATGCTTACAACCTAGAATCGCTCTTGGTTGACCAAAGTTGATTGCCGAATCACTCGTTCACCGCACCCAGTGCTTGACCGCCGCTGCCTTGAATCGCTTAAGCCTTCCAATAACCTATGGAATCCACCGTCGGTATTCACCAGAAATCCACCGGAAGAACACTTTGATTAGCAATCACAAAGTATGGAGAGGGCTCTTGGAATTAATCCGGAAGTTTGATGATCAAACGATCATATCTTTTTCCAAGAGACAAACTAAAAATCTCCCTTAGACATTTCTTAGTTTTGGAGCAAGAGAGGGGTTGCACTCATATATTCGGTGGCCTCGAAATTCCAAAAGATGCGCATATAAATAGATGTTAGAAAACTGGAAGGTTGCTCGAGCACTGTATATAACCTGTCTTTGAGTTGCTCAAGCACTGTGACAGAAAAACACTTCCATATTGCCCCACACGTGATTTCTTCATTTCCTTTTTCCTTTCAAGCACATGCACGAAATCCTCTTGAAAGTTGATTCTTCCCATGCAAATTATCTTAATAATCTCACCCTTGAATCTTTAATTCCCTTTCCTTATTCAGCTGGCATGTGCACAAAATCCTTCTTCCACTCCAATTTCCTTAACAATCTCTACCTCTCAATTTACACAATAATTGATTTCCTCCACCTCCTAAACAGACACTCTATAAATAAATAAATAAATTACAACTCAATAAATGAGAAACAAATCAATATATTTTTGTCATGGGATTTGCCAAATAAAAACTTGACCTTACACTTTCAACTATAATAACCACCCATGATCTTGCATGCATGAAAAGTGGGAGCATCATTGGACACTTGGCAGCCTTGTGGTGCAAAGCTGAATTCGGATTCAGACCTAAATCAGCTTGTGACCAAGTCAATTGGCCATGTGTCAAGCTAGCATAAGAAGGGGAGATAGTGGGGAGTTATTGCCACATCACCCATGATCTACCATTCGTTTGATTAGTACGCAAGGTTGGTTGCGGGCAAATCCCTCAACGCGGTTCCTATTCTGGTTAAGAGGTTGGCGATGGGCAAATCCCAACACGCGATCCTTCTCAACCCTTTCTGGCCTTTGGTGAATCCCATGGCGATTTTGTAGAATCAACCCCTGCAGCAACTCACGGATCTCTGCGAATTGAGTGCGAGTATCTTGACGGATCTCGGCTAACTAAGTGCTTCGATCCTACAACTGTGTTCGGTTATCCTCTATCATCTTCCTTAGGTCAGCAAGCCCACGACCAACGTCAATGGGTGTGTCTTCAACTTTGTTTGGTGACATCGAACCAGGCAAAGCCTTGCTCTGATACCACTTGACGCGGCGGAATTCACGAAGGGATTTCACCAAAACGTCTCCGGAGGATATTCTTTTTATCACTACGATAGTAGGGATAAATTTGGAGGCAAGCTATTCGAGAATCATGATGATTATCAGTCAATAAAGCGGCAACAAAATTTCACGTATTATAATAATTTACCTAAATTTAGTGGCTCTGAATATTTTGAGGATATTCTAGATTGGATACTTAATCTTGAGGATGCTTTTGAGTATATGAAAATCTCGAATGGAGAAAAGTGGAAGTACGTGTTGTTAAAGCTTACAGGTCCAGCCCTAGGTTGGTGATTAGACTTGCAATCTTTGCGAGATCAACAGAACAAACGCCATATTTGTGCATGGTCAAGAATAAAAAAATGTCTGATGGAGAGATTTTTGCCGCATAATTATAAACAATTATTGGATGAAAAGTACGGATCAAATCAACAGAATACAACTACTCTTGCCAAAGATGTCATTGAAGAAATTGATAAGGTGGTCATAGAGGGAGTTGATGATAAAAAAATTGAAATAGAAGTTGGCGATCAAGTTGTTGAGGACCAAAACAGTTATCCATGGGAGATGGTTGACACTAAAATTTTAGTTAAAGAGGAGCCAAGCTCGCTTCAAGTGGATCAGGTTGACCTCGACAATTGGGTTTTGCTGACTAGGGATGATTTTACCGAAAATGTCCCAAGTAATTTTAGAGAGAAAGAGGGTGGGGGGAAAGAAGAGATGTTTGTTGATATCATGCATGATTGCTCCAATTTTGTTCGGAATGCTTTGGGTGTGCGGTTGCAGAAGGAGGAAACAATTAGAGAGCTCCAAGCCGTGCTTTCTATGAAGGGTCAAGAAATTGAATATCTTTATGCAAAGGTTTATGAAGATCCATATATTTTACAAAAATTGGAGGAATTAGAACTAGTTCAAGGTCAAGACAATCTGTAATATCAACATAAAGGTTACTTTGTCGATTTTCTTGGAGTGAAACAATTTAATTGGGTTTCCGATGTTCATCTCGTCAATTTCGCCAACAAGTTGAAGAATCAAGAGAAGAGATCATCGCAAGTACACTCCTCTTTGAATGATTTTTGGAAAATGAACAAGAGGTTGAAATATTCTAAATATCTATTTCTTTGGAATGGAAGGTGGCAAGTTTCTAATGAGAACTCGAGGGCGAGTTCTTCTGAAGAAAAGGAGACTGATGTAGGACAAAAATGGAGAGTTTTTGTATTTTATTTTTATTGTTTTAGAATAAGATTTTGGTTAAGAATATTTTCGTTTAGGTTAGAATTATTAACTTTCCGTATTCAGTTTGATTTTGATTTCTACCTTTATTAGGATTCTTGGACTACAAGAATTAAGATTTTATTTTAATTAATTAGGAAATATCTTTTATTTAATGCTGCTTGTTTTGGCATGATTTGTTATTTCTTTTACAGTAGGATTTCTAGGGTTAGGGTCTTATAAAAAGGACTGTAACCTATTCAATTATTCAACTTTTAAAGCTTTTTATCAATAATATTCAGACTTTGTCTTTTTCTCTTAAGGATTCAAGAACTGCTTGTGGCTACGAGTGTCTATCATTCGTTTGATTAGTACGCAACTAATCCCTTCGTGAATTCCGCCGCGTCAATATGTGTTGATTAGTCATCTTTATGGAGCATGTGTCAAGTTCTAGTAAGAGGAGTCATATGCCTACACACCTAGTCTATTGATTTTATATAGATCAGCCAAGCTAAAAGGAGAAACAGAACAAAATAAATAAAAAGGGCTTTGGAGAGAGGAGCAGGGAGGAGCATAATTATGGTTTTTTTTTCTGATGAGATCTTGTATGATGATCTTTGAACAGGAATATAAGGTGGGATTATATCTGATGGCAAGGTGATTTGAGGGTGAGTGTGAGACACATATTTCTTGTACAATATTAATGTTGGGTTCTAGTTGATTGTGTTATGTGCGGTGACTGTATGTCGTGGAACTGTTTGATATGTGACGAGGAGACTAACCTAATAAGGTATGCCAAAAGACAAGTTAGCCAATGCACTATGGTGAGGCTAGTGAGGTTGTACGTCAGCTGTCATATACTGAGGAGGCTAGGACCGGATAAGTGGTTCCATTTATGTGAAATGTGTTATATATTTGTGGTTGGTGTTAATACGTGGTGGTTGATGTTGTGCAGTTATTTTAGTGTTGATATTGTACATGTTAATGTCTCACACACTCCTGGGGTCCTTTGGACTCCAGCTTGCAGGTTGTTAACGGGCCATGTGCCGGTGGTGCAAGCTTGTCTGGGTTGCTGCGACAGTGGGTTGTTGTTTACTTACTTTAGAGATAGTTGTAAATTATATAGGTTTTGGATTAAAAGATAGATTGTGGTCTTTTTAATATCGTGGTGCTTGAGTGACATTCTTGTATTTTTTGTGTTTCTGGGTCAATAAAAATTTGACCCAGAATTTGTCAAACTTTGCAACTGATATTAGTGTCTTACAAAAGGCACAAGATTTTCTATGCTTGTTTTCATACTTGGTTCCTGAACATCTAAACATTTCTTTTAAGCTTCTGACTAAATTTCCTTGCACCAGCCTCTTCTTCTTCAGATTCAAAACCAAGTGAGAAGCAAAATTTACTCCACCATAGACCTCTTCAACATGCACATGGGTCGCTTACTGCCACCTTCATTTTTACTTTTTCTTTTCATGCATTTCGCTATTCTCTTGCTTATGGGCTCAGTACCCGACTCTGTGCACAGCGGGAATGAGACCGACCGACTAGCCATACTAGCATTCAAGACCAAGATCACCGGCGATTCCCTTGGGACACTAAGCTCTTGGAATGGATCCTTCCACTTCTTCCAATGGGCTGGTGTAATATGTGGCCGTCGGCACCAGAGAGTCACTGAGTTAAACCTTGCAGGGTCCATTTCGCCCCACACTGGAAATTTAAGTTTCCTTACCAACCCAAGATTGGATAACAATAGCTTGAGCCGTAACATCCCCGAACAAATTGGCCACTTAAGCAGACAAAAATTCATGTCACCGTATAATTATTTAGTTACTGGCAAAATTCCAGCCAATATATCTCGTTGCCCTAATCTTAATAACCTTTGACAGCCTAACTGGAGAAATTCCAACAGAGCTCGGTCGCCTATCCGAACTCCAGAGATTGCTTATTGGAAGAAACAATCTAACAGGAGGTGTGCTAGCAGCTATTGGCAATTTATCATCTCTATTTAGCCAACAATAATATTGGTGGGAATATACTTGATGATCTAGGCCGATTCGCAAACTTGGGAAGTCTTTCAATTGGAGTGAACAGGTTAGTCGGTATGGTTCCTTCCTCGTTATTTAACATCTCTTCCATCACGGGCTTCGATATATTAATGAATCAAATCCAAGGGATTCTTCCCTCAAACCTATCAACTTTACTTCCTAATCTCCTGTTCCTCAGACTGGCTTTTAACTCGTTTACTGGATCCATACCTAATTCAATATCTAATGCCACCAACCTCCAGTTCCTTGGGCTGTTGAATAAGAATTTCACTGGGAAATTAATGCCTGCTTTGGATAAGCTGCATAATATATGGATTTTAGCTGCTTCTTCTAATCATCTCAGAACGGTTGGAACTGGATAACAACGGTTTTGGAGGCGTGTTTCCAAAAGCAATTGCGCGCTAATTTCTCCATTCGTCTAGCTTAGTCATGTAAAGTTGCAGAACACTAAGCTATATGGAAGCATCCCAAGAAGGATAGGGAAACTGGACAATTTGCAGCTATTTAACGTACAGAACAACCATTTGACAGGTAACGTTCCTGCTAATTTTGCGAAGCTTCAAAACCTACATCTGTTGGTGCTTGGAGGTAATAGATTCTACGTTGACAACCCGTCGTCTTTCGAAAACTTATCCTCGTTAATAAATCTCAATCTATCTAAAAATAATCTTCACGGAAGCATCCCGTGGAGTCTGAGCAATATCAAATGTTGCTGGAGCTAAAACTCGCCAAAAACAATATTAGTGGCACCATCCCCAAAGAAGTTGTTAGTCTCTCATCATTGTTTGCTCTAGACACCTATCTCATAACAACTTGGCTGGTGTCATCCCTGTTGAAATCGGGATTCTAAAAAATCTTGGAACACTAAATGTTGTGCTGACTTACATAAACGTTTTAGTTGTGTTCAACCTCACCCAGGTTTCCTAATTACCATAATGTTTTCATTTGCTCCTCTTTTCCTCAATTCAAATTAATAGTGCTCTACAGCTATGAACAAATCGTAGGATTTCCACTTCTAATTCAACCTTAAGAATTAATAAATTCTATTAGAAGTCTAGAACCTCAGTGTAAGTGTTTTTCAGAACAATAGTGAAGGGACAACAAAGTTGGAACTCTAGGTTCCGTTTGTTTCGACTGAAAACGTTTTCTGGTAAAATAATTTCCTATGTTTGGTTGCTTATAAGGTCGGTAAAAAGTTTTTTTTCCCTGTAAACCGTTTCCTAAAACGACGTACGGAGGAAATCTCGGTAATTCATTTTCCAATTCCTTCCCGATCTCACTAATCTCTACAAACTCTCTCTCTCTCTCTCTCTCTCTCTCTCTCTCTCTCTCTCTCTCTCGTTTCCCAATTGGATCCTCTCTTTCTTGTCAACCACCAATTCAACATAGTCACTTATTTCCTGCTTGTGTTTTTAGTTTGTTTCAAGCATGACAATTTTCTCATTTAAATGTACTACAAGATTTACATGTCAAGTGGGACTCCATTAGCGTATGAACAAAACGTAATTGTTTCTTGTCACGAATTTCTAGTATACAGTATATGTGTAAGGTTGTCTCCATGTGAACCAAATTCCTTTCTTTACATTGAATTTGCTTCCGACCCATATGCGGAATTTGCTTCCGACCCATATCCATGTCAAGTGGGACTCCATTAGGTATGAGCAAAAAGTAATTGTTTCTTGTCACCACATTTCTCGTTCAAATAAACCATCATTTTAGAATACACTGGTGTCATGATAAGAAAAAAAGAAGAATCCACTGGTGTCAATTATTTCACTGAAGACTGGCTTAAAGCAAGTGGGAAGAACTCAAGGGCTGAGTCAATGGTTTATGGTCATTGAAGTTTCTACTTTGGCCGGTTTGATGTGGCATGCTTAGTGGGAGGGAATGAAGTTCTGATTATAACATGCACTCTGGGAAAAATGAAGTTTAAAAATATATATGTCAGCACATCAGTTAAGATTTTATTGACTTTGAGTATAAAATAAAAGATTTTAATAAGATTTTTTTTTCTAGAGAAAAACACCATAGGTACGTACGTTGTTGGCTCATCAATCAAACACAACTAATCGTATAGGTGGAGTTGGCAAGTAACCAAGGGCCAATTATTCGCATCTTAAGATAGGCCGCTACGTTGGGTATGCAGACAACCTTGACCAAAGCTGGAGCCCGGGGGTGCCACACAATGAATTGCAACAAAAAGCATTTTCGTGTTTCACCAGGGGCATTTTTGGCCATTGGCCTTACCCATTTATAACGCAATAGCTTGTAATTAGGGTTAAAAGAGTTTTCATAGAAAATAGAGAGGTACGCAAGAGAAAACCGTTCTTAAAGATAGGAGAGAAAACTTGTACTCCATTAATTTCCATTATAGTGGATTGGTGTGGTTTCCGTGGTTTTCCTTGCGTTGAGGTTTTCCCTGTAAATCTGTGTGTTCTTTCTTTTCTATTCATTACGCACTGTTTCGTTTTATTGTTTGATTTATTTGGTCGTGGTTTTCAAGATCCGTAGGGACGTTATGGATTGAACGTGTAGTTTGATTCCTACCATAGTAGAGTTGCGAGGAAAGGTAAACAAAGTATGAAAATGTCGGGGTTTAATTTTTTTGTTTTCAGTTTTTAGGAAAACTCTGGTACTCCCATCTCTAACTTTTCCACTATGATTAATATTTCTTTAAAACTTGTCCTATAAACAATTTTTGTTCAAAACTTTCTCGTGAATGAAAAATAATAATAATAATACAGACTTGGACTGACTTTACTAAATGTTTTCTTGCTTCCCTCATCTCACAATGGAAACCAGTCATCAAGGACTCACGTGTAGTCAGTCCAGTACGAATCCCATACAGTTTGGTCCACTTTTGAATTTCGTGGGCCAATTCCGGGCTCACAACAATGATTAGAAACGTTCATTTTGTAAAACTCGTCAAGTTCTTCGAGTTAGAGAAGAATCATGTTCATGGAATACCGATTAAAGACATATCTAAACACCTTTATATAGAATTTATCTTGAACAAAATGCAATGTGCACATTTATCTGGAATTTCATAGCATATTTATCTGGAATTTCATAGCTTTTAGTCTATGAATTTTTCGAACCAGACAAATATTTTGGGACAAGCTAGAATAAAAAAGTGGACAAACAAATTGGGACGGAGGAAATATATATATATATATATATATATATATATATAAAATTGGGTGAATGGAAGCAGACTTAATCGATTTTAACTTTGGAAAAGTTGTTCCACCAAAATTTAAGCATTTACTTTCAATTTCCTTGCACCAGTCTCATCTTCAGATTCAAAACAAAGTAAGCAGCGAAATTTGCTCCGCCACATACCTGAACAACACATGGCCCTGTTGTTGCCGCCTTCATTTTTTCTTTTCATGCCTTTTGTTGTTTTCTTGCTTTGGGGTTCAGTACCCGACTCTGTGCATGGTGGGAACGAGACTGATCGGCTAGCCTTACTAGCATTCAAGGCGGAAATCACCGGCGATCCCCTCGGGATACTAAATTCTTGGAATGAATCCGTCCACTTCTGCCAATGGGTTGGTGTAACGTGTGGCCGCCGGCACCAGAGGGTCACTGAGTTAAAATTTTGGAATGGCAAACTATCAGGGTCCATTTCGCCGCACATTAGAAATTTAAGCTTCCTTATGTGGTTACGGTTACAAAACAATAGCTTGAGTCATGACATCCCCCAAGAACTCGGCCGCTTACGCAGACTGAAATTCATGTCACTGTATAATAATTTAGTTACTGGTACAATTCCGGCCAATGTATCTCGTTGCTCTAATCTTATCACCCTTGAGTTTACTCGAAACAGGCTAACGGGAAAAATTCCAACGGAGCTCAGTCGCCTATCCAAACTCCAGATATTGTATATTGCAAAAAACAATCTAACAGGAGGTGTGCATGCAACGATTGGCAATCTATCATCTCTGACACGCCTCTTTATATCCTACAATAATTTTTGTGGGAATATGCCTGACAGTCTTGGCAGATTGACAAACTTGGAAACTTTTGCAGTAGTGGTGACCAAGCTGGTCGGTACAATTCCTTCTTCAATATTTAATCTCTCTTTCATTACGGAGTTCGATATCGGAAACAACAAAATCCAAGGGATTCTTCCCTCCAACCTAGGAACTTCACTTCCTAATCTCCAGTTCCTTGGAGTTGGTCACAACTCATTGACTGGATCCATTCCTAGTTCAATATCTAATGCCACCAATCTATATTACCTTCTGTTGACAGCCAATAATTTTATCAGGAAAATGCCTAGGTTGGATAAGCTGCATAATCTTTGGATACTATATGTTTCTTTAAATCATCTAGGAACAGGGGAAACAGATGACTTGAGTTTTCTCTCCTCCTTGATCAATGCCACCGATTTGGAACAGTTGGGACTGAGCGACAATGGTTTTGGAGGTGTGTTTCCGAAAGCAATTACCAATTTCTCCATTGGTCTTAATCATGTAGCCTTGCAGAACAATAAGCTGTTCGGGAGCATCCCAAAAGGGATAGGGAATTTGGTCAATTTGCAGGAACTTATATTACAAAACAACCATTTGACAGGTTCCATTCTTGATGATTTCGGAAAGCTTCAAAACCTGCATCGCTAGGCGCTCGGAGGTAATAGATTCTCTGGTTACATCCCATCGTCTTTCGGAAACTTTTCTTTGTTACTGACTCTTGATCTATCAGAAAATAATCTTCATGGAAGCATCCCGTCAAGTTTGAGCAAATGCCAGATGTTGCTAGAGATTACACTCGCCAAAAACAGTCTTAGTGGCACCATACCCAAAGAAGTTGCTAGTCTTTTATCATTGTTCCATGTAGACCTATCTCATAACAACTTGTCTGGCTTCATCCCCATCGAAATTGGGGTTTAAAAAATCTTAATATACTGAATGTTTCTGAGAATTTGTTGGTTGGTAATATTCCAAACACCCTCGGTAGATGTGTACAATTGGTATCACTTAATTTGAAGGGCAACAAGTTCTCAGGAATCCTTCCATCAACTTTGAGTCAATTGAGAGGCTTGGAGGAACTAGACATTTCTATGAATGATTTCTCGGGGAAAATCCCGGACTATTTAGCAGACTTTCATTTCTTAGAGAAATTAAACATATCATTCAATGATTTTGAGGAAGCAGTTCCAAGAAGAGGCATATTTACAAATGCAGCAGCTATTTCTCTTGAGGGAAACAAGAAGCTTTGTGGTGGTATACCTGATTTAAAATTGCGCAGTTGCCAATCCAAGGGATTTGCAAGGAAGAAATTTACTCACTTCGTGAAATTGGTACTCCCATCGTCTTTTGGGCTTGTATGTTTATTTTTGATGATGTATTTTGTGTATCTTCGTTGGTTTAACAAGAGAACAAAGGTACCATCTTTTAGATTTTTTGGCCACTCGTTTGCCAAGTTGACCTACGGGAGTCTAGTTAAAGCTACCAATGGGTTCTCTCCAACCAATCTGATTGGCATGGGTAGTTTTGGTTCGGTGTACAAAGGAAATCTTAATCTTAATCAGGGTGAAAAACTAGTCGCTGTGAAGGTATTAAACCTTCAATTCCGGGGAGCTACCAAGAGTTTCATTGCCGAGTGTAAGGCATTAAAGAGCATTAGACATCGGAATCTTATAAATGTCCTCACAGCTTGTTCAAGCGTTGACTATAAAGGTGATGATTTCAAAGCTCTGGTTTACGAGTTCATGGTCAATGGGAGCCTAGACGAGTGGTTGCATCCAAATGAGAAAGAAGATGAAGCGCATGACAAGTCACGGAGTTTTGACCTTCTACAAAGTTTAAATATCGCAATTGATGTCGGTTCTGCAGTTCTTTACCTTCACCACGATTGCTCAAAATCAATAGTTCACTGTGACTTGAAACCGAGCAACGTTCTTCTTGACGAAGATATGGTTGGACATTAGGTGATTTTGGATTAGCAAGATTCCGTGCAGAAGCAACGTGTATTTCAACTGTAAATCAATCAAGTTCTATTGACTTAAGGGGGTCTTCCGGTTATGCAGCTCCAAGTAAATGTACCTCTTAGACCCATTTCATGTTTCTTTTCTCCTTCACTTCCAAAGGTGTTTTAGATCAATTCGCTTCTGCTTTGATTCTTGTACCCTAACGCAGAGATAAAGCCGCTGGTTTTTTTGGTTTAAGACTCACAAAATCATCTAGCTTGCTTGCAAAAGTATTACACTGTTTCGTGAAACTGAGATGAAGTAACATGTTATCCTCTGTTATTGCCAAGACACCTTGGCCTAAAAAATAAATTACCAAAAAATATATATATTCTTAACTGCACTAGTTTATTGATTATAAGATGTTCCTAGTTCCCACATCTTTTAGAGCATCTTGTAGCCATTTTTGGTCGTCTCTCCTGTGATTCATTCATATTGCCCTTGAGTTTGGAATTTTTTTGCCACATGTGATCCATGAAGCATAACATGTTACAGGATGTGATAATGTGAGGAGTTGAGTTGAGCTCATGTTCCTATTTCATCGTAAGCGAATTAGTCAGCATCCAAAAAACACAGTCTCCTAACATCTCTGCTATTAACTTTCCCTTTTTCAGAAAATATAGCAATGGATAGAATTTGTACTTCCTATATTACATCAAATAAAGCCCTGAAGATTATAAATCTTCAACATATATAAGGGTAACTACTAAGTTATGGTTAGGTAACAAGTATATCATGTCAACCAATCAAGCTTGTTTCAAATTAGGCCTTTCTGGTTGCACAAGCGAAATTAACCAAATGTTTTTATTCTACCAAAAAGCCAAGAAGAAGAGACATAACTCTGGCTAATCTTATTCGAGATAGTGTCCATCGAATAATTGTCTTGCTGAAGGTTCTTGAATATTCCTTGAGACGGTACTTACCAAGCAGCTTTATAATTATTTTTTTCTGTATGATGCATGAATTGTAGAGTATGGCATGGGAAATGAAGTATCAACGTCCGGTGATGTGTACAGTTTCGGTATTCTCCTATTAGAGATGTTCACAGGAAAGAGACCTACTGATATTATGTTTGATGGTGATTTGACTATCCACAACTTCGTTAAGATTGCTTGGGTTGAACAAGTAGCGAACATTGGTGATCCAATACTAGTTCAACAAGCAGTGACGGGAGAGACAAGCTCAAGCATCAACATCTCTCAGAATCAAAGCCCGGCTAGCATTAACGAAGTTCAGGAGTGCTTGACTTCAATTCTTAAAGTGGGAATAGCCTGTTCCAAAGAACTACCAAGTAATCGACCAGATATCAAAGAAATCGTTACTCAGTTGCATGTGATCAAGAACACTCTTCTCAGAGTTGGAGTACATGGAGGCGGGAGAGCTAGAATTGCATCCAAATCATGTGCAGGTATGGCTCACATTTCTACACAATTATTGGAGAAAAAAATCTGCAGTTGGGCACTGAAACCACCACAATTTTGTGCTCGACGAGCGAAACATTGGTGCTGACTTAGAGAAACGTTTTAGTTCTGTTGAACGTCACCCAGGTTGCTAACAAACATGATGTTTTCATTAATTTGCTCCTCTTTTCATCAATTCAAATAGTTCTCATGTGAGTCTACAGTATAAACAAACTGTCGGATTTCCATTTATAATTCAAACTTAAGAATCAAAATATTCAACTAGAACCTCCATGTAAGTGTTTTTCAGAACAATAGTGAAGAGATTGGTTGGAGAGAACCCAATGCCACATTCCACTTCAATGCCACATTCCACTTCAGGATTAACAACGTATACCTTATTCTCCTAACTTCAATGAGGCAAAGTTCTTGAATAATTTGATCAAATTATTCAACTTGCAGCTCTCAGTTGGAATGATGGAGGATGTGGATGTGTTTTTCTCCTCCTTGATCTTTTACTTACTGAAAATTGGAGTATACGATAGCATTTTTCTACATATATTCAATTATGTGCACAAATTAACCAACACAGTTTTCAAGCTGCTCCATCTTCATCCAAAGTTATATTTTCTTTAATTGATTATGATCGGATCTTCTCTCATCAAACTTCTTCAATAACTAATTATCCTTCATCCCTCGTAGGTGCTTGAGGTTTGGTGGATCTTGAAGGTATCTGTTGAGACCACAACTTTGTTGTTCAGTTTCTGTTTTTCTTTCTTCAAGTTTATGCTCCTCTTGTGTTTTTCGTTTGTTTCAAGCATGAGAATTTTCTAATTTAAATGTACTATAAGATCGACTTACATGTCAAGTACCGGGACTCCATGTTTCTTGTCGCCAATTTCTAGTGTATATGTGCAAGGTTGTCTCCATCCACTACAAGAAATTTAGGATATCCCAACGGTTTTTTTCGCAACGGTTGAAAAAACCGTCGGTATAGATGGTGTATAGTAACGGTTTGCAAAACGTTACTAGAAATAGGACTATAGTGACGGTTTTCATGTGATTGTTAGTAGATTAATTACAACACTATAGGCTGCCACGTGGGTGACACGTCAGCGCCACGCGGGCGCCATGTAGACTGCCACGTAGGTGACACGTCAGCGCCACGTGAGCTGCCACGTGGATGCTTACGTCACTCAATGGTTGGTTTTTAAAAAAAAATTTGCCTTCAGCAACGGTTATAAGCGTCGCTAAAGATACCGTTACTAAAAAAAATTTGTACCAACGCTCGTCAAAACCGTTGCTATACCTCTACAGTAACGGATATATTGCAACGGTTTGGCGTAGCCTAAACGGGTCTCTATGAACGGTTTTTGGGTTTTTTGGCTACGCTTTCGACCGTTGCTATAGAACAGTTTTCTTGTAATGATCTGAACCACATTGGTTTCTTTACATTGAATTTGCTATCGACCCATAATGGGTCAGGGGCTACATGATTGAGAACAAACCCCAGATATTGAGAAATTGCAACAATATTTAACTACTCTAACGCCCCATTTGGTTAGCGTACATTATAAAGCTCCGCAATATTTCTAAAAATTACAAACTATAATAGACTTACTTATCGTGTCATAATTTACCAATGAGGGAAACAATACAAATATTTTACCAATGTTGTTGGAGAATGCAATAAATATCTTCTATTGACCATATGCGAATGATTAGCAATAGGTTTAGAGTTTAGCCGCCTCGATATACCCTTTATCGAATATTAATAAATAACAACCAAAAATGTTGTTTCTCCTTCTAATTATCTTATTGCTCTTCCCTCCAATCCATCGATATTTGCGTGTTAAAGCTAAAGTGGAATTGGCCAAATGCAAATTCTATTCATATTCAAGTGCTGATTTTATAAGGATTAAAAAACAAAAAAATCCATCTAAATACTCTTATGATCAGACTAACTTGCGATCGATCACCTTTGACCTTTCCCTGTTCAACATCATACGGGATTATTATGTATTTATCAAAAGAACTAAAATCACGAAATCAGCTAATTAATTAATATAAAATATCAATTTATGTTTGAGCCGTAGTATTTTCGATTTAATTAGTTGCCCTTTTCCTTTCTCCGAAGTGAAAGAAGGGACTTTAGGAGAGAGGTTAAGGGGTAAGTAACAGCCATATGAGTTTCTGAAATTTTTAGAAAAGAGTGAAAAAGACTGTATTGTACTTTTTTTTTTTTTTACTCAAGAGAGAGAGAGAGAGAGAGAGAGAGAGAGACTGTATTGTACAATATGAGGGGTTATTTAGCGTTTCTGGAGTAATGCTCCCCGCCAATCAAGATACACCAAGTGTTATTTTGTCTGATATGCTCAAAAAATAATTCTTTCTTGATAGCAATTTCTAGTATCTGCAAGATAGTATCTGTATGAACCCATTATTTTCTTTATAATGAATTTGCTACCAATCGATAGTGGGTTGGGGGCCACACCAACGAGAACGAACCTCAGCCATACTAAGGAATTGCAAGCAATATTCAACCACTCTAATTAGGGGTGTTAATCGAGCCAAACAAGCCAAATACAGTATTGTTCAGGTTTGGCTTGATTCTTTATTACATGTGCTCAAACTTGACTCGAGCTTGAGAAATTTCTGAGACTAATTGTTCAAGTTTGGCTCGAGCTTGAAGTTTTGTGTTCGTGATAAGCTCGTGAAATATACAAGCCAATCTCGAGCTTTCAAATATTACCTTAAACTCATGAAGTTTCGAGCTTTCAAGCTCATGAGTTTAACCTGAAGGTTATTAAGTTCCAAAATAAAATGGAAAAATTTTAAGCCATAAAGAAGACTTTGGGGGTGTTTCACTTTCTTTGAAAAAGAACTTTTTAAAAAAGAAGGTAATTTTAAGCTAAAAAATCATGTGTTTACGCATATAATTTTCTACCAATATGAATCTTGTTTAATAGATCTCATTGATATCTTTTACGGTGCGTTTGCTTTACAACTCAAAAAGAATTTTTCAAAAAATTCCTCCTAGATTTTCCCTACTTCCAACATTTCTCTCTCTATGTCTTTTCACTTATTACCCCTACTATTTTTCAAAAAAAAAATTCAAAAAGCAATCCAAACACAACATTAAGATTATTTTTCATTTTCTTTAATTTGAGTTTGAAATTACTTTCTTTTTGAAAAAGAAAGCGGAACAGGGCCGAATTAGCATCATTAATCTAGGTAAAAAAAAAAAAACTCATAGATATAAAATTTAGTTACTAGCTACATTTATTAAAGTAAAAAACCCTCAACCCTTAAATTTTCATCTCACATAAGAGATTTTCTATTTGGATGCTATATTACTATAAAACTAGTAAAAACATCTATATAAAATGCCAACACAGATGTCATATTGTGGGATATTTATTATTCTACTCTCTAACTTTGTAATATTTACGAAATGACCTTTGTTTTTGACAATCCTCTCAAGCCAAATACCTATATGTTCAAGCTTGGCTTCAATTCCAATGTTGGAGCTAGGATTAGGACTCGATGTGTGTGTGTGTGTGTGTGTGTGTGTGTGTGTGTGGGGTGGGGGGGGGGGGGGGGGGGGGGGGGGGGGGGGGGTGTTTTAAAGAGATAAGATAATGTTGTTGACTTATATGATCAAATATGAAAATATCTCAAAATGGTAACTAACACTTTGTGGAAATTAACAACTGTTTCGTAAAACAATCAGGTAGTACGGACAATTTATTTAAGTTGAGACTATGATTCAACCGACGTACCTTTAGGCACGGGCATCCGCTAGTAACCTTACATAACACTTGAAATATATCTATCCCACCCGTATTAATACTATAGTCATGCGTAATTAAATCTTTTGGTTCCCCAAAGACACCAAAATGCAAAACAATGCAACGTCCACTCCCGCGGCTCCCAATCGAAGCAACATTCTGAACATTCTTCCCATTTGGAAGGAAGTTATGGTACCAGGATGTACCATATGTCTAAATTATGACAATTTATTATTTTTATTTTGTCAACTTTTGGGTTTTTTGTCATGCCCTCGATTTTCAACATAAATAACAACAACCTTTGATAATTAAAATTCTCACCGGAGGTACAATTAATAATCCAAAAGAATAGTTCAGTCCCCACATCCACAAACTTGCCCAATAAATTACAGAGTTCCAAAATAGATAAAAGCAAAACAATGCAGTTTGCTATACAAAAGTCATCAAGTATTCTATGAAAAATAGCTTTAATTGACAACGACAGCATGCACTCCACGCACTCCATGATAGTGACCTGCAATATACCTGAAAATGATAGGTTGAGCTACACTAGCCCAATAGAAAAATCTATGCTAACCTTATGTATATATGAGAAAATAAGTGCACAGGAAGAAGATCACATCGCTAGGAGACAACAATTTGAACCAACCATGAGCATACTACTTAGTCAAGATATTTAAGAACTCAGAGGACTCCCTCGCACCAACCCTCTTACAAACAATACCACGTCGCGACATCTATCCTACCTCCACAGTCAAATTCTTGTTTATAGTCTAACGTACGAATGCTCATTCAGGTCTTCCTCTGCGCGTCACACTACAATATGTTAATTATGACTCTTTGCCAAATGCTACACCAAATGAATGGTTGAAAGATAAGTAATAGTAATAATAGCATAGTCAATACCCCACACGAAAACCGTTTCCTCTAATTGCCATATACTACAATGATATTCAAATACTTAGTTCAATACAACCAATTTCGCCTTTAGAGTCACCACGGCTTTTCCCGGGTCTTTTCCCTAAGTCGAATAGGAAGAGAGTCACCTTGGCTTTACCCAGGTCTATTCTCAAATCCGCAGAGCAATAGGGTCACCACGGCGTTACCCGGGTCTATTCCCTCTTTCACAGAGTAATAGGGTCACCACGGCGTTACCCGGGTCTATTCCCGCATTCACAAGGCACTTGGGTCACCGCGGCGTTACCCGGGTCTATTCCCATATTCAACTTGTAGTCACGATGCAAACATATCGATACAATTTCACAATAGAGTCAACCCTACGATGATCGTTATAAGAGAGACACCTCCATATCAACTAGTACTTCCATCATGTCCCATCTCACATTAACCTATCTCATACCGATAACAACTCGTCATATCACCATTTGCACTTTAGTTTATTGGTTAGTCGTATCATCTCACATTTCCCATTATCGTCATCATATCATAATTTGTGTTCAAGTGTCCCAATCATTCTCGGATCATTCATAACGTATCATGATTTCCATTTTAATACTCTATGATTGTCGATATTCAACCATTTCAATACTAAGTGTTCAACATAAAGGATTATCAACAAACTCATGAACGCGTGTGTTATAACCCCAGAGAAGGAACCACAATATGAGAGTCTATACAAATAGTAACAAAGACGGAATGAAACAATAGAATATGAGTTCAATAAAATTGTATCTCCGAGCAAGGATCAAAGTGTATCAAGTTCGAATCTCATTCAATGTTAATATTCAACCGAAAGTACTATAATGTCCAAGTTTCGCCCGACACGATGATATGAGCAAAAGAGCATTTAGTGACCCAAGGAATACATATTTCAATGCTAAATAGTGGTTTGGAGGTGTCGAAAAGGTGATAGAAGCGACGGGGGATCAACACAATCGACAAATGATCAACGAAGTTCAAAACAATTTTCTGAGTCATTGGTACCAATACCTCAAAAAGTAGGTATCGGTACCAAACCATTCCAGTGAGCAATCCGAGTTAAGGTATTGGTACCTCAAAAGTAGGTATCGGTACCAAAGGTACCGGTACCTCAAAAAATGTGGTATCGGTACCACTGCATTACAGTGGGCGATTTGCAGAAAATTCAAGAATGAGCATAACTTCGAATCCAACCAAATGAAGCACGATTTTGGCACACAACCAACTCATAAACACATAAAGATAGTTAGATTTCCCTACCTCGAGTCAAGGATCGAAACCCACGCGATTTGAGCAAGCCCTAGCTCTCCAAACTTCGAAATCAACGGAATACTCATTCCCCGAGCTTGAGCCACGAAATTGAGGCTCAATAACGCGAATAGATGAACGATTGGAAGCTATTTGCCATGGGTATTGAGTGAGGAGTGAAGTTTTGGGTGTTGGAGGAAGAGAGAGAGAGAAAGCCGAGAGAGGGAGAAGAGGCGAGAGAGATCGGGAGATGAGAGAGAGTGTGAGGAGTAAAAATACTCCCCTACACACACACCCACACATATATATACCAACATAAACACATATTGCACTTGCACCCTCCTACAAACAATTTCATCACATTACCCCAACTCAAATAAACTCAATAAAATTCAAATTTTCCCCAATTATAATATCGAATAAACCTTTTAAAAATTTCTGAAATTACGGGTCCTTACATTTTTAATGTATATTTATGATGTTAATTACGACTTCTACTTTAATTAACTTGTTGAACAGGTCGTTAACAGGTTATCCATAATTAAAAAATATTGTTATTATGTAACCATAATTATTCATACAAGAATCCATAATACTTATACCCCAACCAAATATATGTATACAAGACCACAAATTAAATAATGATACCCACAATTGCTATAAGAATACCACAAATCGTCATTATCTTACCACAACGGATCGTATCAAAAATTCTTTGATAGGTATGATATTCTGAAACAAAATCAAAATATGTCGTACTAGAATCAATAATTGCTATGCCTAAACAAAATACTCGTGTAAAATACAAAACTTGTTATGAAAACGCCAAAAATTATCATTTTCTTACCACAACGTGTTGTATCAAAAGAATACATGTGTAAAATAGCACAAATTATATAACATAATCACAATTGTTACGACAACACCAAAATTAACGTTTTCTTACCACAAGGTGTTGTACCAAAAGTAATCGATCAAAATATTCCATAAGAAGACCAAAATATGTGTTACCATAGTCAACAATAGTTATACCCAAACAAAATACAAGTGTAAAATATCACAAATTGAATAACATAACCACGATTTTTATGACAATACTATAAGTTGACGTTTTCTTACCACAATGTGTCGTACAAAAAATGTCAATCAAAATATTCCGTAACAAGACTAAAATATTTCATACCACCATCAATAATTGTTATATCTAAGAAAAATACATGTCTAAAATATTGCAAATCAAATAACATGACCATGATTTTTATGACAACGCCTTAAATTGACGTTTGTTTACCATGTGTTGTGCCAAAAGAAACTAATCCAAATATTTTGTAGCAAGACTAGAATATATTGTACCACAATCAAGAATAGTTATACGTAGCAAAATAAATGTGTAGAATATTGTAACACAATTAAATAATATAACCGCAATTGTTATAAGAAAATCATATATCGACATTAGCTGTTCACAACGTGCTTTAGCCCAAAAATGGGCCCCATCATAAAATGACCCATCATAAAATGACTCATCATATATCGACATTACCTTCTTCTTTTTCATTTTTTGAAAAAATGACTCATCATAAAATTTCACCTATTGAGATTCGAACCAGCTGAAAAACAAGTTTCGGTGGCAAGGCTATTCTACATCCAACTATAGAAGAGGACTATGTCATTCTAAATGTGATTAGCGAGTATATTTTTAGAATGATTGATCAGAACTGTTAGAATATCAAGTCATACGATATTCAACATTTTCACCAAAATCAGGGATCATCAGATATCGACAACTGTGTAATTGAAAAAAATTAATGGATCCAAATACATTAAAGTCTTATAATGCACCACCCGAGTCCCATCTAAGGCATTTTTTTTCCTATTGGAACCGTTTACATAATATGAATAGATCATATATATGTACCAAGATTGAAGTTGATCAATTATCGTTAGACCCTTAATCAGAAAAAAAAAATCCTTTTATTATTGAATTCGGGTGCCGATGAAAGGGTTTTCTAACCTGATCTATCCAAAAATTGACGTGCATTATTTACTCAACAAACATAACAAAATCAATAATTTTGATTGTCATTATCATATCTCAGTTGCAAGTCTACTGTACATTCAGCTACAACAGAGAAATTAGTTTCATATTAAGTATATTGAATGTACAAATTCTATATGTTTTTTTTTTTTTGAAGGACAAATTCTAAATGTTGTTATCGAGTATATTCATAAAATGATCAATCAAAACCATTAGAATGTGAAGTTCTACAATATTCAACATTGTCTCCAAAATTAGAAATCATGGGATATCGACAAATATGTAACCGAATGACATTTAACGTGTCCGAATGCATTAAAGTCTATCGTTGATTGTTGTACGACATATTTTAGTCTTGCTACGAAATATTTGGATTAATTTCTTTTGGTACGACACGTTGTGGTAAGCAAATCGAAAAACCCTACTTTGCTTCTCCAATCAATCAAGCAAAAGTAAGGAATTGAAATGAAACAACGATGAACACCGGATATACGTGGAAACCCTAAAGGGGAAATGGGAAAAAATCACGGGAAGGAATCAAGCACTATAGAAAAACATTGTACGGTTACAATCGAACTTAATTACTACACAATTGAGAATCCTCGCAATTGACTCAAGAACGATAGCCGAATCCTCATTCACTGTACCCCGTGCTTGATTGCCGCTGCCTCGAATCCGCAAGCCTTCCGATTACCCTTCCAGAAATCCACCGGAAGCAACTCAACGATAGAGATGTATATTTGAACTTCAATCTCTGTTCTTTTACCCACGACGGCAAGTACATTGGCTGCAGTATCTATCTCGTTGCATAGAAACCCAAAGCAGCTCTCCTTATATAGAAAACCCAAAGCAGCTCTCCGTTTTGACTGCCGTCCCTCTTTTTTCCTTAACCTAGCAGACTAATAAAACATGTATAAATATAACACGCATAAACCGATCAACTCCAAGATCGATCGGTCACTCGATCGGTTTCAGGCCCCCGACTATATACGGTCCAAGAAAGTAGTAGCACTAGATTGACCGTCGGATCAAACGGTGATCCATCAGTTTACTAGTTTCATTTTGCCTTCGCCAAAACACACGCTCAATTACAATAAAATAGATTCCTTATACAGACTCGCTACGCTTTAAAAAAAATACAACTCGATAAATTAAGAATGAGATACAAAGAAAAATGTGTTTTGTCGATGGAATTGTCAACTAAAAAATAGTACCGCTTTTTGGAGCTAACAATCTCCCCCTTTGGCACTTCCATGACAAAACACACCACAAGAATAAAGATGTACCCATAATTTTTAATCCACTGCAACCACAACTCAGGAAAGCAAAAATAGTTAGAACCACAAGAATCCTACTCCCCCTTTTTGTCTTGGAATGACAAAGGATGAGCAGATACACAATATAGAAAGAGGTATAAAAATAACTCTAGGCTTGTCCAAAAAATCTATGAAACTCTATGCTTGTCCAAAATAACCAAAAAACACCAAGTAAGTTATGTTACGCACGAAAAGCAACCTGCCAGTTTAACTAATAACCAATAGTGCTCCACAAGATAAATGCCAGCTACAAATGGCTAGAGCCCAAATGAGTTTATCAATCGTTTTTATAAAATCTAAAAAACATGAATAGAAAATAAGCCAGACCGACTTAAAATACACCACTGAGATACCCAAAACAATGTTTAGAAGAGGATTAGACATGTAAGACTACCATGGTCGATCCACACATCCGCCCAAATCGCTATCATTAATAACCATCAACACACACATCAAAATCAAAGCATGAGCAAACGATATGAAGTCTCGTCAAAGAGGAATTGAGAGGACGAATATAACACAAGACATGGCCGAATGTCAAAGTGTGTGTGTGAATCACGGATATCATATCAAGCTCAAATCAACAAAGAGGTAGGTTCTCATGTACACTTGGAGTTTCACGACGACTCCCCCTCAAGAAGTCAAACCGAGCTAGGTCCTCAGTGTGGTTCAATAAGAAAGAACAAACTCCCCCTCAGAAGCACATTATTTTTCTTTTTCTTTTTCTTTTTCCTTTTCTTTTTCTTTTTCTTTTTCTCTTTGTATAATCAGACAAATGAAAATCTTTCTTACCCCACTGCCGTTTGACAGGAACGCTCAGAAGGAGATTACCTCACCCCAATTGCCCGGTTACTAAGCAAGTGGTCCAACAAGCATACCTTCACAAGGTCTATCCACCTTTTGACGCGAACGCTTAGAGGGAGAAATACCTCACTTCCAATTGCCCGTTATTCAATGAACGCCGGATAGGTAGAGAATAAACTAATACCAGATAGGTACTTTTAGGAGAGAGGAGCAAATAAAACGGAAATATCACAAAGGGAATGGTAGCCGTTGGTCAATCTCGAAGGGGGATGAGCACGAGAACATAGCCACGTACATGAGACTAACCGCATGTGAAAAGGGGCAATCTAGTACTTCCGTGAGATGGTGGAAAACACACGTACATGTAGTATGCAACACTCATCATCTAAATGCATCTAAGAAAGAGAAAAAAAACATTGGATGCTCATGCCTTATCCAGAATGTTTATGCTCATGGAAGATTAATGAAAGTAATTCAATAGATCAGAATGCAGCCCCTCCCCCCCACCCCCCCCCCCCCCCCCCCCCCCCCCCCCCCCCCCCCACCCAAAAAAAAAAAAAATTAAAAAATCTTTTTGGAATTTTGAGATATATGAATTTTTTTTTTTTTTTTTACTAATCATATGAAACAAATAAAGATGACTGACAAAAAAAAGTTAGGATACTAAAAAATAGAAGCAATAAACTAAATAAATGACTAAACACATATTTCTAGGAACAAATTAAGTATTGAAAACCAAACTAGACTATGAGCACAAGAGCAAGTCTCCAAAGGCAAAGTCAACTTCTCCCGATGGTCCAATGTCATCTAGAGTAGTGATAGACAAATTCGTATAAGGTCTCAAATTTGACCTTGGCACCCAAATAGGTCTAATCTTGACCTTCTCAATTTTTCCTACCTTTTTAGGCACATGTTTAGGGTTCACATTCATCTTATTTCCATGTGGACTCACCCTATGTCTAGGCCTATTAAAACCATTATCAAAACGATAATACCTACCCCCATTATTATTAACATGATGTTGGGGTGGAACAATAGGAAACCCATGGAGTTCAAAACAATTAGGTCAAATATGACCCTTCACTCCACAAAAATGACAAGTAGGAACAAACTTGTCTAGACAATGTGAAAGTCCAACGTGTGTGTGAGAAGTATGTGCCACATATAATTTCTTACAATGAGGTCTAATGTGACCTTTGATGTGGCAGTAATGACATGTAGGAAAGAACTTTTCATTGCTTGTCTTATTAACATCTTGTACCTTCTTAACATTATCACAAACAGTAGGAATAGCAGGAGGTTTAGATATTACCTTCTTAGGCTTTATTTCGTTGACTTCACCTCCATTCTGCTTAGGTGGTGACTCTCCAAGATAGCCAAGGCCTTACTTGTCACCGAATGGTTTTTGCATAAGAAGCATGTCATCCAAAGCTTTTGAACCTGCATTGAAACGCTCAAATATACCCTTAGCACTTGCAAATTCAATTTCAAGCTGGGAATTTTTATCAGTCAAGACATTGTTTTTCTCTTTCAATGCCTCAACCTCCTTCTTGAGCATGTCTCTTTCTTTGTTGACTGAAACTAACACCCCTTTTTGATCGTTAAACTGATTCTGCAGTTTTCCTAACTCTTCCTCAACCTCCTTATGTTTTAATCCCAACTTTTTGTTAATCTTACTGATCTTCATGCATCTTGGTACAACTGATCATACTTTTCTCTTAACACTTGACTGTCCTTTAAATCAACTCCTTCATCTTCATCACTATCATCCGAAGATTCTGAGTCACTAGTTTGTGAACATAAAGATGTCACAAAAGCCATGAAGTTTCCCTTTTCTTCTAGTTCTTGCACAGAGGTGTCAGAATTGCTGTCATCATCCCAAGTCAAATTTGCCTTGAAATTTGTACTCTTTTTGAGCTTGTTCGCACATTCATGAGCTAGATGCCCATAGCCATGACACTCGTAGCATTTTGGCCCTGATGGTGGACCTTTCATTCCCTTTCCTTTAGTATTCATATTCTCAGTTGATTTCTATTTAAAAAGTCTTTTTAAATTCTTTGTGAGCAAAGCCAAGGTTTCATGTCATTATCGCTTCCTGAATCTCTATTTTCTCTCTTAGAACTAGGAAAAGCAATTGTTTTTTCCAAAAGTTTTGTTTTTGGTTTGTGAGATTCTGAATGCAACATATCTGCTTCAAAAGTTTGAATGATACCAACAACCTCTTCAACAGTTTTTTTCTTTTAGTTTTCGTTTACCTTCAAGCATAATAACTTGAGTTTTAAATCTTTCAGGCAATGACCTCAAAATCTTTTTAATAACACGAAAAGAATGAATAGGCTCACCAAGCGTTTCGCAGCGGTTGACAATAGAGATCAGCTTGGAATAAAATTCATTAAATGTTGTTAGCTCCAAAAAGCGGTACTATTTTTTAGTTGGCAATTCCATCGACAAAACACATTTTTCTTTGTATCTCATTCTTAATTTATTTGAGTTATATTTTTTTTAAAGCGTAGCGAGTCTGTATAAGGAATCTATTTTATTGTAATTGAGTGTGTGTTTTGGTGAAGGCAAAATGAAACTAGTAAACTGATGGATCACCGTTTGATCCGACGGTCAATCTAGTGCTACTGCTTTCTTGGACCGTATATAGTTGGGGGCCTGAAACCGATCGAGTGACCGATCGATCTTGGAGTTGATCGGTTTACGCGTGTTATATTTATACATGTTTTATTAGTCTGCTAGGTTAAGGAAAAAAGAGGGACGGCAGTCAAAACGGAGAGCTGCTTTGGGTTTTCTATATAACGAGAGCTGCTTTGGGTTTCTATGCAACGAGATAGATACTGTAGCCAATATACTTGCCGTCGTGGGTAAAAGAACAGAGATTGAAGTTCAAATATATATCTCTATCGTTGAGTTGCTTTCAGTGGATTTCTGAAAGGGTAATTGGAAGGCTTGAGGATTCGAGGCAGCGGCAATCAAGCACGGGGTACGGTGAACGAGGATTCGGCTATCGTTCTTGAGTCAATTGCAAGGATTCTCAATTGGGTAGTAATTAAGTTCGATTGTAACCGTACAATGTTTTCTATAATGCTTGATTCTTTCTCGTGGTTTTTTTCCATTTAGGGTTTCCACGTATATCCGGTGTTCATCGTTGTTTCATTTCAATTCCTTAGTTTTGCTTGATTGATTGGAGTAGCAAAGTAGGGTTTTTCAATTGGTATCAGAGCGGGTCGCTCATATTCTATACGAAGTTCTTCCTAGAGCGGATCTATTACTCTCGATGAACATGTACACAAACATGAATCACCCTCGTAGTCGTATGCCTATACTGAACAGTGAGAACTTCGATTATTGGAAATCAAGGATAAAAGCAATCATGAGGTCAGCGGACGTAGAAATCTGGAACTCTTGTGTCAATGGCTATAAATGTCCTACCAAGAAAGAGGACGACAAAGAAGTCTATAAATGTAATTCTGAGTTATCGACTTCAAAAATGGCAGAACTACAAGCAAATAATCGCCCATTGGATATCTTGTTTAGTGCTGTGGATGAGAATGAGCACTGTAAAATTGCAAATTGTGAAATTGCAAAGGAAGCATGGGATATTTTGGTTACTTGCCATGAAGGAACTGATGTGGTTAAACAGTCTAAGCTACAACGTCTTACTACTGAGTTTGAAACAATCAAGATGGAAGAAGAGGAGACATTTGTCAGACCGCTTTTCCACCGTCTCTCCTAAAACCAATTGATGGTAGGAAGGGTTTCAATTAAGTCTTTTATGACATTCGACATCGCACCTACAAGTCTGTTTTTAGAGCGGTCGCAGCAAGTCTGTTTTTAGAGCGGTCGCAGGGAGTGGCATTGTGTAACCAAATCCACGGGTGCACTCCGGGCCCAACAATCCCTCCCTCACGATGACGCTCCCGCGACTCGAACCCATGACTTCCTGGCTCTAATACCATTTGTCGGACCGCTTTTCCACCATCTCTCCCAAAACCAATTGGTGGTAGAAAGGGTTTCAATTAAGTCTTTTATGGCATTCGACATCGCACCCGCAAGTCTGTTTTTAGAGCGGTCGCAGGGAGTGGTATTGTGTAACCAAATCCACGGGGGCACCCCAGGCCCAACACAAATGTCAATTTTTGGTGTCATCATAAAAATTATGGTTATGTTATATAATTTGTGGTCAATTTTGGAGAGGGAGAGGGAGAGAGAGTCAGGGAGGAGAAAACAACTAGTTATCTGCTAAGCCTTTTTTTTTATTTTATTAATTGATTTAATAAATGGGTGGTTCGGATTATTCATTTTTAAATCTAAGGATTTAAAATTAGAGTCCTGCTATCAGCAGGGACAAGTTGCAGGGAATCACGCAGGGACAAACGCGTTTAGCCTCATTTCGAGTCCCGAAAAAATCTAGAAAAATATTTATAAATTTTTGAATATTATTTTATGAAGCCCTGTAAAAAATCAGCTCCAGTTGATATCGATAAGTATTACTTTTGGATTCGTAGGGGCGAACTGAGCAGTTTCGCTCCTACGAATCCAAAAGTAATACTTATCGATATCCACTGGAGTTGATTTTTTATAGGGCTCCATAAAATAATATTCAAAAATTTATGGACATTTTTCTAGATTTTTTCGGGACCCAAAATGAGGCCAAATGTGTTTGTCTCTGTGTGGTTCCCTGCAACTTGACCCTGCTGTTAGTATTTTTGCCCCTTAATAAGGAGTGTGTACCATAGGACTTCTAACAAACATAAACGAAGCTGTAAATAAACTAAGAGAAAATTTCAAAATAATACCTCACCTTTCACACAAATTACGCATAGGCACCTGACCTTTTAATATTATCAAAAAAACAACTGGCCTATTTAAAAATCCATCAATTTTCCGCCCGCTGTTAACTTTCCATCCAAAAACAGATGGAAATTCTAAAATGGCCTCCTAGCCATTTGGAGGAAAACCAATATACATTTTAGGAAAAAAAACACATTACTCTACTAATTTCTCCTGTCAAAACGCACCTGTGGGGCCATGGAATTCCAATAACAACTATTTTTACTCTTTTTTTTATATAACTTTTAGTTTTGTGGAACTACTTTTTGTGAAACTGCATCTATAATGTTATGATTTTGCAGTAGATAGTATTTATGATTTTCTGTTTTAATGTGTTTTGAAAACTTGGCTAGTTTGGTCTTGGATGAATGTAACATGTAGTAAGCTGGTACTAGTGTTTTGGATGGGCATGTGGTCCATAAACTGGTTATGGTAGTAAGTTGGTACTGTTATTTTGAATTGGCATTTGGTACATTAACTGATTATGGTATTAACTAGTTGTTGTAATGGTTTGTTACAGGAGTAATGCTTATAAGACTTCATCTTGGTTATTGTAACTGTTTGTTTGTCTTGAACTGGTTATTGCACATTTTAGGGATCATATTTGTGTGCCATTTTTTTAGTAGAGCTTGAGATGGTGTGAGACAAATGAAGGAGAATAAGGAGATGTTTGAGGATTTTGGGACATCCCCATTCCATTTAACTTTTTCTATAACTTTTAGTTTTGTTCTTATTTAATTTTTTTTCGTATTTCTTAGTTTAACGCCTCATTTTTTGGTTTCCTAATTCATTTGTCGAGACGAATTGGAAAAGTATATATATTTTTACTTTACCCAACTATTTTGGGAAATAGTCAATTTTTTTTTACTTAAAAGCGGTTATTTCCCAAATATTTGGGTAAAAGTAAAAATATATATACTTTTTCGATTCGTCTTGTCGAGACGAATCAATAAGTCACAAAAGGTTTGTGCAAAACTAACAAACGCGAAAAAAGAAAACAAAACTAAACTAAAAATTATAGAAATCGGCAGAGTAATGTGTTTTTCCCTCAAAATGTATATTGGTTTTCCTCCAAATGGCCAGGTGTAGGCTATTTCAGCATTTCTATCTGTTTTTGGATGGAAAGTTAACGGCGAGTGAAAAATTAATGAATTTTTAAATAGGTGAATCGTTTTTTTTAATAATATTAAATGGCCATGTTTATATGAAAAGTCAGGTGCTATTTTGAAATTTTCACATAAAGTAATACTCCGTAATGTTTCTCACACTATACGCCTATTGAATTCAACCGCTTCTCTAGTGTCACTTTTATTGACAAGTGACGACCCGCTCCAGACGATCAGAAAGTTCTCTTTCGCAGTTGCCCACAGCCCAAAATCTGTTCCTACCGGCTTTCCATTTCACACAGTAAGCATTCCCCAACTTTATTAATCTTCCGCTGCAATTTAGGTCATGGCAGAGCTGGACATAATAAACTCTTATTGCCCTTAACATGTTTGATAAATTGCTTCTTCCAGAAGCAATAAACCCAATTCCCCCTTTGTCTTGTTGGTGGGTCGTCTCATATTGGTTTTCCCTTTTTGTTAGTAAGTAATCTTTCTTAACTTTGTAGTTCCGCATATGTGTACTCGATATCTACAAAATGACATTTTGTTGGAAAAACTAATATGGAAAGGAGGGAATAGATAAAAGAAAATGACCAAAAACTGAGTCTACGCTGCTGCATAATATTGGATTCACTTATTCTTGGATTAAATTACTCAATCCATGAGGTTGATTTTTTTTTTTTTAGTATTAGAACTAGAGTCTTAATTTTTCTATTTTGTTCTGTGACTAGCCTGTAAAAAATATACATTCCATAGTATTAGTTTGGCTTGAATTAGTAGAATTGAGAATTTTAGGTTGTGGGCTGTAATCCTTAGGTCTCTCTCTCTCTCTCTCTCTCTCTCTCTCTCTCTCTCTCTCTCTCTCTCTCTCTCTCTCTGCTGCATTAGCCATTGAGTAATGAGGAAAAAAACTTCAAATATAGTTTGGTCTTTAGCATTTCTTGGCCTTCCTATTTTAGCTTGGCACTAAGTCAAATCTTGTTTTCAGTTGCGCCTACATGACCTCGGACGGAACTCAATTGGTCAACTTAGTTTAATAGGCAAATGAGTTTTGTATGACATATAGCTCTCTGACCTCTGATCAAGTAGTAACTATCTACTTGACCTGAGATTCACTTGTTCGTATTTTGTAAGAGAAGCTTGCTATTGTTTATTAGAATCAAACCAAGGATTTTATTGCTAGACGTGTGTACTTGAGATGAGGATCCCAAGATGGATGGATGAAAAGACGCCACCCCACCCCATCCCCCCCAAAACAAAACAAAAAAAGGACGCAGACGAAAAACCTCAAAAGTCTAACAAGGATAAACATAACAAGCTGTGCTATGTGCACAACAAGCTGTGCACAGTAGGGATTTTGAGTGTTTTGTAAACGCCTCTAACGATATCGAACGAAGCTCATTTTTTACAGGGACCTTAAACGACATATTTTGAACAAAATGAGCGGCTCCGATCATCTTTGTGGGACCCGAGGCGGGAGGAAACGGGCTCTGTGCACATAGAGTTTCTGTTAACAGGCTAGAGCCGAGCTCTCTTCACTCTTTATGCTCCACCCCCTTACTAAGCGCCCCCGGCCCCCACCCTCTCTCTATTTAAAAAGAAAAAAAAAATATATATATATATATATATATATATATATATATATATATGTGGTAATCATGCAAGACCTGTCAAATGACCTGAATACCCCTCAAATTGGAGAACTCAAGTGACAAACAACAAACAAAACCTATCATTCAACTAAATAAGGTGTATTTTCGGGAAAACATGCCAAAGAGCAAGCCATCCAAGAAGTTGTTTAATTTGCTACGGCTGGTGTCAATTTCAGTGGATTGAAGACTTGACTTTTGGGGCGTTCAAAAAAAGAAGACTGACTTTTGGGGCAAGTGGGAAGAGTACTCATGGTTTAGGGCCATTGGAGTTTCAACTTTGGTGTGCCCGAAGCCTTGGAGGAATACAAAATCATGCTCAGAACCTGCACCAAGGGGAAAATGAAGTTATCACCACCTTAATCATGAAATATGATCAAAACTTCGTCAAATGGGTCTATTTTTTATGAACAGTTCCCCCACCCCCCCCCCCCCCCCCCCCCCCCCTGTGGAAAGGATTTGATAAGCTTAAGCGAATTAACAACTAATTTGACAAGAAGTGGTCGTATACTTTCCTAAACCCGAACGAAGTTGGCAAGTAGGAGTACTAAACAACCAAACCCGCGCCCCCCCCCCCCCCCCCCCCCCCCTTGTGGAAAGGATTTGATAAGCTTAAGCGAATTAACAACTAATTTGACAAGAAGTGGTCGTATACTTTCCTAAACCCGAACGAAGTTGGCAAGTAGGAGTACTAAACAACCAAACCCGCGGGCCTTACTTTTAAATTTACTAAGAGGCTCTCTGGCCTAACTTTTTGGCATGTTTTTATTTGTTAATCATACGTTTAACAAGTTTGAATCAAATTTTTACAGTGTCATTCGTCTCAATGGGATGACTCGAAAAAGTATAGAAAATGTAAACCAAAGGTTAAAAAAATACATATAAGATGACTAACTTTTAGGGTCTTTTTCGTCATCTTATATGAATTTTTTCAATTCACTTCTATAGTTTACCTTTGTGTTTTTACTGCCACTGAGATGAACGATGGAGCAAAACTTTAACCCAAATCTTGTCAGAATGGAAAGAAAATAAGAAAAGACCACGTCAAAAAGCAGAAAAAATATGAGAGGCATTCTCGTAATTCTATTTTTTTTGTGTTTCTGGTCAATAAAAAAAATTAAAAAATTGTGGGACCCATCACACGTGTCTAACTTTGCAACTGATATTAGTGCCTTCCAAAGACAAGATTTCTATGCTTGTTTTCACCCTAGCTACGTTCCTGAACATCTATGCTAAACATTTCTTTTCAGCTTCTGACTAAATTTCCTTGCACCAGCCTCTTCTTCTTTTTCAGATTCAAAACCAAGTGAGAAGCAAAATTTGCTCCACCGTACACCTCTACAACACATGGGTCGCTTACAGCCACCTTCATTTTTACTTTTTCTTTTCTTGCATTTCGCTGTTCTCTTGCTTGTGGGCTCAGTACCCGACTCTATGAACGGCGGGAACGAGACAGACCGACTAGCCTTACTAGCATTCAAGGCCAAAATCACTGGCGATCCTCTCGGGACACTAAACTCTTGGAATGAATCCGTTCACTTCTGCCAATGGGTTGGTGTAACATGTGGCCGTCGACACCAGAGGGTCACTCAGTTAAACCTTACCAATGGCAAACTAACAGGGTCCATTTCGCCTCAAATTGGAAATTTAAGTTTCCTTATGAACCTAAGATTGGATAACAATAGCTTGAGCCATAACATCCCCCAACAAATCGGCTACTTACGTAGACTGACATTTATGTCGATGTATAATAATTTAGTTACCGGCGAAATTCCAGCTAATGTTTCCCGTTGCTCTAATCTTATTGACCTTGCGCTTCATGCAAACAGGCTAACTGGAAAAATTCCAACAGAGCTCGGTCGCCTATCCAAACTCCAGAGATTGCTTATTGGAAGAAACAATCTAACAGGAGGTGTGCCAGCAGCTATTGGTAATCTATCATCTCTGACATTCCTCTATTTAGCCAACAATAATATTGGTGGGAATATACCTGATGATCTGGGCCGATTGACAAACTTGGAAAGTCTTTCGATTGGAGTGAACAAGTTAGTCGGTGTGGTTCCTTCCTCGTTATTTAACATCTCTTCCATTACGGGCTTCGATATCTTAATGAATCAAGTCCAAGGAATTCTTCCCTCAAACCTAGCAACTTCACTTCCTAATCTCCAGTTCCTTGGACTTGCTTTTAACTCGTTTACTGGATCCATACCTAGTTCAATATCTAATGCCACCAACCTAGGTTTCCTTGGGCTTTCGAATAACAGTTTCACTGGGAAAATGCCTGCTTTGGATAAGCTGCATAATCTGTGGATGTTAGCTGCTTCTTCTAATCATCTCGGAGCAGGGGAAGCAGATGACTTGAGTTTTCTCTCCCCTTTGATCAATGCCACCAATTTGAAACGGTTGGAACTAGACGACAACGGTTTTGGAGGCGTGTTTCCAGAAGCAATTACTAATTTCTCCATTCATCTTAGTGATGTACAATTGCAGAACAATAAGCTGTACGGAAGCATCCCAAGAAGGATAGGGAATCTGGTCAATTTGCAGCTATTTAACGTACAGAACAACCATTTAACAGGTAACGTTCCTGCTGATTTTGGGAAGCTTCAAAACCTGCATCTCTTGGTGCTCGGAGGTAATGAATTCTATGGTGACATCCCGTCGTCTTTCGGAAACTTATCCTTGTTACTAAATCTTGACCTATCTGAAAATAATCTTCACGGAAGCATCCCGCCAAGTCTGAGCAAATGCCAAACGTTGCTGAAGCTAACACTTGCCAAAAACAGTCTTAGTGGCACCATACCCAAGCAAGTTGTTAGTCTCTCATCACTGATAAATCTAGACATATCCCATAACAACTTGACTGGTGTCGTCCCTATGGAAATCGGCGTTTTGAAAAATCTTGAAACATTAAATATTTCAGAGAATATGTTGATTGGTAATGTTCCAAGCACCCTTGGTAGCTGTGTGAAATTGGTATCGCTTATTTTGAAGGGCAACAAGTTCTCAGGAATCCTTCCTTCAACTTTGAGTCAATTGAGAGGGTTGGAGGAACTAGACATATCAATGAATGATTTCTCGGGAAAAATCCTAGACTATTTAGAGGACTTTCCTTTCTTAGAGAAACTAAATATATCATTCAATGATTTTGAGGGAGCAGTACCAAAACGAGGCATATTTACGATTGCATCAGCTATTTCTCTTAAGGGAAACAAGAAGCTTTGTGGTGGTATACCTGATTTAAAATTGCGCAGTTGCCAATCCAAGGGATTCACAAGGAAGAAATTTACTCACGTTGTGAAATGGGTACTCCCATCATCTTTTGGGCTGGTATGTCTCCTTTTGATGATGTATTTCGTGTATCTTCGTAGGTTTAAAAAGAGAACAGAAGTACCATCTTTTTCCTTTTTCGGCCAATCGCTTGCTAGGTTGTCCTACCGGAGTCTAGTTAAAGCGACCAATGGGTTCTCTCCAGCCAATCTAGTAGGCATGGGTAGTTTTGGTTCTGTGTACAAAGGAGTTCTTGATCTTGATCAGGGTGAAAAACTAGTTGCTGTGAAGGTATTAAACCTTCAATCCCGGGGATCTACCAAGAGTTTCATTGCTGAGTGTAAAGCGTTAAGGAGCATTAGACATCGGAATCTTGTAAGTGTCCTCACGGCATGTTCAAGTGTTGACTATAAAGGTGATGATTTCAAAGCTCTGGTTTACGAGTTCATGGTCAATGGGAGCCTAGAGGAGTGGCTGCATCCAAATAAGAAAGAAGATGACGTGCACGGCAAGTCGCGGAGTTTAAATCTTCTACAGAGGTTAAATATTGCAGTTGATATCGCTTCTGCACTTTTTTATCTTCACCACCATTGCTCGGAACCAATAGTTCATTGTGACTTGAAACCGAGCAACGTTCTTCTTGACGATGATATGGTTGGACATGTCGGTGATTTTGGGTTAGCAAGATTCCTTGTAGATGCGACACGTAATTCATCTACAAATCAATCAAGTTCTATTGGCTTACGGGGGTCATCCGGTTATGCAGCTCCCGGTAAATGTTCACCTTAGACTCATTTCACGTTTCTTTTCTCCTTCATTTCCAATGGTTTTTAGATTCATTTGACTTCTCGTTTGAGTCTAGTAACCCTTACACAGAAATAAAGCTGTTGGTTCTTATGTTTTACTCCTCATTGCATCATCTTGCTTTCAAAAGTATTAGACTTGATTTAAGCATATGGTCTCTCGATTGTTTCTGGAAATCGAGATGGAGTAAGATTTTTCCTTTGTTATTTCCAAGACACATTAGCCTACAAAATAGGTAACCAAACTCCACCGGTCCTTTCTTGATTACAGTATGTACCCTTGTGTTATTTTATGGTATTTTGTGAACATTTTTCTATCGACTTCCCTGCTATTTGTAATTCACTTGGGTTTCAGAATAATTTTGGCACAGATGGGCGACGTGGTACTGCTAGAAATTACACAAGCATACTTGGTGTCAGGAGTCAAAGCCTTAAGCATGACATCTTAGGGGATGTGATGCTTAGTATTCCTATTTCAATTTATATGAATTAGCCTGCATCTGGAAAACACTGCCTACTTGGGTTTCTGCTACGATTTTAATTTCTTTATTGTGTCCAAAAAAATGTGAATAACAGTTCTCTTTCTTCTGATGCTCTGGTAACGGTTCCTTTTTGTATACTATGACCCTTGGCTTCTTTGTATGTTTGGTTTGGGCTTTTTAATGAAAGTCCATTTACCAAAAAATAAAATCATTGTGGACCAGGCAGAATTGTGTTCTTTCTTACTATTCCTTGAGAGGCTACTTAATTACCAAGCAGATTTGTAATATTATTTTTCTGTATAATGGATGAATTGTAGAATACGGCACTGGAAATGAAGTATCAACATCTGGTGATGTGTACAGTTACGGTATTCTGTTACTGGAGATGTTCACAGGGAAGAAACCTACAGATACTATGTTCAATGGTAGTATGACCCTCCACAACTTTGTTGAGATGGCTATGGCTGCACAAGTAGCAGACATTGCTGACCCAACTCTGTTTCAACAAGTAGTAATGGGAGAGACAAGCTCAAGCATCAGAAGATCTCAGAATCAAAGCCCGACTAGCATTCTCGAAGGTCAGGAGTGCTTGACTTCAATTCTGAAAGTGGGAATAGCCTGTTCAGTAGAACTACCAAGAGATCGACTAGATATCAAAGAAGTTGTTGCTCAGTTGCATGTGATCAAGAACAGTACTCTTCTCAGAGTTGGGAGTACACGGATGGTAGGAGAGCTAGATATGCAGCTTGATCATGTCCAGGTATGTATGAACCCTTTTACATTCCTATAACTGGTGGAGAAAAAAATCTACATTGGGCATTCAAACCACCACAAGGCTGGCAAAACATTTTAGTTCTGCTCAACTACACCCACGTTCCTAACAAGCATGATGGATGTTTTCTTTTTCACTTCTTTTCGTCAATTCAAATACTTCTAACTTGGTCTGTAGCTATGAACACAACGTCGGATAGTAAATGAAAGAATATTCCATTTTTATTCTAACTTAGGAAGCAAAAATTCAACTAGAACCTCAGCGTAAGGTTTTTTCTGAACAATAGAGAGGAGACAAGACAACAAATGAAGAGTTTAGTTGACCTCTATTGCCACATTTCCATTCAGGATAAACAAACCATTAATTTTTGCACTTTCAATGAGCATGTTCTTGAGTAACCTCTGCAGCTATCAATTGGGCATGTGTATATATATGCGTTTTTCTCCTTCTTTCTTTTACTGGAAATTGATATACAATAGCCAGTTTTACCTATATAAATTCAATTAGGGGCAAAAACCAACTCATTATTCAAGCTGCTGCAGCTTCCAAACTTTCATATTGTGTAGTGATTATCTTCTGCCATCAAAATTCTTCACTAGCTAATTTTCCTTCTTCCCTCATAGGTGCTTCAGGTTTGATGGTTAGCTTGAAGGTATCTGTTGACACCATGACTATGGGATGCTGCATATCGCTTTGGGTATGCATTACATGTTCGAGTTTGTTTGTTCAATTTCTGTACTTTTTCAAGTTTATGTTCTTCCCCTTGGTTTTAGTCTGTCTCAAGCATGTACGCGAATTTTCTCGTTTAAGTAATGTACTGTAACTAGACTACATTTCAAGTGGGACTCCAATAGCACAGGATAGATATTATTATCGAATAAAAAGGCGTAACCAACACACGAAACTCCCAAATGTGGGGCCTGGAGATGGGTTAATGCATTCAGCATTACCCTTGCAAGCAGTGATGGTTGTTTTCAAGAGTCGAACCCTTTTACTTTTATGCCAATACGGGCTACTTTTTCAACAGTAATCCAAATTTTGCAAGATGCGATGGAAGAAAGAGTTGAAAGAATGAGAGCAAGAGGAAATTCACCGATTGAAAAAAAGAAAGTGGAAGATCATGCATGGTTCTCCAAACAGCATTAACAAAGTAAAGATTAAAGGCCAGTGCGCTATGGCCTTTTAATGTATGTGGTATGGGGGCCTTAACTAGTTTAATTTATACTCTTTTTATTCAAAAATTGAAAAACAACTACGAAGAGTTCATGATTTATTTGATTGCAGAGGAAGGAAAAAGATTTGGAAAGGCGTTTGTTTATAAGCCTACTTCGAAAGGTAGTCTTGATTAGGAGCTTGTTTGTTAGCCGGACTACCTTGGGAGAGAAACATAAGAAAGAGAGGATTAGTTAAGAATGGGGATTAGTTATAGTATATTGGTTTGGTTGGCAGTGAGAGTAGGTGGGGAATATTGTATGAATGCGGGAAAATGTGACTAATTGACTTCAAAGTTCTTTTTAAGTAAAAGTATACGGGGGACCCCTCAACTATTACTTCTTTTTTTTTGTGGAGATCCCTTAATATTTAAAATCGCTCATATAGACCCCCTCAATTATATGGGAAAAATGACGATTCTACCCCTTAAAAATTGCCCACACTAACCTCCTTATCTATAAAAAACTATATATATATATATATGTACACGCTGACCTCTTCATACTAACAGTCTTTTTGATAGAAGGCCACTGATTGATTAATGGTTATAGTTGAGGGGGTCTGTATCAGGGATTTTGAATGTTAGGAGGTCCCCATGAAAAAAGTGATAGTTGAGGGGTCTTCGTCTACTTTAATCTTCTTTTTAAGATCGAAATTTGGGAGATGAGGCTTAATTGGGTAATTGGCGAAGGAGTACAATTATGAAAAGGGTACACCCCGTTCAGGGAAGGCCAAGTTGATAGACCCAAGGTCTGAGTCAATGGACTTGTGCAAATTGTCAAGTTTTATTTCTCCACCTTCCTTGGCTTATACTGAAACTTCATGCTCGAATGATTGTCAGGGCCATAGGAGTTTCAACTTTTGTGTGCCGTGCTTATTAGAGGAATGCAAAGGGGCTGGCTATTTGCAGCCACGTATTTTCTCCCATAATCCACTATATTTCGGTACGTGGTTGTTGAAAATCATAAATAGCATTTCGGTAAATAGCTGTTGAAAATAAGATTATATTTCGGTAACTACATGTCGAAAATATATTCAATTTTCGGTAGACAACTGCCAAACATGCATTTTCGGTAAATAGCTGTTGAAAAAAATATCATATTTCGGTAATTGGATGCTGAAAATGTATCTCAATTTCGGTAACTAACTATCGAGTCTAATTGAAAATTTTTAACGGGCTGTGGGAGAAAATATGTGGCTGTGAATAGCCACGCCCAATGCAAAATCATGCTCAGAAACATGGACTAAAGGAAAAATAAAGGGCAAATTTCACTGACCTCCCCTGAGGTTTCTGACACGTGCAAAGACCTCCCCTGAGGTTTTTGAAATGTCACTGACATCCCTTACTTTTCCTGACAATATCAAGCCTCCCCCTGTCGTTAACTTGTAATAGATGGCGTTAACTGCTGTGTTTAAAAGGCCAGAATACCCCTCTAATAACAATGATTGTGTAATTGTGCAGGAAACTTAGTATTTTTCATACCGTCTTTCACAAAAATTAATAAAATTAAATTCACCAAAAACAAACTTTAAGCTTTAGGCATCTGTAAATATAGTTGTTGTTTTTTTGGTAAGCCATTTGTAAACATAGTTAATTACTAGTAGTAGTAATTATGAATCCACCCAATGAAAATATTTTAGATGCATACTATTCTAATGCCCATGAGAACAAAATAATTTAGCTAAAGTCTTTCGATGTCAATTGACTTCTTGAAATTAACGGAAATAATTGGTTGTGTTTTCTTTAGAGAACTAAAGTAATTGCTTAACTCTTTTGCCACCCCATTTCCCCTAATTTTTTGGGTTTTCTTTTCATACATTTGTTCCTCTTTTTGAATTTTTATTAGATTCAATTAATTATCCTTCTTGATGAGAGAAGTCTAAAAATTGTAAAATGCCATTACCAAATAGCAAAAAAAAAAAAAATTATTAAGATGAAAAAAATACTACTCCCTCCGTCCCTTTTTAAGTGTCCTGCTTCGTAATTCCAACTTATTAAAAAGACATCATCATTATACCTTTCACATCAACTTTTTCCTCCACTTTCCGTACTTACCCATCATCATTACACTTTTACTCACTAACTTTTCAAAATAGAATCTACTTTTAGAGACAAAATAGACAATACACCAACTTTTACCCACTAACTTTATAAAATGGAAACTTATTAAGAGACAGCCTAAAATGAAATACCGGACTATAAAAAAGGGATGGAGGGAGTACCAAACAACTAGTATTGTTAATATTTTTACCATCTTATATAAACTTTTTTAGTTTCGGTCCACATTTTTTACCCTTTACTGATTTCTCTTGTCAATTTAGACCATTAATCCTAAAAATTATGACCAAAATCTAAATTAAAATTTACAAAAAGTAAAAAATACCAAACAAAAAAAAAAGGAAGAATGAGCTGACAAATGAACTTAATGGAGAAAACCAGCATAGAAAAGAAAAGGTGAATTTTTAGGCCAGCCCCAAAAAGTAGGTTCAGACTTAATTTAGTCCTGACAAAAATATTCCTTATTTATTTCTGTCATTTTTCTTAATTTTTCATGCATTTTTACTATTTTGCCCATTCTTCTTAACTTTTTATGTACATATCTATTTTTAATAAAATTTATATTTTTAGAATCAACTCATGATCCATATTATTTCAGATAAAAATACCCTTGGCTATGTGAACTGGCTATGAGAACTGCTGGTCTCATAACCAGTTCACATAATTTTTCGGACATAAATACCCTTAGCTATGTGAACTGGCTAGTTCTCATAGCTAGTTCATATAGCCTTAGTTATCATATTATTTTAGACAAAAATACCCCAGAACTATGACTATGAGAACTGAGGCTATGAAAGCTATATTTTTAGAATCAATTCCTAAATTATATTATTTCGAACAAAAATACCTTTGGCTATGTGAACTGACTATGTGAACTGAGCTATGAAAACTGACTATGTGAACTGCCAATTCTCATAGTCAGTTCTATGAGAACTATCAGTTTTCATAGTCAGCTCTATGAGAATTGGTTATGAGAAGTGATTGTTCTCATAGATAACTAGCTTTGTAAACTGATTATATGAACTGGCTATATGAACTAGTTCGCATAGACAATTCTCATAGAAAATATGCAGTTCTCATAAAAAAAATATACAATTCTGTAGAAAATACATAGTTCTAGTAGGAAAATACACAATTCTCATAAAAATTCTGATAGAAAATACACAGTTCTCATGAAAAATACACAATTTTCATAAAAAAAATATACAGTTCTCATAGAAAATACACACACGAACAAAAATTGAACAAAAAAATCAAATATAATTGTAAATATTCAAATATAGGTTTATAAAGGTATCTGTATATCTACATCTATAAGTACTAACCATCTCACCGAGAATGGATGAGTAGTGGAGGATGCAAATGGGAGCACAAAATTATTACAAGCACTCAATCAAGAAAACATACAAGGATAATTTTCTCTGCAACTAAGCAGATTCCAATTTTCAATCCACATGATTTAAGTCACAACCAAATAAATGTTGCTGATCTCAACCTTCTTCGACAAAATAAATGTTGCTGATCCCAACCTTCTTCGACAACCGACGGAGTAAAACAACGACATCTACTCCAACCCCTTCTCCTTCAATGTGTAGGACCCCTCCGAGACGAGCTCTTTCGCAATAACTCATTGTTCGTAACAACTTGCGTGGACTAGAAGGAGATCTCTGGTTAGGAATTACTTGAGGTTAGGCCTTGCTTAATTTTCTTACGTGGATCAATAGTTTGTTTCATTTTTGTGTAGATCTGGTGGAGACTTGATTGTTGTTGCCATTTGAGTCATTTCCTGGTTGTTTTGTTGTGGCGGAGGAGGATCGGCCGTGGTGGTTGCGACGCAACGGTGGAATTTTCGAAGAGGAGACAACGACGATGGCCGGAGCTGCTCCGGAGCTGGAAGGGGGGGGGGGGGGGGGGGGGGGGGGGGGGGGGGGGGGGGGGGGGGGGGGGGGGGGTGTTGGGGGCGTGGGGGAGGGGATATTCTCTATTGAGATCTGGGGGCAAGAGCGGTTTTATTTTGTTTTTTCACATTTGGGCAAAAAAGTCAATCAAGCAATATAACCGAGCCATCTAGATTTGGTAAAATATATTAGGGTTGGGATCAAACCAAACCTAAAAAGGAGAACCGGCCTCTAATTTACTAAAATGAAAATCATAATACTTCTGCGGGCCACTATCTACCAATATTTTTTATTATTACCATCATTTTTTGATAACTCAGGTGTTCAGGTCAGCTACGCACACCTCGACTAATCTTGGGAGTCCAATCTCATCGCCCAATTGCAAGGAGCCCAATTAAAGTTGGAGCAAAGCTCCATATGGATTGGCCCCAAAAAAAATTGACAGCACCAGAGAGGTTCTGAATCTGTGAACTTACGAAGAAGTAAACTCCTAAGTCTCAAGTCTTGACCACTAAGCCAATTTGTTGGGCTTTATTATTAGCACTAATGAATTCTTTACGATTATATATCTAGCTAATGAATTCCTAAGCCTATTAACTGGCTAATTAAAAAAAATCCCATTAATGAATTCCTTACAATTATCTAGTTCTTCAAGTTAGTGCAATAGATTTTTGTAAATTATAAGCCTCTTCTGTGCATCGTTTTTCTAAATTTTTTGACACCAAATTAAAGAACTAGTCACAATCTTTAATTTGGTGTCAAGAAATTTAAAAAATTGTTGCATAGAAGTGCTTTATTTTTTGGTCTGACAATTATTTGTCTTTTCGTAGTGGACTATCAATTGGGAACAGAGGGAATAATATATATATATATATATATATATATATATGTATATACAAAATATATAAGATATTAGGTAGCAATTTACGTATATGCGTAGCCGATGATATCTATAGACATGAGATTACCAAAAAAATCTCTATAAATACGAGTGAATTTGTACTTACAATGGGTGGGGAACATATCTTAAGGATTAGTTATCCATTTCATCGAAAATGTGATTTTTTTTTTTTTTACAACTCAAATGACAGGGTCAGCTTACGCGCATCTCGACTAATTCTGGAGGCCCATTCCACCGCTCACTTGCAAGAAGCCAAATTAAAGCCGAAGCAAAGCTCTATATGAACTAACCCCTAAGGAGTTGATAGCACTTAAGAGGTTTCAAACTTGAGACCTTAGGAGGAAGTAAACCTCTAAGGGCCTGTTTGATAAAACTGAAAACTGAAACTGAATGCTGAAAAATTAAGTACTGAAAGCTGAATGCTGAATTTTTTAAGCTGAAAAGCTGTTTGGTAAACATATTAAGTACTGAATTAAAAAAATGATGAATTAATTTTAGTTTTGATTCTCTCTTAATTTACTAATGGTCACAATGTACTTATAATAATGGTAGAATGGTGATTGTGGTGGTGGTGGTGGTGGTGTGTTGGTGGTGATGGAGTGGTGGCGGCGGCGGTGGTAGTGGTGTTGGAGTGCTGGCGATAGTGGTGTAATGGTGGTGGTGGAGTGATGGTGATGTAACGGTGGCAGTGAGTGGTAGTGGTGGCGGCGGCGGTGGCGGTAGAGTGATGGTGACAGTGAGTGGTGTCGGTGGAGTGATAGTTGTGCAATACTGGCATTGTGGTGGTGGCGACGGCGACAGTGTGGTAATGGTGGTGGCAGTGTGGTAATGGTGGTGGTGGTGGAGTGGTGGTGGAGTGGTGGTGATGTAGTGGTGGTGGAGTGGTGGTGATGGTAGCGAAGGCTGGTGGCGGTGGTAGTGGTAGTGGTGGTGGTGGTGGAGTGGTTGTAGGGTGGTAGTGGTTGTGGTGGCAGTATAGTGATTAAATGCAAGTACACAAGATTTCAACCAGAATTAAGTAGCTCAAAACTACTTAATTTTTTTTCAACTTTTTAGCTTACGTTTTAAGTAGCACTTAATTTATTAAGCAATGTATAATGTCGTTATCAAACCTACTGAATCACTTATTACTTAATTGATTCAGTTTTAAGTGTTGAATTTAGGTTATCAAATAAGCCCTCTAAGTCTCAAGCCTTGAAAATGTGAATTTGTAAATACTGAAGCAAAAAATTTAATAAAGAGAAAGCTTGTCAAAATATTCTTAGAATTCGACAAGTTGTGAACGATTTAAATTACCCAAGGTTCCGTGTTTTTTTTCCCCTCAAAATCATCTATGCAGTTATGGCTGAATGTGGTGGTCGTTGAAGGATTTTGCTAGCAAAGGAGTCACTGTTTGGTTATGCATGGATGAATGGGTAATTTGGGCAGTAGGCATTGAAAAATGTGTTGACATCATGATTTTCTGGTAAGGACCTAACGGTGGGTTAACAAATGGGGAATCTTTACAATTGGTAGGGGAGGTCAGTGATATTTCAGAAACCTCAAGGGAGGTCTCTAATTTTGTCAGAAACTTCAGGAGAGGTAAGTGAAATTTGCCCAAAAATAAAGTTATCACCACATTAATTAAGAAATTCCATTAAGACTTAATCAAATGGGTCTGTTTGGTTGCAAGGAATAGAAATTTCCTGAAGGCCTCTGACCTATTTCGCATGGTTTTCTTTTATTAATTCCCTTAATTTCTAACAAGATTGGAGTCAAATTTTTACATCACATCATTTGTCTCTGAGAGGAATCAGAAAAACATTAAAATATATGCTAAGTTTTTGGATCTTTTTCGTCGCTGTATATGATTCTTTTAAGTTTTGGTCCATATTTTACACCTCTTCAATTATTCTCATCAAGATGAACAATGTCATGTAGGAATTCGAACCAAATCTTTTCAAGATTAAGAGCAAATAATAAAAAAAGACCATGCCAAAAGTCAGGAAAATTATGTAGAAAATCTTGTTTTTATACTAGGTTCCAAACCTCTAAACAATTTTTTTAACCTCCTAGCAAAATTCTTTGGTCAAATGAACGCGCAATTTTCATGACTTTTGGCAAGGAAAAAACGGAGGGCTCCACCACCTGGAGAAGTGCAAGCCTAATTGGCTCAACCCCAACAATCTCCCATTCAAACAACTCCACCAGAAATTTCAGCATTCGCTTCCAGTTTCCTTGAACCACCCTCTTCAAGGCCGAGATCACCGGGGATCCCCTCGGGATACTAAACTCCTAGAATGGATCCTTTCACTTCTGTCAATTATGGGCTGGTGTAACATGTGGCCATCGGCACCAGAAGGTCCATAGAGTTAATCCTTGATCATGCAAAACTAATAGGGCCCAATTCACCTCACATTGGAAATTTAAGTTTCCTTAGTTTCAAATTGAGAAACAATAGCTTGAGCCATAACATCCCCCAACAAATCGGTTAACTTACGCAGGCTGAAATACATGTCACTCATTAATACTCCTTCCGTCCCAATTGGTTTGTCTATTTTTTGGATCACAACTTATTAAGGAAACATAATGATTACCATGAAAAGACATTGAGTTTCCAAAAATACCCTCATCTTTTTAGGATTACATGAGAGCAATTTTTCGATGCATAAAAAAGGAAAGGCATTAATGGGAACTTTCAAGAGTCAACTTAAAATGGACAAACATTTTGGGACAATGATAAGTCAAAGAGTGGACAAACAAATCGGGACAGAGAGAGTACTTCAGTTACTGGTGAAATTCTGGCCAATATATCTTGTTGCTCTAATCTCATTCCCCTTGAGCTACTACCAATAGGCTAACAGGAAAAATTCCAACGGAGCTTAATACCAACCTATCTAAACTCCAGCGATTGTACCTTAGAGGAAACAATCTAACAGGAGGTGTGCCTGCAACTATTGGTAATCTATCATCTCTGACAATGCTCTATATATCCGAAAATAATTTTGGTGGGAATATACCTGATGATCTAGGCCGATTGACAAACTTGGAAACTTTTGCATCAGCGGAGAGCAGGTTGGTCGGTACAATTCCTTCCTCGTTATTTAATATCTCTTCCATTACGGGCTTCGATATCGCACTGAACCAAATCCAAGAGATTCTTCCCTCAAACCTAAGATCTTCACTTCCTAATCTCGAGTTCCTTGGATTGACTTCGAACTCGTTGTCTGCATCCATTCCTAATTCAATATCAAATGCCACCAATCTATATGACCTGACAGCCAATAATTTTACCGGAAAAATGCCTAGGTTGGATAAGCTGCTGTTTACACCCATTTTTGGCCAAAATTCATAAAACCAATTTGTTGGTTAGAAGAAGGCCTTGAATGATGGTCTTAGGCCTTGAAAAGCCTCATGATCGGTCATCCACAAAATTGGACCGATTTAAACGCCACTGATCGAGTTAAGTTTTCAAAGGCCTGGGCCAAATTATGCCTAAGATTTCGTTATCCCAAGCCCAAGATTGGCCAAGGACTTGAGTTGACCCACTAGATCTGAGTGTTTTATCCAGGCCTAAGCTAGTTCTTAAAAATAATAAGGCCTTCTAAGTGGGCCTAAATCAGTTAAAGCCCAAGTTTTCTTTCCAGACTTGGGCTCGCATGGCTTACAAAGAAATTGGAGGCCCATAATTCACCTTGAGTTTGGGCCCAATTGATAGATGGGCCTAATTCCATAAAAAAGTCACATATGGCCTTTAATTGGCAGGAAAAGGCCTCAAGCTGCTCACAAGCAGCTCAAAGGCCTAGAATGTTCTTGCTAGATAGGTCTGGACAGGCTGCTCACAAACAGCTCAAAGGCCTAGAAGTTTCTTCCTAGTAAGCTGCTTAAGCAGCTCAAAGGCCAAGCTGCTCACAAGCAGCTTAACTAGGCCTGCGTTTTTGGCCTTGGTGGGCCCAAATATACCTTTTTTACAAGCATCCATGCATGCAAGCAGCTCAACTAGACCAAGGACACATGGCAGCCATGCATGAAGACATCCCAAGCAGCTCACAAGCAGCTTAGGCCTGCACAAGCAGCTCAAAGGCCTAGAATGTTCTTGCTGGGCAGACCTGGGTAAGCTGCTTACAAGCAGCTCAAGGTCTGAGTGGACCCCATCCTTCAGCATAAAGCAAGGCCAAGGACAGGTGGCGTACATGCAGCCCCTTGGAGCTGTGGGTTAGTGATTCATCCAGACCTAAGCAAGCTGCTCACAAGCAGCTCAAAGGCCTGGATACAGAAGTTCCTTTTACTCTTTTACAAAGTTTTATGCAGAAAAGAAGGGTTTTTTCAGGCCTTTACTATTTCCTTGGAGTAAAAGACACGTTTTGCTCAGAGAACACCCCTCATTGGACCATTTTGAAGCTGCTCAAAGCCTAGACCTTTGCTAGAAGGCCACATGGCGACCATGCATTGGAGCATTTTGAAGCAGCTCAAGGCCTGTGACTCCTATAAATCCCAGTTTTGGAGGCCTTGGCCAGGGTCCCCGACCAATCAAGCCCCCGGCTTACTCTATTTATATTTCAATTATGTTTAATTTTTAGGTCCCCGACCAATCAAGCCCCCGGCTTATGCAATTTTATTTTTCAAGTATCTTTAATATCCTGTTCAATCTAGCCAAGCCTAGGTTTTATCTCATTTCCTTGTAACCAGACTTTGTTAAACCATTAATAAAGTCTATTTATTTCTGTTTTAGACCTTGCTCTACTTTTCTTTCCATTTTTCACACGATTAGGAAATTTTAAGTCCTTAGCCCGCAAAGGCAAACCACGAACCATATACGGCCTCACCCCTTAGGTCGTACGCAATGGTCTGTTAGAAGTCAGATTGAGGCATCCAGGCCTTGATACGAATTTGGACTGCAATCCAGTCCTGGCACGCCCGCATCAAGCCTAGAACTGCACTACTCGCTGTTCCTAGGCCAATTTTCACTTTTTGGAAACAAACAGCTGCATAATCTTTAGTGGTTATATGTTTCTTTAAATCATCTAGGAACAGGGGGAACAGATGACTTGAGTTTTCTCTCCTCCTTGATCAATGCCACACATTTGGAAAAGTTGGGACTGAGCGACAATGGTTTTGGAGGTGTGTTTCCTAAAGCAATAACTAATTTCTCCATTAGGCTTAATTATGTAAACTTGAACGACAATAATAAGCCATATGGGAGCATCCCAAGAGGGATAGGGGTATTGGTCAATTTGCAGGTATTTATGGTACAGAAAATCCATTTGACAGGCAACATTCCTGCTGATTTTGGGAAGCTTCAAAACATTCATCGCTTGTTTCTCGGAGGTAATAGATTCTACAGTGACATTCCGTCATCTTTCAAAAACTTATCCTCATTACTAAATCTCTATCTATCTGAAAATAATCTTCACGGAAGCATCCCGTCAAGTTTGAGCAAATGCCAGATGTTACTGGAGATTACACTCGCCAAAAACAATCTTAGGGGCACTATACCCAAAGTAGTTGTTAGTCTCTCATCATTGATTTATCTAGACCTATCTTATAACCACTTGATTGGTGTCGTCCCTGTGGAAATCAGGGTTTTGAAAAATCTTGAAACACTAAATGTTTATGAGAATATGTTGATTGGTAATGTTCCAAGCACCCTTGGTGGCTGTGTGAAATTGGTATCACTTATTTTGAAGGGCAACAAGTTCTCGGGAATCCTTCCATCGACTTTGAGTCAAATGAGAGGCTTGGAGGATCTAGACATTTCTATGAATAATTTCTCGGGGAAAATCCAAGACTATTTAGAGAGCTTTCGTTTCTTAGAGAAATTAATTAAACATATCATTCAATGATTTTGAGGGAGCAGTACCAAAACAAGGCATATTTTGTGACGACCCGAATTTTTTTACATTGCCTTAAACTTAATACATCTCTAATAATTACAAGTCCTCAAGATAAATGTACGTGGTGGGCCTAAAAACCTACAAAATGATACTCAGATTTTCTAAACAATCTCTATAAAGCTTAATCCTTCAAATACTCCAACTCGGGTCCCCATTAACGTTTCTCTGCACCTGAAAAATATAAAACCCCTGGGTAGTATATGCAAGACGAGGACAATAAATAGGGCTATCATTAAGAATATGCTCAATAAACGAAGATAACAAATCAAGTAAGATCATTCTGAACGTTTTCATTTGTAGCCTCATACCCGGCTCACCTCGATAACGTGCCAAGCACCACCCAGGTCTAAGCTCTGTATTGGGCACATGGGCCCCATAATCATTCTGGACTCCCCGTGGGGCAGTCCATCATACATCTTTCATAACTCTATGACCCGGTGGGCTTAAACATGTACCAATTTGTTCCATGCCTTTCAGCCAAATACTTTCTATGTCACGATACAATAAGTGACAATAACTGAATCAATAAGCTTAGATATTATCAAATGAGTACAAAAATGAGAGAATCGAAGAATACTCTTTGCAAAGAGATTTAGCTAGGAATGTATTGCACACTACCTGTTACCTCAAATATTGATAGTTGTCATTCTGATCCAATACGACCAATTGATTCCCATGCTCACTATCAATATTGTCAAGTATTCTTCAAAGCCGAAAGACTGTCCATGAAGGCTAAAGTGTTTTCTCATTTTCTTTATCTTGAAACTCACCTATTTCTTCTTTTAATACATCACAAGACCTCCCTTTATAAATAGAACTTAATTTGTTTTGTTTTTGCATTCTTTTCTCATATTATTACAGACGTCAAGAGCACATGCTCTATAAGACACATGGGTACACCTCACTTCCCTTATAAAAGCCCAATTTTTGCCCCCTATACACACCCATGCATAATGCCACCTCTATTTTCTTTCCTTTTTTTGTTTCTCATACAAAAAATACACCTTTGCTTCATATAATATTATTAAACCATCTCAAGAGTAATAGTCTTTTTTTTTTATTCGAAATCTAAAAATTATGATAATTGTAAACACCAAACTATGGGTCGTTACATATTTATGATACCGTCAGCTATTTCTGTTGAGGGAAACAAGAAGCTTTGTGGTGGTATACCTGATTTAAAACTACGCAGTTGCCAATCCAAGGGATTCACATGGAATAAATTTACTCACGTCATGAAATTGGTACTTCCATTGTCTTTTGGGATGGTATGTCTTGTTTTGACAATGTATTTCGTGTATCTTCGCTGATTTAAAAGGAGAACAGCGGTACCATCTTTTTCCCTTTTCGGCCAATTGCTTGCTAAGGTTCCCTACCGGAGTCTAGTTAAAGCGGCCAATGGGTTCTCTCCAGCCAATCTAATCGGCATGGGTAGTTTTGGTTCAATGTACAAAGGAGTTCTTGATCTTGATCAGGGTGAAAAACTAGTTGCTATGAAGGTATTAAACCTTCAATCCCGGGGATCTGCCAAGAGTTTCATTGCCGAGTGTAAAGTGTTAAGGAGCATCAGACATCGGAATCTTGTAAGTGTCGTCACGGCATGTTCAAGTGTTGACTACAAAAGTGATGATTTCAAAGCTCTAGTTTACGAGTTCATGGTCAATGGGAGCCTAGAGGAGTGGCTACATCCAAATGAGAAAGAAGATGATGTGCATGGCCAGTCGTGGAGTTTAAACCTTCTATAGAGGTTGAACATTGCATTTGACGTCGCTTCTGCACTGTTTTATCTTCACCACCATTGCTAGGAACTAATAGTTCGCTGTGACTTGAAACCGAGCAACATTCTTCTTGACGATGATATGGTTGGACATGTCGGTAATTTTGGGTTAGCAAGATTCCTTGTAGATGTGACATGTATTTCTTCTACAAATCAATCAAGTTCTATTGGCTTACGGTGGTCATCCGATTATGTAGCTCCAAATTAATGTACCCCTTAAGACTCATTTCGTGCTTTTTTTCTCCTTCACTTCCAACGGTTTTTTAGGTTTAATTCACTTCTCCTTTGAGTCTCGTAACCCATACTAAGAAATAAAGCTGCTGGTTCTTATATATATTTTACTGCTCATTGCGTCATATTGCTTTCAAAAGTATTAGAGTTGAGTTAAGCATATGGCGTCTAGATTGTTTCTGGAGATCGAGATGGAGTAAGATTTCTCCTTTGTTATTTCCAAGACACATTAGCCTACAAAATAGGTAACCAAATATTTTATCTTTTTAACTCCACTGGTACTTTCATGATTACAGTATGTGCCCTTGCGATTCGTTATTCACTTGGGTTTCAGAATATTTTTGCCACAGACGGGCGAAGTGCTGATGCTAGAAATTAGAATAGCTAGCTTGGTGTCACGAGTCAAAGCATTAAGCATGACATCTTAGGGGGTGTGATGCTTAGTATTCCTATTTCAATTTATATGAATTAGCCAGCATTCGTAAAACACAGCCTACTTGGGTTTCTACTACGATTTTAGTTTCTTTATTATGTCCAAAAAATCTGTGAACACCGCCACAGTTCTCTTTCTTTTGATGCTCTGGTAAGGGTTCCTTCTTGTATGCTCTGACCCTTGGCTTCTGTTGTATGTTTGGTCTGGGCTTTTTAATGAAAGTGCATGGTTCAAATTAGGCGTTTCTAATGACACAAAGCAGAATCGAATGTCGTTATTCCAGCAGGAAGCAACGAAGAGACATAACTCTTTGTAATATTGTTTGACACGTAAAATTAGGAGTCTCAATCCATTCAAGAATTGTGTTCTTTCTTACTATTCCTTGAGAGGCTACTTAATTACCAAGCAGATTTGTAATATTATTTTTCTGTATGACGGATGAATTGTAGAATACGGCACTGGAAATGAAGTATCAACATCCGGTGATGTGTACAGTTACGGTATTCTGTTATTGGAGATGTTCACAGGGAAGAAACCTACAGATACCCTGTTTAATGGTAGTTGGAATTTTGCTGCTGGTATTTACTTCAGTTGGGGCAATTTCCAATCGGGCTGTACTCTCTTGGGGCTTAGTGGAAGCTGGAAGATGATTATTTCTTATGACGGTCTAGTTTTAGCTGAGTGGCAGATTGCTGAGGTTACGCATATGAGGTGGCTGGAAAGCCTGGACTGTATGATTGCTGAATTTGGACTTGCTGTGGATGCTTCGAATTGTTCGACTCTGTTGTGCCTTGGACTTGCTGTGGAGGAGATGCTCAAACTTTCTACTTCAATCTTAAGTGACCTAGAGGCTGACTTATGCTGCGGTCTTTCAAGGTCACTGCGGCTTAGTATTATTTACCTGGCAGCCTTTGCTTGGTCCGAGCTTCATCGGATTTTATCTCTAGTTTTGTGGCCGTATTTTCTAATTGTTATCTGAACTGAACGCTGGGCCATAATTTATGGTTATGTTCCCATGTATGTTGGGTTGTTTTTGTTCTCTGAGTTAGTTGACTCCCTATCAACTGGCTTGGGGTTCTTGGCATATGATTGTCGCCGGGATAGGTGCCAACCTCGTTGGGATCTATCCTTGGTGTTGTGATGCCGTTTTTTTCTTTTCTTCATCTACCTATCTATTCTCTCCTCCCTTCCTTAATAATATTCTTCTTTGCTGTTCAAAAACAAAGTATGACCCTCCACAACTTTGTTGAGATAGCCATGGCTGCACAAGTAGCAAACATTGCTGATCCAACTCTGCTTCAACATGTAGTAATGGGAGAGACAAGCTCAAGCATCACAAGCTCTCAGAATCAAAGCCCGGCTAGCATTCACAAAGTTCAGGAGTGCTTGACTTCAATTCTAAAAGTGGGAATAGCCTGTTCAGAAGAACTACCAAGAGATCGATTGGATATCAAAAAAGTTGTTACTCAGTTGCATGTGATCAAGAACGGTACTCTTCTCGGAGTTGGGAGTACAAGGAAGGTAGGAGAACTAGATATGCAGCTTGATCATGTGAACCCTTTTACATTCCTGAATCTGCTGGAGAAAAAATCTGTATTTGGCACTCAAACCACCACAAGGCCAGCAAAACATTTTAGTTCTGCTCAACTACACCGAGGTTCCTAACAAGCATATATGATCGATGTTTTCATTTTCACTTCTTTTCGTCAATTCTGATAGTTCTAACTTGGTCTGTAGCTATGAACACGACATCAGATAATAATAATAATAAAAAATTCCGTATCTATTCAAACTTTAGAAGCACAATATTCAACTAGAACATCAGTGTAAGGTTTTTTCAGAACAATAGAGAGGAGACAACAAATGAAGAGTTTATATAGTTGACCTCTATTGCCCCATTCCCATGAGGCATGTTCTTGAATAACCTCTGCAGCTATCAATTGGGCATGTGTATGTGTTTTTCTCCTATATGAATTCAATTATGGACAAAAACCAACTCATTATATTCAAGCTGCTGCAGCTTTCAACAAACTTGCATATTGTGTAAGCGATTATCTTCTGCCGTCATCAAACTTCTTCACTGACTAATTTTCCTTCTTCCCTTGTAGGTGCTTCCGGTTTGATGGTTAGCTTGAAGGTATCTGTTGACATCACAACTTTGGGATGCTGCATATCGCTTTCGGTAAACATTACATGTTCGTGTTTGTTGTTCAGTTTCTGAATTTTTTTCAAGTTTATGTTAGCTTGAAGGTATCTCTTGGGTTTGTTGTTCAATTTTCTCGTTCAAGTAATGTGTTTTAATTAAGACTACATTTCAAGTGGGACTCCAATAGCATAGGACACCTAATATATAATATATTACCAAATAAAAATGCGCACCCAAAACTCCCTAATGTGGGACTTGAAGAAGGGTTAATGTATGCAGTCTTACCCTAGCAAGCAGTGATTAAGAACATTTCGCACATTAGCTCCCACACAAGCCCTTCTTATATATGCAACCACTTCTTGAACAACCGGCCTATTCCTATTCATGCAGCAGCGTAGTGAAGGCACAATGAAAGCTGTCAAGTTCAATCTATCTCTTTTCTTTTTTCTTTTCTTTTTTTTGACTTTTTCAACTAAGAAGATTCCATCCTCGGTGTAGGATCAGCCGTTGTTTTCGAGAGTTGAACCGTTCACTTTTATGCCACAATGGGCTACTTTATCCTTGCGTTGCTCCGCATGCCCTTCAAAAGTAATCCAAATTTTGCAACTCACAAGGAATGAAAGAGTTAAAAGAATGAGAGCGAGCAGAAATTCATCGATTAAAAAAAAAGAGTGGAAGTTCATGCAGAGTTCTCCAAACAGCATTAACACAGTATAGATGAAGTGGCAGCCATGTGAAAAGAAATTGATTCTGAATATGAAATTTGCCTATCTTGTGGGGGCAATCCGCAATAAATAGCATTTTGTTGTGATCCGGCCACTTAATTAAAGTGGCCTGAGTTTAATTTATACTGTAGTTATACAAAAATTGAAAAACAACTGTAAAGAGTTCATGATTGCAGAGAAATGGAAGGAAAAAGAATTGAAAAGGCGTTTGTTTATAAGCCTACTTCAAAAGGTAGGTTTTGATTACGAGCTTGTTTGTTAGGCGGACTAGTTTTGGAGATTAACTAAGAAGGGGATAAGAGGGGATTAGTTAAAAATGGGGAATTAGTATTTTGGTTTGGTTGGTAGTGAGTGCACGGGGGTGAGGAAAATTGTATGAATTCGGGAAAATGTTACTAATTGCCTTCAAAGTTCATGTTAGACTTGTCCCACATCGCTCATCTAAGCCACCCAAGCTTGGTTAATAAATTCTAGAGGCTACTCCATCTATCGCCAATTGGTTTTAGGTTGGAACCCTCCAAGAAATCTAACAGTTCAGAACATGTCAGGCTAACTTTTGATCTCCCCTGGCCTGTTCAAGTTCAACCCCATACATAAGAGCATCTCGAAAGGAGATAATAGAACATGATTAGAAAAAAGGGAAAACGTCTACAGCGCACACTTGCGTACGATATGCACCGGTAATGTTTACTATCAAGAGGCGTAACATTTGCCACTGAGAGACATAACATTGGCGTAACATTTTACCAATAGACGTAACGGTGCATATCAAATGCACCCTTAATCATTGAGAGGCATAACATTTACCATTTAGAGGCATAACAATTATCCATGAGAGCCGTAACATTTTCAACAAAGGCGTACCTTTGACTTTAACAATGCACTTCTTATCTGTCTTCAATACCTACCATTTGAATACAAGGGTAACATAGTACCGTGAGCGATTGATGCTCAATAGCTAAATCCTACACGAAACCCTTAACTTTATAGAGAGTTAAGCTTGCATGCTGACAATGAGAGTTAAGCTTGTTTTTCTTAATTAATAGGAATCATTTGATTTGAAAGGTAGTTTCTGGTCGGACCTGGTTTTCTTATGCAGACTGTAGTTTTTATAACATGAGCGTTAATTAGGTATCTTCCCCCACTCTCTAGTTTTTTAACCTCCACCAACTCAATAATCTGAGAACGACGAAGGTGCCTGTGTTTTTGGTAATCGCTAGTCATATTATTCTTAGTTTGATGGAATCACAAATTGTGTGGCACCATGTGCAGGTTCTAATGTCCCTGTTAGGAAAGGTCTGTTAGTCTAAACTTAATTTGTTTTGATCATTATTAGTACCGTCCAGCTTGCATAATCTCTTGGGCGCCCATGTGACGGTCAATTTAATCAATAGTACTGAAGGCAAGTCAATTCTTTTGTTATTGCCGTCGACTTTCATTTTGTTTGGGTTGCAGCCAAATCCTTAGGCTGCAGGCTGAGGATGGTGCATGGTATTATTCTTTTTCTCTCTATTTTCTGTTTTATGTGGTGAATTTGTTCAGTTCCTAGGTGGACCACATACAGGTTCACCGTTCACCCTTTGTCCATTGCGAAGAACGTCCAACTGAATAGGAGCTATAGTTGAAGGATGAGGCAGCTTTGAAGGTATGCCAAATCAGCTTTTAATCTACAATCCACAATCAAAATCTAAAGAGTTTGGCTGACTTGACTATCACAATTGGTTTGGCACCGTGGTCAGATAGAGGGGATGTTAGAAACTTTCAAAATAAAATGGGTTTTAGTTTGGGGTTTTTGAAAAAGCTTCATGAATCATGGTTCCTTTTACTAGCTTGGCTCTAAGGTGGCTAGGCTCTTATGGTTCGAGACACCCTTAAATAGCGAGGCCGATAGGCTGTGCGGCTGCAATGTGGCGTGACGGTTAGCAGTTAGTTAGTTAGTTAACCATGTGGGGTGTGACTGTTGGAATTGAAAAATGAAAAATGAACCCTTGACCCAAACATGGACAGGTTATCGCATTACTAAAACGAACCAACACCTCTGTCTAGTTCTTCAAATTATTGTTTTTGTTTCAATTTTAGGATTCAATAATCCGTGGACAGGTTAGCGATGTAATACTTGGATTCGGAATTACGATTTGGTTAATGAAAAGGACATTAGTTATTAAGATATTAAATCCACGAGTCTTCTATTTTTGTTTTAGTATGTATTGTATATAAATAATATGCATTTATGCTCCAAGTGAAAAGCTGTTATTATTAGTAATATGTCTTTTTAAGTATTATCTCAGTGTAAATTTGAGTCACGGGTTGGAATGTATATTTATAGTTTTTACATATCAAATTTTGAGTTCGAGCATAGAAATGGTAAAGACACGAGAGGCTCTTAAAGGATGTTGTTTTTCTTTGAGTTCAAAAACTCTGGACACAATATTTAAAAACAGGGCAGTTTTGGGGACAACTAATTAGACACCTAAAAAAATCACCTCATAGTTCTCGATCAAATTTTAATGATCCAAGCCGCTCAATGTTACCAGAACATGATTTTAAGGGTACCCGCAAAAAATCAGCAAAAAAAAAAAAAAGACAGTGAAGGGCTTGATCTGAGCAGTTTTTTATCGTAGATTTGATGAACAGTTCAATTAAAAACTGCTCAAATCAAGCACTTTCCGGTCATACTTTTTGCTAATTTCCTGAAGGCACCCTTAAATTCACATTCTACGCACATTGAACGGTTCGGATCATAAAAATTAAATTTGATCGGAAACTATGAGATTGAGATTTAGGGTATTTTTTTAAGTGTTTTATTGATTGTCCATGGAACCGCCCCATCTTAAAAATAAGACGATGGCAAAGTAAAGTCATAGCACGGGACAAACACTATAATTATAAAGAAGTGACGCGTAACGAGTATGGAAGTGAGGCCTGACAGATACAAATTGCAATTCAGCCTTCCTTGGCTTATATATACGAGTAAAGCTACAGTTCCCAACGGCCAAAATTTCGATCGGAATTCCGACGCCCCGCCGGGCACATTCCGGCCACCGGACGGCCGATACAAGCCGTCCAAAAATTCTAAAAATAAAAAACCGAGTGAGCTCGCGCGGAAATAAATGGCATTCGACGTATGTAGGTGGCCGATCCAAACACTTCATTTTTTGCCGATCCAACCACAAATGGATTGTTTGGATTGGCCATCTACACCCGTCGGATGCCGTTTATTCCCGCATCAGCCCACTCGGTTTTTTTTTTTAGAATTTTTGGACGGCTCGGATCAGCCGTCCGGTGGCCGAAGTGTGTCTAACGGGACGTCGGGATTCCGATCGGGATTTTGGGTCGGTAAGGGTAGACTTTCCTTATATATATTGGAAACTTCATTGTAGAATACACCGGTGTCAATTTCAGTGAAGACTGACTCTTGGGGCAAGGGGATAGAGACTCAAGGACTGAATCAATGGACTTATGAAAATTAATTGCAAGTCAGTCTTCTTTGGCTTTATACTGAAACTTCATGCTAGAATTTTATACACCGGTACGGTCAATTTCAGTGAAGACTGACTTTTGGGGCGAGTGGGAAGACTCAAATGTCTAAGTCATGGTTCAAGACGTCCTTGGATTCGAAGGCGTCCTTGGATTCACGGACAGACCATAGAACCCTGCTAGATTTAGGGCGCCGCTATTTGCAACCTTTTATTTTCTCCCATAACCCGTTAAAAATTTTCAATTATACTTGACAGTTAGTTATCGAAATTGAGATACATTTTCAGCATCCAATTACCGAAATATGATATTTTTTTCAACAACTATTTAACGAAAATGCATGTTTGGCAGTTGTTTACCGAAGTTGAGCATATTTTCGACATGTAGTTACCGAAATATAATCTTATTTTCAACAGTTATTTACCAAATTGTTATTTATGATTTTCAACAACCACTTACCGAAATATGGTAGGCTATGCAAGAAAATAAAGGGTTGCGAATAGCCGCGCCCTAGATCTATTGCATCAAAATTTTAAAATTCTTCAGATGTGACGTATGTGCTTGTGGTGCTCGACTAATTGTTAGGGCTATTGGAGTTTCAACTTTTGTGTGCCGTGCTTAGAGGGATAGAAAATCGTGCTTAGAAACATGAACTAAAGGAAAAATAAAGTTATCACCGCATTAATTAAGAAATTTCGTTAAGGCTTCATCAAATGAGTCTATTTTATGGGGACTTTTCTTTTCTTTTTTCTTTTTTTTTCGAGAAAAGAGATTTCATAAGCTTGAGTGATAATAACTATAATTGAAGAAGAATATTTGGAGAAAATCATCATTGTCAAGAATGAATGTCCAAGGCGACTGGTTATATGCTTGGCAGCGGTGCCGAGCAGTCGTTCATCTCGGCAATCGACGATCGGATCATGACCAAGCAATGGATGGTTAAGATCCGTATGCACTCAAATTTAATCCGAGCCATCCGTGCCAAGATGAATGGATGGATACCACTTGGCGGGGGAGGCTGGCACCATCCCCAGATCCGTTGGCAAGTAATAGCTAGACAACCAAACACGCATGCCATACTTTCCTCCGGGCCTCTCTAACCTATTTGGCATGGTTTTTTTTATTAGTTCTCTTTATTCTAATAAGATTGGAGTCAAATTTTTACATCACATCATTCGTCTATGAGAGTAATCGAAAAAATATGAAAATATGGACAAAAATTTTGGAACTTTTGCGTCGCCTTATACGATTTTTTAAAGTTTTGGTCCATATTTTATATTTTTCGATTCTTCTCTTCGAGATGAACAATGTGGTATAAAATTCAACCCAAATCTTTTCAAGATTAAGAGCAAATAATAAAAAAGACCGTGCCAAAAAGTTAGAAAGATTCTGTAGAAAATCCTGTTTTTATATAGGCTCCTAAACCTCTAAACAATTTTTTTAACCTCCTGACAAAATTCTTTGATCGAAAGAATGCAAAAAAAAAAAAAAAAAACAAACAAACTTTTCCTTTTCATTTACTACATTTCGCCGAAAAAACAGAAGAATCCACTGGGGTCAATTCAGTGGGACTCCATTAGCATATGAGCAAAAAGTAATTGTTTCATGTCACCAATTTCTAGTATACAGTATAAGTGTAAGGTTGTCTCCATGTGAACCAAATTGCTTTCTTTACATTGAATTTGGAGAAATTTCAAAATGGCACCTGAACTTTGCACCAAATGTCACAAAGACACCTAAGCTTAAGTTTATTTCAATTAAACACCTATACTAACAAAATTCCCAAATTTAGACACCTGAACTTAAGTTTATTTCAATTAAACACTTGTACTAACAAAATTCCCAAATTTAGACCCCCGCCGTTATACTTCGTCCCAAAAATTGCTTACATGGCATCTCCAACCTGTTTAAGTTGCCCCATTGCGCTGTTTCCAACTGGGGATGATGAAGTTTGCCTATGGGTTTCACTTGGGTGCATCGTCCCTTGTTGGAAACATGTGCAATGGGGCAACTTAAACGGGTTGGAGATGCCATATCAGCAATTTTTGGGACGAAATATAACAGCGGAGGTCTGAATTCGGGAATTTTGTTAGTACAGGTGTTTAATTGAAATAAACTTAAGTTCAAGTGTCTAAATTTGGAGATTTTGTTAGTACAGGTGTTTAATTGAAATAAATTTAAGTTCAGGTGTCTCTCTGACATTTGGTGCAAAGTTCAAGTGTCATTTTGAAATTTTCCCTTGAATTTGCTTCCGACCCATATGCGAAAGTTGACCAAGACATTCCGTTATAAAAAAATAAAAAAAATGTGCCCCTTAGCTTCGTCCATTTCTCGTTCAAATAATCCATCATTTTAGAATCCACTGGTGTCAATTTCACTGAAGACTGGCTTAAAGCAAGTGGGAAGAACTCAAGGGCTGAGTCAATGGTTTATGGTTATTGAAGTTTCAACTTTGGTTTGATGTGGCCTGCTAAGTGGGAGGAAATGAAGTTCTGATTATAACTTGCACTCTCGGAAAAATGAAGTTTAAAAATATCAGCACATCAATTAAGATTTTATTGACCATTGAGTAGAAAATACAAGATATTACCAATAATTTTTTTGGAGAAAAACATCATAGGTACTTACGTTGTTGGCTCGTCAATCAAACACAACTAATCGTATAGGTGGAGTTGGCAAGTAATCAAGGGCCAGTATTCGCACCTTAAGCTAGGCCGCTACGTTGAAAATGCAGACAACCTTGAGCAACGCTGGGGCCCGGGGGTGCTGCACAATGAATTGCAACAAAAACAGCATTTTCATGTTTCACCAGGGGCATTTTTGGCCATTGGCCTTACCTATTTATAACGCAGTTAGATTGTAATTAGGGTTAAGAGAGTTTTCAGGGAAAATAGAGAGGTAGTAAGAGAAAACTATTCTTAGAGAGAGGAGAGAAAACTTGTACTCCATTAATTTTCATTACAGTGGATTGGTGTGGCTCCCATGGTTTTCCTCGCGTTGAGGTTTTCCGTGTAAATCTGTGTGTTCTTTCTTTTCTATTCATTGCACACAATTTCTTCGTCTTGTTTGATTTATTTGGTCATGGTTTCCAAGATCTGTAGGGACGTTATGGATTGAACATGTAGTTCGATTCCTAACACAGTAGAGTTGCGAGGAAATTAAGGTAAACAAAGTATGAAAATGTCTGCGTTTTTTGTATTTTTTTTGTTTTCGGTTTGTAGGAATACTCTGGGACGACTCCCATCTCTAACTTTTCCACTATGATTAATTTTTCTTTAAAACTTGTCCCGTTAAAGTCACCATATTTTATATAAAAATAAATAATCTTAGTTTCCTACGCAATAAACAATTTTTGTTCAAAACTTTCTCATGAATGCAAAAAAATACTAATAAAAATACAATGTTTTCTTGCTTCCCTCATCTCACAATGGAAACCAGTCATCAAGGACTCAAGTCTAGTCAATCCAGTGTGAATCCCGTGCAGTTTGGTCCACTTTTGAATTTCGTGGGCCTATCCCGGGCTCACAACAATGATCAGAAACGTTAATTTTGTGAAGCTCGTCAAGTTCTTCGAGTTCGAGAAGAATCATGTTCATGAAATACCGATTCATGACATATCTAAACACCTTTATATAGGATCTATCTTGAACAAAATGCAATGTGCACATTTATGTGGAATTTCATAGATTTTAGTCTATGAATTTTTCGAACCTGACAAATATTTTGGGACAAACTAGAATAAAAAAGTGGACAAACAAATTGGGACGGAGGGAATATATAATTGGGTGAATGTAAGCAGACTTAATCGATTTTAACTTTGGAAAAGTTGTTCGTCGAAAATTTCAGCATTTACTTTCAATTTCCTTGCACCAGTCTCTTCTTCAGATTCAAAACAAACTAAGCAGCGAAATTTGCCCCGCCAAATACCTGAACAACACTTGGGCCTGGCGTTGCCGCCTTCAAATTTTCTTTTCATGTCTATTGTTGTTTTCTTGCTTTGGGGTTCAGTACCCGACTCTGTGGATGGCGGGAACGAGACTAATCGGCTAGCCTTACTAGCCTTCAAGGCGGAAATCACCAGTGATCCCCTCAGGATACTAAATTCTTGGAATGAATCCGTCCACTTCTGCCAATGGGTTGGTGTGACATGTGGCCGTTGACACCAAAGGGTCACCGAGTTAATCCTTAGTAATGCAACACTAACAAGGTCCATTTCGCCTTACATTGGAAATTTAAGCTTCCTTATAAATTTGTGGCTAGAAAACAATAGCTTAAGTCATAACATCCCCCAAGAAGTCAGCCACTTACGGAGACTGGAAGACATGTCACTGCGTAATAATGTAGTTACCGGCGAAATCCCGGCCAATATATCTCGTTGCTCTAATCTCATCTCCCTTGAGTTTACTCTAAACAAGCTAACAGGAAAAATTCCAATGGAGCTTGGTCGCCTATCCAAACTTTGCAATAAACAATCTAATAGGAGGTGTGCCTGCAATTATTGGTAATCTATCATCTCTGGCAAGTCTCTATATATCCTTTAATAATTTTGGTGGGAATAAATCTGATGATCTTGGCCGATTGACACACTTGAAAATTTTTGGTTCAGCAGCTGACAGGTTGGTCGGTACGATTCCTTCCTCGTTATTTAATATCTCTTCCATTAGGGAATTCGATATCGGAAAGAATGAAATCAAAGGGATTCTTCCCGCCAACCTAGGAACTTCACTTCCTAATCTCGAGTTCCTTGGAGTTTCGGAAAACTTGTTGACTGGATCCATTCCTAGTTCATTATGTAACGCCACGTATCTTACTAACATTGGGCTGTCAGTAATAATTTTAGGGCGAAAATGCCTTCTTTGGATAAGCTGCGAAATCTTCAGAGGTTACTTGCTGCTTCTATTCATCTCGGAACAGGGGAAGCAGACGACTTGAGTTTTCTCTCTTCTTTGACCAATGCCACCGATTTGAATGTGTTGGAACTGAGCGACAACGGCTTTGGAGGTGTGTTTCCGGAAGCCATTACTAATTTCTCCAATCTTATTTATGTAACCTTAGCAAGACTTCATCAAATGGGTCTATTTTATGTGTTTTTTTTTTTTTTTTTTTTTTTTTGAGGAACAGATTTCATAAGCTTGAGTGATAACAACTAATTTAAGAAGAATATTTGGATCGAGAAATCATCATTGTCAAGAATCAATGTCCAAAGCCACTGATTCTATACTTAATTTCCTAAACCCAAACTAAATTTGGCAAGTACTAATAGACAACCAGACACGCATGACATACTTTCCTTAGGACCTCTGACTTATTTGGCATGGTTTTATTTTTATTAGTTCTCTTAATTCTAACGAGATTGGAGTCAAAATTATAAATCTTGTCATTTGTCTTTGAGATAAATTGGAAAAATAAAAAAATACAGACTAAATTTTTGGATCTTTTTCGTCGCCTTATATGATTTTTTTAAGTTTTGGTTCATATTTTATACTTTTTTTAATTTTTCTCATTGAGACTGACGATGTGGTGCAAAAATTCGACCCAAATATTTTCAAGATTAAGAGAAAATAATAAAAAAGACCATGCCAAAAAGTCAGGTACATTTTGCAGAAATTCTTTTTTTTTATAATAGGTTCCTAAACCTCTAAACAATTTTTTTCAGCTCCCTGACTTGACAAAATTCTTTGACCGAATAAACAATTAAAAATTTCCTTTTCGTATACTTCATTTCGTCGAAATAACTCAGAAAGAACTTTTTCCCAATCAATTTCTGATAGGTGAAAAAATGAGGGCACCACCACTTGGAGAATTGCAAGCTTATATAATTAGGGCTCAACCGTACCCAGCATCCCTCTCATTCAAACAACTCCACCAGAAATATTCAGCATTCACTTCCAATTTCCTTGCACCACCCTCCTCCTCCTCCTCCTCCTCCTCCTCTTCTTCTTCTTCTTCTTCTTCTTCTTCAGATTCAACACAAAGTGAGCAGCAAAATCCGCTCCACCGCAGACCTTTACAACACATGGGTTTGTTATTTCCACCTTCATTTTTCCTTTTTCTGTTTTTGCACTTTGTTGTTCTCTTGCTTGTGGGTTCAGTACCCGACTCTGTGCACTACGGGAACGAAACCGACCGACAAGCCTTACTAGCATTCAAGGCCGAGATTACCGGCGATCCCCTCAGGATTCTAAACTCTTGGAATGAATCCGTTCACTTCTGCCAATGGGTTGGGGTAACGTGTGGCCGTCGGCACCAGAGGGTCACTCAGTTAAACCTTACCAATGGCAAACTAGCAGGGTCCATTTCGCCTCACATTGGAAATTTAAGTTTCCTTATGAACCTAAGATTGGATAACAATAGCTTGAGCCATGACATCCCCCAAGAACTCAGCCACTTACGCAGACTGAAAATTATATCACTGTATAATAATTTAGTTACCGGTGAGATTCCGGCCAATATATCTCGTTGCTCTACTCTTATTTCCCTTGGGTTTAGTAAAAACAAGCTAACTGGAAAAATTCCAATAGAGCTCGGTCACCTGTCCAAACTCCAGAGATTGTATATTACAAAAAACTATCTAACTGGAGCTGTGCCTCCAGCTATTGGTAATCTATCATCTCTAACAATCCTCAACATAGCCTATAATAGTATTAGTGGGAATATACCTCATGGTCTAGGCCGATTGACAAACTTGAAAATTTTTGCTTTAGAGGTTAATAGGTTGGTCGGTACAATTCCTTCCTCGATATTTAATCTCTCTTCCATCACGGGTTTCGATGTTGGAATGAACCAAATCCAAGGGATTCTTCCCTCAAACCTAGGAACTTCATTTCCTAGTCTCGAGTTCCTTGGAGTTTCGGTAAACTTGTTCACTGGATACATTCCTAGTTCAATATGTAATGCAACCAATCTATCTTACATTGGGCTGTCAGTAAATAATTTTAGGGGGAAAATGCCTTGTTTGGATAAGCTGCGCAATCTTCAGCAGTTACTTGCTTCTTCTATTCATTTAGGAACAGGGGAAGCAGATGACTTGAGTTTTCTCTCTTGTTTGACCAATGCCACCGATTTGAATGGGTTGGAGCTGAGAGACAACGGCTTTGGAGGTGTGTTTCCGGAAGCAATTACTAATTTTTCCAGTCTTAGTTATGTAACCTTGGACGACAATAACCTATATGGGAGCATCCCAAGAGGGATACAGAATCTGGTCAATTTGCAGCAACTAACAACACGGAACAACCATTTGACAGGCAACATTCCTACTGATTTTGGGAAGCTTCAAAACCTGCATCTCTTGGTGCTCGGAGGTAATATATTCTATGGTTACATCCCGTCGTCTTTCGGAAACTTATCCTTGTTACTATCTCTCGATCTATCCAAAAATAATCTTCACGGAAGCATCCCGTTGAGTCTGAGCAAATGCCAGATGTTGTTGGAGCTTACACTGGCCGAAAACAGTCTTAGTGGCACCATACCCAGAAAAGTTGTTAGTCTCTCATCATTGTTTTCTCTAGACCTATCTCATAACAACTTGACTGGGGTCATCCCAGTGGAAATCGGGATTTTAAAAAATCTTGAAACACTAAATGTTTCTGAGAATATGTTGATTGGTAATGTTCCAAGCACCCTTGGTAGCTGTGTGAAAATGGTATCACTTATTTTGAAGGGTAACAAGTTCTCAGGAATCCTTCCATCAACTTTGAGTCAATTGAGAGGCTTGGAAGAACTAGACATTTCTATGAATAATTTCTCGGGGAAAATCCCAGACTATTTAGAGAGCTTTCGTTTCTTAGAGAAATTAAACATATCATTCAATGATTTTGAGGGAGCAATACCAAAACGAGGCATATTTATGGTACCAGCATCTATTTCTGTTGAGGGAAACAAGAAGCTTTGTGGTGGTATACCTGATTTAAAACTGCGTAGTTGCCAATCCAAGGGATTTGCACGGAAGAAATTTACTCACGTCATGAAATTGGTACTTCCATTGTCTTTTGGGCTGGTATGTCTCATTTTGACGATGTATTTTGTGTATCTTCGCTGGTTTAAAAAGAGAATAGAGGTACCATCTTTTACCTTTCTTGGCAACTCGCTTGCTAAGTTGTCCTATTGGAGTCTCGTTAAAGCGACCAATGGGTTCTCTCCGGCCAATCTAATCGGCATGGGTAGTTTTGGTTCAGTGTACAAAGGAGTTCTTGATCTTGATCAGGGTGAAAAATTAGTTGCTGTGAAGGTATTAAACCTTCAATCCCGGGGATCTGCAAAGAGTTTCATTGCTGAGTGTAAAGCATTAAGGAGCATTAGACATCGAAATCTTGTAAGTGTCCTCACGGCATGTTCAAGTGTTGACTATAAAGGTGATGATTTCAAAGCTCTAGTTTACGAGTTCATGGTCAATGGGAGCCTAGAGGAGTGGCTACATCCAAATGAGAAAGAAGATGAATCGCACAGCCTGTCACGGAGTTTAAACCTTCTACAGAGGTTAACCATTGCATTGGACGTCGCTTCTGCACTTTTTTATCTTCACAACCATTGCTCGGAACCAATAGTTCATTGTGACTTGAAACCGAGCAACATTCTTCTTGACGATGATATGGTTGGACATGTCGGTGATTTTGGGTTAGCAAGATTCCTTGTAGATGTTACATGTATTTCTTCTGCAACTCAATCAAGTTCTATTGGCTTACGTGGGTCATCCGGTTATGCAGCTCCAGGTAAATGTATCCCTTGGAGACTCATTTTGTGTTTCTGCGACGGTTTTTAGAATTAATTCACTTCTCCTTTGAGTAAGCTGGTACCCCATACAGAAAAATAAAACTGCTCGTTCTTTTGTTTTACCCCTCACTCGTAAGTCATGTTAATTTCAGATTGTTTGGGAAATCGAGATGGAGAAAGATTTTTCCTTTGTTATTTCCAAGACACATTAGCCTACAAAATAAGTAACCTTTAATTGTATTTCTTAACTACACTGGTTTCTTGATTACAGAATGTACCCTTGCTCCTTTCAGGGTATTTTTTAAACATTTTTCTATTGACTTCCCCGCGAATCGTAATTCACTTGGGTTTCTGAATATTTTCGCCACAAATCGGCGATACGCTAACGCTAGAAATTATACAGCAATAGCTTACTTGGTGTCCGGAGTCAAAGCATTAATAAGCATGACATCTTAGCGGATGTGATACTTGGTATTCCTATTTCAGTTTACATGAATTAGCCAGCATTCAAAAAACACAGCCTACTTGGGTTTCTACTAGGATTTTAATTTCTTTATTATGTCCAAAAAGTCCCTGAATTCCACAGTTCTCTTTCTTTTCATGCTCTGGTAAGGGTTCCTTTTTGTATGCAGGGGCATGACCCTTGGCTTCTGTTGTATGTTTGGTTTGGGCTTTTTAATGAAAGTACATTTACCAACAAAAAGAATTAATGTGGACCAATCAAGCATGGTTCAAATTAGGCGAATCAAATAACACAAGCAGATCCCAGATGTCGTTATATTCTAGCAGGAAGCATAGAAGAGACATAACTCCTTGTAATCTTACTTGAGATGTAAAATTACGAGTCTCCATCTAAGAGCTTTCGGCTGAAGTTTCTTTACTATTTCTTGAGAGGCTACATTATTACCAAGCGAATTTGTAATATTATTTTTTGAATGATGGATGAATTGTAGAATACGGCATGGGAAATGAAGTATCAACATCCGGTGACGTGTACAGTTTTGGTATTCTCTTATTGGAGATGTTCACAGGGAAAAGACCTACAGATCCCTTGTTTAATGGTGGTCTAACCCTCCACAACTTTGTTGAGACGGCTATGGTTGAACAAGTAGCAAACATTGCTGATCCAACTCTGTTTCAACAAGTAATAATGGGAGAGACGAGCTCAAGCATCAACAGCTCTCGGAATCAAAGCCCGGCTAGCATTCAAGAAGTTCAGGAGTGCTTGACTTCAATTCTTAAAGTGGGAATAGCCTGTTCAGAAGAACTACCAAGAGATCGACCGGATATCAAAGAAGTCGTTGCTCAGTTGAATGTGATGAAGAACACTTTTTTCGGAGTTGGAGCACACGGAGGTAGGAGAGCTAGAATTGTAGCTTGATCCTATGCAGGTATGAACCTTTTTTTACATTCGTATGACTACTGGAGAATTAAAAAATCTGCATTTGGCACTGAAACCACCACAATTCATCACAAGGCTGGTGAAACCACCACAATTTGCATTTTTTAAGTTATTGCTGACATACATAAACATTTTAGTTCTACTCAACTTCACCAAGATCCTAACAAGCATGATGTTTTCATTTGCTCTTCTTTTCGTCAATTCATATAGTTATAAGTTGGTCTGTAGTCATACACAATGTCGGATAATAAATACAGTAAAAATTAAATTCCATTTCTACTTCAAACTTAGAACCTCGGTGTAAGTTTTTTTCAGAACAAATGAAGATTTTATAGTTGAGGCATGTTCCTGAATGACCTCTGCAGCTATCAATTGGGCATGTGTATGTGTTTTTCTCCTTCTTTCTTTTACTGGAAGTTGGTACACAATAGCATTTTATATATGTAAGTATATGAGTATTTTCTGTCAACAAAATTAATAACATATTGTGTATATGATTATCTTCTGCCATCGAACTTCTTCATAACTAATTTTCCTTCTTCCCTCGTAGGTGCTTCAGGTTTGATGGTTAGCTTGAAGGTACGTATCTGTTGACACCACAACTTTGGGATGCTGCATATCGCTTTGGTTATGTGTTACATTTTTTGAGTTTGTCATTCAATTTCTGTATTTTTTCAAGTTTATGTTCCTCTTGGGTTTTTTAGTTTGTCTCAAGCATGCATGCGAATTTTCTCGTTTAAGTAATGTACTTTAATTAAGACGACATTTCAAGTGGGACTCCAATAGCATAGGATACATATTATTATTATCAAATAAAAAGGCGTAACCAGCACACGAAAGTACTCCCAGATGTGGAGCCTGGAGAATGGTTAATGCATGTATGCAGCCTTGCCCGTTTGAGTATTGATTGTTGTTTCTGAGATCTAGTCGAACCATTTACTTTTGTGCCACAATGGGCTAACTTTATCCTTGCGCTGGTCTGCCCTTCAAAAGTAATCCAAATTTATCAAGATACAAGGAAAGAAACAGCAGTTGAAAGAAAGAGAGCAATTAAGTGCAAATTCATCGATTGGAAAAAATAGAGTGGAAGTTCATGCATTGTTCTCCAAACACCATGAGCATAGTAAAGATGAAATCTACCCATCATGTGGGGGCAATAAATAGCATTTTGTTGTGATCCAGCCAGTTAATTAAAGGCCAGTGCGCTATGGCATTGTAACTTATGTGGTATATGGCGGCCTTAGTTTAATTTTTACTCTTTTTATTCAAAAATTGCAAAAACAACTATAAAGAGTTCGTGATTTATTTGATTGCAGAGAAATGGAAGGAAAAATAATTGAAAGGTAGTTTTGATTACGAGCTTGTTTGTTAGCGGGGGCAACTATTTTTTTTTTTCTCGGCTAACGAAACTTTTATTAACTCGAAGAGGGTACATCTAGGGATCAAGTACACAAAAACAAAAACAAAACTATCAAACAAAAAGTTGGACGTTACACCACCTAAAAGCGGGGGCAACCATTCGCAGCCCTCTATTTTCTCTCTTAGCCCACTTCTTCATATAACCCATCCCCAATATTTAAAAATAAAAAATAAATATTTCTCCATACAACCCATTAAATGTATCAAATCTTCCCATTATACCATTCCCCACTCAAAACTTACACTTTTAACTTCCACCTACTCAAATCCAAATACCAAACCCTAAGCCCCCACCCCCCATTTACGTCTCCCACCTCTCCCATCATCTGACCTCCATTGCCCACACCCCCATAGCCAACACCGCACCACCGCCACTCCTGGCAGAACACCGCATCCCTTTCGATAAGAATGTGTCAAAAATGTAGGAGGATGAAAACAATTAATGCTTGGATCAGCACCAGATTGCAACGGCTTACTCGTGCCTCCTCACTGGAACCCTAGTTTGTCGCCATAACCCTAATCTGCAAGACAGACAAGGGGTGAGCACACCTTTGCTCCTCGTAGCAAAGGCCCTCCGATGCCAAAGTTTATATCACGTACTGGCAATAAACCCTAATTATTAGTAGGAGAACAATATGAGTTCAATGTACTGCGTACCTTTTACCTCTAGGTCAGCTTTGTATTTATCATTTCATAGATGTTTGCTGCCCAAGCATCCCTGTTGCCCTAGGATTCCCATTTCATATAGGACCCCAGGATAGCTTGGATTCTCGTTCCCTTATCAGTTCATTACCTTAGTCCGTTTTAGGACTCTTTTCCGTACCTGGCTGAACATCCCAATCTCGTTGGGTATCCTCACTAGATCCTATATTCTCGGGATTTTATCCTTTACGGGATAACACCGCTCTGGAACCTTCTAAAGCATTCCTGCCGCCTTAGCATTTAAGGCTGCTTCCTCAATAATTCTTTCCCTGTTCGGCCATCTCATTGCCGAATAGTCCATCTGGACCAATGACCTCACACGCAACTGGTCCTTATTATTACAAACGACTTCACATGTCTTTTGTCCTTATATGCCGAACAAACTGCCTGGACCAACGACTCCTCATGTCACTAGTCCTCATCGCCGTTCACCACGCTACCTAGCAGTATGTCTACGTTGCTTCTTTATACTATCTGTTCGGCTGCTAATTGTATCTGTTCGGGAATACCTCCCTACAATTGCTCCCTAGCTTTACCTTTTACCACTGTCCGCGGGCAACTGATAAAGCTTTTGATATCTTTTGGCGGTTTGGTCATTACTTTCTCGAAGTAATGACCCCACACGGCGTATTTCGTACTCCACGCATTAAATGTGAACTGACGTTCTAGCCAAGCGGCATTAGTACGGCACCGGTTCAATCCCTTTTTCTCGTTACTTTTCATATAACGGCGTGAGTGGAAACGTTTCATCTCCGTCTCTCACCCTCTAAATCTCAAAAAGGAATCTTTTTGGGTTTTGACCCAAAACATAAGACTCATCTCTTTCTCTCTCTAAAAAGCAGGCGAAAATTCTTCACCTCACGCCCGCCATCGCCGCCGCCTGCAAACTCGATTGCATCCCAGGAAACTTCCACAGGATCCTTGTAAGATTCTCGTCCTTACTTCATTTCCATCTCATTCTGAGATCTCGTTAGTTCCTAGGGTTTTGTTCACACCCTTTACCAGATTTCATAGCTTTCTTTGAGTATTTCTATGGCGAATCAGGACAATAACGAGCCCAAGCCAGGTAAATTTAGAAAACTTTGTGAAACCCCTACAGCCATGGCGGCATTTAGGACTGAGTATAATGTCCCTGAAAATGTGGGACTCGAACTTGCCCCCTTAGGAGCGGATAGGGATGCTGGAACGTGGGATAGGATGTGTATCCCTATTGTAGCCATTGTTGAGGGTGGAGTTTGTTTCCCCCTTGATCCATTGCTCCGTCGTGTGTTAAACTGGTACCGTCTTACGCCCATGCAAGTTTCAACAAACTTTTTCAGATTAGTGAAGGGGGTCGTAGCCTTAAATAGGATCCTAGGAACCCAACTAGGAATCTGGGACATTCAATGGTGGTATAGCATTGTGCTAAAGCCTGAATACAACACCTACTATTTCAAACTAAGGAGAGCAGAAAAGCGTTTCGTGCTTAACATGCCAGACTCTGCTCGTGATCGCGAGATGGACTTCCTGTATGTCACAGGAGCCTTCGAGCCAATGGGGGAGGATGGTCAAGTGGTGGGTTTCCACTATCCCCACATATGGGGCTACCCACGTATGCTCCTGATTTACTTCGTAATCTCTCGTTTACTACTTTCCCATAGCTTCTTCATGCTTCTAACTCATATTTGTATGTTAATCTTGCAACGGATAATGCCAACAATCGTCCAAGATGCGAACCCGTCTACATCTGAACAGAAGAAATTAACAAGATTCTCAAGTACAAAGGAGAACCTGGAACATCGATAGCTGGTTGGGGCCGCGATTCAAATGTCTTACTAGGCTACGATCCCGCTTACAAATGGTTCATTGATAGAAGGCTAGCCAACCTGAGTACCAGCGGTGCCTCAACTTCGACTGCTCCCCAGCCAAGGAGCTCGAGATCTGACGCCGGAGTCACAATCGCCGGACAGCCAAGCGAATTTCCAATTCCTGAAGGCATCCCCCTGCCGCGTGTGGTGCTTAGAAGATCTTCACGAAGACAGACTGTTCCTCAGCAACAACCCGAACAGCCAGCTCCTCGTTGTGATACTAGCCAATCGTCTTCTTACGGCTACTCTCCATCTCCTCCAAACTCAGGTACCATGACTCGACAACCACTGAACCTCAGCTCCCTGCTCACCATCTCTACACGGGGACGTGGTGCCTCTGGTAGGGTAGCATCAACTGGTCACGCCCCCCCCCCGCCACCTCATCGCATTAGGGGGACTTCCACTCAATCCTCTTCCTCCCCTCGGGAACAAGACAGTTCTCTTGAGGCTACAGACGTTCATCGGGACAAACGTCCTAGGAATGAAGATTCTAGGATCCCTGATGCTCAAGCTTCCATTTCAACTCTGGAAACTCCCTCACCGAGTATCTTAGAAACTCACAAGACCTGGGCCCTTTAATTCATAACGGGTGATCGTCCAGTAAACGTTGGGGACAGTGCAAGCTCTTCAGAGACTGCACTGGCCCTTACGCAAGGCTTGTTGCTGCCCGTTGACATGTAGAAAGAATCCTCAACTCCTTTTGACCGGCTCGTTTCCACCGGACCTGTTATTGGAATCAAGGTAACTAAATTTCTTTCATAACTTTAGCTTTACCTTTCTCATAATGGCTAACTTTCTTAAATTGAAATTATGTTTGTATCCCATAGTTCATCCAAAAAATGGTCACGCTGGGATAGAAGTTTCAAAAAGCAGAGACGGAAAGAAACAGACTATTAAATGACAACACCAGGTTGCTCCGAACAGTCTTAAGGCTGGAGAGAGAGAGAGAGAGAGAGAGAGAGAGAGAGAGAGAGAGAGAGAGAGAAAGAGAAAGAGATAAGGCTAAGGCGGATTGTACTGAAGCGAAGGGCAAACTTGAGACTACTGAGGACAGCCTCAATCTGGCTCTGGCTGAGATTGATAATGCAAAGAAGACTGCCCATGAAGAAGGATACCAAAAGGGTTTTGACGCTGCCATGGCCAGCTATATGGAGCAGATGCCGGCTATTCAGGATCAAATCTGGACTGCATGCTGGGAAGCATGCCTTACGAAAGTTGGGGTTGCCGAGGATTCTCACCTGTGGATAGAGAACGGCCTACTGAGCAGCCGTCATCAGTCATCTCATGATTCTGATGTACATTCAAAAGGCAACGTCGAGCAGCAAATTGATGAATTTGCTGACGTAGATGAGAGCACCAACTGAGTCTCATGTTGCTAATGTTGGTACGTCCCCTGCTCGGGAAGAAACCAATGTACTCGACAACCTTGAGGAGAACACTGCTGGTGGTGGTCTTAGCGTCGAAGTGAATGCAGAGGCTACAAATGTCACTCTACTAGAGATCCAAAACCTGGATTGATTGGGTAAGTGTGCGTTTATACTTTTGAATATTTGGCTGGTCCTGCGTGATCATGGTTTTGAGCCCTACGAGGCACCAGTATATTTCACACTTATGATAACACAGGTATTCGGCCCCTTGTGGCATAACATTTGGTTTGTTCGGCCATGAACTTTTTCGTGGTTGCTTTAGTGTTTATTGGTATGAAATACCAGTAATATGAATATCTCGTAGGCTTCATTTTGCATAGGTGTTTATCTGCTTAATCAAAAAAGTTTAAGCCTCCCAAACTTTAAATAATTTGCTTATTCTCCCAAGGTACTCTTTACTTGGTCAATTTTGTATTTTCCTGAAATTTTTCGTATTCGAGGTGTGTTGCATGTATTCATATGCAATTTTAAGTTTATTTATACTTGTTTACTGCATGTTCTCGTATGCATCCCCAAGTTTGTTCATACGGCAGACATATCCGTCATGTGTACACCTAAGTATTTCATACTTAAGTATCTCATACTTGTTTTAAGCTTCTCATGCTTAAATAACTGCTAAGTTTTCTCGCACTTAGTCAATTCGCTCAATCTAGCATATTTGTTGTATGCCCTCCAAATTTATTTATATTTTAGCTAACATATGCTCGTTATGTTTTCATCAAGCAAGTGTTTCATATTTGCTTGATGTACAAGTTTCTTCATACTTAAAACCGTAGGTTTAAGTTTCTCATACTTAGCCTAAACGTTTCGTATTTAAACAAATCTAAGTTTCTCGTACTAAACTAACTTTAAGTGTTTCGTACTTAAAGTATTCTTGCATGTATTCGTATACAATCCATGTTTTTCATAATTAAACATAGGTGCTTTGTTTCAAAAGTGGAAACAAGCAAGATTTTCAAAGAAGCAATTCCGAGTATTTCGTAGTTGGAAAAATCATAGCGTTTAGTCGTACGCAACTAGGTATTTCGTGCCAAGTCCCTGCTCCCCAATATGAAAAGGGAAAACAATTCCGAATTCATATTTCAGAGCTTCAAAAAGTAAAAACAAATATTACAAAAAACTTGATATACTGCAAAAAAGTTGATTTTATTCACGAACCTTTGATCTCAAGGGGGCGTTATTCATACCCCTTGCAACTAATCAATAAAAATAAGAAACAAGGAAATTTTTATTCATAATTCCCACACAATCACGTAGTGCATCCTAAAACAGAATGAAAATAAAAATAAACTCTTTTTAAACAAAGAATTTTCTTAGATTATGAACGTTCCAAGGTCTTGGCACTAGATTGCCGTCCAGATCGGTCAACCTATAGGCCCTTATGCCCACAATCTCAGTTACTCGATACGGGCCTTCCCAATTAACCCCCAACTTGCCCTCATTGGCAACCTTGGTATTGCCGAGCACTTTTCGTAGTACAAGATCCCAAACACCAAACTCTCGAGGGTGAACGTGTTTGTTATAACTCTTCATCAGCTGTTCCTAGTAAGAAGTCAGATACACCAGGGCCCTTTCCCTCCTTTCCTCGGCAAGATCAAGCTCAATTTCGAGGGCCCTGTCATTGCCCCCACTCTCAACCAATGCAGTCCTGTTGGTTGGATGTCCAACGCAGAAGGTTTATCACCTACCTTTCAATAATGGTTGCAAGTAAACATTGTATTCCCCTATCTTGTTGATTAGCCAATAGCTTGGCACAAGCAGCACCACCACCAAGAGCTGTTGCTGTTGCAGTTCTCGTTTGATATATCAGACGGTCAGAGGGAAAGCATTCTTTATGGTGAATCTGCCCTGAGACTCTGTAAGACAAATAGATGTACTGAAATCATAGGTAACATGCATAACATAAAAACACTCACAAAAGAGCAAGTGCCATGCTTTGATGCAATATTTAAGAAAGGAAGTAATCCCATGATCCTAGGTCAGTATCATCATCATATTCAAAACCTGTTGTATCATCACGATAACCATTCAATAAGAAAATGAACACCAGATAACCATTATTTCTCTTAACAGAAAATAGTCATGTCCTAAGCAGCAAACATGAGAATTCAGAATGGTAATACAGCAACAGCAGCAAACAGATTATCCATGGCAGCAAACAACAAAATGTTTATCAGACCAAGTGCCATGCTTTGATGCCAGCAAGGGCAGTTTAATGGTAACAAACACCAAATGCCTACTAAATAGCAAATGACAGTTCGAAACAGCAAACATGAGAATTCAGAAGACATGGGAATAGCCAATTCAGAATATTTGTAAAACTACGGGCATTACCAAAAAAAATAACTTGTTAAACTACTACAACCAACTTACTGCCAAAACAAGTTCAGTACTGACATTACAACCATTGCCAACATTACATTCCAAGATTACACAAAAAATACTTGTTCAAGTAATGCAACCACTTACTGCCATGGCAACCAATCTAAAGTATTGGAAACCACAAATATTTACAATCAGTACTAGGAACCAACAAAAATAAAGTACTTGTTCCATTAGGTACAACAAACCCATTACACATTGGAAAATTTCATCCTAACTAAACCATTCCCTAAATCATATTCGAATTCCAGATTTCTGTGTTGAACTTGGGGTTGAAGTTGCTCCTTGGGAGTCCAGCCTGGGGATTGGAGTGGTTGGCATTGTGGCACTGCCACTTCCACTAGCACTTGCACATGATGCAGCAGAAGAACTTAATGGCTGACTCCAAAAAACTGCATTCCCTAATTTAGTGGATCTCCTCCATCCCTACATTCACACCATGTAATGAAAATTCATAAATATGTCATGCACACCTTATAGTATGGACTATAAACTGAAACTTAACTAAATCTATGAGATTAATTGGTTTCATACCTGTGGATTTGGTAGACCAACCCTTGGGGCAACAGTTCCTGCACCTCCAAACCTTGGAATTGGTACTTTGGCTTTTGCAATAACTGGTTCTTTACCTTTCCCAATAGTTGGTGCTTTACGTTTTCCATTGTTTCCAACATTTTGTTCACATCTCTCTTTGATAACCACTCCAGGAAGTGCAGGAGTGCTTCCACCTCTTCCTTTTGCTCTTCCTCTACCTCCAACCACCACTTGTCCTTTGTTTGGAGCAGGGTCACCACCTCTACCAGTCCCTCCAATCACCATTGTGCCACATCTACCAGTTTTTTGTGCACCACCTCCTCTACCACCAACCTTTCCTCTCCCTCCTCCACCCCTTGCTCCTTTTTCTTTTCCTCTTCCTCCACTAGTAGCAGTCTTCCCCCCTCTTGCTCCCCAACCACTCCCATTGTTCTTATCTTTTTGCCTTCCAGTACTTGTGCATGGAACTACTCCTCTTTCCTCTGCAATTATCATTTCCTCTGCCATTATCATTTCCAAGTCCTCCGCCATTGCCACTTCCTGTACAGAAAAAAATGGTACACATTTGACACAATGAAACAAATAACAACCACTGGTGAATAAATGATTTAAGCTCTTACTTCTTCTTCAATTGTGCTTGTTGGTTTTTGAGGACATGTCCTGGAATTGTGGCCTGGCTGCTTGCAAATTCTACATTTGTGGCATGTGTAATACTTCTTGACTCCTTTTGAGGGACCTCCTATTGGATTCTTTGGTTCTTCAGGGCCTTTCCATCTATTCTTTTTTGGTCTACCACTTTTGACCCTAAAAAGAGTAGGTTGTATAGCATCTAAATCCTTACGAACCCACATTGTTTGGTCAGGAATTGGCTTGATGGTGAAATCGTATGTCTTGGCAAAAGTACTAATATGGAAGCACTCATCAACAAAGTCATCAGGATTTGATTTATCAGTGATGATTGCTGCCATTCCATGTTGACATGGTATCCCACACACATCCCACTTCCTGCATGTACAGGTTCTCTCATTTAAGTCCACAACAAATGTCCTGAGTACAGTCATTACTTCATAAATCTTGTCACCACTGTAAATAACCTAGCATTCCCCCATCAGCTTACAAGTTTTCTCAACCTTTCTCCTAATCCTTGGACATAGGGTACCCTCCCACCCCATGCACATTTGCCTCCTAATTTGCAATCTTGTCATGAGATACGTTCTAATACTTTCCAACATGGTCAGAATTGGTTCATCCCTTGCATCTTTGATTGCTTGATTGAAAGCCTCACTAGTGTTATTGTCCATTCTATTGCATTTTGACCTTAACCCATACATGCACCTAGCCCATGTCTTAGGGTCTTCACTCATTAAGTACTCATATGCACCCTCATCAATTTCTTTAATAGCATTCATATGGTACTCAAACTCCTGAACTGTGTACACTTATGTTGCCTTCCACATTAGGTCTTTCCATTCTTTACCCTTGTACACTTTTGAGAAATTTGAGTACATGTGCCTAATGCAGTACCTATGTTCAACATTTGGGTAGAATTCTGCAAATGTTTGTGTCAAGCCCTAAGTGAAACAAAAAATAAAAAATAAATGTTCAGTAAACATAAACAAAAAAACAGATGGCAGTTGTTTAACTAAGGAAATGCAGTAATTACAAATAAAGTACCTTCTGCCTGTCAGAGACAAAGCACCATCCTCTTTCCTCTGGATCTCCTATCAGATTTACCAGCAACCCCATGAACCAAGCCCAGCTAGCTTTTGTTTCAGACTCCACAATAGCAAATGCTAAAGGAAACATCTGATTATTGGCATCTCTTGCAACTGCATGCATCAATTGACCTCCAAATGGACCTTTTAAAAAACAGGCATCTAACCCAATTATAGGTCTGCAACCTGATAGAAATCCCCTCAGTTGTCCATCATAACTATGAAAATCCTCTCAAACACTGGTCTTCCCTCTGGCAAGGATTCTGTATCCACCTTAATCTTAGCAGTACTACTTGGATTCTGTATTCTAACCATCTCACAATAATTCCACAACCTGGCATACTGCCCTCTATGATCTCCCCTTATCAGTTGAAATGCCTTTCTCTTTGCCCTATACACTTTGTTCTCTGAAACATTCAACAACCATTCCCTCCTAATTGTTTTCTTCATGGAACTGACCTTGGTCTCAGGGGCATCACTAAATTGGGCTAAGTACCTTTGGGTTTGCCAAGATGAGGTTGCATTATTATTAGTGTATGTCCTGGTACATGAATGTTGTTGATCTATCTTTTTAATTTGGAAGGATCTCTCCTCATACATGGGAGAGGCATGAAGTCTAAAGCCACAATCATGTGCACACTTTACAGTCACCCTCCTAGACTCATTCTTTAAAAATTTGAATTGAAACCCCTCCTTTTGTGGTATTCCCTCAATAATTTCCTAAAAGTCACCACATTAGGAAATTTCATCCCTTCTATTAACTGAGGTTTATTCATGTAACTCTCTTTGAACTCAGGAAAAATAGGCCTCCCATTTTCATCAAACTCAGGTGCAATGCTATCATCATCACTATCAGAACTACCCTCATTTTCTTGTTCACCTAAACTCTTAAGTAAGCTTTTCCCTAAACCTACCAAGGGAATACTCTCCTCTTGTTCCTCATCAGAAGACTCCTCTACCCCGCTAAAAGAGCCAGTGGAAGTAGAGCTATCATCATAGAGCAACCACTCAGTGGCTGAGTTATCATCATCATCCATTTCACCAACTCCAACTCCTACTCCTACTCCTACTTCTCCACCTTCATCACCACCTCCCTGTCCTTCTCCTACTCCTACTTTCCCATCTTGATCACCACCTCCTTGTCCTTCTCCTACTTCTCCATATTAGTCACCACCTCCCTGTTCTTCTCCTTCTCCTACTTGTTTGTCACCTCTCAACTCAGTTATGCAACCCTGGTCTATACCTATCAACTCCTCATCCTCTGAATCAACCACGTTAGGACAGTCAACATAAATATCAATAGAGAAATACTTGATACCATTCAACAAATGTGTTGCAAACATGTCAACCATAGCATCATGATTTCTCAATGCAACTAACCCATTGTTGATGTCAGGTGGAAGTGTATAATACATACTAATGTTATCTTCTTGAATTGTATATCCTATCTCCCTAATTACATCCATGAATTCATAAAAAGTGGAGGAATCTGGGTCTACCTTGATTTCAGCAGTAACCCCACCCTTGTATTCCCAGTGGGCCCCTCTGACTAGCTTACCACCAACACGAGTTAACAAAGTACACCTTAAGTCAAGTGTCTCCATTTTTGCATCTGCAACACAAGAGTCAATTAAAAAAAGTCTAACATACAAATACTTAGGAAAATAAAAAGATGTCAAGTTAAACTACCCCAACAAAACCACACATACTCTTATAAAATGGAACATTCTCATGAACACCAAACAAATACTTTATTAATGAAAGGATTTCAACTGAGCCTTATAAAATAACTTGAACATTCTCATGAACACCATACAAACACTTCATTAATCAAATGATTTCAACTAAGACTTATAAAAAAACTGCATGGAAAGCATACAAACACTTATAAAAATTAAAATTTAACAAATGTCAACTGAAACTTACAAAAAAAAAAAAGCATGGAATACAAAGAGGGACCACTCAATCTGGATTTTCGGGAAAGGACTATTTTACTGAAAACTTAAAAATTCCCACTTTTTTTACTACCCCTAATGTCGTCAGATCCAATAATGTGGAAAAAAAATGAGAGACTTCAGTGTATTAAAGAATCAGTGTAGTATTTTAATTTGTAGTTGCTGATTAAAAAAATAGATTCCCCAAAAATGTCTTTTTTATGTTAAAAAAACTCCAATTGAAGTTTTAGGGTTCCTCCAATCAAAGTTTCAGTGTAGTATTTTACAACCGTGGATCACGTATTTTCAAGGTATTTTATAGGCATAAATCTCCTAATTTCAAGGTACAACATTAAAAAACTCCAATCGAAATTTTAGGGTTCCAAATCCCCCCCACCCCCAAAACGTATATGATTTTATAGCCTAAACTTATGGATAAGGAGCTTACAACTTAACTTGTGACGATTTTCAACGAGGAGATTAGGGTTTCCAACGCTTCAACTTGTACGGTCTGGAACTGGGTTTGGAACAGAGTGAACGAACGAGTAGATGGAAAGATGATTGATGGAGTAAGTGATGGAGATGAGGATTAGGGTGTTGTTGTTGTTGTTGTTGGGTTTGGGGTCTGCGATTCGAGGAGAGATAGAGAGAGAGAAGAGAGAGAGCGGGGGAAGAGGAGAGGAGAGGAGGAGGCGTGTGGTGTTATGTTTCCAAACCCAAACCCTACTTCTTTCTTTAGACGGATGGAAAAGGGTAATTTAGCCTTTTCGTCTGTTTCCGTCCAGTTTTTAAATGGAATTATGGGAAGGGGGTGCAGTTGACGAGTTTTGATAGTTGGGGGGGTCAGTTTGCCGAGTTTTAAAGATGGGGGGTCATGTTGACAAAACGTGATAGTTGGGGGGTGTCCTTGTAAATAACCCTAGTTTATATTTGGGAAAAAAATCGAAATGGTCCCTGTAGTTTATATTTGTGTCAATTTGGTCCCTGCAGTTTGAATTGACTCGATTTACACTTTGTAGTTTCCATTTTGTTCCAACTTGGTCCAATTACTAACTGCTGTTAGCCTCTGTTAACCCCAGACACAAATGAGTCCTTTTTCTAGTGAATTACCAAACCCTTTATTCTCTAACCTCGGAAACCTAAAGTCTTTTCCTAAAAAGCAAAATGGAGTCACTTTTTTTTAAAAACCGGGTTCTCTGGCCCGTGTTCTTTTTTCTGAAATACTTGAATTATTCTTCCGATATTCAAGAGGTGACCAAACACACATAAACTCTTTGCTCCGGTGGAGACTTTAAGTTTTTTTTTTTTACCCCTTTTGTTGCCCAAACTATGACCGGACCTGATTCTCCTTTACTCGGAGATATGTAGGCAGCTTGATAAAAGCTCGGTCCCTTTTTAAAATAAAACCCACTTCATATTCTAAAATTCAAACATTTTTCAAAAATATCCGAACCACTTTTATAGAACACCAAAACTCCTCATTTTTCCTTTTTTTTTTTCCAAGAACCACGTCGCAATCCATAGGAATTGAATCACTTATTCATGCCCTAACCCTCTCACCCATTCCTCCCAACGGCGAGCGAGACACATTTCGGTTGAAGGTAAAATCCCGAGCGCGACAAATGGAGAATGGAAGCCGTGAAAAAAATGGAGAATGGAACAATGAGGCTTTGTGTTTTGGTTTAGAGTTATACTAAGGTAAGAGGAGAATGGTATATTACGATTTTAACCCTAGAAAAGGGGTCCATTCGTGTCTGAGATTAACGGAGTCTAACGGCAGTTAGTAATTGGACCAAGTTGAAACAAAATGAAAACTACAGAGTGTAAATCGAGCCAATTCAAACTGCAGGGACTAAGTTAACACAAACACTAAACTACAATGACTATTTCGGATTTTTTCCCTTTATATTTTTATAATTCCTCTCATTGAGATGAACGATGCAAAACAGAAATTTGACCCAAATCTTGTCAGAATTAAAAAAGAAAAAGATGAGAGGCATTCTTGTATTTTTGTGTGTTTCTGGTCAATAAAAACTTTGTGGGACCGATCGAACACTTGTCTAACTTTGCAAAATCGTGAACCCATCGATGGCTTCAACGTATTTGTCTTAAAAACAAAAATGACCATTCTGATTTTTCATGTTACACTGGTCACTGAAAGATAATAAATATACTCAAATCATAAAATAAAATAAAAAATTTTTATCCTTTCCATGATCCCTTTGGATTCCTAGGCCTTGACGGGCTGTATTTTGGACCCCATCCGGTTCATTTTCAGAGATGTCATTATTGACTTCTTCCCTTCTCCCATGCATGTGAAATTCCAGGCATAGGGCCCAATGCTATGAATGCTTTTCCAAAGCTGTCCTCTTTCCTGCCGTGTGAAACCCCACCGCCAGTACCATTTGATACAGGGTTTCCGAATCCTCCATTCTTGTCTTTTTTCCTGTGGCTTTTATTGAAAGACAAAAGGATTCGCTCAGTCAGGCGACTCAGGCCTGCCCTTGGTTAAAAAAAGGTCTACTCAAGTCTTCGCAACAGCCATCAAGTACTGGTTAAGCAAAAATTTCTAAAACCAATCAGGCTTTCAATTAACATACTAGTGTCCCCTTTGTTTGGTCACTAATAAAACGGATCTGTTTCCGAGTGAAAATTCACACTGATAATTCGGGTAAAAAAAAAAGTAAAAGTGATTTTTTTTACTAAAAAATGATTATTTTTCAAAATATTTAGATAAAAGTAAAAAGTTTCCGATTCCTCCGTCGAGATGAATCAATAACTCATAAAAGTTTGGCGCAAAACTAAAAAATGCCAAAAAAAATCAAATAAGAACAATTCCCAAATATAAGTTCAGTTCATATATAAGAGCACAGCCTTAGCTTCGATAATTCTCAAGTTCTTCTTGTTCCAGATGTACTACCACCTCTAAAATTCCCAACTCTCTTTCTATGCTTGAATTTCCGGGAAAAAAGAAGAAGAAGAATACATCAAAACAAATCCTAAGGGGAAAATGACGGCCAAGGTCGTGTTTTGATAATTAATACCCGATCCGTCTAGGACATTTTGTTCATTAACAAATGTTTTTAAGGACATGACATTTTGTTCATTAACAAATGTTCTTAGCATGTCCTTAAAAGGTATTAATTATCAAAATATATTCGGGGCTGTCATTTTCCCACTCTTGGAATGGATCCTTCCACTTCTGCCAATGGGCTTGTGTAACATGTGGCCGTTGGCACTGGAGGGTCACAGAGTTAATCCTTAATCATGCAAAACTAACAAGGTCCATTTCGCCTCACATTGGAAATTTAAGTTTCCTTGTGAGGTTCAAATTGAGAAACAATAGCTTGAGCCATAACATCCCCCAACAAATCGGTAACTTACGCAGACTGAAATACATGTCACCCATTAATAATTCAGTTACTGGTAAAATTCCGGCCAATATATCTCATTGCTCTAATCTCATTTCCCTTGAGCTTACTAACAATCGGCTAACAGGAAAAATTCCAACGGAGCTCGGTCACCTATCTAAACTTCAGCGATTGTATCTTAGAGGAAACAATCTAATAGGAGGTGTGCCTGCAACTATTGGTAATCTATCATCTCTGACGATCAGCTATATATTCGAAAATAATTTTGGTGGGAATATACCTGATGATCTAGGCTGATTGACAAACTTGGAAACTTTTGCATCAACAGATAACAGGTTGGTCGTTACGATTCCTTCCTCAGTATTTAATCCTTTCCATTACGGGCTTCGATATCACACTGAACCAAATCCAAGGGATTCTTCCCTCAAACCTAGGAACTTCACTTCCTAATCTCGAGTTCCTTGGATTGACTTCGAACTCGTTGTCTGGATCCATTCCTAGTTCAATATCAAATGCCACCAATCTATATTGCCGTCAGTTGACAGCCAATAATTTTACTGGGAAAATGCCGAGGTTGGAGAAGCTACATAATCTTCGGTGGTTATATGTTTCTTTAAATCATCTAGGAACAGGGGAAACAGATGACTTGAGTTTTCTCTCCTCCTTGATTAATGCCACCCATTTGGAAAAGTTGGGACTGAGCGACAATGGTTTTGGAGGTGTGTTTCCTGAAGCAATAACTAATTTCTCCATTAGTCTTAATTATGTAAACTTGAACGACAATAAGCTGTATGGGAGCATCCCAAGAGGGATAGGGAATTTGGTCAATTTGCTCTTTTGCAGGTATTTATGCTACAGAACAACCATTTGACAGGCAGCATTCCTGCTGATTTTGGGAAGCTTCAAAACATTCATCGCTTGTTTCTCGAAGGTAATAGATTCTACAGTGACATTCCGTCATCTTTCAGAAACTTATCCTCGTTACCAAATCTCGATCTATCTGAAAATAATCTTCACGGAAGCATCTCGTCGAGTTTGAGTAAATGCAAGAAGTTATCGGAGATTACACTCGCCAAAAACAGTCTTAGGGGCACCATACCCAAAGGAGTTGTTAGTCTCTCATCATTGATTTATCCAGACCTATCTTATAACCACTTGGCTGGTGTCGTCCCCGTGGGTTTTGAAAAATCTTGAAACACTTGGTCTGCAATTGGCACTCAAACCACCACAAGGCCGGCAAAACATTTTAGTTCTGCTCAACTACACCGAGGTTCCTAACAAGCATGATATTTTCATTTTCACTTCTTTTCGTCAATTCAAATAGTTCTAACTTGGTCTGCAGCTATGAACACGACATCAGATAATAAATAAAAAAAATTCCGTTTCTATTCAAACTTAAGAAGCGAAATATTCAACTAGAACGTCAGTGTAAGGTTTTTTCAGAATAATAGAGAGGAGACAACAAATGAAGAGTTTATATAGTTGACCTCTATTGCCCCATTCCCATTCAGGATAAACAAAGCTATATTTTTTGCAACGTCAATGAGGCATGTTCTTGAATAACCTCTGCAACTATCAATTGGGCATGTGCATGTGTTTTTCTCCTTCTTTCTTTTACTGGAAATTGGTATACAATAGCAACTTTTTCCTATATGAATTCAATTATGGACAAAAACCAACTCGTAGGTGCTTCCAACAAACTTGCATATTGTGTAAGTGATTATCTTCTTCTGTCATTAAACTTCTTCACTGACTAATTTTCCTTCTTCCCTCGTAGGTGCTTCAGGTTTGATGGTTAGCTTGAAGGTATCTGTTGACATCACAACTTTGAGATGCTGCATATCACTTTGGGTAAATGTTACATGTTCGAGTTTGTTGTTCAGTTTCTGTATTCTTTCAAATTTATGTTAGCTTGAAGGTATCTCTTGGATTTGTTGTTCAATTTTCTCGTTAAAGTAATGTGTTTTAATTAAGACTACATTTCAAGTGGTACTCCAATAGCATAGGATACATAATATATTATATATTACCAAATAAAAAGGCACACCAGAAACTCCCTAATGTGGGACCTGAAGAAGGGTTAATGTATGCAGTCTTTACCCTTCCAAGCAGTGATTAGGAACATTTCGCACATTAGCTCCCACACAAGCCCTTCTTATGTATGCAACCACTTCTTGAACAACCAGCCTATTCCTATTCACGCATCAGCGTAGCGAAGGCACAGTGAAAGCTGTCAAGTTCAGTCTCTCTCTTTTTTATTTTTATTTTTTGACTTTTTCAACTGAGAAGTTTCCGTCCTCTGCGTAGGATCAGGCGTTGTTTTCGAGAGTTGAACCGTTCACTTTTATGCCACAATGGGCTACTTTATCCTTGCCCCGCTCTGCATGCCCTTCAAAAGTAATCCAAATTTTGCAACAAACGATGAATGAAAGAGTTGAAAGAATGAGAGCGAGTGGGAGTTCATGCAGGGTTCTCCTAACAGCATTAACACAGTATAGATGAAGTGGCAGCCATGTGAAAAGAACTGAGTTTAATTTCATTAAACAAGGAATGAAATTGATTCTGAATATGAAATTTGCCTATCTTGTGGGGGCAATCCACAATAAATAGCATTTTGTTGTGATCCGGCCAATTAATTAAAGTGGCCTGAGTTTAATTTATACTCTAGTTATACAAAAATTGAAAAACAACTGTAAAGAGTTCATGATTGCAGAGAAATTGAAGGAAAAAGAATTGAAAAGGCGTTTGTTTATAAGCCTACTTCGAAAGGTAGGTTTTGATTACGAGCTTGTTTGTTAGCCGGACTAATTTTGGAGATTTACTAAGAAGGGGATAAGAGGGGATTAGTTAAAAATGGGGAATTATAGCATATCGGTTTGGTTGGTAGTGAGTGTAGGTGAGGAAAATTGTATGAATTCAGGAAAATGTGACTAATTGCCTTCAAAGTTCAGAACATGTCCGGCTAACTTTTGATCTCCCCTGGCCTGTTCAAGTTCAACCCCATACATCAGAGCATCTCAAAAGGAGATACTAGAACATGATTAGAGAAAAGGGAGAATGTCTATAGCGCACACTTGCGTACGATATGTACCGGTAATGTTTACTATTAAGAGGTGTAACCTTTGCCACTGAGAGACGTAACATTGGCATAACATTTGAACAATAGACGCAACGGTGCATACCGTATGCACCCTTAATCTGAGAACGACGAAGCTGCCTGTTTTTGTTTGGTAATTGCTTGTCATTATTATTAGTTTGATGTAATCATAAAACTAATGTACCTGTTAGGAGAGGTCTGTTAGTCTGAACTTAATGTAATTTTAAGTCAACAAATTTTTTTTTCGTCACTTATATTATTTATGACGAAAAACATGCAATTTGTGACGATTTTCATTTGTCACCCAATGTAATTTTTCTTGTAGTGAATGAAAAGGACATTAGTTATTAAGATATTAATTCCACGAGTCTTCTATTTTTGTTTTAGTATGTATTGTATATAAATAATATGCATGTATGATCCAAGTGAAAAGCTGTTATTATTAGTAATGTGTCTTTTTAAGTATTATCTCAGTGTGAATTTGAATTGCGGGTTGGAATGTAAATTTATAGTTTTTACGTATCAAATTTTGAGTTCGAGTATAGAAATGGTAAAGACACGAGAGGCTCTTAAAGGACGTTGTTTTTCTTTTAGTTCAAAAACTATGGACACAATTTTTAAAAATAAGACAGTCACCTATGGCAAAGTAAAGTCATAGTATCAATTCCAACGACATTTGCTCTTCGACTGAAACAAAACGTTTCAACTTTTAATTTGTAAATGACCTCATATATACTTGTAAATGTATAGAGTCGCCAACTCCTGATCGGAGGGATGACATCATACCAAACGAGTATGTACAGTTGTAACGTGGTGCATACCAAGGGACAAACACTATAATTATAAAGAAAGCGACCTGCAACGAGTATGGAAGTGAAGCCTGACAGATCATACAAATTGCAAGTCAGTGTTCCTTGGCTTATATATTTTGGAAACTTCATTGTAGAATACACCGGTGTCAATTTCAGTGAAGAGTGAGTTGGGGCAAGTGGATAGACTCAAGGACTGAATCAATGGACTTCAAGTCAGTCTTCTTTGGCTTTATACTGAAACTTCATGCTAAAAATTAATACACCGGTACTGTCAATTTCTGTGAAGACTGACTTGGGGCAAGTGGGAAGACTCAAATGTCTAAGTCATGGTTCATGGATTATACAAAGGCGTCCTTGGGTTCACGGGCGGACCTTAGAACCCTGCTTGATCAATTGCATCAAAATTTTAAAACTCTTCAGATTGTGACGTATGTGCTTGTAGTGCTAGACTAATTGCTAGGGCTATTGGAGTTTCAACTTTTGTGTGCCGTGCTTAGAGGGATACAAAATCATGCTTAGAAACATGAACTAAAGGAAAAATAAAGTTATCACCACATTAATTAAGAAATTTCGTTAAGGCTTCATCAAATGGGTCTATTTTATGGGTACTTTTCTTTTTCTTTTCTTTTTTGAGAAAAGAGATTTCATAAGCTTGAGTGATAATAACTATAATTTAAGAAGAATGTTTGGAGAAAATCATCATTGTCAAGAATGAATGTCCAAGGCAGCTGGTTATATGCTTGGCAGCGGTGCCGAGGGATCGTTCACGGATCATGACCAAGCAATGGATGGTTAAGATCGGTACGGATCATGATGGATCGTTCATTCATCTCTGAGAGTAATCGAAAAAATATGAAAATAGGGACAAGTAACCAAGGGCCAATTATTCGCACCTCAAGCTAGGCCGCTATGTTGGGTATGCAGACAACCTTGAGCAACGCTGGAGCCCGGGGGTGCGCAAGAGAAAATTGTTCTTGGAGAGAAGAGAGAAAACTTGTACTCCATTAATTTTCATTATAATGGATTTGTGTGGCTCCCGTGGTTTTCCTCGTGTTGAGATTTTCCATGTAAATCTGTGTGTTCTTTCTTTTCTATTCATTACGCACTGTTTCATTTTGTTGTTTGATTTATGTGGTCGTAGTTTCCAAAATGCGTAGGGACATTGTGAATTTAATGCGGGGTCGATTCTTAACAAGGTAGAGTTGCGAGGAAAGGTAAAGAAAGTATGAAAATGTCGGGGGTTTTTTTTTTGTATTTTTTTGTATTTTTTTGTTTTCGGTTTGTAGGAAAACTCTGGGACTCTCATCTCTAACTTTTCTACTATGATTAATTTTTCGTTAATACTTGTCCTGTAAAGTTCACCATATTTTATATAAAAATAATAATCTTAGTTTCCTACGCAATAAACAATTTTTGTTCAAAACTTTCTCATGAATGCAAAAAAATAATAAAAATACAGACTTGGACTGACTTTACTAAATGTTTTCTTGCTTCCCTCATCTCACAATGGAAACCAGTCATCAAGGACTCAAGTCTAGTCGGTCCAGTACGAATCCCATACAGTTTGGTCCACTTTTCAATTTCGTGGGCCAATCCCTGGCTCACAATAATGATCAGAAACGTTCATTTTATAAAGCTCGTCAAGTTCTTCGAGTTCGAGAAGAATCATGTTCATGGAATACCGATTAATGACATATCTAAACACCTTTATACAGAATTTATCTTGAACATGACAAAATGCAATGTGCACATTTATCTGGAATTTCATAGCTTTTAGTCTATGAATTTTTTGAACCAGATAAACATTTTGGGACAAGCTAGAATAAAAAAGAGGACAAACAAATTGGGACGGAGAGAATATATAATTCGGTGAATGTAAGCAGACATAATCGATTTTAACTTTGGAAAAGTTGTTCCTCCAAAATTTCAGCATTTACTTTCAATTTCCTTGCACCAGTCTCTTCTTCAGATTCAAAACAAAGTAAGCAGTGAAATTTGCTCCGCCACATACCTGAACAGCACATGGGCCTGTCGTTGCCGCCTTCCTTTTTTCTTTTCATGCCTATTGTTGTTTTCTTGCTTTGGGGTTCAGTACCCGACTCTGTGCAAAGCGGTAACGAGACTGACCGACTAGCCTTGCTAGCATTCAAGGCAGAAATCTCCAGCGATCCCCTCGGGATACTAAATTCTTGGAATGAATCCATCCACTTCTGCCAGTGGGTTGGTGTAACGTGTGGCCGCCGGCACCAGAGGGTCACTAAGTTAACCCTTTGGAATGGCAAACTATCAGGGTCCATTTCGCCGCACATTGGAAATTTAAGCTTCCTTATGAGATTATGGTTACAAAACAATAGCTTGAATCATGACATCCCCCAAGAACTTGGCCGCTTAAGCAGACTGAAATACATGTCACTGTATAATAATTTAGTTACCGGTGACATTCCGGCCAATATATCTCGTTGTTCTAATCTTATCTCCCTTGAGTTTACTCTAAACAGGCTAACAGGAAAAATTCCAACGGAGCTCGGTCGCCTATCCAAACTCCAGAGATTGCGTATTGCAAAAAACAATCTAACAGGAGGTGTGCCTACAACTATTGGTAATCTATCATCTCTGACAATCTTCTATATATCCTCAAATAATATTGGTGGGAATATACCTGATGATCTAGGCCGATTGACAAACTTGGAAACTTTTGCGGCAGCGGTGAGTAGGCTAGTTGGTACGATTCCTTCTTCAATATTTAATCTCTCTTCCATTGTGAATTTCGATGTTGCATGGAACCAAATCCAAGGGATTCTTCCCACAAACCTAGGAACTTCACTTCCTAATCTCAAGTTCCTTGGATTGACTGTGAACTCGTTGTCTGGATCCATTCCAAGTTCAATATCAAATGCCACCAATCTATATAACCTTGGGGTGGGCAGCAACAATTTTACAGGGAAATTGCCTTCTTTGGATAAGCTACGTAATCTTCGGTGGTTAGAGGCTGCTTCTAATCATTTAGGAACAGGGGAAGCCGATGACTTGAGCTTTCTCTCTTCTTTGATCAATGCCACCAATTTCAAGTTGTTGTACCTGGGCGATAATGGTTTTGGAGGTGTGTTTCCAAAAGCAATTTCTAATTTTTCCGTTGGGTTTAGTTTTCTAACATTGCAGAACAATAAGCTGTACGGGAGCATCCCAAAAGAGATAGCGAATCTGGTCAATTTGCTGTTATTTAGAGCAGCAGGCAACCATTTGACAGGTAACATTCCTGCTGATTTCGGGAAACTTCAAAACCTGAATTTGTTGTATCTCGGAGGTAATAGATTCTACGGTGACATCCCTTCGTCTTTCGGAAACTTATCCATGTTACTATATCTCGATCTGTCCGCAAATGATCTTCACGGAAGCATCCCGTCGAGTATGAGCAAATGCAAGATGTTGCAAGAGCTTGCACTCGCTAAAAACAGTCTTAGTGGCACCATACCCAAACAAGTTGTTAGTCTCTCATCATTGATTTATCTAGACCTATCTCATAACAACTTGACTGGTGTCGTCCCTGTGGAAATCGGGGTTTTAAAAAATCTTGAAACACTAAATGTTTCTAACAATATATTGGTTGGTAATATTCCAAGCGCCCTTGGTAGCTGCGTGAAATTGGCATCACTTAATTTGAATGGCAACAAGTTCTAGGGAGTCCTTCCATCAACTTTGAGTGAATTGAGAGGCTTGGAGGAAATAGACATTTCTATGAATGATTTCTCAGGAAAAATTCCAGACTATTTCGAGAGCTTTTTTTTCTTAAAGAAATTAAACATATCATTCAATGATTTTGACGGTGTGGTACCAAAACAAGGCATATTTACAATTGCAGCAGCTATTTCTATTGAGGGAAACAAGAAGCTTTGTGGTGGTATACCAGATTTACAACTACGCAGTTGCCAATCCAAGGGATTCCCAAGGAAGAAATTTACTCAAGTCATGAAAGTATTACTCCCATCGTCTTTTGGGCTTCTATGTCTATTTGTGATGATGTATTTTGTGCATCTTCGTTGCTTTAAAATGAGGACAGAGGTACCATCTTTTTGCTTTTTTGGCCACTCATTTGTTAAGTTGTCCTATGGGAGTCTAGTTAAAGCAACCAATGGGTTCTCTCCAACCAATCTAATCGGCATGGGTAGTTTTGGTTCGGTGTACAAAGGAATTCTTGATCTTGATCAAGGTGAAAAACTAGTTGCCGTGAAGGTATTAAACCTTCAATTCCAGGGAGCTGCCAAGAGTTTCATTGCTGAGTGTAAGGTCTTAAAGAGCATCAGGCATCGGAATCTTGTAAATGTCATCACGGCATGTTCAAGCATTGACTATAAAGGTGATGATTTCAAAGCTCTGGTTTACGAGTTCATGGTCAATGGGAGCCTAGAGGAGTGGTTGCATCCAAATGAGAAAGAAGATGATGCTCACAACAAGTCGAAGAGTTTAAACCTTCTACAGAGGTTAAATATTGCATTTGACGTCGCTTCTGCACTTTTTTATCTTCACCACCATTGCTCGGAACCAATAGTTCACTGTGACTTGAAACCAAGCAACGTTCTTCTTGACGATGATATGGTTGGACATGTAGGTGATTTTGGGTTAGCAAGATTCCTTGTAGATGCAACACATATTTCTTCTACAAATCAATCAAGTTCTATTGGCTTACGGGGGTCATCCGGTTATGCAGCTCCAGGTAAATGTACCCCTGAAACTCATTTTGTGTTACTTTTCCCCTTCGTTTTAAACTGTTTTTAGATTTAATTCACTTCTCCTTGGATTCTGGTAACCCATATACAGAAATGAAGTTGCTGATACTTATGTTTTACTTCTCGCTGCATCATCTTGCTTTCAAAAGTATTACATGCAGTTGAGTTAAGCAAAAAGCTTTGAGTTTCTAGAATGTTTCTTGAAATGGAGATGGAGAAAATTTCTTTCATTGTTATTGCCACAAAACATTAGCCTAAAAATTAAATAACCAACAATTGTATCTTTTAATTTTATTGGTTTCTTTACAGGACGTACCCATATTTTTTATTCGAGAGTATTTCGTAATTCACTTGGGTTAGGGAATATTTTCACCACAAATGGGCCACGTGCTAACGTCAAGAAATTATAATAGCTTACTTGGTAGCATTAACCAGCATTCAAATAACACTGTCTACCTAGGTTTCTGTTACCATCTCTCTTTTTCCAGAAAGTATCACAATGGAGATAGATTTTTTAATTTCTTATTACGTGAGTACCACAGACCAAACCGGAGCCGGACCGAGTCATTCCATAGGAGAGCTCCAAGAACCCACAACCGAACCTGATAATTAAGGGCTTATGATGAGGGGCTATATATGGTTAGGTAATAGCTACTAAAAAGAATTTAGATCCCAGTTCTCTTTGTTTTGATGCTCTGATAATTAAGGGTTCCTTCTTGTATGCACGGGTATAACCCTTGGCTTTTGTTATATATATGTTTGGTTAAGGCTTTTCAATGGAATATACATTTACCCAAATTAGGCATTTCAAATGACACAAGCATAACCAAATGTTGTTATTCCAGCAAAGAAGAGATGTTTGCTGATGTTTCTTTACTGTTCCTTGAGAGGCTAATTTTCGAGCAGATTAATTTGTAGTAATATTTTTTTTTATCTATATGATGGATGAATTGTAGAGTATGGCATGGGAAATCAAGTATCAATGTCGGGTGATATGTACAGTTTCGGTATTCTCTTATTGGAGATGGTCACAGGGAAGAGACCAACAGATACCATGTTCACAGGTAGTTTGACTCTCCACAACTTTGTTGAGATGGCTATGGCTGAACAAGTAGAAAACATTGTTGATCCAACACTGTTTCAACAAATAGTAATGGGAGAGGCAAGCTCAAGCAACATCTCTCAGAATCAAAGCCCGGCTAGCTTTCACGAAGTTCAGGAGTGCTTGACTTCAATTCTTAAAGTGGGAATAGCTTGTTCAAAAGAGCTACCAAGAGATCGACCTGATATCAAAGAAACAGTTACTCAGTTGCATGTGATTAAGAACACTTTTCTTGGAGTTGGAGTGCACGGACGAATTAGAGCTAGAATTGCAGCTTGATCATGTGCAGGTATGACCCTTATACATTCCAATAACTATTAGAGAAAAAAAATCTGCACTCGCCAACAAAACATCGGTTGTTTCAGCTGTTGCTTATTGCTTACATAAATGTTTTAGTTTTCTTCAACTTCACCCGGGTTCCTAACAACCACAATGTTTTCATCTCCTTTTTTCGTCAATTCAAATTAATACGTAGCTCTCACGTGGTCTGCAGCTACGAACAAAACGTAGAATTTCCATTTCTAGTTCAACCTTAAGAATCAATAAATTCTACTAGGAGTCTAGAAGTCTGGAACCTCAGTGTAAGTACTTTTCAAAACAATAGTGAAGAGACAACAAAGTTGGAACTCTAATGCCACATTCCAATTCTCACGATAAACAAACCTTACTTTTCGTAACTTCAACGAGGCATGTTCTTGAATAACCTCTGCAACTATCAATTGGAGGATGTGGATGTGTTCTTTTTTCCTTCTTTCTTTTACAGAAAATTGGTGCATATGCTATTGCTTTTATGTATATATTCAATTATGTGCACAAAACCAACCCATTTTCCAAGCTGCCGCATCTTCAACTAAAGCTATATATTCTGTAAGTGATTATGATCTTCTCTCATCAAACTTCTGCAATAACTAATTTTCCTTCTTCCCTCATAGGTTCTTGAGGTTTGGTGGGTCTTGAAGGAATCTGTTGCGACCACAACTTTGTGATGCTCCATATTGCTTTGGGTATGCATTAATATATATGCTAGTTTGTTGTTCAATTTCTGTGTTTCTTTTTTTTTCAAGATTATGTTCCTCTGGTGTTTTTTGTTTGTTTCAAGCATGAGAATTTTCTCATTTAAATGTACTACAAGACTTACATGTCATGTCAAGTGGGACTCCAATAGCTTATGTGCAAAAAGTAATTGTTTCTTGTCACCAATTTCTTGTATATATGTGCAAGGTTGTCTCTATGTGAAACAAATTGATTTCTTTGCATTGAATTTGCTACCGACCCATAGTGGGTGAGGGGCCACATGACTAAGAACAAACCCCAGATAGGTATTGAGGAATTGCAATAATATTTAACTGCTCTAATGTCTCATTCGGTTGCAAGTCTACATTATAAAGCTCGGCATTATTTCTAAAAAACACAAACTATAATAGACCTACTTATTGTGTCTTAATTATAAGGCACGGATCTGAAAACATAGGCTCCAAGTAAAAAACAAACAAAACCTTATAAACACACGCACACACATGTACACAAGTATTGCACTCCCAAAGCAGTAGCAAAAAATTACGAACTACTCGTATTTTTTTACTGTTTACAACAATAATTTTAACCCCTTTTTTATTTTCAAATTTTACATTCCCATTCCCCACCCCACCCCCCTCTCTCTCCTCCCTCTCTCTCTAGAAATTCGACCTCACACGACCTCACACCACCAGTCAATCCCACAAGGCCACAACCAACCACCAAAGTCTTAGCCCCAATTTCAAAAAATTTGAAATTACTTTTTACTTCCTACCGCCAAAGCACTAGTCCCAATTGAGAGAGAGAGAGAGAGAGAGAGAGAGAGAGAGAGAGAGAGAGAGAGAGAGAGAGAGGTAATTTGAAAGTAAAAATGGGGGTTCAAGTAATTTTTAAAAAATAGTAAAAAAGAGAACTTTATTGTATATTTATTTACAACTAAAAAAGAGTTAAAAGTATTTTTTACAAGTAAAAATTTAAAAAAAGAGATTAAAAGTAATTTTGAATTTTTGAAATTGGGGTTAGGGCATTGGCAGTTGGTTGTGGTGTTGATCAGTGGTGTGGGGTTGAATTTCTAAAAGAGGGGGGGGGGGGGGGGGGGGGGGGGGGCGCGGCACACAAAAAAAAAAAAAAAGGAAGGTTAACGCCTTCCGTTAGCTTCATCCATTACAAATTGGCGGAATTGGACAACGGCGGCCTAATTGTTAACGGAATGATAAGTTCATTTGTCTTTTTGTCATTAGTTAAAATTCATGTGTTTTTTGCAAATCAGCTGAAAGTTTAGGGGCTTTTTTGAAATTTTTCCTTAAAAGCCATCCAAACTAGGATCTGCAATTAGGGATGGCAATTTCGGCCAACCCGACCCAATCCGATCCGTTTTCCACCCCAAATGGGTAGGGGATTCGGGGATTATTTGGGGATCGGGTAGGGTATGGGGATAATTTTTTTTAAAAAAGTGGGGAATGGGTAGGGGTGGATATGAGTTAGTACCCACCCCACCCCGATCCCCGCCCCCCGCCCCGATCACTGCCTCACTAGCCTACTCTGTGTGTGTGCATATATATATATATATATATATATATATATATATATATATATATATATATATATATATATGTGTGTGTGTGTGTGTGTGTGTGTGTGTGTGTATATGTGTGTGTGTATATATATACAAGTTAGGGTTCCCGATTCCCAATGCTCCGTTTTTTAGAGTCCCCAATGCTCTACTATTCTTGTTTGTTTAAAATTGTTTTTATTTCAATTTGGTTTGTAATGCACTATGGCAGCAGTTATGTGACGGTTTTAATTTAAATTTGGTTTGTAATGGCACTACGGCAGCAGATGTGACTATTTTCATTTTGACTTGGTTTGTAGTGGCACTATGGCAGCAACTATGGCTGTTTTCCTTGGCTTATTTGCTGACTGTTTTTATTTCGATTTGGTTTGTAATGGCACTTTGGCAACAGTTGTGACTATTTTCCTTGGCATTTGGTTTGTAATGACAGCTTAGATTGTTTTTTTTTTTGTTTTGAATTTAGTTTCATGGTTCGTAGTTGGCAGGTGACTTTTTTTTTTTTAAGTTTTGAAATCTTTGGATCCCCGATTCTCTACGGGGATCCCCGTTCCCTGTTTGGGTCGGGGATGGAGGGTAAAAATAAATCCCCGGTGGGAATCGGGGCGGGGATGGAGAGGAATTTGGGTTTGGGGACCGGGGACGGGGATAGTGGTATCTACCCCCGACCCTCCCCATTGCCATCCCTTATCTGCAATCCCCTTTGCCTATTTCCTATCCAACTGGAATATTTTTTATTTATTTTTTTTACCAATATTGTATACAACAGGAGTTAGCGGGAAATTAGTGAGTTGGTCCACAAGAGGTCCAAAGGCTGCCCATAGCCCTGAACCCCAACCAACCGCCTCTCATGGGACTCGAACCCAAACCCCCACTAAGAAAGGCGGTGTATAATGCAAAAGGCGGTGTATAATGCCAACTGAGCTTCTTTTTTTTGTTGTGCTCTATCAGAAACCATATGTTCCACAGAATGTGATGAATTCTTAACGTATCCATCAACCAAACAGCAAAACAAAGTCCATGTACGTCTCTAGACTATAGTTACACCCTTAAATCCATGTATACAGAATCCGAAACACCACGCGCAGGTATTATTAAGTGACTTCTCAAACTAAAACACAACTAAATACTGATTAATGGCCACTGATTCAACATAAAACAACGCTAATTCTAATCTTACTCGGTGTCACATTGCAAGTCTTGAAGGATATTTCACACCAAAGAAAATCCCTAGTACTGCATACGGGGGGAAATTGAAAACAACTTTTAAGCAGTTCCCCGAAAGCTAGGGGGGACTAAAATACATTTCATCTTCGTATGTCAATCCACTAAAAAGTGAAAAAATGGAATATACATCGGACCCAAAAATGGATGTAGAATCAATAAGGTTGGAGCTGATCAAAGACAGCATCTTCACAGAAAATTTTACTCTCTGACTGAGAACGTGACGTTGCATCATCTGCGTTCTCCCATTTTCTTCTCTTACAATTCCGTGGCTGGCCGATTTGCATTTGAATAGAACTGAGGAGGAAACAACAAAGTTAACCGCTTAAATCAGGGTGTTCGAATGCTAAATCAGCAATTTTGGTAGAGCTTGCACTTGGTGGTAGTATGCATCCGAAAGAGAGTCCTCAATCAGTCAAAAAAACATCAGGACGTTTTACCATGGTGCTAAGCAGCAGTCTTGGCAAACCTGCGATTGCAACAATAAAAATCATTTTCCATTGCTTACCCTAAGGCTGCACTTGGGTAAGAAAAAAGAAATAGAAAAGTTCAAGAATCTAACGGCTCAATAGTCTCCTCTGCCATTATTTAGAGCACGCACACACACACAGAGACAGTGAATTGAACATAAAGATACAACAGATCATATATTCTGGTTACCTTTAAGTCCGAAGCCACAAGGGTTCCAAAGTCACAGGCTTCTCACTGCGTGTGTGAATTCCTGGAGTCCCCACAGGAGGTGCATGTACAGTTATTGGAAGCACCCACTCACACTTGTCTCTTCCCTCTATCAGAAGAGGATGCTCGAATCTACCATGAAAGGGGAGAGAGAAAAAAAAAACAAATAAAGGGAAAGAGTTGAGAGAGAGAAAACTGAAAAATGGCTATACAAACAAAAAGAAAAACAAGGAGCTCTATAGAAAATATTTAACAGCCAAAACATAAATTCCCTAGTTGTAAAAATTCTATACAAGACCTCGAGACCAAACCATTACACACAAACTTCGGAAACTTTGCCACAAGTCAGTTCCTTGTGTGGTCTCATTAACGTGTCATACCTAGTCCAATCCACATTTTTTGGAGTGGTAAAGAACTCAAAACGAAGAGCCCACTGCACAGAGATACGGGGAGTGGAAAAAGACATTGGCCCATCCATGGGAATGGAAAAGAGAAAGCTTGTCTGCAGCAAATCAGCAACAACCTCGTGGTGATCACTTTGAACCTATGTAATCCAACAAAAATTGAACATATTATTCTCAACTATAGTGATAACCACACAAGAAATAAGAAAGACAAACAGAAGTATGGCTCTGATAAATACTTTGTCCCTAAGGTGGAACCTCAAGGGAAAAACACATTTGTCGCACTCTATGATCCACAAGTTTCTAGTGTCTTGCTGCACTTAAATCTCCCACCTTTCCACAAGATCCATTCTGACAAATTAAAAATATTTAGCGAGCATGCTACCAAGGCATAATCCAGCTCTTAAATACTTGTTCAAACTCCAAGGCACGTTAGTCTACGACAATTTTGGAAAGGGGGAGGTTCCCAATCCAATAGCAGTGACTTCCAAGGTGGAACAAGGTAATTTGTATTTTGCTTTTAACATATCATGTCAACTAACAGCATTTGAGTTCTAAGTTCTAACAATGAAACTGGCAACCTCATTATGATTTGTGGGACCACTTTATTGGCATTGTTGAAAATCGACCACAAATCTCTATTCCTGCACTACATGATGAGAACAAATAGACTAAGCCTATTTCTATAAACATAGAAACTAGCAGCGCTTGACATCGAAAGGTCTATGTAACCCACAACCCACCGCATCATCTTCTCAACATGTTTCAGATCCAGGTGTCACAAGGTGGCAGTAAACCAATAGAGTATCTCCCTTTATCCTAGTTCTCCTTTCTGGTATGAAGGCAAATCATGTACACGGTGCCTAGTATGGATTCAAATATGCAACACAATAACAAGTTGGTGTACGCGCGATCATTTTAAGCATCACAGCTTTGAGTCAAAAGTATACCTTCGTGATTGTTGGGGAATGTCTCCTAGAAGGGTGGACAAAACGACGATTTATAGTCTCAGACATTTCCAGTGTTATTGAAAGCTGAAACACAGTGTACTTCTAGTCAAATCAAGAGAGGCATAAATTACACAAAACAACAGGCCAATGTGAGTCAATGAAAATTACCTCAAGGCATCTCCTTGACCCTTCTTCATTGAAGAAAGTAAGAGTACCCGCCTATCTGTTAAGAAAGTTAAGAATAAAAATCTACATAAAAGAAAAGAACAGGTACAGAATGGATGACGAACAGCAATTACCATATCACTGAAGTAATAAGATGAGTCAGAGCTCTTTGGTGAAAATCTAAGCAGAACTTGGTCATCCAATCTGATATTGTAAGATCTTCCTCGAATAAAGTTTTCTGCTGCAGGAAATCTTGGCAGCAAATAAGTTTTCCAGGTCTAATATCTTAAACCATGGCAAATAATAACTCAAACCTACATAGAAGAGATAAAGCAACGAATTACATGCTAATGGTTCAACAGCTCCGGGGACAGATGCTACTCTTAAACCATCATCCGTGGGAAGTGATTTTGAATGTTTTAACTGCTGACTTGGAGATCCCGTGGCTGAAGATTTCCGAGGCGTTAAAATATCTGTTTACAAGGACTTCCATCACTCAAGTCTCAACAAAAAGTGGTTTACATCCCTTAATAGCGTAGCTTTATAATTCAAGACAGATAGTTCGAACACTCATGGTTATCATAAACCTATGGGACATAATTCAAAAACTGTCACAAAAACAACTCTAGAAACCTAATTCAATAGGAAATTTCAACCACACTGATACTTTTGGAAGCGGCAAAACAGAATTCAAGTTCAACATAATGAAGAATATAACACTCTAGTAAGAGCTTACCCCCACCAGAATCGTATAAGACCTCAGCCACAGACAGCTGAGGAAGGGGCATGTATGAATGTATGCTAGTTCGCTCTTTGAGATAAGAAGCATCAGGGTTTGAAAACCTTCCAACAGATGCCTGCAAGGATAACGAACTACCAAAAGCAGTGTGCAAGTTTTCCTTGGTGGGGTTATAGGAAGACACAGAAGAAATTTCATCCCTTGAGCTTTCATAGCCCTCCTCAACTCCATCATATGTTTCATTGGGTGTAGCCTGTAAGAAGGTGCGCAATAGGTCATAGCACAATCCAGTCCTTGAATCCACTCATATTCAAATTTGTAGAAAAAATATGATCAGTTAAGTACCCTATTGGCATGCCATTCTTGTACTCCAAAAGAAAGAAATATTATCCACTTCCCTCACCCTCCGTCCCAAATTGCTTGCCTGTTTTGGGGAACATGCACTTTGCAAGCAAAAAATAACGTATTTATGAGAATTTCTTTCGAAAAAAAAATTGCCCAAGTTTTTCTTCTCAATGAGATCTTTAAATTGGTGTAAAAAATTGGGGGAAAAAATCATACTTATATATTTTTTTTATAAGTAAATAATTATACTAAAAAGAAGGCATTAAGAGAATGCCACCCGTTTACAAAAAGAGGTCACAAGACCAAGGAAAAAAAGCCCTATACATTCCAATAAGAATGGAAAAGCTCAAACCAATCTAAAAATTGGTCAAGAGAAGGATAACATTCTCTCTTGTTCTTGTTCCAACTATACACCAAAAACTATTGATTCTAACAAAGCGTACAATATTTTTTGCGTGCAAAATGAATGGTTTCCCAAAACGGGCAAGCAATTTTGGACGGAGGGAGTAATAGAAAAAAAAATGGCATTCTAAGCAGCTTACCCAATCAGAGTCTCCATCCATCTCCTTCCAATAGATATCCAGAACGACAGTCGAAGCAGGAACAATTCCTAAAAATAGGGGTAAAAAGCTCTGCTCATTTATTGTCTATCAAAAACCCAAAACCAAAAAGTTCAGAGCAAGTTCAGACTTCAAAGCAACATATCGCACAAAAAAAGTTAACAATATCACCAGACAACCTCGGATATAATTTTTGAATGCAGAACCTTGGTCAACGGTTTAACAAAACAAATTCCGAACACTAAATTTGTAACACCCCACCATGCATTTTTCCAATATTTTCAGAAATGTCATATTTGATATATTAATTCTTGCTAAATGGACAAAACACTTTATTCTTGATGGTGAGGTGGTACATGTGCATGTGTTCATGTGAGGAATGAGTTTATACTTTGAATTCCTCAGGTAAATATAGACTTGATAATAGGACAAAGTGATAAGAGGTGGGCATGTGTATATGTGTTGATTAGTCATCTTGATGGAGTATATGTCAAGTTCTAGTAAGAGGAGTCATATGCCTACACACCTAGTCTATTGATTGTATATAGATAAGCCAAGTTAAAACGAGAAACAGAACAAAATAAATAAAAAGGGCTTTGGAGAGAGGAGCCGGGAGGAGCACAATTATGGGTTTTTGTTTTGATGAGATCTTGTACAATGATCTTTGAAGAGGAATATAAGGTGGGATTATATCTGATGGCAAGGAGATTTGAGGGTGAGTGTGAGATACATATTTCTTGTACAATATTAATGTTGGGTTCTTGTTGGTTGTGTTATGTGCGGTGACTGTATGTCATGGAACTGTTTGGTATGTGACGGCGTGACTAGGCTAATAAGCTATGCCAAAAAACAAGTTAGCCAATGGGTAGTGGTGAGGCTAGTGAGGTGGTACGTCACCGGTCATATACTTAGGAGGACCGTATAAGCGGTTCCATTTATGTGGAATGTGTTATATTCGTGATTGGTGTTAATACGTGGTGGTTGATGTTGTGCAGTTATTTTAGTGTTGATATTGTACACGTTAATGTCTCACACACTCCTAGGGTCCTTTGGACTCTAGCTTGGAGGTTGGTTAGCGGGTCAAGTGCTGGTGGTGCGAGCTTGTCTGGGTTGCTGCGAGAGTGGGTTGTTGTTTATTTACTTTAGAGATAGTTGTAAATTATATAGTTTTTGGATTAAAAGGCAGATTGAGGTCTTTTTAATATCATGGTGCTTGAGGATACGGGTCGTTACAAAATTTTCAGTGACATAAAGACAGCATAAGAAAAGTCTCAGTAGTAATATAGTATACCAAGTTTCAAAATAAATTGTGTTCACACAGTCACATCCTATGCACAATTGTCTATCAAAAAAGAATAATTCCTAGTGGACATATAACATTTAAGCTGAAGGTTCACTTCCAGGTGAAAACCGGACGCCTAAACTCACCATCACTTCGGCCTTCTTCAATTGGTAGGCCATTGGTTGCTTGAGTGACCCAGATTTGCAATGGAACTCGAGCTTCCTGTAGACAACAAACTTCATCAAGCTTTTACTAAAAACGAATCTTCATGAAATTCAAAACAGAATGCAGTATAATAAAATTGTTCCCACATCCAAACGTCAGTAGACATCGACCCACTGAAAGATACACAGATAAAAAGTTCCCAACGTTGGATCTTATAGTTTTGCAAGCATGCAATGAATCATCTTAATAGTTCATGTACGAGGAAAATAACAAAGGCAAGATTCCCCCGCAAATCCCATCCGCAATGAATGTGAAGAGAATGAAGGCATTGTTTACCGAAAAAATATTGACATAAAGCCTATTTCAAAATAAACAGTACAGAGCAGAATATCAGATCTGATAACACGACCTCCAAATTATTTCAAGGATTGTGACAGGAATTGTGACATATGAGGAAACTAACCAGCTCGGCAAAATCAGTACTTGATTCTTCATGAGAGTGTCCATTCTCCAATACCAGAGATTGGCTGGATAACATGCATCTAATATAATACAAATATCGAATTGTAGCACCCCTGTAAGATGGTGGTAGAATGCTTGGTAGAACAGTTCGCACAAGATCTGCACCCAAACCAAAAGGCACGAGTGGTTTAGAATCCATTAGCTTGAAGCCTCAAACCCTTAAACAGCATTAAGAGGAGGATTCAGGTGTGATGCAACACTGATCAAACATGACAAGCCTAAACTTCCCACAAAGCAGTAAGAAAACCAAAATATGTTATGAGAAAACATAAGCTGAGATGCCAACAAAAAAAAAAAAAAACATAAGCTGAGATCAGCGACAATCTCTCAACAGAAGATCTACATGAAAGTATGAAACAAAACTAACTCCCTCCAAGAAATAGAGGCCCAGGCATAATTTTATGGCCCCGCCGCTCATTTTGACATGTAACCAATCGCATTTTTTATGCCACTATAATATCATAATAAGCGACAGAAGTAATTTTTCTAACCCGCATAAGAAACTAACATCTGGTGGATAAGATTATCCACATCATGTGTATAAGGAGTCATCAAAATCAGCTTCATTTTCAAAGTCACCTATGAAAGGGTTTTCAGACAACTAGCTGGTTGATTTCGGGGAAAGTACTCTGTATCACTGATTGGTAAAATGACTAGTGCTGTGGGAAAAGGATTAGGGTTATTGCAGCAAGTTTTAAATTGATAAGTCAAATATAACACTATAAGATACCAAAATAAGTTAAAAATTCAAAACATGACTATAGGCAAGCAGAAATCAAAGGACAGAAGGTCATTGAAGCAGTTTTTCTTAATCAAAATCTCAATAAACTCTAAGTTAGTCAATGACAAAGATAAAACTGGAGCAAGCTGGAACCAGAGGACAGAAGGAGAAGATGATTCTAGAAATCACACCCAGTCCCTTGGGCATCAGCCGCATCACAACTAACTTTGAGAGTTGTACCATATCACCAGATGGTTTGCACATATTAAATTAAACACTCTACAACATGACATTGTTCAAGCAATCTAAAGCTACACATAAGGAAGTATAGAAGGAAAAAAGAAACACAAAGTCTATCCCTTAGTAGCAGGATCCTTCTAAAATGGGCGCGCTCCCAAGACGGGAGCTCGAATCGGCGCTCCCAAGATGGGAGCTTGACGGGAGCTCGCTCCCCTCGAGATGGGAGCTCGCTCCCAACTAACATGGGAGCTTATTGGGTGGTTAAGACAACTATTCTCTTATTCTTAAGGGAGTTATGCCAATGTGAAAATAAAAAATATGAAAATCTTATCACTCAAGAAGTTTTGCAAATTGAAAATATCTAACTTCCTATAAGTACCCTTTAAGATCATGAAAATTCTCATAAGTAATCACTTTTCCTTCAATGGTTAAGTATTTAAAGATACTATATATACGTATTTATATGAAATCTATATACGCTTCTTAGGCGCTCCCAACCTTAGGAGCTTCTAGGTGCCTCCGCTCCCCCGCACCCGCTCCCGCTCCCGCTCCCGCTCCCGCCCCCGCTCCCGCTTTGTGCTACTAAGGTCTATCCAAGAGCATTGTCGCACAGAAAAGAAACAAAAAACTCAACCACAAAATGGGTGGCCCACTGCTCTAAAATCAGCCTAGGCTGCCGATTAATCAGCGCCTAGGCACTAGGCGGTACCCCCACCACCACGCCTAGGGGGTACCGAGAGTCTTGTGTGCCAATCAATTGGGGTCGGCTTAGTTCTCTTAACCACACCCAATAAAAACCAAACCGAGAGTCTTGTGTGCCAATCAATTGGGGTCGGCCTACCTAGTTCTCTTACACGATCGAAAATTTTGAACGCCCTAAATATTAGAACCACAGTTGCACTTACAGAGATTGACAATTTGCAGTCTACGCAGTTGACTAGAAATTTAGTACTACTTTGTTTTATTTGATTTTGAACTTTGTAATTGACTAGTTATTTGGTACTACTTAGTTTCATTTAGTTTGAACATTGAACTTCGCATTTTACTTAGTTTCCATGTAATTTAATGCTTTGTTCTACTTATGTTGTTGTATTTGCTCTCAAAACTTGGAGAGGGGGTAGAAAAAAAATGGAAAATCCACCTAATGTGTAGGTGCCGATTAATTGGCCTAGACAGTAGGTGGTGCCCCGGCCGCTCGACAAGCACCTGGCAACTTTCAGAACCTTGCCAAGGCCCATATGAAAGACAACAAAACATTAATACAGACTAAACCAGCAGCATTCTACTATTTACTACGTGAAGATAACATGTCATTCTAAACACCACCATTGACCGTGTGACTAAATTGGTCCAATTCCTGTACTTGCTTTTAAACAACAAGCTTCAACCAGATGCGGTAGAACTGGTTTACTGCTTTCTTTTGGAAGAAATACCTCACATTCCCTGCACATCTTGAAGTTAACAAACCATAGAATAGCTTCCTCTTCAAATCTTTGATTAAGACTCCTCTGACCACTTATTCAACCCCTAACCCTAACTGATGCACTCCCCCTCAAGTTGTCATCTCCAACAGCATCTCTCACACACACACACACACACATACAAATGAGGCAGGTAGAAATGCCTCACATTCCCTGCACATCTTAAAGTTATAGAGTAGCTTCCTCTTCAGCTCTTTGATTAAGACTCCTCTAATGACTAATTAAACCCCTTACCCTACTGTTAAAGCATAAAACTCAACACCAATTGGCAATAAGTGGAGAAGCCGTCCTGGCTTATATACTAGTTTTGGAGGAGATGATTAACCAATGTGAGACAAACTCCAACACTTCCCCACACGTGCAACTCCCAACTTGCACGTGGAGAGGAAAACAAACTATCCATAACACTTGGATCAATACAAACAACAGTGCACCTATGGCATAAACAAGGGGAACAAATTCACCAAACCCTGATACCATATTGAAGGATCCAACTCAAAACTAATTACCAAACCGTGGAGAATACCAATTCATAAAAGGGTAAATAAATGCACTGACTTAGCATTGATTCCACTCCCGCCCATAATTGGTGGGGTTGGAATCGGGCAGAGTCTTTACATTGTGTGGGAAAACTCCGCTGGGTCGGTCTGTAATGATCCTCGGGCATCCTTTTATGAATCGGTGTTCTCCAAGGTTTGGCAATTATTTTGAGTTGGATGCTTTAACATGGTATCGGTTTTAGAGAATTTGTTCCCCCTTGTTTGTGCCATAGGTGCACCGTTGTTTGTTGGGATCCAAGTGTTATGAATCGTTTGTTTTCCTCTCCACGTGTGAGTCTGGGGTCGCACGTGCGGAGGAGTGTTAGAAATTAATTATACCCATAACCTACACGGTAATAGCTATACTCATTACGCAAAGCCAAATCACTCTCCACCCTTTGCAACCTTATCCTCCTCGTGCTTCAACCATTTAACCCTTAACTTAAAAACCAGAAGCCAACACACCTTACCATGACCACTGGAGTTGGAAAGGCCGCCCAGGCTCATATACTTGTTTTGGAAGAGATAATTAACTAATGCGGGACAAACTCAATCACCTACCTTAAAACCAGGCACATCTTAGAATCATCACCAACAGAATTAACAAAAGAATCCATATTCCACACAAATCTCCAAGGTATCCATCTCCGACTACCAAAAGAGATAAGAAGAAATTTATGAGAGTAAAAATGTTCCACAAAAGAAACCAGTGGGAATGCCTCCCGGCCAAGGTCAAAGATAAATATTATCTGACAATGCATTATAAGACAATGAAAACCGACAGAAATCAAAAACTGGCTAAGGCAACAAAAATCTGCTCTTGGGCAGAAAAACTATGCATTGAAGTTAAACTAAACAAGAGAAAGAATGAATACTTAAAATAGCTACTTCTTGTTCAGCAAACACTAGTGGCAACAACTTGTATAGCTGATTCTGAAGTGCACATACTTCCGTCAGAAAGGTGAAAATATACTTTACTTACAGGGGGGAGATGCATGGAAACTACAGAAGTCAGTTTTCCAGTTATTCAAAGTAAGGAAAGACAACTTAACAGAAGCATAGAACATTAATAATGGCAGATGGATGACAATACCACTTACATGTTTTAGTTGCACCACAGTTGATAATTTGATTTGAAACTAGAGATGTCGCTGAGCAGTCCATGAAAACATATTCACCTGAAAAGGATTCTTACAGTACAGGTTAAAATTTGAAAATAGAAATAAAAGTGGTCAAAGCAAAATGTATCTAATGGACGTCAAAAATTGATTTAGTATTCTATAGACGCTGTTTACATCTATCCAACTTCAATTTTTGAACAACTAGGATGCCAGAAAAGCCTAATAATATGCATATGACACTTACAGGAAAGGGGACTCTCCGTCCAAAGTGGTGCTTTTACTTTTAGACACTTATGCAAATAAATAAAACTAGTTGTGCATGACTAATGCTTTGGATTTTGAATAAAGCAAGCAAGGTAATGAGCACAGAATTTGAAGGGGGACTCTAGGTCTGCCCTCTCTGATGCCTTTCAGCTTTGATTTGGAGCATGGTTCCCCGGCATAATTTCCCTTGAGTTCCTCGAGTTTTGGAGGCAGAGGGGGCCGCTATTTCAGTAGGAAAACTTTCTTAGAGCAGCCACTTTGTGCATATATTGCCAAAGCTTAGGTCTGTATCTAATCCTCCCCCGCCCATAGCCCCATTGATTGGATAATTACTTGGGTACTGGTATTGTTAAATCTTATATGCAAAGAAATAAAAATAGCTTCAGTGACCCATTAAAATAGCAAAGTCGAATGAGAACGGGAAGGATATTCCACGTAGACTCGAGTTTTTCTTTTAGGTAAATAAGTAGGCTCAAGTTTGATGGCAAGAATCTTGAGGAGAAATGACAATGAGGTTTTTCGAATGCCTAGACTGGATTAAAACACGAAAGTGATTCATGATGAGCTATGTAACTCAGAGTCACATTCTCCAGCTCAATAGATATTTCATTCTCCCCTTTCTCCTAAGCCCCCCCCCAACCCCCATCTCCCCTCCCCCCCCCCCCCCCCCCCCCCCCCCCCGGTAATCTTAGATTCCGAGATCAATCCCTTAACAAAAATGTCCGACTCTAATAAATTTCCTAAAAAATATTTCCTGAATAAGATTCCTAAATTTGCCAAACTTTTGAATGTCAGGCATTGGATTACAGGATTAGTGGATAGCTAATGCTTCCTAAACTTATTCCAATGCCAACTCAATATTATGGGAATCCAAACACACCCCTAGGTTAAAAGTGAAATCCCTACTGCCAACAGTCATCTTGATATAAAGTTCAATCCCTTACTAACAGCGGCGGACACCAAAGGAATGGGGGGGGTGCCTGCGCCCCTATACAACTCTAGACATTCTTTATATTAGTTTTTCAGGTTAATTCACGAAATTTCTATGGGATTAGCGCTAGCAAGTCCCTTAGGAGAAAACTTTTCCTAAAATTGCTACATGCATGGAAAAAAATTTTAAAATTCCAAGTTATCAATCATTTTTAGGTACACACATACACACAATCTTGTCCCTTCCTCGGACCTCACAAGTAACATAATATACTCATGAAATATATCCGTTTTATATCAATACGCAAGAACATGTAGTTCAGTTCAGGCTCCTGCTAGACACAAATCCCGTGTCCGCCACTGCTACTAACAATTCGAATTGTCTAAATTCGTTTCAATACAACCACAGAACATGTAGTTCAGTTCAGGCTCTTGCTAGACAAAAATCCCATGTCCACCACTGCTACTAACAATTCGAATTTTGTAAATTCATTTCAATACAACCACACATACATACCTCGTGTAAGCATATGCAAGAACATGAACAATGTTCTTGCATATGCTTAAACGAGGTATCAGCAGACCAAGCGAAAGAAACAAGGCCAATTAAATGCCGAATTGAGTTAGAATCGAAACGCAGAGCAACCAAACTTTTGAATGCAAAAACCTACCTCTCCGCTGCTTCAAATCCGGCGAGGACTTCTGCGTGGTGAACCACTGAGTGTCCAGCTTCTCAATCCCTTTGATTTCGAAGGCCAGTCTTTCAATCAACAGCGAAGACTCGGCAGCGTCACTATTACCACTACTACTGCTACTAGTTGTCGCGCCATTGTTCATACCTAGGCCTGAACTAGGTGAATTGTTACGGATCTCGATAGTGACGACCACTGGATCGCCCGGCTTGTACACGTCTCTGTCGGTTTGTAGGTTCAGCGATGGCGGTGGCACCGCCTTTGAACCGCCTCGATTGTTCGCCGAGTCGCCGCCGCGGCCGAAGAAGGAGAAACCGCGCAGAGGTTTCGGCGGCGGCATTGCCCCCTCTCTCTCTCTCTCTCTCTCTCTCTCTCTCTCTCTCTCTCTCTCTCTGTGTGAATTGGGGTTAAGGATCTCAAAGCAAGCGATGCAGAGATTGGATGCGTACGGCTTTTTGGAGGTTGAGGAAAGAAGAAGCGACTGTGAATTTGGATCGGACGAGAGAGACTCAACTGAACCGTGTGAATTAGATCGGACTCCAGATGGGGAGCCAGTTAAGGCCTGTTTGTGTTGTCCAAATGGAAATGAAACCTTTTTTTCCCAGCTTGTCAGTAAATGGCAAGGAAAAAGTTTTCCACAAACACTGCAGCAAAAGAGTCCCATAATTTTATTTTAGGGAATTGATATTCACATTCCCTCTTTTATTATTCACAATTTTTTTTTGTCTTCTATCAAAAAATCAACATACACTTCCGACACTAAATGACAAAAATATGAGGGTTGATAACAGAATAAAAGAAGTGTGAATATCAATTCTCTTATTTTGTAAGAAAAAAATCACATCAATCAATACACTATCAATCAATATAGGCCGCCGCTATTTGCAGCTCTATTCTTGCTACCTACAGCCGATTAAATTTTTTTCCATTTATGGACAAAAATGCCCTCATGCTATTTGACGTTTATACCCCTAGGACCTCATGTTATTTGACAATTGTACCCCCTAAAATTATTACATGCAACCACAAGGATTTCCCTCCCCATTTCGTACGCTTCCCTCCTTCTCCCTGCCTATTACTCCTCCATTTTCATCGACTCCCACCACCAGCAGCTACCCTGCCGATTTTTCTCCCCTTCTTCTTCTGTTAATGAAAACCTCAATTGCTTCCTCTCCCTCCATTGATAAACAAGAGATAGTTGACCCATCATTACACTATGATGTGGACTTGAAAGATCACACTATGGACGATGTGGAGTTGGAAGATCACACAATGGAAGTTGAGAAACAAATTGCTAGCATAGATGTTGTAGTTACGGAGCAAAAATCATAGCAAGAGATAAGCCTGCCCTCCATTTTCAATTTTAGTTCTGGCCCGACACATCCGGACACACAGTGTCGAAACTTCACTAATTTTTTGGACTTTAATGTCTGAATTATGTACAACTTTTTGGATACTAATATCCGAATATTGTCAACATTTTCGGAAACTTATATCCAAATTTGGTATCAATTTTCAGATTTTAATATCCGAATGAAACTGCAGAGAATCATGTGCTTACCTGGTTTGTCTTTGGGTGTTTCAGGGTGACACTTCAATGCTTGGTACTTATGTAGGGCCATCGACTATACCTACTTTCATTGGTCCTCCATACGATTATACGGAGCATTTCACAATGGAGAAAGTGAGTGTTTTGTGATGGAGCATTTGTCATGTGCAATCTTCCCCGTATGTACGTGAAATGGTTTTCATTCAGAATTAGAAAGTACATTGAGGAAATTAAAGATGTCAAGGGGGATGGAAATTGTGAGTACTGAGCAATAGCTGTTGGGTTGGGTCATGTTGAAGAGGAGTGGATAAACATTCGAAACATATTGCTCATGGAATTGGAACAATATTTTTCCCTTTACGAGGGGATGTGCAGCAATAAAGAATTGGCAAAAGTGTTGTGCCACAAATTGTACTACTCTCGAAGTCCTGCTCCAAGGATAGATGGATGATCATGCCATAAATAGGTCACCTCATAGCATCCATTTTTCAGGTGGTGCTCGTCTTCTTATCGATATCCGCCCCTTCCCCCTAAGAGTCGAAGTTTGATTGCGCTCAGACACGTTAACGGTGATCACTTTGTAACAATATATTTGCGACCGAATTCCCCCATCCCACCTATTGCAAGGAATTCGTATATACATCCCTACTCATTCACGGATGGATGGGATACAAAATATTTAAACAAGATCGAAGAGTTTAAAAGTATAGTGGGGAACGATGTGGCAACGACGAAGATAATCGAACTAGACTAGGTTGGAAGGACTTCTATGTAAAATTTTAGTTCCTAGAATCTTACCGTAATATATGAAATTTATGCAAGTCTATGCAAACCCATTTACGTTCAAGAATGATTTGCGAATTATTTGTGCCCATGAAAGTATCAAAAATGATTCAAACCACAAAATTTACGCTCTGGTGCCCTACTTAGCATTTATATTTTCACGGTATCCAACTATCACAAATATGCTAATAGTCATCCGTAATAAAACAAAAGTCATAGTCCACCACGGAAGGTAGTCCATAAACCATGGCCATAAAAGTGTCCAAAATATATACATCAATACAACTCCATAAAGCCCATCAAAAAACATGTCATATTACACCAAGTCTCAAGTACAGTCACGACGCCGGCACCTAGTCAAAGCTTGCTCAGCCTTCCTCTTCCTTACAGAAACTGTAGGAAGAACTCGTGTCATTGTATTTCCTGTACATTGCAAATAATACATTAGTCTAACGCTTGAATTAAAAGTAGCAATTCCTTATAAGGTGGTGGTTTGTAGGTAGCAATCGACTGCGAGTAGCAAGAATTGGGCTGCGAATAGCGGCCACCTTGCAGAAACTAATTAGAGGGTACTAATCGGACTGTAATGTCCGAAAGGGGTATAAACTTTTGGATATTAAAGTTTGAATGAGGCAATACATTTTGGACATTAAATTCTGAATGAGCTAACAATTCAACTTTCATAATATTCGAATAGCATGTCTACAATCCAATCAAAACTTAATATTTTGCCATTTTGAATAGCCAAATATAGACAATGTGTGCATCCTCGAGTTCTAGCAGACTTGCCCAAAACCAGTAGTAGCATACAGATCAAACTACAGAAAACATTTTAAGCTACAATTATAAGTACACAGGTTTGGAATATGGGGGGGTGGGGTGGAGAGAGAGAGAGAGATTTGTGCCTAGCATATTTGAAGCTTTCAATATTTCATACTCTACAAAGTGCCATCAAGGTGCAAAATTATGAACATGCCGGTCAATCGGGAGCTTCTGACTAATCTCAGGTATTAAAGCAGCTTAAAGTTTGAATGAGGCAATACATTTTGGATATTAAATTATGAATGACCTAACAATTCAACTTTTATAATATTTAAATAGGGGTCAATCGGAAATTAAAATCCGAATAAGGCAATCAATTTCAGATATGAAAATCCGAATAAGGGGCAAACAATCAAACTTTAATATCCGAAACTGTGGAAAACAATCGGACTCTAATGTTCGATCAAATCTGAAATATACGAAATAGCAACGTACTTACTGTGGGTTTCTCAAAAAAGTTCAAACAAAATTCGAACAAAAAAAAAACCCGCGAAATAACAAGATTCAAAATTTTACCGTTGTTCAACTTCGAAATAGTTGGTGATGCCAGCGTGTTGTGCTTTCTTCTCACACCTCCTTCGCCTCAAAGTTGTACTGCTATTATGGTGTGGTGAGAGTGGTGTTGTGGTGACTGATATTGGAGAAGAAGACATGGGCAAGAGGAGAAGAAAAAGCGAGGGGGGGGGGGGGGGGGGGGGGGGTTGGGTGGGGAGAGAGAGAGACGGAAGGTGGTGGTTGGTGGTGGCAGTAATGGTGGGTAGGTAGGTGGTGGCAAGTACCCGTGGATGGTGGAGGAGCTGTGGACTGGAACGGACTGGAGTTATGGAAGAAACCTAGGTTAGAAAAGGGAAGGGAACGAACGAACTGAATTGGGTTGTATGTTTATTGTGTAGAAGGGTAGAAAGGGGAATTCAGGGATAATTTGTTGGTTGCAAGTAGCAAATCCTTATAAGGTGGTGGTTTGTAGGTAGCAATCGGCTGCGAGTAGCAAGAACTGGGCTGCGAATAGCGGCCACCATCAATATATAGTATATACACTCCCTCCGTCCCTCATTTAGGTATATTCAACTAACTAAAACAAGTAGTACTTATTGGAAAATGATTTTGGCACTCTTTTTTCTTTAACGTTACTCCCCTACAAGTGTATTTTTGTACCACTCTCCTAAAAATACACTTGCAGGGGAGTGGCATTAAAAAAAATGAGTGACAAAATCAGTAGCCTACTTATTTTGGACTAGAGATGATGTATTATGAGCAAATGATATATCTCGTAATGCAAGAAATAAGTACTTAAGAAATAAGAATTTTAGCGGAATGCAGCCTTAATAGTCTTTTTTAAAAGTTCGTGCTACTTTCAATTGCTTATATCACATAATATATAATGTTTTATGTAATTTTGAAAATATTGTCTAATAGAACTAATTGAACTCTGTCACGTCCTGAATTTTCAACATAAATATAAAAGATTTTCATAATAAAGATCCTCACTAATATCCGTACGGTACCCAAAAGATATCGCCGTATTCTCATTCCCAAGTAAATACTTCCAAATCCATAAAGTTCCAAAATATTATAACATCGGCTCAATGGCCCCAAATTAGCATAAGTATTGAATTTCGAAGAGAATTAATAGATACAATATTCCAAGTCAAAAGAATTACACTTTAGTTACAAATACATCTTTCAAAAGGAATTTACGAAGATGGAAGAGTAACTCCTTGGTTAGCTTTCAAAAGGAATGTCCACACGTCAAGCACTCCAAGCAATGCAAGCTACGGTTCCGGATTAGCACCTGAAAATAATTTAAGGCTTGAGCTACACTAGCTCAGTAGAAAAGTCTACGCAAACTCTATATGCAAATGAGCGAGACAAACGAATGAACAATGGATGATCAAGACAACTGAGGAAGCACAATTTTCATGAACGTGTGTTCCAAAATCTCCAATCTTTCTTTTATTCAACCCATAAATCATACTCGTCAAATTATGTCTCAACATGTCGTGTCGCTTTTGTGTGTCTGAGCCGAAGCTCCTGCCAGGCTAATTTTGGGACCCTGAATATCCCCTGCCAAGCACCCACCTTGAAGGTTAGGCCTTGAGTAATTATTTTGAGCATTAGCTCCTGCCAGGCTAATTATGGGACCCTGAATATCCCCTGCCAGGTCACCCACCCGTCGATGGGCCCCGAATGTTCGCGCATCGTTTACAAGTTCAAGTGTACCGTTTGTACAAAAATCGTGCGTAAAACTCATAGTTATCCTTCCCCAATTTCACCCATTTAGACAATTCCAATTTATATATATACGTATTTATCACATGACACATGCATAAAATAAACCATCATGGCCTCATGGTTCATTATAACATGTATAAATGAATGTACTGCCCATTGAAATGGTCACAGGCCTTAAGAGAAAAGGGCTACGGCAAGTAGGAAATTTTGGAGTTTTAACAGGTGGCCTACCGGTAGGAACATGGGGCTACCAGTAGAAGGCTCAAACAGTAGGAACAAATTCTGGCTCACAAGTGTTCTACCGGTAGAAGGAAAAAAAATATCCTACCGGTAGGAATTCAGAATTTGGCGATTTTTCATAAGTTATCAGATTTTCGTCCAGACCAAACCACAATCAATACAAGCTCAAACAAAGCATGGAGGTACTCAAATAGGACATAAGAGAACCCAAAAAACATATAAAGAGAGGTAGAATTTCCTACCTTGAGCACCCAAACCGGAATCGAAAAGATGGAGCAAGCCCTAACTTCTAGAATCCAATTCAAGCAACAATACACCGAGCCAAGCTTTGTCCAACGCAATACGAGCTCCAAAATGCGAGTAGAAAATTGTTTGGGAGTTGATTGTTGTGGGTTTTGGGTTTGGAGATGAATTTTTGGTTGAGAGATGGAGAGAGCCGAGAGAGGGATAATAAATGAGAATGAAAAGAAAAAAAAAAGATGTCTCCTGGTGATATACACGTTGCACACATGCACTAATCGCACAAAAACCCATGACTTTCCAATCCTTGCATATAAGACCCCACCCACATTCATAGTTAAACCCTTTTCGTCCTTTTCTTTTCTTTTATTTTCTCTTACTAAAGTATAAAAATTAAATAGGAAATTTATGGGTCTCTACATCCTACCCTCCTTAAAGAAATTTCGTCCTCGAAATTTAAACAACCATGCTCAACTAAATCATGCATCATTTAAACGTGCAACAAATCTATCCACCAATATTATGCAACAAATCAAATACCATGATACTTTAAATTTTCGAACACTCACATTGGTTCATTCCGAAAATAGATGCGGATACTTTTCTCTAACCTTGTCCTCCCTTTCCCATGTCGATTCCTCGCTACCCTGACTCCTCCACAAGACTCGTACTAATGGTATCGTCTTACCCCTCAACACTTGATCTCGCGAATCTAAGATACGGATCGGTTCTTCCCCATAAGACGCATCGGCCTCTAACTCGAGTTCGGACCACTCCAATACATGCGACGGATCCGGTTCGTACTTCCTTAACATAGACACATGAAACACATCATGGATGCCCGATAATCTTGGTGGCAAGGCTAAACGATACGCAACCTCTCCAATCTTCTCAATAATGTCGAACGGCCCGATATAACGCGGTGATAGCTTTCCCTTTTTCCCAAAACGAGACAAACCTCTCCGCGGCGACACTTTAAGGAATACATGATCTCCCTCTTCAAACGACAATGGGCGACGACGACGATCGGCATAATTCTTTTGTCTGCTTTGCGCGGTCAACAACCTTTGGCGAATCACCTTAACTTGTTCGGTCGTTTTCTCTTGAGCTTTCTTAAGGCGTTGGCGTATTGCTTTCATGCTCTCGGAGGTCTCCTTAATCATATCCGGCCCTATAAGCGTAGCCTCTCCCAATTCGGTCCAACAGACAGGCGATCGACACGGTCTCCCATATAAAGCCTCGTACGGTGCCATTTCGATACTAGATTGATAGCTATTGTTGTACGCAAACTCGACTAATGGCAAATGATCCTCCCAACTACCCCGAAAGTCCATCACACAAGCCCGAAGCATATCTTCCAAAATCTGGATCGTTCTCTCGGATTGCCCATCGGTTTGAGGGTGATACGCGGTACTAAATAACAAATTAGTGCCTAAAGCAGCTTGCAAACTTTGCCAAAAACGCGCAGTAAACCTCGGATCTCGATCGGACACGATGGATACGGGAATCCCATGAAGTCGAATGATCTCTCGAATATACAAACGGCTAAGCGTATTGACGGAATCGGTGACCTGAATCGGTAAGAAATGAGCGGTCTTGGTCAAACGGTCCATAATTACCCAAATAGCGTCATGCCCCCTCGGCGACCTCGGTAAGCCCGTAACGAAATCCATGGTCACATGCTCCCACTTCCATTCGGCTACTGGCAATGGTTGTAACTCCCCCGCGGGTCGTTGATGTTCGGCTTTCACTTGCTGACACGTGAGACATTTGGATACGAAAGTCACTACGTCCTTTTTCATCCCGGACCACCAAAATTGCCTACGCAAGTCGTGATACATTTTCGTTCCTCCTGGATGGACAGCTAATGGAGAATGATGAAACTCTCGCAAAATCTCCTCCCGACACGAAACGGGTACGAACAACTTTCCTTGGTAGCGCAAGCTTTGATCGGCGTGTATCATCCACCCTTCTTGAGCTTTTCCACTAAGGAATCTAGTACGGAGTTCCTCCGCTTCCTCATCACGTTGTTGAGCCTCAATCACTCGGGTCGATAAAGTTGATTGCACCGTCAAGTTGCATAACGTGACCCCTTCCCGAACTTCCTCAAAGTGCATGGCATAAGAGCCCAAATCGTTCATTGCTTTCCACTCGTGAATCGCTAGGCTCGCTAGATGTGTCGGTTTCCTACTCAATGCATCTGCCACGACATTCGCTTTCCCCGGGTGGTACTGCAACTCGAAGTCATAATCTTCTAAGTACTCCATCCAACGGCGTTGACGCAGGTTAAGTTCTTTCTGAGAGAATAGGTATTTCAAACTCTTGTGGTCGGAAAAGACTTCAAATTTTTCACCGTACAAATAATGGCGCCAACTTTTCAAAGCAAATACAACGGCCGCAAGTTCTAAATCGTGTGTCGGGTAATTCCGCTCGTGAGTTTTCAACTGTCGTGACCCATACGCTACTACTCGCCCCGCTTGCATCAACACGCACCCCAACCCTTCCTTAGATGCATCACAATACACGGAGTAGCCAACTCCACGTTCGGGCACAATCAAAACAGGTGCGGTAGTCAATCGCTTCTTTAACTCTTGAAAAGCAGTCTCACACGAGTCACTCCAAACAAAACGGGTTCCCTTACGCGTCAATCTAGTTATCGGTGCTGCTAAACGAGAAAAGTCAAGGACAAAACGACGGTAGTATCCGGCCAACCCCAAAAAGCTTCGAATCTCAAACACGTTCTTCGGTTGTTGCCAATTCATAATGGACTCTATCTTTGCTGGATCAACCGACACTCCACCTTTCAAAACCACATGACCCAAGAATTTGACTTCGGATAACCAAAACTCGCACTTACTAAGTTTAGCGTATAATTGGTGCTCTCTCAAAAGTTCAAGGACGATGGCAAGATGGGATTGGTGTTCCTCCTCCGTAGGCGAATAGATCAAAATATCATCCACAAAGACGACAACGAAACGATCAAGATAAGCACGGAAAATATGATTCATCAAGTCCATGAATGTAGCTGGAGCGTTCGTCAATCCGAAAGGCATAACAACGAACTCATAATGGCCATAGCGAGTACGAAAAGCGGTTTTAGGAATATCCTCTCTACGAACCCTTAATTGGTGATAACCAGATCTCAAATCGATTTTGGAAAAGCAAGTGGCACCTCGAAGTTGATCAAACAAATCATCGATTCTAGGCATGGGATACTTATTCTTAACGGTTACGCGATTGAGCTTACGATAATCAATGCATAAACGGAGTGAACCATCCTTCTTTTGTGCGAAAAGAGCCGGTGCTCCCCACGGTGATGTACTCGGACGAATGAATCCTAAATTCTCCAATTCCTGCAACTGAGTCTTTAACTCTCTCAATTCAGCGGGCGCGAAACGATATGGAGGTACGGAGATAGGAGTGGTACCGGGAAGTAAATCTATTGTGAACTCGACTTCTCTTTCGGGAGGTAAGCCAGGTAACTCTTCCGGAAACACATCCGGGAAGTCGCAAACCACTAAAGGTAACTCCCCACGCATAGAGGCATCCTCATCTAACGTCAGGCTCGCCAATAATGAATAAACCGACTCTAGCTCACGAGACCCACATAAATACGGTTCCAATGGTTCCCGACGCTCCCCAAAGAACTCGAAACAAGGACTCTCGGGAGGACAAATACGAACTCGACGCTTGAAACAATCGATGGTAGCATGAAACGTGGATAGCCAATCCATCCCCAAGATAAGATCAAATTCCGACATTTCCAAAATAATGAAGTCAAATACGAAGCGACGGTCACGAATAATCAACTCACAATCTCGGCAAATACGATTAAGAGGTGTTTTACCCCCTAGAGGTGTCTCAACAAACAAAGGAGGATCAATTGTCTCCGATTCCAATTCCAAAGCACACACAAATGATGCAGCAATGAATGAATGCGATGCTCCAGAATCAAAGAGTACTTTAGCAAAAGAGTTGAACAAAAGAAAAGTACCCCTCACAACTGAAGTTTCCGGAGCCTGGGAAGTGGTAGGTAGAATAGCAGAAGTAATGTTGAAAACTCGTCCCTGGGTGCCTTGACCCTGCACAAAACCTCCCCTCTGACCAGAACCCTGAGTAGGCGCGGAAGAACTCGCTCCCTTATCAACTCCGGAACTCTGAGCTGACGTAGTCTGGCGAAAGTAAGGCTGTTGCTGCCTCTGAGTGCCCCTAAACTGTCGGCCCACATTACCCCCCGATCCTGGCTGCTGCACGGAACCCGATTCACTACGCGCCCATGACCCCTGAGAACAGTTCCTTGCGAAATGATCCGTTTTACCACAAATGAAACAAGACTTCTCGAGCTGCGGACACTGAGCACGAACGTGTCCAGGTTGGTTGCACTTGTAGCACACAGACGGAGGTCTAGCCAGAGCACCCCGAGTCCCCAAAGAAGAAGGCAGCCTAAAGTTCGACGAACTACCCTGTGGTGCCTGAGATGGTTCCCTCGGCCTTTTCCTCCCTTGATTCCCGAAGCTGCCTGAAGAAGAACTCAAACCTCCCACCGGTTGCCTTGGTTCCCAAGGCCTTACATTTCGTTGTACCTCTTTCGGTATTTCGATGCTCCTTGCGCATTCTACCACCTCAGAGAATTTCGTTCTACGCTGGACCGCCACCATTCTCCTCAAAGTGCTATGCAGCCCCTTTTCAAACCGTCGACACTTTCTCTCCTCCGTTGCTACCAACTCTGGAGCAAAACGAGATAAGGATTGGAATTTCTGTGCGTACTCCGACACCGTCATATTACCTTGCTCCAGTTTCTCAAATTGTTCCCTCAGATTTTCACGGCTAGTTTCTGGAAAGTACTGCTCCTCAAAAAGTACCTCAAACTCCGCCCATGTTAAATTTTCAACATCCGGTTCGTCTACCTGAGCTGCGGTTCTTGCCGCCCTCCTCGCATCTTTTCTACTCTCTAGGACAGATTCCCACCACTCACCGGCCTCCCCGACTAGCTGAACGGCCACAATACCAACCCTGATGTTATCTTCCGTGATATTGAGAGCTCTGAAAAGTTTACGAATTTGGGCTAGCCAATGGTCCGCTACCAAAGGGTCGCTACTAGTCCCATCGAACACTGGAGGGTTTCTACGGCTAAACTCTCGCATTGCCACCATGGCTCGATCCTCAGCATTCTCTCTAGGAGCTTGGTTTACAAGATTTGCAGCCGTAAGTGCTGCGACGAGGTCTCTAGCAAATTGGGTCTGATTAGGCGTTACTCCTGCACCCCGACCGGCCCTAGCCCCCGGATTCCCAACAGGGTTCTCCCCGAGCTGACTAACCTCATCCTCCGGAGGTACTCCACAGCCACGACCACGGCCACGACCACCCCGGTTCCCGGCTGCACCCCGCCTAACACGCGACTTCGGAGGCATCTTACTACATGATATAAGAGGAAAAACTATTAGTCACAACATTAGTACTATGAGGTCAAAGCCACGGACTTCCCAACACGAGCAATAACGACTCTACTCCACTCTACAATATCGAAAAATGCAATGTCAAGTAGTCACATGAATGTTAGTCACACAAGCATGCACAAATTATGTTAGAAGGCGCGACATTTTGAACCCATGAGACGGAACGTCTCCCCACGGTCTCTAGGTGTTCTAACCTCACGCTTTGATACCAAGTTGTCACGTCCTGAATTTTCAACATAAATATAAAAGATTTTCATAATAAAGATCCTCACTAATATCCGTACGGTACCCAAAAGATATCGCCGTATTCTCATTCCCAAGTAAATACTTCCAAATCCATAAAGTTCCAAAATATTATAACATCGGCTCAATGGCCCCAAATTAGCATAAGTATTGAATTTCGAAGAGAATTAATAGATACAATATTCCAAGTCAAAAGAATTACACTTTAGTTACAAATACATCTTTCAAAAGGAATTTACGAAGATGGAAGAGTAACTCCTTGGTTAGCTTTCAAAAGGAATGTCCACACGTCAAGCACTCCAAGCAATGCAAGCTACGGTTCCGGATTAGCACCTGAAAATAATTTAAGGCTTGAGCTACACTAGCTCAGTAGAAAAGTCTACGCAAACTCTATATGCAAATGAGCGAGACAAACGAATGAACAATGGATGATCAAGACAACTGAGGAAGCACAATTTTCATGAACGTGTGTTCCAAAATCTCCAATCTTTCTTTTATTCAACCCATAAATCATACTCGTCAAATTATGTCTCAACATGTCGTGTCGCTTTTGTGTGTCTGAGCCGAAGCTCCTGCCAGGCTAATTTTGGGACCCTGAATATCCCCTGCCAAGCACCCACCTTGAAGGTTAGGCCTTGAGTAATTATTTTGAGCATTAGCTCCTGCCAGGCTAATTATGGGACCCTGAATATCCCCTGCCAGGTCACCCACCCGTCGATGGGCCCCGAATGTTCGCGCATCGTTTACAAGTTCAAGTGTACCGTTTGTACAAAAATCGTGCGTAAAACTCATAGTTATCCTTCCCCAATTTCACCCATTTAGACAATTCCAATTTATATATATACGTATTTATCACATGACACATGCATAAAATAAACCATCATGGCCTCATGGTTCATTATAACATGTATAAATGAATGTACTGCCCATTGAAATGGTCACAGGCCTTAAGAGAAAAGGGCTACGGCAAGTAGGAAATTTTGGAGTTTTAACAGGTGGCCTACCGGTAGGAACATGGGGCTACCAGTAGAAGGCTCAAACAGTAGGAACAAATTCTGGCTCACAAGTGTTCTACCGGTAGAAGGAAAAAAAATATCCTACCGGTAGGAATTCAGAATTTGGCGATTTTTCATAAGTTATCAGATTTTCGTCCAGACCAAACCACAATCAATACAAGCTCAAACAAAGCATGGAGGTACTCAAATAGGACATAAGAGAACCCAAAAAACATATAAAGAGAGGTAGAATTTCCTACCTTGAGCACCCAAACCGGAATCGAAAAGATGGAGCAAGCCCTAACTTCTAGAATCCAATTCAAGCAACAATACACCGAGCCAAGCTTTGTCCAACGCAATACGAGCTCCAAAATGCGAGTAGAAAATTGTTTGGGAGTTGATTGTTGTGGGTTTTGGGTTTGGAGATGAATTTTTGGTTGAGAGATGGAGAGAGCCGAGAGAGGGATAATAAATGAGAATGAAAAGAAAAAAAAAAGATGTCTCCTGGTGATATACACGTTGCACACATGCACTAATCGCACAAAAACCCATGACTTTCCAATCCTTGCATATAAGACCCCACCCACATTCATAGTTAAACCCTTTTCGTCCTTTTCTTTTCTTTTATTTTCTCTTACTAAAGTATAAAAATTAAATAGGAAATTTATGGGTCTCTACAAACTCTATTAAATAAGATCCATATTGCATATGCTCTTTGTCCCATTTTGTTTGTCCATTATTTATTTTCTCTTTTGTATTTATTGCATATCTCTTTTGGTATGATCTTTAAAAATATGAATAATCTTTAAAAAAAATTAAAAATATGCAATATAGATTTTTTTTGACTTATTTCAATTTGTTCTATAACACAAAGTAGTCAAAATCATGAAAAATATTACAGATTGAATAATATATGAAATAGACACAAAAAAAAGACAAAATGAATAATGAACAAATAAAATGGGACAAATGGAATATCAAATCCATTACCGATTTAGAGATATAACTATTTTTCATCAGGTTAGAAATATAACTAATTTTTCATCAGGTTAGAAATGAACGAGAGACCGTTGAATGGAAACGGATAAAGTACAAATGCAGTTAGGCTAAAAAATCTCCAAAGCCCTAATCTTATATTTTTACAATTTTGATATTTGTTATTTTTAAGATTGAGAGAGTGGGGGGAGAGCAAAAAAAAGGGAGAGAGAGAGAGAGAGAGAGAGAGAGAGAGAGAGAGAGAGACGTGGGGGAGGGGGAAGTGAGGGAGAGCATGGGAAGGGGAAAATTATTGGGTGTTCTGCACCCCAAGGAGTTATTGGGTGGTTCTAGTATATTTTTTTACAAATTGGGAATTAATTTGTAGTAATTAAATTTACACTTTAAATTTAATTCACAAGTACAAGTCTTCCTGCAAAAACAGAAACAACACTTTGGTTCCAACTTGCATGGTTCAACCAATCTATTCGGAAAACATGACTAACTTGAGCCGGTTCGATAAATGAAAAGAAAAAATATACATATGAATTTTTTTTATCTGAAGCATCGAACAGTTACAAAACCTAAAAAAATACATGTGAATTTTTTTACAACGCTTGTAAAAATGTATTTAAACCTCCCAAAGCCTCAAAACTCTCATCCCTAAATTTTCAGATTTGTGACTTTTTTTAACCATTTGCTTCCTGTACAACTTCATGTGTTATCTCCAATTACGCAAAATTACTACAAGAAAATTTTCATGTATTTTGGAACAAGTCAGGAAAAAAACTTGAAAATTAATTAGACAACACGTTGAGATGGGGGGCACTCTATTTAAGATTTCATTTCGTCTATCTAGGCTTACAGCTGCTTCATGTGACATAGCCAAAAGTGATGTGCATAAGCTACTGCCTCTCTCATTTGTGATTTTTCTTCTTTTGTTTGGACGGTCAGGGTGCTTGGGCCAACTTATGCACATCTCAATTAATCCCTTCCCATGCCTGGTCAAAAGCAATCCACGCCCGGACCAACCCTTATATGTGGTTATTTCTATAGGTGTTTAGTAGCATTGTTGAATACTTGAATTGAGCTACACTGGTACAGATTCCAACAATGCAAAAAGTTCAAACAAAATTCACATCATCAACTTTCACATTCCTTTTGCCGCCTGTTGACAACTTTGCATTCTATTACAACAACATTGATCAAACAAAACAGGACCTCAGAAATAAACTTCCAAAACAACAAAAATAGTCTCTTTGAAAAAATAGGAAGAGACAAAACGTGGAAGATCTTTCAGAAAGGGAGAAGTTTCCCCTATTATAAGTTCATTTCTTGTGCCTCTTCCGAGGATTTTGAAACCGCGGCAAGTACCGCAACGCAGAATGTGAGCAACCGAAAAATCGAGCAATGTTTTGGCAATCTCTTTGCACAACAGCATCACTACCCTGTGAACTTAGATGACTCAAATATGTGTTTCCCTGGTATATGTAGCAGAGCTGTTGCCACAAAAGCACACTTAATCCAATCTGTACCGATAAGCATGAAACAAACAGGTAAGCAAGTACAAACCCTCTAGCTGACAGAAACTCTGCAGATCTTAGAAAACCAAATAGAATAGTCTTCACTGTGTTAAAAGCCAAGATGTTGCTAGATCCCCTCGAAATGTTAAGAGTCCCGAGTTTCAATGGTGGCCAGAGGTGATACGCCACGTATGCAGACATGATGGAAACATAGACTGTACTGGCGACTGCTGAGATGAGGAAGAAAATGAAGCTCCGGTGATTGGCTGCCCCAACGCAATTCCCAATCTGCGCATGGAAGAATTATCTAATGGTGAATACGGTTTCCCCACAGCATTTAACAATGATCTTAATATATTGGTAGTCTTCCGCAATTAATGAAATCACTAATCACAATGTAGGATTCTCTAATGTTACTCAGCAATGCAAACCAAGAGAGTAAATACGCCGCAATTAATGAATTAAAAAAATGGTGAATACGCTGCGACTTGTGATACAACATTAGTGGTTAGAGGCACACATAAACTTCCTTTTGTAAGATTCATAGCAGTGCAAACCAAGAGAGTAATTTTTGTTTTACACATAGATGGCCCACATGGGCCACAAATATCATCGGCCAAAACGAGGCGAAGAGCCTCGGGAGGGCTGGTTGCAAAAACAATCCCTAAGCTACCAGCAACACCAATAGTGCATGGAAACATAGTGCACAACAATTAGCTTCCCGCCAGCAGAAACCCAACGCCTGCATAAGGGTGGGATATGTGTCCGTCACACTTTCCCAAATTGGACACTTCATCTTTCAATTTTTTAAAGGATGGTTTGAGGAAAAAGAAGCTCACATTCAATAGAAACGACAATTTTCTAGCCTCTCACAATCAAAATACTGTACAATATGTTAAAGCATCCAACTCAAAACCAATTGGCAATAAGTGGAGAGGTCGCCCGGTTCATATACTAATTTTCGAGGCGATAATTAACCAATGTGAGACAAATTCCAACAGGTATATTACGCACCTAACTATTCGGGACTATTCAAACTCATATACAACTTTTAGGCAACAGATCCCGTAGCCTCAGATCAAGTGTTTAGGGGCCCTGACGCTTGTCAACACCTGCATCCGATGCTTGTACCGACTCCATGTTACATTGTTTTTGAAGATCTACTACAAGTTAGAAGCTATACTCATAGACAGGGACTTGTTTAAAGCAAATTCCAGTTTACATTCCCAAGTCACATAGATTTTTCTTCTCAGAACACAGAAAAGCAACGAACACTTACAAATGGGCAATGGTGATCCATGTCCAAGATACACATTCCACATGATCGACAGTGATGAGTCCGGGGTGACTTTGGCTTCGAGCAATAGTGGCAGAAGGTATAATCTTCAAGTCTGCCTTTTCCCACTACTCTATAGCTACCCCACTGTATGACTGGGGGTGCACCCGCACAACAAAATGCCACAAGGATAAATGTAGAAGCAGTAGCTACAGACAATAATACTGTTGTTATGGAGTGGAAAATCCCCCAGTAACTACTGATTGAAAAGACAATAGGGTAAGCAGCCCACACCCCACCACCTGCACATCCAAGGAAAAATGCACCAGAAAAATGTATTTACTTTCCAGAGGTATAGAATGCAGTGTATCCTGTATAGATGGAAATTATAATGTGAACGACCAACTAAAATCTCCTAAAAATGATCATAAACGAATGGTACACAAGGCCCAAGGCAAGGCAACTACCAGTCAAAATATTACATTGTCTGTATATTGAGATGCAAACATTTTCATATTTGCCTGGCAGCTTCTATGAAGGTTCAAGAGTACAATGGCCACGGACAAATTGCATTAAACCTATAACCAGCAAGCGAAAAAATGGGAAATGCTTTCTGGCTTGTAGACGAACAGAGTACTTTGGCTACACAAAAACTCCCAGGTTAAAGCTATCGTGTTGGAAGGAAATTTTGGCATTTGGAACATATCATGTGAAAAAGGAAAAGGAGAAACAAAAGTGAAAAGTATACACAAACCGCAATAATTTGATATCTTTTTCCCTGGCATTCCAATGACATAAAAGAGAAAAGGGAATCCATGTACATGCATGACGAGATAGACAACAATCAAAAGAAAGAATACAGATATCTATATCGGTATTCAGGTTTGGGCTAAGAAATAAATAAAATTGACTCCTAAACCGAAAATTAAAATCCTCAAATGGATGAAAGAATCCAAGCTTCTGCGGGTAACACATCACTAAGTGAGACCAACGATTGGCTGCCTTGCAAGCATCAAATATCCGATAACTTTGTCCATGTGAGAAAAGCATAGGATGCAGTTCTACGAAAATTATACCTACATCATTTCTGATGTTTGTATTTTTTGATGCTTTCCTTTTTGGACAGAGAGAGAGGGAGAGATTTGTTATTGGCACTTGTTAAATTAGTAGGGGTTTTTTTGTTATGTATCTTTTAGATAGGGGTATATTTGTACTTGTGCCATTGTTCCTATATATACAAAAATGTGAGAGAGGAAAACCTAATTTGGGTTGGCTCTCCTTTTTCCCCCCAAAATTTCACATGGAATCAGAGCTATTACCTGGGAACCCCTGTTGTGTTTCCCGATCGGACCAAAGATGACGTCGACCCAGTGCTCCGGCGACCTTCTCTGACCACCGACCACCTCCGACTACCTCCTTTCCGACGTCGTACAGCCCTTCCGACGTCATACAGGTCGGAGCTACTTCCGATGAGCTCAGATCTCGAGTTCAGACCCTTTTCCGACGTCATCTGGTCTCGCCTGAGCTTCGCCGGGCCTTTCTAACCTCCGCCGGACCTCCGACAGCCCTTTCCAGTTCAGTTCCTAACTGTTCAAGCCTCTCCCATCACCGATGAGGTTGACCCAGCACTCGTCTACCCTCGCCGGCCACCTCTGACCTCCGGCGACCCTGTTTACAGCTCCGGCGACTCTGTTTGCAGAAGTTTCGTACTGGGTCAGCTTGAACTGGTTGAAGTTATTGGAGCTTATGTTAGGTTTATCTTGTTTCCTATTTAGCATCTGATCTGGTAGCTGAGTTTTGATCACCAACTTTGTGGGTTTCGTAACCTTTACGTGTTTCTGTTGATATGTCGGGGGATCCCAAACCTGCTTCCGCTGGTGTAAAGGATGAGTCGAGTCGTGTTGGGACTCTGGAAAACTCTCCCCTTGATATCTGTCAAATTAAGTTGGATGGTACGAACTGTAGAAACTTTATATCCCTCAAAACCAATTGGTAATGAGTGGAGAGGTCCCGGATGTTATTAAGTGATTACCCATTCCACACCCAAGCAATGTGAGATTCATTTCCTTAACATCCCTCCTCACGTGCAACCGCGTTTGAGGTCTGTCACGTGTGGCCACTTTTGGGTCCTATCATCGTGCAGCCTTTTCGCTGGTCTATCATTGCAGGGTGTGGATTGTGAATTTTTATAAAATGTGAGGTGGAACGGATCCCGCTCTGATACCATGTTGTTTAGGAAGGAAAAGTGTGTTGGGTGTTAATAACCCTAGCACATAACAATCTTATTTATATAGACGAGTCACATATTAAATAAGTAAGCTAAGCAATGTGGGACTACTACTAATACTATATTCTAACACTCCCCCTCAAGTTGGAGACTCTCCAGCTTGTTACATATTAATCAACGAAACAATTACCTCAACTACTAACTGCAATAACGAAAAACAACCAACTTGTTAAAACAATGGAACAACTTTCAATAGCAACGACCGACGAATGACTTCAACCAACGAAACAACTTCAACGACCAACCAGCTTCAACTTCAACGATTTCAATGACCAACAACCAACGAACGATTTCAACTACCAATGAACCAACAAACGAATTCAACGACCAACAAACGATTCAACGACCAACAAACGATTCAAACGACCAACTAATTCAACGACCAACGACCAATGAATGATTTCAACGACCAACGAACGATTTCAACGACTAACGAATCAACGAACGAATTCAACGACCAATGACCAACGAACGTTTCAACGATCAACGAATCAACGAACGAATTCGATGACCAACGACCAACGAATGATTTCAACAACGAAACCAATTTCAACTACAAACTTCAACGACCAATAACAACCAACTTCAATTACCAACCAACAACCACCAACTTTAACGAAATAGACGATAAAATAAGATATGTTACCACGCTCACCAAAAGAATGGCCAAAAACCATATTAGAAAACCCAGAATTATGATCATGTCTACGACTGAATGAAGAACTAACAGCAACAGAGACAACAGAAGTAAATCAGATTTCATTGCAAATATATCATCGGACAAGAAACCAGCAATCGACCAACAGATCAACCCAACATCATCAATAACCAAGACCTAGAACCTCAGAATGGCAGATTACCGCTTTAAACCAACAATATAATTGAATGAAAGCCGTCTACCGACTGAAACAATAGGAGTCGCTGACAAACAGTAACGACGATGAACAGTAACACTGTGAACATTAACACTGATGAACAATAACTTGTGAACAGTACGCGATGAACAATAATTGGTGAATAGTGATTATGGCGATAGATTTCAATGGAAGGGATTAGGGTTAGGACATAGGCCAAGATTAGGGTTGTGGTGGTTTGGGATTATTGGCAGTAGATTTAGGGTTTCATGGTGAGATGATGATGATGACGGTAGAGGGTGGCGGCTAGGGTTTTGTATATCGAAGGTGGATGGTGAACCCGCTCTGATTCCATGAAGAAACTTTATATCCATCTCAAAACCAATTGGTAATGAGTGGAGAGGTCCCGGATGTTATTAAGTGATCACCCATTCCACACCCAAGCAATGTGAGATTCATTTCCTTAACATATTTGCTTCGGTCTCGCTCTTTTACCTTAGCCATTACGGCTCGTGGTATGTCAAAATTCATCGCAGGCCCTGTTACACAACCAACAAATGCTGGACCAGAATTTGAGACTTGGAAGTCACAGAATGCTTTGGCTATGACTTGGTTATTCAACTCTATGATACCTACTATACGTCATACCTTCTTACTCTTGGATACTCCATATACTGTTTGGACTACTGTGGCACAAACTTATTCACGAAAAGGTAATGATGCTCAAGCCTTTGAGCTAAGGAAGAAACTTAGGGGATTGGATCAACACAATCGATCCCTTGCTGAGTATTATGCTGAGTTGCGCGGAGTGTGGCAAGAGCTTGATTACTATCGAGCTTTTCAAGCTGTTTGCACTGCTGATGCCACTACATTCCAGCAGATGGTGGAGAAGGAGCGAATTTATGATTTCCTTGCTGGCCTTGACATAGAATATGATCCAATTCGAGTGCAGGTGCTAGGCCGGGTTCCATTTCCTACTTTGGGAGAGGCCTATGCATGTGTTCAACAGGAGGAGAGTAGACGGAGTGCGATGGTTCGTCCTCCAATTCCGGATCGCTCTGCCTTAATTGCTATTCCTCCTCAACGGGATGGTAAGTCTACTCAGGGTCAACTTTGTGATAAAAGTGGCCTCGTTGATAAAGAATTGCTCCGGTGTGACTATTGCAATAAAACCAGGCATACAAGGGAATTTTGTTGGAAGTTAAATGGTCATCCCTCTCGTGGGAAAGGTAGTGGGAAGGGCAGTGGGAAAGGCAATGGTCCTGTGCGCTCTCAATTCTCATGCGCATGTTTTGGAGTCTTCTGCTGACATGTTGACTGACCCTACTGGCACTCATTTGTCAGCTCCCATGCCTGGTACTTCCTAAGGTGGTGGTTCTCTTTCTCAGGGGGAGTTACAGACTCTCAGGCGCCTAATGGCTAAGCTTGATTCTCCATCTTCCATGGCTTCTACTTCCCCTACATCCTCTTACTTTGCTCACACAGGTATTCCAGCTAGTGCATCTACTGCCTCTTCCTCTCTTCCTTGGATAATAGATTCTGGTGCCACCGATCATATGACAGGTTGTTCATCCTTCTTTGACTCTTACTCTACATGTTCTGGTAAAGATAAGGTCAGGGTAGCAGATGGTTCCCTATCTACTATTTCAGGGAAAGGTTCCATCCGCTATTCTCCAACCATTTCTCTTTCTTCAGTTCTCCATGTTCCAAATTTTTCTACTAACCTTCTCTCTGTTAGTCGTCTTACCCACTCATTGAATTGCTTCGTGACATTTTTTCCTACACATTGTATCTTTTAGGAGCTGGACACGGAGAGAATGATTGGCAGTGGTAAAGCTCATGGTGGTCTATACTTTTTGGAGTCTGCACCTCGTCCATCTTTTACACCCCTGTCATTGGGTCAAGCTCTTGAAGCAGATACGAGTTCAGCTCTTCCTTTATTGCATCAGTGGCATCGTAGATTGGGTCACCCATCTTTTGGCATTTTAGAAAAACTTTTTCCTACTTTAACTAAGCAATGTAGTAGACATCAGTTCTTTTGTGAAGCTTGTGAGCTTGCTAAACACAAACGCTCTTTTTATGCTCCTGTTATTAATCAAAGAAGTGATTCCCCTTTTGCCGTTATTCATTCTGATGTTTGGGGACCTTCCCCAGTTACTTCTATTTCTGGTTATCGATGGTTTGTCACTTTTATAGATTGTTATTCTCGTGTCACTTGGGTGTATTTACTTCGGTCCAAAAATGAAGTTTTTTCATGTTTTACATCCTTTCATCAGATGGTTCGTACTCAATTTGACACCAACATTAAAATTCTTCGTAGTGATAATGGGACTGAGCACCTTGATGGACAGTTTCGGGCATATCTTAGTGAATATGGCATTCTTTTTCAAACAACTCATGTTGGCACTCCACAACAGAATGGGGTTGCTGAACGTAAAAATCGTCACCTTGCTGAGGTAGCCCGTTCTCTCCTATTCCCCATGAATGTCCCAAAATTTTATTGGGGAGAGGCTGCTCTTATTGCAGCTTATCTTATCAATCGCATGCCATCCAGTGTTCTTCAGTTTAAAATTCCTCTTGAGTTTCTCCCTCTTAGTTCCTCGGTTTCTTCCCTTCCACCCAAAGTTTTTGATTGCATGTGTTTTGTCCATGCTCCTAAACACCCTGGTGGCAAGTTAGATCCCAAGGCTCATATATGCATTTTCCTTGGCTATTCCCCTACACAGAAGGGATACAAATGCTATGACCCTCACGCCCGAAAAATGTTTGTTTCTATGGATGTCACTTTTTGGGAACTTAAGTCCTTTTATCCTTCCTCTAGTCCATCTCTTCAGGGGGAGAGTGATCGAGAGGAAGAGATGTTGATATCTCAGAATCAAGAATCATAGTCCTACTTCCCGATGCCTTGTTATGGTGAGGGGGAGAAGGAAAACTCAAGGGAGGAACCTATATCTGAAGCAAGAGCAGAACATGACATTGGTGGCCGAGATGTTGATGATGATAGACTTTACCCGCATAGGTTGCCTAACTTGCTGAAGTTTTCCGACGGAAAAAGGGACAGCCGGCATGTGCGATACCACCTTGCCAATCACTATCACCTACTCCGGCTCCAAGTCCAGTTTCTAATTCTCCGGCTGACTCATCTGGTAATGAACCATCCCTTCTTGCTTCTGATAATCTTGATACTCCTATTGCTCATAGGAAAGGAGTTAGACAGTGTACTCAACATCCCATCTCACAGTTTGTTTCATATGATCGTTTATCTCCTTCGTATCGTGCATTTGTTTCCTCTCTTTCTTCTATATCTATTCCACAGAATTGGCAGGATGCATTTATGATACCGAAGTGGAAAGGAGCTATGGTAGAAGAGATGACAGCTTTGAAAAAGAATGGCACTTGGGAGTTAGTATCACTTCCAGAAGGAAAGAAATCAGTGGGATGCAAGTGGGTTTTCATTGTTAAGCATAAGGCAGATGGGACAGTTGAGAGATACAAGGCGAGACTTGTTGCCAAGGGCTATTCTCAAACATACGGAATTGACTACAAGGAAACCTTTGCTCCGGTAGCAAAGATGAACTCTATTCGAACCTTACTCTCTTGTGCTGCTAATTTGAATTGGCCTCTTCAACAATTCGATGTTAAAAATGCATTTCTTCACGGTGATTTAGAAGAAGAGGTGTACATGGATATTCCACCAGGTTTCTCTTCCTTAGCAACCAAAGGGAAGGTGTGTAGATTGAGAAAGGCCATCTATGGATTAAAGCAGTCACCGAGAGCTTGGTTTGACAGATTTCTTAAAGCTTTGTTGAGATTTGGCTACCGACAGAGTCAGGCAGATCATACTATGTTCATTAAGGGAGGTAATGGCAAGATTGCTATTCTCATTGTCTATGTGGATGATATAATTATGACTGGCAATGATGCAGAAGAAATACTCCATCTTAAGGCTCACCTTGCTCCAGAGTTCGAGATTAAGGACTTGGGGTCATTGAGATACTTTCTTGGGATGGAGGTGGTAAGGTCTGATAAAGGTATCTTTATATCCCAAAGGAAGTATATTCTTGATCTCTAGGAAGAAACGGGAATGTTGGGGTGCAAGCCTGCAGACTCATCTATTGAGGCTAGTCATCATCTCAGTGGAGGTGTTGAGGAGCATGCAGATAAGGAAAGATATCAGAGGCTTGTGGGCCGCTTGATATACTTATCTCACACTAGACCAGATATTACATATGCCGTTGGAGTTGTCAGCCAATTTATGCATGAGCCATGTACAGTGCATCTGGATGCAGTCTATCGTATTTTGAGATATCTCAAATCAGCTCCAGGTAAAGGAATATTGTTTTCCAATCATGGTCATTTGAGGTTGGAAGCATTTACCGATGCAGACTGGGCTGGTTCAGTGGATGATAGGCGCTCCACTTCTGGCTACTGCACCTTTTTTGGTGGGAATTTGGTTACTTGGCATAGCAAGAAGCAGTCAGTGGTAGCTAGATCCAGTGCAGAAGCTGAATATAGGGCAATGGCGCACGGCGTGTGTGAACTTTTGTGGCTCTAAACCTTGTTAAAGGATTTGGGACTCTTTGACGATGGCCCTATGAAATTTTATTGTGACAACAAAGCAGCTATAAATATTGCTCATAATCCTGTGCAGCATGACAGAACGAAGCATATTGAGATTGATAGGCATTTCATCAAGGAAAAGTTGAGCAAGGGTCTGATATGTATGCCATTTGTAAGGTCTGAGGACCAGTTAGCTGATATATTTACGAAAGGACTTAGTAGTAAGATTTTTCATCCCATTGTGTTCAAGTTGGGCTTGATAGATATCTTTGCACCAACTTGAGGGGGAGTGTTAAATTAGTAGGGGTTTTTTTGTTATGTATCTTTTAGATTGGGGTATATTTGTACTTGTACCATTGTTCCTATATATACAAAGATGTGAGAGAGGAAAACCTAATTTGGGTTGGCTCTCCTTTTTCCCCCCAAAATTTCACAGCACTCTCTTATGATAGAGTTCAGAGGAGATCATGTAATCTTACACTTGCTTTCTCTAATTCTTCCATAAGTTTGACCAAGGAACGTTATATAAGTCAATTAGCATCACTTGCAAATGCATGGGCCAGCTACAGTGGCCATCACCAAATATATACAGAAAACACAAACTCCTTGTCTATTTCAAGCACAGAAAGTTTCTTGTGAAGATACATTGAAAGATGTCCCCAGTCTAAGTCATAACAATCAGTCATCTCCACCAACATAGCGTTCTAATCTGATGAATCTCAAAATTTTGTACGACGACGCTTATAAGTTGCACTTTAAAGGTTAAAACTCTTAGCCACATAATCCTAGAGAATTCCTTTTCGAATGTAAAATCATTTAAAAGGTTCAAATTCAAACTATAGAAGAACAAACAAATCGTTTTATACCTATCAACTTTAAGATTGATGCTACGTCCTATGTGTGCATTGCCCCGATGTGAGGGAGAGAGAGAGTTACTAATAGTTTTTTCATATTTCAAGTTACTTACAGATCACAAAAAGCATGAATATAACGAGGAGACAAACAAAGCACCGGTCTAGCAAGCGTCTCCACAAAAAGCCCTTGTTTTCACTTTTTTGTGCATTTTGATTCGTTATAGCCCCGCACCAGCCACACTTGAAAATGGGTGCATATGATGAGAGCAGAAGGTGAGATCCACAACCCCAGCATGTCGTCTCATGCTCCTCAGCAACAGATGTCACATGAAGCTCCTTCATAGACAAAAAAAAGAGAGCAGCCAGGGAAAATAAGAAATTAACAAATTGTTCAAATATAAAAGTGGAGGAATAATTTCACACACAAAACATAAAGAAAACCCAATGTGCCATGGACCAAGAATATAATTCACTGTGATTGGTTCCAAAGATGACAACCAATTTGAAACATCAACTAACCAAGCAAATCCAACATTTTCTAATCACCATGAAAACCATGTTTTCTTTTCTAGTTTGTGAAAGCATTTCACCTAGGGATCTTTTTGGTTCGTTGAGGTCTCAAGTGAATTGGGAACAAAATCTACTCATGGAGCCTAACCGAACCTGAAACACTAACAAACCAAATCAAACCTCTTAGAAGCAGGTCAGCAGGGTTTTCAAGCACTGTTTACGGATAAAAAGCCAATGCATATCTCAATGGTTATAGCACTTTTCAACTGTACACGGTAAAACACCAATTTCTCGAGTACATTGAAGGAATTTAGTCCCAATTCATCAAGCAATGTACCCCGCCTCCAGGCTCTGCACCGAGGATGTCTCCAAATTGTTCTAAACATATGGAGAACAAAAGTCCCAGTTCTCCTACTAACCATCGGTCATAAAAAGGACGAGACAAGCATCATATGGGTTGATCTCATTCTGAGTAGTCTGTCATACAATCAATGTGATTCAGTTTAGGTCAAAATCGGAATCACGAGTAGAAACCGTGGATCAAATCATCATCTATGATCCTTCATTTTTCAACACCAGAACCAAACAAGTCAATCAAAAACCAAGACCAAATAGTGCAGATGGGTTTAGTCTACATCGCTTTGCAGTTATACCAACCTTTTTCCAGAGCCCTAATTTTCTGAGGAACCCATCGATTGCGGGCTCCCATGATATACCACGATTTCCTAAGATTCTTAACTTTTACAAATGATATAACACTACCAATGAAATCGAATGACCTATTTCTCATCTGTACATCCAAAACCAAACTAGAGCATATCAAGAACAAAATAAGAATTGACTCCTACACACCCTTTGTGGAATATTTCTTTCCCTTCAAATGCACCATACCACACATGAAGTAGCACCCTGTGCAACTAAATGGCATATTCTGATCCATTGACTCTTTGACCCTCTATGCATAAGAACATGTCCCTTCAGGAAGACGGAACCCTGACACATCATATCCTTTCCATAGGAAGCTAAAAGTTGCAGAGAAGATTCCAAGAACATCTAGCATGAGCATAACTTAGCCCCAAAACTCCTTAGTCGAAATACTGATGCAGACCATTCAAGGCTCAGGACAGGATACAACAAAGAGAGAACCAATTTCAATCGGCTTCATGGTGGGAGGAGGTCTACTGGAGCCACAGATACTGTTATTAACCAATATCATATTCGTGTCTGAAATGTTTATTTGGACATTCACATAGTAAGCATTTTCGTAATTCAAAGTTGTCATTAAAGATGTATAGAACCCCAAATTATGCATGAGGCACCTTGTACACACCATTTATCCAGGAATAGAAAGTACGTGATTACCCCCTATTTCAGTCTTAGAAACCTTATTATACATGCTGCAACTTGTCCCTCAGTGCTCAAACAGGTGGAATACCAAATAAAGCAAATATGGTCCCCTTAAGTACAAGCCTAGAGTAACTTTCACATCAACCAGACCCGAATTTGGAACTCTTTTGCTTTCATATGGTCTGAAAACCGTACTCAAAGCACATATGCATGAATAGAGAGGTGATTACAATTTGTGATTGTACTCAGCTCAAAGAAGAAAAGGGAACTATGTAACCTACAGGTTAAACAGAAGAACTTCTTCAAAAAGAGTTGGAAGCCTCAAATCTGCATTTAGAATAACATTGGCCTCTCTCCACATATGAAAAAGTGGTATACACACCAAATGCCTGTAACAGTTCGAATCTTGGACTAGAAGACGAGAAAATACCAATTTGGTAGCACAAGTAATCATAGTTGGATAGAAGAGGTACTCATGTACTAATTGCAAAATGTGTCTAAAAACAATGGTGCAGACTTCCCATTGATCAAAACAATTAGCTGTATGCGGGTTTTGGTATTGATTACTCATTACCGTCTTGGAAAAATTGCTTCCTCATCCCCATCCCTTTCATGGATGTTGCCATTGACCTTAAATGGAACTGACAACTACTCTAGCAATTCACATTAGCATAGAAACTACATTTCCAAATTTCACATATCAAAGCACAAAATTATCGACAGACGGCAATTGTTCATTGTTGAACATGGGAACTTGCAAAAGACTATAGTTCGAACTGAATGTTTAAATCCGCTGCACTTTTGCTTCATTGAAAAGGTTAATATGTATTTTCTACTTGTACACAAATCCATACATCCTTTGTAGGCACTTTCCATTTCCCCTAACACTTAATCCAACAGCTAGCAAAGAGCATGGTCACACAAACCAAACTGAAAATGAGTAATAACGTGATGATACGTCCAACAACACATTCAGTTATTCATAGGCCCGACCAAAATTCCAAGAATCAAAATTTCCCCACTCCTGAGGAAATAAAGAAACACCCAACCCAATAATCAAGAAAATGCGAGAGAGAGAGAGAGAGAGGCGACCTGAGACGGAGGGTTGACGTTGGATTCGGTCGAATTCAAATCCATCAACTGTAAACTCTAATCCGATGCCTGTTTGATCTCAACTTGGACATATAATATCGGGTCAATTGATCAAAACAAAGTTTCTCCCTCCCTTTCTATTTTCTCTTCTTGTTCTTTCGTGAGTTTGGCAGACGGGAAAGGGAAGGAAAAATGGGACGGGAGAATAAATTTGCTCGGACAAGTTACGGATTTCACCTACTCCAATTATTTAGGCTGATTTTTGATTTTCCATTCCTCCAATTTCAACGCCATGAGCGCTACGGCCGTGTTAGATTGGATTATTGCAATTCAAATGCATCGTATTTAATGGGTTGAATGTCTGCAATGACGACAGGTTCCAATATTTGTGAGATCGTATTGCCGGCATTTATATACAAAAATAATTGATAGGTACATGTTTTTTTTAAGAAAAAAAAAAAGCTCACTTTACTGATTGTTGTCCAAAAAAAAAAACTGACTGTTGTTTCGTAAGACTGAAAATTGAAGTTGAAAGCTGAAAAAATAAGTGTATTCGTTTTAGGTATCAAAAACTTAGCTTCTTTTTCTGTGCACGGTTCTCAATACATTTTTTATCTATCTCTTTCTATTCATTACCCACAATAAATAACCGACATAAGGCTCGATTTGGTACCCCAAAAATCTCTCTTAAAACTTAAACCAAACAAATTTTGAATTTTTTAAGCTGAAAATTGTTGATAAAAATATCAATAGCTGGAAAATAATTGTTTTGATAAAGAGATAAATGAATTTAGTTTATATTATTTTGTAATTGTTCTCTTGTAGTTTTATTCATAAGTATCATGTGTGTGGAGAGATGGTGGTGGTGGAGAGGTAGTTGGTAATGTGGCGGTAATGGATGTAGCGATTAGTGAATGTGGTGTGGTGGGAGTAACAAAGGTGGTGTGGTGGAATGATGATAAGGGTGGTGCTTAGGGTGGAGAGACGACAATATGGAAAACGGTGCAAGTGATGGCAATAGCGAGCGATGATGTAATCGTGATGGTAAAACAATGTGTGCTTAATGTAGCGGTAGAATATGAATGATAGATGGAGAGATAGTGATGGTTGAATCGATGGTGGTGGTGGAGAGATAACGGTGATAACGGTGGCGGTGCCGTGGTGTAATTGTGATGGTGGTAGCGACAATGGAATAGTCATTCTGGTAGTATTTTGTGATGGTGTAGCATGGTGTAATGGGAGTTGAGGCAGTGGTCGTGGAGGGTGATGGTGGGGCTTGGTGAAATGTGGAATATATAAGTACTAATTCATCCAAAAATATAAATAGGTAAAAAACTACTTAATTTTTGAAACTCTTAAAGCCTACATTAATTTAAGAGGCACCTAAAATATGTAAGTAAAATAAAATATAGTTATCACACCAACTTTATAACTTATTAGTACTTCATACATCAGTTTTTAAAACTTATCGTCATGTTAGGCTAAAAAAGTCACTATTGATTATTTTTGTCTTTATTTAATTTTTTTTCATTTGTTAATTTTTTTGTAGATTATTACTTCGCTAAGATGAGAGAAATCTAAAAATCAAAAAATTATGACAGAAACTCAATTTTTTTGAATAAAGACAAAAATAAATCAACATGCCAAATTTTTCGTCTTTATTAAAAAAATTAAATTTTGATCGTAATTTTTTAATTTTTAAATTTCTTTCATCATGAAGAGACAATAATTCTCAAAAAATTAACCAAAAATTAGTAAATACGGTTTTTTTTAAATAATTAAGAATAAATAATTCAGAATAGATTCTTTAGCTGAAGAAGACCTATCAAAGATTCAAAAACTACGTAGTAGTTTTTTCTATTGACCCCCAATAAATAGCTTTTGTCAAGGCAAGAAATACCTGTCAGTGCTGTCACGGTGTCAACTCACAATATCTTTGTTCTGGCTTAAGCAAGATAAGGCTTCGTCTTGTTCGATCGTTCAATGAACCAAAAAATACTTCTAGTGCAACTGCGTAGCTCGGAGTTTGGTGTCTGAAGAGAGAGAGAGAGAGAGAGAGAGAGAGAGAGAGATGGCGAAGTGTGGGCTATTAATCTCAACAAGGAACATCAACCCAATTCCTTGTCCGAGTATTACCGACTGCAGCAATGGTAAATTGCTGTGGAATACATGCGGAAACCTTTCTCCGAATCGACTCCAATTCTCCGTGGTATGTTTCATATTCGAACTCTTAGCTTCCCTTTCTTTCCTTTGCTTTTTCCATTTGCTGTGGCTGTGGAGAATAACCACAAATATCTTCAACTGATTTCAACATGTGGGTTGAACAAACTAGCTAGCTAGAGGCCACTACCACTTCAAGTTACAAAAATTATAGATTTTAGGGTAGAATTTGCTCAAAATAGTGTATTCTGTAGGTTTACCCTCTCAAATGTAACCTTCGGACGAAATATCGGTAGCGGTCACCATAACAGTACTGATTGCGATGGCGATGCTTCCCTTTCGTTGGAGTTCTAGTTCAGTGTGGCTGCTTTGCGGGTTTGTTTAGGCTTTTGATGATTGTTTTTTGGCTTTCCGGTTTGTTGGGATGGTTTTTCTGGTTGGGTGGTTTTTGTTTTTGCGGATGGGGGTATGTTTTTTGGTTTTTGGGCTGTTAGGTGTCTGGTTGTATTAGATCGGTGTCTCGGTCGGCGTCTTGCCTTCCTTCGGTCTCGGGTGGCTTTTTGCTCTTGTGCTCTTAATCCCTTTAATCTTTGTATTCATTTATGAAGATTAATGAATTTCTTTTGCTGAGAATAAAAAAAAGGTACTGATTGTGATGTCGCGGTTTCGGGGTGTAACAGTTTTAGCACATTACTCAATCATACTCCTGAATGTTTTAAAAATTTGCACAACACAGGCAAGATATTACCAATACCGTAATTGCCAGATTTTGTGACTTCCCTTAACACCACCGTTACTGCTGTTACGTACCGTACTTATCGTTACATGTGCGAGTTTCCTTCACACCGCAATCCCGGCAATAACGGACTCAGTACCCACCGATACCGTTCCATATTGGCCAATACTGCTACGTATAACCGATATTTCAAACCACGATTGTAACATGTTTGTTATGAACTTTTCATTGCCTATACATTCGACCCGCTGAGGTAAGATTTCTGCGTCTGTCCTTGGCTACAATGGTATGCTTCCAATTTAAGGGGTGTAATGGGACCTGCGAGCTGACTGCTGGCACAACTTCTAATAATATCTTCTTATAGTTCGAAGTATTAGTTATAAGCACTGAAGTTTGATACATTATATGGGTTTGCTTCCTCAAGAATTTCATGAAATTTTGAAAAATTTGAACCGAGTTGTTCTTTTTTAGACATGCAATTACAACTGTTGTATAATCGTATTACATAAGAATCTAGTCAGCTACTTTGACTTGGTCATGCCTAAGAGAGAGAAAGGGTGTGTAATTATCGAACTGGAAAGCAAGAACTGAAGGAAGGAACATAATGTTTTGCTGGAAGGTGGAAAACAAAATTCTTGTACGTGGGTGATGTTTTTGCCTTGGGCTCAATCAATTAGATTTGTTGTAATTATCGTTTGTTCATTGATGCTCTACGTTTGGTTGCAAATATCGAAATGCATATCTGTGTCTGCTGATGTAGAAATCTTTTGTTTAGAACACAGTGAGTCATGATTTGTTCCCAAAAGCACAATACTAGTTCTATGGCATTCTTAGAAAGCGCAGGACTTTTATTCTTGCAATCACTAGCCAAAATGCATTGGGGATTGGCCCTCCAGGGATTTGATGAAGGAAAGGTATAGAATGTGTGTTGCATCATTTTTCCAGTTTTGGTTAGAATAGAAAACAGTTAGGAAGCTAAATTTCACTATCTCGTGTGAGATGTTTTTAGTTCTGAATATCATTTTCCTTCTTTGTTTCATGACATCCTATCATGTGGTTAGGGGATTTTGAATCTTTCAAATAGGAGGGGAAACACATTGCGATTCGATTGATCTGCCACATGCTTTTGATGCTAGGTTTTACTGCCTGTGAGTAACAAATTTGAGCATGCTAGACAATTTTCTTGATATTCCTAAGAACGCCAGCAAAACAGGGAAGTTTGGGAATTATTATTTATTATTGCAGATGTAATTTTTCCTAGGTAAAACTCGTAAAAGATCTTGTCATTACGGAATGGGAAATGGAGTCGATCTCTATGTTGTGACACACATTAGAGTCACGAGGATCGACCTCCTCACTAAAATGTGAAATTCTGTCTACATACCAATGTTTTCCAAAAATCTGCTAGAAGTTCTAGGTACGACCTTCTGTGGTTTTAGTATTAAATGACAGCGCCATTCCCTGCTTCTAGACTAGGTCGGTCTAAAACCCGTAAATATGTTCCTCATGTAGCACAATGGTTCTTGTTTGAGACAAACATGAGATTTCCGGGCTCTATTTCAATGGTTAGTATAAACAAGGGGAATAAAACCCCAATGGCGCTTGTTTCTTCCTTACGAAACTAGTCCCATCTCCTTTATTTCTTTCTTTCAGGACAAAGTCAGGCGTCCTGCAAGAAGAAGCCCAAGTCAGGGCGCGTGGAGCACAAAATGCAGTAGCACATGTAGTTTCATCGGAGTAACCATTCCTCCCAGAATTGAGCTCTCAGCAGCAAATGGAGTAACTCAAATTTTCAATATCAACACGCCCGAAACCTCACACATTGCATCAGAGTTTATCTACAAATTGGTGATTGCGGATTTGGACCCTACCACGGCAAAGCTTGCTATTAGTTTTCTAGGTCCTTTCCTCTCAGCATTCGGTTTTCTGTTCATTTTGAGAATAGTCATGTCCTGGTACCCTAAGCTTCCAGTTGAGAAATTTCCATTTGTATTAGCTTATGCTCCGACAGAACCCCTTCTTAGTCCGACCCGGAAGGTGATTCCACCCCTTGCCGGAGTGGATGTAACTCCTGTGGTCTGGTTCGGGTTGATCAGTTTCCTCAGTGAAATATTAGTGGGCCCTCAAGGCCTGCTTGTTCTTCTATCCCAAAAAGTTTAGCTCCTATGCTTTTGAGGATGGATACAGCTGGGAGCTTCCTTTTTGTGCGGAGAATTCTTTCTGTTTTCGGTATTTGTTAGGCTTTTGACATTGTAATTGAAATGAGAAAATTTGATTCATGGTGCGGCCAGGAGATGTTATAAGCTCTTAGTACGTGTAAGTAGTGCTTGGATGACTCTTTATTCTATCTATGAAGTTCTTTTTTTATGTCCAAAAAAAAGAAGTAATGCTTGGATGAGAAATACTCCTAAATGTCATCAGCTCCCAACTGTTCAGGAAACACACTTCTTCATTGATGGAGTACTCTTTGTTCATTGAAAAAAAGGGGGGGAAACAAAAAGATTGATTGGAAATAGAATAAGACATGGATTTGAATATTTCGCTTCAACAAACAGTAATAATTACAATGTCAAAAAAAAAATAAAATCAACGTAGTTGTACATTAATAAGTATTTGATTGAATTAAAACTTGTTTTATTTCACAATATCCGTCGTATATCCTACGCTTTGGTAGGACATGTGTAGAATGGTCATAGGTTTGACTGTTTTTTAAATCTTAAAAATCCGAGAATTTGGGTATTCAAAATTGGAGGCTTGTGGGACTCCAACACATACGATTAAAGTCCCACTCCCACACATACGATTCAGTTAAATGCCACGTATGTACATTAACCGCTCTATGGAAATTATGTCCAGCTTTGTGTTACATCTCTCCAAACTTCAAAAAAAACAAAAAAAAACAAAAACAAAGACAATTGCCAGGAAATGGCAAACTGATTAATGCAGAAATTCCTTCCAAAAATGTCCTTGCCAATGCAAATTGGAGCTGTTAGTTGTGGATTTCGCCTTACCTACTAACGCAGATTTTTTTTTTTTATATTATTGGGCTCATAATATAAAAACTTTCTTTGTTAAGTATATGCAAACCAATTTCCCTCGCTTGTGTACATGACATTTTCTCTTTTGGAGCAAATCTGCACCAATGTCCAGAAGCCTTAACAGAATCTTTCGCCGGTACTTCAATACAAGCTGTAATTGTGAAAGCCAAAATTAACGACCTACTGTAACCAAAGGCGGCACGAGCAACTTAGCGGATGGGAACAATTTACAAATTAACGTAGACAGCAGCCAAAAATAAGAAACTGGACAGGTTTTTCTCCATCCGGTCTACTCCTCATGAGAGATTGTTAGACAACTTCAACTTTTTGTATCAAATGAACCAAAAACGGTTGGTGTACATCTGAATTTCATGGATGATATGCTTTCTTAAAGATTTCACTCACTGATCCAGATACTCGTGTAGTTTCGAACGCTTCAAACAACAGGGGCATATCCCTTTTCAACCTCTTAAATGTCAGCCACAAGGAAGTTCCCAGCTAGAGTAACCTGTGCATTCATTCAAAGTAAGGTATCCCAGCGAAAAAGAGAACTAAAAACCAGGAAAATTTGCAACTGTTTTCAATCTTAACCGCACCTTCTCGCCAAGTTTGAAGGGAGGAAGGCCCCTGTAAGGACATGTGCCGCATCGAAAAGCATCACCTAGTCCACACTGCACATACATCAAAATTTCAGAGCAAACACGTCAATTGAACTCAATAAGAAATATGCAAATGACAGAATATTTTGCCAAACCACCATGATATGGCGTGGACATTTTTGTGTCCCACTTGGCAAGAATGATTCTCAAAAAAGCACATATATAGGTATACACAGGCCGATAGCGGCCAATGCAGCATCATCTTCTCTACTAAACTCTTAGCAGTTCTGCAGTACCATAGCTGATATTTCCTTCAAACTAAAAGATGAGACATAACCCAGGTGAGATGTCATAATAGCACAAGCTGTTGTATTGACCTCCCACTTTTCACTACTTTTGTCATGGCAGTTGAGCAAGGAAGGCTGCATGGGCCATAATCGTTCCCTATATTGTTCAACTACTATTTTTCTCAGTAGATAAAACCTATCCCGTGGATATGCCATGGAACTACAGGAATCAGCACTATTTTCAAAATTAATTAAGGAAATCACATACGCTGCCGCATGCTGATTGAGGATTGGTGAGATGGTCCATAGTTAGTTCTAGCTTTTGCACTTTCTCCTCTACTTCAGCCCTCCCACAAGTGCAATTTTTGCAGGCTTTCCTGGTACTTCCAACTTCGCAATCACCACCTGCATACAATATTTCATCAAATTTTATGTGAGAATTACATGTCCCTAAGCTTATTGAATTGATTGACTACTGAAAAACAACAAAACTTATATCTCAATTTCTTACTAGGCGGCAATTGGGGTTTCTTCAAATCCTCCTCAGTCAAGAGGCTGTCCTCATCAATAAGATCCATATCATCATCAATCTGCACTTTAGGTAAGACTTTTGTGGGCTTCCTCTCGAGAGCAAAGGATGAGCCAATCTTCCAAGAAGGCTTCCTGGCTTTAATCTGTTGTGTAAAGAAAACAAAAATTCAAGATAGACATCATGTAACGTACAATCTACGCAATCACAGTTCAAAGAAATGTCCAGTCAACTTTGGGATCATTTTTACTGTCATGATTCTGATATTTCTAATGGTTTTAAAAGCTCTCCGATGTCAATTCCAACTTCAAAGGGGAAAATCTAATCCTAAAGTTAAAAAATCATCGACATGCATCCATATTTTGCTGTCTATATTGAAGGAAAAAAAAACTGCAGATTGCCCAGCGAAATTCAAAAATAATACGTGTTGCTGTACATTCAAACATAGCACGGGACTGAGTGAGTCCATCCACTCAATGTTGGGCAGAAAGAAAGAAGAAGATGGAACCAAGAAACTCACCCCAAGGAACTGTGCTGCTTCAGATTGTAAAACGGAATTCACTGGGAAAACTTTTACATCTACGAACCCTGCCACCAGTAACTTGCTCACAAGGAGAGAAGTTTTCTGCAAGAAGATAGCAATAAAGCCCTTATAACTTCATATACCATAATACCAAGTAAAAGTAGTACAACTTTTAACTCACCATTTCCCCTGGTGCAGATTCGGAGCTCTGGTGAAGTAGGACCATTCCACCAGGCTTCACCACTCTTGGGATTTCCTCAAACAACTGATGATCAGGAAATTCAGATGAACTACAGATAAAAACCATGATATCCACGGATGCAAAATCCATCGGCAGCTTATCTGCATCAGTACCCAACAAACCTTAGTTTAAACAGAAAACATGGTCTAAAACAACCTTAAAATGAAATGGAAAAATTGAAAGCTTAGATCTTCTTTTATTTCATTCTTCTACCAAAGAGAGTCTACACATCGCGAAAAGCATTTCCTAGCCAGGAAAAAACGTATACACAAGAGCTTAGTTCATAAGAAAGCAAGCGAACTATACATAGTAGAGAAGCTTGCGTGATGATTTGAGGATCAATGTTGCCCACTCCTTCAGTATTGATCATCTTGACAGCATTAAAAACTGCACTAGTAGGCAGAACTGCCAGATCCGTAAGCGCCAATACACTCTCCTGCATCTCCATAACGTCCTGTAAAATAAATGGACAAAGTGGTCCAGGTTATATGTTCTTCCAACATGATGATTAACCAAACTACAATTTCTACCAAGTACTCAACAATTCCAATATATGTCCATTGCTCGCATAAAATTCAAAAGCCTCGTATCGGCATTTTCGAGATCCTTGTGCTAAAAGAACTTCTTAAGTGCATATATGCTTAAGATGTAATCTAAATAAATTTGACAAAAGGCATTGACTAGCTAACAGATTCCAAGAATATGTGAAAAAAAGTCTCCAAAAAAAGCCTAGTAAGAAAACAAGCGTCATGCATTCAACATCTCTTTTTTGAGTGACAAAAAACAGAGCCGAAGGCTACAAACAAACCTATATATAGCCTCCGAATTGCAAAAATGACGTATAAAAGCATGCTTCCAAGGTATGAGGAACCAGGAGGGTTCCCCCCCCCCCCCCCCCCCCCCCCCCCCCCCCCCCCCCACAATCACTGGGCCTGACGATATGCTGTCTACATATTTTTGAACATTAGGGGAAGAAGATTTTAAAAAACGGAGGCAGCGGCCGTAACAACACCACTGGTTGAAACACCCAGTTGCAGGGTGTAACTGCTGTAGCGTAATGATGGCAGCAACCAGAGCCAATGAATTTATTTTCTTCTTTTCACAGTTTAAGAAAGAATGATTTGACATATATGCACCTCAGATACACCTACGGAAGAGTTTCAATGTACACTATTACATTTTACATTAGCTTAGCTTAGTTTGTAAATAAGATCGGGCAGTAGAATCAAGTCGCTATGGAGATTTTTTTCCCTTTTGTTGTTTCTGTTTTTTCATTTTCCATTTCCGGAGCGTAACCATTAATGAAGAAGTTCCCCCTTGGTACAAACAAAACCATGAAGTGTGTTAATACTAAGTCATTGGGTCAAAAAAAAAAAATTCCCAGTTCAATATGCCCATCATAATAATGTAAAGTACATAAAAGTACTTAAACGCAGAGTTCAATAAATCTAAGAAGAACCGAATCATGTTTTTTCTATAAAAAAAAGTTCAACCAAATAGACAAGGAATCAAGTGAAAAGTAATGAACCTTCTTGAGGAAAAAACAAGGTTCAACTTCTATATTAATTTCGTGAGCTCCACCGGTTGGGAAAACGAACAAATAAGGGGAAATGGCCTTATATGCAAAATTAGATTAAAAAAGAGATGTAGTGACGACCTTCAAGGGTTTGATTTTCAATCACAATAGCAAAGCATCCATAATGGCTTAAGTCCTAAGCAGCTGTACCACTACACAAGGATTGCAAATTTTAAAAACACGAAGATGGCATACATATTTCACATCGCCAATGGATTTTCGGTTCTGCTCCTAAAGCCAATGAATCGAGCCTCTAGTTAAGTATGACCTAAATTGGTCACTACATGTCTTCAGCCATTATCTCCGATGACAAGAACTCCAGTATCAAATACAATACAATACATAGAAAATGTCACATTATTAGAGTTTGTGCCTAAGAAAAACAAGACACTAGTTCTTTTTTTTCCCTCAATAACTAAGTGTCCGGGCCAACTTATGCGCACCTCAACTTATCTGGGGGACCAATCCCACCGGCCGAGGACTTCAATTAAGGCCTGAGCAAAGCTCCGTATAGATTGACCCCAAAGGAGTTGATAACACATGGAAGGTTTCGAACCTAAGACCTTGGGAGAGAGCAAATCCCTAAGATCCAAGCCTTAACCACGGGCCAACCCCTTAGGGCTTAACAAGGAAGAATTTTTCAGTGCCGAGCGAGTACCACGTGGTGCCTGCTCAGCGCATCCGAGCCATCCATTGCGTTTTTGGACGACTCAGATTTGGAGAAAGAAAGTGTTAGGGTTCGAGGAGAGAGAGTTTTAATCCGAGCCATCCAAAAATGTATCGGACAACTCAGGTGACCCGAGCAGATACCACGTGGGATATACCCGCTCGGCACTAAAAAATTTCTCCTTAACGAGAGACTAGTTCTAAAAACTAGTAAGAGAAAATCTCCGTAAACAGAACTATTTGATTCGTCAATTAGAACTCCTTGAGTAAAATGCACAAAGTAAAATGTAGAATTCGTTAACAAGAAACAATGGATTTTCCTCTTCCACATCATCTCTCACCAACCTAAACAATTAAACAAACGTTCATAGTAAAGCTGGAAAAACTACGCAAACACGGAAGAGGTGAAAACAAAAAGAAAAGCTGTCAATCAGCCGAGTAAATTTAGGTTCCCGCTACCTTTTGCAGAGCAAATTGTACAGATTTCACTAATTCAGCCGGATCAAAGTGGAAATACGCATTTAAAGGACCAAACAGATGCAGTTAAACAAAACGAATTAATGAAAACAGCAAACAGAGCAATTCGTTTGCGAAAATTTCCAATGCGCTTACTTACGGATTGAAGACCCTACCGTGGCTTAGCCGACGATCACGACGACGACCGGAGGACGTCTTCAGAGGCTTGCAACTTCGTTGGTTGGACGTCTCTCTTTCTCTTAAAAGGAATGACAAAACGACGGCGGTACGAGAAATGACAAAACGACGTTGTTATAGGGTGATGGGGACTTTGATTAGCCGTGTGTTTTGGTTGAGGTCGGTCGTGTTGGCAGCTTGGAGGTGGCGTGGGAGCTCGTGGCATGAGCACGCTTTGCCACGTCAGGGCCACAAGAGAGAGAAATTTACTACTCCCTCCCTCTCAAATTGGATGTCAATTTTTGATATCTGTGCAAATTTCAACTCCTTATAGTTTACAATATGGATCTCAAAAAATATGTAATATGGATCTTGTTTGATAGTTCTCAATTCATTCTATTATACAAAGTTTTCAAACTCATGAAAAACATTATAGATTGAAAGATATAAATGATGAAAAATGACGTGAATTTCAAAAATTGTTATTCTTTTTGAGACGGAAGGAGTACTAAAAGGTGTAAAAAAAAAAACATGTTGGGCCCATATGCACCGAACGAATGGATGTAATTATAGTATTAGATAGTTTTACGATCACAAACAGTGGCGGAGTCAGGAATCGAAGTCGGAGGGGGCCGAAATATTAAAAGAAATTTGGTACGATGATTTTTTGAAGACTAAATCCACTCATTCGAGTTTCTATGGGACGATTATGATAAATTGTAGGATTAATCTCAAATATTGTTGCTATCGTATCGTTCGGCGAACACATTATCGTTATTGCATAGTATCATTTATCATAATTTAGTGTTTTTGAAATAAAAATTGTTCTTAATTTTAATTATGTTTGTAAGTTTTATATAATTTTTTATTGATTTTTATAAAAAAAATGTAAAATATATTCCAAAATACTGTATAAAACTGGATGGGACCGGGGTCACTCCCGACCCCTACATACCTCCGCACTCGATCACAGACAAACACACACAGAAGCTTGCAAGTCATCGGAAAAAACAAAAAGAAGTCACGTGGGCTCTACCCGTAGTGTCCGTGTGCGTTCTGTAGTGTTGTTTGGTTTTGAGACTTTTAAAGAGGGTTTTTGGCAATAATTTTAGAGTCCTGCTACATACACAGCAGATTTGTGCATAGATTATGTACAGATTTTGTTGTGAGATCCACTACGGGTCCTACACAAAATATTTGAGCTGTTCATTAATGTAAAATATTTTTTCACGGGTACCCATAAAAAATAAGCTCAATCCGATATATATAAATGTTTCATTCAACCATCTAACTTTTTATTCAAATTTTTGGATAATGAAAAGTTATATGGTTGGATCGAGCACCTATAGGTATCGGATTGAGCTTATTTTTTACGGAAACCCTTGGAAAAATGTTTTACATTTAATGAACGGCTCGAATGATTTGTATGGGACCCGTGATGGACCCCAAAACGAAATCTGCGTACAATCTGTGCACAGATCTGCGGTGTGTGTAGACTTTCTGATAATTTTAGGACAACATCTACTTATACACCCAAAGATATACCGATATTTACATGAGTAGTAGGTCCCATACATACTTGAGTTTTAGTGTATGCAGGATCCATCACTCATGTGAGTATGAGTGTTTATTTGGGTGTATAAGTGGGTGTAGTGCTAACAAAGTTGTTTGGTTTGGATAACAAGTATGGACAGAGGGTGAAATGAGAATTACGTACGGAGTAAATAATTTAAAAGAAAAATAATACAAAACCGTGCATGGAACAGACTTTGGTTTTTCGAAGCGAACACAGTCATGTCTTGGAATAAAGTACTGGAGTAGTTGAGAAGATTTTCAGTGCCGAGCGGATATCATGTGGTGTCAGTTCGGTGAATCTGGATCGTATATTTGGGTTTTAGACGGTTCGGATTTAAAGAGAGAAAGAGGAGAGAGGGTGTTGAAATGAGATAAGAGAGAGTGGTTCAATCTGGACCGTCCAATATACTTTTGAACGATCCATATGTATTGCTCGGACATCACGTCAGCCGGGTGACGTGGTAAATCTATGGTTGTAGTAAAGTTGAAATTGTATGTAGAGATTGTGGTTTAAAATTGAATTTGTACTAAAGGAATGTTTACAATTGCTTAAACGATAGTTACATTTCCTCATGATCATTCATATTCCATAATACTCGCTTCGTTTCAAAAAGACGGTTCGATCCGTAAAATGAGGACTCAAAAAAATTGCACTTATATTAAGGAAAATTAAAAAAAAAAGGATAAATTAAAAGAATTACAATCATTTTGGAACGGCAGTTGTAATTATTGATTGTACTATGCAAGTGCATTTACTAGCTATGAGCCTATGAGCTCTAGTCCAAACGACACTTCTTGATCTTCCTTATTGACTAATTGAGAGGTCTTGGATTCAAACCTTGCTGAGATAGCATTGTAGTACTTTCTCTGTCTTATAATAATTGTTCGGTTCGCAAAAGGAAGATGTAAAAATAATATTATTTTTGTAAGAAAAGTTGAAAAAAAATTCAACAATATATTAGATTTTGATGAGTTCTTTTAATTTATGAAATTTTTTTGAATTTTATCTTGAAAGAAATTCGTTATTTCTAAAACTTTGTTTTGCGGATCGAACAAATATTATGAGACGGAGGGAGTAGTAGTTGTTTTTATTATGTACCTCACGTTCCCATCCTTTCCCCCAACATTTGAAGACAGAAAAGGTGTATTTTTACTAAAAATAGAACAAAGCTCTCCTCTTAGTTTACTCTTCGCGGGGGGTGGGGGGGGAGGGAATTGGTTTTTTTCTGGTAAACTGGAAAAATAAAATAGACTACACTATTTCAAAAGTCACTCTTCTCATGTCCGTCTCTAGAAGGGGGATTATATCATCTGGTGGAGAAATGTGAGACGCTATTTTTTCTTCCTGCTCAACCCCCAAATATGCAAGCTTGTCCGCGACCTTGTTGCCCATCCTTAGCGTGTGGTTCAGTGAGCATCCCATGGCGGGCATAAGAGCTTTGCATTCTCTAATGATAACTGTGTGAGGAGAATGTACGGGGGCTCTCCATTGATCAAAGCAATTGCGGCTGTTGAATCGGACTCCACCTCCATGGCCTCCATTCCTTTGATTCTCGATCAACTCATGGCCTCTAAATAATCCCCATAGTTCAGCTTCAAGACTCGTAGATTCTTCTAATCTTCCCAGGTAGCCAAGAACCCAATGCCCTCTTTCTCTTCTCTAAAAACTCCTCCATATCCCGCTGGACCAGGATTTCCTCGACTGCTCCCATCTGTATTAAGCATGAGTTTTCCTGATCCTGGAAAATTCCAAGACACTAGTCTTACAGGCGTGGGATTAATACATGAAATCAATAGGAAACTGTGATAAATTTCAGAGGCAAAAACAGAACTACTAATACTGATTTCAGCTGGATTGATCATGATATTGTCAAAAGCTTTTCGGTTTCTAGCTAGCCAAATTTTCCTCAAGGTAACTAAAGTAAGCACTTTAGTAAGATAATCCCCTGATTGTGCACTAGAATGGTTGATGTTGGTATGCAGCCAATTCCTCCACTCCTCCAAGTTGTTCATTTGGGGCACCTGGACACTAAGTAAATGATTACAAACATTAGCCCTCGTAGTAAAATCGAAAAACAGGTGTTTCAAATCTTCCCTTGCATTGTTACAGCAAGGGCAAATATCATTGTCAACCAACCCACGAATCATACGATGGTGGTTCGTGGGAAGCTTGCCGCCATGCATACATATCCATAAGAAACCCCTTCAATTTTGCAGGGATCTTGAGAGTCCAAATCCATTTCCAACTAGTGGAGAGGGAGGGGAGGATTATCAGAAATAGCAACATAGGCAGACTTGACCGAAAAGTTACCCTTGCTGGAAAGAGTCCAACATGGGGTATCCTTAATGATAGCTCTCCTGGGGATCAAGACATTAGTATTATCACTCAAAGAATTAGCATTGATCACTTGGTTAAGAAGAGTGCAATTCCAGTCCTTAGAACTAGTAATAAAATCAGCAACTTTAAGATGGTCGAGTGTAACTTGATCTTTATAAAGTCGATATTTTTTTTCCTATTTTCAATATTAAAGATCAGGTTTTTTTAAAATTTTGTTCTCTTCCTAAAAATTTGAATTCCATGCTCAACCGCAAATCAATGCCAGTAAAATCTAATTAAGTAAACAAAAAAATTCTTTGTTTCGGTGCATAGCACGAGTATAGTACTGAGTTTGTAAAGGGCTTTTTACCACATTAATCTAACTATCGCAACTCATTTTGATAATTTTATTATTCAAAACATAAGTTAAAGATTACGTGTTATTTTTTTCTTTGAACGGCAAATAAATAGATTCAGTTACCGAACGAGTATTTAATGCTAATGTTCTCCTTCTGATATTTCTAGTCAAGAAATGCCCCCCAAAGTGGTCCTTTCGATCGAAAATCATGATACAAGCAGATTGTTGAACCTTAGAAAACTATCCCCTTTTACAGAGTAATTAATGTGTTCAAACATTCAATTACCAGAAAAACTAAATGCCGCTCCGTTTACCACCTCGAGCGACAAGAAGAAAGATGGAGAGAGGCCACGAGGTTTGAATTGGAGGGAGAAATGGATATCGATGATCATCTAAGCTTTTAGCATGCTTTCTGATGTAAATTTGAGCAAATTACATTATTAAAGTTTCCTACATATTGAGGAACAACACCAATAAAAATAAATGTTTGAAATAGGGAGTAAATGTGATGCTTAGCGACAAACATGCTTAGATAATTAAAATTAAGAACCGAACAAAAACCGCTAGTCTACTTAAACTATATATGCAGAAAAACATAAAGCTAGCCCAACATAAGTTGGGAGAGAAATGATGGGTCAAACCTCATATATGAGAGACTCGGCATCTTTCCATATTAGAAGGCACTAAACAGTCAGAGAAAAAGGCTCAATTTCGAATACACTCTAAGGAAAATATGAAAGCCAACTACGTCATTTGAAATACCATGAAAAACTGACCATAGCTATACAAAATATTTTCCTTTTCTACCTTCCTGTTTTCAACTCCCCTTGGCTAGTGAAAATTCAATAAGTTACAAAAAAAAAACCTCTTTAGAGTGAGACATTATCAACTACTTGCTTCCTTTAGCTTCCCCTCCTCCTCCTCCTCCGTACTGTTGCTCTTCTTCTGGCCATTAACAAGAAGATTTTCACGACTTTCCAGCTTTCTTAGCAATTCCAGGCTCTCTCTCTCTCTCTCTATAAGTATCAGTGTAAAATGTGTGCCAATGCGAGTACCCATCGCCCAATGTGCCACGTACTCCAAGATAAGTAATACGTCTGCTCTGGTGATCGCAAGAAACCAAATTCCCATCATGACTCGCGAATATAACCTCACCGTTTTCTCTCAACCCAAGGGGCCTCCTCAAACCTCCAGAAAGATCGATTCTGAATAGTCTAGACCAAAAAGTTGACATAGACCAAGTAGTTGACACACCGTAGTCCTTCATAATCCAAACCACACAATGCGGTTCAGCACCATATACACACTGCTGGATCAAACAAAGAGATTCCTTAAACACGTACAACGAGTATTATCCTGCAATCATCGTCTGTAATACTCTCTGGAACCAATATCTCGCTAAAAACCTCCTCCCTCATGTTGAACGACAAGATCGTGTTGCGAAAAGGGCCCCGATGATATGCCATCCAATTTGCAGCACCATTAACATAGGCCTGTCGACATCGCTCCATAGCCATCGTCGGAAGCGCTTTCTCACTAATATACCGCCAACGACCAGTCTTGTGCGTGTACAGCTTTACCAAAGGTAAAAAAATTTACTGAGGAAAATGTTTTACTAAGGTTTTTGCAACTAAACACCGGAAAATAGATAAAATATTTTTACCTTTTACGGCCAAACAAACAAAGCCTTAGTAAGTGTTCATTTTGTAAAGTTAGTTGATAAAAGTTAGTAATTTTTTTTATTTTACCCCTAAAAGTACTCCATATTACATTTTTAAAAATTAAAAATTAATGAATAAAAGTGTAAAGATGATGTGTCCATAAAAAGTTAAGGAACGGGGAGTATATACTTACTCTTCATCGATGTTAATAAATCATTTAATATTTGCAAATTTTGTATTAGGATCCAAAACAGGGAAAAAAAAAATCTACTACTAGTAACTAACTAATTAATAAAAAGTCAAATAGATGTTACCAAAGGGCAATGTGAAAAACAAACGTTCGCTCTCACAATAAGCTTGAACCTGAAAGTTTTAGGATATTTTTTTAAAATTGAAATGCTTTAGGAATTTGAGACCTTTAAAACTGAGATGTTAAAAAATAGAGAGAGAGAGAGAGAGAGAGAGAGAGAGAGAGAGAGAGAGAGAGTTGAAAAAGTATATAGGAGGTGTGAAGACAAAAAATTAAAAAACTTGTAGCATATTTATAGAGTTAGAACGAATTGAAATATTGGGTTGGGCTTCAAAACCTCTAACCCAAGCCCTACCCATAGGGACCGGGTAGGATCTAAGGCGGGGACTAATGTAATCAACAAAATATTTGTTTGTGCAATATGAATTTTTTTTTTTAGAGTTTATCCCGGTCGATCTCATCTGCCTCCTCATAATGGTAATTTACAAATTGTTTGAAAGAAGGTTTAACGCCGTGTACTCTAAACTAGATTTTTGGAGTTGAACTTTGTTTATCTTCTACTTATAGGGCCGGCTGACAAGGGAGGTCAAAGAAGTATAGACTTTGGGCCTCAAAAAAGGATTAAAAATGAGGGCCCCCAAGATTTTAAGATCCCTATATATATATTTATATATGACCTAAATAAATTTAGACTTTACACAACATAGGTTCAATTAAAATTTAGAGGCAAAAAAAAAAAGGGCTCGACTAGATCCTAGAATAATAGAAACGGTGGAATTAGAAATGGGTGACCGTGACCCATAGCTGATCACTCCCATTGCGGCAATTTGGCAAAGAGCATTACCCATAGATGTTCAGGGTTGACGAGACGTCCCATTGCAGCAATTTGGCAAAGAGCATTACCCATAGATGTTCAAGGTTGACGAGACGACTCTAAGGGATGACGGCCAGGGGCGGAGGGACATTGAGACAAGGGAAGGCAACTGATCTCATTGGTTGCCAAATTTTGATAAGGATAGGTATAATTTTTATCCCATTTGACCCCACTTTAAAATTCATTTTTACCCCAGCCCATTTACGGTTTTGTACTTAATTAGGAAAAAAAATGGTCAAAATAGAATCTCCACCCACAAAATTTCCAAACGTAACAGCTCTAGTTTCGTTCGTTCTTTAAAACAAATCGAGGGATGTCGTTCGTTTCTCTTCTCCCGATCTTCGCTCTGCAGAAGATGGTTGAGACTCGAAAAGACATGACATATTCCTCGGTTTATATGCTTCTTACTTTGTCTCTTATTTTCGATTGCTACTGTCATGGAAGAGAGAGCATTTTCCACTTTGAAGGTCGTAAAGGGTAGGCTTTGAAATTGTATGTTTATCAATGGATGCATGATAGTTTGGTTGTGTATATGGACAAACATAATTTTGAAACAATTACAAACAAGGTTATCATTCATCGTTTACAAAGTATGAAAAGTCATCGAAATCTACTGTAAATCGAAGCTACATTTTGTTATTAATATTTATTAACTTGTTAATCCTAATTGTTTCTTTCAATTAGGCCCCGTTTAGTTGCCAGGAAAGGATGGGAAAATCAACTTTCCATAACTTTTGTAGTGTTCAGTTGGCAAGAAAGTAGTGAGAAACATGTTTTTAAGTTTTCCTGCAAGATTTACTTTCTTGCAAAAGTGATCCGGCCAAAAGTATAGAATTTTGCGTCACGGGAAAATTTTCTTCATTGTGGGGCCAAAATAATTGACAGGTAAGAAAAAAGTGAATGACGCCAATACCAAAAAAATAAGAATTAGGTTCTTAGAAAGACACTTGAGATTTACGTTAGCAACAACAATTTTGACTACCATGGTGCTTTCTGAGATAATTGTTGTGAAAAAATATTGATAGTTTATTTTTTTTGGAAGTATTTATTGATCTTATCATTAGTCTTCAATTTTGTTTTGTAATAACTACTATTTTCAGTGAGTTTTTGCATCAGCAACTAATTAAGCATGGTTATTTAATATTTATTTATTTAGTTATCATCTACTTATTTTTTAAACTTCATTTGTACGGTTGATTATCAGAGAATGTCAATTTAAATGGGGGATTTGCATGACCATTCAGAATATAACAAATTGAATAGAGAATTGCAAATCGATTTTTTCATTTCATATTAAGGTTTTGCATTTGATAAAATACATTTTCCGTATGTGTTAATTTTTGAAATATGATAGCCTATTATTTAGCTCTCAATGTTACTTTTATTTAAAATTAGCCACAGGAACAAAAATAAAAAAGTTTCTCATAAGTGTCCTTTTTTTTGAACGGCTTCTCATTAGTGTCTTTTCCCGGCAAATGAACCACTAAACTTTAGTTTTCCTGCAAAAAAAAAATTGTCAAATGAATACTCACAAGAAAATAGATTTATTTTTCCTTTATTTCACTTTACTTAACTTTTCCTGAGAATAACTTTCCGGTATAACATTCCTGGTAACTGAACGGAGCCTTAGCAACTAGAAAAATGAATCACACATAGTTTAAATTTCTGATCCCACTTATAAAAAATTATGGCTCCGCCACTTATGACCGTGACGGGAAAATACTTGCATACAGTTGTTTCCCCAAAGCATGGATTGCATATAGAATATTGATGACTAGAGCCGGCCCACCCCAAGGCCCAAGAGGCCCGGGCCTTGGGCATCTCAAAAATCTCAAATTTTAGGGGCACTTCAATATTTTTACTACATGAGTTTGATTAGGAGTTTTTTTTAAGTCCAATAGAAAAAAAAGTCCAAATTGGAGGTAATGAGTTAGCTCAATAGAATGAAATATTTTTACTACTTGGGTTTGAGTTAGCAACTTTGGACATGAATAACTTGACTAAACCTTTGCCGTTTTGGATGATTCTTGTGTCCACAATGCAAAGCTCTTGAAACACTCTACAACTTCTGTGAAGGAATTCAAGTCCGATAACCATTCTTATTAGGAGAAAAATGGCGATTAGTGGAGGCACAGAAAGCTGTTTGGAATTGGAAATCCGAGATTTTAAGAAACTTTGGATGGTGATAACTCTATCAATCCTTGACTGTTTGGGGTGATTCTTGGGTTGAATCGAAGCTCTCGACGCCCTCTACATCATTCGTAAAGATTCTTAAATCTAGAAACAACATTACCAAAAAGAAAAATGGACATTGTCACGTCCTCAGTTTTTAACATAATTATAAATGATTTTCATAATAAAAATACTCACAAATATCCATACGATACCCAAAAGGACACTGTGTTCTCATTCCCTTAATTAAGCTTCCAAGTCCATAAGGTTTCAAAATATTACAACATTGGCTTGACGGCCCCAAATTATCATAAGTATCAAATTCCAAAAGAGAATTTAGGGTAACAATATTCCAAGTTAGAAGAATTACAATTTTAGTTACAAATACATCTTTCAAAATAAATTTACAAAGATGAATAAGTAACTTCTTCAATTAGCTTTCAAAAGTAATGTCCACACGTCAAGCACTCCAATCAATGAAAGCTATGGTTCCGGATTAGCACCTGAAAATAATATAAGGCTTGAGCTACACTAGCGCAGTAGAAAAGTCTACGCAAACTTTATATACAATTGAGCGAGACGAATGAACGAATGATGGAGAATCAAGACAACGGAGGAAGCACAATTATCATGAACGAGTGTCCCAAAATCTCCAATCTTTCTTTTACTCAATCCATAAATCATACCCCTTCAATTTATGTCTCAACATGTCGTGTCGCTTGTGTGTCTGAGCCGAAACTCTTGCCGGGCTAATTTTGGAACCCCGAAAATCCCCTACCAAGCACCCACTTTGAAGGTTAGGCCTTGAGTGATTATTTTGAGCATAAGCTCCTGCCAGGCTAATTATGGGACCCTGATATCCTCTGCTAGGCACCCACTAGTCGATGGGCCCCGATTGTTCGCGCATCATTCACATGCTCAAGCGTATCGTTTGTACAAATGTCGTGCATAAAACTCATCTTTATCATTCCCTGATCCCACCATTTTAAAACTCCAGATGCCTTTTCACGTTAGTCTAGGTAACTAGTGTGGCTGCCAATTCCTTATTTTAAGTTTAAATAATAACCCATGGCATGGCTTCTGAGTTTGGTCAAAAGTTGGATTTCAAACCATCAGAAAACTGTACTTTTAGGCAGATTACCTACCGGTAGAAAATGGGCACCTACCGGTACAAACTGGACCAGGAGGAGCACAGCTTTGGTCTGCAAGAGTTGTACCTGTAGGTAGAAAAATGGTACCGGTAGAATTCAAGGAAAAATAAAGAAAAATTGTAATCTTACAGGTAGATAACAACTCCTACCGGTACAAACACAAAATAGCGGCTACAAATCATCAAGACGACAAAGTTCTACCGGTAGAGAAAAGTGTCCTACCGGTAGAAGTCCAGAATTTCGACGATTTTTCACCAGATGACAGATTTCGATCCAAACCAAACAACAACCAAAACAGGTTCCAACAAGGCATAGAAACACTCAAATAAGACATAGGAGAACCCAAATAACATATAAAGAGAGGTAGAATTCCCTACCTCGAGTACCCAAACACTAATCGAAGAAATGGAGCAAGCCCTAACTTCCGGAGTCCCAAACCAAGCAGAAATACACCAAACCGAGCCCTATCCAACGAGATACGAGCCCGGATACGCACGTAGATGATGGAGTTGAGAGTGATTGTTGTGGGTTTTGAGTGATTAGGTGAGTTTTTGAGAGATGAGAGGAGAGATGGAGAGAGAGCCGAGAGAGAAATGGGAAAAAGTAAAAAACAAAAGATTTTCCCAAGGAGATATACACGCCACACACATGCACCAATTACACTAAGACCCATGGTTTTCAAATTCTTGCACTTTAAACCCCAATCACAATTTTCCACATTAACCCATCACTTTTCCATTTATAAAACAATAAAATTATAAAATAAATTTACGGGTCTCTACAGACATGAACAGGGGTTCGTGGAATGGACGAAAAATGAATGGTGTGGTCTCTCTTTTCTTGTTTCTGTTTTTGCAGTGGACTAGGAGTGTTGTATTGTAAATTTCAGATGGAGAAGAGAGTGGTATTATTATATAGGTGAGGGAGGAGTGGGATTTTGAGGATAAGTATGGAAGTGGTAGAATGTGGGAGGGAAGTGTGAGAGAGAGAGAAAATCAGGAGAGATAAGGAAGGAAGAGAGAGTGAGAATCGGAGAGAGGGAGGGATGACAACCAAATCCCATATTCCATGGGGTTGAAATTCTATGGTGAAAAATACTATGGTGTATATATCTGGCACATCACGGTATAAATATACATATATATACAAATATACACATATACATGTTCGTATAATAATAATCAATCTAGTTATTAAATTTAGTTAATTTAACTAAATAAAATTTGGAACGAATTTTTTATTGAGAAGGAAAGAAAAATAAAAATTTGGGTCAAAATTTGGGTCTTTACAAGTTGGGTGTAGGGCTGTAAATGAATCGAGCAGCTTCCGAGCTCAGCTCAGTTCGGCTCGGCTGGTTTAGTAAACGAGCCGACCTCGAGCTCGAGCTCGAGTATTCGGCTCGTTTACTAAACAAGCTAAGTGAAGGTCGGCTCGTTCGACAAAAGCTTAGCTCATTAAGAGAGGCTCGACTCAATTAAAGAGGCTCGTTTAGTAAATGACTAAACTCGGCTCGTTAAGGGCTCGGCTCGTTAAGGCTCAAGCCGAACTCAAGCTAGAGGTTTTGGCCCATTAAGTAAACGAGTTGAGCTCGAGCTCGCCGAAACTCGGTTCGGCTCGGTTCATTTACACCCATAGTTGAGTGTTATTGAACTACATTGAAAATACTTGGAATTTATAATCATTCCTCATATGTAGAGGTGGCAATCCAACTCATATTTTTTTAACCTGTCCAATCCGCTCACTTATAACCCAACCCAATCCGCCCATATTATATAATGGGTTTATATGGGTTCAACCCATATAAACCCATATTTATGTGGGTTTAGATGGGTTAAAAATTGGTTGAGACTAAAACACTCACATCCCATTATAAAACAAGGAAGGAAACACAAAACACGGAAGCAAAGGTCAAGTTACTTACAAAATTGCCATCAATACAAAGGACAGTCGGCCCTATCACAAAACAAAATATACAAGACGCAAACACAAATTTTCTATGATGCCCCAATGTGGTATTGGGGCATGATGCCCCCATTTAATATGGACCTTTAGATAAGGTTTTGGATGAATCTGAGCCGTTGGATCAAAACCACTCCCAAAAAGTATGGTGGTTTTGCTTTTTTTTTTTCAGAAAAAAAAGTCATTACACTTACCATGAGTACTGACTCTACTTACCATAGTTTATGCTGACACTTACCATAAAATATTACATACTTACCACAATAAAAGACTACACTTCAACGTTTTTGCCCTTTCTCTCTCTAACTTGTTCTCTAGGTAGCCGGTTTTTGGTGGGAAAATATTTTTTTGGCGGAAAAATGTACCTTTTCTGCAAGTATTTTTTTAATTATTGAAAATTTATAAGTTCAAACCACTTTTTGTCATATTCACCCAATTTTTTATCATTTTCTTAATCATTTGTGTAATAGACTATCAAATATTGAGTGAAAATATAAATTTAATTTAATAATATTTAATTTGTAAACAAATTTTTTGTAACAAATTTTTGAAACTAAATATTTAAGCCAAAAAATTTCCTTGATTTTAGATTCATGTTGTTAATATATTTTATTAAATTATTTTTAATTAAAAAGTATTTTACAAATATTATTGAGAAAATATTTATTCATTTATAGTTTTGAATAACTTACAATTAATGTTGTTAATATATTGCATTAAATTTTTACTTTGTGCATATATATTTGTTATAACAAATTTTTAAAAATAATAAATATAAACCATATAATTGTAATAATCTCTTAATTATATTTAAATAATTTATTTGAAATGATGTATGCAATCGTTTAATGTGATATTATAATAATTAGTAGTTATAATTGACATTAGACTATTCAATTAGTGATAGGGTGACGATTAATCTCTATAATCGGCTATAGTAGCCAGAATCATTTGACTGGGAGCTTAATTGACTGATCATATTCAATAAGTGATGATATAGTGATGAATATACTTTGCTAAAATGAATTGGTTAATGTAAGTTAATAGTGATCAATGTTATTTGTGGAAGTAGTAGTTATCAGTAGTATTAGTTGCAATCAATACGTGATTGATATAATTGGCTAATGTAAGAGTAACCACTAACTATTGATCTCTAATGACTCATTCATTAAATTATTTAGTTTCATTAATCATTAAGATATTAAGATTTAATTACAAGATAATACAAATTAAGTAGAACTAAGTAACATTATATTTATTGTGGTAGTTACCTTATTAACTACCCTCATTATGGTGCATTAGTTATGTTACATAAATACGTACCTACATGTCATTAATGTCATACTTACCACAAAATTAGGCTATTTATACCACACCATCTGGTTTTTGTTATCAACACAATAGTCGGTTCTTCATAGTACATGTGTACATACCACAATTCTGGCTTGTACTTACCTTTTGAAAAGGATTTCCTGCTATATTTCGTTTAAAATTAGACCGAAAATCAAACAAATACGTGGTAGCTAACTTTGTAAGCTTCCATAACCACAACTTGATAGGGCCTATGGGTGTGCCCTTTCTCCGCTCCCACAAGAAGGTTCGTAGTCCTGATAATCATAAGAACATCCAGTATTCGTGGAAAGAATGTCCAGTCTTTAGTTATAAACACCCTGCATTTGTGGAAAAAATGTTCTTTAACATGGTAAGTATTTTGAGTCACTATTTTTTCTTCCAAAATCTGTGGTAAGAATGTCCAGTTTTAGTTATGTACATCCAGTTTTAAGGGGGAATGTTGAGAAGTAAACTTGATTTGAGAAAATTATGAAATTTAGGGAGTTGTGAAGACGCATGATACATGAATGGTGTGGTTCATGTATGCAGTTGAATAATCTTATGAAGTATTCGGGAATGTAGATGAAGGGCCATGAATGTAGAGATTCATGTACTTGGCTAGGTTCATGTAACTTGGAGTCAATCTATATAAACTATGTACTCCAGTGATTCTAAGGTGTTGCCTAGGTGGAGAGAAAAAAAGCAGGGCTGAGTAAAGTGAATGAACTACAATGAAGTAGTGTGAAGTGTTTAGAACATAAATAGCATGTTAATTATCTCCTCCCAACTGTGCGAGTGATTTAGGCCCATTGCAGTTTTCCTCACTCAATACTAGTAAGCATTAGGTATGGGGAATGCACATTTTAAGGCAAATATATATATATATATATATATATATATATATATATATATATATATATACATATATATATCATTACCTCAAGTTTCTTCCCATTATTCTGGCAAGGACAGTAAACAAAACAAACCGGCTGCTGGATGGTCAACTAGTGTTCAGGCCCAGATCCTAGGCAGCAACTTTGGAGGATGGTCAACAATTTTCGGCAACGGTTCTGAAGGGTAAATCATTCCACAATGTAGTATAAAGTTTGAAAATGTAATCATAACCTTTGTTTCATGTAACGTCTTTCATTTGTAATCGTAAGAACATCCAGTATTCATGGAAAGAATGCCCAGTTTTTAGTTATGAACACCCTACATTCGTGGAAAAAATGTTCTTTGACATGTAAGTACCTTGAGTCACTATTTTTTTCTTCCAAAATCTGTGGTAAGAATGTCCAATTTTAGTTATGTACATCCTGTATTTGTGGTAAGTATGTTCTTTGACAAGGTAAGTACCTTCAATCACTATTTTTTCCTTCCAAAATCTGTGGTAAAAATGTCCAGTTTTAGTTATGTACACCCTATATTCGTGGTAAGTACGTTCTTTGACGTGGTAAGTACCTCCAGTTTTATGACATGACCACTAAAATGGTAGAGTATCCCTCCATTCACAACAAGCAAACATAAAATTTCTAAAAATTCATCAAAACAAAGAAAGGCCTCGAAGGCAGCTGATACATTTTCACGAGTTTTTAGCAATTCCGGATAACAAAAGACAACAATCTAAATGAGCCACAATATCATTATGCAATCTACATGAGCCACAATATACATCCGAAAGGCAGCAGCCATGTTAACAAAAAGGCAGTTGCATTTACATCCAAAACACTACACAATCAGCAGCATTACGAGGGTGCTTCGAAACTTCATTACTGCATTCTTCATCCATTTCTTTCAACTCTTCAAATATACTATAATGACCACTATCCGGGCATGGAAAATGTTGACGTTATTCATGCTAAGATCACATTATTGATTGGGAGCATTTTGGTATCAGGATGTGGATGGTGCCTGAAACAAAAGGTTTTCACAATGAGAACCGAAGTCAAAGAAGAAAGAAGGCAATTCGTAATGGAGCCATGTAACCCAAAACTTGTGAGTAAATCATGCATTTACTTTGTGTTTTTTATGCATCCAGAGACTAATTTTCAGGGGAAAACGGCTTCATCGGTCACACAAAGGTATTTAATTTCAATGAAATGGCCATTTTTCCTAAACTGGTGATAATGATTTCATTTGTAATGTACAGTGTGACATTTTTGACCATTGCATTCCAGTATTATTCCAGGTTGAAGCAACCACTAAATTAAGGTTTGGATTCGTATTTTTTACTAACTTTTGTTTTTCCTTGGTTTTCTTCAGAAGCATTTAGCCAGTGAATCCAACAAAATTGCACGTGAAGGTTTAGAGTTCGGTCGTTCCAACCGGTAAGCAATCCTGATACTTATTAAATTTGATTTCTTGTTTTCATTTATCTGTGCGTGTAGATCTCCAATCCAAACCCTGTTCTTGTGGGATGCAGACCTCTAGATAATGCTGACATAAATCGTCACCGGGAACGGGCAGCTGTAAAACCAGGGAATACAAATCCACTGGCAGAGTCAAGGAAAAATTATTCGATGGTTATAGGAATTAATACAGGTTTTAGAAGCCAGAAGCGAAGGGAATCCTACCCTTAAACTATGAGAGTCAGTCGAAACTGCTTAGTATGATGCACATATTTCGACCAAAAATCGTCCAAGAAAGTTTAAACAAAATCCTAAATCTGCCCCAATTTTCACAAAATCCTAAATCTTCCCTGATTTTCCCTAGCAACCCACACTATGTGTCACGACCCAAACCCGTGGTTAAAGGTTTAATGACCGGCCAGTGAGTTTACATCACCCTAGGCCTAACATAATAAGATTAGTTTAGGGAATTTATAAAATCCTCACATCAAAATGATTTTCCTTAAGAAATTTAGTAAGCTGTGAAAGCACAATTTCAATAGTTCCAACATATTCCAGAGTTCTACGTGCAAAGATAAAAATAATTGCTTAACAATACCTGCAAATAACCATAGCATAACCTGACCGGAGCAAGCCGGCTATCAAAATTCGTAAATCTTCAAATCAAGTCCTCACAGCTCTATACACACATCAGAACAGTACGACTATATGCAAATAAGAACTGATCACCAAAAGACTTCGGCTTGAGAGAAAAGCCAAGTCCAGCTATTGCTGCTAACCTGAAAAGTATGATTTTTAAAAAACTCCATAAGCTAAAGCTCGTGTGGAACATGGCATATCTAGTAGACACATTAAATCATGGATACAACTAACATCTTATAAAAAGTGTAGTCATACTCTTCAGTTCCAAACATATAAAATATACTTCCTTTCAAAGATAATCAAATCTTAAGTCCATAATAAAATGAGTTCAAGTCTTTCAATAGACTTACGCTAAAAGCAACAATTCTCAGTCATCAGTCCATCAGTTCATTCACAGAATGAAATCCAACTTTTCAGGATAAAGTAGAAAACCGTCATGATATTCACAATATCACATTTCATAATACTCGTCGATTTCGCACATCTTTTATGAACAAGTTTCAACCAGAATCTAGAGGAGCGACCTCTAAAGTATAAAGGGAATGACGTCAAACCATCAGGATACCTGGTTAATATCCCCCAACCTTATAACTACAAATCCACTTTGTCTGTTTAAAGTCCTCAAGCACGGACACTTGTTTAGATGTATCGACAGGAAAAATATACATTTCATCAAATCATTTAGCAAGTTAATCTATATCCATGATTCCATAGAAAACATTTCTAAAATATTTCAACAATGAAATATTTAAACAACACATGTAAACAAGATGCGCATGTTTCACCTTGATCCTGAAGATGCGGCTAATCTCTACTCGAGTCTTCGCGTATTTCATACTAACGATCACATAGACCTAATGAGAATATCATAAACGTCCAAGTATGAGTACAATTAATGTACTAAATTCGAATAATCCAATTCTAGTCATCTAAGTCATGGCTTAGAGCCGATCTATTACTAGGAGTAAAACGGTCATTTTACATTCTAGGGTCAATCTATTCAAGCGCTATGAACTCAAATCTCTCATCTTATCAAATCTGATCCAAAAATCTTAAATTACTCAAAACTCAAGTATAAAACTCAGTTTTAAAACATTTATGACTAAAAAGGTCATTTTAGCACACATCAAATCCCAAAGGCAAAATAGTTATTTTAAATCTTGTAACTACAAAGTGTAAAATTTAAGTATCCTAATTATTCAAAAATTACAATCCTATAATTTTTACAAAAATCAATAAGATTTTATACAAAGTTCATTTTTTGCGTAGAAACACAACACAATGGATTGGAGGTTCAACAACCTCTAATGGTAAAATGGTAAACACAATTCCACCTTAAGATCACATAAAATTTCTGGGTAAAAACTTAGTTTTGTCAAAAACTCTCAAAAACTTATGCATGCAAGGTTATTTAAGAAATAAAAACAATACTTTGTTCATTTACTAAAATCTGTCACAATTTCTTTGAAAAATCATAACTTATTCATGTAAGGTCCAAAAATACTCAAACCAGTGCCCAAACTTGCATAACAACCTTGTGTATCTACTGTAAAAATAGAAATATTGGTTATCAACTAAATATTCTCCAAATTTCAAAATAACAAGCTGCTCTACAGGAAAACAGGGCAGCTAAACATGTTTTAGTAGAAAATTCATAACTAATTCATTTCAACTCCAAAAATGTTGAAACCAACGCTCAAAGTTGCAAAACGTAAATTATTATTCTCAGTAAAAATATCAGGTTGATAAATTGAAAGGATGTTTCCTCGGCAACAAAAGAAAACAGATTGATCATAATTTATGTCCCTGTCAGACAACTCTACTTTAAAAATTGACCAAATATTGTATATTTATCCAAATGATTTGATTCCAACGCCAAAATGTTTCAAAATTAAACCTCTAGTCCTTGAAAAAAAACCATAGTCATGCAAGTAGTGAAATTTCCCATAAATTTAAAAGAAGACAGACACAATCAAATTCGGACACACAGGAGACAGTCAGTATTCAAAAATTCATAACTAATTCTGTGTTGATCGGTTTTGCATGTTCTTGGTACCAAAATCTTCCTCTTTAAACGTACTTTAAAAGTTATGAAGACTTCAAAAATTGAATCATAGCAGAAGGGTTCTCAAAATACGAATTTGTGATGATCCAGAAAGCTGTCAGGAAGGTTTAAGAAGTTACCCTCAAGATTTGATGGAGAACCTTGGTGTCTAAGGGCTGGTCCAGAGCTTGGAGGAGCTAAAATGGCTTCTCTTCTTCCCTCTCTCTCTCGCTCTCTCTCTCTCTCTCTCTCTTTTCTTTTCATTGTGTTTTCTTGTAACTAATAACTATTATAGTATTAATAATATATGTATAATTATGTGCTAGTATACACTTGGCACATAAATAAGCTAATTGGGTGCCAAGTGTTGGCTTGGCCTTGACACCTAGCCATGCATGTATGGTTAATTCCGGAGCGCGACTCGCGCGCGGTTCGAAAAACTGTCCGGGTTTCGAATTCAGAAAAATATGAAACTTGCACAGTACCCTAAATAAATTATTCTAAGAATAACCCCATTCTCGGAATTTCAAGGAAAAATCCAGAACATAGAGATTTGAAATGCCCGGTCGATTGACTTGTAAAATGTGCTTGTGACCTCGTCCGTGACCAATAATTAAAGTTAATGACGAATTATCATCGTACTAATTATTTTTAACGTGAGGGCTCTCACACTATGTGTGTGTTCGGCCCAGAGAGGCGGGGGGGGGGTGGGTCGCAACCCACACTCTGTGTGTGGGTGTTTGTTTTGGTGAGGGAGAGGGAGAGGGAGAGGGGAGGTACCTCGAGTGATAACTGTTATGGAGGAGAAGACAAGATGCTGCGGAGGAGCGTCCGAGAAGACAAGATGCTGTGGAGGGGTTGGTGTGGAGGGACTGCTATGGCGGAGGACAGGAGGAGGAGAGAGGCATGGCCATGGCGTTAGGGATTCCGGATTTGGTGTGTGGTGTGAGAAGAGAAAATAGAGAGAGAGTAGTTAACCGGTTAGAAGGTTAACAGGAGAGAGATCAGGGGGATGGATCAAGGGCTGAAATTAAAAGAGAAGATCTAACGGTTTTAAAAAAAACGGGGGCATGATGCCCCAATACCGCTTTGGGGCATGGTTGCTGGGTGCCACAAAACAGTACATGCTCCTCTTCTCTCTCTCTCACTCTCTCTAAATTTTATGAGGATCAGTCGTGCAGCCTGGCAAGGAAAGTGCCACGTACATTTACTATCCGGATTCACTTTGTTCGGCTAAATAAGTCGATCACTTTGCTTATTTTTTGTCCTTATTTAAATTTTTTTCGTATTTGTTAGTTTTTTGTCAATTTTTTGGGAATTATTGTTTTTTCATGACAAGAGAAATTTAAAAAGTCAAAAATTATGATTGAAATCCAATTTTTTTTAATAAAGATTAAAAAATTGACTTATTTTTTTTTTATTCAAAAAAATTAGGTTTCGATCGTAATTTTTTACTTTTTAGATTTCTTTCGTCACAACGAAGCAATAATCTCCAAAAAATTGACGAAAAACTAACAAATGCAAAAAAATTTTGAATATGGACAAAAAAATAAGCCACTTGGCTTATTTAGCCGAACGATCAAATCTTCAAAAAATGCTCTAGTTTTTTAACTTGTTTAATAAACGAGATGATGTCAAATTAGTCGCAACTCTGCTCCAATTTATGTAGCCTGGTGAACAAGCCAAGCTCGAACATTTTCAAATTCGGCTCATTTGGAGCACTATCAACGGAAGGTTACGATTTTTACATGCTACGAAATTTAGGGACGGAAATTTTGAATGGGAAAAAAAAAACTGGACCATTTTTAGCAAAATTTGATAGACTTTATAAGTATGAAGGAAAAGAAGGAGGGGAATTTGATAGACTTTTTAAGCATAAAGAAAAAGGAGGGGAAAAAAAGGGGGAGGGTTATTTTGTTCATTCTCTTTCTTTTTTGATTCATCTTTTTGAATAAAACCAATAATCCACAAAAAATTGATGCAGAATATACAAATAAAAAAAATTAAAAATTGGCTTATATAGCCGAAAGCCATGGAGTTTTGCCCATTTGTGAACGTGTTTCAACCCATATCGGGGGAAGAAAGTAGAGAAGGAAGGGGAAAACAGGGATGGGGGGGGGGTGAAGAAAAAAAAAAAAGGAAAACAGGTCAGGTCGGGCGGATTTGGATTTGGGTTTAACTTGACTCATATTCGACCCGGTCCGTTTCAACCCTTTTATTATTTGACCCGCCCATATTTTACCTATGACCCATTTCAACCAGCCCAAATTCGTCCAGACCCGTCCATTTGCCACCTCTACCTATATGTGACAAAGGTATCTGCCATTACAGAAATCCTAACTGGGGTGTCATTGAAATTTACCACCGTTTTAACATATGGGGGAGGTTTTTTTTTTTTTTAAATGCGGGCAGGCATACTAATGGTGCTCATTTTCCATTGCATATTATTGAACATTACGGTTGGGCTCGTGACAAAGTATATACGGTCCACCTCAATGTGGTGAAAAAGATACTAGTATATAATGTGTCCCAGGACACTGAGGCCCCGTTTGATAACGGGTTTGGGAGTTGAAATTGGAGTAATAATCCTATGGGATTATTAATACTTTGTTTGGTAACAAAAAAAGGTTCGGACTATTAGTCCGTTGGGATGCCGAATCCGGGGATATTAGCAATACCCCGTGGGACTTGGTATTCGTAGTCCGATCCCAACCCATTCTCATTACTAATCCCTTTTCATTACCAATTTCTTCTATCAATCCAATCCAATCCCATCATCTAATCTCATCTCAAACAAACATGATACTAATAATTCCATAATCTAATCCCATCTCAAACAAACATACTCATTATCAATCCCTTCTCATTAATAATCCCATCTCATTTCCAATCTCAATCTTAATCCCATCTCCTTACGAATCTCATCTATTTATCCCTGTTATCAAACGGGGCCTGAAGAATTTTTCCACCAAGAGGGTGGTTGATGGTTCTGTTCGCTCCTCTCTCTCTCTCTCTCTTAAATCCAACTCAGTCCATTGTACATCTTTCTTGGCCTTTTATTAATGATTGAGTGACATTGGATCCATGAAACTGTCTATGAAAGAAATTAGATGATCCAGATTCAAGTATCTGGACCATCTAGTTTTTTTCATGGATAGTTTCATGGATCTTATCATTTTGATTTTGGTACTCCCTTCGTCCCTTTTTAAGAGTCCTGCTTCGTAATTCCAACTTATTAAAAAGACATCATCATTATACCTTTCGCATCAACTTTTTCCTCCACTTTCCCTTTTTATCCATCATCATTACACTTTTACTCACTAACTTTTTAAAATGGAATCTACTTTTAGGGACAAAATAGACAATACACCAACTTTTACCCACTAACTTTACAAAATAGACACTTATTAAGGGACAGCCTAAAATGGAATACCGGACTCTAAAAAAGGGACGGAGGGAGTACTTGAGATCATCTAACATGTCAAAAACCTTATTCATCGAAACAAATTTATGTTGCGAAAATAGATTTTGATTGGTTTTCTAATTTTTATTTTTTTAATTGTTTGATTTGGCCCACAAAAGGCCAGATCGAACAATCCGAACGGGAGAGGTTCTGGACCTAAGTTTTTACCAGAGTACAAGCTATAAAAATTAAAAAATACGGAGCATGTAAGTTGATGTGCTTTACTATTCGATTGTCTAATTTGTTATGGGGTATATGTGAGATTTGGCCGTGGCTCTACAAAGTAGATACTTCTTATTTTTTTAAATGTTATATAAATGAGGATCAAAAATTTCTTCTAAACTTTTTCTCTTCCTAAAATTTTTGCCCCAAAGTGTTAATGCTCTTTCGAAACTCAAGGTACTTGCGAGATTGTTGAAGTTTAAAAAACTATCTCCTTACATAGCAACGTGTTCAAATACCCAATTGCCAAAAACTAAACGCGGCGTCTGTTTGCCACCTCGAGCGACAAGAAAAAAAGATGGAGAGGCCAACAGGTTTGGATTGGAAGCATAAATGGAAATCATCTAAGCTTTTAGCATGCTTTTTTTTTTTTTTTTTATGGGAAATTGGCCAAATTTCTTGAGAGCTTCCCACATAGTATTGAGGAACACCAAAACTCCCAATTGCACATTTGCATCTCTTTCTGCACATTTGCATACCTCTTTCAAATTTGCCCATCGACTCATCAAGGGGAATTTCACTACTGGCGCCTATGGTATTCAAACTCTGACGAAAGGTATCTCTCCGATTGGAACTGCTTATGGATGCTTCGGCAAAAAAATCGCAGGCTTTATTTGGAGGGTGCTACTAGGTAGAACTCCCATAAATCAGCTGAGAGCATCTAGAGGAACTATCCCAATTGGAAATTGTCTAGGAGAGAATTCAAACAAGGAAGATATGAGCAGCTTATAAGAGGATGCAACAAGGCTATACAAACATGGCTTGCCTTTGGAAAACAAAATAGAGTTAGTGGCATAGGATAGAGCTATTTTTTTGATAAAGATCAAACGGCATAGAATTGATAAAGATCTACCAACCACAAAAGCGGCCACCACACCAGATGGTCCCCTTTTGGACCTCAGTCAGTCAGTAGACACAGACATAAAACTTAACAGAGGGAGCCACCTACTAAATAATCATCAACAAATAAAAGGCCAAGAAAACGTAACATGCTCGTGCTTCATTGCAGAATGCTCTACTCCTTCGACAAGTCCTTCCTCTGTGCCACCAAAACTTTGCAGAGATGTCAATAACCAGCCCACAATCTCCACCAACCAAGAAGGTTAATGATGTCCAGAAACCAAAACAACGAAATAGATGTCAAACGTGTGTACTAGTTCCTTTTCTCCTACTATATTGCTTCTTATTTTATATCTTTGAGAAACAAAAGGACCCTAAGATTGATAATAGTTTGATTCAGCAGTCTCTAAAGCTATTCCAAAACAATTTGAGATGAAAAGAAGTTAGTTCTGGAAACACGACAATGATGCATTCTGTTCTTTATATCATTTTAGATCACGCTGAAAAATTAAAGACATCCTGTTCTGGAGCTTCTTTCCTCACAACTTCAATAAGCATGTGCATGTGCATGTCTATGTTTTGTTGTGTTTTCTTCAAAGCAAGAAAACTTCGTGGAAATAAAATGTCTGAAACAGGGAGTAAACGCGATGCACAGCAACAAACACGCTTTAGATAATCAACATTAAAAAACCAAGAAATAACCTTGTTTAGTTAAATTATGTAGAACAACATAAAGCCCCAAAACAAGTTGAGAGAGAAATAATGGATCAAACCTCATAAACCTTCTTTCCATTTGAGGCACCAAAAAAGAAATATGTATTAAGTTAGAGAAAAGTAACTTGCTCTAAATTTCCTACATATTCTCCAACGAAAATATATAAGCCACGACTTAAAAACTGACCATACTAATGCAAATTAGTTTTCTTTTCCTATTTCCATTTTCCACGACCTAACAAACTAAGCCCTTCCTTGGCAAGTGAAAACTCAACACGTTGCAAAAAAGCTCATGTAGAGTGAGACACTATGTACTACCTGCTTCCTCTTGCTCCTTCTTCTCCTCCTCCTCCTTCTCGTTCTTCTTCTTCTTCTTCTTCTTCTTCTGGCCACTAACAACTGTATTTTCAGGACTTTCCAACTTGTTTAGCATTACCAGGCTCTCTGCATAAGTATCCGTGTAAAATCGAGTAAAAGCTCCGGAAACGATAACTATTTTCATATTGAAAAATTAAATCCATCTTCTTCAAACTTATCTTTCCTAGCTACTTCAATGAACATGTCGATGTTTTGTCGTGTTTCCCTTACAGCAAGAGAACTTATGAAAATAAATGTTCGAAATAAGGAGTAAATGTGATGCTCAATGACAAACATGCTTAGATAATTAACAATAAAAACCGACCAAAAACCGCTAGACTACTTAAAACTATGCAGAAAAAACATAAAGCCCCACAAAAGTTAGGAGGTCAAACCTCATATATGAGAGAGTCTGCTTCCTTTCTTTCCATATAAGGCACTAAACAGATACGTAAAAAGTTAGAGAATAAGTGTTTTGCTCTCAATTTCCAATACATACTCTAAGGGAAATACGAAAGCCAACTACATCATTTGAAATATTCTGAAAACTGACCATACTAATGCAAAATAGTTTTCTTTTCCTATTTCCATGACATAAAAAAACTAAGCCCTTCCTTGGCAAGTGAAAACTCAAACATATTAAAAAAAAGCTCATGTAGAGTGAGACACTAAGTACTACCTGCTTCGTGTTGCTCCTTCTTCTCGTCCTCCTTCTTCTTGTTCTTGTTCTTGTTCTTGTTTTTCTTCTTCTTCTGGCCACTAACAACTGTATTTTCAGGACTTTCCAGCTTGTTTAGCAATTCCAGGCTTTCTTTATAAGTATCCGTGTAAAAGGTGTGCCAGTGCGAGTACCCGCCGCCAAATGTGCCCCATATTCCAAGATATGTAAGACGTCTGCTCTTGTGATCACAAGAAACCAATTTCCCATCTTTAGTCGCGAATATAACTTCACCGTTTTCTCTCAACCCAAGGGGCCTCCTCAAACCTCCAGAAAGATCGATTCTGAATAGCCTGGACCAAGAAGTTGACACACCATACTCCTTCATAATCCAAACCGCACAATGTGGTTCAGCATCACATGGACACTGCTGGATCAAACAAAGGGATTCCTTAAATACAACAAGTATCATCCTTTCCATAAAGTTATCATCATGGGTAATACTCTCCGGAACCAATATCTCATTAAAAACCTCCTCACTCATGTTGAACGACAAGATTGTGTTGCGTAAAGGGGTCAATGGAGTCGCCTCAGTAATTGCCATCCAATTTGCAGCACCATTAACATAGGCCTGTCGACATCGCTCCATAATCATCAACAGAAGCGCTTTCTCACTAATATCCCGCCAACGATTAGTCTTGTGCGTGTACAGCTCAACCAAAGGCGGCATCCTATCACAGTAGAAACCCGTGTGCACTACTCTAACGATCTTAAAGTCGTTTGTGACCGGATCAAAGCCATATCCCAGACAGTGCATAAATGGACCGTGGGAGTGAAACGTGACATTATATTTAGGCAAAGCAACAAATTTCCTAATAGAGGGATTCCACAGAAACATGTCGTCCGAGTAACCATTTTCCAGATCATCAGACAGGCAAATAACCCCATTACAGCTACCAACAATAGAGTAGCCCCTTTTCATCATCATTCTTTTACCATCCTTCCATTAGTTCTTTTTACTGAGTCAGGTAACGTTGGCTTGTAACTCAAGTGAGGGTATTGAAGTTGTTGGACATTGAGTTGAAGTTTGGGAGCTTACGGTAGTGTAATTCTCTCTCCTTTTCCATGGCGATCTTTGATTCCTAGTTTGTTTTCTTCGGATTTCTTCCTGTTCTAGTGTGATGGAGTTAGTTGATCACTTCCCTGTTTTGCGTTCGTCTTCTGTTGTTAAAAACCCTAAAAATGTGAAAAATCCTAAAAACCCTAACTCATCGTCTATGATGAATGTAATCCCCTCAATTTCTGGTTTGGCTACTACTGAAGTTCATTCGGTGAAACTGTTGGATTATTTCGAAGCGGCTTCTTTCCCTGTGGTTCCATCTCAGACTCCTGCGGGTAGTCCTCGCCAGGAATCTGTTAAACCTAAATGGGCGGAGGTTGTGGCTCCTCCTTTGACCACTTCTGGCTCGTCTCACATGAATCTGTCTTACCATCCTCCCCAGCTTCGTGATGCGAAAGTGGTGGTCTGCCCCCCTCAGGAAGTGGTTGATCTTGGTTAGGAACTTTGGGCTGATTGTGTGGTGGGGTATTTTCTGGATAAATGGGTTCATTTCCCTACTGTTAAGAACATTATTATGAGGATATGGGAGAAATTTGGTATTTCTGATGTTTTAGCTAATGACCAAGGGTTTTTCTTTTTCAAATTCTCTAAGGCTGATGCTTATCGTACGGTTATGAAGGCTGGTCCTTGGCATATTGCTGGGAAGCTCTTGATTCTCAAGCCATGGGAGCCCCAAATGGTTTTCACGAAAGAGAAGCTGAGTACTATTCCTCTATGGGTGCAATTTGCTCATATCCCATTGGAATTTTGGACTGAACAAGGGCTTAGTTACATTGCTAGTGCCATAGGTAAACCCCTTCATGCGGATGATATGACAGAGAAGCGGCAGAGACTTAGCTTTGCAAAAATTTGTGTTGAAGTTCATGTTGATACTCCTCTTCTGGATGTGGTTGAAGTGGAATATGCAAATGGGGATTCTGCTTTTGTGACTGTTAAGTACCCTTGGAAACCCTCTCGATGTTCTGAATGTCATGTGTTTGGGCACACTGAGGCTAGTCATAAGGGGAAACATACTGAGGTTGGTGGCTCTATAAAAGAAGATCCTATTCCTGTTATTCCTACAGGGCAGGTAGCTGGTCTTCCTTCTGAAGAATCTGTTGAACAAGCCATGCTGAATCCTATTGGGTCTATATTGACTGCTTCTGGGTCTCCTGGGCAAGTTAGCCTTCCTTCTAAGCTGACATCTGGATCACCTGGTGTTGATTCTCTGCCAAAGAATACAGTTGTCATGACTGATGGTGTTGCTTCAGATTGGGTAATTAATTGCAGAGGATTAGATGCCAAGACTCCTCCAGTCCCTAATGGTAGCAACAACATTTCTCCTTCCAAGGTCCACTCTGGCCTTTCTAATATTTTTGCTATCCTGCAATCCACTATGATTGAGGAGGAGCACTCTATTCCTGCCATGGAAATGGCTTCTGATTCTCCTTTGGTTGAAGAGTGCCCTAGTCCTTCTGCCCCCCCTTTGGTCACTAAGGGGTTAAGGACCAAGCAAAAGGTAAAGGAGGTGGTGGGGCTGGTGGTCCTTCCAAGGCTAAGAGGAGGAGATAAAATTCTGTGTTTTCCAAATGCTGAAAATTGCTGCTTGGAATATTAGAGGGCTCAATAACCCTCTTAAACAAAAAGAAATCTTTTCTTTTGTTTAGTCTCAAAGACTTAGTTTGTTTGGTATTGTTGAAACAAAGGTTAGGAGAGAGCACTTGTCTTCTACAGTTAGTCATTACTTTCCCCCTCATTGGTTTCATCTCTCTAATATCGATGTTGTGGGATCTACTGCTCGAATTATTTTGGCCTGGGATTCTTTAGTCTTGAATATCACCACTATTGCTCTCTCTTCCCAAATGATTTTGGTTAAGGTTGCTGATATGGAGCGTGGTAAAGAATTCTATGTTTCTGTTATATATGGTGCTAATGGGATCAGAGATAGGAGGCAGCTATGGGGTGAACTTAGGGATGCTAAACTGTCCATTGGTACTACTGCATGGGTTCAACTTGGTGATTATAATGTTGTTAGGAAGCCAGCTGAACGCTTGATGGGGTTTGATTCTACTGCTGCTGATGAATTTAATTCCTGTCTTTTTGATGTGGAGATGGATGATTTGCCGGCTACTGGGTTTTGGTATACTTGGTCTAACAAGCGTGGGGGTGCAGGGGACAATAAGAGCAAATTGGATAGGGTTTTGGTAAATACAACATGGATGGATGACTTCCCAGATTCTGGAGCTTGCTTCCTTGCCCCTGGAGTCTCTGATCACTGTAAGATCCTGGTAACTATTCTTACTGCCCCTGCTATCAGGAAACCTTTCAAATTTTTTTGTTTCTGGATGCTTCATGCTTCTTTTAAGCCTTTGTTATCTCACTCTTGGGCTGAACCAGTGAATGTTCAGTCCTATATGCTGCAACTCAGTCTTAAGCTGAAAAGACTTAAAACCTGTTTTGAGGACTTTAAACAAGGAACACTATTCTAATCTCAGTTTAAGAGTAGAACAAGCTAGGTACAGTCTACACCAAGCTCAGGAGGCCTTTTTTACTCACCCTTATGATGCTACTCTTTGTGATGCTGAAAAAATAGCTGTGGGTAATTATATGGAATTAAGATTGGCTGAGGAAGGGTTCAAAAAGCAAAAATCTAGAGTTAAATGGCTTTCTCTTGGAGATCAAAACACTAGATTTTTTCATCAGAAAATGTCTGCTCATAGAACTAAAAGTAAGATCTTAATCCTGGTTAATGATTCGGGTCTTCGATTGGAGAATCCTCAGGACATTCAGGATGAAATTCTGGGGTACTATCAGGGCTTGTTAGGTTCCTCTTTTCACTCTGCTAGTGAGTTCCGTACTGATCTACGACAAGCAGTGGGTTCTAGAATCTCTGTTGATATGTGTGCTGCCTTAATCCATCCCATTTCTGACCTTGAGATCAAGAATGCTATGTTTTCTATAAATGGGGATAAGGCCCCAGGCCCTGATGGGTATAGCTCTTCTTTTTTCCATAAAAATTGGGAGATTGTGGGGCCTGATGTCACCTTGGCAGTGAAACAATTCTTTAGTACTGGTTATTTGTTAAGGGAATGGAATTCTACAGCCATCTCTTTGGTGCCTAAAGTCCCTACTCCTACTACTGTCAAGGATTTTAGGCCTATAGCTTGCTGCAATGTCATATACAAATGCATTTCCAAGGTGTTGGTTTCTAGACTTCAGCCTTTGTTACCATCTCTAATTCAGCCCAATCAATCTGCTTTCATCAAAGGTCGATCTATTGTCGACAATGTTTTGCTTATGCAAGAATTGGTTAGAGATTATCATAAGAATTCAGGGGTGGCTAGATGTGCTCTTAAACTAGATCTCATGAAGGCGTATGATTCTGTTTCCTGGAGTTATCTCTTTGACATCATGCAGGTTATGGGCTTCCCTTCTCTGTTTATCAGATGGGTTCAACAGTGTGCCACTTCAACCATGTATTCCATTGTCATCAATGGTGGTCTTATTGGTTATTTCCCAGGGAAAAGGGGTCTTAGGCAAGGGGATCCTTTATCTCCTTACCTATTTCTTTCAGTCATGGAAGGGTTCTCTTCTCTGCTTCAATTCAGAATTAGCCAAGGGAGCTTCTCCTACCATCCAAAGTGCAGAGACATTCAGTTGTCCCATTTGATTTTTGCTGATGACTTGTTCATAATGTGTGGAGCAGATCCTTCTTCCTTTCAGATTATTAATACTCTGTTGACTGATTTTTACTCTATTTCTGGGTTAAAGCCTAATCTCCATAAGAGTTGTGCCTACTTTGCTGGGGTCTCTGATGAAGGCAAAGCTGCTCTTATATCAATTTTAACTATTCCAGAAGGGAGGCTTCCTGTCAAGTATCTTGGTGTCCCTCTCATTACTTCTAGACTTCATGCTTCAGATTGTTAAGTTTTGTTGGATCAAATTGTGGCTAGAATTCAGTCTTGGACTAACAAATCTTTATCTTATGGGAGTCGTGCTCAACTCATTCAGTCAGTCCTCTTTAGTGTCCAAATTTATTGGAGCACTATCTTTATGATTCCTCAGAAGATTCTCAATAAAATTGAAGCCTTGTTGAGATCCTTTTTCTGGACTGGAATCCAAATGAAATCTAGTGGTGCTAAAGTGACTTGGGATGCTGTCTGTTCTCCAAAAGATGAAGGGGGTTTGGGCTTTAGAGTCCTTAAAGACTGGAATAAGGCTGCTATGGCCAAGCACTTATGGGCTCTTGCCTTCAAAGCGGATACCTAATGGGTTAAGTGGATTCACACTTACATAATCAAAGATCATTGTCTCTGGAACATTCCTATTCCCTCTTCTGCCTCTTGGACAGTCAGAAAGTTGTTGAACCTGAGATCTCTTGTTCATCCTTGGATAACTAATGTGGTGGGTAATGGAAAATCTACTTTTTTATGGCTGGATAACTGGCATCCTCTAGGGCCCCTTTTTGCTAGGTTTGGTTCTAGGATTGTATACAATTTGGGCAGGACTCTCCATGCCAAAGTTGATACCATTATTGCTGACCAATCTTGGCAATGGCCACGTTGGAGGAATTCTGTGACTAGGGACATTTTGAGGGCCACCCCTGCTCATTTTATTCCTCATCCTTCTCAAAAGGACACAGTTGTTTGGAATCTCACCCCTGACCGCAAGTTCTCTATCCAGTCAGCGTGGAATGCTATTAGAAGGCAGAATCCCCAAGTTAGTTGGTCCACAATTATTTGGTATAAGCATCATGTTCCTCGCTGGTCCATTATTCAGTGGCTTGCAAATTTAGGGAGGCTTGCTACTAAGGATAGACTCCTTAAATGGGGTATGGCTATGAATGATCAGTGTGTCTTGTGTACTGCTTTTGTAGAAAACCATGAACACCTCTTCTTTCAATGTCCTTTCTCTTCTCAACTTTGGAAATCCTTGCAAAAGGACCTGAGGCCTCAATGTCCTGTTACTAGTTTGCCTCAAATTATGGACCGGATGATTCAAGTTGACAGGGGTCCTCAGTTTTCTTGTTTGTTTTCAAAGGTTGCTCTTGCAGCTCTTTTGTACCATGTATGGGGAGAAAGGAATAGCAAAATCTTCAAAGGTTATGGGATTACTGTACAGCAATTGGAAATCAAAGTGCGAACTGATATCCGAGCTTGTGTGAGTTCCTGGAGGAGAATTAAGAGGTCAAGTCCTAACATAACTCTCTGTTCTCTGTGGAATATCCCATTTAGAGTTTTTGGCGGTCTGTAATTTCTTGTGTCCTGTTTGTCCTGTTTCGTGATGTGGTAGTTCAGGCTTGTTTTTGGTATTGATTTGTTTAGTCTGTTGGCTTGGGGTATGCCCCTGATGGGTGTAATATGTTCTCTTTTCTAATAACATTTTACCTTACCCAAAAAAAAAATAGAGTAGCCCACAAAGTCGAAAGGTAAATCAAGGGCTTTGCGGTGATGGAAAGAGTCGTTACTCGTTACCGTCGAGCACGAGGGAGTAGTGATCTGTCTTGGGCTCATCGGTGCGGTGGCGAACGAGGAGGCGGTCATTGGCGTTTTGATTGAGGTGGTGAGAGACGAACTTGGGGTTGGTGATGAGAGAGTGCCATGACTTGCAAACGGAGGTGAGTCGTACCAGAGTCTCTGCGGGAAGTCGCGTGAGGATGTCGACCAGCACGTCTTGAGGAAGGTAGTCCGACATTTCTGGGGTTTCGCGCAGAAAGTAGAAGCAGAAAGGAGAGCGTTTGGCTTACGTTTTCGTAGGGTTTATCGCATCAATCTGCAGACCCACAAACCCATAATTCTTGTTTCTTTTGTCGGTCGGAAAACCCTGATGGTGTATTGAATTGAAATAGCTGGAGCATTGGGAGTTTTTTATGAAAGTAATCCTTTTTTTTAAACAATTGGTCGAAGTACTCTGATTTTCAAACTATTTTTAAAACTAGTCGGTAGCGCCACTTCAAATGCCGCTACCCAACTAGCGCTATTCCAATTGGCGCTATATGCCATGTGGCGCTGTCCCGGTGCCACGGTGGACTAGACTAGCGCTAATTTAAAGAGCGCTAGCCAATCGGTAGCGCTATTTGAACAAGCGCTACTCAATCAAGTAGCGTCATCTCAACTAGCGCTACCTCTTTCGATCAGTCGAACCATTCAGCATTCATGAAATACCTTTTTGAGCCTCATGTGATTGCAATGTGTAACAGAATGGCCATGGACCCTAGTCGATTCTTTGGCGATGTTTGGAGGCTTGCCTCAATCATAGCCATTTATAGCTCTAAAACGTTTGTACCACTGCGTGACAAACCGCATTGGCCTCCCTACGAACGGCCAATAATTTTACCTGATGAAGAACATCTTAGGGGTCGAGGACGTCCACAAGTAAATCGATTTCGAAATGAGATGGATATGATGGATGAATGGCTTGAGGGGCAACCATCACAAAAATAGTCTTATAGCTTGTGTGGTGGACATGGGCATAACAAGCGAAAATGTTCAAAGAGGGGAGAAGCGTCATCTTCAGCAGCAAATATATAACTTGTAATGTTTAAAACTATGCATCTGCTTAACTTTTCAATTGCTAAAATGAAACTGTAACTTGTAATTTTCAGTTTTTATTTTATTTCATGGAAGTTGTTAATGAAGTATTATTGTTAGAGCTATGTAATGCAAAGTTATGATGGTTATTAATTTTTGTAGCACTTGAGTGTTCGATTGTTAAATTGCCTATTAAAATAACAAAATTAGTATCGCATAATTGAAGGGAAGTTAACATTATAATGAAAATATATGAAATAAATTTGAGAAACTTAACTATATTTACCAAGTGATAATTAGAAATTTTATTTGGAATGCTGTACGAATTTATTAAGACTGAAAAATACAATAGGAAATAAAGGCTGAAAAAAGTTATATGAATTGAGGATGGTTGAAAAAGCTGAATCATATGAGGCTCAAAAAGGCATTTCATGAATGCTGAATGGTTTGACTGATCGAAAGAGGTAGCGCTAGTTGAGATGACGCTACTTGATTGAGTAGCGCTTGTTCAAATAGTGCTACCGATTGGCTAGCGCTTTTTAAATTAGCGCTAGTCTAGTCCACCGTGGCACCGGGACAGCGCCACATGGCATATAGCGCCAATTGGAGTAGCGCTAGTTGGGTAGCGGCACCTGAAGTGGCGCTATCGACTAGTTTTAAAAATAGTTTGAATATCAGAGTATTTTGACCAATTGTTTAAAAAAAAGGATTACTTTCATAAAAAACTTGAGCATTGGTGTGTGCTTTGTGTGGAGAACGAAGATCAACAGTTCCTGGAGCTTAACCCGAAACTACGGCTCTGTTTGGAGCTAAGGAAATGGGAATAAGGATAGGAGATGGCTTTACCGCAGTTTTGGAGATCGGAATCGTTCATATGATGTAGCTCGACGAATACTTCGACCGTACCAAAAATCACGTTAATAGGATTCCGATCAATATCCAATCGAAGCACGTTTCTCTTTGAAAAAAATATTCCATGCACACTGGATTAAACCCATTTTCAACCCTTCTGTTTAAAGATAAACGCGCGTCAATAGGATATCAATCGCAATCCAATGAATATGATTTTTGGTATGACCGAAGTACTCGTCGAGCTCTATCATATGAACGATCATCGAGCGAGGCCCAAAAAAGGCACTGAAAATACAGAATTCAACATTTACGCAGTTCAAATTCCAAAAAAAAAAAAAGCATTGTGCAGTTTGCTCCAGAACTGCAGTAAAGCCGTCTGTCTCCCAAGGAAAATATTGCGAAATACTGTTCAAGAGGTGAGATCATGGGAGTCAGATCTTCTATTTTCCATGGTGGGGAGGGCCGGGAGGCAGAATCGGTCTAGAGAAAAGGGGATGGAGCTTGTGGAGGGGGTGCAAATTCGGCCCGGCCCAACAAGCAAATGATTGGGCTTGCCTGGCTCAAGCCCATCAGGTTCGCGATAAATTGGGCCGGACCTGGTCAATTTTAAAAGATCTAGGCCCAAGCCCAACCCTATGCCCCTATATATCCGGGCTTTTTTCTTAGAACTTCAGATTAAGTGAAAATAATCTTCAAGTGAATTTATTATTTTGATTATTTGAAAATGAAGCGCATTTTGAACAACATGAATCACATAATAGTATTTTATTGAGTGCAGCACTTTAAGACAATATATATGTGACTCATAATTGAATAATGTAGCAAAATTACTAAACCCTAAACCCTTCCTTTTATTAAGCAAACCAAGAATAAATAAATTGCATGCCGAATATATCCTAACTACTATACACTTACTCTTCATCAATAATAATAAATCATTCAATATTTGCATTAGGATTCAAAATAGGGGGAAAAAAACTACTACTGGTAACTAAGTAATAATTAATAAAAAGTCAAAAAGATGCTACCAAAGGGTAACGTGAAAAACAAACGTTCGCTTTGCTCTTGCATTATTGTGAGAGAAACTTGAAGTGTTGGGAAGCTTGAACTTGAAAGCTTCAGGAATTTATTTATTTATTTTTGAAAATTGAAATGCTTTAGGAATTTGAGACCTTTAAAATGGACACGTTAAAAAAATAGAGAGAGAGAGAGAGAGAGAGAGAGAGAGAGAGAGAGATGAAAAGTATAGAGGAGGTGTGGAGAGATTGTGGGAAAAACTTGGATTCCCTCCGTTCCTAAAATAGTGTTTGGATTGTGGACCTAGACCATTAAAAAGATGCATTTGATTGGTTAAAAAAAATTATTAAAAAAATTATTATAGATAACAATGAGTTCTTTTAAGTTAAGAAAAAAAATTAAATTTTATAACGAAAAATGCATCTTATGTGAGGCCTAGGTTTGCGGACTGGACACTTATTTAAGGACGGAGAGAGTAACATAATAGTGTTAGGAACTAATATTGAACTATCGGGCTTTTTTGGTCTAAAATCTTTGGGCTTAGGGTCGGGTTTCAAAACCTCTAGCCCAAGCCCTACCCATAGGGACACCGGGGTTAGGTCTAAGGTAGGGTTAATGTACTTAACGAAATAATTTTTGTGCAATATGAATTTTGTTTGATATATCTTAATGAGATCTTTAGAATGATACGAAACAATCACAAAAATATTTTACTAAAATAATTATTTTTAAATTCAAAAAATTACGCGTAATTTTATAAGAGACCAACTTTATGGAACACAGGGAGTAAATAAATATAAAAATATGTGTGCGTGAGGCCCACACACATCGCACACCTTTGCAGACCTTTTGGATAGAGAAGTTTTATGAGAAAAATAAAGGAATGGGTTATAGTGAGAAATGGAAAAAAAAATTCAAACTAAAAAAAAAAAAGAATTGATTAACTCTTCCTATTTCTAACCCAATCTAACCCAAAAATGGTTAGATTTGGAAAGAAATGACTCTCTTTCTTTATATCATGGTTTCTCACCATCCAAATAGGCTATTAGTGTGTGTATTAATGCCCATAGATGGGTTGTAGAATGAGTGAAAGCCCACATGTCTTGTAAGTAAGTACGTATATGTGTTTGTGTTAGTTGTGTATTCATTAACGAAACGTCATGAATGCAAGCCAAGAACAAGAAAGAGAAAACAAAGCAAGAAACATAAGGTATACATGGTTCTTCAAGATAGATACATCCACGGACAAGATAAAAAGAGTTGGCTGTAGTCCGTAACTCTAAAGAGATCACAATATGAGAGAGAGCCCACCCAAAAGATTCTAAGGATGAAATCCTAAAAGTCCCCCAAAGCCCTATTTATAATAGGATACAAAAACAAAAACATTCATATAATCAATATAACAAGGGAAGGGGTGTTTTCAAAATACTCCCTCACAAACTTTTTAGGCCTTTCAAGGGCTGTGATTGAGTTGGAGTTTTAGACCAAGGGCCAAGATGAAACACCTTTTTTTTCGTTCCCCCTCAAAACTGTCCAGTCGATCTGACGCAGTGGAATTAACAAAAAGATTAGTTGTGTTCTAATCAAACGAATGATAGGTACTCGTAGCCACGGGCAGTTCTTGAATCTCAAGAGAAAAAGACAAAATCTGAATAATATTGATAAAAAATTGCATAAACATTAGGTTACAACCTCTTTTATATGAAAAAAGGCGAAACCCTAGCAAAACCCTAACTCAAAAACGAAAATTCCCAAAATTTGGGAAAAATAAGAAAATTGGAAAAAGGAAAGAAAAATATGACTTTCCCAAAAAGAATCAACTTCTACGGAATTATACGCTAAAAGTTATTAACGAAACAAATATTTCCTAAAACAGCAAAAACTTTCAATTGGAGGCCTAAATGAAGGAATTAGGCCGAAAAAACACCATCAGTCACGAACTTAGGGTGGTAAGTATTGATCGCAGCGCGAAAATAAGTCAGCCCACCAAGTTTGGGCCCGATCCGAGCTCGTCCGAAAGTTGCCAAATTGGGTAATTTGCAATTAAACAACGTTTAGGCTTCTGAGGCTTCGACCGGTCCAATTGATCATGAAATTGGGCCTCCACGTGTTCTACATCACGATCAGACCCCAGACAAAAAAACAACCATTTCAAACTCTCTCTCTCTCTCTCTCTCTCTCTCTCAGGCCTGTTTCTCTTCTTCGCAATCCACCCAAAACCAACAATCTCTCTCATGTTCCTGCTCTCTCTCCACACCAAGCCACCGATCTCACGCTATCTCGCCACACCTACCCACCGACACTGAATCTCCTTCCGTCTCCCCCTAGGTTCGTCGGTACGGCGCAGAATTGGTTGGAGGATGCTGTGCGCCTTTCTCGCCATAAATCTAAGGGGAAACCCCGTACCGAAATCACCGGGTTTGAACACCTTTTTTTCCTTGCGTGAACTCATAAGAAATAAAAGCCATTGTTCATGGGTTGTTATTTTTCTTGCTCTGTTTTTGCACGGGACAACAATAATCGTGAACTTCCTTTTTGACTGTACCGAATTGACTGTGCCGAATTGGGAGGAATATTTTACTGTACCGAATTGGTTCGTCCTATTTTCTTGCATGTGAACTCCCTTTTTTTTTTTCTTCTGATTTTAGGACTTTTTGTGTGTTGATAAATTGGAAATTCTGGTTTTTTTGTTTGATTTTAAGTGGCTTTCAGTGCAATGAAGCTTCAACGATCAGAGCAGAGAGGGGTTTCATCGTAAGCCGATGCCAACTGCCATAAATTTCAGGTTTGCTTTTAAGTATATCTCTTCCCTTTAACTATGTTTTACTAATTTCTATTCTAATGTTATTGACATTCATAGCTGTGGCATCACACAATTTCTGTTTTAATGGACTACTAATTTATGATTGATCAATCCAATTTGTCTTTTTGGGATGTGGGTCGATCCTTTGTATTTCAAACTTCAAAAGTGCTATGGGTACACCGGTGGTGTACACTATATGTACACCACCTATGTGGCAATTGACATGGTGCAGTGATGGGCCCCACCACTTACATTTTCCAATTCAAAAATTCACCATTTTGCCAGAAATTTTGACCCAACTTTACTAACTCAGTTCCAAACCCAACGCTCTCCCGAGTTGACTCAATTTATTCCCATCGTCGACCCCATTTCCACCTTCCACCGTTGACGCCACCGACCACCATCACCATTGATGCCGGCGACCACTCTCTGCAACTCCCATCTCTCTCAATCTCTCTACAAAATCGAATCCGATTGTTGCACTTGTCCAACAAAATTAAATGAAACTTGAAGAGGTAAAAACCTCAAAGTTACGGCTTGATCCGAAACGTGTGAAATCACTTATTTTTTTCCAACTAATCTTCCCCATTTTCTGTTTCTTCCTTCAAATTTCTGTATCTATAATACAATTCGCGACGGTGGGGTGGCCCATACATTTTTTCTGCATAAATCTTGACCATTGGCTTAACACACATTTTTCTACACAAATCTCTACCCTTCATTCAACCCTTGGTATTTTGGTAAATACTTTGCATTTTCTAGAATAAATGGTTGAGTGGTTATTTTTTCAGTTTTGGTAAATACTTTGCTGAGATTACGGCTCTTCTTTCCTAAAATCACTCTTAAAAATCCAACAGCTAGGATTTCTTTTAGGATTTGAAATCTCACGAAATAAATATTGTTAGTTTGCTACATTAAGCCATCAATTACGCCCGTCGCCCGAAAAAAAAACATGAAGTATAAGCGGTAAATCAGTTTTTGTTTCCAAATATTGTTCAGATTAGTTTTGGTAGATTAGTTTTCCATGTGATGGCTGAATATTTCTCCCCTAAAGAATTTTTTCAGACAAAAGCGCAAGTGTTTGACGGCTGAGATTGAAGCCCAAAATTGATCCAACGAATATCAAGCAGTTTCGTTCAAAATTTGAACTAAGGATCAAGTGGAGCAATTCGAGAGATCTCAAGCTACCATGAACAACCCTTATTGTTTTTGTTTTCATCCATTACGTTTGTCTCTCATTCTTTCCTATTTCATTAAAACGTTTCTGTTTCTCACTTCTCAATCCTACCCTACTTCTCCCCTCTCTTCCTTTCCTTCAATGCAACTGTATCTTCCATCGCACACGGAAAATTTTTCAGTGCCGGGTGGGTACCACTTGGAGCCCGCTCGGCGCATCCAAGCTGTCTATTGCATTTTTGGACGGCTTGGATTTGGAAAGAGAAAAAGAAGACAAAAAGTGTTGGTGTGAGAGGAGAGAGAGAGTTTCAATTCCAGCTGTCCAAAAATGAATTGGACGGCCCAGATGTGCCGAGCGGGTACCACATTGGATTCACCCACCTGGAACTGAAAAATTTCCCATCGCGAACACCATCACCATGTGCATATGTAGTGATTATATTTAGAACGGTCGACTAGATCAGCCATCAGGTGGAAGAAACCTTTTCTTTCTTTTTTTCATTATAACGGGTATGATCCATTATCTGTTTTGTTTTGTTTTTTGTTGTGGCAATGTAATTTGAATAGTTGTAGATTCTAAATTCTAAATTTTCATACATTAACGTCTTTTTCAGATAATTCGATTCTGAACGTGAAGATAATTGAAGCTACAACCACGGAAGTGTGTAAGATCTTTTTATTATTATTATAATTATTATTATTCATTTTTGCTCTTAATTTCAATTATATTTTAATGTTCATGATGCCATGTTTTTTGCTTCAATTTTGAACCACATCTGCTTATGATGAAATGCTTTTACCTCTTATATGGTGTTTCTTACACGTCTTCATTTAGATTATAGTCAATATTTCTTTCTCTGACCAATGTTCTATGGTTTCCCTTTCAAATTTCCAAACCTGAATAATCACTTAGATATGTGAAGGTTCTTCCACACATGGAGTTCATGTAAGGCTCTTGGTTTAAGTTGTGCAACATATTTGGTTGGGCAATGTCTGTTAGATTAATGAATTAGTTCGTTGTACGGAGTTTCATTATTTATCCTTAGTATGTAAATAGTTAATTAGTTAGGACCTCATTGTAATTGTTGTATCTTGCGTTGTATATATACCCAGTTTAATGAAAGTTAACCCTAATTTTGGGTTTTCCACAAATCGATACTGTCATCTCTCAACTTTACATGGTATCAGAGCAGAGATCCTAACTCTAACGTGAGATTTCCCTTGCACCAAATCTTGAACAGTGTCGCGTGAACAGTAACCCGTGAACAGTGTCGCGTGAACAGTAACCCGTGAACAGTGTTTTGTGAACAGTACCGATGAACAGTAGCATACTGTTTTATCAACCAGTTCCAGCCCTATTTGCCACTCAGATTTGAAACCTAGGGTTCACCGACAATCTTCTGGCCCTGTTCAGCCCTCCGACCACTGCTTTCCGGCGTCGCCTTCCGTCACCGGAGCTCGCCGGAGTTTTTCAGGTCGTTTCACGTTCAAGTCAGGTACTTTCAGACTTCCGCTACTGCTATTTGAGTTCGACTGAGTCAGTTTGAATTAAACCAGTGAGTTTGGGCACCTTTTCTGCAACTTCTAGGTTGGTCTTCTCTTATTTGCTACTGGTTGTAGCATTTTGGGCGTGTAGTTGCACTGTAATTCGTGTTATGTGGTTCTGTTTCTTTGTTGATTCAGAGCATATATCAATTGCTAGTGGTTGGTTTTTCAGTTTTTTAGAGGTGCTTTTTTAGCCTAGTGAGTTTGGCTCCTAGGTTGTTCTTACGGCATTTTTTAGTAGATTGTTACTACTATCTCTTGTTGTTGGTAGTTGATTGTTCGTGGATTGTTGAAGTTTGGGGCCCTAATTGATTGGGTATTGCTTATTTTGAGTTGATTCCCTTGATTGGAGTTGTTTTTGGAAATTGTTAGTGTCTGGTACTTGTTCACTACCTTCTGTTGATATGGCGGGTAATCCCAACCATGTTCCAACTGGCCCTCTTTCTCGGGAGGAGATACAAGCTCTCAAGCACCTACTGGCCAGGCTTGATACTCCATCTACTATAGCTCCTACCTCTACTGCAGCTTTCTCTACAAGAATTCCAGCTAATGCATCCTCTTTTCCGTGGATCATAGATTCTGGTGCCACAGATCATATGACAGGTTGTTCTTCATTTTTTGATTCATACTCTACATGTTCTGGTAAGGATAAGGTTTGAGTGGCAGATGGATCCTGATCTGGTGTTATTTCAGGGAAATGTTCCATTTGCTGCTCTCCAACCCTTCCTCTTTCTTCAGTTCTTCATGTGCCAAATTTTCCTACTAACCTTCTCTCTGTTAGTAGTCTTACACAATCCTTAAATTGCTCAGTCACCTTTTTTTCTACACATTGTGTCTTTCAGGAACTGGGTACAGGGAAGGTGATTGGCAATGGTAGATCATGTGATGGCCTTTATTATCTAGAGTCTGCTCCCCGTCCGTCTCCTTCACCCATGCCAAGTGGTCTGACTTTGCAAGTAGATACGAGTCCAAGTCTCTCTATGTTACATCAGTGGCACCGTAGATTGGGTCATCCATCTTATGGGATTTTAGAAAAACTTTTTCCTAATCTAACTAAACATTGTCATCGGAGTCAGATTTTTTGTGAAGCCTGTGAGATTGGAAAACATAAGTGTTCTTTTTATGCACCTATTAACAAAAGAAGTGAGTCCCCGTTTATGATTATTCACACTGATGTCTGGGGGCCCTCTCCTGTTACTTCTCTTAAGGGGTGTCGTTGGTTTGTCACTTTTATCGACTGTTATTCTCGTGCTACTTGGGTGTTTTTACTTAAATCAAAGAGTGAAGTTTTTTCTTGTTTTCAATCTTTTCATGCGATGGTGAGTACTCAGTTTGATGCAAAAATTAAAATTCTCCGCAGTGATAATGGCACTGAGTATATTGATAAAGGTTTTAGGGCTTTTCTTGATGAGCGTGGTATTCTGTTTCCGACGACTTGTGTTGACACTCCACAACAAAATGGAGTTGCTGAACGTAAGAATCGTCATTTGGCTGAGGTTGCTCGGTCTCTTTTGTTTACCATGAATTAAGGGTCATCATCGGGCCGGGCCGGGCCGGCCCAGCCCGCCAAGTCGCGGCCCAAGCCCGCCCACGGGCCGGGCCGACCGGGCTTTTTCTTTTTGGCGGGCCGGGCGGGCCGGGCCACCTACCATTAATTGAAGCCCAAGCCCGGCCCACGGGCTAGCCCAATTGGCGGGCCGCCGGGCCAAAAGCCGGGCGGGCCTAAATTTCCTTAGGCAAAACTAAACTAAGGGAAAAAAGAAAGGATTTTTTGGGATTTTGGGCTAATGGGCGGGCCCGTTGGCGGGCTTTTGGACGGGTATGCCGGGCGGGCCGCCGGGCGGGCTCACGGGCCGGGCCTACGGGCGGGCCGAGTAAAAATTCATAGGCCCGAGCCCGCCCATTACAAACTACGGGCCGGGCTAGCCCGCCCGTTTCTCGGGCTCGGGCCGGGTAAAAGCCCGATGGGCCGGGCGGGCTAAGGGCGGGCCGCGGGCCGTCGGGCTAAATGATGAGGCTTACCATGAATGTTCCAAAATGCTTATGGGGAGAAGCCATTTTAACTGCCGCTTGTCTTATCAACTGTATGCTATCCAGTGTTCTCAACTTCAGGACTCCCATAGAGTGTCTTCCTAGCAGTTATCATGCTATCACTCTTCCTCCGAGAGTTTTTAGTTGTGTGTGCTTTGTCCATGCACCCCACCCTTCCGGAGGTAAGTTGAGTCATAAAGCCCATAAATGTATTTTTGTTAGGTACTCTCCTGCCCAGAAGGAATACAAATATTATGATTCACATTTTAGAAAGTTTTTAGTCTCCATGGATGTCACTTTTTGGGAAAAAGAGTCTTTTATTCCCTCTCCAAGTCATCTTTTCAGGGGGAGTCTAATCAGGAGGAAGAGATCTTTATTATGTATAATCATGGTGAGGGGGAGCACCTATTTTATAATCATGTTGATGGAGAGAAAGAAATAGTATTTTATAATCAAGTTGAGGGAGAGAAAGAAACAGTATCTGCTGAAGAGGTAACACATGGCATGGGCGATAACATTGATGGACTTCCAGCACGGTTGCAAGGCAACTTAAAGTTCTATGCTAGACAGAAAGATGGGAAGTCCTCCCATGTGATACCACTCTGTCAATCACCGTTGCCTACTCCAGTTCCAGACTCCTCAGCTGACTCATTTGGTAATGATTCTCCTCCTGTTAATGATTCTCCTCTCTCAGCTGACTTATCCAGTAGTGATTCTTCTCTTATTGAACCTCCTGTTATTGATGATCGTCCTATTGCTAATCGAAAAGAGAAAAGATCGTGTACTCTACATCCCATCTCTCAATTTGTGTCTTATGATCGTTTATCTCCTCCATATTATGCCTTTGTTTCATCTCTTTCCTCTATATCTATTCCACAGAATTGGAAGGATGCGTTAGTCATACCCGAATGGAAAAGAGCTATGGTAGAGGAGATGACAGCTTTGAAAAAGAATGACACTTGGGAACTAGTACCACTTCCTGGAGGAAAGAAATCAGTGGGATGTAAGTGGGTATTTACTGTTAAACAGAATGTAGATGGTACAATTGACAGAAACAAAGCTAGATTGGTCGCCAGAGGGTTCGCTCAAACCTACGGTATTGACTATGAGGAGACATTTGCTCCAGTAGCAAAGATGAATTCTGTGCGAGCTCTACTTTCCTGTGCAGCTAACCTGAATTGGCCACTTCAACAGTTTGACGTAAAAAATGCATTTCTTCACGGTGATCTAGATGAGGAAGTGTTTATGGATATTCCACCAGGTTTTTCTTCTGCTACAAGTGAGGGAAAAGTGTGCAAATTGAAGAAGGCATTGTATGGTTTGAAGCAGTCACCTAGGGCTTGGTTTGACAGATTCTCAAAGGCCATGCTGAGTTTCGGCTACAATTAGAGCCATGCTGACCATACTCTATTCATTAAGAGGAGTGATGTTAAGATTGCTGTCCTTATTGTTTATGTTGATGATATAATAATGACAGGTGACGATGTGAATGAAATTCATAATTTGAAGTCTCGACTTGCCCAAGAATTCGAGATTAAGGACTTGGGAGCGATGAGATACTTCCTTGGAATGGAAGTGGTAAGATCTGATAGAGGTATTTTTATCTCTCAACGAAAATATATTCTTGATCTTTTGGAAGAAACAGGCATGTTGGGTTGTAAACCTGCAGATTCTCCTATTGAGCCAAATCATCATTTGAGTGGAGATATGGGCGAACGTGCTAATAAGGAAAGGTATCAGCGACTTGTTGGGCGACTGATATATTTAGCTCACACCCAGCCGGATATTACCTATGCAGTGGGTGTAGTTAGCCAGTTTATGCACGATCCTCGTATTTCAGACCTAGATGCAGTTTATCGTATTCTGAGGTATCTCAAATCAGCTCCAGGAAGAGGAATTCTGTTCTCTAATCATGGTCATTTACGGTTGGAGGCTTTTACTGATGCTGACTGGGCTGGTTCTGTGGATGATAGACGCTCTACCTCTGGCTATTGTACCTTTATTGGAGGGAATTTGGTTACTTGGTGAAGTAAAAAGCAATCAGTGGTTGCTAGATCTAGCGCAGAGGCAGAGTACAGAGCCATGGCTCATGGTGTTTGCGAGCTCTTATGGCTCCAAACCTTATTACGTGATTTGGGTTTCATTGACAATGGTCCTATGAAACTCTACTGTGATAATAAGGCTGCTATAAATATTGCTCATAATCCTGTTCAACATGATAGAACGAAGCATATTGAGATTGACAGACACTTCATCAAGGAGAAACTGAGCGAGGGTTCGATATGTATGCCTTTTGTAAGATCTGGAGATCAGTTGGCTGATATATTCACAAAGGGACTTGGCAGCAAGAGTTTCCACCCTATTGCATTCAAGTTGGGCTTGATCGATATCTTCGCACCAACTTGAGGGGGAGTGTTAGATTAATGAATTAGTTCGTTGTACGGAGTTTCTTTATTTATCCTTAGTATGTAAATAGTTAATTGGTTAGGACCTCATTGTAATTGTTGTATCTTGCGTTGTATGTATACCCAGTTTAATGAAAGTTAACCCTAATTTTGGGTTTTCCACAAATTGATACTGTCATCTCTCAACTTTACATTTAGGCACGATCGGTTCCTTTTATTTGTCAATTTCGCGAGTGGGGGTGTCAGAATCAAGAAAATATTTTTGTACAATATGATTGCCGCAGTTTAGGCTATATTGTTGTCACCGTGGCTCAATCTTGAATCGCATCATTGTATGTTCGTTATGTATAATACCAGACGGAATGTATCATTAGGTTCGGCAAATATTATTTTTTTCTTTGACCATTTATTTGATTTTTCCTTATATTTTTGTTTTTAATCTTACCTGACACTGTTTATGAAGGTCATATGAGCACAAATGCGAGAGGTATTCTTTTTCCATTTTCTCACCAAAAGTTACGTTGATAATTTCAACTGCTATTTATGACCACAGTAAGCTCAAAATTCTGTTTATTTCTTTCAATTGTTCCATGTTTTAACTTCTGCGAATTGAATTATGAATGGTGATTGTCCATTACATGTTTCAATTTATGGGGGTCTGGTGTGACATTATTGATTTGTGTTATTGACTTTTTAATTAGACGCATTGGGTTAGCAAGGATAAATAAAGAGTAATGCAGAATTGATACTTGCTTAAAAGTTTAATTTGCTTGGATAAAGTCAGTGTTATTGTGCAGGGAGTTGGTATTGGACTGATGACGGAAATAAACATATGAAACTAAACAACTATTTTGATTTCAATATTGAGTTAGGAGCAAGAAATATGTGGCGTACTCTGAATTTTTGCTTTTGAACTATCAGTATCTTATCTAGCTAGGTAGTGTTTTTTTCTTTCCCTTTCTTGATTTTTAAGCCATTGAACATGGAATTCTTGCCTAGGCGCACCATGGTTGCGATTCATTGACGGCGATTGGCCTGGCTCAGTCAAGGCACTAAATATGTTTATTTATTTTTACTAATTCTATCTTTCTTGGAATGCATGGCTATGGCTCTTAGGACATTTTCAACATTTGATTATAAATATTGCCAAAAAGGGTAAAGGGTTTGGCTGAATTGATGGGCTTTAAGTTGAATGCGTGATTATACATCTTTTGTCACTTACGAAAAAAAATAATACAGCTTTTGTTTATTTTTGTTAGGCTTGCTCCAGCTCTGATTAACACACTTTAAGATTAGTTAGTTGAAACAGGGCGGCTTTGGTGATTTGTTGAAGAAGTTCAAAAATCTTAAAAGCTTGGTGTTGGGAAGAGGACGATTTTTTTGGTACTCTATATGCGGGCAAATCTTTAAAAAAAACTATGTAATATATTTTGTTTGGCTTTATTTTCCTTTGCATTTTGCTTAGCTTAAAAGAAAGCTTTGATGAAGTAAAATTGGATTCATGGAACAGAATTGGGTGGTGTCATTAGTTGATATTGGCAACTGAGGCTATACTACAAGGCACGGACATTCACTAGCGTTTGTTTAATAAGATTAGAACATTCTAATCTTCATTTTCCTGATGCAATGGACGTATATCGTGTTGAACAGAATTGTCACTTCTCCTTTGGGACCTTTATATACATTTGGTGATCTGAATATAGAGTGGAAAAACTTCTGTGTCTGGATTACCAAGGTTACTAGAACATTTTATTTTTGTTTCATGTGCTTCCTTTGGATTTATCATAAACTCAATACCCATACTGTGAGATGGATTTTTTGGGAAGACTTTAGCACCAACCAATGAATTGCACGAATAATTTTGTTCAGAGTGTAGTAGGCGCGAGCCATTAACTGGGGGGTTACGGTGTGCAACTCTTAAATCTAATGGAAAGAGAACTTAGGTCCAACATAATAGCTTTTACCTAAGCTCACATCATATGTAACCAATTTTGCTGATCATCAGACAGTACGCTTATACCATTCAGTGTCCAGGGAAAAATGATTTTGATTAGGAATTAAAAATAGCCTTGAAAGGTTGGACCTAAGAGGTTATGAGAAGGACTCTAAATTATTTGTTGATTGTTTGAGCCGTACCTTCAGGCACGGGCAAACCCTAGTTTTAATACAAAACAGTTTGCTATAATTTTCCAAAAACATCATCTATTCTAAAATTAAGGTTACTCTAAATTTAGGGCTTTGAAGATCTGGACCTGGACAAAATTACCATTTCAGAAGAAAATTTGGACGGAAGTTTCTCATGCTGATGAAGGAAAAGTTTCTCATGCTTCATTGAGAAAAAATGTCAGGTGGAGGCAACGATGCAAGGATGTCAGGTGGAGGCAAGTTTGGGGCAAAAATTGGGTCTTCTTTCCTCTGATTTTTAGGCACTTGTGGGTGACAATTTGAATTGAAAATATTGAGGTGACTTGATGGTGGTCGCCAGCGTCGATGGTGGTGGTGGTCGTCGACGTTCACGGCTGTGGTGGTCGACTGTGGCAGGTATAAATGGGGTGAGGTAAGAGTAAAAGTCAGGAGGGCAATCAGTAGTGTGGGTTTAAGTTAAAGTTCGGTCAAAATTCCTGGTAACTTTTTGGGGAAATTTTGAATTGAAAAATAGAAGAGGTAGGGCCCATTACTGCACTATGTCAGTTGCTACATAGGTGGTGTACATCTGGTGTACCCATAGCACTATTGTTCAGACTTGGGCTATATAGTTGTATCGCTGTGTCATCTCATGGTCCTATTTGTCAAGTTGTAGGGTTTTAGGTCTGTTGGGCATTGCCTGTACAAAAGAATGAGAATGAGAATTCACCGGGTTTCTTTGTCCACCAAACTCACCCTCTGTTTTAGTTTTCATAGAATTCTAATGGTAGAATCAGAGGTTTGAATTTCATGGTGGGATAATAGGAAAAACATATATCCTTTCATTGGGAAGTTTCGTTGGTAGCTCTCAACAAGAAGGCTTACCCCAAAGGGAGAGCACCAATGCGTCATCGAGGAAGGTTACGCAAAGGACAGTGCCACAGCCAATGGGGAACCATCGACCGGCGCTCGCCGTTTAGGCGACAAGCTTCTCCCTCTGACCTAACGATCCTTTATACCTTCGGAATTTGAAGCTAGAGGTGTCAGAAAAGCTACCACAGGGATAACTAGCTTGTGGCAGCCAAGCGTTCATAGCGACGTTGCTTTTTGATCCTTCGATGTCGTCATCGAGGAAGAATTTCCGTAGGGACAGGGTTGTAGCCAATGGATGAGAAATCCATCAGCTGGCGCTCGCCGCCCATCTCATTGAAATAGACAAAGAGCTTACCTCAGGATAGCTGGAGCCCGTGTGCGAGTTCTATCAGGTAAAGCCAATGATTAGAGGTGTAACACCCCGTCCCACATCGAAAGTCTACATGGATGATCTTGGGCATATAACAAACCTTGTGGGCTACTACTAGTACCATGTGTTTAAGCTTTTGGGCCATGTGGTGTGGCTTGTGGATCAAAATCAAGGTATTGGGCCAGTGGTCTACTTGGGGCGTTACAGGTGGTATCAGAGCTTACACGACAATGTGGGCCTTGGAGTTTGGTTTGATTTGGTTGTTGGTTTGATTTGTATTGGTGATTATAGTGCTCAACCCCTCGCGAGGGCGTGAGGTTATAAAGTTAGGGAGATTGTAACACTCCGTCCCACGTCGAAAGTCTACATTGATGATCTTGGGCATATAACAAACCTTGTGGGCTACTAGTAGTACCTTATGCTTAAGCTTTTGGGCCATGTGGTGTGGCTTGTAGATCAAAATCAAGGTATTGGGCCAGTTGTCTGCTTGGGGCGTTACAAGAGGCATCGGGGGTGCAACGCCCTCGACCTATTCTCAAACTTTAAAGTCCCCTGGAAGGGGGCGCCAGAGAGGATGAGAGCCCCGTCGTGCTCGGACCCTGTCGCACCACGAGGCACTGTCAGCGAGTCGGGTTGTTTGGGAATGCAGCCCTTTGGGGTAAGCCTTCTTGTTGAGAGGTACGCTTATCGTCTATTTCAATGAGATAGGCGACGAGCGCCAGCCGATGGATCTCATCCGTTGGCTACGGCCTTGTGGCCAAACGGCCAACATTTGCCCGATAGAGTGTTTCTTTGCCCGATAGAGTTGTGCATTGCCCTACGGGACCTTGCGGGACGGCTTAAAATAGCATTTCGATTCAGGGGCATTTCGGTCTTTTTTTTGGGCATTACCAACGGGTTGTGTTTTCTTGAGTAACCGAGGCCTAAAGGCCAAGAACGGATATCCATCAGCCGGCGCTCACCACCAAGGCGATGAACTTACCTCTCAGCAAGGAGGCATCCCCCGAAAGGAACACCAATGCATCATGGAGGAAGATTAGGTTTTGTTGATGAGAAATTGCGAAATGCTTAGCTATAACTGTAAGTCTTGGATAATTTTGACTGTAGATACCTCTTAATCAGCTATTAAGTCTACTTTTGCTGTAAAATAAAAAGTACCTCAAAGTAAGATTTGGTTTCATTAGTTTATATGTAAGATTTGTTTTCATTAGTTTATATGTAAGATTTGGTTTCATTAGTTCATATTTTTATTTAATGCAATCTAAATGGGGAATTTTCAAGTTTAGATTTTTTTCTTTCCTTTCTCCCAATTATTTTTCCCTTTAGTACTGTAAAATAAAAAGTACCCCAAAGCCAGATTTGGTTTCATTAGGGATAACCCGTGCCTAAATGCACGGAAAAATGCTAAGCATTTTAAATGGGTTGTGTTGGATTATGATATTTTTGTACTGCCTGTGCTCAGTTCGACCATTGCTTACTAATCTCTTGTCGAAGTTTGAGAATTTCTTTTCTATTGAAGGAGATATCGCAGGAGAACAATTCGCTTCACTCTTTCGGTAATGACTTATGAGGAACTTTTTTTATTTTTACTACTAGTACATTTCTCATAGGAGTAACATAGTAAGAACGTTTAGGTGGCAAGCCAACATTGCATCCTGGATACTTAGACATTTAAGGTGCAGCCATGTGCAGTTTAATAGACATACCAGCCAAAGGGTACGTCTAACCCAAGTTTTTTTATCAGTCGTTATCTCATTAAATGATAAATATATATGAATTTTGCTTCTACATGGTCCTTCCATCCCATTATGCGCACGAGTAATTTTGAGTTGAATAACACCTGAATTCATATAGATATCTTTTAGAATGAACACTTGATGCTGTCATAGATGTAGGGCTCTGGGCCTTAGCGTCTCTCTGCTAATTCAGCAGTTGATAGCAGAGTGTGTATAGCTTAGTGCTCACTTGATGCTGCCATAGATGCTACTAACCTGCTGCTGTTGTGTCCTATTAATGCTATTTGATGGCAATCCATTGCTACCAGATATGCTCCTGCTGTTGCACACCTTGCTACCAGTTGCTGCTATTCTGTTATGTATTTCCTGATTGGGGGACTAATGCCAAGACGTTTGGCTGCTGCTATCTTATTGTATACTGCTGCTGGTCTATTTTGTTTTCAGTCCAGCAGATAACTGTTGTTTTGCTGCTGATTACTACTACTGTTCATCCCCAGCAAATTGAGAAAGGAAGCTACTGCAGCTGATTGTAGCTGTTGCTGCCTACCGGTATTCTGCTACTTGATTTGTGGCTGCAGTTGTTACCCATCCAGCACACTGTCCTGTGATTAGCTGGTTAGCAAAATATGATTAGCTATTCCACAGTGCAGAACTATGGAAGTTATGAGATTTTCTTGAAAAAATTAACCTAATTTGGTTAGGTGAGTCACCAACACTCCTAGAGATTGCCATATCCATTTTGGACACTCCAAATACACTAGACACACCAGGAACATGTACGTGTCCATTAGATTTTAATATGATTAATGGTGGGATGAGACGGGGACACGACAATGTGAATTATAAATTTTAAAAGCTTTGTGTTGGAGTAAAGTTTTCAAGAAATACGAGTTTAAATATCACTATAACATTATGTCCATAGCTCTTCGCCTATAGCTCCTATCTATTTTTTATAAACTGTTTGTAGTTTCTATGCTTACAGGAAGTGAATTGAAGTGATAGTAAAGGAAGCATTGCTGGTAAATTGAATTGATAGTAAAGGTTTTTGTCAGATTTCAGCAGTAAGCGCCTTTAGGCACGGCACAATCCCTATGGATTGTCGTCGCCCAAATGAACATGGTTGTCGTCGGATTATGTTTACCATAGCAGGATCGTGTCGCTAGAAGTATTGGACATAATTCAGATTATATAACCTTTTGTACTGATTTGTGATGTGCTTGATCGGATAACTTATTGACTATTCTGTGGATTGAAGGCAACTCTTTGGTAGTACATGATTCTTGCACGTTTGGTTTTGGTTTCTGCTAGGTAATTTGCACACTGAATTATACTCTTTCTATCATGGTCTCTATCTCTTTCTATCTTTATGGGTATCTGGAACTAATTTTTGTTAAATATTTTAACTAGGTAAAAGGAGAGGGAGCTTAAATATTTTGTAAGATTTTGGTTTTTACAACACATGATAAGTCTGTTCACTATACTCAGATGATTATTGCGTATACAATGTTATTTTGCTAACAAATCCAAAATGGGTCTCCAATCATTGGTCTAAAACTCCAACTCAATCATAGCCCTTGAAAGGCCCAAAAAGTTAGTTTGTGAGGGGATATTTTGAAAACACCCCCCTCCCTTGTTATATTGATATTGATTGATTGATTTTAATAAATTTTCTTTAAAAAAAAAAAAAACCGTTCCATCAGATTAACAAAATGTTCAAATTATTTGTTTGGGTCCCAGAGTAGACTCCATAGATCATTCATCTATACATTGTCGGTACACTATGAGTCAATATCATAAGTGTTTTTGAAGTCTACAACATAACTTCAGAACTAATTGATGTATTTATCCTTCATGAATCAAATGGTTTTCGAGAGAGTTATGTAATGTGCACCTATAAAGTTGTGCTTTCTCTTAAAAGTGATGCCAGGAGATCTAAGGGCTGATATTGTTATCCATTTCAATATTGTTTATCGTTAGCAATAACTGCAGAAAATAACTTGACAAAATTAATTGGCATAATTGTTTATTTTGTACAATCATCCATATGGAAATTCACAAATAAAGCTAGTGTAATCAAGCTATCGTAACTCATTTTTCATGTTTTTTGTTCAAAAATTGAGAAAATAATTACTTTAACAGGTGAGCTCTGCATATTGTACTCCTTGTGATGGTTCTAGTCCAGAAATGCCCCAAAATGTAAGTAGTAATTTTGCTTTTTTGAAAACCACAGGATACAATACTGATGAATTTGATTAAACTATTCCTCATCGAAAGAAATGCGTTCAATGTACTGGCCACCGACTCAATCGCGAAAACTAAATTCCATTGCGTTTGCCTCCTTGAGCAACAAGAAGAAACATGCTGAGGCTCCGAGGTTCGGATTGGAAGGAGAAATGGAAATCATAAGCTATGCTTCTTCTTCTTTTCTCTCTTTTTTTTTTATGGGAATTTGGGTAAATTACGCGAAAGGTTTCCAAATATTAAGGAACACCAAAATTGCCCATTGACTCATCTAGGGAAATTTCACTTCTGCTGCTGCTGCCTATGATATTCCAACTCCGAGGATAGTATTTCTCTGGTTGGAAATGGTTATGGATACTTACGGGAAACAATCATGGGCTTTATGCGGAAGGTAGCATCTGCCTCCGTGGGGGGATTGTTCGAAGCCCCAAGAACACTATTCACTTGGGGCAGTGGACATTTCTTCGTTGACCCAATGAGCTACTGGGTAGACTACCCACAGATCAACGGAGACCAGAGAGCATCTTAGTTACCAAAAAAACATAGAGAGCATCTCAGGTCAAAAAAAGAAAGTGAAAGCATCTAGAGGCACTATCCCAATTGGAAATTGTCATAGAGAGAATTCAAACATGGAAGATATGGACCATCTTATGTGAGGATGCAAAAAGGCTAAAGAAAACATGGCTTGCCTCCGGGAAAAAGTCATTAACTTAGAGTATCCACAAGGGCATAATCAAAACTAAAAGATTTCTAAAGTCAGCAATATTTGTTCAAAAACATGCTCACAATGGTGGATCCGGGGATCCTGCCCTACTGGAAATCATCTAAGCTTTTAGCATGCTTTTTTACGGGAAATTGGGCAAATTTCACGAGAGTTTCCCACATGGTATTGAGGAACACCAAAACTACCAGTTGCACATTTGTATACCTCTTTCAAACAATCCTAAAGTCATCTCTAAGTGGTCTTCTCCACCACAAATTTACCTATTGACTCATCAAGGGGAATTTCACTACCGGTGCCTATATATTCAAACTCCGACGATAGTATCTCTCTGATCGGAACTGCTTATGGACACTTTAGGGAAAAAACTGTGAACTTTATTCGGAGGGTTCTACTCGGTAGACTTCCCACAAATCAGCTGAGAGCATCTAGAGGAACTATCCCAATTGAAAATTGTCTTAGAGAGAATTCAAACATGGAAGATATGAACATCTTATAAGAGGATGCAATGCAACAAGGCTATAAAAAACATGGCTTGCATTTGGGAGAAAAAAAAGAGTCGGTGGCTTAGGATAGAGCTATTTTTTTGATCCAAGGCTTAGGATAGAGCTAGGGAACCCTTTTGGAAACTGGATCTGTAGTGCACTAATCTCAAAACATCATTCTCATATGTTATTCAATCTCAGAAAACCCAACCAAAACATGGTTCTCTCTTTTGACGTAGTACCTTCTTCGCCAGCATCACATAGCAAATCTGGAAAGACACATTCAAGAGAACAAAAGAAGTTTTGAAAATGTCAACTCGAAATGCCCAAGTACTAGAAATATCACTTCCTATACCATAGAGGTCCAAGAGCCGTTCTGATCTCTTTTAGCTAGGGGTGTCAAATGGGCGGGTTTGGGTCAAAATGGGCAAGTTATAAGTGGGTTGGGTCTTTAATGGGTCATTGACCCATTTAGACCCATTAATTATGAGTTCAATTACCCATACCCAACCCGATCCATTTATTTAAAATCAAACTCGACCCGCCCATTAACCCAATTACCCACCACCACCACAACGCCGCCGCCACCACCACGGCCACCGCCGCCGCCACCACCGCGCCGCCACCACTGCCACCACCACCATAATGCCGCCGCCGCCACCACCACCACCACCACCATCGCCACCCTCACCGCCGCCACCACCACACCACCCTCACCGCTGCCACCACCACGACCACCACGCCACTCTCACCGCTGCCACCACCACCCCCACCACGGCCGCCGCTGCCACGCCACCCTCACCACCCCACCACCATCGCCGCCACCACCACGACGACGATCGCCGCTGCCGCCGCCGCCGCCACCACGATCGCCTCTGCCGCTACCGCCGCCACAGCGCCACCACCACCGCCACCACCACGACACCACCCTCACCGCCACCGCCACCACCACCGCACCACCACCATTGGTGGTGGCGTTGTGATGGTGGTGGCGGCGTGGTAGTGGCGGTGGTGGTGGCGCGGTGGCGGTGGCGGTCGTGGTGGTGGCATGGTGGTGGGGGCAGCAGCGGCGGCCATAGTGGTGGTGATGGTGGCGGCGGTGGTCGCGGCGTTGTGGTGGTGGTGGTGAGAGTGGTGTGGCAGCGGCGGCGGCAGTGGTGGTGGTGGTGGCGGCGGCGTTGTGGTGGTCATAGTTGTCAAATCGAGAATCGAAAAGGTTCATTTGCAAATCGTGAATCGTATCGAATCGTTCCGATTCAGTCAAATTCTTAAAAATGCATAAAAAATTGTAGATTTCAAGTTTGAATAAGTAAAAGTATTATTTCATAAGATAAATCGATAATCTTGTGATCTAAACATGCAATACACTAGTTAAAAAGAAGTTTAGACTCTATGTTTTGTTTTGTTTTTTTTTTTTTTTGAAGGACTTTTATTATACTCCCTTGTCTGGACTCTATATAATACATCTCCCATTGACTATAATAATATATATCACCCCACGAACTAGAAGATACTATATTATATACACTCCACTAAGTAGAAATATATATATATATATATATGTATAATATACACCCACAGACCCACTAACTAGTAAACATATAAAAAACAAATAATAAACTCTGTATCCTCACCGACAAGAACAAGATGCAGTTCAAGCATCAATGTCGACATCGAAGGTTTCGACGGAGCTCGAATCTTCACTACGAGGGCTCAAGACTTTGTTTTCTTCGATCGTTTGGGATCTCTACAGGTTAAGAAACACATTCCGAACCCTTTTCTCTCATAAATGTAATGTATTTTCTGATTTTTGTCCTGAGACCAGACTGAACTTGCCGGAAAACCCACTCAATCAAAAACAAGGTGAATCGTACGATTCTCACGATTCACCTCACGATACACCGATTCAAAGCACGATTCTGCGATTCTCACTTCGATTCTTACCGATTTACGATTCATATGATCGATATGAATCGTTTCACACCTGAATCGAACCGAATCGTACGATTCGAATCAGGAATCGTACGATTTCGATAACTATGGTGGTGGTGGTGGTGGCGGCAATGGTGGTGGGGGTGGCGGCGGCGGCCGTAGTGGTGGTGGTGGCAGTGGTGGCGGCGGCGGCGAGGGTGGCGTGGTGGTGGTGGCGGCGTTGTGGTGGGGGTGGTGAAGGTAGCGCGGTGGTGGTGGTGGCGGCGGCATTATGGTGGTGGCGGTGGCAGCGTGGTGGTGGCGGTGGTAACCGCGGCAGTGGTGGCGGCGTGGGGGGGGGGGGGGGGGCGGGCGGGGCGCGTGGTGGTGGCGGTGGTGGTGGTCATTGTGGTGGTGGCGGCGTTGTGATGGTGGTGGCGGTGGTGTGATGGCGGTGGTGGTGGCAACGGCTGCGGTGGCCGTCGTGGTGGTGGCGTAGTAGGGGGTGGGCTGCATTCATTGGAAATCTGGTAAATGGATGAAAATTTATCATGGGTTACTTTCATGCCTATTGGGTCGTTTAAGTTGACCCAATTGATGCCCAATTAAGACCCAACTAATAATGGGTTAGTTGGGTTTGGACCCACTCTTACCCAACTAATAAATGGGTTGGGTTGAGTCTATTTTTTAATCGATGGGTCTAGATTTGTTAATGGGTTTGGGTTCAATTTGTCACACCTACCTTTAGCCAATGTACTTAATTCTCTCATTCTAAACAAAAAATAGTAGACTCAAGTGGTGGAGCGACAAATCAAGAAGGTAGCTATTTGGCCTATGTCTAGCTATTTGGCAGCCTATTAGGACTCAGGGGGTGGTATCCGGGTCCCAACAGGCTGTGCAAAAAAAATTACACAGAAAAGACCTGACTTATTACCCATGAAAAGGAAACAAAGTCCAGAAGAATGATTCCATCTTAGAGTAAGGGAAGCGTTCAATATAGGTAATGTAGTTATGGCCCTTCGGTTAAAGTGGGTTCACTGGAAAACGAAGCCGTAAAAGAGGAGTATTGCTTTAACGATTAACAGATTTGCTTCATCCATATTATACATAACAAGACGACGACAAAATACATTGTAAAAAGAGAAGAAATACAGAAGCTGTTCCAACTACCAAGAAGTAGGCATATCAAATACATGTACGATTATTCCTCAAAATAAAAAAGCACATGGTATGACACAGAATATAGTTCTCAATAGACACCCAAGCATGCTCAAATGGCATAGAATTGATAAAGGTCTACCAACCACAAAAGCGGTCAACACCCCAAATGTAATGTCAACTATCTAGCAACCTATTATTCATGGAGGTTGGAGCAAAAAGAAACAACCTGAACACTGAATATTCAGAGCCCTTGATTAAGAGAGGAAACAATCGACAAAATCAAAATCATGAGGCACTCAAGCAACCCCGTGGCCCTTGGACCAGGTCAAAACTTATGGATCAGTGGCAACATGAAAAACATCCCCTTTTGGCCCTCACTAAACAGAGATATAAAACTCAATTTGTCTAACAGAGGGAGCCACTTACTAAATAATTATCTACAAATAAAAGGCCAAGAAAATGTAAAATGCTCGTGCTTCATTGCCACTATAACTCTGCAGAGATGTCAATAACCATCCCACAGTCTCCACCAACCAAGAAGGTTAAGGTTGTCCAGAAACCAAAACAACTAAATAGATGTCAACAGTGTGTACTAGTTCTTTTTCTCCTACTATATTTCTTCTTATTTTTCATCTTTGAGAAACAAAACGACCCTAAGATTGATAATAGTATGATTTAGCAGTTCCAAAAGCTATTCCCAAACAATTTGAGGTGAAAAGGAGTAAGTTCTGGAAACATGACAATGCTGCATTCTGTTCTTTATCTCATTTTTAGATTACCCTGAAAAATTAAAAATACATCTTGTTCTCGAGCTTCTCTTTCCTCACAACTTCAATAAGCATGTTTATGTTTGTCATGTTTTCCTTACAGCTAGAAAACTTAGTGAAAGTAAATGTCCGAAACACGGAGTAAACGCGATGCTCAGCAACAAACATGCTTAGATAATCAACATTAAAAAACCAACAAATAACCACTTGTTCTAGTTAAATTGATTAGAACAACATAAAGTCCCAAACAAGTGGAAAGAGAAATACCAGATCAAACCTCATAAATCTTCTTGCCATTTAAGGCACTAAACATATGTATTCAGTTAGAGAAAAGTGACTTCCTCTAAATTTCCTACACATTCTCCAAGGCAAATATAAAAGCCACAACTTAATTTGAAATATTCTGAAAACTGACTATACTAATGCAAAATAGCTTTCCTTTCCAATTTCCATAACATAACAAACTAAGCCCAAGGAACACATTAAAAAAAAAATCATGTAGAGTGAGACACTATGTACTACCTGCCACCTCCTCCAAGGCAAAATATGAAAGCCAACTACATCAATTGAAATACCCTGAAAACTGACCACAGCTATGCAAAATAGTTTTCTTTTCGAATTTCCATGACATAACAAACCAAGCCATTCCTACTTTTCTTTTCCTATTTCCACAGCCTTCCTGATTTCAACTCCCCTTGTCAAGTGAAAATTCAACAAGTAACAAAAAGACCTCATTCACAGTGAGACATTATCTATTACCTGCTTCCTTTTGCTTCTCCCTATGAAAATTTGGCAGCCAGTGGGGTCGGCTGCCTATACTTGTCTGATTGTCCCTCCGCCTATGCGTGTAGGGCATGCTTTGGGTCACAAACTAATAACCCGGGTTGTTACTTAATTTTAATATTTTTTCCAAAAAACCTAGTTCCATCAGATTAAAAAATGTTCAAATTATTTGTGTGGGTCCCGGAGTAGACTCCGCACTATGAGTCGATACCATAAGTGTTTTTGAAGTCTAAAACATAACTTCGGAACTAACTGATGTATTTATCCTTCATGAATCAACTGGTTTTCGAGAGACGGAGAGAGTTATGTAATGTGCACCCCATAAAGTTGTGCTTTCTCTTAAAACTAATGCACTAATGCCAGGAGATCTTAAGGGCTGATATTGTTATCCATTTCAATATTGTTTATCGTTGGCAATAACTGCAGAAAATAACTTGACAAAATTAATTGGCATAATTGTTTATTTTGTACAATCATCCATGGAAATTCACAAATAAAGCTAGTGTAATCAAGCTATCGTAACTCATTTTTCATGTTTTTTGTTCAAAAATTGAGAAAATAATTACTTTAACAGGCGAGCTCTACATATTGTACTCCTTGTGATAGTTCTAGTCCAGAAATGCCCAAAATGTTAGTAGTAATTTTGTTCTTTTGAAAACCACAGGATACAATATTGATGAATTTGATTAAACTATTCCTCATCGAAAGAAATGTGTTCAATGTATTGGCCACCGACTCAATCGCGAAAACTGAATTCCATTGCGTTTACCTCCTTGAGCAACAAGAAGAAACATGCTGAGGCTGTGAGGTTCGGATTGGAAGGAGAAATGGAAATTTCTAGCATCCTTCTTTTTTTTAATGGGAATTTGGGTAAATTACGCGAAAGTTTTCCAAATATTAAGGAACACCAAAATTGCCCATTGACTCATCCAGGGAAATTTCACTTCTGCTGCTGCCGCCTATGATAATCCAACTCCGAGGATAGTATTTCTCTGGTTGGAAATGGTTATGGATACATATGGGAAACAATGATGGGCTTTATGTGGAAGGTAGCATCTGAAGAAAATATAAACCCTAAACTAGAGAAGAGAGAAGAGAGAGAGAAACTGAACTTTCATTTTCTGAAATTGTATTGCGTCATTCTCGATTACAGAGGAAGAGAAGCCAACGCCTTATATACCAACTTTACTGACTAACTACAGCTCAGCATCGTTTTCTTAACAAACTAACCAACTACTAACTGATATTGGAGTGGTGGTTTTAACATACTAACCAACTCACCTAATGACTCACTTAATGACTCTTACTAACATGCCCCTGCAAACTCATGGGTGTGTCAACAACCATGAGTTTGTGTTTAAGAAAAAGAAAACGAGCAGTAGATAAAGATTTGGTAAACACATCTGCCACTTGATCTTCAGTGCCCACATGATGAACTAGAAGTTGCTTGGATAAGACCTTCTCTCGGACAAAATGATAATCAATTTCGACATGCTTCGTTCTAGCATGATAGACAGGATTAGCAGCGAGGGCAATTGCAGACAAATTATCACACCAAATTGTTGGAGGAACAGAAACAGATATACCAAGTTCGAGCAACAAAGTCTGAACCCATGTAACTTCAGCAGCAGTTTGAGCTAAGGATCTGTATTCTGCTTCTGTGGAAGACCTAGCAACAGTGTGTTGTTTCTTGGCACTCCAAGAAACAATATTAGAGCCCAAAAACAAGCAATAACCAGTGGTAGACCTTCTGTCTAGTCTATCTCCTGCCCAATCAGCATCTGAAAATGCAGTTAAACACAAACTACTGGGAGTATAAACCAGGCCTTGATGAAGTGAGCCTTTGATATACCTGAGAATTCGTTTCACAGCCACAAAATGACTATGCTTTGGGCTATGCATGTGCTGACATGCAACATTTACAGCATAAGATATCTCAGGCTTAGTAAGAGTCAAATATTGAAGAGAGCCCACAACAGTTCTAAACCAATGTACATCAGAAAAATCAGGATCGGGATCATAAATTGCTGGTTTGGATGAGGAAGGAGAAGAACTGGGTTTACAGTCCAACATGCCTGCTTTGGTTAAGAGATCAGAGGCATATTTGGTTTGAGACAAAAGAACATCAGAACCATGATAAAGAACTTCAATCCCAAGAAAATAACTAAGTGCACCAAGATCCTTCATCACAAACTTAGAACTGAGAAGTGAGATGAATTCGGTAATATAGGAGGAATCACTTCCAGTAATCAAAATATCATCTACATATACTAAAACCAAAGTCAGACCTGCAGGTGTTTTCTTGATAAACAAAGATGAATCAGCTTTGCTCTGATGAAACCCCTTTTGAATAAGAAAACCAGAAAAGACAGAATACCACGCTCGTGGTGCTTGTCTTAATCCATAAAGAGCTTTAGAGAGCTTACACACATACTGGGGATGATTAGGATCCTTATACCCTAAGGGTTGCCTCATATAGACATCCCCATCAATAACTCCATGCAAGAAAGCATTTGACACATCTAGTTGCTTTATTGGCCAAGCATGATGAACTGCCATGCTTAGAATGACCCTGATTGTTGGCTGTTTAATAACAGGGCTAAAGGTTTCTGTAAAGTCAATCCCTTCATGTTGTTGATTACCATTAGCAACTAATCTGGCCTTATATCGTGCAATAGTACCATCAGAATGGCGTTTAATTTTGAAGATCCACTGGCATCCAATTACATTTGCACCCAAAGGAGGAGGGACAAGAGTCCAGGTTCCCTGTTTGACCAAGGCTGTGTATTCCTCACGCATAGCTTGTTGCCAAACGGTATACCTAATAGCCTCAGAAAAATTTATAGGTTCTTTGTCTGGCAAAGGAATAGGAACATCAACTACATTCAAACTAAAAACAGCTTTTGGTTTGAAAATGCCATTTTTGGATCTGGTAACCATAGAATGAGTGGGAGATAAACTAGGAACAGCAAGAGGAGAAGATAAGATTGAAGCAAAAGGTTCAGCAGATGGAGGAAACCTATTCCCAAGAGCAGAAGGAACAGATTCTGACTGAGACGCAGTGGGAGAAGACAAAGAGGAAGAAGAAGGTTGAGCAGAAGATATAACTGGAAATATTGGAGGACACACAGAACTAGAATGAGCAAGAATAGCTGGAGAGAAAATAGGAACTGTAGGAATAGAGGGATTAGCAGAAGAAACAACAGGAGGAGGAGGAGGAGGAGGAGGAGTAGGAGTAACAGGAGGGTTAACAGGATCAGATAAAGAAACAGGAATAGTAATTTCTTCAAACGTAGTTAAAGGAACATGAAAGGATGTAGGAGAAGAAGAAGAAGAAACAGAAGAGGTAGTCAAAGTTGGGTAAGGAAAATCTGTTTCCACAAACTTGACATGCCTAGACACATATACTTTGTTTGTGCTAGGATCAAAACATCTATATCCTTTGGTGTGAGGACAATAACCTAGGAAAACACAAGGTGTTGATTTGGGCATCAATTTATGAGAAGTATAAGGCTTTAGCCAAGGAAAGCAACAACATCCAAAAGGTTTTAAAAAGGTATAGTCAGGAGATGTGTGAAACAACAAAGTATATGGAATCTGAAAATTAAGACTGGTGTGAGGTAATCTATTGAGAAGATACACAGCAGTGGTTAATGCTTCAAGCCAAAAAGTAGTAGGCATATTGGCTTGAAGAAGAAGAGTGATAGTGGTTTCTATAAGGTGTCTATGTTTCCTTTCAGCTAGCCCATTTTGCTCAGGAGTATGAGGACATGAAGTTTGTTGAATCATGCCATTAGTCAAAAACAAGGTTAGAAGGAAATTATTGATGAACTCACCCCCATTATCACTCCGTAGAGTTTGAATAGCAATGTGAAATTGAGTAGAGACATAAGCCTTAAATTGGGCAATAACATGCTTTACTTCAGATTTATAGTGAAGAGGGAACAACCAAGTGAATCTAGAAAAATCATCCACAATCAACAAGTAATATCTAAATCCTTTATGAGATGGGATGGGGGATGGTCCCCATACATCCAGATGAACTAACTGAAACGGAGCAGTAGTACAAGTAGTAGACCTAGAAAACTGAAGTTTGTGGCTTTTAGCCATATTACAGCAGGTACAATTAAGCAAATGAGGCTTAGAGACAGGTAAGCCATGCTGTTTTATTAAAGAAGTAAACAAAGGAAAGCTAGGATGGCCAAGTTTCTGATGCCAAACCATGGCTGAAGAAGAAGAAGAGCTTACAAAAGCTGTGGATGAAAGAGGACCAGAATAGTGCTCAGAGGAGTTCAGAATTGGATACAGACCCTTGTGACATGGTCCCTTGTACAAGATTTTGCGAGTAATCTTGTCCTGAATTTCAATACCAGAGGAATCAAAAATGAGTGAACAATTATTATCTTTGGCAAACTGAAAAACGGAAAGCAAGTTATGAGTAATTTGAGGAGAGTGAAGAACATGAGAAAGCTGAAATTTGAATGAAGGAGTTGATATCAAACCTCTGCCAGTGTGAGAAGCTTGTAAGTGAGACCCATTGCCAACCATAATGCCATCATGTGCAGTAGCAGGTTGAGGATTAGCCAAGTTTTGCATATTGTTAGTGATGTGGTTGGTAGCACCACTATCAAAGAACCATGGGTGTGTAGATGGACTGGTAACTGAGGAAGAAGCAGGAGAGTATCCACCAGTAAACCTTGAGAAGGATGGACTATTTGATAATGCTCCTCCTGGCATCATTCCAGTAAAGGACTGCATAGGGGCAGCAACGAAAGAATCAGTATATCCAGCAAAATTGGCCTGTGTTGGCTGTGTAGGAAAGCCAGCAAGATGTGCATGAGAAAGTTGTTGTTGATAAACAGATGGCTGAGGTGAAAAAGAAGGCCTTGAGGAGGACAGGAGTTGAGGTTGAGACATAGGAAACTGAGGCTGGTACATTGGTACACTTGCATTCATCCAAGAAGAAGAAGCATTTAACCAAGGCTGAGATTGATTAGATGACCTCCACTGAGCTCCTTGAACAAATGGTGATACTTGTTGAAAATTCTGTGGAAAGGAAAACTGCTGTGGAAATGAAGATTTATAATAGCAATAATTTGTGCTATGGTTACTTCTGCCACATATGTCACAAGGTGGTCTAGGACCTCTACCCCTGCCTCTGATAACACCTCTGAATGGAGTAGGAAATAATTGAGAAGAGAAGTACTGAGGTTGAGAGGGCTCTCCAGATGCATGTGATGGTGATGGTCCAAGCACAGATGGAGAGGAAACTTGAACAGTTGTAGGAGCTGGTCCATAGAAACCAGAAGATCCCAACTGAGGAGAAACAATCTGACCTCCAGACGGATAAAGTCCATTAGAGATAGATGAGGTATTCAATAATGGTGCATTCATGGATGATAGAGAGGTAGAAATTGGGCCCTGTACTGGTTGAGAGCCATGTGTTGCAACTAACACAGAATGAGAACTACTAGCAGTTTCTGCAGAAGATTCCTGGAGCAGTTGATCTTCTCCATGAAGCATATTTACCACTTGATCAAAAGAAATAAGATCACCCCTGGTTCTCATAGCCCGTACAGTTGTCTTGAAACTATTAAAGACAGGAGGTAGGCCTCTAAGTGTATGGAAAATCAAATCATCCTCATCAACTGGACTTCCAGCAGCAATCAACTTTTGTGAATACTCCTTAATGGTATCAAGGTAATGTTCAATAGTAGAGGTCTTGGTAATGGAGTATAATTTCCCTTTGAGATCTTGTACATGACTTCTGGACAAAGAATTATATCGATTTGACAATGATTCCCACACTTGATGAGCACTATGTAACCCTAACAGATATGGCAAAGTAGTTTGTGACAAAGATGCAGTCAAACACATGAGAAGTTGTGTATCTATAAGCTTCCAGAGTGCACACTTAGTATTTGGCACCAGATTTCCTTCAGAATTCGCAATTTGTGCAGGTGGACAAGTAGAAGAACCATCAAGAAACTCAAAATAACCATTTGCGCGCATTACGTTCTCAATCTGAATTCTCCACATCAAATAATTGGTGCCGTCCAGTTTAATAGTAACAAAGGAGTGAAAATTAGATACGAGGAACACCAGAGATGGTGGTAGAGTTACCTCTGTCGTAGCCATGAGGATTTGTAGAAATCACAAGGAATCAAAGAAACTTAGGGCACAGAATTGCAAGACGAGAACGCAGAGAAGATCAATTTGTAGCGTAGGCCGCAGGATCGCAAGACTGCTGTCGAGTGGCTTTGATACCATGAAGAAAATATAAACCCTAAACTAGAGAAGAGAGAAGAGAGAGAGAAACTGAACTTTCATTTTCTGAAATTGTATTGCGTCATTCTCGATTACAGAGGAAGAGAAGCCAACGCCTTATATACCAACTTTACTGACTAACTACAGCTCAGCATCGTTTTCTTAACAAACTAACCAACTACTAACTGATATTGGAGTGGTGGTTTTAACATACTAACCAACTCACCTAATGACTCACTTAATGACTCTTACTAACAGCATCTGCCTCCGTGGGGGGATCATTCAAAGCCCCCAAAACACTGTTTGGTAGGGGCAGTGGACATTTCTTTGCTGACCCAATGAGCTACTAGGTAGACTACCCACAGATCAACGGAGATTGGAGAGCATCTTAGTTACCAAAAAAACATTGAGAGCATCTCAGGCCAAAAAACAGAAGCTGAAAGCATCTAGAGGCACTATCCCAATTGGAAATTGTCATAGAGAGAATTCAAACATCGAAGATATGGAGCATCATATGAGAAGATGCAAGAAAGGCCAAAGAAACATAGCTTGCCTTTGGAAAAAAAGTCAACGGCCTTTAGGAGAGATCTATGGAACCCTTTTGGAAACTGTATCTGTAGTGTACTAGTTAGAGAAGAAGTGACTTGCTCTAAATTTCCAATACACTCTCTAAGGCAAATATGAAAGCCAACTACATCATTGGTAATACCCTGAAAACTGACCATAGCTATGCAAAATAGTTTTCTTTTCCTATTTCCATGACATAACAAACTAAGCCATTCCTACTTTTAGTTTCCTATTTCCTTAACCTTCCGGATTTCAGCTCCACTTGTCAAGTGAAAATTCAACGAGTAACAAAAAAACCTCATGTAGAGTGAGACATTATCTTTTACGTGCCTCGTCATTGTTGCTCTTCTTCTGGCCTCTAACAACTGTATTTTTAGGACTTTCCAGCTTGTGTAGCAATTCCAGGCTCTCTGTATAAGTATACATGTAAAATGTGCGCCAGTCCAAGTCCCCGCCACCAAATGTGCCACGATTTCCAACATACGTAATACGTCTGCTCTGGTGATTGCAAGAAACCAAATCCCCATAATCAGTTGCGAATATAACTTCGCCGTTTTTTCTCAACCCAAGGGGCCTTGTCAAATCTCTACAAAGATTGATTGTGAATAGTTGGGACCAAGAAGTTGACACACCATACAACTTCATAATCCAACATAAACAATGTCGTTCACTACCATATTCACATTGCTGGATCAAACAAAGAGATTCCTTAAATACAACTAGTATCATCCTTTTCAAAGGGTTATTCTCAAGGGTAATACTATCCGGAACCAATATCTCATTAAAAACCTCCTCACTCATGTTGAACGACAAGATCGTGTTGCGAAACTGGGTCAATGGAGTTGCCCGAGCAAATGCCATCCAATGAGCAGCCCCATTGAAATAAGTCTGGCATCGGTCAGTAATCATTAACGGAAGCGCCTTTTCACTAATATACCGCCAACGACCAGTCTTGTGCGTGTAAATCTCAACCAAAGGAGGAATACTATCACAACAGAAACCCATGTGCACAACTCTAACCACCTTAAAGTCATTTTTGACCGGATCGAATCCAAACCCAAGGCAATGCTTCACGGGACCGTGAGACTGATACGAGACATTATATTTAGGCAAAGCAACAAGTTTCCTAATAGAGGGATTCCACAGAAACATTTTGTTCAAGAAACCATGTTCGAGATCATCAGAAAGGCAAATAACCCCATTAACGCTGCCAACAACAGAGTAACCCCCCGATTCCAAAGGTGAATTGAGGGCTTTGAGTTGACAGAAAGAGTCGTTACCGTCGAGCACGAGGGAGTAGTGATCTGTCTCGGCCTCATCGGTGCGGTAGCGAACGAGGAGGAGGTGGTCATTGGCGTTTCGATTAAGGTGGTGGGAGACGAATTTGGGGTTGGTGATGAGAGAGTGCCATGACTTGCAAACGGAGGTGAGTCGTACCAGAGTCTCTGCAGGAAGTCGCGTGAGGATGTCGACCAGCACGTCTTGAGGAAGGTAGTCCGACATATCTAGTGTTTGGTGCAGAGGCACAAAGATGACCGTTGGGGTTTAGTATATGAATATTGATTAAAGAGTTTTTTTGAAAACATCCCTCCAACTATTCACCAAATTTTTACTTAGTCCTCAAACTATCAAAATATTTTATTTAGTCCTCCAACTATTGGCTTGCATTCTATGTAGTCCTTCTGTTAAGTTTCAAACGGCACAGTAGCGGACGGCAACGTTTTGTTTTAAAAAAAAAAGTTTCCAACCACCAATTTGCAATCCCATGGAATAGAAACGTGATTATGAGAGCCTTAGAGATAAAATTTGATTATGTCTCTTTAGAATAATATGATCAAAATAATAAGATCTTCACACCATTCAAACGGATTAAAATTTGAGCATTTAATTTTTTAACTATATTTTTTAATATATAAACCGTCTCAAAAAATTAAGTGCTCAAATTTTAATTCGTTTGAATGGGTGTGAAGATCTTATTATTCTGATCATATTATTCTAAAGAGACATAATCAAATTTTGTCTCTAAGGCTCTCATAATCACGTTTCTACTCCATAGGATTGCAAATTGGTAGTTGGAAACTTTTTTTTTTAAACAAAACGTTGCCGTCCGCTACTGTGCCGTTTGAAACTTAACAGAAGGACTACATAGAATGCAAGCCAATAGTTGGAGGACTAAATAAAATATTTTGATAGTTTGAGGACTAAGTAAAAATTTGGTGAATAGTTGGAGGGATGTTTTCAAAAAAAAAAACTCTTGATTTAAATGATTAGTGTGTGCTTTGTGCGCAGAACGAAGTTCAGGGTTCTTGGCGCTTTATCCTAAACTAGGGCTCTGCTGGGAAGGGAAATGTTACATTTATTTTTGGAATTTTTACTCTCTTTAATCAAGAGGAAAAAAAAATTAAAAGATTTTCTTTTCCTTTCTGCTTCTTTTCACACGTTTCTAATGGACATGTTCGTTTTGAGATTTGAAGAAAGTTTTTTTTGGGTAAAGTATAGAGAAATAGATAAAGAAATGAAAGTAATAACTGAAGAGAAAATTTATTAAAAATAGTGCATAAAAAGAAAAAAATGTTAGGTGTCGAGTTATTGATGTGAGATGGAAGTCTAGAGATCCAACAAAACAAACATGGTCGATTTTTATGACATATCCTCTTGAAGAGGTGAGACCATGGGAAGTCAGATTTTCTTTTTCTATTGGTGGGGTGGCAGATTTTATTTTTGAACCACCAGGAGGTGTATCCCATTCTAGAGGAAAAGGGATGGAGTTTTGGGGAGGGGTGTTGCCCTGTTCTGCTAAGCATTCTTAAAAAATAAATATTTATTTTGTAACTTTGCAAAGGAAAATAAGAACTCTTGTGGAACCAAAGGTTCTTAAGAAATAAGTACTTATTTGGTGTGCCATTTTTTATTGTTTAAATCTTTCAATATGAATCAATGTTATTGATAATGTACCGTTTTGCAAAGAAACCAATACCTTAACCCCCAATTCCATTCCGGACCCAATACCGGTCCTTACCGCTTGGTACTGGCCATTTCGGAAAATACTCCCTGCGCGCGAATAACCCCCCTGCGCGCAAATAACCCGTGACTCACACCCGGTTAATTGGTTTCCGAATCAGTTTTTCTAAATTGCATTCAGCCACGGCCCATTTTTTCGAGCGCGTGAGACCTCTCCTTGGGCTCGCATTCACAAACCCACTAGTGTGCAATGTCATTTAAGATGGAAAAGAGTTTTGTAACTAGACAATGTGGGACAAGAGGCAAACATATAGGTATTTTATGATGAATTGCATGGTATGGAGGATTTTTTTGAATTATAATATCTATTGTAGTTGCGGAAAATTCGAAACGGTACCCGGTATTTGATTGGTACCGGTACGTACTGTACCAGTAAGAAAATCGTGACCTTGACTGGTACAGTATTCAAAACATTGATATGAATTGCAAAAAATATGTAATATAAATTTTGTTCGATAAATCTTAATTAATTCTACTATACAAAGTCCGCAATAAATTGAAATATATAAGCAATAAAAAAAATGACACAGAGTTTGAAACATAGAAATAAGAAGTTAGTGGAACATGGGTTTTAGTCGAGCAAAAAATAAGTATTTATTTTGTTAGCGGAACGGAGCTTAAATCTAGTCAGGCCCGGTCCGCAAATGACTGGGCTTAGGCTGGCCTGGCCCAAGCTCATCATGCTCCCGAAAAAATCTGGGCTATACCGGGTATTTCCAATGTTAAAGAATCGGAAAAATAACGGTTAAGGACGTATTTTGATAATTAATACCCGCTAAGGACATTTTCAGCATTAACAAATGTTCTTAACTTGTCATTTGCAGATATTAATTATTAAAATACGTCATGGACCGTCATTTTTCCTAAAGAATCTAGGTTAAGTCCAGCCTGTGGCCCCTTACATATTCGGGCTAAGGGCTCAGGCTCGGGCCCTAAATATCCAGACGCCTAATGCTTAGACTTTAGTACTGCATAATTGATAAATGGCCGGGGCCCTAAGGCCCCGTTTCGGAAAAGGAAATAAGTACTTATTTTTTAAGAAGGCAATTTCAAGCTCAAAAATCATGTGTTTACGCAAATAATTTTCCTATCAATATGGATCTTATTCAATAGATCTCATTAAGATCTTTAATACGGTACCAAAAAAATTAAAAAATTATTTTTCATTTACATTATTTTTGAGTTTGAAAATGTGAAATAAATATTTATTTTTTAAGAAGGTGTTCTGGAACGGGGCCTAAATGTGTCAGGAGCCTTGTGTCGAGATTGAAGGTTTGGTCGTAAAGGTAAGAGGACATGTGTATTGTGCTTTGGGAGAACGATGTTCGAGTCGGGTAATTGACGCCTATGGAGCTTCGTTTTTTTGCAAAGTCTAATTGTGAATTGTGTGATTCACTAGTTTTTTAGTGAGGCGGTAAAAATTTATGGTCTTTTACATGACTCACTATGGGTCTGAAATTCTTTCAGTCACGTCAAATAAAATTGATAAAATTCGTCACCTCTCCTCCACCTTTTTTCCCAAGGAAGAAAAGATTAAGCAAAGATTTAGGTTTTGTTTTGAACCTGAGGAAAGAAATGCAAAAGAAGATAAAATATTGAAGAAGCAAAACGAGTGAGAAAGTTAAAAGGAAATTTGGTGAAAAGTTGCATTTATTTTTCAAGTTTTCCCTTCTCTTTCTTTAAGAACCAAATAGGGAAGAGAACTTATAAATTTTTTTTATTTATTTCCACTTCTTTCCACAAGTTCCAGATAGTACCTTACGCGTATTCGAATTATTTTGCTTGTATTTATTTTAGCAATAAGTTTCCTCACACATATAAGTTAACACAAACTCATATAGAGAATATATTTTCATATGGCAAAGGAATTGCATAACTTAAACACACATTTTTTGAGATCCTGAGAGAGAAGAAACGAGTTAAGGCAAAAGGAGAATTGAAAAGTTAGGAAGTTAAGAACTCATTTTTAGCTTCTCAAAGGTTTTTATGGAAACAATATACTATATCTTAAGTCCTTAATCCTCCAAAATTTGAATTTCATAAGACATTAAATATACCGGTCATATCCATAATTTCAGCGTACACAAATTCATCAAATCCCTAATAAAATTGATAACCCTCAACAACTAGATGCACTATCCCAATTGGAGATTGTCTTCATTGCGATAACTGAGATTCTTTTGAAGGAGATTACAGAGATCGGGGGAGTACAGTAAAGGCGCGGGGAAGAGAGAGAACTACACACAACATTTTTCGCTAACCAATTAGGTTGGATTCAAGCTTACACCAAGAGAAATAACTATAAAACGGTATGCATAGGGAATGAGTATCCTCCACCATAGTTTGATTCCCAGTTGGAAGCCAAAATTGATTTGGTAAGAATGTTTATCAAGCGAGCACAATCTGATTCAAATATGACATTTGTAACTCCCAAAATCCCAGCTATACCTATACAACAAGCAACCCGAATTGTCCAAGCTTCAGCAGCTAGAGCAGAGGATGTTGCTAGGATGCAACAAGGCTAAAGAGGAATCTCAATCTATCACACCAAAACATGGAAGATATGGGCCATCTTAGAAGAGGGTGCAAAGGAACATGGCTTGCATTTGGAGGAAAATAAAATCACTGGCTTAGGATAGAGCAATTTTATCTTGCAAGGCTTAGGATAGAGCTAGCGAACCCTTTTGGAAACTTGATCTGTAGTGCACTAATTCCATAAGCCAGTTCCATCCACATCTTTTCAATCTGTTCTTCCATCCGGGCTGCTTTCAGTTAACCCTAGTACTCGATAGGTGATACGTAGCCCAACATAAGCATGGTTATCTTTGTTTATGTTCCTTCTTTGCCAGCATCTCGCCGCAAATCTGGAAAGACATAAATTCAAGAGAACAAAAGAAGTTTTGAAAATGTCAAACTCTGAATGCCCAAGTGTTAGAAATATCACTTCCTATACCATAGAGATCCAAGAGCCTTTTCAATCTAATTTAGCAACTGTAGCTAATCCTCTCAAACTAATTAAAAATAGTTGAACTCAGGCCTGTTCAGAAATTAAGAAGAAAGGTAGCTATTTGACCTATGGCAAGCTGGATGTAGTGCAATGGGAGACGCCCAGAGGCGTCACCATTGTCAGGACTCAGGAGATGGTACCCGGCTCTCAACAGGATGTGCACAAAATTTACACAAAAAGTACATGACTTCTTACCCATGAAAAGAAAACAAAGTACTTACAGAAGATAAATGTTTCCACCTTCAAGTAATGAAAGTGTACAACATATGATGTGTAGCTACGGCCCTTCGGTTATAGTTGGTTCAAAGGAAAATTGAATTATAAAAAGAGTACTACAAGTAGCAGATTTGCTTCGTCGATAGGGTGTGTGTGTTTGTCTTCTAAACAAGACGACGACAAGGTGAATTGTACAAATTGAAGAAAAACAATAGCAGTTCAAATAGGTAGATTTTGAGTCAGATGACAATAATACCCCATAATCTCCATCGTGTGTTTCACTGATAAGCTTAAATTGACAATGTTTGTCCAAACTCGTAATGGACTTTTACTGACTTACATATAAAAATTCATTCTCTCTAGTAATAAAAAATAGGGCAAAGTACAGAATACCTCCCTGAGACTTGTCCGTTTGGCAGATCACCCCCCTGAGCTTCACTAATGACCACATCGGCCCCCTGTGGTTTTGGAGTAAAATGCAATCCCTAACACCGTTAACGGTAGAAGTCAAAAGACCATGCTACCCTTTCTTAAATAAAGGGTCCTTTCCTTAACTGGTTGACACAGAGAGGGAGAGAGATGGCTATGGAGATCTGTGTGACAACCAAGCATACTGGATCCACAGAAGAAGAGTGCTTCTCCTGCCATGGCTGAATGAAATCTCTCCCTCTAGATGCTTATGCAGAGAGAGAGAGAGAGAGAGAGAGAGAGAGAGAGAAGACTCATCACTTCAAAGATCAAGAGCAACAAAACCCAGAAACAGTGATAAAGGGGTAGTTTCAAAATCCCTAATTCTCTCTACTCTGTTCTGAGTATATTAAATGAACAGCGATGGTAACATTAAAAACCCTCGTCTCCTCAGGGAGACACCGGATCCAAAAAAAATGCAAATAAAACGAGTAGGGGGGAAAAAGAGAACCAAATATATACATCTTTATGCAATACCCAAATGGAAAAGCAAAAACCAGAGCTTCTAATACAGAAGACCAAATTAAAACCCATGAACTTTGATTGGGCTCTCTCTATCTCTCTCTCAGACCCTAACTTAGGATAATTCATAGTCTCTCTCGCTATCCCTCATCAACATCACCCAATTTCGTTTTTTTGTTCCGTGAGCTCTCAGATCCAATGGAAGCTTTGGGATGATTTGGGGAGACGATTGTGAGCAGATCCAATTTTCAATTAGAGAAGCATAGTGGGTTGGGGCCAAGATGCAAGTGAGGACGAGCGGCAACAGTGGTGATGGCATCATTCGCCGGAAATGGTTTCGCCGTCGGAGCACGAGGTCATCGGATTTGTTGATGTAGGGAAAGAAACCCCTGATGTGCTGAAATTGAAGGCGTAAAGATGATGATCTGGATATAAATGAACAGTTCATTTGAATAATTCAATTGTGAATTGCAGAATTTGCCTCTCTTTTTGCCCGGGAGAAAACGGAAGAAATGTTCAGAATTTGCCTTGTTTATTAATGGAGGAGTGAGAAGGGTAATATTGTCTTATTAAATGGAAGTTGAATTTCTTTAATACTACAACTCGCGGAAAAGGCATGTGAACTGCACCTCCCGTCAATTTGGAAGGAAAACGTAACGGTAGCATTTTAGTCCAATACCACAAGGAGGTGAAGTGATCATTTGTAAATGTTAGGGAGGTGATCTGTCAAACGGACAAATCTCAGGGAGGTAATCCGTACTTTGCCCTAAAAAATAAAAATAACTATCAAATTTTATATATTTTAATCAAAATGACTTCTTCTTCTTCTTCTTCTTCTTCTTCTTCTTCTTCTTCTTTTTTACCTCATTGGAAGAGTTATTTTGACCAAAAAAAGGTTGTAAAACTTATTCATAACCCTTTCCTTTTTCCACTTGTTGAAATAATCATTTATCTCAAAAACTACAAATTTGTTACTTTTGGGTCCAAATAAACGAGAATCAAGATTATATTTTATTTCATCATAAAAAAAGGGGTCAATTTGACGGTATAAGCTACTTTTGACTAATTACATCACGTGTGTAGTGGGCCGAATACGACGGTTCGATGACCTCCTATATGTCAATTTTTATTGCGATAATTCGGATTCTTTTGAAGGAGGTTACAGAGATCGGGGGAGTACAACAAGTAAGCGGGAAGAGAGAAGTACATAAAATGTTTTTTGCCAAACAATTAGCACATTCGTTGGATTCAAGCTTACACCAAGAGAAAGAACTATTAAGTGGTATGCATAGGGAATGAATATCCTCCCCCATAGTCCGATTCCCAGTTGGAAGCCGAAATTGATTTGGTAAAAGATGTTTATCAAGCAAGCACAATCTGATTCAAATAAATTTCAAATTTTTATTTTTCAGTGTTTGGTTAGTACTTGAAAATATTTTTAGAAATCAACAAAATAGTGTAGAGAGAGGGGCTTAAATGGTGAAAAGATCTGAAAATATTAGAATTGAACGTGGGTCAAGACTAACAATCGAAAAAACAGAACAATGAGAATTGTAATATAAGATAGCGGATTCATTTCGAAAAATAACTTACGAAAGATTTCAGAGTAAGTTATTTTCATCTTATTTTCAACTCTCTGTAAGTTTTCATCCGGCACTTTTTTTGCACTTATGTTTTCGTCCTTCCAGATGGTGAATTACCTATCTTACCCTTTTTAATAAGATATCCATATATGTGTATATTGCTTTCCTAAATTAGTGGGATTCAATCATTTCCTATTTTAGTAGGATTAAATCATTTTCTAATATAGTTACCTAAAATCATGGGTTGATTAATGGATATAAATGAAAAAAATTTCAAATTTCAAATTTTAAATTTTAAAATCCTTAATTGATATATTTTAAACCATTCTCTCTACTTAATTTTGTGAATTTTTAAATTCTTAATTTCATGAATTTTGTAAATTGGTCGTATTATATTATAAAATTACGTGAATATGGTTCGACCAATTTTACAAAAATCATGATTTAAAAAAAAAATATGAATACACCACATTTTATTCATAAAAATATACGAATAAGTAAAAAAAAAAACATGAAAATACCAAAAAATTAATCAAAAAATATGAAAAAACATGAATACCATATTTTAATCGACCTGAAAAACATGAATAAATTAATCGGTCATGTTTTTCATAAATACACCATGAAAAAACATGAATACGTCATGTTTAATTCATGAAAACACAACAATATGAAAAAATACACCATGTTTGAAACGAAAAAAATCTCATGAAACAAAATACACCATGTAAACTTTTACCACAACAATATCAAAAATTATTCTTGAAAACACAACAATATTAAAAATACATGTTTGAAATGAAAAACACCATGATTTGCTCAATTCTATATTCACATATCAGATTTTCCTTACCTAACAAACGAACAAAAATTGGGTTTGAATAGCATTAACCAACAACTTGTCCAGTACAGATTCAACATTCAAGAATGAATCCACTCAAACACCATGAGCCTATATATGCGGCCAAGAAATCATATACTACATGCCATCCGTAACTGACAAAAATCATACAATACATTTTCTCCCTCCGCTAAAATCCTACGTTAGGAACCATAGTTTCTCCATGGGAACTCTGTCTTTCTCGATGATCAGTACTACTGCATCAGTAACGATTCTGGCGGTGCTCGTGTTCGAAGATTCAATTGTGGATCAAGGAAACAACAATGGACTTACTGATTCATTAGCCAAATCCAATTTCACTCCATATGGGAAGGACTTCATGGGAGAAATTCCCACCGGAAGGTTTTGCCATGGGAAGACCCCACCTGACTGATTCAAGTCGCAATAAGCCTCTGAAATCCCCTATCGCCCCTTGTATGTCCCACGCACCACCTATGCGCACCTCATCATTCTTCCTCACCGGCATCGATGAGATTTGGAAGGCTTCATGGCAACGGCGACAACATGATTATATCGACAGCGACGGCTGCCGGTTAGAATTCAGATCCAGAGGTGTGGGTTGCCGTGTTCGGGGTGGACAGCGGCAGTGGAGCGCGGCGATTTCATGAATCTCCAAAATCTCTGCAAAAAGAAATGAGGTTTTGGGGGTTATCTAAATGGTTTGGCCGAAATTTTAGGAATCTGGTAGGAGTGATTATCCTTAAATTAGGCTAGAGGACCTTTAAGATTAATTTTTAGTCCCAAAAATCTCTGTCTATATATACATATATTATATATATAATAGTCAATATATTTATATTGTAGAGACCCGTAAATTTGTAAAATTTATTTAAATGTTTTAAATGGAAATAAAAAGGAGAAAAATTGATTTGGAATATTGAGATTGGGGTTAATGTGCAAGTGTGTTGTATTTGAGGGGTGAAAGTGTGAAGTGGGTAGTGTGTATATGATTTGTGTGTGTGTGAGGCAGGGAAATAATTTTTCCCCAATCCTCACTCTCTCACTCTCCCGTTCTCCTCTCTCTCTCTCGGTCTTCCTCTCTCTCACTCACTCCTACCAAATTTCACCCAAATAGCACAAAACCCAACCTCCAAACCCTCATTCCTTCGCGTATTGCGGCCCGTATTACACCGGTGTGAGCTTGGTGGAGGTGTAATTCATTTGGTTCCAAGATTTGAGGCTAGGGCTTGGAGAATTTCTTGAATTCGTTCTCCAATCTTTGAGGTAGGGAGTTCTAACTTGCAATATATGTTTATGACTTGTTTCTATTGTCTTGATTCGTGCCATTAATTGTTATGGTTGTTGTTGTTGTTGCTGCTGCTGAAAACCCACGCGGTTCTGTCAAAATCTGCTCGAAACCCATTTGTTATCGATAACATTTCCATTGTTATCGATAACGTTATGTTCCCAAAACCCAGAAATTTATTGTTATCGATAACAATCGCATCGTTATCGATAACATTACGTTCCCAGACCCAGAACTGCATCGTTATCCCTAACGTTTCTCATTGTTATCCCTAACGTTGCATCGTTATCCCTAACGTGTGTCATCGTTATCCCTAACGTCGCATTGTTATCCCTAACATTGTCATTGTTATCCCTAACACTGTCAGCGTTATCCCTAACGTTGCACCGTTATCCCTAACATTTGCCATCTGTTATCGATACCCTCGCCTCTGGAAGGATATTAACCCATTTGTTATCGATAATTCCCTTCATGGTATCGATAACGTTGCGTTTTGATTGACCTCAACCTATTGTTATCGATAACATTTGTAAAGGTTATCGATAACACTTTCTGTCTGGACAAATTTACTGACTTGATCCATCCTTTATTGTTTGGGGTTCCGTTCACTTCTGAATCACTCCAAGAACTTCCCGAATGATCCCTTAACTTGAATACTCATATCTAATGTCTTCATTGCACGTATCAATGATCTTAATGCTCATTTGAATATGATTGTACAAAATTGTTTATGGACCAAAAATGGATTTGAACGGTACGGATTGATTGAAAAAAAAGATTTTGAAATTTTACGGACACAGCGAAAATATATCAGGACATCGGGGTCCTATAAATGGCCCGGCATGAGCTATATGCTCCTATCAGGACATCGGGGTCCTATAAATGGCCCGGCATGAGCTATATGCTCCTATCAGGACATCCCGAATGGGTAAAGAGCCTGGCAGAGGACATTGGGGTCCTTTAATTGGCCCAGTAAGAGCTTCGGCTCATGACACATGTGCGAGATACATTTTGATTCACGATGCTACCAAAGTTATACGTTGAAAAATATGACTGATTTTGGAAATGAAAGATTGAAGATGGATTATTGTTGTTGCTCCATTCCATTGGTTTCAGTTGCTGTGTTCCTCTTGTTATCATTCCTACATTTCATATGCATACATTGTTAGATTAGAGCTTTCTACTGGGCTAGTGTAGCTCAAACCTTACTTTATTTTCAGGTGCTAACTCTGGACAGTAATTTCATGATGGGAGTGCATGGATTGTGGACACGATTTTGAAAGCTAACACTGAAGAGTTATTAAGGCATCTTTGTAATTTATTTTTTTGAAAGATGTATTTGTAACTCTAATTGTAAATCTTTTGATCTAAGGATATTGTAAGCCTTAAACTCCCTTTGATATTCAGTACTTATGTTGGTTTTGAGGCCGTTGAGCCGAAAGATGTATTATCTAAAAATCCCTTGGACTTAGAAATGTAATTGTGGAAAATGGGAATGACAAACTAGTTTGGGTATGGTACGGTCTATTGTGAGGTTTTATTTATGAAAATTCATCTATTATTATGTTTAAAATCGAGGACGTGACAACTTGGTATCAGAGCATAGGTTTAGAACACCTAGAGACCGTGGGGAGACGTTTCGTCTCATGGGTTCAAAATGTCACGCCTTCTAACATAATTCGTGCATGCTTGTGTGACTAACATCTACGTGGCTAATTGGCATTGCATTCTTAATATAGTAGAGTGGTGTAGAGTTATTATTAGCTCGTTTTGAGAAGTTGGGGCTTGACCTCATAGTGATAGTGTTGTGACTAATAGTTTCCATTTCTTATACCGTGTAGTAAGATGCCTCCGAAGACGCGCGTTAGACGAAGTGGGGTTGGAACCCGGGGTGGTAGAGGCCGTGGTCGTGGCCATGGGGTGCCATTAGAAGATGAGGTTAGTCAGCATGGGGAGAATCCTGGTGGGAATCCGGGGGCTGGGATCGGTCGAGGTGCAGGAGTACCTCCTAATCAGAGTCAATTCGCTAGGGATCTCGTCGCAGCACTTACAGCTGCAAATCTTCTGAACCAAGCTCCTAGGGAGAATGTCGAGGATCGCGCTATGGTAGCAATGAGGGAGTTTAGTCGTAGGAACCCTCCGGTATTTGACGGAACTAGTAGTGACCCGTTGGTAGCCGACCACTGGCTAACTCAGATTCGCAAACTCTTTAGGGCTCTCAACATCACTGAAGACAACATTAGAGTGGGTATTGTGGCCGTCCAGCTAGTTGGGGAGGCCGGCGAATGGTGGGAATTTGTCTTGGAAAGTAGAAAAGATGCAAGGAGGGCGGCAAGGACCGCAGCTCAAGTAAATGAACCAGACGTTGAAAACTTAACATGGGCTGAGTTTGAGGTACTCTTTGAAGAGCAGTACTTTCCGGAGACCTCACGTGAGAATTTGAGAGATCAATTTGAGAAATTGGAGCAGGGCAATATGACCGTTTCGGAGTATGTACAGAAATTTCAATCATTATCTCGTTTCGCTCCGGAGTTGGTGGCGACGGAGGAAAGAAAATGTCGACGGTTTGAGAAGGGGCTACATAGCACTGTGAGGAGAATGGTGATAGCCCAACATAAGATGAAGTTCTCTGAAGTGGTGGAGTGCGCGAGAAGCATTGAGATACCGAAGGAAGCTCAACGCAATACAAGGGCTTGGGAGCCAAGGCAACCAGTGGGAAGTTTGAGTTCTTCTTCCGGTAGCTTCGGAAGTCAAGGACGAAAAAGACAACGAGAACAGTTGCAGCAGCCATCTAATCGATCCAACTTTAAGATGCCTACTTCTTCGGGATCTAGGGGTGCCTTATCTAGACCTCCGATCGTGTGCTACAAGTGTAATCAACCTGGGCACGTCCGTACTCAGTGTCCTCAGCTTTCTAAAGCGTGTTTTAATTGTGGTAAAACAGACCATCTTGCTTGGAATTGCCCTCAAGGGGCGGGAGCGCGTAGTGAGTCGGGTTCGGTACAGCAGTCAGGGGCAGGGCGTGGTGTTGGTCAGCAATCTTTCAGAGGTGCTCATAGGCAACAGCAATCTCATTTCCGTCAGGCATCATCAGCTCAAAGTTCTGGGGTTGACCGGGGAGCGAGTTCATCCGCACCTTCTCAAGGTTCCGGTCAAGGGGGAGGTTTTGTGCAAGGTCAGGGTACTCAGGGGCGTGTTTTCAACATCAACACCAATGCTCCACCTTCTGTTTCTCAGGCTCCAGAGACATCTGTTGTAAGGGGTACTTTTCTTCTATTCAACTCTTTTGCTAGAGTACTCTTTGATTCTGGAGCATCGCATTCTTTCATTGCTGCTTCATTTGTGTGTTCATTGGAATTGGACATCGAGAATCTTGATTCGCCATTGTTTGTCGAGACACCATTAGGGGGAAAGTCATCTCTAAGTCGTATCTGTAAGGGTTGCGAGCTTGTTATTTGTGACCATCGCTTCGTTTTTGACTTCATCGTGCTAGAAATGTCAGGGTTCGATCTCATTTTGGGAATGGATTGGTTGTCTACGTTCCACGCTACGATTGATTGTTTCAAGCGTCGTGTTCGCATATGTCCGCCTGAAGGTGTTTGTTTTGAATTCCATGGAGAGCGTCGAGAACCATTGGAACCGTATTTGTGTGAGTCTCGGGAAAGAGGGTCGATTTATGCTTTGTTGGCAAGCTTGACGTTAGATGAGGACATGTCTATGCGTGGGGAGTTACCCTTGGTAGTTCGCGAGTTTCCCGATGTGTTTCCAGAAGAGTTGCCAGGTTTGCCTCCTGAGAGAGAGATAGAGTTCACGATAGACTTGCTTCCAGGCACCGCTCCTATCTCGATTCCACCATATCGTTTTGCACCCGCCGAACTTAGAGAGTTGAAAGTCCAACTGCAAGAGTTAGAAAATTTGGGGTTTATTCGTCCTAGTACATCACCGTGGGGAGCACCGGCTTTGTTTGCCCAAAAGAAGGATGGTTCACTTCGTTTGTGTATCGATTATCGTAAACTCAACCGTGTGACCATTAAGAATAAGTATCCTATGCCGAGAATCGATGACTTGTTTGATCAACTTCGAGGTGCCACTTGTTTCTCCAAAATCGATTTGAGATCTGGTTATCATCAATTGAGAGTTCGTAGAGAGGATATTCCCAAAACTGCCTTCCGTACTCGCTATGGTCATTACGAATTTGTTGTGATGCCATTCGGTTTGACTAACGCTCCAGCTACTTTTATGGATCTCATGAACCGTATTTTTCGTGCGTATCTTGATCACTTTGTAGTTGTATTCGTCGACGACATTCTTATCTATTCATCCACGGAGGAGGAACACCAAACTCATCTTGCCATTGTTCTTGAACTCTTGAGAGAACATCGTTTATACGCTAAGCTTAGTAAATGCGAGTTTTGGTTACCCGAGGTTAAATTTCTGGGTCATGTGGTCTCGAAAGGAGGAGTATCCGTCGATCCGGGAAAGATAGAATCCATCATGAATTGGCAGCGACCGAAGAACGTGTTTGAAATTCGAAGTTTCTTAGGGTTGGCCGGGTATTACCGTCGTTTTGTTCTTGACTTCTCTCGTCTAGCGGCACCAATGACTAGGCTCACGCGTAAAGGAACTCGTTTTGTTTGGAGTGACTCGTGTGAGACGGCTTTCGAAGAATTAAAGAAAAGGTTGACTACCGCACCAGTTTTGATTGTACCCGAACGTGGAGTTGGCTACTCCGTATATTGTGATGCGTCTAAGGAAGGGTTGGGGTGTGTATTGATGCAAGCGGGGCGAGTGGTAGCGTATGGTTCGAGGCAATTGAAAACTCACGAGCGGAACTATCCTACCCATGACTTGGAACTTGCAGCCGTCGTTTTTGCTTTAAAGAGTTGGCGTCACTACCTCTATGGTGAGAAATTTGAAGTCTTTTCCGACCATAAGAGTTTAAAGTATCTCTTTTCTCAAAAGGAACTTAACTTACGTCAACGTCGTTGGATGGAACACTTAGAAGATTACGATTTTGAGTTGCATTACCACCCGGGAAAGGCGAACGTTGTGGCGGATGCGTTGAGTAGGAAACCAATACTCTTAGCGAGCTTAGCTATACGTGAGTGGAAGATGGTGAACGATTTAGGCCACTATGCTTCATATTTTGAGGAGACTCAGGAAGGGGTCACGTTATGTAACTTAACCGTGCAATCAGCTTTATCGACTCGAGTAATTGAGGCTCAACAACACGATGAAGAAGCGGAAGAACTTCATACCAATTTCCTTAACGGTAAAGCTAAGAATGGGTGGATGATTCACACCGATCAAAGTTTACGTTATCAAGGGAAGTTGTTCGTACCTGTTGCGTGTCGGGAAGAAATCCTACGAGAGTTTCACCATTCACCATTAGCCGTTCATCCGGGAGGAACGAAGATGTATCACGATTTACGTAGGCAATTTTGGTGGCCGGGAATGAAGAGAGATGTTGTGATCTTTGTGTCCAAATGCCTTACATGTCAGCAAGTGAAAGCCGAACATCAACGACCTGCGGGAGAACTACAACCGTTACCAGTGGCCGAGTGGAAATGGGAAAATGTGACGATGGATTTTGTTACGGGTTTACCGAAGTCGCCGAGGGGGCATGATGCCATTTGGGTTATTGTGGACCGTTTTACCAAAACTGCCCACTTTCTACCTATCCGTGTTATCGATTCTGTTGAAACGCTTAGCCGTTTGTATATTCGGGAGATCATCCGACTTCACGGGATTCCCGTATCCATTGTGTCCGACCGTGATCCAAGATTCACCGCACGTTTTTGGCAAAGTTTGCAGGCTGCTTTGGGCACGAACCTTTTGTTTAGCACCGCTTATCACCCACAAACCGATGGTCAATCCGAGCGGACAATTCAGATTTTGGAGGATATGCTTCGGGCTTGTGTTATGGATTTCCGGGGTAATTGGGAAGACCACCTACCGTTAGTTGAATTCGCGTACAACAATAGTTATCAATCGAGTATCGAGATGGCACCGTATGAAGCCCTGTATGGGAGACCGTGTCGATCACCTGTGTGTTGGACCGAATTGGGAGATGCTACGTTGGTGGGGCCGGACATGATCAAAGAGACTACCGAGAATATGAGAACGATTCGCCAAAGACTTTTAGAGGCTCAAGAAAGGACAACCGAACAAGTCAAGGTGATTCGCCAAAGGTTGATAACCGCTCAAAGCCGACAAAAGAGCTATGCTGATCGTCGTCGTCGTCCATTATCATTCGAAATGGGAGATCATGTGTTTCTCAAAGTATCGCCACGTCGAGGCTTGTCTCGTTTTGGGAAAAAGGGAAAGCTTTCACCGCGTTATATCGGTCCGTTTGACATTATCGAGAAAATTGGGGAGGTCGCGTACCGTTTAGCTTTGCCACCGAGATTATCGAATGTGCACGATGTGTTTCACGTATCTATGTTGAGGAAGTACGAACCGGATCCGTCACATGTGTTGGAATGGTCCGAACTCGAATTGGAAGCCGACGCGTCCTATGGGGAAGAACCGATACGTATCCTGGATACGCGTGACCAAGTGTTGAGGGGTAAGACGATACCACTAGTGCGAGTATTATGGAAGGGTCAAGGTGGCGAGGAGTCGACGTGGGAACGAGAAGACGAGATTAGGGAGAAATATCCACACCTATTTTCGGAATGAATAGATGTGAGTGTTTAATATTGAAGTTATATGCTATTTGACTTGCTGCATAAAGTTGAGATTCATGATATTTACATGCATTCATGATGCACGTGTTAGTTAGCATGACATGCTTATCTAAATTTCGAGGACGAAATTCCTTTAAGGAGGGTAGGGTGTAGAGACCCGTAAATTTGTAAAATTTATTTAAATGTTTTAAATGGAAATAAAAAGGAGAAAAATTGATTTGGAATATTGAGATTGGGGTTAATGTGCAAGTGTGTTGTATTTGAGGGGTGAAAGTGTGAAGTGGGTAGTGTGTATATGATTTGTGTGTGTGTGAGGCAGGGAAATAATTTTTCCCCAATCCTCACTCTCTCACTCTCCCGTTCTCCTCTCTCTCTCTCGGTCTTCCTCTCTCTCACTCACTCCTACCAAATTTCACCCAAATAGCACAAAACCCAACCTCCAAACCCTCATTCCTTCGCGTATTGCGGCCCGTATTACACCGGTGTGAGCTTGGTGGAGGTGTAATTCATTTGGTTCCAAGATTTGAGGCTAGGGCTTGGAGAATTTCTTGAATTCGTTCTCCAATCTTTGAGGTAGGGAGTTCTAACTTGCAATATATGTTTATGACTTGTTTCTATTGTCTTGATTCGTGCCATTAATTGTTATGGTTGTTGTTGTTGTTGCTGCTGCTGAAAACCCACGCGGTTCTGTCAAAATCTGCTCGAAACCCATTTGTTATCGATAACATTTCCATTGTTATCGATAACGTTATGTTCCCAAAACCCAGAAATTTATTGTTATCGATAACAATCGCATCGTTATCGATAACATTACGTTCCCAGACCCAGAACTGCATCGTTATCCCTAACGTTTCTCATTGTTATCCCTAACGTTGCATCGTTATCCCTAACGTGTGTCATCGTTATCCCTAACGTCGCATTGTTATCCCTAACATTGTCATTGTTATCCCTAACACTGTCAGCGTTATCCCTAACGTTGCACCGTTATCCCTAACATTTGCCATCTGTTATCGATACCCTCGCCTCTGGAAGGATATTAACCCATTTGTTATCGATAATTCCCTTCATGGTATCGATAACGTTGCGTTTTGATTGACCTCAACCTATTGTTATCGATAACATTTGTAAAGGTTATCGATAACACTTTCTGTCTGGACAAATTTACTGACTTGATCCATCCTTTATTGTTTGGGGTTCCGTTCACTTCTGAATCACTCCAAGAACTTCCCGAATGATCCCTTAACTTGAATACTCATATCTAATGTCTTCATTGCACGTATCAATGATCTTAATGCTCATTTGAATATGATTGTACAAAATTGTTTATGGACCAAAAATGGATTTGAACGGTACGGATTGATTGAAAAAAAAGATTTTGAAATTTTACGGACACAGCGAAAATATATCAGGACATCGGGGTCCTATAAATGGCCCGGCATGAGCTATATGCTCCTATCAGGACATCGGGGTCCTATAAATGGCCCGGCATGAGCTATATGCTCCTATCAGGACATCCCGAATGGGTAAAGAGCCTGGCAGAGGACATTGGGGTCCTTTAATTGGCCCAGTAAGAGCTTCGACTCATGACACATGTGCGAGATACATTTTGATTCACGATGCTACCAAAGTTATACGTTGAAAAATATGACTGATTTTGGAAATGAAAGATTGAAGATGGATTATTGTTGTTGCTCCATTCCATTGGTTTCAGTTGCTGTGTTCCTCTTGTTATCATTCCTACATTTCATATGCATACATTGTTAGATTAGAGCTTTCTACTGGGCTAGTGTAGCTCAAACCTTACTTTATTTTCAGGTGCTAACTCTGGACAGTAATTTCATGATGGGAGTGCATGGATTGTGGACACGATTTTGAAAGCTAACACTGAAGAGTTATTAAGGCATCTTTGTAATTTATTTTTTTGAAAGATGTATTTGTAACTCTAATTGTAAATCTTTTGATCTAAGGATATTGTAAGCCTTAAACTCCCTTTGATATTCAGTACTTATGTTGGTTTTGAGGCCGTTGAGCCGAAAGATGTATTATCTAAAAATCCCTTGGACTTAGAAATGTAATTGTGGAAAATGGGAATGACAAACTAGTTTGGGTATGGTACGGTCTATTGTGAGGTTTTATTTATGAAAATTCATCTATTATTATGTTTAAAATCGAGGACGTGACATATATAATAAAGGGTAATTTTGGAATTATTTAAAAGTGATGATTAAAACATAATTGTTCAAAATGACCTAAATAAATACTTACATGGAATGAGATTCGAGGATGAATATTTAAAAACTCCTAATATTTTTCTCATTTTTACATGATCAAATACCGAAAAATAGATAAAAACGTTCAAACAGACGGAGCCTAACAGTTAACTCCCTGTCTCCCTCCCAGTCAGTTCTAGAGAGATAATAATGTGACCCGAAAAGAGAGAGAGAGAGAGAGAGAGAGGAGTGAGAAGCAAGTGCAGTGAGTCCGGCGATCTGTCCCCTCTCCATTTATCTTTCATCCAATAACAGGTGTGAATTCTCTGCTCTTCCATATTTCTAGTGGGGTTTTGATAGCCAAAATTAGGGCTCGAATTTCTGTTGCTGCGATTTTGAGCGCGAATCATATCTTATTTTATTATGGACAAAAATATTAGCTTTTGATCGGCATCCCTAATCTAACGAATTTGCTCAGTCAAAGGGAGTCGTTTCTTGTTATCACAAACCTTTTTTTTTTTTTCCTGACGATGCACATGATCTTTGTTTGTTAATTTGGAATTACCAACGGAGATATCTGGTAATTTTTGAGTAGCTAGTCTGATTCTATGCGGAAACTGTTTTTTTTTTATCACAGAAAATTTAAGGATTTTTTGTCAGCTGAAAGATTTAGGTTGGAAGGAATAAGGGAAAAAAAAATGGGCGGAAAAGAAAGAGGAAAAAAGGTTTTTATTTTTTATAGATGGTTGGTGAAGTACGGGCTTGGCGCAATGGTAAAGTTGCTCCATCGGGTTCGAGTCATGGAAACGGCCTCTTTGCTTGTAGGGATAAGGTTATGTACATTAACCCTTCCCCAGAACCCGCAATGGCAGGAGCTTCGTGCACTGGGTTTTGCCCTTCTTAGATGTTTGGTGAAGTAGCTACTATTGTTGGAGTGTGGACAAGAAAGGTGGCTGGCTAAATGAAAAAATATGTATTGTTCCTTGGTGATGTAGGTAGTTGTGAGAAATGGATTACCATTATGTGTACAAAGATGTGGAAGGAGCGTCGACGCAATGGGATGACATCCAGAGAAAACTGGGAAACCTCCCTCCCAAACCTCCTCCATTCAAGCCTCCTCCTTTTACCCCATCCGAAGGCCAAGACTCCAAACCCAAAGACAAATCGTGGATCGATGACAAGACCGAGGATCAGCTCGAAGATCTCGAAGACGACCCCAATCTCGACGATGATCGCTTCCTCGAAGAGTACCGGTAATGTTAGCTCAATTAATCAAGTTTCCTTTTTTTCTGTTTGTTTTGTTCGACAAGAAAGTTTCTTGGTAACTTATTTCCAGGAAATAGGTAAATTGGAGGTAAATTAGTTGAAAAGAATCCGTGTTTAGGTATTTTTAGACAGACACCCAGGTAACTTATTTCCAGGAGATATGTGATATTTTAGGTGGAGATAGAGGTTTAAAATGAACACCTGTGAAGAAAAATGAACACTTATGAGAATCCTTAGTGAAGCTAGTGTGATGTTCCACTCTACATGATTTGAAGCCCTAATTCTTTTGAAATTTGATTGGTTTAGGAAGAAGAGGTTGGCAGAGATGAGAGAAGTAGCTAAGGTTCGGAGGTATGGATCAGTGATTCCCATTTCTGGATCCGATTTTGTACGCGAGGTTTCTCAAGCTCCAGAAGATGTTTGGGTCGTGGTGATTTTATACAAAGATGGGTAATAACTGATTTTTGAAAATCTGATAATTCAACTGTTTTACTACTTATTGTGCTACTTCTTGTTAAAATGATGTCTACTGACTGCAGTCCTAACTATGTTTCAAAATTTGATACTTCCTGTTGATCTGCTACTTATGGAAGTGATTGTTGTGCACTTGTGCTACTTCTGGAACTTATTGTCATTATTTGTTAGGTTCTTACTTCTTAGCAGCATTCTGTCCGCTATAGATGTCTTTGGATGTGTATGCAGTTCCATATGATCATGCATGTGTGTCTTAATCTCTTTCGTTAGCTTTCATGGGTACCCCTATGTGATTATTCATGTGTGTTTTGCTCTCTGTTTTGATTTTCTATAGATACCCAGAATGTGGGCTTCTTCTGCAATGTTTGGAAGACCTGGCAACAAAATATCCAGGAACAAAATTTGTGAAGATCATATCTACTGACTGCATACCTAACTATCCCGATCGAAATCTTCCCACTCTTTTGGTCTAATAATGGTGCTGTCAAGGGGAATTATGCAGGATTGCATAGTTTTGGTCGCAGGTGTACTCCAGAAGGTATATCTCAAATATGCTTTATCATTTTTTTTTTTCTTTTTTAAACTTTTGGCCCCTTGAAATGTGGCATTGAGTTGTTGCTTCTCCTAGAACTAGAGGTTATGCACCAATGATGTGCGTACATATCAGCTTTCTGACATGTTTTCTTGTCGATGGTTCCTGTGAGAAGGGGTGTGAATAATAGTTAGCCATCACAGTTGCACTGTTTCTGTCCTCTATGATGGAACATGGGATTAGGAATTTTACTATTGATTTTTGCATCTTCTTTGAGGATGGAAGTTAAACCTGGAAATGTAAGGTTCTTGCATGCGCATAATGGCACCAGTTGTTTTCTTTGGGTATTTATGTGTTATGTCCAAATGCAATGCTTCTGTGATATATCAGCCATGAACATCTTTAACCATTTGTTACTTGGTCTAAAACGAACCGTATGGATAAACCAAACTTCTCATTTGCAGCATGATTTATATTTTCAGCCTCTATCTTGTTACTCATTTTGGAACTACAGTCACATGAACCGATGTTTTTTTTTTGCTTTGACTAATTCCTCAATTCATACCACCGTTATTTTGATGAGTCCAATAGGGTCTTCGTTGGTTTTCCCAGTGGATTCTATAAGATCATGCTATTACTGGTGAGTATGAAAAATGATAACAAGTAAGATATATATGAATCAAATATTCTGCTCGACTTCCTAATTTAACTCTCTGATTTCCCCTCCAAATGTAAATTGGTCTTGGACCTAGTTTAACCATCGACACTCCCAGTATTCCTTTGTGCGCATTCTGATTTAAATTGGGCGTTACTGTTTCCCTCGTACATTTCCATATTGGTAGGTGTTGCCTTGGTTCTCTGCCAATCCAATCCTGTTCTCATCGACGGGCAAAGTGGAAGCGAGCAATCAAGAAAAGCAGTCCTTGATGGCGTTCGGCAGAGGCTCATAGAGAAAGTTGTTAGAGACCATGAAGATGATGATGCTGGATCTTCAAGTGATTAGGGTCTTCAAGGTATCATTTTCCGGGGAGCTACTTTTTATTTTCTTTTGTGGGTTTTCTCCGTAACAGAGCTCTAAAACTCGTGTTGTGCATTGGTAGAGATGTTGTATGGCTATTCATCTGTTAACTAAGGTTATGTGGTGTGAAATGATGTGGTTTTGAATCTCAAATTTGCTTATTTGCAGTTCAGAAATTTTCCTCGTATTGATATGTTTTGTTCCCTTTTTAACGTGTGAAGTTATGGAGTTAGTGACTTTTTACCTTACAGAGTGAGCTGATTTTCCATTCCATTGAGATCCAATAGTGTTTTTGTTCACGATGTTTTTTTTTTTTTTAAATCAGAATAAACTTTTCATTACTAATTAAAATCACACAAGGGGTACAAGAACCGGATCCGGAGCCCTCGGTTGGGTAGGGACCTCAACTTACGGGTTATCCAAAAGGACCGGGTGACCAAGGTCCAAACGGACCGAGTGAACAAGCCCTCAAGGGGCGATAAATCCGCGCAGGGACACAAAAATAATCTGACAAAGCAAACAACCTCTTGAAACCCGCTAATCAGACGCCACTGACCATCGCAAGCTGCAAATCTCGCCAACGAATTCCAAAGAAATACGTCGGCGGCAAAAGACACAGATTTGTAGCTGCGAGAGGACCACGGAAATACTAACGCAGAAAGAGGGCTGTCCTGCGCAAGATCGCTGGCCACGAACACCTCATCCATCCCACCACCAACACAGCCACCAAATACACAGCTGCCGGAGACAACCTCCACAGCGAACAAACAGAAAAATCTACACCTAACCTTATTATCCCACCAACCGCACCCATCGGACCTAGAGAACCAAACCGATACAAATCCGAACCGGGGAAACCGAAAGAATCCGGCGAAACCAGCAACAACAAAAAACAAAACCTAACTCCTAAACCACTGCATACCTCAGTTATTACCATCTGATCGGAAGCCAGAGGACTCGGCTGCCATCAAAACCACCACAACACGGGCCGAGGTCGCTGAAGTGGGCACCACACCACGTGCGCCACCAGAGGCAGGAACAACGACGGTCGGCGCTCCATCCGAACAACAATAGCACCGGAGGAGGGCAGGGAGAAGATCCAGGATCCACGGCGCCAGACGGAGGGAGGAGAGGTGCACGGAGGCGGAGGGCGACGGGAGGGGGGGTGGGGAGAGGGGCGGCGGGATCCCAACCCCCCAAGGCGGACAACCCTAGGAGAGGAAACTATGAGGAGAGAGAGAGCTTGAGGTAATTTGTCTTTCTATTGTTCACTTTTTGTTCACGATGTCGGATCATCGTGTTTTTGAAGTCCATTATGACCTACAAAATGAACAATTCAAAATGTCGTACAAGATGTTGTGACCTTTCTGTCGTGGGCTGCAGAACCCGAATGGAAGAAAGGAAACTGGTATGCTGGCTTCAAAATCGTTGCACCCTATTATTGTAGGAGATAATCAAATCTCTCACTTGATGTGCTTTTGCTATATGCAGATGGGATTCAAGTGGATTTTCGTACTGTCACTAGCATTGCTTCAAGCTGGTTATTACAGGCGCATGAAGTGGTCTGTTCTCAAGTCTCGTAAGCTGGTGCTTGATGTCGTCAACTAAATCACCTTTAGTTCCTCTTAATACAGTGTTGTGGTAGGACTAGAATTGGCAATAATTATTTGTCAATCGAACAATTGTTTCTTTGTTGCGATTAGTTGTTTCGACCCGTTTCTGGTGCTGTGGGCGACCTGAGAGTGAAATATACAATCTAGAGGAGAAATAAAGAGACTTGTACAAACTATTTATTTTTCTGTCTGTCCATGAATGCGAAATTTTCTGGATTGTTTCCAGTCTTTTGGATTGGCTGATCTTTCATTTTCAGAGAAACATTAGAATTCAAGCGAGCGATCGGTTTCTTGGTTTTGACGGAACACGGTGTCCTCGATACAATTTAATGAAAACAACAGATTTATGTATCTGGTCTTTAAATTCATACTTGTGATAGTTTGATTGGATCGTATTTTTTGGTAACATACGTTTCATCCTTGGTGATGTTATCGACCAATCTCTCTGATGAATTGTTAATCTAATCACAAAGTTCCATCCATACTGACATCGTTCCGCTTTTCATGTCGTGGTTATTTCAATTTCTCTCTATTTCGTATTTTGACTAAATTGTTTATATATGCACTAAGGTTCGCCCATTGTGTTGTTTCGGATTGAATTCCAAAGCCGAAAAACGAGTTTCAGTCTCTAAAATAGCCATAACCATTGATTGAAGATGCTCTTACGTACTTTCTATTCCTCTTTTTTGTTTATTTCTCGATCTCTCTCAAGAACTTGTGGTCCATTGATGTTCATAAATCTATGTGATGAAAAAACCATTGGTGTCAAACCACGTGGAGAAGGAATTTATGTTAAAGGAACCTATGCCACGCAATGGGATCCTAGCAGGGTTGCCAATAAGGGCAGGGGATCAAAAAAAGAAAAATAAATAAATAAATAAGGGCCTCCCATGATAAATAACTTATTTTCATTTAATCCAAGGTAGTAGTACTTGCATTTTCTTTGTTTAATTTCTCAATAGTCATTGTTAAGACATATATAGTACAATATTCATGTTGCCTTCTTCCTCTAGGTTTGCTTTTCCAATGAAATACACCTATATAGTAGTATGAGTTAGAGTACTTACACTCTCACATGAGTTTTATAAATTTATTATATTTTACTTTTTACCTAATTAAAGTAAATCTTGCAATCAACTAGGTATCTCTTTTGAGTTTAGGTATTTTCAATCAACATGGCTCAACAACCCAATAAGTTCCACTTATTCCTAGATTTTGAGACACCTGAATTAGAAATTCTAATTTTGCCTCCGCCATACGTTGATTGAGTCTGATGACTGAAACATCCTATATAAGATGAGCTGATGATAAATGATCGTTGAAGCATTGATAGCTCCCTTCCTTTAACCTTTGTCTTTCTCCTTGTCAAAAAGAAAAGAAAGAAAAGAAAAGAACCCACATAATACCATTGCATCATGAATCCAAAGACACATTAAAGATCAATACAGGTAAACAGAGATGCCAAAAAGAGTACGTTCAATTCGATCCTCATTATATGCATATCTACATGGAGTTACATATGTATAATTTTGATAATTCAAGCGGCTCAATGTAATCAGAACATGATTTTAAGGGTACCCGCGAGAAATCAGCAAAAAAATGTACCTATTTCTCTCATTCTAAACAAAAAACAAAAAACAGTAGACTCAAGTGGTGGAGCGACAGGTAATCCAGGAGCAGCGAGATTTGACGACCTGTTCAGAAATCAAGAGGTAGCTATTTGGCGGCCTATTAGGACTCAGGAGCAGTGGCGGATCCAGAAATTTGGTACAGATGGGTCACCTCTCAATCGATCATAACCTTAATAAAAACAATGGAAACTAAAAAATATTAAGAAAAAATAAATGGAATAATACTTTATTATGTTTACTTGTGTTGTAGAAACAGGCAGGATTGTTGGTATAGTGGTACTACTATGATAAAAGCTCTTGATGGGCTTCAACTATCATAAGCTACATGTTTTGAGAGCATTTTTTCATCCGTTTAACTGTTTAAGCATCAACAATAAAAAGAAAGATTGAAGAAAGCTCTTGGGGATCGAACTAGCGACCCACGGCACAAAAGGCATCGTCCTTTCCGCTTGCACAAGTCAGCAGGGCTTGCCATGGGTTGGGTATTTTTATATATATTACTTATTTCTTCGGTTCAAAAAATACTATTCCAATAATTTCAGCTGGTCACGTGAGCCGCCTGGTCCTTACTTAGATCCGCCCTTGCTCAGGAGATGGTATCCTGCTCGCAATAGGCTGCGCAAAAAAAAAAAATACACAGAAAAGACCTGACTTATGACCCATGAAACGGAAACAAAGTCCAGAAGATAATTAATAATCATATTTCCATCTTCAAGCATGGGTAGCGTACAATATATGTTGGGAGTTTATAAATGCAACAGCGAATTTACTGCATGTAGCATTTTGCTAATTTACACCACAAATTTTATAAAAATTTGCTATCATACAACCTCAAAATAGCTGTGAACTTCCGAAAGTATTCTTCCCTACTTCAACCAAGTACTTCGGCCAAAAATTTCAAAACGTTCGCTCTGTTTTCTAAAATCCACTTATGAAACCCACTTCCCACTTCTGAAAACCACCAACTCTGAAAACCATCCCACCCCTCCATTCCCCTCCGCTCCACTTTTGAAATCCACCCAAAACACCACCACCATTCGCTTCCCCCTTCTCCCCGTTCTTCTCCCTCACTACCTCCGTTGTCTCCATTGTCGAAGTACCACTGCCACACAATAGCAAGCACCATGGTGGCATCATTACTATCACCATCATCGTCCGACCCAACTCCTTAAAAAGGTAATTTTGGAATCCCTAACTGATACAATCAGATATTAGAAATTGATTTTAGGTATTCTGTTCAATTGTTAGAGTCCGAAAATTTGGTACCATATTCAGACATATGAGGTTGAAATTTTCAATTTATTTTAGATGTTTGAAATTGATTTCTGTGACAGAATCTGTGACAAATTGAAAATTTCAATTTATCATGTGTTTGCTGAAATTCCTAAGAGAAAAACCAATGTAGAAAAGAGGACTAGTTGATTCGACACGTACATAGTACCTTTTGCAAGAGACTCCATTAGCAGATGCTCTTGAGGTTTTACCAGGTTCATTATTCTTTTTCCTGTAATCATATTAAGACTGCCCAAACTTCCCTTAGGTCTTTTGATCGGTAGTTTTTCCTTCCCCTCAGGCAACTTCCCATCTACTTCCTGGCATGTGTTCAATAATGCCTTAGCCTATCAAACTTTGTATGCTTTTATGTCATATTATGCTAAGATCAAAATAGATACATCTTGAGGATTTAAAACTATATATGTTCATCATTGTAGTGAGCCCTTTTTTTCTTTTTCCTTTTCTAAGTTTCATATGAGAGCTTCATTTTCACGAAGAGACATGTCCTCAGCTTAGGCCATGCAATTAATGTCCTCCTGTCTACCAACAATACCTTTACAAAAGTAAAAAAAATAAATAATCATTACCCGCACCATAAGGTTGCACATGAAAAAAAACTCCATGGTTTGAAACACTCACCTTGTCCATTGTGAAATGCTTTGTATAATCATGTAGTGTAGGAGTGGGAGTGAGAGTAGGATTAGTTGCAGGTCTTACATGACTACCAAATGTTGAAGTGTCGCCCTAGAACATCCAAAGAAAAACCAATTAAACACACTTTGCACAATATTCGAACTCTAGATTTTAAAATTTTGGCAGCATTTCAATTTTTAGAATATGATATTGTCAACAAGTTTCAAACTCTAGAGTTTGAAATTTTGTGATAAGTTCAAGTTTTAGAATATGATATAAGTTTCAAACTCTAGAGTTTGCAAATCTAGCATAATTTTGAATTTTAGAATCTGAACTCATCGAGACAGAACCAGCTTAAAAATGGGGGAGTGATTATTGTCTATCGTGTTCAAACTCTAGAGTTTGAAATATCGGATAAATTCCGAGTTTTAGAATATGATATTATTTTCAATTTTCAAACTCTAGAGTTTTAAATGTTAGCCTAATTTCAAGTTTCATAATCTGACAATGTTGTGCCAGAACCAGATTTAAAATGGAGTGACAAGTTTCGGACTCTAGAGTTTGAAATTTTGGCAGAATTCCGAGTTTGAGAATATGATATTGTTGTCAATTTTCAAACTCTAGAGTTTGAAATTGTGGCGTAATTTCAAGTTTTAGAATATGAAAATGTCGGGACAGAACCAGGCTAAAAATGGAGGAGTGATGAGTTACCTCTTGCTGTGATCTCGGCTCTGAAACTACAACATCCATGACTCCCTCTTCCTTGTCAACTTCCATTTCCATTGCACAACCTTCCAATCCCCAATCAAAATGCACATTGCTCTCATATATTGGGTTTAAGACTTCTTCTTTACCAATGGAAGGAGAGGAAGCAATGGAGGTTTCCATTGAGAGTTTTGAGAGTTAGGAGGTGTGAGGTGAGAGTTTGGAGGCAGATGTCAACTAGGTTTATGGTGGGAGGTGGGAGCCCAACAATGGTGGTGGCCTGGAGAAGGCCAGAAGATTTATCCCTGGAAGAAGGAGATGAAAAAAATGGAGGGAAACGTGGGTGGGTTATGGGGATGTGTTTTGGATGTTATTATATGTTTGTGGTTGTATGTAATAAAAGTAGGGGTATTTTTGTCCATTTTTGTAAGGGCATTTTTGTCCGAATATTATTTACTTAAAAACAAGTTCCATGCAATAAATTCGCAATTGTATTTATAAACTCCCTATATGTTATGTAGTTATGACCCTTCGGTTACAGTTGGTTCACTGGAAAACTGAGCTGTAAAAGAGTAGGAGTATTGCTTTATCGATAATGAATAGCAGATTTGCTTCATCGATATTATATAACAAAACGACAGCAAAATGCATCGATATTATATCAAATACATGTACGATGGATCCTCAAAAACAAAAAACAACATCTACAAAGAGTGATAAGTAAAATGGAGAATATAGTTTTGAATGGACACCCAAGCATGCTCTAACAGCATAGAATTGATAAAGGTCTACCAACCACAAAAGCGGCCAACACCCCAGATGTAATTCCAACAATCTAACAAGGTATTATTCATGAAGGTTGGACCAAAAAGAAACAACCTCAACACTGAATATTCAGAGCCGTGATTAAGAGAGGAAACAATTGACAAAATCAAAATCATGAGGCACTCAAGCAATCTCGTGGCCCTTGGACCAGGTCAAAACTTTTGGATCAGTGGCAACAATAGAGAGGTCGCCATGAAAAACATCCCCATTTGGCCCTCACTAAACAGAGACATAAAACTCAATTCGTCTAACAGAGGGAGCCACCTACTAAATAATCATCTACAAATAAAAGGCCAAGAAAACGTAAAATGCTCGTGCTTTCATTGCCACTATAACTCTGCAGAGATGTCAATAACCAGCCCACAGTCTCCCCCAACCAAGAAGGTTAAGGTTGTCCAGAAACCAAAACAACTAAGTAGATGTAAAACTGTGTACTAGTTCCTTTTCTACTACTATATTTCTTCTTTATTCTTCATCTTTGAGAAACAAAACAAACCTAAGATTGATAATAGTTTGATTTAGCAGTTCCAAAAGCTATTCCCAAACAATTTGAGGTGAAAAGGAGTAAGTTCTAGAAACATGACGATGATGCATTCTGTTCTTTATCTCATTTTAGATCACACTGAAAAATTAAATACATCTTGTTCTCGAGCTTCTCTTTCCTCACAACTTCAACATGCACGTCTATGTTTCGTCGTGTTTTCTTTACAGCGAGAAACTTAGGGAAAATAAATGTCTGAAACAGGGAGTAAATGCACAAACATGCTTAGATAATCAACATTAAAAACCAACAAATAACCTCTTGCCTAGTTAAACCATGTACAACAACATGAAGTCCTAAACAAGTCGAGAGAGAGATAATGGATCAAACTTCATAAATCTTCTTGCCATTTAAGGAACCATACATATGTATTCAGTTAGAGAAAAGTGACTTGCTCTAAATTTCCTACACATTCTCCAAGGCAAATATAAAAGCCACAACTTAATTTCAAATATTCTGAAAACTGACTATACTAATGCAAAATAGTTTTCTTTTCCAATTTCCATGACATAACAAACTAAGCCCTTTCTTGGCAAGTGAAAACTCAACACGTTTAAAAAAACTCAAGTAAAGTGAGACACTATGTACTACCACCTTCTTCTTCTTCTTGCCACTAATAACTTTATTTTCAGGACTTTTCAACTTGTTTGGCATTACCAGGCTCTCTGCATAAGTATTTGTGCAAAATGAAGTAAAGTTCTGGAAACATTATCTATTTTCATATAGCGCTGAAAAATTAAATCGATCTTCTTCTCAACCTTCTCTTTCCTAGCTACTTCAGTAACATGTTGATGTTTCGTCGTGTTTCCTTTATAGTAAAAAAAATTAATGAAAATAATGTTTGAAATACGGAGTAAACATGATGCTCAGCAAAAAACATGCTAAGATAATTATCATTAAAAACCAACCAAAAACCGTTTGTCTACTTAAACTATGCAGAAAAACATAAAGCATCCCAAAAGTCAGGAGAGAAATAATGGGTCAAACCTCATATATAAAGTTAGAGAAGAAGTGACTTGCTCTCAATTTCCAATACATTCTCTAAGGCAAATATGAAAGCCGACTACATCATTTAAAATACCCAGAAAAATGACCATAGCTATGCAAAATAGTTTTCTTTTCGAATTTCCATGGCAAAACAAACCAAGCCATTCCTACTTTTCTTTTCCTATTTCCACGACCTTCTTGATTTCAACTCCCCTTGTCAAGTGAAATTCAACAAGTAACAAAAAAACCTCATGTAGAGCGAGACATTATCTATTACCTGCTTACTTTTGCTTCTCATCCTCCTCGTCCTCCTCCTTAGTGTTGCTCTTCATCTGGCCGCTAACAACTGTATTTTCAGGACTTACCAGCTTGTTTAGCAATTCCAGGCTCTCTGTGTAAGTATCCGTGTAAAATGCCTGCCAGTGCGAGTACCAGCCACCAAATGTTCCACGTATTCCAAGATATGTAATCCGTCCACTCTGGTGATTGCAAGAAACCAAATCCCCGTCATCAGTCATGAATATAGCTTCACCGTTTTTTCTCAACCCTAGGGGCCTCGTCAAACCTTGAAGATCGATTCTGAATAGTTTGGACCAAGAAGTTGACACACCGTACTCCTTCATAATCCAAAATAAACAATGCGGTTCACTACCATATTCACATTGCTGGATCAAACAAAGGGATTCCTTGAATACAACTAGTATCATCCTTTTCAAAGGGCTATTCTCATGGTTAATACTATACGGAACCAATATCTCATTAAAAACCTCCTCACTCATGTTGAACGACAAGATCATGTTGTGAAACTGGGTCAATGGAGTTGCCCGAGAAAATGCCATCCAATGAGCAGCCCCATTGAGATAAGCCTGTCGAAATCGCTCTCTAATCATTAACGGAAGCACCTTATCACTAATATACTGCCAACGACCGGTCTTATGCGTGTAAATCTCAACCAAAGGAGGAATCCTATCACAACCCACACCGGTGTGCACAATTCGAACCACCTTAAAGTCATTTGTGACCGGATCAAATCCAAACCCCAGGCAATGCCTATGGTGACCGTGCGAATCAAACGTGACATTGTATGTAGGCAAAGCAACAAACTTCCTAATAGAAGGATTCCACAGATACATATCGTTCAAGTAATCATCAGATAGGCAAATAACCCCATTACAGCTACCAACTATACAGTAACCCATAGAGTCAAAAGGTAAATCGAGGTCTTGGCAGTGATGGAAAGAGTCGTTACCGTCGAGCACGAGGGAGTAGTGATCTCTCTTGGGCTCATCGGTGCGGTGGCGAACGAGGAGGAGGCGGTCATTGGCGTTTCGATGGAGGTGGTGGGAGATGAACTTGGGGCCGGTGATGAGAGAGTGCCATGACTTGCAAACGGAGGTGAGTCGGACCAGAGTCTCTGCGGGAAGTCGCGCGAGGATGTCGATCAGCAGTTCTTGAGGAAGGTAGTCCGACATTTTTAGGGTTTTGAACAGAAAGTAGAGGCAGAAGCGTTGGCTGACCTTTTTTGTAGGGTTTAATGGTTTATCGCATCAATCTGCATTCTCGCATTCTTCTTTCTGTAGTCGGTCGGAAAACCCTCATGTCGTTAAATCGACCTATAACGAGGGCTTTTACGGTCGGGTGTAGTTTCTGTTTCTGTTTATGAATATTGAATAGTGTGTGGATGGAAATAAAGGACACTAAAATTAATTTGTTGTTCCATTAAATTTTTTCTAAAAGTTATGATTTTGTCCCTTATTTGGATTTTTTTTCGCTTTAGTTTTGCGTCAAACTTTTGTGACTTATTGATTAATCTTGTCGAGAAGAATCAGAAAAGTAATTTTTTTTTTTACTTTTACTCAAATATTTTGAAAAATAACCACTTTTAAGAGGGAAAAAATGGGTCAAAATTTTGAATTTTTTTTTACTTAGAAGTGATTATTTCTTAAAATATTTGAGTAGAAGTAAAAGAAAATTTATTTTTTCTATTCATTTTGATGAGATGAATCGAAAAATAAAAAAAGTGAGGAACAAAACTAACAAAATGTGACAAAATTTAAATGAGAACAAAACAAAAAAAGGTGAAAAAAATTGTTAGTGGAAAATTTCAATTGAATTGATTAATAGTCTATCATTAAGCCAGCATAATTCTTCTTTCTCTTTCATTTCCACACACGTTCCAAATGCCTAGATTTTTATGACATATCCTCTTCAATGGGTGAGATCATGCTGAATCGGATTGTCTTTTTATTTCCCATTGGTGGCGACGGGGAGGCAGGTTTTCTTTTTGAACCACGGAGAGCCATATCCTATTCTGGACGAAAGGAGATATTTTTGGGTGTCGGATGGGTACTACATCACCTGATTGACGCGGTGTCAAGTACTTACATCCGAGCCGTTCAAAAGTGTGTTGGATGATCCAGATTAAAACACTCTCTATCCTCTCACCCCTCCACTCTCTCTCCTCTTTGTCTCTCCTTTTTCTCTCTCCAAGTGTAAACCGTCCAAAACCAAAATGGACGATCCGGATGCACCGAGCGGGCATGGTATCCGCTCGGCACTGAAAAATTTCTCAGAGGGAAGGGGATGGAGCTTGTCGAGGGATGCAAATCTGGTTGGGCCTGGTCCGCAAATGTATGGGCTTGGACTAGCCCTGCCCAAGTCCATCAGTCTCCCGAAAAAATTTGGGCTAGACCGGACCATCCCAGTGTTAAAGAATCTAGGCCCAAGCTCAGCTCATGGCCCTACATATCCGGGAGTGGGCTTGGGCACGGGCAAGGGCTCTGCATATCCGGACGTCAAACGCATATAGCATAATTGATAAATGGTCGGGGCCCTAAATTGTGTGAAGAAACTTGTGTCGACATTGAAGGTTAGGTCGTAAAGGTGGAGGACGTGCGTATTGTGGTTTGGGTGGTCGACGTTCGAGTCGGGTAATTGACGCCTATGGAACTTTGTTTTCTTGCAAAGTCTAATTGTGAATTGTGATTCACTAGTTTTTCTGTGGGCAGTAGAAATTTATGAGTGATTGGTCTTTTACGAGACTCACAACGGGTCTGAAATTCTTTCAACCACGTCAAAAAAAGATCGATAAAATTGGTTGCTCCTCCCCCACCTTTTTTGGAGGAAGAAAAGATTAAGCAAAGATTTAGGTTTTGTTTCCAACTTGAGGAAAGAAATGGAAAGGAAGGGAAAATAATGAAGAAGCAAAATGAGGGAGAAAGTTAATAAGAAATTAGGAGAAAAGTTGCACTCTGTTTTTCAAGTTTTCCCGTCTCTGAAGTGAACTTTTTTATTTTTAATTTCCACCTCTTTCCGGACAGAGCCTTACGCTTATTGGAATTATTTTCCTTGTATTTGTTCTAGCAATAAGTTTCCTCACACATCTATCTATCTATATAATAAGAGAGAACGGTTTTTGAATTTTTTCTCTTTATAAATCATAACCATTTATTTGCTCCATAAATCCTACAGCGCTCTCTCTCTCTCTCTCTCTCAAACAATATTAATTGCATAATTACCACTAATTAGATCTCACATTATGTCACAAACCCTAGTACGGAGTATAATATAAGTTGACACAAACTTATATACATGATATATTTTCATATGGCAAAGGAATTTGATAACTTAAACACACACACACATGAACATAAGTAACATGGTATGAAAGAAATATGTTGTAACAATAACATATGGTTTTTCTTTTATAATTGGATGTCCGGGCAAGCTTGCTCGACCCTTGACTAATTTCGGGGTCCTAAAAGTAACAACTGGGCATAACCACCGATTGCCCCCAAATTTGGAATGTTTAGTCTCCGTGAGATTTGAAATGTTTTTTTTTTTTAAATGTCAATTTCATTTCATAACAAGTCCGAAGGCAATGCAGACTCCATTAAAGATACAAGAATGAACCAAAACTATCAAGATTTCGACACAGGCACCCTCTGCAGAAGCAAGACCGACGAAACGCTTAGATTAGGAACCAATCTAAGTTCAGGTAGTAGAGAATCCCAAGAGACCACAGCTCAAACTCAAGAAAGTGCAAATGAAATCTGGACACCGAAAAACTCCCAGCTACAGTACCCCCAAACGCGGCCGAAGTTGCCGGCACAACCCAGACGCGAAAAGAGGTCCTAACCGTAGCTGAAAAGTCCGGCCAAAACACCCAAACCCTAACTAAAAGAGATTATTCACCCACCACCAACACCCACCGGATCTAAAATCTAGACTGGTATAGACCGGACAGGGGAGACCCGCCGGTAAAAAAACCAAGCCAAAACAACTGACAGAGAGGAAAATAAAAGGAAAACCTAAAACCCATCCTCACCTTTATTAACTAACCAATGTCCGCCGCTTGCCGGACCACCATACGCCGTCTTCTTAGCTTTGATCTGCACCAAAATCACCGAACAACACGGATGGAACTCCGTCACTAGAGCCGGATCACCGGATAGAAAAATGGAAACACCAGAAGAACGGACAAGAGGGGAAGCAGAGAAAAAACGGAGGATAGTAGATCTAGGAGGAGGAGGCGGCCCCCCTCCCCCAAACCAGGCTTGGAAGTTTTTTTCTAGAGAGAGAGAGAGCAGCAGCAGCAGGCTCGGGGTTCTTTTTCAACACTCCAACTGATGTATACAAGATTGGGAAAAAAATGTTTCCTATCTTAGAAATCCCCTTAACAGATTTGAAATGTTAGGAAGTTAAGGAGCCGTTCCAGTTTCTTTTCTTTTTCCAAAACTTCCTTTTTTCCAAATTTCAAACTCAAATATAACGAAAATGAAAAATAATTTTTCAATTTTTTTTGCACCGTATTAAAGATCTCAATGAGATCTATCAAACAAGATCCATAGTAAAAGGAAAATTATTTGCGTAAACATATGATTTTTGAGTTTAAAATTTACATTCCTTTTTAAAAACCCACTTTAAACAAAAGTGGAACGGGCCCTAAGAGTATCCACAGTGCTATAATCAAAATAAAATGTTTTTAAAGTTAACAATATTTGTGCAAAATATGGCTCACAATGCTATAATCAAACTTAACAACCTCCTTAGAAATAATCAAATTTTGGACTTTGGATAACCAAAACTAGCAATCTTTTGACAATGACCAAATTTAATAGATTTTACATATTCTCAATCAAATACACCAATCATTAGAAAAAAATATTCTATCTCTCTCTCATTTCCTCTCTCACTTTCTTTTGAACAATATATATTTGAAAATAAAAATTTTAATAATTTTTTTATTTAGAAAACAGTTTTTAAAAATAGTTTTTTTCAAAAAAAAAGTTTCAAAAACTATTTTCTATTTCTAGTAAATAGTTTTTATTAGTTTCAAACCTATTTTTAGGAAAGCTATTTTCTACTGTTAAAGTTTTTAATTTTTTGTACTTTGAAAAGATGAAGTGCCAAGTTTTGTTTATTCAATTTTGATTATGTCATTGTAGACATCTACATGTTAGCAATTTTCTGTTGGTGGGCCTACATAAATCATAAAATTAAACATTGTATGTTGTCGAATAAGGCTTGAGTGATGTTGGTATTATCCATAAGATTGTGATCGTTCAATTAATGTGACCCGGGTAATGGACACGTCTCTATTAGCACGTATTTGGATCATATCACGTTCGTTAAGTGGTGCGGGCTTATATTATATGTAGAGACTAATTAAATGGCCCAATATGGTTCCATCTATTATAATGGGCTATGATGGAACCGGGACTTATAAATATGTGGTCAAGGTCTCCACTCCAAACCCTAGCCACTAAGGTCAAGATCAAGAGTAGGGTTCTGAAGGCGGAAGACGGATAACCACGCATTAAGGTTTTCATCCTCCATGGCGACAAGTACGCATCCGGTATTATTTTCTCCAAATGATTTGACATGAGATCTTGGGTTTAGGGTTTCTTACGAAATCCTACACTACATTGCTAACCTTAGCAATCTCTTAAATGAATAATCAAAAGCTGATGTGGCAACTTTTGATTATCAATTTTTGATTATAGCATTGTGGATACCCTAAGAAGTCATTTTGACCTTCTCAAGTCCTTAACCCTCCGAAATTTGAATTTCATAAGACATTCATTATACCGGTCATATCCATAGTTTCAGCGTACATAAATTAATCAAATCCCTAATAAAACGGATAACCCTTAACAACTAATAGCATCTAGAAGCACTATCCCAATTGGGAATTGTCTTGGAGAGCATTTTTTTTTTTGAAAGGTCAATTTTTATTGCGATAACTGTGATTTTTTTTGAAGGTGATTACAGAGATCGAGAGAATACAGTAAAAAAGGCAATTACAGCGATCAAGGGAATACAGTAAGGGGCGGGGAAGCGAGAGAATTAGATGAAACATTTTTCGCTAACCAATTAGCGCATTCGTTGGATTCAAGCTTACACCAAGAGAAAGAACTATAAAGAGGTATGCATAGGGAAAGAATATCCTACACCAAGAGAAAGAACTATAAAGAGGTATGCATAGGGAATGAATATCCTCCACCATAGTCTGATTGGAAGCCGAAATTGATTTGGTAAGAATGTTTATCAAGCGAGCACAATCTGATTCAAATATGACATTTGTAACTCCCAAAATCCCAGCTATACCTATACAACAAGCAACCCGAATTGTCCAAGCGTCAGCAGCTAGAGCAGAGGATGCAACAAGGCTAAAGAGGAATCTCAATCTATCACACCAAAACATGGAAGATATGGGGCATCTTAGAAGAGGATGCACCAAGGCTAAAGAAACATGGCTTTGCCTTCGGGGGGGTGGGAGGAATCACTGGCTTAGGATAGAGCAATTTTTTTTTTATGCAAGGCTTAGGATAGAGCTAGAACCCTTTTGGAAACTTGATCTGTAGTGCCCTAATACCAAAAGCCAGTTCCATCCACATCTTTTTAATCTATCATCATTCCATCCAGGCAGCTTTCAGTTAACCTAGTACTCGATAGGTGATTCAAAGTCCAACCAAAACATGGTTATCGATCTTTGTTTACATACTTTCTTTGCCAGCATCTCGCCACAAATCTGGAAAGACATAAATTCAAGAGAACAAAACAAGTTTTGAAAATGTTGACTCCAAATGTCCCAAGTATTAGAAATATCACTTCCTATACCATAGAGATCCAAGAGCCTTTCCAATCTCCTTTAGCCAATGCAGCTAATCCCCTCAAACAAAGTAAAAATAGTTGAACTCAGGTGGCGGAGCGAAAGGTAATTCAGGAACAGCTAGATTTGGTGTCCAGTTCAGAAATTAAGGAAGGTAGGTAGCTATTTGACCTATGGCAAAGCTGGATGTAGTGCAAATGGGAGATGCCCAGAGGCGTCACCGTTGTCAGGACTCGGGAGATAGTACCCGGCTCTCAACAGGATGTGCACAAAATTTACACAAAAAGTACATGACTTCTTACCCATGAAAAGAAAACAAAGTATAGAAGATAATGTTTCCACCTTCAGTAATGAAAGTGTACAACATATGTTGTGTAGCTATGGCCCTTCGGTTAAAGTTGGTTCAACGGAAAATTGAATTGTAAAGAGTATTTCTTTATTCAGAACAAGTAGCAGATTTGCTTCGTCGATAGGGTGTGTGTGTTTGTCTTTTAAACAAGACAACGACAAGGTAAATTGTACAAATTGAAGAAATACAATAGCAGTTCAACTTCCAAATGGTAGGCTGTAGGCATATCAAATATATCTATAAAGATCAATAGTACACCAGAGAATATAATTCTCAATGGACACCCAAGCATGCTCAAAGGCATAGAAATAATCAAGGTCTACCAAGTTACCAACCACAAAAGCGGCCACTGCCCCAGATGGTTGTAAGTTTCTAATGCAACAATCTAGCAACATATTGTTCACAAAGGTTGGAGCAAAAAGATACAACCTCAACACCGAATACTCAGAGCCCATGATTAAGAGAGGAAACAGACAAACAGTCAGGAAACAGTCAACAAAATAAAAATCAGGAGACACTCAAGTAACTTCGCGGTCCTTGGACCAGATCGCAACTCTTGGATCAGTGGCAACAGTTGAGAGTTCACCACCAAAAACACCCTCTTCTGGTCCTCCCTAAATTGAGTCATTAAACATAGTTGGTCTTACAGAGGGAGCCACGAACTAAATGATCATCTCCAAATGAAAGGCCAAGAAAACGTAACAATCTCTTGCTCTAATTGGATAATGCTCTGCTCCTTTGAGAAGTCCCGAGACCCTATTTTCCTACTGCAATCACCTCTACCTGTAGTCTATTTCAGTGGCACCATAACTTTGCAGAGATGTCAATATACCAGCCCACTTAGTCTCCACCAACCAAGAAGGTTAAGAATGTTCAGGAACCAAAACAACTAAATAGATGTCGAAAGTGTCTACTAGTTCCTTTTTCCTATTATATTTCTTCTAATATTTCGCCTTTGCTAAACAAAACAAATCTATTATTGCGAATAGTGAATTTAGCAGTTCCCAAACAATTTGGGGTGAAAAGGAGCAAGTTATGGAAACATTACCTAATTTTAACAATGCTGAAAAATTAAATCCATCTTGTTATCAAACCTCTCTTTCCTAGCAACTCCAATAATACATGTCTAGGTTTTTTGTCGTATTTTCTTTACAGCAAGAAAACTTAATGAATATAAATGTATGCAATCGGGAGTATATGTAATTCTCAGCGACAAACATGGTTGGATAATTAACAATAGAAGCCAACCAAAACCTCATGTCTATTTAAACTATGCAGAACATCATAAAGCAAATACGTACTAAGTTAGAAAAATAATGGGTCCAACCTCACATATGAGAGACTCAGCCCTTTCCACACAAGGCACTAAACAGATATGTACTAAGTTAGAGAAAGTGACTTGCTCTCAATTACCTATAGATTCTCTAAGGCAAATTTGAAAGCCAACTACTTAATTCGAAATATCTTGAAAAATGTCCATATCGATGCAAAATAGTTTCTTTTCCTATTGTCATGACATAACAAACAAGCCCTTCCTACTTTTCCATCCTATTTCAACAACCTTCACGGTTTCAACTCCCCTTGGCAAATGAAAACTCAACACATTAACAAAAACCTCAAGAACAGGGAGACACTATCTACTACATGCTTCCTTTTGCTTCTTCTTGTTCTCCTCCTCCTTCTTCTTCTTCTTCTTGTTCTCCTCCTTCTTCTTCTTCTTGTTCTTCTTTTTCTTCTTCTTTGTGGCCACTAACAACTTCATTTTCAGGACTTTCCAGCATATTTAGCAATTCCAGGCTCTCTATATAAGTATCCGGGTAAAATGTGTGCGAGAACCCGTCACCAAATTTGCCATGTATTTCAACATATGTAATGTGCTTGCTCTGGTGATCGCAAGAAACCAAATTCCCATCATCAGTTGCGAATATAACTTCGCCGTTTTTCCTCAACCCAAGGGGCCTGCCCAAACCTCCACAAAGATCAATTTTGAATAGATTGGCCCAAGAAGCTGACACGCCATACTCCTTCATAATCCAAACCGAACAATGCCGGTCATTGCCATATACACTCTGGATCAAACAAAGGGATTCCTTAAATACAGAGAGTTTAATCCTTTTGTATAGACTCACATCATGGGTAATACTCTCCGGAACCGATATCTCGTTAAAAACCTCCTCACTCATGTTGAACGCCAAGATTGTGTGGCGAAATGGGCCCTGAGTAAATGCCATCCAATGTGCAGCCCCATTAACATAAGCCTGCCGATATCGCTCCGTAATCTTTACCGGAAGCGCCTTATCACTTATATACCTCCAACGACCAGTCTTGCGAGTGTAAATCTCAACCTCCGGCGGAATCGTATCACAATCCACACCCGTATGCACAACTCTAACCACCTTAAAGTCGTCTGTGACGGGATCGTATCCAAACCCTACACAATGCATAAAGGGGCCGTGCGATTGAAACGTGACATTATATCTCGGAATAGCAAAAAACTTCCTAATAGAGGGATTCCACAGGAACATATTGTCCATGTAACCATATTCCTGATCATCAGACAGGCAAATAACCCCATTACAGCTACCAACGACAGAGTAACCCAAAGACTAGAAAGCGCCGACAGGTAAATCGAGGGTTTTGAGTGGACGGAACGAGTCCTTACCGTCCACCACCAGAGAGTAGTGATTTTGCTTGGGCTCGTCGGTGCGGTAGCGAACGAGGAGGCGGTCGTTGTCGGGGTTCGAAGCCGTCCGATGGAGGTGTCGAGAGATGAACTTGGGGCCGGTGATGAGGGAGTGCCACGACTTGCAAACGGGAGTGAGTCGGACCAGAGACTCGGCGGGCAGTCGCGTGAGGATGTCGATCAGTAGGTCTTGAGGAAGGTAGTCCGACATTTTCTAGGGTTTTTGCGCAGAAGGAGAGGCAAGAGAGACAGAGAGAGAGAGAGAGAGAGAGAGAGGTAGCTTACCTGTTTAGTCTAGGAATTGTTTGAAGAAGGTCAGCGCTAGAGCTTGGCAACAGACACGAGACACGATAACACGACACGAACCGGACACGAAATTAGCGGGTTAGGGTTGAACATTTCTGACACGAAACACGAAAATGACACGACTCGAGAACACGAATTCTAAATGGGTCGGGTTTGGGTTGAACACGTGACATACGAAATTGACACGACTAACACGGTTACTAATCTGTGTCACCCATTTTCACGAACATATATACATAATATATGGCATATCTATAATTCTATATAGAGTTAGACAACAAACACAACAGCACGACACGAACAAGACACGAAGTTAACGGGTTAGGGTTGAGCATTTCTGACACGAAACACGAAAATGACACGACTCGAGAAACACGAATTTTAAATGGGTCGGGTTAGGGTTGGGTGATTTGTGACACGAACCCAACTAACACGACACGAACACGACTCGACATAACCCATTACCCAGGTCTAGTCAGCGCTTACCCTAAATTAGAGATTTTTGGTAGGGAGATCGATGGCTTCGAATGGGTGAGATCATGGGAGCCTCTTTGAAATGGACAATAAACTCCCCTAGTCTAAAAATTCATCATTTCTAATAATATGCTCTATTAAAAAAACAAAAACGCAGAGACAAATACGTTTGGCCCCATTTTGAGTCCCGAAAAAATCTAGAAAAATGAGCAGTTTCACCCCTACGAATCCAAAAGTAATACTTATCGATATCCACTGGAGCTGATTTTTTACAGGGCTCCATAAAAATAATATTCAAAAATTTATGGATATTTTTCTAAATTTTTTCGGAACCCAAAATGGGGCCAAACGCATTTGTTTCTGCATGGTTCTCTGCAAATTGTCTCTGCGCATAGCAGAGCTCAAAAATATTAAAAAAATATATAAAAAGATTCAACTTTCGTTTATTTTGAAAATTAAAATGACTTTTCTTACCCACCGGAAGAATTATTTTGACCAACAAAGGTAAAACTTATTCATAGCCATTTATTTTTTTCATTTGTTGAAAGAATCATTTTGCTCAGAAATTACATATTTATTACAGTATTTTTTTATAAGTACAAATTTATTACTTTTGGGTAAAGGAAAAAAAACGAATTGATAGTTGTTTCGTAAGTTATTTTATTATCAAGAAAAGGGTGAATTTGGCAATATAAGTTACTTTTGACTACTTTCATCACGTATTTGATCGATTAATTGTTAGTTGAGTGTTAATGAAATTAACATCGAAAATATAGGATTGTCATTTTACATGCGTGACTTGGATATGTTTCACTACAGAAATCCTCATTAGCTGTCACTTAAATTTACGCCTTTTTTATCATGTGGGGAGGCATTTTTTTCAAACTGCGGAGAGGCAAAAAGTTACGGCTCCAGAAATTTGTAACAAGGTGTTTAGAAATTATCTTAACTCTATTGCATTGAACAATTAACCAACAATATATGTGCGAAACCTCATATATAAGCATATCTATCACGTGAAATGAGAACTTAAATTATACTATCTATTTGTCAAAAATAATTCAATTTTTAAAGTTCTCCTATTGCGTAGTGGACTGTAATGACTTGGATTTTCGACCCAATTTTTTTAATACAAATTTATATTGTTAAATTCTTAAATTCAATAATTAATTAGATTAGTTAGTAAAAGACATGATTAAGCATACAATTATTCTACCAATGAGTTGTTCGGTTTTTATTAATACTTCACATATACCTACTATGATTATCCCTTAATCCTTCTAACTACTCCTAAGAATTCTAAATATTATCTGGAGAGAACCCAATTAGTACTACACCTCTGTTTAGTTAGCCGAAAAATTAGGCCTTCTCTCACTCCTTAGCAAGTTGTGTAATCGCTCACTCTCTTCACATGGCCTTCTTTCCATCCATGTACATACCCATCCAATCTAATTAAATTTGAAAACCAACTGATAATGGCTCATGTTCCCACTTCTTTCTAATCTTCTCAGCGCTCCTCCCCTTATCTGACAGTAGAGAGAAAAGAAAAGTGAGAAAGCTTCCGCGATTCCCCGATGCCGCCGTCTTCTTCATTTTGTTGAATCTGTCCGGAAATCATTTCTCACTTTTCGACCGAATTCAAGGTAGAATAATCGCTTCTCTACTTTCTCCTAAGTATATCCGTACCCGTATTTGTTAGTTTTAATATTTAGAAATGACGAAAAATCATACCCATGTTGAACCAGAACAGAACAGAACCGAAACTTTGTTTTCTTTTCCTCTTGCGTATTCTATTTCTTTTTTTTTTTTTTAAACCATATGATGTTATTACACTATTAGCCCTGGATTTTGTATGCTATTCGATTTAACCCCAAATGGTTTATTGCTTTTACAAGCTAAATCTCAAATATGGATTTTACTCCACTATATACATCTCTCTTGTTATGTAGTGTTAACTTTTAATGTTCACAAATGACAAATACATGGTATAACTATTCCAATCCTGATTGGGTTAAAAAAGACATAAAGTACATACTAAATAAAGTTAATACTCCCTCCGTCCCTTTATTATAGTCCAGTAATCCATTTTAGGCTGTCCCTTAATAAGTGTCCAATTTGTAAAGTTGGTGGGTAAAAGTTGGTACATTGTCTATTTTGTCCCTAAAAGTAGATTCCATTTTGAAAAGAAGTGAGTAAAAAATGTAATGATGATGGGTAAGTAGGGGAAGTGGAGGACACAGTTGATGTGAAAGGTATAATGATGATGTCTTTTTATTAAGTTGGAGTTACGAAGTATGACATTTAAAAAGGGACGGAGGGAGTACCAGTCTAAGTAAGAATCAATATACTTTGCTAAACAAGATAAAATTTTAATATAAGTTTAAGTTGAGAATATAAGAATACATTGAATATTATTAGAAGAGAATTTAGATAGTGCAAGTCATAATAAACATCTATACCAAGAATGCGTTGTCAAAGTAGACTGGCTTCATAAATTTAATGAAACCATAAAGATACATTGGTCTGACAAAAGTTATTAAATGTGTGAAGTTAGTAGGTTATTATCTAAAACCTAATTTAAAAAAAAGAAAAGGGAAATTTACTTTCTGGAAACAAAATAAGGGAACACTTTTAACTCTGGGAATAAAAACTAATAATTAACCTTAAGAATTAGGTTTGACCCTTTAATATAATCACATCAACCAATGGACACGTAACATTTCTAGACTACCAAATTACCTTGAGATTACAAAATTATTAAGTGAACCCTTACCGAATAAAATTTCTTAACACTTGTTCAACAAGATTCCGTTAACTCAAAAGACATCGGCCCAATCCTAACGTCTACATCAAGGGCGGAACTGTGTACAGGCTGGGTTGGGCGGTAGCCCAAGTCAATCCCCAACAAATGAAAAAAAAAAAAAAATTATATGTAGGATTTTAGCCCAACCCATTTATCTCCCACAGCCCAGCCCAACCCAATTCACCATCTTTCTGTTGGCAGAGAAGACATTACTCCGCGCGATCTTTATCCACAAACCCCCACGAACCGCTTCCTCCTGGCCCAGCTTTCCCTGGTTCATGCGCCGGCGACGGGAGCCATAGAGCCTCCGTACCTCTCATCTTCCAATACCTCATCAGTCCTCCTCCTTCCATAATATTCTCCTTTCCCCCCTTTTTTATTGTGAAGAACTTCTCTCGACGGCGGAACATTATTTAATTTCAACGCCTGCAGAGGATCTAAAACATTTCAGAGCATTACTCTTAAATAAAGATAACCAAAAAGAAATACTCTGGTTTATTTATTTTTACGTTTATGCTGAAATACTATTCTAGTACGTTGAGCCGCGAGGCTTCAAATCCACAAGTATTCTCTTATTATGCAGAGCTCTAGCTGGTATACTTAGATTTGTACTTATGTTGTTAAATACAATGCACTAGCTGGTGTGCTTAGATGTAAATGTTAAATGTCTTGGTTGGTGTACTTGGATTTGCTCTGATGATGTTAAATGCATAGCACTCGTTGGTGTTTTTAAATTTGTTTTTGATGTTAAATGCAAAGCACTACTAGCTGGTGTGCTTAGATTTGCTTTGATGTTAATTGCATCGCACTACTGGCTAGTGTGCTTAGATTTGTTCTAATATTGTTAATTGCAGAGCACTAGTAGTCTAGTATGCTTAAATTAGTTTAACTTATTAGTTTTTACAATCTTACTCTTTTAGGTTTAAATTCTTAAGTTTAAATTATAGATTGTAAAAAAAAAGGTGGACAAAAATTTTGTGTTATTTTTCAAATCAAGATTGAATAAATCAGAACGTGATGCTTCTTCTCAATCCAATGTTATGAGCAACCTCCTCCTATAATTCAAAGAGTCAAATTTAATGATACGTCTTTTATACGAGAGTCGGGTTTACGTTTTCCGATATGGTAACATCCCGTTAGTCGACATGTCTAAGTTTGGCTCTTTTTGGTTAGTACATATAAAATTAAATTAGCCCAGGGCATAATTCATTCTTGGTTCCGCCCTTGGTCTACATGTTTATTTACTCGCACTTATATATTGCCATGCTTGTGTTCAAATTGAAATGTATGATGTTATTGGATGAGTCGTTTATGAAATTTTCATGTTGTACATGTTAGCATAGACTTAGATTCCTGGGTGGTTACGAGTAGTGACTCACGTAGATGATATTAAGTAAAGGAAAAATGGTAAAGTGTTGGAAGTGTGAGTGTGTGGATTGTGAATTGACCCATGGTGATGGCAAGGGTAACCTATGGGGCCCTGTGTTGAAATGGGTTACCTGTGGGGCCCAGTGATGAGATGAGTTATGTCGTTAACGTATGATACGTCATGGGAAATTTCTCTTCGAGGAAGGGAATGGGTCACATGAGACGGTTATAGTTAATGAGACGCTAACGTATGATACGTCATAGAAAGTTTCTCTTCGAGGAAGAGAATGGGTCCCATAAGGCGGTTATAGTTAGTGAGACGTTAATGTATGATACGTCATGGGAAGTTTCTCTTGGGAAAGAGAATGGGTCCCATGAGACGGTTATAGTTAGCGTGGAGTAGTGGATGTCCAACCCTAATGTACGATACGTCATGGTATGACTCGATCCTTCTGTTATGGTCTTAAGTGAGAACATACTCAGTACATAACTTAAGTGCGCTCACCTAGGACCCTGGTGCAGGATAAGCATGAAGAAGGGTGGACCCATGAGACGGTTGTAGTTAGTGGATGTGGGAGGAAAGGATCTCGTGGAGATGATCCTTAGATTTCATGTAAAATGATGGATAGTAAAGAAAATGACGATGTACTATTATTTTTACCTCTCGTGTGTTTTCAATTGTGATATTATTGTTATTATTGAATGCTAATTGTAGAGTAAGGGGTTGGTAGGATTGAGATTATTCTACTGGGTGAATTATTATTACTCATGGATGCGTTTGTATCATGGTAAATCGTTTACTTCGACAATCAATTTGCCAGAGGGTGCAGGGTTCAATGGTGGAGCTGTTTGACACAGGAGAAATATCAAGGGCGGAGACCGAGGATACTTGAGATCTGAAGATGTTTTAAAAAAAAATTAGATTTTTTTTTTGTATTTTTTATGTAGATTTTGTATAACGATAAATAGGGGCTTAGTAGTTTATAAAATTCAGTGTATTTTAGGGTTAATGCCTCTGAAATTCTTTGGAAAATCGGGGTGTTATAGAAAATGTGCTCTTTGACTGGAGGGAACAAATTTTTACAATTATCCTAGACGAGTTCTTATAATTTGTGCTAACATTAAACTGGCGTATTAAACTACTAGTATCTTGTTGAAAAAATTGGGACTTTTTGGAAGACAAGCTCTTCTATAGAAAGATACGATTAGATTTTTTATGGTAGACCAGAATTTTGGGTGGTTTCTTTTTAAGTTGAAAGAAGATATAACACATTTATGTTGAAAGAAAACACCAACTTTGGGGTGTTTTCTTTTTTTCTATTTTTTTTTTAAAATTGTGAGGTGAGATGTAGTGATAGGTGAGGTATTACCATCTGTCCATGATGCTCCTTAGTGTATCACTACAGAATTTTTGTTTAATGAAATAGAAATTTTCTTTGTTGTTAAAAAAAAAAACATAAATGTGTTCTAAAGGGCATCAATTGATATCTCTTCTTCTTCTCAATATTTCTAGTCATCAAATGCCCCAAAGTGTTTCGAAAATCATGGTACAAGATTGTTGAAGTTCATAAAACTATCCCTCACAGAGCAATGTGTTCAAATACTCAGCAGCCAAAAACCAAATGACGTTCCGTTTACCACCTCGAGCGACAAAAAGAACGATGGAGAGGCCATGAGGTTTAGGTTGGAAGGAGAAATTGAAATCATCTAACCTTTCAGCATACTTTTTTATGGGAATCTGGGCAAATTCCATGGGAGTTTCCCACAAACTGTATTGAGGAACATCAAAACTCCCAGTTGCACATTTGTCAACATCTTTCAAACAATCCCGAAGTCATATCTAAGCTGTTCTACTCCGCCACAAATTTACCCAAGGGATGGTACCTATGGTATCGCAACTCCAAGGATAGTAGTATCTCTCTGGTTGGAACTGCTTATCAGATACATACGTACTTGACGGAAAAATCACGGACGTTATTCGGAGGGTTCTACTAGGTGTACTTCCCACTGATCAACTGGAAATTGGAAACAACTCTTCTTAGAGAGAATTCAAACATGGAAGATACGGATGGAGCATCTTATGAGAGGATGCATCAAGGCTAATCTGGAAGACTGAAATTCATGAGAAAAAAAATTATCTGGAAAATGATGACTCCAAATGCCCAAGTATTAGAAATATCACTTCTCAAAACATTGCAAAACCGCAAGAGCAGTACCAATCTCCCTAAGCCAATCTGCCAAGGTAGCTAATTCGCCCATGCTAGTTTAATGCAGTTGAACAGAACACATAAATCAAGAACCAAGGTGGCTATTTAGCCTATGTCTAACTGGGAAGCAGTGCATAGAGGTGTCCCCGTGATCAGGAGACAGAATCCAGCTATCAACAAAGTTATGTAAAAAAGACATGACTTCTTACCCATCAAAAGGTAACAAGTAGAGAAGGCATCAAGACGACATTAATTTCCACCTTCAAATAATTGTGTTTCGTACTTGTAGCCCTGCGGTTAAAGTCGGTTCAACCACATTAGGCGTATGGAAAATTGCACTGCAAATGAGTGCCCCTTCCATTCCAAAAAAAAAAATTGTCTGGAATCTGGATTGCAAAACGAAAACTTAAAAATAATACATTGTGTCAACAAAATTTCAAACTTTTTGCTTCTGATTACAATAAGTCAATGAATTCTTTTATTTATCAAAAGCAAGTTTGATTTTCCTAGACAAACACATACTATATTTTTTAAGTTCTCGTTCTGTGGACTGAACAATCTTTTTGGGACGGAAGGAGTATTTTTTTATCAATAACATGCAAAAGGATTGCTTTATCGATATGAAATGTCAGAAAACATATCATATTGCATATAGAAATAGAAAACAGTAGCAGTTCACACTTCCAAGTGGTAGAAACATTTTATCCCCAGGACACCCAAGCATGCTCAAACTGCAGAGGATTGATGAAGGTCTACCACCCACACAAGGCGACCACTCCAGACGGTTCTAATGCCAACAATCTAGCTACATATTATTCACAAAGCTTGGAGCAAAAAGAAAGAAATCTCAAAACAAAATCAAAACATAAAGCACTGAAGCAACTTCATGGCGCATGGACGACCTTAGGATCAGTGGTAACAGATGGGAGTTCACCTAGAAAATCATCCGCTTCTGAGTTCTGACCCTCAGTAAACAGAAATATAATATAGGTCTTGGAGAGGGAGCGACGTACTAAACAATCATCGCCACATAAAAGGACAGAAAGAAATGGAATACCCTCATAATGCTCTGCTCCTTCCACAAGTCTAGAGACTCCATTTTCCAACTATCATCACCTCCCCCTGCTGTCTCCATATCAGTGTCACAATAATTTCACAGAGATGTCAATGACCAGCTGCCTTAGTCCGAACCAACCACGAAGGTTAAGATTGTCCAGAAACCAAAACAATTACATAGATGTCAAGATTGTCTACTAGTTTCTATTTCCTATTACATTTCTTCTTTTTCTCCACCTTTGAGAAACAAAACGAACGTATCATTCAGAATAGTAGATCTACCAGTTCCCAAACAAATTGGGGTGAAAAGGAGCAAGTTCTGGAAACACTTTTTATGTTTATATGATGCTGAAAAATTATATCCATCTTGTTCTCAAACTTCTCTTTCCTAGCAACGTCAATAAACATGTTGATGTTTTGTCGGATTCCGTTTATAGCACAAAAACTCAATGAAGATAAATGATTGAAATAGGGAGTAAATGTGATGCTCAGCGACAAACATGCTTAGATAATCAACATTAAGAACCAACAAAAACTGCTTGTCTATTTAAACTATCCAGAACAAAGTAAAGCCCCACAAAAGTCTAGAGAAATATTTGGTCAAACCTCAGCTTCTTTCCATATAATGCACTAAATAGATATGCATCAAGTTAGAGAAAAGTGACTCGCTCTCAATTTCAATCACATTCTCTAAGGGAAATATGAAAGCCAACTACTAAATTTGAAATATCTTGAAAACCGACCATATCTATCCAAAATAGTTTTCTTTCCCTATTTCCATGACATAACAAACTAAAAGCCCTTCCTACTTTTCTTTTCCTATTTCAACGACCTTCCGGATTTCAACCCCCATGGCAAGTGAAAACTCAACAAGTTACAAAAAACCCCATGTAGAGAGAGACGCTATTTACTACCTGCTTCCTTTTGCTTCTCCTCCTCCTTGTTCTGGCCACTAACAACTGTATTTTCAGGACTTTCCAACTTGTTTAGCAACACCAGGCTCTCTACATAAGTATCCGTGTAAAATGCGTGCCAGTTAAAGTATCTGTCGCCGGATGTGCCATGTATTCCAAGATAGCTAATCTGTTTGCTTCGGTAATTGCAAGAAACCAAATCCTCATCACGAGTGGAAAATATAACTTCACCATTTTTTCTCAACCCAAGGGGCCTCCACAAACCTCCACAAAGATCGATTCTGAATAGTTTGGCCCAAGAAGTTGCCACGCCGTACTCCTTCATTATCCAAACCGAATAATGCTTGTCATTATCATTTACACAGTGCTGGAACAAACACAGGGATTCCTTTAATACAAAAAGGCCACCCTCAAGGGTAATACTATCCGGAACCAATATCTCATTAAAAACCTCATCACTCATGTTGAACGACAAGATCGTATAGCGAAAACGGGTCAATAGAGTCCCCTGATGAAATGCCATCCAATGGGCAGCCCCATTGACATAAGCCTGTCGATATCGCTCCTCAATCATTAACGGAAGTGCTTTCTCACTAATATATCGCCAACGACCAGTCTTGAGCGTGTAAATCTCAACATCAGGTGGAATCTTATCACAACCCACACCCGTATGCACAACTCTAACCACCTTAAAGTCGTTGGAGACGGGATCGAATCCAATCCCTAGAGAATGCATAAAGGGACCGTGCGATTTATACGTGATATTATATCGAGGCATAGCAAAAAACTTCCTAATTGACGGATTCCACAGGAACATATTGTCCCTGTAACCATATTCGTGATCATCAGAAAGGCAAATCAAGCCATTACAGCTACCAACAACAGAGTAACCAACAGAGTCGAAAGGATAATCGAAGGTTTCTAGTTGACGGAATGAGTCGTTACCGTCGAGTACCAGAGAGTAGTGATCTTGCTTGGGTTTATCAGTGCGGTAGCGAACGAGGAGGCGATCGTTGTCGGGGTTCGAAGCCGTTCGATGGAGGTGGTGAGAGATGAATTTGGGGCTGGTGATGAGAGAGTGCCATGACTTGCAAACGGGAGTGAGTCGAACCAGAGACTCGGCGGGTAGTCGTGTGAGGATGTCAATCAGCACGTCTTGGGAAAGGTAGTCCGACATTTCTCTAGGGTTTTGCGCAGAAGTAGAGGCAAAAGAGCGTTGGTTTAGCGATTGTTAGGGTTTATCGCATCAATCTGCGTCCCCATAAACCCTAATTCTGTCTCTAGTCGATCGAAAACCTTGATGGGAGTAGAGTAGCCTATGAATACTACCATTTGATTACTGTGTGCTATGGGAGTGGAGATTGAAGTTCAGCGGTTCCAGCGCCTGCCATCCTTCGGAATTTGGATCGGGAGTCGTGCACCTTCTTTTTTTTTTTTTTTTTTTTTAAAATCAGCTGTCGTGCACCTTGGTTACTCATAAAAAACAATTTTCCAAATTACTTATTACTTTCGGTCAATATTAAAAAACATATCTCAACAGATCCAGGTTAAAAAACAAATTTTTATATGTAAAAGATATTTATTATCAGTCAATATTAACAAAACATATCTCAATTGTTGATTGAAGAAATCAAATCTGACAAATGAACAGAAGAGCTATGCACATAAATAAACTTTGCAAAGATCATGCACAATTTTTTTTTTGGACTCATTTCGGGTTTCGCAAAGATAATACAAAGGTAAAACTTATTCATAGCCCTTTATTTTTCATTTGTTGAAAGAATCATTTTGATCAAAAATTACAAATTTATTATTTTTAGATAAATAAATAAATAAAAAGCAAATCGAGAGCTGTTTCATAAGTTATTTTATTATCAAAAAAATGGGTGAGTTTGGCAGTATAACCTACTTTTGACTTCTTTCATCACGTATTTGGTCGATTAATTGTTAGTTGAGTGTTAATGAAATTAAAATTGAAAACGTAGATTTTTTTGGTAATTTTTACATACGCGATTAGGGCATGTTTCACTACAGAAATCTTCAATCCTCATTAGCTGCCCCTTTTTTGTATCATATGGGGGAGGCATTTTTTTTTAAACTATGGGAAGGCAAACAGTTGCGCCTGCAGAAATTTGTAACCAAATGTTCAGAAATTATCTTTTGCTCTATTGGTTGAACAATTAACCAACAATATATATACAAAACCTCATATATTAGCATAACTAGTGCAATATAAAAAAACTTGTTTTAAAAAAAAATATCTATCACGCAAAATGAGAACTTAAATTATACACTATGTATTTGTCAACAATAATTTAATTTTTTAAAGTTCTCCTATTGCGTAGTGGACAATGTTTCGAGAATGGAGGGAGCAAATTTTTACAGTTATCCTGGTCGAGTTCTTTAATTTGTGCTAATATTAAACTAACGTATTAAACTACTAATATCTTGTTGAAAAAATTGTGGCGAATAGGTTGGTGGGGACTTTTTGGAAGACAAGCTCTTCTATAGAACGATATGATTGAGAATTTTTATGGTATACTAGAATTCAAAAGAATATTGTTTCAAATTAGCGGAGTTGGGCAACAAAATTGAATTTTCTTTAAGCTTGTTCATAATTCTGTAAACTAATTTAACAAAAAAAATAACGGTAAATTGGGCTAGGGTCCGTTTTGAAGGTGTTTTTGGGTGTTTAGTCCAGCCCAATGTATAATAGTGGTGAAGGTCCATTACTATAACATTTATTAGGTCTACAGTCCGTTTTTAGACCAAAATGCCCTTACCTGCGTTTATATATATAGTGTTATTTTTGAATTTTGTTTCCTGGTTCTTCTCAACGTGCACCGTACTGGAGATACGTTTCCGTTTCTAGATCTCGAGCAAGACGATCAATCGCTGGTTCACATTCCGTTTTCGTTTTTCGTTTCTGGATCTCAAGCAGGAAGATCAATTCCTGGATCTCGAGCAGGAAGATCAATTTCTGGTTCTTCTCAATCGCTGGTGCGCCTCTCTCTCTCTCTCTCTCTCTCTCTCTCTCTCTCTCTCTCTCCGGCGATCACAGCTCAGTTCTCTCTCTCTTCCCGTGATCACAGCTCACTATCACTTTCACGATCTCAATTCTGAATTGCGATCACGATCTCGTTTCACTTTGTGACGATCTCTCTCTCTCTCTTCTCTATCGCTCTGTTCTTCTCTGTTTCAGTATTTATTTTGATTTTTGCTGTGTTCTTGTATTTTTGTTTTATAGAGTTTATTTGCTGAGATAACGTTATCTATTGCTTTATTATGCTAGATACTGAGATTATTTTTGTTGAGATAACATTATCTATTGATTTATTCTGGTAGATACAGAAATTATTGTTGCTGAGATATGTGTATCACTGTGAACTGTATTTGCTGAAACACTGTTTTTGTTGAGATAACATTATCTCTTTCTATTTTTGTTTATTTGCTGAGATAGCATTATATCTATTTCTTTGTTCTCGTAGATACTGAGACTGCTTTTGTTGAGATCATTATCTATTGCTTTGTTTTTGTAGATAGACTATTTTTTTTAGATATGTGTATCTGCTTTGTTTATTCTGATATAATGTTATCTGTTTGCAGATTGAACTGTTTTTTGAAGTTGAAATGGATTCTTCTATTCTTCTATTGTGCAAATATGGATCCTACAGTCTTGTTGTTAAGGTGACAGAAGGTTATCAATTTGAGGATCTTATTGGAAGTATTTCTAACAAGTGGAATGGTTTGGTATCAATGAGGTTATTGTATTCTGTTTGTGATCATCTTAATATACTCCTTGATGATGATGATGATTTTCATAATATGATGGATTTAGCTGCTGCATATGGTGCTCGTTGTGTTGAGGTATCTGTTGAAGACAGTAATTGTAGAGTTAGTAGCCGTTTTGAAATCGGTGAAAGCAGTCATAGCAATGAAAATGGTGGAGTAACTAATAGTTCGCATTCTGAAATTGTTGAGGATCCTCTTGAAAAATTTTGTCCTCATCATGAGACAAAAAGACTTTCTGCTGATTGGGCGTATTTGATTAGTCATGTTGGTCAAGAATTTAGAGGTGGTGTTAAGCATTTTAGGTCATCTTTGTGTAAGTATGCAATTGAAGTTGGATTTAGGTTCAAGTATTTGAAGAATGACCAATCCAGAGTGACAGCTGAGTGTGCTTTTAAGGCAGATGGGTGTAAATGGTTTATTCATGCAATTCTAGACAAATCAAATCTTTTTTTTTGCATTAAGGAGCTTAAAAAAGAACACAGCTGTGGAGCTACAATTTGTAATTCAAAAAATTCTCGGATGTCTTCAAAGCTTGTTGCGGAAGAAGTTCTTGATGAAGTTCGTTCAAAGGCGTCATATAAGCCTATAGATGCTGTTAGATTCTTCAGGCAACGATACGGTACTACAATCGGTTATCACCATGCGTGGTTAGGTGTTGAGATGGCGAACAATGATACTCAAGGTGATTATGCATTGTCATTTGACAAACTTCGATTGTATGCGGAGGTCGCGAAGGAGAAAAATCCTGGTAGTGTTGTGGACGTTGAATGTTGTGAAGATAATCGGTTTCGAAGGTTATTTGTGGCATTCGATGCATGCATCAAAGGATTCAACTCTTGTCGACCTTTTTTGTGTCTTGATGGTACTTTTTTGACGGGGAGATATAAGGGAACTTTACTCGCAGCCGTTGGGAAGGATGCTGATAACGGTCAGTTTTTTTCTTTTTTTTTTCAAATTCAGAGAATGTTTATTCTGAGATAAAGTTATCTCTCTCTTTTATTTGTGAACTGTATTGACTGAGATATTGTTATCTCTTTCTAGTTTTGTGATTATTGGCTGAGATAGCATAATCTATTGCTTTATTTTGGTAGATACAGAGACTATTATTTTTAAGATACCGTTATCTCTTGCTTTATTCTGGTAGGTAGAGACCGTTTTTATTGAGATATAATTATCTCTTACTTTGTTCTGGTAGATACAGAGACTGTTATTGCTGAGATACTGTTATCTGTTGTTTTTTGTGGTGTAGGATTGTTTCCGGTTGCTTATGGTGTTGTTGATTCTGAGACCGATGATAATTGGCTTTGGTTTTTGTTGAAGTTGAGATCTATTCTGTCAGCTCGTGAACTTACTTTTATAACGGATCGCCATACTGGTCTTGTGAAGCATGTGCCAGAGGTTTTCTCAAATGGATATCATTCTTATTGTCTACAGCATTTGAAGAATAACTTGAGGGATAGGATGTCAAGAAGAGCACCTAATGGTTTTCGGGAACGAGTAGTGAGTCTCTTCAATGATTGTGCTCTTGCACCAACAATATTAGATTTTGAAAACTGTGTAAACGAATTGTTTGAGGTTGGTGGAGACCGAGCTAAGGAGTTTGTTGCTTCCATTCCGTTGTATAATTGGGCGAATGCATATTTCCCAGGTAAACGATATGGGGAAATGACTTCAAATGCTGTGGAGTCTTTCAACAACTGGATTCTTGAAGCTCGTAAGTTGTCAGTCCTTAAATGTGTTGATACGATCAGGGTTCAAATCATGACTCAAATGTGTGAAAGGAAACAGTTATCAAGAAAGTGGAACAGTGTTTTGTGTCCTGAATATGATGCGAAATTGAGAGAGTTCTTTAATAAAGGACGGTCATGGACTGTGTTTGGATCAAGTGATGAGGTTTTTGAAGTGTCTTCATTACCAGCTGTTGTGGTTGACATAAGAAACAAGACATGCACATGTTGTCGTTGGCAGCTCAATGGTTTTCCTTGTGTGCATGCATTCACAGCTCTTCAGAAGAATGGCATAGATGTATCTAATCATATTGATCCATTATACACTGCTGATGCTTTCCGACTCTCCTACGATTGTCCTATACATCCTATTCCTATTTCTACTCTTGGAGCTGCACAAGTGTCTGAAAATTCTGCTATTATTCTTCCTCTTATTCTTCCTCCTAAGACAAGGAGGCCACGTGGGAGACCCAAGGTTGCAAGAATCCGGTCAAGGGGTGAAAAGGTGAGGCAAATAAGGTGTGGCAGGTGCAAGAAGTTAGGAAATCATAATAGGAAGAGATGTAAGGAAGCTTGCGATTGATTCATTGTGTTCTATTGTTGATTCATATTCATTGGACATTGAATGTTGTCTGAGATACTGTTATCTCTCTCTTTTTTTGGTTTTTACATAGCATGTTTAGGGTTTACGGTTTATGAGTTTTAGGGTTCATAAAGAATGTTTTGTATGAGATAGCTTTATCGGTCACTTGGATCAAATAAAAAAAAAAACTTTATCTGTCAATCTACTTTGTGAAATTTATTGTTTAAGATACTGTTATGGTCATCTAGTGATGTTGTCATACAATACAGCCCAGAATTGTTGACAGTTAACCACATCTGTCTGTGTTCTTATCGACATTCAGAGAACAATTTTTGACAGTTATGGTCATCTACTGATGTTGTTGTCATACAACACAGCCCAGAAAACCTGGCAGTTAACCACATCTATCTGTGTTCTTATCGAGATTCAGAGAACAATTTTTGACAGTTATGGTCATCTACTGATGTTGTCATACAACACAGCCCAGAAAACCTGGCAGTTAACCACATCTATCTGTGTTCTTATCGAGATTCAGAGAACATCATTCGACAGTTATGGTCATCTACTGATGTTGTTGTCATACAACACAGCCCAGAAAACCTGGCAGTTAACCACATCTATCTGTGTTCTTATCGAGATTCAGAGAACATCATTCGACAGTTATGGTCATCTACTGATGTTGTTGTCATACTATCCGGAATTCCACAGTTATTGTAATTCCATAAACCAACAAATCATGCGTCATTATGCTCCAAGAAACATGTACAGTAAATTCCCAAAAGATCAACAATTTTGCATTAGACACCAAGAAACATGTACAGTAAATTCCAATGTTTTACTTCCCAACAAATTAACAGTTTAGCATCGGACACCAAAAAACCTGTACAATGACTAATTTTACTTCGCAACAGATTAATATTTTTGCATCAGACACCAAGAAACATGAACAGTAAATTCCAATTGTTTGGAGCTGATCCATTACATAAAACAAGACAAAACACAAGCATTTGTACTATTCCCTCTTGTTAGACAAAATACTACCATTTACAGGATTTTATCTATTGTTCCATCTTATTAGCCATTTGGTTGTCCTTCCACAGATCTTCTGTCCATGTCCTTTGGTCATCATTCAGAAATTTGTGAACCATATGTACTCTGAATTCTGCAACATCACGTGGTTGTAGTGTTTGTGGTATCTCCCTTTTCTCTGCCAATCGCTTAATGATGTAACATACAAATATGCCACAATCAACACTGCACATATTCAAGTGAAAATAAGTTAGAGAGGAAAGAATGATGATCAGAGCTTAAGATAAAGCAACTTTGTTGGAAGCTTACGATGATTCATTCTGCTGTGGGGTTTCATCCACTGATTTTATCGGAGCACCAATTTTAAAGATGGGCCGTGCTTGTGATAAGAGCTCGAACTGTGGAAGGTCATTCTTCTTTAATTCCAACTCCTTCATGAATTGTTCTACGCAGTTTTTCTATGTTTCCAAAACAAATAATGTTTTTAGTCTGTTATATTTTCAAACATGCATTATGTGAAATAGAATAAAGTGCAAGACTTCGTACCACTGTGATGGCATCTTGAAGGTAAGGATCAACTTTTCTTCTTGATCGGAAGGAGTTGTAATGTCTCCATTCCTCCGCTTCAACATCATAAATGACTACTGTCCAATGGTATGGGCTGGTATTTTTGGAAGTCTTTTTTCCAAAAGAGTTGATCGGGAACACAATTAATCTATAGTAATCGTTGCCCTTTTGTTGTGCTTCCTCTTGCAGTTCTGCAATCTTCCTATGAAAGTGACGTTTGAGTGACTCATTTGCCGAGGTGATCAGTGTCTGTTGAAAATATTTAGTTATTACGCATCAAAAATACATAACTTCTGTGGGAAAATGAGATATAATCTGTATTCTTATTGAGATTCAGAGAATAATTTGACAGTTATGGTCATCTACTGATATTGTTGTCATACAACACAGCCCAAAATTTTTGGCAGTTAACCACATCTATCTGTGTTCTTATCGAGATTCAGAGAACAATTTTTGACAGTTATGGTCATCTACTGATGTTCTGTGGGAAAATGAGATATAATTACCCAACAAGTGGATGTGATGTACGCAACATTTCCACGATCTTGGCCTTTTTGTTCCTGCTGTGTTTTCAGCGTGTCAGTATACCCATCAATCACCTGCATAATTTATGTTTTCATGTTATATATTAAGGTCAACAAAAAGTATATTTTGGCACATGATAATACAAATTTTCTTTACCTCATTTCCCATATCTCCTTCTTGCAAGAGCTTGATTATGGATTTTAGAGTCACAGTTTCTTCAGTTTCATTGGAGTTGTCTGCTTTTCAGGGGGAGAGGAATCCTTCTTTTGTTCTAGATTTGTTGGACTTGGTTCTATTGTTCTTTTTCTTGCTGACTGTTTCATTCTCATCTTTTGCGAAGGCAAAATAATTTTTAATGGCCGAGCTTTACATACTTCCATATGTTCTTTACCTTTCTGTTTTGTCATGTCCTACACATATAAGGAGATAACCATAACTGTTAAAAATATAGTATAAATATGAAGTAAGCAAATAGACTACAAAAAACCTAAACTCTTTCCCAACAGATAACCATAACTGTTAAAAACAGAGTACAATACTAAGCAACCAAAATCAGAATACCTTATCTTTAACACAAATAAAATTCAGAGCAATTATTTTGCACAGAATATGAGAGAACAAAAACACGAAACCCTAACTAACAGACTACAATAGCCTTAATCAGTACGAATACACTCCAAATGTAATGCAAAATGCTAACAAAACCCTAACCAACGAAGAACACAGTCACAGTTATCTACTGATGTTATAAGGAGATAACCATAACACGAAACAAATAGACTATAAAAAACCTAAACTCTTTCCCAACAGATAACCATAACTGTTAAAAACAGAGTACAATACTAAGCAACCAAAATCAGAATACCTTATCTTTAACACGAAACCTTATCTGTTGCAGGTGGATGCACAGAATATGAGAGAACAAAAACCCGAAACCCTAACTAACAGACTACAATAGCCTTAATCAGTACGAATAAACTAAAATCCTAATCAACGGTCTACAAACCCTAATGCAACCATAATAAGAAGAACCAACAGACTTTAACTGGACTCCAAGATGCTTACCAAACCCTAAGAGCAGTAGAAACGAAATACAAAGTCTAATCAATGACGAGCACTAGAAAACCTTAACGAAGACAAGAATGTGTAATATTTACTTACCAGTTCCGTTTGAAAATGACGAGGTAGATGATAACGACGACGACGAAACCAAACGAAGCCGGCGATGAAGGAAAACGAAGGTGGCGAATGGGGTTTCTCTCTCTCTCTCTCTCTCTCTCTCTCGTACGTTCTCTCTTTCTCGCTCTTCTGGAAGGGAGATCGACTGATAGGGCCTAGGGGTTTTATTTTTTCAGCCGGTTGTGTTTAAATGAGGGGTATTGTTGGAAAAGTAGTGGAGAATGTACTGGAACCACTGTTAAAAGTTTTGGTGGACTAATTACATGTTAAACCCTGTAGTATGTCCTTATCAACAAGGCTCCCAAAAAATAAACTAATGCAGTTAATGTTATGAATATGAAATCAACCTATTTAGCATATCGGTGATGAACATTAATAGATATGTACAATACAATATTTACCCCGATAGATTCTTCTTTTTCTCTTTCTTGCTTTCTTTTTAAAATTTCTTTCATTATGATTGTGAGTTTTGTTTTTTGAATTAATGTATTAGGTGTTCAAATATGAATTATCTGGATTGAGAGGCTGTAATTGGGTTGTGGGCGTTCAATTGTTTTTGGGCTGGTGTTCAATTATTTTTTGAGCTAGGTGTTCAAGTTTTTTACCAATTGTAGATAAAATGGTTAAACCAAATTAGTACCTGTATTCTATATATATATATATATATATATATATATATATATATATATATATATATATATATATATATATTGAAGGGTCTTCAATTGAACTGTAACACTCCGATTTTTGGAAACATTAAATAAATAATTTTAAACATAGTTTGTCATTTATTTAAATAAAGAGGATAATTAAGTCGTTACAGATCCAAATAGTCTTGGAAATTTAAATAACATTAATCCGAATCTCGAAAATGGTACTAAGATAATTTCTACTCCTCAGTGCGTCCGTCTTCTTCTGCACCAAACTCCTCCAGACTGTAGTACCCTTCCTGTCCTTCCCTATTATCTGTCCTTCCCTATTATCTGGCATAAGACGCCAGGTCCACAAAAAAGTAGATCCGATGAGCAATTAAGCTCAGTAACTAACTCTTATCCCTATGTCCCTTACACTAACAAAAATAGTATATAACTTTGAATAGTAAATTTTCTGGAGTCAACAGTTCATAAAAATCAAATCAACAGATAAAGTGTCAGTGTTTTGTCAGAGTTTATCATCATCGCAGCGTATCGTAATTCGTGTCCTCATTTTTTTTAAGTATCGACTCCCCTTTCCATTTTATTTCCTCGAGCACTGGTTCCGTTGACAATCTTTCAGGACCTATCGGGCTCACAGGCTAAATTCAGATTTTTGCCACCCAAAAGCACTGATTCCGCTGACCGACTCTTTCGGACCTACCGGGCTCTCAGTCTTTAATCATTTCACATTTCTCAACACACATGGCACTAGTTCCGTTGACCATTCTTTCAAGACCTACCAGGCTCCTAGGCCACACACGCATACCTGAGCCATGATTCCCCCGACCATTCTCTCAGGACCTATCGGGCTCCCATTCTCGTACACTCGAGCCATGATTCCGCTGACCATCTCCAATGGACCTACCAGGTTCTCATGCTCACACAATTGTCAATCCACGCTTTTAATTTTTCCTCTTTTCTATTTATAATCAACTTTTCGGTTTTTTGTGTCTCGTACGCATACATTATTTCGCGCTTTCAACATGATTCCTCCGAGACTAAAAAAAACATGGAACGATATGATTTCAATACCCATGCTTTTCTACTGTTCCAATTCTTGAATTCCAAGTTTCCAACAGTCCAAAACAACATTTCTATTTCGTCATTAGTAAACGTGCCGTACAACCGATCTCTTAAACTTTTATCATGCAATAACAGTTGGGTTCTAATTTCAATAACTAGATCTAAGTCATGCTTTCTTATTAACCAAAATAAATAACTGCATGTGGAGCAAGTCTAAAACATTTCCATCATACAGTCAAGACATCATTTTCCGGTTCCTACGTGGTGTACTTCAATTATCACTATTATGTCTACACATTTTTAACATGCGAAACAAAAAGAAAATCTTTTTTTTTTTTTTTCCCTTTCAGTTAATGTAACCCGATTCCGATAACCATAGCACTCTATTATCTTTTATTGATCAATACTTTTTAAAATTAAGCAAACATATAGCACTATTATATTTAGGTGAGTAGATAAGAGGTTTATACCTTTTTTCTCGGCGGTAGGATTTGATTCTAGCAGCATCGGGTCAGTTTGGGGCGGCACAAATTCCAATTGAGTCTCCAATTCACAAAATTAACTCTTACTCTCTCTCACACCAAAATTGTGCTTGCATGTGATGTGTGTGTGAAAAGGAAATCACGAGTGTAGTATTTATAGGCAGAGGTGTAGTAATCAACTCTTACTCTTACTCTCTCTCGGCTTTATCTTCTTCTTCTTCTTTTTTATTTTCTTGCCCACCAAGTCTACTGTGATTGGATAAGTGATAAGTGGTGAGCCAGAGAATGGATAAAAGTTCATCCTCCCTGGCCTCTTTTCGGCTCCATCTTTTCAATACATGCATGCATGCAATTAATGCTTATGTTTATCAACAAAAATAAAAATAAATTAATGCTTATGGATATATATATATATATATGTATAACTAGTCTAGGATTTTATCCACACACAATAATAATAGTGGGGTGTAATATATTTATATGCGTAGGTACGTATATACTTAGTACTAGATTTGGTTTTCTTTAGAATAGGTTATAGAATTAAAATTAAGTAAAAAGAAATGATAATTGAACATTAAATTTTATTGTCAAAAATTAGGATCGTTACATGAACACTGTTGCATGGATGTGGATCCGCCAATACTGCAGGCAGATTGATGGTGCTCTTTTTTCACTGCATGTTATTAGACATTACGATTGGGCTCGTGACACAGTATGTAGGTCCATCTCAATGTGTGGTGAAAAAGATATGTGTTGTGCCCCAAGCCACTGAAGAATTTTTCGTGGTCACCCCTCTCTTTCTCTTGATCAAGTCCTATTCAGTCCACTGTAGGTCTTACTTGGCCTTGTATTAATGATTTTTCTTTGTTGAACAGATTGTATTAATGATTGAGTTAGTATCATTTTAATACTCGAGGTCATCTAAAATCTTATTCGTCGGAACAAATTTCTGTTGCAAAATAGATTTTGATTAGCTTTGTAATTTTTTTTTTCAACGTAAATGTGTTCTAAAAGGGTATCAATTAATCTCGCTTTTTTGGGGGGACAAAAAAGTAGAATTTTTTGCATTATTGATATTCTCAATAGGTTTTACAAGCAAAACGTTGCACTAACCAACCTAAGTTGGACCGGACAGTCCGAATTGGAGAGGCTCTGGACCCCAAGTTTTTACACAAGTGAACGCTATATAAGTATAGCAATTCTGCAAGAGTATCGCATTTGTAATTAGATAAGCTAGTACTTATTATAATCAAACTATCGTAACTCAATTTTCATGTTTCGTTCAACACGTAAGTAATGAAAGCAAGTTACCTAACCAAACTGAGTTTTTAATAATGTAGTCCTTGCAATATTTCAAGTCAACGTACAAATGCCCCAAAGTGTTAATATGTTCTTTCGAAAATCATGGTACAAGATTGTTGAAGTTCATAAAACCATCCCTCGCAGAGCAATGTGTTCAAATACCCAGTTGCCAAAAAAACTAAATGACGCTCCGTTTACCACCTTGAGCGACAAAAAGAAAGATGGGAGAGGCCATGAGGTTTAGATTGGAAGGATCATCCAAGCTTTCGGCATGCCTTTTTTTTTTTTTTTTTTATGGCAATCTGGGCAAATTTCTTGGGAGTTTCCCACATACTGTATTGAGGAACATCAAAACTCCCAGTTGCACATTTGTCAACACAACTTTCAAACAATCCTGAAGTCAATCTCTAAGCTGTTCTTCTCCGCCACAAATTTACCCGAGGGATGGTGCCTATGGTATCGCGACTCCGACGATAGTATCTCTCAGGTTGGAACTGCTTATCAGATATATACTTGAGGGAAAAATCACGGGCTTTACTCGGAGGGTACTACCAGGATACTTCCCACTGATCAACATAGAGCATCCAGAGGCACCATCCCAACTGGAAATTGGAAACAACTCTTCTAGAGAGAATTCAAACATGGAAGATATGGATGGAGCATCTTATGAGAGGATGCATCAAGGCTAAAGAAGCATGGCTTGCCTTATTGGAATTGGGATAATGTACTAACTAATCTCAAACGCCGGTTCCATCCACATTTGTTCAATCCGTTATACTGCCATTTGGGCTGCTTCCAGTTAAACCGTAGTGCTCCATAGTTGATTCTAGCCCAACAAAAAAATGGTTATCTTTATCGAGAAACCTTCTTTGCCGGCATTATACGGCAAATCTGGAAGACCGCAATTCATGAGAACAAAAATTCTTTGGAAATCACTTCTTATAACATAACGAACCGCAAGAGCCACACCAATCTCCCTAAGCCAATCTGCTAAGGTAGCAATTCTCCCATGCTAGTTTAAAGCAGTTGAACAGGACACATAAATGTTTGAAATAGGGAGTAAATGTGATGCTCAGCGACAAACAGGCTTAGATAATTAAAATTAAGAACCAACAAAAGCCGCTTGTCTATTTAAACTATGCAGAACAACGTAAAGCCCCACAAAAGTCGAGAGAAATAATTGGTCAAACCTCATATGTGAGAGACCCAGCTTCATTCCATATATTGCACTAAGCAGTTATGCATCAAGGTGGAGAAAAGTGACTTGCTCTCAATTTCCATCACATTCTCTAACGGAAATATGAAAGCCAACTACTTAATTTGTAATATCTTGAAAACTAACCATATTTCCATGACACAACAAACTAAGCCCTTCCTACTTTTCTTTTCCTATTTCAACGACCTTCCTGATTTCAACCCCCATGGCAAGTGAAAACTCAACAAGTTACAAAAAAAACCCCATGTAGAGAGAGACGCTATTTACTACCTGCTTCCTTTTGCTTCTCCTCCTCCTCCTTGTTCTGGCCACTAACAACTGTATTTTCAGGACTTTCCAACTTGTTTAGCAACACCAGGCTCTCTACATAAGTATCCGTGTAAAATGCGTGCCAGTTCAAGTATCCGTCGCCGGATGTGCCATGTATTCCAAGATAGCTAATCTGTTTGCTTCGGAAATTGCAAGAAACCAAATCCTCATCACGAGTGGAAAATATAACTTCACCATTTTTTCTCAACCCAAGGGGCCTCCACAAACCTCCACAAAGATCGATTCTGAATAGTTTGGCCCAAGAAGTTGCCACGCCGTACTCCTTCATCATCCAAACCGAATAATGCTGGTCATTATCATTTACACAGTGCTGGAACAAACACAGGGATTCCTTAAATACAACAAGGCTACCCTCATGGGAAATACTATCCGGAACCAATATCTCGTTAAAAACCTCATCACTCATGTTGAACGACAAGATCGTAAATCGAAAACAGGTCAATAGAGTCCCCTGATGAAATGCCATCCAATGGCAAGCCCCATTGACATAAGCCTGTCGATATTGCTCCTTAATCATTAAAGGAAGTGCTTTCTCACTAATATATCGCCAACGACCAGTCTTGAGCGTGTAAATCTCAATCTCAGGCGGAATACTATGACAACGCACACCCGTGTGCACAACTCTGACCACCTTAAAGTCATTAGTGACCGGATCGAATCCAAACCCCAGGCAATGCTTATGGGGACCATGCAATTGAAACGTGACATTATATGTAGGAATAGCAAAAAACTTCCTAATAGAGGGATTCCACAGGAACATATCGTCCCTGTAACCATATTCTTGATCATCAGACAGGCAAATAACCCCATTACAGCTACCAACGACAGAGTAACCAACAGAGTCGAAAGGATAATCGAAGGTTTTGAGTTGACGGAATGAGTCGTTACCGTCGAGTACCAGAGAGTAGTGATCTTGCTTGGGTTTATCAGTGCGGTAGCGAACGAGGAGGCGATCGTTGTTGGGGTTCGAAGCCGTTCGATGGAGGTGGTGAGAGATGAATTTGGGGCTGGTGATGAGAGAGTGCCATGACTTGCAAACGGGAGTGAGTCGCACCAGAGACTCGGCGGGTAGTCGTGTGAGGATGTCGATCAGCACGTCTTGGGGAATGTAGTCCGACATTTCTAGGGTTTTGCGCAGAAGTAGAGGCAAAAGAGCGTTGGTTTAGCGGTTGTTAGGGTTTATCAATCAATCTGCGTCCCCATAAACCCTAATTCTTTCTCTAGTCGGTCGAAAACCCTGGTGGGAGTAGTCTATGAATAGTGATACTACTACCAGCGCCTACAACCCTTCGGAATTTGGAATGTGTGGTGTGAGGATCCGGACGTCTTGCGGTGCACCGCGGTGTACTGCGAGTGTAGGGTAGCTCACGACCATTGATCTCATTGATCAATGGTTTAAATTAAAAAAAATTATTGATAAAAAACATTTATTATCGGTCAAAATTAAACAACATATCTCTATCGTTGATTGAAGAGATCGACTGTTACAGATGAAAAGAAGAGCTATGCACACAAATAAACTTTGCAATGATCATGCACAATTTTTTTTGGACCCATTTTGAGTTTCGTGAAGATGATGCGAACCAATTTATTATTTTAAATAATATTTTATGAATTTCTATAAAATATTAGCTCAGTCGGATTTCGGTAAGAGTTTTTTTAGAGTTTTCGTAGGACGAATCAGAGCCCGTTCCACTTTTGTTAAAAGTGGATTTTTGAAAAGGAAGGTAAATTTTAAGGTCAAAAATCATGTATTTACGCAAATAAATTTTCTACCAACATGGATTTTGTTTGATAGATCTCAATGAGATCTTTTAAACAGTGCAAAAAAAATTGAAAAATTATTTTTCATTTTTGTTATATTTGAGTTTGAAATTTGAAGAAAAAGAACTTTGGGAAAAAGAAGGGAAAGTGGAACGGGCCCTCACTCAAATTTGCCCTACAAATTATGAAAAAGCCCTTATCGATGTTCAGCAGAGCTAATTTTTTTTACAGAAAACCACGAGAAAGTAGTATAAAAAAAATTAGTGGCTCAGATCATTTTTTGGAACCCAATGTGAGCCCCACAACAAAATCTATACAAGATTTGTTCAAAGTAATTTGTAATTTGTGCAAATGGACTTTCTGTAAAAAGCGGGGGGGGGGGGGGGAGTGGAGTTTGTGGTTTCTCACAAAATTTCACCATTTTTTACGAGAAATTATGAAAACAAAATAAATATTTCCGTTATACTTATACATACTCCTCGTTATTTCTCACCCATTTATCCATGGTCTTTTTGCGGGTTAGAAATGATATTGGATTTAACGACAACAGGTGGGTAACAAACGCGGTTAGTGGGAAAGCTCAAGCTGATTTTCAAGTGTTTTCCTATCCTACCTCTACTAAAGAAGATCTGGTTTGGGGTGATTTTCGCTTGCCAACTTTTCCAATTTGGACAATTATACCCTTTGATTGCTGGGCTTACAGTGTTAGTTGGTTGCCCATTATGGTAATTTTGTCTGATTGCCTTATGGCCCAGGTGTGTGGATCACAGGCAACCACGTGTAATCGACCTCTCCCTCACGTAATGGCCCCCTTCTCTCTTTCACTTTCACTTTCGGCGATAATTCCTCTGCCGCTCGCGCTCTCTCCAGGTCCGTTCTCTCTCTCTCTCTCTCTCTCTCTCTCTCTCTCTCTCTCTCTCTCTCCGAGTGAAGATGGTGATCCCATCTGTCCCTCTCCCTCAGACCCTGTCTCTTTCTCGCGATCTTAAATCGACATCCATCCATATCAGAAAACTTTAAATCGACTTCCATCCATACATCAAAACCCTAAATCGACCTCCATGCAGACCTTAAAACCCTAAATCGACTTCCACTACAACTGGTACTTCTCGGATCTTCACCGTTTGATCTGTTCTACTCGGTTGCTTCGGCCGTTCTGTACCTGTTGCCGTTGATAAGAGGTAATGCTTGTGATGCTGAGTTTTTCTCTTTTTCTGATTTCTGATTTTTTAGTTTCTGCATGTGTTTGATTTAGCTTTTCCACCGACGATGGTCTTCTCTTGGCCATCAGCCATAGCCTCCTCCTCACCACTGACATCAATGGTCATTTTGAGGTTGCTAAGGCCATATTCAAGTATCCAACTCTTATCGATGAATACCAGAAATCGCATAAGGTATACATATTTTATGTGGGTGTTAATCCTTTTTGGTTGTAGATCTAGGAATTTCTTTGAATTTTGTTTCTATCGATATGATTTTCTCGATTTGCATGTCTTTGTTAGTGCTAATTTCTCTAAGTTGGATGTATATGTCTGTAATTTCCGTTTGGAATTTGTCTTTGAATAAAGTTTGTATTTTTTTTGCTTGTTTTCCGGTGTGACCTGCAAGTTGTTGGGTTCGACCAGTTGCTATAGAGCAACATAGACACAGGTATGAATTAGTGTTCATCGATGGAGGCTTTAGAGCAACATAGACACAGATATGAATCATATACAATTGTTGGTTCGAGAATCATCTTTAGATTGTTGCATTAAGAAAAATAAACGAGAATAGAATTGTGATTCTCATTCTGCAACTGATTGTGGCTGAAATTACACAGGGAAATCTGTTAATGCAGTTTCATCGCGTAATGTCATACCTGCAAAGAACTCCCATGCTCTGATTAGATTAGCTGAGAACAAAGTTAAATGCCAGCTGGTATAAAAATTGGTATTACTCTTTTTCACATATTCATTGTTGCTGTAGAAAACCAGGATTTTTTATTATTAAGTATTTGGTACTGTTTGTGTAGCTTGCCCCTAAGGCAGGTGTCTTCTATGATAAAGTTTCAAATGTGACCATATGGGGAAACCATTCAACCACTCAGGTAATTGAACAGATCCCGTTGAACCATTTGAATTGCTTGCGCCTTTGTGCTCTTGATTAATGCGGTTTGTTATCTAATTTCTTAGGTGCCTGACTTTTTGAACGCTAGAATTAACGGTTTACCTGTCAAAGAGGTTATAAACAACGTCAATTGGTCGGAAGAGGAGTTCACTGAAAAAGTCCAGAAGGTAAGGTCTGAGGAGTTCTGGGTAACTATGTGAAGTTAAGTAGTTGTTAAATTGAATAGCTTAAAGTTCAACAAACCAATTTACAGTGAGGTGAAGTGCTTATCCAGAAGTGGAGAAGATCCTGAGGTGCATCAACTGCTGTCTCAATTGTCGATGCCATCAGATCTCTTGTCACTCCAACTCCTGAGGCGATTGGTTTTCTTCTGGAGTAAGTCCTTTCCGCTAACTTTTTGGCTAGAATTGGAGAAATGATTGTGGGGGAATTCAATTTTGAGTTTTTGCCGAGTATAATACCTGGTATTGAACAATCTGTTACAGATCAAACTTGTATCGATTGTATTACAGATCAAACTTGTCAAGTGGATAGTTTTTTTTCCCTCCATCCCATGTTCTAGGCAACCAAACTGAAAAGGGTTGCAAATTTTCTTGATACCCGGTTTGAATAAAATGCAAATTATGTTACAAAACAATGAATCCCACGACCTCTCTCGCGCACTTTAATTAACTGTCGAATAGTTACTGAAAAACAACAAAAAACTTTCAAGTTTTCTTGCCTATGGTTGTTAGAAAAGTGGAATTATTATTGTTAGAAAAACTTGTACCAACAGAATGCACGTAATGCATACCAAATCCAACCAACTTGTCATGAGCTGTAATGTTGTCAACTTGCTTGTATGCCCATTGAAACAATGTACATAATCTTTGATTCTCAAGATTTTTTAGTTTGTTATTGCAGTGATTTCTCTAATGTGTGTTAACTGTTAAGTTTTCCCCTTACCTGAACTGAATAGTTTCAAAATTTTCTTATTTGCAGGACTGAGATTCAGGATACCATTGTGAATGGCAACTTCATCATATGATGTTTTCAGGTTCTACCTTAGCTAGGGGATACAGAAACCATACAAACATCAAGTTCTGAGTGTACAATATCGACTGTAGTTTGTTCAGATTTTGTTAGTGTTGAAGTGGCAAAGTTGCCATTGCAGGTGCTGGAACATACTATGGTCAAAATCCTACTTTTGTATATGAAATCCTACATCAAACTTATGCAGACAATATTTGCAAAAAAATTCAACATCGTTCAATTCAACGGGATTTAACGGGCATGACGGACGTGCGATGTACCTAGTTAAAAGCAAATGAATAGGTTTCCTCACGTATGTCCAAGGAGCATAGTTCGGATACAAGTAACTGAAAGCGTTCGGACGGTCAAGATTAATATTGATGATGCGGTTTCCAAGGAGCTAAATGTGGTGGGAATGGGTGCCATAGCCAGGGGAGCTGATGGAGTTATATTGGGTATATCAATCAAAACTCATGTTGGTATTAGCTCTTCGAGAATAGTAGAGGCGCTCGCCATTCAGGATGGATTGTACATGGGTCTTGCGTTGAATCTGTAACACCAGTTCAAAGCATGTATGTTCATCGCATATGACATTTAACTTTATGTCGCATAAGTCATGCTATTTGATTCACGTATTGTGTTATCATTCACATATCATTCATTAATTATTTAGTGATACATGATTAAATTTGAGGGTTTAATTAAATTAATTAAAAGGGATTGATCTTGATAGGTGGAATGAAGGGTAAAGATGAGTAATGGTCCATTTGAGTCCATACACCCAACCTCATGGGATAATACTTCCCTAATAAACCTTCTACGGTATTTCATCGTTTACTCCGTCCCACCGTTTAGTGTATAACGTAGAGAGAGAGAGAGAGAGAGAGAGAGAGAGAAGAAGAAGAAGAAGAAGAAGAAGAAGAAGGAAGAAGAATTGGGGAAAACTAATTGAAGGTAAACCCTATCTTATACATATTTTATGTTTTGAGTATTGATCAAACATGTATATATCTACATATTCATGTCGTTTCAATCCTAATTAGGTCATAGGAAAATGGATTTTATCCTAGCAAATTGGTTTGGCTTATAGGCATGTCAATTAAAGCTTGAACATGATTGAATCTGTCATGTTCTTAATGAATTTTTCTCACAGATTTTTCTGCCTTGTAATTTTCTTGTATTTTTACTAGAGATGGATATACATGTCTACTTTATTGGATAAAATTTTCAAAATTTATTTCAAAGAGGGGAAAAAAGTTAAAAATCGTGCACCAAACTACTGCTGTGAAACTCATAGTGCTGACTGCACCAACACAAGTTGGGAAAACATTCATATCTCCTAGCTTGAGACTTGAAAACACATTCTGCTTGCTTTGCTGAAAATTAGATATGTAGAGTTTTCCAACGATGCAACTCTTGCACTGTGGTTATGCCTGAGCAATAACATATTTGCTGTTAAAGTTGATCTAAAATCTGTCTCTGCACCAGTTTTAGTGTTATGTTAAGTTATAATCGCGAGGCCGTAGCAAGGTTACCTGAACTCCGTTTTTGATGGATGACCTGTCGATTCGAAGAGGAAAAAGTTTACTTTTCAACGGTTTAAGTGACATTCTTAAAATTCACGATTATGTTTTGGATATGGTCAGAATAGTACTCGTTGGCCATGGGTTAAGCCTTATTCTTGGGAATTCTTGTATATAACCTCATTGAATCATCTTTAGAGCATTGAAACACATCATTCATTATTTTTATTGCATTGGTCTCATTCGGTTTCATACTAGGGATTGAGATTAAAAATAGAAATGTATGTTAGATTTGTTGATGCGTTTTACTTGCATTATAACATGAGTTAGAGCATGTGTTACACTAAGTGTAGTATCATTCATATTTTATGATCAGGGGACGAGTCTCCACTGTTGAGAATGAGGCTTTTCTCTTTTGTCTTTTTGGATCTCTAAGATGAGTGTGCTATTTCATTGAAGTGGCTAGCTAATACTAACATTTTACTTTTTCTGCAAATGTTGAAATATTTTGATGATTGTGGATATGGATCGAAATTGCTTGAAACATGTTTGTATTTCAAGAGCATGCCATAGCTGTAATGTCGGTTGGATTTGTTTTTCTTCTTGATGTACACAAGAAGGGTATAAATTGTCTGTTGTTTGCTGTACACAAACAGGGTATAAAAGGTTAGAAGTACCCTGTAATGCTCCAAGTAGACCACTGGCCCAATACCTTGATTTTGATCCATAAGCCACACCACATGCCCCAAAAGCTTAAGCACAAGGTATTAGTAGTAGCCCACAAGGTTTGTTATATGCCCAAGATCATCCATGTAAACTTCCGATGTGGGACGGGGTGTTACATACCCTGTTCACAGGGTCACGGTACCGTCATAACTCCAGTTGCTAGGGAAGCAACTCTATGGATTCTTGAAATATTGTTGCTTACGTAATTGTTTGTGAAAAATAGTATGTGTCTTGCTAAGTATGATTAGAAACATTACTCGATCTATGTTTGCTCTTGTAAACCATTTTATGCTTTCCGTTTGAATAAAGCAGTAACACTCACTATCCCTTTCAGGTAACTGAAGTAGATTTTTGGTCCACTACTGGTCTGATAGGCTGTAGGAGCGGGGATGAGGGTCGACTTGGTGTCCTCTTGGCGTACTACATACTATGATATAAATTTTTGGAGAGTTGTTGTAACATTTGTGGATGCAACTCATCTTGTATAGTTCTCTTTTTTAATTTTGTTTTGCAAGCCAGATGTAATCTACTTAGTTGACTTTGTCTTGCGTTTATGGAATGAATCTTAGTAAGGTTGATGCTTAACTATTGTTGAGACAATTAATGCTAACCCTCCTAGAGCGGGTCATTACATAATCTTTTCAAGGCTATAGTTGAATCCGATGTAGATAAGAGTTGTGTGGCGACGAAGACTCCGGCCAAGGATATTGCTGTTTTAGTTCGTGATTGTTTGCCCTCAAGGGCTTGTTTATAGCTTGTGACTTTAATTCTGTTAAACGTGATTGTAATTGAACTGCACATGTAACTGCCAAGAAAGCCCTTTCTAGTGGTTCGTCCGAGTTATGGACGACTTCTATGCCTCCATGGGGTTCTATCCTTTCTGATGTCTAGGCATTCCTTCGCCCTTCAGATTAATAAAATTTTCTCTTTTCTGTCCAAAAAAAACAAAAAACAAAGTTATAGACCCATATTCCTGCTAACTCCAACCCGAAACCAAAATGCACCGCAAAAAGATTCCTTCAACTTTTATGCCAAAAAACATGCGAAATTTTTGATGCCGGGTGGGTACTATCCACGTGGTGCCCAACCCATCCTAGCTGTCCAAAAGTGTGTTGGACGATCCAGATTGAAACTCTCTTTCTTCTCACTCCACCACTCTCTCTCCTATTTCTCTCTTTAAATCTGAGCCGTTCAAAACCGAAATGGACGGTTCGGATGCGCTGCTTAGGCACCAATCTTAGGATGGAGCCAGAGGGGTCTAGTAGGGTAACCGCCACGACAAGAATTAAAAAAAATGCAATTATTATATGTAAAAAATTATAATTATCTTTAACTTATATGGACTCGTCATTGCTATATGTACAAGTCCTAAATTCCCTCTATTTTTTTTTCAAGAAATGATACCCAAAATAGTACTCTAAAACTAAATTCAATGGACTTAAGTGAAATAATATAAAGAATGAGGTCTAATTTAGAAAAAAAAAAAAAACTCCACACTTTAACCTAAAAAATTATGGAGTTTTTAAATATTCATCCTCATATTCCATCATCTGAAAGGATGAAAACATAACTGTTTGAAATGTACTGGATGACCTTTCTAGTGGTTCGTCCGAGTTATGGACGACTTCTATGCCTCCATGGGGTTCTATCCTTTCTGATGTCTAGGCATTCCTTCGCCCTTCAGATTAATAAAATTTTCTCTTTTCTGTCCCAAAAAAAAACAAAAAACAAAGTTATAGACCCATATTCCTGCTAACTCCAACCCGAAACCAAAATGCACCGCAAAAAGATTCCTTCAACTTTTATGCCAAAAAACATGCGAAATTTTTGATGCCGGGTGGGTACTATCCACGTGGTGCCCAACCCATCCTAGCTGTCCAAAAGTGTGTTGGACGATCCAGATTGAAACTCTCTTTCTTCTCACTCCACCACTCTCTCTCCTATTTCTCTCTTTAAATCTGAGCCGTTCAAAACCGAAATGGACGGTTCGGATGCGCTGCTTAGGCACCAATCTTAGGATGGAGCCAGAGGGGTCTAGTAGGGTAACCGCCACGACAAGAATTAAAAAAAATGCAATTATTATATGTAAAAAATTATAATTATCTTTAACTTATATGGACTCGTCATTGCTATATGTACAAGTCCTAAATTCTCTCTATTTTTTTTTTCAAGAAATGATACCCAAAATAGTACTCTAAAACTAAATTCAATGGACTTAAGTGAAATAATATAAAGAATGAGGTCTAATTTAGAAAAAAAAAAAAAACTCCACACTTTAACCTAAAAAATTATGGAGTTTTTAAATATTCATCCTCATATTCCATCATACGTAAGTATTCATCCAGTACATTTCAAACAGTTATGTTTTCATCCTTTCAGATGATGAATTACCTTTATTACCCTTTTAATAAGATATTCATATGTAGGTGTATATTTCTTTCCTAAATTAGTGGGATTGCAGTAATTATAGTTACCTAAAATAATGGAATAATTAATGGATAGGAATTGGGAAATTTTGAATTCTCATTTTTTCAAATCCTTAATTAATAAATATATTTGAAACTATTCTCTCTCCTTAATTTCGTGAATTTTTAAATTCTTAATTTTCTTAAATTTCATGAATTTTCTACCGAACCAAAACAATTATGATTCAATGAATACACCATTATTTATTTATAAAATATGAATACACCATATTTTATAGGTAAACACATGAATAAATTATTTGAAAAAAATGAAAACATAAAAAAAATTAGTAAAAAAACATGATTACACCATGTTTTTAATCGACCATGAAAAACATTAATAAATCGATTATGGTTTTCATTAATACACCATGAAAAATTGAGAATAATTTATTCATGAAAACACATGAAAAATCATGAGGAAAAAAAACACGAATACAAATGACCTTGCTAGTGTGGAAAATGTATGTATTCATATGGAAATAACACGAAGAAAATAAAAACATGAATCTCACCGCTCGCCAACCACCTTCTGCAAAATCCTACTCATCCAAACTCCTCATCATGAAATTAAAAACATGAAAAATTATGAAAAAACATGACGTACACCACCTACAGATTTCTCATTTGGTAGACTTTCAGATTTCAAAATTTCCAATGCCGACACTGTGCAGTAATGAAATTTTGAAAAATCAAAAAATCATTTATCGTTGGGCATTTTGAATGGATTTCTCAAATTCCATTAGAAAAAGGTTAATCCTCTTCAAATTTTCAAAATTTAATTGAAATTAGAGAAATTATTGAATGTTTTGAATCCTTTATTGAGTTTGTATTGGCTATTGAGCAATACATAGTATTTACACTATATGAAAGTAATATAGCATGCAGTTTATCGATTTGTGAAAAACTAATGTGCTAGGTAATTATGGTTAAGAAAATGATTGACTCGGTCTTTAAGAAAAGAAGTGTTGACCACATATTGCAATGCATCTTTATATTTTTTTTATTATACATTTTACCATTGTTAAGGTAAAATTCTGACTCTGTCCCTGACTACATGGTACCCGTTCGACACCCGAAAATTTGTCAAAAAACAACCCCCGCGCTTTCAGAAATTCCCACTAAGGTCTTTCCTCCACGAATATTCCCCTCCACTTTTCCAAGCCATAGCCTCCCGCCTAGGGGTGCAAACGATCCGAGCCGCTCGCGAGCGGCTCGAGGCTCGGCTCGACAATGGCTCGACTCGGCTCGGTTCGAGACATAAACGAACGAGCTCGAGCTCGAATGTTGGGCTCGTTTCATAAACGAGCCGAGCTCGAGCTAGTCAAAACTCGGCTCGACTTGGCTCGCGAGCCCAACTATATTATATATATATATATATATATTATTTTACTTACATATTTATATTTATTTATATTTATACACACACATATATAAATAAATAAATAAATATATTTATATTTGTTTCATAAACGAGCCGAACGAGCCGAGCTCGAGCTCTGTAAATACTTCTCGAGCCGAGCTCGAGCTCGAGTCCTGCAGCTCGTCATGAGCTCGAGCCGAGCTCGAGCCAACTATATTTTTGGCGAGCCGAGCTCGAGCACGCTAAAACTCGGCTCGGCTCGGCTCGTTTGCAGCCCTACTCCCGCCACCATGCCACCGTCCCGCTATGGAACACTCGTCGACATCGGCTTTTGCACTTTTTTTTTTTTTGAAAAGTCCAATCATATTTCACGTTTTCTCTCCCTCTCAAAATTTAAAAAGTTCAAATTCTTAGAATTTAGGATGGGGTTTGGAGGCTTTTTACTGTCAAATACATTTACTTATAGTATAGCATAAAATTTTTGTACAAAAAAATAAACTTGTAAATATTTAAGATTGCGGGTTTGGAGTATTTGGAGTTCGAACTACATTTGGTTATAGTATAGTATAGATACACACATATTAGAGCATCTCCATCCCTTATTCAATTTTTTGCTCAAATTTGAGTAAAAGCTTCATTTGATATGAGGCAATCCATTGGGCAATGCAAATTTAGGCATAAATTTTAGTAAAGATTTCAGTAGTAAATATTTCATTAATGGCATAGTTGTAAATTTGAGGGAAAAAATAGCCTTCAAAATTTGGGCAAAGGATTTAGTTCGTCCCCAAATTCAATGAGACATTGAGTAAAAATTTGGTATGAATTTGAATAAGGAGTGGAGTGATATTTTTGGTGATTTGTACTCAAATTTAAATTTGAGTTCAAATTCAAGTAAGGGGTGGAGATGCCATAATCTGTCTATTCTATCTATCTATCTCTTCGTGGATCAAAAAAAAAAAAAAAAAATTCTATCTCTTCTATAAACAAAGAAACATCTTTCGGTTTGAACTTAATACTGTTTGACCAATGGGTTAATGATATTCGACCATATTTGAGTTTGAATGTATAATATGAGTTTATAGACTCCAAAGGTGCTGAGCTTCGGCCTTTTTTAGATGGGCTTCATCCCAATGAGTGTTCTAGATTGGTTTCTAGCCAATCTTAGATTTGGGTTTTGAATTGGACAAAAGATTGCTCTTCGAGCATGATGTTGTTTTCTATTAGTCTTGTAATATTTTCAAGATTAATAAAAAAAAATTTGCCATTAAAAAAAAATTCAGTTTTTTTACTCATCGTACTCTAAAAATTGAACGATTCAGACCATAATGATGACATATCGATTGGACACAACGAGGCGTCCTACAACACCGTAATGCATGCATGTGTGCATTTCGGGATTCCCCTCTCCTCCCTTATTCCTCACGTTTGATCAGTTATGGCATCAGTTACTCCTATCTCACAGGGGTGTTACAACAGTTTACGAACTAAAAAACCAACCGACCAGTTCAGTTTGCGGTCGGGGTAAGGCCCTTTTTTTTGGCCCATTCGGTTCGGTCTTGATTTTTTGAAACTTTTGTCGGATTGAACCGACCGACTATATATTTTATATATTTATATTTTATATATACACACTTTAAATTAGATGAAAATTTTATGTTTCGGACGAATCGAAATCTCCGAAATTTCCGACCAGACCTATTCCATCTTGAACTGAATCGGGTTGGAATTGGACCTGAAAATATTTGAACCAAATCGAATCCATCTTCGGAAATTTACCAAACTGAACCGAAATCACCCATTGTATCTCATCCCACGTTTCATTGTAACGGTCGAAGCAGAGAAACACTCTGGCGTTTTCACCCTCGACCTCTCTCCTTCTCTCTCTCTCTCTCTCTCTCTCTCTCTCTCTCAAAACAATGCCCGACCATCTTCCCGTGGATGTGGCGATGGAAATTCTCAAAAGACTACCGGTGAAGTCCCTCCTACGGTTCAGGTGCGTTTGTAAAACATGGCTCTCTCTCATCGCAAGCCCCGGTTTCATCACACTACACCTTAACCAAACCACATCTGATTCCAACAAAACTCAAACCCTAGTTAGGCATTACTCTGAGGCTCACGGGAAAGAGATGTACTCTCTGCACTTTGATAACGAAACATTCACCGAAAATCATGCCGCGGGAATCGAATCCCAGTTTTGGGATAAAACAAGGTTTTATTTCAGAGTAGTGGGCACTTGTAACGGTCTGGTGTGTTTGTCTGATGATTTGTTTGGGTACACCGATACTGTAATTCTGTGGAACCCGTAGATTAGGCAGGCCTTTACCCTTCCGGTTCCTCGCTTCACTTGCGATCCCCTTCACCGCCATATGTTTGTTCTAGGGTTCGGGGTCGATCCCAATACTAACGATCATAAAGTTGTGAGGATGAATTATCTTCAGGGCGGTGAAGGGTACATGGTTCCTCTTTAAGGTTGAGGTTTTCTCGCTTTGCTCGGGTAGTTGGAGAGGCATTGAGACCACGTCTCCATATTGTGTTCCTGAACGATTCTGGTCGCAGGCTTTGATCAATGGGGTGGTTCATTGGGTCGCATATCATTTGACTAAGAAGAGTGGTTTTGCAGCTATTCGCAGTTTGGTTATGTCGTTCGATATGGGTAGTGAGGAATTCGGTGAATTGAATCTCCCAGGAAGTTTAGTCAGTGAGTGTCCTGAGGAAATGTCTGCTGCGGTATTTGGGGGATCGCTTACTATCGTCTGGCTTGATGGGTATGGATGTCGTTGTTCGGTTTGGGTGATGAAGGAATATGGCATTGCGGAGTCTTGGAGTAATCAGTTCAATATTGGAGGATTAGGCTTGGCACTGGGTCTTTGGAGAAATGGTGAAATACTACTGGCGACAACAAGAGGAGAGCTAGTCTCTTACAACTATGGGACTAGAAGACGTTGGAATATTGGAAAGTGTGGTGCTAAAGACTCGTTTCATGTGGATAGCTATAAGGAGAGCCTCATTTTGCTGACAGAAGTTAACAAAGCATGTGAAACGGGACCAAGAATGTTACGATCTGCATCTTGGTCGTCCGAAGAGGATTTGGGATGGAAGGACGACGCCAAGGACACTGCAGTTGAAAAGAATGAGGGTTGGATGCAGCCAGGGACCGTTCAGTTGTTTATAGCACTAACCTTGCTTTGTTGGCCAGCTGTATTTAGCACGCAATGGGAAAAAAGGACTGTTTAATATACCTTGCCAATTGAGTAGGCTTTTTCGCATTCAAAAGGGTAAAAAAATGTTCTTTATGGTTAGATGCAGCTTCGTTTTCTCTATACACAAAATAGAGATTCTCACTGCTTTCGTGTTTATTATTTTAGAGGTTATGCCATTCTTTGTTTTGCTTGTGTGATCATACTTCAGTCGATGAATTGGTTGAGCTTGTCATTAAGAGGTGGCTCCACGGATTTGCACTCTCTCTCTAGAATGACAGGTTACAATTGCATATGTAGCTAAAAATGTTAGCGAGCAGCCTGAGTTCTGTTTGCAGTTTGCTGCTTGACACTTCAGTTTGTTCCTCCTTTGTCAGAAAACCTGTCTCGGCTTTGCTACCAGAGGCTCTGTCAGGACATTACAGTTGCAGTTATTTGTACAGAGTGTAGCTGCGTATCCGAACAACCACCTCTATTCCCATTGCTGTTTTCATATACTCCATGCATCTGTGTAATTTTTATTGGATATCAAAACTTCAGAGTTCTTTCTGGATAGGTAATGGAAGTTATAGCATCACGTGGGAGTCATGAAACCATGCTTTTACCCTTCCTCCTTGTCAAACACATTCTCTGTTTCCTTTTCTTTTTGGGCAACCAGGAACTTGTCCAAGGCAAGGTCACTTTCGATCCATCCATGTATGGCGGACTCCAAATACTTGCAACTACAGACAAGTTAGGACTTAGGAGTATCAGGTAAGTGATGTAGTGAGCGGAAGTTGGACACTATACCTCAGGTTCATGATTGGTCCAACAACTTAAAAACACCGAGGGACCGAATGAGTTTAAGGTTGTCTATGTTCGCATGTTACTGAGACCTGTAAAATAGTTCCAGCGCGTTATTAGAAGGCTGCAATTGTGTTTGATTTTTTCCAAAACGCTTGCTTCTGGGTTTACTCATGGATTATCTGCTTAAGTAAAACTTGATGTGAATATTTCTTTGGTGTTCTTTTGCTTTCCAAAATCCTATTATGTCAGTTTAGTTTTGACATCTAGTTCTGAGGATTGATCTACGAAGTTTTCGTGTTCTTCATGAACTCTAGAAAGAGATATAGCACTAGATCGAGCTGCACGAGATCTTTAAATCAATGCCAACTACTATACATGCTCGTTTGTTGTTCACACAAAAGTTTCAAAACGAACTTGATGGATTGCAGATAATTACCTCAGATTACGTTATTCTCTCTTGCTTGCCGGCCCCTTCGAATAACACTTGTACAGATTGATTCACTTCGTATGGCTTCGTACGTACTTTTGAGTGTTCAACTATGTTTCTGCAATACAGGCATACGTATTCGCAATGTGTCGTGTGGAGGGAGGAGAAAAGACAGTTGCTAGGTTCTCTATGCCAGTCCAGGAGGGCAAAACAGAAACCAAAAGCAGAGAATTGATCATGTTGACATCTTTTTTTGCCAGCCAGTTTCCCATGCTAGTTTCTTCCTATTTGTTTTCACTTTCCCAGTATCTGCTGAAAATATACACAAACCTCAATATATGCTTCAAAATGTTCAATCCACATCACTGCATCAAGTTCATGAAGTCCAATTCACGTATTTCAAACGGTGGCAATTGCGGCAGTTCTGAGCTCGCGATTGACTAAGCATATTTCCACCTACATATGATCCTCGGTTGGGGGTGTAGTTCTACTCCGGCATAATAAAACTACGACGACCCTGGACGAATCACAAAGATTTTCCCTTACAGTGACCATGAGAGGATTGCGGAACAAATGAACCGTATCGTGGAAGAATCATGTCGCACGAGATCCAACAAAGCCATTCTTAAGATGAAGCCATATGAGGAACTGCCATAGTAGGAGATTTTGGAGTATGTACAAAGGACCAATCTAGATTAATATTCTTGCAAAACGCCACTGGGATTCATAATCAAAGGAGACATAGATCACCTTAGCTGAGAAGTTATATGTTGCCACTTTTCTTCCAAGGTCCAAATTCCTGCCATTCTAGCAGCTTTAGGCCCTGTTCTGCTAAGATTCTTATTTTTAAGTACGTATTTTACTATTTTACGAGACAGGTCTTTCTCTCACAATACATTACCTTTAATTCAAATAATAATTACTTATTTTAGTTAGTGAAACAATAATAGCTTGCCGATTTTTCTACAAGTATTGTCAAGAATGATAACAAAGAAATGATGAAATATTGAAGTTTTGACTCAACCTCTAGTGCGATATATTCGTCCAGATACATAACCAGAATCTCTCTCATGCAGCTTGAGAATGAGATTGGAAATCCTTTCTATTAGTGAATGGGAACAATGTTCTCAAGAATAACCATGGCATGGATGAGAAGCATACCAAATGCTGGAGTTTTGTGTGGATGTTAATTTTTTTTTAATTTGAACGCAATGAACGGAAAAAAAAATTTCATTAATCTTTGAAATTGTTACAAAGATTAATAGGACAAGAAGAACGGCATCGTAGTACTAACAAAGCTAAGAATAATCCTTTACCCAGTACGAGACCCAATCCCATGTGGATGTTATATTATCATCTCCCCAATACATTTCGTAGAGCAAAATGCGGCACAAACCCAGCCCGGTCCGGTGATTGTATCAAGTTGGCTCTCTTTACATGGAAAGCTAGCTGGGGGCGATCAGAATACAAAGTTCTACTCCAGTAGTTTTCTTCTGTGAGTTTGGTTGTGTATCAAGTCATTCGCGGTCTATTTCAACAGGTTTTGTCATGCATTAATGGGAAGTAGGTCTTATTCAAAGGCTCTGTCCCATTTGAAGACTTGACTTAAGGCATCCCAATTTTCAGGTCATTTGCTTTTTAGTAAACTAGCAAACCTGGAGAAGCCTACAACGCAACATAATAGAAAAATTTGTTACAAAAATACTGGTAATCAAGAAAAGGCGCAACTTACCAGAAAATATATGTAACTCTTTTGGAGTTTACTGTAGTTGTAACTTCACCAAAAAAAAATCGTAAGTAGTACCACAATAATGCGTAACTAATGAACCAAAACTACGTGTATCATACAAAATATGCCTACTATGTACAAAAAAAAAAAAATAAAGACCCAATAAAATGTGCATACCATATACTTCCAAGGTACATCCTTGTGTAACTAAATACACCAATAAAATGTGTAAAAAACAGCAAAAATGTGTATAAAATTTGTACCGTACATGACCCAGGTGTACCATAGCTTTCTCCAACATTGAATCTACGTGCGTAAAGAAAGTGGGTTCCGACATCCTCTTGCTATCATCTTTTCACCCTTTTGTTGTCTGTTGATTCGTTGAAGAAAACAATCCAACGAAAACTTTCCAACGAAAACTTTCCAACTCCAATTGGGAACCAAGAAGAACCATTCGAATGGACTCTAACTACACGGCAATTGGCAAGAGCCAAGAACTATTTTCTCCTTGGTAAGTAGTTGGCACGAACTATTGAAATTTAAATTAGAAACTCTAAAGGAGAGTCAAGTCCATGGGCAATGATTTAGACCTCTCGAATTCTCAAAGTCAGTCGTTATCTAGAGGGGAAGAAAAATAGTCATTGGAATAATATTCTACAGCACATGACTTGACTTTGGGGTACTGGAAACACTATCTTATTAGGATCAATGGATTTAGACCAGAAAACAAGTGTACTAAGGTCAAGCAAATATCAGCTTGACTAGAACACCAACACTATCTTAAATTACGGTTATCAGCAAGCACCAAATTCCGTGTTTATGATTCCTATTACCACATGGGTATGGCAGTGTTAAAAAATTACTACGCTTTTCGTGCACATTGTTTTTCTGTTGTAACCGGCTTTATGCAACCGTCTAGCCTTGCTTGCAAATCAAAGCTGCAATAACCAATGATCGCTTTGGAGCTATGAACTCGTACGTGGAATGAATCCACCTACTTTTGTCAATGGTTTCGGTGTAAAATGTGGCCGCCAACACCAGAGGGTCATTGAGTTGAAGCTCGATCATCAACAGCTATCCGGGTTTGTTTCGCCTCACATTAGAAATTTGAGCTTTCTCAGGGTACTATATATGGTTGCAAATTAAACAACATCTTGAGTGGTGAAAATCCCTCCGGAAGTCGGCCACTTAGCGAAGACTACAAAGAATGTCGTTGGGGAACAATACCATTACGGGTCAAATCCCCGATAATATATCTGGTTGTTCTAAGCTTATTACCCTTGAATTCACTGGCAATGGGTTGACAGGTGAAATTCCTGCGGAGCTCGGTGTTTTGATGACTGAGCTCGAGTCACTATCTATTGCAAAAAAAACAATCTAACTGGAGGTTTGCCTTCTACTCTTGGGAATCTATCTTCTCTTGCATTATTTTATGCAACTTATAATAAGATTGGCGGTAATATACCAGCTACTCTTGGGGGGGGGGGGGGGGGGGGGGGGGGGGTGGGGGTGGAGAGAAATGGAACTTCTCTTAGAGCATATCCAACCCATGCTTTATTCCTCCATTTGAGAGTATGGAACTCTTTCAACTCATCCTCTCAAGCCTCCTCTATTTGAGAGGATGAGATTTTGATCCTCCATATTTAGAGGATGAGAGAAAATATGGAGGATCTCTTCTATAATACTATTCACCTTTTAAAATGGCATTTGTATCCTTATGAGCTTTTGTTTTTGTCAACCATATCTTTTCACTCTTGCACATTTATGTCAACCTTTTAACACTGCAGTGGAAGCCATGGGCTCTAGAAAATTGGAGTAAAGAACAAGTGGGAGGAAGGGGGAAATGTAGAGGAAGCCATGGGGTTTACAAAACTGGAGTAAAAAATAGGAGGGGAACTTATTTTGCTATGGCAGAGGTTAATTTTGGAGGGAATTGATAGCGGTTAATTTCGGAGGAAAATTTTAGAGGAAAAAATAGAGGGTTTATGGTTGGAGTAAATAGGAATAGTGATCTCCAATCCAATACTCTATTTGAGAGTATCAAAATACTCTATTTTATTCATAAAGTGCTTTTAGAGGAAATCACTATTCCTATTTACTCCAACCATAAACCCTCTATTTTTTCCTCTAAAATTTTCCTCCAAAATTAACCTATATCAATTCCCTCCAAAAACACCCTCCAAAAATTCCCTCAAAAATTAATCTCTACCATAGCAAAATGAGTTCCCCTCCTGTTTTTTACTCCAGTTTTGTAGACCCCATGGCTTCCTCTACATTTTCTCCTCCCTCCCACTTGTTCTTTACTCCAATTTTCTAGAGCCCATGGCTTCCACTCCAGTGTTAAAAGGTTGACTTAAATGTGCAAGAATGAAAGGATATGGTTGACATAAACAAAAGCTCATAAGGATACAAATGCCATTTTAAAAGGTGAATAGTGTTATAGAAGAGATCCTCCATATTTTCTCCCATCCTCTAAACATGGAGGATCAAAAACCCATCCTCTCAAATAGAGGAGGCTTGAGAGGATGGATTGGAAGAGTTCCATACTCTCAAATGGAGGAATAGAGCATGGGTTAGAGATGCTTAAGGGTGAACAATTTGGTTGGTGCCGTTCCTTTCTCATTATATAATCTCTCTTCTATCACAGAATTTTGAAGTTATGAATAACCAAATTGAATCACTCTTCCTAATCTCTGTCACCTTATGATCAAAAGCAAAAAAAAAAAAATACGAAAGTGAAAAAAATACTACCAAATAGCTGTCTATTTTTTCCTAATGTGTCATCTTATATGAATTGTTTTATTATCGGTTCAAATTTTTACATTGTCGAGAAGAATGATTAATCTTAAAAATTACGAGGAAAAACTCACCAAAAAGTAAAAAAAGTAAAAAAAAATAACGGAAAAAGATTTAGACAAAAAAAAAATCGGGAAGAATGGAGCCTTAAGGCATGTTCTGCTAAAGTTTTTATTTTTTAAATATTTATAATTCGCTTTCTCACAATACATCACATTTAATTAAAAAAAATAAGTACTTATTTTAGTAAGAGGAATAAGACCTAATGTAAATTTTGTTCACAAGTTGAGAGCTAAATTTCGTTACGAAGATGCAAGGTAAACCGACACCCCACACCAACCAAGCGTACCGATAGGCCCATGCGATCCACTCCGGAGCCTTGCACTGATAATGCGAGCCGTTCAATAATTTAAAAAAAAAAAACGAGCGGACTCATGAAAAATCAGCTCAATGCAATATGTGTGCGTGCTCGATCCAATGTTCTATTTTTTTATAAATCTGATCGGTATGGGGTGTTTGCTTCTATAGATTTCTCGATTTTTCATTATTCCTTATAAATTTATAATCAAGACTTAAAGCTATATTTGGAATTGCAAAACACACCCACATGATTCACATGGAGCCGTTTGTGTACATCCGCGTGCGTATCTTATTAACCGGTGCGTATCTCCTCGTGCGTATCTTATTAACTGGATGAAATCTTCCCTCGTGCAAAAAATTTGAATTTCTTAACGCATTCTAGAGAGAGAGAAAGCGGGGAGGGGGGGGGGGGGGGGGGGGGGGGGGGGTGTGTGTGTGTGGTTGTGCAACGAATCCTATTGTTGAAACTTGAAAGTATGTTTGGGAACATACCGTTAAAAAATTAGGCCTTTTCCTTTGCATACACGTTTTCTTCCGGAGCGGTTTGATCCCAATTTCAAAATCCCCTCTCTCTCTCTCTCTCCAAATCCCTTCGTACCTCTCTCAAACCCTACGATCCCAATCTTACCACTGCAATCTCTGGTGACACCGGTGAAGATTGTCAGAAGTCTGGTGGTAACGGCATTGAAACTGTTTGGGGGGTTTCTCTGAATTTTGACGATCACAGTTTTGAGGTTTCTCCCAAAAAAACCCTAGATATGAGAAGTGAAGAAGGCAATGGCTCTTTGGGCAACTGAATACGAAAGCGTAAGGTTCAATTTGTGAGTTATTTTCCTCTGTCCTGCCGTCTCCTTGCTTGGTTTGTTTCACTTATGCGCTACTCTGTTTTCTTTTGTCTTTTTTTGCCAATCTTCACAGTCGAGAGAGAGAGAGAGAGAGAGAGAGAGAGAGAGAGAGAGAGATGAGAGAGAGAGAGAGAGATTGATTATATGTTTGTCATTCCTGATTTATTTAAGTCATTGATAGATAGAATAGATGAATCATATTTGTGGTTGAACACATATAGCATAATCGGACTTGGGGTTTTGGTATAATAATGAGATTATGTGGGAAGGCAATTTCATCCCTCGTTTCACTACGGGTTTGTTAATTTTAGGGCAGTTATCGTTTTAACCCAGGTATGAGTTTGATTATTGTAGGCATGGATTTGATTTCTGTGCATGGGTTTGGTTTAACTGGAAAATTTGGTTTCCCATACTTTTCGTTCCTCACCTGCTCCCCGTTCCCTTCTCTCCGCAGATACATGCACCGACGCGTACCATCTATCGATCTTCTTCCACATGCTGTTGAGCTTATAATCATTTGCCCAATTTAGGTTTCAAACTTTTTTCTGAGCAAAATCAGCATGACAGAAGAAGGTACGGTAGTCGCCATCCCGTTCTTATTTGAGATCACTGTCACGAAATCTATGAATTCTCTAATTCAATGTATTTGTATAATTATTGATGGTTCGGTTCATATGGCTGGCTGAAGGTGAAAATGAATCGCCCAGACCTCGGGCTTCTCCCTACGACGAGGCAATGGACGCTTTGTCATCTCTGATAACGAAATGCAGCCGTGCGGATAAGACCAACAAAGGAGATCGATTCGACATTCTGTACGATTATATCAAGGTGATTATGTTATTACTGGTAATTTGGTTTGGTTATACGGTGACTTAATTGCTGTACGTACGTTTGTTGTTAATGTTGAGCTGATGGTTTGCTGTGTATGAACTGCAGATGCTGGATTTGGAGGTGCCGATTTCAAAGATGAAGGTTATTCATGTTGCTGGAACCAAAGGAAAGGTAGCATGATTTCCCGTTTTCTATGTAAGGAGTAAAAGAAGAATCTGGTTTAGCTGTGACTGTGGTGGCTTATTTCTCGAACCGCATATGAATTGGTTCTAATCCAGAGAAATTAGGCTGCAACGAACCGAGTGTTTGCGAGCAGCTTGAGACTGGGCTCATTATGGGCTCGGCTCGTTTACTAACAAGCAGAGCTCGAGCTTGAGTTTCAAGCTCGTTTAGTAAAGCTCCAGTTTTTTGTATCGTGGCCTGTTTGTATAAGCTCGACTCGTTTAGTAAAAGAACCAAGCTTGAACATCTTGATAATTAACAAGTTGAGCTCGAGCTAGATTATTTGGGCTCGACTTGAGTTCGAGCCGAGGTTGAACACTTAAAAGCTCGGCTCATCTCATCTCGTTTCCAGCCCTAAGAGTAACACAGCTCGAATTTATTTCATGTTCATTAGTCGTAGAGTGTTACGGTCCATGAAGAGAGGTAGTTGCAAGTTGCAACAACAAAGAAAAGCAATGGGTTGCCACTAATGGAAATGCTAGGCGGAGGGGATAACTTAAGTTGACATGGTAAAAAGTTATGAATCTACTGAATTTAATCGAACATATAGCCCTTGACAGAGCGGAATCGTGAATGCCTGGTTTATACATGAAAGATATGTGTGTAGAACATTGGCTCAATTGGATGCACATCTTATTTGACTTTTTTTGCTTTCTATGTGAAGTTTGAACTTCCAATCGAACATACTTTTGCGGTTTTGCCATAGCATATGGGGTACTTATTTAGCTAGATGTATAATGGGAGTTAGCTCTTTAGTGTTCAAATACGATTCGATTACTCAACTAGAACTCAAGGTATTCTCTCTCTCTCTCTCTCTCTCTTAGCATGTTGTATACTGTATGGTGTTGTACACTGCCAACAACGTTTTTTCTGGAGTAGTTAATATGGGTGGTTGTTAGTCAAATTAAAAAATTCAGGGCTTACAATATGAGATTCAATTGATCTATAGTGTTTTTTTTGTGTGTGGACAAAATCAAAATTAATCTAAAGATCAGACGATTCAGAACATTATGGACTCTCTCTCTCTCCGCCCATGGGACTAGGGTTAGAACATCATGGACTCTTAGTTTTCCTGTTTTGAGCTCTATCTCCTCATCGTCTTTGTCTAATTTCTCCCTATAGAGCTTGCAATCAGCTCCCTAGTGGTAATTTTCCTTATGACTTTTGGTTTAATGTCATATCTAGATTGAGTAATTTGCTCAAGCCTTTTGCGTTGGTTAGAGCTACAACAAAGAAGACAATTGTTTTGTTCTCTTTTGTGAGTTTCTATGTTGGAGAGGTAATTTTCCATTCTATGATTTGTGTGGTATATGGTAATATAGTTGTACGTTTGCTTTAGAATTGCCGCTTTAAATAATGCATCGATTCCATTTATGGTGTCCCTAGGATCATTAAATCACTCAATGCACTGGATTTTACAACATGTCACTGAATCATGAGGCTTATAAGGCAGCTACATAGGTTCAGAAAAACAGTATTTATTTATTTATTTGTAAAAAGAGTTTGTAAGCGTCAGTAATAGATGCCCACATAAATACCCACTAAGGTGTGAAGAAAGGAAAAAAAGTAAGGTAGAGGGAAAACGGAGGAAAAAGAAAGGAAAGAAAAAGGGAAGATGAGATAAAATATAGTAATTGGTGAGACAACTTACTCTATTAAAGTTATCGTGGGTAGGCAGTAATTATGTTTTTCTTTTTTTATGTACCCTAATAGATTTTTCCGTGTTATCTTTTTGGTTCATTTTATTTTATCTTATATATAGTAGGGGATACAGATTTGCCTATGTTGGACCTCCTTTGTCATCTTGTATGTGTGCACTAGCTGAACACTTTGATTGCCCTTTGGAGTTTAATAGTTAAAATCAACTGAAGGGTGATGACGAGTATGCTCCTTACAAACTCGATTTTCCAATGCTCAAGATAAGTATCAAGTGAATCCTCTATCTGATTTTCTCTATGTTTTCCTTCACATGATTTACATTCGATTATTTTTTGGATAAAAGCCACTACATGCAATGTACAATACTACAATTGGAGGAACTCGCTTAAAATCGATGATTACTGAACTACTGTGAACGTATAAGGCTTCAACTTAGTATAAAATGCTTTGGAATATGTTGCTTTCATCATTGTCTTCGTGAGTGATTTTAAAGAATTGGTGTCGAAGCTGTAAAACTATTGTGTTTGTTTGTTTCCGTGAAGAATTGTATTGTTTGGTATGTTTGAGATGATTTAAGGAGACAAGAGAATAACATGATTTCAAAGAAGCTAATATTTTTTTTGTTGCGTTTGGAGAGAGATGAGAGCAAAGAGTTATTAGTAAAAAAAACTCCATTTTCTGCTTGATTAGTGGAGAAGAAAAATATTGTATGCAAGACTCATTTAGTTGGCATTCACATTCAATTCCATGAAAAATTCAAGATCCAAACACATCGTGAAAGCTCAATTTCCATATGGGGGTCATGTACTGATAATTAACGAGTGATTTCAAAAAGTTGGTATTTATTCTCCAAGAAATCATTTTTTAGGTTGTGGGTCTCACAAGTCTTGGATACATATATCTGTTTTGCTGGTATTTGATCAGGAACTGGAAATTTACTTCTGTCATTTATTTTTCTTCGTACTCTTGTTGGCAAATATTTTGTATCTTGTGATGGTATATACATTGTTCACATATATACATAAATGCTGTTTTGATTGCCAGAAGATGATTCTGAATGATGCTCTTGGTCCTTGGTCACTCCGAGTATTTCCCCGAAGGTATTCAACTCAAATTCTCATTTCTCGGGTTCATATGGTGGCATCCCTCCTCTGCCTTCCCGTGTTTCATATCAAAGCATTAGAAGTTCATGGAAACCTTTCAAGGGCTGACATTGCAGTCTTTCATCGGTATGTCAAGTTGATGCTCTCTCATTTGTTTCATTTAGGTTGTATGTTTTGAAATTAGATCTTGGATTTATGTAATTGGAGTGATTTTTGTGGTAAAAAAGCTTAATTTCTTGTACCCAGATTATATGATGTTAGATGAAGGAATATACGGCTTTTGTTCTTGCTAAGTGATGTTTTTTCAATGTTGTCATTTTTCTTCAAAATCTTAGTCGATCAAGGCTTGGAATTATTTTGGCTTCTTTCAGCCTAAATTATCCAGCAATCGGGAGCTCATGTTTTTTGAAAAAAAATGTCTATCTAAAAATCCTGGCTGTTCAATTGCTTTTTACTCAACGTGGTTGTTGGATCAAATTGAGGTTGGGGAATGATACACGTTTATCCTCTCCCTTTCCTCTATTTTGCGCGCGCGCTCTCTCTCTCCATTTCAAATTTTGAACGATTATCGCCTCTCTCTCTCATATCTAACGATTACCCCCTCTCTCTCATGTTTATTCAATCTCGCACAGTATAGATGTCTGAATACCAAACTCTATGGCAACTCAAGGAACGTCATTAAATCAGGCAATCTCTCGCCGCGCCACGGGATGACGGGTAGCGGATGGTTGGGGATCGGTAGGAAGTGCTCAGAGGGTGGAGGATTAAACGTACCCAAAACTCTGTGCACTAAATCTCATGGCAAGTTCACACTTCGGGTTGTTCTCAGGTAAGAAATTGGTTCCTCTGTCATCTAGGTGAGTTCTTTTAGGGTTGTTCTCCAGTTTTTGATTGAATGAGTTGTTGAAAGGTGCAAAATTCTCTGATTTTATGGTATATAGTTCTTTTATTCTTGATGGGGTTCCCCCCTTGCTTAATCTCTGGTAAGAATTTGAATGAAGAACTGATATATTGGAACTCACCATATGTTTGACAAAAGGCCACTATGAAACCATCGATGGACAAATAAAAAATGGAAGCAACAAACTGAGATTTTCTATTTCTGTCTTTTGATTTGTATATCGAAACAGGAACATCAATTTCAATTGCCTTTCAAGTGTTTGGCAAAGGGTCGCAACTACCATATCCTTATGCTTTCAAATCATTTTTGGCCTCATATTTAGAATCTTCAAGAAAGTATTTCCCACGAAATTACATTTCCAACTTTTGTTTACTATTGTAGCCATTGGATTTGACTGGCAAAGTGAAATTCGGCTTCAGCTGGTGAAGATTAAATCGAGAACTTTGCACAGCAGCAATCAGCTTCTCACCAAACCATCATTCTGTGTAAGAATCTTTATTTTATGTGTTCTTCATTAGTTTTTGTGGTTGAGTTTGATCGATTCAATTGTTGGCTGGTTATCAATCATTATCTGTAAACATTGAACAAATCTAACCGGTGGATATAAAAGTTGCTTCATTGATTGACTTTTGTGTATGGTTATGAAGAGAGCACAATGGGTAGCATCGAATTTGTCTCCAATATGTTGCTACTCATTTTTTTTTTTGAAAAAATGTGTCAGGCATTGAAGGCATAGAAGGTAATGTTCAAAGGTAGCATTTCAAGGTTGTTGAAATCCTTACTGGTAAGAGATCCTCCCCCCGACTTTTGACAATATTTGGAAGAAACTTTTGAATTGGTTGGTTGATTTGGGTTTGATTCGTGCCTTTAGGTATGGTTGTATGTGCAATTTGCTAGGCTTAATAAACTGTGATTAGAAATAAATGAAGAAGAAGCCTGTAGGCGTGAAATCTATGCGTTCCACTGTCTAATTTATTATTTGATCACGTTTCATGATCCTTACTAAAGTCATGAGGATACATATTTCGTGTGTTAAGAATGCGGTATGATGGGATTAGAAATGTTTTTCCCCTCCTTTTTGGTTAGATAATCATGTTAATATGGTTGTTTGAGAAGTACTTATATTTGTTGTCAACTCTTCCTACAAGTCAATCTTTAGCTTTTCCAAAAAAAATGATTTCATTCTTTCTGTTCTAGGTTTTTATACTATTTGATTATCTTTAGGCAAAGATTTATTTGATCAAGACTTATGTTGATTGCTCTTTACCGACTTCTCTTATATGGACGATGAAAGCAATAAAAAGTGAATAACAGGTTTGTAGTGTGGATTACGCTACAAATGGTTATGGGTTTGTGCTATTCAGAGGTGGTTTAGAGTTTGGGGATATTGGAAGGAGTCAAATTTCATTTGTAGGGTTCATTAGTATGTGAGATTGAGGTGCTATAAAATAAAATCTTGCAACATGAATTTGATGCTTTTGTACAGAGTTAATTTTTTATTGCTTCGATTGTGTTGATTGTTGGCTTCAAAAGGGGAGATTGGAGAGGCCTGGGATGTGTAGAGCGGGATTAGGCTGCAAATGGTAACGGGTTTGGGCGATTTACAAGGGTTTAAAATTTGGGGATGTTGGAAGGAGTCGAGTAGATACATTGTCATTTTGGTGAGGCTTGAGACCTATTGGTATTCAGTGTCATCTTATTGCGATTATCTTATTTGCATAGTTTGACAACTTCAAGGGAAAAAAAAAAGAACAAAGAAAAGCTGTCCTTATTCTATTTTTTTAATCTTTTCTTCACAGGGTGGATAGAGAACTTAAGTCTCTAATACTTAATCTTTTGGAATACGTTAGATGACCTAAAACATGTGAATTTGCATCCCAAATGCTTCTTCTTTCTTTTTTCTTTCTTTTTTTTTTTTTTCCCATATATGCAATCAATTTTTAGCACACATGAGCCCGACATAGTTTATTTATTTTTATGTTTTTGCATCCGAAATGCTTCTTTTATGTTTTTAGGGATCTTTTGCTAAATGTAATGTAGTGGTTATATGAAATGCCTTGGTGGAATTGGAATGCGTTGGTTTTCATTTTTTGTATATGATGGGTAGCAGTGAAGGAGTTATGGACATACATAGAAGCTTAGGGTAAAAAAACTTATTTCATTGCCCTTTAATTTCACAAATTGGCCTCTAAATATCCATTCGTATCTCTTGAAGGAAAAAAGAATATTAGGTGATGCCCATTTACAAGAGAAAAGAGCTGATAATTTGGATAGTGGTATATTAGGTTGATTGTAAATTGTTGAAGGGGTGTAGAGAAGTTGGGTAATGTGGAGATTCTGAAGTTAATTGGTCTCATAAACAAACTAACAGCGATTACCTGTTTTTCTTCTCGATACAGTTTACGTGTACTTCTGTATTCCCATAGTGATGAGTTACTAAATTTATGATTGCTTCGGTACACAAGGTTTAAACTTTAAACAATGTGGTGGAAGTAAAGCTGCAAAATGAATGCTTAGAGGGTCTTGAAACATCTAACTGGGAATGAACATGTTCATAATAGCTATGATCATTTTATGTTGCTTCCCCTTTTGTATGTTTTTTTTTTTTGGTTAGTTATTGGTCAAACACTATTGACCAATAACTAAAGTCAATGGTTGCGGGTAGGAGAAAATATCGTTGGTTAGAAATCCCATTTGACTATGCAATTTTATGTGTGTTGCAGCTTGCCTTCAGCTTAGTTCTTTGATCGTGAGGATCTTAGGGTACCGCCTTTGTTATACCTTCGTTTGCCTTACTCTCACCTTGAAATTACGTATTCACATTGGTTGTGTTTTTTGTCTATATAATGGGAAAGTGAAAGACTGTGAAGCTAAGGGGTTTGAATAACACAGCTTGGGCAAGTCTCCTATTTCGCGCTCACACCACCAGGCATTTACTTACGCAGTATTCCTTTGATAACAGATGTAGTGAATTTGATGGATTTACTGGAAGTATTGAATCTGACCAAAGAAAATCCAGCTCCCATCACCCTCATAGGAATCTGATTGAGGATTGCCAGATTTGTAGTAAGAGCTCTATGAATCACACTCTACGAGAGGGCAACAAAGTGACTGATGTTCCAAAAAATATTGGTGGGACTCAGTGGTGTACTTTGAAACACCCAACAGTGGTTTCTAAAGGGGAAATGTTTTTGCAGCTAACATTATAGCAGGTTGTATTTGAGAGACAATGCTACCTTTTTTTGACTCCAGTAATTTGTGTTGGTTGATTTTTCAACATACCAAAAAAAATAGAGTTGGGCATGTCCCCTGTAAATGTCCCCTTTGAAGTGGAAGCTAATATGGCCATGTTTGTTTTAGTCTTATTGAACTTATTTAGAGTTTTAGTTCTTCTTGCTATGGTCATTGGCTTCTAAACGGGAATGAGAGTGGTTAATAGTGGGGAATGATACTTCATTTACATGGTGTTTAAAATGTGTTGCGTTGTGCCTCTAGGCACCGGCCATTACTATTAAATGTACTTACTAAATTTAGATAGTTTTGTTGTCATTGGTAGTTTTTTTTTTTCGACACTAGGACAAAGAAATGGAGAAGGCAAAGTCCAAGGGAAAAGAAAAAGTCATCTATGCAAATAAGGGAAAAGATAATGCATCTCTCTCTGTCTCTTTCTTCCATACTGCATAGCTCGAAGGTAACAGATTTTAACATTTTAATCTTTTCCCCCCCTTTGGCTGTATTTTTTGTATATCGAACGCTCACATTTGGGAACCTATTTGTGAACTCATTTGTTCTCTATCAGGTGTCATTTCTACAAGTTAGTCTGCTATAGCTTCGTGATTTCAAGGATAGGAAGTTCATGGGGACAACAAGGAGAGCATAAAGGTAACCAATTCAAACTCCGCTTTATCCTTTGTTTTGGTGTTTCCAATCAATCATTAAATGTCTTTATTTCTTTATCCTTTGAACAATGAAACAATGAAACAAATATTGGTTTAGAAAATGTTTAGCTTAGAAAGTTGGAATTCTGTTTCCAATCAAAAATTGGTTTATAGTCCTCTTCAACGCTTAGCTTTCTTAGAGAACTCAAGGTTTGGTCACATTGATAGTTGAAAGAATGAAATGCATTTAACTTGGAATTCTGTTAATTTGTTCACTACCATTCAGAAACCCATCATCTACTTTTATTAACACGTGCCCCATCAATTTGGATCCACTATGCCACTCGAAGATGTTCTTTTTGCAGGGTTGAGATTTTGGAAATTGCAAGAAAGTTAGGATCTCAAACCTCTCTCCCGGTCCCATAATGCTATGTGAGGCTCTCGGCTCCACCAACCAGGAGGACAACAAATTGAATGAATGAAAATATTTTTTCCCCTTCCTGAAATGATTGGGGTTGTCAGTGATTTTTTCTTTCAGTTAATTAGATGTAGAGGATTTGTTTCTCCTTTGAAAGTAGAGAAAGGGAGTGTGCATTTTGATGCCTATCTATGCTATGTTCATTTCTTTGGTGTTCAACCTGTCGGTGTCTGTAACTTTTGGTTTGACTATTTCATGTTTTTACCAAAATTACACACTCCTCGACCAAGAAAAATAACTACAGACCTTTTGATAATTCATTTCAGTTGTGTTCATAAACTTGTTGTGCCGTGCCTTTAGGCACGGGCAATTTCTAGTGCATATATATATATATATATATATATATATATATATATATATATATATATATATATAGGAGGCATGTAATAATGTAGTATTGCATATATCTAGGAGACATATGCTATGGTAGATTGAAGTCGTCAGAGAGTGTTAAGGCCATGGAGCAGAAATATTGCCTTCACATTGCTGCTCTAGGATTATATATCCAGATTGGGATGGGTCCAATAACGCGTAGTACATAACCATTAAGACATCTGTCATAAGCTTTGACTGTGTGACAAACCTATTGAATTTATGGACCTGTGTTCAAACGAAATGGGAAACAGGATTGTGAAGCTTATCCTAAATAGACAGGGGAAGGCTTTGTTGAGTTGAGTTGAGATGAGATGATACTTTCCAGTCTATTCCTTGCTATTTATTAGCCGTGGTTACAATATTCAACTATTATTCGGTTGATTAAGTCATCTAATCATGGTTAGCAGTGACTTTTTCTATTTTTGTAATTTTTTAGTGATTGTAAGTCGGCATGTACTCATGTAAGTTCTTGATTTTCTGTTTCATATCAACTTGCAACCTCGTGATTATATGCAGATTTGGGTACCCACAAATCCTGGAGGGGCTGAGAGGCTTGCCCTATGTATCATTGAATCTGAGTCAGATTTTTATCTCCACAACTTGTGGGGTCTGCCTAATGAGGTATGTACCTTTTACCATAGAACCAACGGAGAGGTATACCATAAATTTGACTTTTTGATTTTTCCCTTTTGGCGGTGGTATGGTGGGTGATAAAATCTTTGACGAGCTCTCTCTCTTCATTGGGGAAAGAGAGAAGGAAAACTAGAAGAAATACAAAACAAAATGTCCTAAAATGGCTAAAAATGGTATCTTCTGTTCTGTCACTATGGCAGATACATGAACGCTAATATGTTTTGTAGGTCATTGAATACAAAGAAAAATGAGTTATAGAGCAAGAGTGGCAGGAAAAAGGTTTTTGTCATATAATAGGAGCTCTAGGATAAGTGTGATGTGGAAAATAAATGCCAAATTCAACTTGCATTGGGCCTTCATAACATGGATGGTTGCTAGAAACTTCCGGTTCTTAACACAAAATGCTGCGGATGACTGCACTTTCTCTCATGATTAGTGAATGATTTTGTTATTTTGAATTAAGTTAACTGAGTGGTTTAGTAATGATTGTCGGACGTAGTTGTCAAACCAGAGTATCTCATGGCCTTCACTGTTGGTTATGATCAAAAGAAGAATGTTGATGCAGCAGTCAAAAAAGTTGGGCTGATTTCTCTTTCTCTCTCTCTCTCTCTCACATTGTGATTCCATGGTTTTACAGTTATCACAGAACTTCACCATTCTGCTGTGACGTTACGATGGTTGGACAAGTGAGTGATGAATTTGAGTGGTCTAAGCGAGCTATCCACGTAAGTGTCCGGAAAAAAACTAAATGGTAAATCTGTTATGCCTACTTCTGCCTCCTAACAACGTTTTTAGATAGGCTGTATTGGCTTTTTATTGAAGCATATTAGATTAACAAATTTTTACCTAATTTTATATCTAAACTCGTTGCAATTTGTGCAAGGTGGTATGCCAAACGTTTTCTGCATCCTAGGATCGTGGCAACCAACGATTATGTTTTTATTAGGGATGACGACCTCGGGGTTGAGCATTTGATCCAGAGGAGTGAGTGAAAATTTCAGTATCTTTTTGAATGAAACGTTTAAATGGATTGGGTTTGTTAATGTTATCAATTAAATGCAGATATATTAAACTGGTGAGGAAGCATGGATTGGAAATTTCTAAGCTAGGTTTTTGGAGCCAAATAGTGATTTTACATGGTAGATGACCAACAAGAGGGATGACAGTGAAGTTTACACGTGAGATGATCTGTATTTATTGTTGCTTCGTCAGATAAACTTGTACTGTTGCTCGATACTCTTTTGTTTTGTTTTGTTTTTTTTTTTTAAATTTTGTCCCCTAGAGAAACAGAAGAGATACGGTGCACTGATCCACACTTGCCTCCATGTGTAGCGTATGTATTCAGTTTACATCTATTTTTTATGTACAAACTCATTTTGGGTTTTCACATAGCTTCTTCATATGGTAAATTGTCTTGCTGATTATCTTTTGTTGAAAATTCACAGATTTGTTGAAATCATGGCACTTGTGTTTTCTCGAGACGCATGGCGCTGTGTTTGACATATGATTTAGGTACAAAACATTATCTTCATGTTTTCCTATCGCTCCCCACCCTTCAAGCTGTCTTTGGTAACTATTAAAATTCTTATCTTGCAATGCAAATTTACTTGGTCCACGGCTGGGGTCTTGATTTTGCTATTCGAAAATGCGTAGACGTCAGTTATCACCTTGTGCTATCTCTATTCATATGCCTGTCTAGCCTATAATTATAATGGGGAAATGGTAACCATTGCTCAATGGGCTTTGGATAGCCTTAAAATTTGTGTAATATGTATCCCAAGACGCTTCTAGATTTCAAAACTTGGGTTACATTTTACACATAAATACATATAATCTTTTAATATAGGCTTATAATAGTACTATAAAAAATTATATGGAAACATGGATATGGGTGTGCTTCTTTTTTTTTGTTCCCTTTTTTTCTAAAGTCAATTATCTTTTTTCTTGGGAATGCTTATGTGGAATATTTCCAAATCATATCGCATGGAATACTCCTCTCCAGCATCTTTCGGCTGCATCACCACCTCTTTTTAGTGGTAATGATCGTAGCTTTTCATGTAATACGATACCCACAGTTGGTAGGCGAAAGCTACAACCTTTTTTGGCCCCACCAAGATCTTCCATTGAGATGCCGTGGAGTATTTTTTAACCTGCTTCAAAAGGCGAGAAGCTAAAGTGGTGGTGGAGAACTCTAGCATGTCTCCCATATATCATATCCCTCCACGATACATGGAAGTATTGGGAAGCTGCGTATTGTCTTTACCCATTCTTGGGTTGACTTCTTGACATTTGGATTTTTTCGGGTTTGACAAATTGCCAAGAAGGGAAGTCATGGTATGTTTTACCGCGGCATATCTTGGTGTGGTTAGGAGAAAGGAACTTTTCCACTTTTTGAGCTCCAATACGATGCTATTGGAGAATGCCATTCAGATTTTGGAGGCAGTGAGCAGTTTCATTCCGTTTGCATGTTATGGGGGTAGGACAGGTTATCGGTATGTTTGGATTGGTCTTCGAGTTGTCTACGTCTTGACGGTGTTGGTATGCATGGGGCCCTCCATACTTGGGATGTATGTTGAAGTTTCGGGAGTGAGCAAGGCGGCTTTTATCCATTCAAAGATGTAGGATACAAGGATAGGGCTCTTCTTGTTAGGCTTTGTGTTTTCTTTCTTGGGGAGTTATTACATATGACATTTTCCCCGTTAGTACTTAGTAATGAAATTTAAACTTTATGAACGAAGTTCAAAATATCAAGTTGGTGTCAGTGGGTACGACTTCTATGTATGTTTTCATCTCTATGTTTCTAAGGTTGATTCTCCTTATTGTTCCATATCTAGGTTTTCTGGGTCTTTTGTGCAAGTAAGAAATTTTTGAACCAAAAAAAGAAAGATTACCAATGAATCCAATGAGCACGCGAAAACGTGCGGAGTACGGGCATTACACTAGTGTTAGGAAAAAAGCCTTTGAGGTATGCACTTAATGTCGAAAACGTTATATACACTATAAATTTGCACTACAGATTCACAAACTATGAAGCTGCTGATTTTTGTTTCTTTATTTCTTTAGGTGTTTGATATTGAGGGTGAATGGTGAACTTTCACAACTTGATTTGGATGATGGGCGGGAAAGAGAGCTGACTGACTCTGTTGAATTGTTTTGGGTGACCTGTGGTCTATCAGAGGAGAAGACAAACTTGATTGAAAAGGTTTCCTGATTAGATTATGCCCGGAGAGGGATACAAGTAAAACTCTCTTCAGCAACTACATTTTCGTTTCAAGTGCTCCTTTTGTTCTACCTATCTGATCATTGCAGGTTTGGTATCCGTCTCCAAGTGTTGACCCTTTCAAACAGGAAGAGATTTTTTGCAGGTACATATGGATTGTTGTTTATGCTGTATAGCTCTTTTCCTGACTTTTATATTGATGAGTACTATGTTGTCAGGTGGACTTGGTTAGACAATTAAGTACCATGAAGGCAGTGGTTTAGTATTTGTGGACTTATATTCCTGATCTGATCATCGAGGTCAGGTATTCTGAGATAATCAAGTATCTGGATATTAATTTTCTCAGTTAGACCTTGAATTGGAATTTGACCGTGAGGTATACGCTCTTGGTCTTCTTCCAACTGCCGGAGTTGTCATTGGTGTTTCTCAGAGGATGTGGTTTTCAGCTTGCACGGAGTTCCCATGTTTGGAGCCATCTCCACATGCTTAAACTTTATTGCATTGCGTACTTAGACACCTTCTTCAGGTACCACTTGGACCCATTAGCTTGTAGTACACCATGAGCAAGTTGTCATCTCTTCATACTTTTATTGGTAGGGTGTTCAATTGTTACATAAGTTTGTTGTGGCAGCATGATGAGATCGCTCTATTTGTTTTGTTTAGATTTCTTCCTTCTAAAGAATTCCCACTTGTGTTTCTTATTCATATGTTCTCCTGAGGGACAAGAGTGAGGAAGCTCTGTGTTCAGTACTATCAGCTAAGAAGCCTCATTTTTCCCATTGCTTGGAGTGGCTTCTTTTTACAGTATTCGATGCAGAGATTTCTAGGTAACTCGGCTTGATCAATAGTCCAATTCCGAGCCCTATTGGTTCAAGTTTTTTTTTAGACTACGTATTTCAAGATTCAATCAAGGAAATGGCTTTGGAGCTGGTATGGTGGAGAGGGAGTTACTTCACTATGGTCCACTCTTGTAGTTTTCCCCCTAGGGAAAACCCCATTTACTGAAACGGTTTCCCCCAAAAGTTTGAGTCATCTTCACTTATCTTGGACACAAATGTTTCATCCTTGCTGTTTTTTAAATCAACTGGTACAAGGAAAACACGATCCATTTTGCTGTGATTGGGATGGGGTTATAACGCTTGAAATACTGGGTGGGTAGGGAGGGAGGGAGTGCTTGGCTTGGAGCTCTACCACAATTTTCTAATAATGCATCTCTTTCCCTTCATGTTATGACTATTATCTACATTATCATGTTTCACTGCTTGATTGATTCTGATTTCTGACTACTGTTTTACAGGAAGAGTGCAAATAAAAACCAAATCTCACTCCCCATGAGTGCTGCAAAGTTATCTCTTTTGGAGAAGACCTGTGGTTTAATTAAAAGCTTTCCGGAGTATTTTGATGTGGTTGTTTAGCATTGCAAGAAAAACTGATGGCCGACATTGGGCAGATTTTTTCTATTGCCGGAAGATCAACAGGGTATGTTGTTTCTCTTATTTTATCTTCAATTTGACGTATTCCGTAGTGTATTGCTGGCGGTTTCCCAAAGCCATATATAACATGGATAAGACTTCAGATTTTCTGATCGTGAATGCAGAATAATATGGACCCTGATATGAGGGTTGCATTTACTAGTTAAGACCAAGTGAATAAAACCATCTCTGCTTCCAAGTAATTGGGTCATGGTGGAAGCATGGGAAAATCTTGTTTTCTTGCATCATGATTGGGTAACTGTAATTTGAAGGGCAATTTTGCAAATCTTTCAATAAGCATGTTTCCTTTCATTTACTTTTAAGAGATTGATAACTTTTTTAACAGATGAGTGGGAAATAAGTATGTTTGGACTATGTTATGTACATTTTTGTGTGGAAAATATGGAAACCACAAGAGGCATTTTTCACTGCAATGATAGAAGTTACGAAGCATTGATATACCGGTTAAGTTTGAGGGCAACCAGTTTGTGCTCATAATTAGGTCTGGATCACCCTCTTAGCAATTCACATCAGTGGGGTTAAAAATAGCTAATGGCTTTGTGTATTGTCTAGTTGTGAAAGGGAGCACAATGTTATTTAGAAGTGATTGTAGAAAGTACTCTCGATGGGTTCGTAGATTGCGTGCAACCTATTATCTATTCTGGAGGAATATGTATACGTTAATGAGTTGTACACACCAATTAAGTTAATGCTTATAATTATGGTGGAGTCCAACTCTTCCAAATGACAGAACATCAAATCTACTTGATATGATCTGCCGGTTGGGCCTGCTGAAGGCACTTAAAACACTTCTAAATACATGTGGATTTGTTTAGCTAAACAAATTACCAAGTAAATTTACTCTAGTTGGGAATTTCAGTAGGGAAGAAGTGAACAAGCACATGTGAAACATCCAGATCACGCAATTTATAAGTGATTATACTCAACCAGGCCAAGTCAATTTGGTTGAACAGGAACAATGACCATTGGAAGAAGTTTTCGAACAATTGAGAACATCCCAAGGAGGACTTGCCTCTTAAGATGCAGAGGTTCAATTGCAGATACTCGGACCAAATAAGTTTGAAGAAAAGACAGTAAGCATCAAATTTCTGATAATATCTGATCATCACTTGTCAACTTTCACTCGGTAATCACAAGGCTTGGAATAAAGAAATTCAAACGGAAGGTACTACGACTAAAACTTTCCACGGCACAAGAAAATCAACGATTGCTGTTGCTTTCGTAAAAGGAGTTATTACACTGCCCGAATCTTGACCTTCCATTATGTTTTCCATGCAGGAGAACAAAATTTTAAAGTTTCTCAGTTTCATTTGGAATCCTTTGTCATGGGCCATGGAATCAGCAGCAGTGATGGCAATTGTCCTTGCAAATGGAGGAGTGAGTTTATCAAACCCTGGGATTGCTTCAGATCATAGATGATTTCCTTCTTCCCTAGGGCATTAGAGTTTCTCTTTCTTACCACACAATCCTAAATATATGGTCTGTTGTAGTTTCTGTTCCATTATTGTGTTTCTGCTAATATTATTCCAGGGGCAAGGTCCTGACTGGCAAGATTTCATAGGGATTGTTGCCTGCTTCTAATAAATTCAACGATTAGCTTGATTGAGGAATACAATGCCGATAATGCAGCGGCATCCCTTATGGCATGTTTAGCTCCAAAAGCAAAGGTGTGCATGTTTATTTAACTGGTCCCTTGGCTCACTAAGCATTAGAATATGGCAAGAAAGTCTTTAGAAGAGCACTGGAAGGTCTTCCCTCCGTTTTTATGTGGTGGAATGTGTTGTGATCAGTGCCTCACTGCTTCCCGGGTCTACATCGGCCGACTATGTGGAAGCCCCAAACATCTAACCTCTCTGGCTTAAGGATATAACAAGACAGACTAACACTTCAAATTGGACTAGAATAAACTTTTTTGATGGACAAACCGAATTATTAGTAATTTTGGGGTTCTTCGATGTGTGCTTTACGATTGAAAGTGCACTGTATAGCCTAGCCTTTTTTGTTACATTCCAACCTTCACCAAAGAGAGTAGTATAGTAAGTTAGTAACCTTACAGTGGTGGTCTGGTGTTTTGAGCATTGAACAATTACACTACCATATTTTTCTTTTCGCCTAAAGATTGAATGACCGACTTTTGGCAGGTCCTTAGAGATGGTTGTTGGCAAGATCAAGATGCATCTGTTTTAGTACCTGGAGATATTATCACCATAAAGCTAGGAGATATCATGCCTGCAGATGCTCGTCTGCTTGAGGGAGATTCACGAAGAATTGACCAGGCAATATACTTTTCTGATGAGCTAATTAATGAGTTACATTCCAACCTTCACCAAAGAGAGTAGTATAGTAAGTTAGTAACCTTACAGTGGTGGTCTGGTGTTTTGAGCATTCAACAATTACACTACCATATTTTTCTTTTCGCCTAAAGATTGAATGACCAACTTTTGGCAGGTCCTTAGAGATGGCCGTTGGCAAGATCAAGATGCATCTGTTTTAGTACCTGGAGATATTATCACCATAAAGCTAGGAGATATCATGCCTGCAGATGCTCGTCTGCTTGAGGGAGATTCACTAAGAATTGACCAGGCAATATACTTTTCTGATGAGCTAATTAATGAGTTACATATGTTCTTTTTGGTATTTTAGGTTTGATAGTTCTATCCGATGTTTTATTTTAGTGCCCTTTCTTGGCATTGCAATGGAAATTCCATGAAGTTTTAAATTATTGTACGCTTCTTTATTTAAGAGGTATTGGCGTATAGCTATATGATAGTGTTTTTCCTTTTTTCTTCATATAGTCAGCTCTTGGAGAATCACTGCCTGCCACCAAGAGGACTGGTGATGATGTTTTTTCTGGTTTGACATGTAAGCACAGAGAGATTGAAGCTGTAGTGATAGCAACTGGTGATCACTCTTTGTTTGGAAAAGCTGCACATCTAGTTAATTCAACAGAAGTAGTTGGTCAATTCCAACAGGTGATTTATAAATTAGAACTCTTCCATCTTTTTTAGAATGACAAGGTCTTAGACTTTGCCTCTTGAGTCTTGCCTTATACATGTGAATTTCGAAACACTTGTGCCTACTGCATTTTTGCTCAACGTGTACAAGAGTTCTAGTAGAACTTAAGGATTATGTTAAATTGAAGAAATTTCGCACCAGGCCCTGGGAAAATTTAACTTGTTGGTGATAAAAATAAAAAATTTGTTGAATAGAAATGAATTGGGGAGCTTTCAATATCCAACCAAATCCAGGGTGAAATATGTGATTGCAGGGAATGTAACATACTGTTGCTGCAGGTTCTTACTTCCATTGGGATTTCTGCATTTGTTCTATAGCTGTGGGGATGCTTCTGGAAATCGTTGTCATGTACCCTATACAACATCGTTCATTTAGAGATGGAATCAACAACCTTCTTGTGCTATTGATTGGAGGAATACCCGTAGCCATGCCAACAATATTGTCTGTCACTTGCAATCGGTTCACATCGACTCTCTCAGCAGGTACAGCTCTCGATAGCTACGGGTCAGTATATTGCAAAGCCATTTTGATAAAATTGTAACAACACAACACCTCTGAATTTTATGTGCCATTGGAATATTGTACTGCTTTTGGGTATTTTTTCAGAAGAATCTCAGGCTCGTATTTTCATTGCTGAATTAATTGCAACTCCTCTTTATTCTTTTCTTCTTTTTTCCAATTATCTTTTTTCTATTTCTTAAAGGCTCCATTACGAAGAGGATGAGAACAATTCAAGAAATGGATGGAATGGATGTCCTCTGCAATGATAATACTGGAACACTGAACCGCCTCACTGTTGATCGAAACCTTATTGAGGTATGAAAGCTAACTTCATCAGGGTTCATTTCCCTACCGCCACAGTTTACTTGTTCTGTGGGAAACAATTACTTTTCAGAATTTTATTTTTGTTCTCTAGGAGCTTTATTCATGTGTTACACGGTCTTCGTTTAAATTCAACCCCCAAAACTAGCTATTAAAGTGAGTGTGCCCTTACGCTTATATGTTACATCTTAGTTTATATCCAGGCAATACGAGACTGAGCTTCAAAACTTGCGCCTACTTTTTCACTATTATACAGTGACTTAATGCAAAGTATCTATTAATATCACGTTAGTAGGGTCGTTCTGTCTCCTAGAGAAAGGATATGCTAACAGAGTACTTAGGTACATCTCTATAAAGGTCTTGATAAGAACCTAAATAGATTTGTTAAACTATCAGAACTCTCGTTTTAATTGTCAGCAACTACTCATCAGATCTCATGATAGTAGGGGCGGCTGTACCGCTGGTTGAGGAGTTCAAGCGAACCACCCTGGTCCAAGTTTTCTTTAGTATTGTCGGCATTGGGTATCTCGTACGAGTTAAAATAAACAAAAATTCTAATTCACACAATCATACACACTCACATTGTTGGTGGGCACACAGTGCAAGTTTGATAATAGATGTAGTGAATCTGACCAAAGAAAATCCAGCTCCCCATCACCCTTAGAGGAATCTGATTGAGGATTGCCAGATTTGTAGTAAGAGCTCTATGAATCACACTCCATGGGAGGGCAACAAAGTGACTTAAATTCCAGAAAATGTTGGCGGGACTCAGTAGTGTCCTTTGAAACACCCAACTGTGGTTTCCAAAGGGGAAATGTTTTTGCAGCTAACATTGTAGCGGGTTGTATTCGAGGGGCAATGCTGCCTTTTTTTGACTCCAGTAATTTGTATTGGTTGATTTTTCAACATACCAAAAAATAATAGAGTTGGGCATGTCCCCTGTAAATGTCCCCTTTGAAGTGTAAGCTAATATGGCCATGTTTGTTTTAGTCTTATTGTACTTATTAGAGTTTTAGTTCTTCTAGTTATAGTCATTGGCTTCTAAACGGGAAGGAGAGTGGTTAATAGTGGGGAATGATACTTCATTTACGTGGTGTTGAAAATGTGTTGCGTCGTGCCTCAAGGCACGGGCCATTACTATTAAATGTACTTAGTAAATTTAGATAGTTTTGTTATCATTGGTAGTATTTTTTTTTTCAACACTAGGACAAAGAAATGGAGAAGGCAAAGTCTAGGGGAAAAGAAAAAGTCATCTACGCAAATAAGGGAAAAGATAACGCATCTCTCTCTCTTTCTTCCATACTGCATAGCCCGAAGGTAACAGATTTCAACATTTTAATCTTTTTTCCCCCCTTTGGCTGTATTTTTTGTATATCGAACTCTCACATTTGAGAACCTATTTGTGAACTCATTTGTTCTCTATCAGGTGTCATTTCTACAAGTTAGTCTGCTAAAGCTTCGTGATTTCAAGGATAGGAAGTTCATGGGACAACAAGGGGAGCATAAAGGTAACCAATTCAAACTCCGCTTTGTCCTCTGTTTTGGTGTTTCCAATCAATCATTTAATGTCTTTATTTCTTTGTCCTTTGAACAATGAAACAATGAAACAAAAATTAGTTTAGAAAATGTTTAGCTTAGAAAAATTGGCTCAGAAGTTGGAATTCTGTTTCCAATCAAAAATTGGTTTATAGTCCTCTTCAATGATTAGCTTTCTTAGAGAATTCAAGGTCTGGTCACATTGATAGTTGAAAGAATGAAATGCATTTAACTTGGAATTTTGTTAATTTGTTCACTACCATTCAAAAATCCATCATCTACTTTCATTAACACGTGCCCCGTCAATTTGGATCCACTGTGCTACTCCAAGATGTTCATTTTGCAGGGCAAGTTCCTGTTCTGGAATGTCAAGCCATTTCGAGTAGATGTCAGCATTTTCTAAAGAAAGCAGTTACAATAGCAGTAGGAGTAGCCCCACGGGTCTCTGGTAATGGCAAATTTCTTTCTTCGAGTTTGCACGAATTTGAGGAGATTCATACATAACTATTCACCTAGTAGTTAAATATGAATCGAGAAAGTCAGGATGCCAAACCTCTTTCCCGGTCCCATAACGCTATGCGAGGCTCTTGGTTCCAACAACCATTAAGACAAAAAATTGAATGAATGAATATATTTTTTCCCCTTCCTGAAATGATTGGGGTTGTCAGTGATTTTTTCTTTCAGTTAATTAGATGTATAGGATTTGTTTCTCGTTTGAAAGTAGAGAAAGGGTTTTGATGCCTATCTATGCTATGTTCATTTCTTTGGTGTTCAACCTGTCGGTGTCTGTAACTTTTGGTTTGACGATTTCATTTTTTTACCAAAATTACACACTCCTCGACCAAGAAAAATAACTACAGACCTTTTGATAATTCATTTCAGTTGTGTTCATAAACTTGTTGTGCCGTGCCTTTAGGCACGGGCAATTTCTAGTGCATATATATATAGGAGGCATATAATAATGTAGTACTGCATATATCTAGGAGGCATATGTTATGGTAGATTGAAGTTGTCAGAGAGTGTTAAGGCCATGGAACAGAAGTATTGCCTTTACATTGCTGTTCTAGGATTATATATCCAGATTGGAATGGGTCCCATAATGCGTAGTACATAACCATTAAGACATCTGTCATAAGCTTCGACTGTGTGACATACCTATTGAATTTATAGACCTGTGTTCAAATGAAATGGCCAACAGGATTGTGAAGCTTATCCTAAATAAACAGGGGAAGGCTTTGTTGAGTTGAGTTGAGTTGAGATGAGATGATACTTTCCAGTCTGTTCCTTGCTATTTATTAGCCGTGGTTAGAATATTCAATTATAATTCGGTTGATTAAGTCATCTAGTCACAGTTAGCAGTGACTTTTTCTGTTTTTGTAATTTTTTTTAGTGATTGTAAGTAGGCATGTACTCATGTAAGTTCTTGATTTTCTGTTTTCATATTAACTTGCAACCTCGTGATTATATGCAGATTTGGGTACCCACAAATCCTGGAGGGGTTGAAAGGCTTGCCCTAGGCATCATTGAATCCGAGTCAGATTTCTATCTCTTGGAGGGGCTGAGAGGCTTTCCCTAGGGTATGTACCTTCTACCATAGAACCAACGGAGAGGTACACCATAAATTTGACCTTTTGATTTTTCCCTTTTGGTGGTGGTCTGGTGGGTGATAAAATCTTTGACGATCTCTCTCTCCATTGGGGAAAGAAAGAAGGAAAACTAGAAGAAATACAAAACAAAACGTCCTAAAATGGCTTTGTAGGTCACGGAATACAAAGAAAAATGAGTAATAGAAGCAAGAGTGGCAGGAAAAAGGTTTTTGTCATATAATAGGAGGTCTAGGATAAGAGTGATGTGGAAAATAAATGCCAAATTCAACTTGTATTGGGTCTTCATAACATAGATGGCTACTAGAAACTTCCGGTTCTTGACACAAAATGCTGCGGATGACTGCACTTTCTCTCTTGATTAGTGAATGATTTTGTTTTGAATTAAGTTAAGTAATGATTGTCAGACTTAGTTGTCAAACCAAAGTATCTCATGGCCTTCACCGATGGTTATGATCAAAAGAAAAATATTGATGCAGCAGTCAAAAAGGTTGAGCTGATTTCTCTCTCTCTCTCTCTCTCTCTCTCTCACTCACATTGTGATTCCATGGTTTTACAGTTATCACAGAACTTCACCATTTTGTTGTTCCATTACGATGGTTGGACAATTGAGTGTGATGAATTTGAGTGGTCAAAGCAGGCTATCCACATAAGTGTCCAGAAACAAACTAAATGGTAAATTTGTTATGCCTACTTTTGCATCCTAACAACGCTTTTAGATAGGCTGTATTGGCTTTTTATTGAAGCATATTAGATTAACAAATTTTTACCTAATTTCTATCTAAACTTGTTGAAATTTGTGCAAGGTGGTAAGCCAAACATTTTCTGCATCCTAGGATCGTGGCAACCTATGAATTATGTTTTTATTAGGGATGACAACCTCGGGGTTGAGCATTTTGATCCAGAGGAGTGAGTGAAAATTTCAGTATCTTTTTGAATGAAGATGCTGTTTAAATGGATCGGGTTTATTAATGTTATCAATTAAATACTAATATATTAAACTGGTGAGGAAGTATGGCTTGAAAATTTCTCAGCTCGGTTTTTTGGAGCCAAATGGTGGTTTTACATGCCAGATGACCAACAAGAGGGATAACAACGAAGTTCATAAGTGATCTGCATTTATTGTTGCTTCGTTAGAAAAGCTTGCACTGTTGCCAGATACTCTTTCGGTTTTTTTTTTTTTTAAAGTTTGTCCTCCAGAGAAACCGAAGAGCGACGGTGCACTGATCCACACTTGCCACCATGTGCAGCGTATGTATTCAGTTTACATTTATTTTATATGTACAAACTCGTTTTTTTTCACATAGCTTCTTCATTTGGTAAATTGTCTTGCTGATTATCTTTTGTTAAAAATTCACAGATTTGTTGAAATCATGGCACCTATGTTTTCTTGAGACGCATGGCGCTGTGTTTGGCATATGATTTAGGTACAAAACATTATCTTCGCGTTTTCCTATTGCTCCCCACCCTTCAAGCTGTCTTTGGTACATATTAAAATTTTTATGTTGTAATGCATAATGACTTGGTCCACGGTTGGGGTCTTGATTTTGCTCTTCGAAAATGCGTAGACATCACTTATCACCTTGTGCTGTCTCTATTCATATGCCTACCTAGCCTATAATTATAATGGGGAAATGGTAACCACTACTCAATGGGCGTTGGATAGCCTTAAAATTTGTGTAATATGTATCCCAAGACACTTCTAGATTTCAAAACCTGGGTTACATTTTACACATAAATACATTTAATCTTTTAATATAGGCTTATAATAGTACTAAAAAAATTATATGGAAATAGGGATATGGGTGTGCTTTTTTTTTTTTTCCTTCTTTCTAAAGTCAATTATCTTTTTCCCTGGGAATGCTCATGTGGAATATTTTCAATTCACATCGCATGGAATACTCCTCTCTAGCATCTTGCGGCTGCATCACCACCACTCTTTAGTGGTAATGATTGTAGCTTTTCATGTAGTACGATTCCCACAGTTGGTAGGCGGAAGGTACAACCTTTTCTGGCCCCACCAAGATCTTCCATCGAGATGCCTTGGATTATTCGTTACCCTGCTTCAAAAGGTGAGAAGCTAAAATGGTGGTGGAGAACTCTAGCATGTCTCCCATATATCATATCCCTCCGCGATACATGGAAGTATTGGGAAGCTGCGTATTGTCTCTACCCATTCTCGGGTCGACTTCTTGACATCCGAATTTTACCAGACTTTTGACAGATTGCCAAGATGGTTGGTCATGGTATATTTTACCGCGGCATATCTTGGTGCGGTCAGGAGAAAGGAACTTTCCCACTTCTTGAGGTCCAATACCATGCTATTGGAGAATGCCATTTCAGATTTTGGAGACGGCGAGTAGTTTTCTTCTGTTTGCATGTTATGGGGCTGGGACAAGTTATCGGCATGTTTGGATTGGTCTTCGAGTTGTCTACATCTTGACGGTGTTTGGTATGCATGGGGGTCCTCCAGACGTGGGATGTATGTTGAAGTTCCGGGAGTGAGCGAGGTGGCTTTTATCCATTCCAAGATGTAGGATACAAGGATAGGGCTCTTCTGGTCTGGCTTTGCGTTTTCTTTCTTGGGGAGTTATTACAAATGACATTTTTCCATTAGTACTTAGTCGTGAAATTTAAACTTTATGAACGAAGTTCAAAATATCAAGTTGGTGTTAGTGGGTACGACTTTTATACATGATTTCATCTCTCTGTTTCTAAGGTTGATTCTCCTTATTGTTGCATATCCAGGTTTTCTGGGTCTTTTGTGCAAGTCAGAAATTTTTGAACAAAAAAAACAATTACCAATGAATCCAATAAGCACGCGAAAACGTGCGGAGCACAGGCATTCCATAAGTGTTAGGAAAAGAACTTCTGAGGGATACACTTGTGGTCGAAAATGTTATATACAATATAAATTTGCATTACAGATTCACAAACTATGAAGCTGCTAATTTTTGTTTTTTATATCTTTAGGTGTTTGATATTGACGGTGAACGGTGAACTTTCACAGCTTGATTTGGATTAACAGCGGGAAAGAGAGCTGAGTGACTTTGTTGAATTGTTTTGGGTGACCTGTGGTCTATCAGAGGAGAAGACAAACTTGATTGATAAGGTTTCCTGGTTAGATTATGCCACAGAGGCATGCAAGTAAAATTCTCTTCGGCAAATACATTTCCGTTTCAAGTCCTCTCTTTGTTCTACCTATCTGATCATTGCAGGTTTGGTATTCGTCTCCGGGTGTTGACCCTTTTAAACAGGAAGATTTCTTGTAGGTACATATGGATTGTTGTTTATGCTGTTTAGCTCTTTTCCTGACTTTTATATTGATGAGTACTATGTTGTCAGGTGGACTTGGTTAGACAATAAAGTACCACGAAGGGAATGGTTTAGTATTTGTGAACTTATATATTCCTGATCTTATCATCGAGGTCAGGTATTCTGAGATAATTGAGTAACTTGATATTAATTTTCTTAGTTAGACCCTGAAATTGAATTTGACCGTGAGGTATACCCTCTTGGTCTTCTTGCAACTGCCGGAGTTGTCGTTGGTGTTTCTCAGAGGATGTGGTTTTCAGCTTGCACGGAGTTCCCATGTTTGGAGCCATTTCCACAGGCTCAAACTCTATTGTATTGCCTACTCAGACACCTTCTTTAGGTACCACTTGGAGTGTTGGACCCATTAGCTCGTAGTACACCATGAGCAAGTTGTCATCTCTTCATACTTTTATTGGTAGGGTGTTCAGTTGTTTCATAAGTTTGTTGTGGCAGCCTGACGAGATCGCTCTATTTGTTTTGTTTAGATTTCTTTCTTCTATAGAATTCCCACTTTTGTTTCTTATTCCTATGTTCTCCAGAGGGACAAGAGTGAGGAAACTCTGCGTTCAGTACTATCAGCTAAGAAGCCTCATTTTTCCCATTGCTTTGGAGTGGCTTCTTTTTACAGTATTCGATGCAGAGATTTCCAGGTAACTCTACTTGATCAATAGTCCAATTCCAAGCGCTGTTGTTCAAGTTTTATTTAGACTACGTATTTCAAGATTCAGTCAAGGAAATGGCTTTGGGGCTAGTATGGTGGAGAGGGAGTTACTTCACTATGATCCGCTCTTGCAGTTTTCCCCCTAGGAAAAACCCCATTTACTGAAACTGTTTACCCTAAAAGTTTGAGTCATCTTCACTTACCTTGGACACTAATGTTTCATCCTTGCTGTTTTTCAATCATCTGGTACTCAGAAAACCCGATCATTTTGCTGTGATTGGGATGGGGTTATAACGCTTGAGATACTGGGTGGGTAGGGAGGGAGGGAGTGCTTGGCTTTGGAACTCTACCACAATTTTCTAATAATGCATCTCTTTCCCTTCATGTTGTGACTATAATCTACATTATCATGTTTCGGAGTTTGATTGATTCTGATTTTTGACTACTGTCTTACAGGCAGAGTGCAAATAAAAACCAAATCTCGCTCCCCACGCGTGCTGCAATGTTCTCTCTTTTGGAGAAGACCTGTGATTTAATTAAAAGCTTTCCAGAGTATTTTGATGTGGTTGTTAGCATTGCAAGAAAAACTGATGGCTGACATTGGGCAGATTTATTTTCTGCTGCCAGAAGATCAACAAAGTACGTCGTTTCTCTTATTTTATCTTCAATTTCACGTATTTCGTAGTGTATTGCGTGCGGTTTCCCAGAGCCATATATAACATGGATAAAGACTTCAGATTTTTTAATCGTGAATGCAGAATAATATGGACCCTGATACGAGGGTTGCATTTACTAGTTAGGACCAAGTGATTAAAACCATCTCTGCTTCCAAGTAATTGGGTCACAATGGAAGCATTGGAAAATCTTGTTTTCTTGCATCATGATTGGGGAACTGTAATTTGAAGGGCAATTTTGCAAATCTTTCAATAAGCATGTTTCTTTTCATTTACTTTTAAGAGATTGGTAACTTTTTTGACGGATGAGTGGGAAATAAGTATGTTTGGACTATGTTATGTACATTTTTGTGTGGAAAATATGGAAACCACAAGAGGCATTTTTCACCGCAATGAGAGAAGTTACGAAGCATTGATATACCGGTTAAGTTTGAGGGCAACCAGTTTGTGCTCATAATTAGGTCTGGATCACCCTCTTAGCAATGCACATCAGTGGGGTTAAAAATAGCTAATGGCTTATTGTCTAGTTGTGAAAGGGAGCACAATGTTATTTAGAAGTGATTGTAGAAAGTACTCTCGATGGGTTTGTAGATTGCGTGCAACCTATTATCTATTCTGGAGGAATATGTATACGTTAATGAGTTGTACACACCAATTGAGTTAATGCTCATAATTATGGTGGAGTCCAACTCTTCCAAATGACAGAACATCAAATCTACTTGATATGATCTGCCGGTTGGGCCTGCTGAAGGCACTTAAAACACTTCTAAATACATGTGGATTTGTTTAGCTAAACAAATTACCAAGTAAATTTACTCTAGTTGGGAATTTCAGTAGGGAAGAAGTGAACAAGCACATGTGAAACATCCAGATCACGCAATTTATAAGTGATTATCCTCAACCAGGCCAAGTCAATTTGGTTGAACAGGAACAATGACCATTGGAAGAAGTTTTCGAACAATTGAGAACATCCCAAGGAGGACTTGCCTCTTAAGATGCAGAGGTTCAATTGTTGATACTCGAACCAAATAAGTTTGAAGAAAAGACAGTAAGCATCAAATTTCTAATAATATCTGATCATCACTTGTCAACTTTCACTCGGTAATCACAAGGCTCGGAATAAAGAAATTCAAATGGAAGGTATTACAACTAAACTTTCCACGGCACAAGAAAAATGACGATTGCTGTTGCTTTCGTAAAAGGAGTTGTTACACTGCCCGAATCTTGATCTTCCACTATGTTTTCCATGCAGGAGAACAAAATTTTAAAGTTTCCCAGTTTCATTTGGAATCCTTTGTCATGGGCCATGGAAGCAGCAGCAGTGATGGCAATTGTCCTTGCAAGTGGAGGAGTGAGTTTATCAAACCCTGGAATTGCTTCAGATCATAGATGATTTCTTTCTTCCCTAGGGCATGAGAGTTTCTCTTTCTTACCACACAATCCTAAATATATGCTCTGTAGTTTCTGTTCCATTACCGTGTTTCTGCTAATATTATTCTAGGGACAAGGTCCTGGTTGGCAATACTTCATAGGGATTGTTTGCCTGGTTCTAATAAATTCAACGATTAGCTTCACTGAGGAAAACAATGCTGGTAATGCAGCGACATCCCTTATGGCACGTTTAGTTCTAAAAACAAAGGTGTGCATGTTTATTTAACAGGTCCGTTGGCTCACTAAGCATTTGAATATGGCAAGAAAGTCTTTAGAAGAGCACTGGAAGGTCTTCCCTCAGTTTTTATGTGGTGGAATGTGTTGTGATCAGTGCCTCACTGCTTCCTGGGACTATATTGGCTGACTATGTGGAAACCCCAAACATCTAACCTCTCTGGCTTAAGGATATAACAAGACAAACCAACACTTCACCAAAGAGGGTAGTATAGTAAGTTAGAAACCATACAGTGGAGGTCTGGTGTTTTGAGCATTCAACAATTACACTATCATATTTTTCTTTTCGACTAAAGATTGAATGACCTGCCCCTGCCTTTTGGTAGGTCCTTAGAGATGGCAGTGGCTAGAGCAAGATGCACAGCTGTTTTAGTACCTGGAGATATTATCAGCATAAAGCTAGGAGATATCATACCTGCAGATGCTCGTCTGCTTGAGGGAGATTCACGAAGAATTGGCCAGGCAATATACTTTTCTGGCGAGCTAATTAATGCGCTACATATGTTCTTTTTGGTATTTTAGGTTTGATAGTTCTATCCGATGTTTTATTTTAGTGCCCTTTCTTGGCATTGCAATGGAAATTCCATGAAGTTTTAAATTATTGTACGCTTCTTTATTTAAGTGGTATTGGCATATATACCTATATGATAGTGTTTTTCCTCTTTTCTTCATACAGTCAGCTCGTACTGGAGAATCACTGCCTGTCACCAAGAGAACCGGTGATGAAGTTTTTTCTGGTTCGACATGTAAGCACGGTGAGATTGAAGCTGTAGTGATAGCAACTGGAGTCTGAAGTTTACTCTTTGTTTGGAAAAGTTGCACATCTAGTTGATTCAACAGAAGTAGTTGGTCACTTCCAACGGGTGATTTATAAATTAGAACTCTTCCATCTTTATTAGAATGAAAAAGTCGTAGACCTTACCTCTTGAGTCTTGCCTTATATACATGTGAATTCCGAAACACTTGCGCCTACTGCATTTTTGCTCAACGTGTACGAGAGTTCCAGTAGTACTTAAGGATTATGTTAAATTGAAGAATTTCACACCAGGCCCAGGAAAAATTTAACTTGTCGGCAATAAAAATAAAAAATTTGTTGAAAAGAAATGTACTGGGGAGCTTTCAATATCCAACCAAAGCTAGGGTGGAATATGTGATTGCAGGGAATGTAACATGCTGTTGCTATAGGTTCTTACTTCGATTGGGAATTTTTGCATTTGTTCTATAGCTGTGGGGATGCTTCTGGAAATCGTTGTCTTGTACCTTATACGGCATTGTTTATACAGAGATGCCGAGATGGAATCAACAACCTTCTTGTGCTATTGATTGGAGGAATACCCATAGCCATGCCAACAGTATTGTTGGTCACACTTGCAATCGGTTCACATTGACTCTCTCAGCAGGTACAGCTCTAGATAGCTACGGGTCAGTATATCGCAAAGTCATATGGATAAAATTGTAACAATAAAACACCTCTGAATTTTATGTGCCATTGGAATATTGTACTGCTTTTGGGTATTTTATCAGAAGAATCTCAGCCTCGTATTTTCATTGCTGAATTAATTGCTACTCCTCTTTATTCGTTTCTTCTTTTTCCAATTATTTTTTTTCTATTTCTTAAGGGTGCCATTACGAAGAGGATGACTGCAATTGAAGAAATGGCTGGAATGGATGTCCTATGCAGTGATAAAACTGGAACACTAACTTTGAACCGCCTCACCGTTGGTCGAAACTTTATTGAGGTATGAAAGCTAACTTCATCTGGGTTCATTTCCCTACCGCTACAGTTTACTTGTTCTGTGGGAAACAATTACTTTGCAGAATTTTATTTTTGTTCTCTATGATCTTTATTCATGTGTTACACGGTTTTGATTTAAATTCAACCCCAAAAACTAGCTATTAAATTGAGTGTGCCCTTACGCTTACATGTTACATCTTAGTTTATATCCAGGCAATAAGAGACTGCGCTTCAATGCTTGCGCCTACTTTTTCACTGTTATACGGTGACTTAATGCAAAGTAGCTATAAAGATCTTGATAAGAACCTATATAGATTTGTTAACTTTTAGAACTGTCATTTTAATTGTCGGCAACTACTCATCAGATCTCATGATAGTAGGGGCGGCTGTACCGCTGGTTGAGGGGTTCAAGCGAACCACCTTGGTCCAAGTTTTCTTTAGTATTGTCGGCATTGGGTATCTCATGCGAGTTAAAATAAACAAAAATTCTAATTAACACAGTCATACACACTCACATTGTTGGTGGGCACACAATGCAAGTTTGCATGTATGTGCTGGTAGCCAAGTTGTAAAATAAATGGAAGTCCAATTAAATTTGGGTAGCTAAATAATATAGCCCAACAAACCAAAGTAAACCAAGCTCAATGAATTTTAGAATCTAAAAAATAGATTGGACAAAAAAATAAAAGGTTTTCCTTCTATAATATATCTCGCGAAGTTAGAATTTATTGTTTGCATAGAACTTTTTATCATTAACACTCTATTTTCTTTGAGCAAAAAAAAAAAAAACATTATATTTTTGGTACCGCTTGATGAAAATCATGGAGCCACCCCTGATGGTAGTCAATGTAATTATAGCAAGAATGTACGGTGATTTTCTTTCTCTACCCTGTGATGTTAGAGATTGAGATATATGCACCTCCATGTTTACATTGGCCTGCTCTCAGAGGTTGTTTCTCAACACAGGAAAACTTTAGATGATAAACATCTTCTGTAGGTTTTTTATAAAGATATGGACAAAGACATGGTTGTCTTGCTTGCTGCCCAAGCATCAAGGTTGGTGAATCAGGATGCCATTGATACATGCATCGTTAGCATGCTTGCTGATCCAAAGGATGTGAACTAGAAAATAGAGCTATTGAGTTCATAGTTTTCTTCTTTCCCTTTTTCACTTGTAGTCTATTCAAGGATGAAAACAATCCTTTTGTCTATAGGCACGCGCAAACATCTTAGAGGTACATTTCCTGCCTTTCAATCCTATGGACAAACGCATGGCCATTCCGTACATTGATTCTGATGGCAACTGGTATCGGGCTAGCAAAGGAATAAAGGGTCACAGGAATACCTTATTGGATGGTTGCTGCTGGCACCAAATAGCTATGAACCTTATGAGAAAAATTGTGCACATGAAGTTTCTCTAAAATACGATGATGAAAAATTTGAAGTTTTCATTGTTTATAGTTTTCATTGGATAAATACATTCTGGTAACGAAAGAGAACTTAGGGCCTTAAGGCTCATTGGAAGGGAATGGAAATTGCAAGACAAACTAGGAAATACATCATAACTACCACGGTTAATTTTATCAATTTATCATATACACAGTTAAGTTTCTGCTTATTTAGTTCGGACTTATGATTATCCGAGCTGCCACTAGAGTTCGATTTGAACTAGTACATTAACTAGCTTAAGATTGCGAAAGGAGATTGTTGGGATTTGTCCCACATTGGTTAATTATCTCCTCCAATACTAGTATATGAGCCTGGGCGGCCTCTCCACTCTTTGCCAATTGGTTTGAAGTTGGATGCTTTAACAGAGATCACACTAATTGCTTTTTAAGATCCTGCTTGGAGGTCTTTCCAATCTTTTAAGGTGACAACAGGGGTAAAAACAAGTAACACCAATAAGCACATCTGTTGACTTGCATATTTTCCGTCAATAGTATTATGCTTCTTCTTGGAGGGACAAATTGCTTATATGGTATGCCATCGTAAGACTGATTCATCTTCTCCAAAACGGAACAGTAATCATCGTTTCTCGCTCTTTTTGCTTTCCCCCTCCTTAAATCCAGATTCTAAACTTCTGTGAAGAGAAGGAACAGATTGCTGGAAAAGTGCATGCCATTATTGACAAGTTCGCTGAACGTGGCTTGCAGTCTCTTGGAGTTGCTATTCAGGTACGAACGCATCGGTGTCGTATTTCTTTTCCTTTCTGTTGGGTTGAAGTTGGAATTGGCAACCAGAACAAACTGTATGTTATTTTCTTTGTATCATTTCACTTTTGTTTAAATGAGGTTGCCGGTAGTTGAACAAATTTTAGTGGAAGACCAGAACATGTGTCTAACTACATTATTTGTCCTGGAAAGGTGGCGATTAGCTACGCATGCCTTCTTTATGTCGCACATTTGGAATGGTCAAGGCAAATAGACAGTTTGTTAACAATTAGTTGCTCAGTTTAAAAGACATTGCTAAGATGGCAACTATTTGTTCTACTCAAATTGTTAAACAATAGATTTCTAGTTTGCGATTATTTTTCCAGGAAGTTCCAGTAAAAAAGAAGAGTCTTGGTGGTCCTTGGAAATTTTGTGGCTTGTTGCCTTTGTTTGATCCTCCAAGGCATGATAGTGGAGAGACCATTCGAAAAGCACTTCACCTTGGGTTTGTGTTAAGATGATTACAGGTAAATGGAAGCTTTTTATCCTGGTTTCTGCTACCTTTTTTTTATGGGCCTGGTTTCTGCCTTGTAGGTGACAAATATAGTTCGGCAATACTGAAATGGTTTTGCTCTAGCGAGAGTCTCTTCTCCATTATCCGGTAATCTTTTATTTATTTTTTTGATAAGTCGTTATCCAGTAATTCTTAGTTACCAGATAATGTGCTGATCTATGATACATGGACTCGGGTGCGAGTATCGAGCGCGGGTGCAAGTCCAAGCATCGGACCTTCCTAAACCTAAATCTTAGGATACATGGATATGTTTCCCCAACTTGGGTACGGGGACACGTCCTGGAGTCTTGTTTGTATTATATATTGCGTAATTTTCACATATTATGTACAGTAAACTATGTTTACAAATGTATTTAAACAAGAAAGGATTATGAAAATTATATTTTTGCTATTTCCCTATTTTCTATCTATAAGAAATACTCGAATTATCGCTTTTCTAGGTAATATGATATTCCTTTTTTGTAAGTATCTTAACAAGTAGAGGATCACTGTGTCGAAAAGGATACTGGTGTCGGACACATCAACACAGGTACTTGAGCCAAAATGAAGGATCCATGTAACGTAGGCGCTAATTTGCTTTTCTTTCTTTCCTTTTTGCTCTGGGCTTTTGATTTGGCTCTGGGCCTTTGGGTTTATTTTGGGAGAGTCCCATGTCCAAGCTCTCGGAGGTATTTGTTTCCTTTGTTTCATCATCGGAAATTTTAAAGCACTTTCGAGGCCCGGATTGGGGTGTCTATAGCTATGTATGTAGTGTGTGCCGTGTGTGCAAGTGTAGTGTGTGTTGGTGTAGTGTGTGCTTGTAGTATATGGAGGGGAGGGGAGGCCTATTTATACTAGTAAGCTACAAGATCTAGAATTATCGAATGAGATCTATCCATATCTTTTAATATCTAGGATAATCTTATAATATCTAACATAATCTAATAAAATCTAGAGAATATCCAAGTGTATCTAAGAATATCTAGAATAAACTTCCAAAATCTATCCATGTCTTCTAGAATTATCTTCCATAGAATCCATTGGAATCTAGAATTATCTAATATAATCTAACAATATCTAGCAAAATCTATATAATATCTAATCTAATCATATCTTAATATTCCAAGTATATACCTTTGATGCTTAGGATATTCCTAGAATTATACTCATTTGATGCCTAGAATATCCTTAAATTATCTAGAATACTCTTTCATAAAATCTAAGGATATTGTAGAGCAATAATATTAAGGTAATTTATTCTAAAATAGAGTACTGACTCATTTTTGTTTATAAAAGTTGGGGTGTTACACTTTCTTTAGTGAGCAGTTAAGTGAAGCAAGGCAGAAATGGAGTACGTATGATCAGGAATTCTATGTTGTGGTGCGTGCTCTCAAACATTGGGAGCATTATCTGATTCAAAGAGAGTTTGTTTTGTATACTGATCATCAGGCGCTGAAATTTATCAATAGTCAAAAGAAGCTGGATAATATGCACTTGCATTGGGCAACGTTTTTGCAGAAGTTTCCTTTTACTATTCAGCATAAGTCTGGGGCAACAAATTGTGTGGCTGATGCTTTGAGTCGTCGAGCTGATCTATTGGTGACTTTAGCCCATGAGATTGTGGGTTTTGAGTTTTTTAGGGAGTTGTACCCAGAGGATGATGACTTTAAGGAGACTTGGGACATATGTGTGCAACATCGGCCTATGAGTGATTTCCATATTACTGATGGGTATTTGTTTTGAGGCATCGCTTGTGTATTCCAAAGTCTTCCTTAAAGGAAAGCTTAATCCGAGACTTACATGGTGGAGGATTAAGTGGTCACTTAGGGAGGGATAAAACTGTGGCCAGTTTGGAGGAACGGTATTATTGGCCTCAGTTGAAGCGAGATGCTAGAAATTTTGCGAGGAAGTGTTACAATTGTCAGGTGTCTAAAGGTCAATCCTAAAACACTGGTCTTTACACGCCTCTGCCTGTTCCTAATAGCATCTGGGAGGACTGGTCGATGGATTTCGTGCTGGGTCTGCCACGTACTCAATGAGGAGTAGATTCTGTGTTTGTGGTAGTGGACAGGTTTTCGAAGACGGTGCACTTTATTGCTTACCGAAAAACGTACGATGCTTCTCATGTGGCTCGTTTGTTTTTCCATGAGGTGGTGCATTTGCATGGGTGCCCCAGTCCATTACTTCTGACCGTGATGTGAAGTTTCTTAGCCATTTTTGGGTGACTTTGTGGAAGATGTTCGGTACGTCGCTGAAACGAAGCTCCACTGCACATCCACAGATGGATGGTCAAACTAAAGTGACTAACCGGAGTTTGGGAAATTTGATTCGTAGTATTTGTGGGGATAAGCCGAAATAGTGGGATTTTCCTTTATCGTAAACTGAGTTTGCTTTCAATAGTGCCGTTCACAGTGCCATGGGAAAATCACCTTTTTATTTGGTATATGTGACCCCTCCAAAGCATGTGGTAGATTTGGTTCAGTTTTCACAAGGGCCTAGAGATAGTGTTGCAGCTGAAGCAATGGCTAAGCAGGCTCAAGAGGTGCAGGAGCAGGTGAAACAGAAGTTGGCTAAGACGAATGTGAAGTACAAGCGGGCTGCTGATAAGCGCAGGCGTGAGAAATTGTTTCAAGAGGATGATTTTTAATGGTCTTTTTGCGCAAGGAGAGGTTTCCCGTGGGAACCTACAATAAGTTGAAACCGAGGAAGTATGGTCCGTACGAGGTTGTGAAAAAAATTGGTGATAATGTTTATGTGATTGATCTGCCTGAGACTATGAAGATTTCCCTATGAAGATTTCCAAGGTTTTCAATGTTGCTAATCTATTTGAGTACCATGTTGAGGAGCCGCTTTATCCAGATTTGAACTCGGGGTCGAGTTCTTTTGAAGTAGAGGGGACTGATGTAGAATACATGGAGGCCCAATTTCATGATCAATTGGACTGGTCAAAGCCTCGGAAGCCCAAATGTTGTTTAATTGCAAATTACCCCGATTTGGCCACTTTCAGACGAAGTTGGATTGGGTCCAGACTTGGTGGACTGACTTATTTTCACGCTGCGATCGGTACCCACCACTTTAGTTCGTGACTAATGGTGTTTTTCGACCTAATTCCTTCGTTTTGGCCTCCAAGTGGACGTTTTTGCTGTTTTAAGAAATATTTGTTTCGTTAATAACTTTTAGCGTATAATTCCGTAGAAGTTGATTCTTTTTGGGAAAGTCATGTTTTTCTTTCCTTTTTCCAATTTTATTATTTTTCCCAAATTTTGGGAATTTTCATTTTTGAGTTAGAGTTTTACTAGGATTACGCCTTTTCCTATAAAAGGGATTGTAACCTAATGTTTATGCAGTTTTTTATAAATCCAAGTTGATTTTTCACATGCCTTCATTTGAATCTAGAGTGCTAGAGGGGTTAAATGAACCAAATTATTTAAAGCTTGGTCATGGTTGCCTACGTACTCAACTCCTTAAAAAAATGCATTGGAGATTGATTGATAGCTAAAGATAGCTTGGGCACATAAGTTTTCAAGTCATGCATAAGCTATATACAGTATTCGGTTCGATAAAATGGTTTGATAAAATTATACAGTTTAAAACAAGACAACAAAAGTAACATAAAATCTAAAGTTTTGTAACTAAAACAATGAACTAATTCAGGCCAAGTATCCCTTATACATTCGTAGAATTAATTGCAAAATTATACATTCAAATCTTATGATTAAGATTGTTTTTAATTAGACACATTGATACTATTTTTAGTAGATAGTAGCATATCCTGTTCCAACCATTTAAAAATGTCCAAAATAAAAAGTTCAAATGTGCTTCAGTCAATCATTTTAAGACAAACCCAAACTCGAAAATATATATATTTTTCACTCAATTTTTTTCTTGTTTTGAAAATGACTCTTTAAATTCAATAAATAGGTGACGTACTTCAGCCATAAAATAAGTACCTGTTCTTTTGGTGAAAAAAAATCAAAACGACGTCCTTACCTAGTACTTCACCTTCCACGTTGTTTTTTTTGTGCAGAACATGTCACTAATCAAGTGAAAATGAGACGATTTTCGAAAAAGAATAAATCACATGGGATAATAAAAGGATATTACAGGAGTAACTTTTTTTCCTTAGAATGAGCCAATTTTTTTCAAAAAAGAATAAATTATATGGGATGACAAAATTATCATATTCAGTTGAATAGTTTTTAAACTTAATTTCAAAGGGAAGTAATTTTTACCCTTTATTTCTATTATAACTATAAATTAAAATATTTGTATTTAGGTCCCATTCCGTCAAGAAAAATAATTACTTATCTTATTTTTTAAATTAAAGGTGATGTATTGTGAGAGAATGATCTGTCTCGTAAAACAAAAAATAAGTACTTGAACCTTAGTGGGCTTTAAATTTATTTTAAATACGTAATTTAAAATACTAAAAATCATTTTTAAGATAGTGTAAAAAAGTTATCTCCTTAATTCAAAAAAATAACTGAATTAAAACAGAATTGTTAAAACTAGCCAGGTACAAATTCAATCCCACTGCTTCACAAACACATACTCACTCTCTCTCTCTCTCTCTCTCTTTCTCTCTCTTCAGAGCAATGAAGGATCTGATTGGCGGCATTGGCGGGCTTTGGAAATGGCCGCCCTTCGACTCTCAACGTAGACGACGAAATAGGAGAAAAGATAGAAGATCCAAACCCTCTGACTGGTCGGATTCGACGGGAGGAGTAGCCGATTACCAGTTTCCCCTTAAGCAAGCGCTGACGGCGGGCGCCCTGGCACTCGCCGGCGACACCGTCGCTCAGCTCCGCCAGCGCTGGGTCAAGGCTCAAGCTCTCGAAGATCAGTCTCCACCTTTTCCTCATCACGATGAATCATCCCAGGTCAGTTGGTCTTTCAAATGGCCCTTTATCAACATCCACATATAAATAGCTAAGAATATACATACATAAAAGTAAATTAATACGCGCGCGCACGAACCAGACGTCCGGGTTCGTGTGCGAATTGTGTTAATGGAAAGAGAAAAATGTTGAATTGAGATTAGAATATAATGGAATGTGGGATGAGAAAGTAGAAAAGACAGGAGAAGGAATTTGGGGTGGCATTTTTTTCCTTCTTGGCTGTTGTTTAGGTAGTTAAAGGGGTAGTTTGGGAAGGAAAATTGTGAGCCAGCTTCAAAAACTGGCGTTCACACCAAAAGAGGCGTTCACTTTATAGTAGTAACTGGTGGGATGTCAAACACTGTGTTTTTATAGTAGTAATTGGAGGATTACAAACACTGTGTTTGCACATTTTCAGGATGATTAGTGGAGTAGTGGGTTTGATAAGGTGGTTTTTAATCAATTAGCATTTTGCGCGTACCAGTTATCTAATGGCACATTAATAAAAGTATTGTAAAAACTTTAATTTTTGGAGGGACTATTACGGAAATCACTTTTGTGACACTGCTTCACAATTTTGTTCACACCAAAAGCTCTTCTCCCTTTCTATATTAGAATACATAGATAATAGGTAATATACACCTAGAAGTGTTGGTATATAGGTATGTTTGTTTGTATCTATGTATGAATGTTACAGAAGTTAAAAGATCTTAGTTATGAGGGGTTATGTAATGAAGTTTGACATGGAGTTTTGTAGTGATTTGTAAGTGTGTGTTGGTTAACTTTTGTAGTTACAATATGCAACTTTTTGCTTTTGTGTATTGTTTCTTTTCCAAGTACAGTGTGCACTAATTCTTGATTGTTTCTCCAAACCTTGGTGGAAGGCTGATCAAATAGGTCCATTTATACTGTAATCCTAGGCTTCTTTCAAGTATTCTGATGGTTATGGATATGAGTTTTGTGTACTCAAATAAGCTATTGATTGTAAGATTTTAAATTCTCCTAGAAATGCGTTTGATGAGGGAGAAACAGAGGAGCAGAAATTTTGTCTCGTTCATCAAAATGCCGTAGATTTTCTCTAGGTTTGGATTGAGGGGTGGGGGAGTGAATGAAAGTGTTGGATACGATGGGAAATGGAACGGCTAGGAAGGTAATTTTTCTTCTTCTTTTTATGTTTGACCGAAAGACAGAGAGGAAACTAAGGTGTGGCATGAACACTTTCAATCTTATCGTGCCCTTTTCATTTTTCAACAAGCTGAGGTCTTGTCTGTTGCATCGTTGTATTGGTAATCTGTCTTAAAAAAAGTATTAGAAAGCACTTCACTTTCCTTCCCCTTTACACCCAATTTCAAGAGAGGAGAAGGGAAAGAGGAATTCTCAAAGTTTTTGTTCCCTCTTCCGCTTGAAATTCCTCTCTTCCCATTTCCTCCTAAAAACAATACGATCATGCAATAACTAACTCTTAGTCATACAATTCAAGTATTATAAGCTGTCCCACCCTTGTTTTATAGTGGTTCCCCAAGTATTCATAACAGCCCAACACTGTAAGTTGATTATGAGACTTTCCTATCAGAGGAGCTACTATAGTAGAAGAGTTACTATTCCATGAGCTAATATACGAAGGTAGAAGTGTCAAATGCGCTGTGCCACTCAGGCCCGGTCCATTTATTTTCATGCTTACTGTGCTTCATGCCATGCCTAGTTTGACCCCTTTATTAATTGCATAGTGCCATGTGATGCCACGTTATAATACTCTAGGCCCAACCTAGCCCGTTTTGTGCCATGGCTTGCCCATGTCTTGTCAGGTCCGTGCCTACTGGCCTTGTAAAGTGAAAAATATATAATCTAAGCAAAAATTGCCAACATATTATTTTTGAAACTTGAAACAAGAATTTGTCAAATAGTTGCAACTAAAATAACATAACAAGGATAAAATACCAAGTATTCATTATTTTGCTCATTGTATCATAGTTTTGCATATTTGCTCCACCATTTTTTGATCGTGCCTCTTATACTTGTGATGATAATTGAGAGAAACTGTTCAAAACTATCCATGTAATTCAATTATTTTTAGGAAGAACAATTCTCATTTTTATGTTATTAAATTTAATAGGTCGGTTTCATTTTTACACAAGTAGAAGCAAATAGCAATACACTCATGCTCGTGCTGTGTCCGTGTCGTGTGATGCTTGTGCTGTCTTGTTGTGCCCAAAAATGACAACCCAGCCTGACTCACCTAAATGTTCTTGACGTGATTCTGCAGCCCAGCTCAATTTACACCTCTAGCCGAGGGGAGATCTATTTCAGAAAGAGATTAATAGATTGCCTTATTAGCCTTGTAAAGATCAGCCTCACTCGTATCCTGTCCGAAGTCTAGGATTCCTTGCTTTCGTCTTCTGGTACGAATAGCAGATGAGAGAGCCCCTTTGCACTTGTTGCTATGCCATCTAGGCGAGATTGCTGCCTAAATAATCCTTCTTCTCTTAATAAGCCAGTGGAGTATATGACAACCAGTTTCCTTATAGTGTTGCATCTGCCCCTATTCATGCTTGCAGGCATTTGCATACCTGTGTTTCCTTATCTAGAATATTTTATGGGTTTCAAAAAGCTATTCAAGTAGAAGTTCTTGTAATTGTTTTTTAATAAGTAGCTCATAAGTAGGTAGGTTGCTTACTAGACTTTCATTTCCACAACAAAAACCAGACACCTGTGATACTGTTCTATTAAATGCATGACTTTCAAGTCTCAGTTTGTGTATGATAGAGCCTTTGTGATTGGTACTTTGAATGTTATTCTTCTTACATGTAAAAAAATCAGAACCTCTGGAATGTGAATGTGAATGTCATGCACCAGCACCAATATTCAGTAATATCTGATGCGTGCAGTGCAGCTTAACTAAATGCTATAGGACTGTTGAACATGTCAACTTTGTGGTTGTTTGCAGCCTCCACCTTAATGTTTCCTTGAATGCATGCTAAAGTTGTATATAGGTGCACTGTTGCGATCGTTAGATCAGAGAAGATTTTCCTCACTCATGTTTGAATCTATTCTCGACATCTTAAGAAGCTTAATGATTCATTTAGATTCATATGGGTGTAATATTTTTTTTTAATATGAAATATGCTTCCTTAGGATGTCACGGGGACCCTCCTTTCAGATCATGATTTTCTGCGAGCCCTCCGGATGGCTTCATATGGGTTTCTTCTTTATGGCCCTGGTTCTTATGCATGGTATCAGTATCTTGATCGTTGCATGCCAAACCAAACTGTAGAGAACCTATTGCTCAAGGTATACCCCCTTTTAGTTCGGTGTGGTTCTTTTTTAAAATTGGCTTTGTTCAGACATAGCATATTATAGGCCGACTTACCATCGCAGTTCTTTGCAGGTTTTATTAAACCAGATTGTGCTTGGCCCGGCGGTAATTGCTGTTATTTTTGCATGGAATAATATGTGGCAAGGGAAGCTCTTGGAGCTTCCAAATAAGTATAAAAATGATGCCCTTCCCACATTGTTTACGGGTAAAGAGCTGTTTATATGGTGTTTGAGATGGTCTCGAAAGCAATTGCATTTCATTTGATTTGATACATCTTTCTGTCCTATTTCATCCAGGATTTAGGTTCTGGATACCTGTCAGCGCATTGAATTTTGGGTATGTTCTCTCCATTCAAGTACCTTAGAAGTTGTTAAAAAATAGAACCAATCATTGTATAATAACAGGGAAAAGAACCACCCCAGTAATTAAAAAAAATAGAGAATGATGAAATACCATTGATAGGCTTTGTATCACTTTGGAAATTGACATCATAGTGTTAATGCTAATCTTGAAACAACTGTATAAAGCCAGTTCCTTTTTCAAATGGTTTTACTTTCCTTGATTGAAAAACTATGCTGGAAATCAGAAAGGTTCTCATTGATGCAGTAACTCTGCAGCTGTTTCACTTCTATATCTGCCTAGTTTAACTCATAGTGTAACTCTAAAACCAAACTAGGGGTATGTTTAACTTGTGCAGTGTTCCACCAATCAAGCTTCCAGAAGTGACAAAACCTTTTTCTTTCTCTATTTTCTCTTTTAGTGACTAAACTTCCAAGCAAACCTTGCCCAATTAATTGAGATCGGCTACATGAATCCATTGTCTTTGTCGAATTCTGTCAAGGGTATCGTGCTCCATCTAGTTCTTTTCAATCTACATCTTTAGTTAATTTTGGTCTACTCCTCCATAAACATATCACTTCTCTCTAACTACTGCATCGACCAATGTACAATAGACCACCTTAAGCTATTCTCTTTCATGTTACCATTCATTTCACTGTTCTCATTTCAGCTAGACTTATTTTACTGGCATGTTTTTTCTTAGTAGCCCAACACTTCGTACCATATAACATAGTTGGTCTTGTACTGGGTACAGGAGAATTTCTCCTTCAATTTTATGAGTATCTTGCGGTCACGCAATACTCTCGAAGCACTCCGCCACATTGACCCATCAAACTTGTACTCTTCGGGTCACATCACATCCTCCATGGTTTCTCCATTCTCACTAACAATTGAGCCAAGATACTTAAAACGCTTGCTACTTGCTAACACCTGTAACTCGTGATTTTGGAGGGTCACACGCTAGCACTTTGACTAGCACTAAACTTAGGGTGTGTTTGGAACTTGTGGAAAGAAAGAGAAAAGAAGAGAAAATTAAAAAAAAAAAAAAACCTCCCTTTTTGTTTGGTTGGTAGTGGAAAAGAGAACACATATTTAAGTAGCGAAGAACAACTATTGAATTTTTCTCCCAACTTTCTCTACCTTTTCTTTTTAATCATTTTCTCTTCTTTTCTCTTTCTTTCCTCAATTTGGAAACAGAGCCTTATATTTAGTACTTGACTTCCATTCTTGTACTTTTAGTACTGTTGTTGTTGCTGCTGCTGCTGCTACTACAAACTCTAACTGTGTGATTGGATGATTTTAGGATAACATGCTTTTCAAGATTTTTGTGTGGCCTATTTACAGGGTTGTTCCTCTTCAAGCCCGTGTTGCTTTCATGTCAATGGGCTCTATATTCTGGAACTTCTACTTGTCTTCAACTATGAACAAGTAACCCTCTATAGAGGATGCATGAGTCTGGAAGCAACCAATTCTTTTTTAATTGCATGCCAGGCTTTCTCTTTAACTTTCAAGCACTGTTATGGCATCGTGATCAGAATGTATGCCTCCTTGCTACTTCTTCAGATGGGATTTTGATTCTGGTTGTGGTTTTTTTCTTTTCCGCCATTTCCTTACAGCTTGTGCCCTTCATGGAACTATGAAATTACTCTCTCTCTCTCTCTCTCTCTCTCTCTCTCTCTCTCTCTCTCTCTCTCTCTCTCTCTCTCTCTCTCTCTCTCAAATGAATTGGTTATGACTTCGTACTACCATTTTTTATGACGACCAATTTATGATCAGGGGATTCATAATCTTTTGAAGCAGTGGAAATATCTGTTTCATTTCTGTGGGTTATGACTTAAACTGTGTCGACGAACTTGAGGTGATTTTAGATCAAAATTGGTCAGTATCAACCTGGTGAAATTGAGGGTCCTTGGCTCCACTCCCTAAATTCCAGTTGTGGTACTTTGGCTTTTGAGAATTTGTATTGGTGTATAAAGCAGGAATATATACTGTTATGATGATCATGTGTGCCGGTTGGTCCTATGTGCTCTTCTGTACCAGATTCATATTACAAGGATGAATAAGGCATCAAGATATTGTGTCTGTTTACAAGAATTGAAATATATGTTTGACATGCACCAATTGATCGGATCATGATATATCGCATACGATACTACTTTTGACACATGCCACTAGTCCGGCCATTGTCCCAAGAGCCTAAGCCAAATAAGAGCTTCCACTTGAAATGCTAGTTTTCTGTCGAAAAGGGAAATTGAAATTCTTGCCACTTAATTATCAACGTTGTTTTTTTTTTTTTTTTTTTGAACGGCAAAAAAAAGTTTCAAAAGTATCAACGTAACCATCAAAAAAACGTAGTAGGAGTATCATTTATCAAATAAACATCAATTCGTAACCACATTTGTCACCACTGTGAAAAGAATTTGGTTCTTTTCTTCAAATCTACTCTTATCTTCTCATTTTGGTACCATTATGCAGCAGCATCTCCTCAGTGGGAATAATGTGGTAACGAATGATTCATAGACAAAGAAGTGACACAACCAAGATGCTATTCTCGGGTATAATATCACATTTAACCAGGAAGGAATAAAACCTCTTATAGTACGAAGACTAAAAGCCCACAATCCACCGTTGTTTCTTCCAAAAGACAAGAACCACATTCCAGCTATCAGTACACCAACAGACGATGAGCGGCAGCACCAATAATTTCCCAGTAGTGCCGACACGGGGTAATAGGCGGCCGGGAGAAGGTTATGATGCCGGTGCTTCTAATGCCAATGACTGGAACGGTGTGCACGCCGCCATGTTTCCCAGGCCCCATTTTCGGGCTGGTCAGGTTAGTTTCCCTTCGGATATACAAAGTACTTTGTTAAATGTTAAACTGATGTCATGAGTTTCCAAATGAAACGGATATTAATTTCAGTATTTTGCTGGTGTGTTTTGCAGAATAGCACAGGAGGTTATCAGGTGCCATGGTTGCCTACGGATGATGAGAGAGGAAGGAGAGGACCTTGGGGCTTATCCAGGTGATTGTCTGATTGTAGCCTAATCTGTCTAATGGTTTGTTTAATCTGTATTTGAAGATGATTTCTGGGAGTTTCATTTAGCCAATTACTTCGTGGTATCTTTTTAGCTTGTTTTGGTAGGCAATTTGTGATATCTTTTTAGCAAATACTTCATGACTTCCAACAAAATGGAGCTTTCTACAAAGGAAATTGATATTCTTTTTTTTTTTTTTTCCTTGATTTAGTAGATGGGGGAGGGCTAGGGTTCATCCAGGGTCCAACCTTATTGAGCCTAAATGAAAGCTACTTGCGACGAATAAAGGTAGAAGAGATACAGACAGAAACATGAAATTTTGCTTATACCTGATAAATGGCACAATGACTAGTTGACTACTAATACCTATGATAACACTGACGCGTCGAACATGTGAAAATATCAGCATCATACACTGGACCCTTGGATATGAATATGAGATCTGTATCCAACATATGTTGCAGCGAGATTCACCTAACGAGTGTATACGAATTTTAGTTCAATATAGAACTCGGCATAAACACTTGTATTGTGCATGAAATGATGTGACCTCCTAATCACCTTTTTGATCTTGAAAAAAAAATGCGTCCTAAGAACTACGATTGTTTTCCTTTGTACCCATCTTTGGACATGATAGTTAAATGAATCCGGCTCTTAGACACATAAGATATCTCACATAGTCTGGAACGATTTGCAGGTTTCCAGAACCACCTATTTCTCCCTTGCCTCTCCGAGCCGATGAGATTGCAAGAAATTACGTCCTCCTTAGGCCCGGGCAATACGTTCCGGAACCTCCCCCAAGGTTCGTAGCACCGAGTTTGCAATTACCAACACATCAGGAAGAGGAGTCAAGATTAAGCCGCGATGAGCAAACAAAGGCCTTGAACAAGCTAAAGAAAGAAATCTACAATCCTACCCCAAAGAGGTTAGCAAAGAGACTGAGCCTGTATTACAGAGACTCTGCCGATGCCACTGCCACTGCCAGAAATAGTAGATTCAACGAGAAGGGAGACGAGGAATATGAAGAGAAGTGTGCAATTTGCTTAGACGATCTCGAGCCTAAACAGCTGATTATCCGCACCCCCTGCGACCATATGTTTCATGAAGACTGCATTGTGCCATGGGTTAAGAGCCATGGACAATGTCCGGTTTGTCGGTTTGCAATTGGCGAGCGGATGAAACAGAATTTAGTGCCCCCGAACAACAACATACAGAATTTAGTGCCCCCGAACAACAACATTACAACCGCGCATGTACCTATTGATCTCTTGATTGAGCTTTTGAGGTGGGATATTTAAATCGGGCGACAAGACCAGAAACAGAAGAGAGATATTGCCTTAAATCTACTGCTACTGCTACTATTACCACATAATTTGCAGCTCAAAAATAAATTTTTGTTTTTTTAAGGAACAACTCTTAGGTAGCGTGTTTCTTCTCTCTATGGCCCTTTGTCCTGAGCCACCAATCCTCCGTGTATTTCGGCCATTCTCTATAGTATATTTAAAAAAGAAAAAAAAGTCGAACGTTCGATACAAAAATTTCAATGATTTCCATTTTGTGAAAGAAATTGAGATCTTCATTTCATGGCATGTGGTTATTGTTGGGAAAAATGGAATTTTAACCAAAGAGAATTTGGTGGGACCCACACCGCGCGAGATGACCCTAAGTAGGTTTTAAATACTCCTTGCTAAGGAGTTTAAACCGATAAAAGAATGAACAAATTCCATTGAGAGATGAATGAGAAATTGTCTCTCAAAGTGGGTTTCGGACCAACAACAGTGCACGGTTGAATGGTCAAAACTAGGTTGATTACCCAAAGTTATTACCCATGATTGTGTATTCAATTTCGAGAATAATAACTGCATCAGTTTTATTCCAGAAATGAATAGCGAAATCAATTCTCCTATTAATTGAGAGGCTCCTCCATCATTGCAGCATTCATGGCAAAGGCTCCTCCTTCAGCTATAAAAGGAGACCTCTACCTTTGGTTTCAACACACCGAAATCACATCGAAAACAATCCAAAAGCATTCTTCTGCAATACAATTGTTCTTTTTGAGAGAGAGAGAGTACAGACACAAGTTAGTTCGACGGGCAGTCTACGGCGGTGCTCCGGCGGCTGAGTGGTAATTGAGTCAACCCTGAGAGGCGAACACTGACACAATCTCCAGCACCGAAAAGATGTCGACTAAAACTGGAAACGGAAATGGCAACGGGACCCCCAATGGCAACAATGGGCAAACTCCCGTGACTTTGGGTCAAAATCCTCCAATCCCAACGGCGGTGCGTGCGGTTCCTGTGAACCACGGGGTGAAACCCGAGAAATTCACTGGTGTGGATTTCAAGAGGTGGCGGCAGAAGATGCTGTTTTACCTCACGACTCTGAGCCTTGCGAGGTTTTTGAGTGAGGATGCACCTGTCGTTGCTGAAGATGAGCAAGACATGCAAGTCCTGAGGGACCAAATCACTTGGAAAGAGCACGACTATTTGTGCAAGAACTATGTTCTGAATTGCTTGCACGATGCACTTTACAGCGTGTACTGTGTGAAGAAGTCGGCTAGGGAACTGTGGGAGTCCCTAGACAGAAAGTACAAAACCAAGGATGCCGGATCAAAGAAATTTGTCGTTGGCCGGTTTTTGGACTACAAGATGGTGGACTCAAAAACTGTGATCAGTCAAGTCCAAAAACTCCAAGTGATCTTGCATGAAATCGCTACTGAAGGGATGTTGTTGTGTGAGCCTTTCCAAGTAGCATGCATGATAGAAAAGCTGCCCCTGGATGGAAAGACTTCAAGTTGTACTTGAAACACAAGCGAAACGCTATGACAATGGAGGATCTTATTGTTAGGCTCCGCATTGAGGAGGACAATAAGATGGCTAAAAGGAGGGTAGGGAGCACCTACGCCGCCAAGGCTAATGTTGTGGAACATGGCCAGTCTTCGGGAACGAAGAAGCATCATTCTGAAAAGCAGTCTGGGAAGCAGTTTGACAAGCAGAAAGGCAGAGAGGTCAAGCTGGGACCTAAAGGAGGCGTTGCCAAGAAAAAGTTTCAATTTCAAGGCAAGAGCTTCAATTGTGACAAGGTTGGGCACCATGCTTCAGAGTGCACCAAGCCTCCAAACCCAAGGGCGCGCGCGCATTTGGCAGAATTGGAGGATGGCTTTGATGTCAACCTGTCAGCTGTGGTCTCTGAGGTGAACTTGGTGGGGTCAAACCCTCAAGAGTGGTGGGTTGATACTGGAGCTACTCGCCACATTTGCTGTGATAAGAAACTGTTCACCTCCTTCGAGCCGGTTACAAACGGCGAGAAGTTGTTCATGGGGAACTCTGCAACCTCTGAGGTGGAGGGTCAAGGCAAGGTGATCTTGAAGATGACATCTGGCAAAGAGTTGACTCTCAACAATGTCCTGTTCGTGCCAGACATTCGCAAGAACCTGGTGTCCGGTTCTCTGCTAAGCAAGCATGGCTTCCGCATGGTGTTTGAAGCGGATAGGGTGACTGTCACCAAGGCTGGGGTATATGTGGGAAAGGGCTATATGACCTGTGGTCTTTTTAAGCTCAATGTAATGACTGTAATCTCACGTATTAATAAAATGAAATCCCCAGTTGCTTACTTGCCTGAGTCTTCCAATTTGTGGCATGGTAGACTAGATCATGTTAATTATGATGCTTTGCGAAGGTTAATTAACTTAGACCACATTCCAGCTTTCCAAATTGATAGAAAACACAAGTGTGAGACTTGTGTTGAAGCCAAATTGACTAGGTCTTCTTTTCAAACGGTTGAAAGAAGCACTGAGCCATTGGATTTAGTTCACACTGATGTGTGTGATCTAAATTATGTCCAAACGGGAACTGGTGGAAAGTATTTTATTATTTTTATGGATGATAGCACCAGATATGGCTATTTATACTTGCTTAATAGCAAGGATGAAGCGTTGGACATATTCATTCCTTATAAGAATGAAGTTGAGAATCAACTTAGCAAAAAGATTAAGGTGGTGAGAAGTGACCAAGGTGGTGAGTATGAATCACCGTTTGGAGAATTCTGTGCACAACACGGAATTATCTACCAACCACTGCACCTTATTCCCTCAGCAAAACGGAATTGCTGAACGAAAAAATCGTACCTTGAAAGAGATGATGAATGCTATGTTGATAAGTTATGGGTTGCCATGGAACTTGTGGGGGGATGCTATCCTCTCCGCAAATTATATACTTAACAAGGTACCTCGCAAGAAAGTCAATAAGACTCCTTACGAGATGTGGATAAGTAGGAAGCCTACCTACAGTTACCTTCGAATGTGGGGGTGTCTCGCAAAGGTAGCTGTACCTCCACCAAAAAAGGAGAAGATAGGGCCGAGGACTGTTGATTGTGTGTTTATTGGTTACGCACATAACAGTACTGCCTATCGATTTCTTGTGTATAAATCTGAGATACTGGATATTCACAAGAACACTATCATGGAATCTAGGAATGCAACGTTCTTTGAACACGTATTTCCATATAGATCCATCGAAGAGTCGAGTTCTGTGAAGCGGTCAAGATCAAGAGGAAGAGGGTGATGTTGAGCCTAGATGAAGCAAACGGGCTAGAACATCAACATCCTTTGGTCCAGACTTCCTAACGTATCTGTTAGAAGGTAAGCCTCGGACATTCAAGGAAGCTGTGAGCTCTCCTGAGGGTCCTTTGTGGAAAGAGGCTATTAAGAGTGAAATTGATTCCATTCTGTAAAACCATACGTGGGAATTGGTAGATCTTCCTCCTAATAGTAAACCTTTGGGCTACAAGTGGATTTTCAAGAGGAAGATGAAGGCAGATGGATCAATAGATAAGTACAAAGCTGGGCTTGTCATTAAAGGTTATAGACAAAAAGAAGGCCTAGACTACTTTGATACTTATTCTCCTGTCACCAGGATCACATCCATTCGAATGATAATCGCAATTGCAGCTTTGCGAAATCTTGAGATACATCAAATGGATGTGAAGACAACTTTTCTAAATGGCAATTTAAATGAGGAAATCTACATGGAACAACCCGAGGGTTTTTCCGCGCCAGGCCAAGAAAGGAAAGTCTACAGACTTGTTAAATCTTTGTATGGTCCAAAACAAGCACCAAAACAATGGCATGAGAAATTTGACAATGTTATGATGTCAAGTGGTTTCACAATCAACGAGTGTGACAAATGTGTATATGTCAAAGACACAGACGAAGGGTACGTTATTTTGTGTCTCTACGTTGATGACATGCTCATTGTTGGTAGTAACAATAAGATTATCAAATCTACCAAGAAGATGTTGAACTCGAAGTTTGACATGACAGATATGCGTCCTACAGATGTAATACTAGGTGTTAAAATCACTAGAACATCTGATGGACTTGCACTATCTCAGTCTCATTATGTCAATAAGATTCTTAAGAAGTTCAGCAGTCTGATACGAGTATAGCAAGGACTCCTGTGGATGTGAATCTCCACTTATCCAAGAACGTGGGGGTAGGGGTATCCCAATTGGAGTATTCTCGGATAATTGGGAGTTTAATGTACCTAATGAGTTGTACAAGGCCCGACAAAGCCTATTCAGTTAGCAGAGTGAGTAGATACACGAGTAATCCAAGACATGACCACTGGAAGGCGATAGTGAGACTACTACGCTATTTAAGGCATACTCATGATTTGGGACTGCACTACACCAGATATCCAGCAGTACTAGAAGGGTACTGTGATGCAAACTGGATATCAGATATGAAAGACTCGAAATCCACGAATGGATATGTCTTTACATTTGGTAGTGCAGCTGTCTCTTGGAAATCTTCAAAACAAACGTGTATAGCACGTTCTACGATGGAATCTGAATTCATTGCTTTAGATAAAGCAACTGAAGAGGCAGAATGGCTATGCCATTTTCTAGAAGATATTCCAAGATGGTCGAAACCTGTGCCAGCAATTTGCATCCATTGCGATAGTCAATCAGTAATAGGAAGGGCACGAAGTAATATGTATAATGGTAAGTCTAGGCATATCCGTCGTAGACACAATACCATTAGACAATTACTCTCAACTGGAGTTGTTACTATTGACTATGTGAAATCAAAGGACAACATTGCGGATCCACTAACTAAAGGGTTAAATAAAGAGCTAGTTGAGAAAGTATCGAAGGGAATGGGGCTAAGCCTACTATGCTCGTGTTACCGTGAAGGAAACCCAACCTAGTTGACTGGAGATCCCAAGATCTAGGTTCAATGGGACAACCTACTTGCGAGTAACGGAGAACGATCACTGTGGAGACATGCTCTCTTGCTCATTCCTATGGTGTGAAATAGTGATACCTGTAAATGGAAACAGGTTAAGCGTTGGCTTTTAATGACTCTTATGCGCTGGAATGCCAGGCGGGGTATAACAGGATACCCTTTATAAGAAGGTCACCTATGTGAGTATGAAGTGGGGCCGCTTCTTTGAGAATTTAGGAAGGCGAAATTCTCGAGAAAATACTTGCAGAACCAGGACGGGGTGTCATGGCCAAAACGAACCCAACAGTGAGAACTGAATTGTGTTGGGAGGAGTTCTGTGTGATGCCTGTTGTCTCGTTTTATGCAAACGGCTGAACAGTTCAAGACATCATGTTCACTGGTCAGCCAGTAAATCCGATAGGTATTTACAAGGGAAGGTTCAAGGCCAAAAGCTACCTATCCTATGCGGAATTTTTCCATTGTACTCTCTCTCGTGTCAGCTTTGTCTCCCGAGTCAGATTCAGCCAATTTCATTCATGTGGGGGATTGTTGGAAAAAATGGAATTTTAACCAAAGAGAATATGGTGGGACCCACACCGCGCGAGGTAAGCCTAAGTAGGTTTTGCTAAGGAGTTTAAACCGGTAAAAGAATGAACAAATTCCATTGAGAGATGAATGAGAAATTGTCTCTTAAAGTGGGTTTCGGACCAACAACAGTGCACGGTTGGATGGTCAAAACTGGGTTGATTACCCAGAGTTATTACCTATGATTGTGTATTCAATTTCGGGAATAATAACTGCATCAGTTTTATTCCTGAAATGAATAGCGAAATCAATTCCTCTATTGATTGAGAGGCTCCTCCATCATTGCAGCATTCATGGCAGAGGCTCCTCCTTCGGCTATAAAAGGAGACCTCTACCTTTGGTTTCAACACACCGAAATCACACCGAAAACAATCCAAAAAGCATTCTTCTGCAATACAATTGTTCTTTTCGAGAGAGAGAGTACAAACACAAGTTAGTTCGACGGACAGTCTACGGCGGTGCTCCGGCGGCTGAGTGGTAACCGAGTCAACCTTGGGAGACGAACACCGACACAACCTCCAGCACCGGTGAGGCGGCGAATTTGTCTTAAGGGCACCGTTGAATAAAACGGGTCTTGGTTTGAAATTGTTAATTCTCTTTTACAGTTTATGTCTACATTTCATATTCTGTAATTTTGCGATTCATGTTCATATTGTAATTTCTAGAAATTAGTAAAATTGTTTATTGTTTATTGTTTTTCCGCACTATTTTCCTACAGTTACAACAGGTCATCAGAAATTCATCAGAAGATAAATTTCCAAATGTACAAGTGGTTTGCACTCAAGTTTGAAACTTTGCTTTTCTATTTTGGCTTTTGAAATGAAGATTTGTCAGCATGGCACACACAGACCATTCATAGAGCAAAGTTAAAAGGCAGGCACTAAATTGAAAGAAAAGACAAAAGTAGTAATGGGATTTCCATCAGAAACAAATTCAATTCAAATTAGTTTTCTCTTGGACAATAGTGCTTCCAAATATTTTACATTAAATTACAATAAAATGTTGTTTAACGCACAACATATATTCAATGGTGATCAAGGTTTTTTGTTTTTGTTTTTTGGAATGAACGGCGATCAAGTTAGTTAGCACAACTATCGCCGTAGGGGTATATCACGGAGCACCACTTTGAAGTAGTTCCAACTCATAGCGTAGTGTCGATACCCTTAGGAACTAGTAGTCTAACATACCATTCCATTAACAATCTTACATTTGAAAGACAAAATTAGTGGAGTTGCTTCCGATATGTTAAGTCATAAATCCAGAAAACCAATTTTTGGCATTTACACATATTCTGATCTAAAAAATTACTCCATCTATTCCAAATGTTGATTGTTGAGCCTGCGAAAATCGGTGCAACTTTCACGTAGAAGAATAAATAATCTTGTGCATAATTTTTTTTTTGTTTTTTTTATTTGAAAATTGCACGAATTTTCATAAGGTTGAGTAGTTTGGGACAACGAGAGTGTGACATTTTGAAAGCTAATTAAGCATCCAATACAATGTTCAAAATTACTTTATTTTTAGCTATATCAAAAAAAAATTATATGACAAATTGAATAGAAATTCTAAACTAATAAATCGTGGATAATAATGGACACTCAATATTTTCAACATTAAAATTTATATTCATATTGCCAAACAACACGTACATACAAGAATTTATTTCATACCACCAAAGAGCACGTACACAAAGATTTCAGTACAAATGTGTGAAAAATACTGAACCACTCTACACGTAAACGCAAGCGTTTTGCATTTCACACTAATTAGAACATACGGAGTATATTACTGAAATAGTAGATCATAGTGATGAAAAGTGAAAACAGAACTCAAAATACAATTCTACTTTTTTGAATATATTAAAAAAAAAATACAATTCTACTCAGTCCTGCTTTTATTCCGTTCCCACACAATTTCATTTCTTCACACCAAACCCATGAAAAAGGGACTCCGATTTGTACTTACATAAAATCTGGGAGTAAAGGCCAAAAAAACTTCGCAAAAAATCCAACGAGCGAAGACTAGCAATAAGCCCTTGAGAGAGAGCCACGCATGTGTTTCTAAACCACATCCAGTCCTTCCCCCGAAATTACCAGACTACCCCCTTTCTCTCTCCTTCACCCGCGGCATCCCCTCTGCCACTCCCCACCTTTTTATAATAATACCCTTATCCCTCCACACTTCAGAAAATCAATCTGATTCGTAGGCACTTCTTCTTCTTCTTGTCCACGCTCATCTGTCATAGCCCATATTTTTTTCTGGTAAGTAAAGTAGTCATAACCCTCTTAATTTTAGTATTTGATAATGGTTTAGATGGTTAATTAGTTGATTAATCTGATGTGGGTCGATCTCTTCTTTTTTTTTTTTCTTCTTTTTTTTGTATTTGTGATTATCATACTGTTTATTCATAAGGGTATGTGCTGAATTTGGTTTCAGAATGTGTTTTAGTGATGTTTTTACTTCATTGTCTTCCTACGTTATACTGCCATTGGGAATGTTTAATTTCTGAAGCTACCAAGAGCTTTAGGCATCAATTTTTTGAGGCGAAATGTTGTTCTTACCTCTATAGGTAATGGGTCTTGAACTGGGTGCAGTGAATTTGAACAAAAGCATACGTATTTATGTATGTAGTTTAAATTGGTAATTATCTCCTACCAAAATCGTAGTAAGGTAGAATTAAGGAATTAAATTCTTTTTATGCAACCTCTGTGCTCCGCTGAGTAGATGTGGATTTCACATGAAGGGATTTAGTATTCAATTTCATCTAATTCTGAGTGAACGATTCTAAGTAGAAAAATGGTGTTGGAACTTTGAAGAGTACATTTTGAGCTGGCTTTGTATTAAGCTTCAAAATGTAAGCTTTTGCTTCTTTAGGGATTGTAGTTTTCTCTAGTTCCTTTGCTTCTTCTCTACATCGACAGTCATGGCATCATTAGAGGATTGGATATTCGGTTGAGTTTTGGGTTTGGTTTGCTGTTCCTAGAAGATGGAAATAGATTCACCAGGACAAAAACCATTAGGTTTTACGTTTCAGAAATCAACTTTGAGATAAATAGTTTGTTGATGTCTAATCTCTTCGCATTCTTCATCAAATTACTTTCGATGTTATGAATTACCTAGGGTTCTTATTTCCTTGCAATTACTTCTCTGAAGTTCTTTTTACTCAATCTGGTTTACGTATATTGTAATCTTGCATGATTTCAGACATAGAGTTATGCAGTTCTTATTATTTGATTTCATGATAATAATTTTCAAGTGGTCCTTTTAATCTCTGCAAATCTGCAATGGTATTTACCGAATTTTTCATTTGATGATTCACTGTAGACTACTTTCATATCATAGAGTATTTCAAACTTCCCACCATAAGAAGAAACACACAGAACCAAATGTAATTTAGATAACTACGGACAGATGGTCATGTACAATTAAATTGGTGCAACAACCTACTCATTTTTTCTTTGTTAACCTTTGCATCTCCCAAGTGATTTCTGCTCATTCTATCACACTTCATAATCTTTGAACTCTAGAAATTTGTTGTGGACAATTATAGCCTTTGATGGAATATAATAGGTGGACAAAGTACTACTATGGGTCTGTATGCATAGTTTTAACTTTTAATCTACTTTTACTTTGTTTGTTGCGTCACTTTCCAGCGCCTTATTCCTGGTGATAATACTGTAGATGGCAGCATTATCAGCATGCATGGTGGGAAGTGCTTTATCTGCCCATGTCACTAAATCATTTTCGGGAAAGGAAATCAATGGAAAGCGCCTTTTTGTGTCCTCTAGCCTCCCGCCGTTAGGCAGAGCATCAAAAACAGTTCTTGTGAGAGCGTCTCTTGATCAAAGCCAGCATGAAAGAAGAAGAGGCTTTCTTAAGTTGTTGCTTGGAAATGCAGGACTTAGTTTACCTGCATTGCTGGGTGGTGGGAATGCCTATGCAGATGACCAAGGGGTTTCTTCCTCCAGAATGTCTTATTCCAGGTTCTTGGAATATTTGGACAAGGACAGGGTGAAAAGAGTAGATTTATATGAGAATGGAACCATAGCTATTGTTGAGGCTCTTTCTCCTGAATTGGGAAATCGGGTGCAAAGAGTTCGGGTCCAACTCCCTGGACTAAGCCAGGAGCTCCTTCAGAAATTCAGGGAAAAAAACATTGATTTTGCCGCTCACAATGCTCAAGAGGACTCAGGGTCTGTATTATTCAACTTGATTGGAAATCTGGCCTTCCCATTACTCTTAATAGGGGGTCTATTCTTTCTCTCTAGACGTTCATCTGGGGGAATGGGGGGTCCTGGTGGACCTGGGTTCCCTCTTTCCTTTGGTCAATCCAAAGCCAAGTTTCAAATGGAACCTAACACTGGCGTGACATTTGACGATGTTGCCGGTGTAGATGAAGCGAAGCAAGATTTCATGGAGGTGGTGGAGTTTCTAAAGAAGCCTGAGAGGTTCACTGCTGTTGGGGCCCGTATCCCTAAAGGAGTGCTTCTTATTGGTCCCCCAGGAACTGGGAAGACCCTTCTGGCCAAGGCGATTGCTGGAGAAGCAGGCGTTCCTTTTTTTTTCCATTTCAGGTTCTGAGTTTGTGGAGATGTTTGTGGGTGTTGGTGCCTCCAGAGTCCGCGATCTTTTCAAAAAGGCCAAGGAGAATGCTCCTTGCATTGTCTTTGTTGATGAAATTGATGCTGTTGGGCGGCAGAGAGGAACTGGAATTGGTGGGGGAAATGACGAAAGAGAACAGACCCTTAATCAGCTGTTGACAGAAATGGATGGGTTTGAAGGAAACACGGGTATCATCGTGATTGCAGCGACTAACCGTGCAGATATTCTGGACTCTGCCTTATTAAGGCCAGGAAGATTTGATAGACAGGTAAAAAGCATGACCTATCACAGATTTTGCTACTTTCGTATCTTGGAAATGCTTAGTTTGAGGGTTTGTTGCAGGTTTCTGTGGACGTTCCGGACATCAGGGGAAGAACAGAGATCTTAAAGGTTCACGGTAGCAATAAGAAGTTTGATGCTGACGTGTCACTTGAAGTGGTAGCCATGAGAACTCCTGGTTTCAGTGGGGCCGATCTTGCGAACCTCTTGAATGAGGCAGCTATATTGGCTGGTCGACGGGGTAAATCTGCAATTTCATCTAAAGAGATTGATGATTCAATTGATAGGATTGTGGCTGGAATGGAAGGAACAGTTATGACAGATGGCAAGAGCAAAAGCTTGGTTGCATACCATGAGGTCGGACACGCAATTTGCGGGTAAGTGTCAAATTATCCTGCAATTTTGTGAATAATTCTTAATTTCTTTGTTTACGAGGAGCTGGTAGTTCTTTTGGAGTTTTAGTTGCCAAAAGAGGGCAGTTCGATTCTGAGAGCTCCATTGTTCGGTGGGATTAATTATCTAAACACCACTTCCCTTTCATATTTCATCCCTTCACTTTTTACTGCTTTGCTATGTTTGGCCTTCGTTCTCTGAGGTTGGAAAGTTACAATGACTATAAAAAGTGGACATTTGCATATTGACCTACCTGGGCTTTTGAATATTTGCTTTGTGCCTTGTGCCTTGATGTTGGAAGATGAGTGATTTGAGAAGGAAACCCTAGTTGGAACTTAAGATTGGCATGACTTGGCACCAGATGGCATCCAATAATGAACTATTAAGAGTTGGATTAAGCAAAACTCCTTGAATTAGGATTCTTCTAGTTTTGTTATTCAACCATATAATATACTTGTTTATCTAATATCAATAACCCCTAGAGACTAGAATCTCTAGAAATTGATCACAATCAATATCTGTGGTTTCTTTCTTTTATGAATGTTTATGACCTCTGCAGCAGTTGAGCCTCCCTAGATTCTCTGATGAGATCGTTTTGGGGTGCCCACGATATTCAAATAAAGAATTTATCAGATTCGTTGGGGGGAGTTGTATAGAAATGTGACGTATGATACACAAAGCACATTTACATTAGGTTATACATCTCTTCAGCTAGTGTTCATGATAGGGAGAAAGGAATCTGTTCAATGTAGGGTTAATCTCCTAAGCACACCAACTACGTGGATTTAAAAAATACTAAGGATTTTGACCTTGTTGAGTTATTGCTGCTAGTTTGATGAGTTTACTTGTGTTAGAACGGCAGAACATGTTGGCATGCAGCACGTGGGTTGTTTATTTTCTTAGTGTCAAAACTTTCAACGTGAAAAGATCTTTCTTTTCCACTTTTAAAAGAGGCCTCACAAGTCTCCTGCTTCATGAGAAATCGGTTTACTTTGGAAATAGTGATCCTGCTACTCTCACTGATTCGTTGGCTTATTTCATGCAGAACTCTTACCCCAGGGCATGATGCTGTCCAAAAAGTCACCCTTGTTCCACGTGGTCAGGCTCGGGGTCTTACATGGTTTATCCCTGCAGATGACCCCACTTTGATATCGAAGCAACAGCTATTTGCAAGAATTGTTGGTGGACTTGGTGGGAGAGCTGCTGAGGAAATAATCTTTGGTGGGCCTGAGGTGACAACAGGTGCAGCTGGTGATTTGCAACAGATCACTGGTTTGGCCAGACAGGTAAATTCATGTAGCAGGCTTTCTAGTTTCTGAAAGAACAGCAATCAACAAATGAAACCAATCCTGATCAAAGCACTATATAAAATCCCTAAACTTGTCCCGGTTAGCCACTGACCAACTTTTGTAATGTTGTTTATTTCAACTACAAAAAAAAAAAAAATACATTGCGTCGGTTGGTCCATTTTGGGAATCGAATTTTTACATGGAGACCATGATTTCGTTCTTGAATTTTGAACCTTTCAGAAATGCCCTTGAGTTTGAATATTTAATGAAAAAGTCTCTACACTTCCTTTTTTGTTGATTTGTGAGAAAAGAAAGAGAAAAAACCTCATTTGAAGAACGTTGAGCTGCACAAATGGCAACGAATGCTGAAGTCAAAGAGGCCGAGACGCCTATGATTAGATATGCCTGTTGAGATTTGGGTAGTTTGATTCTGGGAACCTATGGAATGACTGAGAATAGGTTGTTGCTGAGGATTGCAATCTTAGATTCCCACATTAGTGCAAAAGAGGACACAGGGGGAGTATTACCAACTATTTTCCATTCACTTTTCAAGTTGGACAAATACTGTGGGAGATCCCAAAGTGGAATACTAGACCAACATGAAGGGACTGAGGGGGTAGAAGCTAACAAGTATGGACATGTGTCCTCAATTGTTTTGTGCATTGTCTGACCCGTCTGATATTCAGGCAGTTTTACATACTATGGACACCATTTGTGTCTCCGATTTTTGTCTTACTTTTGGAATACTTATCTGGCATCGTATTTTACATCTTTGTAAAGTTAATACTCCATTATTTGTGTTTTCTGTCCCTGATTTGATATGTATGTATGTTTTTTGCACTTTATATATCTACGTGTGTTCGTGTTTGTTTTTCTTGCTGATTCCACTTATCAAATGCTAGAAAGTTTACGGGTTGTAATTAATGTATCTGCAGATGGTGGTCACATTTGGGATGTCTGAAATCGGTCCATGGTCACTTATGGACCCCTCCGGTCAGAGTGATGTGATCATGAGAATGATGGCGAGAAATTCAATGTCAGAAAAGCTTGCCGAAGACATTGATTCTGCAGTGAAGAGGATTTCGGATAGTGCATACGAGATCGCCTTGAGGCACATAAAGAACAACCGCGAGGCTATGGACAAGATTGTGGAAGTCCTACTAGAGAAGGAAACGATGACTGGTGATGAATTCCGTGCAATCCTCTCCGAATTCACTGAAATCCCAGTTGAAAACCGGGTCGCAGCTACTGTGCCGTCTCCGGTCGCTGTATAAATAGCGTATGTTAATATTGGAAATTCAATTTACACTTCTCATACGTCTTCAATAGTTTGAATGTATCATTGTGTAACCTTGGTTTATATGTAGGAATAACTATTACTAGCTGCTTACTAATTTGAGGGTATTTTTGCACTGCTTTCCCTTTACAGACTCCGTTATACCCAGATGATCAAATTAGTTCCCTGCATTCTAATAGCCCATAGTGACCGACAATTCTTTGCATGCACGAATAAGGTTAACCAGTTAGACCAATATTGAGAAATCTCCTAGTTACGTACCGTAGCTCCGGGGAATCTTCGAGAGGCTTTCGCCATAGAAATCTTAATGCTGATTCTCTCTTTTCTCCTGTCTGTGGTTCAATTTTCCAATTCATGTCCTTGTATGCAGCTCGTGATCTGGTTCTTTATTTACATGAACTAATACTTCAAAGGGTGATGTAGATGAGTGGAACCAGGGGTGGAGCTATGTTGGGGCCGAAGGGCCTCGGTCCACTCCAAGTTTAAAAAAATTTATTTTGTATATACTTGATTTTGTATATTTATGGATAATTATTTGTGTATAGCTACTTATAATAGCCTTTTAATTTCTGAATTCTTCTCTGTATTCAGAAGAAAAAGAATTCATCTCTAGCTTTGGTTTACAAGCCTGTTAGCACAACGTTTTGCTTTTCCACAACACCAAATAGAACTATAATCAAATAAAACTGCAAATGCTAGAGTAGTTCTGTTAGAACTACTGAAGGGATCAAAACAAACGAGATTAATCCTTAAAATTTCTCGTAGAAATCCTCATCAAGTTATTGCCCCTAGTTGTCTGTTCGTTGCATTATTGCCCTTCAAAAACCTTCAAGAGCCCAGCTTAGCTCTCATACATACACCACCACGCTTGCAACCGCCTTGTGATGGAAGATTCTCAAATCTAACGAAGTGAAACCATCACATGAAGACTAGATAGCGTTCCAACAAATAAAAGAATATCCGAATCCACATGACAACTAGAATCCACAAGGGAAAGAGAGAAACTCTGAAATATTAATGATGATTGGAATGCTCATATGCCGTAGGCTACATCCTTATTTGTAGGCTGAAACCCAAACTCAACTAAAAAATTGTTGAATATTGGTAATCAAGGACATCGTTTAAGGTAAGAAAGGGGGGGGGGGGAAAAAAAGACTAATAAGAATGAAATATTTGACTTAACCTACTCATAGAAATTACGACTATGAAAGAATTAAACATGCCAAAACAAGTGGCACAAAACTAAAGTGTTCTCAATCTTTCACAATTTCTCAAAATTTCTTCCAACCCTACAATTGTCACTCCCAAACGACCATTCAAGTTCAATTCCAGGAGCTTGCCACATCTATTCCCAATAGCCACCAACCCATCATCATTAATCCCAGATCTAGCTGCTCCAAGAACCTCCAATTCAGAAAGTTCAAAACCATTTCCAATGTTCATAATCCCCCCACATTCATTGATCTGCAACTTCCTAATCTTGGAGCTGCTCTTCAAGAAATCAGCAATGCCTTTTTCTGTAATATCCTTGCAAGAAGACACATCAAGCACCTCTAAATTGGGGCATCGCAAAGCAAGTTTTGCAAGACATTCATCGCTCAGTTTCGGATTATTTTCCAAGTTCAGGAACTTGATTCGTGGATTTTTCACAATATCAGCAGCCTTGTCTCCTCCTCCTCCTCCAAGATTAGTTTCCTGCATACTAATATTCTCTAGTAAAGGACAATTCTTTGCAAGCGTGAAAAAGGTTGACTCAGTTAGACCAATGCAAGTATCGAGCCAGATGGTGTCTAAAGCAGAGAGACATTGAGATAAATCACTCATTTTCTCATCAGTGAGGAAATCTATGGCAGCTAAAGATAAAAACGTCAGGGACCGGTACTTGTTTAAAAGCGATGAAATTCCACAGAAGGTGAAGCACGAGCTCATGGGTTGAAATTCCATAGAAAGAGTGAAACCCTCTAACGGAATACCAGAGTTTTTCGCAAGCAAATGGAGATATTCATCAGGAACTACGGAATCGTAGATGGAAAGATCCGATAAGTTTCTTGCACAACGAAACGAACAATCATCTAGGGGACCGAAATCGATATCGCTAACTGACAAAAGATTCAAATTGGAACTATTGCGCAGAACAAATTCAATTCCAAACGGAGTAACCAACGAACAGTCGATAACATAAATATGTGTCAAGTAGACGCAATTCGTGGAAAGAGCTATAAGCGAATTATCGGTGAGCAATTCGTTACCAGATATGGCGATTATTCTCATACCCTTTAATTTCGACGACAATACCTCAATTCCACGATCGGTCACGCTCCCTTCGTGCAGAGGAAAGGAGATGTCTAGATCCTCCAAACAGGGCATCGAATCGGCGATAACTTCTAAGTGAACGTCGCCTAAGGTGCGAAGGTGGGAGAAGTTCAGAGACTTCAAATTCTTCATGCGGAATCCCAATATCTTCAAACCCAACAAGGGAAGTTCGGTTCCCGACAGGTTGAGGGTTTCGATCAGGTCGAAATCGGAGCTCACCGCGACGTCGATGATGAAGCGGTCAAGGTCGCCGCCGCGGAAGGCGGTGAAGTCGAGGGAGCTGAGGCGCGGGAAGCGGTGGAAGAGGTTGGAGAGGGGGCCGATGAGGGCTGGGTCGGTGATTGCGAAGTGCGTTGGTGATGGAGAGGAATCGCTTGCAAGAGAGGGACGGGGATTCGAGGTGAGAGTGGTGGCGATGGTGTAGTTTGTTGAGTATGAGTTCCCAGCACTCGTCTGGAAGATCTTTGCAACTCCTGTTCGCCATTGTATTTGTGTATGCCCTTCGAATGCAGAGGTTTTATAGAGGGAAAGGAATGGGAGAGAGGGGTTTTATAGGAGACCTGCCATTCCCCCCCCTCCCTCCCTCTCCGGACTACCCCCGCCTCTCTCTCTCTCCCCCTCTCTCTCTTTTCTTTCTTTCTTTCTTTACAGTTTGCTTCTTCTTCTTTTTTTCCTATTATTTCCAATTTGGTTTTTTTTTTCCCATTTTATTTCCTTTTCTTTCTTTCTGGTTTGAATTTTTTTTCTCTTTAATAATAGGTTCAAGTCTAATTCTAGGCTTTGTAAAGTAATTGAGAGAAAAAAAGTGTTTCAATTGATCATGTTTATCCAACTGTTTTATTTTTCTATTTTTGTCCTTTATAGATTAAAAAATATAGTTACGAAAATAAATGTTTCAATTTTCAATCCGTTTGAACAAGTGCAAAGATGTTATTTTTCTGATCATTTCATCCTAAATGGTCGTAATAAATTTTTGGCTTCAAGGCCTTTCAATGGACACTCTAAGAGAGTCTTGAAACTAAATAATGAGTTTTAAGATGTTTGTTGAAAGACCTTAAACTAAAAAATTCATTATGACCATTTAAAATAAAATTTAAAAAAAAACGATCTTTGTTTTGATTTAACTGAATTGCAAATTAAAGCACTTAATTCTTGAATTATATTTTTAAATATACAAAGGGTGTATTTATAGAAATTAAATAAATAAGATATAACTAATTAAATAAAAAAATAAATTAAAAAGTAGAGGGGACCCAAGGGCTCTGCTGCTGTTTTAGTTATAAAAAAAAAAATAGAAACTAGGCATTTGCAATCCTATGAAGTAGAAACGTGATTTGAAGCAACATACTATTGAATCAATTAAGAGGATCTATGCTAACTAATGGTTAACAAATTTATTAAATTGTACTATAGTTAAAAAAAAGTAATCCTAAATATAACATTTATATTCTAAATTAGTATGTCGTTTGCAAAATACATTTCGTAATCAGTTTCCGAACACTAATTGTAATCTTAATGAATTTTTTGTTTTACGGCCTTTCAAAAAGCACTCTAAAACTCATTATTTAGTTTCAGGACTCTCTTAGAGTGTTTATTGAAAGGCCTTAGAGCCAAAAATTTATTACGACCATTTAGGATGAAATGATCAAAAAAATAACATCTTTGCACTGGTTCAAACGGATTGAAAATTGAAACACTTATTTTCGTAACTATATTTTTTAATCTATAAAGGATAAAAAAAAGAAAAATAAAACAGTCGGATAAACATGATCGATTGAAACACTTTTTTTCTCTCAATTACTTTACAAAGCCTAGAATTAGACTTGAACCTATTATTAAAGAGAAAAAAAATTCAAACCAGAAAGAAAGAAAATGAAATAAAATGAAAAAAAAAAAAAACAACCGGAAAGAATAGGAAAAAAAAAAAGCAAACTGTAAAGAAAGAGAGAGAGAGAGAGAGAGAGAGAGAGAGAGAGAGAGAGAGGCGGGGGTAGTCCCGGAAAAGGGAGGTGGGGCCGGGGGGATTAGCAATTTACTTTTATGGAGAGAGAGAGAGAGAGAGAGAGAGAAAAGTGAGTGTGTGAGAAATTTCTCGTGAGCGAGGAATTTTTCAGTGCCGAGCGGGTATTACCGACGTGGCCCCCGCTCGGCACACTCAAGCAGTCCGATGTATTTTTGGACGACTCGGATTAAAACACACTCTCTCCTCTCATCCTAACACTTTCTCTCTCCTCTTCTCCCTCCAAATACGAGCCGTCCATACACGTAATGGACGGCTCGGATGGCCGAGCAGGCACCACGTGGTACACGCTCGACACTGAGAAATCTTTTCTCGTGAGAGAGTGTGTATTTTAATTTGGAAAATTTATGTAAATGGTCCTCGTAATTTCATTCGAGTCTCATTTTCGTTCTCAAAATATCAATTAAAACTTTTTTGGCCTTCAAGTTTGGTTTTCGTACCAAATTAGTCTTATTGATAACTTCTGTCAGCCAAACTAGACGGAAAAAACCAGATTGATGGCAGTTTGGATGTTGCAGTTCGTACCAAGTTGGTCCAATTGATATTTTCTGCCGTCAACCTGATTTTTTTCGTCCAGTTTGGCTGACAAATGTTACCAATTGGACAAACTTGATACGAAAACCAAACTTGAAGGTCAAAAGAGTTGCAATTGTTACTTAGAGGATAAAAATGAGATTCAGGTGAAACTAGGAGGACCATTGCTATAAATTTTCCTTTTAATTTTTATCACCGGAAATTCGAGATGCTCTAAAGCCGTAAACTAATCCAACCGATTGTACTACGAGTAATTATTCAATATTTTAGGAGTAAACGTTTCTGTGAGGTCCATTTATTTAATGATAAATTCCACAAAAATGTTTGGTTTAAAGTGGTCTAGAATATCACGTGACAGTACTCCCGGACTATTATATAATTTCGCTTGTGTTAATAACAACACGACCATTAAATTTCACATTTTTTGAAATGGCGTAGATCTTACCATAAAGCAAAGTCATGTATACAATTTTTTTTGATAAACATGACATCAGAGGAGGATAATGGCCAACCTCTTTTAGGAAGGTGAACCTTGCCCCTGTCCGACTTTTGCTGTCCGACTCCTCTGCTACATCATTTGGGCAGCAACAATGAAAATTTTCTCGTACATGATTTTCTTAGAGCTTTCATCGAAAAATCTAGAAGCAAAAATTAATTATGACTCTTAAGAATAAAATGATCAAAAAAATAACATCTTTACACCGGTTCAAACAGATTGAAAATTGAAACACTTAATTAGTTAGTCATATTTTTTAATATATAAATAGTAAAAAAAATTAAGTGTGTGTGTGGAGGGAGAGAGAGAGAGAGAGAGAGAGAGAGAGAGAGTGAGTGTATTTTATCACCGGAAAATATTGAATTTTGAAGAATTGGATTCGAGATGCTCTAAAGCCGTAAAAATTCATCAATAATCCAACCGAATGTACTACAAGTAATTATTCAATAGTTCAGAGTACCGCGACATGGTACTTTAGACCACTTTACAACCACACGTTTCTTTGAGGTCCATACACTTAATTAGTGGTAAGCCCACAGAAATGTATGATTATAAAATGGTTCAGAATATCATTTGATGGTGCTCTCGAATTATTGTAGTATAATTTCACTTGTGTTAATAACGTTATCACGTCACTTGGCAATTGGCACCACCATTAGATTTGTCTCATAACAAAAGACGAGAACCATAATGCGGTGCAAAAATTGGATACATGTAGCATTGATGAATTTCATAAAAAAGATAGTGAATTTCATTAATCACTTTTACTTATTAAGTTATTGTTTATTTCCATTGAACTTGCAAAAAAAATTCTTATAAAAGTAATGCCTTATGATAATATTTATAAGTGAAGACATAACATTCCCATTATCATTAACTAGAATGGAGTGTGTCGAGAAGAGAACGGTGCAAAAATTTTAGATCTAAAACGAAGCTTAATAAGTATTTGCATACGAAGAATTAGTGTAATTTTATAGGACACTATCATAATTTTAAGACTAAATTAGAAGGGAACAAAGTCATTAGGAAAAGTTGAATTCCAAGGAGTTGGTGTAGTCGGTAAGGCCTAAGACTTAGTAGTAGTTATTTTCTCCTAAGATCTTAGTTTCAAAATATTTCAGGTGTTTTTTTTCTTACAAAGGTATGAACTTTTTCTTATGTTCATTTTCATATTTTTTTAAAAGTTATTTGGAAAGAATTTTCATGTTATTTGTAGGATAATGGATGATGAATGTTTCGACTGTCAGTTAAACCAAATGAAAAGAATAAATACTTTTGACTTGAAAGAGATTCCTGAGGAAGATGAATTTTTGTACGGTTGTTATACAAATGTAATTTTTGTAAAAAACTTACAAACACAAGAAATACTTTTGTACGGTTGCTATACAACTGTAATTTTTTTCCACTCTTTTAGACGTTAAAAATTGGAGCTCCTGAATTTTTATTTTAATTGTTTGTGATAGTATTATCCAATTGTTAATTTTCCATATTGACAAAGATATTCTTGTGTATGTTAGTTTTTTTTTTCTTTCGAGCATTGTTTTGTTTGGAAAATAGGTGCCGTCAAGCATTGTTTTGTTTGGAAAACAAGTTAGGGGAACAATTTGATTTTAAAAAAAAAAAAGTTACGGGAACAGCAGAAGAAGGAAATAGTTGCCTTCAAGCATTTGCCTTATTTATCCCTCTCTTTTTATTTGCGCTTTACCTTTCACCTACCTAATTTTAAAAGGAAATAAGGGTAGTATTGTCATTTCAAAAAGTATTACAAATGTTTATGGAATTCTTAAAAAATAAAGGAAATGATATTAGCACTCCAAAACTTGATGCAAGCACTCTAAAATCAGTGTAACTCCAAAGCCACTTTTCTTTGTTTTTTGGAGTGCCTGCATCAATTTTTGGAGTGTCAATATCATTTCCCAAAAATAATGGTGAAAAGTAATACTTTGTGAGTACCTATAAACACAACTTATGGATTTAGGTATATTTATTGCATCTAAAAGTATCACCGTTATGAATTAAGGTATTTTTATTACACCTAAAGTATTACCGCAGGGGCACCTATTAGTGGGGTAAACAGGCTAATTTAACATGCAATTATCTCTCCTTTATAAATAGGACTCCTATGTCCTCCTCCTCCAACACAAAATTCCATTACAAACGGCATGGCATTTTGGTCATAAAAAGCTAGTACTAATACTACTACATTGTTTTTGAATCCATTGAAATAAGACGTAAATTTGAACCCGTTCCAGATTCAGGTGGAGTTTATTATTATTATTATTATTATTATTATTATTATTATTATTATTATTTGTTGTTTTGCTTCAAAAATCAATCCACGATGTCTTGTTCTGTGGTCAAATGTGTTCAAAAATTGTCAAAATCTTCGGCTGAATCGATCCTCATGTTGCAATGCAACAAAAGGTTTGAGACCTTTCAACGGATTTGGTGTTTTAGGAAACAATTTCTAAACAAAGAGCAACTCAGAAGTCATGACATGCAAAGATAAAACTTGTTTGTACGGGTTACAGGGTGCACTATAGCACCCCTGGGTCCTTTTCCAAAACCCAAGGATCATAGCAATGTAACTTTTCATTTCAAACTAAAACACACACTCTCTCTCTCTCCATTTGATAGTTGTGGTTTTGTAATGCTTTCACTGGCAGTGTGCTAGGCAGCCAATGATGTCGGAAAAAATAGAAGTATTATAGAACACATTATTTATCAAATGAGATCCACATTGCATATTTTTCAAGATCGATATTGAAAGATATATGCAATAGACACAAAAAATAATGGACAAAATAAACGAGACGGAGGGAGTATATTGCACACTTACTGTGAATTCATATCCAAAGTATAAAAACTTTAACCTAACACTCGATATGCAGTCCCTTTAGTTGTATGTATGTTATGATCCGATGCACACACCCTGTCAAACAAATAGACCCTATTGTTGTATGGTTTTCTACCTTTTCATCTGCAATTGTGTGTCAAGGTTTCTCTCATGGGATGTTTCATCACACAGGCCAATATTTGGAGCATCAGTTTCCGTCGTTGGATACCGACACACCGCATCACTTGCATATAGGCTAGCTCGCAATGCATATCGATTCATTGACAATCCACGAAATGGCTAACAGCCGATATGAGGATTTGGCCAATTCCACTGCTATAAAACAATTTCCGCCACCAGTCATTGTAAAAAAATTCCCAATCACGTCAGAAAGTTCCTAATACATGTTGCTCAATCACATCAAATGTCCTGCAACAAACTCAATAACGGATTGCACTCAATGGAACAACATGCAACCTACAATATACCAACAAAATCCAAGGCTATCACTCGATCGATGGAATTCTCGGCAAAGACATGCCGCAAAGATTGTGCCATAGGGAACATAAACAAGGAAAGTAACACTCTGACAAAGGTAAACTCATGTTCATGTTGTTCCAACGAGCAATAAGATCAAAAGCTGCATACAAGGACATGAACTGGAAAATTGAACCAAGAGTGGGAGGCAAGAGAGAACCAGCGTCAAGATTTCTAGTATTCCTCGTTAATAAAAGCCTCATGGACATTCCCCAGACATATGGTAAGTAGGATATTTGACAAATACATCGAAGCATTGAAATTGTCAAACAAAAAAACTCAACCTAAGCCGCCAGTACTTCGTACCCAAACTTTGAGAGACACAGACAACTACAAGTAACCTGCATCCTAAGCCGCCAATTCAGAATACAAAGACTGCTTTTTCTTCTGGAGAGAAGGCCATAACATTTGAAAACTTACAGGAAAAACATCAGAAAGATTTTTATGTCCATCAGAAAGGAAAGACTTTGAGCTTTTAATCAATCATTTGATGCACATTCTGATTTTTTAAACCCCGCACTTTGCTATCAAATCCTTAAGCAATGTCCTCGTTCCGCTTACTAAAATAATGACATGTCTCGTAAAGCGGGAAATAAGTACTTAAAAAATAAAAACCATAGCAGAACGGGGCCAGCACTTTGTTCGCAGTATCAATCAACACAACATTAAAATATGCTTCCACTTTGCAAGGCACACGTCTTTCATGTTTAAGCATTGTATTCTAGCACATCTTCCTCACTCTTTAAAACTTTGTTCAAAAGTCCTATCTCTCTTTACAATTCCAAGACACTTACTCATCAAATGGAGTTTACATTCAAGCCAATATATCACTCCATCCTTCCTCTGAATTTCCTCATAGTTGGACTTTAAGGTGTTCAATCAGACGGTTACTAACTTGCTAGGTAAATTAATTCTATTTTTCAAACACAAAATGAAGTTTCTTCACTTTGGCTCATCAAAGTTCAGAATTACGACTCCTCTGCTGATTTGTCTGACATAACAAGGCATCCATGGCGCAAGGAAAGCTTCCTCCGGCTTTCTTCAGAAGGCAAACATGAATATGACAGGTTAATTTTCCTCAATGATGGCCTTGAAAACATCATCCAATCTACCGTTTCCATACCCACATTAAGACACCCAGTCAAATTTATCTTTCTCAATCTTTCGCAATTTGTAAATATTTCTTTCAATCCGATTGCTGTCACTCCCAAGCAACCGTCCAAGTTCAAATGCAGGAGCCTGCAACATCTATTCCCTATAACCACCAACCCTTCATCATTAATCCCTGATCTAGCTGCTTCTAGAATCTCCAAGTCGGAGAGTTCAAAACCATTTCCAATGTTCTTAATCCCCCCACATCCAACGATGCGCAACTTCCTAATCTTGGAGCCAGTCTTCAAGAAATCAGCAATGCCTTTCTCTGTTATACCGTTACAATGAGACACATCAAGCACCTCTAAACTGGGGCATACAGAAGCAAGTTTAGCAAGACATTCATCACTCAGATTCCGATTATATTCCAAGTTCAGAGACTTTATTCGTGGGTTTTCCACAATTTCGGTAGCCCTATCTCCTCCTCCAAAATTCGCTGCCTCCATAGTGATATCCTCAAGTAAAGGACAATTCTTTGCAAGTGTGAAAAAGGTTGACTCAGTTAGAGTATAACAAACAGTGAGCCTTATCGTGACTAAAGCAGAGAGACATTGAGATAAATCACTCATTGTCTCATCAGTGAGAAAATATGTTTCTACTAAAGATAAACACTCCAGGGACCGGTATTTGTTTAAAAGCGACGAAATTCCAGACAAGGTGAAACTTGGGAGTTGGAGGGAAAAATCAAGGTGGATGCTCTTCAAAGGAATACCAGCTTTAACAAGCAAATGGAGAAATTCATCAGGGACAGTCGAAGTGTAGAGAACAATAGTTGCTAAATTTCTTGCACAACAAAGTGAATACTCATCTAATTGACCAGATTCAATTCCCTGAACTGACAATGAACTCAAATTGGGACAATAGCGCATCACATATCCAATTCCATACTCAGTAACCGACCAACATTTGCAAAGTGCAACATCTGTCAAGTAGATGCAATTCGCGGAAAGAGTTATAAGCGAGTAATTGGTGAGAAACTCGTTACCAGATACGTTTATCTTTCGCAAACGCTTCAACTTGGACGACAGCACCTCGATCCCGGTATCTGTCACGCCCATTTCACCCGGGCTCCGAGCCTCGAATTCATCAGCCTCCCAACCAAAGTCATTTACAGGATACGAGATATCTAGATCCTCCAAACACGGCATCCAATCGGCTATAGCAAATAATTCAAGGTCGCGTAAAATGCGAAGCTCGGAGCACTTCAAAACCTTCAAATTCTTCATACGGGATCCCAGTATTCTCAAGCCCTCCAAATGAATCTCGGTTCCCGAGAAACTGAGGGAGTCAAGGTTCAAATTGGAGGTTGCGACGTCTATGGTCATGCGTCGTAAATCGAGGGGTTCGAGGGCAAAATGGGGGGTTGGGTCATCGATGTTACGTCGGTCGAATGTTTCTTTGTCGCGGAAGCAGCTGAGATAGATGGACTTGAGATTCGGAAACCGATTCAAGAGAACGGAGACGGGAAAGACCCTTGGATCGACGATGGTGAGGTGGGTGCGGAGGGCGTTGGTGAGGGAGAGGAATCGCTTGCAGGAGAGGGATAGGGATTCGAGAAGAGAATGGTGGCGTTGGTGTAATTTGTTGAAGATGAGTTCCCAGCACTCGTCTGGAAGATCTTTGCAACCATTCTTTGCCATTTTTTGCTACTGGTTGGTTGGGAAGACACCAAGAAGAAGATAACTACAGAACTATGGCGAGACAGCCAGAGTTCAAATTTCAAAATCAAATCACTTGTTTAGGTTAGACCTCGGTAACACATCGGGTCGGGTCGGGTCGTGTTAGTCGGGTTCGTGTCACAAACCATTCAATTTGAATCCAACCCATTTAGAATTCGTAATTCTCGAGTCGTGTCATTTTTGTGTTTCGTGTAAAAAATGCTCAACCTTAACCCGTTAATTTCGTGTCCAATTCGTGTCGTGTTATCACGTCCATTGTCCAACTCTATATAGAATTACAGATATATCATATATTTTATATATATATATATATATATATATATATTTGTGTTAATGGGTGACACAGATTAATCACCGTGTTAGTCGTGTCAATTTCGTGTCTCGCGTTTTCAACTCGAACCCAACCTATTTAAAATTCGTATTCTCGATTCGTGTCATTTTCTTGTTTCGTGTCAGAAATGTTCAACCCTAACCTGCTAACTTCATATCCGGTTCATGTCGTGTTATCGTATTTTGTGTCCATTGACCAGCTCTAGTTTAGGTGATGGCGCAAAATTGTTCGAAGACAAGACTGGAACTGCGTGAAAGTCAAACTGGGGATTGATCCAACCGTCTATTTCGATATAAACGGCTTGGATTTAATCTTAACCCCTACAAATCTGAGTCATTCATTGTTCGGCTTCAAATTTGAGCCATATAACGCTGAGATAGACGGTCGGATCGAACGCATTACACATGTAGTGTGGGATGTGCATTGCAGCACCCCCGGATCCCAAACTGGGACACTTAAAAATGATGGAAGGAGTATCTATTATCCTCCTCTGCCTTGTGCAGAAATTGGTCTTGTACTAAAATTTGTGCTAGGTCACTCCAAGCCTTTAATTACTTTTGATTTTTAAGGACCCTTTTTACTTTTTTACCTATTATTATAATGGTCCATCAAAAGGGCTTCATTTTTAATTTTTATTTAAGCCTTAAAATGTTAGGAACGGCTCTGATCTTATGGGTAGAGATTAGCAAAACTGAAAGATACTCCATCCGTTTTATATTAACAGTCCATCACAAAAAGTCATGCTATTTTTCAAATCAAAAAATCAACTAATTTTGTGTATAATTTTTAAAAAATTTCACACCCAATTAAATTACCAATCGAGATCTTTAATAAAGTGCAAAAAAATTCAAAAACTTATACACGAAAATGCTTGATTTTTCAATTTGAAAAATGACAAAAGAGAGAGGGTGGGACTTTCAATATGGAACGAATGGTGTATATGCCTGTTCGTTAGAAAGACACAATTTCATAAACTCTTTAAAAAAGTTGTCCTTTTATATGCTCTCAAACTTATTGATTAAGTTTCATTTAGGGACCCACCCCTGCACTACACGTGTAGTGCTGTTAATTCAGTCGTTTATCTCAGCAATAGACGGCTCGAATTTTCATCTGAACAATGGACGGCTAGGATTTATAAGAGTTCAGATTAAATTCAAGTCATCCGTGCCAAGATGGACGGTTGAATTGACTGCATTACACGGTGTAGTTAGACAGATACACTACAAGCCCACCCATTCCTTCATTTAGACCCTCGACATGAAAATTTGAAAAATAAGCATACTAACATTTTCTGGTGAGGGTGCGAAAATTTTCAAAGACCAAAACGGTATCCATAGAAACTAGGGCTGCTCAAAAAATTCAGTAAACCGTGAAACCGGTCCAGACCGAATCGATTCGTACCTTTTGGATTTTGTCCGTAGATTAATGGTCTGGACACGGATTGAAAAATTAAAAAACCGTGACTCGCGGTTCGGTCCACGGATTTTCATTACAAAACCGTGAATTAACCGAATCGGACCATGAGATATTTATTTTATATAAATAATATATATGTTTGTATTTATATAATAAATTGTTAGTAATGTTAACATTTTTTTCCTCCAATTTTAGTATTTTATCTTAGTAATGGGATATAGTGTAAATGTACATAAAATATGGGGAGTAAATCGTAGTTTTTTCGTAAAAATTACGGGTAATCTTAGTTGAGTTTCAGTAGTTCAAAACATTTTCGGTTCTTTTATGTTATGTAATGTACTATAATGATACAATCCTACTAGTGTTTTAGATTCTTTTGAATTTGATTTCTGAAGTAAGCTTTTGGTAATTTATGTAACAAGTACTTTTCTGGTGGTGTTAAACTTAATTCTGAATGTAACATTCTTCACTTTTATTGTGGGATATATGTTTGACCTTTATTTTTACTAAAATCCGTAGATAAAATCTTAACCGATCCGCGAGTCACGGATCGAATTGGAACCAGACCATAGGACTCTTGGTCCGGACACGAATCAATTTGTAAAAACTGTGACTAGCCGTTCGGTTCTCGAATTTCTAAAAATTCGAATTGAACCGAACCGGACCGCACGCAGCCCTAGTAAAAACTAGACTAGAAAAGCGGCAAAAAAATGTATGCTTTCTTTGGTCAAAAAGAAAAAGAAAAAAGGTTGACATAAAACTCTTTCAAAAAGATTTTCTTTATCGAACTGTTTTTCCACCATCTATCTTAAAACCACTCGGTGGCAGAAGGATTTTAATTAAATCTTTTATGGCATTCAACATTTCATCTACAAATATGTTTTTAGAGCGGTCGCATAGAGTGACATTGTGTAACCAAATTCATGTGGGCACTCCGGGCTCAACAATTCCTCCTTTATGATAACACTCCCACGGCTCGAACCCATGACTTCCTAACTCTGATACTACTTGTCAGACCATTTTTCCACCATCTTTCATAAAATCAATGGGTAAATTTCACTGACCTCCCCTCAGGTTTCTGACAAAGACAGAAACCTCCCCCCACATTCCTGAAATTGCATTGTCCTCCCCTTTGCTTCTTATCGGGTAACGCCTGTTAACGGGAAACTTAATTTTACTTTTATACCCACGTACTTGTAATGAATAAAATAAATAAGTAAAAGGAAAAAAGCTAAAAATGATTGAGAAATTATTGGTTGTCCCAAGGGAAACACGTCTACTTTGCCTGGTGGTACCTCCCACTAATAAAAATTTTCCTTCTAGGTAAATTGTCAGTTAGAAAGTCCAACCCCGTTGACGCATTAAATCCACTGACACATGATGAGCACCCAATATTGCAGATATTTAGTGCGACTAGTCCCGCTTTATATTGTTCTAACTTGCATTTATTTAGCTTTTATGCGATATTGCACGTAAGGTGTGTTTTTAGTATTTTCAGGTAAAACGTCCTAAAAAGCGCATTTCAACGCCATGGATTGCTCAAGTGCTTCCAAGTACCCGAAGACCATGTCGGCCCCTTAAAATCTGTCTAAGTATGAAAAAATGACTTTCTGGAAAAGTATCGATTTTTAAGATAAAAAATGGCGGTAATTGATCCTTGAATTTTTCTAAGAGTAACTATAAAGTTGCAAGATTTTATTTGAAGAGTTAGGTCATGTTTTGAGCCATTTTCGCTTGAGAAAAACGTGCAGATTTCCATTTTACACTAAAAGTGGGGGGTTGACATTTTTATTTAATTAGAATCTTGAAATTCTGGTAATGCCATTATTTCCAAATGGGGGGTATTTTCTTATTTTCATTAAATAAATTAAAGTAAATGAAAGGTAAAAGAAAGATTTAAAATTTAACCTTTACTTAAGTTTAGGGAATGAAAATAAGATGCTGTGGAACTATGAAAGTTGCTGTGAGCCTTCGGGTGCTGAGTTTTGAAGGCTGGCCTGAAGACTGGAATTAAGCTCCTGGTATCGATATAGCCTTAATCTGTATCGATACGCATTAGCTTCGTGGGAAGGCAGAGGATATTGTATCGATACGGCCTTATCCCGTATCGATACGGGATTGCTATGGGGAAATGGCCCTTTTTGATTTAGCAGCGTGGTATCGATACTTTGCTTAATCTGTATCGATACCATGGGACTTCGGCTAGATATTTGTTGCTTTTTGGACATTCCATTTATGAAATAGTTGCTACTTATAGTATGTTTTTAGGATATTTGTTAGGAGAGAAGATGAGTTGTATAAATATTCTTCTCCCTCACTTTAGTTCGGAACTACTTTATGCTCTAGGTTAGCTTTCTCTCTAGTTTTTCTCCATTGTTGTTCTTAGTTTAAAGCTTCAATACTTGTATGTTAAATTCGTAATTTGATGTTTCCTCGTTTATTAATGTTGTAGTTACGGACTAGATTCTCCTTAATATCAAGTTTATTCCATTTTCGTCGGTTAAATATGTTTATCATTTCTAGCATGATTTCTAGTCTTTTTAATATGTGTGAGTAGTTTCTTGGGTAAGTCTTGGGCTAATCTTTCCCAATGACTTAGGTGATTATTTGGTTCTCAAACCTTCGGGCTTAAAATCATAGTTTTCGGAAATGGATTAATCTAGCCATTTTGGTCTAAGTTAGGGGTGTTAACTCCTCAATATGTTGTTTAGTCAAGCGGTCTTGGCAAGCGACGTACCGAGGGCTCGTGGCCTCCTGCGTGTTAGATACATTAGCAAAGTAGTCATTAAAGTTAAATTCTCCAGGCGTGAGCACGCGGTCGTGACTTTCGCCTGAATTATATTGAGAACCGGTAACATCTTTTGTCAAGGGTTAGAAAATCCTTAGACTTGCCTATTTTAAGTTAATTAAGCGTTTTCCTAGTTTTTTGCCTTGGCATTTTTCTCCATTTCAAAGCAAAATCTAGTTGGCCGTCTTGAACGCCGCGCTTCACCATATAAACCTACAATCCGAATAAGCTATTTTTGAATTCTCTATGGATACGATCCCAGACTTCTGGATATTATGCTAACGACGATCTAGCCCTACGCTTGGGGTATTTCAACCTTATTTGAAGGCGAGGTTCGGAGGCTAAGCAACACACGTTCTTCTCTACACACAGCCTCCTCTCGTTCCAAATTTCAATCCATTTGAATGGGTGAGAAGATTTTATTTTTTTTATCATTTAATTCTAAAGGATCATAGTTAAATTTTAACAATAGGACTCTCGTTAATTAGCCTTAAGAAAGTCGTAGAATCAAATACTCTTAGAACTAACCAACGAGAGGTCTAGAGTCAAAATTTAATTATGACCCTTTAGAATTAAATGATTAGAAAAATAAAATCTTCTCACCCATTCAAACGGATTAAAAATTGGAATACTTAATTTTTCAACCTTTAGTTTATATATTACTCCCTCACTCCGTCCCTTATTTAGAGTTCAGTATTCCATTTTAGGATATCCCTTAATAAATTTCCATTTTGTAAAGTTAGTGGGTAAAAGTTGGTGTATTGTCTATTTTGTCGCTAAAAGTATATTCTATTTTGAAAAGTTAGTGAATAAAAGTGTAATGATGATGGGTAAGTAGGGAAAGTAGAGAAAAAAGTTGATGTGAAATGTATAATGATGATATCTTTTTAATAAGTTGAAATTACGAAGCAGAACACATAAAAAAGGACAGAGGGAGTAAAAAATATGGTTAAAAAATTAAGTGCTCCAAATTTCAATCCGTTTGAACCGATAGAAAGATTTTATTTTTCTGATCATTTTATCCTAAATGGTCATAATTAAATTTTGACTCTAAGAATCTCGTTGATTAATCCTAAGAAAATCGAACAATCAAATATCTTAGAACCAACCAACGAGAATCTTCGAGTCAAAATTTAATTATGACCTTTTAGAATTAAATGATCAGAAAAATAAAATCTTCTAACCCATTCAAACGGATTGAAATTTGGAACATTTAATTTTTAAACCTTTAGTTTATATATTAAAAAATATGGTTAAAAAATTAAGTGCTCCAAATTTCAATCAGTTGGAACCGATAGAAAGATTTTAATTTTTTGATCATTTATCCAAAATGGTCATAGTTAAACTTTGACTCTAAGACTCTCGTTGGTTAGTCCTAAGATATTTGATTGTACGACTTTCTTAGGGCTAATCAACGAGAGTCCTAAAGTCAAAATGTAATTATGACCATTTAGAATAAAATGATTAGAAAAATAAAATCTTTCTATCGGTTCAAACGGATTGAAATTTAGAGCACTTAATTTTTTAACCATATTTTTTAATATATATAAACTAACGGTTGAAAAATTAAGTGTTCCAAATTTTAATCCGTTTGAATGGGTGAGAAGATTTTATTTTTTTGATCATTTAATTCTAAAGGGTCATAATTATAGTTTGACTCTAGGGCTCTCGTTGGTTAGTCCTAAGAGATATTTGATTCGAGCTCTGCTATTCGCAGGGACGATTCGCAGAGAATCACGCAAGGAAAAATGCGCTTGGGTTCATTCTGGGTCTCACAAAAATCTAGAAAAATATCCATAAATTTTTTAATATTAATTTATGAGGCCCTGTAAAAAAACAGGTCTAACGGATACCGGTAAGTATTACTTTTGGATTCATACGGGCGAACTGAACAGTTTCGTTCCTACGAATCCAAAAGTAATACTTACCGATATCTGTTGGAGCTGATTTTTTACAGGGCCTCATAAATTAATATTCAAAAATTTATGAATATTTTTCTAGATTTTTGTGAAACCCAGAATGAGCCTAAATGCATTTTTCCTTGCGTGATTCCCTGCGAATCGTTCTTGCAAGTAGAATTTCCGAATGAAATTATCTAGCATTGTGGCATGGGATTTTTGTTGGAAATGATTCATTGCAAGTGTATATAACATAAAGTACAGAGAAAAACAGAGTGGAACCAATTTAAAATAATCGAATAATCGCATGTTAGTGTTGTGCATGCGCGATGCACCAAAAGATATCTCTATTGGTTTTTGTAGGATAATGATTTGTTCTTTTTTTCACTCTCTCCGTCCCAATTTTTTAATCCCTCATGCTATTCTAACCAGATAAGAAATTTGTTATAGTTATCAATATGTAATATTTTTTATATGTAATATGAATCTTGTTTGATAGATCTCGATTATTATTATTAAATAAAATTTTCAAAATCACCTAAAACCTTATAAATTACTCCCTCCATTCCAATTTGAGAGTCTATCTTTCCTTTTTTGGACGTTCCAAAATGAGTGTCCCATTTAAAAAGTTACTCCAAAAAAGCTAGAACTTTCCCCTTTTGCCATTCTTCTCCAAACTTAAAAAATCATTAAATTATGATGTGAAAGGACAATTTTAAAAAAGGCATACTTGGCGCCAATAGTATAGAAACGATTCTAACTTTCTCCTTGGAAAATGCGACTAGCAGAGATTGCAGAGGCAATTTAAAACATAAAGAATTGAAAATCACTTAAGGGTAAAATTCGAAACTAGAAAATCTGTCAATGGAATAATGATGTTTCGTAAAATAGTTGGATTCCCGAAAAGGGACTTACAAATTGAAACGGAGGGAGTACAAAATATGATCAATTTAAAAGTGCACAAACTCCTAAAACGAGTAAAAAATTGGGACTGAGCTAGTATATGAATTCTACTATGCACCCACTATTGGAAATTTACGGAATTTCGGGTGTATGGAACTGGGATTTTGGAGGGTCTTCCGAGGCAACCGGTCTCGGGTTCGTTGAATCTGGACGCAATCAATAGACGTATTGATTGTGGAAAATCTGTAACTCCCGTAACCCTCCCATGATGGTCAATTATTCCCGTAACCTCCCCTCCCTCATCATGGCAGAAATGAATTTTGAATTCATTGGGCAGAATTCATTGCAGGAGTTATTCAGCCCTCCTCCACCCTATAAATTGAGGCATCCCGTTTTGTATAAGCACAACAAGCACAGAGCAGTCCAAAAAAAAAATATTCTGAAAGTTCGTTCTTGAGAGAGAAAGGCAGGCGGTAGTCAGTTCGCCAAGGCGGTCGACGGCGGTGTTCCGGCGGCTTGCGGTCTAGCCGAGCCAACCCTGGGAGAAAGGCGCCGACACAACCTACAACACCCACGGTAGGTGGCGAATATTTCTTAAGGAGACCGTGGTACCACACGGGACTCGGTTCGATTCTAAGTATTCTGTTCATATCTCATTCTTGTAATTCTGATTTGTAATTGTATTTGTTTTAATTATATAATTATTGCATTATCAATGAAATTGTTCTCTGGATTATTCGTTACTGCCGAGGTTTTTTTCAACAAGCTTAAGAAATATTTTTGATCTATGATCGGCATTGAATTCCAGAAAACAATTTCTGTTTTGTACTAACATTTGAGTTGCAAGAACAGATTCGTGACAGATAGGTCTCGTAGTGAAGTACCACAGGCGTAAGGCGAGGGAACAATCTGTTCAACATATCGAGCAGATTGGCTTTCATTCAAGATATCAAAACAGACCCGTTTGGCTTCGGCCATGGCCTGTCATGCGTGACATGGCCACTATTCAGAGATGGGATTAATAGAAAGGCCACGGTGTCACGCCCTCGATTTTCAACATAAATATTAAAGGTTTTTCATAAATAAAAATTCTCACAATAATACAAATATTACCCAAAAGCCATTTCTATTTCCCTTGTTCGCAAATCATCTCCAAACTCCAAAGCATTTCCAAATTTACATCCTTGGCCCAACGGCCTAAAACCACTAGATCACGTTAAAAGAAAGTTAAGAGTTTACATGAATCCTTCATTTAATAGAATAATAATAATAATGAGATTACAATTCCTTCATCCGAAGATAAAGTTTATAAGAGATGCAAGATTAACTCTCTGAAGTCGCTTTCAAAATGTGGGGTCACATGCAAGCACAGCAACCCATGTCGCAGCTTCTGATTTGTACCTGAAAAATAATAGGTTGAGCTACACTAGCCCAGTAGAAAAATCTATGCTAACTTTATGTGCATACGGGAAGACAAGTGCGAAAGGAAGATCACATCGATAGACGATAGCAATTAGAGCCAAATATGAATGTACTACACAGTCAAGACTTCTAAGAACTCAAGGAATTTCTCGCATTAACCCTCTTTTCATCATTTCACGTCTCATCGTTTCACACATCCCTACAATTAGATTCCGTTCATAGCCTAACGTGCGAATACCTATACCGGTCTTCCTCAACGTGTCACATTATGGTAGGTGATCTATGCCTCTTGTCAAACACTCTACCAAATGAAAAAGCGCACGATAGATAATAATAAAAGTAGCGTAGCCAAAATCCCACACGAAACCCGTTACCACAAGTCACCATACATTACAATGATATCCCAAATTCTTAGTTCAATACAACCAACATCGCCCTTAGAGTCACCACGGCTTTCCCCGGGTCTTTTCCCTAAGTCGAACCGGAAGAGAGTCACCATGGCTTTACCCAGGTCTATCCTCAAATCCGCACAGCAGTTGGGTCACCACGGCTTTACCCGGGTCTATTCCCGCCTTCACAAGGCACTTGGGTCACCACGGCTTTACCCGGGTCTATTCCCATATTCAACGTATACTCACGATGCAAACCTATCGATACGACTTCAATACAGGGTCTATTGTATGACAATCATTAAGAGGGCAACACCCACATACCAACGAGTATAACAATTGCGCCCATCTCACATTAACATAACTCATATCAATAACAAATCATCACGTCACCATTTCTACCGTTAGTTTACCGATAAACCATTTCACCTCGCATTTTCCATGATCGTCATCATTTCACAATTATTGTTCATGTGTCCTCGTACCACATTTCAATCAACACTCATCCTAAATTCGTAACTCAACCTTTGTGCAATATTTTAGGTCTATCGAACTCATTCCTAAGTTGTGACAATTAACCACCCTCCACTTCTATGGTCCTAACTTTTTGCATACTAAACATGTCAATGTAATTTCGGTGGCAATTAAAAGATGACTTCAAAACCTCGAAATCGATATATCATACGCCCGAATTGGACATCGGACGAGGAAGTTATGGCCATTCGAAGTTGGGCAAAAACCCAGAAAATGACAGGAACAGCAGAAAACGAGGCAGCTGACACACCTTCACTCCTATGATCATAACTTTCTGTGTACTTAGAGTTTTAAGGTGATTTTGATGGCCCTGGAAAGCTGACTTCAAGATCTCGAATTCGATATATAATTTGCGCGTTTTCGATATCGGACGAGGAAGTTATGACTGTTCGAAGTTGGGAGAAATCTCAGAAAAACAGGACAGCAGCAGAAAAACGGGACAGCAGCAGATTTTGGGGATTTCAAAGGAATTCAACCACAAATCTCAATTCAATGATCAGTAGCAAGTCTCAAACACTATATCAACTCATAAACACATAAAATTAGTTAGATTTTCCTACCTCAAGTATCAAAGCCGAGATCAAACAAAGCCCTAGCCTCTAAAACTTCAAAATCAGCCGGTTCCTCCTTCCCTGAGCTTGACCCACGAAATTAAGGCTCAATAATGCGTATAGAAGGTAAAATGGAGATGGGTTTGTGTAGGTTTCATGTTGTTTTGATGGGTTGTTGAGTGAGAGTGGAGGAGAGCCGAGAGAAAGAGAGAAATGTGAGCGTTAGAGAGAGAGCCGAGAGATAGAAAATGAGAAAGGGGAAAGTGTTCCTCTGGAATTTATCAGAAGACCAAAGAAAAATTATACCCTACTTCTCACACCACACACTCACACGTACACCTCTCTCACATTAAAACTTATATCCTTTCACGAACACGCCGCACCGTAAATCCACACCGTCTATCTCAACAAGTTATACGTTTACAAGGGAAAAAAATATATGGTTTTTAAATATTAAAAAAAAAATACGGGTCTCTACACACGGCCTAAGGCAGTCATGCGTGACTTGGCCTTGGGGCCACGGCCTAAGGCAGTCATGCGTGGCTTGGCCTTGGGGCTAAGGCAGTCATGCGTGGCTTGGCCTTGGATCAATTTTGGCTGGCCTCTGGGGTGATCTACTTGGCTTCTGCCTTGACATCACCTGGCCTTGATCCTGTGTCAATGATCTGCCCGGTGTGCAGTTCATGTTCTTGATGCCTGGGTTGCTCTCGGCCTGAAGTACTCAACCAGTGGAAGGTTTGAGTGCCCAGCCCTTGTGCACGGCAAGTGTTATATTCAGGACATGGACTGGACTCCAAAAACAGAAGGGGAAGGTGGACGGCCTAAGTGTTGCTAGTAGCAAACTGTGTATACCGTTTACCTTTCGGGGGCGCTGCCCCCGAGCCCCCGCCAGGGGGCGCGACCCCCTGGACCCTCGCGACCTGACCGGGCAGGTCGATCCCCACTGAGGGCGCTGCCCCCAGGACCCCCGTCAGGGGGCACGGCCCCCTGAGACCCCCGCCAGGGGGCGTGCCCCCTGGGACCCCCAAGGTACGTGATATTGTGGGGGATGTTAGACTTAGCTTGGTTGATAGATTGTTAATCTATGCATGTATAGCTTGTCATTCTGAAATTGAGATTTGTTCTCTTATATGTGGTTGTTCCTAATTTCAGGAAAATATGACAACTGAGCAAGGGAAAACTATTGGCACTGGCAAAGAGAAACAGACCGGTGATGTCAGTGGCACTGGAAATAGCGGTGGTGCAATTCCAACTCATGCTCCTATTCCTGGGATTCCCACTGTTCCAATGTCTCATGTGGAGAGGCCGAGCAAATTTGTTGGGGTCGATTTCAAAAGGTGGCAACAGAAGATGTTGTTCTATTTCACCACCTTGAACTTGGCAAAATGGCTTGTCGAGGAAGCTCCTGTTATTGCTGAGGATGATCCTGATACTCAGAAACGGATTGATGTGGCTAGGTGGAAAGAGCATGACTACATGTGCAAGAATTACATCTTGAATGCTCTGGATGATTCGCTGTACTCTGTGTATGGCGAGGCTCCGTCGGCTAAGGAATTATGGGAATCCTTAGACAGGAAATACAAGATCGAGGGTGCTGGGTCCAAAAATTCGTTGTGGGCTGGTTCCTTGATTATATGATGGTGGACTCCAAATCTGTGGCAGTCCAAGTTCAAGAGCTGCAGCTCCTGCTCAATGAGATTAGGACTGAGGGGATGATTCTGAGTGAAGCATTCCAGGTGGCTGCGGTCATCCACAAGCTACCTCCAGCATGGAAAGAGTTCAAGAGCTATCTCACGTTCAAGAATAAGGAGATGACCTTGGAGGCTCTTTTTATCAAGCTCCGTATTGAAGAGGAGAATCGGGGTATGGATAGGAGTGCAAAGGCCTCCTACATGGTCAAGGCAAACATGATGGAGCATGGTCAATCTTCCGGTGGGAGGAAAAACCAGAATGACAGGCGTTCTGACAAACGTTCTGACAAGTGGTCTGACAAGCAAGCTGGCAAGCAAAAGGACAAAAGTGTCAATCTGAGACCGAGAGGTGGTGTTGCCAAGAAACAAAGAGAAAAGTTTCAGGGTACTTGCTTCAACTGCAACAAATTTGGGCATAAAGCTTCGGAGTGTACGAAGCCACCTAACCCTCGCACTCAGGCGCACTTAGCTCAGGTGGAGGCAGGAGTGTCCGATATCAACCTCTCAGCTATGGTATTTGAAGTGAACACGGTTGGTTCAAACCGGCAGGAATGGTGGGTTGACACTGGGGCTACACGCCATATCTGTTGTGACAGGCAGTTGTTCACTACTTTCGAGCCAGTTGCTAATGGTGAGAAGTTGTTCATGGGGAATTCAGCTACCTCGGATGTTGCGGGGCAGGGGAAAGTGGTCCTGAAGATGACTTCGGGAAAAGAGTTGACTCTGAATAATGTGTTGTTCGTGCCAGATATTCGTAAGAATTTGGTTTCTGGCTCACTGTTGCAAGCACGGCTTCCGCCTGGTTTTCAGGCTAATAGGGTCACTCTGACTAAAGCTGGAATGTATGTAGGGAAAGGTTACATGACCGATGGTCTCTTTAAGATGAATGTAATGACTGTTATCCCTACTATCAATAAAAAGAAATCCCCTGTTGCTTATGTGCTTGAGTCTTCCTTTTTGTGGCATGGTAGACTAGATCATGTTAATTATGATTCTATGCGTAAATTAATTAACTTGGACCATATTCCAGCTTTCCAATTTGATAAAAAACATAAGTGTGAGACTTGTGTAGAGGCAAAAATGCCGAGAGCATCTTTCAAAGCAGTAGAAAGAAGCACAGAACCTTTGGGTTTAATCCACACTGATGTGTGTAATCTGAAATATGTCCAAACTCGGGCCGGTAACAAGTACTTCATTACTTTTATCGATGATAGCACTCTGTTTTGCTATGTGTATTTGCTGAAAGGCAAGGATGAAGCCCTGGATAAGTTTGTTCATTACAAGACTCAGGTTGAGAATCAACTGAGCAGAAAGATTAAGGTGGTCAGAAGCGATCGTGGTGGTGAATTTCAGTCACCATTTGGAGAATTCTGTACCCAACACGGAATTATCTATGAAACCACGGCACCTTATTCGCCTCAGACTAACGGTATTGCTGAGCACAAGAATCGTACATTGAAGGATATGATAAACGCAATGTTGATCAGTTCTGGGTTGCCTCAGAACATGTGGGGAGATGCTATTCTCACCGCTAATTATATCCTTAATAAAATACCTCGCAAAGATGTTGGTAAAACCCCGTATGAATTGTTTAAAGGTAGGAAGCCTACCTATACATTCTTACGAACATGGGGTTGTCTAGCGAAGGTGGCTATACCTCCTCCTAAGAAGGAAAAGATAGGCCCTAAAACCGTTGATTGTGTGTTCATCGGTTATGCAGACGATAGTAGTGCCTATCGTTTTCTTGTATATGAGTCAGATATACAAGATATTCATAAGAATACTCTCATGGAGTCGAGGAATGCAATGTTTTTTGAACACATATTCCCTTATAGATCCATTGGAGAGTCAAGTTCTGCTAAACGGACTCTGCATCCGGCTAATGAAAGCAGACAAGGCCAAAAAGAGGAAGTTGATGTTGAACCACGACGTAGCAAGCGAGCTAGAACATCAACCTCTTTTGGTCCAGATTTTCTGACTAATTTAGTAGAGAATGAGTCTCGGACATACCAGGAAGCTGTAAGCTGCTCTGAAGGTCCTTTGTGGAAAGAGGCCATTAAAAGTGAGATTGACTCCATACTGCAAAACCATACGTGGGAACTGGTGGATTTGCCACCAGGCAATAAGCCTCTCGGCTACAAATGGATCTTCAAAAGGAAGATGAAAGCAGATGGGTCAATTGATAAGTACAAAGCTAGGCTTGTTATCAAAGGATATAGACAAAAAGAAGGCCTAGATTACTTTGATACTCACTCACCAGTCTCCAGGATTACATCCATCCGGATGATCATCGCGATTGCAGCTTTGCGTAATCTTGAAATACATCAAATGGATGTAAAAACAGCTTTCCTTAACGGCGATTTAGATGAAGAGATCTACATGGAACAACCCGAGGGTTTTTCTGCGCCAAGCCAACAAGGGAAAGTATGTAGGCTTGTTAGATCTTTGTATGGCCTAAAGCAAGCACCGAAACAATGGCATGAGAAATTTGACAATGCTGTGTTGTCAAGTGGTTTCAAGATCAACGAATGTGACAAGTGTGTTTACATCAAAGACACAGACGAAGGGTACGTCATTTTGTGTCTCTACGTTGATGACATGCTCATTGTTGGTAGTAATGAAAGGGTCATTCAGTCTACCAAAGATATGTTAAACTCAAAGTTTGACATGAAAGATATAGGCCTTGCAGATGTCATTCTGGGTGTCAAGATCACCAGAACATCTGTTGGACTTGCGTTGTCTCAGACACACTACGTTGACAAGATTCTTGAAAAGTTCAACCCGTCTGATTCAAGTGTCGCAAGAACCCCTGTGGATTTAAGTCTGCATTTATCCAAGAATGGGGGGGAAGGCGTATCTCAATTAGAGTATTCTCGGATAATTGGGAGCCTGATGTACTTGATGAGTTGTACAAGGCCTGATATAGCTTACTCAGTCAGCAGATACACGAGTAATCCAGGTCGTGATCACTGGAAGGCAATAGTCAGGGTTCTGCGCTATTTGAGGTACACTCGTGAATTGGGGTTACACTACACCAGATATCCAGCAGTACTGGAAGGGTATTGTGATGTAAACTGGATATCAGATATGAAGGACTCAAAATCCACAAGTGGATATGTCTTTATACTTGGTGGTGCAGCAGATTCTTGGAAATCCTCTAAACAGACGTGTATAGCACGTTCAACGATGGAATCAGAGTTTATTGCTCTAGATAAAGCGTCTGAGGAGGCCGAGTGGCTCCGTCAGTTTTTAGAGGATATTCCAAGATGGCCGAAACCTGTGCCAGCTATTAGCATCCATTGCGACAGTCAATCTGCAATTGGTAGGGCACAGAGTAATGTGTATAATGGTAAGTCTAGACATATTCGACGTAGACATAATACTATTAGGCAACTACTCTCAAGTGGGGTTGTCGCTATTGACTATGTGAGGTCAAAGGACAACATTGCGGATCCGCTAACCAAAGGGTTAAACAGAGAGTTAGTTGAGAAAGCATCGAAAGGAATGGGACTAAAGCCACTACGCTCATAGTTACCGTGGGGGTAGCCAACCTAGCTGACTGGAGATCCCAAGATCTAAGTTCAATGAGACTATCTTTCGCGAGTAGCTGAGAATGATCACTAAGGAGACTCGGTCTCCTGCCCATTCCTATGGTGTAGAACAGTGATACCTGCAAATGGAAAGAGGTTAAGCATTGCTTTTAATGACTCCTATGCGCTGGGATGCCAGGCGGGGTATAGCAGGATACCCTTTAAAGGAAGGTCACCTATGTTAGTATGAAGTGGGGCCGCTTCTTTGAGAATTGTGGCAAAATTCTCGAGAAAATACTCGCAGAACCAGGAAGGGGGTGTCATGGCCAAAATGAACCCAACAGTGAGAACTGAACTACGTCAGGAGAAGTCCTGTGTGACGTCTATTGTCTCGGTTTACATCGGCGGCGGAACAGTTCAAAGCGGGACCGCACACTGGTTTGCCAGTAAACCCGATAGGCTATTACAAGGGAAGGTTCCAGGCCAAAAGCCACCTATCCTATGCAGGAATTATCCGCTGTCGCTCTCTCGGATCAGCTTTGTACTCTGCACCAGTATACCTGCCAATTCCATTCATGCAGGGGATTGTTGGAAATTTACGGAATTTCGGGTGTATGGAACCGGGATTTTGGAGGGTCTTCCGAGGCAACCGGTCTCGGGTTCGTTGAATCTGGACGCAATCAATAGACGTATTGATTGTGGGAAATCTGTAACTCCCGTAACCCTCCCATGATGGTCAATTATTCCCGTAACCTCCCCTCCCTCATCATGGCAGAAATGAATTCTGAATTCATTGGGCAGAATTCATTGCAGGAGTTATTCAGCCCTCCTCCACCCTATAAATTGAGGCATCCCGTTTTGTACAAGCACAACAAGCACAGAGCAGTCCAAAAAAAAAAATATTCTGAAAGTTCGTTCTTGAGAGAGAAAGGCAGGCGGTAGTCAGTTCGCCAAGGCGGTCGACGGCGGTGTTCCGGCGGCTTGCGGTCTAGCCGAGCCAACCCTAGGAGAAAGGCGCCGACACAACCTACAACACCCACGGTAGGCGGCGAATATTTCTTAAGGAGACCGTGGTACCACACGGGACTCAGTTCGATTCTAAGTATTCTGTTCATATCTCGTTCTTGTAATTCTGATTTGTAATTGTATTTGTTTCAATTATGTAATTATTGCATTATCAATGAAATTGTTCTCTGGATTATTCGTTACTGCCGAGGTTTTTTTCAACACCCACTTCTCCACCAAAAAGACTAGGATCATCGCTCTTTTCCACCACTCCAAGGGGGCCCATTTCGAACCCCCACAAAATACAGAAAAATAACCATAAGTTTTAAAATATTTTCTAACGAGGCCAAGAAAAAAACCAGCTCAATTGCATAACGGTAGGTATGTTTTCTGAACTGCTCAATTTCGACTCCAGAAATTCAAAAACAAACCTACCTAAAATTTTTTATGGGCCCCAAAAATCTTTTTTACAAGACCCCACAAATATTGAATTGATATTTTACATGGCCAATATTTGGAGCGTCAGATTTTGTCGTTGGATACCGACACACCGCATCACTTGCTTATAGGCCAGTTCGCAATGCACATCGATTCATTGACAATCCACGACCTGGTTAATAGCCAATATGAGGATATGGCCAATTCCACTGCTACTATAAAACAATTTCCACCACTCATCATTGTAAAAAAAAAAATACCCAATCACATCAGAAAATTCCAAAGATACGCTGCTCAATACTCCTGGTACTCCTTCACAACCACCAATTCAGATTCCCCTCTCAAGAGTCATACTGCGATTTAAATCGCAGTTTGTATCTGTGCATAGACTTATTTTTAGACACATTCTATATAGCAGTTTCCTATGGCTATAACTTGATCAAAAGATTTGCTGGAGTGTGGTCGAGAGTGTTGGCAAGGAAGTCGTAGGGTTCAAAGTTGGAGACATTGTGAGAATACATGCCATGAATGTGAGAATTGCGCCTCTGGGAAGACAATACGCCCAACATTCCTCATGCCATTCAGCGGCCTAATCCTAGACGGCTCGTCGAGGATGTCTGCTGAATGGAATATGCTCTACCCACCTTTTCAGCTGCTCCACATGGTCGGAATACATGGTGATTAACGTCAATTATGCCGTTAAGGTTGGTCCAAGGTTACCTCTAGCACATGCTAGTCTGCTATCACGCGGGTTTTTGCCAGGGTGCGGGGCGACTAAGAAGGAAGCCAAGGTTGAAGAAGAATCATCTACATCAGTAACTACTTAGTATCAACTAATAAGCACAAAACACAACCTAAACTCAACTAGAGTTAAGTGGTGTTGGCGGAGAAGGAGGAAAAATATGTTCATATTTGGTAATAGATTATTTGGTGATTATGTTGCCTATTATGTGAAGATTGGATGCTTATCTTGCTGCTTAAGCCGTGGGATTAATTCCCTTGAATGCTCTCATGTAATTGTATTTATATTGAGGGTGCTCTGTTACAAGCAACCCATGAATAAGAATTGTCCTACCTTCTCCCGTGGATGTAAGTCACAATTTGTGGCTGAACCACGTAAATTACTTTTTTTTCCGTTTCTTCATGGTATCAGAGCAGGAAGAAGATTAGGTATTGTACCCCTTTCTTTAAGTTCCTGCAAATCTCGTTTTTTGAAGTCAATCGATTAGATTTTCTCACACCGAAACTCATCAGTGATCCATCCTATTTCTTTGGGGGTATTTGTTATTTTTTCCGCACATAATCTATGGGTGGACAATCAGAAATTAATCCCTCTCCAAGGCTTTCTTCAGTTCTTCTTAATGGACTGAATTAAGTTCCATGGTCTCGTGTCATGGCACTAGCACTCGGTGGAAAATCATTGTTTGGGCATGTTGATGGCACAAAAGCTGCTCCTAAGACTGATAATGAGAAGTATGGTGAGTGGAAATCTGAAAATCAGTACACTATGTCTTTGCTTCTTAATTCTATGGAACCCAAAATTGCTGAAATCTTTACTTTTGCTGAAAGTGCTAAAGAACTTTGGGAATCTGTGAGGGATTTATATGGTCATCAAAACAACGCTGCTCATATTTATCAATTGCAGCAAAATATCAATAATTGCAAACAAGGAGATCGTTCTTTTGTTGAATATTTGGGTGAATTAAAGAGCATGTGGGTTGAACTTGGCTTGTATCGTCCTCCTACAACTAATCTGGCAACATTGCAACAAAGAGCTGAGCAGGATAAAGTCTTTCAGTTACTGGCCCACATCAAACCAGATTTTGAGAATCTCCGAGGCCAAATTTTGCTGGGATCTGGAGTTCCGTCTCTTTCAAGTGTTTGTGCTAGCATTCAACAGGAAGAAACAAGGACGAGGGCAATGAACATTGAGCCCAAATCCACTGTCATCCAATCTGAGGCGAGTGCTTTAATGGTGGATAACAAGAAAGTTGACACCAAGAAGCACAGTGGTAATTTTGCTATTAATAAGGTCGCCATTGTGACCATTGTGACAAAGATGGCCACACTAGGGATCGTTGCTGGATCCTTTTTCCACACTTGAAACCAAAATTCAAACGGGGAGATAAGATAGATAAGGCAGCCAATAGTGTTACATTTGATGCCCCCGACTTAATTGGGCAACTCAGTAAAATCCTACTGCAATTTAACAAGTTAGGTCCTTCTTCTGAACCTTCATCCTCTACCTCTGCCTCAGGTAATCTCCAAGTTTTTCTTTCTTCCACATATAATACCTGCACTTGGATTGTTGATTCTGGCGCTACCGACCACGTAACTAATGATCGTAGTAGTCTTTCTGATTTTACTCCTTTAGTTGATAAATCATTTTCAGTAGCCAATGGATGTTCTGTTCCAATTCAGGGTTGTGGTAAAATTGAAATTTTTCCTAGTTGCCCAAAGTTTGAAACTCTTTATATTCCTTCTTTCCCATCCAAATTGCTATCTCTTGGGAAGCTTTCTACTGCATTGAATTGTAATGTTATTTTTTCCCCCACTTCTCTGGTATTTCAAGACCGAGTCACGGGGAAGAAGATTGGTGAAGGCATCTATTCTCATGGTTTATATCTCCTCCAGCCTAGTTTTCAAGCATTGAGTGTCCAACATTCAAACCTTTGGCACAAGCGCTTAGGACATCCATGTAATCGGAATTTGTCTTTGCTTTTTCCTACTGCACCTTCGTCTAGTCCATGTGAAGTTTGTCAATTTTCTAAATTGACTCGTTTGCCTTTAGGCTCGTCTTTATCTGTCACGGCTAAACCTTTTGAGTTAATTCATTCAGACTTGTGGGGTCTTGCCCCTGTTGAATCTCGTGATGGTTTTAAATATTTTGTCACGTTTATTGATGATTATTCTCGTGCCACATGGATATATTTGTTGAAGAAAAAAGGTGAAGTTGCGACTGTTTTTCATACCTTTCATGCCATGATTGTCACTCAATTCAATGCTCATGTCAAGGTTCTTCGGTCTGATAACGGCACCGAATTTATAAAAAATCTTTTGGCTGATTTTACAAGCATCCAAGGAATTATACATCAAACTAGTTGCGTTGACACTCCACAACAAAATGGTATTGCCGAACGCAAAGATCGTCATCTCTTGGAAACTACTAGATCTCTCATGTTTCAGATGCATGTTCCCAAAAATATATTGGTCTTATGGTGTGCGTACCGCTGCCTATCTCATCAATCGACTTTCAAGTCGTGTTCTTGGGCATAAATCACCTTTAGAAACTCTTAAGCAACGCAAAATTGAACTTTTGCACATTCGTGTCTTTGGGTGTTTATGTTATGTTCATGTCCATGCCTCTCACAGAGACAAACTTGATGCTCGTGCAACGAAGTATGTTTTTCTAGGTTACTCCTCGACTCAAAAGGGATACAAGTGTCTTGATCATCACAGTCAAAAGATGTTCGTCTCTCGTGATGTCCGTTTTGTCGAAGATACACCTTTTTTTCAGAATTCATTCGGTAATCTGCTTGAGGGGGAGTGTTGGTGGAGGAGGAAAAATATGTTCATATTTGGTAACAGATTATTTGGTGATTATGTTGCCTATTATGTGAAGATTGGATGCTTATCTTGCTGCTTAAGCCGTGGGATTACTTCCCTTGAATGCTCTCATGTAATTGTATTTATATTGAGGGTGCTCTGTTACAAGCAACCCACGAATAAGAATTCTCCTACCTTCTCCCGTGGATGTAAGTCACAATCTGTGGCTGAACCATGTAAATTACTTCTTCTTTTTCCGTTACTTCAAGTGGACTCTTTGGAATGTGAAGAATTACCAACGGATGTTTGTAACAGTACACTAACTTGATGATCTTCAATAAACCTGTTTCAGACCTTGTTGAAGAATGACACGCAGAATGGGACTGGACAACAGCTTTTGATTGTATTGGAGCTGTACCGCGGGTGCAGGAAGCCCTCAAAGCGTCTAAACCAGCAGGTATCCAAAAAAGAAAACCATTTAAATGCATAATTTTCAACCAGAATTATGTGGCACTGGATTAGTAAATTATACATCAAATCAGAACTCTGACGGATAACTGTAGAATACAAAGTTCTTCAGTGGATTTGGATTGAAAAATTAGTAACTTTTTTTTTCTTTATTCAAATTTTGTTTACATTTGTTTGTTTTGCGTTAAACTTTTGTGACTTACTAATTCGTTTCGACGAGAGGAAGCGAAAAAGTAAAAAAAAAATTTGATCAAAACTCATAATTTTTTTGAATAAAGACAAAAATAAGTCAATAAGGCAAAAATAAGTTTTATTTTACTTATTTTTGTCTTTTTTTAAAAAAAATTACGGTATGAGTTTCGATCAAAATTTTTTACTTTTTCGATTTCTCTCGCTGAGACAAATTAATAAGTTACAAAAATTTGACGCAAAATTAATAAATGCAATTTTTTTTAAATAAAGACAATAAATTACTATTTGTCTTTTAAATCCACCCTCGTTAAGCGCGCGCTCTCTCTCTCTCTCTCTCTCTCAGTGCGCATTTCTTTTCCTGACCCAGCCATTTTTGGACTTAGAAGTCTCAAACCGTTCAAATCAAAGCCAGAAGGATAATAGTGCAGCATACAAATTTCTTTTAAACACTCTCTCTCTCTCTCATACATATGTATACACATTTTATTTTTCTGGTCCAGCCATTTTGGAAAGGAAGAGATCACATACCCGTTCAATTACCCGTTGACTTTAGATCCAAGAGGACTACCGGATTAGAGCTCCACACTAAGATATCTCAAACTGAACGAAAGGCAAAACCCATGACATCTAAGTATGCAGCAATGACCAAATTAGCGGAATAAAAGGCTTCACTCAATCAAAAAATACACCAGAAACTGTTATCCATTTACCGCTACTCGATCGCAGTCAAATATGCTGCAACAAACTCAAAACAGATTGCACTCAATGGAACATCATGCAACCAACAATATACCAACAAAATCCAAGGCCATCACTGTCTCAAACCCGAGCTTATAAGCATCTGATTAGACTTTTTTTTTTTGCTGGGTTCTTGTCCACTTTAAGCATCTGATTAGACTAAATCTACTTTAAAATACTCTTACAATCCTAGTAAGTGTTGTTAGATGTTAGTTTTTTTCCCCCAACTATTGCGGTCATGTGGTTAAAATTTCAACACAGTTTAATACTTCTAGACAAGGTCTATATTTTTCAGATAGTGTTCGAATTCATCTACAAAAGTACTTTGAATAAGACCTTGTCCAAAGGTCAAACAACGCCTGTTCTAGTATGCCGCCTCTCTGAAGAAGATAACATTGAATAAAGGATTTTCAAGAGGTCATGGCTCTTTGATGGGTTGCTCCTACATTTTTGAGGCCCTCAGCAAGGTTCGGATCGGATTTCATTCAAACTTGGATCAAGATTGAAGATTGAGTCTCAGCCACAACGACAGACACAGAGACAGAGCTCTCCGACCGTAAGGATAAGTCTGGGCTGGCGATCTTCCTCATTTGGTAGTTCTCTAGGATAGCAGATCCAAATTGGCTGAATCAGATGAATAAAAGGATTCACTCAGTTCCTAAACACACTGGAAAATGTTCTCCATTTCCCACTACTGGATTGCAGTTAAAAATCCTGCAAAAAAAAACTCAAAAGCAGATAGCACTGAATGCAACAACATGCAACCTACAAAATAAAAACAAAACCCAAGGCAATCACTGTCTGAATGCCGAGTTTAGTAGATCAGGAGTTCCGAATACGAACACTGCATTCTCTGGAAGAAAGCAAGCCATACATCATAAAACTTGCAGGAAAAACATCATAATCATTCCTTTCATGCACATCCTGATGTTTCAAACCCTGCCTTTTACAGTCAAATACTTAAGTAGTCTCACTTCATTCTCATTATCCATCAACCTCTTATCCAGCTTTTGAACCCCATTAAAATATGCTTCCAGCATGCAAGACATGACCTTCTTCATGTTTAATCGTTTGGTTTTAGCACATCAAATGAAGTTCACGTTCGAGCCGATACATCTCCCCATCCTTTTCATGCTTTCCTCCTAGTTGGACTTGGACAATTGTTCCAATCACATGGTCCCGACACTAAACTTGCTAATTATTTTTTTTGCTAATGAAATAAATCTTCTTCCACTTTGGCTCATCAAAGTAAAGAATTGCGGCTCCACTCCCGCTTATTCAGACAAAACAAGACATCCATGGTGCAAGAAAAGCTGCCTCTGGCTTTTAGAAGGCAAATATGAATGTGGCAGGATAATTTTCCTCAGTGATGGCCTTGAAAACACCATCGAATCTACAGTCTCCATACACGCATTAAGACACCCAGTCAAATTTATCTTTCTCAATCTTTTGCAATTTGTCAATATTTCTTTCAACCCTACTGTTGTCACTCCCAAGCAACCGTCCAAGTCCAAATTCAGGAGCCCGTGACATCTATTCCCTATAACAACCAGCCCATCATCATTAATGCCTGATTTGGCTGCTCCATTAAAGGCCAATTCAGAGAGTTCAAAACCATTTCTGATGTTCTTAATCCCCCTACATTCCTCAATACACAACTTCCTAATCTTGGAGCCAGTCTTCAAGAAATCAGCAATGCCTTTCTCTGTTATACCCATACAACAAGACACATCAAGCACTTCTAAACTGGGGCATACAGAAGCAAGTTTAGCAAGACATTCATCGCTCAGATTTTGATTATATTCCAAGTTCAGATACTTTATTCGTGGGTTTTCCACAATTTCGATAGCCCTATCTCCTCCTCCAAGATTCGCTGACTCCATAGTAATATTCTCAAGTAAAGGACAATTCTTTGCAAGAGTGAAAAAGGTTGACTCAGTTAGATTATAACAAAAAGAGAGCCTTATCGTGACTAAAGCAGAGAGACATTGAGATAAATCACTCAATGTCTCATCAGTGAGAAAATATGTTTGTACTAAAGATAAACACTCCAGGGACCGGTATTTGTTTAAAAGCGATGAAATTCCAGACAAGGTGAAGCTTGGGAGAAAGTAGGAAAATTCTAGGTGGATGCTCTTCAAAGGAAAACCAGCTTTAACAAGCAAATGGAGAAATTCATCAGGGACGGAAGGAGTGTAGATCTCAAGAGTTGCTATATTTCTTGCACAACAAAGTGAATGCTCATCAAATTCACCAAATTCAATTCCCTCAACAGACAATGAACTCAGATTGAGACTATTGCGCATCACAAATTCAATTCCATAGTTAGTAAACGAACAGTGGCAAAGTACAATATCTGTCAAGTAGATGCAATTCGTGGAAAGAGTTATGAGCGAGTAATCGGTGAGAAACTCGTTACCAGATACGTCTATCTTTCGTAAACTCTTCAACTTGGACGACAACACCTCGATCCCGGTATCTGTCACGCCCACTTCACCCGGGCTCCGAGCCTCGAATTCATCAGCCTCCCAACCAAAGTCATTTACAGGATAGGAGATATCTAGATCCTCCAAACACGGCATCGAATCGGCTATGACAACTAATTCAAGGTCGCGTAAAGTGTGAAGCTCAGAGCACATCAAAACCTTCAAATTCTTCATACGGGATCCCAGCATTCTCAAGCTCTCCAAATGAAGTCGGGTTCCCGAGAAACTGAGGGATTCGAGGTTTAAATCGGAGGCTGCGACGTCCTTGGTCATGCGTTGCAAATCGAGGGGTTCGAGGGTTAAATTGAAGGTATCTTTGTTGCGAGAGCAGCTGAGATGGATGGAATTGAGATTCGGAAACCGATTCAAGAGTACGGAGACGGGAAAGACCCTTGGATCGACGATGGTGAGGTGGGTGCGGAGGGCGTTGGTGAGGGAGAGGAATCGCTTGCAGGAGAGGGATAGGGATTCGAGAAGAGAGTGGTGGCGTTGGTGTAATTTGTTGAAGATGAGTTCCCAGCACTCGTCTGGAAGATCTTTGCAACCCTTCTTTGCCATTTTTACAGAAGGGAACGACAACCAGAGTTCAAATTTCAAATGTTTTGTTGGATTAACAGTTTTAGTTTTAGTTTTGTAATATTATTCTATTTTTTTCTTCAATTATTATTCTATTTTTTCAATTATTTTTTCATTATTTTTCTTTATTTTTTTCCAATTATTACCTTTATTTTCAATTATTATCCTACGGCACTACGCATTCTTGTGGGAAAAGGATGACAATTGTGTGATTTAAGTGAAAACCATGAGCACTTAACCGGAAAGTGGGAGAATGCACTATAGCCTTTGGATCAAATAAATCTAAACCGTTCTAACAACTTGTCCCTATACCCTTCTGTTTTATAATAGAGATTTCTCTCTTCACCCACTACCAAAACTAAACTAAACTAAACTCTAACCAAACAAAACTTGAATCACTTTTTTTTTTACTTTTCATTTTAAAGTTTTTTCTGAAAACATCCCTCCAACTATCCACCAGATTTTTATTTAATCCTCAAACTATCAAAATGTTTTATTTAGTCCTCCAACTATTGGCTTGCGTTTTATTTAGTCCTTCCGTTAAGTGTTCCGTTAAGTGTCAAACGGCCGGGCAACATTTTGTTTTAAAAAAAAAATTTCCAACCACTAATTTGCAATTCTATGGAGTAGAAACGTGATTATGAGAGCCTTAGAGACAAAATTTGATTATGTCTCTTTAGAATAATATGATTAGAATAATAAGATCTTCACACCCATTCAAACGGATTAAAATTTGAGCACTTAATTTTTTCGGACGGCAACGTTGTTTAAAAAAAAAGTTTCCAACCACCAATTTGCAATCCTATAGAATAGAAACTTGATTATGAGAGCCTTAGAGACAAAATTTTATTATGTCTCTTTAGAATAATATGATCAGAATAATAAGATCTTCACACCCATTCAAACGGATTAAAATTTGAGCACTTAATTTTTTCGGACGGCAACGTTTTGTTTTAAAAAAAAGGTTTCCTACCACCAATTTGCAATCCTATGGAATAGAAACGTGATTATGAGAGCCTTAGAGACAAAATTTGATTATGCCTCTTTAGAATAATATGATCAAAATAATAAGATCTTCACATTCATTCAAACGGATTAAAATTTGAGCACTTAATTTTTTTGAGACGGTTTATATATTAAAAAATATAATTAAAAAATTAAGTGCTCAAATTTTAATCCGTTTGAATGGGTGTGAAGATCATATTATTCTAAAGAGACATAATCAAATTTTGTCTCTAAGGCTCTCATAATCACGTTTCTACTCTATAAGATTGCAAATTGGTGGTTGAAATTTTTTTTTTTAAAACAAAATGTTGCCCGGCCGTTTGACACTTAACGGAACACTTAACGGAAGGACTAAATAAAACGCAAGCCAATAGTCGGAGGACTAAATAAAACATTTTGATAGTTTGATGACTAAATAAAAATCTGGTGGATAGTTGGAGGGATGTTTTCAAAAAACACTCTTAATTTTAAGCCCGGACGGCTCTGATGGCTAAAGGTTAGCAAAATCCAAAGATGGCTTTTTCGTTAGAAAGACACTGCCTTGTTCGTGGAGGCGGGGGGGCTGCTGTCCCCTTGGGGACAGCAGCGTCGCTGCTGTGTCCGTTTCTGGGCCCACCCCGGTCTCGTTCCGATGATCGGAATCGTTCACTTTGTAGAGCTCGTCGAGTAGAACAACTATGCAAAAAATGAACTTAATTGGATATCATTAAGTGCTTGATCGGAGCCCATATAACTCTCGGTTCATGGGTTACAATGGATTTGATCCAGTGTTTCGGATCCATTCTTTTCAAAATAAAAACGTTCCGATCAGGTACTTATTGATATCCAATTAAGCTGATTTTTTGCATAGTTATTATACTCGACGAGCTCTACAAAGTGAACGATTCCGATCATCGGAACGAGACCGGGGTGGGCCCAGAAACGGGCACAGTAGCGACGCTGCCGTCCCTAAGGGGACAGCAGCCCCCCCGCCTCCCTTGTTCGTTTCCTATTTTGAAAAAAAAAAATTCAACTCAAAGAATATTTATTGCTCATATTTTCAATTATTACTCTCCACTCATACTTATATTTTCAATTATTATTCTTATTTCTCTCTCTATATTTCTTTACTCATTACTCATATTTTCAATCATTACTCTTATTTCTCTCTTCACTTATAACCTCCAAAAAAAAATCTCAAAAACTTTTTTTTTTTTAGAAAAATCTCAAAAACTTATCTAAACACAGCACGTACAATTTTCAAAAAGAGAAAATTAAATAGGCATCATATTTAGAAGATTTATTTATGTGCCCATCCTTGTGGGTTTAAATACTTATGTTCCTATCCTGACTTTCAAAAAAATCCCAAAACACCCTTCATATATTTATCTTTATTTTCTAGTTTGTAATTTTATTAGATAATCCCAAACAAACAAATTAAACAGTTGGGTGGCATTATTCCCGGAATCACGCCGTCAATTACTCCATTACCCAAATTGAAACCCTTTAAAAAACGAAAAGAGGAACCCTTAGGCCCCGTTCCAGAACACAAAATAAGTACTTATTTTTTAAGAAGGCAATTTTAAGCTTAAAAATAGTATGTTTACGCAAATAATTTTTCTAGCAATATGGATCTTATTTAATAGATCTTATCGAGATTTTTAATACGGTGCAAAAAAAATCAAAAAATTATTTTTCATTTACATTATATTTGAGTTTGAAAATGTGAAATAAGTACTTAAAATAAGAAGGTGTTCTGGAACGGAGCCTTAATTAATGATTATCCCTTTTTATTTGTTTCCAAAAACAATATATAAGATGGAAAGAAACTGTTCAATTCATGTTGTGTCACGAGAAAATCAAGCACCCTATTTTTCGGAATCACAAAAGGAAGGAAACACCATTTGAAGTCCGGCTACGGCCGGGATTCCAACAGAGATGGTTTTGAAGGACGGCGACGACGGCAGGTAGTTCTCCAAAACTTCAAAATCGAAGAAGCCAACCAACCCAACTTCAAACTCTTCATCGTTGGTGGTGGAGGAGAGGTTCAGTTTAGTCGCTAGAAACCCCTCGACTTTGCTATGATTATATGCCTAGCGTCGGGACAAGCCACTACTTTTATTAATCGTCCGATGCAGATCAATTAAGAGATTCTAACGACGGACAGCTATGCGTACGCATCTGAGCGAATAAGACTACTTTTTGTCATGATTTTGGTATGTGTATCGATTTCTCCAAATTTTGTCATAATTTCCGATTTTTGTCATTTTTTTATTTGATCATGTTTTATTCATCTACATCGATCAAAACCTACACTTCTCAAAACTTATCATATTTTTTTATTTTTGTCATGTTTTTTATTTGATCATGTTTTGTTCATCTACTTTGATTGAAACATACACTTCTCAAAACTTGTCATGTTTTCTGATTTTTGTCATGTTTTTTATTTGATCATGTTTTATTCATCTACCTTGAAACCTACACTTTTCGAAACTTGCCATCTTTTCCTATTCTGTCATATTTTTTAATTGATCTTGTCTTGTTTATCTACCTCGATCAGGTTTTGCCATGTTTTATGAATTGATTATGCTTTGCGATGTTTTCCGACTTACACATTCATTTTTATAAGAGTCATGTTTTTTTTTTTTTAAATTTTAGAGGAATGAAAATATGAGAGAGAATATTATGAGACAGAAAAAATTCAAATGATTATGTGAGAAATGTTTGAAAGAGGAGAGAGAATTGAGATAATTAGAAAAGATTAAAAAGAGAGAGAGAGATTTGAAAAATTAGGAGAAAGAAAGGGTAGTTTAGGATTTAATTGAATTTGAAGATGGAAAGATAAGTATTTAAACACATTAGGATGAGCACCTAAATAAGTAGGATAAAAAGGATGGCTATTTAAGTTTCCCTCTCAAAAACTCTTTAAAAAGTTGTCCTTAATCTACCTAATAAAATACAAGGGTATGGGGACCACACAAATACAAATTGAAAGAATGGCAAAGATTCATTTGATCCAATGGTTGATAAGGAACTTTGCAAATGTAATGTAAGTGTCCACATTCTTTGTAGTAATTGCACAAATACCACCGATCTTCCAATTCCAAAACCCTATACGCAAATTGATAGTGTTTTGTAGTTAGCTTAAAAGTTTAGTCGATGAGTGTCGTAAACATGAGTAATTCTCTTTCGTGCCGCTAAGAAGAGGATCACAGACTGCACACTAATGAATCGATTTAGTGTTTGAGCCACTAGCTAGCAAGTGTCTTGGACACGGACAATTTCAATCGAAATACGTAGTGTCGTAGACACAAACAAAGCGGCAGGCAGATGCATGTTTTCTCTGGTCAAAATGACAAAAAGGAAAATAGCTGACCTGAAACTCTTTAAAAAGAGGAGTTTTTCAATGCGGAGCGGGTATTGCCGACGTGGCACCCGTTTGGCGCATCTGAACCGTCTGATTTATTTTTGAACCGCTCGGATTGAAACCCTTTCGTTCCTCTCATCCCAATACTTTCTCTCTCCTTTTCTCTCCCTAAATCTGAGACGTTTAAACACGTAATAAACAACTCAGATGCGCAAGCGGGTATCACGTGATATCCGATCAAAACTGAAAAATTTGCCCTTTAAAAAAGTTGTCCTTCACGTTATATATACACTCAACTTATAAGAGTATTAATATTGTACCTGTTCGATTCGACGCGCGGGAAACAAGAAAAGTATTTTTATTATCATGTGCATTGAACGGGTATAAGAGCCCGTTTCAGAACACATTCTTAAAAATAACAATTATTTTACATTTTCAAACTCAAAGAAAATGCTAATGAAAAATAATTTTTCAAATTTTTTTTGCATCGTATTAAAGATCTCAAAGAGATCTTCCATATTGCATATTTTTAGATTTTAATAAATTCATCATTTTTGAGCTTGAAATTGCTTTTTAAAAAAATAAGTACTTATTTTGCATTGCGGAATGGGACCTAAGACTTGTTAATATGGAAAAGACCGGTTAAGGGAACGGGACCTAAGACTTGTTAATAGGGAAAAGACCAGTTAAGGGATGTGCGGAGTCTGCGGACTTTCTTTTTGGGGGGAAATTCGTCTGGCAAAAGTTGAAAAGAAATTAGCTACCGTTGTGCCTCTTTGTATATCACATGGGAATTTTGTTAGAAATGATTCATTACAAGTAACAAGTGTACAACATAGTAAAGTATAGGGAAAGACCTGTGAGAGAGGAACCAATTAAAAGAATCGAACGGGCTGAGAATCGAATACTTGGAGATACTTGGAGATTAGGAGTGGGGAAGTGGGTGCATACTTGGGTAAAAGTAAAAAAAAAAAAAATTATTTTTTCAATTGCTCTTATTGAGATGAATCAATAATCCATAAAAATTTGGTGCAAAATTAACAAATACGAAAAAAATTCAAATAAGGATAACACTCTCATATTTAAATTAAGTTTAAAAGATCGGAGCCATAGTATGCACCCACTTCCCTACTCTCTCTCTCTCTCTCTCTCTCTCTCTCTTTGAATTCTATGTATGAAATCTTACATTTTTTCTGTTTCGACAGTCCATGTACCCTCCATCTCTACCTTCTCATTTGCCATTGTGTGTCAAGGTTTTTTTCCATGGGATGGTTCATCACACAGGCCAATATTGGAGTGTCAGTTTTCGTCATTGGATACCGACACACCGCGTCACTTGCTTATAGGCCAGTTTGCAATGCATATCGATTCATTGACAATCCACGACCTGGTTAACAGCTGATATTAGGATTTGGCCAATTCCACTGCTACTATATAACAATTTCCACCACTCATCATTGTAAAAAAAATACCCAATTACATCAGAAAATTCCTAATATATGTTGCTCAGTACTCCTTCACAGCCACCACGATTCAGATTCCCCTCTCAAGAGTCATACTGCAATTTAAATCGCAGCTTTGTCTCTTGTGCATAGACTTATTTTTAGACACATTCTAAACAGCAGTTTCCTATGGCTACAACTTGATCAAAAATTCGCTGCAGTGTGGTCGAGAGTGTTGGCAAGGAAGTCATAGGGTTCAAAGTTGTAGACATTGTGAGAATATATGCCATGAATGTGAGAATTGCACCTCCGGGAAGACAAACATATGCCCAACATACCTCATGCCATTCGGCGGTCTAATCCTAGACGGCTCGTCGAGGATGTCTGCGGAATGGAATATGCTCTACCACCTTTTCAGCTGCTCCACATGGTCGGAATACATGGTGATTAACGTCAATTATGCCGTTAAGGTTGGTCCAAGGTTACCTCTAGCACATGCCAGTCTGATATCACATGGGTTTTTGACAGGGTGTGGGGCGACTAAGAAGGAAGCCAAGGTTGAATAAGGATCATCTGTGTTGCTGTGATTCGACTAGGAGCTGTTGGATTGGGGGTATACACACGATAGTATATGTCGTTCTTTTTCTTACTGTTGGTAAGAAAATAGATTAAAGGATCAACCAAAAGGTGGGACAAGGGAAAGAAAACCAGAAGGTTGGATTCTCCATATTGAAGATTAGGAACAAAAAAAAAATTACAGGTATGGAATACTTTGCACAATTTAAGAAGAAGAAGATAGGCAGAAATATACTCCGTACAGTTTTTGAACTACATCCTCATCATTCAAAAGGTCACATACCGTTCACTTAGATCCAAGAGGACTACCGGATTAGAGCTCCACACAATGACAGTGGAACATCATCCAACCAACAATATCCCAACAAAATCCAAGGCCATCACTGTCTCAAAGCCGAGCAGTGGCAAAGGGAGAATAGGACGAGTGGGCGCGCACTGTCTCAAAGCCGAGCAGTGGCAGAGGGAGAATAGGATGAGTGGGGGCACGCGCCCCCACTCAAAAAAAAAAAATTTAAAAATTTAAAATGCATATTTTGTATTTTCTCTAGTTAATTGTAATTGTATTTTCTCTAGTTGAATATCATTTCATTCTCAATTTCTTTTCCACATAGTTGAACTTTGTCATTATAATGCAAAATGAGATATCTAATGTGAAAAATAGCCGCCACTTACTATTTGGAATTCTCTAATGCATAATGTCCAAAATTCAAAAGTGCCTAAACCATGGGTTTTATGTTTTATACTTTAGCAATTATTAACAATGGGAGCAATAATGCTAAATATTATGTAGTGAATTGCTCTTAGACTTGATCCGTTGAGACAATTCAAGTAATTCGATTGTTTTTATATTCTATGTGATTTAATATATTAAAAATTATGTTAGGTTTTTCAATTCTTAGCACAAATGTTTTAACGTTGCTTAAAACGAAATTTTGTGGTTGAAATGTGTTTAAAGGTGCCCCCACTAACATAATTTTCTGGCTACGCCACTGGAGCTTATAAGCATCTGATTAGCCTAATCTCTACTTTAAAATACTCTTACAATCCTAGTTAGTGTGGTTAGATGTGGAGTAGTTTTTTACCGCCAACTATTGGGGGTCATTTGGTTAAAATTCAACATAGCCTAATACTAGTATAGAATTTTAGATAGCCATGTTAGTCTAGGATTTTCAAGAGGGCATGGCTCTTTGATGGGTTGCCCCCTGCATTTTTTAGGCCCTCAGCAAGGTTTGGATCGGATTTCATTCAAGCTTGGATCAAGATTGAAGATTGAGTCTCAGCCACAAAGACAGACACAAAGACAGACAGAGCTCTCCGACCAGAAGGGTAAGTCTGGGCGGGTGATCTTCCTCATTTGGTAGTTCTCTAGGAAAGCAGATCCAAAATGACCGAATCAGCTGAATAAAAAGGCTTCACTCAGTTCATAAACACACTGGAAAATGTTGTCCATTTCCCGCTGCTGGATCGCAGTTAAATATCCAGCAAAAAACTCGAAAGCAGATAGCAATGATTGCAACAACATGCAACCTACAATATAACAATAAAATCCAAGGCAATCACTGTCTCAACCCCGAGCTTATAAGGATTTCACGGAACCCTGCATGAAGACATACCCAAAAAGACTTTGTCATAGGGAACATAACTTATGCAAGTAAGAGAGAGGCTTATAATTCTTTGACGAAGGTCCACTCAACTACATCATCCTCCAAAGGATCAGTTCATATTAACAACCAATAAGATTAAAAGTTGCAGAACAGGACATGAACTGGAAAATTAAACTACCGAGTGGGAGGCAAGAGAGAACCAGCATCCAGCATTGATCCTCATTAATAAATGCCTCATGGAGATTCCCGGAGCTAAGGTAACTATCGAAGACCTTGAGGAATAGGAATTGTCAGCCAAAAAGCCTCAACCAAAGCCACCAATACTTTATACCCATACTTTGAGAGACACAAGAAACAACAAGGAACCTGCATCCTCCTCAGAAGGCCCTACCAAACGGATAATACGGCTCAAATAGAGTATATCTGTAGCCTAAACATTAACGACCTAAGTTCAACATCAATATCAGTAGTTTGCAACAAGCAAAATCATAAACAATAACAATGCAAGATCTTAGTTGGAGAAGAGGGCATGCAACACTATTATGGAGCTCTTACTAGCTTTGTTTATTTCTCTATTACTTTTTCCTTCCCACTTTAATTATTTTAACACAGTAAAAGATCAATACCGCATCTTATTTTTAGGCACTTCATTTACCTAAAAATACACAACAAACAAATTATTGCTTCACACATAAATTAACATACTAATCATATGGAAATCAGCAAAAGTAGATCAAAAGTTCCGAATACGAACTCTGCATTCTCTTGTAGAGAGCAAGCCACAACATCTCAAAACTGGCAGGAAAAACATCATAAACTATGGTTTACTAGAAAAGTAGGACGTACATTTTATTTACATCAGAAGGGGAAGATTTCACCCTCTTAAATCTTAGTTATTCTCTTAATCATTCCTTTCATGCACATTCTGACGTTTCAAGCCCTGCATTTTGCTGTCAAATAATTAAGTAGTCTCACTTCGTTTTCATTACCATCAACCTCTTATCCAGCTATTGAAGCTTTTGAAACCCATAAAAATATGCTTCCAGCATGCAAGACACAACCTTCTTCATATTTAATCGTTTGGTTTTAGCACATCAAATGAAGTTCACGTTTGAGCCGATACATCTCCCCACCCTTTTCATGCTTTCCTCATAGTTGGACTTCAACAATTGTTCAAATCACATGGTTCCGAGTACTAAACTTTGCTAATTAATTTTTTTCCCTAATGACATAAATCTTCTTCCACTCTGGCTCATCAAAGTAAAGAATTGCGGCAGCACTCCTGCTTATTTTGACAAAACAAGACACCCACAGTGCAAGAAAAGCTGCCTCTGGCTTTCAGAAGGCAAATATGAATGTGGCAGGATAATTTTCCTCAGTGATGGCCTTGAAAACACCATCCAATCTACAGTCTCCGTACACACATTAAGACACCCAGTCAAATTTATCTTTCTCAATCTTTCGCAATTTGTCAATATTTCTTTCAACCCTACTATTGTCACTCCCAAGCAACCGTCCAAGTTCAAATTCAAGAGCCGCAGACATCTATTCCCTATAAGAACCAGCCCATCATCATTAATGCCTGATCTGGCTGCTCCAATAAAGTCCAATTCGGAGAGTTCAAAACCATTTCCAATGTTCTTAATCCCCCACATTCATCGATCCGCAAACTCCTAAGCTTGGAGCCGCTCTTCAAGAAATCAGCAATGCCTTTCTCTGTTATACCCTTACAAGAAGACACAACAAGCACCTCTAAACTGGGGCATACGGAAGCAAGTTTTGCAAGACATTCATCACTCAGATTCCGATTATTTTCTCCAATTATTTTCCAAGTTCAGACTTGATTCGTGGGTTTTTCCCAATATCGGTAGTCTTGTCTCCTCCTCCTCCAAGATTAGTTCCCTGCATTCTAATATCCACTAGTAAAGGACAATTCTTTGCAAGCATGAAAAAGGTTGACTCAGTTAGATTATCGCAACGGTCAAGGCTTATTGTGACTAACGCAGAGAGACATTGAGATAAACCACTCATTTTCTCATCAGTGAGAAAATCTATTCAAACTAAAGATAACCCCTTCAGGGACCGGTATTTGTTTAAAAGTGACGAAATTCCAGAGAAGGTGAAGCATGAGCGAATGAAATGCGAAAGAGTGAACTTCTTTAAAGGAATACCAGCGTTTGCAAGCAAATGGAGACATTCATCGGAAACTACCGAATTGTAGATATTAAGAGTTGATAAGTTTCTTGCCCAACGAATTGAAAAATCATCTAATCGACCAAAATCTATTTCGCCAACTGACAACAGACTCAAATTGGTACTATTGCGCAGTACAAATCCAATTCCAAACAGAGTAAGCAAATGACAGCCGAGAACTGAAATTTCTTTCAAGTAGACACAATTCGTGGAAAGAGCTATAAGCGGCTTATCGGTGAGAAATTCGTTACCGGACAAGGAGATTTTTTGCAAACACTTTAATTTCGACGACACCACCTCGATGCCTCTATCTGTCACGCCCACTTCACCCAGGCTCCGACCCTGTAGTTCAGGATCCGACCCGAAATCATTTTCAGGAAAACAGATATCCAAATCCTCCAAACAGGGCATGGATTCCGCAATAACAACCAATTCAATGTCGCGTAACGTGCGGAGAGCCAAACAAATCAAAACCCTAATATTCTTCATGCGGGATCCTAGAAACCTACAGCTCTCCAAAGGGAGGCCATCGGTTCCCGTGAAATTGAGGGTTCTGAGGTTTAAACCGGAGGTTGCGATGTCGGCGATGACCCGGCCGAGATCTCCGGGGCTAAAGAAACGGAGATGGACCGAATTGAGGTTGGGAAAACGATTGAAGAGCGTGGAGAGGGGGATGGTCGTCCGATCGACGATGGAGAGACGGGTGCGGAGGGCGTTGGTGATGGAGAGGAATCGCTTGCAGGAGAGGGATGGGGATTCGAGAAGAGAGTGGTGGCGTTGGTGTAGTTTGTTGAGTATGAGTTCCCAGACCTCGTCCGGAAGATCTTTGCAACTATTGTTCGCCATGTTTGTTAGTTGCTACTGTAGAGCAAGAAGTGATTTTGCTTTCTGGTTCCGGCGGGGCTTCACGATTCCCGGACTACTTAGGCCCTGTTCTACTCCCTCCAAAAATCTTCTTTTTCAAAAAATAAGTAATTTCAAATTTAAATATAACGAAAATGAAAAATAATTTAATTTTTTTACACAGTTTTAAAAGATATCGATGAGATCTATCAAACAAGATTCATATAATTAGAAAAATTATTTGCGTAAACACATGATTTTTTACCTTAAAATTTACCTTTTTTCACAAAAGTAACTTTTTTAAAAAATGGAACAACCTCTTATCCGGTGAAGTTTCGATTTTCTTGCACGCCGCTTGAGATTTGAAGTCCGATTTGAAAGAAGGGAGTTTAAAAAGGAGAAAATTTCTTATATATTCCTTCTATTTTGATCTAAAATTCAATTTGATTCTTTACTTTTTAATTTGTTTGGACACATAAATATTTTGACTTTTCAATTATTTTCAATGTCATCCTTTATTCTTTACATGGATGGCTTTATGTTTTTGGACGGAAAATGACCACGTGCCCTGCACTGACCCCTTTTAAGGGGTATTATTGCCCATTCCTCCCACCTCTCCCCCTCTCTCTCCCTCTAATTAAACCCCGTAGCCGTCTCCCCCATCCCTCTGTTCATTCCAACATTGAAACCACTACTTAGATTCAACTATACCCAGTCTCCCATACTTACTGGGTTAAGAACCCTCCTAATCCACCCCCCTTGTTTAGGAAGAATTCACCTCATCCCCAATCTCTCTTTCCATCTCTCTCCACATAAGAGAGAAACTCGCCTACCCATCTAACCTCAATCACTAGATTTCTTGTAGAGAGAGAAAGACTGATAGGCAGAGAGTGATGATAGAAAGAGATATATGCTCTGTTTTCACTATTTGGGTCACCCCTATTTTATTCTCCCACAGATTTCTTTTCAAAGCTCAACTAATTACAATTGAGAAAGAAGAATCCAAACAAAAAATGGAGATTATCCACAATTGTTGAGTCTAGAGATCTTAGAATCCAGTAACCAAGCATCACAAAGGAACTGTTGGATGCCGTAAACTTGATAGAAGAAAAGGAGCTGAGTTTAGCACCAGCCAAGATTCCTCCGGAAAAACCCCTCATTTCCTCGCCAAATAAAAATGACATCGTTGCGTTTCCCCCGGCCCTGGAATCTTCCACGGCATTTTTTTCCCACTCCAAAATTAAAATCGCAAAATTCTAAAAAATTTCTTATCCCCTTTTCAAACAAACCAGAAACTGGACTTGTCTTTTCCACCCACTATTCTGTCAAACTATTTTTTTTACACAAAGAACTAATACATTCCAACAGTACCTCCCGGCGGCGATCGATGCCGTGTGGGTTCCATGCCCGTGGCCCCGTTAGAATCCCTTGGCAACCGATACTCAGGTCGTTTCGATCATCTTCCCATTTTGTCGCCTCATACCCGTCACTAAAATACCTTGCTCAGCTTCCGATTACAGGACGTCATTGGAAAATCCTTACCGGAAACACACTGCCCTTTCCACTCACCCGGGCCGACCCAAAATCCTTATCATAATAGCTCTGTCTCTCGGGCCAGATCCCAGTATCTAGATTGAGCACTGAGAGAGAGGAGATGAGGAATAGGAGAGGGAGAGGGGAGAGGGTGGCCGGAGAGATCGACAGTGAGGCGCCTGGGTTTTGTCGCTTGTGTGTGTATATATATAAAGAGAGAGAGAGAGAGGGGAATGGACAATAATACCCCTCGAAAGGGGTAACGTGGCTTTTTTTCCGTTCAAAAACATAACACCATCCATGTAAAGGATGACAGTGAAACCAATTAAAAAGTTGAAGTATTTATATGTTCTTTTTTTTTTTTTTGGTCAAACGGAATTTCTGAAGTATTTATTTGTTCAAATTAGAAGGTGAATGATCAAATTGAATTTTAGATCAAAGTATATATGAAAATTTTCCTTTAAAAAGAGGATAGGAATGGGCCGGGTAGGGGTAAACGGGTCAAGCTTCCTAGTATCTGAGCTCCGCTTGTTTACTAACGAGCCTAAAATTAGAGTTCGAACTCGGCTTGGTTATAAACGAGCCGAATCTGGCTAATTTACTTAACAAAACTTTTTAAACGAGCCGAGCTAAGTTTTAAGTGTTGAACTCGACTTATTTAGTAAACAAACTCAAAACTCAAGCTCAAGCTCGATTCGACTTTTAAACGAACGGAATCATGCCTTAACGAGCTAAGCCGCGAGGAGCTTGTGGCTATAAGTGGGGTCCATGGAACTGGGAAGAGGAACAAACATCCGACAACTATAAGGTAAAATTTGCCGATAAAAAAAAAAACTCTATGAGGTAAAATTTTGTTTGGTTTTCCAAAACCCACCCACTCTCTCCTAGCGTGGTTCTTTACAAGTTCTCTTTAATTAGCATTTGCCTATAACTTTTATTTTTTTTATTTAAATCTCTCAACTCATTATTCTAAAAATTCACTCAAAATCCGAATCAAACGAAGTCAACTTGAAATACCTTCATTCCCACACAAATGACAAATCTAAAGATTTCGAATATAGCAACAAGTCCTGGGCATTCTCCATGAACTTGTGATTGGCGTGTGCGTGTGCACTACAACGTTTATGTCAGTGGCGGAATTAGAATTTTAATCTGAGGATAGGAGGCTTAATAGACATTTTTCTTATCGGAACATATACTTATTATATCATAATTTTTTTTTTGCTTTTCAATACATTAAATTTGTGGGAAAGTCTACAATACACACCTCTTAAAAGGGTGTACCATATGCACCTATTTTAAGATTTATTCGTAACATTTTAGTATGTTTTGTAACTTTTGTTCTAGAATTCATAACATTTTGGTGTATCTCGGAACCTTATACGATTCGTAACTTTTTAGCAATACGATTCGTAACATTTTCTCTACAATTCATAACATTTTGGGGGTGCATATGATACACACCAAAATAAGGGGTGTGTATTGTAATCTTTCCCTAAATTTGTACATTGAAATGATTCTAGCCTAATGCAATTAAAATATACCAATCATTTTTCTTTTTTATTTATTTATCTAGGCTACTTCAACAGTTATGTGTTTATTTTTTTATTTATGAAAGAAATTGAGAAATGAGAATGTAAAATAATCGATTTTTTTATCAAATCAAATCAAAATTATTAAAATTTTCAGTACATATACATGAATAATTATTGATAAAATTCAAAATCAAGTATATAAAAAATAAAAATTTTAAAACTCAGGTCTTGGCCCCCCGAACCCCAACATAATTCCGCCACTGGTTGAGGTTGAAAAATAGTATTAGTATATAAGTCTCTATGTTCAAACTTTAGTCACAAAATCTGTCTTTCACAAATAAAATACTACTTAACTCCTAAAAAATGTCATGTGCTACACTATTAATCTTTGCATTGCCCTTGCGCTTTCAATTCCGCTCGCACTTATTCTTATTGTTTGAGGTATAGGCGTTTAAACGCTAGCACTCACGCTTTCACCCAAACACCTGTACGTACGGGAACTATGTACTGTTAGTAACTTATTAAGGTGGAAACAGCCCGATTGTGGCTGCAGATCCACATGATCCGCCCATACAAACCAATGCCGAGGCTCTGACGGCCCCGAGCCTCGTAGTCAAAAGGCACACGTGTTGAATCCCCACCACGAGCAAGGCTACAGTTCCCGACCGGGAACTCCCGACCGAAATCCCGACGCCGCTCCGGCGCGGATCCGGCCACCGGACGGCTGATCGGAGCCGACCAAAAATTCTAAAAAAAAAAACCGAGTGGGTCCACGCGAGGATCAACGGCATCCGATGTGTGTAGATGGCCGATCCAAACACTCCATTTTTTTGTATAGGTGTATACAAAAAAATGGAGTGTTTGGATCGGCCATCTACACACATCGGATGCCGTTGATCCTCGCGTGGACCCACTCGGTTTTTTTTTTTAGAATTTTTGGTCGGCTCCGATCAGCCGTCCGGTGGCCGGATCGGCGCCGGAGCGGCGTCGGGATTTCGGTCGGGAGTTCCCGGTCGGGATACTCAGACTTTCTGGCATCAGAAAAACCTATCCTTATTTTATTTTATTTTTTTATTATCCAATTGTGAGGATCATCCTTTCGGTTTCACTACATTCTCTGTATCACTCTCACTTGTGATGAGTTTTGACATTTAAGTCCCCCCGATTTTTAACACCACATCGTTCGTCGTGATGGGATGGATCAAAAAGGTGTAAAAATATAAATTAGAATTAAAATAGTTCATATACGAAGATGGAAAAGTCCCCTCCTAATCTTTTTGTATGTTTTTGTCGTGTTATTTTTTTTTTCAACTTTAGACTATATTTTTATTACTTTTTTGATTTCTATCATCAGGACGAATGGTGTACTGTAAACATTTGCCCAATATTCTAATAAAAATTTAGAGAAAATAATCAAAAAGATTGTGCTAAAAAATCAAAAATTAATTAGGCCAAAGGGGAGTTTGACCAATTAAATATTTTTTTTTCCTGAAAAGAGTTGGTATTGTGAATATTTTGTAAAACTTTGTTTACCTTTCGACATAATTTTGAAATTAATCATTCGTCTCGCAATAGGAATCAAAAATATGAAAAAAAAAAGTCCAGATAAAGTTTCTTTTAAAACTTTTTTCGCCTTTAGTGACCTTTTTTTTTTGGGATTTTTGGTCATTATCATTACCATTTAGATCTCGTTCGTCAATACGAAATCTAAAAATTCAACACAAATCTTACAAAATCTTTTAAAAAAATAAGTCAAAGGTCAATGTACAAGTTGATATCTTATTAGTGGATGAAAAGGACAGGGTCAATTTTCTTTTCTTTATCCGGCTATCTTAAACTTGGGGGTGTTTCTAGTAATGAAAAATTTGTAGATTTTTATTTGTGGTTGAGAAGTTGTTAGGTGTTTCCGGTACTGAATAAGTTGTTGAGAAATGTCAAGTTATTTCCAATAGTAAATTAGTTGTTAATGTATTTGTGAGTAGAGTTACTGTAGCAAAAAAGCTTTTGTTGACAAATTTTTTGTTAGTAGAAACGAGATGATAAAATACTGAAATTTTTTTATTAGTAAAAACGAAATAATAAAATACGTTAAATCATAGCCAATTCAGGGTGGTTGGCTGCAAACAAGATTTTGGGTTGATCTGCGATGGATGTGTTCACGACTTTCAACACAAAATATGTGTTGAATGCATCATGTTAGACTCTTAAACATACATTACTTTGTTTTATACTCGTCTTATGAATCTCATTTTTTTTTATATAAACATTGCTTTACCTAAAAATAAGAAAATCGCTGAAGCATAATTACAGGTCTTAAAGTTGTTATATATATATATATATATTCTCGAAATGTGTGGTCTAAAATTTTTCTATCTATTTGTACTTTTGAAAAAAAAAGGTCAACGGTGTAAAATAGTTTTATTTTGTTTGCAATAAAGCATATTATGTACGTTTTTTTTTTTGCCATACAGTATAGTTAGCGGGGTGTATTAGCTAGGCAATGATTCCTGCATATATTATGTACGTTCATCGTTGAAAAAAGTTGTAATGAATTTGGTCGTAAAAATCACTGAAGATACATCATACAAATCACTGAAGATACATTATTGTCATCCAAACCAATGCTTTATTTAGCCTATATATTTAATCGTTCCCCTACTCCAAAAGGCAAAGCTGCAATTAAAAAAGGCCTTTCTTATCTCTGTCATGTTTTCCATTGCGGTCAGACTCAGCTAGGGGCTAAATCGTTATTAACTTTTCAAGAGTGAGGACGTAAAATGGTACTCCCATGATTAAGGGGGTTGACAGTGTTATTACAGAGTTCTAAGTTCTAACTGTGGGGTGCTAGATTACGAGGCGACTATTCACAGCTCCCTATTTTCTCCCGCAGCCCACTACATTTAGGTAAATGGTTGTTGACAATCATACATAACATTTTGGTAAATAGCTGTTGAAAACAATATTATATTTCGGTAATTACATGTCAAAAATATGTTCAACTTTTGGTAAACAACTGCCGAACAAACATTTTCGGTAAACAGTTGTTGAAAAAAATATTATATTTCGGTAATTGGATGCTGAAAATGTATCTCAATTTCGGTAACTAACTGTCGAGTATAATTGAAAATTTTTAACGGGCTGCGAGAGAAAATAGGGGGCTACGAATAGTCGCCCCCTAGACTATTGGGCCCGTTCCGGTTTCCATTTTAAGAATATAATTTTAAGTTAAAAAATTATGTATTTACGCAAATAATTTTTCTAGCAATATTAATCTTGTTTGATATGGTGCAAAAAATCAAAAAATTATTTCTCATTTTCATTATATTTAAATTTGAAAATTAAAAATAAATACTTATATTTTAAAAAGAAAAAGTGGAACGGGCATGGGCCACTAGCCGGTGAGGTTAAAAGATCAACTACAGGTAAATAATTTTCATTATATTTAAATTTGAAAATTAAAAATAAATACTTATATTTTAAAAAGAAAAAGTGGAACGGCCTGGGCCACTAGACGGTGAGGTTAAAAGATCAACTGCAGGTGGTTGTAGTACTTCCATTGGAATTGCGTCTAAATGTTTTTGACGAAAAATACATTTTGCACCCCTGCATTTTACACGTTGTATGAAAATAAAGACCAAAATTTTAACAAAAGTTCACTAACTAATAACCTGTAAGTTGGTAGTAACTTGGTATACCGAGTTTTGATGAGTGAAGGATGACCACAAAAGTAACGTGTAGTTCATTTTGTTATGCTCATTTTTCACAGAATGCAACATGGTCGTTGCACTAAAAAAGTAATTATACTTACGGAAGAAATTATTTGAAAACTTTTTCTTGCAAAGAAAAAAGGAACAAGGCAACTTGAGAAAATATTTTAGAACATGTGGGGAAAAAACTATTCCACTCAAGAAAATGAGATGAAAAACCTGGGTTAAAGAGGGAAGGTAATTATGTCTTCAAATTTTAGATTCATTATCTGCTATATCGATTTTTAAGTTTTTATGATAATACAATTAATCGAACGTAGTATCACAAAACTAATCACTCCGTTTGGTTTAACACTCTGAGAGTAACTTTTAACTCTCGGCACTGTTTCCAATAAATTTTTCTCTCTATCTCTCTCCACTCATTACCACTCCAACTCTCAAAAATAACTTTCTAAAATCTAAACCAAACAAAGTGATTCATATTTCCCTAGTAGAATATAACGGCAACGGAAAGTTGACACTTGACCATAAATGCAAGGGCTTGATAAATGAAGTTGGAAGTGTGAGGAGCAAAGCGACTAAGTGTAAAGTATAGGGGTGTAAAGTGTACATCACCTTTTTTTTTCTCCAGAGAAAACAAATTGATTAATTGAATTCACCTAATTAATTTGTTTAATATATTATTCTTTGGATATTCACAATTTCACATCCAAGACTTTCCTCGATTAAAAGATCGTTTTTTTTTCTTTCCATATATGTATAGCTGCCAAGACAGAACAAAACCCTAGATTTTTGTTGTACATTTTGATCCCCAGACGATCGGGACTTGCGAAGGAAAAAGCTGCTTTTTCGCTGATCTTCGGCCTATAGAGCCTAGAGGTCAGTATTTCTAGATTTCTTGATATTCTTATCCGTATGTGATGAATTCGATTTATCCAATTAGGGTTTAAGAGTATGTATTTTTGTTTTTCATTAGATTTTATGATGTGGGTATTGGTCAGATCATTGATTTTGGGGATACCCAGTTGTATGATGATCTTTTTGATTGGTTTCCTACCGTGATTTGCTTAATTTTCACTGCATTGGTTTTTACATTTTGGTTGAAAAGAGTGGCTTCTTTTCATTGCAGATAACTTGAAATTAGCAATCTAAAGGGAGAGACAAAAAGATCTTTGGTTTCTGGGTTTGTTTGTTGAGATCTTGAAAGGGTATTTGAAGGTAGATAAGAAGACCTTGTGGTAAAAATGATGTCCAGGTCGTATACCAACCTTTTAGATTTGGCATCTGGTAATTTCCCCGTAATGGGTAGAGAGAGGGAGCGGCGGCGGCTTCTTCCTAGGGTAATGACGGTTCCAGGAAGTATTGCTGAGCTTGATGATGATCAGGCTCATAGCGTTGCATCTGATAATCCCTCTTCTCTTGCCTCTGATAGGATGATTATTGTGGCGAATCAGTTACCTTTGAAAGCAAAGCGCCGGCAGGATAATAAAGCGTGGGTTTTTAGTTGGGATGAGGACTCTTTGCTTTCGCAACTGAAGGATGGTTTACCTGAAGATATGGAAGTTTTGTATATTGGGTCATTGAGGGTTGATGTCGATCCGATTGAGCAGGATGATGTCGCGCAACTTCTGTTGGACAGATATAAATGCGTCCCTACTTTTTTACCACCGAATATTTTGGAGAAGTTCTATGATGGTTTCTGTAAGAAACAATTATGGTCACTTTTTCACTACATGTTGCCGTTTTCAGCAGACAACGGACGCCGGTTCGATCGGTCTCTGTGGGAAGCCTATGTGTCTGCGAATAAGTTATTTTCCCAGAAAGTGATTGAGGTGCTGAATCCAGAGGATGATTTTGTGTGGATTCACGACTACCATTTGATGGTATTGCCCACCTTTTTGAGGCGGCGCTTCAACCGTTTACGAATGGGATTTTTCCTCCACAGCCCATGGCCCTCATCTGAGATTTACAGGACGCTTCCTGTTAGAGAAGAGATTTTGAAGGCTCTTCTCAACTGTGACCTTATCGGTTTTCACACATTCGACTATGCTCGGCATTTTCTTTCTTGTTGCAGTCGGATGTTGGGTTTAGAGTATCAGTCGAAAAGGGGATATATAGGGTTGGAATATTATGGAAGGACTGTTGGGGTAAAGATAATGCCAGTTGGGGTTCACATGGGTCAGATTGAGTCGGTGATGAAAGTTGCTGATAAGGAGGGGAAAGTTGAGGAGCTCAGGCAGAAATATGAAGGAAAAACAGTATTTCTTGGAGTTGATGACATGGATATTTTTAAGGGTATCGATTTAAAACTTTTAGCAATGGAACAGATGCTCAAGCAACACCCAAAATGGCTGGGAAGGGCTGTGTTAGTTCAGATTGCAAATCCTGCTAGGGGTAAAGGGATAGGTTTGGAAGAAGTTCAGGTGGAGATACGAGAAAGCTGTAAGAGGATCAATGAAGAATATGGAAAGCCTGGTTATGAGCCCATAATATTTATTGATAGGCCGGTGTCCATAAGTGAAAAGATTGCTTATTACAGCATTGCTGAGTGTGTTGTTGTGACAGCTGTGAGAGACGGAATGAACTTGACTCCATATGAGTATATAGTTTGTAGACATGGTGCACTTGATACGGAATCAGGTACGGACTTGAGTGGACCCAAGAAGAGCATGTTGGTTGTGTCAGAGTTCATTGGATGTTCTCCTTCACTGAGTGGGGCGATTCGTGTCAATCCCTGGAATGTTGAAGCTACTGCAGAGGCAATGAATGAGGCTATATCAATGGAAGAAGCAGAGAAGCAGTTGAGGCACGAAAAACATTACCGGTATGTTAGCACCCATGACGTGGCTTTTTGGTCAAGGAGCTTTATGCAAGATATGGAGAGAACTTGTGCGGAGCATTTTAGGCGAAGATGTTGGGGGATTGGTTTGGGATTTGGGTTCAGAGTTGTGGCGCTTGATCCTAATTTCAGAAAGCTGTCGATAGATGCGATTGTTTCGGAATACAGCAGGGCGAAGAGTAGAGCCATTCTTTTGGACTACGATGGGACTGTGATGCCGCAGAACTCCCTCAACAAAACTCCAAGTGCAGAGGTGATCTCGATACTCAACAGACTATGTGGAGACCCCAGAAATACAGTGTTCATTGTCAGTGGAAGAGGAAAGGATAGCTTAGGCAAGTGGTTATCTCCTTGTAGGAAGCTTGGAATTGCTGCTGAACATGGCTACTTCTTGAGGTTTGCTTTCTTCTTCTCCCTATCTTTTTGTTTGAAAAAAATATACCAGATTCAATTCATCCGGGAAATGTTTTTGGACATAACATGCATATGAATGTATTTCACACGATATATTTGACATCCCAAGCGTACACGGCATGTATGGCGATCCTTCTATATCTGGGTTCATTTTAGCCTTTTAGGAAACATTCTATGTTGGACTTAGTATAGGAACTGTCTTGTCTAGGTGTAAGCATGTTGGATCATTATACCAGTAGCAGTGAAGCTGTCTCTGCTTACACGATGTCAGAAAGAACCTCCTCATTTCATCACTGCATCACTCGTTGGCTATTGAGGTTTATGATCCATTACTTTAATTGATTAGGATGGGTGGGGCATGTGTGTAAATTGGTCCGGTTTGTGTTGTAGTTTTCTATACCAGTGCATAGTTGTCAAGGACGAGAGGCGCACCGAGGTGCAAGGTCAGGTACACGCCTTTTTGAGGTGAGGCGTGCGCCTTTTTGAAGCGAGGCCCACTTATGCGAAAAAAATAAGAAAAATAGCATACAAAAATATTTCAATAGTAAAGACTAAGTCAATGAGTTTTAGAAATCCATTATTAACCTTAATAATCAAAGCTATCATGTCATTATGAGTTTTCAAATATCTCTTCTTATCCCATTTGTAAGTGTAATAAACTATGAAGAATATCATGTATACTTGGTTCTTTAATAAATGAAATAAAATTGGGATCTTTTTCATCTAATTTTTTTAGGGGGCAAAACAAGAACTTCATGGAGAAACTAGAAACAATAAGAGGTTTCAAGTTCTTCCTTAATTTTCTTCCTTCATCGAAAAAAAAAAATCAATTGTTGTGAACTAAAAACAGCAGTTGAATACCTGAGTAATCGAGAGAAGAGAAGAGAGAAGTCGAATGGGCCTGAGTCTAATGATCGACTGGAGAGAAAGAGAGATTGACCAGAGAGAGAAGAGGGAGATTGACTGAAGAGAGAACAGGGATATCAATTGGAGAGAAGAGGGAGACAAGGGCTGGAGTCGAGTGAGGAGACCGATTGGGTATATCGGTGATGAGAGAGTAAAAGTAACAACTTAACCTAGCTTGATCCTACGGGTGTGATTAAAAGTGAAAATGCGCCTTTTTTGCCCCTTTTGCCTATCGTGCCTTGCCTGCGCCTCTTTCAACTCGCCTCGCCTTAGCTCCTACAAAGCGCAAGGACTACGCCTCGCACCTAGGCATGCCTTTGACAACTATGGGTATATAACTGGCTGTTTATGTATCTAAGCATTTTGAACTGGAATGTATTGATGCCATAGGTACCTTTAGATATGTTGTGCAGTCTTAATTTATCTGTGTGAATGAAATGCTTCATTTTCGTTTAGAAAGTGTTATTGTTAATTGTGCAACATCTCAGGTGGCCACAAAATAAAGAATGGGAAACTTCCAATCAGAGTTCTGAATTTGGATGGAAGCAAATGGCTGAACCTGTAATGCGTTTGTATACCGAGTCTACTGATGGTTCTTCTATTGAAAGGAAGGAAAGTGCGTTAGTCTGGAAATACCGTGATGCAGACCCAGGCTTTGGATTTGCTCAGGCAAAGGAGATGTTAGATCATCTAGAGAGTGTTTTGGCGAATGAACCTGTAGCTGTGAAGAGTGGTCAGTTCATTGTGGAAGTCAGGCCCCAGGCATGTATCCTGTTATTCTAAACTAACACAACTATTTTATTGTACGTTAGTGTTAGGGTTACAATTATGAAACTGTCTAAACATGAATAAGAAAGGAATGGAAAGGCTCAGCCTCGCTCACTCAAAATCCAGCAACCTTTCGTAGAAAAATATTCCTGTTTATTCTCTGAGATATCTTTAATCATATGCTACATTTCATCTTATTCAAATAAGAGTATCTCCAATGGTTGACATGCTATTTGACTAGTTATTGCGTAATTTATCACTGAGTAGTTCCAAATTGCTATATCATTGCAACATTGTTCCATAGTGTGATGCTATTCAGTCTACTCCTTTCACGACAAGACACATCAAAATGTTACTTGTGTGGCCCTAAAAAGCACAGACACTTTAAAGGATACGTGTAGGATGCCGACACTTCTTGGACACTCTTTTCTCAATGCATCAAACATGTCTTAGGTGTCTATAACTAAAAATTTCGCATAGAATTGTCACTTAAAAACTTGCTAACGTGATATAATCAAGTTCCAGAATTTGACATCACTATCTTCTTATACAAGTTGGAAAAATTTGAAGTTTAGTCAAAATTTGTAGAGAAATGGAAAAGGTACATTAAAGAAATATTAGGAAGAGGATTTAGCATTGCCTAGCTGTGTTGATGCCCTTCTTTTTAATGATTTCTTGAGTACTGTGTCCGCTAATTCTTCATAACTTCTTGTACCTTATCTATGATTTAATGTGTGGCCAAAAAATTATTGTGGTAGATACACTGCTATATGTCTCAACAAATACAAAGACAGTATTCTCCATGCGTCTATTTATCTCAAATCTCAATGAATACAAGATAGTATTCTCCTCGTGTCTGTCATCCTTTTTACAGAAAAAATAGTGTATTTGCCTGTCCATGTCGTATCCTTGTTCCATGGCCGTATCCATGCTTCTTAGGTGTGTCCCATCAGGAGAGAGATAAGAGGTAAATAGTCTTGCTAAGATTTACCTATTGGTTAACCTTGAGCTTTACGTGGCACCAAGTTTAGCTAGTGGTAAAAAAAGCACCCCAACTAGCATTCCTTTGGAGCAAGAAAACTGAGTTTTAAAACAAGAAAATTAAGTTTTAAAACTTAATGCTCGATTTGGCAATAGCAAGCCGATCGAGAAAGTCCAAGTAGAGAACCAGATTTTTGACGCATGCACTGAGCATATTTTAAGCAATGCCATGCAGCCCTGGTAATCTTCAGAAGGTTTCTGGTATACTGTTTTGAAGACTTTTGCCATGTTTTTTTTCCCTTTGTGATGCTGGCAGTGAGTTTCACGAAATGTCAGTCATCTCAATTGCTCTATTTTTTTTTGCTTTGAATACGGGTTGTTACCAATTGTCACTTCCATTAATATCAAACTGTTCACAACCAGCAGTGGGCCTGGGAGCTCTAAAATGCGTTAGTTTACTTTTCCAGGGAGTAACCAAAGGCCTGGTTGCAGAAAAGATATTCACATCTATGGCTGAGAATGGTAAACGAGCAGATTTTGTGCTTTGCATTGGTGACGACAGATCCGATGAAGACATGTTTGAAATAATTGGTAATGCCGTGTCGAGGAACATCCTTTCATCCTATACTTCGATATTCGCATGTACAGTCGGACAGAAGCCAAGCAAAGCCAAATACTATTTGGATGATACAACTGAAGTGATAACCATGCTTGAATCTCTTGCTGAATTCGCTGACTCTCCGGCTTCCTCTGAAGAAGACTCTGATGGGTCCCCATGATGGCATCAGGTATATCTTGATCGAAATTCCCTTCTCCAGTGGAATATTCTTTCCAGATTGGAAAATGGATATGTGTTGTATAGTGTGTTGGTTTTTATTGTAGTTTTACTTTTTCCCATCTTGTGTTGTTTCCCTTTCTTGGTGGACGCATTTTGTGATCCTTTTTTGGGTTCAGCTTAGATTTAGCTTGGAGAAAAGCTGTGAAAATTTTAGTTATCATCCCTTTGAACAATGCTAGAAGAGGAAAATACTATTCTAGAAGGGAGAGGGAGCCCTGGTCGGCTTACATCTGAAATGCGATGGTGAAAAGGAAAGTTGAAGTCTGCTGAGGTCCTATTTGAGCAACTTGTGCCTGAACAGTGGACAGTCAATGATAACGACAGAGGAGCCTTGTGACTTGATTTTAAATCGATGGGTTTTTACTCAATCACTGTCGATGTAGCTGTTGAACATTTCGCTATAATATAGCTGTGGTCCTGTGGATGTTTATGGCAAAACTGTCAAATTGGTGATGTTCTTCAGTGATTTGAAAGCTAAACATGGAAGTTGAAGGGCCATTTGTCTGGACTCTGGATTATGTAAAAGTTGCTGGCTGTATTAGCCTCACCAATGGTTGTCTCTCTCTTCTGTCACGGAGGAGTGTCAAGAGATCAGAAGATTTGGCATTCTTATACCTGCAATGGATGAGCAAGCTTCTGTTGATTCAGCCAGTTTCCATCAATGCTCATGACATGAAGAGCTGGTATGGGCTTCGCTTTTATTCCTTTTAACAACAATCTGTGTATAAAGATTTGAAGCAACACCATTAAGTTTGTAATTTTTGTTCTATTGATGTCCTGTGAAGTATCACTAATGATGTTGAGACTGTCATCCTTTTTTGTACTTTTTCTTGTGAATAGCTCTCGTTATGTCAATTACCAGCAGTAGAACGTTTAGTTTCTCTATATGTTGTTTTGATTCGTTTCTCTAGCTGCATCTTCAGTTCAAAACTTTAGCTAGTACTATATAACTACTTGAGATTAATACCTTGTTTTATTGCCAGAAGTGCGAATAATATTCTCGGTACTTGTTTGTCAGATCTACAGTGCAGAGTACTTGCCGAATGAAAAAAGTTTCTACAATTTGGAAGGAGATATATCAGCTCACACCATATGTATGTTGGTCCAGTGAAATTGATGAGAACTTGATCAATTTGTTTAAGTTTAACCGATGCACTTGTTTAACTGGATAGGGTTCTCAAAATTTATAAGCATACAATAGGGCAAGAAAGAGGTTTGAAATCGGAAGATGCAATTGTAGGATCAAAAGTCCAGCCAGCTTTTTCTCTCTTGTTTTTTGGAAATTGATTTTTGTGTTCTACTTTTGTATGCAGGCGCTTCACTTTGTATATGAAGTTACCAGTGGAGGGCCTGCGTACAAAAATTGAGCGCCAAAATTAACATTCTTATTTTTTCAAGGGTAAGTGCAGGTAGCTTGTGTGATGGGAAATGGCTACCTAGTCAATAAAGTACATTTCTTCTTCAGTTAATGCTCGTTTACTTAAGTTGCAACTCTACCATTTTTATTTATTTTTTTGTTTGTCTTTTCACAACGGGTAGGGAAGAATGGACCTTAAGACCCTGCAACACCCCCGGCATGCTGCAAGTTGCCGGGGGTGCTGCAAGTTGTAGTGCTTGATTCTGCTTTTTCTCAAAAAAGATTTTTTGAAATTTGGACCGTCCAACATATTTTTAAACGATAAGATGCAGAACTACAAGGTGTAGCGCTTTAGAGGCACTGCACCAACTTGCCTTCCGGGGAGAATAGGGGAAGAGCCGAGAGGCAGCTACTTTTAAAAACGAGGTATCATTTCCTGTAACAGAGCAGCATATCTATTATGTACCAAAAAAAAAAAATGAAAAAGAGGAGCATATCTATTCTGCCAACTCCTTGTTAGCAAGATAATCCTCATTTATTAGTATCTATTTTCACTACCAACCATAGGGAATTTTGGTCCAGTTTTAATTGGGCCCTTGTTACTAATGGACGTTGAAATTGGGCCCCTTGCTAATGTACGTTGGGACTGATCCCAAAATTAATCGGAATGCACGTAAACTGGCTCGGACACCCGAGTTTTAATAAAGTATAAGGTAAACGGTAATGCTACACACCACCAAATCTTATTATATGAATTTTGACATTTGGATGGCCTTACATGTGGGTGTTTTCTAATCTCCCTTTCAAAACAGGGACCAGTGCTAGTACTTTCTAAGCGAAGGTTGGAATCACACCACAACTTTTGGCACAAACTAAGGAATATTCTCATTTGCTTTTTAGCCTCTCACATTTAACTTTCAACTTCTTGTGTCTTTCAAAAGGGATTCACATAAGGAGTTTGAGTGGCTACACCACACACGGATCTTAGCTTTTAGCCCATCACACTCCAGTTTTTTATTTTTTTATTGATCTTTTAGGCTTTCAGGAGAGGAGTTTGAGTAGCTACAAAATGAGTGCGAAATCATTTTCCAAAAAATTATCCTTCTTCTGAAGAAGAAATTAAACATATATACTAGTAAACAAGTTGAAAAACCAGAGTGACCATTCCCTACCAGTAATCGCCACAAGAGCATTTCCCATTTTTGAAATGGTGAAACCTACTAGCATCTCTAACAACAATTTCCCGGTTTTTAATCTCCGATATATGCTTGATTGCCACATGGCAGTCACCACAAATACGCAAATTCTTCATCACCCGGATTGGAAAACCCTCTGGGGTGTTCATTAGAGCAAACGCAATGGCCAACTTTTCGCTGTGGTGTGCCAAGTTGTTTTCCTTTTCCTCAGCATCCATGTCATGCAGAACAGAGCCGGTATCAGGCACATAACCCCTTAGCTTCATTTCCCAAGTCAATTCTTTCAAGTATGAATCAATTTCCATTAATTGTGGATGGGATTCATCGCCCATACAAAATTGGTGAACTTGGTTCTTCACCTCAAACCAGCTGATACCTGGTTCCTTCTTCACCTTCCGGTCTCTCATTGCTTTCCTCACTTCTGAAACATCCTTCCATCTTTTAGCCGAGGCCTGAGTATTAGACAAAAGCACATACGAAGCTGAATCATGCGGATCAAGCCTAAGAACTTCTTCAGCCATCCTTTTTGCCATATCGGCGTTTTTATGGATTTTACAGGCGGATAATAAAGTCTTCCATATAATAGTATCTGCCTTTACAGTCATAGTTCTTATGAAAGATTCTGCTTCCTCCAAACGTCCGGATCGCCCAAGGAGATCAACCACACATGTATAATGTTCCAGTCGAGGTTCCAATTTGTGTTTCTCTACCATCATATCAAAGATTTCAATTCCTTTATCTTTGAATCCACAGTGACTACAAGCATAAAGCAAACTTAAGAAAGTAACATCATTTGCCTCCAACCCTTCTTGATCCATCCTTTTGAACAACTCGATGGCTTCCTTTCCCTTCCCGTGAAACCCATAAGCAGCAATCATTGAGCTCCACACGACAACATCAACTTCCTCACTTTCTGAGAAGGCATTTACAGAATTGTCCAGACACCCACATCTGGAGTACATACTAACTAGTGAACTAATTACACTCGCAACCCTGCTATAGCCAGTTTTAACAGCCTCTGCATGAATCTGTTGGCCTTGGCCAAGTGTTGCCAACTCCGAACACGAACTGATTACACTCACAAACGTAATCTTGTCAGGCCTAAAACCTGCCGTTTTCATCTTATTGTATTGGTCCAAAGCTCCCTCAGAAAACCCGTTTTGAGCTCTTCCCGCGATCAGAGTGTTGTAAGCAACCGCACTTGTTATCGGCACTGCCTCAATCACTCTCTCTCCTTCTCCCAAACTTCCAGACTTCATGTACATATGAGCCAAAGCATTCCCAACAACCGAATTCAACTCCAACCCGGATTTCACCACGTACCCATGAACCTGCCTACCTGAATTCAAATCTTTCAAACCAGCACAACCTCTAAACACACTCCCAAGAGTGAACCCGTCCGGCATAAACCCCAAACCACGCATCCGGGAAAACAAACTCAACCCCTCTTCATTAAACTCGAACTGGGTCAGACCCATAACCATCACATTCCATGTCGCGACATTCCGTTCGGGCATTCCATCAAACACCTTGCGCGCGCTCTCCAAATCTCCACTCTGAACAAACCCACCAATCAAAATGTTGCAAGACATGATGTTCCTCCTGGGCATTATATCAAACAGCTTGACGGCGATTCTCAGGTCTCCAATTTTTGCGTAAGCGTTGAGGAGATGGTTGGTGACAGACTTGTCCGCGGAACAACCAGATGTAAGGATCAATGAATGGAGCTGTTGGGTGAGGGAAAGTGATTGGGTTTGAATGCATGATTTTAGGAGGAGAGGGAAGAAGAGAGGTGGGTCTGACCATATTTGTGATCGGAAGGCTTCGAATGCCTCTTTGAGGCGGTCTTTGGAGCAGAGGGTTGTGAATGCGGTGGGCGCTTCGTAGGTGTTTGTGGTGGAGAGACAACGAGGGGTTGGATAGTGCTGTGGAATGGAGTAGCTGAGACTGAGAGGCCTAAGATGACAAGAGTACTTACCCATACATTTTTGGTTTGGTGGGATGGGTTATGTAAAACAATAGAAACTTGTTGCCAGAGGTGGAGCGGTATAATCACAGCCGTTTATTAGGATAATCAATTATTGAGATTCATTTTTAATTTTGACTGGTCACAATTAATTGGTTCCGGTTACAATTGATTTTCAATCCGAACCTTCTAAAAATATTTTGGCCCCGCGTGATTGAGTTCTGTAATCCTTTTTTACGGAAAGCTCGGTAAAGAAATTTTTCTAAAAACAATTAATTCTTGGTACGCAGCCATCCAAACCCGCACATATATGTGTGAGGTTGTGTTTGTATGGTTTTGTATGAAAAAACTGGTGGTCTGCTAGTAGTATTTGGAGTAATTCCTGCTGCTTCTATCCCACATTGCTTGTCCCATACAAAAAGATGTGCAATTTTTCAATAAAAAAACAAGTCTTTCTGTGGATCATGTTTTGAATTTCTCTGCACCAATTAAATTAAATGACTTAATTTGACGTAAAAAAAACTATCAAAAATGATTCACGAAAGTATTTTATTTTTCGCTTCAAAAATTACACGACTTTTCGTAGAGAACAAACAATTTGAAAAAGAGGGAGTAGGTTTTGGAAATTGTTTTTATCCACTTGAATTTACTATCTTCCCCTTTATTCAATACACTTCTTCACACATGCAAGGATAATATTATAAATTTATGTGAATAAAAACAAAAAAAGAGTGAAAATAATTTTCCTAGTTTTTTAGAACCCAAATATTGTGCAAGAGAGTAGTACATGGGGAATACAAATTGTACCCGTCACTCCACATCAACAAAGAAGGGTAAAATGATATTTTTCTAGGATTTTTCAAATGAACAAATTAATTTGGATCAATATAAAGTCAAAAAGGAGATAACAAAATGCCACAGTACTACAACCACACGCAATTACACAAACAAAAGTTGACTAAGGGCACCTGACCCCATGTGTGAGACCCGAACCATACACACCCTACATTTTTTTTTTTTTGCATTTCATGGGATGAAAAAAATGCTAGTTACTGATTTTTCCACTCATGAGGGATTTGTTGCTTTTCATAGGTACATTTTAAATGTAAATATGTAATGGAAACCCAAGAACCTGTTTCTAGCTATATGAATTTTGACTTTAAGGACTCGACCTAACCTTTATGTGCTGACTAACTAAGGGAAAAAGAAGAGAGTTAGGACAAGATTAATTTTAGAAGCTGAAGCTGCAATATATACAAAAGCTGAGACTAAAGTAGTAATTAGTTACTAGTACAAGAGTTTAATTGCATAACCTGATTTTCCCCAAGTGCTGGAAATAGTATTAATTAAGTGCTGAATTATGTGTTAAAAAGTTGAATCAGACTACCGAGTTGCCGGAGTTTATGTGGTGATGAGATGCTAAAATGAAGTGACTAGCTGCAGGAATTGCACTACACATGCTGGAAATTACATTATGGGAGTTGACATGGTTTACAAATTGCGATCGCTCATTTGCATCGCCGTGTGACTCGTGCTAGGTTCAGAGAGATTTACGCCCACGTCAGCTCCGCCTAAGAGTTCAGTTGAGGTTCCGGCTGTTACTGAAGGCAAGAGTACATGTGAATGATATCGATCGAAACTAAAATAATTCATTTGGAATTATTAAAAGTACTCTCTTTTTATGAACTGTGATTTGATTGTTAGAATATTATGAATCGCAAATATTTGTGAAATGTGTTTTGAGATTCATGCTACAATATCCTTGTTGCTTTGCTTCTGGGCAAATGTAGGAGTGTGCCCCGATCATTGCCAAATGTAGGAGTGATTGCCCAATTGGGCTTATATTCTTATTGGCTCGCAATCGCATAATGGGATATGTGAGTGTGTCCCCCGTTGGGAATTATACTTATTTAAGCAGATGCTCATGGTAACGGTACCGTGGTAACTTTGGTTGGAGGTAAACGGCTCTCGGCTATATGGGATGAGTTGACGGACCCTGTGGTGGTCTTTCCGGAATACTTTTACTGAAAGACTCGTTTGATTTAAACTTGATCCATAATTGTTTTGTTTGTACTTTTTCTGTACATATATGGTTTAGGTTGTGTGGCTTGGGTGAGATCCTTATATTTTTGTTAACTCTTATACTATATTGTACACTTTACCTTTATTTTAATAAGAGAGGTTGGTTCGACTTATATCTGCCTTACTGGTTTGGAGGTAATTAGGTATTGCCGCGTCACTTTCTTGGGGCAGTGTCATTAACCTACCCTGTTTCGGGTGTGACACCATGGATACTATTTGTGTGAGCCTGTGGGGCCTACTCTGAAGTTCCATACAAATAATTCAAGTCGTTCACTATTTTATTAAAATAATTTTCTGAGTTGTACTCTGAAAGCTATTAACAACTGTGAAACAAAGACTAGGCGCTAGATTCATGTGAAGACGTCATTGTGTAATAATTTTTCATACTGTTTTGCTATACAATTAGCTGTCAGAGCTTCCCCGATATCCGTTTCCCTTTGTTCCATACTCGGTAGGGTGCCCTGTGCGTAAACAGTCGTGCCCGTTTATTTGATTTTGTGTAAGTTGTTTTTTGAAACTTCGGTAAAATATTAGGGAGCGGGAAATTTTCTGTGAGTTTTGGAGTGCATTTGTTTTTAAAATGAGACTGTTATTACTGAGATTTTGTAATTTAAAGTCTTGATTGAGTCTTGTTCTGTTATGTTTGATGCCTGGTTACCTGTTACCCTTGAGTTTAAGACAGAGCCAAGTTGTATGCACTGAGTGCAATAAACTATTGTCTAATATCTCCCATAAGCAAGTCTTTCTTCCACAATTTAAACCAACTATTTCTCTTGTAGATTCAATCGGATTCTCGAATCATTCATCAAAAAATCCATAAGAGTTGACTTTATAGCCATTCAGTTACAAGGCATAGCCTTAAAGCGAACGAAGTAGAAGGCGAGGTTCAAACGAATTTCATTAAAATCGTATCAATTGTTTGAAAGGCTTCATGTTATGTTGTCTTTAAGGCAACCTGACAACATTTCCATTGCACTTGACAACTCATCGTTTTTCAGATAATATTTTTGAAAAAAGAAAAATATTGTGGTCGGGAAAGTTAGAGTTTGGAATGGAGTAGGAGACTACAGTTATAATTACATGGTCTAACAATTTACAATAATCTTGCAAGTTGCAACTCTTCCAAAGCAAACATCTTTGATTATCTGGGACGAAGCTTCAATGGCAAAAAAAGAAAGCATTGAAGTCCTGGCCAGTTTGCTACATTCTGCTCTGCATATCATAATTCTAACAACCCACTTAATTCTAACATCTACCCACAGCAATATGAGTTGTATAAGACATGGATATCACAAAAAAAAAATCCTTGAGGCAAAGAGCTTTGCGCTGCCATTTCATGATAAACTGATCCAGGTCAAACTCTGATGGAATACTATCCTACAAAATTCAGATGAAAAAGTCACAAGACATTAAGGGAATCGCAACAACAGTCTAGGGAACTTCAAATAAGCGTATGTTGGAATTCCATAACGATCCAGGTTAATATCATTAGATAATTACAGTTCAAAAATGAGGCCTTTTTCATGTATGTATGCACACAAAAGCCAGAAATTTAGCAAAATGGTTAATCTATGGTGATATCTTACACAAAAACCATTGAAGAACTCAAAAAAGATATATTGTATGCTACATCTTCCAGGTATACATTGCATCTTTGCAAGGGATCGACAGCTTGAAGAATGGAGTAATTATACTCAAAAGTATGCAACACCATAACGCGTAACTGATTTGTTGACCAAATTCATTAGCACTCAATATTTTTGTGAAACAAACATTAAACTTTACCTCCACTCGTAGTCATTTGGAATCGAGGACTCCATCAACATAAATAAGCCGACCTGACAGCCCAAAAGTCTTGCCTGCATATACCAAACCCTAATCAGTCAAGTTCAAAAGAAGTTTCTCAAGGTGTTGCCGACTTAAAGCGACATCGGCAAAATAAAGTTGGATTATCAACACAAGAAGGTAAAATCTCTCCTATCAGTAAGCAAACTACATAAGCTCAACATTAATTAATCAATTAACAGTAAAAGATAAAGTAAATGAAGATCGGAATTTACTTCTCCAATTCAACAGTTCAAATGAGAAACCCTAGAAGGCGATCGCATGCAAACATTTTTTTGGAACAGGGGAGGAAAAACCCATACCTAACGTAAGACCGTCTCGGAAGCTTGCATCACTTCCCAATTCCTCATCACCTGGAACAATTCCTCCTTTCCTCATCACCTGGAAAAGTCCCACGCCTTCGCTACCTTAAAAAATTCGGGTTGTGATCTCCAACTGCTGGTGGTTGTCGGCGTTGGAGAAAATTTAATGCAACATTAGTTAGGGATAATAACATACTACTAATATTTTGGAGGAAAATTGGGACAAAATCAAGTCTAATTGGTTATATGTGTGCTGAATAAGTAAAGGCAGTAATTATACCGTTAGTGCTCCTAGACTCAAGGAGACTAAGGCACTGGGTTCAACTATACCTACTTTACACACCCACGTAATTAATATAAAAGGTATGTGATACATAATCCATCAATAGCAAATCTTAAATAGATATATGAAAGTAAAACATAAAATTATTTCAACAATTACCTCTCCCAAAACATCGTTAAAATGGGTCTCAATAACGTTCAGTGTATTTTTCACAACCCCCAATACAATCCATCTGGACTAGAGAATGTGGACTTGTTGGAGTACCTCATCAGCATGCACTTCTCGTGCCAGATCGTCAACCGCTTTGACCAGGGGCACTTTTCAATTGCATCTCTGCTAGCGGAAACGATACATTCTTGACACACAGCAGCAAAGATGTCGCCATGGTAGAGGAAGAGGCCGTAGGTGACATCAGGGGGGCTGCTGCCAGCAGTGAAGTTGAAAAATCCTGTAGAGGCGTTGGAGTTGAAGGAGAGAACGGATAGGAGGGTGTAGAGGTTTGCTTGGTACGTGCTGTTTGATTGTGGTCCCAGACATGCTGGGAGTCCATGAATAAAGGTTCAGCTTTGATCGTTGGGATTGGGATGAGGCCGACGAAGCAAATTGAGTAAATAAACAAACAGAGCCTTTTTGGGCATTTGTAGGGCATATTATGCATTGAGCTGAGCACAACTAATTAATTACATATCTAGAACCACAATCTTTAGTTACGCCCCAAACAGCACCAAGCAAACCTCAACAACCTCTTATCCGTTCTCTCCTCCAACTCCAACGCCTCTTTAGGATTTTTCAACTTCATTGCTGGCAGTAGCCCCCTTGACGTCGCCTACGGCCTCTTCCTTTGCCGTGAAGACGTCTCTGTAGTCGTGTGTCAGAAATGTATTGTTTCCGCTAGCAAAGATGCAGTCGATAAGTGACCCAGGTCGAAGCGGGTCACGATTTGGCATGAGAAGTGCATGCTGAGGTACTCCAACAAGTCCACCTTCTCCGATCCGGATGGATCGTAAACCTCAACAACCTCCTACCCGTTTTAACGAAGTTTTGGGACAGATAATTCTTGAAATAATTTTATGTTTTACTTTCATATATTTATTTAAGATTTGCTATTGATGGATAAGTTATCACATACCTTTTATATTAATTATGTGGGTTTGTAAAGGAGGTATATACATAATCGTTAGAGATCATGGGAGAAATCATAGGGGTTGGTTGAACCCACTGACTTAGTCTGACTTATGCTTTGTTTGGTTGGCGTTTTGAAAATTTTTTCGAAAAATTGTAGGGGTAATAAATGGAGAGAAATAGAGCGAGAAATGTTAGAAGTAAAAGGAATCTAGGGTGAATTTTTTGAAAATTTCTTTTTGAGTATGGAAGAGAACAAGGCATTAGTCTCCTTGATACTAGGAGCACTAATGGTATAATTATTGCCTTTACTTATTATTCGGCACACTATAACCAATTAGACTTGATTTTCTCCTCATTTTCCTCCAAAATATCGTTAGTATATTTTTATCCCTAACTAACTAATGTTGCATTAAATTTTCTCCAACAATATTAGGAACAATACACCCCTTTTCTGCACTGTGTTGACCGGTGTTCCTTCCCCAAGATAAAACGATCATCGAGTTTGCTTTTGTGCAGCGAAGCAAAAGCTCACAAACCTGTAGTTGCCCGACACTCCAAAATCACTTGTCAAATATATAATCAAAGCAAGGTTTATCGTTGATGTTATCGGAGGTTTTCTAGAGCAAGAATTGAACTGAAGGAGAAGAAAGATTATTTCACTTGCTCTGTCTTTTTCCGTTGGAATGGGTAAGAGGAGTAAAGGCTTTTGTTTTCCAGTGGGAGAAGAAATTGCTGGTATATGTGTATGTATAGTTATATATCTACACGTAGATAAAGTTAAGAAACCACCATGTGGTGCATGTAGTTAATAGCCTCCTGATGATAAGGGGAGAGTAATGAGGTCAGACAATGAATGAGCACCGCCCGCTATAAAATCAGCATGGGTATGCAATGGCATCCAACGAGTATGGATAAGGGAGTCCAACGGTTCTCAAACAACTGAAAGATGGAATTGAAAATTTATACCAAGAAACTAGTATAGGTAAATAAAATTTAAATTACTTACAAAAGTCAGCAATGCCGTCGAGGCTGATCTACGGAACTTGGAGTTGTTTTGTGCAGATGTCCGCTGGATTGGGGCAGTTCTCCAGCGGCTGTATTGAAGCAGCGGAGAAAGAAAGAGAACCTAATAACAGAGAGAGAGACAGATGACTTTTTCAATCTCTTTTCTTTAAACAGAGTAAGTCGAGTTCAATGGGTTGTAAGATGCAACATGCAACAATAATTTCCTCTCTTATCCATATTACCTCTTACTATGAATCCCAAAAACCATAGAAACGTTTTAGGACTCACCATCTTATCAATCCGTTTTTTTCGGGTTGCTGGTTTTCAATCTTGGCGATCGTTGAGCCCCTACACGTAATCAAGCATGAAAAACCACAAAATCTTTATATTCGTTTGGAGTAAAAACTAAGTACTCCATAACTGATCTTATTAACTATGGAAACAAAACAAAAAAATGTGGGAAAAAAAAAGGATGGGTTCCAAATCCAAAGGGGAAAAACGAACTTTATAAATCGTTAACCTGAGAGATAGAAAGAGAGAGCGCATTGAAGCAAAATAAATACCCATAACTTGAAATTCCTGTTCTTGTTGTGGGTTTGCTCTGCTTTGATTTCGCTACTAGTAGAAGAAAAGAGAGAGGGGGCAGGGGGGTTCATGTAGGGCTATAAACGAGCCGAATATTAGAATGTTCAAATTCGTTTGTTAAGTTTTTAAGTGAACTCGAGCTGAACTCAATGAAAATTTGAAGAGCCGAGCTCGAGTTGAGCTTGCCTAGGTTTGAGTCAAACTTGAGCTTGTTCATGAGCCTTAACGAGTCAATAATATCATATATTCATGCTCTCATATATGTCTAAAAATGAAAATAAAATTGTACTATGTACCTAAATACATTCATACACTAGGATAAAGGCAGGAAAAAAGAAAGGATAAATTTTTACCATGGAAACAAAACAAAAAAAATGTACTGACCGGGAAAAAAAAGGATGGGTTCCAAATCCGAAAGGAAAAAACGAACTTTATAAATCTAAACATTCATACACTATGATAAAGGCGGCGTGCTTCACACGTTTATGTCGTGCTCATTGCTTATGGTGTTTGCATATTAATATGGACGTTTTAATGCGATGAGAATAACCATTTCATACCATATATTCTATCCGGGAAACCATGGGTGCTAGGTAGTCAGTATTGCTAAAGTTGGATTGTCTGTTTTCCTTTTTGGTTAAGTTACAAGTCAGACTTAAAAGTTCCCCCCATTATGTTCTCCTGCAAATGAAGGTAAGCACATTGGGGGAAAGTGAAGCCTTACAATCTCTAAAAAATGCACATAATTTTTCATTGTTAATTACACATAATGGTATGAAAACAAGTATTATTTAGCTAATGCATAGAATGTGACAGTTCCTCCTACGTGATCCCCACATTTAGGGTGTGTTCCACTAAGTACAATAAGTGCTTATTTTTTAAATTAAAGGTGATGTATTGTGAGAGAATGACCCGTCTCGTAAAGCGGAGAATATGTACTTAAAAATAAGAACCTTAGCAGAACGGGACCTTAGTGCTCTATGTGCTTTTCCTCCTCCACCTCCATTTCAACTCCCATCCATCGTTACCAAAGTATGAAAAGTCGTCGAGGTCAATTGAAAATTGAAGCTACATTTTGTTAATAATATATATCTACTTTTTGATTAATTTGTTAATAAAAAACAAAGTGAATCGTACGATTCTTACAATTCACCTTACGATTCACCATTTCAAAGCACAATTCTGCAATTCTCACTTCAATTCTTACCTATTCATGATTCATATCATCGATCCAAATCGTTTATACCTGAATCAAACCGAATCTTACGATTCGAATTGGGAATCGTACAATTTCGATAACTATGGTTTAAACACGCAAAGTAATAGTACAACACAAAAAGGCTTAAATAGGCACAACCCTCGCATTTACACATAATATATGTGACAAAAAAGATAACGGAACAGAGCTTCAAAATCACAGTTGCCCAAGAAATTGCAAGCAGGATGAAGACGATTGTCATCCGTTAAAAGTCATTCACAAGGCATGGTTCAGATGCTCAATTTTCCATTTTAAACAAATTAGAAGCACCATAATTTGAAAATTAGTTCCAACTTCAACTCCAAATTGGCATCCTGGGAAAAGTTGAGGCAGGAATAAAAAGAAAGGATTACCCATAACCACAAAGCCTTCTAAAGAATTTAAGCATGATCCAAGCTCTAACCTACATGGTTCGAAGTTACAAATACAAAACATTTGGAGCCCTAGCCCATAGTGGTTTATATCAAGGTAAAAGCTAATAAAGTACCTTACTTCATAATTCAACAAGTACTCAAATGAGAATATAAGAGGACTCACGCTCAGGCCTTGAATTTGTGATTGTTGAAAAAAATAAATCATTGTTTGATGTTTGGATGAAGAATTTGCAAAGGAGCTGAAAATGATAGGGAAATCAAAAATTAGTTTCGTCACTTCACTCTCTTCTTATCATTTACGTCACCTTTTTGGTTTACTCCATAAAAGCCAAAGAGTGACAGTATTTCTAAGGAAGGAATAGAGGTACTAACCTCTAAGCCTTGTGGTCATACTGCCCTTAGACATGAAGGGATACACCAGAAGCCTCTCGTTCTGGATGGTACAGTATCCGATTAAGCGCAACAAAGTCTGATGGACAGCAAGCTAATCATCTCCAATTCAGTCCTAAATTGTGAGTCTCCAGCTGTTCCTATCACGTCCTTCAAGCGTTATACGGCCACCATTGTCTCATCCGGCAACTTTCCCCTGTACACATTTCCAAAGCCCCTAGCGCCAAGTATGGTCTTAGAGATAAAATAGTCAGTAGAAACTTGGAACTCTAACTTCGGAGAATGCCTAAGCTCATCAGACCCTCTTGCATGCCTACGACAAAGTTAAGCCCCGGTTAAGGATCTTGAAAAACATTGATATACTCCATATGGGTAGTTATCAAAAGAAAAAGAAATAAGAGACTGTTTCTTTCTCTCTTTTTTCAGTTCTCTTTTCCGAAAAACTCCACGAAGGTTAAACAAACGTTTTTGAAAACTCATAATGGCAAGATTTTCCTGAAATAGTCAACTCGAAAAGGAAAAATGTTTCTGAATTTTTTAAAACTACTCCATTTTCGTACATAGATGAAAACTTTATTCCCACAACGAGGGCTTTCGGAATTTTCATTGGTTTTTTTCCAAAGCACAAAACAAAACCAAAAACACAAAGCCAACCAAACAAAAACAATTCTAAGAAAAGTTTGGATCAAAAATAGAGAGATAGAGAACGGACCAGGGGATGAACTAAGAGAAAGTGGCTCTGCTTGGAACTTAAGGAAAAGAAAGGAAAATTAAAAAAAAATTCCCTTCTATTGTTTGGTTGGGAGAGGAAGAGAGAATAAAATAAAAATTCCAACTTTAGTAAATAGTAAATTTTCTCTCACATTTTTCTCCCATTTTCTTTTCTTTTCCTTAGGTTCCAACTTCCAAGGATGATCCAGAGCAACATTCATCCAAAAATCAGTGAGTTACCCACAAACTGCCACAATACATGGAAAACCCATTGTCAGAATAAGAGAGGCAGAGCGTCAAGCTTCTGATTAAAAACCTTATAATATCCATTAATTGATAACAAATGTTTTGTGTAGATTGATACACAATAAATGCTCTGATTTCTTACACTTGGCAAAGAGTGTCGGACCAGGATATTGGAGGAGTGACAGAAGACGGGCACTTGATGATCGAGCTCTTGTCTCACTCGATCAGCTCCGACTGCCCAAACCGTTCGAACCGCATCCACAGCCACGCTCCGCCTGCCTCCTTCTTCGCCTTACCCGCCGCAGACGCTATCGCCTACGCGATCGAGCTGCTGGCGGACGCCACCGCGGTAGCGGCGAGGGCCGTGATCTCAATCGCCGCCGCCTGCGGTGGCTACGCCAATTACTTTACACGGCCGCGGCTGGCCGTCCGGCGGAAGGAGAAAGGCCCCATCCCCTCCGCATATCCTCTCCCCCTCTCTCTCTCTCTCTCTCTAACGCCAACGGGCTTTGTGATTAATCTGTATCTGGCTTTCTATCTGGATACATTTGTTACGTCTTCGTCTTCACGTGTTGGACTTCCCTACTTCGTTTGTCTACATTGTTAAAAATGATAGAAACTCTTTTTTTTGATGGGGTGAAAGTGAATTTTTTGAAGATGTCAATGTATTTAAAGGAATTCAAGATAAGTCTTTACACAAGATTGAATCAAGACCGGGCGGAATACAATCCGACTGAAACAAAATCTTCCTATCAAAACATTTAGAAGCTATCCAGTGTGCTACTTTGTTCTGGCCCCTACAACACCACACAAAAGACCATTGCCTCGTCTTGGTCCATTCTTTGATATCCTGTACCATAGCTTCAATCTCCCAGGGGCACTGCAATTTACCATCAGTCAAGCATGAAATGAGGTTCTTGCAGTCAGCTTCAAAAATCACATTCTGGTAGTTTTCTTCAATTGCCATTGTACAAGCAATTCTTAAAGCCCAAGCTTCAATGGATAGACCTGATGAAACCGTAGTTCTCCCACACTGCCATACCTGAGCCGATCCACCACTATCTCTAGCAATAATGCCAAAGGCAGCTAAGCTGCGGGAGGATTTGAATGCTCCGTCACAGTTGAACTTTATAACCGATGGGGGAGGCGGTGACCACCTGTCCAACCGGCTAGGCCTAGATAGGCCCCCTTCCTTTTGCTGACATACCACTTGCAAGTAATCCATATTAGCTTTTCTCGCTTGCTCAATGACCTCCTCCGGGATTAACTTCCGACTACTGAAAACAAAGTTATTCCTCGCCTTTCAAATGGCCCAACAAATTTGGAAAATTTCCCCCACAACCTCTTTGCTAGTTTCCTTTGCTAAGCACCCACACAGAATATCTTCCATCCACCTGTCCACTGCTCTAATCTCATTCTGAAAGACCCAAAAGGCTTTCCCACTCCCAAACCAAACTGCTTTACTCCATGGGCAATGAAAAAGGAGGTGCTCAATTGATTCACTTGCACTGTCACATATTGGGCATATTGGATTGAGACTGCACTTTCTTCGGTAAAGATTTTTCTCTACAAGCCACCCAATTCCGAACCACTTTCCACATGAACATACGCACTTTAGGAGTAGTAGGAATTGACCATAACTTATTCCACATTCTACTTGAAGGAGTGAAGGAATATGATGGAAGAGCTGGGTTAACTTTCACCAAATTCAGTCTCTCGTTTTTGGGGGCACCAAATGAAATGGTCTGGGGAATTTGAATAGCTTACTGGGAGTTTACAAACAGCTTGTACCTCTGTCTCCGGAATGCACTCCTTCAGCTTCACTCTATTCCATTCCTTCATTAAAGGGTCAATGAAATCAGCCACCTTCAGCGGTTCCTTGAGACGATTATCCAGCACAGATACCTTCCCCCCGATAATCCCAGGGACCCACTGATCATCCCAAAATTGAATTGACTTGCCATTCATAACATTCCATTGAGACCCCTCTTTGATCAATCCTCTTCCTTCTAGCAAACTGCACCACACCCATGAAGGGGTGGATCCCCTCTTTGCCTCCATACATGATTTACTAGGAAAGTAAAGCCCCTTTAGAACCCTAGCCCATAGGGAATCCTGATTAATATTCAATCTCCAAAATTGCTTGGCCAGTAGCGCAACATTAAAGTATTCAAAGTCTTTAAAGCCCAAGCCACCCATTGTTTAATCTCCTGATAGAAACTTTATGTTCACGAAAAACGAGCAATTTTATCGGTTTATTTCGGCAATTAACAGTTGAAATATATTTCTAATCATTGACCGGTAATAAATATGTATTATCGATAATAGTTTGTTTTTAATCTGAATCTTTGAACAGTTGAGATTGATCTCTGTTTTATTTACGAAATTTCCAAAAATTAAAAAATTGCCTTGTACATAGGACATAGACGGAAAATGACAAAGGCCTTGAGGCCAAAACCTACAAAACCAATCAAAAGGATGCAATTGAAAAAATCAATGCTGTGTTTGGTTTGTGTTTTGAAATTTTTTTGAAAAATAGTAGGAGTAATAAGTGGAGAGCAAAAATGGCCAACTGATGGCAGCGAACAACTCATTCCCTTACTCCCAATCAGGGGCGGAGCCAGAAATTTCTGGTAGTGGGGTCAATTTCTTATAACACAAAAAAAATTTGTTTCATACTACTTGATAGTAAAAAAAAACGTTGAAATGGTAAACAAAAAGGAGTTAAGTAGATATTTTTGGGGTTTTTTTGGGGGAGAGAAGTGAGAATATTTTATTTTGCCTCATTTTTTCCCTTAAGTTCCAAACTTTTAAACGGACTGGGGCAAAATGTAATGTAAAAGTGGGGTCAAGTAAGCAATTTTGGGGTGAAAACTATAACTATCTCCATTGTAATTTGAAAGGCAACGGGGTCGGACGCCCCCCCTTGTCTCAAGGTGGCTCCGCCCCTGCTCCCAATCCCAGCAGAAACCAAATGAGAAAATCCGGTAAACACACAAATCAATGGACGTGATTACCCCCGAGCAAGACACGAATCTACAAAATTCTGAATTACCCCCCAGATGTTGTCATGTGGGTTCCCAATCAAGGGATCCAATTGGAAAATTAAAACTGTCAAGCCTTTGATTTGAAGAAGTGTTTCTTTTCCTTTAAGGGTTTAGAAACCTAAGGCTCAGTTTGGATGATAAGAATCTTGAGGAGGAATGAGAATATGATGTCATATTTTTATGATTCCAACGTTTAGAAACAACAGCAATATGAATGTGATGCCTTATTGAATTAATTCAAACACCAGAATAAAGTTACTTTAATTATTACATTCCTTAAGAATTTAATTCTCAGTAATCACATTCTTATTCCTACTGAAGAAAACTTCTAGAAATTTAATTCATAGTAATCATATTTATATTCCAACGAAAGAATCCCGTCATCCAAACATAGGCTTAGAGAAAGACTAGTCGTTGGATTCACACGATGATGGCATTCCTAAGTAGTGTTACAGAAGTGAAAAGTTACGAGCAAATAATTATTCAAGTACATTCAATCGCGTAAGGAACTTGCAGATTGATACAAACTAAGAACATACAAGAGACAAAACAAAAATTACAGCATAGGGTATTACACATAACACAGCCGAAGAAATATCCAGCATCAACAAATCTTCAAAGCCTAGTAGACATCAAATACCCCGAACAAGAGAATAATATGTCGTTAGATCGCAAAATTTTAGCACGGGACATTGCGGAAAACTAAAAAAAGAAACGAAACGAAAAGAAAAGACAGATGTCATGAACTACGACAGCTTGAAAATCAGTTTTGTTGGTACCATACCAAATAAATGACTCATAATTCAGGGCAAAGGCGAAAAATAAAAGGCAAATAAAAGAAGATATAATCAAATAAATGATCTATTATGGATTCCTTTCAGTGTGGCTGAAGTTTAACTCGCGAGTCGACTTTTTCTTCCATTTTCAAAGATAATTCAAACATCGATAACACCATTTTCTTCAAAACCTTATGAAGTGGAGAGGCAGATAGCTGACTTATGCTTTGCAAGAAGCCACAAGGCAAACAAAATGTTTGCGGGCTTTTAAAATCTTTTTGTAGTTTTAGAAATAAAAGCATGTTTTTTTTTTCTCAAGTCACCAAGAAAGAACCCAAGTCACCAAGAAAGTGCCGGGTTCATACCTGTTCACGATCACCCAACAATTCTAGTACTACTTCGGCCTCTATGAGCTCCACTTTGAAGCATAGTGTTTTTGATCGCATGCAACTGATTAACAGCATCCTTGATGTCCATTCGATCTGTCGCTAGATCATGTGAACAAACGACTCCAATTTTAAGAATCGAAAACCAAGCACTCTTGGGTTTTGTGAGTGCTAGAAAAGCTATGGTTCTGAGCAGTTTGTATGCTTGAGCTTGCCTCCCCCATTTCTCTTTTTGGAAATAGTGTTGGATCGCAGATGTTCTCTACTTGTTCAGGCAGAGCCATCTCGGCAAAGTTGTGGAGAGTCAGACCATCGGTGAACGTGCTATCTGTAGGTCTATTCCCTGTAAACATCTCCAATAAAAATATGCCAAAACTGTACACATCACCATATGGCGACACCTCGTTTCCCATGCCATACTCTGCAAAGGTTGTGCACAATATATACGTAGTGGATACAAGTATTATATATGATGATCTGTTCGAAACATATCAAAGAATTTTAATGTACTTTCTAAACACGCAGGACAGAAAACAAGTTTTAGAACAATCGATACTGTATCATTTATTGTAAGAAAAGAATGATTTGTATTTTCTAGGTTTAACAACAGCACACAACTGTTGTGCTTCTTTAGTTAAAAGGCCCAACTTTGTTATATTAACTTTATAGGATCGAAAGCTCATAAATCACATAAGACTTACACGTACGATTGAAAGTAGTGGAATTAAGTTGCTTCAAGTTTCTCATGATCAGAGGCCCGCTCTACAAGCAATGATTACGTACACGAACAACGTCTCCTAGGATTCTTAGATGGAAACCCTAGAGAGAGAAGATATTTAACAGGAGAATGTTTCTAGAGGAGAAGGAGAGATGGAACTCTAACTCTTTGTTATTGTATGTATCTCCAAATATCTGCAGCACTGATGTAGGACAAACTCCAACAGGTAACACTCCCCCGCAGTGCGACCCCTGACTCGCACTCGGAGAGGTAAACAAACAACTCAAATCCTAGCTCTCATACTATGTTAAAGCATCCAACTTAAAACCTATTGGTAAGGAGTGGACAGGCTGCCCATGCTCATATACTAGTTTTGGAAAAGATAATTAACCGATGTGGGACAAGTTCAACAACTAGGCTGTCCCTTCACATCATTTTTGTACCGATAGTAAGAAACGGCTATTGGTAAAATAACGATTTGCTTTTATTCTCTCTAACTCATCTTACTACGGTGAACATTAAAAGTCACATACTGGAACATGTGTGACTAGAAATTAGTTCTAATTCAAGTAAACTATGATTTCGATGATAGAAGACATGAAAATTACAGTATAAAGTGCTTAAAAATTAGGGTACGTATAAGCAAGAAACTAATCAAGTTAAGACCATGAATTTTTCTAGCTGGTTACATTCTTTGCTAACTTGCCTATTAATATTGTAACGCCCCTAATTTTAGGTACGTTAAAAGGACAATTTTATTGAAAACTTAAATGGAGTCACAGCTTATTATTACAACATAACTCTTGCAAGAATATTTTAAAACACAAAAGGGAAGTTAGGGTCCCTATCTACTGCTCCGCTTGTTCATCCATCCTAGCAAGCTCTTCGGCTCCGAAAGCCTCCAAGGTGAAGAGTTTGCTCTGTTTATCTATAAGATCTGACATATTATACCGGCGTCGCCACCCCATATAATATGTCAGGGTCACCAAAGGTAACACCATGAGCTATAGAAGCTCAATAAAACAAACCCTATCCACTAACCCTTATCTTATAAACATTTGAAAAGATGTCCACATAGATCATGCATGTTTAACCAAATAGCTAACAATAACACATCCACATTCATTACACAAGCTAACGTTGGTGTCCATGGTTTTTCTGAGTTTCTCCTACGCGACTCATCGTAGACCGTGTCATCGCTTTCACTTTTCTTTTACCAAATCGACATTTTCAAAATCGTTTTTAACACACCCAAACCTCGGTTCCGTTGTTCCGGGTTCCCGAGTATCCTCACAATGGTTCCGCCGTCCCGGGTTTCCATTGGCACACAATTGGATTGGCTCCTCTCCGCGGATAACCAAGCCACACACCCAACCTCGGTTCTGCCGTTCCGGGTTCCCGAGTATCCTCACAATGGTTCTGCCGTCCCGGGTTCCCATTGGCGCACACACACATTTCATATAATGCCATCAAAATCGGTCATTATGTAGTTTCAAAAATATTTTCTTCCATGTTTCTAACTTTCTTGATTTCGGTGTTTCGTTTTCATGCATAGACTCCGCGGTAGGACTTTCCACATAAAAGATCATAAATCATTCATGGTAAACTTTGAAACTAAACTAGCAAGATCATCAAACTCTATATTATTTAGCATGCTCAAATCACAACTTAAAGCATAACGCTACATGTACGGACGCCCTTGGAGTGGAGACCACTTATGTTTTATCACACAAAACAAGTAATGCAAGCAATCTTAATAAGATGTATATGTTCTCATAACCATTCTAAAGATCACAATACGAATACTTACAATCAAGCGCTAAATTATTATCTTTCGAAAACCGTTCTTTCTTTCTTTTGGGAAGTTCAAAAGAACATAAGTTTAACATACTCCCCATCCTTTTCATTTTTTTAAGGAAAAATACCTTTCAAATTCTCATGCAACACAAAATGTGAATATATTCTTCTAGAGTACGGAAAATCTACATATACGAACTTTATACTTAGAGAGAGTGGTTAGGAGTATCCTACTTTTCAACATACGGTTTCATGCCATACGTAGAGTTAGAAGACTAGGGATTCTACCTTTCTTCTTGGCGGGAGTGGTGTCTACGGAAAGTGAGTCGGTGGTCGGGTAGAGTAACTTCTTACGGTGATCTTCCAGTAGCTTCGAAAGAGAAAGGTTTCTCTTGAAACTTGGTCTTGACTAAGAACTACTAACTTGTGGATCGAAAGGGTGGTCGAGTGGTGGTTTTGTGGCGGCCTAGGATGAGTTTCTTGAAGAACTTGGGAAGAACTTCAAGAATACTCAAGAACTAGAAAAACAAAGTAAGAATACAAATATTTTTCTAGAGAGAGAAGTTGCTAGGTGAAAGTGTGAGTTGAATGGTGGGTGGAGGGGTCCTATTTATAGCAAAATTTGGCCCTCCCTTTCTCTCCCCATGGCCGGCCTCCCTCCCCCTCTTTTTCTCTCACTTTTTTGCTCCATGGACTTGTCATTTCAAGCATGGCAAGCCTTCCAAGCATGCCAAGCAATGTCACTTCCATTTTAGGCCATAACTTAGGCAATCATGAAGGGTTTTAAGGCTTGTCAAGTCTATGGGGAGGTTGCTTGCAAGGAAACACAAAATCATTGGCTAACTTTGTACTTTGAAAGACTAGAAATGGGTTGTCATGGTCATAAATAGGCTTAAGGCTATAAGGTAGCTTGTTGTAGTGGACAAAACACATGCACACGCTCCACCTCTCTCCCTCTCATTCGGCCTCTCTCTCTCTCATGGCTTTCTCTCTCTCTCTCTCTCTCTCTCTCTCTCTTGCACTATTTGTCTAGATGTATATTTATGCTTATGTATATAAGTATACTAGAGTGCAAACTAGTCCAATTAGGTCTATGGAAGAGAATAAAGGCTTATGGGTTTTCAAGTGACAATTCAATGAAAGAACATTAGTAAAACTTTCCTAGAAAGCATATATGTACATATCAACATATATAGACATGCTTATATTAGGCTATGAGGTGTATATACCTATATATAAGTACATAAGTGTACTTAAAGAATCTAGAAAAGTAACTTTGGTGGGTAATTTAGGGTTGGGCCTATTAGTTTTAGGCTTGTAAGTATGGCAAGACTAAGGTTGCTTCTTTTTGGAAGCAAAATGATGGGATTCTTTGTGTGACTAGTCTAATCAAGGCTTTATTGGCTACCTAAATACTATTGACCAATGGTTAAAAATCTTCCTAGCATTTATGGACCAATGGGTAAAGAATATTGGTGATAATTATGACTTGTCTTATCAACCATATATTGGCAAGTAATGTCTATTATCCAAGTGATAATATTTACCCTAACTTTTATTGTCCAATGGACAAAGGAATATTGGTAATAATTAGGGTTTGAATGATTAGTCAAGCCTAATATTTATTATCCAATGGATAATATTTCTCATAACATTTATTATCCTATGTATAAAGGGATTAGGATTTGGAGGGGTTCATAAGGCTCAAACATGGTCAAAAGGGTCCAACTAGGGTTAGGAAAGTGTAACTAGGTTAAATGGTAGTCCGGTTCCTCCAACTAGTTAGTTAGAATCCACTTTGTTGGACAATTAGGGCTTCTAGTCAAGAAATATAATTTTTAAGGACTAAAATCTAATTATAATGGATTATTAAAAATTAAAAAGGAATTTTAAAAGCAATCCAAGTAATTAAAATAATAAATTCAAATATTTAAATGAATTTTTATTTATTGAAAATTCAGAGTTATTACAAATATCATGTATGACAGACTTCTTTGAAGCTTTAACGATAAACTGGAAACGTCATCTCCAACATTTTCTTGATACAGGTGCCCGACCATCTTAAATGCATCTCGACCAATCTTGAGGACTAATCCTACCGTCCACTAGCCGAGCCTAAATTTCATGCCTAACATTCATTCTCGTGCTTTTGAAAAGTTGGATGTTGGTGTGAGGACCAAAAATGAGCAATCAACTTTATTTAAGTGATTGAAGTAGGAACTATGATACTGCATGAATCAACTTTGAATAATGTTTTAAGTGAAGGTACAAAGGGAAATTTTGAAGAGCCTAGGGGAACATTACTTGGAGCAGTATAACCAATAGACCCTCATATGCCAATGGAGCTTGATTGATTTGGAGTCGACTTGGAGGTGGTTTCGAGAAAGAACCTTGATAATCCAAAATCACCTACATGCGCAATCATTTGATCATCCAAAAGAACGTTGCTCGGTTTCAAATCACAGTGCACTATTGGTTCTAAGTAGCAATGATGAAGATAGTCGAGTGCAGAAGCTACATCAATTGCAATATTTAACCTCTGTGAAAAGTTTAACCTCCTAGACTCGTGCGCATCATCGTTGTGGTTGTTTGGATGCAACCATTCCTTTAGGCTTCCATTGACCATGAACTCATAGACAAGAGGTTTGAATTCATTGCCTTGATAATCGATACTTGAACATGCACTGAGTAACTTTAGAAGATTTCGATGTCTGATGCTCTTCGGGGTTTTACACTCGGCTATGAAACTCTTGGAAGCACCACAAAATCGAAGGTTAAGTACTTTCATTGCAACAACTTTCTTAGCCCCATCAAACTCGTTTATATACTGAACCAAAACTACCCACACCAATTAAATTGGTTGAAGAAAAGCCATCAGTAGCTTGAAGTAGATTTTGATGCGACAATTGGAGACAAGAGTTTCCCAGGAATGTGATGGAAGGGATAGTTATTGTCTTTTTAAACCAACACAGATATATAAAACACAAGAATAGAAGCAGACCTAGAAGCCCCAAAGATATAGAAGTAATTAATTTCATGGTGAGAGCAAATCCTTTGTTTCTGGACCCTTTGCAGTTGTAACTCGGCAGCTGCAATTCAGGTATTCCCCCACAGAGCTTCTTGTTTCCTTCAACAGAAAAGGCTGATGCATTCTTGAATACACCTCTTTCTGGTAGCACCCCTCAAAATCATTGAACGACAGGTTTAATTTCTTTAGAAAGACAAAGCCATCCAGATTGTCTGGGATTTTTCCTGACAAGTTGTTGTGAGAAAGATCTTAGGGCATCCACATCTCCCTCTGTACTTCTCCTTTCATGCTATTATAAAGAGCCAAACCCCAAAAATTCCACTGCATCAGCCACTTTTTCTTTCTCTTTACTTTACAAAGGATGTAGTTTTGCTACAGTGGCTCGTTTCATTGAGCGAGACACTATTCATCAACTATCCATTATTTTACCATTTAATATGTACCACTTACTGTTCACCTGCTCCTTCACCGGCTTCCATGGCCGCTAGAGCTTGGACGGCTGCTTGGAGCTCGGTCTGTGAAGAGATGATGCCGTGGTTAAGACGGGTTTGGAGAGAGAAGGGGGGTTGATTTTTTAGGTGTCAGACGGGTTGGTTGAGAGGGGGCCGGGGTTGATCTTTTGTTGCCGGTGCGGTTGATCATTGGTTGAGACAAGTTTGGGGTTTTTCTGAGTTGGGTTTGAGGGGAGAGAGAGAGAGAGAGAGAGAGAGAGAGAGAGAGAGAGAGTGGGATTGCTTTGCTGGCATGGTTGCCGTTGCTAGTTATGTTGGTTTTGCCGTTTTGCCTTTTTTTTTTTTGAATAAAAAATTTAGTATTTTTAATGGGATAATTTTAATATAGAGAGTCTGATGCGGTAGACATTTAAAAGTGAGTAGCTAAAATAATAAAGTGATTTTTTAAAGAGTAATTTAGTCCAACATTTAGAGAGACTAGTGCGGATACTCTAACTCCTCTATACCTATCAAAGTAGCTAAACTTGAATGAAGGATTCACCACAATTTGTTTCCCTCCATGTTTAATGAAAACAACATTACAGAACTACCAAAGAACTTGGAATATTGCCAACCAACATGTTCTTAGAACATCCAGTACTTTCAGATTTCTAAGAAGTCCAATTTCCTGTGGAATGGAACCACTCAAATTGTTATAGTCTAAGTCTAGCTCCAACAATGAAAAGGCAGTACCACTGACTTCTCTGGGTATGATACCACTGAGATAGTTATGTTCAAGACTTACTATCTCCAAAAAATGGTATTTCCCGATGTATGAAGGGATGTTGCCATGAAGATAATTTCCAGATAAATCGAGATAAGCTAAGAAAGTTAGATTTGCAAAGGACGATGGGATCTCCCCGTGGAATTTGTTTTTTGGGAAGAGCAAACTCTTTGGCTTTTGAAGCTTTCCAATATCAAAAGGAATGTTGCCACTTAGCTGGTTGACGGACATGGCAAGAGACTGCAAATTGATAAGATTCCCAATCCCGGATGGGATGCTCCCATATACATTAGTAAAACCCAATCTAAAGGAATATAATTCAGTGGACAAATTGCTGATTGATTCGGGCAACATGCCTCCGAAGCTGTTGAAGGCGAGAGACACCGTAGAGAATCTAGTGGCATTGGTCAAAGTGTCCAAGAAACTCAAGTCATCCACTTCCCCTGTTCCTAATGATTCATTTGTAATATTAACACCTCAAGTTTTTGCAGCTTTTCCAAAGAAGGGACTTTTCCTTTAAATCCATTTGCCACCAAGCCAAGGTAGTCTAGTCGTGGCATTGGATAAAGTTATAGGAATTGAACCAGTAAACATGTTATTACTGATAACAAAGTGTCGGAGATTAGGAAGCGTGATTCCTAGGTTTGAGGGAAGGTTGCCTTCAATTTGGTTGTGAGGAACTTCAAAGCGTGTGATAGAAGAGAGATTATAAATTGAGAGAGGAATGGTACCAACAAAACTGTTCAACCATAATTTTAGATGTTCCAATTTTTTGCATTGACCAAGAGTATCTGGTAAATTACTGCCAATCTTGTTAACATTTGCAAAAATAATTTCAAGAGAAGATAGATTCCCAAGAGTAGAAGGCAAACCTCCGGCTAGATTGTTTTTTTCCGATATACAGCCCCTTGAGCTTACTCAAAGAACCGAGCTCCACAAGAATTTCCCCGGTCAGCTTATTACCAGAGAATTCAAGGCCAACAAGGTTAGAGCAACTAGATATATTGGTGGGAATTTCACCATAAATTGAATATTTAAGCAGCGATAGTTTTTGCAGCCTTCGCAAGTGGCCGAGTTCTGGGGGGATTTCACCACTCAAGCTGTTGTTGCAAAGCCATAGATTCCTAAGAAAGCTCACATTTCCGATGTGGGGCGAAACACACCCCGATAGTTTTTTATGATCAATCCTTAACACAGTGACCCTCTGGTGTCGGCGGCCACATGTTACACCAACCCATTGACAAAAGTGGATGGATTCATTCCACGAGTTTAGAGCTCCAAAGGGATCACTGGTTATGGTTGCTTTGAATTCAAGCAAGGCTAGGCGGTTAGTCTTGTTCCCGCCTTGCATAAAGCCAGCTACCAAAGGATAGCCAGATTGCAAGCACAAGCTGCACAACAGAGAAACAACGTGCATGAAAAGGAAGAAAGGCTTTGACACTGCCATGCCAAGGTGGTGATTGGAAATGTTAATGCTGCATACGCTGCATGCCCATAACCAGTGCCGGCCCTGACATTTGGGTTGCTCAAGCCCGACCGTAAGCTTGATTGTCCGCTCACTATTAAGTCATAAAAATTAAAAAAAAAACTCAATAAAAAATCAAAATTATATTATACTTTTAGATTGAATTATATAAAAAAATAAAACAAAAAATTAATCTTGGTTAAAGTGCTTTATGATTTAGCATGATCCGATTAAAAAAAAGATTATAATGTGTTTATATTTATTTTTGGCTGCTGATTTTGCCACTCCTTTTTTTGTTAACGCCACTCTCCTGCAAGTGTATTTTTGGTGCAAAAAATACACTTGCAGGGGAGGGACATTAACAAAAAATGGAGTGCCAAAATCATTTTCCTTATTTTTAGCTTTCATTTAGTTATTTTTTTAATTCTGATCACTGTTCAATGTTTAATAATAAAATGAAATGAGAAACATTAGGAGCCAACTTACAAAAATACAAACTTGACTTAAAAATTAGTTAATCTTTTCATTGAAGTTTTTTAAAGTGGTGCCTGTGCATATATATACATATATGCAAATAACCATTGTGAGTCCTGTGTAAAAATAATACATATTCATGTACATTTTTTATATTTATTTACATATATGGACAAATACCACTCCACTTTATGGACAAATAAAGAGAGAGGGAGAGAGAGAGAAGTGGGTGCACTGCTGTCAATGAAGAGGCGAGAGAGAGAGATTGAAAAGGAGCATAAAGGAGTCAAGAACTATTTTTGGAAGCATTAATTGGGAAAAAAAGAATCCTCAATGCAGGGCATAAAAATCGAACCCTAGAAGGTAAGAACTTAACTACACGCTTCTAGCCAACAAGCCAATAGCATCCTTGGAGTTATATCTTCGTCAATATATACATAAAAATTTGTTTTTTTTCCCTAATCCGGGGGGTTGCCCAAGCCCGAGGACTTGCGGGGCTTATCCCGGGGCCGGCCCTGCCCATAACCATGCTTTAATAGAGAGTGTTGGTGTAGTCAAGCAACTTTCTTGACCTTGGTAGACTTGTTTACCGGTTTAATCAATTGTCCCAAATATGTTTTCAGACCGTATATTATTAGATAATTTACTTACATTATCTTTCCAGGTTGGAGTTTGTGGAAACAGCCTCTCTGCTTATAGGGGTAAGGCTGCGTATGTCAATCATCTTTTAGACCCTGCAATGGCGGTAGCCTCGTGCATTGAATTTGTCTTTTTTTAATGCAGTCAGATTATAGGTTTCCACTTATTTTCTACCGAAAGCTACATAAACTGAAATTCGGTGTTAGAAATTTATGATTATTTTTACCCCACAGTTTGCAAGCCCAACAATGGATTTCACAGCCTCGATCGCAAGCCATTTCTGATCGTGCGATCTTTATTCTCATCAATGACATTATCGAATAGTGATTTTACCCCTCTTCATGCACGAAAGTGCTGACTTTGGGAGGTCGAGAGGCCCGAATCATTGCCCATGGATGGATGGTGCGTACTAGACTTTCTGTTTTTGTTTCTATTTTGTATTTCTTTTGTTTGGAATTTCAATAGTTCTTGCCAGTCTGTCTAGTAAGAGTGCATTCCAATGGTTCTTCCCATTTCCCAATTGAACTTGGAATGTGATCTGTACATTCTTATCGCAGATCATGCGATGCGGTATGTAGGAGGAAGCATTTGGTTACTGTTGAGGGTAACACTAGAAGGAGGGGTAAGTAGATCATAATTGACATAAGAGGATTTGGTTATGGTTGAGGGCAACACTAGGAGGGCTTAGGTGCTATGAGTAAGAAGGTCAAGAGTTCAACTCCTCTAAAGTTTTAATCTAACTATTTTAGCAATAGTAACTTTTGCCGAACAAAAAAGAGAGAGTAAAACTATGAGAAGAGAGACATTAGAGGCGATAATTCGAAATGATCTAGGTTTTCTAAATATCATGAAACACAATTGCCTTTAACAAAATTCAGTTTGAAAATGGATGCATTACCTGAACCCAATTGATTGGGACTTACTTTGTTTGGTTTTGGTAAAAGAGTTTAAATTCCTTCCGTCGGCAGTGGAAATCATGGGTTTTTCCACCACTGCCATTATGGCACACCGTGCATTTATTGTATTAATCTAAACCGTTCATCTTATAGGACCCACAGAGTAGTGTAACCTGATAAAAAATTAGCTTGATTAGAAATTAATATTTATATCCAAAAATCAATTTTCGTTTATCAAATGGAGGTTCATGGACAATCTAACGTTAAAATTAGACAATTACCGTCAATTTTATAAGTCGAAATTCTAATTTTGAAGCCTGTAGAAGTCCAATCAAGTCTTTGTGTTGCTGGTCAAAAGCAAAAATGGAAAAGTAATATTGGTAGTGGTTTTTTTTTTACTTTCGGAAAGGGAATTAAAGCAATATTCATGATACTATGTACTTATGTAGTAGTTAAATGTGAAAATCAAGTTTATCAGGGACCACATCCTCGCTTCTATTCAGTCTTTATTGTCGGATTATCGTACTGGGTTAGTTCAAGCATGCGAGGCATCTAACATGTGTGGCCCGTGATCCTCGTTCCGTCTCCTACCTCCGCTGGTCCAGTGGTTGCCTAGCCTTCTCCGCCTAGCCTGCACAATGAACGCACGACTAAGACTTGGCCGGGGGTTGCCTGGCAAGGCCCTCCGGCGAGAGGATAAGTATGTGCAGAGAGAGAGGGAAGAGACTAGGGTTTTGAGTGTGTATTCGCGTTTATGAGTGCGTACCTTCCCAGAGGCGCTATCCTTTGGTATTTATAGAGCCTTCCTGACTTGCTCTCCAAGCACGGGCACGTGCCTTGAGCGGGTCAGGCGACGTCGCTGTGATGTCACCGAACAGATCTGGTAACCGTTTTTTGGGGGTGAGCTGGCATGGCCCATGTGCGCTCATGATTATCTTATAGCGTAACCGTCTCTGCACGTGGGTGGGCGCGTGGCCGCGTAGGTGGCCGAGCCCAGAAGACCCTGGCCCCGAGCTTGAAGGGCAGCCGAGCCCGAAGGGAATTCGGGCTAGGCAAACATCGTCTACGGGGCCGCCCCCAAATGGTGGCCGAGCACGACACAATCTTCTCTGTCGCCGGACGCGAGGCATAGGCAAAGCTGACGACTGGTATGCCTTGGCTCAGGCTGAGCCCGAAAGACCATGGCGGTTGCCGAGCTTGAAGGGTAGCCGAGCCCGAAGGGAATTCGGGCTAGGCAAACATCGTCCACGGGGCCGCCCCCAAATGGTGGCCGAGCATGACGCAATCTTCTCCGTCGCCGGACCCAAGGCATAGGCAAAGCCGACGACTGGTATGCCTTGGCTCAGGCCGAGCCCGGAAGACCATGGCGGTTGCTGAGATTGAAGGGTAGCCGAGCCCAAAGGGAATCGGGCTAGGCAAACATCGTCCACGGGGCCGCCCCCAAATGGTGGCCGAGCACGACGCAATCTTCTCCGTCGCTGGACCCAAGGCATAGGCAAAGCCGACGACTGGTATGCCTTGGCTCAGGCCGAGCCCGGAAGACCATGGCGGTTGCTGAGATTGAAGGGTAGCCGAGCCCGAAGGGAATTCGGGCTAGGCAAACATCGTCCATGGGGCCGCCCCCAAATGGTGGCTGAGCACGACGCAATCTTCTCCGTTGCCGAACGCGAGGCATAGGCAAAGCCGACGACTGGTATGCCTTGGCTCAGGCCGAGCCCGGAAGACCATGGCGGTTGCCGAGCTTGAAGGGTAGCCGAGCCCGAAGGGAATTCGGGCTAGGCAAACATCGTCCACGGGGCCGCCCCCAAACGGTGGCCGAGCACGACGCAATCTTCTCCGTCGCCGGACTCGAGGCATAGGCAAAGCCGACGACTGGTATGCCTTGGCTCAGGCCGAGCCCGGAAGACCATGGCGGTTGCCGAGCTTGAAGGGTAGCCGAGCCCGAAGGGAATTCGGGCTAGGCAAACATCGTCTACGGGGCCGCCCCCAAATGGTGGCCGAGCACAACACAATCTTCTCCGTCGCTGGACGCGAGGTAAAGGCAGAACCGACGATCAGCGTGCGTCGGCCAAGGCCGAGCCCTGGTGGAGTGGGTTTGTTGCCACGTGCGGCAGCTGGCGGTGGCAGTGGAGCAGAGGTGGCCCCCGGTTGAGTCATAGTTGAGCTCGGCCCGCTACAATAGCCCCTCAATCTCAGCCGTCGCCGAGCGCGAGGTTGGGATTGATTTTAAACTTTGGCCGAGCCTTCTTAACGCCGAACGTGAATTACGGTTGATGGGCAGAGCTTGGCCAAGCCCAACAGACCATGGCGTTGGCCGAGCCTGAGGGGAAGCCTAGCTCGAAGGGAGATCGGGCTAGGCGAATATCGTTTGCGGAGCCGCCCCAAAATGGTGGCCGAGCTTGAATAAACCTCTTCGTCGCCGAGCGAAAGGTAAAGGCGAAACCGACGACCATCATGCCTCGGCTAAGACCGAGCCTAGTCTTGAGGGAGCTATCACGAGAGAGGTGGCCGAGCCTAGTTGCCTAGCTCCGGACCGAGTCGAGCCTCGAGGGAGGTATCATGGGGGAGGTGGCCAAGCCTAGTCTTGAGGGAGCTATCACGGGAGAGGTGGCCGAAGGCCGATGGCGCAAGCGCCGAACAGTCGATTGGACTCTAAAAAGCCCTAACGGTTGATGGTTGGCCGAAGGCCGTAGATGGCGCAAGCGCCGAACAGTCGTTTGGACTCTAAAAAGCCCCGACGGTTGATGGTTGGCCGAAGGCCGTTGATGGCGCAAGCGCCGAACAGTCGTTTGGCACTAAAAAGCCTCGACGGTTGATGGTTGGCCGAAGGCCGTTGATGGCGTAAGCGCCGAACAGTCGTTTGGACTTTAAAAAGCCTCGACGGTTGATGGTTGGCCGAAGGCCGTAGATGGCGCAAGCGCCGAACAGTCGTTTGGACTCTAAAAAGCCCCGACGGTTGATGGTTGGCCGAAGGCCGTTGATGGCGCAAGCGCCGAACAGTCGTTTGGCACTAAAAAGCCTCGACGGTTGATGGTTGGCCGAAGGCCGTTGATGGCGTAAGCGCCGAACAGTCGTTTGGACTCTAAAAAGCCTCGACGGTTGATGGTTGGCCGAAGGCCGTTGATGGCGCAAGCGCTGAACAGTCGTTTGGACTCTAAAAAGCCCCGACGGTTGATGGTTAGCCTAAAGTGAATGAGGTGAATGTAAGCTTCGCAGGTGCTTGGGTCGAACTTTGTGAATTTTGGTAGGTGGAAGTTGGGTTCGGCTATGGTATTGATGATGTGGGAGGTGAAGGGCGAGATACCAAGGTCCTTCAGTTGCCGCTCAAATCCTGGACGCGGCGGTTTGCCGAGCTCGTCTGTTCGTGTCCTCTTTGAGTCCTTTTCTCTTTCTGAGCTTTTCTCGCGTGCTCGGCTGCGAAGCTTGTCCCGCAGGTCTGTCATTTCTCTGTGGGGGTGGTTGACGGTCTTCTCCCTATCGCAACCGGTTTTGTTCCCGTTCTCCGCCCCTTTGATCCGTACGCCTTTCCCATTCCGTCGAACATAGTTTTCATTGTCCAAGTTTTCGGGTGGGATCTCCTCGAGGCGTTCAGATACGTGGCGCCTGGTCTCGACGGAATCCCGGCTTCGGCGTGAGGCTGTTGTGCGAGAGAACTCCGCACGACCAGTCGAGTACGTGCTCATGAAAGATTTGGTGTCCCTTGTGTGGGTCCGCTTGCGGTGGGACCTCGAGCGGTGCGTTCCAGATGTTGTAGGTCATTTTTAGAGGATAAGTTCCCTGGCGTCTCCCCTTTCTGGCGTAAACCCAAGGCAGTCTTTGACGGAGACGCGGTGGCCGCCTCGTTGGTTTGCTCCCGTGGTGGTGGAGGAGGTGGAGGAGGAGAGCGTCTTCGCCTCCGCCTTCTGCCTCCAGTAGATCTGCAGGCGGCCGGTGTTGCGCCCTGCAAATGTTGCTTCATCTGGGCCACCTCCGCCCTCAGCGCCGCCAGTACATTATCCCTTTTGTCGTCTCGTCATTGCAGTAGGCGGACGTAGGCCGCCGTTATGTCGTCTGCGGCTGGAGATAGCCCGGAGCTGGGGGGAAGCGAAATGGACATGTGCCTCTCGGAGAATGGTGGAAGAATTGCGATTCCACTGGCGTCTTTGGCCCCTGAAACGGTAACGTCTAGTGGATCTCCGCCCATCGTTGTTGAGTTTTCGACTGTCTTTGGAAGAGGAAGGTGGTTTGGAGGAGGGTTTGAGCCGTTTGGATCAGAAGCTGAGAAGGGTTCACGTCGGGTTCACCAATTGTGTGGCCCGTGATCCTCGTTCCGTCTCCTACCTCCGCTGGTCCAGTGGTTGCCTAGCCTTCTTCGCCTAGCCTGCACAATGAACGCACGACTAAGACCTGGCCGGGGGTTGCCTGGCAAGGCCCTCCGGCGAGAGGATAAGTATGTGCAGAGAGAGAGGGAAGAGACTAGGGTTTTGAGTGTGTATTCGCGTTTATGAGTGCGTACCTTCCCAGAGGCGCTATCCTTTGGTATTTATAGAGCCTTCCTGACTTGCTCTCCAAGCACGGGCACGTGCCTTGAGCGGGTCTCAAAAATGCTTCTAATCCTCCGATATAGAGAGATAACGCCCCAAGCGTAGGGCTTAATACGTCATTTGAAGCATAATAATCCGGAAGACCGGGATCGTACCCACGGGAATAATTATACGGCTTTGCTCGGATTTGTAGAGTAAGCAAGGATTTCGGCTATTAGGTAGCCAACCGAGTTTTACTTTGAACGGTGGAAATTTAAGAGGCTAAATTGAAAACAAATAAACTAGGAAAAAGATAGGCTAGGTCTAGGAATCACTAGCACTCATGACTCGGGCTAAATCACATTGCTCACCAATTCACGCGATTTAAAATACACAATTGTAGGTACCTAAACCGGGAAATAGAGATGGTTTGAAAATCAAGCTAGCTCTAGAACTCATTTGGTAAACACCTCGAGCGACAGAGCTCTAAGCATCACGTGTGGTGAGTAGTCGATGCTCCCACCTACACGTGATCAAAGAGGTTAACACCTCGGTAATTTACCAAATGAATCCGAACCCCACATCAATTTTCAAATCCAAAGATTAAAACTTTATTGGTGAAAAATGCAATTTTTGCCCAAGCCATGGGATGCTAATCATCCCATGACCTAATCCTTGAAACTACTAACACATATGTAGAGAGATAAGAGCAAGCAAAAATCTACTTAACATAATTGAAATGCAAGACTAGAAGAAAATTAGCTTAAACAATAGATCGGGAATTAAGCAACAACTTTAATTAAAGCAAGAGTAGCAAAAGACAACTAATAAATGCAGGAAATTAAGAAATAAGTGCTGAAAATGAAGAACAAAACAAGAACAATTCAAAAAGCTCAAAAGTAATCTAAGCTAGATCTAGAAATCTACTAAAAATGTTCTATTCTAATTGTTTTTTGGATCTCATACATCACTCTATTTATTCCACGCCTGGAATATTCCTTGGATATGCTTTGAAAATCCACGCTATGGCCCTCGGCATCGCTGGCAACAGGCATAAGATGGGCCACTAAAGGGATCGGCATCGATGTAAAGCCATTTAGTCCATCGATGCCGAACTTGATAAGGGACTGCAGCTCTAATGGCCTCGGCATCGATGTAAAATAAAAGTTTCCATCGATGCCGAGCTTGATAAGCCTGCTCGCTGCTTTGGCTGCTGGCCTGCTCGGGCGGTGTCTTGATCTTGCCTTGGCAATTCTGCTTCTGCCTTGGCGTTGGCTGCTTCTGCCTTGCGTTGGCTGCTTCTGCCTTGGCGTCCAATAGTTTTCACATCATCTTATTTTCATTCTCTAAAGTTAAGTAAAGATTGCATTTTAAACCTTTCTTTTACCTTTTCTTTACTTTAATTTATTTAATGAAAATAAGGAAGTACCCCCCATTTGGAAACAATGGCATTACCAGAATTTTGAGATTTCAATCCAATCAAAATGTTGACCCCCAGCTTTTAGTGTAAAACAGAAAACAACACACTTTTCTATCGAATAAATGGCTCAAAACATGACCTTAATCTTTGAATAAAACCTTGCAATTTTGAAATTGCTCTTTGAAAAATTCAATGATCAATTACCGCCATTTTTTATCTCGAAAATCAATACTTTTTCGAAAAGTGATTTTTCCATACTTAGACAAATTTTCAGGGGCCGATAGGGTCTTCATTGGTTCCTCGGGTACTTGGACACACTCGGGCCTTCCATGACGTCAAAACATGCCTTATTCACACAATTTACCTGAAAACACTAAAAACAAACCTTACGAGTAATATCAAATAAAAACGACTAAATTAACGATAAAATCAACTATAAATAGATAACTAGCGCACCCTTTATTGCATTATTGGGTGCTTATCAGCGACGTCGCTGTGATGTCACCGAACAGATCTGGTAACCGTTTTTTGGGGGTGAGCTGGCATGGCCCATGTGCGCTCCTGATTATCTTATAGCGTAACCGTCTCTGCACGTGGGTGGGCGCGTGGCCGCGTAGGTGGCCGAGCCTAGAAGACCCTGGCGGTTTTGCCGAGCTTGAAGGGCAGCCGAGCCCGAAGGGAATTCGGGCTAGGCAAACATCGTCTACGGGGCCGCCCCCAAATGGTGGCCGAGCACGACACAATCTTCTCCGTCGCCGTACGCGAGGCATAGGCAAAGCTGACGACTGGTATGCCTTGGCTCAGGCCGAGCCCGAAAGACCATGGCGGTTGCCGAGCTTGAAGGGTAGCCGAGCCCAAAGGGAATTCGGGCTAGGCAAACATCGTCCACGGGGCCGCCCCTAAATGGTGGCCGAGCACGACGCAATCTTCTCTGTCGTCGGACGCGAGGCATAGGCAAAGCCGACGACTGGTATGCCTTGGCTCAGGCCGAGCCCGGAAGACCATGGCGGTTGCTGAGCTTGAAGGGTAGCCGAGCCCGAAGGGAATTCGGGCTAGGCAAACATCGTCCACGGGGCCGCCCCCAAATGGTGGCTGAGCACGATGCAATCTTCTCCGTCGCCGGACGCGAGGCATAGGCAAAGCCGACGATTGGTATGCCTTGGCTCAGGCCGAGCCCGGAAGACCATGGCGGTTGCCGAGCTTGAAGGGTAGCCGAGCCCGAAGGGAATTCGGGCTAGGCAAACATCGTCCACGGGGCCGCCCCCAAATGGTGGCCGAGCACGACGCAATCTTCTCCGTCGCCGGACGCGAGGCATAGGCAAAGCCGACGACTGGTATGCCTTGGCTCAGGCCGAGCCCGGAAGACCATGGCGGTTGCCAAGCTTGAAGGGTAGCCGAGCCCGAAGGGAATTCGGGCTAGGCAAACATTGTCTACGGGGCCGCCCCCAAATGGTGGCCGAGCACGACACAATCTTCTCCGTCGCCGAACGCGAGGTAAAGGCAGAACCGACGATCAGCGTGCCTCGGCCAAGGCCGAGCCCTGGTGGAGTGGGTTTGTTGCCACGTGCAGCAGCTGGCGGTGGCAGTGGAGCAGAGGTGGCCCCCGGTTGAGTCATAGTTGAGCTCGGCCCGCTACATAACACAACTCTTTTTGTAGAGAAATTTTTCAATGCCGGGTGGGTACCACATCACCCGCTGACGTGGTGCCCGAGCGGGCACATCCGAGCCGTCCAAAAGTGTATTGTAGACTCAGTAAATTAAGAAGTCTGTGAATTGATGACATTGTTTGCCCATTTACTTGTGTCTTTAGGTGGGTATTGTTTCATTGTGATCCATGGAATGTACATGATTTGTTTACCACTCCACGTGCTAGTCGGAGAAAGGAGAGTGTACGTTGGAGCTTGCCATATTAATTCATTAGCAGCTCTCCAAAATTAATACATGAGCTTTTAGGTGACCTCTCTGCATATTGCTAATTGGTTTTGATTTCAATGCTTCAAAGACAATACAAACCAAATTAAAAGAGTGTAACCCACCCATAACATAGCAAGGTTCGATTCCCCCTGGAGGCAAACCATGATTTAAGTGGGGGGTCATGGCGATGGGTTGCTGTGCTAGTCTCCCCTGAGATTTGGATTGCGTAGTCGGGTTCAATAGTGGCTCGGTTGCTGGGTTGTTCGTCGGTTACCAAAAAAAAAATTAAAAGAGAGTATGCAAAAGCTATGAAATCAAGCTCATGCTATGTCAGCTTATGAAGTTTTACCTAGGAAAGCTAGCACTGGGATATTTCCTTATGATTTGATAATGGTGCGATTCCCGCCTGTAATGTCACATGATTGAATAAAGTTAGGATCAAAAGGGAACAAAACGAGAAAAAAAAAGGCATTTGGGAAGTTTGAATTGCAAAAGAAATGTTTGCGGGCTTTTGAAGAAATTTTGTGGTATTTTTCTCAAGTCACCAAGAATGTGCAGGGATCATACCCGCTCATGATCACCCAACAATCCTAGTACCTTGGCCTCTATGAGCTCCAGTTTGAAGCAATGTGCTTCTGATCACGTGCAATTGATCAGTAACAATATCCTTAATGTCTATTTGATTTGTCGGCATATCACGTGATTGCATGCCACTTGACGCTACTAATCGCGGAAGACACTCACGCGACCAAGTCAAACACTTGGTTGTAAGAGGAATCCTCGACTCCAAGCAAGAAATACTTGCAAATATTTTCATAAACCCAAACTCCAAACTCTACTTTTTTCATTCATTAGAACACATATAAATAGGCATTACAAAAGATGACTCTTCAAGACTCAATGAAGATTAGACGATTTCCTAGATAGACCTTTGAAATACCTACACCACTATTAAAGCAAAAACGCAACTTACTAGATAATCAAAACACAGATTCTTAGACCAGAAATTAAAAGACATTGACTAGAAACTAAACAGGCACTTCAAAAATAACGAAGATAGCTCTTCAACATCCACACGGTTGCCAAGGCTAAGCTCCTGCGTCAGACAAAATAGAAAAATTATAATTAGATCATTAAACACTTGGATGGGGTACGACGATATTCAACCAATAATTAGATCACTAAATTGTTGCATGCATGGAATATGATCAAAATCAATTTTGTTGGTATGGTACCCAATTCATTTTTCAGCAGGTATGCTAGTTAGCATATATATAGATCATGGCTGACTTTTGCCAACCCCAAAATGGTCATGCTGGAGCTTTTTCACCACCTAGTGCCAAAAATGCAGTGGTCCTAGATATTGATGAATGTTTCTTCTCAAGTTACTTAGAAAGTGAAGGGGTAATACCAACTTATGATGACCAATAACTGGCTCTTTTTGCCTCAATGAACTCCAATGTCAAGTAGAGTGTTTCGGATTGCATGTAACTGAGGAACAACGCCATTGATGTTTGGTCGATGTGTCGGTAGTTCTTCTGAACATGCAATTCCAACTTTAAGTAGTGAAATCACGCAGTCCTGAATTTTGTAACTGGTATGAGAGCTTTGACTCTGATTGCTGTCGATACTTGAACTGGCTTGCCCCATTTCTCTTTGCTGAAACAATGTTGCATCAACAATTTCTGCTATTTTTTCAGGGAGAGACATCTTAACAAAGTTGTGGAGAGTGAGACTATCGCTGAACATGCCATCTGTTGGTCTCTTCCCTGTAAACATCTCCAATAAGAGGATTCCATAACTATACACATCACCAAATGTTGACACCTCATTGGCCAATCCATACTCTGCAATTCAGGCACCATATAATAAGAAAGCTGATGAAGACTTGTTCTTGTTCTTGCCATGGTAAAAGTAGTTGGTTTGTGGCTTTTGTTAGGAGAAATAGTACATACTTGAAACAAGCTTGATTTACTGTGACATTTTGAGAACCATCTAATTGATGGTCTTAAGAAGTCAAAGCTTGGGACAGTTTAACCAAAGATTAACCATAAATTATCACAATAATTTGTACAAAGTTTGTAGCTTTATCCGATTAATCACATATTTGAAAAATTAACAACTCTATACGTTGCAATAGTTGTCTTCTAAGGAAAGACACTAATAAAAGAACAAGTAGCCATTTCATTAACATTGAACTAGGAATAACAGCATAAACCAACTCCCACATGGCTTAACTTAAAGACGTCTTGGGCTTGTACTACATAGCTACTTGGCTGCAAAACCAGCTAGCTTCTCATTAGGGTATTGGTAGTTTGGTACTACTACCATCTATATATTTACTAGTGACAGATTAACCATAGATGACTGTTTGTAGAACAACAATTTCTCTCTCTCTTTACCCCTATGGATGCAAACAAAGGAGACAAGCAACAATCAGAAATTTTTACATATTTACTTTCGCTAATGTAGCCAGGTAGAAAACTAAGGTTTTAGACGTTTCTATGTCCTCACAGGGGTTCAGGGAAGACCTTTGTGGGGCACCTATTTGTCACATACACTAGGTTAAACTCAAGTATGAATCATGAAATTAAAAGAACACACAAGAATGTCAAAATAACAAAAGGTGACAAGGAAAAATGACAAATTAAAGTAGAGTCTAAGAGGGACATTTACCTGGAGCCAAATAACCAATAGACCCCCTTATGCCTATTGAACTTGATTGATTTGTAGAAGCGCTATAGGTAGCTGCTCGAATGAATCTCGCTAAACCAAAATCACCGACATGCCCAATCATTTCATCATCTAGAAGAATATTGCTCGGCTTCAAGTCACAATGAAGTATTGGGTTCGAGCAATGATGGTGAAGATAGTCAATTGCACATGCGACATCAATTGCAATATTTAACCTTTGTAGAATGTTTAAATGCCTTAATTCCATGTGGGTGTCTTCTTCGATCTCATTTGGATGCAACCACTCCTCTAGGCTCCCATTGATCATGAACTCATACACAAGAGCTTTGAAATCGTTACCTTGATAATCGACACTTGAACATACTGTGAGTACTTTTAGAAGATTTCGATGTTTGATGCTTTTTAAGGCCTTACACTCAGCAAGGAAACTTTTGGAAGCACCACGGAATTGAAGGTTTAGTACTTTAACTGCAACAACTTTCTGATCCTCGTCAAGAATTCCTTTGTATACTGAACCAAAACTACCAACACCAATCAAATTTGCTGGAGAAAAGCCATCAGTAGCTTTAAGTAGAGCTTGATAGGACAATTGGTAAAATGTATTTCCTAATAATTTGACAGATGGCACATTTATCGTCTTTCTAAACCAACATAGATATAGGAAACACAAGAAAAGAAGCAGCCCTAGAAGCCCGAAAGACAAAGTAATTAATTTCATGGCTAGAGAAAATCCTTTTTTTCTGAACCCTTTGGAGTTGCAATCGTGCAACTGCAATTCAGGTATTCCCCCACAGAGCTTCTTGTTTCCTTCAACAGAAAAGGCTGTAACATTCTTAAATACACCTCTTTCTGGTACAACACCCTCAAAATCATTGAATGACAGGTTTAGTTTATTTAGAAAGACAAAGCCTTCCAAGTAGTCTGGGATTTTTCCTGAGAGGTTGTTGTAAGAAAGATCTAACTCCTCCAGACCTCTCAAATTAGCTAAAGTTGAAGGAAGGGTGCCCCATAATTTGTTCCCCTCCACGTTTAATGACTCCAACTTCACACAACTACCAATAGAACTTGGAATACTGCCGACCAACATATTCTGAGAAACATCTAGTATTTCTAGATTTTGCAGAAGTTCAATTTCCAACGGAAGGAAACCACTCAAATTATTATGTGCGAGGTTTAGATCCAACAACGACGAGAGATTAGCACTTTCTTTGGGTATGATACCACTAAGATAGTTATGATCAAGACAAAGTGACACCAAAAAATGGTATTTACCGATATGTGAAGGGATGTTGCCACGAAGATTATTTCCAGATGCATTGAGATAAAGTAACAAAGTTAAATTTGCAAAAGATGCTGGGATCTCCCCATGGATATTATTATCATCGAATCTCAAAATCTGCAGCTTTTGAAGATTCCCGATATCAGAAGGAATGTTACCACTTAAATGGTTGAGGGACATGGAAAGAACCTGCAAATTCATTAGATTCCCTATGCCGGATGGGATGCTCCCAACTAATTTATTCAAATCCAAGCTCAAAAATACAAATTCAGTGGAGCAATTGCTGATTGATTCAGGCAACTCACCTCCAAAGTTGTTTTCGGCTAGAGACACTCGTGCCAATCTAGTGGCATTGGTCAAAGTGTCGAAAAAACTCAAGTCCCCCGCTTCTCCTGTTCCTAGAAGATTATCGTGACATGTTATTTTCTCAAGATCACGCAGCTTTTCCAAAGAAGGGACTTTTCCTGTAAATCCATTTTCCGCCAAGACAAGGTAATTTAGTTTGGTAGCATTGGATACTGTTATCGGAATGGAACCAGTAAACAAGTTATGAGCAAGAACTAGGAATTGGAGATTAGGAAGAGTGATTCCTAGGTCTGATGGAAGGCTGCCTTGGATTTGATTATATGCAACTTGAAAGGTTGTGATAGAAGAGAGATTATAGATGCATAAGGGAATGGTACCGACCAACTCCGTCATCCCCAGCGCAAGGACTTCCAATTTTTCCCATCGACCCAAAGTATCTGGTATAGTCCCGCCAATACCATTGTAACTTGCATAAAAATTCACAAGAGATGATAGATTCCCAAGAGTAGAAGGCAAACCTCCGGCTAGATTGTTGTCTCCGATATACAGCCCCTCGAGCTTACTCAAAGAACCGAGCTCTGCAGGGATTTCCCCTGTCAGCCTATTACCAGAGAATTCAAGGCCAACAAGGTTGGAGCAACTAGATATATTGGTGGGAATTTCACCATAAATTGAATTATTAGGCAGCGATAATTTTTGCAGCCTTTGCAAGTGGCCGAATTCCGGGGGGATTTCACCACTCAAGCTGTTGTTGCGAAGCCATAGATTTCTGAGAAAGCTCAGATTTCCAATGTGGGGCGAAACAGACCCCAATAGTTTTTTATGATAAATTCTCAACACAGTGACCCTCTGGTGTCGGTGGCCACATGTTACACCAGCCCATTGACAAAAGTGGATGGATTCATTCCACGAGTTTAGAGCTCCAAAGGGATCACTGGTTATGGCTGCTTTGAATGCAAGCAAGGCTAGGCAGTCAGTCTCGTTCCCGCCTTGCATAAAGCCAGCTACCAAAGGAGAGCTGGATTGCAAGCACAAGAGAGAAACAAGGTGAATGAAAAGGATGAATGGCTTTAACACTGCCATGCCAACGCAGTGATTGGAAATGTTAATGCTTCATGCGCTGCTTGCTGATAACCATGCTTTAATGGAGAGTGCTGGCGTACTAGTCAAGCTGATATTAACTTTCTTGACCATGGTAGACTTGTTTACTTGTGTAATCAATTGTCCCAAATACGTTTTCAGACAGTATATTATTAGATAATTTACTTACATTATCTTTCCGGCTTAGAGTTTGCGGAAACAGCCTATCTGATTGCAGGGGTAAGACTGCGTACATCAACCATTCTCTACACCTCGCAATGGTGGGAGCCTCGTGCACTGGCTTTGACTTTTTTTTATGTTTTTTCTGTGTAGTCAGACTGTAGGTTTCTACTTATTTTCTACCAAAAGCTACATAAACTGAAATTCGGTGTCAGAAATTTATGATTATTTTTACCCCACGGTTTGCAAGCCCAACAATGGATTTCACAGCCTCGATCGTAAGCCATTTCTGATTGTTTCTGTCAGTCGATCGTGTGGTCTTTATTCTCATCAATGACATTATCAAATAGCGATTTTACCCCACTTCATGCGCGAAAGTGCTGACTTTGAGAGGTCGAGAGGCCCGAATCATTGCCCATATATCGATGGTCCATACTAGAATTTCTGTTTTTGTTTCTATTTTGTATTTCTTTTGTTTGGAATTTCAATTGTTCTTGCCAGTCTGTATTGTAAGAGTGCATTCCAATGGTTCTTCCCAATTCCCAATTGGACTTAGAATGTGGTCTGTACATGTTTATCGCAGATCATGCGATGCGGTATGTAGGAGGAAGCATTTGGTTACGGTTGAGGGTGACATTAGAAGGAGGGGTAGATCATAATTGACTTAAGATGATTTGGTTACCGTTGAGAGTAACACTAGGAGGACTTAGTTAAGAGTAAGGAGGTCAGGAGTTTAACTCCTCTAAGGTGTCAATCTAACTATTCTAGTAATAGTAACTTTCACTGAACAAAAAAAAGAGAGTAACAGTATGAGAAGGGAGACATTAGAGGTGATAATTCGAAAGGATCTAGGTTTTCTAAATATCATGAAACATAATGCCTTTAACAAAATTCAGTTCGAAAATGGATGCATTAAATGAACCCAATTGATTGGGACTTACTTTGTTTGGTTTTGGAAAGAGAGTTTAAATTCTTTCGGTCGGGAGTGGAAACCATGGGTTTTTCCACCACTGCCATTGGTTTTGGTTGTGGATTTATTGTATTAATTTGAACCGTTCATCTTATAAGGCCCACAGAGTAGTATAACTCCACAAAAAATTAGCTTGATCAGAAATTAATATGCACTCCAAAAATAAATTTCGTTTTTTAAGGGTCATGGGCAGTCTTACTTTAGAATTAGACAATGAACATCCATTTTATAAATCGAAATTCTAATTTTGAAGCCTATAGAAGTCCAATCAAGTCTTTGTGCTGCTGGTCAAAAGCAAAAAACGGAAAAGTAATATTGGTAGTTTTTTTTTTTTTTACTTTTGGAAAGGGAATTAAAGCAATATTCATGATACTATGTATGTAGTAGACTAGTAGTTAAATATGAAAAGCAAGTTTGCGTCAAAAATATGTATGTGCTGCCAACGCGTTTATCAGGTACCACAGCCTCGCGTCTTTTCAGTCATTATTGTCGGATAATTGTACTGGGTTAGTTCAAGCATGGGATGAGAAATTTTTCACTGCTGGGTGGGTACCACGTATGTGGTGCCCGCTCGGCACATCCAAGCCGTCCAAAAATATTTTGGACAGTCTGGATTTTAACACAACTCTTTTTGTGATTTATACATTGTAGACTCAGTAAATTAAGAAGTCTATGAATTGATGACATTGTTTGCCCATTTACTTGTGTCTTTAGGTGGGTATTGTTCCATTGTGATCTATGCAATATACATGATTTGTTTACCACTCCACGTGCGAGTTGGAGTCGGGAGAGTGTGCGTTGGAGCTTGCCATATTGATTAATTAGCAGCTCTCAAAAATTAATACATGAGCTTAGGTGACCTCTCTACATATTGCTAATTGGTTTTGATTTCAATGCTTCAAAGATAATACAAACCAAATTAAAAGAGAGTATGCAAAAAGCTATAAAATCAAGCTCATGCTATGTCAGCTTATCATGAAGTTTTACCAAGGAAAGCTAGCACTGGGACATTTCCTTATGATTTGATAATGGTTGCGATTCCCACCTGTAAATGTCCCATGATTGAATAAAGTTAGGATCAAAAGGGAACAAAACGAAAAAAAGCATTTGGGAAGTTTGAATCGCAGTCACACCAAACGACTTGGGCTCACCCCATGTTGGTTCCCTCGTTGCAATTTTCCCATCCCCTCCAACCGACCCCCAAACCGTTTCCAATGGGAAACCACCCATTTAAAATTTACGCGTTTGAAGTTAGACCTATTCCGTCATCCAATGGCTGCATTTGAATCATGGATTTTGGAGAATTGTTCACGAAGAAAACAAGAGTAACAGGATCCAAGTTCCACTTCTTCCCTAATCCAGTAGCTGATTTTGTATCATGGATTTGGGCAGTTGCTCATGAGGGAAAGGAGAGTGGCCGAACCTATTTGAATTTTCTTATAGGAAGTTCGATTTCTTCCCTAATCTAGCTGCAGCGTTTGAACCATGAATTTGGGGAGTTGTTCGCTTAGGAAAAAGAGAGTAAACTGGACACTTAGGCTATGTTTGCTGACACTGTTACTTTTCTGTTTTCTATTTTCGATTTGCTGAAATCAGTTTTTACTTTTCCTATAAAAAGTGAAAGCGGAAAACATGTTTGTGTCAACCTGTTTTCAAAAAAAAAAATTCATTTTCTGAAACTAGTTTTTACTTTTTCGAAAATGGTCTCTCTTATAAATATCTCCACTAGTTCCAAAACAATACAGGAGAGAGAGAATCATCCTAACCTTTGCAATCACGTTAGAAACAAATTCCATGCTTGATATTCTGAAAGAAAGGGCCGGGTAGATAGACCAGGCAGAGCCAGCTTAGAGGGGAAGCCAAAGAACCTGTCGCTTCCGGCCCCCAATTTTTTAGTCTAAAGAGGGCTCCAAAAAGTACAGTTTTTTAGTTTTAAATAATAAGAAGTTTCAATTGCCTTGCTTCGAGTAACATCTACTTGTGCAACAATCAACTATTCTTAATGCTATGATTCTTGAACAGCTATAATTCTCAACACTAATCTGGAATGTCATGGGAATCAGACACAAGTATTTGAGAACATTCCCATCATTTTAACAACGTAAAAGATTTCTATTGCGAGATATAGAAGTACAATTGAGCAGAGCTTTACTCTCAGCAAGTCTTAGCCCAAGGTTCATATATGAAAACATCAGATTCAACCATAAATCCAAATGGGAAAAAAACTGAAATGATCTTTGTAGTTTAATGTTTGTGTCAACTTGGTCACTGTAGTTTGAAATGGCTCAATTTACGCTCTGTAGTTTTCATTTTGTTCCAACTTGGTCCAATTACTAACTGCAGTTAGACTTCGTTAACCTCAGACACGAATGGGCCCCTTTTCTATGGTTATTCTCCTCTTATCCTAATATACCTCTGAACCAAAACACAGAGCTTCATTGTTCCATTCTCCATTTTTTTTTCACGGCTTCCATTCTCCATTTGTCGCGCCGGGATTTTACCTTTGACCGAAATGTGTCTCATTCGCCTTCGGGATTTTACCTTCGACCGACATGTGTCTCATTCGCCTTCGGGGGGAAGAAGTGAGAGGGATTATGGTCTGAATAAGTGATTTGATTCCTATAGATTGCGACGTGGTTCTTCAAAAGAAAGGAAAAATGAGGAGTTTTGTGTTCTATAAAAGGGGTTCGGATATTTTTGAAAATGTTTGAATTTTAGAAAATGAAGTGGGTTTTATTTTCAAAAGGAACTGAGCATTTATCAAGCTACCTACATATCAGGTCTGGCCATAGTTCGGGCCACAAAAGAGGTTTAGAAAAAAACTTATCTCCATCGGGCATAGAGTTTAGGTGTAGGTGTGCCTAGTCACCTCTTGAATATCGGAAGAATAATTCAAGTATTTTAGAAAAAAGAACACGGGCCAGAGAACCTAATTTTTAGAAGAAAAAAATGACTTTGTTTTGCTTTTTAGGAAAAGACTTTAGGTCTGCGAAGCTCGAGAAGAAATGGTTCAGTAATTCACTAGAAAAGGGACCCATTTGTGTCCTTCGTTAGTAATTGGACCAAGTTGGAACAAAATAGAAATTACAGAGTGTAAATCGAACAAATTCAAATTGTAAGGACCAAGTTAATACAAACACTAAACTACAGGGACCGTTTCGATTTTTTTCCCAATCCAAATTATGTAACAGAAGGGAAAATGGTGATTCTTTTGTATCCCGGTGGAGAGAGAGAGAGAGAGAGAGAGAGAGAGAGAGAGAGAGAGAGAGAGAGAGAGAGAGATGAATGTGAAAGTTTGAGAGAGAGAGAAGAAGAGAAAATAAAAAAAGATCTTCAAGGAATTGTAGCGGAGCCATTTTTAGCAACCTGTTTTTTGCGTTTGAAAATAGTGAAAGTTGAGTTTTGTTACTTCCTCAAATTTTGAAAATAGTGAAAGTGATTTCTAGAATTTGAAAGTGAAAATAGACACCAAACAAACTTTCAAAGTTAATTTTTGAATCTGAAAATGAAAATAGAAAACAGAAAATAAAATGGCTACCAAACATGACCTTAGTGTTCATTCTCGTTTACAAAATGACAAAATCTGCTGCAACAATAGTCAGGAAAACTCAAAACCACTCTACTTTGTACATTGATCTTCTCCGTTTAAGCTAACGCAAAGGCAGAGAACCTTGTAAATGAAAAGAGAACACATGCATATATGTGGCAAGCACGTTTTAGCATATCGAGAGTGTGTCCAAACATGTCATGTCGAACACAGGTACATTTTTCTAAGCATATTCTGTTCGAAACATAGCCTATATATATTGAGAAATCCAAATGTACGTAATGAGGGAATAACATAGCACAAAAATGCACATGAATTTCTCGCTAGCCCTAGCCGGCTAATGCGAGGCAGAAATCCTTCTAAATGAAAAGCAAATCCTATACATATTAATTCTTATCCGCCATCTTCAGTAATGCGAAATCGCTGACTATAGCAGATCATGCGATGCGGTATGTAGGAGGAACCATATGGTTACGGCTGAGGGCCGGTAACACTAGAAGGAGGGGTAGACCCAGGGCCGACCCAAGGGTTTTGAGTGCCCATGACCAAATTAAAAAAAGCGTACCCCTAATACTTAACAATTTTTACAACAACAATCAAAATACGTAAAAGCCAAACCAATATAAAGTTCTACTAATTATTACATACAAATACAAAATACAAAGTCTTCAAATAGGCAAATACATATCATCTCAACAACGCATGAATATCACTTGAATACTACTCATCTTGCATTTCTAGAAACAAAAGTTCCTCTTGACAAATTCCTTCACTTGAAATCCACATCTACGGAAACATAACCTAACAGTCTATGTGACCACCAAGAAAATTTGTTGAGAAAATAAATGAAAATAGTACTACGTTGAGTCTCAGCAAACTTAGACCTTTAAAAAGATGCATTTTTTCATAAAAAGAATCAATTATATTTTTTTTCACAAATCAATAGATATCAATGAGTTCCCATCCGGGTGATATATAAGATTATATTTATTCAGCAAACTTGAATAAATATATAAGATTATATTTGTGCTTTTTATCAATCACTTATTGATTCGGTCCGCGCAGCGGCCTCTCCAACTTGCTTATGATATATTTGGAGTTTTTTGAATATATATATAAGGTTATATGGTGTTTCTGTTAAGGCTAGACATATAAGATTGGAACATGTTGTATTTTTTGAAAAAATATATAAGGTTATATGTGAGTTTTTCGTGTCACACAAAAAATATATTTTTGTGTGTTTTTATTGTTATTTAATATCATTTTTTAAAAAACATTTTTAGTTAGAGAGAGAGATATAATAATATATATAACGTTATATTGTTATATATAACATTCTAGATTAGAAATATTCCATGTTATATAATAAAGAGAACATATAACGTTATATATGATCTTTTTGTACCGAGTAACGTTATATATGAGCTTCTGTCATATATAACGGTATATACTTCGTTGTCGATCACTTATTGAATTGCTCCACATAGCGGCCTCTCCGACTTATATATTCAAATATGTGATTTGAAGCTCGGTTAGCGATGTGGTTTGGTTATAGATGATCTTCTCTACTGAGACATATATGTTATATGTGACAATTTGCCATTGGTACCTAATTTTGTTATTTATAACTCCAAAACAAAAGAACTAATAACGTTATATATTCTCTTATTGAATTGATCCGTGCAGCGGCCTCTCAAAAACACATATGGATATATCCATATATGATTATATATGGTTATATGAGAATATTTGTGACCATATGTACATATATAATATGGGTATAACGTTATAAATATATATATGAGCTTGTATTGACATAAAAAAAAAATATTTTATTTTGCATAGAGAACATATAACGTTGTATATGAGATTTTATCTTGTAAAACTCAAAAGAAAAAAAAAAAAGAGGAACTAATAACGTTATATGTTCTCTTATTGAATAGGTTCGCGAAGCGGCCTCTTAAAAGTACATATGGATATATTCATATATTATCAGAAGCAAGTCGAAGAGGCCGCTGCGCGGACCAATTCAATAAGTGATGAACAACGGAACATATAACGTTATATGTGAACTTCTGTCATGTGTAATATGTGTTTTTCCAAGAGCTAGACATATAATATTATATCTCGTTTTTGAGATATATTAATGTTGTTTATGTTGTTTTGAATATGTGTATATGTAGATATAGAGGTTATGGGAATGCTATGCGAAGACAGAAAATCACAAATTATAAAGGATTCGATGAAGGTTTTGATGAAGAAACGGTGAAAAAATGAAGCTTGACTCCCTGTGGCCTTATCAACATTCAACTTGGAATTCAAGGCATGACTAAAAAGAAGGACAATGGTGGCATGATATGTGAACATATAATGTTATTTTTTTAGATATATAATATTGTTGGAAAGATATGATATTGTTTTGAGAATATATAATTTTGTCATGTTTTGTGAGATTTAGAACTATAGAAGCTCTGATATAATGTTATATATTCTGTTTTTTGTGAGATTTAGAACTACAAAAACTCACATATAATGTTATATGTTCTGTTCTATTTTTTTGTGAGATTCAAAGTTGCAGAAGCTCAAATATAATGTTATATGTTCTGTTTTTTTTTTGCGATATTTAAATATTCAAAAACTCACATATAATGTTATATGTTTTGTATGGACTAGCATATAACGTTAAAGACTAAAAACAAGAAAAACCAAAAAAGAAATGTTGTATGTTCGGAAATTTTTGCCACACATATAATGTTGTATGTTAGAAAATTTTTATCACTCATATAACGTTAAAAAATCAATATAAGAAAAATAGAAAAAAATAAAAAGATAAATTTGTCACATATATAACGTTAAATGTTAAGTATAGCGGGTTCAATAAAAAAATCAAGAAAAATAAAAAATTACATTTTTTGTTACACATATAACGTTATATGTGGCGTGACGGCAGCGGTGACGGTGGTGGTGGTAGCGGCAGCAGTGGTGGTGGTAGCGGCGACGGAGGCTTAATTGCAACAAAAACGAAAAAAAATGAGAAAATATATTTTCGTGTTAGCCAAACAAGGCCCTTGCTTCTTAAGTTGGGTATTTTTGTCATTACAATTATTAGTGGACTTAGTAAGTTATGAAACTTAGAAGTGGACTAGATGGGTTTGGAAAGTGCTATAGTGGACTTATGAAAAATTCTCCCCATAAACATTACATCCTTTCCATTTGACTGAGAAATCCCCAAAATCAATCCACCCTCCGCCGTCGTCCACGCTCCCATTCAACTGCCGCCAACCACTGCCGTTGCCCAACTCATCCGGCCCACCGTCGACGAGAGCGGCTAGCGATGGCAAAAACCAGGTGTTTCGAGAGAGTTCGGTCGCTTTGCTCGACCCGATGTGGGCCACCATGGCTGCTCCGAGAGGTTTCGATCGTGCGACGCTATCATCCACGCTCCCTTTCTTCTACCGCTGACCACTTCTGTCGCCCCAACTCATCCAGCCCAACATCGACGAGAGCGGCAAGCAGCGGCCAAAACCAGGTGTTCCGTCAGATCTGGGCTGCCACGGCTGCTCCAAGAGTTGACGGCAATGGATTGACGTATTTGATTCTTTTTTTTGTGTGTGCCTTTGTATTCAGCTAAAAGGGTCCCATGTTCATGAAATTGATTCAGGTATTTGATTCTTTTTTTTTTTTTTTTATGTCTTTGTATTGTGAATCAAAAATTGATTCAAGTGTTTGTGATAAATGATGGTAAGATTCTTTTGTTATTATTGGATTCGTTCGAAAATGCGTCATAAATATGTGACTGATTTCATGAATTCATATTTGTAAGTGTCATGTTGATGATTTCATTAACTTTTTGATGCTACTCCCTTTATTGTTGTTTGCCACAATATGTCATGATTCAGTAGGGTAATCGGCTGGATGGACGAATATGCCACGATATTTGAAGTTATTTTTTACGAAATATGTCATGTTCATGAAATCGATTCATATTTTCAGAAATACGTCATGAATGTGGCCGATTTCAAAAATTCATGAATTCATTTTCTAAGAATGTGACTCAATTAGTTCTAAATACATCATGTTTTTATTGTTTTCTGCAAGTTTGGTCATGTAATAGACATTTCAACCGGTCATGTTTTCGGCAAGTCATGGTTTTGATCATGTTTCAAAAACATGACATATTCTGAACTCGATTTGCCATGATTCGATGAACAATTATGCATGCAAATGGTTGGCCTTCTACTGCAAATGATTCGACCAACATATCAATGAAGAAGTAAATGGAAATATGAATCAATGGGATTTGGTAATTTTCTCTTTCGAAATTTTGAAATCCTCCTATTATTTCTCACCTCGCAAGTACTTCTTCTGTAATAAATGGAAATAGAAATCACTGGGAAAATCTTCACACTCGAAATTTTGGAAGGAGTCCCTTTAATTTTGGAGGAAAATCATCACACTCCAATTAGGTGAGAAATAATCGGAGGAATTCAAATTTGAAGGAATCCGTTTAATTTAGGAATCAAGGAAGCAATAAGTACATCTATATATATATATATATATATATATATATATATATAGAGACACACACACACACACACAATATATGTCTACAAATACCGACGTATATATTATTAAAAAGGGTAATAAGGGTAATTCATCCATTGAAAGGATGGAAACATAAACACAAAAAATGGGGTGGATGAAAACTTACATGGCATGATTAATGAGGATGGATATTTAAAAACTCCTAAAAACAAGCACAATATACAAAGGTCATGCATTTTCATTTCCAATTCATGTAAATAAAATTTTCATTAGCCTACTTCTTCAGTGGTGTGAAATCGTTGACTAGACATTGCAGAAGTTCCAAATCGATATAATCCAAGGAGGAGTGATAGCAACCCACTTTGTACAGTTTGTAGACTTGGGTCTTTGGATTGGGCATGGACGTGATATTTTGAGTAGGGCCATGTTTTTTATGGTCCTCTAAGTGATGATAAGAATTGGTTGATTACAAGGAACAAGAACCACAACATCATATCTTGAAAGGCATCATTTCATGATATGCTAATTTTTCCTCAACTTCATAGTAGGTTCCTCCCCAATTGCACGTGATATGCCAAAGCTACAAGTCATAACCTTCTTTAAACACATTAACAAGTGTAAAGTTGCAACTTTTGGGCAATCTAAAATAAAGGAAGAGGAAAAGCATATGCAAATATCTGTAACATGTAGCCAAAGCATTACATGTGCTGCCTTGGTTAGTTATTGCGCAAAGAGTATCGCAAGAGACAGCAGTTCTCACCCACGTAGACGAGGAGAAAAAAAATAGATTCATTAGAGATTGTAAACGGTTTCATGGGTAATAGGCATAGGCATAGGCAATAAGCTGAAGACCCTGAAGTCAGTTTCTGATCAAGTACCTACTTTGAAATACGAAGAAAAATGCTAGCTACTGGAAACGAGATTCTGAGGTATCCTTTTACCTCAGAATGTTCCAAGGTGCAACTTTGATCGAACAGGTGATTCTTGAATTGCTACTACCAGAACTAGTACTGGGTATTCTTGTTGGGAAAAACACGAATACGATAGGCAAAAATTCCAGAGAACAATTCCATAATGTACAAGCTGAAATTACCTATTACAAAGAACTGAAATGAATTGACAAGTGAACCGAGTTCTCTATGAAAAGTTTCTTTAAAGCAAATTCACCACCTCATCAAGGGTGTTGGAGGTTGAATGACATCTGTCTCTCAGGATAACATGGCTAGACTACGGCTGTGGAACACCATCAACAACCGCCTCGGCAAACTAAACCAGCTTCAGTCTCTCTCTGACACAAAGAACAATTCTGAAGTAAGTTGCAATATGGAATCCGAAATTGAGTGTTGAACACGGAAAACAGGATGGCATAAACAACACAAGGCGACCTCTGAGTTGCTTGCATAAGTAAGCTGCTTTATGGAATCCAAAATTGAGACAGAAAACGGGATCACAATATATATCCAAAGGTGACCTCTGAGTTGCTTGCAGCAAGAGTTATTCCCCGAAACTGCTGGCACTTAACATGGGTATTAATCCAGCAATGAAAAGCACATCACGGGGTAATCAACAGTCATGCAGTTAACTGCTGCAATGTCTAGGTTCAAGGAAGGAAGGAGGGATCGATCCTTCGGTTGCACATATGAATCTAGCTAGGTCTTGATCCTTTTGATATGCCGTTTGCATTCCAAAAATATAATTTGTAAATCCAAGAATTAATTAATGATCTGAAGAACAGTGGTTAAGTCCAAGTTAGTTCACACAGAGCAAAATCCAAGTTACGGTACTGTCGATTTGTTCCTAATTTAATTCCGGAAAAGATTGGAAGTTTGAGTTTGATTCGATTAGTATAGAAAGCAAATTAAGGTTTTGGAAACAAGGGAGAAAAGAGGAGAGAGTTTCGATTCAACCTCCCCTTGTATTGTAATTGTAACTAAATCAAGAATTTCATTGACCACCGTTAGGGTAGCTATACATATCAATAATCACCAACAAGATTCTCAAGACTCGTACTTCGTATAGAATCTAAACATAGCGCAGATCGTCTACTGGATTTAACCAACATGATCCACCTAATGTTGAAAAATCTATCTCAAAGCCTTTTTGTATCACTTGAAGACGACATTATATAGACCAGTACTGTCATAGAGGCTAAAAGGTGCCAACTGTGGAATCCATTACATTGGTATTAAGACAGGATAGCCATTTCTAGTCATGACCTTATTGTAAAGTACATTTGATAACGGAAGTTGTAAACTGAAAGACACTAAATGTAGTGAAACAAAACTGGAAACAAAAGCATAGGATGGTATTGATAACACGCCAAAGGAAAATGCCGCATCAACAAGTCTTCAAGACCAATTAGACCTTATATAGGTACCTAGGACAAGATAGAGAAATTATAAGTAGATCACTAAACAGTTGGATGGGTTACGATGATATTCAGTCAAGAAAATAATTAGATCACTAAACTGGTGGATGGGGTTTGATCAAAATCAATTTTCTTGGTATGGTACCAAATTCATTTTTCAGCAGGTATGCTAGCTAGCATACATATAGATCTCGTTGCTCATATTTTATTGTATACAATAAATACGAAAACCAAATGAAATTTGCATTCGACACTAAAACCATCAACGTGCTTGAATGAGAGGGATCATGGCTGACTTTTGCCAACTCCAAAATGGTAATGCTGGAGGTTGTTCAGCACCTAGTGCCAAAAATGCAGTGGTCCTGGATATTGATGAATGTTTCTTCTCAAGTTAATAAGAAAGTGAAGGGGTAATACCAACTTGTGATGACCAACAATACTGGCTCCTTTTGCCTCAATGAACTGCAATTTCAAGTAGAGTGTTTCGGATTGCATGCAACTGAGGAACAACGTCATTGATGTTCGGTCGATGTGTCGGTAGTTCTTCTGAACAAGCGATTCCAACTTTAAGTAGTGAAATCAAGCAGTCCTGAATTTTGCAACTGGTATTAGAGCTTTGACTATGATTGTTGTCGATACTTGAACTGGCCTCCCCCATTTCTCTTTGTTGAAACAATGTTGCATCAACAATTTCTGCTATTTTTTCAGGAATAGACATCTTAACAAAGTTGTGGAGAGTGAGACTATTGCTAAACATGCCATCTGTTGGTCTCTTCCCGGTAAACATCTCCAATAAGAGGATGCCATAACTATACACATCACCACATGTTGACAACTCATTTGCCAATCTATACTCTGCAATTCAGCCACCATATAATAAGAAAGATGACGAAGACTTGTCCTTGCCATGGTAAAAGTAATTGGTTTGTGGCTTTTGTCATTAGAAAAACATTACAGACTTGACACAAGCTTGATTCACAGTTAAATCATCTGATTGATTGATCGATTTCCCAAAAAAAAAAAATCATCTGATTGACGGTCTTAAGAAGTCAAAGCTTGGCACCGTGTATCTAAATTTTATTTACTATTGACAGATTAACGATAACTTTCTCAAAAAAATTTGTAGAAAGTTTGTTGGTTTATTGATTAATCAATATATTTGAAAAATTGAAAACTCTATACGTTGTAATATTTGTCTTCGAAGGAAAGACACTAATGAAAGAACAAGTAGCTAGATTGTGTTTCCCGTGCCAAAGTTTCAACTAGTGGCTATTTCATTTTCATTTAAGTAGGAATAACAGCATAAACCAACTCCCACATAGCCCGCTCCTATTAACACAAGAATGGAAAGAAGAACAAAAGGTATAATCCACGTATATTGATATATGTATGTTCCATAAAAAAGCTTTTATTAGAAATTATTTTCAATTCACCAGATTTTATCTTTTTCTAAAAGGTTAATTAAAAAAATAAAGTTCACTAAGTTAAACTAACTAAAGTTGAATTTTCTAATTTAATAATCTTTAATTTACAAACATCGTGGGCTTGTACTTGTCATAGCTACTTGGCTACGTAACTAGCTAGATTCTCATTTGGGTATTGGTACTTCTATACTAGTGACAGATTACAATAAGTGACTACATATAGAACAACAAATTGCCTCTCTCTTTACCCCTATGGATGCAATCAAAGGCGACAAGAAACAATCAGAAAATGGGACATATTTACTTTCACTTACGGCACCAGGTAGAAAACTAAGGTTTTAGACAATTCTACGTCCTCACAATGATTCAAGAAAGACCTCTGTGGGGCACCTATTTTTCACATAATCTAGGTTAAACTCAAGTCAGTAAGAATCACAGAAAAGAACACAAAAGAATGTCTACATAACAAAAGGTGACAAGGAAAATGAGAAATTGTACTAGAGTCTAAGAGGAACATTTACCTGGAGCCACATAACCAACAGACCCCCTTATGCCAATTGAGCTTGACTGATTTGTAGTCGAGCTATATGTAGCTTCTTGAAGGAATCTAGCTAACCCAAAATCACCTACATGTCCAACCATTTCCTCATCTAGAAGTATGTTGCTCGGCTTTAAGTCACAATGAAGTATTGGGTTGGAGGAATGATGGTGAAGATAATCAATTGCAGATGCCACATCAATTGCAATATTTAACCTTTGTAGGGTGTTTAAATTCCTTGATTCCCTTCGGGCGTCTTTTTCGATCTCATTTGGATGCAACCATTCCTCTAGGCTCCCATTGACCATGAACTCATACACAAGAGCTTTAAAATCGTTGCCTTGATAATCGACACTTGAACATGCTGTGATTACCTTTAGAAGATTTCGATGTTTGATGCTCTTCAATGCCTTACACTCAGCAAGGAAACTCTTGGAAGCACCGTGGAATTGAAGGTTTAGTACTTTAACTGCAACAACTTTCTGACCCTCACCAAGAACACCTTTATATACTGAACCAAAACTACCCATACCAATCAAATTGGATGGAGAAAAGCCATCAGTCGCTTTAAGTAGACTTTGGTAGGACAATTGGGGAAATGAGTTTCCCAAGATTTTGATTGATGGTACATTTATTGTCCTTTTAAACAAACATAGATATAGGAAACACAAGAACAGAAGCAGCCCTAGAAGCCCCGAGGGTATAAAAGTACTTAACTTCATAGTAAGAGTAAATCCTTTATTTCCGGACCGTTTGGAGTTGCACGGTTGCAACTGCAATTCAGGTATTCCCCCACAGAGTATCTTGTTTCCTTCAACAGAAAAAGCTGATGCATTCTGAAATACACCTCTTTCTGGTACGAGACCCTCAAAATCATTGAATGATAGGTTTAGTTTCCTTAGAAAGACAAAGTCATCCAAGTAGTCTGGAATTTTTCCTGAGAGGTTGTTGTGAGAAAGATCCAACTCCTCCATACCTCTCAAAGTAGCTAAAGTTGAAGGAAGGGTGCCCCACAATTTGTTCCCCTTCATATTTAGTGACGTAAACTTTACACAACTACCAAGAGAAGTTGGAATATTATCATCCAAGATATTTTGAGAAACATCTAGTGATTCTAGATTTTGGAGAAGTCCAATTTCCAACGGAAGGGAACCACTTAAATTGTTATACGCAAGGTTTAGATCCAACAACGATGAGAGATTGCCAACTTCTTTGGGTATTATACCACTAAGATAGTTATGATCAAGACAAAGCGACACCAAAAAACGGTATTTACCGATATGTGAAGAGATGTTCCCACAAAGATTGTTTCCAGATACGTTGAGATAAAGTAACAAAGTTAAATTTGCAAAAGCTGCCGGGATCTCCCCGTGGAATTTATTTCCATCGAGTCTTAAAATCCGCAGCTTCTGAAGCTTCCCAATTTCAGAAGGAATGTTGGCACTTAAATGGTTGATGGACATGGACAGAACTTGCAAATCGATTAGATTCCCTATACCGGATGGGATGCAACCAACTATTTTGTTCATATCCATGCTCAAAAACTTAAACTCAGTGGAGAAATTGCTTATTGATTCGGGCAACGGACCTCCAAAGTTGTTGACGGCTAGAGACACGACTGACAATCTAGTGGCATTGCTCAAAGTGTTGAGAAAGTTCAAGTCATCCACTTCTCCCGTTCCAAGAATATTTTCTTGAAGCACTATTTTCCCAATATCGTGCAGCTTTCCCAAAGAAGGGACTTTTCCTTCAAATCCGTTTTCCCCCAAGTCAAGGTAATATAGTTTGGTGGCATTGGATATTGCTATAGGAATGGATCCAGTAAACAAGTTACTGTTAAGAACTAGTCGTTGGAGATTAGGAAGAGTGATTCCTAGGTCTGAGGGAAGGCTGCCTTCAATTTGGTTAGATGCAACTTCAAATCTTGTGATAGAAGAGAGATTATAGATGGAGAAAGGAATGGTACCAACCAAATTATTCACCGATAGTAAGAGAAGTTCCAATTTTTCGCATCGGCCGAGAGTATCTGGTATACTCCCGCTAATACTATCGTAAGTTGTAGAAAGATTTCTAAGAGAAGATAGATTCCCAAGAGTAGAAGGCAAACCTCCTGTAAGATAGTTCTTTGCAATTATTAATTCCTCGAGCTTAGTCAAAAAACCAAGCTCCGCAGGAATTTTCCCTGTCAGCCCATTGCCTGAGACTTTAAGGCTAAGAACCTTAGAGCAACCAGATAAATTGGATGGGATTTCACCCGTAATTGTATTGTTACCCAACGACATATTTTGCAGTCTGTGCAAGCGGCCGAGGTCGGGGGGGATTTCACCACTCAAGAGGTTGTCGTTCAACCATAGTAACTTGAGAAAGCTCAGATTTCCAATGTGAGGCGAAACAGTCCCGGATAGTTTTTGATGATCAATCCTCAACACAGTGACCCTCTGGTGTCGGTGGCCACATGTTACACCAATCCATCCACAAAAGTGGATAGATTCATTCCATGAGTTCAGAGCTCCAAATGGATCGCTGGTAATTGAAGCTTTGAATGCAAGCAAGGCTAGACGGTCAGTCTCGTTTTGCACAGTGCCGGCTACAAAAGAAGAGCCAGATTGCAAGCACAACAGAGAAACAACGTGCATGAAAAGGAAGAATAGCTTTAACATTGCCATGCCAACGCGGTGATTGGAAATGTTAATGCTTCATGCGCTGCTTGCTGATAACCATGCTTTAATAGAGAGTGTTGGTGTTCTAGTCAAGCTGATAATAACTTTCTTGACCTTGGTAGACTTGTTTACCGGTTTAATCAATTGTCCCAAATACGTTTTCAGACCGTATATTATTAGATAATTTACTTACAATATCTTTCTGGGTTGGAGTTTGCGGAAACAGCCTCTCTGCTCGCAGGGGTAAGGCCGCGTATATCAACCATTTTCTAAACCCCGCAGTGGCGGGAGCCTCGTGCACTGGGTTTGACTTATTTTTTTTTATGTTATTTTTATGTGTAGTCAGATTGTAGGTTTCCACTTATTTTCTACCGAAAGCTACATAAACTGAAATTCGGTGTTAGAAATTTATGATTATTTTTACCCCACAGAGTGCAAGCCCAACAATGGATTTCACAGCCTCGATCGTAAGCCATTTCTGATTGTTTCTGTTAGTCGATCTTGTGGTCTTTATTCTCATCAATGACATTATCGAATAGAGATTTTACCCCTCTTCATACGCGGAAGTGCTGACTTTGAGAGGTCGAGAGGCCTGAATTATTGCCCCTGGATCGATGGTGCGTACTAGACTTTCTGTTTTTGTTTCTATTTTGTATTTCTTTTGTTTGGAATTTCAATAGTTCTTGCCAGTCTGTGTAGTAAGAGTGCATTCCAATGGTTCTTCCCAATTCCCAATTGGACTTAGAATGTGGTCTGTATATGCTTATCGCAGATCATGCGATGCGGTATGTAGGAGGAAGCATTTGGTTACGGTTGGGGGTGACATTAGAAGGAGGGGTAGATCATAATTGACATAAGAGGATTTGGGTACGGTTGAGAGTAACACTAGGAGGACTTAGGTGCTAAGAGTAAGGAGGTCAGAGTTCAACTCCTCTAAGGTGTTAAACTAACTATTCTAGCAATAGTAACTTTAGCCGAACAAAAAAGAGAGAGTAACAGTACGAGAAGGGAGACATTAGAGGTGGTAATTCGAAGGGACCTAGGTTTTCTAAATATCATGAAACACAATGCCCTTTAAAAAATTCAGTTAGAAAATGGATGCATTACCTGAACCCAATTGACTTGGACTTACTTTGTTTGGTTTTGGTAAGAGAGTTTAAATTCTTTCCGTCGGGAGTGGAAACCATGGGTTTTTCCACCACTGCCATTGGTTTTGGTTGTGGATTTATTGTATTAATTTGAACCGTTCATTTTATAGGGCCCACAGAGTAGTATAACTCCACAAAAAATTAGCTTGATCAGAAATTAATATGTACTCCAAAAATAAATTTTCGTTTTTCAAATGGAGGGTCATGGACAGTCTTACTTGAAAATTAGACAATGACCATCCATTTTATAAATCGAAATTCTAATTTTGAAGCCTATAGAAGTCCAATCAAGTCTTTGTGTTGCTGGTCAAAAGCAAAAAAGGAAAAGTAATATTGGTAGTTTTTTTTTTTTTTTATACTTTTGGAAAGGGAATTAAAGCAATATTCATGATACTATGTATGTAGTAGACTGGTAGTTAAATATGAAAAGGAAGTTTGCGTCAAAAATGTGTATGTGCTGCCAACGCGTTTATCAGGTACCACAGCTTCGCGTCTTTTCAGTCATTATTGTCGGATAATTGTACTGGGTTAGTTCAAGCATGGGATGAGAAATTTTTCAGTGCCGGGTGGGTACCACGTACGTGGTGCCCGCTCAGCACATCCAGGCCGTCCAAAAGTATTTTGGACTGTCTAGATTTTAACCCAACTCTTTTTGTGATTTATACATTGTAGACTCGGTAAATTAAGAAGTCTATGAATTGATGACATTGTTTGCCCATTTACTTGTGTCTTTAGGTGGGTATTGTTTCAATGTGATCTATGCAATATAAATGTTTTGTTTACCACTCCACGTGCGAGTCGGAGTCGGGAGAGTGTACGTTGGAGCTTGCCATAGTGATTAATTAGCAGCTCTCCAAAATTAATACATGAGCTTAGGTGACCTCTACATATTGCTAATTGGTTTTGTTTTCAATGCTTCCAAGACAATACAAACCAAGTTAAAAGAGAGTATGCAAAAAGCTAGCACTGGGATATTTCCTTATGATTTGATAATGGTTGCGATTCCCACCTGTAAATGTCACATGATTGAATAAAGTTAGTATCAAAAGGGAACAATACGAATAAAAAAAAATGCATTTGGGAAGTTTGAAATGCAGTCACACCAAACGACTTGGGCTCACCCTATGTTGGTTCCCTCGTTGCAATTTTCCCATCCCCTCCGAGCGACCCCAAACCGTTTCCCATGGGAAACCACCCATTTAAAATTTAAGCGTTGGAAGTTAGACCTATTCCGTCATCCAATGGCTGCATTTGAATCATGGATTTTGGTGAATTGTTCACGAAGAAAACAAGAGTAACAGGATCCAAGTTCCACTTCTTCCCTACTCCAGTAGCTGAATTTGTATCATGGATTTGGGCAGTTGTTCGTGAGGGAAAGGAGTGTGGCCGAACCTTTTTGGATTTTTTTATTGGTGTTGGAACATTTTCAAAATATTTAATGAATATTAAATGAAAATATTGGTGAACGGTTCTAATCCAAGAGGCGTGACTATTCAGGTTAAATGAATAGACGTGAACATTGGATTTAAGTACAAAAGGTGTGTCTATTCAGGTTAAATGAATAGACATTACAAGACCAAAAGATGCAACCATTGGGATGGAATGAATAGACATGACTATTATAAATAGACATAACTATTGCATTTAGTCAAAGAGGTGTAATCTTTGGACAACGGTCACGATCTATGCCTATAAATAGGCAAAGGGTTCTACCAATTCGAGGATGAAGAGAATCAGAACAATTCTGATTATTCTTTCTCTCTAGAATTATCTCCTACGATTATACTTTAGGGGCTCGCAAAATCCAAAGATATTCAGGTCTCTCTTTGTATGTGCATAACGCAGTTAGACAACAGTTGGAGACTGGGCTTCATTTTATCTTGGAGGCGGCTTCGCTGTAACCCAATGCACACCGAATTCTCTCAAATTGGTGGGGGCGAATATCGTCTTAAGGACAGCGACATAGTAACGTGACTTGAAGTATCTCTGTTTATCCACTTTCATCGGCTATGACGACTTGTGCACCAACAATCGTAAGACGATATTTTCGCTGAAGATGAAAGTGGACTGATTACGTTACGGGTCCTTAAGACGAAGACGGAAAGATGCGATTGGAGACTTAAAGGCAATAGGGTTAATAATAATTAACTTTTGGGGCTACTTTTTCAGTGAGCCGTAAACTCTTACTAGTTTTCCTCAAGGTGAAAGGTACTCTGTAATCTCATTTTTGTTATGTCTATAGACTATAGTATTTCGGATTGTAAATTCATAGTTTCATCAGTACGTGGGAGAATTGTCAAGGAAGACAATTTTGGCATTGTGATTATGGTTCAACTAATAATCCAATGACTTGGCGGTGACGTATCACTGACAAAGAAAATGCGGGGCGTACGTGTGATGGAGAAGTCATACAGGTTGATGCGCCGGTTAGGGTGATTCGTTCGTTGTCGTCGATTGTGATCAGACAATCCACGGTATTGATGCTGGTCCATGTATTCGTTTGGGTGAAACGGGTGGGTGTGGATGGTTACGGCATTGGTTTGAATTAGTATAATGCAATATGCATATTATAATTCTTCAGTTAATTGCAATTTGAGTATTTGGTGCAGGATTGATATTTATTTTTATGCATGACTTGTATGCCGGAGATATGTGTTAAAGGGACTTGGGGTTTTACTAGGATATGTGTTTTATATTGGTTACAAATCGTTATTAGCAGTTGCTATCTTCCGTGCGGTTGCACCATTTGGATTATAGGTAATTGGACCCGTAGGTCTTACGGCCCCTTTGGTGGGAAGTTGAATTGGCACTGCTTGGGATTAAAAAAGCAACCTTGTGGCACCTCTTGGTCTTGGTATTGGCACCTTCTTGGTCAAACGGCACTTGAACCGTTACAAGCAGCCGGTTTTTACTAAAATTCGAATTCTTAATCGGTTCGGAAAAGTTGCTTTTTCCAATACATAAAGTATCTTTTCAAAAGTGTTCACATACTCTCTGTTATGTTCGTTAGTATTCGTCCGAGAGCACTTTTTGTCCCTTGTTTGTGTGAGTTACCGACAAACCCATTTGAGTGGATAGAATTTCACCGTCAATAATGTCTTCCGAAATTCCTTTAAACATCATATGCCTTTCGGCTCCTTTTCTTCCACCGTTTAACATTGTTTTGGGAGATTCATCACATCCAAGTCCCGATGATATTTTTTGGTTTAAAGAATGGAAAGAGGTCTTTGCAAGGCAAGGCCTCTTGCATGAGAGTCAACCGGTAATGATTGATATCTCATCTGATGAAGATGACTCTTTTGTGGTAGAACGTTCAGTCCAAAACGCTACGACTAATCCGGTTAAGGAAATATCGGAACATGGGTCTTAGGAAATTGGAAAGGATTCATCCGCATATGATGATTTTCATAGTCCAAAGGAGATGGCTCCATTGGAAAATATGGAGGATTCCGATGAGTCTACTGCAGCAATGGGAGGTTCGCCTAACGGTATCAACCGTGAATTGTCCCTTCCGCCGGCATTTGAAGGAGTGAGCGAGAGTGTTTATACTTCGACTCCTTTGCGTCAATTGCGGACGATGGAAATGGCGCGAAAGAAACGTCATGATGTTTTTGGTCACAAAGGGCCGATAATTATTCGCACAGTGCGCAAGAGCGTTCCTTGTCCTGGGTCTTTAAAGAAGATCAAATTTTCGGTTGATTAGGGTGTTATGATATGTGTTATCATATTGATTATGGTTTATGTATTCACATGCTAAGTAGGTTTTATATATCTACAGTTCTTTTATTTTTGAAGATGTATGTTGTGTACTCTTGTGCTTAATAAAGGATGTTAAGTTCGCATTTACGATTCTTTATTTGATGTATGTATATTTTTGAACACACGATTATAGAGTTCATTTTTGGATGCCTGTAATCTTGGTCTCAATCTTAATATACCATTATTACCCGCACGGAAATGTGAAGTGGATGAAATTCCTTGGTTTTAGGTTTTCATTCTTTATCAGTTGCCTTGCATTTTATAGTTTGATACATACTCTCAATAATATATTGAAAGGGGTTGATTCCATAGAGTTAGGGGCAACTTTGGTAGGAGTAACTGCTTTTGTGGCCTTGGAAGCAGGAAAGTTATAGTTAGGCAACGAGTCAATGCAACTTTTCACTTCGGTGTCGTTTCGGAACAGGTGTGTCGGTTTTTTTTTTTATTAATGGGACTGCTTGACACTTGCCTTTATGGAACGATCATGTTTATAAATGTTTCTTTTATGACCATGGGAACAAGGTTTTATTCATGGATAGATTCAGATAGATTTATGTAGCCAAAATTTGGGGCTTGTCATAAGTGTTTCGATAAGACGGAAATGTGTTATGTGGCTCTCAATGAGCAATGTTTGACGGCCTTGGTCAAGAACCAGAAAATGTGTTGGGATAAGTATAAGGTTACAGTACTATTGGACACGTGGTCGGTAGTTGACCGAATCGGTGGCTAATTTAAATTATCTCGAATGTTTTGCTTTATACACATTGCTTTATCGAGTATTCTGAAATCCTAGTTTTGGAAGTCATTTCCAAAACTGGACATACCATCATTATTAATTTTGAATGCATGTTATTTGTATAAGGAAATCAAAATGGTGGTTGTTGTGAATTCTTTATATGAATGAGTTTGTTTTTATGTGAAAATAAAAACGGACGGTGTGGCTCTTCTATTATCTTTACCAAAATACACTTTGACATATACATATTAAAGTATTTATGTGAAGGTTAAGGATTTAACCAATGGTATTACCAGGAAGGTGTGGCTTTTGGATTTAACCTAAATGGTGTAACCATTGGAGGATAAATAAAGCAATGTGGTGTTTTGATTTAAAAGAAGAGTCCTAATTTTTCCAAAAAATGGGGATTAAATGAAACGTTGTTTCATAGAAGGAATATTGATAATGTGGCCTTTCGGTCACTTATTCTCCTGTGTCTTTTGGAGCTTAAACAAAGATTGGGAGTTGAATGACAAATTCCTATTATCTTGGTTGTATAGTTGTTTCAAACAATTATAGCCCACAAGTTAATTAAATCCAAATTAATTTTTGGTGGAGTTAGTTTATATGCTTGTAATTGGTATTCATCGGTTATGATGGATACAAAGGCACCTGATACAATTGAAGCATGGAAACCATGAATACATAATAAGTCTATTATTTGTGGGGTTTTCTCTCTTGAAATAAAGTGAGGATTTTACAATGAGATGGAGTGACATGGTATTTTGTCATGGATATATTTCTTAGGGCTTGTTTGATAACCTAAATTCAGCACTTAAAACTGAATCAATTATGTACTAAGTGATTTAGTAGGTTTGATAATGACATTATATATTGCTTAACAAATTAAGTGCTACTTAAAATATAGGCAAAAAAGTTGAGAATAATTAAGTAGCTTTGAGCTACTTAATTCTGGCTGAATTCTTGTGTACTTGCATTTAATCACCGTACCACCACCACCACTCTTACAACCACTCCACCACCACCACCACTTCGCTGCCACCATCACCACCACCACCACCACCACCTCGGCACCATCACCACCACTCCACCACCACCACTACCACTCCTTCACCACTTCACCACCACTCCTCCACCACCACCACCACCACCACCACTCCCCTATAATTCCATCACCACCACCACGGCACCACCATTACCACACTGCCACCACCACTGCCACACCGCCACAACCACAATGCCACAATTGCATAACTGTCACTCCACCGACACCACTCACTGTCACCATTACATTATTACTCCACCACCACCATTACACCACCACCACTACTCATTGCCACCATTACATCACCATTACTCTACCACCACCATTACACCACTATCGCCAGCACTCCAACACCACCACCACCGCCGCCGCCACCACTCGATCACCACCAACACACCACCACCACCACAATCACCATTCGACCATTATTATAAGTACATTGTGACCATTAGTACATTAAGAGAGAATCGGAACTAAAATTAATTTATCATTTTTTTAATTTAGTACTTAATATGTTTACCAAACAGCTTTTCAGCTTAAAAAATTCAACATTCAGTACTTAATTTTTCAGCATTCAGTTTCAGTTTTCAGTTTTATCAAACATGCCCTTAGTTAGTCACTTAAGAGAGATGGTCGGTAGTTGTGACTGTAGTGGTAGTCCGGACAAGTGATCACGTCATAAACTATGGTGTTATAGCTATGGAAAATGTTGCTTTCAAGGCAATGGTTTTATTTGCTCTTGCAAGGGGGTTTGATGTGGCAAAACATCAAAAGGGATGGGGTTTTAGCCCAATTAGTTTAATCACTCCTGATGGAAACTCGACTCAACGCTTGAGCCATCCTTAAGTCTTGAGTTCAATGAGCAAAGTACACCATATGTTGTGATTGTGAGCACTTAATTTTTAAATTGATCCATCCAAAGGTAAAGTGCTTGGTACTTGTAATGTTGAAAAACAAGAGGGTGAACTACTTAGTTCTTAATAGGATTTTTGTGTTGTAATTACAGGAACACTGACAAAATCCTACTTATATGAGTGTGGAGGTGGTGCCGCTTCCTATAGGTCTCAGGGGCTTTTGACTTTAGAGCACTCATGAAACCAAGATATCGACCCAAGGCCATTACATGGGTTAGCTTTTATGAATTACCTAAGGAGAAGAAAATTTGTGTGTGAGACGTGTCCGGTTAGTCAACAAGGATTGCTAGTTCAAAGACAAGTCTACTATGCTCTTCCGACTAACTTTGATGTGTCTTCACTAAGTGAATGGTTCAAATCGTAAGATACCTTCATTTATGCACAAATTTTCCGAGCTTAAACAAGTTTTATTTTCAATATATTTTGAAAATGGTGGGGGATTGTTGGAACATTTTCAAAATATTTAATGAATATTAAATTTAAATATTGGTGAACGGTTTTAATCCAAGAGGCGTGACTATTCAGGTTAAATGAATAGACGCGAACATTGGATTTAAGTACACAAGGTGTGTCTATTCAGGTTAAATGAATAGACATTACTAGACCAAAAGGTGCTACCATTGGGGTGGAATGAATAGACATGACTATTATAAATAGACATGACTATTGCATTTAGTCAAAGAGGTGTAATCTTTGGACAACGGTCATGATCTATGCCTATAAATAGGCAAAGGGTTCTACCAATTCGAGGATGAAGAGAATCAAAACAATTCTGATTGTTCTTTCTCTCTAGAATTATCTCCTACGATTATACTTAAGGGGCTCGCAAAATCCAAAGGTATTCGGGTCTCTCTTCGTTTGTGCATAACGCAGTTCGACAACAATTGGAGACTGGGCTTCATTTTATCTTGGAGGTGGCTTCGCTGTAACCCGGTGCACACCGAATTCTCTCAAATTGGTGGGGGCGAATATCATCTTAAGGACAGCGACATAGTAACGTGAGTTGAAGCATCTCTGTTTATCCACTTTCATCGGCTATGACGACTTTTGCACCAACAATTGGAAGTTCGATTTCTTCCCTAATCTAGCGGCTTCGTTTGAACCATGCATTTGGGGAGTTGTTCGCTTAGGAAAAAGAGAGTAACTGGACACTTAGTGTTTATTCTCGTTTACAAAATGACAAAATCTGCTGCAACAATAGTAAGGAAAACTCAAAACCACTCTACTTTGCACATTGATCTTCTCCGTTTAAGCTAACGCAAAGGCAGAGAACCTTGTAAATGAAAAGAGAACACATGCATATATGTGGCAAACACGTTTTAGCATATCGAGAGTGTGTCCAAACATGTCATGTCGAACACAGATACATTTTAGTTTCTAAGCATATTCTGTTTGAAACATAGCCTATATATATTGAGAAATCCACAAGTACGTAATGAGGGAATAACATAGCACAAAAATGCACATGAAATTTCTCGCTAGCCCTAGCCGTCTAATGCGAGGCAGAAATCCTTCTAAATGAAAAGCAAATCCTATACGTATTAATTCTTATCCGCCATCTTCAGTAATGCGAAATTGCTGACTATAGCAGATCATGCGATGCGGTATGTAGGAGGATCCATATGGTTACGGCTGAGAGCCGGTAACACTAGAAGGAGGGGTAGACCGTAGACCATAATTGACATAAGAGGATTTGGTTACGATTGAGAGTAATAACACTAGGAGGACTTAAGTGCTAAGAGTAATTAAGGAGGTCAGGAGTTCAACTCCTCTAAAGTGTTAATCTAACTATTCTAGCAATAGTACGAGGAGGGAGACAATAGAGGCAGTAATTCAAAAGGATCTAGGTTTTACCCTTCTAAATAACATGAAACACAGTGCCCTTTGCAAAATTCAGTTAGTAAATGGATGCATTACCTGAACCCGATTGATTGGGACTTGCTTTGTTTGGTTTTGTAAAAGAGTTTAAATTATTTTCGTCCGTAGTGAAAACCATGGGTTTTCCACCACTGCCATTTTGGGCCCACCGTGCATTTATTGTATTAATCTGAACTGTTTATCTTATAAGGCCCGCATAGTAGTATAACCATGCAAAAAATTAGCTTGATCAAAAATCAATATGTACATCCAAAAATCAATTTTAGCTTATGAAATGGAGGGTCATGGATTCATAGACAATGACCGTCCCTTTTAAAAATCGAAATTCAAATTTTCAAGCCTATAGATGTCTGATCAAACAAATATTTTGTGTGCATATATCTGCGGACCTTACAAGATGAACGGTTCACATTACAACAATGAACACACGGTAGGGCCGAAGTCATTTCCCGTGATGTGCACTACACTTTCTGTTTATTTCAAAAAGAGAAATGTCAAAAAAGTATACCGTAAAATTTACTTTCTCATAATAGATTTGGGCCTTTCTCAATCGTTTATGTAGGAAACACGACTATTCTGAGTATGAAGTAGATATTTTGCTACACTTTAAATATTTCAATAGTCCTTCAGAAAGAGCCCATTCCAATGGCTCTCCCCATTCTCCAATTGTATATAGAAAACTTGAATTGCCTGCAGGTTTCCTCTTAAACGTACATCACAGGGAGAAAAAAAAAAGGTATGGCAAGAGGACTCTATAAGTCAAGTCTTTGTATATAGAAAACTTGATGACTCTTATTTGCCCATTTACTTGTGTCTTTAAGTGGACATTGTTTCTTTGTGATCTGTAGAATATACATCATTTGTTTACCACCCCACTTGCGAGTCAAAGTTGGGAGAGTGTTAGTGCTTGTCCCATATTGATTAATTAGCACCTCTCCAAAATTAATACATGAGCATAGGTGACCTCCCTATGTATCACAAATTTCCCCTGCCTCCGAGCAACCCCAAACTGTTTCCCATTGTAATCACCCATTTGAAATTTACTTGTTGGAAGTTAGACTTATTCCCTTATCCGGTGGCTGCATTTGAATCATGGATTTTGGCGAATTGTTCACGAAGAAAACAAGAGTAACAGGATCCATTTGAATTTACTTGCAGGAAGTTCCACTTCTTCCCTAATCTAGTACTCCGAGCTGAGTTTATATCATGGATTTGGGCAGTTGTTCATGAGTGAAAGGAGAGTAGCCGAACCTATTTGAATTTTCTTATAGGAAGTTTGATTTCTTCCCTAATCTAGCGGCTGCGTTTGAACCATGCATTTGGGGGAGTTGTTCGCTTAGGAAAAGGAGAGTAACTGGACACTTTAATGGCACAAAGAGCTTGATAAGTGTTCATTCTCGTTTACAAGTGACAATCTGCTCCAACAATAGTCAGGAAAACTCAAAACCACTCTACTTTGTACATTGATCTTCTCCGTTTAAGCTAAAGCAAAGGCAGAGAACCTTGTAAATGGAAAGGAACAAATATATGTGGTAGGCACGTTTTGACATATCTAGAGTGTGTCCAAACTTGTCCCTGTCCCAATCATTTCAAACAAAGATACATTTTTCTAAGCATATTCTATTTGAAACATAGCATATATATGTTGAGAAATCCAAAAGTACCTAATGAGGGGATAACATCGCACAAAAATGCACATGAAATTTCTCGCTAGCCCTAGCCGGCTAATGCGAGGCAGAAATCCTTCTAAATGAAAAGCAAATTCTATACGTATTAATTCTTAACCGCCATCTTCAATAATGTGAAATAGATGATCACACATGCAGAAGATCCAAATCAATATAGTTGAAGGAGAAGGAGATATAGCAACATGACACCATGAGTCAAGTACATATAGGACCGACACGTTGTTTGATCGAAGCTAGAAGAATGCGCAGCATATAATATTCTCTGTGACAAATAGCTAAAGCAGGGGTGTTCGGGATTCATCATACAAGTGATTCTTGGCTTGCAACTATCAGAACTAGAACTAGAATTCTGAGGAATCCTTTTAACTTTGTCTACCCTCTTATAAAATTGTTTCCTCCGTGTGCAAATTCTTACTTCAGATCGATATAGTCATGAAACATTTCAAATATGACTACTGTAGTTTACAAGAAAGGAGAACCAGATAAATACAAGGAAAAACCCCTAAAATTATAATGACTAAATTACCCTTAACCTAAAATAATATCACCAACCCCCCCCCCCCCCCCCTTCAAACTCATGATGCGAGCCCGGAGAGCATCGAGAGTTTGCCAAGAAGGAAGCGAAACTGACACTCCAGCTCACCAAGAGAGAGCATCGAGAGTTTTTCAAGAGGTCATCGAGTTCGTTTTTACTTTTAGCCTCATCGCATTTAATTGCAATAAACTTCTTTTTCACTGCCTCATTCTCAATCCCGTACAAATATTACAAAAGATGACCAAAATAAGAATCAAGACAACCAGACATGGCAAAAGTATAATATTGTGACAATAATATCAACATAAATATAGCTGTATGGAATACAATTGAAAATCGTGTGTAAAATATATGCGGCATAATCAGAATCCGGGAGGGTAGACGAGGCTTGGCCTACCCTGCACGGTGACTTCAGGTCATCCCAAAGGAAGCAATCCCATGTTTGGATGAATAGAGATCGACTCCAAGTTAGTTTTTGTTTTTTTGATCAACAACTCCAAGTTAGTTCGATCCAGTATTTGCTTGCATAAGCTAAGCTTTGGTCATGGCCTTGTGGAAGAGAAAGCATGACAATTTAGAAATCAATAGGTAGGTATATAAAATCATCTACCGCGCTTTGAATAGATTGTTCTTTCTTCAACCGACTACCAAGATAGTAGTAGTACCCGCTCTCCATGATATTAGCGCTTTTGTTCTTCTTTTGTCTTTTTGAAGAGCCATGAAATTGGTTTGTATACCCCAATTTAAACTGGTCCAATCCAGTGCAGAACGAACAAGGTATTGAGCCGGATTGAGTTCTCTCGCCCAAATAGAAACGCCACTGGACAAAGTAAGAAATTTTAACGGTTCCCACTCTGCTTTTTCACAGTAGATTTTGAATTCAGAAAGCAAAAACCCGGAAACAAGTTTCTGGGTGCTCAATAATATGGTGGCAAAGCCCCCTTCAAACAAACTTAAGGCAGCAACTCGAAATTTCACTGACAAAGATGTTTCAGATAAGAATGCTCGTGTCCAAATTCTCTGGGTGCTTAGTAAACTTAGGTTCGTAACATGCACCAGTTGCGTCAAATGCATGCTTCTTACAAACAGGTAATGTGAAAAGAACCAGTATTTAAATTAGAAAATAAAATCATAAACCAAGTTTGGTGGTTGAATCTATTATAAAACTCAGATGTAAAGATTGTCAAATTGCCTCAACCACCATGTCCAAAATCCCTTCAAAAAGGTGGAGGAGGAGAACAAAAGAAAATGAACTCCAGGTAACATGTCAAAAATTCATGATTGGAAATTGTTTTTTAGTAACTACGCTGACTTTCGCCGAGAAAAAGAAAAAGATGAATAGAAATTAGTGTGTTAGATACTTCATCCCAGTTTCATTGTCTGCCTCTTCAGAAGACTTTGCTGCGCTGGATGGGGCTTGAGCAGGTGGTGGGCAGACAACATTCTTGACAATGGAAAAATGGAAGTCAAAATCTGCTTTCAGCTTAGAGCAGCTGGCTCCTATCCATGTCATAGCTGCACTAATATCCACGTTGTCTTGGCTATCCCTCTCATGTTCTTCAATAGCAGGTCGAATGTCATCATATGAGGAGTTGAGCTTGGATGCAGCCAGGAATTTTATTTCCTATACAGAACAATCAAAGATGCCGATAATATATAAATTTATTTGGTTACAAGCATGTAGAAAATACAGCCCAAAAGGATCAAAGATGCCGATAATATTTAAATTTATTTGGTTACAAGCATGTAGAAAATACAGCCCAAAAGGGAGTCTCACTGGTGGTCATAATATTGACTAGAATATATTAATTCAACTAATGCACAAAATTAAGATGACGCATACGGCAAGATTAATCAGTTAATAACATCCCTTAAATCCAAAGTTAGTTCCCATGTGTCTCAACTGCTGGTAATCCCTGCTGACCTCGAAATACGTATCATTTCGCCAGATCCATCATTCGTTCCACGGTTCGGCAACCGCATATTAGATCCTAATAGAGAACACAAGGTGGACAATCATACACCAGTACCCCATCTGTTAGTCCAGATTGAACATTGGATTGGACTATGAATCCAAGAGGACCACATATCCTGCGTCTCCTTGGAATTTTTCCAGTCACAATTACAGATGCATCGCAAAACTTGGGACACACAATCCATGTGAAATGTAGTATTACCTTACAGGACTGATATCCTCCTCTTAGTCCAGTCGAATAAACATGACCCAGAAGTTCTGTGCTCAGAGGGAATGGAAGAAACCATAGAGGATGCTATGCAATTTTCTGTTCGTTCTTTTTTTCTCCCTCCTAAATTCTATCTGAAGCGTACAAAATTGAAAGCCTTGTATGACAAGGCATCATTATGCGATAGGGATATCCAAAGACTCTTAACTGAAAATATTTGAACTGATATGTTTATATAAGTTATTTCATAGGGTAAGTAGACCGACCAAGATTCCGGTAAAGCATTCTGTGCAATGCTACCAAATCAAAGATCAAAAGAGGCATCTGAAACAAAAATAGTTTTGCCCCAATGAGATTAGCAATGCTAGTGCTAGAATTTCTTCGCTACCCTAGCAACAAAGGCTACAGCTCACTCAAACAAATCTTTAGTTTTAAAGATAAAAGCCAAAGGAATGTAGAAAAGTCAAAAGCTAAAATAATGCCTAACTTCCTATAAATCTAAAATGGGCAAACATAGCCTTACAAGTTACCACTCAAAAGACAGTCTGCGTGTATTATTTCGGGTGCGGAAGTTATGCAACCTCTGCTTGACAATCCTATATTTAACAAGCACCCTTCACAAAATCATAACCAGGAAGTACATGTACATCACATCTTGAACACATTAACAGAATTGAATGAACCCGACAAGTGATCCTGATTCCTGAGACATTGCACTAACAAAATCTAATGAACCTAAAAGTACAGTTTACGTACATGCCCATCACTCGAAGAGTAAGTAAAGCTTGTACCTCACATTTCATAATTTCCTCTTGTGATTTCTTTGATGTAAATAATTGCGCAACATGTTTTCCATCGAGTTGCTTTCCACTTTTATGTTTGGACTTTTTGTTGGCGAAGTGTGACCTTTTCTTTGGAACAGCGCCTGACCCAATTTGATAATTCCGACAAGCACTACTACTTTGAATTCGAGATATCAACACATTTCTTGGAGGAAAGGTTTGTCGAATATCTTGGAAATATAATTTGTTCTCTTCACCCACTTCAGTTTTGACAATGTTATTTGCCACACCTGCGGCAAATGAATGAAGTGGCTTAACAACTGCAACATGGGACCCCAATCGAGGTTCAGATCCCGCACTACCACCAATTACTACAGGGGAATCATTCTTCCCTCTGGCTAGGAACTCATGTCTAAAGGAACTATTATCTTTTGGGACCATTAGTGAAGGCTCATCCTCTGCAGAATCATAAAGTGGTATTTCCTCGACAGTATATCTGCATCAAAACAGGTAGGATGAGATCAAAGAGGTAGTGCAAAACCAAAAGCAAAAGCAAATACAATCGAGAAGAATGTTGGAATCACATCATATCTGACTTGATAGTTGACCCAGATTCTTAGGGATTTGATTGATATGCAATCCCATAATATTAGCCTGATTGATATGCAATCCCATAATATTAGTACTTTGATTTTATTTTCTTTCCTTTAATGTTTCATTCTCTTGGGTATATATACCCCTCCTGTAAATACGTTAATCAAGATTTCAATATATAATTCTTCTCTTTTTCTAGTTGGTATCAAAGCCGACCTCTCTTTCTCTATCTCTCCAACCGCTAGCCCTAGCCACCACCCTCCGATCACTCCTCTCTCTCTCTTTCTCTTTCTCTCCACGCTGCAGCCCTAGTTTCTCCACCAGTTGCTCTTCTGACAGCAACCTAGGGTTTCTTCTCTATTTGATTGCTGTGATCCATTTAGGTCACAGTTGGTCACGTGTGTGACTTGTTGATGTTGTAGAAAGGCCTTGTGTGCCCTTTCTATTCTACTTTTCTTGTGCTAACAGATTAGTGTGTAGCCCGCTTTCTTTATCACCATCAGGTTTATTGTTTGTCTGTCCGTGCTGCCTTCACAATGACTGACGGAAGTAAAAACACTTGTGTTGTGGAGTCATCAGTTGGTGCATCTGTAATCATGCCTGAGTTGTCTCCACCTGTGCCTGGTGGTAAGGTAACAAGTGTGTTATTGAATGGCAGAAATTTTGCTGCTTGGTCTCGATCTTTTCGTCTCTTTGTGGGGGGGCGCGACCAGATGATGGTGATCCCAAAGTAGAACAATGGGATATTGATAATTGGACTATTCTTGGGTGGTTCTTTAGCTCTATGGAACTGTCTATTTTCAACATGTTTATGTATCATGAGACCGAAGACAGCCTTTGGAAAGCTTTGACAAAAATGTATGCACATTCTCATAACGAAGCTCGTATATTTGAGTTACATCAGGAGATCTCATACACATCTCAAGAGAGTTTGGGTTTGTCGCATAACGAAGCTCATATATTTGAGTTACATCAGGAGATCTCCTGTGCATCTCAAGAGAGTTTGGGTTTGTCTCATAACGAAGCTCGTATATTTGAGTTACATCAGGAGATCTCCTGTGCATCTTAAGAGAGTTTGGGTTTGTTTGTGTCAGAATTCTTTGGATACTTGTAGGTGGGTGGGATGAGTTAGCCCAGTATGATCCAGTTAGTAGTGATTTCAGGGCAACAGCGGATGTCTCCATTAAAAGGATGGATCGTCTTCACACTTATTTCTTTCTTATGGGTCTCGACTCTCAAGACAGATTTTGAAAACCTTCATGGTCAGATTCTCAATATTTCACCACTATCATCTCTTTTGGATACCTTAGCTATTGTGGACGGTGATGAGCGCAAGCATCTTATTTCTACTCATACCCTATCACCAGCTGTTGGGGTTGTATCTCATCAGATGGCATTTGCCGCTTCTTCGAGTTTTCGTCCTACTAGGGGTAAGAAAACTTGCCATCATTGCGGAGATCCAGGACATATTAAAGACACCTGCTGGAAACTTCACATCGAGTTAAAAGATCAATTCAAGAAAAAATTTGGACCCCCAGCCAAAGTTGCAGCCAATGTCGAGGCCTCTAATTCTCATCCTTCAGTTGTTGCCGAACTTCAAGCTCAGGTAGCAATGTTAATGTCTCAAAGGCCCACATCTATTCCGGCTCCTATGCCTTTCGCAACTACTACTGCCACTTTGGCCTCCGGTACTCCCACTGCATTTCATGTTCGCTCTGGAACTCCCTCATGGTTTCTAGACTCTAGTGCTAATGACCATATGACGGGTGAGTTATCCTTGTTTTCTACTCCTTTGGCTTCCCACTCATACTTCTGTGTGTTTGGCTGACGGATCAACTAATACCATAAGTAGTATGGGGGACATTAGAATCTCCTTTGATATTACTCTATTGTCAATCCTTTATGTTCCTCAATTAGCCTTCAATCTTTTGTCAATCAGACGTCTCACAAAATCCTTCCGTCATCATTTTATCCGATTGTTGTCTTTTGCAGGACCGGAGTTCGAAGAGGATTTTTGGCAAGGGATATGAGCGTGATGGACTATACTACTTTGGTGACCCCCCTGATCCTGTGTTACAAGCTACCACCTCTGCCGTGTTTGATTTTCCTATTTTTGTTTCTTCTAAAGACTTATCTTTGTGGCATGCTCGATTGGGGCATGTTAATTTTCAGTATTTATGTTTAATGTTTCCAATTTTTCCTCGGCTTGTCAACAATTTAAGTTTAAATGTGAAGTATGTGAGCTTTCCAAACATTGTCGTAAACCTTATATTCCTTGAATGCATCATGCTCCAGCTGTTTTCGATTTAAATCATTCTGATGTGTGGAGGTCTTCTCCTGTTACTGCTTTCTCTGGTTATCGATATTATGTTACATTTATTGATGACTTTTCTAGGTGCACTTGGGTTTATCTTCTAAAGAAAAATTCCTAAGTGTTTGAAATTTTTTGCCAATTCCTCTCTATGATTAAAACTCAGTTCAATATTGTGGTTCGGAGCCTGAGGTCAGATAATGGGGGGGATATGTGAAAAGGGACCTTGTTTCTCACTTGAACAAATGTGGTATTCTTTAGCAACTCACTTGTCCCCATACCCCGGAACAGAATAGTGTTGCTGAACGAAAAAAATATCATCTTATGGGTGTCACTAGATGCCTTCTCCAAGGCATGTATGTTCCCAAACCCTTCTGGCATATGGCAGTTCTTACTGCTACTTACTTGATTAATCGTGTTCCTAGTCGGATTTTGCGTGGAAAATCTCCTATTTCTACTCTTCAGCCCGAAAAATCTCTATTCTCTATCCCTCCTAATGTGTTTGACTGTGTTTGCTTTGTTCAGAATAGGAGTCCTTCTCGAACAAAATTGGATAACAATTCCATTAGGTGCGCATTCGTGGGTTATTTCTCTACGTCTAAAGGATATCAATGTTATGATCCTTCTTCTCGTAGAATTTTAAATTCTCTCGATGTGACTTTTTGGGAGGATACTCCTTTCTTTGTCAATCATACTTCTGTTAAATTTTCCTCCCCTATGGTTCCTATTGAGGATGTGCCCAATCCTATTCCTATTCTCGATACTATGAGTCATGTTCCTATTCTCGATATTGCGGATACTCTTGTTGCAGGTACACCAGAGCTTGTGTATAGTCGTTGCCCACATATCCCTGAGCAAGAATCCCCTTTGAATGAAGGTACCGTGCCTCTTCTCTTATTCTCTCCTCCCCTACCGGGCGGTACCCCACTAGGGACCGTTGACCCCCTGACCGTTTTTCATTTTTTCCATCTACTAATCACCCAATTGAGCATCATATTTCATATAGTGCACTGTCCGTCCCTTTTCAGGCTTACATTGGGAAGCTTGATTCTATTTTCATTCCTCGGTCTATCAAAGAGGCTATATTGAGTCGCCATTGGGTGGCTGCTATGCAGGATGAAATGGTTGCCTTACAGAAAAATCCAAAAACCATACTTGGGATTAAGTGGCTCTTCCTAAAGTGGAGAAAACAGTAGGGTGCAAATGGTGTTTGCTGTGAAACAGAAAGCTAATGGTTCTGTTGATAGGAATAAAGCTCAGCCAGTTGTTAAGGGCTTTACTCAAGTTCTAGGGAAGGACTTCACCGCCACCTTTGCTCCAGTGGCAAAACTCACAACAGTTCACTAGCTTATCTCTCTTGCCGTTTCTTATTCGTGGCCTTTACACCAAATGGATGTTAAGAATGCTTTTCTGAATGGGGATTTGGATGAGGTCATTCATATGGACCCCCCTCCGGGTTTTCGGGCTGAGGGAGAGTATGCTGGCAAAGTGTCATTTACGAAAAATCTCTATATGGGTTGAAGCAATCTCCTCGGCCTGGTTTGCTCAGTTCAGTTCAGTGATGTAGTACTTGCACTGAATTTTTCAAGGTGTCATTCTAACCACACTTGCCTCATCCGAAGGAATTCTCAAGGACAGTGTGTGATTCTATCTGCATATGTGGATGATATTATTTTGACAGGGGATGACAGGTGAGGGATTGTACAAGTAAAGAAGAACCGTAGCTCAGTTTTTGATGTTAAGGATTTGGGAGACTTGAAATACTTTCTGGGCATAAAAGTTGCTCGCTCTAGGCATGGGATTTCCCTTTCACAACGGAAATATTCTCTCGATCTCCTGAGAGATACTAGGATGACCAGCTGTAAACCTGCATCCACTTCTATGGACCCAAACATAAAATTATCCGCTGAATCTAGTGATATTTTACCGGATAGGACAATGTATCAACGGCTAGTTGGGAGACTCATCTACCTAACTAACACTAGTCTCCATCTACCTAACTAACACTAGACCAGATCTGGCTTTTGCAGTGAGTTTGGTTAGCCAGTTTATGCATTCCCTCCGCACTTCTCATCTAGATGCAGTGTATCATATCCTGCGGTACTTTAAGTCATGTCCTGGTCTGTTCTATGATTTGAAAAATTCTCCTAAAATCTCATGCTTCACCGATGCTGACTATGCTGGGTCCATGAGAGATAGGAGGTCCACATCCAGTTTTTGTTCGTTCTATGGGAACCATCTTCTCTCTTAGAAGAGTAAAAAATAATATGTGGTTTCTCGATCTTCTGCTGAGGCAGAATACAAGGCAAAGGCCCAGGGATCCTGTGAAATCTTGTGGCTTCACTCCATTCTTGCAGAATTGAGGTTTCCCCCTCTACACTATACTATGATAACAAGTCAGCTATTATGTTAGCCTCTGATTCAGTCCTCCATGGAAGAACAAAGCATATTGAAGTTGATATTCATTTCATTAGAGAAAAAGTGAGATCGGGAATTATTGTTACTAAGTTTGTTCCATCCGCTGAACAGGCTTCTGATGCTCTTACCAAACCAATAGGGCCATCTCTTCTCAAGACCACTCTTCGCAAGCTTGGCATGATCAATATCTTTGCTCCAGGTTGAGGGGGTGTGTTGGATATCCGGCTTGATAGTTGACCCAAATTCTTAGGGATTTGATTGCTATGCAGTCCCATAGTATTAGTCCTGATTGATATGCAATCCCATAATATTAGTACTTTGATTTTATTTTCTTTCCTTTTATGTTTCATTCTCTTGGGTACATATACCCCTCTCTTGTAAATACATTAATCAAGATTTCAATATATAGTTCTTTTCTTTTTTTAGTGATCATTGAAGTAGTCTTTTGAAAACCACGGTACGAAAAGAAAACAGCTGAAATTTATTCTAGACATTTTAATGACAAGGAAAAACTTCGGTCCACCTCAAGGACTGGATCCATGAATATTGGAATTTATGTTTCGTGTTAAGTAGATCCTCCCCCAATAGGCATGAGAGGAAGTTTGGAATCAAAAATCCATGCCACATATTTTGTTGATATTTAAAAGCTCATGTTTTCCGTAATATTATTGTCCCACAGCCAAAATCTATCCATACCAACACACATCCTTTTGAAAGAGCACACCACTTGAACAATATTGTAGTAATTTTGTCCAGTTTGACGTACTTGAAGAAGTAATACCATTGAAACAACTGAGTGACCCAAAAGCAAAAGTCACCTATCTGCATAGGTCTGAAGGCTCTAGTCAAGTGATGATTCATATCCAGATTCATGCACTCCAAAAAGTAGGATAAAAGTAAATGATGATAGGATGACAATCAGTGATTGATGTTATGAGCCTCAGTGGCCTCCCAATCATTCAAAATTGGTTTGGAGTTGAATGCTTTAACATGATATCATAACTAGGCTAATTATCACCTCGAAAACTAGCATATGAGCTTGAGCCGCCTCTCCTCTCTTGCCAATTGGTTTTGAGTTGGATGTTTTAACATGGCATCAGAGCTAGGCTTTCAGAGGCTTTTGGACAAGACTCTCTTGATTAATTACCCCCGTTGTTTGTGCCTTAAGCACACCTTGTATCATTTCATTGTTCGTTGTGATCACTATGTTATGGATCCATTGTTTATCTTTGCACGCGCAAACAGCAGCCTCTTCACTCATCCCAATTGGTTTTGAGTTGGAGTGCTTTTCATTGCTCACTCATCTATCATGGTAGTCATGACGTAGAGAGATTATTAACTAAAGCCCGTGAAAAATTGTGGAGGCAACAGCATATGATTAATTGGTCAGTATTGCGTATTGAATCCTTGTTGTCCTTCGCCAATCTAGTGGACTGTCTTCAACTTTTTGCTCTTAAAGAACTCATATAGAGTGACTGGCTGACTGCCATTCATACGGAACTAAAATTAACAGAAACTTTGTGGAAAGACTTACAATAACACCAGTACAAAGTGCAAGTGAAAAGACTCAAGCTGCTTGTAATCTATAAATGCGCACCCACTTACCTGTCATCCCCCTCTTCCCACACATGATTGTGCTCCTGTTAAAGTAGAACAACATTAAACCAAAATAAAAAAAGAGAACGGGATGACTCCTGATTAAACCAAAATAAATTACCAATAAATAAAGAGGAAGATAATGAAGAAATATAGAGAACAAAATCAACATTGTAGGAAAGCACCAAGCCTCTTAGAAAAGAACCCAAAAATACACAAAAATACAGCATTAGCAGTTTGCATAAGATTTATTTTCAGTTGTCTTTCATGACTCAATTAAACAAGAACCCAAAAATACAGCATTAGCAGTTTGCATAAATTCATTTTCAGTTGTCTTTCATGACTCATTGCATGTCAAATAAGATTTATTAAAACTTCTCACTTTGAACTCACCAGGAAAGCGGGAGACTTTGCGCCTAGAAACTTCGAACACTTTGGTGCTCCACACAGACAACGAACATTAGCACCACCATACCACTCAAAATTATAATCATATGCCAACTCAATTCCAACATAAATATCTTGCTTTGCAAATATACCCACCCTTATTTCCCCCAAAATTGTCCACTTTCTCGTCTCACAATTTGGTTCGCTGCAACACCAAAGCTATATGTCAATCCCAGCTAAGATTGCTATTCCAGTGACTATTCCTTGATATTCGTAATATCATTTCAGTGACTTACCATGAGTGGTTTATAAATCTAGCAAGGCTGCCTTTTCTAGTTGCATCAATATACGAATTGGCATTGAGAGAAATTATATATGCATCCTTGAGACCTGCTTCAGACCACAAAAAAATTGTAGAATCAGTTTCCTGTTATCGTAGTACAACCTTCTCTCTCTCATAATTGTATGACACTATGACCTACCCTGAGCTTCATAAGCTTGGGACCTTTGCTGTGCCTCTTCTGATGATATTACTTCGCCGCAATATTCAATAACAAATTGTCCAGCCTAATCATTTTGAATAACACAGACAAGCAGCTATTAATTAATTGAAGATTGAGCCCTGCCCGGTTAGAAATGTACAAAATGATTTCAAGCCTTATAAAGTCAGCAAATGAGATCATAGCAGAACCCACTCTCTTATCGGTTTTGAAATAAAATGTTTAAGAAATGGTAAACTTGATAAACATCAGTATTCAGCACACATACCAGTGATAATTTGTTGTGTTTGATTACAAAGACACTTACCAGCGAAATTATTACAACTAACCTTAAACCAGGAGATAACTGATCTCTTCTAGATTATGTCATATGCAGCTAGAGAGTAATTACCTTGATACTTTCATCAGCTATAAGGCCCCACCCACGTCCTTCAGTCTTAAAAAATTTTGTTTTGGCATACTCAGATTTCTGGAACCTCTGTACACAAATAATGATGAAACATGAGGAATTGGAACCTCAGAGGCTTCACAGAAACCATCATACTTCTAAAACTTTTACAGTCTTAAGTTTACACCCAAAATAAATACATAAATAACAGGCGAAAAGAGCCAATATAACAAGCATATCGAGGCAAAGTTAAAATATAATGCTTGGTAAGTGTAATAGCTGAAAATCCTGCCACACAGCTTGAATGCACATTATTAAAGTAAAAAAAAGCATGGGAATTGGGAACTCACCCAAGTGCTAGCGACGGGAAAACCATGGCCAAGGGAGGCGGGGCTCAGGTGTTGGTCTAACATACTATATCCCACATCAGTGAGAGGGAAACTTGAGTAAAACAAGTATTGTAACTCCTGTCTTTAGACTCTTTCCGAGAAATGGATATCCGCAATAGCCGAACATGAGAGCAATACAAACAAAATCTTCCCTAACCCGTATTGTATGTTTAAACACATCCGAGGCATGTTTAATCCGGCTTTTAAATATTTAACACAAGATACCATTGGTCACCTTGGACATATAGTCCAATCCGATGTGCATATCCGATCAAACAAACAGACCCTTTAAGTACATTAAGTTATGAACATATCCTACAAGTTCACAGTTTCATGGGTCTTACATAGCCCTAAGTATTGGTAAAAAAAGTAATAGTAGGAGGCCAATTCGAGTAGAGAAAAGCTGCAATTTCATCGGATATGCAAATTGTGTGGGCGAGGGAGTTGTTTCTTCTTCATAATAATAAGAATTTCAGATTGGCTAGGAATTCAGAGAAGTGTAGACAAAGATGACAAGGATATGCTTGTCTATTTTCATCAATTTGACTTTGACTTAAACTTTACTGAGGCCCACTCTCAATTCAGCGTGTATAGCACTACACTCCACTCTATACTCCCAAAGTATCTATGATATCAAGAAATTGGTCAAGGGCAAGATGGCATACCCTCTACTCCCAGCTACCCAAACTAAAAAGGAAAAGACTCTTAACCCTAAATATAGGCCTCCCAATCCCATCAATATATCTATTATTCCGTTCTCTCCAAATAAGCTACATCAAGCAAAGTGGATCAAAATCCAGAGCTTCCGTCCTCGTCAACCCACTCTAGCCCCACCCCTTTCTTGAATTAGCTCTACTATCGAACTTGGAAACATGGAAAAGCCCGAGGCATACTCCACCATACAAGTATCGTAGCCCAAAGTTCCCTCGCAACCAGACAAATACAATGAATAAACAAGTGAACCTCTGATTCTCCATCACTCAAGCACATGGGACACCAATTAACAATAAGCTTTCAATGCCAAATAAGGTTATCTAAGCTAAGAATCTTTTCCTTAGCTATCCACCATGCAAAGAAAGCAGTCTTGTTTGGAGCACGAGTTCACCAAATGGCCTTCTAGGAAAAGCATATGTTAGTACCTCCAACCAAGACTCGGTAAAATGATTTCACATGGAAAGTCCCATTTGCCGTTGGAATCCACCTCAAAGAATCCTGCCCCGTCCCCAAGCCCCGCATACCATATAAATTACCCAAAAGGGTCAATAGCTCGTCCAACTACCAATCCTGCACCTCCCTACAAAGAAAAATATCCCACATCAGCATGTCCCCATCCATTTTGAGATAATCCGCCACATCGCACCTCTATACACCCCCAACTGAAAAGGAAGGTAACAAGGATATGATTTTATCCTTTAAATTTTGTAAAATCGATAGAATGACCATATACCAAAATACCATGGCCTGAGGTAAAAGGTTACAAAGGCAATAGCATACCATTGAAACTTTGAATAGGACAAGCCATAACCAACACCTATTCCTGGCATACCAAGTTGTAGTACCTGGCAAGGATCTATGCAAGAAAAAAAAAAATCATGCATCTCTATCTATAATAAAACAATTCAAGTTTTTTGAATTTTACATACTTTCAGCCATTGGATTGATATTCAATGGTCTAGATTAATTTTGGAATTTTAACAGCTGAGATGAGTTTGAGTATGAATCCAACAGTCAAGAAATGTTATGGGTGCTCAACCTACTGCTCTAACAGGGGATTAGATCTGGAGTGTGAAATACGCCTTATTCGATTGTGCTGTCTAAATTCTGACCGTTTGACTGCTTGACTGTCAAAATTAAGGGCCGGATCTGATCACCCCTCTCTCTCTCCAGATACAGGTTTGGCGTCCCTACCCCTCCTCCGATGATGACTTCAGTGAATTGTTGTAACTCCACAACCATCGGGCCCATCTCCCTTGCCGTGAAATCCGACTGATCAAATCCTAGCCCAAGATTCTGCCTCCATTACTGCTCTTCTTTGCAATGCAACCATTAGCAATGGTTGTCAGTGGTTGCGTAGGCAATTTAGGAAGTGAGTTTCAAAGGTGTGTGCAAAGCGCCTTTAGTAATTAAGCATTTTTTGGCTCGTGGTTGTCCATTGATGAAGCAAAGGTCAGAGGTAAAATATAGAAATTGTCATTTACGTATGAATTATTAATAATTCAATTTCTCTTTCCTACAGGTCATTAACTCATGGGTTTATAAAAAATAAAGGTACACTATTGTTCAATTTTCAAAAAAAAGTTTTTGTTTTAGATTTGTTCTTAGAATGTTCTTCCTTTTTCTCCCCATTAGCTGTGAATTGTTTTTTGGCTTTTGGAGTAATCAGAGGAGGTGACATCGACTTGGAGAATGCCCCAAACTTTGGCATGATTTTTTGAACGAATTTTCTCATTTTTGTAGGTTTTCTTACAAATCTTCTTGTTCTTCATTTATTTGTGGAGAGGTTTAAACATTTCTTCATTTATTTTTTGGTGAGGTTTAAAGACTAGTTTATCCTATTGAAATTTATTTGTTCTGTTTCTTTTCCTCCCCTTATGCTATGAAAGGAACAGGGTTTAAGTTGTTTGGCCAACACTACCAGGCACGTACTTTTTCTGTTACTTGCGTTTGTTGTTACTGGAAAATTGTGATTTGCAAAAAAGGTCCTTTTGATGGCCAATCATCCTTTTGGTCAGTCATTCATTTTAGATGAAAAACGCTTTTTTACAAACACACAAACAAGGCTGAGACTCTCTAAAGAACTTGAGTTTTTTGACCTCGGGATCAACAAGGGAATTTTCAGAGAAACAAATACTTTAGCATATTTATTCTTAATTCAACAGATAGCTAACTCTAAAGATAACCACTGTAGTAGGACTCCCACTGAAATACTTTATTATATTTATTCTTAATTCAAAAGATAGCTAACTCTAAAGATAACTACTGTAGTAGGACTCCCACTTTGAATCAAGGACATTCCCATGACTAATGCTCCACATAACACCATAGACATTAAATCAATGTGTTACGGTGGACCATCAATATGTGTGTGAAATGTATCAGTGGACATTGTTTGGAGATCTAGGGATCATCAAAAAGATTTCGGCAACGTGTTGCCAATATTCCAAGTTTCCAACAAAACCAACAATTTTCTTAGATGTACTTCTCTCAATCTGCCCTACTGCAACTACGGAAACAGAATTAAACAAAAAAAAATGGCCCAAAGATGCCCCCTTTACAGAATTTATTATCGTAGACCATTATACACATAAATCAACAATAGTATAGGAAGCTCCAATATCAGATGAGGGACTGACACAGTGTTAGTCTATTGTCATCAAATTACCTGGACTTAAACTTTTCTGAGGCCCATTCTCAGTTTCAGCGTATATGTTATAGTTTCATTAACTTACTGGCAGCACTTTAATCTGACACCACATGAGGGTGAGCAGCACAACTTCATGCGAAAGTGAGGTGAAATGCTCTAAGACCAGACCAAAGGGAGGTAGGAAGGATTTGATAGAATTGACTTACCAAAATTCCATGATGCCATTATCTTCAGATCCCTTTAATCATTGTAACTTGTTTCAATGATTAATAAAATCATTTTTTGCTGATCAAAAAAAAATTGGCCGTACCAAACACCTATTCCTGAGCATAGCAAGTCACAATGCCTAGCAAGGGTGTATCCATAAAATATCATCCATTATAATACTAAACAACTACTTCCAATACATAAATGTAGGTCAAATGAAGACACATATTCCACAAATGCACAAAGTCAGAGACTCTCTAACGAAGTCGAGTTTTTGACCTTGGGATCAACAAGGGAATTTTCAGAGAAATAAGTACTTAGTATATCCATTCTCAAATCAAAAGCTACTAATCTAGCGGGACTTCTACGTAAAATCAAGATGTGGAACCTGTGCTCCTTTTTTAAATCTTCTTTATTCTGCAATAATAAGTATCTGATAATGATATTTAATCATACAGAATACAACAAAATAAGCAGTAGTACAGATACTAGCCCATTCACATTCACAAACACACGCGAGATGACGTCATGTTCACCTGATTTTTGCAATAGTCACCGCAAGGGCAGTAGCCAGGCGTGCATTCAGTGCTGGTCAGAACATTCAAGCACCTCTCCCCACATGCACTGTCAGGATCATTGGCATCATACTTGCACTCACAAATGGCAATGTCCTCGTCTTTCAACTTTTTGTGTCTACAACATACAAATTACCATTGGGCATAGTCACTACCGCAAGTACAATAATAATAATAAATCATCCATTTGGATGATGGCAATATCAAACTCCAGCCTATCATAAACCTCAACCCCCTCCCCCACCCCCCAAAAAACAAAAGCTCATCATAAACCAAACTGCCAACTTTCTATGTATAACAGCATAAGCAAACAGCTACCTTATTGCAAGCAAACCATCTCAATAACCAGGATATGCCAATTAACACAAAAAAATGAGCACAAATGCACAACTATTTCTCCACCTTCAAATCAAAAACATTTTAAAAGCTTTAAATGGTAGACTCAAATACTTGAACTGTTTGCGAGTGAATAACCACTTTTTTTAACATCTACAACATAGTTATAAAAGGCACGTGCCCAGGATCAAGGCTCACTCTTGGCACCTAGAGGGGGTCCAGGAGAGCCAACATGATAAAGGTGAGGCTTAGGCAACCAAGCGCAAGGCGTGCGCCTGGTTAGCCCCTTTCAATTCGCACCTAATTTAAATCTCAAGGGAAAAAATGTAACTCCTCTTAACCTAAAGGCTAAACGATCCTCACACATCAGTACACCATGTCAATTTCCCAGTGAACGACTCAAACCAAATGATCTCTCTCGGTCGGAGGCCGTAACGTAAATAGCTTTCTTGAGTTTGCATACCAGATTCCAAGGAGAAGAGAAGTCATTAAATTTGACGTTCTAGTTCTCTACACAAGAATGGTTGACTATTTAGCATTTGGTAAGTGAATTTATCAGTTTTTTACATTAACTTTCCAAACTTCATTGTCTTATTATATTAAGTTTTTGCAAGTTTTTCTCTCTTTAAGTGCACCTCGCGCCTAGACCCAACGTACCTTTGCGCCTTAGTGCACCGCTTGCCGTTAGTAACTATGATCTTGAAACAGAAAAGAATATGTAAATAGGAAAGACTTAGGAGTACGTGTCTATTCCAATAAAGATCGGCATTATAGATCAGTGCCATACGTTAAAAGCCATTCAAAAATGTTACATTGCAAGAGTCTAGTTTCTAACAATAAGTATTGACAAATGGAGGACATGTCTCTAACTAGCAATCCTTTCTCAAAACAAAAGTACCAAAACTATATTCTGCAATGAAACAAAACAAAAACATCAACAGGAGGAAAAGAAAACACTTACTTTCGGCCCAAGAAATCATTCTGATTGATATATACGAATGGTAACACTCCTTCTGGTAGTTGAACCTTGAAAAAACATGTAATCTTGTTACTCTTACTCATCTGCTCTAATAAGTCCTAGCAATACTAATAAGACAAATTCATAGAACAATAATGCCACTCTCCATGACAAGAAACATAGCATTTTCTCCGGCGTGTTATTGAAGGCATGGTATGATTTAAAGCCATACACTCTTCTGAAAGATATAAACTTTCATAATAACCATAAGAATATGAAAAAATAATGGAAGCAATAACCTTGTTAACATTGATAGTGGATTGATTCCCTTTCTTAAGAAGTTTTTTATCTACTACTATTACAAAAAATAAGGTCAGCATGAGTTTGACATCTTTGACACTTCTTAAAGACGTCGAGACAATCTTCATCCAAGGTAGGCCAGTAGTCACCTTGCTGTAGGATTTTCTTAGAGATATGTGCATCTCATGTATTGTGCTCTGCATCTCTCACTTCTATTTTCTTATGATATCAAATGGTTGTCTAAGTTTCTTTTAGTTTTGGCCTCTTTTTAGTTTAAAGATAGAAGTAAAGTTGCTCTTAATCTCTCTTTAAGTGCCATGAGCAATTAGAACTAGTTCGCAATCTTAAATCAATAAAAACATACATGCAAAATACCTCTACGCTGCCATACCAATGTGACTATCTACTATTCAATTCTGATGCATGATCATGGCATACGTTGTTATACAAGGATGGCATCAATAGTTCACTCAAGGAGCGATCCAGGAAAGAAAGTAATGAGCCACATAGGCATCTCCAAGTCGGATGGGTAGAACCAAAAAACAGATATATGATTATTACATCAGATTATCCCACCTTTAAATAGCACACACTAAGGGAAAAGATTCACTTCTTGCTATTTTTCACATTGGAAGTTCATTTTCGTTGGGTGCGTGAATCTGGAAGCTCATCCTTGTTGTGCTAGTTCAGTTTTCATCCTTTACATTGCTGCATAATCTTTTCATGTCTTGATAGGGTACATTGTTGCATAGTCAAGTAAGTTTTGAAAAATAAGTATGTTAACAAAACAACACCAACACTATAAACTCCCTTTTCAATCATGGATCAAAACAATCTTTTATTTCTTTATTACTCCAAAATAAAGTTCTCCAACCAAAAACAACTTGAACATTGAAGGAAAGAAAATCATCATCGAGTAGAAATTCCTACATTACTTTGTTGTTTCAGTACCACTGTGACACCAGTAACAGTGAATTATACAGTCGTCGCGGAAAAAAAAAAGAAATCACTCTTACAAATACACAGTCCTACAGTCGCAGTATACATTGACCATGAATACATGTTCAACACAATCCTACAGTCGCAATATACATTGATCATTAATACCTGTTCAATGCAAATTGAAAGCACATATTCCTCGAAATGAGATATATCTGCATTTTAGGATGAGATTGATAGATACGCATTACAGCGATGGACACATACCTGAGCATGGCTTCGATGGGCCTTTCGGCCATTCGATTGATTTCGATTTGGTCTTTCACTAGATGAAGGTTTGCCAATAAACATTTGCTTGTTAAACTTTTCGCTTTTTACTTTTACTGCTTTCTTTGTCGATCGGTTAGCAGAAGGGCATTTAGATCCCTCAATTTTTCCATACATACTTTGCTTTCCCAAATGCATGTAACCCTAGAAACTAAATAGCTTGGATGCAAAATAAGATTTAGTATTTAAGCTGAATCTGAACGAAGATTTAGGCTTATAAGGGATTTATACCCATTGAAGACTTACTTTCTACAGACATTTTACAGCTCATAATCTGTGTAATCTTTTTCAACTTGAAGAAAGTTTGATGCATTACAATGGTGAACACATACCTCAACATGGCTTTTTGTTTAGCCTTTTGGCCATGAGTTTGATTTTGGTTTTTCTCTTTTTACTTTTTCTGCTTTCTTTGTTGATCTGTACGCAGAAGGCCATTTAGGTCCTTCAATTTTTCCATGCATTCTTTGCTGTCCCAAGTGCATGTAACACTAGGAACTAAACAGCTTCGATGCACAATACCATTTCGTATTTAAGCAGAGTACCAACGAAGATATTAAGCATTTATGGGGTTTATACCAATTGAAGACTTACTTTCTTTGGACAATTTGACATTTCGTAATCTGCCAAAATCTTTTTCAACATTAGGGGGGCCTTACACAAACTAAAAAGGGTTATTGTTTCTTTGAATTCCTAAAGAATCCGCAAATCACAGGCAGTCAAATTGTCGGAAGAAAGTAATTTCTTGATATTCACAAGGCTTCTTGTTTTTAAACAAAATAGACGTGTCAACTGGATTGGGCCAGACTAGGCTGGCACACTTATGTCACAGGCATGGCACGTTTAGAAGTAGGTGCGGGGTAACATCTGCCAGCACAGCGCGACACTGTTGCAATAGGTGGTCGTCTAAGCTGCCCTTTTTGGGCCGACGGCATGGGCATGGCATGCACATCACAGATGGATGTAAAAGATCAAATCAATCCTTTTTTCTCTATTGCTCTTCCAATAGATAATCAAAAGGGCATTATGAATAGGGGGATACATACCTAAACATAGCATTATTACATGGGAGAACACCTATCTGAACATGGCTTCGAAGAGCCTCAAGCCAAAGGACTGATTTAAATTTGGTCTTTCGCTACAACATTTCCTGGTAAGTAGTTTGCTTTTGATTTTCTTCTGCCATCTTTGTTGCTAGAGAAAAAGGTCTTTTCGATCCTTCCATTTTGCAATGTTCTCTTTGTTTTTCCTAATGCAAGTAACCCTATGAGCGGAACTCACTTGGATGCATCATAAGATCTATCTTTTTAAGTTGAATACCAATGCAGAGTTTGTGCCTTAGGGGGGCCGTATACATACTAAAGAGGGTTATGAATATAAAGATTCCGCAGATCATGAGCAGTTAAACTGTCCAAAGAAAGTAATGTCTATTTTTTCACAAGGCTTCTTTTTCTACACAAAATAGACATGTCAACTGGATTGAGCCAGGCCAGCACGCTGACCACACAGTCACGGCATGTTCAGAAGTTGGCGCGGAATATCCTGGCGTGACATTGTCACTATAGGTGGGTCATCTGACCAACCCTTTTTGGGCTGGCAACTCAAGCATGACATGGTCAACACAGATATTTACAAAATATCAAATCAATCAACGTTTTCCTCTATTATTCCTCCAATAAATAAACAAATTGAACATTGAAGGAAAGAAAATCATGAGACAATTACGAATTCCTAAATTCCATTTCATTACAACTGGGAGTACACAGTACTCAAGGAAAAAAGAAAATAATCATTGTCACAAATGGGATCACATAATCCTACTATGGCAGAGGTGAAATGCAAATTGAAACAAGATAATTATCAAACCAACTAACCAAGATATAACTACAAGTAGGGATTATTGCTTCATAGGCATTACAAATTGGTGCACATACACGAACACGGCTTTGATGAGCTTTCGGCCACGGGACTATTTTGATTTGGTTTTCTACTGGATGAAGATTTTTTAATAAACAATTCACTGTTAACTATTTTGCTTTTGACTTTCTTCTGCTTTCTTTGTGGATAGGTAAACAGAAGGACTTTTAGATCCTTCCACTTTTCATATATTCTTTGTTATCCTGAATGCAAGTAAACCTAGGAGCGAACTCACTAGGACGCACAATACGCTAATTTTCAAGTTGAATACCAACAAGATTTTGTGCCCTCGGGGGGGGGGGGGGGGGGGGGGGGGGGGGGGGGGAGGGGGGGGTGGGGGAGCCATACATACTAAAGAGGGTTTTACATCTTTGAACTCACAAAGATTCGCAAATCATGAGCAGTCAAATTGTCCGGAGAAAGTAATGTCTAGATATTCACAAGCTTCTTTTTTTACACAAAAACAGACGTGTCAACTGGACCTCTACACAAAATGAGTCATAAAGAATTGTTGTGTGTTCACAAGGAGCGAACTCACTTGGATGCCAGTTGCAACTTCACCTCTCTTCATTTTGCATGCACAGTCAGAAAGATCAGCGGCACTAACTGAAAATGGAGGTGAAAGATCTAGCTCTCTCTGCCCAGAGCTTTGTTGTGAACACACAACAATTGTTAATGACTCATTTTGCCAGGGTACCTTACAAGACTAATCTACGCTCTCATGCCAAACGTTGCTTCTGCGTACTCCAGCGCAGATTCTGTGAGCATTGTAGCAACTGTTGCTCTCCTAGTTCACCCATATGCTTTGCCTGTGGATGTGGTCCACCCATACTACTTGTCTGATAGTTGGTAGTAGCTCCACCTATCACATCATTCTTCAAAAAACCAATATTGATTACCAATCACCTGTCAAATCAGGAAATCGCTGTGTGATGTGATTAGAAAATGGTTGTCTGATTGGGACTCTGCCAGCAAATGTTTGGTCTTTTCCGTTAATTGAACCAAATGCTCCAGACCACCATTGAATTTGATCACCCAGCAATCTAACCTGATCACTTTTGATCAATCACGATCAACGGTGAATCTGTTTAGTTCTGCTAATCCATTCAGACATCCGATAAATGTTGACCGCACTGATGAATCCACAGGACCTAACCTTTGTCTTGAAATTAAATGTGATATAACTACACCGCTTTAAAAGAAAATTTCTATATCAACAACTTTCTTTCCATGATTCAAGTGCCAGTGACATTGGAGTCCTCTTTGACCAAGTCAAAGTCCAAATGAACAGCCAAACAATTATGATGTCCCTGAAATGTTTTCAATGGAAAAAAGCCAATGCCTTCATCGGACGCCATTGTTGCAACTTGCAACAGATAATAGCAAAAAACACTTTTTTCCATTTTCTCTTCCACTGCAATCAACCATTGTAACCTCTCATCTCTTTCCCTATGCAAGTAGATTTGTGATTGGCAGGGGAGACAAAATATCCTATAGTTCATGTCCCACCATGAGTTCGGACAGCCAACGGTAAGATCTGATAGCAAGTTTCCGATATCTCACGAAAGTGAACAGAAACACATGCATGTCCACGCACACCAAAGGAAAAACTCACGCAAGAGATTTTATGCAGTTCACCTAATACCAAAGGCTACATCCACAGGCGAGAGGAAATCTAATATAGTAATATACACCACAGAGTGAACAAACAGAGACTAGAATACCAAAATCCAGACACCAAACCACAAGCCCTGAAATTATGCCAGATGCCTTCTCTCGACTCAATCGTCACACCAAAATTCTGACACCAAACAGCGAGCCCTGAAACTATGCCCTTTTCTCCACTCGATCGTCACAAGGTGCTGTGTCTCACCTACGTCTCTACAAGCATGTTCTACTCTCTGCACAGTTCCTACACTCCCTGAGTTCCCTATGACAGACAAACCAAATCCTAGCCCCCATACTGTTACGAAAATCTTCCATGTTCAATTCCAAGTGATTCCATCCAGACTCCACAGTCCCAAACCTACATATGTCAATAACCCAAAATTACAAGGTCCCCCATATTCCGAGACACAACCAATACAACCCTTCCAACAATAATAGCAACAAAAGCAAGAAGAAGCAAGAACATGTCGACTAATGATACTGATGGCAACAGCATCAGTCATGACGATTAAGCGGTGAGAGAAGAAAAAAAGTTCAAGCAGCCAACCATGAATCCAAAAACAACTATATTGATTGATTAGGGAAAATTAGCCATAAGGATGGTAAAATAGTTATCATTTAGGGGAAGGACGCCAGCAAAATAGTTTTCAGTGGAGGTCCTTTAAACTTTTTGAGTTTTAAACATTTTTTAGCCATAAGGCCAAAACATGTTTAGGCACTTTCATATGGTTTTAGGGTGCACTTTCCTATTATAGGGTTTTAGTAGTTTAGGCACTTTCATAGGGTACCCTAGGGTTTTAGGCACTTTCATAGGCACATTTTCCCTTATGTTTTGATTGCAAAAGGTGCTTGTCCTTGAGCTCAAAAAATGCAAATATGAGGGATTTTTGGCTAAGTCTCCCTATCACTACAGCCCTATATTGTATCTAGGGGCGGACACAAGGGGGGGCTAGGGGGTGGCCAGGCCTGCACAACTTGAAATACTCCCATTAATTATACTAGTTTTTTAGGTTAATGGGGAAAAATTCTATAGGATCGCCCCTACAAGTGTCTCGAGGGAAAAAAACGTTCATAAAGTTCTTATACATGTGTTAAAAAGCCTCCTAAGATTTGAAGCTATCAACCATTTTTTTGGTCATATTGAATTGGGGTTAGGTATAAACACATGAATTCATCTCATTCTCAGAACTAGATAGTAGCAAATATATTTGGATTTTTTTTTTTGTACTAATGTAGAAATACATATGATTCGGGCCCCTGCTGAATACAAATCCTGCATCCGCCACTGAATTTGTATCATCTATCTCTAGTATTCTTCATCGCCAAAGAAAAATGGCCTTATTGTTCGCGGCATATGTCCTTTTTTTGTAAAAGCAAAATAGACTATTGAGTACATAAGATAAATAGAGTCGTATAGAGGCCCCTTCCAAACAAAAAGGGAAGGAAATCAAACCAACAAATACATTGGTTCGCTTGCTTCCCTATATTATTAATCAGCCAATGATCAACATTCCATAAACAAACAATCTAGGATAATAGATTGATCAATATCTATGATGATTTATAAAAGAATTAACAAACAAGGGAAAGACAACACACAACGAACCCCCAAAAACTCCTGCACATAACCTTTAGTGCATGACATAGTATTACACACTGTAATTACCATGTATAAACTTTGGCGCATGAACCACTAAAAAGTTTGTCACTACATCGGATGAATCTGAATCATAGTTGTAAATGATGCAGTTATATGCATGTGACAGATGATGATTTGTTCAAGGTAGAGGCAGCAGGGTTGGTTTTAACAATCAGAAAGTACCATTGAAAACTCGCACTTCTTTGAGCAAGTGTTGTATCGCCAGTCAGACATAACTCTAAAACACGCTGTCCAGCATCATATACACTGCTGAAAATCTGCAAAATAGGAACCTGAAAATCAGTTGCCATTTCAATATCCGTTATGATCAGACACTGAAATAAACTGTAATCAGGCTAATATGTGACCTTGGACCGAACCAGTTCGGTTATTTCAGTTTCTTTGCTCTTAGGCTCACTCCGATAATTAGAAATAAGGTTAAAAATCAGAAAACAGAATCGTTCTTCACCAATATCATCTAAAAAAAGAACAGATTCACAATTTATTCATCTGAAAAAAAACAGAATCTGCAGAAATCACTAACAGAAACAGAATCTCAAATTTCAAAAGAAAAGCCCAAATTCTGAGACCTTAGTGTCGAGAAATCAACTTGTCGTCTTCTTCTTCTTCTTCTCCTCAAGCGCTTATCCACTTCTCCAGGTGAAGGATTGAGAACCGCAGAAGAAAGAGAGGGAGAGTCCTAGGGTTTATAGCGTAGCGATTGGCTTCAGTGCTTGTAGTTGTAGAGTTGTAGTTTGTATTGCGTAGAGACAGGCCAAACGAAAAGGGCAATAAAATGATACTGTAATAGGGCGACTTCACAATTTATTTATTTTTTGTATTTTTCGTTGTCTTTTTGGAATTTCTGTTTAGGCACGAAGCAACGCACTTTAACTAATTCAAAATAAAGGACTATTCTATTTTCTCTGTTAGAAGCTGGGCACACGCAAGTTAAATTTTGTCATAATTTGTGAAAATTCAATCAAACAATACGTGGGAAGCATTTGTGCAAATTGACAAAATCTGAACTTGCAAATTCATCGCGTGTGCCGAGCCTTTATTATTAGATAAACAATAATTAAATAAATATCATATCTATACATTACCATGCTAATGCCGTCATTGCCTACATTTCCCACATATCTAATAACTAAGTACTCTTCTATTTAGATTTCGTAAATCAATCGTATTAGCTATCACGGAGAATATCCATTTTGCACAGTAAATACCTATCTTTATTAAATATGTCAAAAACTACCGTAATTTAAAACTACTGTAATTAAAATTATAAAAACTACTGTAAGTGAAAAATTGTAACTAACATTAAAAGTTTATTAGCATGATTATAACCGAACTGGTTCGGTCCGAGGCCACATATTAGCCTGATTATAGTTTATTTTAATATCTGATCATAACAGATATTGAAATGGCAACTAATTTTCAAGTTCCTATTTTGCAGAATTTATTCACTGTATATGATGCTGGACAACGTGTTTTAGCGTTATGTCTGACTGACAATACAACACTTAGCTCAAAGAAGTGAGAGTTTTCAATGGTACTTTCTGATTTTTAAGCAAAGATGTAAACTTCACAACTTCTCATTACGTCAACTATATATTTTGTGGAGTGGAATAAATCACTTGTTAAAGTCAACCCTGCTGCCTCTACCTTGAATAAATCATCGTCTGTCACATGCATATAACTGCATCATTTACAACTATGATTCAGATTCATCCTATGTAGTGGCAAACTTTTTAGTGGTTCATGCGCCAAAGTTTATACGTGGTAATTACAGTGTGTAATACTATGTCATGCACTAAAGGTTATGTGCAGGAGTTTTTGGGGGTTCGTCGTGTGTTGTCTTTCCCTTGTTTGTTAATTCTTTTACAAGTTATCATAGATATTGCTCAATCTATTATCCTAGATTGTTTGTTTATGGAATGTTGATCATTGGTTGATTAATAATATAGGGAAGTGAGCGAACCAATGTATTTGTCGGTTTGATCAGACAAATCCCCTTTTGTTCAATCAATTAGCAAACTAGAATGAATCACAAGAACCCATAAAAATCAAATCAAATATCAAGTCCAGCACAGAGAACAAACCCTTTTTGTTTTTGGGTAGTAAGAAACAGAAAATCGTGAATAAAAAAGTGGGAGACTGAGACGAATTGCCCCATGCTAAGAATTCTTCAAAGCTCATATCTTCTTTCATATTTTATCACTGGTTTACCAAATTGTTCTGGTTTCTCATTGGGTAATGTTGCTGCTCATGCGCTTCTTGGAGGAAAAATGAACTTGGAGTTGAAGGGTGAGGATTGAGGTGAAGGAAAAAAAGTTGAAGAAAACAAAGAAAACGCCAAAGGCGTATTGTAGAGAAGGGGGAGAGAGAGGGAGGAGTGAGACAACATTCCCAACTTACCCCAAACGATGTCGTTTTTTAGGGGCTGCAAGTTGCAGCGAGATCTGCTCACTGCAGGGACTCGGCCTCCGGAAATGACAATACAACTTCTAATAGAAGTCTAAATTTAATTTTAATTAGGTAGGTTCAAATGAGCAAAGATTTTTTGCTCCAAATTTCTTTAAATCGTGCTTTTAATTGGGAACGATTTCGGAAAGAATATTGCACCCCCCCAAAAAAGAGAGTATATATATATTTTTCTTTATTTCTGGAAATAACTCTCCCCTGATTTGTTATTCAAATTAGAGTTTCCTTGGAAAGAGCATGTACCTAAGATTTTCCTAACATATATAGATATATATGTGCTCCTATTCTTCCCTTGAATGGGCGGTATATATCTTGTTTATCCTCTATGAACCTTCTCATGGATTGCAAAAGCTTGTGAAAATGGCTAGACACGGTCTCAGTAGACTGCTGAAACCTCTCATGACAACCATATGAACATGACAAAGCTCTAGAAGCAACGAATTAATCCCATCGTTGTATCGCGCACTTCACCCATAGTACTCTTCGAGTTCTCAACATATTTACAGAAAGGTCATTTTAGGCATTTTTAGCTTGCAATAAAACCTTTTATCGTGTACAGTTATCAGATTATATATTTACGTATTGCCAACTGTAAACAGCAAAATGTGAAACAATATTTTCTAGGAGGGCATGATATAATGGTTGAAATACAAACTTTGGAATCTTAAAAAAGTGTTGCGGCAGTAGCATATGTCATATGACAATCGTGTTTCAAGGTGAGGCCTTGGTAAATGCAGAATAATTCAATTATTCCATATATACGTTTTTAAATGTCATAAGTCCAACCCACTAAAAGGGAGATAAATTCCAAAATTACCCTCACTATTTTCTACACTCTCCCACTACTGCCATGTCCGACCATACCACCAGCTCCGGCACAGCCCGCTGATAAGTATTTTATGGGTGCTGTTGCATTTAAAGTTCCTTTTTTTCCCCCCTTCTAATTTTAGTGGCAGTATTGCTAGCCCACATGAAATGGGCGGTCAAACAAGCCAAAATGATTTGATAAACTCACCCAAGTTTCAGCTTAAAAAATGGTTTGAGCCAACAAGATAAACATAATACCATCAAACAACCTATAATTTCCTCATAGATAAAAAGAAATTCGAGGACGTGTCAACTTAACGATAAGTACATGATAAACTAAAATGCAAAGCAATCTAGAGACAACAAGTACCAGCGGTCTACTGGCAGAATAGTAGCCCGCCACAGTACAGACACAAGTTCCATTCACGGCCAGTGCAATCTTTTACAGTAAAAACCCTTTCATTTTGCAGCCAACATGATTTATTGTTATGTTTCATTGTATGAAGAAAGAGACGACAAAGAACGAAGATTATTGATAATGGAATCCATAGCAGCAGCATGAGAGCCCCCGGTGGCTGCAAACTTAAGGTGTTTAGGTGCTTCAACTCTATCAAAATAAAATGCTCCAGACGACAATTTCTCTTTACGCATTAAAGCCAACCAGATAACCGTGTCAGCCCCTTGTTCGCTTGTTCTAAGCTTCCCTGATAACCTGTAAATGAAATTCCTGAGAAAGGATTTCTTTCGAGTGCACCAAGGCTGTGCTTGGATCTTGCATTTATACAAAGACGGAAGGAAAATTGCTTCTGAAGCTGTTTCCTCTTTTCGTTGACATATTCTCAAGATCCAAGCATAGCCTAAACTGACAAATAGCAAAATGAAAGATGTTTTGAACAATACGTTCAAGTGACAAGTTCCTTACGATTTGGAAAATCCAGGAAGACTGTTAGCAACCCCTGGTGTCTCAGCCCAACCAGGGTGCATTGAGTAGAACCCAATTCCTTTGTCCTTGTAAGTTTCAGCCCATTTTTCAGTCAATGTGATCTGCCGAAGAAGCATCAAGAGTATAGGATGCACATATAATGGGTGGATCACGGGACTGCATTTCTGCAGTTTGAATGGAATAATTGCCAGAGAGATTGCATAAACTTTGGACAACCGCTTCCCCAAAACATGAGATATACATTGGGGGATTTGGTGTCTATTATCCTGACCATTAGCCTGGTGAGTTATTCATCATACGAGATTCTCTCTTACCAGCAGTTCGGGTCCAGCTGATCAAATGTAGCCTGAATGCACAGCTAAATTTCTTCCTTCTATTCACAGTTTTCATAACCCACGGCCCACAGCCATGGCAAAAAGAAAAACACAAAAGATAATATAGGAAAAACCCATAATGTTATGTGATTTTGAATAGGTTTTGATATACCATACTTGTGCTTGAAAGCCACATGAACTACAAAACCATTGTAGCTCATGTCAAGAACAAGAAACAAGTAACAGAAGATGCAGACACTGCCTAAATATTTGATTGGTTCATTTTCGTTAAGGTAACATTAATGCACTCATGTAGCAAAGAATAACCACCATGAGTACCATCCATTTAATTCGGGGTAGTTAAATGTTAGCCTAATGTCTTCAACAATGCTATTTCTGTTCCAAAATCAGCTCGTACTACAGTTTAGGACAAGGAAAGCCATGTTCCCAACATGTCATGAACGTCGTTGTTATCTTCTCTTGAACAGGTTACTACTTACTACCATTTTTGTGAAAAGGCAAGCCAAGCTATATTTGCAACATATGACATACATTCTTGGTATCTTCTCTAGAATTAGTTACTAACACTTTTTGCAAGAAAGTAGGCAATGTTCCCGAAATGTGAAGAATATTTTGCTTATACACTTTAACTATCACGTAAACAGGGACTTAAGGAAACACTAGAGTTGAAAATTGCTCAATATGGTACCTGTCCTCCTAACCACCAACTAAAGGCAGGTGGACAGTACACACAATGCCAAAAAATTTACAACGTCAAATACATTTTTATTGATCTCAATACACATTCACATTTTAGTATTTTTTGTATTATAAGCAAACATATTCTTCAAAGGTGTCATCCATAATTGTGTCTCGAGACTCTCCACATTCCAATAACCAAAAATATTATCACATTTTTCACATCTTTTTGACAGGAGAAAATAAATCCATGGACATTATGTGGTGGCACAACCAATGACTGTTTTATTTTCAGACAAAGTCAACTTCAAAAGTAACACAAAACAACTAAGAAACAATCAAACCACCATTGACTATAGATTTCATGACAATAAGCTAAATAATCAAATGGAAAACCATAAAACCAAGAACTAGCTTAGGGTATCCACAATGGCATAATTAGATGTAATAGGTTTCTAAAGTTAGCAATGTTGGTGCAAAATATGGCTCACAATGGTATAATCAAACTTAGCAACCTCCTTAGAAATAATCAAATCTTGGATTTTGGATAACAAAAACTAGCAACTTTTTACCAATAACCAAATTTATAGGACCCCACATATTCTCAATTAAATACACCCATCATTACACAAAAACGTTCTCTTTCTTCCCTTTTCCCCCCTCTCTCTCAACAATGTTTTCAAAAAAAATTTATTCTAAAAAACTGTATTTTAAAAATAGTTTTTTTCCCCAACAATTGTGTTTTTAACTGATTTTCAAAAATAGTTTTTATATAAAAAAATGTTCTTTTTTTGAAATATTGTTGTGTTTTTAAAACTATTTTTTTTAAAACCTTTTCTTATATAAAAACTATTTTTTCAAAAACTGTAGTTACACGAAAACTGTTTTTTTTTTTCAAATTATTTTTGAAAAAATTTTCAATTTTTTTTATTTTTAATAAATAGTTTTTATTAATTTCAAAACTATTTTCTATGTTCACAGTTTTTAGTTTTTTATATTTTGAAAAGGTGATGTGACAAGTTTTGGTTATCCAATTTTGAAAAGGTGATGTGACAAATTTTGATTATCCAATTTTGATTATGTCGTTGTGGACCTCTACATTGCTAACCTTAGCAATTTCTTAAAAATGGATACTCAAACGCTGATGTGACAACTTTTGGTTATTCATTTTTTATTATGCCATTGTGGATACCCTTATGGATAAATTGACTGTCAAGCAGCCAAAGATGAAACTTCAATTCAGGTTTTCCAAAGAAAAACTTCTTTCACATAAGTAACCTCGATAACAAAAAGAGATGCCATACAAAACAACATTTTAGAACATCATCCAACCAAAACACGCACAATTGAGGTTCTCAATTGCAGAAGTACAAGTATTATCACATTTTCCTCATGGCTCCTCCATGCACAGTAGGAATTACAGTTCAATAATGTTGAGGTGTTTGCTCATTGGACAAACAATGCAACTAAAACCGAAAACAATTAGGGAGCAACTAATAAGTTCTTCATTTTACTTTTTGTTATTAACTGGAAAGGTAAATTATGGGCCACAAATAATGTTGCTGAATTTTAATTTCTTTTTCTTTTGATTGAGTAGCCGGACCATTATTTTCTTTTCGGCCAAAATTGAAGCCTATGAATGAAGCATATAACTTGATATGACCTACCACATGATGTCATCTCACCAAAAAAGTGGAATACCTCTGGTGTTTAATTGTGTTTAGAGTTTGATTATGTGTCATATTTTGGGTTAATTATGTGAGTTGTTGGCTAATTTTGCTTGCTAATTGAAGAGTATACACATGATAAACCATGCACCCACACACACAATAATTTTCCCTTGAAGCTTGATAAAAGAAAAAAAGGGAAAAATTTCTACATTGTTCTTTCTAGTTCCTATCTTCTACGGAGAGAGAGAGGGAGGGGGGGGGGGGGGGGGGGGGAGGAAATCTAGGGAGGAGTTCTAATTGATTTGAATAGAAGTTCTAACTTGGTGATTCATGCTTCTTATAATTGATTCTATGTTTCTATTCTTGAATTCCTTGTTCTATGTAGTTTAATTTCAATTGGGGGTCATGAGAATCCATGGATTTAAGAGTGGCATAGAGTTTGTGTAACAAACCAAGAACTTTACATGATTCTTTGGAATTGATGTGTTAAGAACTTGTTTTGATTCATAAATTTGATGTTCTTGGAGTATCTCTTTATTACCTACGAGCTTAAACATGTTTTATGAAGTTTTGGTGTGAGTTTGGAAGTTTGTTATAAGGTTTTGAAGTTGAGAATCGAAAGGGAGGTCGAACTGCGCTTTTCTCGAAAACCCAGCTCCTACCAGCAGCAACTTTTTAGCCCTACCGGTAGCCACACTCCAGAACTAGGATTTTTGGGTTTTTCCTACCGGTAGGAGGGTTTTTGTCCTACTGGTAGCACCTGTCTAATTTGGGAAAATTCTGCTATGTTCACGTTTGATCTCACACACTTCTAGGACCTTATTCTAAGTATATAAATAGACACATTTGGCATTGTCTAATCATATTTCCATTGCTTAATTGCTATAGGAGATTCGTGTGAATACGTGAATCGAGGTGAGTGACTTAAAACCCAAATTACAAGGTTTTATACAAGTTATCCGCTTCAATATTCTGGTATAGGGGGGCCATTGTTTCAGTGGTTTTCTAAGGGCAACCACTTTGTGCATATTGCCAAAGGTTAGGTCTGTCTCCAATCTTCCACCGCCCATACCCCCAATGATTGGGGACTACATGGGTTTTGTTTAGGGATGAAATCTGTTCGGTTCGATTGGTTTTTGGGCATTTTTAAAATCAAACCGAACTAATCGGTTTTGAAAAATCAAGAACCGAAACCGACTTAATGATTGTGAAAACCGCTAGGTTCGGTGGTGGCCAAATCGGTTTGGTTCAGTCAGTTTCGTCGGTTTTCCGATTTGGGATGTAACAGACGACAAGAAGAAGATCGATCCATGAACTTAAATGGCGAAGTCGTGAGACCATCGACGCTGAACCATCCACACACCCACAAATGGTGTCTTCTTCATGGGAAACTGTCAAATCGATTACAATTATTTCCAAATTTGTTGAGTATTCTATTAAGACTTGGAAGGAGAAGGCACCGTGAGTCTCCAAATTACGTTGAGAGATGAACACATATCGCCACCATGTATGAGAGAGAGAGAGAGAGAGAGAGAGAGAGAGAGAGGGGGGGGGGGTGGGGGGGGAGGGAGAGATGAGACGAGATGGAGAAAACAAGAGATGAATGGGTCCAAATATTAGTTTAGGGTTTACAACTTTACGTGGTGAGGGCACATGGAGCAAGATGTGTTTTGAACAATTAATTGAAGGACTGGGATTAAAACAGAGTGCCAAAGTTGTACTTCAGTTGGGTTCGGTCCATTTCGGGTTTTTTACCCATAAACCGAAACCGAACCGAATTACAAATTTCTTCCAAATTCAAAACCGAACCCAACCGACTCACCTATTAAACCAACCGAAATTGCCAAAAATGTTTAGTTCGGTCGGTTGGTTCGGTTTGTCGGTTAAATTTTTCATCCCTAGTTATGTTGTGTTGTGTTGTTATCCGCTTCAATGTTTTATCGAGCATGTTTTGTGATCTTATATGAACTCCATGGAATATTAATGAAAGGTGGATATGTTAAATATCTATTAATGGCATCCTCACATGTCCTAGCTTGCTAGGGTACAGTGCTAAACGGCTAGCAAGACATGAATATGACATGATATGGGATAACGCAAAGACGTCCAAGCGTGTCCACTACCGGGGACGCCTGATACGAAAATGTGCATTATAAAGCTATGTTATTATGAAATGAACTTCCTTTCGAGATGTTTTATCATTGTCCATGAAAAGCATGTCGTTTATCGATTTATGCATTAGTCATTCATATGAACTTTGACTTATGTAATTTTGCACCTTTCAGGTAATTAGGAGTAATGTGAAGACGCGGTACCTTTTTGGGCATGTTATGTATATGGTGACTTGTAGATAGGAAGTTGAACTCTCTGTACACTTTTGACTTGTAATAATTATAAGTGGCGTGTTAAACTTTATAAATATGTGCAGCTCTGAGCGGTTCTAGATTGTAAGATCCTTGTGTACACATGTAACTTTTGACGTTATGTAATAAATGGGATTGTGCTTCCGCTAATTGTAACTTGTGTCCCTTTTCGTCATTTGCTAATGAGATGTTTAATTTAAAATGGCCTTTTTTGGGACTAACACTTTCAGGGACGGGCTAGGGTCGTGAGAAAAAGTTCGTAGATTTTCTACGATGGAATGGCCATCAAAAAATTAAGTACACTTAGAAGAAAAATGTGAAGTTTCTAGATCACAAACAATCACCAAGCAGGTTTACCAACTCACAAAAGTAGTGCAGTATTTAATGTTGGTGACTCGTAATCCTATTTTGGACTTCTTGTTAGAAGAATCTTATTACATGAGTTGGGACATTTGTAAGTTATCAACTAAGACAACCTTGTACGTGAGGCTTTTCCCTGAAAATGCAACATACGTAGTGACATTTGATTTTCAGCAATTCCAAACTTCCAGTGAAGGGTGGCTCCAAGATTGTAATACAGTGATGACAAAAAATTAAAGGAAATTTTAATGTGCAAAGCTCTATATAAAATATACATATTTATTTTGTTTGAATATTTATCAAGTGTAGCTTATTTTAATTTGTCGAGCTATATTGTCTACTTATTTACAAATTTAAGTGAATGTTCATTTACGTTGGCTACGGAAGAATTATCGGTTACAACAATACAAAAGAAAAAATCAATTTTCTATGCAAAAAATACAAAGTTTTACTGCATTTTTTTAACCTAGGGGATTCGCTTGAAACCCTCCCAACTTAAAGTGGAGCTGCCCCAAGTTCCAATAAAACTACTACCCTTATATTCATGTGAGTCAAGTCAACATTACAGTATGTATGTTAAGGGAAAGATTGAAGGGAAAAAGATTTGACATAACGAAATGTCAGTGGAACCCAATGAGATTAAAAAGCATCCTATCTTTCCTAACCTGAATTCGCTTGTTTCGAGCATACTGTTCCACCCCATCAAAATTGCCATGGCTAAACTGCAACAGGATAAATAGTGAGAAATTCCACAAGTACTGTTGAGCTGCAAAAGGCAAGCAGCTGATGAAAAGTATACTAAACCATGCACCTGCAAATCTTCAGTCAATGGAGTTGTGTACATTCCACCTGAGGAAACAGTAATAACTCGAGAATCAGGTGCAGCTTTCTCCAACAATGGTAACATCAGTTCTGTCATGGTATAAGTGCCCAGTACATTGACAGCAAAATTCAACTCATGTCTGGTGCTTAGAATATAAGAAAGACATTGTATCAGTTCCCAAGAGATGAAGGGAGAGAGAAAACCATTTGATTGTCTTTCTAAATCCAAATAATTAGAATGTACCCTTCTGAGGTGGTAATACGGTTATGCTCAAGCAGGCCAGCATTATTAACCTAAAGGCACCGAACTTTGTCAATAAGAAGTATTGCATAATTATGATAGAGTCAGATAAGATAATCAAATGAGCGGACAAATGGTCGTTGCCATTAAGGGAACATTGAGAAAATCTAATCAATGGAGTATACCCTACAAGATTCTTCTTTCAGAATTACTATCGTATAGAAGACTTGAAGGGGAAAACGAACTTTACCAAAACATGAATGGGAACATCCTTTGAAGTAAATCTGGACGTAAATGACTTGATCTCATTGACAGATGAAAGATCACACACCTGTGAACTAAATTTAATAAGCCGCTTAAGAAAGATCACAAGCTAACAGATGTGGCTCCGTTATAGATCAGAAGAAAGCAGATTATGATTTGCCTTCCCCAGTGGTAGTGTATAATGCTCTTTTGAGGGTCCCAAAAAAGCCACTGAAACGACAAAAGAGAGCAAATACCTCCAAATAAACATTTTCGTTACCAGTCATTGACTGAATCTTTGAACGAGCAGCTTCTCCCCTCTCCTTACTACGGCATACCATATAGACATTTGCCCCTCTGGGAAAACAATTTTACATCATATAAACATTTCTTGCAAATAGATAAATACCAACTTATGCGGAACAAACAAGCGTCAAAACTGAAGTCAACACCGGGAAGCAAGACCCTCAGCAGTCGCATAACCAATGCCAGAATTTGCTCCAGTGACTATGCAATTCTTTCCCTCTATTTTCGTTTGCATATCTTCTGGGTTGTATCTTTTGGAGTGCTCCCTGGAGTTCAACAAACCACAGAATGCAGAGACCGAATCAAAATGGCTTATTATTAACAACACCTGATGACCTGAACACAAAGCTTCAGTAGGTAAAAGTCAAGGTGAACTGTAGCTATCACTTGAATCCAATTTTCCCCAACTGCGAGAACATAATTGCCAACCATACAACCGAATGTTTCCCCTTTTCATTCATATAGATTCCAACCCAAGTTAGCCTTGGTAGAGCTTGTCACGTAAGTTAATTATCACCTCTAATATAGGAGTCTAGGTATACAAGCCTCTAGTAATCGCCAATTAGTAAATGAGTTGGAACCTTTAACAAGCCCATTGGGTGGAATTACATTGTCAATAGAATGGAAATATTTCTCGGAAATGGGATGACACAAAAATGGAAGGATTTTATTGAAAGAGAAGAATTACAGATAACAGAGAAGCAAACTCCCATCCAATTAAAAGATAGTCTCATACAAACTGTTTCAAATGCTGGGATAAAAAGGCTATGTTTTCCTATGAAGCGGGTTAGAGCTACAGGCTCGGATGGATTCAATGCAGCTTTTGTACCAAAGGAACTGGATTTTTTTGGGTAATGATGTGATTTCAGATGTTCAATCGTTCTTCCTTATGGTTTTCTTCAACAAGACTGGAACACAACTCTTACTTCGATCCCTACCATTGGGTCTTCCAGTTTTATTACGGACTATAGAGCAAATGCTAGCTGGAATGTGGCATAAAAGTAACAAAAATGATACTCACACAACACCAAACACAACCTCTCACATACATGTGGGCTCCACACACATTGTTGTAAAAGTAATTGAAATTTTGTCAGCAAAAATAGATTGCAACTTATCCTACCTCTCATTATTAACGATTCTCAGTCAACTTCTGTTAAGGGGAGAGCTATGGCAGAAAACGTTCTTATGCACAAGCTTGTTAGCATTATCATCGAGATGAGTCTTCTCCTTGCAATTAAAATAGATTTGATGAAGCCTCCAATTCGGTTGACTGGAATTTTATGTGGGAAGTCATGACTGCTACAGAGTTTCCTACTCAATACATTGGTTGGATCAGGACACTTGTGTCTACTGCGTGGTTCCCTGTGGTGATTAATAGGGACTTGGAAGGTTTTTTCAAAGGGGAAAAGTATAACGTAGGGAGATCCCATCTCTCCATGTTTGTTCCTTATTGTCATGGAAGGGTATTTTTGCAATTTGGCAGGATAAAATTGCTGATGGAAACCTAACCTTCAACCCAAAGGGTAAAGCTTCAGATCTTAGCCATGTGGCTTTCGCAGATGAGTTTTTTGTGGTGTGTGGTGCTGATATCAGTCTATTACTATATTGAAAGATGCCCTAAATGAGTTCCACAACCAGTCAAGCCCTCAACCTAATCTATAGAAAGCTACATCTATTCTTCTGGTGTGGATCATGATTTTTCAGTATGCTCTAGGCTCCACTCTCCCTATTCCTATTAGGAAGCTTCCAGTTAAGTATCTTGGTGTGCCTCTTATCTCATCAAGATTAGCGTGAGAGTAGGATTCTTCTGAGAATCGAGAGCTGTACTAATAAGTTTTTGTCGTTTGGGGGAAGAGCTCAGCTAATTCAATCTCTGCTATGGAGCATGTTGTGTGTGGCTTCAATTTTAAAGGGGCCCATTGGGTAAATTGGGCCCGTGAGTTGCTCTATAAATATGTGTTCAGCAGTCTCTAAACAGAGAACCTTGTTTTGGTGAGAGAAACCTCAAGAGACAAAGAAACACAGTAGAGAGGTGATTGGAGCCTGTAATCCTTATTGATTATAGTGGGCTACCCCAGGCTGCCTCCCATTCATCCCCATTTCATCCTTTAGGCACTTGCATTTATCTCTATCTCTGTCTTTGTCCGCTGACTCAATTGATGCTGCCCATTCATTTTGGAAGACCCCCTCTCCTCTCAAAATGGCTTCCCAAACAGTTGATAATAGAAGCATTGTTTAGCCGATAAGTTGACCCAATTTGGCACATCCCCTCGTGGAGTAGTTACACAGTATGTGTAAATCTCTTGTATTCTTGTTTACTTGGTTTCTTGCTTTCATTACGTTCTTCATCTTATTGTTCTTATTTTTAGATTGATATTGCTAGATTGAATCGTTGTGTCTTCTGCTTAACAGAGCACCCAGGTTACGGTTTTGATTCAGAGAGCCCAGGATAGGGTTCCCCAGTAGAGTCGCCAATTGTGGGGGTTCGGTTTATCGGAATCTTGACCGTGGGTCGGTTCCTGTTCCTTCATCGCTCCGCGCGCCCGCCGCCTGACCTGCAATAAGACACAAGGGCTGTGGAAGCCCAGTGATCCTCCGATGATTAAGTTAGACCTAGGGAGAAGTGTATAGGTCTAGGGTTAGGGTAGAATGACATACCTCTCTAGGTTAGTCCCTTTGTATTTATAGACCTTGCTTTGCTTGGCCTCTAAGCTAGCGTGTGGAGGGTACGCTCAGATAACCCCTCGGGTGACGTCATGTGACGTAGGGGATAAGGCGGTTATGGAGCACGAAGCCAGGTCAGCCCTTCACGAGGATTCTTGCACCAAGGTGACGTGGGAGAAGTAAGCACCGAAGGGCTAGCTTTGTCCCCCAGAGCGTCATCGGACGCTATAGTACAATACCGAGCAACTATATCACCGAGAAAACAAATGCCTTCGGATTCTTCTCGATGTCATGCCTCATCAGACGCACGCAGGAGACTTGCCCGGGAGCCCTCGGTGCTGTGTTTCGGGGGTCGGTATGGAGCCCTCAAGTGCGCTTGGTGATACGTTTGGAGGGTCAGTATAGAGCCCTCATTCATGCTCGGTGGCACGTCTCGGGGGTCAACACGGAGCCCCATTTACCCGGGACACTACACTTACCAAAAAACAAAGCTTTGTACTTAAAAAAAAACCCTATTATCCACTATAAATACGATACGTTTGAATGTACTTATGAATATATGTAAATAAAATGAAATGAAATGGTACTTACAAGTAAGCGGCTTTGGTGAAATTGAGATACCCATAAACACCAAAAGCTACTGATCTCCATGTCTGCAAAGTACAAGGGCAAATACCCGCGACAAATAAGACAAGAGAGAGGCCATAAACATGAACAAGGGCTGACAGTCAATGACTAGTAGGATTATTATGCGGATCAAAATAAAAAAATTACTAGTGGGATTATTATTTATCACCTTGAGGAGAATCATTCTTAAACCTCTGATTGAGATGTTAATTTGGATGTCCACCGTCGAAGGTTGCACCTGTCACATCCTCGATTTTCAACAAAATAATAATACATTTTCTACCAACAAAAGTCTTTCTCTCAACTATATTTACCCTTGAATGTCATGCCAATCCAAACAAATAATCAAAGTCTCTTCTTCTTCTTCTCTCTAATTTTTTTTCTTAACATAAAGTCTCCCGAACGTCTTCCATTAAAAGGGCTTCACAATAATCAAAGAGAGGAGTTTATACAAAGCTTTACATATGTTCAAACTAAAAGTACAACCTTCAGTTGCGGGTAAAGTACACAACATGAATTAGACTAGATGATAAACAACTCCTTAATGATTCCATTGAAACTCTCAAGAGATATCTCAATGAACACTCCATGCAATCCAAGCTAAGTGTCATGGCGAGTACCTGAAAGGATAGGGTGAGCTACACTAACTCGTAGAGATATCCATACTTAAATTATGTGCAGAAGTGAAGACAGATCCTAAGGAAAAACATTTTCCAAAAAAAAAAAACATTTGTTTTGCCAAAAAGTGGAACTCAAAATACCATACTCATGCTGGAAAACATTTAACTCCATGTATCAAATACTGACATTCCCACCCACACACACACTCTAGTACTTGAAACCTCAGTTCACCATTACTGCCAAATGGACCCTTACTTTTCAATTTTTTTTTTCAATGACCGAAAGATTAATCTGAGTTCTTTAACAAAAAGCATCATTTTTCTTGTCTCAAATAACTAGCCAACCTCTCACCAAAAATACACACTATGCTTGTAGAGTTAGAATATGAAATAACAATGACACATCGAATAATACTGCACCTCAACAATAAGGAAACTCACCCTTAAATCCCAAATCTTTTTCTTACACCACAACTCCATGATTTATAGTAAACAAAATTTAACAACTCTACCAGAGAATGATCATAACTCTTTTGAATTTCCTCATAAGTTACCAATAAAGTCATCGGTGTTCCACATTAATTGCTCCTCATTCAAAACCGTCTTTCATTCTCAAACTCTCATTTATGTTCTCGTGAGCAAATGCTCTTGCCGGGCGTTATGGGACCCACTTCCCCTGCCCTAGCACCACACCCGTTGGTGGACCTAGTCGGTGTCATGAGCGAGTGCTCTTGCCGCGCGTTATGTGACCCGCTTCCCCTGCCCTAGCACCACACCCGTTTACTACCAAGTATTTACTAATTGATCACAAACTCAACTTCATGCAAGTAGCTAGGAACAACGACTTCACCTTCCGATTTATAGTTCAAGAGGAAATTAATAGTTGTAACTCACATTTTCATTTCATAAATATAATCAATCATCGTCATACAAGTATTCCCGATCCAACTTTAATATACAATCAACCATCTCAACCTCATACTTTCTCTACGTGTCGACAAACATTTTCCAAGTGTGCTAGCCTACTACCCTAAGGCTCGGTAGACCATTCAAATAGTTAAACGCACCTAGGAACATTCGTGTCTCACTCAAATGATTCTAAAGGCAAAAGATGCCCAATGCATATAACATATCTACCTCGAACACCTAGGAGTGTACCAAATCACCCATAATATTCAAATACGACATAACCTCCAAAATCGGCATGGATTCTAATAACCAACCTACCATACTTTAACTATAACTTCTTATAGGTTTAGAATTTGATTATAAGACTACCACCACTAGAAAGTAGATTTTCCATACATCAACTTCGATATATAATATGCCCCAAACGGAATCCGGATGATAAAGTCATGATCGTCCGAAGTTTTCAAAAAGAACAGATTTTTCATTCCCTACCGGTAGGACAAAACCTCCTTCCGGTATAAGACCAGAATTTCACAAAAAAAAAAAAAAAAACACTACTGGACAACATTTCTACCGGTAGGACGATTTCTAGTTTCAACAGATTTCTTCCAACAAAAAATACAAACATTTAAACATTCTTAAACACATCAAACCAACTCATAAACACATAAAGGATGGGAGAAATCCCTACATGTCAAATTGGCGAAGTTAATCATTTACATTAGACTATATCCAATTAAACAATGTGAATTCAAGGACGACACTTAAACCATTGAAAAGCATACTTCTTTTTCTTCGATCCATAGGTCATACATCAAAAACGGAGTTTGGGTAACCTTATTACGGCCTTGCGATTATAGCTCAACATAATCAGTGAAACTGGTTCAAAGGCAGAATTTGGGTCAACTTTGGATGCAAATCTGTTATCGCTAGAACATACCCATGATGCATGAGATGTATCGTTGGAAAGCTCTATGTGTCTAGTTTCTAACAAAACAAACGGTGTGTCATTTCGAGTCCTGAGCTAGGAGTTATGGCCATTTTATCAAAGTCCTCCGGTGCTGTCAGATTCTACGTGGGAATAAGTAAAATTGATTGAAAAACAATAACTCTTTCATCTTAAACCCAAAAATATTGAAACCAACGCCAAAATTTGCACCACTACAAACCCTACACTCAGTAAAAATCCCAGGTTTAGGTACAAGAGGAAATTAACCCAATCATCCAGAGAAAAACATGTTCGCAATCATTTTCACACTAGTTAACAACCCTACTTTAGAAATTCACCAAAAATTGTATACTTAACCAAATCACTTGATTCCAACGCCAATCCCTTCTTAACTTAAATATATAGCTCCTGTAAAAGACCCAAAGCCACCCAACTTGTTCATCATGCCCAGAAAGGTAAAAAAAGACAGCCACGCACAGATTCGCACATCCAGGAAACAGCCAGTATTCAAAAATTCATAACTAATTGTGTGATTATCGGTTTTTCATGATCTTGGTACCAAAATCTTCGTATTGAAAAGTACTTTAACTGTTATGAAGACACCAAAAATTAATTCCTATCAGAAGGGCTCCCAAAATACAGATGACCAGAGCCCACGAAATTTTCAGCATATACCAGATTTATTCAAGACTCAAAATAGATGATCAAACTTGATTCTTGTATATCAAACTAACACTTAAACATGCAAAGAAGACAGAAGATCCCTACCTCGAAAGTTAGAAGGAAGCCCGAACATGGAGGAACTTCGAAGTACTCTGACCACGAATTTTCTTGGAGACAGCGTGCAAGAAGAAAAAAACGATAAGGGTCCTTGCTCCAATTTTTTTTTTGACTTATATAGCACATATAACACTTACACCCTTCCACGCATATTGTTTTACGTTAACTCCCACGACTTACAAGTCATCTCATATTGACCCAACTCATATCTATATCATTATCCATACTTTAATAATCCAAATACATATTAAACATTTAAAATTTGAGAAAATATTTATGGGTCTCTACAACATCTATCATTCCTCAAAGTTACCCGAGATTTTGAAACAAAGTATGTATGTGTGTGTGTATATATATATATATATCAATGATTGATGATAAAGTGAGCCTTCCATTCCAGTGTAGGATATGAGCATGCTGTACTCCTGGCTCGGCTTCTTCCTTGTAAAAATTTGTGCCACCGTGCGCTCCCCCACCTTTCTCTACCTCAAGTAAAATTCTGCTGAGGGTTTTTCTTACGTAAATTCAAGTTTGCACCCCAAAATTATCACATAATTGTACATTTCCCCCTGAAATTAAGGATCAGGGTTTGTGGCCCAGTTTGAAAATGTAAGTGTTCATAAGATTCAAACATGAAACCTCATAGAAGACAAGCATTTATTTACTTATTTACTTATGCTCGTCTGGCCAAAGCCCTTGGTCACAAGAGAAAAATGGTGACAGGAGATTTAACGAAGCTCAATTTTTTTGGTTGGAATACACACTTCATTCGAACTATACTCTAGGGCTTTAAAACCGATTTCAAATTCTTACAAAAGTAGACTCGGTTGAATGAATTGGGCAGGTAAGCAAACTAAAATGCACGCCTGCTAGATTACAAGTGGTATTGGTTGGGTACCAAAGCATAGATAAAAATTTGAATGTTGGGGTTAGATATGTTCCTTACATGGAAGTGAAAAACTTGGGAATAGAGAAATTTGTTCAAGTTTCATCATTTATTGGAGCACAATCGACGATGTAATAAGTTTCCAAGGATAAGGTTGTGCGTTTGAATTAATGCAACGACATCAATTCTTTGTGGGGATCTAACTTTCGTGTGGTGAACTAAAAAAATGTAGCATAATCAACAAGTTCAAGGAAAAAATTCAAACTTTAGTGTTTTGGTAAAACTGAGAATAGGATGACACCATGGGGTTTAAAAGGTCAATTGTTTTTTCAAGTTATCATCTTGGTTTGTATTGCAGAATGGGAGCCAATAATGTCAAAATTACTTTTGTTCCTGCCAAAACTCATTCATTGCATGACTTAATTGCCCTTTACTATACCACTTGTCTTGCAAAAATGCCCTTTGAAATCCATTTTATTGTTCCTTTTTGTTTTCTTGCACCAATCAGAAGCTTTATAGCTTCTTCAACGGAGAGAAGCTAGTTACATTGATGTTTAATTTTTGTTTGCTTGTCCTCTAAAATTAGCTCTTGGGTTGCTCGTGAATTGATGGAATTTGCATTTTTGCTTGAAAATGTGGAAGTGGAAAACAGGCCTTGCACTTATGGGATTTTAAGGGGTATTTTTGTAAAGAAAGTGGTGTAATGGAGGGCAATTAAGGCATGCAATAAATGAATTTTGGCAAAAACAAAAAGGATTTTGGCATTATGAATTCCCTACAATTTCATGCCAAATTCAATTAATGGCATTAAAGTTGTAAGTTGGACCCTCTTTGAAACTTGACTTTTGTAATGACTAGGGCAGCGTACATGAGTTTTTCAAGTTCAGCTCAACTTCTTACTATTATCAACCTATTCAAACTTCAATTTTTTGGGTTTCATCACAAGTAGGGCTGTAAATGAACCGAGTAGCTCGCGAGCTCGGCTCAGCTCGTTTAGTAAACGAGCCGAGCTTAAGCTCGAGTATTCGGCTCATTTACTAAACGAGCCGAGTTGTTCGACAAAAGCTCGGCTTGTTAAAGGAGGCTCGACTTGATTAAAGAGGCTTGTTTAGTAAATGACTAAACTTGGCTCGTTAAGGGCTCGGCTCGTTAAGGAGGAGAGCCGAGCTCGAGCTCGAGTTTTCAGCTCGTTAAGCCAATGAGCCAAGCTCGAGCTCACCAAAGCTCGGCTCATTTACACCCCTAATCACAAGCCTACAATGGTGGCTTGAATCGTTCATCCTATGATTCTCGCTTATAACATTGTTTTAAAAGAATAAATCGCTTCAACTATGAATTAGCAAATCTTCTAAAAGTACTATATAAATGGTTATTTTTCCCAAAGAAGAAATGCATCATTATTCTTTTTATTATTTTTTCCTTTGCTTCTTTAATTATCCTTGCTTATGAGCAAATGCCCACCTCAAATAAAGTCAAATGGAGGCTTGGAGTATACCACGAAACTGAGATTTATGTGGAATTATGTGAAGTAGGATATTATATCCTCTCGTTGGAAAATTTCGTCCCCGGAATTTGTCCACCAATACTAAGCAACAAAATTTCATGCTTTGGTTGCACCACTCTGAAAAGAATTTCTTCACAACCCATAGTTTTAGTTATAACCATGACAGCCAAATCGGTTGCAGCACCGACAAATCTCCAACAGCCTCTTCCAATCCAATTCTCTCTCTTGGTTTTCCCACCACAACCTTTCTTAACACACACACACTCAAAAACCCCTAATTTTTGGCAGACGAACAAATTGCGGAATTGTTACGACAAAGAGTGTTGTCGACAACCGTAGTTTGCTATGTATGGCGCTGGTTAAAGTCCTTCAATGGTAATAGAAAAGTGTGCGAAAGGCCGAACAAAAAGATAACGTGGGGAAAGTGCAAAAGAAAATGACTGGCCCAAATAATTGTTTAATTAAGATGGGAAAGTACTATTCAATTGGAATACCATACTAATGGTTTTTTTTCAATGGAAGAAGCATACCCATTTAAAAAAAAAAAGTCATGCGGCATCTACAGATTATCACCGGAATACATATCAGGCCTTACGGCATTTACAGATTCCCACTTGAATATAGAGATACAGAGACAAAACCAAAGCCCAAAAGCTAATGATATACAGGAAAAGCAAAGAGACGAAACTGATGTCTAAATACCTAAGCAAGAGTCATCGTTCATTCCACGTCGTTATCAACAGGGATCGGCTTACGTGGAGTTATTGTACCCAGACACCAGAGGCCTTGGAATGGTAGAGCTCCATATCAAAGATAGCATAAAAAACCGATGGAAATCAACAACCAACCGGACTAAATTCGGACAGAAATCAGATTGAATCCAGTATAACATATACTTCCCTCCGTCATTGAGTAGCCATTCTCTTGGCTAACCCCCAACCGATCAAAGCTCTAAAGCTGACGACTCAAGAAGTGGTGCGGCGATGAGCGGAGCGGCAACGAACGGCAAGCGTTTTGGGTGGAGAAGGGGAAGGGAAAACTAGATCTGAATGCAAAGATTGATTCCTCCCCTCCCGCTATCCAAAGTTGGGTATAAACCCAAGGAGGAGGGAGGGGAGGAAGAAGAGAAAGTGTGGCGACTGTTTTGGGGTTAGAGAGACGTGTTCTCTTTTTAAAGGGAAGGGGGGGTGGGGTTTGTTTGTGCTATTAGCACCATACTACTGTTCAAGGCACTCACTTTTTATGCAACTGTGGGAAGGATTTGGATGAAGTAGTAACTGGCACATAGTTTGACTTTTGTAGTAAAGCTGCATTTCAAAAGGGTGGAGCTAAATACAACTACAAATGTAGCTTATTTTTAAGTAAATCATATTCGGATAAAAATGCCCTTAAAAAATGGAAAAACGTACCCCTACCAATGAAATGACACCGTTTTGAATGGCAAAGGGTCATCCATCCTTTTCCTCCCCCTCCCACCGTACTAGTCACCTCCTCCCACCTTCTCCTTCCCCAACCCATTCCACCGTGGGTGGGCCAAACCCAACTATCTGGCTTATTCCCAACTTTCTTCTCATTGCCAACATTTACAGGGGTACAAATTCCCTCCCTGTACCAAAGGAAACCCTAAACTACGCAGCAAACAAATACAAAAAAGAAAGGGAAAATCTAGAATATGTGAAGTTCATAAGCAAATTCGGATCCTAATTGGTGGAGAGAAATGGTGTGAAGGTGGGTAATTTGGAGGGGAGAGACAATGGACAACAATGATGTCATCGCAAAAACCAGTCCCATCGCGCATCACAAAATGCGTAAGCATTATTTTTAACATAACAAAAGAAGACATGACGCATCTTCAAGATGCGTTATAAAGGGTTTGGGTATTAGAATCTGATTTTTGTGAACATTTTCGGAAGTTAATTTCCGAAGTTCAAGATATGACGCATCTTCAAAATGCGTTATAAAGGGTTAAAGTATTAGAATATGAATTTTTGTGAACATTTTTGGAAGTTAATTTCTGATTTTTGTAGCGATTTTTGGGGTTGAATGTCCGATTGATGTTCATAATTTTTTTGGCAAGTAGTGTGTTGTTGGTGATAGTGGTGACTAGAGTTGAGGGCAGTGATGGTGGTGATTTGAGTTGGTGATGGCGGTGATGATTGTGGCCACCGATGGTGGCCTTACTGGTGATGGAGGTGCTGATTGTGGCCGATGGGTGTGGTGGAAGAAAGGTCTGCTATTGCTGGTGTGGTGGAGGAAGGGTCGTCCGGAGTGGTGGTGGTGATGGTGTCGTCTGGTGGTGGTGGTGGACCACGGTGGTTGTGGAGGATTTGGTGGTGGTGCAAGGGAGGGGGGTTATTTTTGGGGAAAAACTCGTTTTTGGGTGTGCAGGGCAATTTTGAAAGTTTAGGGTAATTTTTTAGTTTGTATGTAACAAATTGTTATAAGATTTGGGTGTTTTATTAATTAGAGGCTACATGCAGTAAATTCGCAATTACAAATAGAATCACCCTTTCAAAATGTCACAACTCACAAGCTTCTAAGAGCTACAGTAATGAAAGAAATCAACAATTTTTTATTTGAAAATGATTCCCAACAGAACATGCAAAAAAGGACAAGCATGGTAATGAAATTCAATGGAGGCTCTAGAAATATTTGTAACCAATGTCAATGTAGTTATTAACAAACTAGACATCTTCTAGCTATACTGATGTATTCTAACTGAAAATGGATCTTTCATATAAAACAACTTGCAAACACATACAATTGTACAATTGCGCTCGGCAAGTTTATTTACTTTGAATCATTGGATAATTGCTCATTATCAATACAATGGAGTACATACACAAATAAACAATCAGTTTATTGATCGTTGATGCCTTCAGTAACTTTCTATAACACAGAAAAGCAGAAATTAAAATGTCTTATTCTAAAGTAACTGGCCGAGTAGGTACTAGGTTACACAATGAAGCGGCTTTGATAGTCTTGCTTAGTGCCTGAGTTTGCGGCCCACGGGATGCTCAGCTGTGGTTAAAGACATCAAGATACCTTGCCTTCGACATGGATTTGAAGCTTTACAGAGTTTGTGGCCCATGGGATGTTCTGCCGTTGTTAAAGACACATCAAGATACCTTGCCTCAGACATGGATTTGAAGCATTACAGGATGCGTAGGACGGCTAATACCGCTGCTCATTGGATTGCTTCGCCTAGTTTCAGATTTCTTCAATCAGAATTGGATATCCAATATCCCTTCCGACCTGATATCATTCTTTCCGGAGATTACTCTGTTTGTATGTAGTTTTTGTGGTTGGATTCCTCATTCTTTCCAATTGTTCTAGCAAGCTGTGAAATGTTATCTAATTGCAGGGCGCAGTTGCCATTCTAATAGATCACAACCACCAATTTCCAGGACACACAAGGCTTTGAACACGAGTAGAGTATGGTTTCATGCTCTAATCAGCAGCTCATAGACATTACTATTGTTGTCCCCGTTAACACGCTTCAACAATTCAAAACTTTTACGGCTCCCCAAGAAATCAATTCGTTTGAATGCCACATAACCTCGCTCTTCAGTCTCTTTGCTAGAGTACACCGATCGGAGCTGATCGGCATGTCTTGAGTCAGTGTGAATTGCCGCATCTATTTCCTGACATGACATGTTCTCCTACAATGAATCATACCAGAGAGAGGACTTGAGTCAGATCACTGTGGTAACAACAGCGTTGGAAGCAATGCTAATAACACTTTACATATTGCTTGAACGAACACTACTGAACCTTTCTACCAAGAAATTGTCATACTATAACACAGTACTTCACAACAATAGAAAATATAACCGCAAATAAATTAGGATGACACGTCAATAGGTCATGCTTACCACTTCTTTTTATCGACATAAAAGTGTAACTAAAAGTGGGAAAACCTAATAGTTAGTGCCTTAAGTTACTAAAAGTGGGAAAACAATAAATAGATCCCATTCAAAGGATTGGTTTTCAACTCTTCCCATTCAAAGCTTACCATTTCTTTAAAGCAATAAATAGATCCCCTAATCGAAGACTTATTTTTTTTGTGTTTTTCTCATTAGTCTTATTAAAACATATATCTTAATGAAAAACTATGAAAGAGGTTAACGTGTACCCCCAGGAGTCGTGCCTTCCATTTTCTTGAAATTTACATGTCAGTCTGTCCGTGCTGCGTCCTGTGTCCGTGTCAGTGCTACATAGTCTGCAGCCATCCCCTTCTTACCTCCCAAACCCTGGTCAGATTCAGACTGTTACTTTGTGCCCTATCAACAACCACCAACCAACTATGCAGGGGCGGAGCCATGTTGGGCCCTGGGGGGGCCCCGGCTCTCCGAGCTTCCGATTTTTAAAATTTTTATTTTGTATATACCTGATTTTGAATATTATTGATAATTATTCGTGTATAGCTACATATAATCTTAATAATTTTGGTTCGATTTGATAAAAAACCGGTGTTTTTGCATTCTCATTTTCTTTCATTAATAAAAAATAACTACGTGATACTTGATGTAGCCTAAAGAATCATTTCAATATACAAATGTAATGAATTGGAAAGCAAAAATCTTATGATATAATTAAGTATACGTTCCGATAAAAAAATGTCTACTAAGCCGGCCCCCAGGAATTAAAATCCTGGCTCCGCCACTGCCAATGATGTACTATGCAGTTTACTCTCACAATATCGTACTATCAGAACTTCATTCCACTGTTGCAATAGGAAAGTTCAACACAATCTTTACAAGCATCTAGATAAAACATGTGTATTTTGCTTTCTGAGTTACACAACCAAAGAAGAATGAGCAAGTCTTAAAAATACTGTATATGATGAGCTTAGGTATAAAAGTGATTTGTAAAGGGTTGGTTGAAGCTAAATGGTGTTTGGCGGAATGAAGCTGGTTAAGATAGCAGTTCCCTTTTGCAAGTAGAGTAGTAGTCCAGTGATAGACACCATTTATACTTCCATGCATTTGACTGGGTTTCAAACCTCACTAACTTCAATTAGCCAAGACATCTTATGATAGTGAAGTGTTTATTTTTAATTTTAGGGTAGTCAATGATGTGTTCTAAACCAACACACTACTACATAATTGTTCTCCATTTACTTCATTTTTCCTTTGACGGTGTTCAAGTGATCATGGATAGGGCTGCTAAATGAACTAAATAGTTTGAGCTCAGCTAGAGCTCCACTAGATTTTTGGCTCTTTCAAACTTGTTCAACAAAAATATAAGCCAAGCCCAATCACTTTTGATTATTTGTTTATAAATTCAAGCCAAGCTTGAGCATATGGGTGTTTAGCTTGACAAGCTCATCAAGGGGTCATTCTATAGATATTGTAAAGATAAGGATAAATCAATAAATATCCACACGATATGAGATCACCTTCCATTTAGATCTTTTCACCTACTCTGTACATTCACCAGTCTCAACAGGTTTTTCCATTTTTGAACTTCACGAGCTTAAGCTTAGGCTTGAAAGCTTGAGCTTTACTTGCATATTCCACGAGCCGAGCTTATCATGACCATAGAACTTCAAATGTGAGCTGAGCTTGAGCAATCAGTCTCAAAAAATTCTCAAGCTAGAGCCAAGCTTGAAAACATGTAATAAGGAGTTGAACCAAGCCTGAGCAATACTGCATTTGGCTTGTTAAGCTCAATTCGCACCCCTAATCACGGATCACTATGTGTAGCCGCCACTGAGTGGATCTCAATCTCCTAGTCAATCTAGAGGAGGAAGAGTTTCATCGACAGAAGTCGAATGGTTTACAAGGCAGATGTTTAGCGAGACCTATTCTCGATTACATTACGGCCTCTTTTTCAGATGGATGTCAAAACGCTTAAATACTTTTTTGGTCCTTACAAAATAGGCTTCGTTTCATTTTCGTCCTTATAAAAACTTTTGTTTCAATTTTACCCTAGCAATTTATGACGCTATTCAATGTTACCCTTTCCGTCAACAAGTGAACGGAAAATGCTGATGTGGAGGCCGTTTGGCCAAGGGGGCACAAACAGGGAAAATGAATAGTTCTTTAACCTCTCTTTTTTTTTTTTTAATTAAAACCTTTGAAAAACTTGCTTCTTCATTTTTTCTTTTATTTTTTTATCGTTCTTCACTTCTAAAAAAAACCATAAAGTTAAAGGTGCATAGTTGTAAACATTAAAAAAGTAAATAGTGATTCAGTTTCTTTGTAAACAAAATTGAAACAAAACTACTGCATGTTTTGTAAGAACATAGCTTGTAAACATTAGAAAACTAAAAAAATAATTGAATATGTTGTTTGTTTTTTAACACCATAACATGAAATAATTAACATGTTTGCAAATTTTTTTTACAACATCAAAAAAATTAATTTTTATTCCTTTTTTATCCAAAAAAATATACCCTCTTTTTCGTCATTATTCATTTAAATGATGACATTGTCATTCGTATATTAACTTATGATTTTTTTTTTCAATAATAGGAATGTAATCTCGTAAATTCATACAAATATAGACAACAAATAGAAAGAAAATTTTGTTCACACTCCACTAAATTATCAGTACTCATACCAAAATTGTGGGTTTAACATCTTAGCTCTTCATTTCTAAAGACCACACCACCACCACCTCCACAGAACCTATCCAACCCAATTCCAATTCAGTTCAGGTGAGTAAAAAACCCTGTTAATCCGCAAATCTAGTCACCTGCAATTTGGATTGGTTTCTTGGTGCTTTGGGTTGGTCACGGTCCAAAAAATAGTAAACTGAGCTAAATGCTTTGGTTTGTGGATTTTATGTAGATGGTTCCGATTCCGAATCGGTCTAATCCGTATTCATACTAATAAAAACACAATTTACCTTTATGTGAGCACCCAAAATAAAATCTCAATACCTGTTCAGCATTTGATTCGATGGTGTTGGTGAAAGATGAGGCGATCAGGGATAGATGGAAGTCGTATTTTGATAAGTTGTTAAACGAGAAACATGAAGGAGGCTTCGGTGGGGAGGAAGTATATGTACCTAGCGAGAACATAGAATATGAGTTTTATCGGAGAATACAAAAGTTGGAAGTGGTTAAAGCTTTTAAAAGGATGAAACCGGGTAAGGCCCTAGGACCATATGGTATCCCTATTGAAGTGTGGAAAAGTTTAGGTGACTTGGGGGTGACTGGGTTGACGAAATTGTTCAACAAGATTATTATGACTAGGAAAATGCCTGATGAATGGAGAAGGAGCACCTTAGTACCTATCTATAAGAATAAAGGGAATATTCTAAGCTGCAACTATAGTAGTGTTAAATTGATGAGTCATACGATGAAGTAGTGGGAAAGAGTTATTGAGCATCGCTTGAGGATGGTGACTAAGGTGTCAGAAAAACAGTTTGGGTTCATGCCTGGAAGATCAACCATGGAAGCTATCTACCTATTAAGGAGATTAGTAGAAAAACACAGAGCAAAGAAGAAGGATCTCCATATGGTTTTCATACACGTAGAAAAGGATTATGATAGAGTGCCTAGAGAAATCATATAATGGGTTCTGGAGAAAAAAGTGACCAAAGGGTATATCGAGGTGATTAGAGACATGTATGAAGGTGCCGTCACTACCATTAGATCACTAGTAGAGGAAATAAGTGAATCTCCAATCACCGTAGGATTGCATCAAGGGTCAGCCCTGAGCCCGTACCTCTTTGCCTTAGTTATGGATGAATTGACTAGACAATTTCAAGAGGATATTCCATGGTGTATGATGTTTGCAGATGACATTGTCTTCGTAGATGAAACCACTAGAGGTGTTAATATGAAACTAAAATTTTGGAGGGAAGCATTAGAGTCAAAGGGTTTTCAGATAAGTAGAAGTAAAACTGAGTATATGGTATGCAAGTTTAATGGTACCAGTAGTGCGCGTGAAGAAAAAGTGATGATCTAAGACCAGAAGATACCAAAGAGTGATCATTTTAGGTATTTAGGCTCAATTATTAGTAGAGATAGAGAGATTGTTGATGATGTAACCCATAGGATCCAAGTGGGGTGGCTCAAGTGGAGAAGTGCTACTGGTGTACTATGTGACCAGAGGGTACCCACAAAATTGAAAAGAAAATTCTATGGAACTGCCATAAGACCAGCAATGCTTTATGGGATAGAATGTTGGCCTATTAAAAAACAACATGTGAGCAAGATGAGTGTAGCAGAAATGAGAATGTTTAGGTGGATGTATGGTAAGACTAGACAAGACAAGACAAGATTAGAAATGAAACAGTTTGTGAGATGGTAGGTGTAACACCTATAGAGGAGAAGTTGAGGGAAAATAGGCTAAGGTGATTTGGGCATGTCTACCGTAGACCAAAAGATGTAGTAGTTAAGAGAGCGGATAGGATAGCTTTAGGTAGCAATGTCACGGGGAGGGGTAGACCTAAATTGACATTAGATGATGTAGTGCGCAAAGATATGAGTATAATGGGTTTGTGTGAACAAGTGGCCTTTAACAGAGCTCAATGGAGGAAACGGATTCATGTAGCCGACCCCAAGTGATTGGGACGTTAGGCTCGGTTTGGTTTGGTTTAATTTCTTTATTCGTTCTACATTTGTTTTCCCCGTATTTGCTTTGTACAATTTCAATAGCCATTGCCACCACAGCCACTATCACCCACAACTGTTGCTCTCTCTTTACAAAGCACACCATATTTATCTTGATTGGAAATGAATTTGGCATTATTATTTTTATTCTATTAAGCTATATTATCTACTTACTCACAAATTTAAGTGAACTTTATTTTACTTTGGCTACACATGAACAATTTAGTGCCGACAATGTGAAAGAAAAGTCAAATTATTTGTAAAAAATTATAAAATTTTAATGCATTTTTTAAGCTCAAGGATTTCACTTGGACCCCCTTAACTATAGTTGTAGCCGCCCCCGCGACAGAGGTGATGGAGGCAGCGTGGTGGCCAGGTGGAGAGCTATGTTGCTAGGTGAGATGGGGGAATGCGCCATGGGGGCTACTGCAGTAATTGGAGCAAAAGAGGGGGAATTGAGAAATAAAGGAATAAAGTACCCCCATTGAAGGTGTGTCAGTGCCCTGTTTGTGCCCTCTTGGCCAACTAGCCTCCACATCAATCTCCGTTACCCACATCAACATTTTCCATTCACTTGTTGAAGGGAAGGGTAACATTGAAGAGCATCATAAACTTTAAGGGTAAAATTGAAACAAAATTTTTTATAAGGACGAAAAATGAAACGGAACTTATTTTATAAGGACCAAAAAAGTATTTAAGCCATGTCAAAAATGTGTTCTTCCACACGGATTTACAAGAAACTGTACATATGTCTCCTCCACCTAGTTATTCTAGTGACTCTGCATTGGTAGTCATCTCAAGAAATCTCTCTATGGGTTGTCAGCTTGACCCCGAGATAGAAGGCCAAGCCCCATGACTAACTCACACCCTAACCGCCCCAAGTGACGTCATAGCTAATGATAGGGGTAAGGCAGTTAAGATAAGACAAACGAGCTAGCATGCTAGGGAACCTAGAAGTCCGAACACTTGAGAGTCCAATGTTGTCTTTCAGTATTAGGCAACTGGGTAATTCGTACCTGAACGCCTATATTGCCAAACTCATCATCCGAAACCTAAAAAGTCCGATGACCTAGATTATTCACTCAGACAGAGTTGAGAAGCTAAGCCCAACCTTTTTGACGCAGATCGGAAGCGAGTTCTTTAATTCCTGAGTCCACGGGACTGGAATCCACTAGAATGAGAAACGACTCTCGAGAAATATTATTGAAGATGGAAAATTGAGTGCCTTGGCCTTATGCCTCACAAGAATACTTAAACTACTAGGATCTTAACCAAAAAGGAAAGCAATCAAAAATCTAAATCTGCCTAAGATTATGGCAGAACATGTTATTAAAATAGAAAAGGAAAATTCTAAGACCCTTCCATCTATTACCAATCAATCACCTAGATATCCAATCAATCATCAATCATTCCCCAATCAATCACACATTTCTTGTGATTGCAATCACAACATTATGTCCTGCATCAGTCACCTCCACTTCAGGAGCACTCGCCCTCGAGTTACTCTCAGGATATAACGGCTTATCTGGATAGTAATCGAACAAATCTGCAACGTTGAAGGTAGAAGAAATCTGCATATGCTCTAGAAGATCAATGATATAAGCGTTGTCATTAATCTTTGCCTGGACTCGAAAAGGACCATACTTCTTGTCTGCTAACTTGCTGTAACGTGCTGTAGGGAGCCTGCTCTTGCGTAGATAAACCATCACTTGGTCACCCTCTTTGAACACTTTAGCTTGATGATGTTTGTGTGCCACTGCTTTACATTTTTTGTTGGCCTCTTCTAAGCTCTGTTTCACCTCAACCTGAATATTTTGAACCTGTTGTGCCATGTTCTCTGCTGCGACGCTCTGACCTGGAAGCTTTGGTAAGGGAGCCAAATCAAGTGCAAGTTGTGGAGGATTAGTGTAGACAACTTTGAAAGGGGTCTTTCCCATTGACCTATTCACTGTGCTATTGAATGCAAACTCGATTTGAGGAAGAGCTGCATCCCACTATTTTGGTTTATCTCCCGAGACACATTTGATCATCTTTCCCAATGATCTATTTGTTACTTTGGTTTGCCCATCAGTCTGCGGATGGCTTATGCTACTATAATTCAAACTCGTATCAAATCTCCTCCACAATGTTCTCCAAAAATGGCTGAGAAACTTGACGTCATTATCGGAAGTGATAGTTTTCGGAACTCCATGCAATCGAACAATTTCTCGAAAGAAGAGGTTTGCCACATGAGTTGCATCTGATGTCTTTCTGCAAGGAACGAAGTGCGCCATTTTGGAGAATCTGTCAACTACAACAAAAACAGAATCCATACCTTTTTGAGTCCTTGGAAGTCCCAAGACAAAATCCATGGAAAGATCCTCCCATATATTTTCTGGTATGGGCAATGGAGTGTATAGGCCTGTGTTTTGTGATTGCCCGTTTGCCTTTTGACAAACAAGGCACTTTTGCATGAACTTGCCAACATCCCTCTTCATTTGTGGCCAATGATATCACTCTCCCACTAAAGCAATAGTCTTGTCACGTCCCACATGACCTCCTAGGCCACCACCATGCAAGTCCCGGATGATCTTCTCCTTTAGTGATGCCCTTGGAATACATAATTTGTTACCATAAAAGAGATAGCCATCCTGCACATGATAATTTCCAGCATCCCGTTTTAGTTGACACTTCCTCCAAACATTACTAAAATCTTCATCTTCTTCATACAACTCCTTGATTAATTCAAAACCAACAATTTTCAAACTAAGAGTTGTAAGCAAAGCTGCTCGCGTACTCAATGCATCAGGCACTTTGTTTTGTTGCCCGATCCTATGTTTTAAAAACAAAAATGAACCGTTGAATGAAAGAAATCCATCTGGCATGCATTCTGTTCAAGCTGCCATGTGTATTTACGAACTTTAGTGCTTGGTGATCACTATACAGCACAAACTCTCGCTAAACAAGATAATGCTGTTAGATTTCTTGGAGGGTTCCAACCTAAAACCAATTGGCAATAGGTGGAGTAGCCTCTAGAATTTATTAACCAAGCTTGGGTGACTTAGATGAGCAATGTGGAACAAATCTAACAAATGCTCCTAATGCTTGAGAGCCCGAAGTGCTGCATAAAATTCCTACTCATAGGTAGTCCATTTCTATCGTGCCTCGCTAAGCTTCTCACTGAAATACTCCAGTGGTCGACCTTTTTGAGATCAGACAGACCCGATTCCCACAATAGAGGCACCACATTCAACTTGAAATAGCTTGTCAAAGTCTGGCAATGCCAAAACTGGAGCACTGCACAACTTCTCTTTGATCAGCGCAAAACTTTCCTCTTGCTCAGTCCCCCACTGAAACTTTCCTTTCTTCATACACTCGGTGATAGGTGCCACGATACAACTGAAGTTCCAGATAAACCTCCTGTAGAAAGTAGCTAAGCCATGGAAGCTTCTAACATGACTAACATTTGTTGGAGTCGGCCAATCCCAGATTACCCTGACCTTCTCTTAATCCACTTGAATGCCATTTGCTCCAACAACAAATCCCAAGAACAACAGCTTTTCTGTCATAAAACAACACTTCTTTAGATTGACATATAAGTTGTTATCCTGAAGGACTTGAAGAACTTTTCACGAGTGGCTCATATGATCAACTTTTGACTAGATGTAATTAAGACATCGTCGAAATACACCACAAGAAATCTGCCAATGAAAGGTTTCAGAACCTGATTCATCACTCTCATAAAGGTGCTTGGTGCATTAGACAACCCAAATGGCATGACTAACCACTCGTATAGTCCTTCTTTTGTCTTGAAGGCAGTCTTCCACTCATCCCCAGGCCTAATTCTTATCTGGTGGTAGCCACTACGCAAGTCGATCTTTGAAAATATTTTAGAGCCTGCAAGCATGTCTAACATGTCACTCAAGCGCGGTATTGGAAACCTATACTTTACCGTAATCTTGTTGATTGCCCTGCTATCAAAGCACATCCTCCAACTCCCATCTTTCTTTGGCGTAAGTAGTGCCGGTACCGCACAAGGACTCATACTCTCTCTAATAAGCCCCTTCCTGTTCAACTCAGCAACCTGCCTTTGCAATTCTGTACTCTCTGCAAGACTCATTCTGTAGTGTGGAAGATTCGGGAGGCTTGCACCAGGTACCATGTCAATGCAGTCTTGTATGTCCCTCATGGATGGTAAACCATCAGGAAGTGCATGAGGAATGATGTCTGAAAATTCTTCTAACAAAGGTTGAAGCTCCCCAGGAATGTTAGAATCTGCAATCACTGGTTCTTGTCCCTTGACAACTAAAACAAGAAGTTCACCTGCCTTTTTCATATCGTCAACAAAATCAGATGCAGGAACTACAACAAAGGATTTCCCCTCCACTTTAGAAGCTTTAGGTAGTCCTTCTTGCAATGGAACTAGTTTAATTTTCTTCTTGTTCCAACAAAACTCATATGTATTGTCCCTTCCCTTATGAACTATATCAACATCATACTGCCAAGGTCTCCCTAGCAACACATGACATGCATCCATGTCTATGACATCACAAGTTATTGCATCTCTATAACTTTTACCAATTGAAAGAGGAATACAATAAACTTCTGTTACCTTGATCTCTGCACCCTTCTTGATCCATCCGATCTGGTAAGGAGAAGGATGAGGTTTGGTCCTCAATTGTAACTTGTCGACGTGAGCCCTCGACACAATATTCTCACTGCTACTGCTGTCAATGATGACATCACTCACCTTATCATTGATGGTACAGCTAGTTCTGAAGATGTTATGTCGCTGCAGGTCAGAATCATGCTTTGGTGCATACAAAAGTCTCTGCACAACATAAACAACTCGATCTCCATGATCCCCCTCTACAACTTCGACCTCTTCATCATCATTCTGATCCCGTAGTCATCACTTCCTTAATTCCCAAAATCTGCAGGATCATCCTCGGTTGCATTAACCAAATTAGCCTGCCTTCGGTTTGGACACGTGCTGGAACGATGCCCAGGTTGGTTGCAGCGATAACACTTATCAATGGTTGGACATTGATAAGGATTATTGTTGCAATGAGGCTGAGAAATCGATGGTTGTTTGGTCTGAATAGGATCACATTGGTTTATGCGTTGAGATGCTTGTTGATGCTGAACTACTTGCGGGTTGAATGTTGCAACTCGGTTTGAATCAGCATCTGCTAGTGGATGGTGTCTTGGCTGGTGCCCTCGATAATTGAGACTCCGCCTTGTAAGCCAAGTTTACAGCCTCAGACAAATTCCAAGTATGAAACGCAATCTGATCTTGTATTGGAAGGCCTAGACCTCCAATATACCTCATCACCTGCTGATTTTCTGTCTCCGATAAGTTGTTACGAGCATTCAGACGACAAAACTCCTCGGTATAATTGCTGACTGACCTGTACCCCTGCCTGCAGTTTTGGTACTGCTGGTATAACATCTGTTCATAATCTGGAAGGAGAAACCTTTCTTGCATCAACTGCCTCATCTTGTTCCACGTATGAACAAGTTGTTTCCCTTGCGTTCTACGATTATGTTGCATCTGCTCCACCGAGCAGAGGCGCCTCCTTTAAGCTTATAAGCCACCAACTTAACCTGCCTCTCCTCCGGGATGTCCATATACTTGAAAAAATTCTCAACTTCAGATAACCAGTCAAGGAAACCCTCAACATGAAGATGGCCATTAAAATTGGGGAGGTCCACTTTAACCTTGAAATCAAAGAACCCATGGCCACGGCTGTTGCGCTCGGGGTAGTCCTGACGCCGTTCAACCAGCACGTTGCCAAGTTCCTCATCACTGGAATCATCTACATAGGCTGGTTGACTATGCAGATTGATAGGATCGTTACCACCATCCGGGCGGCCATGAGGCAGATTATTGTTGACACGCACACTTTCGAGAACCCGATCCTGGTGGCCGCCAAGGTGTAGGCGTGCGAATGACTGCTGCATCTCCGCCAGCGTACACCGAACATCATCAAATTGCTGTTGGTTCTGCTTATTCGTTCGCTGTTGTTCTTGGACGGCTGCCTCTTGAGCGCGCACATATGCCCAAAGGGCCTGCACCCCACATTCTTCGTCGTTGGGATGGTTGCTGCCTTCAACGTCATTAGTCATCACTACAAGTAGCGTTACTGCTCTGATACCAACTGACGCAGATCGGAAGCGAGTTCTTTAATTCCCAAGTCCACGGGATTGGAATCCACTTGAATGAGAAATGACTCTCGAGAAATATTATTGAAGATGGAAAATTAAGTGCCTTGGCCTTATGCCTTACAAGAATACTTAAACTACTAGGATCTTAACCAAAAAGGAAAGCAATCAAAAATCTAAATCTGCCTAAGATTATGGCAGAACATGTTACTAAAATAGAAAAGGAAAATTCTAAGACCCTTCCATCTATTACCAATCAATCACCTAGATATCCAATCAATCATCAATCATTCCCCAATCAATCACACATTTCTTGTGATTGCAATCACAGCATTATGTCCTGCATCACTTTTGCCGAGCACACTGACCGAACTTATATGTTCGGCCTACTACAGAACTTTTCTTCAAAATGATATTTCGTTAAATCTAAGTAAATCCGAAATTATTATAATCGTATGTATTGACCTTTGTAAACATGGCAGCCGGACTATAAACAACAAGATTTTGAAATTTTAAGATTCAGGAATCTAATAGTTTGTTTGGTTTAAACTTTGAGGGAGGTTTTTGGGGTAGTCAGTGGAGAGATAGAAAGAGAAATGAGATTAATAATTGAAGAAAAAACTTATAAGAGACCATGAGCAAAGAGGAATTAGGTTTTGGGACCCAAACGAACACATTCTTAAAGCATTTTAATATCTAAATAACACCTCAAACAATATAATTCTTCACAAACAAAAAACAACTAATATTAATATTAAAATTTGAAGAAAACAAATGAATCCAGGCAGCGGCCATGGCCCCAGACGCCCTCTAGTAGAGTCGTCTCTGATTGAACAAATTAAATTTGAATTTCAATTACTTTTTTCATAGTTTTATAGTGATTTGACATGTCTTGCACTTGTCATTTTCTCTCTTCTTTTTCCTTACTGTTGAGTCAGGACATTCCTATAAAGAACCACTAACTCTAGGATTTGTTTCTTGCTTGCATTTGAGAGAGAGAGAAGACTGGTTCTGTGTCTTGCTTTTCATCCAGTTGCTTGACCGTCCTTAGCAAGGCCTAAGGAGGGTTATGGGTTGACTCTTGCTAGTGACTTAGAGGTGGGTAGGAGTGATTACTCTAGGTAAAGGCCCTAGAATTGAACAAGCTTAGAAGAAATTCAAAAATGGCCCATGGTTTATCTAGTCGCTCCAGTAGGGACTAGATGTGGACTTTGAGAGTCAGAGCTTTATTTGAGTTTTTGCGAGTACTGTTGTAATAAAACTTCCTTATGTCAACATTTACAACTTTGGGTCTACAATATTTTGATTACAAGGTGAACCTGAAGTATATCCACAACATCACATCATTCTTCTTTCTTGACACTACTGTAAGGAAGTTATTTTGACCATTACCCTTTTCTTGTTTATGAATAGACCCTTTCACTTCAAGCCCATGTGGAGTCTTGGACCTCCCATCCAGTCGTTGAATCTGTGTTTCAAAATGACCAAAACTATAGTAGTACCAATATGATAGAAAACCTTAACATGAAGGTCAGAGCCACAAAATGGAATAACGATGTCTTTGGCTACTGATAATATTCAGGTTAAGGATACTATTGCTGTGGACAACCCTTGGGATGTCAACTTAGTGAACGACAACCTTTCCAATGATGAGATTAGAGTGATTACTTCCCTTGCATACCAACCAGGAGGATACCCCATGCTGGAGCAGCTGGACTTGTAAAGACCCGTATTTTCAGAAATTATAGAAAGGTTTATTTGATATCATAAATGTGGAAAATATGGGATTTGTTGAGTTGGGTTAATGTGATAGAATTATAAGTGAAAGGGGTGCTAGTGTGATGTGTATGTGTGTGGGTATATATATAGGAGTGTGTGGTGTAGAGAAGCAAATTCCCAAACACACACACACCCCACGCCTCTTTCTCTCCATCGGCTCTCTCCTCTCTTTCTCACACTCTCACTCAAAAAATTCCACTCCAAGTTCAAAACCCACCAAGATCCTTCACCAAATCATCATCCTTTTGGGCTTTCGACCTTGGGTTTCGTTGGAGCAAGCTCGGAGAGGAGTATTCTTGGAGGATTTCCAATTTCAAGGCTAGGGCTTGATCAATTCCGTTGGGTTTCGTTCTCCAAGTTGAGGTAGGGAATTCTTACTTTCTCTACATGTTTATGAGTGGTTGTGTGCCAAAAATCTGGCTCTAAATGGTTAAATTCGAAGTTATGCTCTCTTTTGCTTTTTCTACAAATCTTCCACTGTAATGCAAGGGTACCAATATCACTTTTTTGAGGTACCGGTACCTTTGGTACCGATACCTACTTTTTGAGGTATTGGTACCAATGACTCAGAAAACTGTTTCGAACTTTGTTGATCATTCGTCGATTGTGTTGATTCCCGATCACTTCTAACACCCTCCAATCATATTCTAATCACCTCTAAACTGAATTGTTCGCGTTCCAATGATTCGTTGTTCATCCCCACTCTTTGAGCTCCCATTCTAGCAAAGAAAGGTGTAAAACTAAACGATTATGATATCCATTTCCTTGCCTATGCATTTGGGTCATCATGTGAGTATTGTGATATATTTTTATGAATGATATGAACTCGTTAATAGCGTATGTGATGACAAGGTTGATCGTTGAATAAAACGGTGGGTGAATCTTGAGCAAAAAGAGAGAAGTTGACACGTGATGCCATATAGTACCAGGAATGAGTTTAGATAACGAGTTTGGGATCGGGATGGAAATGCGAGTTGAGATGCGAACTGTTTACCTAACATCAATGTCCCTCATTAATTACATCTTGCAAACTAGAGTCCTAAATCTCATATGACGAAGTGCAATGGCATACGGGGTCATGAGCACCCGGAAATATATTGTGGGTATATGGGGCCCTAAGACCCGGAATGTGAACTGGATATACAGGGTCACGAGCACCCGGAAATATATGGTGGGTATATGGGGCCCTAAGACCCCGAAAATTCCTAAAGTTCATTATGTGGTATGTTAATGGAGGAAGAGTCACTTGAGTTCATAGTGGAGCCCAACGGGAGATGTACGGGGTCCTTTAGACCCGGAATGTAATACACTTAATGTAGAAGTGTGCGAAATGAGATTGTAAATACTTGACATAATGAAAACGGATAACTTAGAGATTATCAAGTGACATGAATATGAAAGGTGTTAGTTATTGAGTCTTATCCTCTTGCTCTTGTTCATGTGGGAAACTTTCTTGTTGTCGATGTTCATCTCGGTACATTATTTACCTCATATGCATATAGTTTGAGCAAAGATTTCTCTACTGGGCTAGTGTAGCTCAACCTATTATTATTTTCAGGTACATCTCAAAGGCATTGATGTGGAGTGCTTGATGTGCATACGACTTCATCATTTTGAAAGCTAACATGGAAGAATTACTTTGACATCTTTGTAAAATTCTTTTGGGAGATGTAATTGTAATTTTGAGCTAATCTTTTGACTTGAAAATCATGTAAACTTTAAACTTGTCGTCTTTTGTTTAACGATGGAATTTGGGCCGGAGTGCCATTAGTGTAAGCTTTTAAACTTGATTGTTCTCTTGGACGAATTATGGGAAGCATTTTGGGGTATTATGATGTATTATTGTGAATGATTTTTATTGGAAATCCTATTATTATTATGTTAAAAATCCAGGGCGTGACAAGACTCATAACAGAAAATGGGAATGTTACCGTGAAATTAGTTTACCAATAGCTCTCAAGATCAGAACTAGGGCTTGAATTGGCTTTGGAAACTAAGTTGCCTCAAAAAACTCAAAGGCTATCTTTGGATCAACCTTCATGGTAAGGCCATCACCAAGCACTAAAGAAATATCAGAGGAATGAGTATTGAAACTAGTGACCCCAGATGTAATGTGCCTATGGAGGATAACTGACATCTAGTGAGATATTGCGATCATAGCCTGAGCATTTGGTCAACTTTGTGAATTATCAGGTCCTTCAAAATGTCACTCCAACCTCTTGAGTGTTCTTGAGTGGATTGGATAACACTCAATTTGCAAATGATTTGGTGGATAACACTCAATTTACAAAGTTTGCTACTATTACATGGTTCACATGATTGGCTAGGAATAGAAAGTTCCTGAAATTAGATTTGGGAACCCGAAACATTCCACGGCCAGGAAAAACCGAGTTTTCAACACAGATGGCGGTTCCAGAGGGAATCCAGGTCAAGCCAGCTTTGAACGAGCGTGTTAAGTTATGGGTTTATATGTAATGTAGTTTGCATTTAATCTCTTATGTAAGTAGATTAGGATATAAGGATCTAATGTGTAATTACTGATTTCATATGTATAAGTATAACGTAATGAGAAATAAACCCTATTCTTTGGGTTCCCAATTCTATCTTTTATTTTACATGGTATCAGAGCACCGATCTTGATCGGATTACCTGTCGAGCACCCTCCTCATCAGTCGAAGGCTTGTCAACGCGATACAACTTTTCTTTTGACTTGTTGATACTGTACGCTGCTCTTCTCTCGCCGTACGACGTCCGACAAGCCAGGTTGTTGCTCGACGAACCCCTTTCAACCTCCGACAAACTCAGGCTTCGAGTTTCGATCGTTTTTTTGACGTCACCCATACTCGCCGGAGACTCGCCGGCTTTTTCTGACGTTATCTGACCTTGCCGGCATCGTCCTTGACCAGTTCCGACTTCACCCCAGTCGATCCCAACCAGTTCCGACGCCGTACAGCCAATTTCCGAAGCTGTACAGTCAATTTCGACGCCGTACAGCTACTATCCGACGCTGTACAACCAATTCCAACACCGTATAGCCAATTACCGACGTCGCTACACACCTGTTTGGCTCCAGTTCAGTTTTTTCGTGGTGTTGGGAGTTGGGTCAAATCTGTTTTACTTCCTTTGGCTTGGGCTATTATTATATCAGTTGACATAATCTGGGTTTGTTGAAATGTCGGAGGATAAACAAAAGGCTTCCGCTGGTACAAATGATGAGTTGAGTCGTGTAGGGACTCTCGATAATTTTTCTTTGGATATTTGCCATATTAAGTTGGATGGTACCAACTATTTGATTTGGTCTCGTACTTTTACTTTGGCTATTGAGGCCAAAGGAATGTCAGAATTCATTGAAAGCCCTGTTACTCCACCTGTTGAGGCGGTCGAACTCAAGAAGTTTAAATCTCGAAAATCATTAGTCATGACTTGGTTGTTTAACTCTATGAGAGCTGATATTCGTCATACTTTTCTACTACTTGATACTCCACATTAGATTTGGACTACTGCAGCCCAGACCTATTCTCAGCAAGGTAATGATGCACAATGTTTTGAGTTGAGGAAAAGGCTCCGTACATTGGAGCAAAATCATCGTTCTGTTGCTGTGTATTTTGCTATCTTAAGTGGAGCTTGGGGGGAATTCGATTATTATCAGGGTTTTCAGGCTGTTTGTGCTATGGATGCTGCTAATTGGCTAAAAAGGATGGAGAAAGAACGTGTTTATGACTTTCTTGCTGGTCTTGATCTGGAACTTGATCCGATTAGAGTGCAGGTGTTGGGTCGTGTTCCGTTTCCATCCTTGGGAGAGGCCTATTCTATTGTTCAGCAGGAGGAGAGTAGGAGGGGTGCTATGTTGCACCCTCCTATTTCTGATCGTTCTGCCCTGGTTGCTACTCCTCAAGGTCATTTTGGTTCTGATCGGTCTGGTACTAGTAGCGGGCCTCCTGATCGTGCGTCACTCCAGTGTGAGTATTGCCACAACACTGGTCATACCAGAGATTTCTGTTGGAAGCTCTCTACTTCTGGCTATTGTACGTTCATTGGGGGAAATTTGGTTACTTGATGAAGTAAAAAGCAATCTGTGGTCGCCAGGTCTAGTGCAGAAACTGAGTATAGAGCTATGGCTCATGGCGTTTGTGAACTCTTGTGGCTCCAAACTGTGTTACGTGATTTGAAAATTATTGATAATGGTCCTATGAAACTCTACTGTTACAATAAAGCTGCCATCAATATTGCTCATAATCCTGTTCAACATGATAGGACGAAGCACATAGAAATTGACAGGCATTTCCATCAAAGAGAAGCTGAGCGCGGGTTTGATATGTATGCCTTTTGTGAGATCTGAAGATCAACTAGCAGACATATTTACAAAAGGGCTTGGTAGCAAGAGTTTTCACACCATTATGTTCAAGTTGGGCTTGATTGATATCTTCGCACCAACTTGAGGGGGAGTGTTAAGTTATGGGTTTATATGTAATGTAGTTTGCATTTAATCTCTTATGTAAGTAGATTAGGATATAAGGATCTAATGTGTAATTACTGATTTCATATGTATAAGTATAACGTGATGAGAAATAAACCCTATTCTTTGGGTTCCCAATTCTATCTTTTATTTTACAGAGCGTTCAAAGATGAGAGGGGCTACTGGATCATGGGGTACTACGGCCCGGCTTCCTCACTGTACCAGCCTAGAATCAGAATTTTGGGCCATCTTTCAAGGTCTAACAGAGGTAATAAAGCTAAAATCACATCTCTGTGGAAATTGAGACAAAATCGGAAGCAGGCATGCTTCTTCTTTTAAGAGAAATGTCCTGATCACTCTCGTTAGAGGAACCACACTGCTAACTCTTATGTGCAATTGACCAGTTGGGCACACTGTCATAAAAGGGAATCTAGTTGCTGATAAACTTTCGAGAGCTAATCAGGATCAACACATGGTGTCATTTCCTTTCTCTCTAAACCAAAAACTTTCACTTCTCTCTAGAAAAGTAAACAATAAGGTTTCCTTCTTTCTTTTTCTTTTTTTTTTTTTGGGGGGGGGGGGTTTCCCTCTCTATCTCGTTTTCTCTCCTTTCCTCTTCTGTTCGGATCTTTTCTGTTCTCTATATTTCAAAAACGATTGGCAATAGTACACGATGGAGGGAGGTGGTGGTTCGGATGGTCGGCACTGGCGTTTTGGATCTCGACGTTTCGGGTTTCTCCTAGTCGTTATGGGGTCCAAAGTGGCGGTTTCTCGGCAATAGCTGATGGAGTCTCGGAACGTGATGGCCGACGGGATTGGCGATTCTGTAAGGTTTCTCTGTCCCTATGTCTCTCTCCCTCTCCTCTCCTTTTTTCAGACACCCTTCCCTAGTTTGTCTGTGATTTCTCTTCTCTGTCGTTCTGATGTCGCTTCACCTCTTCTCTGCGACGTCTTCTTCTCCGGCATGATCTTCCAATTGGTTATCTCCTGGTTTAACTGGCATTTTTTGCCTAGTGGCGTGGTTAATCTGACGGTGTTGAGAGGCTTGGCCAGCATGGCCTCCCGCCGGGTTTCACTGTTGGGAGACTCGGTTTTCACCTAACGTCTTCGGTCGAGCTTCCGCGGCAGTTTTTGGGTGTTTGGGCTTCTGGTTTGTCTCCTTGGTGTTTGCTTGTGGTGGCATGGTGGAATGCTAGAGATGACGGTCTGGCGGTGGTGGTTTCTTTCTGTCTAAAGGTGGTATCTGGCAGCAATTGGGCGGCAATGTTTTGATTTTTCTCAGAAGAGTTAGTTTTGGGTTTTCTTGGGCAGGGCTTTCTTGTATGATTTGGGCATTTTAGGCCCACAGATGTTTTTGGCTTTGTCCCTTAAGGTGTGTTTGGGCTTTGTTCCTAATTGGCTGCATTTTCCAACCTTTGGTCGGAGTCCCCTCTCCTTTACCCTATTAATAAAATGTTACTTTTGCCGATTAAAAAAAAGAACACATGGCGTCATTGGTGATTCCAGCCAATCTCCTAGCAGCAGACATCACAGGGACCTCTTTTGATAGGATTTAGTTTTCCTTTCCCTGTTTGTTGTCTTTGAGTTGTATATCTAAAAAAAGAAAACAAAAAAAATAAAGCTGCACTCTTAACAATAAAGGAAAATTAATGGAACATAAAATAAACCCCCTACCATGATCAAGAAGACATCACATACAATTTCTCAATTACAAGTCCATATTAATGGACACAAGAAAACATCTCCACATACCTGATAGAATGCATGGATATGATCTAACACGTGCAGACTTGTAAAACCTGTATCACTCACCAAAGTCCTTGAACAAGGGCCCATCTCCGCAAATCGGTCAACTGGAAACAGTATGGTAAGGAATTGGTTTCTGAATATAAACTCAGTTTTCTCACTGCAAACAAAACACAAAATTTCAACAAAAACTGATTAGAGAACAAGCAAACAAGTCCATAGGTGATTCACAATCTAAATGTAATAGATGAAATAGCAATACTGAAACTTTACAAGACAGGAATGTACCAATATCCAAAGTTTATAAGGGAAGGGTACTAGATAAAGTGATTCTTGCACCATAATTTTATAAATGGCTTGATAATGATTCTGCGATTTAGTGCAATAGAGAAGCTACAAATGCAAAATGAATAAAACATGCTTTCAATTTTTGATTGCCAGTTGAACAATAGATGTTGAAGAGATCGGAGAGGTTAGACTTCAACAACATTTCCATTAGTGGCCGAGAGAAGTTGACAAATGCAGATTCTGACTCTTTGCCATCCCCTTTTGCATCAAAACATATAGGTGCATGGTACTCGCTGGCATCCTCAACAATGAATGAGTCTGTGTATACAGAAGCAGTTGAAGTTGGCTAAGATATAGACCAGCAGATTGAATCCAGAAGGCTGATTGGGGTTATTGGACGTATTGGGATTTTACATGTCTGTAATTACACGAAAAAAAAAAAAGAGAGGTCAAAGCCCATGTTCTTCATTAAAACTCTTATTCATTCATCCAACCGCTTCTTGGTAGCAAGCAAGAACGTGATACATAATCTGTGCTATACACATGACAGGCAGATAGGCAGCAAGAAAATGATATGCTGCCCCTATTAAACTATGAGAAGGAAGGCAGCGGACCAGACAGCTAAGTTTATCTGAATAAGTGAAACATTCCTACACAGCAACCAAAAAAAAATACTAAGCCATAAAGAAAGGTAAAACATGCCTAACCTTGGAAACAGCCAATGTGCACACCATCACATCCCATGTCTGTGAACAAAGAAGAACTAAACGCAGGATGCATATCCCTTGGGCACATGCTATAAGTCTATAAATCTTCTTAAAGGGTGTTCAACCTCAAATGTCATAGTTCATTCAGTAATTTCCGAATTCTACACAAGTTTTAACTTGCAACTACAAGTTCTTGTTAATATTTCACGACTCTAACTAGGGGGAGAAATCATCATGGTAGGTAGGGCTAATCAAAAGACATGCAATTGACATCTATAGAGCAATAGATATCTATAGAATCACAGTATACCTCTGAATGAACTATGACTACATGAAATAACATGAAACAAACAGAAAACAAAGAACAATGAAGACCAAAAACAGGTGGAAAAATAGATGAACAATGGACATCTATAGAATCACACAGTACACATCTTAATGAACTATGACGACATGAAATCACATGAAACAAACAGATAACGAAGAACAATGAAGACCAAAAATTATTAAGTACTTACCTGCATATGGCAACCACGCCGCTTTCTAACTCCATTTTTGGCCAAATTCACAATCTTTTGTCTTTCTTCTTGGCTTGCATTAATCCTGGAACTTGAAGCAGCTTGAGAACCATTGTCCCCGTTAATCCCCTAAAATTGTGGAAAGAGAAAGGTCAGGACATGAGCAAATTAAAAGTCGCAATCGAATAAACCAAGTGACACTAGCTTTTCAAGAAAGTGCAGGAAGCCATTCACCTCAAAGTACAGAAGAAGTGTGTATTGGGAGCTTCGGAAGGATAAGAGCGACTTTGTGTTTACAGATAATAATCTATCCCTAGCAAATGTGATCCAACTATCAGCCGAAACATTGAACTTCCCATCTTACAACATATGATTTCATCTATCCTACCCTCAACCAGTTCAGTTCTATAAACTTACTATTATACCTGGTCCTAGCTAAAACCCCGAGCGCAGTAATTCAATGAGGCAACCAATTTTATAACCACTTTGAACACATACGCTATCATTTGTATACACGTATAACCCATCTTAGCTCATTGCTGTCACATCAATTGACACTACGGGCCCCACGATGATCGAGTACATTTTCAGTCAGAAAGGAAATTATCTACTATAGGTTTTAGAGGCCTATGCTTTTGTTTACAAATGTTTCAAGACCCGAGCAAGCTTTAGTAATTTGAAGGTGCTGGAGATGAAGCGTGGTATGGATCATAAGTCTTATTTTAGGATATTGTCAATTATTCTCTTTACGTTCTTAGTTCTAGTCGTACTGGAAGAAAAGTTCAAGCCTCTTAGAACTATACAATGTGTCTGCAATACAATTAAGCATTAGTTCGTTCTTAACTTGGGTGCAAATGGGTATGAGGGTAGGTTATCTTCGTTTTCCTATGGACTTTGCTGATGGTGTTTTATGTCAGGTGAACAATGGCATCCCCTAGCTAGTCAGTTCCACAACTTGTATTCCACTTTTAAAGACCCTCTAGTTGTTCTCATACAATCAGATCAGACTTGCAATATCTTAACTAAGGATTTGAATAAACCCAATATTCATGGTTAAGCAGGCTTATGTTCTTAAGTTAACTGTTCAAAATTCATTACTGATGTTTGGAAATTCCAGGCATAACATCCTAACCTAATGTATTCAAATTCAGGAACGGGAAGCCTTCCCAATAAAGCCAATCATTACCCTTTTACCATATCTGGAACATAGGAATATATGTTTAACCTCTATAGCATACCTACACCACAAAACAGACTCTATGAAACATATGAAGTACCCAGTTCAGATACTCGACATTTACTCCTGGTCACCTCTGTTTATCTGTCTTTAATGTTCAAAGCAGTGTTCTAGTCGGCCTAGGGTCCTAGGCCGTTACATGAGGCGACGGGACAATTAGTCAGCTATTAGGCAGGATTAGTGAACGATCAAGGTTCTAAAAATCGCTAGGTACTAGTCGGGCGGCCGGGCACCGTCTAGCGCCTAGGGCGATTAGTCGAGGATTAAAATATTCTCCTACTCTCTCCCCTATTTTTGAGAGCAAATACAACAACATAAGTAGAACAAAACATTACATAACATAGAAACTAAGTAATAAGGCAAAGTTAGTATAGAAAGTAGCAGAATAGAATACAAAGTTCCCCAACGTTCAAACCAAATGAAACTAAGTAGTACCAAATAACTAGTCAATTACAAAGTTCAAAATCAAATGAAACGTAGTACTAAATTTCTAGTCAAATGGGGTTTTGATATTTAGGGCTTTTGGAATTTTCGATTGTGTAAGAGAACTGGGTAGACTAGAAATGTGCGTATATATATCATAGTAAGACTACACCAAAATGCCTTATATTTTATTATCATGACACTAAAGCCCTTAATTTTTTAAAGTATTATTCTAACCTCCGCCCAAAGGGTATAGGATAATAGGTAAAATGTGCGTTGATATCGAGAAAGGTGTATTGATATTTGTAAAAGTGTTTTGATATCCGTGAGATATGCATTGATATCCGAACTTGTTTGATAGCCGGTTAGCAAGACCGTTTTTTAAAATGACATCGCCTACGTGCCTAATCGTCCACCTCACCATACCTAGCCGCTTAATCCCTCATACTCTGCCCAGCCGCCTAGCCCACCTAGCGGCCGATTAATCGGCTCAGTGCCTAGAAAAACACCTAGGCACCTAAGTGCGGCGGAGGGGTATTGCCTAGTGCTGGCCGATTTTTAAAGCACTGTTGACAATTAGTCGGGATTAGTTGGGTTGGGGTGGACCAGTCGGCAAGGTGGGGATATTTTGCAATTTTTTTAATAGGGGGTTTAAATATGTAATGCTATTAAGTACAGGGCATCAAGTGTTATTTTTTACAAAAAAATTGTGTAATGCCTTCCGAGTTCTCATACCAATCAACATCCCTAAATCACAGCAAATAGCGGCAAAAGCAAACCTATGGTACAGTAAAAATTATGACTAAAAAGAAGAAAGCGGCGCAACAAATGAATGTTCAATTGGATGAAACGTTCGATGATGAAGAGACGAGGACTTCCAAGTGCAATGTTAGGATAGACAATGGAGGCCACTTGTCCCTATACAGATTCAAGCATAGGTCCTCATCAAGTCCCACCAGATGGCCTCTACAAACGAAGGCCCGATGAATTGAGGGGCCTCTTCCATCACCATGTACGCAGACATCTCCTTACTTTAGACTAGAAGCTATAGTTTTCCATCCTCATAAAAGATGAGTCTTGGTACACCCTAGAAGTTGGTCCGTCAACTAAGCTATTTGACAGCCGAAAACCAATAACTCTAATAGGAGGCCTTTTGACAATAATCTCATCATCCTAGGAACTTCAAAAAAGGGTGAACTGAGCAACTTGATTGAGGTTCTCTATACTCAATCCCACATGGTTCACTACCTAAACAAACATGAGCATTCGATACTAACCTTTGATACACAAGTTGCACGCATAGGTACATTGCCCGGGACGATGACTATGTGTCTTGGAATTGAATTAACGCAGACATGTGAAGAAGCCTATGAGACAAGTCTTCCTTAGAAAATTAGGCCATTGGCAAGGTTTGAAGCCTTTGGATTCTTGTGGTTTATCGAAAAAGAAAAGGAACAATCAATGCTGTGTTTTGCAACATAGTAAGAAAGTAGTTCACCCACAAGCAACTACAACCATCCCTAAATGGAGAAGAATACATTCCCATACTCTAGTGAATTGAAATAAACTAGCATCTACTTATGTAAAATTGAAAGGAAAATGAGAACATAAAAGGCAAGTCAAGTACAAAAGATACCTCTCCATAAATTCCATGTTGCAAATCCTCAAGTATAATTCCAACCTCCCGAGCCATATCAGCGGACATGTGAAGAAGCCTATGCATACGTTTCTCTCTTGCAGTTTTTATAACCCACACTGGCTGAGGGACATAAGATAACATTCAAACATATGGTAAGGATAACGGCAAGAAAAAAAGCCCGTTCTATTTCATAAACCATGTCACAAAATGTGATCTGGAGGGACAACATTATAGGGTACCAGTCCAAACATCAAAATCCTCTCTAACATGCCTAAATGGCTAAATCTACATTTCTATCAACAAAAACAAAACATAATGCTCTTTCATAACAAATAAAAATGCAGCAGAGTAGCACTTACTGAAACGAGATTACAAGAATGGCTGATATACTTTTGCACAGAGGGCCCTTCGCACACCGCATGGCTAACATCACAACCTACGAACCATTGATCTACAAATTCAGCACCTTCTACAGCAGCTGCCTCCACAACCTACCACAACATATCCACATCTCAAGCCATCACTAAAGGAAGCCATATTCTCCTAATTGATCTCGAATCAGGAGGTTTTAGTCTAACACTCACCAAAAAAGTAAGCAATAGTTTAATTCACACCAAGTAGGGCAATGTATACGGCGCATTCTACACAGAGTAACATGTGTAACTTCTTTTTTTCCTGTACTTCGGAATATATTGTGTTAGGTGTAAGTGTAACGCTTAAACAGCTTCAATGAAAGTAAATCAGAACAGTTGGCATCAAATTACAAACAGATTGCCAAGTGATGTTTGGACTTAATAAAGTCTACCTTATGCTGCAACTCAGGGGAAATGTCTGCATCGATATAAAATGAAAGGCCAGAAAAAGTTGAACCCAGACTTCTGTTGGATTCCTTTTCTGGAAATGGCATAGCCATGCGAGATTGCCTGGCATGTCCCTACTGGACAGAAAGCAAGTCACAGAAGCAGTCAACCGAGAAAGCCAATTCAATACATCAATGAGCATACCATTTTCCCCAATGCCTTCAACACTGTAAAGTGATTCACTCAACCTGACTGCAATATGCAAAACAGTACACAAAAAAGCAAGAAAGTGTCAATTACTCGCATAACAAAAGTAGATGAGTTTAATGCATGTTCACTTAACATTAGAAATTTCTCAAAAATAAGATCTGGCTTTAAATTTCATTGAAGAGGTTCAACTCAAGCCAGAATATGGTAAACAGTATGCCACCAGCCAAAATGAAACATTTGCCGGTTCAATATTTCAAGAGGGTGCTTTAATGGCCATAAGACTACTCATTAACAAAGGATAACAAGACAATGATCAGAATATTGTCCAGAAATAGGAGATGAGAGTCAGCAAGTGCATATCATCTGCTTAATGATGATAGGATAAACGAAGACAGGTTGCACAGATGTTAAAGGAAGCAGGAGCAACTTTTGTGATAAACTGGAGTAATAGTAGTCACTGACTACCAACCACAGAAATTCACACCTCTTACCATTCCTTCTTACGCTATCTACAAACCATCCAAGTGTGACAACAAAGAGACCATTTCTCAATCCATGCTTCAGAGCATGCCCAAACTTGTGACCACAAAAGCTGTGAAATTTGTTCAGAGTTCACCAACAGAATTTTGCATCCACAGAAAGACTACAATGACAGCATTATGAGAGTGCATCCTGACATAAATTTGGTAGGCTTGACATAACTTGAGTAAGAAGGAAATCATCCAAGGAATACACAAACAAGTTATCGACAAGGAACTTTATCAGTATTTTTTCCATTGCAATTATAGCCGAGGAACTCTATCAGTGTTTTTTTCATTTACCAATATAAAAACTTGTATCCATTTCTTTTGCCAATGTTTTGTCAGTTAGAAACAAAATCAATGAATCCTAACATTTCTTTTGCTGTAGAATCCCCATCATAACAATTCCCAAAGTTACAGGCATGTATACTTGTCTACATACCAATGAGAAGAATAACATCTTCACCAAGGGAACATTTTTATAGACGTGTCAGTCCTAAAAAAATAACTTTTGCAACTAAAATTAAATATAGAAGGATATCTGAACAACCAAGTGGGTACATTGAGGATGCAAATTGGGGCTGTATTGACCACCCAATCCCTCTGTTGCATTCTTGACTTGTTTCCTTGATTTTGCAAATGGAGTTACGAAACAAACATCAATCACTGCAAAATTAACCACTCAATCATGACGAAAGAGGCTTGACAAAAGAGGCAACACACCTCCAAAGTTGTTAGAGGCTAGAGACAAGGAGGACAATCTAGTGGCAATGGTCAAAGTTTCAAGAAAGCTCAAGTCATCCACTTGCCCTGTTCCTAGATGATTCATGTGTAATATTAACACCTCAAGTTTTTGCAGCTTTTCCGAAGTAAGGGACTTTTCCTTTAAATCCATTTTCTGCCAAGGCAAGGTATTGTAGTTTGGTGTCATTGGATATTGTGATAGGAATGGAACCAATAAACAAGTTACCACCAAGATTTATGCTTTGTTTGGATTGGAATTTGAAATTTTTTTTGAAAAATAGTAGGGGTAATAAGTGGAGAGAGATAGAGAAAGAAACATTGAAAGTAGGGGGAATCTAGGGGGAATTTTTTGAAAAATTCTTTTTGAGTTGCAAAGAGAACAAAGCACTTAGGCGTTGGAGTAGAGGAAGAGTGATTCCTAGGTTTGAGTGAAGGGGGCCTTCAATTTGGTTACTATGAACTTCAAAGATTGCGATAGAAGAGAGATTATAAATTGAGAGAGGAATGGTACCGACCAAATTGTTCAACCCCAATAAGAGACGTTCCAATTTTTCCCATCGACCAAAAGTACCTGGCACATTACCACCAATCTTATTGTCAGTTGCAAAAATAACTGTAAGAGAAGATAGATTCCCAAGAGTAGAAGGCAAACCTCCGGCTAGATTGTGTTTCGCAATATACAGCCCTTGGAGCTTACTCAAAGAACCGAGCTCCGCAGGAATATTTCCTGCCAGCCTATTACCAGAGAGTTCAAGGTGAACAAGGTTAGAGTAACTAGATATATTGGTGGGAATTTCACTAGAAATTGAATTATTAACCAGTGATCAGATTTTGTCTTCGTAAGTGGCCGAGTTCTAGGGGGATTTCACTACTCAAGCTGTTGTTCTGAAGCCATAGTTCCCTGAGAAAGCTCAGATTTCTGATGTGAGGTGAAACAGACCCCGACAGTTTCTGATTATTAAGCCCCAACACAGTGACCCTCTAGTGTCGGCGGCCACATTTTACACCAACCCATTGACAAAAGTGGATGGACTCATTCCACGAGTTCAGAGCTCCAAAGGGATCATTGGTTATGGCTGCTTTGAATGCAAGCAAGGCTAGACGATCAGTCTCGTTCCTGCCTTGCATAAAGCCAACTACAAAAGGAGAGCCAGAATGCTGGCACAACAGAAAAGCAACGCTCATGAAGAGGAGGAAGGCCTTTAACACTGCCATACCCATGTGGTGTTAGGATTGTTAAAGCTGCATTTGCTGCTTGCTAATAACCATAATTTAAGAGAGACTTGGGCGTTCTAGTCAAGCTGATATTTGCTTTGACCTCATGCTTCTTTTTTGGTCTAAATCAGTTGGCCCGAATATGTTTTTGGACCACACATATCAGATACTTCGTACTAGGTTATCTTTTCATGTCTAGTCAAACTTTTTGTTTCCCACTAATATACAACTGGAAGGGGCTACATAAACTGAAATCACACGTTTGAAAGTTATATATTCAGGAACGGATTCAATTTCACGGACATTAAACATTTTTGTCATTTTACCCCACATTTTCCAAGCCTGCTATTAAAATACACGCCCTCGTTCTCCATATTTAATCTTTTCTGTTTTTACTTTGGTCTTTATTCTCAGCGAGGAAGTTGTCAAAGAGCAATTGATTGAAGTTCAATGCTTGCTGGTTTAGTCAAAAAACAACTGAGTCACGTGTTTTAAATGGGACAGAGCCTTTGGTTAAGAGTTCCTTTACAATTATGCATTATGGTTTATCAGAAGCTGTAGGGAAACAAAAGTTTGCTGGCTTTTGCAAAAATCAAGTGGTTTTAGTACTAAATGCGTGTAACATTTTTCAAGTCACCAAGAAACTGCAGGGTTCGTACCTGCTCATGATCACCCAACAATTCAAGTACTTCGGCCTCAATGAGCCCCAGTTACATGTAGTGTTTCTGATCGCATGCAACCAAGCACTCTTGGATTTTGTGAGTGCTTGAAGAGCTATGGTTCTGAAAGGTTCGTATGTTTGAGCTTGCCTCTCCCACTTTCGATTGTTGGAATAATGCTGGGTCGACGATGTTTGTTACTTGTTCAAAGCAGAGCCATCTTAGCAAAGTTGTGGAGAGTTAGACTATCAAGGAACATGCTATCAGTAGGACTCTTCCACCATAAACATCTCTAACAGAAGTATGTCATAACTATACACATCACCAGGTCACCTTGTTTCCCATGCCATACTCTGCAAGTGATGCACAATGCATAGTGGATACAATTATTACAATGATCTGTTAAAAACATAAGTATCAAAGAATTTTAATATACCACCTAAAAACACATTTGCATGAAAACAAATTTTAGAACAGTGTATACTCTATCGGTTATTGTATGATAATAATGATTAGTGCTTTCTAGGTGTGTAATAAATAAATGACTTGCTTTAATTCCCTCTGGTATTGACCAGTGGTTCTGTCCTCTTGCGTTGGTCTGTTTGGTGGCTTGGAGCATGCGTGCGAAACCATCCGACGGTGGCGGCAGATGGTAGGGGTTGGTGGTGGTTTCGGGCATTTGGACGGCGGTTTTGATGGGGCTGTTTGCGGTGGTGGAGTTAAAGGCTGTGGTTATCTTTTGGACATTGGATCGGCGGTGACAACACCGGCTGCGGGGGAGATGTTAGGCATTTAGGGCTTTTTCGCCCATTAGGTGCTTTGAGCTCGTCCCTTTTGGTGTTGGGCTTTGTCCCATTGGTGTCTTGTTGGCTTCTTGCTAACCAATTTTTTTTTTAAATAAAATGTGTGGTGATGTGTAGTGATAGGTTGAGCTTGTCCTTTGTTTGACGCTCCCTGGTGTGTTACTACACGGGTTTCTCTTTTGTATCATTTTTTGTAATGATATGGGAACCTTTTTATGGCCGATCAAAAAAATAAAAACATGTTATAGATCTAGTCTTACTACTAAGATTTGGTGATATCATACATCTGCCCATCAGTGGGCAGAAATAAGTTCAAACTCAAGTGTTGCATAAAAGAAGACTTGAAAATTACACTAAAATGCATAGAAATGAGGATACGTGTAGGAAAGAAACTAATCGAGTTAAGAACATCAATTCTTTTAGGTATTTACTTCCTATGCTAACTTGCCAATACTCATAGACGACAAAATTCTTTGTAGTTTTAACAACAAAATGGAAAGTTCATGTCTAGAATTTTCTTTTCGATAACTCATGTTGTGATTATGTTACCTCAAAGAAAGAAGTGCCTTCTGCAACCCAGTAAAACAAAACAGTAACTAAAGCAAGATAAGTGCCAATGACAATGCCAGTTGCAAATATTTCATTAAGCTTCCAACTGTCAGGTCCAGGAGATGGCTTTACTCTGTCTTGGGAAATAGTCATTATGGTCCCTGTTTATAAACGACAAAGAAACATATTTTAGCGCGCATTTTATGCCAAGTTACTTTCCTGGAGATGGCTAGAAATCGCAAGTTTTATACTGGAAAAGCAGAATATTAATTTAGTTTTATGGGCAGCAGTTTGTGGAAGGGGTATGTTTACCCCTAACCAAACAGGATAAAAATCTGTATTGTTTGTGTTAAGTTTCATTAGTTTTGGTCTTTTGTGGATACAATATTAACGTGCACAAAAGATGCAACTAAAGCAAGTTAGATTTTAACAGACTTAAATTTTTTTTTTTTGTTTGCTAGCAACATAGACTGTGTATCACTGTATGTCTATGAATATCTACACTCGGGTTAATTAGAGGACGAAGCCAAATGAAAACTTATTGGAGAAAACTAATAAGGCATATCCGTAACAAATGGAACATTTTATGTTGACGATGATATGTAAGAACCTGATACAGATCCCAAAGAAACTTAACCAGCACAGAGATAGGCAAACGCAAAGTCTAACCACATTTGAACATTACCATCATTCAATTTTGCTATTATCAAAACCATGAAAGGCGGAAAGTCGAATTCCCATATCAATGCCAGGAGCGTAAAACCAAGCTGCAAGAAGATAACACCATAGATTTATTGATTCAAGACCGATAAAGGAAACCTCTAACTTGATTGATATAAAACAAGTTAGAAGTATCAAACAAAACCAAGGCACAACAGATAATCCTGACTTACCACAATCCAAATAGTTATGGAGACAGCATATATCTGCATATTCATTAGCAACCCCTGTAAGTGCTGAAACATTAATCAGTCCAAGAACTACAAAAAAATACAGACGCGAAAGAGGCATTGGTGGTGCCATAGGTTCTCTGATGCACCACGCAATCTTATGGATAGGCCATCTGGCTCGGCATTGGTGGTGCCATAGGTTCTTTGATGCACCACGCAATTTTATGGATAGGCCATCTGGCTCCTCGTACAAGGCGTAGGACTATTAGGTCATGCAAACCAGCTCATTGCAAGCAGCAATCATGGAACTATTTCTGCGGAAGGGTTCATTTCTAAGTCCACGTGTTTTCTGGGTTTCATTATTTCTTTGGAAGGGATTCTGTTGCTCGGTAGCATTCATGCAAGCAGTTCTAAATTTATGCTACTAATTTGCTGAAGAAGAGAATATCATTACTAAACTGTATAGTTCTTCATTCTTTGGAATATAGCTCGGCTGGTTAAAACAGCATTGATAATCACGTTTGAGCCTGGCTCTGTCAATACAATATCAGAAGCACTCCTTGCTCAATCTATAGCATCTGCCACTGCTATTCCAATATCTGCTTTCTTTAAAGCAGGTGCGTCATTCACACCATCTCCAGTCATTCCAACAACATGCTTCTTTTGTTGCAGAATCTTCACAATCTCGTATTTATGTTCTGAAAATCGCATAGAAGTAATATCTAGAACTAGACCAGGAGATGGAAGCTATCCCTTACCTCAGTAATGTCATTAAGGCTGAAAATAGGAATGGTACTTAAAGGTCTGGACTGCAAGTATGCAAACATGGATGATGTAAAAACCTGTCACAGTGGATTTGTGTTCATTAGTACTATGAACCACACTTTTTTTGCGGCTGTCAACAAGCGGTCTCCGCAAACTTGCCAAAAACCTTTCTTTTGGTCCCATTTATGTAAAAGAAAATGACAGTTCTAGAAGAACAAAAGAGAAGTCTAAGGTTCCATTTTCATGGGACAGGCAGTTTATTCAACTACCAGGAAATACACCCGCAAAGCCATCTGCCTTTTCGATGAGCTCATCCACCGGAAGGGCTTCAATTCCATCCCTTTCACGGCCCAACAACGATGAGGAGGGGTACATATTAGTTCCCATGCCAAGTCGTCAACCTGTCTCCTTTGCAATTGACAACTGAACACCAGTTTTAGCACATGAAATAATTTAATAATTTTCTTCACTGTTTGTGTCCCACGTTTCTCAAATGCAACCAAAAGAATTGGTTCTATACGCCATTTGAAAGCTACTTGCAAATGTGCTATGTTTATTAAGCTCATTCAATAGCATCGTGAACGTACACTATTGTTTGATTATCCTTTTGATTACCCAATAGAAGGATGTGCCAATGTTACAAGTTTCATATTCAAATTGACTTTATTGTGCTTACCACTATTTTGTTCTGCTCTGCAGCTTTGTTAACTTCAATGTTTACAGTTTGCCGTAAATGTCATTTTTAAGTCACTTGCTATCCCAATTCTTTTCTTACTAGTAAATGTCTAAATGAATCCACGAAGAAAACATACAAAGCATCTGATTATGGCAAACTAAGTGAACTCTGATACGCCATCTCCAAAACATGTGTCCATGTTAAGCAGCCAAAAGGAAAGAAAGAAAAGCAAATCAGCGCCTATGTTACATGGATCCTTCATTTTGGCTCAAGTACCCGTGTCGATGTGTCCGACACCTATATCCTTTTGGACACTGGGATTCTCTACTTGTTAAGATACTTATAAAAAAGAAATATTATATTAGTTAGAAAAGCGATAATTCGATTATTTCACATAGACAGGAAATAGGAAAATAGCAAAAATATAATTTTCATAATCCTTTCTTGTTTAAATACATTTGTAAACATAGTTTACTGTACATAATCTATGAAAATTATGCAATATATAATACAAACAAGACTTCAGGACGTGTCCCCATACCCGTACCCAAGTTGGGGAAACATATCCACGTATCCTAACATTTAGGTTTAGGAAGTCCGACACTTGGACTTGCACCTGCACCCGATACTCGCACTCGAGTACACGTAACATAGATCAGCGCATTATCTAGTAACTAAGAATTACTGGATAATGACTTATCAAAAAAAAAAATACCGGATAACGGAAAAGAGACTCTTGCTAGAGCAAAGCCATTTCAGTATTGCCGAACTGTATTTGTCACCTACAAGGTAGCAGAAACCAGGCCCATAAAAAAAAAGGTAGCGAAAACTAGGATAAAAAGCTTCCATTTACATGTAATCATCTTAACACAAACCCCAAGGTGAAGTGGTTTTCGAATGGTCTCTGCACTATCATGCCTTGGAGGATCAAACAAAGGCAACAAGCCACAAAATTTCCAAGCACCACCAAGACTCTTTTTTGATTTTTCTGGAACTTCCTGAAAAAATAATCGCAAATCAGAAATCTATTGTTTAACGATTTGAGTAGAACAAATAGTTACCATCTTAGCAATGTCTTTTAAATTAAGCAACTAATTGTTAACAAACTGTCTGTTTACCTTGACCATTCCAAATGTGCGACACAAAGAAGGCATGCGTAGCTAATCGCCACCTTTCCAGGACAAATAATGTTGTTAGACACATATTCTGGTCTTCCACTAAAATTTGTTCATCTACCGGCAACCTCATTTAAACAAAAGTGAAATGACAAAGAAAATAAGATACTGTTTGTTTTGGTTGCCAATTCCAACTTCAACCCAACAGAAAGGAAAAGAAATAAGACACCGATGCGTTCATACCTGAACAGCAACTCCAAGAGACCGCAAGCCATGTTCAGCAAATTTGTCAATAATGGCATGCACTTTTCTAGCAATCTGTTCCTTCTCTTCACAGAAGTTTAGAATTTGGATTTAAGGAGGGGGAAAGTAGAAAGAGAGAGAAACAATGATTACTGTTCCGTTTTGGAGAAGGTGAATCAATCTTACGATGGCATACCATATAAGCAATTGTCCCTCCAAAAAGAAGCATAATACTATTGACGGAAAATATGCAAATCAACAGATGTGCTTATTGGTGTTACTTGTTTTTACCCCTGTTGTCACCTTAAAAGATTGGAAAGAGCTCCAAGCAGGATCTTAAAAAGCATTTAGTGTGATCTCCTTTCGCAATCTTAAGCTAGTTAATGTACTAGTTCAAATGGAACTCTAGTGGCAGCTCGAATGATCGTAACTCCGTACTAAATAAGCAGAAACTTAACTGTGTATATGATAAATTGGTAAAATTGACCGTGGTACTTATGATGTAGTATTGTATTCATTATTTCCTAGTTTGTCTCGCAATTTCCATTCCCTTCCAATGAGCCTTAAGGCCCTAAGTTCCCTTTCGTTACCAGAATGTATTTATCCAATGAAAACTATAACCAATGAGAACTTCAAATTTTTCATCATCGTATTTTAGAGAAACTTCATGTGCACAATTTTTCTCGTAAGGTTCATAGCTATTTGGTGCCAGCAGCAACCATCTAATAAGGTATTCATGTGACTCTTTATTCCTTAGCTAGCCCGATACTAGTTGCCATTAGAATCAATGTACGTAATGGCCGTGTGTTTGTCCACAGGATTGAAAGGCAGGAAATGTACTTCTAAGATGTTTGCGCGTGCCTATAGACAAAAGGATTGTTTTCATCCTTGAATAAACTACAAGTGAAAAAGGGAAAGAAGAAAACTATGAACTCAATAGCTCTATTTTCTAGTTCACCTCCTTTGGATCAGCAAGCATGCTAACGATGGCTGTATCAATGGCATCCTGATTCTCCAGCCTTGCTGCTTTGACAGCAAGCAAGACAACCATGTCTTTGTCCGGCCATATCTTTATGAAAAACCTACAGAAGACATTTATCATCTTAAGTTTTCCTGTGTTGAAAAACAAACTCTGAGAGCAGGCCAATGTAAACATGGAGGTGCATATATCTCAATCTCTAACATCACAGGGTAGAGAAAGAAAATCACCGCACATTCTTGCTACGATTACATTGACTACCATCAAGGGTGGCTCCATGATTTTCATCAAGCGGTACCGAAAATATAGTGTTTTTTTTTTCTTGCTCAAAGAAAATAGAGTGTTAATGACAAAAGTTCTATGCAAACAATAAACTCTAACTTCGCGAGATATATTATGGAAGGAAAACATATGTATAGATTTCCATTTTATTTTTTTGTCCAATCTATCTTTTAGATTCTAAAATTCATTGAGCTTGGTTACTTTGGTTTGTTGGGCTATATTATTTAGCTACCCAAATTTAATTGGACTTCCATTTATTTTACAACTTGGCTACCACCACATACATACAAACTTTCACTGTGTGCCCACCAACAATGTGAGTGTGCTACTATGTGAATTAGAAATTTTGTTTATTTTAACTCGCACAAGATACCCAATGCCGATAATACTAAAGAAAACTTGGACCAGGGTGGTTCGCTTGAACCCCTCAACAAGCGGTACAGCCGCCCCTACTATCATGAGATCTGATGAGTAGTTGCCGACAATTAAAATGAGAGTTCTGAAAGTTTAACAAATCTATTTACTTATCAAAATCTTTATAGAGATGTACCTAAGTACTCTGTTAGCATATCCTTTTTCTAGGAGACAGAACGACCCGGCTGACATGATATTAATAGATACTTTGCATTAAGTCACTGTATGATAGTGAAAAAGTAGGCGCAAGTTTTGAAGCGCAGTCTCTTATTGCCTGGATATAAACTAAGATGTAACATGTAAGCATAAGGGCACACTCACTTTAATAGCTAGTTTTGGGGGATGAATTTAAACCAAAACCGTCTAACACATGAATAAAGATCATAGAGAACAAAAATAAAATTCTGAAAAGTAATTGTTTGATTGTTAACCATAGAACAAGTAAACTGTAGTTGTAGGGAAATGAACCCTGATGAAGTTGGCTTTCATACCTCAATAAAGTTTCGATCAACAGTGAGGCGGTTCAGTGTCAGTGTTCCAGTTTTATCACTACATAGGACATCCATTCCAACCATTTCTTCAATTGCAGTCATCCTCTTCGTAATGGCGCCCTTAAGAAATAGAAAAAAGATAATTGGAAAAAGAAGAAACGAAAAAAGAGGAGTAGCAATTAATTCAGCAATGAAAATACGAGGCTGAGATAATTCTGATAAAATACACAAAAGCAGTACAATATTCCAGTAGCACATAAAATTCAGAGGTGTTGTGTTGTTACAATTTTATCCAAATGGCTTTGCAATATACTGACCTGTAGCTATCGAGAGCTGTACCTGCTGAGAGAGTCGATGTGCACCGATTGCAAGTGTGACCGACAACACTGTTGGCATGGTTATGGGTATTCCTCCAATCAATAGCATGAGAAGGTTGTTGATTCCATCTCGGTATCTCTGTATGAACGATGTTGTATAAGGTACATAACAACGATTTCCAGAAGCATCCCCATAGCTATAGAACAAATGCAGAAATTCCCAATGGAAGTAAGAACCTGCAGCAACAGCATGTTACATTCCCAGCAATCACGTATTCCACCCTGGCTTTGGTTGGATATTGAAAGCTCCCCAGTTCATTTCTTTTTAACAAATTTTTTATTTTTATTGCCAACAAGTTAAATTTTTCCTGGGCCTGGTGCCAAACGTCTTCGATTTAACATAATCCTTGAGTACTATTGGAACTCTTGTACACGTTGAGCAAAAATGCAGTAGGCGCAAGTGTTTCGGAAATTCACTTGTATAAGGCAAGACTCAAGAGGCAAAGTCTACGACCTTGTCATTCTAAAAAAGATGGAAGAGTTCTAAATTTATAAATCACCTGTTGGAAGTGACCAACTACTTCTGTTGAATCAACTAGATGTGCAGCTTTTCCAAACAAAGAGTGTCCAGTTGCTATCACTACAGCTTCAATCTCACCATGCTTACATGTCGAACCAGAAAAAACTTCATCACCGGTCCTCTTGGTGACAGGCACTGATTCTCCAGTAAGAGCTAACTGCATGAAGAAAAAAGGAAAAACACTATCATATAGCTATATGCCAATACCACTTAAATAAAGAAGCGTACAATAATTTAAAACTTCATGGAATTTCCATTGCAATGCCAAGAAAGGGCACTAAAATAAAACATCGGATAGAACTATCAAAACCTAAAATACCAAAAAAGAACATATGTAGCGCATTAATTAGCTCCTCAAAAAATTATATTGCTTGGTCAATTCTTAGTGAATCTCCCTCAAGTAGACGAGCATCTGCAGGTATGATATCTTCTAGCTTTATGCTGATAATATCTCCAGGTACTAAAACAGCTGCATCTTGCTCTAGCCAACTGCCATCTCTAAGGACCTGCCAAAAGGCAGGTCATTCAATCTTTAGTCGAAAAGAAAAATATGATAGTGTAATTGTTGAATGCTCAAAACACCAGACCACCACTGTAAGGTTACTAACTTACTATACTACCCACTTTGGTGAAGGTTGGAACGCAACAAAAAAGGTTAGGCTGTACAGTGCATTTTCAATTGTTAAGCACACATCGAAGAACCCCAAAATTACTAATAATTTGGTCTTTCCATCAAAAAAGTCCCATCAGTCGATTTATTCTAGTCCAATTTGAAGTGTTGGTTTGTCTTGTTATATCCTTAAGCCAGAGAGGTTAGATGTTTGGGGTTTCCACGTAGTCAGCCGATCTAGACCCAAGAAGTAGTGAGGCACTGATCACAACACATTCCACCACATAAAAGCTGAGGGAAGACCTTCCAGTGCTCTTTTAAAGACTTTCTTGCCATATTCAAATGCTGAGTGAGCCAAGCGACCAGTTAAATAAACATGCACACCTTTGTTTTTTGAACTAAACGTGCCATAAAGGATGCCGCTGCATTACCAGCATTGTTTTCCTCAAAGAAGCTAATCGTTGAATTTATTTTGCATGCAACAATCCCTATGAAGTCTTGCCAGTCAGGACCTTGCCCCTGGCATAATATTAGCAAAAACACGGTAATGGAACGGAAACTACAGACCATATATTTGGATTGTGCGGTAAGAAAGAGAAACTCTAATACCCTAGGGAAGAAAGAAATCATCTGTGATCTAAAGCAATTCTAGGGTTTGATAAACTCACTCTCCCATTTGCAAGGACAATTGCCATCATTGCCGCGGCTTCCATGGCCCAAGACAAAGGATTCCACATGACACTGAGAAACTTTAAAATTTTGTTCTCCTGCATGGAAAACATAATGGAAGGTCAAGATTCGGGCAGTATAATAACTCCTTTTACAGAAGCTACAGCAATCATCGTTTTTCTTGTGCCGTGGAAAGTTTTAGTCGTAATACCTTCCGTTTAAATTTCTTTATTCCGAGCCTTGTGATTACCGAGTGAAAGTTAACAAGTGATGATCAGATATTATCAGAAATTTGATGCTTAATGTCTTTTCTTCAAGCTTATTTGGGCCGAGTATCTACAATTGAACCTCTGCATCTTCAGAGGTAAGTCCTCCTTGGGATGTTCTCAATTGTTCGAAAACTTCTTCCAATGGTAAGCGTTCCTGTTCAACCAAATTGACTTGGCCTGGTTGAGTATAATCACTGATAAATTGTGTGATCTAGACATTTCACATGTGCTTGTTCACTTGTTCCCTACTGAAATTCCCTACTAGAGTAAATTTCCTTGGTAATTTGTTTCGCAAAACAAATCCCCATGTATTTAGAAGTAATTTAAGTGCCTTTAGCAGGCCCAACAGGCAGATTGTATCAAGTAGATTTGATGTTCTGTCATTTGGAAGAGTTGGACTCCACCATAATTATGAGCATTAACTCAATTGGTGTGTATAACTCATTAACGTATACATATTCCTCCAGAATAGATAATAGGCTGTAGGCACTCTACAAAACCCATCGAGAGTACTTTTTACAATCACTTCTAAATAACATTGCGCTCCCTTTCAAACTAGAAAATACACAAAGCCATTAGCTATTTTTAACCCCATTGATGTGAACTGTTACGAGGGTTGTCCAGACCTAATTATCAGCACAAACTGGTTGCCCTCAAACTTAACCTGTATATCAATGCTTCGCAACTTCTATCATTGCAGTGAAAAATGCCTCTTGTGGTTTCCATATTTTCCACACAAAAATGTACATAACATAGTCCAAACATACTTATTTCTCATTCATCCGTTAAATAAGTTACCAATCTGTTAAAAGTAAATGAAAGGAAACATGCTTATTGAAAGATTTGCAAAATTGCCCTTCAAATTACAGTTCCCCAATCATGATGCAAGAAAACAAGATATTCCCATGCTTCCACCATGACCAAATTACTTGGAAGCGGAGATGGTTTTAATCACTTAGTCTTAACTAGTAAATGCAACCCTCGTATCACGGTCCATATTATTCTGCATTCATGGTCAGAAAATCTGAAGTCTTTATCCATGTTATATATGGCTCTGGGAAACTGCGAGCAATACAATACGAAATACGTGAAATTAAAGATAAAATAAGAGAAACAACGTACCTTGTTGATCTTCCAGCAGTAGAAAATAAATCTACCCAATGTCGGACAACAGTTTTTCTTGCAATGCTAAACAACCACATCAAAATACTCCGGACAGCTTTTAATTAAACCACAGGTCTTCTCCAAAAGAGAGAACTTTGCAGCACGTGTGGGGAGGGAGATTTGGTTTTTATTTGCACTCTACCTGTAAGACAGTAGTCAGAAATCAAAATCAATTAGATAGTGAAACATGATAATGTAGATAATAGTCACAACATGAAGGGAAAGAGATGCTTTATTAGAAAATTGGGGTAGAGCTCCAAAGCCAAGCACTCCCTCCCTCCCTACCCACCCTGTATCTCAAGCGTTATAACCCCATCCCAATCACAGCAAAATGATCTTGTTTTCCGAGTACCAAATGATTTAAAAAAACAGCAAGAATGAAACATTTGTGTCCAAGGTAAGTGAAGATGACTCAAACTTTTAGGGGAAACCGTTTCAATAAATGGGGTTTTTCCTACGGGGAAAACTGCAAGAGCGGATCATATTGAAGTAATTCCCTCTCCATCATACCAGCCCCAAAGCCATTCCTTGACTGAATCTTGAAATACGTAGTCTAAAAAAAACTTGAACCAACAGGGTTCGGAATTGGACTATTGATCAAGTAGAGTTACCTGGAAATCTTTGCATCGAATACTGTAAAAAGAAGCCACTCCAAGCAATGGGAAAAATGAGGCTTCTAATAGTACTGAACGCAGAGCTTCCTCACTCTTGTCCCTTTGGCGAACATATAAATAAGAAACACAAGTGGGAATTCTTTAGAAGAAAGAAATCTAAGCAGAACAAATAGAGCGATCTCATCATGCTGCCACAACAAACTTATGAAACAACTAAACACCCTACCAATAAAAGTACGAAGAGATGACAACTTGCTCATGGTGTACTACGAGCTAATGGGTCCAAGTGGTACCTGAAGAAGGTGTCTAAGTAGGCAATGCAATAGAGTTTGAGCCTGTGGAGATGGTTCAAAACAGGGGAACTCCGTGCAAGCTGAAAACGAGATCCTCTGAGAAACACCAACGACAACTCCGGCAGTTCGAAGAAGACCAAGAGGGTATACTCACTGTCAAATTCCAATTCAGGGTCTAACTGGGAAAATTAATGTAGAGACCCACATCTTAATTTTAATTTTATTTATTCCTATGTGTAGTGATGTGGTTACATGCCCTTGTAATTTATAATTTGTGGGCTACAGAATTATTTATGTGTATACATGTATATACATGTGTTTATAAGTTTAGTTGGACGGGCACGAGTTTGTGAGCTGTGGATAGTGTGTGTTGGGACCCACATGTATTCGGGAATGGTACAAATACTATTATTTGATAATGTTGGGGACTTTTGTATGATGGGTTATAACTTTGGATGATAGGATGATAACCAATTAGTTGGGGGGCTGTAGTGCAATTATGCACTTAAAATGGTTAAATCCCATCAGAGAACTATCGAGAGTTCTCTGTTATGTTTTTCTTCTTCATTTTTTCCCGTTTTCTCTCTCCTGCGTCCCATTCTCTCTCTCTCTACAAAAACCTCTTTGTTCAACCTCAAAATCGGAGACCAAGATTCGAGAATCTCGCAAAAAGGCAAGAAGAAAACATGATCTACGGACAAAGAGCTACGCAGCGATCCAAACAAAATCTTGATCGGCCAACTTTGGAGATCCTAGCTTTTTCGAACTTTGGCTCTTTTGAGGTAGGATACACGACTAACTCTCTTGATATGTTTATTTTAGTATAAATGTTGTGAATTTGTTGTGGAACATGAATGTCCCTTAGATTATGTGAAAGATTGTGAGATCTCTCATAAAAAGTATGGGTTCTTGTTGATACTTATTCAATTCTTGAAATTTATGTGCTATTGAGGTGTAAAGATGGCTAATATTGGGAATAGTTGTTGTCCATATGAGAGTATCTTGTATCCATGTTGCGCGTTGAATATCTAGAGAAGGAAAGAAAAAAATGTTTACTTGAGAAATTAAGTTTGATTTGAGATGCAAATATTATGACTCTTGCATCTTGTGATTTATTTTTATGACTTGTGAAGGTTATTTGTGTTAAAGGAAGAGTTTATGTGTGTTTGAAGTTTATTGAATGCTTGGAGCTTGGATATTCGATAGGGAATTATGCGGTTGATGTTCGGATAGAAACTATCCCGATTGGTGAGATAGATAGAGATATTTGAACCCGGATTATGTTGGTCTAGACCTAGATGGTGCACCTAGGAAAAGCAAGCTGGGCTTGGCGAGCTCCTCGGTGAAAGACCAGAAATTGTTGGGGTGGTACACTGTACCCGATTACCCCGGTGCAAGGGTGGTGCTTGTACCCGATTACCCCAGTTCATGGGGTGGTACTTGTACCCGTCTACCCTTGGTTTGTGAGGGTGGTGCTTGTACCCGATTACTCCGGTTCATGGGGTGGTACTTGTACCCGGCTAACCTTAGTTAGATATTTGAGTTAACATACGGCTATGAATTTGAGTTGAACCGAGGAATGTTGGCCTAGGTTGATTAGTTGGGGAAAGTATGAGATCATTAATATGGTAAATTTGTGGACACTTGAGAGAACTATGTGTGTTTTTTTTTTTAATTTATGCTTGTTTCATGTCATTTATGTTAAACTTGAACATATTATTTGGTTTAGTCTTGTTTCCTACGGGCTTCAGCTCATGTTGTTTAATCATTTCAAGTGACAAAGAGACGCCGAGAGCTTAGTGAAGTATATCTATGTGGAGTTCCTTTTGTGCTGTTGTTTGTTTAGCATAGGTAATGAAACATGTTAGACCATTAGGCCAGATTTGTAATTATGTCTTTTGTGGTATGATTGTGGAACCGAAACCTTATTTTATTATTTTGGAACTGTAACACTATGAGTAATGTAATCATATTTTTAAAGCCCACCTTATGGCTTGTAGAACTTATTTTTATGGAAAGAATATGTTGTTCTTGAGACTTATGAGTATAAAGCAAGATAGTTTGGTTCTATGGAGTTTAAGATTGGTGAGATATCCTTCATAGTATAGGAAACTTCTCAAGCTTTGGTGAAAAATATATTCGTTATGATAATCCTTATTTATTTATTTTGAAGACTTGGACTTGATATCCTTCAAAATTGTTTGACGAAGACTTGACTTTTCAACGCGATATTTATGTATTCATGACACGTGTTAAGGTTGAATTTTGTTGGGGCATTACAATTAATATCACGTTACTCGATTATCTCAGAATGCCTGACCTCGATGATAAGATCAAGAATATAAATCCACAAATACTAAACCATCGCCTTCATGGTACTTAATTGTCTAACTAAGTCCACCTGACGACATAGTACTCATCAGTATAAAAGTCCGGAAAAGAGCTAAATAGCATAAACAACAATCCATATGTACCTGTAAGAAATCTTCCCGTTTGAAAGGGTCGACAACTGGAGACGGATACCAAACCTATAATGATCAGATAGGTAGAACAAAGAGAGCACTTGAAACGAAAATGTATTTGCCGAAGAGAATTTTACTTGTATCCCTCTGTGGCCATAATCTAACCAGGAAACCTTTAAAATCAAGTTTGTCTTCTGATAGACCCTAGGTCACCCAAAACAATTCAACAAAGTTAGTCAGCTCTCTTTCCCGCCCATCATCCAAATCAAGTCGTGAAAGTTCACCATTCACCCTCAATATCAAACACCAAAAGAAATAAAAAAACAAAAATCAACAGCTTCATAGTTTGTGAATCTGTAGTGCAAATTTATATTGTATATAACATTTTCGACAATAAGTGCATACCTCACAGGCTCTTTTCCTAACACTAGTGCAATACCCGTGCTTTGCACGTTTTTGCGTGCTCATTGGATTCATTCGTATTCGTTTTTTTTTGTTCAAAAATTTCTGACTTGCACAAAATACCCTGAAAACCTGGATATGCAACAATAAGGAGAATCAACCTTAGAAACCGAGAGATGAAAACATACATAAAAGTCGTACCCACTGACACCAACTTGATATTTTGAACTTCGTTCATAAACTTTAAATTTCACTACTAAGTACTAATTGGAAAATGTCATTTGTAATAACTCCCCAAGAAAGAAAACGCAAAGCCTAACCAGAAGAGCCCTATCCTTGTATCCTACATCTTTGAATGGATAAAAGCCGCCTCGCTCACTCCCAGAACTTCAACATACATCCCAAGTATGGAGGACCCCATGCATACCAACGCTGTCAAGACGTAGACAACTCGAAGACCAATCCAAACATGCCGATAACCTATCCTACCCCCATAACATGCAAACGGAAGGAAACTGCTCGCCGCCTCCAACTCAAGAAGTGGAAAAGTTCCTTTCTCCTGACCACACCAAGATATGCCGCAGTAAAATATACCATGACTTACCATCTTGGCAATTTGTCAAAAACCCAATAAAATTCGAATATCAAGAAGTTAACCCGAGAATGGGTAGAGACAATACGCTACTTCCCAATACTTCCATGTATTGCGGAGGGATATGATATATGGGAGACATGCTAGAGTTCTCCACCACCACTTTAGCTTCTCACCTTTTGAAGCAGGGTAACAAATACTCCAAGGCATCTCGATGAAAGTTCTTGGTGGGGCTAGAAAAGGTTGTAGCTTCTGCCTACCAATTGTCGGTATCGTACTATAGGAAAAGCTACAATCATTACCATTAAAGAGTGGTGGTGATGCAGCTGCAAGATGCTGGAGAGGAGTATTCCATGCGATATGATTTGGAAATATTCCACATAAGCATTCCCAAGGAAAAAGATATTTGACTTTAGAAAAAAAGGAAAAAAAAAAAAAAAAGAAGCACCACACTCATATCCATGTTTCCATATAATTTTTATAGTACTATTATAAGCCTTTATTAAAAGATTATATGTATTTACGTGTAAAATGTAACCCAAGTTTTGAAATCTAGAAGCATCTTGTGATACATATTACACAAATTTTAAGGCTATCCAACGCCCATGGAGTAGTGGTTACCATTTCCCCATTATAATTATAGGCTAGACAAGTATATGAATAGAGATAGCACAAGGTGATAACTGACATCTACGCATTTTTGAAGAGCAAAATCAAGACCCCAGTTGTGGACCAAGTCATTCTGCATTACAAGATAAGAATTTTAATACTTACCAAAGACAGCTTGAAGGGTGGGGAGCGAAAGGAAAACGTGAAGATAATATTTTGTACCGGAATCATATGCCAAACACAGCGCCATGCATCTCGAGAAAACACAGGTGCCATGATTTTAACAAATCTGTGAATTTTCAACAAAAGATAATCAGCAAGACAATTTACCATATGAAGAAGCGATGTGAAAACCCAAAAATGAGTTTGTACATATAAATAGATGTAAACTAAATACATATGCTGCACATGGTGGCAAGTGTGGATCAGTGCACCGTATCTCTTCTGTTTCTATAGAGGACAAACTTTGAAAAAAAAAACGAAAGAGTGCATGGCAACAATACAAGTTTATCTAACGAAGCAACAATAAATACAGATCATCTCACTTGTGAACTTCACTGTCATCCCTCTTGTTGGTCATCTGCCACGTAAAACCACCATTTGGCTCCAAAAACCAAGTTGAGAAATTTCCAATCCATGTTTCCTCACCAGTTTAATATATTTGCATTTAACTGATAACATTAATAAACCCGATCCATTTCATTCAAAAAGATACTGAAATTTTCACTCACTCCTCTGGATCAAAATGCTCGACCCCGAGGTCGCCATCCCTAATAAAAACATAATTGTTGGTTGCCAGGATCTTAGGATGCAGAAAACGTTTGGCATACCACCTTGCACAAATTGCAGCGAGTTTAGATATAAAATTAGGTAAAAATTTGTAAAGCCAATACAACTTATCTAAAAACGTTGTAAAGAGTCAGAAGTAGGGATAACAGATTTACCATTTAGTTTTTTTCCGGACACTTATGTGGATAGCCCACTTTGACCACTCAAATTCATCACACTCACTTGTCCAACCATTAGCAAAATGGTGAAGTTCTGTGATAACTATAAAACCATGGAATCACGATGTGAGAGAGAGAGAAATTAGCCCAACCTTTTTGACTACTGCATCAATATTCTTCTTTTGATCATAACCAACAGTGAAGGCCATGAGATACTTTGGTTTGACAACTAAGTCCGACAATCATTACTAAACCACTCCGTTAACCTAATTCAAAATAACAAAATCATTCACTGATCATGAGAGAAAGTGCAGTCATCCGTAGCATTTTGTGTTAAGAACTAGAAGTTTCTAGCAGCCATCCATGTTATGAAGACCCAATACAAGTGGAATTTGGGATTTACTTTCCACATCACTCTTATCCTAGAGCTCCTGTTATATGACAAAAATCTTTTTCTTGCCACTCTTGCTTCTATAAATCATTTTTCTTTGTATTCAGTGACCTACAAAACATATTACCGTTCATGTATCTGCTACAGTGACATAACAGAAGATACCATTTTTAGCCATTTTAGGACATTTTGTTTTGTATTTCTTCTAGTTTTTCTTCTCTTTTTCCCTAATGGAGAGAGAGAGATCGTCAAAGATTTTATCACCCACCATACCACCACCAAAAGGGAAAAATCAAAAAGTCAAAATTATGGTATACCTCCCCATTGGTTCTATGGTAGAAGGTACATACCTCATTAGGCAGACCCCAGAGATAGAAATCTGACTCAGATTCAATGGTGCTTAGGGCAAGCCTCTTAGCCCCTCCAGGATTTGTGGGTACCCAAATCTGTATAGAATCACGAGGTTGCAAGTTGATATGAAAACAAAAAATCAAGAACTTACATGAGTTCATGCCTACTTACATTCACTAAAAAAATTACAAAAATAGAAAAAGTCACTGCTAATTGTAATTAGATGACTTAATCAACCGAACAATAGTTGAATATTGTAACCACGGCTGATAAATAGCAAGGAACAGACTGGAAAGTATCATCTCATCTCAACTCAACTCAACAAAGCCTTCCCCTATCTATTTAGGATAAGCTTCACAATCCTGTTGGCCATTTCGTTTGAACACAGGTCCATAAATTCAATAGGTATGTCACACAGTCAAAGCTTATGACAGATGTCTTAATGGTTATGTACTACACATTATGGGACCCATCCCAATCTGGATATATAATCCTGGAGCAGCAATGTGAAGGCAATACTTCTGCTCCACGGCCTTAACACTCTTTGACGACTTCAATCTACCATAGCATACGCCTCCTAGATATATGCAATACTACATTATTACATGCCTCCTATATATATATGCACTATAAATTGCCCATGCTTAAAGGCACAGCGCAACACGTTTACTAACACAACTGAAATGAATTATAAAAAGTGTGTAATTATTTTTCTTGGTCGAGGAGTGTGTAATTTTGGTAAAAAATGAAATAGTCAAACCAAAAGTTACAGGACAGGTTGAACACCAAAGAAATGAACATAGCATAGACAGGCATCAAAATGCACGCTCCCTTTCTCTACTTTCAAAGGAGAAACAAATCCTCGACATCTAATTAACCGAAAGAAAAAATCATTGACAACCCCAATCATTTCAGGAAGGGGAAACAATATATTCATTCATTCACTTTTTTGTCCTCTTGGTTGGTGGAACCAAGAGCCTCACATAGCGTTATGGGACCAAGAGAGAGGTTTGAGATCCTAACTTTCTTGCAATTTCCAAAAATCTTAGCCTTGCAAAATGAACATCTTCGAGTAGCATATTGGATCCAAATTGACGGGGCACGTGTTAATGAAAGTAGATGATGGGTTTTTGAATGGTAGTGAACAAATTAACAGAATTCCAAGTTAAATGCATTTCATTCTTTAACTATCAATGTGACCAAACCTTAAGTTCTCTAAGAAAGCTAAGCATTGAAGAGGACTTTAAATCAATTTTTTTTGGAAACAGAATTCCAACTTTCTAAGCCAATTTTTCTAAGCTAAACATTTTCTAAACCAATTTTTGTTTCATTGTTCAAAGGACAAATAAATAAAGACATTAAACGATTGATTGGAAACACCAAAACGGAAGACAAAGTGGAGTTTGAATTGGTCACCTTATGCTCTCGTTGTTGTCCCATGAACTTGCTATCCTTGAAATCATGAAGCTTTAGCAAACTAACTTGTAGAAATGACACCTGATAGAGAACAAATGAGTTCACAAATAGGTTCTCAAATGTGAGCGTTCGATATACAAAAATACAGCCCGAGAGGGGGGGGGGGGGGGGGGGGGGGGGGGGGGGGAGAGAGAGTGAGAGATTAAAATGTTGAAATCTATTACCTTCAGGCTATGAAGTATGGAAGAGAGAGAGAGAGAGATGCATTTTCTTTTCCCTTGGATTTTGCCTTCTCCATTTCTTTGTCCTAGTGTTGAAAAAAAAAGAAAAAAAAAACCTACCAATGACAACAAAACTATCTAAATTTAGTAAGTACATTTAATAGTAATGGCCCGTGCCTAGAGGCACGACGCAACACATTTTAAACACCACGTAAATGAAGTATCACCCCACTATTAACCACTCTCCTTCCCATTTAGAAGCCAATGACCATAGCAAGAAGAACTAAAACTCTAAATAAGTACAATAAGACTAAAAAAACATGCCCATATTAGCTTCCACTTTAAAGGGGACATGCCCAACTCTATTTTTTTTGGTATGTTGAAATATCAACCAACACAAATTACTGAAGTTAAAAAAAAAAAAAAAGCAGCATTGCCTCTCGAATACAACCTGCTACAATGTTAGCTGCAAAAACATTTCCCCTTTAGAAATGACAGTTGGGTGTTTCAAAGGACGCCACTGAGTCCCGCCAATATTTTCTAGAACATCAGTCACTTTGTTGGCCTCTCATGGAGTGTGATTCATAGAGCTCTTGGCAATCCTCAATCAGATTCCTATGAGGGTAATGGGGAGTTGGATTTTCTTTGGTCAGAGTCACTACTTCCAGCAAATCTATCAGATTCACTACATCTGTTATCAAAAGAATACTGCATAAGTAAATGCCTGGTGGTGTGAGCGCGAAATAGGAGACTTGCCCAAGCTATGTTATTCAAACCCCTTAGCTTCACAGTCTTTCATCTTTCCCATTATATTGACAAAAACACAACCAATGTGAACACGTAATTTCAAGGTGAGAGTAAGGCAAACGAAGGTATGACAAAGGCGGTACCCTAAGATCCTCACGATCAAAGAACTAAGCTGAAGGCACACAGCAACATGCATAAAATTGCATAGTCAAATGGGATTTCCAACCAACGATATTTTCTCCTACCACAACCATTGACTTTAGTTATTGGTTAATAGTGTTTGACCTATAACTAACCAAAAAAAACATATAAAAGGGGAAGCAACATAAAATTATCATAGCTATTACCATATGAAAATCCTCTTCATGTTCATTCCCAGTGAGATGTTCCAAGACCCTCTAAGCATTCATTTGCAGCTTCACTTCCACCACATTGTTTAAACCTTGTGTACCAAAGCAATCATAAATTTAGCAACTCATCACTATGGGAATACAGAAGTGCACGTAAACTGTATCGAGAACAAAAACAGGTAATCGTTGTTAGTATGTTTATGAGACCAATTAACTTCAGAATCTCCACATTACCCAACTTCTCTACACCCCTTCAAACCTAATTTACAATCAACCTAATCTACCACTATCCAAATTATCAGCTCTTTTCTCTTGTAAATGGGCATCACCTAATATTCTTTTTTCCTTCAAGAGATACAAATGGATATTTAGAGGCCAATTTGTGAAATTAAAGGGCAATAAAATAAGTTTTTTTTACCCTAAGCTTCTGTGTATGTCCATATCTCCTTCACTAGTACTCATCATATACACAAAATGAAAACCAACGCAGTCCAATACCACCAAGGCATTTCATATAACCACTGCATTACATTTAACAAAAGCACCTTAAAAACATAAAAGAAGCATTTAGGATGCAAAAACATAAAAATAAATAAACTAAATCGGGCTCATGTGTGCTAAAAATTGATTGAATATATATATATATATATATATATATATATATATATATATATAAAAGAAGAAGAAGAAGAAGAAGAAGAAGAAGCATTTAGGATGCAAATTCACATGTTTTAGGCCATCTAATGTGTTCCAAAAGATTAAATATTAGATACTTGAATTCCCTATCCACCCTATGAAGAAAAGAGTAAAAAAATTGAATGAGGACAACTTTTCTTTGTTCTTTATTTTTATTTTTATTTGGCTTGAAGTTGTCAAACTATGCAAATAAGATAATCGCAATAAGATGACACTGAATACCGATAGGTCTCAAGCCTCACCAAAATGTCTATATTTCTACTCGACTCCTTCCAACATCCCCCAATTTCAAACCCTTGTAAATCGCCCAAACCCGTTACCATTTGCATCCTAATCCAGCTCTACACATCCCAGCCCTCTCCAATCTCCCCTTTTGAAGCCAACAATCAACACAATCGAAGCAATAAAAATTAACTTTGTACAAAAGCATCAAATTCATGTTGTAGGATTTCATTTTATAGCACCTCAATTTGACATACTAATGAACCCTACAAATGAAATTTGACTCCTTCCAACATCCCCAAACTCTAAACCACCTCTCAATAGCACAAACCCGTTACCATTTGTAGCGTAATCCACACTACAAACCCGTTATTCACTTTTTATTGTTTTCATCGTCCATATAAAAGAGAAGCCGGTAAAGGTAAATCAACATAAGCCTTGATCAAATAAATCTTTGCCTAAAGATAATCATATAGTATAAAAACCTAGAACAGAAAGAATGAAATCATTGATTTTAGAAAAGCTAAAGATTGACTTGTAGTAAGAGTTGACAACAAATATACAAGTACTTCTCAAACAACCATATTAACATGATTATCTAACCAAAAGGGGGGGGGGGGGGGGGGGGGGAACATTTCTAATCCCATCATACCGCATTCTTAACACACGAAATATGTATCCTCATGACTTTAGTAAGGATCATAAACGTGATCAGATAATAAATTAGACAGTGGAATGCATAGATTTCACACCTACAGGCTTCTTCTTCATTTATTTCTAATCACAGTTTATTAAGCCTAGCAAATTGCACATACAGCCATATCTAAAGGCACGAATCAAACCTAAATCAACCAACCAATTAAGAAGTTTCTTCCAAATATTGTCAGAAGTCGGGGGGAGGATCTCTTACTAGTAAGGATTTCAACAACCTTGATACTACCTTTGAACATTACCTTCTATGCCTTCAATACCTGACACATTTTTTCAAAAAAAAATGAGTAGCAACATATTGGAGACAAATCCGATGCTACCCATTGTGCTGTCTTTATAACCATACACAAAAGTCAATCAATGAAGCAACTTTTATTTCCATCGGTTAGATTTCTTAAATGTTTGCAGGTAATGATTTATAACCAGCCAACAATTAAATCGATCAAATCTCAACCACAAAAACTAATGAAGAACACATAAAATAAAAATTCTTACACGGAATGATGCTTTGGTGAGAAGCTGATTGCTGCTGTACGAAGTTCTTGATTTAATCTTCATTAGTTGAAGCCGAATTTCACTTTGCCAGTCAAATCCAATGGCTACAATAGAAAACGAAAGTCGGAAATGTAATTTCGTGGGAAATACTTCCTTGAAGATTCTAAATATGAGACCAAAAATGATTTGAAAGCATAAGGATATGGTAGTTGGGACCTTTTGCCAAACACTTGAAAGGCAATTGAAATTGATGTTCCTGTTTCGATATACAAATCAAAGATAGAAATAGAAAATCCCAGTTTGTTGCTTCCATTTTTTATTTGTTCATCGATGGTTTCATAGTGGCCTTTTGTCAAATATATGGTGAGTTCCGATAGAGATTAAGCAAGGGGGGAACCCCATCAAGAATAAAAGTACTGTATACCATAAAATCAGAGAATTTTGCACCTTTCAACGACTCATTCAATCGAAAACTGAAGAACAACCCTAAGAGAACTCACTTAGAGGAAAGAGGAACCGATTTCTTACCTGCGAACAACCCGAAGTGTGAACTTGCCATGAGATTTAGTGCAAAGTTTTGGGTATGTTTAATCCTCCACCCTCTAAGCACTTCCTACCGATCCCCAACCATCCCGCTACCCGTCATCTCGTGGCGCAGCGAGAGATTGCCTGATTTAAGACGTTCTTTGAGTTGCCACAGAGTTCGTTATTCAGACATCTATACTATGCGAGATCGATAAAGATGAGAGAGAGAGAGGGGTTAATCGTTAGATATGAGAGAAAGGCGATAATCGTTCAAATTTTGAAATGGAGAGAGAGAGAGAGAGCACGAACGCGCGCCAGAGAGAGGAAAGGGAGAGGATAAACGTCTTTCATTCCCCAACCTCAATTTGATCCAACGGCCACGTTGAGTAAAAAGCAATTGAACGGCCAAGATTTTTAGATAGATATTTTTTTTTCAAAAAACATGAGCTCCTGATTGCTGGATAATGTAGGCTGAAAGAAGCCCGTGCCAAAATAATTCCAAGCCTTGATCGACTAAGATTTTGAAGAAAAACGACAACATTGAAAAAACATCACTTAGCAGGAACCAAAGCCGTATATTCCTTCATCTAACATCATATAATCTGGGTACACGAAACTAGCTTTTTTACCACAAAAATCACTCCAATTACATAAATCCAGGATCTAATTTCAAAGCATGCAAGCTAAATGAAACAAACGAGAGAGCATCAACTTGACATACCGATGGAAGACTGCAATGTCAGCCGTTGAAAGGGTTTCCATGAACTTCTAATTCTTCGATATGAAACACGGGAAGGCAGAGGAGGGATGCCACCCTATGAACCCGAGAAATGAGACTTTGAGTTGAATACCTTCGGGGAAATACTCAGAGTGACCAAGGACCAAGAGCATCCATTCAGAATCATCTCCTGGCAATCAAAACAACATTTATGTATATATATGTGAATAATGAATGTACCATCACAAGGTACAGAATATTTGCCAACAAGAATACGAAGAAAAGTAAATGACAGAAATAAATTTCCAGCTCCCAATCAAATACCAGCAAAGCAGATATATGTATCGAAGACTTGTGAGACCCACAGCCTAAAAAAATATTTCTTGGAGAATAAATACCACCTTTTTGAAATCACTCATTACTGATCAGTATATGACCCCCATATGGAAATTGAGCTTTTACGATGTGTTTGGATCTTGAATTTTTCATGGAATTGAATGTGAATGCCAACTAAATAAGTCTCCCCTACAATATTTTTCTTCTCCACTAATCAAGTAGAAAATGGAGTTTTCTTTACTAATAACTCTTTGTTCTCATCTCTCTCCAAACGCAACAAAAAAATATTAGCTTCTTTGAAATCATGTTATTCTTTTATCTCCTTAAAATCATCTCAGACATACCAAACAATACAATTATTCACGGAAACAGACAAACATAATAGATTTACAACTTCGACACCAATTCTTTATAATCACTCACGAAGACAATGATGAAAGCAACATATTCCAATGCATTTTATACTAAGTCGTAGCCTTATAAGTTCACAGTAGTTCAATAATCATTGATTTTCAGCGAGTTCCTCCAATTGTACATTGCATGTAGTGGCTTTTATCCAAAAAATAATCGAATGTAAATCATGTGAAGGAAAACATAGATAAAATTAGACAGAGGATTCACTTGATACTTATCTTGAGCATTGGAAAATCGAGTTTGTAAGGAGCAAACTCATCATCATCCTTCTGTTGATTTTAACTATTAAACTTCAAAGGGCAATCAAAGTGTTCAGCTGGTGCATACATACAAGATGACAAAGGAAGTCCAACAAAGGCAAATTTGTATCCCTTGCTACATATAAGATAAAGAACCAGAAAGACAGCACGGAAAAATCTATTAGGGTACATAAAAAAAGAAAAACATAATTACTGCCTACCCATGATAACTTTAATAGAGTAAGTTGTCTCACCAATTAGTATATTTTCTGTCTCATTTTCCCTTTTCCTTTCCTTTCTTTTTCCTCCGTTTTCCCTCTACCTTGCTCTTTTTCCTTTCTTTACACCACAGTGGGTATTTATGTGGCATCTATTATTGATACTTACAAACTCTTTTTACTAAATAAAAAATAAAAAATACAGCTTTTCTGAACCTTTGTAGCTGCCTTATAAGCCTCATGATTCACTGACATGTTGTAAAATCCAGTGCATTGTGTGATTTAATGATCCTAGGGACACCATAAATGGAATAGATGCATTATTTAAAGCGGCAATTCTAAAGCAAACGTACAACTATATTACCATATACTGCACAAATCATAGAAACGGAAAACCAACGGAAAATTAACTCTCCAACATAGAAAATCACAAAAGAGAATAAAACAACTGTCTTCTTTGTTGTAGCCCTAACCAACGCAAAAGGCATGAGCAAATTACTCAATCTAGATATGACACTGAACCAAAAGTAATAAGGGAAATTACCACTGAAGGAGCTGATTGCAAGCTCTGTAGGGAGAAATTAGACAAAGAGGACGAGGAGATAGAGCTCAAAACAGGAAAACTAAGAATTCATGATGTTCTAACCCTAGTCGCATGGGGGGGGGGGGGGGGGGGGGGGGGAGAGAGAGAGAGAGAGAGAGAGAGAGAGAGAGAGTCCATAATGTTCTGAATTGTATGATCTTTAGATTAATTTTTATTTTGTCCACACACAAAAAACACTATAGATCAATTGAATCTCATATTGTAAGCTCTAAATTTTTTAATTTGACTAACAACCACCCATATTAACTACTCCAAAAAAAAACGTTGTTGGCAGTGTACAACACCATACAATATACGACATGCTGAGAGAGAGAGAGAGAGAGAGAGAGAGAGAGAGAATACCTTGAGTTCTAGTTGAGTAATCGAATTGTATTTGAACACGAAAGAGCTAACTCCCATTATACATCTAGCTAAATAGGTACCCCAGATGCTATGGCAAAACCGCAAAAGTATTTTCGATTGGAAGTTCAAACTTTCACATAGAAAACAAAAAAGTCAAATAAGATGTGCATCCAATTGTGCCAATGTTCTACACACATATCTTTCATGTATAAACCATGCATTCCCGATTCCGCTCTGTCAAGGGCTATATGTTCGATTAAATTCAGTAGATTCATAACTTTTTACCATGTCATTCCATGTCAACTTAAGTCATCCCCTCCGCCTAGCATTTCCATTAGTGGCAGCTCATTGCTTTTCTTTGTTGTTGCAACTTGCAACTACCTACTTACCCAAAAAAAAACTTGCAACTACCTCTCTTCGTGGACCGTAACACTCTACGACTAATGTACATGAAATAAATTCGAGCTGTGTTACTCTTAGGGCTGGAAATGAGATGAGATGAGCCGAGCTTTTAAGTGTTCAACCTCGGCTCGAACTCAAGTCGAGCCCAAATAATCTAGCTCGAGCTCAGCTTGTAAATATCAAGATGTTCAAGCTCGGTTCTTTTACTAAACGAGTCGAGCTTATACAAATAGGCCGCTTTACAAGTAACTGGAGCTTTACTAAACGAGCTTGAAACTCAAGCTCGAGCTCTGCTTGTTAGTAAACAAGCCCAGTCCATAATGAGCCCAGCCTCAAACTGCTCACAAACACTCGGTTCGTTGCAACCCTAATTTCTCTAGATTAGAACCAATTCATATGTGGTTCGAGAAATAAGCCACCACAGTCACAGCTAAACCAGATTCTTCTTTTACTCCTTACATAGAAAACGGGAAATCATGCTACCTTTCCTTTGGTTCCAGCAACATGAATAACCTTCATCTTCAAAATCGGCTCCTACAAATCCAGCATCTGCAGTTCATACACAGCAAACCATCAGCTCAACATTAACAACAAACGTACGTACAGCAATTAAGTCACCGTATAACCAAACCAAATTACCAGTAATAACATAATCACCTTGATATAATTGTACAGAATGTCGAATCGATCTCCTTTGTTGGTCTTATCCGCACGACTGCACTTCGTTGTCAGAGATGACAAAGCGTCCATTTCCTCGTCGTAGGGAGAAGCCTGAGGTCTGGGCGATTGATTTTCACCTTCAGCCAGCCATACGAACCGAACCATCAATAATTATACAAATACATTGAATTAGAGAATTCATAGATTTCGTGACAGTGATCTCAAAAAAGAACGGGATGGCGACTAGCGTACCGTCTTCTGTCATGGTGATTTTGCTCAGAAAGAAGTTTGAAACCTAAATTCGGCAAATGATTATAAGCTCAACAGCATGTGGAAGAAGATCGATAGATGGTATGCGTAGGTGCATGTATCTGAGGAGAGAAGGGAACGGGCAGCAGGTGAGGAACGAAAAGTATGGGAAACCAAATTTTCCGGCTAAACCAAACCCATGCGTACAATAATCAAACTCATACCTGGGTTAAAATGATAACTGCCCTAAAATTAACGAACCCTTAGTGAAACGAGGGGTGAAATTGCCTTCCCACATAATCTCATTATTATACCAAAACCCCAAGTCCGATTATGCTATATATGTTCAACCACAAATATGATTCATCTATTCTATCTATCAATGACTTAAATAAATAAGGAATGACAAACATAAATAATCAATAATCAATCTCCTCTCTCTCTCTCTCTCTCTCTCTCTCTCTCGATGGACTGTGAAGATTGGCCAAAAAAGACAAAAGAAAACAGAGTAGCGCATAAGTGAAACAAACCAAGCAAGGAGACGGCAGGACAGAGGAAAATAACTCACAAATTGAACCTTACGCTTTCGTATTCAGTTGCCCAAAGAGCCATTGCCTTCTTCACTTCTCATATCTAGGGTTTTTTCCGGAGAAACTTCAAAACTATGATCGTCAAAATTCAGAGAAACCCCCAAACAGTTTCAATGCCGTTACCACCAGACTTCTGACAATCTTCAACGGTGACACCAGTGATTGCAGTGGTAAGATTGGTATCGTAGGGTTTGAGAGAGGTACGAAGGGATTTGGAGAGAGAGAGAGAGAGAGAGAGGGGATTTTGAAATTGGGATCAAACCGCTCCGGAAGAAAACGTGTATGCAAAGGAAAAGGCCTAATTTTGTAACGGTATGTTCCCAAACATACTTTCAAGTTTCAACAGTAGGATTCGTTGCCGGATCAAAAAAAAAAAAAAACAGTAGGATTCGTTGCACAACCGTCTCTCTCTCTCTCTCTCTCTCTCTCTCTCTCTCTCTCTCTCTAGAATGCGTTAAGAAATTCAAATTTTTTGCACGAGGGAAGATTTCGTCCGGTTAATAAGATACGCACGAGGAGATACGCACGCGGTTAATAAGATACGCACGCGGATGTGCACCAACGGCTCCATGTGAATCGTGTGGGTGTGTTTTGCAATTCCAAATTTAGCCTTTTGTCTTGATTATGAATTTGTACGGAATAACGAATTTGTAAGGAATAACGAAAAATCGAGAAATCTATAGAAACAAACACCCCACACCGAACGGATTTATAAAAGAAATAGAACGTTGGATCAAGCACGCACACATATCGCTTTGAGCTGATTTTTCATGAGCCCACTTATTTTTTTTTTTTAAATTATTGAACGGCTCGGATCATCCGTGTAGGGCTCTGGAGTGCGACGGCATAGCCAAAAAATTGTACCAGTAGGGGCGCAAAATAACACATGCAACTTTGTAGTGAAAACAAATTATGTATCTTTAATTTTTTTGTGAGAATATGAAACACATTGATATTAGTTCTAAAGGAATCATCTTCAACCCAAATTTGATCGAGGAGTTAGTGATAGATTTATCATTTAAGTAGAGGTGGCAATCTCAACCCATATTTGTTAACCCGTCCAAATCCGTCCACACCTATATTGTATACAGTAAGTCTATGGGTACAGAAAAAAGGTACAGATTTTGTACATAGATTTTTCATGGGGTCCACTACGGGTCCCACACAAATGATCCGGGCCGATCATTAAATGTAAAATATTTTTTTAAAGGCTCTCGCAAAAATTCAGCTCAGTCCGATACGTATAGGTGTTCAATCCAATCATCAAATTTATCATTTAGATTTCAGGATATAAAAATGTTAGATGATTGGATTGAATATCTATAAGTATCGAATTGAGCTGAATTTTTGCGAGGGCTCTTGAAAAAATATTTTACATTTAGTGAACGGCTCGGATCATTTTTGTGGGACCCGTAGTGGGCCCCATAAAAAATCTATGTACAAAATCTGTACCATTTTCTGTACCCATAGACTTACTGTATTGTATAATGGGTTTATATGCCATATAAACCAATATTTACATAGGTTTATATGGGTTAAAAATGGGTTCAGATGGATTAACATGGCCTGCGCGTGGTTGCTGAAACAAATTGGCCTCAATTACAATCTGATGTCCAATTTCTCGGCCGAGCAGAATCTGTTTTAGAAATACCGTGTTTCATGGTTTTGATTCAGTGAAACCAATCCCATTTTAAGAAACACAAATGCATTGAGATTAAGTAATAATATAAATCCAATCAACACTAATTTCTTACATGATAAGTGGTTTAAAATTTTCTTCAAAGTGAATGTCTCAAATCATTGAAATACACCTGATATCGGCAGAAAAAACGTCCTTGCAGTCTCCTAAGGGTTCTTAGAACTAAGATGGTATTTCGGCACGATGCCGTTGGGAAGGCATCGCAGGCAAGGAAGGAGCTATGTTGGAGCCCGGCCCTTGACCCCGGCTTCTCGAGCATTCAAGTTTTAAAATTTTTATTTTGCATATACACCTGATTTAGAATATTATTGATAATTATTCGTAATTACTTATAATTTTAATAATTTTGGTTTGATTTAATAAAAAATCGGTTATTTTGCATTTTCATTTTTTAATTTCTTTCATAAATAAAAAATAAGCACATGACAGTAGAAGTAGTCTAAAGAAAAAAACAAAATGATTTGTATACTTTAACAGCATTAAATGCTAGAATTATTTCAATGTACAAATGTAATGTATTGGAAAGCGAAAACCTTATGATATAATAAGCATACGTTCCTATAAAAAAAAATGTCTATTAAGCTGGTCCCCCAGTGGGGGCAAGGTCAAAATCCTAGCTCTGCCAATGATCTCAGGTTTAGCTTGTGGGGATGCGTGAAATTTATTGAACCCCCTTTTATCAAGTGTGGCATTTTCTAGTTTCATGAAGAAAAAAAAAACACTCTCAAATCATCTTCGATTATGTACTAATCAGTAATATATTAACATGATACATAAATGCAATGAAAACCATGGTTCACATGCAGTACGGATGGGAAAAAAAAAAATCAGTAGCATTAGCTCGACATTAATAGAAAGAGCGAGAAATGGAGAAATCAAACACAAAAAGGGAGAAAAGGAAGTAAAATGGGGACGCGGAACATATAAATACAAAAAAATTAAATTAAATTAAAAAAAAAATTGGCTTATATGGCCAAAAGATCCCATGGGTTTTGCCCATTTTGTGAATGTGTTCCAACTAGAGGTGACAATTCCAACTCATATTTTTTAACCCGCCCAAATCTGCCCACTTATAACCCAACTCAACCCGCCCATATTGTGTAATGGATTGATATGGGTTGAACCCATATTAACCCATATTTATATGGGTTGAATGTGGGTTCAATATGGATTGAAAAGAAAAAACCTAGAGAAGGCCGGGACTGACCCATATCAACGAACAGCTGGATGCAAGCTGATGATGCCGGAAGTGGCCAAATCAAATCATCACAATTATATTTCAAGTTTACGGGGATGTTTTGGTGCATAATTATGGGATTTCATAGTCACGAAAATTTAGAAATTAATGAGCAGACATTATATACAATTATTTATGGTCACATTTAAAAAATTTATTTCAGACTTCTTTCATTATAGTTAATTGTTTGGGCTTTCTTGGTTGAATAAGTCAATTGGCTTAATTTGTCCTTATTTAATTATTTTCCCGCATTTGTTAGTTTTTCGTCAATTTTTGTGGATTATTGCTTCTTGATAATATGAGAAATCTAAAAAATAAAAAATTATGATCGAAACTGACATTTTTTAATAAAGACAAAAAATAAGCCAATTTTTTTGTCTTTATTCAAAAAAATTAGGTTTGGACCATAATTTTTAACTTTTTCGATTCCTCTCGTAGAGTCGAACCAATAATCGATAAAAGTTTGACACGAAACTAAAAATTGCGTTTTTTTTGAATAAAGATAAAAAAAAATAAGGAAATTGATTATTTAGCCAAAAAGGCTTTTAGTCATTAATTATAGTAGTTCATTCGAATAATCCTTATCGTAGTATTCTATGCATAAATAGAAAATCTGGCCATTTGGTTGATGTTTGTCTTTATTCAAATAAATTTTAGTTTGGACCATACTTTTTAAATTTTTTGAATCCTCTCTTTAAATAGAACCAATAATCCACAAAAAATTGATGCGGAACGTACAAATACAAAAAAAATTAAATAAAAGGCAAAAAAAAAACACCAGTTGGCTTATATAGCCGAAAGACCCCACGGAGTTTTGTCCATTTGTGAACGTGTTTCAACCCATATCGGGGGAAGACAGAAGATAAGGAAAAGAAGGAAGGGGGAAAACATGGGGATGGGGGAGAAGAGAAAAGGGGAAGAAAAAAAAAAAAAAAAAAAGAAACTGGTCAGGTCGGGCGGGTTTGGGCTTGGCTTGACCCATACCCGACCCGTTCGACCCGCTTACTATTTAATCCACATTCGACCCGCCATATTTGACCCGCGACCCGTTTTAACCCACCCAAACCCGCCCATTTACCACCTCTAATTTCAACCCATATTAGGGGAAGACAGTGGAGAAGGAACACGCGGGGGGAAGGGGGGCGGCGGGGATGGGGAGAGAAAAATGGGTCGGATTTGGCATGACCCATACCCGACCCAATTCGTTTCAACCCGTTTACTATTTGATTCATGTTTGACCCGCAACCTGTTTCAATCCATCCAAATCTGCCCAGACTCGCCCATTTGCTACCTCTAGATTTAAGATGATAAAAGAGAGAAATATGGAAGAAGGTAAAAAGGACATTGGTTTGACTTGCATTTGTGATCAAATAATAATTGTAATTCCGTAAACAAGTGGCATTTTGGAGGCGAAAGCTCAGTGAATGAAAGCTTGCTTGTAATAGTCACAAAATACCCCAAACCATTCTCTATCAATATTTATGTGGTAGTTGTACATTTTAGTCTTGATCCCACATGAACATGTTGCGGAGAATAGTGTTGGTACACCATGTGACAGAAAGCCAAGAGCACTTGATAATTATTTCTTGTTCCGAAGCAGTGTACTAAAAGAACTAATTAAAATATTACAAATGTAAAAAAAAATCCAGTGGGGGCCACGTACCCCACTGGTCTCTCCTTATCTCCGCCACTGGGATGGGGTATGATCAGAATCAGTTTTCTTTGTCTGTTACCAAATTCCATTTTCAGCGGCTAATGCTAGCATACAAGGATCCCGTTCGGCGTATTTTATTGTATGGAATGAAATTGAAAGCCAAATGGAATTTGCATTTGATACTGGAAGTCTGGAACCATCATCATGCTGAATGAGAGGGATCATAGCTGACTTTTGCAAACTCCAAAATGTGAATGCTGAAGAATGTCACCACCTAGTGTCGAGAAAGCAGTGGTTCTAGATGTTGAATGTATTTTCTCCAAGTCAATAAGAAAGTGAAGGGGTCATACCTACTCGAGATGACTGACAATACTAGTTCCTTTTGCCTCAATGGACTCCAGTTTCAAGCAGAGTGTTCCGGATTGTGTGTAACTGAGGAACAATGTCATTCATGTTCAGTCGATTGGTCGGCAGTTCTTCCGAACAAGTGATTCCGACTTTAAGTAGTGAAATCAAGCATTCCCGAATTTTGTGACTGCTATGAGAGCTCTGACTCTGATTGTTGTCAATACTTGAACTGGCCTCCCCCATATCTCTTTGTTGAAACAATGTTGCATCAACAATTTCTGCTATTTTTTCAGGAAGAGACATCTTAACAAAGTTGTGGAGAGTGAGACTATCACTGAACATGCAATTGGTTGGTCTCTTCCCGGTAAACATCTCCAATAAGAGGATGCCATAACTATACACATCACCACATGTTGACAACTCATTTGCCAATCCATACTCTGCAATTCAGGCACCACATATATAATAAGAAAGATGACGAAGATTACAGACTTGGTACTGTTTTTGAGAATAAAATGTGGCTACTTTTTAAATGCATGGTAACAAGTCACTATTCTAAGAGTACTTATAGATTGTGTGACCCTTAAACAAGGTAGAGTTCTGTTAGAGATTTTCAAAATAAAGGAGTCGTCGTTTTGGTTTTGTAAAATTTCCTTATTTCCTTAGAATGCTTGTTTTCCTCTTTGTGAGCTTTGTCCCACATTGGTTAGTTGAGAGATGTTGGAATGGTATATATTAGGAAACATTCCTAATATGAATAAACAATGATCTAGTGTGGTGCAGCCCCATGGTGCTTCGCACCTTACCAGTAGAGCCAGTACACACGCATGCGCGCGCGGCGTGGGCAGTGTGGCGTGGGCTGTGGTGCATTGTGGCGCTGACGTGGATGCCGCGTGACACACACATGGCAGGTGAGTCACACGGAGCGGTTCCGATCGGGTGCAACTCAAGCCTACGGGTGCGTTGGTTCGTAGAGTTGCGATCTCAGCCATTGATCGCGAATGGGCACGATCCAATGGATTGGATCAAATCCGATTGGGTGTGAGTGAAACAGTACACCAGTTCGGTGTGACTGGGTGTGACTAATCGATTAAGACCGTAGGATCTGATCCAATGGTCAGATTAGATCGGGTGCGTACCCATTCTCAATGGGTGCGTAGTGGCCTATAAATAGACCACTACTTGTCAGAATCCAGACTCACACATATGAAGAATTTCTTCCACATATCTTTCTATATTTCCTAGCATTCATTCTGGGTTAATGCAGAGTTGCGATCTCAGCCGTTGATCGCGAATGGGCACGATCCAACAGATTGGATCAAATTCGATTGGGTGTGAGTGAAACAATACACCAGTTCAGTGTGACTGGGTGTGACTAATCGATTAAGACAGTAGGATCTGATCCAACGATCAGATTAGATCGGGTGCGTACCCATTCTCAATGGGTGCGTAGTGGCCTTTAAATAGACCACTACTTGTCCGAATCCAGACAAACACATATGACGAATTTCTTCCACATCTCTCTCTATATTTCCTAGTATTCATTCTAGGTTCTATTTTGCTGTAGAAAATAGAACACAGTGATTCTCGGTTCTTATATTCGTTCAGTAGGTATTCTGTCCGTTCGTTAGTGCAAACGAAAATGGAAAGAACTTCGAGTTCGGGCTTCGATTTATCTTGAAGGCAGATTTGTTGTAACCCTTTGCATACCATCTGGTGGGGGCAAATACTGTCTTTAGAAAAGCGACATAATCGTGACTCGAAGAGTTTATGGAGGTTTCGCCAATAGTTCAAAGTTTGCAGCAGCCATTTTTCTATCAATCTAAAGACAGTAATTTGCAATGGCGATGTCTCTACAAAAGATGACACAAGACTTTCTGAAATTGGAGCGGTTTGAAAGTGGGAATTTCAAGCATTGACAGAAGAAGATGCACTTCTTGTTAACCACCTTGAAGGTGGTTTATGTTCTGACTACTCCGAGTCCGGTGATACCAGAGGAGCCAGATGATGAAACTATAGAGCAGGCTCGTGAAAGGGGCAAATGGGAGTATGATGACTACATCTGTAGAAGACACATTCTATCAGAATTCAATGACGGCAAAGGAACTTTGGGATACACTCAACGATTATTATCTTTCTCATGACGCTACAAGTAAGAAGTTTCTTGTTAGTCAGTTTATGAATTATCGCATGGTTGATACAAAGCCGGTCATTGATCAGTTGCATGAGATTCAGTATATCCTCAGTCAGTTTAAGGTTAAGAATATGCATATGGATGAATCTATTTGTTGTCTCCTCTGTTATTGACAAACTGCCTGCATCTTGGAAAGATTACAGAAAGGAACTCAAACATAAGACCGAGGATTTTACCCTTGATCAGTTGGCCTAACACCTTTGGGTGGAGGAAGAGACAATGCGTCAGGAGGGTAAGGATAATTCTACTTCCAAAGTTCATGTGGTGGAAGAAAGTTCCAACAAGAAATGCAAGAACAAGGGTCGTGATAAGTCTTCCGGTAAGTGGAAGAAGCAGAAACTGGATCCTACCGATACTGGTTGCTGGCATTGTGGCAAACCTGGGCAACTTAAGAAAGATTGCCGATCCCTGAAAAGGAAGAACTCTGGTGGAAATCTAGGAGCATCTGGGGCAAAGAATTCTAAATTCATTGTTGTTATTTCTGAGGTGAATATCCTTGAAGATGCTGGAGATTGGTGGCTTGATTCTGGTCGACAAAGCTCGTTTGCAATGATAAGAGGTTCTTTCCTGAGTATAAACTAGTTGCAGATGGCACCGTTCTGTTCATGGGAAATGCATCAACTGCACCAGTTAAGGGTAAAGGCAAAGTGGATTTGGAGTTCACTTCTGGCAAGATGCTTACTCTTACTGATGTGTATCATGTACCGGAAGTTATGAAAAATCTCGTGTCTGCAAGTCTACTTAATAAGTATGGCTTTAAAGTAGTGTTTGAGTCGAGCAAAGTTGTTGTGTCCAAGGGTGGTGTGTTTGTTGGCAAAGGCTATGTAACCGAGGGGATGTTTAAGTTTAATATCAATAACACAATTGTTCCGGCTTATATGCTTGATTCTTTTTCTTTATGGCATACTCATTTAGGACATATCAATACAAGAAAAATGGATTGCATGGTTAAATCAAGACTAATTCCTAAATATGATAATGATATGGTTGATAAATGCAAGATTTGTTTGGAATCAAAGATAACCAGATTGCCTTTTCCTAATATCGAGCGGACTTCTTCATTACTTGAATTGATTAATAGTGATGTATGTGATTTTCATAACACACCAACTAGAGGCGGAAAACTTTATATGGCAATATTCATAGATGAGTATTCGAAATTTTGCTATGTCTATTTGCTTCATTCCAAAGATGAAGTGCTTGATAAGTTTGTTGCTTATAAGACTGAAGTTGAAAATCAATGTGGTTTGAAGATAAAACGTCTTAGGTCTGACAGGGGTGGCGAATATCACTTCCCTGATTATTGTGAATCAGTGGGGATAATTCACGAAGTAATTGCACCTTATACACCACAACAGAATGGAGTGACCAAAAGAAAGAATAGAACTTTATCTAAGATGGTGGTTGCTATGCTAAGCAATGCAGGATTAAGTAAAGGTTTGTGGGGCGAAGCCATACTTGCCGCTACTTATATCCTGAATCAAGTACCTCTCAAAAAGTCTAAAATTACTCCATATGAGCTCTGGTCAAAAAGGAAACCAAACCTGAGTTATTTTAAGACTTGGGGGTGTAGGGCGATTGTGAGATTGCCTGGACCTAAAAGGAAGAAACTGGGTCCAAAAGGAATCGAGTGTGTATTCCTTGGATATGCTTTGCACAATAAAGCATGTTTCTAGTGGCTGAGCCTAATGATGTTGTGTCCATCAACACCATCATTGAATCTCGAGATGCAGTGTTTTATGAAAACAGATTTGACAGAATTCCCAAGTTAAAATCTAATAAGGATTTGGAATTTAATAAAGATTCGGAAGAGTTTCCTTTGATGTCCGAAGAGGACAATGAGCCTTTAGAGTTTCCAGTTGAAGGAAATGAACCTGAGGAATAAGTTGAATTGAGAAGGAGCAAACGAGTTCGGACAGAGAAAACGTTTGGTCTTGATTTCATAGTTTTTCTAGTTGAAGGCACTTAGAGAGACTTCATGTGCTCGCAATGTATTTTCACTTCACGTGGAAAATGATCCTTTGACATTTGAGGAAGTAATGAAATAGCAAAACGTGGCTTTCTGGAAAGAGGCTATCCAAGATGAGACTCTATTATGGGTAATAATATATGGGTTTTGGCGGATTTACCACCTGGTTCTAAGCCAAATGCTTGTAAATGGATTTTCAAAAAGAAAATGAAAATTAATGGAACTGTTGATAAGTTCAAGGCCAGACTTGTAGCCCAAGGCTTTACCCAGAAAGAAGGTATTGATTACTTTGATACCTATACCCCGGTTGCTAGAATCTCAACAATTAGAGTTTTAATTGCTCTTGCTTCTATATACAAGTTTGAGATACACCAAATGAATGTCAAGACTGCATTCCTTAATGGTGAGTTAGATGAGGAAATCGAGCTATATGAAGCAACCAGAGGAGTTCATTGTGCAAGGTTATGAGCACAAAGTTTGCAAGCTTATAAAGTCTCTTTACGGACTTAAGCAAGCGTCTAACCAATGGCACGAGAAGATTGATAAAGTGATTGTGTCCAATGGTTTTACAATACACCAATCTGATAAATGCGTGTATAGTATATTTAATGGCAAACGAGGAGTCATTATTTGTTTGTATATAGACAATATGCTCATTTTTGGTACAGACCTAGAGAGCATTCAGACTACAAAAGATTTTCTTTCAACTAACTTTAGTATGAAAGATATGGGTGTTGCTGATGTAATATTGGGTATAAGAATTAAAAGGAATGGTGGTCATTTAATTCTATCTCAGGAACATTACATTGAGAAAATTTTAAATAAGTTTAATCACTTTGAAAGCAAACCGGTGTCTACTCCGTGTGACTCTCAATTGCCATTAGATCATAATGAGGGGAGAGCAGTGTCACAACTAAAGTATTCTAGGGTGATTGGCAGTTTGATGTATGCCATGACCAGCACAAGACCGGACATTACATATGAGGTGGGGAGGTTTAGTAGGTATACTAATAATCCTGGGCATGTGCATTGGCACACGGTACATAGAGTACTGCGATACCTCAAAGGTACTATAGATTATGGAATAGTCTATAGTGGTTATCCTTCGGTTCTAGAAGGATACACTGACGCTAGTTAGATTACTGAGCGGAATGATCACTCGTCAACGAGTGGTTGGTTGTTTACACTTGGTGGAGGGTCAATCTCCTGGGGATCTAAGAAGCAAACAATGATTACAGACTCAATCATGGCAGCCGAGTTTGTAGCATTAGCTTCTGGTAGTAAGGAGGCAGAATGGTTGAGAAATCTATTGTTGGAAATTCCAGTGTGGCCTAAGCCTATGCCACCTGTATCGCTGCATTGTGATAGTTAAGCTACGTTGTCGAGAGCGTATAACCAAGTGTATAATGGAAAGTCCAGGCATATAGGACTAAGGCATAGCTATGTGAGACAATTAATTGTTGATGGGGTGATAACCATTGATTTTGTTAAGTCAAGTCAAAACTTGGCGGATCCTTTTACGAAAGGCCTTGCAAGGAATTTGGTGTTGAAAACATCAAGGGGAATGGCACTTTTGCCCAATTAATTTAATCACTCCTGGTAGAAACTCAACTCAACCGGTTGATACTCTCAATCTCTTAAGTTCAATGAGAAACTACACCATATATCGTGATTGGAAACACTTTAAGGTTATTTTACACATTCCAAGGTAAAGTGTTTTGTACCTATAATGTGAATACAAAGGAGGTTGAACTACTTAGTTCTTAATAGATTGTTTTGTGCTAATGTTATAGGAGCACGGATAGCGATCTAACTATGTGAATGTGGAGGTGGTGCCGCTTCCTATAGGTCACAGGGGCTAGACCTTAGAGCGTTCATGAATTCAAGATAAAAGACCCTAGGCCAGTTCACGGGTCAACCGATTGGGATATTTGCATTAGTTGGAGGATTATGTGTAAGACACGTTCGGTTGGTCGACAGAGAACAACTAGTTCAAAGACACGTTTACTATGCTGCCCTGACCAGCTTTGATATGTTTTCACTAAGTGAATAGTTGAAGTCGCAAGACACTATTTATGTATGCATATACCTTGTAATAAGAACTGAGAATATTTTATCTGTATTTCGAAAATGGTGGGGGATTGTTAGAGATTTTCAAAATAAAGGAGTCGTCGTTTTGGTTTTGTAAAATTTTCTTATTTCCTTAGAATGCTTGTTTTCCTTTTTGTGAGCTTTATCCCATATTGGTTAGTTGAGAGATGTTGGAATGGTATATATTAGGAAACATTCCTAATATGAATAAACAATGATCTAGTGTGGTGCAGCCCTATGATGCTTCGCACCATATCGGCAGAGCCGGTACACACTCACACAAGCACTCACACAAGCACGCGCACACGCGCGCTGCGTGGGCAGTGTGGCGTGGGCTGCGGTGCATTGTGGGGTTTTAGCGGCGCACTTTGCACTTAGCACGTCAGCGCTGGGCGCCATTTCTTATTGCGAGTTGGCAGTAAGGTGGCGTTGACGTGGATGCCGCGTGTCACACACGTGGCAGGTGAGTCACATGAAGCGGTTCTAATCGGGTGCAACTCGAGCCTACTGGTGCGTTGGTCCATAGAGTTGCGATCTCAGCCGTCGATCACGAATGGGCACGATCCAACAGATTGGATCATATTCGATTGGGTGTGAGTGAAATAATACACCAGTTCGGTGTGACTGGGTGTGACTAATCGAATTAAGACCGTAGGATTTGATCCAATGGTCAGATTAGATTGGGTGCGTACCCATTCTAAATGGGTGTGTAGTGGCCTATAAATAGACCACTACTTGTCAGAATCCAGACACAAACATATGATGAATTTCTTCCACATCTCTATTTCTATTTCCTAGCATTCATTCTGGGTTCTGTTTTGCTGTAGAAAATAGAACACAGTGATTGTCGGTTCTTATATTCGTTCAGCAGGTATTCTGTCCATTTCGTTAGTGCCAACGAAAATGGAAAGAATTTCTAGTTCGGGCTTCGATTTATCTTGAAGGCAAATTTGCTGTAACCCTTTGCATACCATCTGGTGGGGGCAAATACTGTCTTTAGGAAAGCGACATAGTCATGACTTGAAGTGTTTGTGGAGGTTTCGCCAATAGTTCAGAGTTTGCAGCAGCCATTTTTCTAACAAGTTCCATGTTAGAGGCATATATTTGAATGTGAGGTAAGACAATATTCCATGATCACATGATAGATCTAAGCTTTGATCAGATGTGAGAGATTATTAATGCGTTTCTTATTTCTTCTCTTTTTCTTTTTTTCTTGCCATGGTAAAAGTAGTTGGTTTGTGGCTTTTGTCATGAGAAAACCATTACAGACTAGACATAAGATTGATTCACAACGACATTTTGAAAACCATATAATCGATGGTCTTAAGATGTCAAAGCTTGTCGCGCACAGGGTATCTAAATTCTATTTACTAGTGACAATTAATTAACCGTAACTTTCACACAAAAAATTGTAGAAAGTTTGTAGCGTTATTGATTAATTGATATATTTGGAAAAAAGACAACTAAATACGTTGCAATATTTGTCTTCGAGGGAACGAGTCGAAAGACACTAATTAATGAACAAGTAGGTAGATTGTGTTTCCCATGCCAAAGTTTCAACTTGTGGCTATTTCATTTACATTGAAGTAGGAATAACGGCATACACAAACTCCCATATGGCTTAATTTACAAACATCATGGGCTTGTACTACATAGCTACTTGGCTGCAAAACTAGCAAGATTCTCATTTGGGTGTTGGTACTAGTACCAACTAGATATCTAGTGACAGATTAACCATAAATGACTAGCATATATAGAAAAACAAATTACCTCTCTTTACCCCTATGGATGCAATCAAGGGAGACAAGAAACAATCAGAAAATGGGACAATTTTACTTTCACTTACGGCGCCGGGTAGAAACTAATGTCTTATACACTTCTACATGCTCACAATGATTCAGGGAAGACCTCTATGGGGCACCTATTTGTCATGCAAACGAGGTTAAACTCAAGTCAGTAAGAATCACAGAAAAGAACACAAAAGAATGTTTACATAACAAAAGGTGACAAGGAAAATAAGAAAATATACTAGAGTCTAAGAGGAACATTTATCTAGAGCTACATAACCAACAGACCCCCTCATGCCAATTCAACTTGACTGATTTGTAGTTGAGCTATACGTAGGTTCTTGTAGGAATCTTAGCTAACCCAAAATCACCAACATGTCCAATCATTTCCTCATCTAGAAGTATGTTGCTTGGCTTTAAGTCACAATGAAGTATTGGTTTGGAGCAATGATGGTGAAGATAATCAATTGCAGATGCGACATCAATTGCAATATTTAACCTTTGTTGGATGTTTAAATGCCTCGATTCCCTGTGGGCGTCGTCTTCAATCTCATTTGGATGCAGCCATTCCTCTAGGCTCCCATTGACCATGAACTCAAACACGAGAGCTTTAAAATTGTTGCCTTGATAATCAACACTTGAACATGCTGTAATTACCTTTAGAAGATTTTGATGTTTGATGCTCTTCAAGGCCTTGCACTCAGCAAGGAAACTCTTGGAAGCACCGCGGAATTGAAGGTTTAGTACTTTGACTGCGACAACATTCCGACCCTCGTCAAGAATTCCTTTATATACTGAACCAAAACTACCGACATCAATCAAATTGGCTGGAGAAAAGCCATCAGTAGCTTTAAGTAGACTTTGGTAGGACAATTGGGGAATGAGTTTCCTAAGATTTTGACTGGCGGTACATTTATTGTCCGATTAAACAAACACAAATATAGGACACACAAGAGCAGAAGCAACCCTAGAAGCCCCAAAGATATAGAAGTGATTAATTTTATGGTAAGAGTAAATCCATTGTTTCTGGACCCTTCGGAGTTGCAGCTAGGCAGCTGCAATTCAGATATTCCCCTACAGAGCTTCATGTTTCCTTCAATTGATATGGTAGTTGCATTCTTGAATACTCCTCCTTCTGGTACCGCGCCCTCAAAATTATTGAATGATAGGTTTAGTTTCTTTAGAAAGACAAAGCCATCCAAATAGTCTAGGATTTTTCCTGAGAGGTTGTTGTGAGAAAGATCCAACTCCTCCATACCTCTCAAAGTAGCTAAAGTTGTAGGAAGGATTCCCGACAATTTATTTCCCTCCATGTTTAATGATGTCAACTTTACACAACTACCCAGAGAACTAGGAATATTTCCGACCAACATATTTTGAGAAACATCTAGTGTTTCTAAATTTTGCAGAAGTCCGATTTCCATTGGAAAGGGACCACTCAAATTGTTATGCGCGAGGTTTAAAAACAGCAACGATGAGAGGCTGGCAACTTCTTTGGGTATGATACCACTAAGAGAGTCATGATCAAGAAATAGTGTCTCCAAAAATTGGAGTTTCCCAACATGTGAAGGAATGTTGCCAAGAAGATTATTTTCTGATAGATTGAGATGAAGTAGCGAAGTTAAATTTGCAAAGGATGATGGGATCTCCCTGTGGAATTGATTATCGTCGAGCCACAAAATCCGCAGCTTTTGAAGCTTCCCGATATCCGAAGGAATGTTGCCACTTAAATGGTTGTTGGACATGGCAAGAACCTGCAAATTTATGAGATTCCCTATCCCTGATGGGATGCTCCCCTCTATTTTATTCCGTTGCAAGCTAAAAAAGAAAATTTGATTAGAGAAATTGCTGATTGTTCTGGCAACTCGCCTCCAAAATTGTTACTGGCTAGAGACACGGCGGACAATCTGGTTGCGTTGATCAAAGTGCCAAGAAAGCTCAAGTCATCCACATTACCTGTGCCTAGAAGATTACCATGAAACAGTATTTCTCCAAGATCATGCAACTTTTCCAAAGAAGGAACTTTTCCTTTAAATCTGTTATGCGACAAGGCAAGGTAATATAGTTTTGTGGCATTGGATATTGTTAGAGGAATGGAACCTGTTGTTTGGAATGAGAGAGAATAAGAAAGGTGTATAGGGTGTTAACTAACCCTAACACAAGTAAGCTTTATTTATATTACGTGGTGACTAGTTACATAACATAAGTAACCAATGTGGGACTTAGTCCAACTATTCTAACACTCCCCCTCAAGCTGGAGAATAAATATCACAAAACCCCAGCTTGTTACATAAAAACTCTAAACGTGGTTTAAATAAAGGTTTGGTGAAGATATCTGCCAACTGAGCGCCTGTAGACACGAAAGGGGTAGCCAACATGCCACTATCTGTCACGCCCTCGATTTTCAGCTAAATATTAATATATGTTCTATAAACAAAAGTCTTTCTCTCAACTATATTTACCCTTAAATGTCATGTGAATCCAGAAAGCAAATCAAGTCGCTTCTTCTTCTCTCTAAATTTTTTTTTTTTTTTTTTATAAAGTCTTCCCAAACTTCTTCCATTAAAAGAGATTCACAATAATCAAGGAGATGAGTTTATACAGAGCTTTGCATATAATCTAATCAAATGGTACAACCCTCAATTGCGAGTAAAGTGCATAACGTGAATTAAACTTGATGCTAAACCACTTCCTCAAGATTCCAATGAAGCTCTCAAGAGACGTCTCAATGTGCACTCCATGCAATCCAAGCTATGTGTCATGACGAGTACCTGAAAGGATAGGGTGAGCTACACTAGCTCGTAGAGATATCCATACCTAAATTATATGCAGAAGTGTAGACAGATCCCAAGGAAAAACATTTTCCAAAGCATATTTGTTTTGTCAAAATATGGAACTCAAAATACCATACCCACGCTGGAAAATATTTAACTCCATTTCTCAAACACTGACACTTTCACCCACACATACCAATATTCTTAAAAATCTCAGTTTACCGTTACGGCGTTACCCAAATCAATCCCTGCTCTTTCATTTCCATTTCAAAGACCCAAAGATTAATCTAAGTTCTTTAATGAAAACCCTCATTTTTCTTGTCTCACATAACTAGCCAACCTCTCACCAAAATATACACACTACGCATGTAGAGTCAGAATATGAAATAACAATGACACATCGAACAATACCACACCTCGACAATAAGAAGAATCACCCATAAACCCCAAATCAAATTCCAAATCCCAAGTTAACTTCAAGCCAAAAACCCTTCACCTTAAGATTTCCTTTACAAGTCTAACGTGCAAATAACCTATATGTTAACTCTCACAATGCATCACACCACAACGTACCAAATATACACTCACACAGAATAAGTTGCCCACCGCATATCAGAAGAACAAGCCACAATGATTTGGAGGTCTAAAAGAAGAAATATAAAACACGTATTGACATACTAGATGATCCAAGGTGGCAACTCAAGTTCAAGTTCTGTGTTTCTCATACGCATATTCCACTTTGTCTCAAATTCACATCATCGATTTTCAAAAAAACCAATTTCCCTTTCTTTCTTTTTCTTTCTGAAAACATCAATAACCCAGCCATTAGAAACATACCACCAACGCAGAACCATAATTTGCCTTCAGATTGGAATTTGCAAAATGCCATACACATTAAAACTTAATATCTTGATGCAGAAGGATTCATAGCATAACGTAACAAATAAACGACAGATTCCCAATCTCTTATGTCATGTGATTAATCTCATTCATTCACTCTCTGTGCGTCAAATCTTATAAGCACGTTTCTGGGCATGGGGACCCCGTTCACCCACAAGTCACCAAAACTACCGCGTCATTCACATTATTAGTTCAACACAACCAGCATCGCCCTTAGAGTCACCGCGGCTTTTCCCGGGTCTTTTCCCTAAGTCGATCCGGAAAAGAGTCACCATGGCTTTACCCAGGTCTATTCTCAAATCCGCCGAGCAGTAGGTCACCACGGCTTTACCCGGGTCTATTCCCACTTTCACAAAGTAACAGGGTCACCACGGCTTTACCCGGGTCTATTCCCGCATTCACAAGGCACTTGGGTCACCACGGCTTGACCCGGGTCTATTCCCATAATCAATATACACTGATGATGTAAACTTGCCAATACGACTTCATAACAGAGTCTAATATACTAAAACCATTAAGAGGGCAACACCCACATACCAAAACACGCATACTAAACCAACCCATGGATACAATACATAGAGAGGAAAAACTATTTATTTTTCTCTAAATATCAAACAACATCAATGTCAATACACCAACAATGAATATCCCTTTAATCCAACACCTAGTCATCTAGATCAATCCATCGTATCCCCACATGTCAAATTGGCAAAGTTAATCATTTACATTAGCGTGTATCCAATTAAACATGAATTCAAGGACGAAACTTAAACCATTGAAAAGTATACTTCTTTTTCTTTGATCCATAGGTCATACATCAAACACGAAATTCGGGTAGCCTTATTACGGCCATGCAATTATAGCTCAACGTAACAATGAAACTAGTGCAAAGGCAGAATTTGGGTCAACTTTGGATGCAAATCTGTTATTGCTCAGACCTACCCATGATGCATGTGATGTATCGTTGGAAAGCTCTATGTGTCTAGTTTCTAACAAAACAAACGGTGTGTCGTTTCGAGTCCCGAGCTGGGAGTTATGTCCATTTTACCAAAGTCCGCCGGTGCTGTCAGATTCTACGCGGGAATAAGTAAAATTGATTGAAAAATCATAACTCTTTCATCTTAAACCCAAAAATATTGAAACCAATGCCAAAAGTTGCACCACTACAAGCCCTACACTCAGTAAAAATTCCAGGTTAAAAAACGAGAGGAGGTTAACCCAACAGTCAAAGAAAAATCGATTCGCAACCATTTTCGCACCAGTCAACCAACCCTGCTTTAGAAATTCACCAAAAATTGTATACTTAACCAAATTACTTGATTCCAACGCCAATCTCTTCTTAACTTAAATATGCAGCTCCTGTAAAAGACCCAAAGTCACCCAAAATGTTCATCATGCCCAGAAAGTTAAAAGAAGACAGCCACGCACAGATTCGCGCATCCAGAAAACAGCCAGTATTCAAAAATTCATAACTAATTGTGTGATTATCGGTTTTTCATGATCTTGGTACCGAAATCTTTGTATCGAAACGTACTTCAACTTTTATGAAGGCACCAAAATTTAATTCCTAACAGAAGGGCTCCAAAAAGACAGATTACCAAAGCCCACGAAATTTTCAGCATACCCAAGATTTATTCAAGACTCAAAATTGATTTTTGTACATCCAACTAACACTTAAACATGTAAAGAAGGTAGGAGATCCCTACCTCGAAGGTTAGAAGCATGCCCGAACATGAAGGAAACTTCAAAGCGCTCCGATCATGAATTTTCTTCGATGCATAGGAAGCTCTCGTCGCGTAGAACAACTTTAGTACTTGGGGTTTTTCAAGAATCTCACTCATAATAGATGAAATCAAAGAGAGAAGGTGAGAGAGGTGTGAGCCGAGAGAGAGAGAGCCGGCCGGGAAAGAAAAGAAAAGAAAAAGGAAAGTGAAGTGTACTCCTGGTGTGAGTTCATACATATAGCCCTAATGCACTAACACCCCTCTATTCCACAAGCATCACATTATAACCCCCAACTCATACTTCCTCACACATCAAGAACATTATTTTGTTTAAAACATAAATTCATTTTTTTTTGTGTATATACCAATTGCATTATAAATACCAAGAATTAAATGATGAAATTACGGGTCTCTACACTATCGATCTTCTCCCGAACAATATGACAATCTACCTCGATATGTTTAGTTCTCTCATGAAATACCGGATTTGAAGCGATATGTATTGCTGCTTGATTATCACAATGCATAGAAATAGGTAACTGTACGCCAAACCCCAACTCTTCGAGCAAAGCTCTCAACCATACAACCTCGCATGTAGTATGAGCCATGGCACGATACTCTGCCTCAGCACTAGACCGAGCAACCACAGTCTGTTTCTTGCTCTTCCAGGTAACCAAATTTCCACCAACAAATGTACAGTACCCAGTTGTGGACCGTCGATCAGATGGTGATCCCGCCCAATCAGCATCAGTAAAGGCCTCAACATGCAAATGACCATTTGAACGATAAAAGAGGCCACGTCCAGGATGAGCCTTGAGATACTTCACTATACGAAGACAAGCTTCCCAATGTGGAAAACGAGGAGCTGTCATGAACTGACTTACCATACTAACAGCAAATGAAATATCAGGCCGTGTATTGGTGAGATAATTCAGCTTGCCTACCAAGCGACGATAACGGTCTGGATGAGGAAATATCTCCCCCTGATCAACACACAATTTGACGTTTGGATCCATAGGGGTCTCTACAGGCTTTGCTCCCAATAAACCAGTCTCTTCTAGAATATCTAGTGCATACTTTCTTTGGGACAAACTGATCCCTTCCTTGGACCTTGCTACCTCAATACCCAAGAAATAACGAAGCTTCCCCAAATCTTTGGTGTGAAATTGACGTTGTAAAAACTGTTTCAACTCATCAATACCTTTTTGATCATCTCCAGTAATAATGATATCATCCACATACACAATCAACATTACTTTCCCCCGATCTGACTGAATGGAAAAGACAGAATAATCAGAATGGGAGCGACGCATACCATACTGCAACACAGCATCACTAAACCTACCAAACCAAGCTCGAGGTGACTGCTTAAGACCATAAAGGGCTTTGCGAAGACGACACACCTGAGAACGCTCCCCCTGAGCAACAAACCCAGGAGGTTGCTCCATATACACTTCCTCAAGCAAGTCACCGTGGAGAAAGGCATTCTTGACATCCAACTAAAATAAGGGCCAACCAAGATTGGCAGCCAAAGAAATAAGAAGACGGACAGAGTTAATCTTGGCCACCGGAGAGAAAGTCTCGGCATAATCAACTCCATACGTTTGGGTATAGCCTTTGGCCACAAGACGGGCCTTGTACCGTTCTACGGAACCATCCGGATTATACTTGACGGTAAAGACCCACCGACAGCCAACAGTAGACTTTCCTGGCGGAAGAGAAACCAACGCCCAAGTGTCATTGTCATGAAGAGCAGACATCTCAGCCTCCATTGCTGTCCGCCACTCAGAAATAGATAAAGCCTCCTGAACAGTATTAGGAATAGAAATAGACGAAACAGAAGTAGTAAAAGCACGAAGGGACGGAGACAAATGATCATAGGAAACAAACTGAGTAATAGGATGAGTAGTACAAGACCGAATACCTTTGCGAAGAGCGATAGGAAGACTAGGGGAAGGGAGAGGCGGCGGTGGTGGTGGTGGTGGGGAAGCAGGATCTGGAGACGGAGGAGACGCAGTGGGAGGCACTGGTGGGGCTGTAAACCTTTGCCGTTGACGAACATATACCTGCAAGGGTGGCACAGAAGCAGTAGGAACATCGATAGGAATAACATACTCAGACTCAGAAAGAACATACTCAGATTCAGGGGTCCCTGAAAAGAAAGGCAATGACTCATTAAAGGTAACATCAGCACACACAAAGTGACGACGAAGAGAGTGTGAGTAACACTTATATCCTTTCTGAGTATGCGAATAACCGAGAAAGATACACCGGATCGAGCGAGGATCAAGTTTATCCCGGTCAGGATCTAGTGCATGAACATAGCACGTGCACCCGAATACCCGAGGAGGTAATGGGTGGAGAGGATGACCAGGAAATAAAACCTGGTGAGGGATCTGACCACCAAGAACAGTGGAGGGCATACGATTAATCAAGTAACAAGCTGTGAGAACAGCATCACTCCAGTACGACTTAGGAACCTGTATTTGGATTAACATGGCATGCATAACTTCAGATAAGTGTCGGATTTTGCGTTCGGCAACCCCATTTTGTTGGGGAGTACGAGCACAAGAAGACTGGTGAATGATCCCATGAGCATCAAAAAAACGCGAAAGAGCAGTATGAAAATATTCTCGTGCATTATCAGAACGAAAAATACGAATACAAGTATCAAATTGAGTCTTTATTTCTGCATAAAAAGACTGAAAGACAGAAGACAACTCTGACCTCGTTTTCATGAGATAAAGATATGTAAGACGAGAGAAATCATCGACAAAAATAACATAATACTGAAAACCAGTCAAAGTGGGAACATGAATAGGACCCCATATATCCGAATGTACTAACTGGAAAGGACACGACGCTCAACCCTAGGATAAAAAGACACACGACGGTGTTTACTAAACTCACAGACTTCACATTGTAAGTTCTTAACATTATTACATGATGGAACCAGACGCTTCATATTCTGAAGAGAGGGATGGCCCAGACGACAATGTTGTTGATAGGGAGAAACGGACGACTGAAGAGCAACAGACGTAGGACAGAGGTCATCGGTAAAATAATATAAGCCGCCACGTTCAGTACCCCCACCAATCTTCCTCCCCGTCTTTTGATCCTGAAACACACAACCATGAGAAGAAAAGGTGATGGAGCAGTTTAAAGATTTCGTAAGTTTACTAACAGACATAAGATTAAATGGAAAACTAGGAATATGGAAGACAGAATCTAAAGTGAGAGATGGAGTAACAGAAACGGAACCCAAACCAGTAATTGCAGAGGTAGAACCATCTTCTAAGGTAACATGGGATGATGGACCAACAGACCGACGACTAGAAAAGACCGAAGATGTACCAGTCATATGATCAGAAGCACCCGAATCGATAACCCAAGGAGTGGAAGAACGAGAAGAGGCAACACAAGCAACAGAGGAACCGGTCTGAGCGAGCGTAGCAGTAGATGGTGAAATCTGATGTGACACTAGGCGCTGATACTCTTCTGCAGAAATAGTCACCACAGGATCGGCAGGGTGAGGATGAGATTGAGGCGCAACATCCTAAAAAATAGTCGCTTGATGAGCCTGAGGGAACCCATGGAGATCATAGCAAGAATCCACAGTATGGTTGGTTCCCCCACAATATGTACACAATCGGGAATCACGACCACGACCACGGCCACTACCCCCGAACATGCGACCACCAAAACCACGACCAAAACCACCAATACCAGAAGTACGAGCACCTATACCAGAGTCACGACTACCAAAGCCACGGCTAGAACCACGTCCACTAAACCCAGAGTCACGACCACGACTACTAATCCCAGAATCACGGCCGCGACCACGACCACGACCAAATGAAATACCAGAAATACCAGAGACAGCAGAAGCGAGTGCTGAACGATCAGAGGGTGGCACAGGCACAGAAACAGAAGATTGACGAAGCCGACTAAAAACCTCACTGAGAGAAGGTAAATCCCGAGACCCCAAAAGTTGATTACAGACAGGACCATAAGTAGTCGATGATACACCGGATAGGAACCAAGCAATCTGCATACGCTCACGCTGGCGCTGCATGACCTGAACATCAGAGGAAATCGGTTCACAGATATTAAGCTCCTCACAAATACCACGAAACTTGGCATAATACGCCTCCAAAGATAAATCACCCTGGGATATCGAAAAAAAAGAATGATGAAGCTCATACGCCCGACGAAGATTATTAACACCAGAATACATCTCCTGAGCTTGTGTCCATACTTGTTTAGCTGTAGGTAAGAAGATCAACGTACTAGCAATCTGTTCTTCCATACTATTCCACAAATCAGACCGAATATTGGCATCCACAGATACCCATGCCTCATAGGTAGCAGCAGTCGCTGCGGGTGGATCGTCAGTCAGATAAGAATAAAGTTTCTGACCCACATAATAAACTTCGACGGCTCTAGCCCAGACAGCATAATTCTTACCATTCAAGAGAGTGGAAGTAATAGATAACTTTTCACGATACCGAGATCCAGACAAACTACCAACAACAGTAGAGCTCGAAACACCACCAGAACCAGACTTTGGCTCATCCATTATACCAAATCAACACCAATTAACAGGACTAACAAAATCAATCATCAACCAATGCACTACTGGTAACCAACAAATGAAACAAGAGCCACCACTAATAAAACAATAGCCACCACGATACCTCACTGTTAGAAGAAAATAACAGTACTATCCATACAAGCCATTAATCACCACCAACAAATAATGACAAAGAGATCTCAGAACATGCTAACATGGACTGAAAATACATACAAACGGAGAGAAGGTGTACTGTAGATGAACCGGAAGAAGACCCAGTGGATTACGAAGTAGATCCAAGTCCGACGAGGACTATTGAACATCCGGCGAGGGTCGCCGGAGACAACCGACGGCCGGCGAGCACTGTTGGGGCTCCGGCGAGTGTGATTGAGGTATGGTAGAGACTGGGTCTTGATTTGCTTAGGGTTTTGAGAATTGTTTTAGGGCTTCATGAACTGGAACAGGGTTTCGGAGGTTGGGCTTTGCTCATAGGAGATCAGGCGAGGGTTTCGGCTGTTGCTGAAGGTGCGCCGGTGGCTGGCCGACGGTCGGCAATGGTCGCCGGTCACTGGGTGTGGATCAAATGCAGTCTAGGTTCAGCAAGAAGGCTGTCAGGGGCTGTCGGGGGTTGGGTTTAGGGTAGAGACTGATGACGTCAGTAGATGGATGGGTGTAGGCTGTCGGGGCTTGGGTTTAGGCTGATATAATCTAGGGTGGATTAGGGTTACGCTCTGATACCATGTTGTTTGGAATGAGAGAGAATAAGAAAGGTGTATAGGGTGTTAACTAACCCTAACACAAGTAAGCTTTATTTATATTACGTGGTGACTAGTTACATAACATAAGTAACCAATGTGGGACTTAGTCCAACTATTCTAACAGAACTAGTAAACAAGTTACTCTCAAGAACTATGCGTTGGAGATTAGGAAGAGTAATTCCTAGGTCTGAGGGAAGGTTGCCTTTAATTTGGTTCCATGCAACTGAGATGTCTATGATAGAAGAGAGATTATAGATGGATAAAGGAATGGTACCGACCAACTTGTTCACCGCCAGTGCAAGGACTTCCAATTTTTCCCATCGACCGAAAGTATCTGGTATATTCCTGTCAATGCTATTGTAATTTGCAAAAAAAAGTACAAGAGATGACAGATTCCCAAGAGTAGGAGGAAAACCTCCTCCTAGATTGTTTTTTGAAACATACAGTCCCTCAAGCTTAGTCAAATAACCAAGCTGTGCAGGAATTTCCCCTGTCAGCCTGTTACCAGAAAATTCAAGGTGAACAAGGTGAGAGCAAGTAGATATATTGGTAGGAATTTCACCTGTAATTGAATTATTACGCAGCGACAGTATTTGCAGTCTTCGCAAGTGGCTGAGTTTTGCGGGAATTTTATGACTCAAGGTATTGTTGCGCAACCATAGTTCCCTAAGGAAGCTTAGGTTTCCAATGTGAGGTGAAACAGACCCAGATAGTTTATAATGATCAAGCTTCAACACAGTAACCCTCTGGTGTCGGCGGCCACATGTTACACCAACCCATTGACAAAAGTGGATGGATTCATTCCACGAGTCCAAAGCTCCAAAGGGATCACTGTTTATGGCAGCTTTGAATGCAAGCAAGGCTAGACGGTCAGTCTCATTCCTGCCTTGCATAAAGCCAGCTACAGAAGGACAGCCAAAATGCAAGCACAGCAGAAAAACTACATTCCGGAAAAGGAAGAACGGCTTTAACATTGCCATGTCCTTGTGGTGAAAGGAAATTTTAATGCTGCATTTTCTGCTGCTACAATAACCGTGCTTTAAAAGAGTTTTTGGTGCTCTAGTCAAGCTGATATTTGCTTGACCGCAGTAGACTTGCAACCTGCATAAAGATACAAACTGCTACCTTTCTCTTTTCAAAATGTTTAGCTACACTTTTGGCCGTTTTTTGTGTTCTTTGGGAATGAGATTGAAAAGTTTCATTTTTCGTGGCCTTTAGTCAACTTTCTTTTTTTTTTAGTTTCATTATTGATTTTTTCACTTTTTGTGTACATCCTGTCTAAACGAGAAATTTTTCAGTGCCGGGTGGGCACGGGCCACGTGGTGCCGAGCACGCGTCTCGGTTGTCCAAACGTGTTTTGGACAGTCCAGATCTGTTTGGGTTTGAGGGGGTGTTTTGGTAATTTTACACTAGAAATTACCCAAACAAATCATGTTTTGGACGGCTGAGATGGTGCTCGGCACCACGTGGCCTGTGCCCACCCGGCACTGAAAAACTTCTCCGTCTAAACACACTTGAAATACAGTCTAAACAAGCTTCAAAAGTAAAGACAAAATGACAAGGTTTTATAAAAATTGCAAAGAAAACAAAAGTTGTATCCAAATCCGACTTGACATGTTTGACTTCTTTTCTTTTTAAAATATTTTTCACTTTTCATGATTTTTTTTCCTTCATGTTTTTCAAAAGAAAAATTTTGCTTTCATATTGATCAGCTACACTAGCTATCGCGAAGCAGTCAAAGATACACTGTAAACATTTGTTCTTGAGGAAAGTCCACTTTCACCCCCTGTGGTTATCGCCATGTGCGGATACCCCCCTTGTGGTTTAAAACTGACCACATAACCTACCTGTGGTTTTGAAAATGTGCGGATAGACCCCCTGCCGTCATGTTTTCCATCCATATTAACAGAGGTGTATCTCACACATCTCTAGAATGTAATCTGAGTCGTTTATAATGTATTAAATAAAGAATAAAGTATCTCTGTAAAAAATCATCTCGATCAGGCATCAATAACCCAGTGATCTAATTTTTAGTAAATTCAAATTTGAAATTTTAATTTCATAACAAAATCGATTTGACCATGAGCTTTTCATTTTTTGATTGGCTTGAATTTTGGCATAGACGTAGTACTCGTTAAAATTTACAATATCAACGGTTTGGATTCAATTTTTGGTATACAGGATGGCGTGATTAGATTTAAAAAAGAAGAAGAATCAAGGGACGCGATGGGGGTATAATGGTCTTTTAATGTTGTGTCCGTTAATATGGATGGAAAACATGACGGCATGGGGTCTATCCGCACATTTTCAAAACCACAGGTAGGTTATGTGGTCAGTTTTAAACCACAAGGGGGGTATCCGCACATGGCGATAACCACAGGGGGTGAAAGTGGACTTTTCTCTATTTCTTTCTCCTCGTCTACGTGTGTGAGAACTGCTGTGTCTTGTGATACTCTTTGGCGCAATAACTAATCAAGGCAGCGCATATTGCTTCGGCTATGTGTCACAGATATTTGCATATGCTTTTCCTCTTCCTTTATTTTTGCCCAAAAGTTGTAACTTTACGCTTGTTAATTTAGTTAAAGAAGGTTATGACTTGTAGCTGTTGCATATCAAGTGTGATTAGGGAGGAACCAATGATTTTGAAGAAAAATTAGCATATCATGAAATGATGCATGCCTTTCAAGATATGATATTGTTGTTTTTGTTCCTTGTAATCAACCAATTCTTATCATCACTTAGAGGACCATAAAAAACATGGTAAGTACATATCATCCCCACTTGATTGGGAATCCCGGTTCACACCAACATCGGTAAATTGCAAGTGTAGAAAAGAGTGTGCGAGTGAGTTCTGGCCATTTGATTGCCTTTGAACAATCGTTTTGGCCTCAGTCGAACAGCGTGTCTCTGTCCTATACGTACTTGACTATGGTTTCGTGTTGCTATCGCTCCATCTCCTTCTCCTTGGATTATGTCAATTTGGAACTTCTACATGTCTAGTCCGCGATTTCACACCATTGAAGATGACGCTAAGAAGTAACTCTTACGTATAGGCTAATGAAAAATTTAGGGTGATTTACCTATACACCCCTCCAACTTTATCCGTTTTTCATGGTCACCCCCTCCCTCGAATTTCACTACGGCCAGACCCCCTCATTAATGTTTACGTTTGGGGGCCTAACGCCTTTGGACGGAATCAATGAAATGACCATTTTACCCTCTCTTATACCCACAGTAGTCCACGCTTCACACAATCTCTCTCTCTCTCTCTCTCTCTCTCTCTCTCTCTCTCAAAATTCAAGTCCACCACCACTATCTATGCCACCCAGAGTTTCGGTTTCACCGGAGAAGATGACCGGAGTATGGCGGTTTGGGCATCTCACTGAGACGAGCTCAGTGGTGGTGACGGGGTCGAGTTTCGTCAACGGAGGAGGCCACACGGGCTGTTCGAACGCGGCGGGCGGAGGTTTTAAGCATAGGGTTGTGTTCGTCTCGTCGAGATGAGCACAGATATGGGTAGCTCATCGCTGGAGGAGCTCAGAGGTGGCGCTAATCGCCGGTCAAAGGTGGCGGAGTGGTGGTGGGGTATGGTTCTGCAAAGCCCGAGGTCGTGGTTGCTCGGATTCAAGGTTCGAGCACAGATCCAGGAGCGCCTCGTCGAGATGATTTTGGGAGTGGTCGAAAAGTCGTCGGAGGAGGTCGCACGCGCCGGTCAACATTGACCGGGCACCACCGTTGACTGGAGCGTGCAGTCTCCTCCGGCGACATCCGGTGATAGTCCGAGTACCGCGGAGATCATCTCAACAAGACGAACACAACCCTGCGCTCAAAACCTCTGTTCAACCACTCCTGGTCTGAGCTCCAGTAAACTACACCGCCGTCTCTGCCCATCGCGTTCAAACAGCCCGTGAGCCTTCCTCCAGTGACGCAACTCGTCACCGTTACCACCAGTAAGCTCGTCTCAGTGAGACACACAAGACCCACCGGTCAAAATCGAGTTTTGACACCTCGATTTGGACCAGCCCGTGGCGGTGGTGGTCGGGAAGAGAAGTGACAGAGGGATTAGAGTTTGCGGCAATATTGGAAGCTTAAACTATTTTTTTGTTAAAAAGTTAACGGTTCTGGACGGAATGGTAACAGAAGGGGTCTACAGGTAAAGTAAAGATATCGGAGGGGGTCTAGCCATAGCAAAATTCGAGGGAGGGGATGACCGTGAAAAACAGATAAAGTTGGAGGGGTGTATAGGTAAATCACCCAAAAATTTATGTGTGGGAATTTGGTATGAAAATGCATGACCTCTGTATTTTGTGCTTGTTTTATTTTTATTTTTTTCTGGACAAGCAACCATTGCATGGAAAGAAAGACTTGACTTATGGTGTCATGCCATCCTTTTTTTTCCCCCTTGTGTTATACGTTGAAGGAATTATAGTTTTGAAAGTTCATTTGGAATTATAGTTTTCAAAGTCCATTTGGAAATTGGGGAGAACCATTGAAATGGATTCTAATTTCTACACGTCTATTCTGAAAGACCATAATATTGGAATGGGCAAATTTCACTCAGACCCCCTGAGGTATATGACAATGACAGAAAGTACCCCTCAGTTTTCAAAAATGACAAAAACCTCCCTTACTTTACAGTTTGGGTTTCATTCCGTTAGTTTCCGTTAGTTCCGTTAGTTAAATGGACGGAAAATGTACGGAAATGTACGGAAAATGTACGGAAATGTACGGAAATGTACGGAAAATGAAAATTTCAATTTTATTTAGTTCTACACCTATCTTAGGACTCTCATTAAAAATCCTAGAGTTAAAAATTAATTATGATCATTTAGGATAAAATAGTTAAAAAAATAAAAAGCTTCGCACCGATTCAAACGGATTAAAATTTGGAGCATTTAAAAATTTTGCTTTTCACTTGATTTTAGCGCTGTCAATGAAGAGCAAATACTTAAGTGCTCCAATTTTCAATCTATTTGAATCGGCACAAAGATCTTATTTTTTTTTATTATTTTATCTTAAAGTGCAATAATTAATTTTTGGTTTTAAGATTTTCAATGAGAGCCCTAAGATAGCCGTAAAACTAAACGAAGAAGAGATACTTAAGTGCTCAAATTTTCAATCCGTTTGAATTGGTGCGAAAATCGTATTTTTCTGATTATTTTATCCTAAAGGGTCAATTAATTTTTCGCTTTAGGATTTTCAATGAGAGCTTTAAGAAAACCATAGAACCAAATGAAGAGCAGATACTTAAGTGCTTCAATTTTTAATCCGTTTGAATCGGTGCGAAGATTTTATTTTTTTAATTATTTTATCCTAAATGATCATAATTAATTTTTAACTTTAGGACTTTTAATGAGAGCCCTAAGATAGGTGTAGAACTAAATAAAATTAAAGATTTCATTTTCCGTACATTTCCGTACATTTTCCGTACATTTAACTAACGGAACTAACGGAAACTAACGGAATGAAACCCAAACTGTAAAGTAAGGGAGGTTTCTGTCATTTTTGAAAACTGAGGGGTACTTTCTGTCATTGTCAGATACCTCAGGGGGTCTGAGTGAAATTTGCCCTATTGGAATTTGGAAAATATTTGCACGACTTGGACCTTGGGGTCCTGACATGCTTCAGATTAAAAAAAAACATCTCTGTTTGTTTGACCCGTAAAATATTTTACCCATTTTCAGGTGCTTGGTTGCAAAAACTTTTGTAAAGCATTTTCCTCGGTAAATCATTTTACCTTATAATGTGTAAAATGACTTACCCCAAAAAATCCCGTAAGTTGTTTTCCCAGGTGATTGGCATGTGAAGTTTTGGACCTTTTAGGACATAATCAGGAGGCTTCTGGGTGAATAGCAATGGTGTTGGCTTGGTCAGATATTTTCCTATCCTAAAAAGTTATCGTGGTATTCTTTCGTTTCACACCAAATGTATGCGAGACATTTTCATCACAATCTAATTTTGGAAGTAAGCCAAACAACAGAAAATAAACAAACTTGTACAGATTTTACAGTAAAATGTTTTACATGAATAATATTTTCCTCGTAAAATATTTGACACCGAAACAAACGGAGCCCTAGTAATCCTACATGAAAATTGGGGCACATGAAAACTTATGAAGTGGTAAAAGAACAAAGAGAAAAGTCCACTTTCACCCCCTGTGGTTATCGCCATGTGCGGATACCCCCCTTGTGGTTTAAAACTGACCACATAACCTACCTGTGGTTTTGAAAATGTGCAGATAGACCCCATGCCGTCATGTTTTCCATCCATATTAACGGACACAACATTAAAAGACCATTATACCCCCATCGCGTCCCTTGATTCTTCTTCTTTTTTAAATCTAATCACGCCATCCTGTATACCAAAAATTGAATCCAAACCGTTGATATTGTAAATTTTAACGAGTACTACGTCTATGCCAAAATTCAAGCCAATCAAAAAATGAAAAGCTCATGGTCAAATCGATTTTGTTATGAAATTAAAATTTCAAATTTGAATTTACTAAAAATTAGATCACTGGGTTATTGATGCCTGATCGAGATGATTTTTTACAGAGATACTTTATTCTTTATTTAATACATTATAAACGACTCAGATTACATTCTAGAGATGTGTGAGATACACCTCTGTTAATATGGATGGAAAACATGACGGCAGGGGGTCTATCCGCACATTTTCAAAACCACAGGTAGGTTATGTGGTCAGTTTTAAACCACAAGGGGGGTATCCGCACATGGCGATAACCACAGGGGTGAAAGTGGACTTTCCTCAAAGAAATAAACTTGTTACAACTCATAAACAGTTTCATGGGTAATAGATAAGACGTAGGTAATAACCTGAAGACCCTGAAGTCAGTTTCTGATCAATTGTACCTACTTTGAAATACGAAGAAAAATGCTAGCTACTGTCGAGATTCTGAAGTATCCTTTTACTTCAAAATGTTCCAAGGTGCAACTTTGATCAAACAGGTGATTCTTGACTTGCTACTACCAGATCTAGTACTGGGTATTCTTGTTGGGAAAAACGTGAATACAATAGGCAAAAATTCCAGAGAACAATTCCATAATATACAAAGTGAAATTACCTATTACAAAGAACTGAAACAAATTCACAAGTGAACCAAGTTCTCTATGAAAAGTTTCTTTAAAACAGATTCACCGCCTCAGCGAGGGTGATGGAGGTTGAACACCACAGCCGTGGAACACCACCAACAACCGCCTTAGCAAACTAAACCAGCGTCGGTCTCTCTCTGACACAAAGAACAATTCTGAAGTAATTAAGTTGCTATATGGAATCCGAAATTGAGTGGTGAACACAGAAAACAGGATGACATAAATGACCAAAAGCGATCTCTGAGTTGCTTGCAGAAGTAAACTGCTCTATGGAATCCAAAATTGAGACAGGAAACGGGATCATAATATATATCCAAAGGCGACCTCTGAGTTGCTTGCAGCCAGAGTTATTCCCCGAAACTGCTGGCACTTAAACATGGGTATTAATCCAGCAATGAAAATCACATCACGGGCTAATCAACAGTCATGCAGTTAACAGTCCAGATTCAATGAAGGAAGGAAGGAGGGATCCTTCGGTTGCATCAGAAGGACATAGGAATCTAGCTAGGTCTTGACCTTTGATATGTCGTTTGCATTCCAAAAATATAATTTGTAAATCCCAGAATTAATTAATATCCGAAGAACAGTGGTTAAGTCCAGGATAGTTCACACGGAGCAAAATCTAAGTTATGGTACTGTTGATTTGTTTCTAATTTAATTCTGGAAAAGACTGGAAGTTTGAGTTTGATGTGATTAGACTAGAAAGCAATTAAAGGTTTTGGAAACAAGGGAGAAAAGGTGAGAGAGTTCCGATTCAACCTCCCCTTGTAATGTAATTAACAAAATCAAGGATTTCATTGACCACCGTTAGGGTAGCTATCCATACCAATAATCACCAACAAGATTCTCAAGACTTGTACTTTGTATAGAATCTGAACATAGCGCAGATCATCTACTGGATTTAACCAACATGATCCGCCTAACGTCGTAAAATCTATCTCAACACCTATCTTGAAGCATTGAAAACCATTGTATCACATGAAGACGACATTATATAGACCAGTACTGTCATAGAGGCTAAAAGCTGCCAACTGTAGAATCCATTACATTAGTATTAAGACAGGATAGCCATTGCTAGTCATGGCCTTATTGTAAAGTACATTTGATCACGGAAGTTGTAAACTGAAAGACACTAAATGTAGTGTAACATACTGGAAACAAAAGCATAGGATGGTATTGATAACACGCCAAAGGAACATGCCGCATCAACAAGTCTTCAAGACCAGTTAGACCTTAGGTAAAACAGTTGGATGGGGTACGATGATATTCAGTCAAGAAAATAATTAGATCACTAATCTGGTGGATGGGGTATGATCAAAATCAATTTTCTTGGTATGGTACCAAATTCATTTTTCAGCAGGTATGCTAGCTAGCATACATATAGATCTCGCTGCTCATATTTTATTGTATAGAATAAATATGAAAACCAAATCAAATTTTCATTCGACACTGAAACCATCATCATGCTTGAATGAGAGGGATCATAGCTGACTTTTGCCAACTCCAAAATGGTAATGCTGGAGGTTGTTCATCACCGAGTGCCAAAAATGCAGTGGTCCTAGATATTGATGAATGTTTCTTCTCAAGTTAATAAGAAAGTGAAGGGGTAATACCAACTTGTGATGACCAACAATAGTGGCTAGCTCTTTTTGCCTCAATGAACTCCAATTTCAAGTAGAGTGTTTCGGATTGCATGCAACTGAGGAACAATGTCATTTGTTGGATTAACTGCTGTAAACAAGAATGGATTACCTCGAAATTCTGCTATTGAAAAACAGAATACCAATTTGTAAAACGACGTCTGGGTTGAGTCGCGGAAAAACACACAATCGACCTATTGCTCGAACTCAGAAAACGTTTTTGGGGTGGAGGAGAGAGTTGGTTTTTTTTTCTGTGTTGAAACCAATTCTGAAACTCTGAATTTATAGGTGCAGGCTGGGCTTGATTTTTGGAAGCAAAAATCAAATCATATTGCTTTGATTTAGCTCACGTTTTTTAATCAATCCGAAATCATTTCTTAATCAGCCGCAAATCAGATCCCCTCACATTGCTTTGATTAATCAGATCCCCTAATTGTTTCCTAAGTTGTTTAGGGATTCTACCACCCTATTTATATTCATTGTAAGCCTTGGGGCTCGACAATTTTTGATATTGAATTAATAAAAATCAAGATTTATATTAAATTCGTTTGTTCAAAGAGAGAGTACCTCTGACTCAAACATTGTTCGCGTATATTTCTTGCAAACAATTTTGTAAAAGGAGGCTGCGTGTAAAGACCCGTATTTTTCGAAAATTAGTAAAAAAAGTTTATTAATGATTATAATGGAGGAAAATATGGGATTTATTGAGTTTAAATGAATTGGGGTGAATGTTGGAAGATTGTTTGTGGAGGGGTGCATGTGCAATATGTGAATATGTGAGTATATATATGTGTGGGCGTGTGTGTAGAAGAAAAAAAAATCCCCCATTTCTTCTCTCTCCCTCTCCCCCGGCGTCTTCCTCTCTCGGCACTCTCCTCTCTCTCTCACTTTCACTCAAAAATCCCACTCCAAGTTCAAAATCCACCAAGATCCTTCACCAAATCATCATCCTCTCAGGCTCTCGACCTTGGGTTTCATTGGAGTAAGCTCGAAGAGGAGTAGTCTCGGAGGATTTCAAATTCCAAGGCTAGGGCTCGATCAATCCAGTTGGGTTTCGTTCTTCAAGTTGAGGTAGGGAATTCTTACTCTCTCTACATGTTTATGAGTGGGTTGTATGCCAAAAATCAGGCTCTAAATGGTTGAATTCAAAGTTATGTTCTCTGTTGATTTTTCTGCAAATCGTGCGCTGTTACGCAGTGATACCAATACCACTTTTTTGAGGTACCGGTACCTTTGGTACCGATACCTAATTTTTGAGGTACCAATACCTTGACTCGGATTGCTCACTGGATTGGTTTGGTACCGATACCTACTTTTTGAGATATTGGTACCGATGACTCAGAAAACTGTTTTTGATCATCCGTCGATTGTGTTGATCCCTGATCACTTCTAACACTCTCCAATCACATTCTAATCATTTCTAAACTTGATTGCTCGTGTTCCAATGATTCGTTGCTCGTCCCCACTCCTTTGGCTCTCGTTATAACAAAGAAATGTGTTAAACTATGTGAATATGCTACTTGTGCGTTTGTCTATGCATTCGGATTATTATGTGAGTATTGTGGCATGTTTTATGAATGTTTTGGATTTGACATATGTCATGCTTTACGGTATTGAGGCTTGTAGAATGGAAAAATCACAACTTAGAGCGATAGAACGAAACGAAGAAAGCCACGGAACCACTATGAGGTGGGATGCCGGAAAAGGGACGCACGGGGTCCCAAATGCCCGGAAGTGCACGAGAAAGCCACGGATCCACCGAATGATGCGATGCCGGAATGATTACATGATGCACGGGGTCCCGAATGCCCGGAAATGAAATCGAGAATACTTGACATAGTGGAAATAGAGAATTTAGAGATTATCAAGCGATGTTAATATGAACGATGTTGGTTACCATATATGTCTTATCCTCTTACTCTTGTTCATGTGAGAAGCTTCATTGTTGTCAATGTTCACCTTGGTGCATTATCTATCTCATAGGCATATAGATTGAGCAAAGATTTTTTCTCTACTGGGCTAGTGTAGCTCAACCTATTGTTATTTTCAGGTACACCTCAAGAGCATTGATGTGGAGTGCTTGATGTGCATACGACTTTATCATTTTGAAAGCTAACATGGAAGAATTACTTTGACATCTTTGTAAAATCCTTTTGAGAGATGTAATTGTAATTTTGAGCAAATCTTTTGAATCGATAATCATCTAATCTCTAAACTTGCTGTCTTTGTTTAACCATGAAACTTGGGGCCGGAGTGCCATTATTGTAAACTTTGATGATGTTTGTACTTTTGGATGGATTAGGGGAAAGCTCTTGGGTATTATGACGTATCTTAGCGATAATTTTCCTTATGAAAGATTATTATTATTATGTTGAAAATCCAGGGCGTGACACTGCGCTACATCACTAAAAGGTGCCAATGTCGAATAGTATTGATAGCATGCAAAAGGAATATGCTGCATCGATAGACAAGTGTAACATGAAGACAGGGCAGCCATTGCTAGTCGTTGCCTCATTGTACAGTACAAACAGGAAAGTGGTAAATTGAGACAGGCTAAATGTAATGAAATAAAAACAGAAACTAAAGCATACGATAGTATCGATAGCATGCCGTAGGAATATGCTGCCTCAACAAGTCTTCAAGACCAGTCAGACCTTAGGTACCTAGGACACGATAGAGAGATAATTCGATCACTAAACACTTGGACAGTGTATGATGGTAATCAATCAGAATAATTAGATCGCTAAACTATTGGATGTGTATGATCAAAATCAGTTTTCTTGGTATCTTACCAAATTCCTTTCCCGGCAGCTAATGCTAGCTTATATAAATCTTGTTCCTCATATTTTATTGCATAGAATAAAAATGAAAACCATATGGAATTTGTATTTGATGCCGGAACCATCATCATGCTTGCATGAGACGGGTTCATAGCTGACTTTTGCAATCTCCAAAATGGTATTGCTAGATGGTGTCACCACCTAGTGTTGAAATTGCAGTGGTTTTAGATCTTTATGAAAGTTTCTTCTCAAGTCACTAATAAAGTGAAGGGTTCATACTTCATACCTACTTGTGATGACCAACAATACTAGCTCTTTTTGCCCCAATGAACTCCTGTTTCAAGCAGAGTGTTTCGGATTGCATGTAACTGAGGAACAACGTCATTGATGTCTGGTCAATCTGTCGGTCGTTCTTCTGAACAGGCAATTCCAACTTCAAGACTTCAAGTAGTGAAGTCAAGCATTCTTCAATTTTGTTATTGCTACGAGAGCTCTGACTCTGATTTTTGTCGATACTTGAACTGGCATCCCCCATTTCTCTTTGTTCAAACAATCTTTGATCAACAATTTCAGCTATGTTTTCAGGAAGAGACTTCTTAACAAAGTTGTGGAGAGTGAGACTATCACTAAACACGCCATCGGTTGGTCTCTTCCCGGTAAATATCTCCAATAAGAGGATGCCATAACTATACACATCACCACATGTTAACACCTCATTTGCTAGTCCATACTCTGCAATTCAGGCACACCATATAATAAGAAAGATGACAGAGCCATCGTAACAGCAGTTGGTTTGTGTGCTTTTTATCATGAGAAAAACCTTGCGTACTTGAAAAAACCTTAGTCACAGTGACATATTGAAAACAATGTTGATGGTCTTGAGAAGTCAAAGCTTGGGACGATTTAACTGAATTCAATTGACTAGCTACAGGTTAACCATAACTTTCTCATAAATAATGTGTACCATTGTAGTCTTTGGGAAACTGACATATTTGAGAAATTTGCAACTCTCTATGTTGCAGTATTTGTTTTCAAAAGAAAGACACTAATAACTTTAACAAGTAGATTGTGTATCCCATGCCACAGTTTCAACTGGTGACTTTTTCATATAGATTGAAATAGGTATAATAGCATGAACCAACTCCCCACATGGCTTGTACATCATAGCTACTTCGCTGCTTAACTAGCAACTAGGTAGATTCCCATTAGGTATTGGTACTACAACCAAATAGATATCTAGAAATTACTGTTTGTAAGACAAGAGATTTTGTTCTCTCTCTAACCTTTATGAATGCAATCAAAGAAAACAAGCAAAAGTCAGAACAGTAACATATTTACTTTAACCTATGGCGCTAGGTAGAATACTAACGGCTCTTTTGGCGGGCAGATAAGGTTCTAGAGTTGAGGAAGAAAGGTGGACAAGAGTTGGATATGTTATAAGGTGTAATTAGTTAAGAACTATGCAGGCCGGGTACTCCAAAAATGGTGTCGTATGAGTACCGGGTACCAGTACGGCCTTGGTACAACAAAATATGCACTGGGTACTTTTGACTTCTCAGGTACTGTAATGGTACTGCATCGGTACGGCAATGGGTACTTAGGGCTGGTTTGGCAAAGAAACTATCGTCTTGTACGAAGGAATTGGAGAGCTGCTACCGGTCTCTTCCCCACCGATTGAATGACAACTCCGACGCCGCCAGTGACGAAGCTGCCGTCGACTATAAATGATTTATTCTCTCTTCCGTTCATTGACTGTAAAAAAAATGACAAATAAAAGTAGAGTCTAGGAGGAACATTTACCTGTAGCCACATAGCCAATAGACCCCCTTATGCCAATTGAACTTGACTGATTTGTAGAAGCGCTATAGGCAGCTTCTCGATGGAATCCTGCTAACCCAAAGTCACCGACATGCGCAATCATTTCATCATCTAGAAGAATTTTGCTCGGCTTCAAGTCAGAATGAAGTATTGGGTTCGACCGTTCGAGCAATGATGGTGAAGATAGTCAATTGCACATGCAACATCAATGGCAATATTTAACCTTTGTAGAATGTTTAAATGCCTTGATTCCATGTGGGTGTCTTCTTCGATCTCATTTGGATGCAACCACTCCTCAAGGCTCCCAGTGATCATGAAGTCATACACAAGAGCTTTGAAATCGTTACCTTGATAATCGACACTTGAACATACTGTGAGTACTTTTAGAAGATTTCGATGTCTGATGCTTTTTAAGGCCTTGCACTCAGCAAGGAAACTTCTGGAAGCACTGCAGAATTGAAGGTTTAGTACTTTAACTGCAACAACTTTCCGACCCTTGTCAAGAATTCCTTTGTATACTGAACCAAAACTACTGACACCAATCAAATTTGCTGCTGAAAAGCCATCAGTAGCTTTAAGCAGAGCTTGGTAGGACAATTGGTAAAATGTATTTCCTAATAATTTGACAGACGGTACATTTATCACCTTTCGACTCCAACATAGATATAGGAAACACAAGAACAGAAGCAGCCCCAGAAGCCCCAAAGATATAGAAGTAATTAATTTCATGGCAAGAGTAAATCCATGGTTTCTGGACGCTTTGGAGTTGCAACTGTGCAATTGTAATTTAGGTATTCCCCCACAGAGCTTCTTGTTTCCTTCAACAGAAAAGGTTGTTACATTCTTAAATACACCTTTTTCTGGTACAACACCCTCAAAATCATTGAATGATAGGTTTAGTTTATTTAGAAAGACAAAGCCTTCCAAGTAGTCTGGGATTTTTCCTGAGAGGTTGTTGTAAGAAAGATCTAACTCCTCCAGATCCTCTCAAATTGGCTAAAGTTGAAGGAAGGGTGCCCCATAATTTGTTCCCCTCCATATTTAATGACGTCAACTTCACACAACTACCAATAGAACTTGGAATACCACCGACCAACATATTTTGAGAAACATCTAGTATTTCTAGATTTTGCAGAAGTCCGATTTCCAACGGAAGGGAACCACTCAAATTATTATGTGCGAGGTTTAGATCCAACAACGACGAGAGATTAGCACTTTCTTTGGTATGATACCACTAAGATAGTTATGATCAAGACATAGGGACACCACAAAATGGTATTTGCCGATATGTGAAGGGATGTTGCCACGAAGATTATTTCCAGATGCATTGAGATGAAGTAACAAAGTTAAATTTGCAAAAGATGCTGGGATCTCCCCATGGATATTATTATCATCGAATCCCAAAATCTGCAACTTTGGTAGATTCCCGATATCAGAAGGAATGTTACCACTTAAACGGTTGAGGGACATGGAAAGAACCTGCAAATTGATTAGATTCCCTATACCAGATGGGATGCTCCCAACTAATTTATTGAAATCCAAGCTCAAAAATACAAATTCAGTGGAACAATTGCTGATTGATTCAGGCAACTTGCCTCCAAAGTTGTTTTCGGCTAGAGACACTCGTGCCAATCTAGTGGCATTGGTCAAAGTGTCAAAAAAATCTCAAGTCACCCACTTCCCCTGTTCCTAGAAGATTATCGTGACATGTTATTCTCTCAAGATCACACAGCTTTTCCAAAGAAGGGACTTTTCCTTCAAATCCATTTTCCGCCAAGGCAAGGTAATTTAGGTTGGTAGCATTGGATACTGTTATCGGAATGGAACCAGTAAACAAGTTACCAGCAAGAACTAGGAGTTGGAGATTAGGAACATTGATTCCTAGTTCTGATGGAAGGTTGCCTTGGATTTGATTATATGCAACTGCAAAGGTTGTGATAGAAGAGAGATTATAGATGGATAAAGGAATGGTACCGACCAACTCGTTCATCACCAGTGCAAGGAATTCTAATTTTTCCTATCGACCGAAAGTATCTGGTATATTCCCGCCAATAATATTGTAATTTGCAACAAAATTTACAAGAGATGACAGATTCCCAAGAGTAAGAGGAAAACCTCCTACTAGATTGTTTTTTGAAACATACAGTCTCTCAAGCTTAGTCAAATATTAACCAAGCTGTGCAGGAATTTCCCCTATCAGCCTGTTACCAAAAAAGTCAAGGTGAACAAGGTTAGAGCAACTAGATATATTGGTAGGAATTTCACCTGTAATTGAATTATTACGATTACGCAGCGACAGTATTTGCAGTCTTCGCAAGTGGCTGAGTTCTGGGGGAATTTTATGACTCAAGGTATTGTTGCGCAACCATAGTTCCCCAAGGAAGCTTATGTTTCCAATGTGAGGTGAAACAGACCCAGATAGTTTATAATGATCAAGCTCCAACACAGACCCACATGTTACACCAACCCATCGACAAAAGTGGATGGATTCATTCCACGAGTTCAGAGCTCCAAAGGGATCACTGGTTATGGCAGCTTTGAATGCAAGCAAGGCTAGACGGTCAGTCTCATTCCTGCCTTGCATAAAGCCATCTACAAAAGGACAGCCAAAATGCAAGCACAGCAGAAAAACTACGTTCGGGAAAAGGAAGAATGGCTTTAACGTTGCCATGTCCTTGTGGTGAAAGGAAATGTTAATGCTGCATTTTCTGCTGCTACAATAACCCTGCTCTAAAAGAGTTTTGGGTGCTCTAGTCAAGCTGATATTTGCTTGACCGCAGTAGACATGCAACCTGCTAAAGATACTAACTGCTACCTCTCTCTTTTCAAAATGTTTAGCTACACTTTTGGCCGTGTTTTGTGTTCTTTGGGAATGAGTTAATGAGATTGAAAAGTTTCATTTTTCTTGGCCTTTAGTCAACTTTCTTTTTTTTTTTTTTTAGTTTCATTTATTGATTTTTTCACTTTTTGTGTACATCCCGTCTAAACGAGAAATTTTCAGTGCCGGGTGGGCATGGGCCACGTGGTGCCGAGCGCTCATCTTGGTTGTTCAAATGTGTTTTGAATGGTCCAGATCTGTTTGGGCTTGAGGGGGTATTTTGGTAATTTTACACTAAAAAATTACTCAAACACATCTGGGCCGTCCAAAACACGTTTAGACGGCCGAGATGGTGCTCAGCACCACATGGCCCGTGCCCACCCGGCACTGAAAAACTTCTCCGTCTAAACACACTTGAAATACAGTCTAAACAAGCTTCAAAAGTAAAGACAAAATGACAAGGTTTTATAAAAATTGCAAAGAAAACAAAAGATGTATCCAAATCCGACTTCACATGTTGACTTAAAATATTTTTCACTTTTCATGATTTTTTTTTTCATGTTTGTCAAAAGAAAAATTTTGCTTTTCATATTGATTAGCTACACTAGCTATATGCGAAATGTTAAAAGTAAATTGATAAAGTTCCCCAAAAAAAAAAAGATTCGCGAAGCAGTCAAAGATGCACTGTAAACATTTGTTCTCACTACAACACGAAAGGGCTATAGCGAGGAAATTTGGCGAGGAAAACGAATTTCGTCACTGAAAGTACATTATCTGCGAGGAAACAGATTTCCTCGCCAAAAGACCGTTTCTAGCGAGGAAATCTATTTTCCTCGCCTTTTTTACGACTTATTAATTTTTTTATATATATAAATATTTATTAATTATTTTCATATGTATAATTGCAATATCACAATGGTAAGAGATAATCAACTACATAGATCAATACCATTATCAAATTTATTAAAATAAAAAAGTAATAGACGGAAAAAAATAGTTTCCTCGGCAATCGCATTGAATTGGTGAAAAAATCTCATATTTGTCACTTTTCTTATTCTAATTAGCAATGAAAGATATCTTGAAGTGTAGGTATTGAGGATTTATTCCATAGTAATGAAAAACTCAACAAAAGATAATAAAGTTAAAAACATCTTGAAGTGATATCGTATTGAAAATATCTCAAAGTTAATTAGATCATCACAAATCTATTTTCAAAACATCTACATAAAATACACTATTTCACCAAAAAAAAAAAAACTATTTCATATCTATTGTGCATTCATGCTGTAAAGAATTTTTGTGTGAACCGTTATTGATTTTTATTTAAACCAACTTAGGTGATTCTAATGGCATTCATTTATAAACAAATAAACATGTTAAACATTAATTTCAAATGCAATTTTGTAAGTATTATGCATATTTGTATATATACATATACATATAGTGTGTGTGTGTGTGTGAGAGAGAGATATTGGGTAATTTAAAATTTTAAAAAATTCATTAAAGATGAATTTTTTTTAAAGTATTGTCTATAGTACTTTTAGGATGATCTAATCTGAATATTTACAAATTTTGTTCATATTATTATAGCAATGATAAAAAAGCTTTAAAAAATAATTACGAATCTATAATACCCTTTGTATTTGGCAAAAAGAGGAAGGTCAAACTTACTCTTAAAAGTAAACTATAACAGTGATGAAACTTGTCATTCATAATCTAACATTAAAATATATCTCGAGCTAGCTTATGACGACAAAAATCTCATTCCATAAAAGCTAAGAATAATTCCATTAAAAAATTAGAACAATGACATATATTATTAATCCTTCAAAAGTTGTTGTCGGATAGGAATATAACATGTTTCAACAAAAAAAATTGTTGTGTTAACAAAAAATTAAATTTGTTCAAATAAATTTTAGACAATATAAGAGTACAAAAAGTTGAAAGGCCATGATTAATGTTAAAGAAACTAATTTGGAAAGGTGAAAGAGATGAAAAAACATACTCCCTCCGTCCCTTTTTTATAGTCCAGTATTCCATTTTGGGCTGCTCCTCAATAAGTGTCCATTTTGTAAAGTTAGTGGGTAAAAGTTTGTGAATTTTCTATTTTGCCCCTAAAAGTAGATTCCATTTTGAAAAGTTAGTGAGTAAAAATGTAATGATTATGTCTTTTTAATAAGTTGGAGTTACGAAATGGGACACTTAAAAAGGGACGGAGGAAGTAATATATAAAAAAGTTCACAATTTCACTCAGAAGTGCAAAGTGGTGCGGTGGATAGGTGCTAGGTATCATATACAAGAGATCCAAGGTTCAAATGTTGGGAGTCGCAAAAAACACGGAGAGATTATTTACCTTTTGGATTTATTTTAGCGAGCAAAAACTTTCCTCGCCAATTACTGTTTGTATTGTAAATTCACAGCCTTTAGCGACGAAAAATTTCCTTGCAATTGTGTCGGAATAGGCGAGGAATTTTTTTTCCTCGCTAAAACCTTTTGCGACAACGTTTTAGCGAGGAAAACTAGCGAGGAAATTTTCTCTCACTAATACGTTTTGCGAGGAAATCAAGTGTGTAAGGACCCGTATTTTTCGGATATTATTTAAACGTTCTATAAATGCCAGAAATTGAGGAAAATATGAAATTTATCGAATTTATGTGATTAGGGGTTTAAGTGTTAGGATTGTTAGTTGAGGGGTGCAAGTGTGATATGTTCTTGGGCTAGTATATATAGGAGGTGAGGGAGTAGAGAATCATTTTTCTCCTCCACCTCCCTCACGTCTCTCTCTATCTCTCAGCCTCTCTCTCTCTCTCTCTCTCTCTCTCTCTCTCTCTCTCTCTCTCTCTCTCTCTCTCTCTCTCTCCAAATTTCACCCAACCCATTCAAAATCCACTCAAATCAACCTTCAAACTTTTATCCCTACGCATATTGTGGTCCGTATCGCACTGGTTTGAGCTCAGAGGAGTTGTATTCCGGTTCGACCAAGGTTTTCGGAAAGCTAGGGCTCGTAACTTCTTAGGTTTCGTGCTCCGATTCGAGGTAGGGAATTCTATCTCGCTTTATATGTTATTTGAGTGTTTTTATTCCTTATTCGAGTTGGTATTGGTTATTATTGAGATTAGATCGAAACTTGGAAATTTTCTGTCGAGATCTGTTGAAATCGTCTGTAAGTTACTCCGCCTACCGGTAGGAACTTTTCACCTGCCGGTAGAACGATTAAGAAACTTCTTCGTAACCAGCTCAAACGTATAGCAGCAACTCAAAAGCTGCTCATCGTCTTCAACTTCTACCGGTAGGAATTTCTTACCTACCGGTAGGTCAAGTGCAAAATTGGTAGATAGAAATTTCTTACCTACCGGCAGGTCAAGTGCAAAATTGTTTCGTTCTACCGGTAGGAACTTTTTACCTATCGGTAGGTCTGGTGCAGAGAAATTGTTTGGCCTCTCTTGCAAAATTGGTAGATAGGAATTTCTTACCTACCGGTAAGTCAAGTGAAAACTGTTTCGTTCTACAAGTAGGAACTTTTTACCTACCGGTAGGTCTGGTGCAGAGAAATTGTTTGGCCTCTCTGTTTCCAATTTGTACCGGTAGTAATCTTCCACCTACCGGTAGGTCAAGTTCTACCGGTAAGACTTGCTTGCCTACTAGTAGGAGATTGAGCTCAAGTGCAAAATTGTTTTGTTCTACCGGTAGGTAGGTAGGTCAAGTGCAAAATTGTTTCGTTCTACCGGTAGGAACTTTTTACCTACCAGTAGGTCTGGTGCAGAGAAATTGTTTGGCCTCTCTATTTCCAATTTGTACCGTAGTAATCTTCCACCTACCGGTAGGTCAAGTTCTATCGGTAGGACTTGCTTGCCTACTGGTAGGAGATTGAGCTGCTGCAGTATCTTTCAGCTACTTCCTTATATCTTCTAACTCACATTTTGAAGCTTTTCATCGACTCTAATGGGTTTGTTTTTGCATTCTTTCAAGTGTTTTGGAGAGTATTACTCGTTTCTCACTTAGAGTGGTATCCAACGGACTAGGGTGAACTCATTGTGTTAAGAAATGAGAAATGGAAATTATTGCACGTTGAAATATGAACGATACACTTGAACATGTCTAGGGATCCGACGAGTAGTATTGCAATCCGTTTTCTCTCGACTCGTAGAATTCTTAGATCCCTTTAGTATATGCTTTTATGGACTCCAAGTACAGAAACTAGATGACTGGGCATCGCAGAGTCTAGTCGTGGGTTGATATGTGGTATGTGAAGGTACGGGGGTGTACATAGAGGTACGGTGAGGACATGTGATATTGTGGTATGCTTAAAGGAGAAGGCATGTATTAATTTATTAGTTGGAGTCTTGATATGGATAACAGTTTGGAACGTTTTGAAATGAAATCAATGTTGTGAAAGAACTGTTTGAGAAGATAAATTAGCTGGTGTCCTCACGACTCGTCGAGTCCTTCAATCCTTTTGGTACCCTCCCTATGAGATTCAAGTGTAGAAACCGTTGGCTAGAGTATTGTAGGATTATATATAGGCTTAATACGCTATGTCGGATGCGAATAGGTAAATTAATGAAAAGGCATGAACATATATATTTGGAAATTAGATAATGGTTAGTTGAAGTTTTGTAGTTCGATCGATAGATTGATGATGAAGTTGATTATGAAATGGTGTTGATAATGAAAAGTGTGAGAAGTGACCCAAGTGGTCGTTATTGAGGGAATAGACTCGGGGTGACCCTACGCTCGAGGGAACTAGACCCGAGGTGACCCAAACTATTATTATTATTGAGGGAATAGACTTGGGGTGACCCTACGCTCGAGAGAACTACACCCGAGGTGACCCCGCTGATTACTATTATTAAGGGAATAGACTCGGGGTGACCCTGCGCTCGAGGGAACTGGACCTGAGGTGACCCTAGTGACTATTGTTGGGAAACACCAGGTTAAAAGAGAGGAAATGTTTTGCAATAAAGAGATTTGATGAAGATCAATGTGGATACGAGAAAGATTGTAGTACCGTATGAAGAATAAGAATAAGATGTTTTTGAATTGATTATCGACAAATGTGGAACGACGTGAATTTGTTGGTGCATTTAGTTAAAGAAGCAAATGGTTAGTGACTTTTACGTGTGGTCTAGGACCCTTAGGCTATAACTTGCGATTTGTTGGAAGTCACTTGTGCACTGGGCGCACCTGTCAATATTCACTCATTTACGGTGTATGATTCATCAAATTTCATATAGTTTGAGCATAGAATTCTCTATTGGGCTAGTGAAGGTCAACCTAATCTTTCTTTTCAGGTTCTAATGCCGAGCAATAGATTGCATGCATTGTGTGCTTGACAGTGAAAGACTTTTAGATGCTGACATCATCAGTTATTTTGTCATCTTTGGGAAAATCCCATTTTGTTAAAGATGGTTTTGTAACTAATTACTCCTGAATATTCTTCTTGACTAAAGTTGTAATTATCTAAATTTAAGAACTTGCTTGTAAATTAAACAGGTGAGAATCTCCTTTGGGGTAAAATATATGATATGCGAGACTCTTTTATTGAAAAGTATTGTTTAATTATGTTGAAAATCAAGGGCGTGACAAGGTGCTTTAACGTGGAAACTAAATCCTCGCTATAGCTCTTTCGTGTTGTAGTGTCTTTTACCACTTCACAAGTTTTCATGTGCCCCAATTTTCATGTAGGATTACTAGGGCTCTGTTTGTTTCAGTGTAAAATATTTTACGAGGAAAATATTTTTTATGTAAAACATTTGACTATAAAATCTGTATAAGTTTGTTTATTTTCTGTTGTTTGGCTGACTTCCATAATTAGATTGTGACGAAAATGTCTCGCATACATTTGGTGTGGAACGAAAGAATACCACGATAACTTTTTAGGATAGGAAAATACCCGACCAAGCCAGCACCACTGCTATTCATCCAAAAGCCCACTGATTATGTCCTAAAAGGTCTAAAACTTCACATGCCAATCACCTGGGAAAACAACTTACGGGAGTTTTTGGGGTAAGTCATTTTACACATTATAAGGTAAAATGATTTACTGAGGAAAATGTTTCACGAAAGTTTTGCAACTAAACACTAAAAAATGAGTAAAATATTTTACGGTCAAACAAATAGAGCCGTTTTTTTTTTTTACATGTGAAGCATGTCAGGACCCCAAGGTCCAAGTCATGTGCAAATATTTTCCAAATTCCAATATAGTCTTTCAGGATAGACGTGTTGTGTTGAAAGAATCCATTTCAGTGGTTCTCCCCAATTTCCAATTGGACTTTGAAAACTATAATTCCTTCAACGTATAACACAAGGGAGGAAAAAAAGTCTTTCTTTCTTTCGACGCAATATTATGGTTGCTTGTCCATTAAATAAATAAATAAATAAATAAAACAAGCACAAAATAGAGAGGTCATGCATTTTCATACCAAATTCACGCAAATAAAATTTTCATTAGCCTACTAGACATAGACATGCAAAAGTTCCAAATCGATATAATCCAAGGAGAAGGAGTGATAGCAACCCACTTTGTACAATTCGTAGACTTGGGTCTTTGGATTGGGCATGGATGTGATATTTAGAGTAGGGCCATGTATTTTATGGTCCTCTCTGTGATGATAAGAATTGGTTGATTACAAGGAACAAGAACCACAACATCATACTATCTTGAAAGGCATGCATCATTTCACGATATGCTAATTTTTCTTCAATTTCATAGGTTCCTCCCTAATTGCACGGGATATGCCAAAGCTACTAGTTTTAACCTTCTTTAACCACATTAACAGGCTAGTGTAAAGTTGCAACTTTTGGGCAAACTAAAATAAAGGAAGAGGAAAAGAAATAGATTCATGTAGCGAAAGCATTATATGCGCTGCCTTGGTTAGTTATTGCGCCAAAGAGTATCGCAAGAGACAGCAGTTCTCATGCACATAGACGAGGAGAAAGAAATAGATTCATTAGAAATTGTAAACGGTTTCATGGGTAATAGATAAGGCGTAGATTATAAGCTGAAGACCCTGAAGTCAGTTTCTGATCAAGTACCTACTTTGAAATACGAAGAAAAATGCTACCTACTGCAAACGAGATTCTGAGGTATCCTTTTACCTCAAAATGTTCCAAGGTGCAACTTTGATCGAACAGGTGATTCTTGACTTGCTACTACCAGAACTAGTACTGGGTATTCTTGTTGGGAAAAACACGAATACGATAGGCAAAAATTCCAGGGAACAATTCCATAATGTACAACCTGAAATTACCTATTACAAAGAACTGAAACAAGTTCTCTATGAAAAGTTTCTTTAAAGCAAATTCACCACCTCACCAAGGGTGTTGGAGGTTGAATGACATCTGTCTCTCAGGATAACATGGCTAGACCACAGCTGTGGAACACCATCAACAACCGCCTCGGCAAACTAAACCAGCTTCAGTCTCTCTCTGACACAAAGAACAATTCTGAAGTAAGTTGCTATATGGAATCCGAAATTGAGTGGTGAACACGGAAAACAGGATGGCATAAACAACACAAGGCGACCTCTGAGTTGCTTGCATAAGTAAGCTGCTTTATGGAATCCAAAATTGAGACAGCAAACGGGATCACAATATATATCCAAAGGTGACCTCTGAGTTGCTTGCAGCAAGAGTTATTCCCCGAAACTGCTGGCACTTAACATGGGTATTAATCCAGCAATGAAAAGCACATCATGGGGTAATCAACAGTCATGCAGTTAACTGCTGCAATGTCCAGGTTCAAGGAAGGAAGGAGGGATCGATCCTTCGGTTGCACATATGAATCTAGCTAGGTCTTGATCCTTTTGATATGTCGTTTGCGTACCAAAAATATAATTTGTAAATCCAAGAATTAATTAATGATCTGAAGAACAGTGGTTAAGTCCAAGATAGTTCACACGAAGCAAAATCTAAGTTACGGTACTATAGATTTGTTTCTAATTTAATTCAGGAAAAGATTGGAAGTTTGAGTTTAATTCAATTAGACTAGAAAGCAAATTAAGGTTTTGGAAACAAGGGAGAAAAGGGGTGAGAGTTCCGATTCAACCTCCCCTTGTAATGTAATTGTAACAAAATCAAGGATTTCATTGACCACCGTTAGGGTAGCTATACATATCAATAATCACCAACAAAATTCTCAAGACTCGTACTCCGTATAGAATCTGAACATAGCACAGATCGTCTACTGGATTTAACCAACGTGATCCGTCTAACGTCGAAAAATATATCTCAAAGCCTACTTGTATCACATGAAGACGACATTATATAGACCAGTACAGTCATAGAGGCTAAAAGGTGCCAACTGTGGAATCCATTACATTCAGGATAGCCATTGCTAGTCATGACCTTATTGTAAAGTACATTTGATCACGGAAGTTGTAAACTGAAAGACACTAAATGTAGTGAACAAAACTGGAAACAAAAGCATAGGATGGTATTGATAGCACGCCAAAGGAACATGCCGCATCAACAAGTCTTCAAGACAAGTTAGACCTTAGGTACCTAGGACAAGATAGAGAAATTATAAGTAGATCACTAAACAGTTGGATGGGGTATGATGATATTCAGTCAAGAAAATAATTAGATCACTAATCTGGTGGATGGGGTATGATCAAAATCAATTTTCTTGATATGGTACCAAATTCATATCTCACCAGGTATGATCTCGTTGCTCACATTTTATTGTATAGAATAAATATGAAAACCAAATGAAAGTTGCATTCGACACTGAAACCATCATCATGCTTGAATGAGAGGGATCTGGCTGACTTTTGCCAACTCCAAAATGGTAATGCTTGAGGTTGTTCACCACCTAGTGCCAAAAATGCAGTGGTCCTAGATATTGATGAATGTTTCTTCTCAAGTTAATAAGAAAGTGAAGCGGTAATACCAACTTGTGATGACCAACAATACTGGCTCTTTTTGCCTCAATGAACTCCAATTTCAAGTAGAGTGTTTCGGATTGCATGCAACTGAGGAACGTCATCGATGTTCGGTCGATGTGACGGTAGTTCTTTTGAGCAAGCGATTCCAACTTGAAGTAGTGAAATCAAGCATTCCTGAATTTTGCAATTGGTATTAGAGCTTTGACTATGATTGTTGTCGATACTTGAACTAGCCTCCCCCATTTCTCTATGTTGAAACAATGTTGCATCAACAATTTCTGCTATTTTTTCAGGAATAGACATCTTAACAAAGTTGTGGAGAGTGAGACTATCGCTAAACATGTCATCGGTTGGTCTCTTCCCGGTAAACATCTCCAATAAGAGAACGCCATAACTATACACATCACCACATGTTGACAACTCATTTGCTAATCCATACTCTGCAAGGCACCATATAATAAGAAAGATGACGAAGAATTGTCCTTGACATGGTAAAAGTAATTGGTTTGTGACTTTTGCTATGAGAAAAACATTACAGACTTGACACAAGCTCGATTAAAACCATCTGATTGAGGGTCTTAAGAAGTCAAAGCTTGGCACAGTGTATCTAAATTCTATTTACTATTGACAGATTAACGATAACTTTCTCACAAAAATTTATAGAAAGTTTGTTGGTTTATTGATTAATCAATATATTTGAAAATTTGAAAACTCTATACGTTGCAATATTTGTCTTTGAAGGAAAGACACTAATGAAAGAACAAGTAGCTAGATTGTGTTTTCCGGGCCAAAGTTTCAACTAGTGGCTATTTCATTTAGATTTAAGGAGGAATAACAGCATAAACCAACTCCCACATAACCCGCTCCTATTAACACAGGAATGGAAAGTGGAACAAAAGGTGTAATCCACATATATTGATATGTATGTTCCATAAAAAAGATTTTTATTAGAAATTATTTTCAATTCACCAGATCTTATCTTTTTCAAAAGGTTAATAAAAAAAATAAAGTTCACTAAGTTAAACTAAGGCTCCGTTCCGGAACGCTTCTTAAAAAATAAGTACTTATTTTACAACTTCTCATTCAAAAATAATAAGGCCCATTCCACAAAATTTAAATCAAAAGTTCCTTTCACATTTTCAAACTCAAAAATAATATAAATGAAAAAAAAAAAATCAATTTTTTTTGCACCGTATTAAAGATCTCAATGAGATCTATCAAACAAGATCCATAGTGATAGGAAAATTATTTGCATAAATACATGATTTTTGAGCTTGAAGTTGCCTTATACAAAAAATAAGACTGTTGCTATGATAATGGGCGCCGGCGGAGAGAAATCGCACCGGTGGCCTAGCCGGGCAGTCTCCGGCCACCGGACGGCCGATCCGAGCCGTCCAAAAATTCTAAAAAAAAAAACCAAGGGGGCTAGAGCGGGAATCAACGGCATCCGAGGTGTGTAGGGGGCTTGATCCGAGCACCCCTTTTCCGTGTATATATGATGATTCATATATACACGGAAAAGGGGTGCTCGGATCAAGCCCCCTACACACCTCGGATGCCGTTGATTCCCGCGTTGGCCCCCTTGGTTTTTTTTTTTAGAATTTTTGGACGGCTCGGATCGGCCGTTAGGTGGCCGGAGCCTGCCCGGCGTGGCCACCGGTGCGATTTCACTCCCGACACCCATTGGCACCTATGTAAATTCTTCCAAATAAGTGGAAAGCTTCTTATTTTTCTGGAACGGGGTTTCTTTTTCCACAAAAAATAAGAACTTTTTATGGTTCTGGAACACAGCCTAAAGTTGAATTTTCTAATTTAATATTCTTTAATTTACAAAAATCGATACTGGGCTTGTACTATTTCTACATAGCTACTTGGCTGCATAACTAGCTAGATTCTCATTTGGGTATTGGTACTACTATACTAGCGACAATTACAATAAATGACTACATATAGAACAACAAATTGCCTCTCTCTTTACCCCTATGGATGCAATCAAAGGAGACAAGAAACAATCAGAAAATGGGACATATTTACTTTCACTTACTGCGCCAGGTAGAAAACTAAGGTTTTAGACACTTCTACATCCTCACAATGCTTCAAGAAAGACCTCTACGGGGCACCTATTTGTCACATAAACTAGGTTAAACTCAAGTCAGTAAGAATCACAGAAAAGAACACAAAAGATTGTCTACATAACAAAAGGTGACAAGGAAAATGAGAAATTATACTAGAGCCTAAGAGGAACATTTACCTGGAGCGACATAACCAACAGACCCCCTTATGCCAATTGAACTTGACTGATTTGTAGTCGAGCTATATGTAGCTTCTTGAAGGAATCTAGCTAACCCAAAATCACCTACATGTCCAATCATTTCCTCATCTAGAAGTATGTTGCCCGGCTTTAAGTCACAATGAAGTATTGGGTTGGAGGAATGATGGTGAAGATAATCAATTGCAGATGCCACATCAATTGCAATATTTAACCTTCGTACGATGTTTAACTGCCTTGATTCCCTTCGAGCGTCTTCTTCGATCTCATTTGGATGCAGCCATTCCTCTAGGCTCCCATTGACCATGAATTCAAACACAAGAGCTTTAAAATCGTTGCCTTGATAATCGACACTTGAACATGCCGTGATTACCTTTAGAAGATTTCGATGTTTGATGCCCTTCAAGGCCTTACACTCAGCAAGGAAACTCCTGGAAGCACCGCGGAATTGAAGGTTTAGTACTTTAACTGCAACAACTTTCTGACCCTCATCAAGAACACCTTTATATACTGAACCAAAACTACCCATACCAATCAAAATGGTTGGAGAAAAGCCGTCAGTAGCTTTAAGTAGACTTTGGTAGGACAATTGGGGAAATGAGTTTCCTAAGATTTTGATTGATGGTACATTTATTGTCCTTTTAAACAAACACAGATATAGGAAACACAAGAACAGAAGCAGCCCTAGAAGCCCCGAGGGTATAAAAGTACTTAATTTCATGGTAAGAGTAAATCCTTTATTTCCGGACCCTTTGGAGTTGCACGGTTGCAACTGCAATTCAGGTATTCCCCCACAGAGTTTCTTGTTTCCTTCAACAGAAAAGGCTGATGCATTTTGAAATACACCTCTTTCTGGTACGCGACCCTCAAAATCATTGAATGATAGGTTTAGTTTCCTTAGAAAGACAAAGTCATCCAAGTAGTCTGGAATTTTTCCTGAGAGGTTGTTGTGAGAAAGATCTAACTCCTCCATACCTCTCAAAGTAGCTAAAGTTGAAGGAAGGGTGCCCCACAATTTGTTCCCCTTCATGTTTAGTGACGTAAACTTTACGCAACTACCAAGAGAAGTTGGAATATTACCATCCAACATATTTTGAGAAACATCTAGTGCTTCTAGATTTTGGAGAAGTCCAATTTCCAATGGAAGGGAACCACTTAAATTGTTATAGGCAAGGTTTATATCCAACAGTGATGGTAGACTGCAAACTTCTTTGGGTATGATACCACTAAGGTAGTTATGCTCAAGACGTAGAATCTCCAAAAAATGGTGCTTACCAATATGTGGAGGGATGTTCCCACGAAGATTATTTTCATATAATCTAAGATAAACAAGCCAAGTTAAATTGGCAAATGATGATGGAATTTCCCCGTGAAATGTATTATCCGCCAGCAACAAAGACCGCAGCTTTTGAAGCTTCCCGATATCGGAAAGAATGTTACACTTAAATGGTTATGGGACATAGCAAGAACCTGCAAATTGATAAGATTGCCTATCCTAGTTGGGATGCTCCCAACTATGTTATTGACAATGATACTTAAGAATTGAACTTCGGTAGAGAAATTGCTGACTGATTCAGGCAACACGCCTCCAAAACTATTGTATCCTAGAGCCACGATGGACAATCTAGTGGCATTGATCAAAGTGTAAAGAAAGCTCAAGTCGTCCACTTCCCGTGTTCCTAGATAATTCAGTTGTAATAGTAACACCTCAAGATCACGCAGTTTTTCAAAAGCAGGGACTTTTCCTTCAAAACTATTGTTGGACATGCCAAGGTAAGTTAGTTTTGTGGCATTGGATATCGAAATAGGAATGGATCCAGTAAACAGGTTGTTGCCAACACCTAGGATTTGGAGGTTAGTAAGAGTGATTCCTAGATCTGAGGGAAGGGTGCCTTTAATTTGGTTAGACCCAACTGTGAGTTCTATTATGGAAGAGAGATTATAGATTGAGAAAGGAATGATACCAACCAACTTGTTCACTGCCAATGCAAGAACTTCCAACTTTACCCATTGACCGAGAGTATTTGGTATACTCCCTCCAATACTATTGTCGTTTGCAAAAAAAAATTACAAGAGATGATAGATTCCCAAGAGTAGAAGGCAAAACTCCTGCTAGATTGTTTTTTGCAATGTAAAGTCCCTCAAGCTTAGCCAAAGAACCAAGCTTTGCAGGAATTTGTCCAGTCAACCTATTGCTAGAGAACTCAAGGGAAATAAGGTCTGAACAACCAGATATATTGGTGGGGATTTCACCCGTAATGGCATTGTTCCCCAAGGACATATGTCGTAGTCTTCGCAAGTGGCTGACTTCGAGGGGGATTTCACCACTCATGCTGTTGTTGCGCAACCATAGTACCCTAAGAAAGCTCAGATTTCCAATGTGAGGCGAAACATACCCGGATAATTTTTTATGAACAAGCCTCAACACAGTGACCCTCTAGTGTTTGCGGCCACATCTTACACCAACCCATTGACAGAAGTGGATAGATTCATTCCACGAGTCCAGAATCCCAAAGGGATCACTGGTTATTGCAGCTTTGAATGCAAGCAAGGCTAAACGGTCAGTACTGTTCCCGACTTGAATAAAGCCTGCTACATGAGGAGATCCAGAACCCAAACACAACAGAAAACCGACATGCATGCAAAGGAAGAATGACTTTAACACTTCCATACCCGTGTGGCGATAGGAAATGTTATTACCGAATTTGCTGGTTGCTGATAACCATATTTCAATAGAGTGTTGGTACCGTATTACTAGTCAAGCGGATATTTTGTCTTGAGCATGAGTGGACTAGAAACCCTGCTAGTTAAGATAAACTAGAAAGAGATTGTCTTATTCACGGAGGTTCCGTGAACAAGTCCTTCACGGAAAACGCGCAATCTCAGCCGTCCGTTTCGGCAATCTCAAACATTCCAGATTAATTGCTACTGAAGTAGTGTTTTTCTTCCCCTCTAACAGTTTTCATACGGAGGAGTGCTGACTTTGAGAGTTTTTTTTTTTGGATAATTTACTTTGAGAATGTTTTTTTTTCCCCAAGATTATACACATCAACGGGGTGAAGGTGAGATTTAGTAGGTTAGTCTACAGTGGTTTCAAAGGCTATTCAATATCTATAGCCCTGAAACCTCAAACATCCACGACAGAGTTCGAATCCTGGCCTCTCACAAGGAGTGGACCGGAAGATGCCAACTATGCTATAGCCCATTGGCAATTTACCTTGAGAGTTCGAGAGGCCCAATTCATTCCCATGCGTGGTGTGCACTAGACATTCTGTTTTTGTTTCTACTTTTTGAAATTTTAGTAGTTCTCGCCGATTGCCATGTAGTAAGAGTCCATTCCAATGGTTCTTACCAGTTCCCAAATGAAGGTTGTTTGTACACGATGCGAGGAATTATTTGGTTATGGTTGAGGGTACTAATGGAAGGGGTAGATCAAAATTTAGACATTTAGTTACAAAAAAAATGTCCTTGACAGCCATGGAGAAAATGTTTCAATACACACCTCATTTTATGAATATATAGTATGCACCCAATAAAGGGCTCAGATCGTGCCACATCAGTAAAATGTGACCTGAAGAATTGGTTGTCCAACAGGTCACTTTATTTAACCACAAACATTCATAAAATAGACCACAAAATTCATAATGTTATTCGTAACTAAATTTAACAAGTCATAACAAAGTCATAAGAAGATCATAAACAATCATAAGAGAACCACAATAATTTCATAAGGAAAAAAAAAACATACCACAAATTTTCATAAGCAGTAGTGAATCATATGTGCTTGGACCATATCATCTTCCCTTTTTCTTTCCTTTCTTTTTCCTCCGTTTTCCCTCTACCTTGCCCTTTTTCCTTTCTTCACACCTAAGTGGCTATTTATGTGGCTTCTATTACTTCTATTACTGCTGCCTACAAACTCTTTTTACTAAAGATAAATAAAAAATACAGCTTTTCTGAACCTATGTAGCTGCCTTATAAGCCTCATGATTCAGTGACATGTTGTAAAATCCAATGCATTGTGTGATTTAATGATCCTAGGGACACCATAAATAGAATAGATGCATTATTTAATGCGGCAATTCTAAAGCAAACGTACAACTATATTACCATATACCGCACAAATCATAGAAACTAAAAACCAACGGAAAATCACCTCTCCAACATAGAAAACCACAAAAGAGAACAAAACAACTATCTTCTTTGTTGTAGCCCTAACCAACACAGAAGGCATGAGCATATTACTCAATCTAGATCACTAAACCAAAAGTAGTAAGGGAAATTACCACTGAGGTAGCTGATTGCAAGCTCTGTAGGGAGAAATTAGACAAAGAGGACAAGGAGATAGACTCAAAACAGGAAAACTAAGAGTCCATGATGTTCTAACCCTAGTCCCATGGGGGGAGAGAGAGAGTCCATAATGTTCTGAATCGTCTGATCTTTAGATTAATTTTGATTTTGTCCACACAAAAAAAACACTACAGATCAATTGAATCTCATATTGTAAGCTCTGAATTTTTTAATTTGACTAACAACCACTCATATTAACTACTCTAGAAAAAACGTTGTTTGCAGTGTACAATATCATATAGTGTACGACATGCTGAGAGAGAGAGAGAATACCTTGAGTTCTAGTTGAGTAATCAAATTGTATTTGAACATGAAAGAGCTGACTCCCATTATACATCTAGCTAAATAAGTACCCCTGATGATACAACAAAACCGCAAAAGTATGTTCGATGGAAAGTTCAAACTTCACATAGAAAGCAAAAAAGTCAAATAAGATGTGTATCCAATTGAGCCATTGTTCTACACACATCTCTTTCATGTATAAACCATGCATTCCCGATTCCACTCTGTCAAGGGCTATATGTTCAATTAAATTCAGTAGATTCATAACTTTTTACCATGTCATTCCATGTCAACTTAAGTCATCCCCTCCGCTTAGCATTTCCATTAGTGGCAGCTCATCGCTTTTCTTTGCTGTTGCAACTTGCAACTACCTCTCTTCGTGGACCGTAACACTCTACGACTAATGAACATGAAATAAATTCGAGCTATGTTACTCTTAGGGCTGGAAACGAGATTAAATGAGCTGAGCTTTTAAGTGTTCAACCTCGGCTCATTCAAAACTAGTTTGTCTCAAGCTCGGCTCGAACTCAAGTCCAGCCCAAATAATCTAGCTCGAGCTTAGCTCGTTAAATATCAAGATGTTCAAGCTCGGTTCTTTTACTAAACGATTCGAGCTTATACAAACAGGCCGCGTTACAAGTAACTGGAGCTTTACTAAACGAGCTTGAAACTCAAGCTCGAGCTCTGCTTGTTAGTAAACGAGCCGAGCCCCATAATGAGCCCAGCCTCAAGCTGCTCGCAAACACTCAGTTCGTTGCAGCCCTAGTTTCTCTGGGTTAGAACCAATTCATATGCGGTTCGAGAAATAAGCCACAACAGTAACAGCTAAACCAAATTCTTCTTTTACTCCTTACATAGAAAACAGGAAATCACGCTACCTTTCCTTTGGTTCCAGCAACATGAATAACCTTCATCTTCGAAATCGGCTCCTCCAAATCCAGCATCTGCAGTTCATACACAGCAAACCATCAGCTCAACATTAACTACAACCATACGTACAGCAATTAAGTCATCGTATAACCAAACCAAATTATCAGTAATAATATAATCATCTTGATATAATCGTACAGAATGTCGAATCGTACGCCTTTGTTGGTCTTATCCGCGCGGCTGCGTTTCGTTATCAGAGATGACAAAGTGTCCATTGCCTCGTCGTAGGGACAAGCCCGGGGTCTGGGCGATTCATTTTCACCCTCGGCCAGCCATATGAACCGAACCATCAATAATTATACAGATACATTGAATTAGAGAGTTCATAGATTTCATGACAGTGATCTCAAAAAAGAACGGGATGGCGACTAGCGTACCTTCTTCTGTCATGCTGATTTTGCTCAGAAAAAAGTTTCAAACCTAAATTCGACAAATGATTATAAGCTCAACAGTATGTGGAAGAAGATCGATTGATGGTATGCGTAGGTGCATGTATCTGCGGAGAGAAGGGAACGGGGAGCAGGTGAGGAACGAAAAGTATGGGAAGCCAAATTTTCCAGTTAAACCAAACCCATGCACAGAAATCAAACCCACGCACAGAAATCAAACCCACGCCTACAATATCAAAATCATACCTGGGTTAAAATTATAAATGCCCTAAAATTAACGAACCCTTAGTGAAACGAGGGATGAAATTGCCTTCCCACATAATCTAATTATTATACCAAAACCCCAAGTCCGATTATGCTATATATGTTCAACCAAAAATATGATTATCTATTCTATCTATCAATGACTTAAATAAATCATGAATGTAGCATAAGATTAGCCCACTGACAAACATATAATCTCTCTATCTCTCTCTCTCTCTCTCTCTCTCTCTCTCTCTCTCTCTCTCTCTCTCTCTCTCTCCTGTGAAGATTGGCAAAAAAAGACAAAAGAAAACAGAGTAGCGCATAAGCGAAACAAACCAAGCAAGGAGACGGCAGGACAGAGGAAAATAACTCACAAATTGAACCTTACGCTTTCGTATTCAGTTGCCCAACGAGCCATTGCCTTCTTCACCTCTCATATCTAGGGGTTTTTTTGGAGAAACCTCAAAACTACGATCGTCAAAATTCAGAGAAACCCCCCAAAGAGCCATTGCCTTCTTCACCTCTCATATCTTTTTCGGAGAAACGTCAAAACTATGATCGTCAAAATTCAGAGAAACCCCCCAAACAGTTTCAATGCCGTTACCACCAGACTTCTGACAATCTTCATCGAGACACCAGTGATTGCCGTGGTAAGATTGGGATCGTAGGGTTTGAGAGAGGTACCAAGGGATTTGGAGAGAGAGAGAGAGAGAGAGAGAGAGAAGGGGGGGGGGGGGGGGGTGGGATTTTGAAATTGGGAACAAATCGCTCCGGAAGAAAACGTGTATGCTAAGGAAAAGGCCTAATTTTGTAACGGTACGTTTCCAAACATATTTTCAACAGTAGGATTTGTTGCACAACCGTCTCTCTCTCTCTCTCTCTCTCTCTCTCTAGAATGCGTTAAGAAATTCAAACAAAAAATTGCACGCGGGAAGATTTCATCCGGTTAATAAGATACGCTCTCGGTTAATAAGATACGCACGCTGACGTGCACAAAAGGCTCCATGTGGATCATGCGGGTGGGTTTTGCAACTCCAAATGGCCCTTCCAAATTGGGCGTTCCGATTTTCGGAAAAAAGAATTTTTAGAAAAAAAAGGTAATTTCAAGCTTTAAAATCATATGTTCATATAAATAATTTTCCAACCAATATAGATCTTATTTGATAGATCTCATTGAGATCTTTTACACGGTGTAAAAAAATTTTAAAAATTATTTTCTATTTTCATTATATTTGAATTTGAAATTACCTCCGTTTGAAAAAAAGGAACTTTTTAAAAAGTTGAACACCACCTAGCCTTTTAAGTCTTGATTATAAATTTATGGGAAAATGACGGCTAATAACGTGTTTTGATAATTAATACCCGCGAAGGACATTTTGTTCATTAACAAATGTTCTTAGCATGTCCTTAAAAGGTGTTAATTATCAAAACACGTCCTGAGCCGTCATTTTCCCTAAATTTATACTAGTAAGGAATAACGAAAAATTGAGAAACCTATAGAAACAGACACCCCACACTGATCAGATTCGTAAAAAAAAGGGAACATTTGATCAAGCATGCACACATATTGAATTGAGCTGATTTTTCATGGGCTCACTTGATTTTTTTTAAATTATTGAACGGATCGGATCATCCGTGCAGGCCCTGGAGTATATCACACGGGCCTGTCGGTACGCTTGGTTGGTGTGGGGTGTCAGTTTCCCTAGCATCTTCCTAATGAAATTTAGCTCTTAACTTGTGCACAAAATTTACATAGCCTTAGGCCATGTTACTTATTTTTTGAATTAAATGTAATGTATTGTGATTCGATTTTTTAAATGGGACAGAGCCTTTGATTAAGAATTCCTTCACATTCATGCACGACAAAACCTGTTGAAATAGACCGCAGCCCCATCATTCTGCAGTACCACCAGATGTTTAGGCGCAACTCTTATGTGATGAAATACATAGTTGTATTGTAAAGACTTTTATTTGATGAACTTGTTGAAACACCATCTGGGATAGGGTATGTTCATTTTACAAAGGAAGGTGGGCAAGTGATTGTGTACAATTTTTTTACTACCACAGCCTCGGGTGGACCGGGGCTGCCTGAAAAATAAATGTTCTAATTCAAAAAATTTGAAGAGTCACCATCCAGATTTATGGTTCGTCACCCGAGAAACTGTTTTGTTTTGAAAGTGATTGATTGAATTTGAAAACCAGAAATTCGTTTGAGGGTTTGGAAGCCATATTACGAGGGGAAAAGAGTTTATGGCACCTCCCTTGCCCAATACGAGATCTGTCTCTACTAACACTCGTAGGAATTTTCAAAGTATTTTGTTGCATTAGGCATCTAGCACATATCCACAGGTATATCAAATTAGGGGACTCGGGGTGCCTGTGGTGACCCAAGTCACCACAGGGTTGTTGTGGCTAAACACGGCACCGTTTTGAGGCAAGAAGAAGTGGGAAAAAAAAGGCTGCAAGGCCCCGTTTGGTGAAAAGGAGAGGAAAAAAATTAAGTGCTCTAATTTTCAATTCGTTTGAACCAGTGTAAAGATCTTATTTTTCTTATCATTTTATCTTAAAAGGGTCATAATTAATTTTTGACTCTAGGACTCTCGTTAGTTAGTCTTAAGAGATATTTGGTTTTACGACTTTCTTAGGGCTAACCAACGAGAGCTCTAGAGTCAAAAATTATTTATGACCCTTTAGAATAAAATAATCATAAAAATAAGATATTCGCACTCGTTCAAACGGATTGAAAATTGGAGCACTTAACTTTTTAACCCTATTTTTTAATATATAAATGGTCTAAAGATTGTTGAAAAATTAATAAGTGCTCTAATTTTCAATCCGTTTGAACAAGTGCGAAGATTTTATTTTTATGATTATTTTATTCTAAGGGGTCATAAATAATTTTTGACTCTAGGACTCTCATTGGTTACCCCTAAGAAAGTTGTAGAACCAAATATCTCTTAGGACTAACTAACGAGAGCCCCAAAGTCAAAATTTTTTTATGACGCTTTAGGATAAAATGATCAGAAAAATAATATCTTCATACCGGTTAGAACGGATTGAAAATTATTGCACTTAACTTTTCAACCATCTTTAGACCATTTATATATTAAAAAATAGGGTTAAAAAGTTAAGTGCTCAAATTTTCAATCCGTTTGAACGGGTGTGAACATCTTGTTTTTATGATCATTTTATTCGAAGGGGTCATAAATAATATTTGATTCTAGGGCTCTCGTTGGTTAGCCCTAAGAAAGTCGTAAAACCGAATATCTCTTATGACTAATTAACGAGAGTCCTAAAGTCAAAAATTAAGTTAATTAACTATGACCCTTTAAGATAAAATGATAAGAAAAACAAGATCTTTGCACTGGTTCAGACGAATTGAAAAATATTAGAGCACTTAATTTTTTTTCCTCTCTTTTACACGAAACAGGGCCTTGCAGCCCTTTTTTCCCCACTTTTTCTTCCCGCAAAACGTCCCCGTTTTTAGGCACAACAACCCTGTGGTGACTTGGGTCACCACAGGCACCCCGAGTCAAATTAGGAGGTGCATGCATGTGCCTGTGTACAATGCAGGATATTGTAATGATACAAAATAATGAATTGCAGAAGAATAAGAGGGACCGTCACTGAGAACACTCCCGAGCGCCCGGGACTTCAGGAGTTCTGCTATCTTATCCTACAAATTTTGATTAGACAGGCAGGATGAAATATTTAAAATGATTATATAAATTATATAATAGTGCTCAGCACAGAGTTGAAATGGCCAAAAGCTAGTCATGACTGTTTAAACTCTGCTTCCTTACATCTGAAATCAACATGATTAGGTCGTGGAGATATTGGATCATTTATAATGCTAAAAATAACTTTTAAAAAGGAAATTCAATAAAAAGAAATGGTTTTTTTTCTTCGACTGATATCACTTTTGAGTGCTCAGGAGCAGTCCAGAGTGCTCGGGAGTGTCCCAGAATCTATTTGAAAATCTTGTTTACAACCCTTCTGCCCTTGTTTTTACACTTAGATCATTCAACCACACATCCAGTGTAAAGAACTGGAGTGGGCTGAATGACCTACCTCAGAAGGATGATAGCCTTTTGGTTTGAAAAGTAGAAGAATTTTACCTTTGTAAGTGAAACTCTACTTCTTGGCTGGACTTTGAAGACGGAATGGAGAGAGAAAAATCCCAGAAGCCAGGACTGATTGCTCTTGAAGCCATTTTGATTTTTGACAAAGTTTGAGGAAATGGTTTTTCTCGCAGTTTTCTTTTGAAAATGAGGGGGGGTCAGGGTATGAAATTTTGTGGTGGTCAAAATGCAGAATAGAGGCTGCTATTTATAGGCCATGAAGAATTGATTTTAAAATTTGAATTTGAATTATAAAATAAAAATAAAAATACTTGAAATGACAGAAAACATTATAATTTGGTCTTCTGATTTCTTTGATGAAATATTGTAGCAAAGACCGAATAAATTTGAATGAGACATTGCCATGTGCTGCTGAAAAAGCAAGAAATTCAAGTTTTCATGGAAAATTTTGTTGACCTGAACGCTCAGGAATGGATCCGAGTGCTCGGGAGTGAAACTTCGGAGCGCTCGAGAGTGAGCAAAATCTGGGCTTTTGGAAATAGGTCCTGAGCGCTTTAGAATGGTTCTGAGCGCTTGAGACTCAATTGAATTTGATTTTTGCAAGTCCAAGAAGCAAGGTCCAATTGCAACCGAGGCTTGTATCAATCCAAATTCATCATCGGGGGGCCACAAAGCCGCAAATTAAGAAATTTCAAGAGGTCCAAATTAGGGTGTCTACATCGGCGAAAGTCAGTATGGTTAAAATAGTTAGATTAGAACCTTGAAAGAGGATTTGAACTCATTTCTACTAGCAAGTGCACCCTTGATGACGATGGGCCAAACGCGCTTTGGCAAATGATCGTAAACAATTGACTCGCAACTATTGAGAGATGAGTGAGATGGATACAACTTGTGTAATTCCCCCACTTTTTTTTTCTAGTGGGGATGGGGTATTGGAAAAGGATAATTGAATAAGAAAAACCGTAACGGTTGAGATTACCTACATAAAACACAGCTCCATCATCTAAATAGACCAAAGTCTTGAACAATTTTGACAGGCATATATAGAGAAAATTTAAAGTAATTCCATGGTTGTAGCTAGATAAAACCAACCCCAATTAGATAACAGTTCCAGAGCCAAAACACAAATACATTACTTATCAAACAAATGGGTCTTAAAAAATTTCGTTAATTATTGAAATTAAATATTCTGATAAAACTCATACTTATGCACGTGGGTGTGGGTGTGTTTGTTGATAAGAAAAGATATTAAGAATCCTTTGAGAACGAGCTGTTGGAAATTTGCAGAATTTCGGGTGAATGAAACCGGGATTTTGGAGGGTCTTCCGAGGCAACTAGTCTCGGGTTCGTTGAATCTGGACGCACCACAATCAATAGACGTATTGATTGTGGGATTCGGTAACTCCCGTAACCCTCCTCATGATGGTGCATGAATTTCTGTAACCTCCATATTCATTGGCTGAATTCAAATCAGCAATGAATGGCAGCATTCATCTCCAAGGAGTTACTCAGCCCTCCTCCACCCTTATAAATTGAAGCATCACGTTTTGGAGGAAGACACATCAAACTGAGAGCACTCCAATACATTCTGAAAGTTAGTTCTTGAGAGAGAGAGAGGCAGGCGGTAGTCAGTTCGCCAAGGCGGTCGACGGTGGTGTTCCAGCGGCTTGCGATTTAGTCGAGCCAACCCTGGGAGAAAGGCGCCGACACAACCTACAACACCCACGGTAGGCGGCAAATATTTTTTAAGGAGACTGTGGTACCACACAGGACTCGGTTTGATTCTAAGAATTCTGTTCTTATCTTTGTTCTTGTAATTCTGGTTTGTAATTGTATTTGTTTCAATATGTAATTGTTGCATTATCAATGAAACTGTTCTCTGGATTATTTGTTACTGCCAAAATTTTCCCAACAAGCTTAAGAAATATTTTGATCTATGATCGGCATCGAATTCCAGAAAACAGCTTCTGTTTTGTACTAATGTTTGAGTTGCAAGAACAAATTCGTGACAGATAGGTCTCGTAGTGAAGTACCACAGGCGTAAGGCGATGGAACAATCTGTTCAACATATTGAGTAGATTGGCTTTCATTCAAGATATCAAAACAGACCCGTTTGGCTTCGGCCATGGCCTGTCGTGCGTGACATGGCCACTGTTCGGTGATGGGATAAATAGAGAGGCTATGGCCTAAGGCAGTCGTGCGCGGCTTGGCCTTGGATCAATTTTGGTTGGCCTCTGGGGTGATCTACTTGGCTTCTGCCTTGACATCGCCTGGCCTTGATCCCACTGTTTAATCTGCTTGGCAGAGGCGATTTGGGTGCTAGGCGTGTGGTTGGCCAGAGGTGGCTTGTGGCCTTGTGTGTCTTGCCTGAAGTGATTAGCCAGTGGTAGGCGTGAATCACTCAGCCTTGGTGCACGGCCTATGTGGTGTAAACCAGTACCCAGAATACCCTGCTATGCAGAAGGGGGAAGTCGGATGGCCACATTCTTGCTAGTAGTAGATTGTGTATACCGTTTACCTTTCGATCCCCGCTGAGGGCACTGCCCTTAGACTGCCGCCAGGGGGCGCTGCCCCCAGGACCCCTGTCAGGGGGCACAGCCCCCTGAGACCCCCACCAGGGGGAGCGCCCCCTAGGACCCTCAGGGTACGTGGTATTATGGGGGATGTTGGACCTAGCTTGTTTGATAGATTGTTAATCTATACATGTACAGCTTGTCATTTTGATATTGAGATTTGTTCTCTTATATGTGGTTGTTCCTAATTTCAGGAAAACATGACAACTGCGCAAGGGAAAACTACTGTCACTGGCAAAGAGAAGGAGACTGGTAATGTCAGTGGCAATGGCAATGGCAATGGAAATGGAAATGGCGGTGGTGCCATTCCAACTCATGCTCCGATTCCTGGGATTCCCACTGTTCCAATGTCTCACGTGGAGAGGCCGAGCAAATTTGTTGGGGTCGATTTCAAAAGGTGGCAACAGAAGATGTTGTTCTATCTCACCACTTTGAACTTGGCAAAGTGGCTTGTCAAGGAAGCACCTGCTATTACTGAGGACGATTCTGACACTCAGAAGCGGATTGATGTAGCTAGGTGGAAAAAGCATGACTACATGTGCAAGAATTACATCTTGAATGCTCTAGATGATTCGCTATATTCTGTGTATGGCGAGGCTCCGTCGGCTAAGGAGTTATGGAATCCTTAGACAGGAAATACAAGATCGAGGGCGCTGGGTCCAAAAAGTTTGTTGTGGGCCGGTTCCTTGATTATATAATGGTGGACTCCAAGTCTGTGGCAGTTCAAGTTCAAGTCCAAGAGCTGCAGCTCATGTTCAATGAGATCAGGAATGAGGGGATGATTCTGAGTGAAGCATTCCAGGTGGCCGCGGTCATCCACAAGCTACCTCCAGCATGGAAAGCGTTCAAGAGCTATCTCATGTTCAAGAATAAGGAGATGACCTTGGAAGCTCTATTCATCAAGCTCCGTATTGAAGAGGAGAATTGGGGTATGGATAGGAGTGCAAAGGCCTCCTACATGGCCAAGGCAAACATGATGGAGCATGGTCAATCTTCTGGTGGGAGGAAAAACCAGAATGACAGGCGTTCTGACAAGCGTTCTGATAAGCGGTCTAACAAGCAAGCTGGCAAGTAGAAGGACAAAAGTGTCAACTTGGGACTGAGAGGTGGTGTTGCCAAGAAACCAAGAGAAAATTTTCAGGGTACTTGCTTCAACTGCAACAAATTCGGGCATAGAGCTTCGGAGTGTACGAAGCCACCAAACCCCCGCACTCAGGCGCACTTGGCTCAGGTGGAGACAGGAGTGTCCGATATCAACCTCTCGGCTATGGTATCTGAAGTGAACATGGTTGGTTCAAACCCGTAGGAATGGTGGGTAGACACTGGGGCCACACGTCATATCTGTTGTGACAGGCAGTTGTTCACTACCTTCGAGCCGGTTGCTAACGGTGAGAAGCTGTTCATGGGGAATTCAGCTACCTCGGATGTTGCGAGGCAAGGGAAAGTGGTCCTGAAGATGACTTCGGGAAAAGAGTTGACTCTGAATAATGTGCTGTTCGTGTCAGATATTCGTAAGAATTTGGTTTCTGATTCACTATTGAGCAAGCACGACTTCCGCCTGGTTTTCGAGGCTGATAGGGTCACTCTGACTAAAGCTGAAATGTATGTAGGGAAAGGTTACATAACTGATGGTCTCTTTAAGATGAATGTAATGACTGTTATCCCTACTATCAATAAAAAGAAATCCCCTGTTGCTTGTGTGCTTGAGTCTTCCTTTTTGTGGCATGGTAGACTAGGTCATGTTAATTATGATTCTATGCGTAGATTAATTAACTTGGACCATATTCCAGCTTTCCAATTTGATAAAAAACATAAGTGTGAACTTGTGTAGAGGCTAAAATGCCGAGAGCATCTTTCAAAACAGTAGAAAGAAGCACAGAACCTTTGGGTTTGATCCACACTGATGTGTCATGTGTGTGATCTGAAATATGTCCAAACTCGGGCCGGTAACAAGTACTTCATTACTTTTATCGATGATAGCACTCGGTTTTGCTATGTGTATTTGCTGAAAAGCAAAGATGAAGCCTTGGACAAGTTTGTTCTTTACAAGACTCAGGTTGAGAATCAACTGAGCAGAAAGATTAAGCTGGTCAGAAGCGATCGTGGTGGTGAATTTCAGTTACCATTTGGAGAATTCTGTGCCTAACACGGAATTATCTATGAAACCACGACACCTTATTCGCCTCAGACCAACGATATTGCTGAGCGCAAGAATCGTACATTGAAGGATATGATGAACGCAATGTTGATCAGTTCTGGGTTGCCTCAGAACATGTAGAGACCCGTGTTTTAGGGCCGTATTTTCTTTTTTAAGAAATGTTAAAATTATCGAGTGATGACGTAAATTGTGGAAATTTGAATAAAGGCATGGTTATAAGGTTAGGGGATCAATGTGACATAATTGCAAGTGCAGGGGTGAAAGTGTGATAAGTATATATGTATATGTATACGGCGTACAGGGACAAAACCATTTCTTTCCCCTTTTCTTTTTTTGAGTTTTTTTTAAAAACATCCCTCCAACTATTCACTAGATTTTTACTTAGTCCTCAAACTATCAAAATGCTTTATTTAGTCCTCCAACTATTGACTTGCGTTCTATTTAGTCCTTCCGTTAAGTTTCAAACGGAACTTAACGGCCAGGCAACGTTTTGTTAAAAAAAAAAAAGTTTCCAACCACCAATTTGCAATCCTATGGAGTAGAAACGTAATTATGAGAGCTTTAGAGACAAAATTTGATTATGTCTCTTTAGAATAATATGATCAGAATAATAAGATCTTCACATCCATTCAAACGGATTAAAATTTGAGCACTTAATTTTTTCGGACGGCAACATTTTGTTTAAAAAAAAAAGTTTTCAACCACCAATTTGCAATCCTATGGAATAGAAATGTGATTATGAGAGCCTTAGAGACAAAATTTGACTATGTCTCTTTAAAATAATATGATCAGAATAATAAGATCTTCATACCTATTCAAACGGATTAAAATTTGAGCACTTAATTTTTTAAGACGGTTTATATATTAAAAAATATAGTTAAAAAACCATTTCTTTCCCCTTTTCTTTTTTTTTCTTCCTCTCTCTAGTCTCTCGGCTCTCTCCCTCCGAAAAACTCCCTCCTCTCTTCTCTCTTCGATTTCATCTACGTAAGGTGTGATTCCGGACGAGGCCCGAGAATTAAGTTGCTCGACGGAGCGCGGGCTTTCCAAATATCCAAAAAAAGTTACGATCGGACCACGTGGGCTTCGGTTGACTTGGTCAAAGGGTCGGGTTTTGCTCAAAACCCTTGAGGTAGGGATTTCTTGCGCTTGTTATGCGTTTATATGTTGATTATGTTGATAGATCGTGCTTAAAATCGTTGTTTGAGGTTGATTCCTTCGTTTCCGAAAATCTGCAGAAACAGGGCCTTCGTTTTTTTGGGGTTTTAGGCCTTCTTAAACTCATGATTGAATTTTGGTTCCTTCGTATGAAATAGAGTAGACTTAGAGCCCGTTCTAATGCCGCCTGAATCACCCAAAACCGTTGAGAATTGAATTAATGGTGGATTTTAGAAATCTGGTCTGCAATCTGTCTCGTTTTCTGGGTTTCAGCCCACTTCGAATGCCCATAACTTTCTCGTCCGATATCCGTTTTATGCAAACTTTATATCGGTTCGAAGGTCTTGAGGTTAGCTTTCATTTGCCACTGGAATCGTCTTAAAACTCTTAGTACACAGAAAGTTATGATTGTTTGAGTGGAGGTGTGTCAATCTGTCATGGTGCGTGACAGATTCGTGTAGCCTCGGTAAACCCCTGTTTAACCACCTTCGGAGTGCAGATTTGACAAGAGTTCCTTCGTGACTTTTAAGCTTCGTTCAATCGCACAACTTTTTGGACTGGAATCGCTCAAAAATATTAAGCACTCGATTTATAGTGATTTTTAGAACATTGAACTAAAATCTGAAAATCTGGGCAGCTCACTGAGCAGCGTTTTTCATTGTTTCGCTATGGTTAAACAACCCTATTGGTTATGGGTCCTTGTAGGTTTTAAGGAGGGGTAAGTTGGTGATGTTTTGGCGTTAGATTCATTGAAAAATATTGAGTATGCTATTTTTAATAAATTTTTGAACACAGACTGCTCTGCTGAAAATTAGAATATCTGACAATCATTCCTAAGCTTGAAAGATCGTATCGTACGACTCGTCGAACGTATCTGTGCCATTGATCTTTCGTTAGCATTGTTGGAGTATCGTCGTAAAGGCTATAGTAGCGTGAAGGAGTCCGTGAATATCGTAGACTATAAGAAATGTTGTGACATGCGTAATTGGTAGAGTAGTACTTGTTTGATTAAATTGATTAATTGACGTTTGGATTCGATTGAATGATTTGATGTTTATGGAACGCGGAATGAACATGGATGACAAATGGTCACAAAGAGACATGACAGGGCTCTTAAATGAGTAAATGCCTGGGAGCTATATGCTCAAATCGTATAATCACAGGGCTCTTGAATGAGTAAATGCCTGGGAGCTATATGCTCAAATCGTATAATCACAGGGCTCTTGAATGAGTAAATGCCTGGGGGCTATATGCTCAAATCGTATAATCACAGGGCTCTTGAATGAGTAAATGCTTGGGAGCTATATGCTCAAATCGTATAATCACAGGGCTCTTGAATGAGTAAATGCCTGGGCGCTATATGCTCAAATCGTATAATCTTGAATGAGTAAATGTTTGGCATGAGCTAAATGCTCATCTCATTTGTCTTCAGGGCTCCTTATCGAGTAACTGCCTGGCCGGAGCTTAGGCTCAGACACGTGACACGAAATTGGTTTATAAAATTGATGAAAGGGATTCTGATGACTGATGATAATGAGAAATGGGATTTGGTGATGAAATGCGAAATGCGAAAGATTGTGAAATTGTACGAGATGTAATGAACGGTACTAAAGCTATTGTTTATTTACTTAAAATGATGTAGGAATATTGATGGTCCTTGTTTGACATATGAGCAGATAGATCCTTCATATAGGTCGCCTAGAATCCCTGATAATAGTGTGCTGCTGTTGACAGTCTTGTGTACTTGGGCTTATCTGTCGTTATTCTCTCACTCTAGATGCATAACTCATCATATTTTCCTATAACTTGCGTATAGATTTCTCTACTGGGCTAGTGTAGCTCAACCTATCATTTTCAGGTATTAAACAAGGAAGTTGGCATGGCGTGCATTGCGTGCTTGTTGATCGTGGGTTTCGAAGGTATAAAAGAGGCGACAAATTGGCATTTGTTTGAAATTAGTATTCCAAAGAATGATTCAAGTATAATGTAATATTATTTTGATATTTGTATATCTTGGGGCTTCGAGCTGGGGTTGTAACGTTTGAATTTAACTTTAAGGATTGGGGAAAATATGTCATTTGGGTATTATGGGTACTTCATTAATGATTTTTATTATTTAAATGATTATTATTTATGTTGAAAATCGAGGGCGTGACAACTTGGTATCAGAGCATTAGGTTTGAATACCTAGAGACCGTGGGGAGACTTAGTCTCATGGGTTCAAAAAAAAAAAAAAAGGTCATTGCGTATTTTTTAACAAAACATGTGTGTGCTTGCATGACAGATGTGTGTTCATCGATGTGGCATTGCATCTGTGTTTATGCGAATTGGTGGAATGTTGTTGAGCCGTGTTAAAAAAAAAAAAAAAAAGTTTGACCTCCTTGTAGTGACTACGGTTGCGAAGTTATTGTTAGTAGTTTTGATCTTGAGCTGTTTGTGGTAAGGTATCCTTTTAGATGAGATGTTAGACAAAAAAAAAAATTCTGAAAAGTCGAGATTTTTGTAGTGGTTATGCGTAGTGACAAGGTTGTAATGTGAAAGATGATATCCGCTAGTATGTAAAAGAAGTGTTGTACTGTTAATAAGATTTGTGAGCTAAATATTTGATGCGTTCTATTTGAATTGCGTAGATTGTGTGTTAAGTTTTAAATACCTTAAGTAATTTTCATGTGATGTGAGGTGTATCATAGCTAAAGGATTGAACTAGTGAGTGTCTTGAATGTATGAAAGGATGATGTGTCACGCCCTCGGTTTTCAACATAAATAATAATAACATTTGATAATTAAAATTCTCACCGGAGGTACAATTAATAATCCAAAAGAATAGTTCAGTCCCCACATCCACAAACTTGCCCAATAAATTACAGAGTTCCAAAATAGATAAAAGCAAAACAATGCAGTTTGCTATACAAAAGTCATCAAGTATTCTCTGAAAATAACTTTAATTGACAACGACAGCATGCACTCCACGCACTCCATGACAGTGACCTGCAATATACCTGAAAATGATAGGTTGAGTTACACTAGCCCAGTAGGAAAATCTATGCTAACCTTATGTATATATGAGAAGACAAGTGCACAAGAAGAAGATCACATCGCTAGAAGATGGCAATTTGAACCAACCATGAACGTACCACTTAGTTTAGATGCTTAAGAACTCAGATGACTCGCTCGTACCAACCCTCATCCTTTTACGTCACATCTCGTCATCTATCCTGTCTCTATAATCGGATTCTCGTTTTTAGTCTAACGTACGAATGCTCATTTAGGTCTTCTTCAATGTGCCACACTATGATAGGTTAATTATGTCTCTTTACCAAATGCTACACCAAAGAAATAGTCGAACGATAAATAATAGTGATAATAGCGTAGTCAATACCCCACTCGGACTCCATTTCCATTAGTCACCATACATTACAATGATATTCAAATTCTTAGTTCAATACAACCAATTTCGCCTTTAGAGTCACCACGGCTTTTCCCAGGTCTTTTCCTTAAGTCGAATGGGAAGAGAGTCACCTTGGCTTTACCCAGGTCTATTCTCAAATCCGCAGAGCAATAGGGTCACCACGGCGTTACCCGGGTCTATTCCCTCTTCCATAGAGTAATAGGGTCACCACGGCGTTACCCGGGTCTATTCCCGCATTCACAAGGTACTTGGGTCACCACGGCGTTACCCGGGTCTATTCCCATATTCAACATGCAGTCACGATGCCAATAGATAAATCCAATTTCACAATAGAGTCAACCATACGATATTCATTATAAGAGAGACACCTACATATCAACGAGTACTTCCATCATATCTCATCTCGCATTGACCTATCTCATACCGATAATAACTCATCACATCACCATTTTAACCTTAGTTTATTGGTTTGTCGCATCATCTCACATTCCCATTATCGTCATCATATCATAATTTGTGTTCAAGTGTCCCAATCATTCACGAATCATTCATTATGCATCATGATTCTCATTCTAATACTCTATGATTATCCATGTTCAACCATGTCAATACTAGGTGTCCAACATAAAGGATTATCAATAAACTCATGAACGAGTGTGCTACAACTCCAAAGAAAGAACCACAACGCGAGAGTCTATACGAATGGTAACAAGGACGGAATGAAACAATAGGATATGAGCTCAATAAACAATGTATCTCCGAGCAAGGATCAAGAGTATATCAAGTTCGAATCTCATTCAGCTTTGATAATCAACCGAAAGTTCTATAATAGCCAAGTTTCGCCCGACACGAAACTATGAATGAATGAACATCTAATGACCAAAGGGATACATACTTCGATGTTAAGAAGTGGTTTGGATATGTTGAGAAGGTGTTAGAAGTGACGGAGGATCAACACGATCAACGAATAAATCAACGAAGATCAAAACAGTTTTTCTGAGTCATTGGTATCAATACCTCAAAAAGTAGGTATTGGTACCCGACCAATCCAGAGAGCAATCAGAGACTGAGGTATTGGTAGATCAAAAAGTAGGTATTGATACCAAGGTATTGATATCTCAAAAAGTAGGTATTGATACCAAATCAATCCAGTGAGCAACCCGAGTCAAGGTATCGGTAGCTTAAAAACGTGGTATTGGTACCACTGCCTTACAGTGCGCGATTTGCAGAAATTCAAGGGAAGGCATAACTCCAAATTTCAAACAACTAGAGCATGATTTAGGCACACAATCAACTCATAAACACATAAAGATAGTTAGATTTCCCTACCTCGAGTCAATGATCGAAACCCACGCGATTTGAGCAAGCCCTAACTCTCCAAACTTCGAAATCAACCGAATACTCCTTCCTCGAGCTTGACCCACGAATTTTGGGCTTAATAACGCGAATAGATGAACGATTGGAAGCTATTTGCCATGGGTTTTTGAGTGAGGAGTGAAGTTTGGGTGTTGGAGGAAGAGAGAGAGAAAAAGCCGAGAGAGGGAGAAGAGGAGAGAGAGAGAGATCGGGAGATGAGAGAGAGTGTGAGGAGTAAAAATACTCCCCTACACACACACCCACACATATATATACCAACATAAACACATATTGCACTTGCACCCTCCTACAAACAATTTCATCACATTAACCCAACTCAAATAAACTCAATAAAAGTCAAATTTTCCCCAATTATAATATCGAATAAACCTTTTAATAATTTCTGAAATTACGGGTCCTTACATGATGCCTTGTTGTGGTAATGGTTGCGTTTTGTTATTATTATGGTGGTTATTGAGGTAGTGATATTGAGTATAGGTAAGGCCAGATGAGCCCGCGTGGAGAGCTGTATATGTCTGACGTTGACTTAGGAAGATAAAGGTTATAGGTAGGGTGTCGGGATACAGTATGTGTCTTTGGACACCCAGGCGACTACCGATGAGATCCAATTGGAAGAGGCGCTTGATCACCGCTCCTTCTAGATGGACGTCTCGGAAAGTCAATTGGACAATAGGTTATTCTTACGGGCTAGACCTATAGGCCCGAGATAAGTGACTGTACATAGGGATTTTGTAGCAAAGGAGAAGTGTTATGGTGGTGGTGTTGTCATTGCTAAGGTGATTGCCGTGGCGGTGTCAGTATGACAGGTTGGTAGGAAAACAAGGGTAGTATTGTTGGGTGCTAGACCGAGACATAATAAGATTTAAGGAGAATTGTATCAAATGTGATTGAAATTGAGTGGTTGATGTAAGTTATGTGTTGAGAAAGCTGTTTGAAGTGGGGGCACTTCTAACGTGAACAATTGTGGTTAATAACAAAGTGGAGTGTAATTGATGTTATGAGTTGAAATGGTGGGAATTTTGGAATGATAGGTATGAGGGAAACGGAATGCTATGAGTTGGAGGATTGAAGCGTAGAAATTGTGTATGATTTGTACTCGGCGATATAGATTTGGACTGGGTACAGTAGAGGACGAGTCGGGGTATATTATTGGGATAATACGATCGGTTGAGTGTGATGAGGGGAAAATTGTAATAGTAATAGTGATAGTGGTGATAGTGATGGGAATGATATGGCCATTATTGTTGAGGTTGAGTGTGATTGATGTGAATGTCGCTGAGGTATAATGATGTCGGCATGACCACTTAGTGGAGAGAAGAGATTTGAGAACTGTGAGAATTTATGGTGCGCGAGACCGTTAGGAGTTTATGTGTGAGTGAATTTGGTTCTTAAGAGATGAGGTAGTAGAAGTCTTAGAAGTTAGCAAGGAGTATAGACACGTTGTGTTTAAAACCCCCGAGTCTTGTTGGTATGTAGAAAGAAGTCTTATCAATTTGTTTGTATTTGTATTGGTGTTTAAATTTTAGTATCGAGAAAATTAATAGTAGTGAAAGTTTGTTAGTACATCTATTGCACACATTGTGTAGCTATTTGAGTGATGAAATGCCGTGTGATTGTAATGTTGATAGAGAAATGATTAATATTGGTGCTATGTATTTGTTGATATTTAAGATTGTGAAAATGGGAAACACGTGGCTTGATTAGACTAATTGACAAGAGTATTCGAGATTGATAGGTGAACAGAAAATGTGAAAGTTATTGTGAGGTTGAAAAGAACAAGATTACTATTGGGCTTTCTAGAGCCGTGAATGTGAAGTGATGGACACATGGTGGGCACGTGGATACGTGGCGAGTCCGTTGGATACTAAGTGAGTGTTAATGCGTGGATGTGTCCGGTGTTGTGTAAACTGTTAAATTGCACTGATGGGTTGTTCAGATATTTCATGCATGAAATTTGTTGCTGTTTAAGCTTTGTCTTAGATGTTTGACTTGTTATGTAACCTCTATGTGCGTAATTTGCTCTTAGTATATGGTGCATCTTTGACACCGATAAGTACGTGGGTATTTGCTACAAGGAGCAAATTTTTAGTTGTAATCTGGTGTATGTCTTTTCTTTTGCTGGCATCAATGATATATAATAAATTTGATGTATGGAGAACAGTGAATTTGTGGGTTTATATGAATAGTTTCAAGATTGTGTTGTATGGAGTTATATAGAAATGGCATGCTGCGACAGAAGTTGGTGTGGTTCTCTAGAACAGGAATTGGTGCTGACACAGAGTAGGATGAGAAATGTAGGATGGTGTTGAAACCTTGACTGTGTTTGAATGTAAGTTGAACGAAAGAGCATTAGAGGTTTATACAGAGTTGATAAAAGAGTTATGTAAGTAAATAGGGATGTGAGTTGGGGATCATGAATAGCGGTTTGTCTTTTGAGTGTTTGGTGTCGCTGACTATCCTTAGTATTATCGATAGTGTTAGATCCGTTGTGAGACGAGTTTACTCTTACAGTTGAAAGGGATGTCAATAGCTTTGAAATGTGAGGAGTCTACCTATGATGGATTGGTGTTATAACTAAGTAAAGAGTGATAAGCATTATGTAGTCCAATTATTAGATTGTGAGGTTTCATGGTTTCTTTACGGTAGAGATTACTTGGGGTTTTCTGGATTGAAAAAAAAAAAAGGAAGATTGGTCTATTAGTTGACGTTGGTTGAAAAAAAAAATTAGAATCGAAGTTTTAGAAGTGAAGTTGTGTAAGCAGTCCAATGTGTCCTTCTAGGGAGTCCAAAAGATACTTAGCCGAATGAGTTGCAAAGAATGAGAATGTGAAATTTGGAGTTTTAAGAACATCGAGGTACCATTTGTCAGATATCAATGTGATTGTCTTGCGATATATAAAAATTAGGATTCTTGTATTGACGTTAGGACTTGAGAGTCTATTAAGGATAAAATTTGATAAAGACGATGGAGGCTTGTGACCAAATGTTGAGTGGTAGAACCATACTGGTAGTGAGGGTTTTTGAGGAGCAAACAACACGAGGAAATATCTACGTAGAAAAGGAACAATGAGGTTTGGATTGTGAAATTACGATATGATGTTGGGTATAGTGATTGGTGGCTCGGTTGGAATCGATTTAGCAAATTTCGGGGACGAAATTTTTTTAAGGAGGGTAGGTTGTAGAGACCCGTGTTTTAGGGCCGTATTTTTTTTTTTAAGAAATGTTAAAATTATCGAGTGATAACGTAAATTGTGGAAATTTGAATAAAGGCATGGTTATAAAGTTAGGGGATCAATGTGACATAATTGCAAGTGCAGGGGTGAAAGTGTGATAAGTATATATGTATATGTATATGGCGCACAGGGACAAAACCATTTCTTTCCCCTTTTCTTTTTTTTTCTTCCTCTCTCTAGTCTCTCGGCTCTCTCCCTCCGAAAAACTCCCTCCTCTCTTCTCTCTTCGATTTCATCTACGTAAGGTGTGATTCCGGACAAGGCCAGAGAATTAAAGTTGCTCGACGGAGCGCGGGCTTTCCAAATATCCAAGAAAAGTTACGATCGGACCACGTGGGCTTCGGTTGACTTGGTCAAAGGGTCGGGTTTTGCTCAAAACCCTTGAGGTAGGGATTTCTTGCGCTTGTTATGCGTTTATATGTTGATTATGTTGATAGATCGTGCTTAAAATCGTTGTTTGAGGTTGATTCCTTCGTTTCCGAAAATCTGCAGAAACAGGGCCTTCGTTTTTTTGGGGTTTTAGGCCTTCTTAAACTCATGATTGAATTTTGGTTCCTTCGTATGAAATAGAGTAGACTTATAGCCCGTTCTAATGCCGCTTGAATCACCCAAAACCGTTGAGAATTGAATTAATGGTGGATTTTAGAAATCTGGTCTGCAATCTGTCTCGTTTTCTGGGTTTCAGCCCACTTCGAATGCCCATAACTTTCTCGTCCGATATCCGTTTTATGCAAACTTTATATCGGTTCGAAGGTCTTGAGGTTAGCTTTCATTTGCCACTGGAATCGTCTTAAAACTCTTAGTACACAGAAAGTTATGATCGTTTGAGTGGAGGTGTGTCAATCTGTCATGGTGCGTGACAGATTCGTGTAGCCTCGGTAAACCCCTGTTTAACCACCTTCGGAGTGCAGATTTGACAAGAGTTCCTTCGTGACTTTTAAGCTTCGTTCAATCGCGCAACTTTTTGGACTGGAATCGCTCAAAAATATTAAGCACTCGATTTATAGTGATTTTTAGAACATTGAACTAAAATCTGAAAATCTGGGCAGCTCACTGAGCAGCGTTTTTCATTGTTTCGCTATGGTTAAACGACCCTATTGGTTATGGGTCCTTGTAGGTTTTAAGGAGGGGTAAGTTGGTGATGTTTTGGTGTTAGATTCATTGAAAAATATTGAGTATGCTATTTTTAATAAATTTTTGAACACAGACTGCTCTGCTGAAAATTAGAATATCTGACAATCATTCCTAAGCTTGAAAGATCGTATCGTACGACTCGTCGAACGTATCTGTGCCATTGGTCTTTCGTTAGCATTGTTGGAGTATCGTCGTAAAGGCTATAGTAGCGTGAAGGAGTCCGTGAATATCGTAGACTATAAGAAATGTTGTGACGTGCGTAATTGGTAGAGTAGTACTTGTTTGATTAAATTGATTAATTGACGTTTGGATTCGATTGAATGATTTGATGTTTATGGAACGCGGAATGAACATGGATGACAAATGGTCACAAAGAGACATGACAGGGCTCTTAAATGAGTAAATGCCTGGGAGCTATATGCTCAAATCGTATAATCACAGGGCTCTCTTGAATGAGTAATTGCCTGGGAGCTATATGCTCAAATCGTATAATCACAGGGCTCTTGAATGAGTAAATGCCTGGGGGCTATATGCTCAAATCGTATAATCACAGGGCTCTTGAATGAGTAAATGCCTGGGAGCTATATGCTCAAATCGTATAATCACAGGGCTCTTGAATGAGTAAATGCCTGGGCGCTATATGCTCAAATCGTATAATCTTGAATGAGTAAATGTTTGGCATGAGCTAAATGCTCATCTCATTTGTCTTCAGGGCTCCTTATCGAGTAACTGCGTGGCCGGAGCTTAGGCTCAAACACGTGACACGAAATTGGTTTATAAAATTGATGAAAGGGATTCTGATGACTAATGATAATGAGAAATGGGATTTGGTGATGAAATGCGAAATGCGAAAGATTGTGAAATTGCACGAGATGTAATGAACGGTACTAAAGCTATTGTTTATTTACTTAGAATGATGTAGGAATATTGATGGTCCTTGTTTGACATATGAGCAGATAGATCATTCATATAGGTTGCCTAGAATCCCTGATAATAGTGTGCTGCTGTTGACAGTCTTGTGTACTTGAGCTTATCTGTCGTTATTCTCTCACTCTAGATGCATAACTCATCATATTTTCCTATAACTTGCGTATAGATTTCTCTACTGGGCTAGTGTAGCTAAACCTATCATTTTCAGGTATTAAACAAGGAAGTTGGCATGGCGTGCATTGCGTGCTTGTTGATCGTGGGTTTCGAAGGTATAAAAGAGGCGACAAATTGGTATTTGTTTGAAATTAGTATTCCAAAGAATGATTAAAGTATAATGTAATATTATTTTGATATTTGTATATCTTGGGGCTTCGAGCTGGGGTTGTAACGTTTGAATTTAACTTTAAGGATTGGGGAAAATATGTCATTTGGGTATTATGGGTACTTCATTAATGATTTTTATTATTTAAATGATTATTATTTATGTTGAAAATCGAGGGCGTGACAGAACATGTGGGGAGATGCTGTTCTCACCGCTAATTACATCCTCAATAAAATACCTTGCAAAGATGTTGGTAAAACCCCGTATGAATTGTTTAAAGGTAGGAAGCCTACCTATACATTCTTACGAACATGGGGTTGTCTAGCGAAGGTGGTTGTACCTCCTCCTAAGAAGGAGAAGATAGGCCCTAAAACTGTTGATTGTGTGTTCATCGGTTATGCAGACGATAGTAGTGCCTATCGATTTCTTGTATATGAGTCAGATATACAAGATATTCACAAGAATACTCTCATGGAGTCAAGGAATGTAGCGTTTTTTGAACACATATTCCCTTATAGATCCATTGGAGAGTCAAGTTCTGCTAAACGGACCCTGCTTCCAGCTAATGAAAGTAGACAAGGCCAAGAAGAGGAAGTTGATGTTGAACCACGATGTAGCAAGCGAGCTAGAACATCAACATCTTTTGGTCTAGATTTTCTGACTAATCTAGTAAAGAATGAGCCTCGGACATACCAAGAAGCTGTAAGCTGCCCTGAAGGTCCTTTGTGGAAAGAGGCCATTAAAAGTGAAATTGACTCTATACTGCAAAACCATACATGGGAACTGGTGGATTTGCCACCAGGCAGTAAGCCTCTCAGCTACAAGTGGATCTTCAAAAGGAAGATGAAAGCAGATGGGTCAATTGATAAGTACATAGCTAGGCTTGTTATCAAAGGATACAGACAAAAAAAAGGCCTAGATTACTTTGATACTTACTCACCAGTCTCCAAGATTACATCCATCCGGATGATCATCGCGATCACAGCTTTGCGTAATCTTGAAATACATCAAATGGATGTAAAAATAGCTTTTCTGAACGGCGATTTAGATGAAGAGATCTACATGGAACATGTGAGAACCCGATTTTATTATTATTCATTTTAATTGATTGTAGGTAGCCATGTGGGCATGTTGTTTGAGTGACGTGGGACCCATGCGCATATCCCGAGACTTTTAATATGCTTAGATATTCATTCGATGCAAAATTTGAGTTTTGGTGGCCGAACTAAAAATTCTTGAAACCTCGGGGAGTTGATTAGTGTTACCATAGATCTAGAGGGACCTATGGTGCAATTTTTTTTACAAAAATCAGATTTTATACCTGGGAATGATCGGCTTCCCCATTTTTTTTTTCGTTTTCCAGGGCTTTTTTTTTTTTTTTCCTTCTCTTGACTCTCATATTCTCTCCCACTACACACACAATCAAACTCTCAAATCATCTAAATTTTGGAGAATCTAAGGAAAGGAAAGCTTGATTTCATCCATAGCACTCAAGGATTTTGAAGCTAAAAGTGGGTTTGGAGAAGATTCAAAGCTAGGGTTTGGTATTTGCATCTTTGAGGTAGGATACATGATTAATCCGCTTGATATGTTCATTTTTAGTGTAAATATTGTGGATTTGCTTGTAGAGCATGAGTATTTGTTTTAGATTATGTGAAAAGGTTTGTTAGGGTTTTAAGGTCTCACATGGAAAATATGGGTTTTTATTGATACTTGTTAAATTCTTGAAATTTGTGTGTTAATGAGATGTAGAGATGCTAAATGTTTAAAAGTTACATGGGTTAGTGAAGTAGTTTATGCATATTTGAAGTTTAGTGAATACTTGGAGCTTGGATACTTGATGGGAATTATGCGAATGATATTTGGGTATGAATATTTTTGTTCGGTGAGATAGGTTGAGATGATTGTGCTCAAATTATGTTGGTCTAGATTTAAGTGGTGCACCTAGGAAAAATAAGCTGGGCTTGGCGAGCTCCTCGGTGAAAGACCGGAAATTTTTGGGGTGGTACGTACACTGTACCCGGTTATCCCAATGCAAGGGTGGTGCTTGTACCTGGTTACCCCAATTCATGGGGTGGTACTTGTACCCGATTACCCTTGGTTTGTGAGGGTGGTGCTTGTATCCGATTACCCCGGTTCATGGGGTGGTACTTGTTCCCGGTTACCCTCGATTAAATATTAGAGTTGGCATATTGATAATTATGTGTGGACTTTCAACTTGTGCACGTTTCATGATATTTATGTTAAACTTGAACATATTATTTGGTTTAGTCTTATTTCCTACGGGCTCCGGCTCATGTTGTTTAAACCATTTCAGGTGACAATGGGGTGCTGTGAACTTGGTGAAGTTGTGGACACACAGAGTTCCTTTTTGTGATATCATCTTGTTTAGCTTATGTCTTGAATCATGTAAGGCCATAAGGCCGTCTCTGGTTCGATGTCTTTTGTTGCATGATCGTAGAACTGAAAAGTTGTGTTATTATTTTGGAACAGTAAAACTAGGAGTTGTGTAATTATCTTTTGGGTACTTTGTCTTATGGCTTGCAGAACTTATGTTAACACTAAAGGTTATGTACTAATGAATATGTTGTTCTTGAGACTTATGAAAATGAATTTATATGACATGATTATATGGAGTGATGATTAGTGAAACATCATTCAGGCACAAGAAACTTACCAAAATTTTGTGAAAATATCCCCGTTATGCTATCTGATATATGTATTTTTTTTTAAAAAGATAAGTTGTTTTGTTTTTGTTTTTTTTAAAGATAGGAAAGTCTTTTTATTTGGTCAATGCTTTCAATGTGTGACGAGGACTTGACTTTTCAACGCAGTATTTATGCCTTTATGACACGTGTTAAGGTCGATATTTTTGGGACGTTACAGAACAACCCGAGGGTTTTTCCACGCCAGGCCAACAAGGGAAAGTATGTAGGCTTGTTAGATCTTTGTATGGTCTAAAGTAAGCACCGAAACAATGGCATGAGAAATTTGACAATGCTGTGTTGTCAAGTGGTTTCAAGATCAACGAATGTGACAAGTGTGTTTACATCAAAGACACAGACGAAGGGTACGTCATTTTGTGTTTCTACGTTGATAACATGCTCATTGTTGGTAGTAATGAAAGGGTCATTCAATCTACCAAAGATATGTTAAACTCAAAGTTTGACATGAAGGATATGGGCCTTGCAGATGTCATTCTGGGTGTCAAGATCACCAGAACATCTGTTGGACTTGCGTTGTCTCAGACACACTACGTTGACAAGATTCTTGAAAAGTTCAACCCGTCTGATTCAAGTGTCGCAAGAACCCATGTGGATTTAAGTCTGCATTTATCCAAGAATGGGGGGGGGGGAAGGCGTATCTCAATTAGAGTATTCTCGGATAATTGGGAGCCTGATGTACTTGATGAGTTGTACAAGGCCCGATATAGCTTACTCAGTCAACAGACTGAGCAGATACACGAGTAATCCAGGTCGTGTTCATTGGAAGGCGATAGTCAGGGTTCTGCACTATTTGAGGTACACTCGTGATCTGGGGTTGCACTACACCAAATATCCAGCAATAGTAGAAGGGTATTGTGATGCGAACTGGATATCAGATATGAAAGACTCAAAATCCACAAGTGGATATGTCTTTATACTTGGCTGTTTCTTGGAAATCCTCCAAACAGACGTGTATAGCACGTTCAACGATGGAATCAGAGTTTATTGCTCTAGATAAAGCTTCTGAGGAGGCCGAGTGGCTCCGTCAATTTTTGGAGGATATTCTAAGGTGGCCAAAACCTGTGCCACCAATTAGCATCCATTGCGACAGTCAATCTGCAATTGGTAGGGCACAGAGTAATATGTATAATGGTAAGTCTAGACATATTCGATGTAGACATAATACCATTAGGCAACTACTCTCAAGTGGCGTTGTCGCTATTGACTATGTGAGGTCAAAGGACAATATTGTGGATCTGCTAACCAAAGGGTTAAACAGAGAGTTAGTTGAGAAAGTATCGAAAGGGATGAGGCTAAAGCCACTACGCTCATAGTTACCGTGGGGGTAGCCAACCTAGCTGACTGGAGATCCCAAGATCTAGGTTCAATGAGACTATCTTTCGCGAGTAGCCGAGAATGATCACTAAGGAGACTCGGTCTCTTGCCCATTCCTATGGTGTAGAACAGTGATACCTGCTAATGGAAAGAGGTTAAGCATTGCTTTTAATGACTCCTATGCGCTGGGTTGCCAGGCGGGGTACAGCAGGATACCCTTTATAGGTCACCTATGTTAGTATGAAGTGGGGCCGCTTCTTTGAGAATTGTGGCAAAATTCTCGAGAAAATACTCGCAGAACCAGGAAGGGGGTGTCATGGCCAAAATGAACTCAACAGTGAGAACTGAACTACGTCAGGAGAAGTCCTGTGTGACGTCTATTGTCTCGGTTTACATAGGCGGCGGAACAGTTCAAAGCGCGACCGCTCACTGGTTTACCAGTAAACCCGATAGGCTATCACAAGAGAAGGTTCCAGGCCAAAAGCCACCTATCCTATGAAGGAATTATCCGTTGTCGCTCTCTCGGATCAGCTTTGTACTCTGCATACCTGCCAATTCCATTCATGGGGGGGATTGTTGGAAATTTACAGAATTTCGGGTGAATGAAACCGGGATTTTGGAGGGTCTTCCAAGGCAACCAGTCTCGGGTTCGTTGAATCTGGACGCACCACAATCAATAGACGTATTGATTGTGGGATTCGGTAACTCCCGTAACCCTCCTCATGATGGTGCATGAATTTCTGTAACCTCCCTATTCATTGGCTAATTCATTGGCTGAATTCAAATCAGCAATGAATGGCAGCATTCATCTCCAAGGAGTTACTCAGCCCTCCTCCACCCTATAAATTGAAGCATCACGTTTTGGAGGAAAACACATCAAACTGAGAGCACTCCAATACATTCTGAAAGTTAGTTCTTGAGAGAGAGAGAGGCAGGCGGTAGTCAGTTCGCCAAGGTGGTCGACGGTGGTGTTCCGGTGGCTTGCGGTTTAGCCGAGCCAACCGTGGGAGAAAGGCGCTGACACAACCTACAACACCCACGGTAGGCGGCGAATATTTCTTAAGGAGACTGTGGTACCACACAGGACTCGGTTTGATTCTAAGAATTCTGTTCATATCTTTGTTCTTGTAATTCTGGTTTGTATTTGTATTTGTTTCAATATGTAATTGTTGCATTATCAATGAAACTGTTCTCTGGATTATTTGTTACTGCCGAAATTTTTCCAACACGAGCCACTTGGTAGCTTGCTCAAGGTTGGTTTGAACGAGCTTGAAAATCTCTTAGCTTTGTTACAGTTGACTTTATTGATCTTTGAGCAGAAATAACGGAATCGAGTAAGGTTTGGTCAGATTGAGAAAAACCTCCAGGCATTTTTGAGCAGAATATATTGAAAGAATGTACATTATTTCTGGACTAAAGGAAACTACAGGAAATGTTATAGAACACCAGATGCCGCTTCAAGGTTAATTTCGGAAGAAAATTTGGTTGCATTCTTAGGCCAAACTTTGTCAGGAGTGGAGTTGGTGGGTATTAGGTGCCTCATGCTCATGGGTGTTAGTTGGGATAGATGACAGCTTTCCTGTTGTGATGCCTCATGCTTGTGATCCTTTTTCAATTGTTGTACCTCTTTCAATTATCAATAAATTTCTTTTTGCTGATCAAAAAACACAAGTACAAAAAAAACTTCCGGACTGGCCCGCACTTGTCCCAATTACAACATAACTACATAGTAACGAAACTTATCCATGTACATGTCCGTGTCCGTGTCCGTCCGTTCAATTAATGAATATGATTCACTTCATATTTCCAACTCCAACCCCATTAGTGTTTCTTCTATTCTTTTAGTACAAAACACTCCAAAAAAATGTTCAATAATACTCCATAACTATGACAAGTTATGTATGATCATTAACTACTGCAGCTAAAGTTCTAAGTCCTACCACTACTGTAAAAACAAGTACAAGCAAGAACAGAGATGTCTATATGGCCATTCCTAAACAGTGCAAGAGGGTCTTGCTAAAAGCAGTTAAAAGCGACGAGAGCAAACTATCAGACAGGGCAACCAATTGAAGTCAAAACCTTGTTATAAAGTACATAACAGGTGAAGTACTTGCACACTGAGACAAACTAAGAACAAAAATGAGGCAAATTGAAAATTACAGCAGTATGATAATATTTGTGATACAGAGACGAAACAATCTGCAGTATCAACAAGTGTTTGAGGCGAAGTCGACATCAGAAACCTTGGACAAGAGAAAAAATTTAGTTAGCCAACAAAATAGTGAGATGGGATATGATGGGAAACTAAAAAAAAGAAGAAGACAGATGTAAGAAACCATAACAGCTTCAAAAATCAGTTTTGCTGGTACCTTACCAAATCAAAGGCCACAAAGAAAAGGCAAATAAAAGAATACACAGTCGAACAAATGATCTATTACTATTTCTTTAATGTATGGCTGGAGTTTGCATTATGTTTTATCAGAAGCTGTAGGGAAAACTAAAGTTTTGCTGGCTTTTGCAAAAATTAAGTGGTTTTAGTACTACATGCGCGTTTTATTTTTCAAGTCACCAAGAAACTGCAGGCTTCATACCTGCTCATGATCACCCAACAGTTCTAGTGTACTTTGGCCTCAATGAGCCCGAGTTACATGTAGTGTTTCTGATTGCATGCAACTGAGTAGCAACATCCTTGATGTCCATTTGATCTGCCGGTAGACCGTGTGAACAAATGCTTTCAATTTTAAGTATTGAAACCAAGCACTCTTGGATTTTGTGAGTGCTTGAAGAGCTATGGTTCTGAAAGGTTCGTATGTTTGAGCTTGCCTCCCCCACTTCCAATTGTTGGAATAGTGCTGGGTCGACTATGTTTGCTACTTAAGCAGAGCCATCTTAGCAAAGTTGTGGAGAGTGAAACTATCATGGAACAGGCTATCAGTAGGACTCTTCCCCGGTAAACATCTCTAACAAAAGTATGCCATAACTATACATCTCACCAGATAGTGACACCTTGTTTCCCATGCCATACTCTGCAGGTCATGCACAATGCATAGTGGATACAATTATTACGATGATCTATTAAAAACATAAGTATCAAAGAATTTTAATATACCACCTAAAAACACATTTGCACGAAAACGAATTTTAGAACAATGTATACTCTATCGGTTATTGTAAGATAATAATGATTAGTGCTTTCTAGGTGTGTAATAAATAATGATTTGCTTTAATTCTCTCTGGTATTGACCAGTGGTTCCGTCCTCTTGCCTTGGTCTGTTTGGTGGCTTATTGGAGCATGCGTGCGAAACCATCTAGCTAGGTTCTGTCGAGTCGGTGACTGTGGCGGCAGATGGCGGGGGTTGGTGGTGGTTTCGGGTGTTTGGACGGCAGTTTTGATGGGGCTGTTTGCGGTGGTGGAGTTGAAGGCTGTGGTTATCTTTTGGCCATTGGATCGGCGGTGACAACGTCGGCTGCAGGGGAGATGTTAGGCGTTTAGGGTTAGGGTTTATTTTTCTTTCTTTTTTGGGTTTTTTCGCCCATTAGGTGTTTTGAGCTCGTCCCTTTTGGTGTTGGGCTTTGTCCCATTGGTGTCTTGTTGGCTTCTTGTTAACAGATTTTTTTTTATAAATAAAATGTGTAGTGATAGGTTTAGCTTGTCCTTTGTTTGACGCTCCCTGCTGTGTTACTACACGGGTTTCTCTTTTGTATCATTTTTTGTAAGGGCAAATTTTCGTAGTGGTCCCTGTAGTTTTATGGTTGTCTCACTTTCGTCCCTCTAGTTTCAAAGTGCTCGAATTTCGTCCCTGTAGTTTGTTTTACGTTCCAAATTGGTAAAATCGTTAACACCGTTAACGAAACTAACGGAAAAAAATAATAAGTGTTCCAATTTTTAATCCGTTTGAACCGGTGCGAAGATCTTATTTTTTTGATCATTTTATCCTAAATGGTCGTAATGAATTTTTGGCTCTAAGGCCTTTCAACGAGCACCCGAAAACTTCTTATTTAGTTTCAGGACTCTTTTAGGGTGCTCATTGAAAGGGTTTAGAGGCAAAAAGTCATTACGACCATTTCGGATAAAATGATCAAAAAAATAAGATCTTCCCACCGGTTCAAACGGATTGAAAATTGAAACACTTATTTTTTTTTCCGTTAGTTTCATTAACGGTGTTAACGATTTTACCAATTTGGAACGTAAAATAAACTACAGGGACGAAATTCGAGCACTTTGAAATTAGAGGGACGAAAGTGAGACAATCGTAAAACTACAGGGACTACTACGAAAATTTGCCCAATTTGTAATGATATGGGAACCTTTTAATTGCCGATCGAAAAAATAAAAACATGATATACGTCTAGTCTTACTACTAAGATTTGGTGATATCGTACATTTGCCCATCTGTGGGCAGAAACAAGTCCAAACTCAAGTGTTGCATAAAAGAAGACTTGAAAATTACACTAAACTGCATAGAAATGAGGATACTTGTAGGAAAGAAACTAAACGAGTTAAGAACATCAATTCTTTTAGGTATATACATCCTATGCTAACTTGCCAATACTCCTAGACGACAAACTTCTTTGTAGTTTCAACAACAAAATGGAAAGTTCATCTCTAGAATTTTCTTTTCGATAACTCAGGTGTCCAAGCGATCTTACTTGCACCTCGACTAATTCTCGGACAAATCCCACTTCATGTCTAACATTGGTTTTTCATGCTTTCAGATGTGAGGACCAAAAAAAAAAAAAGAACTATCAGCTTTATTTAATTGATTGACACACAAATCGACTCTGAATACTATTTTCAAGTGAAGGTGCATAAGGAAAACTCTAGAAGAGCCCAAGAGGTACATTTACCTGGAGCAATATAACCAATAGACCCTCTTATGCCAATGGAGGTGGATTGATATGCTGACAAATTGGAGGTGGCTTCTAAAAGAAACCTTGTTAATCCAAAATCACCAACTTGTGCAATCATTTCATTGTCCAGATGAATGTTGCTTGGTTTCAAATCACAATGCACTATTGCTTCTGAACAGTGATGATGAAGATAATCAAGTGCAGAAGCTACATCAATTGCAATATCTAAACTTTGTACAAAGTTTAATCTCCTTGACTCCTCGTGTGGATCATCGTCTTGGTCGTTTGGATGCAACCACTCTTCTAGGGTCCCATTGACCATGAACTCACAAACCAAAGCTTTGAAATCATTATCATGATAGTCAACACTTGCACATGTTGTGATAATCTTTACAAGATTTCGATGTCTGATGCTCTTCAAGGCTTTACACTCGGCTATGAAACTCTTGGAAGCACTAAGGAATAGAAGGTTAAGTACCTTCACTGCAACAACTTTCTGACCCTCATCAACAATTCCTTTATAATTAAACTAAACCAAAACTACTGACACCAATCAAATAAGTCATCAGTAGCTTTAAGTAGACTTTGGTAGGACAATTGGAGAAATGAGTTTCCCAAGAATTGGACAAACGGTGCATTTATTGTCTTTCGAAACCAACACATACATAGGAAACTCAACAACAGAAGCAGTCCTAAAAGCCCCAAAGATATAGAAATAATTAGGATAGTTAATTTCATCTTGAGTCCATTGTTTCTGGACCCTTTGGAGTTGCAACTCTGCAGTTGCAATTCAGGTATTCCCCGCATACCTTCTTGTTTCCTTCAACAAAAAAGGTTGTTACATTCATAAATATACTTGTTTCTGAGATTGCACCCTCAAAATCATTAAAGGATAGGTTTAGTTTCTTTAAAAAGACCAAGCCATCCAAGTAGTCTGGAATTTTTCCAGAGGTTGCTGTGAGAAAGATCTAACTCCTCCATACCTCTCAAAGTAGCTAGACTTGAAGGAAGGATTCCCCGCAATTTGTTCTCCATCATGTTTAATGACGTCAACATTACACAACTACCAAGAGAAGTAGGAATATTACCAACCAACATATTCTGAAAAACATTTAGTGTTTCTAGATTCCACAGAAGTCCAATTTCCAATGGGAGGGAACCACTCAAGTTGTTATACGCGAGGTTTAGATCCCATAATGACGAGAGTCTGCCAACTTCTCAGCATATGATACCACTAAGATAGTTATGGTCAAGAAATAGTGTCTCCAAAAATTGGTATTTCCCGAAATATGTAGGGATGTTGCCCTGAAGACAATTTCTAGGTACATTGAGATTAATTAACAAAGTTAAATTTGCAAGGGATGATGGCATCTCGCCGTGGAATTCATTATTGCCCAGCACCAAAGCCCGCAGCTTTTGAAGCTTCCCGATATCAGAAAATAATGTTACCACTTGAAAGGATTTTGGACAAAGCAAGAGTCTGCAAATTGATTAGATTCCCTATTCTGGATGGGATGCTCCCAACTAATTCATTCTTACCCAAGCTGAAAAACTATAGTCAGTAGAGAAGTTACTGATTGATTCTGGCAACATACTGAAGCCGGCCGGCCGGCAAGATTGATCTCACAAAATAAAAGGAGTTAAAGAAAAGAAAACCCTAATTCTTTAATCAATCTTTATTCTCAATATCAAACATAACTTATGAAGATAACAAGCATAATATTTATAGGCTAGTTACAAGGTTTCCAAACTTGAAATAAACATGTTTTCAAAATAAAAATAAACAATAAATTCATAAATAACATATTTGCTTCTTAAAATAAAATATATCAAAGAACAATAATTATTAATTCTTTCGTCCACGCTCCATGTACGTGCGAGTGATCTTGGGTCTTATGTGAATATCAAAGACCAATAATTATGAATTCTTTCGTCCACGCTTCATGTACGTGCGAGTGATCTTGGGTCTTATGTGATCCCCATCATTTCCTCCCGGCTGAAAAGAACTTGACTCCGTAGAGTTGCGACTGTGGTACTGCTCTAGGATATCTGGGGCAATACGACGTAACTCCTCATCTAGAACCCAAGTAGCATATGAGATGGGACGATCACTCCACTTAATGAGATACTGCTGGAAACCACCGTGTTTTGAGCCTATAATTTCATCATCAAGGACATCCTCCACATAATCATCCTGTGGCAGAAAGCATGGTGGCACAGGAACAGATGTTGTAGGAACTGGCCCTGCAGAAACACTTGTATGCACTATAGGGGGCTCGAAAGTGCCCCGGTAAGGAAACAAATCTTCCACATTGAAAATAGGACTAATACTCATATGAGATGGCAACTCAATTAAATAAGCATTAGGTCCAATTTTACGAATAATTCGATGGGGTCCAATTGCTCGGGCATACAATTTCTTAAAAGAATGTTTTGGATATCGTTCTAAATGAATATGCACCATAACATAGTCACCCTCATTAAATTCTTGATTCCTACGGCGAACATCGGCAGCAAGTTTATAATTTTCATTACTTAGAGCAATTTTACGCCTAATATCAGCATGTAGGTCGCAAATGTGTTTGGCAAATGATTCAGAAGACTCAGAAGGGCAAAAGTTGGGTGGCAAAGGAAGAAGATCAATAGGCTGTTGAGGATTAAAACCATGGACTATCTCAAATGGGCTCTTACCCGTAGACCTGTTGACTGAATTGTTATAAGCAAATTCTACAGTCAGAAGTAGCAAGTCCCAGTTCCCTAACTTATCACCAACCAAACATCGAAGCAAATTACCCAAACTACGATTAGTAACTTCGGTTTGACCGTCGGTTTGAGGATGAAAAGCAGATGAAAATTTTAAATTAGTACCAAATAGCTTCCAAAGTGTTTTCCAAAAATAGCTTACAAACTTGGTGTTGCGATCCGACACAATGGAGGTAGGTAACCCGTGGAGTCTTACAATTTCCTGAAAAAACAATTTAGCTACATGAGAGGCATCAGTGGACTAACTATAAGGAATGAAATGAGCCATTTTCGAGAACCTATCGACCACTACAAGAATGGAATTGTGACCTCTAGCCGTCCTTGGGAACCCAAGGACAAAGTCCATGCTGAGGTCTCTCCAAGGCATGTGAGGAACGGGCAACGGAGTGTAGAGACCTGCGCTTGTCTTCTTAGACTTAGCTAGTTGACATGTCTGACACTGTGACACCAACTTGGCAACATCCCTCTTTAAGGAGGGCCAATAAAACCTGTCTTCCTAAAGCTATGGTTATATCCCAACCAAAATGACCCGCATGTCCTCCCACATGTAATTCCCGAATTCTGGACAAACGGAATACTCGTCCTTCATCCTCTCGAAACCTACCACATGAACACTCATAGACTGTAGGAGACTATTAACTCGACTTAGTGCATCAGCAGGTTTATTCTCAACCCCAGCATGGTGTTTAAGAATGAAAGTATACTCCTCAAGAAACTCTACCCACTTAGCATGTCCTGCGCTAAGCTTCTTTTGAGAATGGAGGTACCTAAGTACTTGGTGGTCAGAATAGAGCACAAATTCTTGAGGCAAAAGATAGTACCGCCAATGGTTTAATGCCCGTACGACAACATAAAACTCCTTGTCATAGGGGGAATACCGTCGCTTCGCTTCATTAAGTTTTCCACTAAATATGCAACTGGGTGCCCCTCTTGACTCAAAACTCCCCCAATACCTATACCTGAAGCATCACAAGCGACCTCAAAAGCTTTAGCAAAGTCTGGGTGTCTTAAAACAGGAGCTACAGTCATCTTTTGTTTAATGTCAATGAAAGCCCTAAAGGCAGCAGGTGTCCACTTGAACTCCCCTTTTTTCGAACAATCAGTTATGGGAGCCGTAATAGTGCTAAAACCCTTAATAAACCACCTATAGAAAGTAGCTAACCCGTGAAAACTCCGAACATCAGAAATAGATTTAGGTTCAGACCATTCTCTAATAGCTTTGACCTTTTCAGGGTCGGCAGCAACACTGCTGGCAGAGATAATGAACCCTAAGAAAAGCACATGAGGTTTCACAAAAGAACATTTCTTGAGGTTGACATATAATTTGGCAGACCTAAGGGTGACAAAAACCTCATGAAGATGTAGTATGTGCTCTCCTCTAGAGCCACTGTAGACCAGGATATCATCAAAGTAAACTACCAAAAACTTTCCTATAAAAGGGTGGAGCATCTTGGTCATAACTCGCATGAAGGTACTAGGAGCTTTAGATAACCCAAAGGGCATGACTAACCATTCATACAATCCATCTTGGGTTTTAAAGGCTGTTTTCCATTTGTCACCTGCTCGAATCCTAATTTGATTGTAACCACTACGCAAGTCAAGCTTAGACTACCATTGGGAACCAGCCATCTGGTCCAACAAATCATCTAGCCTGGGGATGGGAAACCTATATTTGACTGTGATTCTATTAATGGCTCTACTATCAACACACATTCTCCACGATCCATCTTTCTTGGGTGTAAGGAGGGCTGGAACTGCACAAGGACTAAGACTAGGCTGAATGTAACCTTTCTGCAAAAGTCCCTCTACCTGTTTATTCATTTCAGCACGTTCTATAGGATTTAACCTATAGTGAGGCAGATTAGGCAATTGCAAACCGGGAATTAAGTCAATGGCGTGTTGAATGTCCCTCATTGGGGGCAACTCATCTGGTAACTTGTCAGGTGTTATTTCCTGAAACTCTTGCAACAATTGGTTGACCTCTGACGGAAGGCTACCAATTGACTCAATAGGAAACTCGACACCACCCTTACAAACCATAGCTGAAACTATATCAGACTCCTGGCTTTCTCGCTCAAACTCCCGACAGGACAACAAGTGTATTTTGTGCTTACTAGGTACTTGAGATGAAGATTTAGCTCTAGGCACAATCTCCTTCTCATTAGGTTTAGCAGGTTTTAAAATAACTTTATTGTTACCATGCTGAAAAACATATGTATTCTCCCTACCGAAATTCTTGGCATCTACATCATATAGCCAAGGATGAACCACAAGCACATGAGCGACATCCATAGGTAAGACATCACACAAAATATTGTCGGAATAACAACCCATCTGAATGGGCACTAGGCAACGTTCAGAAACTGGTAACGATGTCTTGTCCACCCATGCAACCCTATATGGTTGGGGATGCAGTTCAGGCTTGAGCTTAAGTCTACTAACAGCCGATCTAGACACCACATTCATAGAACTACCCCCGTCAATTACTAGCTTGCAAACCTTATCTCCAGACCTCACATATGTATGAAAGATATTGGTGCATTTCCATGCCTCATTGTCTGCAGCTGTGCTAACAATGCATCTCATCACATGGAGGCCAGTATCAACATCTAATTCTTCACATTCCTCTTCAGAATCACAAGGATCCAAAGGCTCCACCACATGCGGAGCTCCACCCTCACCTTGCTGATCTTCCTCGTCATTGCCTATGATTAAGGCACGTTGAGGGCATTGAGCAGCAGTGTGTCCTAAGCCATAAAAATTGTAACATTCTATGGCACAATAACTGGAATTAGTGGGGTCGCGATTTCTGGTTGTGGTGTTGGGAAATTGTTGCGCGCTCTGATTGGGATTATAGCTACCCCGGGAGGTCACGGGAGCAGAGGGATTAGGGTGAAAGCTACCTTTTGGCTGAGTTTGAGGAACACCTTTGGACTGATATGGAAAGCCTCCCTTTGCCCCTTCACAATTTCTAAACTGATTTGAATCCCCCGCTTGAGAGATCGCTCGTCTTTGGGTAGGAAACCGGGAATACCCCTCTAGGTCCCAAGCTAAACGGTAGGCATCTTCTAGAGTTTGAGGAAAATGCATGTTCATGTCTTTATGATAGTCGGGCCACAACCCATTAATGAACCTAGTGATTCGAATCCATGGTTCCTCGTGGACTTCACATCTCAACATGAGCACCTCAAATTGTGCTGTGTAATCACCCACTCTTAAAGAACCTTGCCTTTAAGTTAAGCCATAGATTCATTAGTTGTTTTCGATGGCTAGTAGGAAGGTATTTCTCTTTTAATTTGCGCCTCATATCATCCCACCGAGTGAATTGTGCCTCCCCTAATAGACTTTGCCAACAAGTTTCATTTTAGCAAATAAAACCTTCTTATCATCTGTCATCCCACACCAATCAAAATAATCCTCTAACGAATGTAACCAGTCCACGAAAACACTAGGGTCTAAGGAACCGTCAAATGAAGGAGTATCGACCTTGACTCTCCTAGTGATGTCATCCGTATCATAAGGGACGTGCCTACTTAGGTTGTATCGATCCTGGGGAAAGACACCCTCCTGGTCAAGATGCGGAACTTGAGGGGGTGGCCCAATGGGGGAAAACCCCACATGGGTTACGGAGGAAGGACCTACGAGACCCGGGTGATGAGTTCGACTAATGCCAGAAGGATGACCATTGAGGTGGAAAACATTAGACTCTCCCTAAGCTTCCTCGTTGTGACGCTTGCCTAGGTGTTTATATCTTTGGGCAAAACTTTGCTCGACTAACTGGGTAACTTGCTGGGTTATGAGACTTGCTACCTCTAGGCGGAACTCCTTGTGAAATTCAGTTTGTTGCCTACGAATTTGAGCGTCGACATCGATATAGACTTGACTCAATGTTTTTTTAAAGGCAACAATGTTGGTTTCTATTGGTTGCAAAAGTCTGCATCTCATGTATGGTTTTTTTGGAGCGAGGACATATCTTCTTCTTTTTTATACTATTTTTCTCACCCTCTTTTTTTTTGTATCAAACGGGAGCAAAGAAAATGGAAAATAAACAAGGGCCTAATTACAAATTAATTGGTAAGCCAAAACAATACCGAGCAAAAACCTGTCAATGCGAAAAATTGTACCTTTCGAGGCAGATCGATATTCACCAAAAGTTGCAAACAAGGTGTTCTGTACCTTCAACGCAGCTGCTGTTCTTCTTCTTCTTTTTTCCGCTGTATTGTTTGTCTGATAGGTTGGGTAACTGAGTGCTGGACTGGGCTGTTTTTTTGTTAAGATGTTGGGCTGACTGGTGAATCGGACTTGGATGGGATGTGGGCCGGGTCAAAAAGGTAATGAATAGAATATAGGCTGGGTAACGGTTTACTTGGTTGAAGGATTCCAATAACGTGATTTCTATCTTCTCCCACAAATGACCCAGACGATGAACAGAACGCCTTCTTCCGCGAACTACCCAAAACAAGATTGAACAGATCGTCAAATCCCGGAGTGATGGTGAATCGATTGCGGACGAGCAATGGAGACTTCAACCCAATGACAGAGATGATAACTTCGGAAAACAAGACTTCAACCCAATGACGGATCAAGGCCTGCTCTGATATCATTTGACGCCGGAAGGCCAACGAGATTGATCTCACAAAATAAAAGAAAGGAGCCAAAGAAAAGAAAACTCTAATTCTTTAATCAATCTTTAGTATCAATATCAAACATAACTTACGAAGGTAACAAGCCTAGTATTTATACGCTAGTTACAAAGTTTCCAAACTTGAAATAAACATGTTTCCAAAATAAAAATTAAAAATAAACAATAAATTCATAAATAACATATTTGCTTCTTAAAATAAAATATATCAAAGACCAATAATTATAAATTCTTTTGTCCACGCTTCATATACGTGCAAGTGATCTTGGGTATGTACGTGCGAGTGATCTTGGATCTTATAAGATCCCCATCACATGCCTCCAAAGTTGTTGGCGGCTAGACCCACGTAGGACAATCTAGTGGCATTGGTCAAAGTTTCAAGAAAGCTCAAGTCATCCACTTCCCCTGTTGTTAGAAGATTACGTTGAAACACTATTTTCTCAAGATCATGCAGCTTTTCCAAAGAAGGGACTTTGCCTACAAATCTGGTTTCCGCCAAGGTAAAACTATAATTTTGTGGCGTTGGATATTGTTCTAGGAATGGAACCAGTAAACAAATTACCACTAAGATTATAGCCATAAAATATGTATAGGCAAATTAGGGTTGCTAATCTCTTTATATATTTGTACCTTCATCTCTGTAAACAGTATGAATAAAAAGATACAAAGTTCACAATCACCATTTTTTTACCCAAATCTGCACTCCTTTTCGATTTTTGAGCTCGACCCAGTCCTTTTTCGAACTCAAATCATGATTTTTGCACTTGATTAGATCATTTCAATGCTCGAAATCGTATTTCAAGCATCAAAATCCTATTTTCAGCACTCGAAGAATTTAAATAATCCCAAAATAATTGGTAAAATGAAAACAAATGGAGGACAAAAGAAAGGAAGAAAATAGAGTTGAGAAAAAGGCACATCGAAGCTGAAGAACAAACGATCCATAAATAGCTAAACTCAAAACAATCTAGAAACAACAACCAATTCATAAAGGGTAAATTTCGGTAAAAACCCCTCTGTTCTGCTTAAATCAAACTGTACACCCTCCAACTCTGTTTAAGTTCGTTAATTTAAGCAAATTACTGGTTTCGTTCCTTATTTTTTAAAAAGACAATTTCAAGCTCAAAAATATTGGGCTTACTAAAATTTAAAAATATGCAATATGAATCTTGTTTGAAAAATCTCGATGAGATCTTTATACGGTGCAAAAAAAATTAAAAAAATATTTTTTATTTGCATTATTTTTGAGTTTGAAAATGTGAAATAAGTACTTATTTTTTAAAAATGTGTTCTGGGGCCTAAAGCACTCTCAATATACTTTACCAAATAAAAGGTGTGAAATAGGAGAAGAGTGTGGACTTACTGCTACACCTGTTTGATAAGTGTGTTGGATTAGATGAGATTAGTAAGAAGATGGAATTAGTAATACCGAGTGTAATCCCAAGTGGGTGTTCGATTGTTTAAGGATTAAATCATGGGATTGGGATTACCATTCCCAATCCTTTTTTTGATTGGAACACAAAGGGATAGGATACAAATTACATTTTCCAATTATACCCATGAGTGAAAACTTGGTCTATAATGGAAGATCAGCTCACGAATTTGTAATTTTTGGACAATAATGCAAGCAATACAGCAAGAACTGCAACTTCAGTTTGTGAAGATGTAAGCAGCATGCAAGAACAAAAAATTGCTACTTCAGACCATCAAGAAATAGCACTTCACAAAGCAACAAATAACCATTTCAAACACCAAGCATGTTCAACATTATATTCCATAAAGAGGAAACAACCATCACCAAATAAAAGGTGTGAAATAGGAGGAGAGTGTGGACTTACAACTACACCTTTGCAGACACTCAAAGCCAATTGCTGCAATCCATCCGATAAGGCTTGTGCCACCAAAATGAACAAATGCAGAGTATTGGAATTTGGCGGGAAAAGTGTACAAATAGCACCGTATTAGGGTTTTGGGTGGGTAGATGAGGTGTGTAATGGAGGGTATTATTGGTATTGAGTTAAAAAACCATAGGCAAGGTGATCATTTTACATGAGGGGGCTTGAGACATGATTACTAATACCTAGTACCCCATGGTATTAGTAATCCAAGAATAGTGTGAGATTAGCAATCCCATTATCTTCTTAATCCCATCCTTAGTTGTACAACCAAGCAAAGAGTTGGAAAACCTAGAGGAAATCCTAGAGGATTAGCAATCCTCTCCTAAGTCCTAACACACTTATCAAACATGGCCCGTTCTCTCTCCTCTTCCGTACCCTTTTCTCTTCTCTTTCTCCCTCTTCACATCTTACCTCCCTCTACTTCCATAGCCACCGCCATCCACGATCCATGGCCTTAAACAACTCACATCTCTCTCTCTCTCTCTCTCTCTCTCTCTCTCTCTCTCTCTCTCTCTCAAAACCCCAAATCCAAATACGTTATATATATATATATATATATATATATATATATATTTAACCACAAATAGGATTCATCTATTCTATCTATGTGCCATGTAGAGATGCATATAAAGGCATTACATGTAGTTTTTAAAGAATAAATAATTTGGCTTAGAGATTTTTTTAAAAAATCTAAATTCTAATTGCCGGAATCAGGTCTAGAAGTCTTACATTTGAGAGTGATAATCATTACGGCGTCACAATTACCTTAACATTCATATTAATAACTTTCTGGTAGGGTTGAGCAAAAAAAAAAAAAACCCTCCTCTCCGGTGGTCACCCTTAAGAAGAAGAAAATAAATCTAGAACTTACATTTGGTAAACACATCGTGCCGCCGAATTTTCATTAGTCTAGTAGTATGGCTACTGCTATAACAGCAAAACTACATCATTACACAGCTACTAACCATTAGATTCCAGCATCTAACACAATATTTAAAATATGTAATCAAATATTCCAAAACATGACTCTATAGTTTTAGTATACATTCTATTAAATTGTGCATCAATTTCAGCTCCAAAATGTGCTATTTTCAGCCTCTAAATCGGAGGTTTCAAATATAAAGCATGATTCATGGGCACAGATGCGAATGCAGCAACAACACAACAATTTAAAAAATAGACACATTAGAAGAATGTCTACATTAAATTAACAAATGTGCAAGTCAAACTGGGGCCATAGCTAAAAAGGCGGACTCTTTGTGGATAAAGTGGATTCATTCCTATGTCATTAAAGGTCAGTGTCTTTGGTACATGAGTATTCCTCCTTCTGCTTTTTGGACTATTAGGAAGATTTTTAAGCTTCGTAGTTTGGTTCACCCTTGGATAAAATCTCAAGTTGGTAATGGACTTGATACTTTTCTTTGGTTAGACAATTGGCACCCTCTCGGGCCTCTTTTTTCTAGATATGGGGAGAGGGTTGTTTATAACTTGGGGAGATCTTTGTTTTCTAAAGTGGCCTCTATTATCAGTAATGATTCATGGTGTTGGCCTAGAAGACGGAATGTTGTCACCAAAGAAATCATTGAGCACACTCCTACTACCTTGGTTCCTAATTCTGGTCAATCTGATTCTGTAGTTTGGCTGCTGAATGCTCACGGGTTTACTATCAAATCTGCGTGGGATAGCATTAGAGAGGTTAAGCCAAGTGTTACTTGGTGGAAAGTGGTTTGGTTTAAGGCTCATATTCCTCGTTGGGCAATTATTCAGTGGCTAGGCTGTTCATGGTAGGCTTGCTACGAAGGATAGACTGCAGATTTGGGGTATGGTGCCCAATACTTCGTGTGTTCTCTGTAGTGCATCTCTTGAAAGCCATTCGCATCTCTTTTTCATGTGTCCTTATTCTTCCTTTATTGTGGGGCAGCTTTTGAGAATCTGTGGCTATAGGAGGGGCTTGATTAGTTTGGATCAAGAGATTGGTTGGGCTAGTCAACATATGAATGGCAATGGTTTGCAACAGTCTTTGTATAAGATGGTGTTGGCTGCCTCTCTTTATCATATATGGTTGGAGAGGAATAAGAGAGTTTTTCAAGGCGCTCAGAGGGATGCTTTATCTCTTGTCTCAGTGGTGAAGGCTGATATCAGGGGTTGTTTGAGTTTTTGGAGAAAGGTGAAACGCAGTTCCAGGAACCAACGGCTGTGCGCTATGTGGAATATCTCTGAGGCTATTTTCTCCCCTGTTTGATGGCGGGTCTAAGTCTTTTGTTGGTTGTGTCTTTGCTCTGTTTGGTTGCGTAGTTGGTTGGTTTTGTTTTCTTATTGTTGTTAGGGTAGGAGCATGTTCCTAGCCCTTTTCCTTTTTTCTTGGTTGTATGCTGTGTTCGGGGTGTAGCTCCCCTGTTTTGATATAAAATTTTACCTTACCCAAAAAAAAAAAAGTCAAACTGGGGCATTTCCAAGAAATAGGACAAAGCCATTAACCTTTTTACCTTGACACAAAAAGACATTAGTTATCACTGCAAATAGAGTAACACACTAATTTCACTCCTCTCGGCAATAAATAAAAGGAATTTTCCCACTCCATTCAACCAATTTAGATAGTTAAAAAATGTTTCGCAACTTGAGGTAGAAATTGAAATACTTACGTATCTAAAGAACAAAGTGCCAGCTGCAAGTAATATCATTACGCTACTACGACAAATGGACAAAAAGTTATGTAAATAACAGAACACAGGAAAAAAGACTATCATGTAATCAAAAACTTAAATACTTGTTAATGTTACCATGTAAGCTAGAAGAAATAAAGTATTCATAAATTGTCTTTGATGAGCAATTAAATTACTAAAGACTATTCTCAGTACATTTAAAGAGCACGGTTGCACAGAGTTTCTGAATGAACCTCTAAAATTGCCAGTGAAGTACTCACTGAACTGTCAAACAAAGCATTGTGCACATAGCCATAGCCTAGCACGACTTAAGATAAGTTGATTATGTTTACAGTACACAACCTCTAATCCTTCTACATAAAGGAGATTAGGATCAAAAGATAAATGAGTTAATGGGGAGATCCCCACCCTCTATGGCTCTATTAAGATCATAAAGCGAGGAACGACTACAAGAGTACACCTCGGGAAAGCATTTCATGTTCATTGTTTGAGTCCCCTGTACGATACTAATTTTTATCTGGTTCTATTGACACTCTCCATCCTTTGCTTCAATTAATCTATTGGGCCAAAGTGTGGCAAATTCTTTTAAAGTGAGGGTGTGAAGCCTGATTTCAGAGAATGAACAGGTGGAAGCGTAATATCAGTGGAACAAACAGAGGTTTTGTATCCATCCATAAAAAGCAAGCTAGGGGGTAAGAAAAGGAGCATGAGAGGAAGAAGATAATGAAATTTACATGACAAGGATTACGAAGAAGGCGATGACTCCATAAATAACAAAACTCGAAGAAGTTAAGAAAGATGGGGAAATAAATTGACAGCAAAAAAACAGAGCAAAACAAGAATATAGACAACCAAAAAATATTTTGAGAATAACCAACACTCCATACACATCAAACTTCAAAAAAAATGTGTAAGAGGAAGAAAAGGAAAACTAGTCCAGAAACCGTCAGAAAACCATATACAATCAAACTCGGCAAAAAACAACATGCACTCTAAGAAGAGAAGAAGAGTAAGTAAAAACGGAGAGCTAGGACTTTAAGTTGCAAAATTGCAACTTATTCTACCCCAGTCGGTTCAAATTGATCCATAGCCTATCCTTTCACTGTGCCAGTGGACAGTTCTCCCAAGTTTGTTATCGAGTAATATTTCCTATAAATGCTTGAAGCAAGCAAAGTAAATGGGCAGATGACAAGGTTGTACATTTTTTGAGTATATGGGGCATCTAGAGAGAGAGACAGAGAGAGCAGTCCACAGAGAAACAAAGAATTGAAATTGAGATGAGAACCTTTTCTGTACCTCTTTTGTTCTTGAAATTGAAGATGCATAGTGGTTGAAAACACCCAATTAATCACTCCTGCAACACAAGCCTACACAAAAATACAAATGACTTAATCAACGTCTTAGAGATGGATAGTCTAAGTAAAAAGCAAAAATCTAAATCCTAATTGCCGAAATCAGGTTTAGAAGTCTTACAATTGAGAGTAATAATCATTACGGCATCACAATTATCTTAACATTCGAATAGCCCTCCGGTAGGGTTGAGCAAAAAAAACCTCCTCTCCGGTGGGCACCCTTAAGAAGAAGAAAATGTCACACAGAATTGTATGGACAAAAACTGAACCCTAACATCTGCAACTTACATTTGGTAAACACATCGTGACACCGAATTCCCATTAGCAACAAAACTACATCATTACACAGCCTCTAACCATCAGATTCCAGCAACAAATACAATATATCAAACATGTAATCAAATATTCCAATATAGGGCTCTAAATTTTAGTATAGATCCTATCAAATTGCGCATTGATTTCAGCTCCAAAATGTGCTATTTTTAGCCTCTAAACAGAAGGTTTCAAATGTATAGCATGGTTCATGGGCACAGATGCAGATACATACTGCAAGAAGAAGCAATCTAGAAAAAACAAGCAAACCATCTCCAATCAAACTCAGGAAAAAAACAGCGTGTAGCATGTAAGAAGACAAAGAAGATAAAAATGAGGATTCAGAAGGCGGCAAACACTAAGAAGACAACAACACAACCATTAATAATCATACTCGAAAATGAAGGAGGAGGAGGGGGAAGAACAGGTATTTAATACTTTCCTACTCCTGTCAAACTTGAAGGCTTTGGATTGCAAACTCCTATGGTGCAAAGTTGAGTGAAATGGTAAGAAATGAGCAAACTACAGAGTTTTGCTTTCATCTTTTGATGTCAATATCAGTTTTTGTGTTAAGAACAACTGCCTATATTTTTGCAGGTCCATCTATTTTGACTCCTACAATGAATGTATATGCTCTTATGTGCTATTGAGGTTAGTTGTGCTATATGCCCATGCCCTTGTAATAATCAAAAAAAGTCTCTGCTTCAACTTAGGGGGTGTTTGGAAGCTCCATTACAAGACACGGACAACAAAATGTAGCTGTCGTATGAGGTCACAAAGACATATCTGAGTGCTCATTGCTTTTAGTATGTGCCATATTGAGCTGTTTAGTTCCTTTTTGAGCGGTTCTGATTCTAATAATGTCACAATCTTCGGTTACTTTGATTTATTCAGGCTGCGTGTTCCATGGATTAGCCTCATGGTTCACGGCCGGTCACTTCTCATTTTTGGGGTGTGACAATTGTGGTATCAGAGCTAAAGGTTTAAAAAATAATAATAATAAATAAATAAAAATTTACCTTTCTGTGTCATGTTCATTTAGTGGAGGTTCGGGTCCCCAGAGTCCTTTAGATTGTTGCATACTTATTTATTGGTTATTGCCTTATATATATTGCCCCGTATTTATGTCTAGATTGTTCTCTGGTAAAATTCAGGAGATGGACCGTCCACGTCGTAGGACTAGGTCGACATACGCAGCTCCTACAGCTCGTGGCCGCGGTCAGGCAGCTGTTGCAGCTCGTGGTCGAGGTCAGGCCACTCCTGCAGCTCGTGGTCGTGGACAGGCCACTCTTGCAGCTCGTGGTCGCGGTCAGGCCACTCCTGACGCTCATGGTCATGGCCGGGCTGCTTCCTTACCTCGTGGTCGTGGTAGCATCAATTCGGTGGGTCATGGCCGTGGCGGTGTTGTTGAGCCCGAAATTAATGCTAATACAGTTGAAACGGAAAATGATGAAGATTCAGTTGACCCAGTTGAGGATCCAGTTGACCCTATCACTGAAATTATTGCCAATGCTGGTACACCCACAGGATTCGTTGACCCAGTAGCTGCTGTTCAGGCCTTCCAGACTTTCATGGGATTGTTTGCAGGGAATCAGGCCCAAGTGGCACTAGCAAATGCAGCAAGGTCTTTGACATTGGACAAAGGCAATACTTTTGATAGATTTTTAAAGACTAATCCACCGCCTTTTATGGGGATTGATAAGCCATCGGATGCTGAGGCCTGGCTGTTACAAATGGAAAAGATCTTTGATGTGTTGGGTTGTTCTGAGGCCCAAAAGGTGTCTTTTGCAGCATATAAGCTACAGGGGGTGCTGAGCATTGGTGGCGGTCAGCAAAGCAACATTACAAAGATAAGCAGGATGAATTGGTTTGGAGAAATTTCAAGGAGGACTTTGAGGAGAAGTACATTCCTCCAGCAGTTAAAGATAAAATGCGGACCGAGTTTTTGGCTTTAAGGCAGGATAATATGTCAGTGGCGGAGTATCAGCAGAAGTTTGATGAATTGTCGAGGTTCGCAGGAGTTTTGGTAGAAAAAGAGACAGATAAGGTGTGGTATTTTCAAAGGGGGCTTCGGGCCGATATTCATGGAGGAGTTTCTTTGCTTGACACAGAGACCCTACCAAAACTCGTGACTAGAGCTCTTACAGCAGAGAGTGACTTAGTAGAAGAAAGGAGAGTTGCAGAGAATCAGTACAAGAGGTTCAGGTCAGGACAAAGTAGTGGGCGTGGTTTACCTGCAAAGAGAGTGCACACTTTGACTCAAACAAACGAAAGTGGGAGGCAGGCATTGAGGCCATGTCAAAAATGTGGTCAACCTCATTTGGCAAAGTACCATTGTGATGGTTCACTTTGAGTATGTTATAGTTGTGGGCAGCCTGGTCATGTCTCCACTCATTGTAGAGCTCAGGGTGATGGAAGGAATCAAATACCTCAGAGTCAGAAACAGCCAGTGCATGGAAATGGGCATAATCAGCAGAGACGGTTTAATAATCAGGGGAATCATAGGCAGTAAGCTCGAAATGGGGGTCAAGGACAGAGAAATGTGACAGAGGGACGTGTGTATGCATTGACTCAGTAGCAAGCTAAGGATGCACCATCTGTGGTGCAAGGTACTCTTTCTATTTCGAATGTACCAGCTCGAGTTTTGTTTGATTCTGGTTCTACCCATTCCTTTGCTACTCCTAGATATTTGTATCAGTTACCTGTTGTTGTTGAGGCATTAGATGTGTGTGTTATGGTGACTACTCCAATAGGGAAAACAGTGATGTTGTGTGAGGTGTCTAAGTCTTGTGATGTGGAGATAAATGGTAGGATTTTACCAATAGACCTAATTTCATTGGAGATGCATGACTTTGATGTTATTCTGGGGATGGATTGGTTGTCGAAATATCATGCTGCTATAGACTGCAATCAAAAAAGGGTTGTATTTGCTATGCCAGGTCAGCCAGAGTTTAGCTTGCAGGGGGATCGGGACGTGTCATCATTCAGTTTTATTTCGTCTCTTCAGGCAAGTCGATTGATGAGTAAGGGGTGTTTTGGTTACTTAGCTTATGTGGTGAGTGGGGAGGAATCTGCACAAAAATTGGAGGAGTTGCCTATAGTGAAAGATTTTTCTGACATCTTTCCAGAGGACCTGCCTGGTCTTCCTCCAGATCGTGAGGTTGAGTTCACGATAGATCTAGTTCCTGGCACAATGCCTATTTCTAAAGCTCCTTATAGAATGGCACCAGCAGAGTTGAGAGAGTTGCAAGTGCAGTTGCAAGAACTACTTGATAAGGGATTTATTCGGCCTAGTGTGTCACCGTGGGGAGCTCCTGTCTTATTTGTGAAAAAGAAGGATGGTACTATGCGGTTGTGCATTGACTATAGGGAGTTGAATAAGGTTACAGTTAAGAATAGATATCCATTACCGCGTATAGATGACTTGTTTGATCAGTTGCAAGGGGCTCAGGTGTTTTCAAAGATTGATTTAAGATCTGGATACCATCAGTTAAAGGTGAAAGAAGTGGACATTATGAAAACGGCTTTTAGAACTCGTTATGGGCATTATGAATTCTTAGTGATGCCATTCGGTCTAACTAATGCACCAGCAGCATTTATGGATATGATGAATAGAGTATTCAAACCTCAGTTAGATCATTTTGTGGTGGTATTTATAGATGATATTTTGATCTATTCCAAGAGTATGGAGGAACATGAGGAGCATTTGAGGAGAAGTTGTATGCAAAGTTTAAGAAATGTGAGTTTTGGTTGGACAGCGTGTCTTTCCTTGGGCATGTTATCGGAAAGGAGGGAGTGTCTGTTGATACTAAGAAGGTGGAGGCTATTGTTGATTGGCCACGTCCTACATCGGTGACTGAGGTGCGTAGTTTCTTGGGTCTTGCTGGATATTACAGGCGGTTTGTGGAAGGGTTTTCTCGCATTGCCCTGCCACTTACCAATCTTACTCGGAAAGGGGTGAAGTATGAGTGGACAGACATATGTGATCACAGTTTTAAGGAACTTATGCAGAGATTGACTACAGCACCTGTTCTTGCATTGCCGACAGATGGTGGTAACTTTGTCATTTATAGTGATGCGTCTCTCCAAGGCTTGGGTTGTGTACTTATGCAAAATGATAGAGTGACAGCTTATGCCTCTCGTCAATTGTAGGTGCATGAGAGAAATTATCCGACACATGATTTGGAGTTGGCAGCAGTTGTGTTTGCACTTAAGATATGGAGACATTATTTGTATGGGGTGAGTTGTTAGATATACACTGATCATAAGAGCTTGAAGTATATTTTCACTCAAAAAGAACTTAACTTGAGGCAGAGGCGATGGCTTGAGTTGTTAAAGGACTATGATGTGAGTATATTATACCATCCGGGAAAAGCGAATGTAGTGGCTGATGCATTAAGTAGGAAATCATCAGGGGGTAGTTTGGCATTTTTGACAGTTCAACCACATTTGATAGAGGACATTTGAAGATTGCAAGTAGAGGTTATACGACATGGAGATGGTGCTATATGTAGTCAGTTGACAGTGAAACCAAATTTGTTGGATAGAATTCGAGTAGCTCAACAAGATAACCCTTGGTGTAAGAAGATTTTGGAGGGCATGTTGAAAGGCGAGAGTAGAGGGTTTACTTTGGGTGAGGATGGAGTACTTAGGTTTGGGGATCGTGTTTGTGTACCAAATGATTGTGGTTTGAGGACAGAGATTATGGCTGAGGCTCACAGTTCTGGATATAGTGTTCATCCAGGTAGCACTACGATGTATAAGGATCTACGAGAGCATTTTTGGTGGAATGGAATGAAGAAGGTCATTGCAAGGTATGTGGCGCAGTGTCTTACTTGTCAATAGGTTAAGGTAGAGCATCAGAAACCAGCAGGAAAACTTCAGCCTTTACCGTTACCTGAGTGGAAGTGGGATCATATCTCTATGGATTTTGTATCTGGGTTGCCTCGTACGAGTAGTGGGCACGATGCAATTTGAGTTATAGTTGACCGACTTACTAAGTCCGCTCATTTTATTGCTATTAACATGACGTATAAGTTGGATCGTTTGGCGCAGCTATATGTGAAGGAGATTGTTAGACTCCATGGCGCACCTATATCTATTGTGTCAGACCGTGATCCCCGTTTTGTGTCTAAGTTTTGGGGTGCATTGCAGGCGGCGATGGGTACTCGTTTACTTTTTAGCTCTGCCTACCACCCACAAACTGATGGTCAGAGTGAGAGAACTATTCAGACTTTAGAAGATTTATTGAGAGCATGTAGCTTAGAGTGGAAAGGAAATTAGGATGACCGATTACCATTGATGGAATTTGCGTATAATAACAGTTACCATTCGAGTTTGGGAGTTGCTCCTTATGAGGCTTTGTATGGACGGAAGTGTAGATCCCCTATCTGTTGGTATGAGGTAGGAGAAAGGCGAATTTTAGGACCTGACTTGGTGGAGGAGGCGACCCAAAAGATTGCCACTATTCGGGAAAGACTTGTAACATCTCAGAGTAGACAAAAAAGTTATGCGGATAATCGTAGAAGGGATTTGGAGTTTGTGGTAGGGGATATGGTGTTTCTTAAGGTGTCCCCATGGAAAGGAGTTATTCGGTTTGGCAAAAAGGGAAAGTTGAGTCCTCGTTATATTGGGCCATTTGAGGTTTTAGAAAGGATTGGTGAGGTGGCTTATCGTTTGGCGTTGCCGCCTAATCTGGCTAAGGTTCATAACGTTTTTCATGTGTCGATGTTGAGAAGATATGTGCATAGCTCGTCCCATGTTATTGATTATGAGCCACTTCATGTTCGGGATGATTTAACCTATGATGAGCAACCTGTTGAGATCCTTGATATGAAGGAGAAAGTGCTTCGCAACAAAACGATTCTATTGGTCAAAGTTTTGTGGCGCAACCATGCGGTTGAGGATGCCACATGGGAGCGTGATGAGGAGATGCGCGAGAAGTATCCGCATTTGTATGAATGAGGTTAGTATGTAATTTCGAGGACGAAATTTATTTTAAGGGGGGAAGGATGTTACAGCCTAGAAATTTTATTTATCGCATTAATTACTTTGGCCATTTATTAATTGGAGGTTTTATGGTGTGGGTCCTAATTAAGCAATTTTCTTTTTTGCGCAATATAGTTACTATATGCATTATTATTTGTTCGAGGGTACAGGTATAATTATTTATTTCATTAGTTAGTCTATATTAGTTGGATTTATACGTAATTAACTAATTAGCTACAATTTAGGGGTATTGTGAGTTAGTGGGAAGTTTTACAAAGTTACGCTTAAAGTAGAAAACCACAACAGACTAGGGTTTTATACATAAGTAGATGAGGGCTTTGTTTTATATTAGAGTCATCGTTCCGAGGGAAAAAGAAAAGAGCCAGCGCAGTCCAAGTCGGAGTTGAAGATTCGGAAGTGGGTTCCTCTAAGGTGAGTCTGGTATCTCTCGTTTCTTTCTTTTTCGACCTCTATATAGATTATACAAAAGGATCAAATACTTAAGTAGGAAATTAATTAAGTGATTCAATGGGTTGTATTTGGCTGTGTGCGGTGGGTTCGATTTGCAGTGATATGTGGCAGACTTGTAGTCGGTTGGAAACTGCCAAGGAATTGGACGTTTGTGAAGTAATTGTGATGTTAACAGTAGTAGAAAGAACCAAATAGATTTAGGCTTTGATCTTATGTTGTAAGAACATGTGTTTTGTATTCAATTCATGTGTGGACGAAATGGTTAGTTTGGAAGAGGAAAAAAAAAGTGGCGGCATGGTTGTTATTAGAGACAAAATAAATCTTTGGTTGTTCGTAGGCGGATTTTGCCGTGTCCACAGGTGGTTTAGGAATTAGGAGGGGGTTAAGTTAGGGTAATTGAATAATAGAGGTGTTCCTAATTTGTATTGTAAGTGATATATTTAAATTACTTAGTCATTCGAATGTTTTACTTTTACAGGATAGTCACACTTTGCGTGATTCGAGTTTCATTACTTTTTGGACCAAGGTGAGTAGTTAAGTATGTTACGTATTTTCGAAAGTTCCCTATGTCCCTTAAAAGTATTTCTTTCATAAATTTATATGAATGTTATTCGGAGACTCAAAACTGTTTATAAGTTGTTCTATAAATTGGCATGCGATGAATTTTCTGAGATCAATTGTTAATATTCTTTTTGGTGAGAACTTGGTGGATATTAATGGGAACATTTATTTCGGAAGTCCAGGGAACTTATTCCTTCTCGTGTTGGTGACCCTGGCCATTAGGGAAAAGACCGTGTTAGGCCGGTGACCCTAATGCTCAACGGCTTCCTTTCGCCGGATCGTCTTAGGGAAAAGTACCACGGGCTGCCAACCCTGGTGACTCTAAGTTCGATATTGGATCCAATTTTGTTGAGATTTATTTTGGCCATGGTACTGTTTGATTGTAGTTCCCCATTGTTGATGGAGTCATTGTTGTGATCACCACCAAGAATATTTATTTGGTTAAATGTTTCATTGATTAATTTATTATTTTATTGAACACCTCATATGCCAAATTATGATTTAATGGTAAATTATTTTCATCCCCGCTTTCAACTTTATTTATTATACATACTTGCTATTCACTGAGCTCGTCAGCTGACGGATTTATTCCAACTTCTCTTTCAGGCAAGTTGGGGAGTTAGGAAAGGACTCTGGAGGCACCTCGGGGATTCTTTTGTTTGACCTCCTTAGGGTGTCTCATCTTAGTTTTATTTTAATAAATTGCTTCCGCATTCAAAACAATTGTCAGATAATGAATTTTTTTATTTATTTATTGTTGGATTACTGGATATTGTTTAGTTCATGGGATGGTTGTACCCCATGTTTATGATTGAGACACATTTGGTTTTTTTTATTTATTTGATTAATAACAAAAAAAAAAGGATATTTGATTTTCGGTTACTTTGATTTATTCAGGCTGCGTGTTCCATGGATATTTGATTCACGGCCGGTCACTTCTCATTTTTGGGGTGTGACAAATAAAGTTTTGCTATTTTTTTCTGTCAGCAATAAAGTTTTGCTGTTGCCATGTTAATTTGGATGGTCAATTCTACTGCGTGCATCTAAAACAAAAAACAATGTTTCGGTTTGTTGTTTTCTTTATGGGGCATGTATTGTAATGAATTCTGTAGTTTCCCTATTTAAATGTTGATAAACAGTATGAAAACGTCATGGTATTTTCAGCCCAATGTTTCCTTATCACATAAACCGACTACCAATACTACTATGTTTCTTGTTATTAACACTAAAAGTGGACTTGAACTTCATTCATCTAAGAGAACAAATCAGAAAAAGTGGGCCAAGCATGTATTGAGTGGCTAAGCTTAAGGTAAGTTTCCCAAAAAAACTCACCACAAATAGTGCATACCTCTGTCAAAAAGATGTGACACACACTGGAAATGCCCTTATTAAATTGTACAATAAATTGTGCCATGTTCCAAATGCCCTCCAAAGCTCTAGAATCCAAAACGTCTAGATCGCTCCAATCATTTCCATCAAAACTGTGGCACATCTCTTGCGTATATTACCCAGTTTCCTTTGTGTATATCTTGGCTAGAAACATTGTACCAGACAGATTTTGTATTCATGCCATGGCTTTAGACCATATAAGCCCCTTGAATTATTCGAGAGTCCAAATTTATAAGCCTCGCCACCGACTCTACATGTCCTCTCAAAGTATGTAATTCTCATAACCTGCAAATCCATGTAGAAGGTTTACATACTAAATCCATGAGAAGTCCCAGCTGTTGAATAAGTACATTACATCTGACCACAAAATCTATAGAACAAAACTACACCAAGCCCAATGAGTGAAAGTGAGAGTCTAGCGTACCTGGCTATTTCAGCACGACGCCTGGCCTATTCAGCAATCAGAGAAGATATCCTACTGATTTCCAACTCTCCAGAAATCAGTCCTTGGATTGTTCTTTGAGAAAGTACCCCCTTAGCCTCCCCCTATTGTCCTTTCCATAATCATGTTTAGATGTGAAAGCCGTTTGATAAAGAAACTGTGAAACAATGTCGCCTAAATAAGGATAGCCCCATACGAATAAACATAAAAATGTAAGAAAAACAGAGTTGTCGCACTAACCTTCCTATCAAACACGAGATTCCAAGCCTCTCACTCAAAGCATAGCGAACTGCAAACTTGATTATGTTGAGGGGAATGTAGAAAATCAAACTATATAACCATATAATACCTGCCCATCCCCATCCAATAACACTATTTGAAGCAAAGCTTATCTCTGCATATACTGCAATCAAGGTAGCGACCTACACGAGAAAGAAAATGAAGAAGTGTAAATCATTTACATCTGAACTCATTTGACCTCTCTTGTTTCACAATCGAGTTAAAACTGTGGCATTATTCAAACGTAGGACCAACAAAATGCAAGTCCAAGCATTAATTATTAAATTGAAACATGTAGGAAAAGAAAAGAGGAGGACCAACTAATGGAGGAGCTTCTTCACTGGTTTAATAACCCTTACCAGTTGAGCCAACACAAATGTACACATCAGGAGACACCCAGGCCTCTCCATGAATGACCAACTTTGACTGCGAGTAACAAATATAAGAGCTTGGCTGATAATGCTGACTTGCAAATATATAGCAGAAGAAATTTCTTTGGAATTTCCGGATAAGGACCTTACATGAAAATGGTCCTGCAGTCAGTAATTGGATAAGCCCAATATCAGTGGAAACAGAAAGCAAAACAAGAATTGTATTTGCTGGTCTTTCCTGCCAAACATAGTGAATAACCCATGTTGTGATTATGTTACCTCAAAGAAAGAAGTGCCTCCTGCAACCCAGTAAAACAAAACAGTAACTAAAGCAAGATAAGTGCCAATGACAACGCCATTTGCAAATATTACATTAAGCTTCCAACTGTTAGGTCCAGGAGATGGCTTTACTCTGTCTTGGGAAATAGTCATTATGGTCCCTGTTTATAAACGACAAAGAAACATATTTTAGCACGCATTTTAAGCCAAGTTACTTTCCTGGAGATGGCTAGAAATCGCAAGTTTTACACTAGAAAAGCAGAATATTAATTTAGTTTTATAGGCAGCAGTCCGTGGAAGGGGTATGTTTACTCCTTTCCAAACAGGATAAAAATCTGCATTGTTCGTGTTAAGTTTCATTAGTTTTGGTCTTTTCTGGATACAATATTAACGTGCACAAAAGATGCAACTAAAGCAAGTTAGATTTTAACAGACTCTTAGCAATAGACTATTGACTGTATATCACTGTATCTCTATGAATATCTACACTCAGGTTAATTAAAGGACGAAGCCAAATGAAAACTTATTGGAGAAAACTAATAACGCATATCCGTAACAAATTGAACATTTTATGTTAACGACAATATGTAAGAACCTGATACAGATCCCAAAGAAACTTAACCAGCACAGAGATAGGCAAACGCAAAGTCTAACAACATTCGAACATTACCATCATTCAATATTGCTATTATCAAAACCATGAAAGGCGGAAAGTCGTATTCCCATATAAATGCCAGGAGCGTAAAACCAAGCTGCAAGAAGATAACACCATAGATTTATTGATTCAAGACCGATAAAGGAAACCTCTAACTTGATTGATATAAAACAAGTTAGAAGTATCAAACAAAACCAAGGCACAGAAGATAATCCTAACTTACCACAATCCAAATTGTTATGGAGACAGCATATATCTGCATATTCATTGGCAGCCCATGTAAGTGCTGAAGCATTAATCGGTCCAAGAACTACAAAAAATACAGACATGAAAGAGGCATTGGTGGTGCCATAGGTTCTCTGATGCACCACACAATCTTATGGATAGGCCATCTAGCTCGGCATTAGTGGTGCCGTAGGTTCTCTGATGCACCACGCAATTTTATGGATAGGCCATCTGGCTCCTCGTACACGGCGTAGGATGATTAGGTCATGCAAAACCGGCTCATTGCATGCAGCAATCATGGAACTATTTCTGCGGAAGGGTTCATTTCTAAGTCCACGTGTTTTCTGGGTTCATTATTTCTTTGGAAGGGATTCTGTTGCTCGGTAGCATTCATGCAAGTAGTTCTAATTTTATGCTACTAATTTGCTGAAGAAGAGAATATCATTACTGAACTGTATAGTTCTTCATTCTTTGGAATATAGCTCGGCTGGTGAAAACGGCATTGATAAGCACGTTTAAGCCTGGCTCTGTCAATACAATATCAGAAGCACTCCTTGCTGCGTCTGTAGCATCTACCACTGCTACTCCAATATCTGCTTTCTTTAAAGCAGGTGTGTCATTCACACCATCTCCAGTCATTCCAAGTTTCCAACAACATGCTTTTTTTGCTGCAGAATCTTCACAATCTCGTATTTATGTCCTGAAAATCGCATGGAAGTAATATCTAGAATCAGACCAGGAGATGGAAGATATCCCTTACCTCAGTAATATCATTAAGGCTGAAAATAGGAATGGGACTTAAAGGTCTGGACTGCAAGTATGCAAACATGGATGATGTAGAAACCCGTCACAGTGGATTTGTGTTCATTAGTACTATGAACCACACTTTTTTTGGGGCTGTCAACAAGCGTTATCCACAAACTTGCCAAAAACCGTACTTTTGGTCCCATTTATGTAAAAGAAAATGACGGTTCTAGAAGAACAAAAGAGAAGTCTAAGGTCCCATTTCCATGGGACAGGCAGTTTATTCAAGTACCAGGAAATACACCCGCAAAGCCATCTGCCTTTTCGATGAGCTCATCCACCGGAAGGGCTTCAATTCCATCCCTTTCACAGCCCAACAACGATGAGGAGGGGTACATATTAGTTCCCATGCCAAGTCGACGACCTGTCTCCTTTGCAATTGACAACTGATCACCTGTTTTAGCACAAGAAATAATTTAATAATTTTCTTTACTGTTTATGTCCTACGTTTCTCAAATGCACAACCAAAACAATTGGTTCTATACGCCATTTGAAAGCTACTTACAAATGTGCTATATTTAATAAGCTCAGTCAGTAGCATCGTGGACATACACTATTGTTTGAGTATCCTTTTGATTACCCAATAGAAGGATGTGCTAATGTTACAAGTTTCATATTCAAATTGACTTTATTGTGCTTACCACTATTCTGTTCTGCTCTGCAGCTTTGTTAAGTTCAATGTTAACAGTTTGCTGTAAATGTAATTTTTAAGTCACTTGTTACCCCAATTCTTTTCTTACTGGTAAATGAATCCACGAAGAAAACAAACAAAGCATCTGATTATGGCAAACTAAGTGAACTCTGATACGCCATCTCCAAAACAAGTCTCCATGTTAAGCAGCCAAAAGGAAAGAAAGAAAAGCAAATCAGTGCATTATCTGGTAACTAAAAATTACCGGATAATGACTTATCACAAAAAAAAAAAAAAGAATTATCAGATAAAGGAGAAGAGGCTCTCGCTAGAGTGACGCCATTTCAGTATTGCCGAACTGTATTTGTCACCTAAAAGGTTGCAGAAACCAGGCCTATCAAAAAAAAGGTAGCAGAAACCAGGATAAAAAGCTTCCATTTACCTGTAATCATCTTAACACAAACGCCAAGGTGAACTGCTTTTTGAATGGTTTCTGAACTACCGTGCCTTGGAGGATCAAACAAAGGCAACAAGCCACAAAATTTCCAAGGACCACCAGGGCTCTCCTTTGACTTTTCTGGAACTTCCATGAAAAATAATCGCAAACCAAAAATCTATTGTTTAACAATTTGAGTAGAACAAATAGTTACCATCTTGCAATGTCTTTCAAACTGACCAACTAATTGTTAACAAACTTTCTGTTTGCCTTGACCATTCCAAACGTGCGACACAAAGAAGGCATGTGTAGCTAATCGCCACCTTTCCAAGACAAATAATGTAGTTAGACACATATTCTGGTCTTCCACTAAAATTTGCTCGTCTACCGGCAACCTTATTAAAACAAAAGTGAAATGATACAAAGAAAACAAGATACTTTTTGTTCTGGTTGCCAATTCCAACTTCAACCCAACAGAAAGGAAAAGAAATAAGACACCGATGCGTTCATACCTGAATAGCAACTCCAAGAGTTCAGCGAACTTGTGAATAATGGCATGCACATTTCCAGCAATCTGTTCCTTCTCTTCACAGAAGTTTAGAATCTGTATTTAAGGAGGGGGAAAGCAGAAACAGCAAGAAACGATGATTACTGTTCCTTTTTGGAGAAGATGAATTAGTCTTACAATGGCATACCATATAAGCAATTGTCCCTCTAAGAAGAAGCATTATACTATTGACGGAAAATTTGCAAATCAACAGATGTGCTTATTGGTGTTACTTGTTTTTACCCCTATTGTCACCTTAAAAGAATAAAGCAATTACGGTGATCTCTTTTGCACTCTAAAGCTAGTTAATGTACTAGTTCAAATGGAACTCCAGTGGCAGCTTGGACGATCGTAACTCCTGACTAAATAAGAAAAAACTTAACTGTGTATATGATAAATTGATAAAACTGACCGTGGTACTTATGATGTAGTATTTTATTCATTATTTCCGAGTTTGTCTCGCAATTTCCATTCCCTTCCAATGATCCTTAAGGCCCTAAGTTCTCTTTCGTTACCAGAAAGTACTTATCCAACGAAAACTATAACCAATGAGAACTTCAAAATTTTCATCATCGTATTTTAGAGAAACTTCATGTGCACAATTTTTCTCATAAGGTTCATAGCTATTTGGTGCCAGCAGCAACCATCCAAAAAGGTATTCCTATGACTCGCTTTATTCCTTTGCTAGCCCGATACCAGTTGCCATCAGAATCAATGTACGTAATGGTCATGCGTTTGTCCACAGGATTGAAAGGCAGGAAATGTACTTCTGAGATGTTTGCGCGTGCCTATAAACAAAAGGATTGTTTTCATCCTTGAATAAACTACAAGTGAAAAAGGGAAAGAAGAAAACTATGAACTCAATAGCTCTATTTTCCAGTTCAGCTCCTTTGGATCAGCAAGCATGCTAACAATGGCTGTATCAGTGGCATCCTGATTCTCCAGCCTTGATGCTCTGGCAGCAAAGCAAGACAACCATGTCTTTGTCCATATCTTAATGAAAAACCAACAGAAGACGTTTATCATCTAAAGTTTTCCTGTGTTGAGAAACAACCTCTGAGAGCAGGCCAATGTAAACATGGAGGTGCATATGTCTCAATCTCTAACATCATAGGGTAGAGAAAGAAAATCACCGCCCATTCTCGCTACAATTACATTGACTACCATCAGGGGTGGCTCCATGATTTTCATCAAGCGGTACCGAAAATATAGTGTTTTTTTTTTTTGCTCAAAGAAAATAGAGTGTTAATGATGAAAAGTTCTATGCAAACAATAAACTCTAACTTCGCAAGATATATTATAGAAGGAAAACGTATGTATAGATTTCTCTTTTATTTTTTTGTCCAATCTATTTTTTAGATTCTAATTCATTGAGCTTGGTTTACTTAGGTTTGTTGGGCTATATTATTTAGCTACCCAAATTTAATTGGACTTCCATTTATTTTACAACTTGGCTACCACCAATACATACAAACTTGCACTGTGTGCCCACCAACAATGTGAGTGTGTATGAGTGTGTGAATAAGAATTTTTGTTTATTTTAACTCGCACGAGATACCCAATGCCGACAATACTAAAGAAAACTTGGACCAAGGCGGTACTCTTGAACCCCTCAACCATCGGTACAGCCGCCCCTACTATCATGAGATCTGATGAGTAGTTGCCGACAATTAAAATGAGAGTTCTGAAAGTTTAACAAATCTATTTAGGTTCTTATCAAGATCTGTATAGAGATGTACCTAAGTACTCTGTTAGCATATCCTTTTTCTAGGAGACAGAATGGCCCTGCTAACATGATATTAATAGATACTTTGCATTAAGTCACTGTATAATAGTGAAAAAGTAGGCGCAAGTTTTGGAGCGCAGTCTCGTATGGCCTGGAAATAAACTAAGATGTAACATGTAAGCGTAAGGGCACACTCACTTTAATAGCTAGTTTTTGGGGTTGAATTTAAACCAAGACCGTGTAACACATGAATAAAGATCATAGAGAACAAAAATAAAATTCTGAAAAGTAATTGTTTCCCACAGAACATGTAAACTGTAGCGGTAGGGGAACGAACCCTGATGAAGTTAAATTTCATACCTCAATAAAAATTCGATCAACGGTGAGGCGGTTCAATGTCAGTGTTTCAGTTTTATCACTGCAGAGGACATCCATTCCTGCCATTTCTTCAATCCTCTTCGTAATGGCGCCTTTAAGAAATAGGAAAAAGATAATTGGAAAAAAGAAGAAAAGAATAAAGAGGAGTTGTAATTAATTCAGCAATGAAAATACGAGGCTGAGATTCTTCTGATAAAATACCCAAAAGCGGTACCATATTCCAATGGCACATAAAATTCAGAGGTGTTGTGTTGTTACAATTTTATCCAAATGGCTTTGCAATATACTGACCCGTAGCTATCGAGAGCTGTACCTGCTGAGAGAGTCGATGTGAACCGATTGCAAGTGTGACGGACAATACTGTTGGCATGGCTATGGGTATCCCTTCAATCAATAGCACAAGAAGGTTGTTGATTCCATCTCTGTATGAACGATGTTGTATAGGGTACATGACAACGATTTCCAGAAGCATCCCCACAGCTATAGAACAAATGCAGAAATTCCCAATGGAAGTAAGAACCTGCAGCAACAGCATGTTACATTCCCTGCAATCACGTATTCCATCCTGGCTTTGATTGGAAATTGAAAGCTCCCCAGTTCATTTCTTTTCAACAAATTTTTTATCTTTATTGCCAACAAGTTAAATTTTTCCTGGGCCTGGTGCGAAATTTCTTCGATTTAACATAATCCTTAAATACTACTGGAACTCTTGTACACGTGGAGCAAAAATGTAGTAGGCACAAGTGTTTCAGAATTCACATGTGTAAGGCAAGACTCAAGAGGCAAAGTCTACGATCTTGTCATTCCAATAAAGATGGAAGAGTTCTAATTTATAAATCACCTGTTGGAAGTGACCAACTACTTCTGTTGAATCAACTAGATGTGCAGCTTTTCCAAACAAAGTGTGAACTCCAGTTGCTATCACTACAGCTTCAATCTCTCCGTGCTTACATGTCAAACCAGAAAAAACTTCATCACCGGTCCTCTTGGTGGCAGGCAGTGATTCTCCAGTAAGAGCTAACTGTATGAAGAAAAAAGGAAAAACACTATCATATAGCTATGCGCCAATACCACTTAAATAAAGAAGAATACAATAATTTAAAACTTCATGGAATTTCCATTGCAATGCCAAGAAAGGGCACTAAAATAAAACATTGTATAAAACTATCAAACCTAAAATACCAAAAAGAACATATGTTGCGCATTAATTAGCTCATCAGAAAAGTATATTGCCAGGTCAATTCTTAGTGAATCTCCCTCAAGCAGAAGAGCATCTGCAGGTATGATATCTCCTAGCTTTATGCTGATAATATCTCCAGGTACTAAAACAGCTGCATCTTGATCTTGCCAACGGCCATCTCTAAGGACCTGCCAAAAGTCGGGTCATTCAATCTTTAGTCGAAAAGAAAAATATGATAAGTGTAATTGTTGAATGCTCAAAACACCAGACCACCACTGTAAGGTTACTAACTTACTATACTACCCTCTTTGGTGAAGGTCGGAATATAGCAAAAAAGGCTAGGCTGTACAGTGCATTTCAATCGTTAAGCACACATCGAAGAACCCCAAAATTACTAATAATTCAGTCTTTCCATCAAAAAAGTTTCATCGGTCAATTTATTCAAGTCCAATTTGAAGTGTTGGTCTGTCTGGTTATATCCTTAAGCCAGAGAGGTTAGATGTTCGGAGTTTCCACATAGTCAGCCGATGTAGACTCGGGAAGCAATGAGGCACTGATCACAACCCCTTCCATCGCATAAAAACTGAGGGAATACCTTCCAGTGCTATTCTAAAGACTTTCTTGCCATATTCAAATGCTTAATGAGCCAAGGGACCAGTTAAATAAACATACACACCTTTGTTTTTGGAGCTAAACGTGCCATAAGGGATGCCGCTACATTACCAGCATTGTTTTCCTCAATGAAGCTAATCATTGAATTTATTAGAAGCAGGCAAACAATCCCTATGAAGTCTTGCCAGTCAGGACCTTGCCCCTGGAATAATATTAGCAGAAACACGGTAATGGAACAGAAACCACAGACCATATATTTAGGATTGTGTCGTAAGAAAAGAAACTCTAATGCCCTAGGGAAGAAAGAAATCATCTGTGATCTGAAGCAATTCCAGTGTTCGATAAACTCACTCCTCCATTTGCAAGGACAATTGCCATCACTGCTGCTGCTTCCATGGCCCATGACAAAGGATTCCACATGAAACTGAGAAACTTTAAAATTTTGTTCTCCTGCATGGAAAACATAATGGAAGGCCAAGATTCGGGCAGTGTAATAACTCCTTTTACGGAAGCAACAGCAATCGTCGTTTTTCTTGTGCCGTGGAAAGTTTTAGTCGTAATACCTTCCGTTTGAATTTCTTTATTCCGAGCCTTGTGATTACCGAGTGAAAGTTAACAAGTGGTGATCAGATATTATCAGAAATTTAATGCTTACTGCCTTTTCTTCAAGCTTACTTGGGCTGAATATCTGCAATTGAACCTCTGCATCTTCAGAGGTAAGTCCTCCTTGGGAAGTTGTCAATAGTTTGAAAACTTCTTCCAATGGTAAGCGTTCCTTGTTCAACCAAATTGACTTGCCTGGACCGCCTGGTTGAGTATACTTATAAATTGCGTGATCTGGACATTTCTTCCGCCTGGTTGAGTATAATGGGACTGAGTATATTGATAAGAATAAAAGGTAAACATCTCTTCCGCCTGGTTGAGTATAATGGGACTGAGTATATTGATAAGATTTTTCGGACATATCTAGATGATAATGGTATTATTTTTCAGACGACTTGCGTTGACACTCCACAACAAAATGGAGTCGCTGAGCGTAAAAATCGTCATCTTGTTGAGGTCGCTCGATCCCTTTTGTTCACTATGAATGTTCCCAAATACTTATGGGGAGAAGCTATTTTAACTGCCACATATCTTATCAACCGTATGCCATCCAGTGTCCTTAATTTTAAAACACCCATTGAGTGCTTGCCAAGCAGTTGTCGGGTTACGACTCTTCCACCTAGGGTGTTTGGTTGTGTGTGTTTTGTTCATGCCCCAAAACCTTCTGGGGGCAAGCTAGGACATAAAGCCCATAAGTGTATTTTTGTTGGGTACTCTCCTACCCAGAAAGGCTATAAGTGTTACGATCCTTATTCGAGAAAGATGTTTGTCTCTATGGATGTTACCTTTTGGGAAACAGAGGTTTTTTATTCTTCCTCCAAACCATCTCTTCAAGGGGAGCATCAGCAGGAGGAAGAGATGTTTACCTTTTATAATCATAGTGAGGGGGAGAAATTTTTCTATGATTATAGTGAGGGGGAGAAGGAAAACACTGGAGAGGGGGAGAAGGAAAACACTGGAGAGGAACCAGTATCTGTTGAAAGGGAAACACATGATATTGGTGGTGACATTGAGGAACAACTACCTACACGACGACGACTGCAGGGAGCTGGCTTACAAAGGTATGCTAGACGGAAAAATGGAAAGTCTTCATGTACGTTACCACCGTGTCAATCACAATCACCCACTCCAGTTCCAGATTCCTCAGCTGACTCTTCTGGTAATGATTCTTCTTTTATTGAACCTCCTCCTATGGATCCTGACAGTCTTCCTATTGCTATTCGAAAAGGTGTTAGATCTTGTACTCAACATCCTATCTCACAGTTTGTTTCTTATGACCGTTTGTCTCCTTCGTACCATGCCTTTGTCTCTTCTCTTTCCTCTATATCTATTCCACAGAATTGGCAGGATGCATTCAAGATACCTAAGTGGAAAGGAGCTATGGTAGAAGAGATGACAGCTTTGAAAAAGAATGGCACCTGGGATCTAGTATCACTTCCAGGAGGGAAGAAACCAGTGGGCTGCAAGTGGGTGTTCACTATTAAGCAAAAGGCTAATGGTACAGTTGAGAGATACAAGGCAAGGCTTGTTGCTAGAGGTTTTACGCAAACTTATGGTATTGATTATGAAGAGACGTTTGCTCCGGTAGCGAAGATGAATTCTGTGCGAGCTCTCCTCTCGTGTGCTGCCCACTTGAATTGGCCTCTTCAACAGTTTGATGTGAAAAATGCATTCCTCCATGGTGATTTAGAGGAGGAAGTTTATATGGATATTCCACCAGGTTTCTCTTCTCCTGCAAGTGAAGGAAAGGTGTGTAGATTGAAGAAGGCACTTTATGGGCTGAAGCAGTCACCTAGAGCCTGGTTTGGCAGGTTTTCTACGGCTATGTTGAGTTTTGGTTACAAGCAGAGCCATGCAGATCATACGATGTTCATCCGCCGAAGTAATGGTAAGATTGCTGTCCTTATTGTTTATGTTGATGACATAATAATGACAGGCAATGATGTGAGTGAAATTCATAACCTTAAGTCTCGTCTAGCTCAAGAGTTCGAGATTAAGGACTTGGGATCATTGAGATACTTCCTTGGAATGGAAGTAGCGAGATCTGATAGAGGTATCTTTATTTCCCAACGCAAGTATATACTTGATTTGTTGGAAGAAACAGGTATGTTGGGCTGTAGACCTGCAGATTCTCCTATTGATGTGAATCATCATCTTAGTGGAAATGTGGGGGAGTGTACTGATAAGGAGAGATATCAGCGACTTGTGGGTCGACTAATATACTTGGCCCACACTCGACCAGATATTACTTATGCAGTAGGTGTTGTTAGTCAGTTTATGCATGATCCTCGTACGACACATCTAGATGCGGTTTATCGTATTTTGAGGTATCTGAAATCAGCTCCAGGAAAAGGAATTTTGTTCTCTAATCATGGTCATTTGCGATTGGAGGCATTCACTGATGCTGATTGGGCTGGTTCTGTAGATGATAGACGCTCTACTTCTGGCTATTGCACTTTCCTTGGGGGTAATTTGATTACCTGGCGAAGTAAGAAGCAATCGGTTGTCGCCAGGTCTAGCGCAGAAGCTGAATATAGAGCTATGGCTCATGGTGTTTGCGAGCTCTTGTGGCTTCAAACTTTGTTACTTGATTTGGGGTTTGCTGATAGTGTTCCGATGAAACTCTACTGCGACAATAAAGCTGCCATTAATATTGCTCATAATCCCGTTCAGCATGACAGAACAAAGCACATAGAGATTGATCGACACTTCATCAAGGAAAAGTTGAACGAGGGTTTGATATCTATGTCATTTGTGAGATCTGGAGATCAGTTAGCTGATATATTCACAAAAGGGCTGGGTAGCAAGAGTTTTCATCCTATTGTGTTCAAGTTGGGCTTGATTGATATCTTCGCACCAACTTGAGGGGGAGTGTTAGATGATGGATCTATTTGTATCTAGTGTAATTATGTGTCTTATAATGTAATTAGTTTAAGTATCTAGGACCGTAGTGCAATTATTATTCAGCTTGTATATATATATTTTACGTTGAATGAAATTAACCCTAATGGGTTTTCTCCCTATTACGATTACCCTAAAATTGAACACCCACTCATCCATTAAATAAGTTACCAATCTCTTAAAAGTAAATGAAAGGAAACATCTTTATTGAAAGATTTGCAAAATTGTCATTCAAGTTACAGTTCCCCAATCATGATGCAAGAAAAAAAGATTTTCCCATGCTTCCACTATGACCCAATAACTTGGAAGCGGGGATGGTTTTAATCACTTGGTCTTAACTAGTAAATGCAACCCTCATATCAGGGTCCATATTATTCTGCATTCACGATCAGAAAATCTGAAGTCTTTATCCATGTTATATATCGCTCTGGGAAACCACCAGCAATACACTATGAAATACATGAATTGCAGATAAAATAAGAGAAACAACGTACTCTTTTGATCTTCCGGCAGTAGAAAATAAATCTGCCCAATGTCAGCCATCAATTTTTCTTGCAATGCTAAACAACCACATCAAAATACTCCAGAAAGCTTTTAATTAAACCTCAGGTTTTCTCCAAAAGAGATAACTTTGCAGCACGCGTGGGGAGTGAGATTTGGTTTTTCTTTGCACTCTGCCTGTAAGACAGTAGTCAGAAATTAGAAATCAGAATCAATCAAACAGTGAAACATGATAATGTAGATAATAGTCACAACATGAAGGGAAAGAGATGCATTATTAGAAAATTCAAAATTGTGGTAGAGCTCCAAAGCCAAGCACTCCCGCCCTCCCTACCCGATCGTGTTTTCCAAGTACCAGTTGACTTAAAAAACAGTAAGGATCAAACATTTGTGTCCAAGGTAAGTGAAGATGACTCAAACTTTTAGGGGAAACCGTTTCAGTAAATGGGGTTTTCCCTAGAGGGAAAACTGCAAGAGTGGATCATAGTGAAGTAACTCCCTCTCCACCATACCAACCCCAAAGCCATTTCCTTGACTGAATCTTGAAATACGTAGTCTAAAAAAAACTTGAAGCAACAGGGCTCGAAATTGGACTATTGATCAAGTAGAGTTACCTGGAAATCTCTGCATCGAATAAGGTAAAAAGCAACCACTCCAGGCAATGGGAAAAATGAGGCTTCTTAGCTGATAGTACTGAACGCATAGCTTCCTCACTCTTGTCCCTCTGGAGAACATATGAATAAGATACAAAGGTGGGAATTCTTTAGAAGAAAGAAATCTAAACAGAACAAATAGAGCGATCTCATCATGCTGCCACAACAAACTTATGAAACAATTGAACACCCTACCAATAAAAGTATGAAGAGATGACAACTTGATCATGGTGTACTACGAGCTAATGGGTCCAAGTGGTACCTGAAGAAGGTGTCTGAGTAGGCAATGCAATAGAGTTTGAGCCTGTGGAGATGGCTCAAAACATGGGAACTCCGTGCAAGCTAAAAACGACATCCTCTGAGAAACACCAATGACAACTCCGACAGTTGGAAGAAGACCAAGAGGGTATACCTCACGGTCAAATTCCAATTCAAGGTCTAACTGAGAAAATTAATATCAAGTTACTTGATTATCCCAGAATACCTGACCTCGATGATCAGATCAGCAATATAAGTCCACAAATACTAAACCATCGCCTTCATTGTACTTAATTGTCTAACCAAGTCCACCTGACAACATAGTACTCATCAATATAAAAGTCAAGAAAAGAGCTAAACAGCATAAACAACAATCCATATGTACCTACAACAAATCTTTCTGTTTGTAAGGGTCAACACCTGGAGACGGATACCAAACCTGCAATGATAAGATAGGTTGAACAAAGAGAGCACTTGAAACGAAAATGTATTTGCCGAAGATAATTTTACTTGCATCCTTTTGTGGCCATAATCTAACCAGGAAACCTTTTCAATCAAGTTTGCTTTCTCCATTGATAGACCACAGGTCACCCAAAACAATTCAACAGAGTCGGTCAGCTCTCTTTCCCACCCATCATCCAAATCAAGTTGTGAAAGTTCACCATCCACCCTCAATATCAAACACCTAAAGAAATAACAAACAAAAATCAACAGCTTCGTAGTTTGTGAATCTGTAGTGCAAATTTATATTGTATGTAACATTTTCGACCATAAGTGCATACCTCATAGGCTCTTTTCCTAACACTAGTGTAATGCCCGTGCTCCGCACATTTTCGATTGCTCATTGGATTTATTGGTAATCATTTTTTTTTTCAAAAATTTCTGACTTGCACAAAAGACCCAGAAAACCTAGACATGCAACAATAAGGAGAATCAAACTTAGAAACAGAGAGATGAAAACATACATAAAAGTCGTACCCACTGACACCAACTTGATATTTTGAACTTCGTTCATAAAGTTTAAATTTCATTAATAAGTACTAACTGGAAAATGCCATTTGTAATAACTCCCCAAGAAAGAAAACGCTAAGGCTAACCAGAAGAGCCCTATCCTTGTATCCTACATCTTTGAATGGATAAAAGCTGCCTCGCTCACTCCCAGAACTTCAACATACATCCCAAGTATGGAGGACCCCATGCATACCAACACTGTCTAGACATAGACAACTCGAAGACCAATCCAAACATGCCGATAACCTGTCCAGCCCCCATAACATGCAAACGGAAGGAAACTGCTCGCCGTCTCCAAAATCTTAATGGCATTCTCCAATAGCATGGTATTGGACCTCAAGAAGTGGGAAAGTCCTTTCTCCTAACCACACCAAGATTTGTCGCGGTAAAATATACCATGATAAACCATCTTGGCAATCTGTCAAAACCCCGGTAAAATTCGGATGTCAAGAAGTCGATCCGAGAATGGGTAGAGACAATACGCTCATTCCCAATACTTCCATGTATCGCGGAGGGATATGATATATGGGAGACATGCTAGAGTTCTCCACCTCCACTTTACCTTCTCGCCTTTTGAAGTAGGGTAACAATGGTTGTAGCTTCCGCCAACCAACTATGGGTATAGTACTACATGAAAAGCTACAATCATTACCACTAAAGAGTGGTGGTGATACAGCCGCAAGATGCTGGAGAGGAGTATTCCATGCGATATGAATGGGAAATATTCCACATAAGCACTCCCAGGGAAAAGGACCTATATTAAAAGATTATATGTATTTACGTGTAAAATGTAACCCAAGTTTTGAAATCTAGAAGCGTCTTGGGATACATATTACACAAATTTTAAGGCTATCCAATGCCCATTGAACAGTGGTTACCATTCCCCCATTATAATTATAGGCTAGATAGGCATATGAATAGAGACAGCACAAGGTGATAACTGACGTCTACGCATTTTTGAAGAGCAAAATCAACTCCCCAGCCGTGGATCAAGTTTGCAAGATAAGAATTTTAATACTTACCAAAGACAGCTTGAAGGGTGGGGAGCGACAGGAAAACGTGAAGATAATGTTTTGTAGCTGAATCATCTGCCAAACACGGCGCCATGCGTCTCGAGAAAACACAGGTGCCATGATTTCAACAAATCTGTGAATTTTCAACAAAAGATAATCAGCAAGACAATTTACCAAATGAAGAAGCTATGTGAAAACCCAAAAACGAGTTTGTACATATAAAATAGATGTAAATTGAATACATACGCTGCAAATGGTGGCAAGTGTGGATCAGTGCACCGTCTCTCTTCGGTTTCTCTGGAGGACAAACTTTAAAAAAAAAAAATTCAAAAGTGCATCTAGCAATAGTACAAGTTTATCTGACGAAGCAACAATAAATGCAGATCATCTCACTTTTGAACTTCACTGTCATCCCTCTTGTTGGTCGTCTACCATGTAAAACCACCATTTGGCTCCAAAAAACCTAGCTGAGAAATTTCCAATCCATGCTTCCTCACCAGTTTAATATATCTACATGTAATTGAAAACATTAATAAACCCGATCCATTTAAACAACATCATCATTCAAAAAGATACTGAAATTATCACTCACTCCTCGGGATCAAAATGCTCGACCCCGAGGTCGTCATCCTTAATAAAAACATAATCGTAGGTTGCCACGGTCCTAGGATTCGGAAAACGTTTGGCATACCACCTTGCACAAATTTCAGCAAGTTTAGATATAAAATTAGGTAAAATTTTGTTAATCTAATATGCTTCAATAACAAGCAAATACAGCTTATCTAAAAACGTTGTTAGGCGGCAAAAGTAGGCATAACAGATTTACCATTTAGTTTGTTTCCAAACACTTATGTGGGTAGCCCGCTTTGACCACTCAAATTCATCACACTCACGTGTCCCGACCATCATAATGGAACAGCAAAATGGTGAAGTTCAATAAAACCATGGAATCACGATGTGTGTGTGTGAGAGAGAGAGAGAGAGAGAGAGAGAGAGAGAGAGAAATCAGCCCAACCTTTTTTGACTGCTGCATCAATATTCTTCTTTTGATCATAACCAACAGTGAAGGCCTGAGATACTTTGTTTTGACTACTAAATCCAACAATCATTACTAAACCACTCAGTTAACTTAATTCAAAATAACAAAATCATTCACTAATCATGAGAGAAAGTGACGTCATCTGCAGCATTTTGTGTTAAGAACTGGAAGTTTCTGACAGCCATCCATGTTATAAAGACCCAATACAAGTTGAATTTGGCATTTATTTTCCACATCACTTTTATCCTATAGCTCCTGTTTTGTGACAAAAACCTTTTTCCTGCCACTTTTGCTTCTATAACTCATTTTTCTTTGTATTCAATGACCTACAAAACATATTACCGTTCTGTATCTGCTATAGTGACAGAACAGAAGATACTATTTTTAGCCATTTTAGGACTATTTGTTTTGTATTTCTTCTAGTTTTCTCTTTCCCAAATGGAGAGAGAGATCGTCAAAGATTTTATCACCCACCAGACCACCACCAAAAGGGAAAATTCAAAAAGTCAAAGTTATGGTATACCTCTCCGTTGGTTCTATGGTAGAAGGTACATACCTCATTAGGCAGACCCCACAAGTTGTGGAGATAGAAATCTGACTCAAATTCAATGATGCTTAGGGCAAGCCTCTCAGCCCCTCCATGATTTGTGGGTACCCAAATCTGCATATAATCACGAGGTTGCAAGTTGAAATTGAAAACAGAAATCAAGAACTTACATGAGTACATGCCTACTGACAATCACTAAAAAAATTACAAAAACAGAAAAAGTGACTGCTAACTGTGATTATATGACTTAATCAACCGAATAATAGTTGAATATTGTAACCACGGCTAATAAATAGCAGGGAATGGACTGGAAAGTATCATCTCATCTCAACTCAACTAAACAAAGCCTTCCCCTGTCTATTTAGGATAAGTTTCACAATCCTGTTTGCCATTTCGTTTGAACATAGGTCCATAAATTCAATAGTTGACATACAGTCGAAGCTTATGACAGATGTCCTAATGGTTATGTACTACGCATTATGGGACCCATCCCAATCTGGATATAAAATCCTAGAGCAGCAATGTGAAGGCAATACTTATGTTCCACAGCCTTAAAGACGACTTCAATCTACCATAGCATATACCTCCTAGATATATGCAATACTACATTATTACAAGCCTCCTATATATATATATATATATATATGCACTAGAAATTGCTTACGCATGTCGCAACACGTTTATGAACACAACTGAAATGAATTATCAAAGAGTGTTTAATTATTTTTCTTGGCCGAGGAGTGTGTAGTTTTGGTAAAAAAATGAAATAGTCAAACCAAAAGATACATACACCAACAGGTTGAACGCCAAAGAAATGAACCTAGCATAGACAAGCATTAAAATCCACACTCCTTTTCTCTACTTTCAAAGGGAAAACAAATCCTCTACATCTAATTAACCGAACGAAAAAATCACTGACAACCCCAATCATTTCAAGAAGGGAAAAAAATATATTCATTCATTCAATTTTTTGTCCTCTTGGTTGGTAGAACCGAGAGCCTCGCATAGCGTTATGGGACCGGGAGAGAGGTTTGAGATCCTGACTTTCTTGCAATTTCAAAAATCTCAACCCTACAAAATGAATATCTTCGAGTAGCATAGTATTGGATCCAAATTGACGGGGCACATGTTAATGAAAGTAGATGATGGATTTCTGAATGGTAGTGAACAAATTAACAGAATTCCAAGTTAAATGCATTTCATTCTTCCAACTATCAATGTGACCAAACCTTGAGTTCTCTAAGAAAGCAAAGCATTGAAGAGAACTATAAACCAATTTTTCATTGGAAACAGAATTTCAATTTTTCTAAGCTAAACATTTTCTAAACCAATTTTTGTTTCATTGTTTCATTGTTCAAACTTCAAAGGACAAAGAAATAAAGACATTAAACGATTGATTGGAAACACCAAAACAGAGGACAAAGAGGAGTTTGAATTGGTTACCTTTATGCTCTCCTTGTTGTCTGCATGAACTTCCTATCCTTGAAATCACAAAGTTTTAGCAGACTACTTGTAGAAATGACACCTGATAGAGGAAAAATGAGTTCACAAATAGGTTCTCAAATGTGAGCGTTCGATATACAAAAAATACAGCCAAAGGGGGCGAAAAAGATTAAAATGTTGAAATCTGTTACCTTCGGGCTATGCAATATGGAAGAGAGAGAGAGAGAGATGCATTATCTTTTCCCTTATTTGCGTAGATGACTTTTTCTTTTCCTTGGACTTTGCCTTCTCCATTTCTTTGTCCTAGTTTTGAAAAAAAAAACTACCAATGACAACAAAACTATCTAAATTTAGTAAGAACATTTAATAGTAATGGCCCGTGCCTAGAGGCACAACGCAACACATTTTAAACACCATATAAATGAAGTATCACCCCACTATTAACCACTCTCCTTCCCTTTTAGAAGCCAATGACCATAGCAAGAAGAACTAAAACTCTAAATAAGTACAATAAAACTAAAAAAACATGCCCATATTAGCTTACACTTCAAAGGGGACATTTACAAGGGACATGCTCAACTCTATTATTTTTTGGTATGTTGAAATATTAACCAACAAAAATTACTAGAGTAAAAAAAAGGCAGCATTGCGTCTCAAATATAACCTGCTACAATGTTACCTACAAAAACATTTCCCCTTTAGAAACCACAGTTGGGTGTTTCAAAGGACACCACTGAGTCCCGCCAATATTTTCTGGAACATCAATCACTTTGTTGCCCTCTTGTGGAGTGTGATTCATAGAGCTCTTACTACAAATCTGGCAATCCTCAATTAGATTCCTATGAGGGTGATGGAGAGCTGGATTTTCTTTGGTCAGATTCACTACTTCCAGCAAATCCATCACGACTTCCAGTAAATCCATCAGATTCACTACATCTGTTATCAAAGGAATACTGCATAAGTAAATGCCTGGTGGTGTGAGCACAAATAGGAGACTTGCCCAAGCTGTGTTATTCAAACCCCTTAGCTTCACAGTCTTTCATCTTTCCCATTATATTGACAGAAACACAACCAATGTAAACAAGTAATTTCAAGGTAAGGTAAACGAAGGTATAACAAAGGCGGTACCCTAAGATCCTTACGATCAAAGAACTAAGCTGAAGGCACGCAGCAACACGTATAAAATTACATAGTCAAATGGGATTTCTAACCAACTATATTTTCTCCTACCCAAAACCATTGACTTTAGTTATTGGTCAATAGTGTTTGACCAATAACTAACCAAAAAAAAAACATACAAAAGGGGAAGCAACATAAAATGATCATAGCTATTTCCATATGAAAATCCTCTTCATGTTCATTCCCAGTGAGATGTTCCAAGACCCTCTAAGCATTCATTTGCAGCTTCACTTCACCACATTGTTTAAACCTTGTGTACCAAAGCAATCATAAATTTAGCAACTCATCACTATAGGAATACAGAAGTACACGTAAACTGTATCGAGAACAAAAACAGGTAATCATTGTTGGTTTGTTTATGAGACCAATTAACTTCAGAATCTCCACATTACCCAACTTCTCTACACCCCTTCAAACCTAATTTACAATCAACCTAATATACCACTATCTAAATTATCAGCTCTTTTCTCTTGTAAATGGGCATCACCTAATATTCTTTTTTCCTTCAAGAGATACAAATGGATATTCGAAGGCCAATTTGTGAAATTAAAGGGCAATAAAATAAGTTTTTTTTACCCTAAGCTTCTGTGTATGTCCATATCTCCTTCACTGGTACCCATCATATACACAAAATGAAAACCAACGCAGTCCAATTCCACCAAGGCATTTATATAACCAATGCATTTCATTTAGCAAAAGCTCCCTAAAAACATAAAAGAAGCATTTAGGATGCAAAAACATAAAAATAAATAAACTAAGTCAGGCTCATGTGTGCTAAAAATTGATTGCATATATGAAAAAAAAGAAAGAAAGAAAGAAGAAGAAGCATTTAGGATGCAAATTCACATATTAGAGACTTAAATTCTCCATCCACCCTATGAAGAAAAGATTTAAAAAATTGAATAAGGACAGCTTTTCTTTGTTCTTTTTTTTTATTTGTCAAACTATGCAAATAAGATAATCGCAATAAGACGACACTGAATACCTATAGGTCTCAAGCCTCACCCAAAATGTCTATGTTTCTACTCGACTCTTTCCAACATCCTCCAATTTTAAACCCTTGTAAATTGCCCAGACCTGTTACCATTTGCAACCTAATCCCGCTCTATACATCCTAGCCCTCTACAATCTCCCCTTTTGAAGCCAACAATCAACACAATTGAAGCATTAAAAAATTAACTTTGTACAAAAGCATCATATTCAAGTGCAGGATTTCATTTTGTAGCACCTCAATCTGAGGTACTAATGAACCCTACAAATGAAATTTGACTCCTTCCAACATCCCCAAACTCTAAACCACCTCTGAATAGCACAAACCCGTTACCATTTGTAGCGTAATCCACACTTCAAACCCATTATTCACTTTTTATTGCTTTCATCGTCCATATAAAAGAGAAGTTAGTAAAGGGCAATCAACATAAGTCTTGATCAAATAAATCTTTGCCTAAAGATAATCAAATAGTATAAAAACCTAGAACAAAAAAATGAAATCATTTTTTTTAGAAAAGCTAACGATTGACTTGTAGTAAGAGTTGACAACAAATATATAAGTACTTCTCAAACAACCATATCAACATGATTATCTAAGCCAAAAAGGGGGGGCGGGGAATATTTCTAATCCCATCAAAACCCATTCTTAACACACGAAATAGGTATCATGACTTTAGTAAGGATCATGAAACGATCGGATAATAAATTAGACAGTGGAACGCATAGATTTCACACCTACAGGCTTCTTTTTCATTTATTTCTAATCACAGTTTATTAAGCCTAGTAAATTGCACATACAACCATACCTAAAGGCACGAATCAAACCTAAATCAACCAACCTGTTCAGAAGTTTCTTCCAAATATTGTCAAAAGTCGGGGAGAGGATCTCTTACCGGTAAGGATTTCAACAACCTTGAAATGCTACCTTTGAACATTACCTTCTATGCCTTCAATACCTGACACATTTTTTCAAAAAAAATGAGTAGTAACATATTGGAGACAAATCCGATGCTACCCATTGTGCTCTCTTTATAACCACACACAAAAGTCAATCAATGAAGCAATTTTATTTCCATCGGTTAGATTTCTTCAATGTTTACAGGTAATGATTTATAACCAACCAACAATTGAATCGATCAAAACTCAACCACGAAAACTAATGAAGAACACATAAAATAAAGATTCTTATACGAAATGATGGTTTGGTGAGAAGCTGATTGCTGCTGTGCGAAGTTCTCGATTTAATCTTCATTAGCTGAAGCCGAATTTCAATTTGCCAACCAAATCCAATGGCTACAATAGAAAACGAAAGTCGGAAATGTAATTTCGTGGGAAATACTCCCTTGAAGATTCTAAATATGAGACCAAAAATGATTTAAAAGCACAAGGATATGGTAGTTGGGACCTTTTGCCAAACACTTGAAAGGCAATTGAAATTGATGTTCCTGTTTCGATATACAAATCAAAAGACAGAAATAGAAGATCTCAGTTTGTTGCTTCCATTTTTTATTTGTCCATCAATGGTTTCATAGTGGTCTTTTGTCAAACATGTGGTGAGTTCCTATATATCAGTTCTTCATTCAAATTCTTACGAGAGATTAAGCAAAGGGGGAACCCCATCAAGAATAAAAGTACTGTATACCATAAAATCAGAGATTTTGCACCTTTCAAGTTTCAACAACCCATTCAATCGAATACTGGAGAACAAGCCTAAGAGAACTCACTTAGAGGACAGAGGAACTGATTTCTTACCTGAGAACAACCCGAAGTGTGAATTTGCCATGAGATTTAGTGCAGAGTTTTGGGTACGTTTAATCCTCCACCCTCTAAGCACTTCCTACCGATCCCAAACCATCCGCTACCCATCATCCCACGGCGCAGTGAGAGCTTGCTTGATTTAACGACGTTCCTTGAGTTGCCACAGAGTTCGGTATCCAGACATCTCTACTGTGCGAGATCGATAAAGACGTGAGGGGGGGGGTAATCGTTAGATATGAGAGAGAGAGGCGATACAACACAATAACAACATAACATAACCCAACTAGTCCCCAATTATTGGGGGTATGGAGAGAGAGGCGATAATCGTTCAAAATTTGAAGAGGAGAGAGAGAAAGAAAGCACCCGCGCACCAGAGAGAGCAAAGGGAGAGGATAAACGTTTTTCATTGCCCAACCTCCATTTGATCCAACGGCCACGTTGAGTAAAAAGCAATTGAACAACCAGGATTTTTAGATAGACATTTTTTTTCAAAAAACATGAGCTCCCGATTGCTGGATAATGTAGGCTGAAAGAAGCCCATGCCAAAATAATTCCAAGCCTTGATCTACTAAGATTTTGAAGAAAAATGTCAACATTGAAAACACATCACTTAGCAGGAACCAAAGCCGTGTATTCCTTCATCTAACATAATATAATCTGGGTACAAGAAACTAAGCCTTTTTACTACAAAAATAACTCCAATTACATAAATCCATGATCTAATTTCAAAACATGCAGCCTAAATTAAACAAACGAGAGAGCATCAACTTGACATACCGATGGAAGACTCCAATGTCAACCCTTGAAACGGTTTCCATGAATTTCTAATGCTTCAATATGAAACACAGTAAGGCAGAGGAGGGATGCCGCCATATGAACCCCAGAAATGAGACTTTGAGTTGAATGCCTTCGGGGAAATATTCGGAGTGGCCAAGGACCAGGAGCATCCATTCAGAATCATCTTCTGGCAATCAAAACAACATTTATTTATATATGTGAATAATGTATATACCATCACAAGATACAGAATATTTGCCAGTAAGAGTACGAAGAAAAATAAATGACAGAAGTAAATTTCCAACTCCCGATCAAATACCAGCAAAGCAAATATATGTATCCAAGACTTGTGAGACCCACAGCCTATAAAAATATTTCTTGGAGAATAAATACCACCTTTTTGAAATTACTCATTACTCATCAATATATGACCCCCATACAGAAATTGAGCTTTCACAATGTGTTTGGATCTTGAATTTTTCATGGAATTGAATATGAATGCCAACTAAATGAGTCTTGCCTACAATATTTTTCTTCAATAATCAAGCAGAAAATGGAGTTTTTTTTTAACTAATAACTCTTTGTTCCCATCTCTCTCCAAACGCAACAAAAAAATATTAGCTTCTTTGAAATCATGTTATTCTCTTATCTCCTTAAAATCATCTCAGGCATACCAAACAATGCAATTATTCACGGAAATAGACAAACACAATAGTTTTACAGCTTCGACGCCAATTCTTTAAAATCACTCACGAAGACAATGATGAAAGCAACATATTCCAAAGCATTTTATACTAAGTCGTAGCCCTATACGTTCACAGTAGTTCAGTAATCATTGACTTTAAGTGAGTTCCTCCAATTGAACATTGCATGTAGTGGCTTTTATCAAAAAACAATCGAATGTAAATCATGTGAAGGAAAACATAGAGAAAATTAGATAGAGGATTCACTGATACTTATCTTGAGCATTGGAAAATCGAGTTTGTAAGGAGCATACTTGTCATCATCCTTCAGTTGATTTTAACTATTAAACTCCAAAGGGCAATCAAAGTGTTCAAGTGCACACATACAAGATGACAAAGGAAGTCCAACATAGGCAAATCTGTATCCCCTACTATATATAAGATAAAATGAACCAGAAAGACAACACGGAAAAATCTATTAGGGTACATAAAAAGAGAAGAACATAATTACTGCCTACCCACAATAACTTTAATAGAGTTAAGTTGTCTCACCAATTACGATATTTTCTGCCTCATCTTCCCTTTTTCTTTCCTTTCTTTGTCCTCTGTTTTCCCTCTACCTTGCACTTTTTCCTTTCTTCACACCTAAGTGGCTATTTATGTGGCTCTATTACTGATGCTTATAAACTCTTTTTACTAAAATAAAATAAAAAATACAGCTTTTCTGAATCTATGTAGCTGCCTTATAAGCCTCATGATTCAGTGACATGTTGTAAAATCTAGTGTATTGTGTGATTTAATGATCCTAGGGACACCATAGATGGAATAGATGCATTATTTAAAGCGGTAATTCTAAAGCCAACGGAAAATTATAAAAACTGAAAACCAACGGAAAATTACCTCTCCAATATAGAAAACCACAAAAGAGAACAAAATAACTGTCTTCTTTGTTGTAGCCCTAACCAACACAAAAGACATGAGCAAATTACTCAATCTAGATATGACACTAAACCAAAAGTAGTAAGGGAAATTACCACTGAGGGAGCTTATTGCAAGCTCTGTAGGGAGAAATTAGACAAAGAGGACGAGGAGATAGAGCTCAAAACAGGAAAACTAAGAGTCCATGATGTTCTAACCCTAGTCCCATGGGGGGAGAGAGAGGGAGTCCATAATGTTCTGAATCGTCTGATCTTTAGATTAATTTTGATTTTGTCCACACAAAAAAAAAACACTACAGATCAATTGAATCTCATATTGTAAGCTCTGAATTTTTTAATTTGACTAACAACCACCCATATTAACTACTCCAGAAAAAACGTTGTTTGCAGTGTACAACACCATACAGTATACGACATGCTGATAAACAGAGACTATCTTGAGTTCTAGTTGAGTAATCGAATTGTATTTGAGCACGAAAGAGCTAACTCCCATTATACATCTAGCTAAATAGGTACCCCAGATGCTACAGCAAAACCGCAAAAGTATGTTCGATTGGAAGTTCAAATTTCACATAGAAAGCAAAAAGGTCAAATAAGAAGTGCATCCAATTGAGCCAATGTTCTTCACACATATCTTTCATGTATAAACCATGCATTCCCGATTCTGCTCTGTCAAGGGCTATATGTTCAATTAAATTCAGTAGATTCATAACTTTTTACACATGTCATTCCATGTCAACTTAAGTCATCCCCTCCGCCTAGCATTTCCATTAGTGGCAGCTCATTGCTTTTCTTTGCTGTTGCAACTTGCAACTACCTCTCTTCGTGGACCGTAACACTCTACGACTAATGAACATGAAATAAATTCGAGTTGTGTTACTCTTAGGGCTGGAAACGAGATGACATGAGCCGAGCTTTTAAGTGTTCAACCTCGGCTTGAACTCAAGTCGAGCCCAAATAATCTAGCTCGAGCTCAGCTCGTTAAATATCAAGATGTTCGAGCTCGGTTCTTTTACTAAACGAGTCAAGCTTATACAACAGGCCGCATTACAAGTAACTGGAGCTTTACTAAACGAGCTTGAAACTCAAGCTCGAGCTCTGCTTGTTAGTAAACGAGCCGAGCCCATAATGAGCCCAGCCTCAAGCTGCTCGCAAACACTCGGTTCGTTGCAGCCCTAATTTCTCTGGATTAGAACCAATTCATTTGTGGTCCGAGAAATAAGCCACCACAATCACAGCTAAACAAGATTCTTCTTTTACTCCTTACATAGAAAACGGGAAATCATGCTACCTTTCCTTCGGTTCCAGAAACATGAATAACCTTCATCTTCAAAATCGGCTCCTCCAAATCCAGCATATGCAGTTCATACACAGCAAACCATCAGCTCAACATTAACAATAAACGTACGTACAGCAATTAAGTCACGGTATAACCAAACCAAATTACCAGTAATAACATAATCACCTTGATATAATCGTACAGAATGTCGAATCGATCGCCTTTGTTGGTCTTATCCGCACGGCTGCATTTCGTTATCAAAGATGACAAAGCGTCCATTGCCTCGTTGTAGGGAGAAGCCCGAGGTCTGGGCGATTCATTTTCACCTTCAGCCAGCCATATGAACCGAACCATCAATAATTATACAAACACATTGAATTAGAGAATTCATAGATTTGGTGACAGTGATCTCAAAAAAGAACGGGATGGCGACAAGCGTGCCTTCTTCTGTCATGCTGATTTTGCTCAGAAGAAAGTTTGAAACCTAAATTCGGCAAAAGATTATAAGCTCAACAGTATGTGAAAGAAGATCGGTAGATGGTATGCGTAGGTGCATTTATCTGCGGAGAGAAGGGAAAGGGGAGCAGGTGAGGAACGAAAAGTATGGGAAACCAAATTTTCCAGTTAAACCAAACCCATGCACAGAAATCAAACCCATGCCTACCATAATCAAACTCATACCTGGGTTAAAATGATAACTGCCCTAAAATTAACAAATCCTTGATGAAACGAGGGATGAAATTGCCTTCCCACATAATCTCATTATTATACCAAAACCCCAAGTCCGATTATGCGATATATGTTCAACCACAAATATGGTTCATCTATTCTATCAATCAATGACTTAAATAAATCATGAATGACAAACATATAATCAATCTCTCTCTCTCTCTCTCTCTCTCTCTCTCTCTCTCTCTCTCTCTCTCTCTCTGCTGTGAAGATTGGCAAAAAAAGACAAAAGAAAACAGAGTAGCGCATAAGTGAAACAAACCAAGCAAGGAGACGGCAGGACAGAGGAAAATAACTCACAAATTGAACCTTACGCTTTCGTATTCAGTTGCCCAAAGAGCCATTGCCTTCTTCACTTCTCATCTCTAGGGTTTTTTTTGGAGAAACCTCAAAACTATGATCGTCAAAATTCAGAGAAACCCCCAAACAGTTTCAATGCCGTTACCACCAGACTTCTGACAATCTTCATCGGTGACACCAGTGATTGCAGTGGTAAGATTGGGATCGTAGGGTTTGAGAGAGGTACGAAGGGATTTCGAGAGAGAGAGAGAGAGAGAGAGAGGGGATTTTGAAATTGGGATCAAACCGCTCCGGAGAAAACGTGTATGCAAAGGAAAAGGCCTAATTTTTTAACGGTATGTACCCAAACATACTTTCAAGTTTCAACAGTAGGATTCGTTGCACAACCGTCTCTCTCTCTCGCTCTCTCTGATTCGTTGCACAACCGTCTCTCTCTCTCTCTCTCTCTCTCTCTCTCTCTCTCTAGAATGCGTTAAGAAATTCAAATTTTTTGCACGAGGGAAGATTTCATCCGGATAATAAGATACGCACGAGGAGATACGCACCGGTTAATAAGATACGCACGCGGATGTACACAAACGGCTCCATGTGAATCGTGTGGGTGTGTTTTGCAATTCCAAATTGAGAATAAATTCTTTACACCGCCGGTGTAAACATTTGTTTCCTCCAAATTAATTGCATCGCGACACGTGTCAAAACAGTGGTCCCAATTAATAAAATATGGTGACGTGGCGCAATGCAATTGATTTGGAGGAAACTAATGTTTACACCGGCGGTGTAAATAATTTATTCTCTTCCAAATTTAGCCTTTAAGTCTTGATTATAAATTTATAAGGAATAATGATAATGAAAAATCGAGAAACCTATAGAAACAAACACCCCACACCGATCGGATTTATAAAAAAATAGAACATTGGATCGAGCACGCACACATATCGCATTGAGCTGATTTTCCATGAGTCCACTTAGTTTTTTTTAAATTATTAAACTGCTCAGATCATCCGTGCAGAGCTCCGGAGTGGATCGCACGGGCCTGTTGGTACACTTGGTTGGTGCGGGGTGTCGGTTTCCGTTGCATCTACCTAACAAAATTTAGCTCTTAACTTGTGCACAAAATTTACATTAGGCTCTATTCCTCTAACTAAAATAAGTACTTATTTTTTGAATTAAATGTGATGAATTGTAAGAAAGCGAAAAATAAATATTTAAAAAATAAAAACTTTAGCAAAACATGCATAAAGGCTCCATTCTTCCCGATTTTTTTTTTGTCTAAATCTTTTTCTGTTATTTTTTTTTAAAACATTTTGCAACTTTTTGTTGAGTTTTTCCTCATAATTTTTAACATTAATCATTCTTCTTGACAATGTAAAAATGTAAACCGATATTGAAAATAATTCACATAAGACGACACTTTAGGAAAAGACTGCAGACAACTATTTGGTAGTATTTCTTTCGCCTTTCGTATTTTATTTTTTTGCTTTTGGTCGTAAGGCGATGAAGATTAGGAAGAGTGATTCCTAGGTTTAATGGAAGGTTGCCTTCAATTTGGTTATCCATAAGAGAATAAATTCTTTACACCGCCGGTGTAAAAATTTGTTTCCTCCAAATCAATTACATTTCTCCACCGACCAAGAGTAGCTGGTATATTATCGCCAGTCTTCTTAAAAGTTGCATAAAATACTGCAAGAGAAGATAGATTCCCAAGAGTAGAAGGCAAACCTCCAGTCAGAATGTTTTTTGCAATAGATAGTGACTCGAGCTAAGTCGTCAAAAAACCGAGCTCCGCAGGAATTTCGCCAGTCAACCCATTGCCAGTGAATTCAAGGGTAATAAGCTCATAACAACCAGATATATTATCGGGGATTTCGCCCGTAATGGTATTGTTCCCCAACGACATTCTTTGTAGTCTTCGCAACTGGCTGACTTCCGGAGGGATTTTCACCACTCAAGATGTTGTTTAATTTGCAACCGTAATACCCTGAGAAAGCTCAAATTTTCAATGTGAGGCGAAACAAACCCGGATAGTTGTTGACGATCGAGCTTCAACTCAATGACCCTCTGGTGTTGACTGCCACATGTTACACCGAACAATTGACAAAAGTAGATGGATTCATTCCACGTACGACGGTACGAGTTCATAGCTCCAAAGCGATCATTGGTTATTGCAGCTTTGATTGCAAGCAAGGCTAAACGGTCAGTCTCGTTCCCTCCTTGCATAAAGCCGGTTACCACAGAAAAACAACGTGCACGGAAAGCGTAGTAATTTTTAACACTGCCATACCCATGTGGTAATAGGAATCATAAACACGGAATTTGGTGCTTGCTGATAACCGTAATTTAAGGTAACTACAATAACTAATTTAAGGTAACTACAATAACTATTTTCTTCCCCTCCAGCGATTGGTAGCCTTTTGAGACTAACGGACCTTAACTTGTCTAACAATCTTCTTTCAGGAGTGATCCCATCAGAAATGGGAATGCTCAGTTCTCTCAGCGAACTCTCTTTGCAGTCTAACCAACTCATGGGTCCAATACCTCCATCTCTAGGAAAGTTGGGTAATATGACCGTATTATACCTTTTCGGAAACCAACTTTCTGGACCCATTCCGGAACAAATTGGGATGCTTACATCTCTGATTGATCTTGACCTATCTGAAAACAATCTCACAGGTTCAATCTCTACTTCTATAGGAAGCTTGAGCAACCTGGCTAGTCTATCCCTTGATGACAACCACCTCTCAGGATGTATCCCTTCCACTATTGGGAACTTGACGAGCCTCAAAGAGTTGTCTCTGCATCTAAATCAACTATCATGCTCAATCCCCCCTGAATTAGGAAAGCTGAGCTCCCTTGCTAATCTAAAATTGTCTGCTAACAAACTCATTGGCTCTCTTCCTCCGGAGTTGGACAACCTTACGCATTCGGAGAATTTGGATATATGCTACAACAAGCTCACAGGTCATCTGCCAAAGAATCTATGCATCGGAGGATCACTTAAAAGTTTGCTTGCATTCCACAACTCGTTAATAGGTTGTATCCCTAAAAGCTTGATGAATTGCACAAGCTTACGCCATGTTAGGCTTAATCGAAACGAACTCACGGGAAACATATCAAAAGATATTGGCTTACTCCCAAACATGTATTATATTGACCTGAGTTATAATTTTTTCTATGGAGAGCTTTCTATGAACTGGGGGAAGTCCTATAACTTGACTTTCCTCAGAATCTCCGACAATGAACTTTCTGGACAGATATTGCCTAATCTTGCAGGTGCAACTCAGTTACAAGTACTTGACCTCTCTTCAAATCATCTAGTCGGGGAGATTCCAAGTACTTTGGGGAAGTTGGTTTCATTGTTTGATCTTAATCTAAGAGGGAACAAACTTTCTGGAAACATTCCAGCCGAAATTGGCAGCCTATGTAAGTTGCAACATCTTGACTTGGCAGGAAACAATCTTAGTGGCTCGATCCCAAGGCAGTTGGGGCACAGTGTGAATCTAATTAAGTTGAGATTGAGCTGAAATTCACTGACAGAGGCTATTTCAATAGAAATAGGCCAACTACCCTTTCTTCAGTATCTTGACCTTGGAAACAATTCATTAACAGGTGAGATACCACAACAGATGGGAAATTTGCAAAGCTTAGAGATATTAAATCTCTCCCACAATAGGCTATCTGGTTCTATCCCACCCTCTTTCAGTGGAATGTCAAGTTTGACATTTGTTGATATATCTTACAATCACTTGGAAGGTCCTCTGCCCGAAACCAGAGTCTTTCAACATGCCCCATTTGAGACATACAGAGATAATGATGGATCATGCGGCAATCAAACTGGTTTAATGCAATGCTCACCTATAATGAACAATGGGGCTAAAGGCCATACCAAAGTAGTGCTTTTGGTGGTAGGCTCTGTGTTAGGCATTTTGTTACTCCTAGGTGTTGTGAATTTGTTGGTTTTTTCCAAAAGAATGGGCAACAAAGAAAGTGAGCCCAGAAGAGGAACTACCGAAAACTTGTTTGTGATATGGAGCTATGATGGGAAACTGATTTATGAAAACATCATTGAAGCAACAGAGGACTTTAATGCCAAACATTGCATAGGTGTGGGAGGACAAGGCATGGTGTATAAAGCTGAGTTTCCAAGTGGTCAAGTTGTTGCAGTGAAGAAACTTCATACTTTGCAAGATGGCGAGTTGGCTAATCTATCTAGTTTTACTACGGAGATACGTGTGTTGACAGAGATAAGACATCGGAATATCATAAGGCTCTATAGATTTTGTTCTCATCCGCGACACTTGTTGGTTTATGAGTTCTTGGAAAGGGGGAGCTTGCACAAGATACTTAGCAATGAGGAAGAAGCATTGGGTTTTGAGTGGAGTAAAAGGGTGAACGTTGTCAAAGGTTTGGCAGATGCTTTGTCTTATATACACCATGATTGTCTGCCTCCAATCATTCATCGTGATATATCAAGCAAAAATGTTCTGCTAGATTCAGAATACGTAGCTCATCTCTCTGATTTTGGCACTGCTAGACTTATAAGCCCTCAGTCATCCAATTGGACTGCATTTGAGGGAACCTTTGGCTATGCTGCTCCAGGTTTGGCATGTTTTTTTATTTTGTTTGTTTGCTTGGCTTGGCATGTTCTTCTGTTAATGCATTAAAAATGTAATTCCTAGTTTCAAATCTTATTGGCATACATTCAAATCAGCATGCTAAGCCTTCTCAACAATTCTTCACTTATTTTTATACTTCTATTTGGTTTGCTTTTGCTTTGTTGCAGAACTAGCTTACTCAATGGACGTGAATAAAAGATTGGATGCTTATAGCTTTGGGGTTGTAACACTCGAAGTATTAATGGGGAGGCATCCAGGCGATCTCCTCTCTTCTGCTTCCTCGTCCTCAGGGTTGTCATCATCATCAGATTTATCTCCACCTACTGCCAACAATATATTGCTGATAGACATATTGGACAAACGCCTCCCCATTCCTAGGAATCAGGTGGCAGGAGCAGTGGTTTTTGCAGCAAAGCTAGCATTGGCATGTTTGCATCTCATTCCACAGTGCCGACCAACTATGCGAAGAGTTTCTTTGGAACTAGCAAAAGAAAGCCCACCATTGCAATACGCATTGCCCATGATTACACTAGTACAACTCTATAATGTCAACTTTCCGAAATCCTAAGCACTATATTGTTTAAAAGTTGATTTCATGTTTTTGATTATGTTAAATTTGAGTTTCAGTCTCGTTATGTGTCACTCGTTGTGCCCTTTGCTGCAATCAACATTTTAGTGACATAAAATTCGTTATTTCTGTAACATAACCATGCTTACCAGTAAAAATAAGGATGATACATACCTATTGTCATACCATGAAATTCAAAATGAATTGGCAGCACATGTATTTCTGTCCTCTGTAGAAGTAGAAGGATACTCGGACTTAGCCACTATTCTCTGGAGTAGTTGTTACTTCTAAGATTTATGATCTACTATTGTGATACATAAATTACACGATCAGTTACTTTGCAAACCCAATAAAGTGAACGTGTGTTCATGTTTCTCTAAAATTAGATCTCATACCCATAGGTAGTATGTTGATTCAATAGAAATTGTGTTTTACTACATTTTCAGTTGAAAACATCATGGGGAGGACGATTTTTTGCTTCATGATAAAGCCATTCAATGGCATGTTTCTTCAGATTGAAGAAACAGAATATGGTTCTAAAAATAAGTCAAGGAGCCAAGTCGATAGGAAACATATGCATGACCGTGGAGATCGCATATAGCCCCAAAGTTCTTCATCTCTATTTGCATTGTTGGTTCAGGAGAGCCATTAGGTGGATTTGCCACCTGAGTTGGTTCTTGTCATAATTCAGTGACCAGAAGCTAGCCAGACCTTGTGGCCTGCCCAGAAGGATGTTGTTGCTCATGGCTGCAGTTTGGCTGCGGAGGGAGACAAAGACTGAGGTCATGAAAACTCCTGAGCAATGTGGGTGCTCACTTTCCCCATCTCAGTAATTTTGAGCCTCAACATCCCCTTAATGCTTCGCCTTCCCTACCCCCATTCTTCTGTTTGTTTTTGTTAACTGTTTTTTTCCTTCATTTTGCGTGTGCCTGCTTTCTGCATACTGAATTGGTGGGTTCTTTGATTCCATATTACCTTGACTTTTGAATATCAGCCAAGACCAAGAGTTTCTCTAATCCGATGCTTTATGAAAAGGGAAAGGGGAACTTCTTTGTATCTTTTGTATCTGGGCTTGAGTCCTGGCAAGTAAACCTATGCTTTCTCTTTCTTTCTTTTTTCCATGACTCAACTTTTATTGTCTAACTTGAATAAACATCGTGATGTGTTCGAAAGTTTATACTACATATCTTGTTTGACTGTGACTGTCTAGTCCTGATTGATAACACCATAGTAACATAACTTCATTTCTAGTCCTTTGTTTTGTTATATTATCCTTTAAATTGATCTTTTTGATGTCTCTATATTATCGTTTTTTCCTTCCATTATGTATGATAAGTTTTCAATTTGGTTTTGAGAACTGGTTCAAATTAGCTGTGCAGCATATAAAATGCTGGGATATTTTTCTTCACAATAATATACCTAATTTTCCCTCTCAAAACTTTAGACCATTAGAAGACTCACATAAGGCGCCTCTAGCTGATGATTTTGTTTTTGCTTCCAGCACTGTCAGGGGTTTTCAGCAAACTGTAGTTGGCAGCTGCAAGAAAGATCAGAAGGACAACAAGCACAAAATTTATAGCATCCTTGGCAGCTGATGATTTCTCTCAAGTTAGTGATATGTATTATGTATATTGGTAGATTGTTGCTAGTAAGATCCACATCCTTTTCTTTGCATCATTTCATTCAATTTTCAGGCAATTAATTGGCAACATCTTGAACAGTCAAATTTACTTGGGACCAAGTTCAGTATTTATGATTGCCAGCAACGATCAAGGAGAATGCTTTGCTCAATGCACTCAATCCCCATCTCTAAGGGTCGATCAATTCGACATTGCTATCCAACACAGCAAGTATCTTCTAGAGTTTCCAACTCACAACGTGGCTACAATATCTTCTCAGCTCATGTTCTTTGTACCACAGGCTGTTCTTTGTACCACAGGACCAAGGAGAATGCTTTGCAGAATGCACTCAATCTCCATCTCTGAAATTTAAGAAGGGGGCACTGCTCCAACTCCATCAATCTTCCTCAGTTGCGTTGATGAGCATTGCTCTTTTTCTCAGCTGCAAAAGGGAAAGAGGTCTTAAAATTTGGCTCCAGTAGTCCTTGTGAGCCACTTGAATCAGTCCAAAGAGACCCATTGATGGTGAAAAAACAGAGCTCCTAAATGGCCTGAACAGTTGTAGTGTTGGTGCCTTAATTTCAAAGGACGTGTCACAGTGGCTTCTTTGAAGTCTGGTGGCAGCTGTTGAACCATGCCTTCTTTCCATTAGAGATGGAGTTGGATATACCTCTTCTTCCTCCAGTGGCTTTTGTTCTTCATCAAAGGCAACGCTACTTCTGAGCCTCGCACTACACTGAGAATCTCACCGACACCAATGTTCTTCTCTTTGCTCCAGTCTTCTTGCAGAATTTCAATCTGATTCTTGAAGGGACCTAATTTCAGAAATTCACAAGAGAAAAATCTAATTTCTGGGCGAGGACAGGGGTCTCCTCAGCTGCTGTGTATGTTTGCACTGGTTATGTTACACATATGATGCTTCCGAACGTTCTGCTGGTATTATGTTGGACTGAAAGGTCATTTGGCTCAGATGTTTGGCTCTGAGCATTTAGAACATTCTCAGATGCTGTTTCTCTCTTCTGATGCAGCTCTTCCCAGACCTAGCTGGCTTTTGTTCTTCTTCAGACACAGACAAGATAGCCTCACTGGAAGAGGGTTTAAAGGTCATTGGTTGGGCCCTGAGTTGTTGGTTGTAATTTGTAAATTTTCTGAGTGACTGCTTCTGCTGGTGCTGATGGAAGATGGAGAAGAAGGTGGCAGTGAGGATGTTTGGACTGAAGTCTGACTCTGAACAGGTGTGGTGGTAGTGGTGGGCTGGGTAGCGCCTGTTGGGCTTTCGGCTTCTGATGGTGCTGGTGTAGGAGGTGATCGTGGTGGCCAAGGAGGAGGTCGTTTCTTGTATCCAGGGGAACCGAAAGCATAAGCTCCACTTTGTATATTTTTCCATTTCAGATTTGCAAGACAATTGAGGAAAACAGTGGACCGAAAAACTGCAGTCAGCAATTATTAGATTCGCATGAGAGCACAACTCGACTAGGAGAGTAGTCTAGAATCTAATATTTTTATGACCTCCGCCGGTAAAATGAAGGATTACTTAATCGTCACAAGAAAAGAAAAGAAAAGAAAAAAATGGACCCCTTCTGACTACCAAAGATGAAGCATATCTAATCTTTTCGAATAGAATCACAAACCAGACACTAAATGAGGAGTCATAACCGCAGTATATTGCTCATTTAATGACCAACCTTCTAGAGAGAGCATATGTTTACCTCAGCAATTGCAAGATTGAGCAATTCCCATTGGTGGTTAGATAAACCTCAGCAAAAGATCCTTTTACTCCTTTTCCTCTCTGATTGCCCAAATATCTGTTCCCTTTATTCCAAGGTTCCTTCCAGTGTGGATGAGTGGGCCATGTATTGGTTGGTGGATTCCAGCTACTCAGAATCCAAACAGCTTACAAGCTTGTTTCTACTTCAAAATAAAATGACTCATTGAAGCTAAAGATGTTGAGTTATCAGGCCTTACAATTGATTTAAATTGTTGAAATTATATGTAGCCAAAAAAGCAGTGGTCTAGCCAGAAAATTGTACCAGCAGGGGCGCAAAACAACACATGCAACCAGGGCCGGCCCCGGGATAAGCCCCGCAAGCCTCCGGGCTTGGGCAACCCCCCGGGTTGGGGCAACAAAAAAAAATACGCATGTTAGATATGGATATATATAAATAGTTTTCTTATGTTAGACTAGAGTACTGCTTGGCATTGTGGTCTCTTGCACTGTCATAAGTACCCATAGGAGCTGAATTCGAATCCCAGTATGTCCCTCTAGGCTGCTATTTCTTTTTTTTTTTTGACAGTCAATGACTCTGTTATTTCCTTAATTTCTTTATTTTTATCTAGCTTCTCTATTTTTTACAAACAAAACAGTAACATGCAAGTAATATGTTCTTACATTTTATTATAAAAAAAACTCATAATTAAAATAAATTGAGAGAGCTAACACTAGTTATTATTTGTTTCACACAAATCTTAGCTAAAGTAGGAAGCAAACTTTTTATTTTCTCGAAAAAATAAACTCTTTCAATAAATCAGCTAAAATAAATGGATTTCCACTAAGAGCATTTTTGGGTTACTATTATTATTATTATTATTATTATTATTATTACTTTTTACACTTTTTGAAATAGGTTATTCTCCTCACATATATCAACTAAAAAGTCAAAATACCACAAATTAGCAGAACGGATCTCAAGTTCTTGGATAAGTAAATTATGACAACTCAATTCAATTGAAGAATTTGCTTTAAAAAATGCAAAGAGAAGTTTTCTTTGAATCAGATCACGATAATCTTAAAGCAGTATAACCAGGGTTCCATTTTGTTGTTGATTTTGTGGATGTTATTCAAACTAAAAGAATAATGTAACTTTGATTTTTTTTTTTTTTTTTTGGTACTTGTATGTTTTTTTGTTTTGTATGACTTGGTATCGGGCAACAAAGCATATTGTTGGGCTTGGGCAACCGAAACATCGGGGCCGGCCCTGCATGCAACTTTGTAGTGAAAACAAATTATGGATCTTTTTTTGTGAGAATATGAAACACATTGATGTTAGTTCTAAAGGAATCATCTTCAACCCAAATTTGATCGAGGAGTCAATGATAGATTTAAGTAGAGGTGGCAACCTCAATCCATATTTGTTAATCCGCCCAAATCCGTCCACTTTTAACTCAACCCAATTGTATAATGGATTTATATGGAGTTGAACCCATATAAACCCATATTTACATAGGTTTACATTGGTTAAAAACTAAATATGGGTTTATATGGGTTAAAAATGAGTTTAGATGGATTAACATGGCCTGCGCGTGGTTTCTGAAACAAATTGGCCTCAATTACATCTGATGACCAATTTCTCGGCCGAGCAGAATCTGTTTTTAGAAATACCGTGTTTCATGGTTTTGATTCAGTGAAACCAATCCCATTTTAGGAAACACAAATGCATTGAGATTAAGTAATACTAATATAAATCCAATCAAAACACAAATTTCTTACATGATAAGTGGTTTAAAATTATTTCAAAGTGAATGTCTCAGATCATTGAAATACGACTGATATCAGTAGAAAAACGTCCTTGCAGTCTCCTAAGGGTTCTTAGAACTAAGATGTTATTTTGGTATGATGCCATTGAGAAGGCATCGCAGGCAGGGACAGAGCTATGTTGGAGCCCGACCCTTGACCCCGGCTTCTCGAGCATTCGAGTTTTAAAATTTTTATTTTGTATATATACCTGATTTAGAATATTATTGGTAATTATTCGTAGCTACTTATAATTTTAATAATTTTGGTTTGATTTGATAAAAAAATCGGTTATTTTGCATTTTTATTTCTCAATTTCTTTCATAAATAAAAAATAAGCACATGAGAGTAGAAGTAGTCTAAAGGGAAAAAACAAAATGATTTGTATACTTTAACAGCATTAGGCTAGAATTATTTCAATGTAGAAATATGATGTATTGGAAAGCGAAAACCTTATGATATAATAAGTATATGTTCCTATAAAAAATATGTCTATTACGCCGGTCCCCCAGGGGGCCAAGGTCAAAATCCTAGCTTTGCCAATAATCGCAGGTTTAGCTTGCGGGGATGCGTGAAATTTATTGAACCCCCTTTTATCAAGTGTGGTTGTTTCTATTTTCATGAAAAAAAACATTCTCAGATTATCTTCGATTATGTACTAATCAGTAATATATTAACACGATACATAAATGCAATGAAAACCATGGTTCACATGCAGTGCGGATGGGGGAAAAAATCAGTAAGCATTAGCTCGACATCAATAGAAAGAGTGAGAAACGGAGAAATCAAACACAAAAAGGGAGAAAAGGAAGTAAAACGGGGACGCGGAACATATAAATACAAAAAAAAAATTTAAATAAAAACCAATTGGCTTATATAGCCGAAAGATCCCATGGGTTTTGCCCATTTGTGAATGTGTTTCAACCCATATCAGGAGAAGACAGTGGGGGGCAGGGGGCATTTCAACCCATTTATTATTTGACTCATATTTGATCCGCCCATATTGACCCTCAACCTGTTTCAACCCGCCAAAATCCCCCAGACCCGCCCATTTGCCACCTCTAGATTTAAGATGATAAAAGAGAGAAATATTGCGTTTTGTGATCAGATAATAATTGTAATTCCGTAAACAAGTGGCATTTTGGAGGCAAAAGCTTAGTGAATGAAAGCTTGCTTCTAATAGTCACAAAGTGCCCCAACACCATTCTCTATCAATATTTATGTGGTAATCGTACATTTTAGTCTTGATCCCACATGAACATGTTGTGGAGAATAGTGTTGGTACATCAGGTGAAAAAACTTCAAGAGCACTTGATAATTTTTTCTTGTTCCGAAGCAGTGTACTAAAATAACTAATTCAAATATTACAAATAAATGGGCATTTCAACCCATTTATTATTTGACTCATATTTGACCCGCAACCTATTTCAACCCGCCAAAATCCGCCCAGACCCGCCCATTTGCCACCTCTAGATTTAAGATGATAAAAGAGAGAAATATTGCATTTTGTGATCAAATAATAATTGTAATTCCGTAAACAAGTGGCATTTTGGAGGCAAAAGCTTAGTGAATGAAAGCTTGCTTCTAATAGTCACAAAGTGCCCCAACACCATTCTCTATCAATATTTATGTGGTAATCGTACATTTTAGTCTTGATCCCACATGAACATGTTGTGGAGAATAGCGTTGGTACATCAGGTGAAAAAACGCCAAGAGCACTTGATAATTTTTTCTTGTTCCGAAGCATTGTACTAAAATAACTAATTAAAATATTACAAATGTAAAAAAAATATATATCTATATCCAATGGGGGCGCCCGTCCCCTCTGGTCTCTCCTTATCTCCTCCACTGCAAAAAAGTAGTATGTATGCTACAGAAAAAAACAGTGATTGGTGCCATCTCTACTCGTATAGTCGCATCTGTTACACACGCACACATTAAAGATGTATGCGGTGATTTAGAAATGTAACTTAAGGATCATTCACGGACAAGTATGTGGTCGAGACATATGTGGATGAATCTCAACGATCATAACCATCTTTATTATATTGGTTTACGGACATGGCTAGATGCATATTGGTAGCACCTACATATATCTCATGATCGAGCAGAAGTATATTAAAATATTGGTCCAAAATCAATCTTCATCTCTCCTATTTAAGTGTTGCTTCTCATTTGCTTTTGTAGTTCTAAGTCTTGTTTTTCAATGTTGATATGGAGTGGGTCACACCCAAAATGAATCTGGTCCATGAATTAAAAATTCTAGTTAAAATTCTAAATATGCAGCATTGTTGTGTTAATGAAGGCTATAAAAAAAAAACACCCACCGTGTGAAAAGCCTATTCGGAATAACAGTTCAATCATAGGAAAGGATCCAACTCAGAAGATCCTTTCTGGAAGAGGGGGAAAAAGGGTGGAGTGGAACCCATTGACATCAACTTTCTCTTAGATGGACCAGAGATGATAAGGATTCTAGATATGAAAGCAATGGTGTACTTTTTATACGGATTCCCAGTGCCATTGGCTTGAATATAACCCATGAGAGTGCCCACCACGGCCTGCATGTGCATGGGTAGTATCTCAAAGCAAAGGACCCAAGTTGGGTCTACCCTCACCACCTTCCTTTTAGGGAAGAAACACAACTTGATTAAGCACCTGTTAAAATGATATGAGCATTAGTTTTATTAAAAACAAATTTTTTTGTTCAACTCAAGATTTCACTTGAAGAAGACATCGGGTTCCAAGATGAGGAGATAAAACTCAATGCACAAAATTCTCAGCTGCGTTAGTCGGCAGTAAGCAGAAGGAATAATATGGCAAATCACAGGAATTTAATCAACGCTGCTCTCTCATGGATTCCACGTCGAAGTGCTCGGATGGTTACTCTTGCCCCAAAGGCAGTTTTTTCCCCGGCATATAGAAGAGTTCAGTTGGGAGAAAAAAACTTAATAGCACAAGTAGAGGGCATAAGTTATTATAAGGCCTCTAAGAGCATCCACACTAGACTCTCTACATTTTGGACCAATTTATCTCTCAAAAAGTCACTTTATTACTTTAGCTACTCAGTTTTAAAATATCTACTGCATCAGACTCTCTATATTAAAACTATCCCATTTAAAATATTATTTTTTTATTTAAAAAAAAAAAAAAAAGACAGCAAAGGAAAAAAAAAAAAAACAGCAAACCAAAAGCCCCACTCTCTCTCTCTCTAACTTTACTCTCTGACTGGGAGGCAGAACAAAGAAAAGAAAGAAGGCCCGGCGTTGTTGATCAAAGAAGGCGTCGGAGGACCGTCGATCAAAGAACGTCCGATGCCGGCAATCAAAAAAGGCGTTGAAGAATGAAGACCAGTCGATCAAAGAAGGCCTGTTACCGGCGATCAAAGGAGTTGAAGAATGAAGACCAGTCGACCAAAGAAGGTTCGTTGCCGGCGTCGATCGAGGCCATGCCGTCGTTGAAGACCATGCCGTCGGTGTAGATGAAGGTAACCGCCTCATAGCCTTGGTAAAGCTAATAGATTAAGGAATAAAATATTGTCTACCGAATGAACAATGACTCGTGGGAAGACGCGAGAAACTGTAGCAAAACTACAAAATTGTTGAAGTAACGATGGTGATAAAGAGTCTGATGCCTGCGAGTTTTACATGATTTCCTCGCTAGTATAGTTGCAAAGGGGGTATGACGAGGGAGATGCGGATGCCCTAAGGGCAATACAAATGATACTGCAATAGTAGTTACTTGCTGCTAATGAAAGTTTAAAGCTATTCACTTCCTACTCTGAGAATGATGAAGATTACTGTATTTGCAAAGTTGATGGGAATATGGAATAAGAAGATATTAGGATCCCATTTAATGTGACAGAATATCTAAGCGAATTTATTCTTGTGATAGGGATTCACATTGTTGGCGCATCGATCTCAAAGGCTAGGCTTGGAATTGAGGGATCTAATCCCCACCATCTGGATGAATTCCCGAAATCCACTTGCAGACGATATTATTAAAAGATGAGAAAATGATTTTTCAAAAGGAATTCAGGAAGACACTCTTCTTTGATTCTCTAACTCTATCTTCTCCTTCTTAGCTTTGTTTCATGTTGTGACCTCTACGCAAACGAATCAAATCTTGATTTACCTCCCCCCAAAGATGAATAAATAAATAAACAAACTACTGAATTACTTCTCTCTTTACCAGTTACCACATTTTCCTCTTTCTATATAAAGTCGCCATGGCAATCTCTTACCCATACCAACCCCTTGACTTCAGTCTTCTCCCTTTACTGAGAGGGCATACTTTACTCTTGCAAAATTCTTCCCTTTCTATTGACTATTTTTCACTTTTGTCTCCATCACTTTTCTTACACTGAACTCCTCTGAATTCTTACTTGTGGTCACTAATAGAAATGGCATCAAGCTCTATCACTTCTTCGCGTAGTTCTAGCTCGTCGTGGACACCCAAGCAGAACAAGCAGTTCGAGGAGGCTTTAGCCTATTTTGACAAGGACACACCAGATCGCTGGCAAAATGTAGCCAGGGCAGTGGGTGGAAAATCAGCAGAGGAAGTAAAAAGGCATTACGAGATCCTTCTGAAGGACATCATGCAAATAGAATCTGACCAAGTCCCTCTGCCCAGTTACAGGTCCGGTGGAAACAATGGTAGAGCCATTTATAATGGCCAGAGGTAGTGTTATGGTAATTCTCTTCACCCATCACTCACCAACGTCCAAAGACTTCAAACAATATATTTGCATTGCATTCTTGAGTTTTCTGTACCACTATTCAAGGGATTGTGTGCCATGATCCAATCAGCTAGTGCTAGAAAATCTATTTTGTACTTGTACCATCTACGTTCCATTTGTTACAATAGGCTAGAATTAGGAAAAAAGTCCACTAGACAGACCGTATGTGGAAACAAATTAGACTGTATATTTGCATTAGAAATGTTTAATCAATCCACACTCACAATAGTTAACACACATCCTGTTCAAGTTAGGTCACCATTGTTACCATTTGGAAGCCAACATTGACACCAGTCGTGAAAACCCCACCCAATTGAGAAGAGCTGAGCACCAGAAATAGTTTACAAAAGTAAACGTATCCATTCAACATCCAAAAGTATTCCGCATGAAATCTAATCCTACTTGTTTTGGATCACATGCGCATAGTCCTAGTTTTAGATCTCCGGCCACCTCATAAGACATGTATATTATCCCGTGATTCCTGTTTAGATAAAGTTTGCCTACAGCCTCATCAGATTCTTTATCTATCCTTCAAATTCCAATGTAACCCTCCGCCATTTGTCCCCAGCCTATCTCAAAACAATCGTTTGTTGGATATAGTTAGAATCTAATTTTTCTGTAGTCAGAATCCTCTATAAATGCATCAGGTTTCTTGCAGAACTAACGCAGCTTTGTCTCCCTGCTTCATTTGTATATCAGCAGGCCAATGAAGAATCTAAAGCTCCAATGAAGTAAAAGATGCAGCTATGATACATAATAGATGGATTCTATTACAAGAGCCAATGCATAAAAGTGTAAAGAGCATTGCTCGGAAGTGGTTATAGACTACTGTTCCCTCTTCGTTCTATCTTCCCATTGTTGATACATTTTCAATTGATGCAGCCTAAACCTATGTGTAACTGTTTATGTCATCTTAACTTTTCTCTATTTTTGATTACCAAAACAAACAAAATCCATGTTGTAATGGGTTCTCTTATTCGAGACTGTTAAAGCATCCAACTCCAAACCAATTGGCAAAGAGTGGAGAGGCCGCCCAGGCTCATATACTAGTATTGGAGGAGATAATTAACCAATGTGGGACAAATCCCAACACTCCCCCGCACGTGCGACCCCTGACTCGCATGTGGAGAGGTAAACAAAGGATCCGGAACACACGGATCACAATGAAACAAAGTGCAACTATGGCACAAACAAAGGGGAAAAGCCTCCGAAAGCCTAGCTTTGATACCATGTTAAAGCATCCAACTCCAAACCAATTGGCAAAGAGTGGAGAGGCCGCCCAGGCTCATATACTAGTATTGGAGGAGATAATTAACCAATGTGGGACAAATCCCAACAGAGACCATATTTACAGTACTCCTAATGTTTTTGTTTATACCCTTGGGTGGGTTTTTTTACTTGTGCATGTAAAATAATCAAATAACTAAACAGAGTGGAAATCAAAATACAGGACGATGCCGTCCAAGTTCCAAAAAGCCTAATTGTTAGGGTTGATGATCGGAAAGGGTCCCTCGTCGAGTCCTCTGGTTAACCTCTCGTGCAACCTAGCTTCGGCCACCTTAGCCTGCACGGATAGCACAAGGTTAGTGCCAAACCGGTCAAAGGCCAACCAGAAAGACACTCCGACAGTCTAGCAAGTATGTGCTCAAGAGAGAAGTACAGGACTAGGGTTTAAGAGCCGAGTAGAACATACCTCGTTAGGTTGTTAGATTAATGAATTAGTTCGTTGTACGGAGTTTCATTATTTATCCTTAGTATGTAAATAGTTAATTAGTTAGGACCTCATTGTAATTGTTGTATCTTGCGTTGCATATATACCCAGTTTAATGAAAGTTAACCCTAATTTTTGGGTTTTCCACAAATCGATACTGTCATCTCTCAACTTTACATGGTATCAGAGCAGAGATCCTAACCCTAACGTGGGATTTCCCTTGCACCAAATCTTGAACAGTGTCGCGTGAACAGTAACCCGTGAACAGTGTCACGTGAACAGTACCCCGTGAACAGTACGCGTGAACAGTGCCGATGAACAGTGTCACGTGAACAGTGCCGATGAACAGTGTCGCGTGAACAGTACCATACTGCTATATCAACCAGTTTCAGCCCTATTTGCCACTTAGATTTGAAACCTAGGGTTCACCGACAATCTTCTGGCCCTGTTCGGACCTCCGACCACTGCTTTCCGGCGTCGCCTTTCCTCACCGGAGTTCGCCAGAGTTTTTCAGGTCGTTTCACGTTCAGGTCAGGTACTTTCAGACTTCCGCTGCTGCTATTTGAGTTCAACCGAGTCAGTTTGAATTAAACTAGTGAGTTTGGGCACCTTTTCCGCTGCTGCTATCTATGGTTGTTGGTAGTTGATTGTTCGTGGATTGTTGAAGTTTGGGGCCCCAATTGATTGGTATTGCTTATTTTGAGTTGATTCCTTTGATTGGAGTTGTTTTTTGGGAATTGTTAGTGTCTGGTACTTGTTCACTACCTTCTGTTGATATGGCGAGTAATTCCAACCATGTTCCAACTGGCCCTCTTTCTCGGGAGGAGATACAAGCTCTCAAGCACCTACTGGCCAGGCTTGATACTCCATCTACTATAGCTCCTACCTCTACTGCAGCTTTCTCTACAAGTATTCCAGCTAATGCATCCTCTTTTCCGTGGATCATAGATTCTGGTGCCACAGATCATATGACAGGTTGTTCTTCATTTTTCGATTCCTACTCTACATGTTCTGGTAAGGATAAGGTTCGAGTGGCAGATGGATCCTTATCTGGTGTTATTTCAGGAAAAGGTTTCATTCGCTGCTCTCCAACCCTTCATCTTTCTTCAGTTCTTCATGTGCCAAATTTTCCTACTAACCTTCTCTCTGTTAGTAGTCTTACACAATCCTTAAATTGCTCAGTGACCTTTTTTTCCTACACATTGTGTCTTTCAGGAACTGGGTACAGGAAAGGTGATTGGCAATGGTAGATCATGTGATGGCCTTTATTATCTGGAGTCTGCTCCTCGTCCGTCTCCTTCACCCATGCCAAGTGGTCTGGCTTTGCAAGTAGATACGAGTCCAAGTCTCTCTATGTTACATCAGTGGCACCGTAGATTGGGTCATCCATCTTATGGGATTTTAGAAAAACTTTTTCCTAATCTAACTAAACATTGTCATCGGAGTCAGTTTTTTTGTGAAGCCTGTGAGCTTGGAAAACATAAGCGTTCTTTCTATGCACCTATTAACAAAAGAAGTGAGTCCCCGTTTATGATTATTCACACTGATGTCTGGGGGCCCTCTCCTGTTACTTCTCTTAAGGGGTATCGTTGGTTTGTCACTTTTATCGACTGTTATTCTCGTGCTACTTGGGTGTTTTTACTTAAATCAAAGAGTGAAGTTTTTTCTTGTTTTCAATCTTTTCATGCGATGGTGAGTACTCAGTTTGATGCAAAAATTAAAATTCTCCGTAGTGATAATGGCACTGAGTATATTGATAAATGTTTTAGGGCTTTTCTTGATGAGCGTGGTATTCTGTTTCAGACGACTTGTGTTGACACTCCACAACAAAATGGAGTTGCTGAACGCAAGAATCGTCATTTGGCTGAGGTTGCTCGGTCTCTTTTGTTTACCATGAATGTTCCAAAATTCTTATGGGGAGAAGCCATTTTAACTGCCGCTTATCTTATCAATCGTATGTCATCCAGTGTTCTCAACTTTAAGACTCCCATAGAGTGTCTTCCTAGAAGTTATCATGCTATCACTCTTCCCCCGAGAGTTTTTGGTTGTGTGTGCTTTGTCCATGTACCCCACCCTTCCGGAGGTAAGTTGGGTCATAAAGCCCATAAATGTATTTTTGTTGGGTACTCTCCTACCCAGAAGGGATACAAGTGTTATGATTCACATTCTAGAAAGTTTTTAGTCTCCATGGATGTCACTTTTTGGGAAAGAGAGTCCTTTTATTCCCTCTCCAAGTCATCTCTTCAGGGGGAGTCTAATCAGGAGGAAGAGATGTTTACTATGTATAATCATGGTGAGGGGGAGCATCTATTTTATAATCATGTTGATGGAGAGAAAGAAACAGTATTTTATAATCAAGTTGAGGGAGAGAAAGAAACAGTATCTGCTGAAGAGGCAACACATGGCATGGGCGATGACACTGATGGACTTCCAGCACGGTTGCAAGGCAACTTAAAGACCTATGCTAGACAGAAAGATGGGAAGTCCTCCCATGTGATACCACTCTGTCAATCACCGTTGCCTACTCTAGTTCCAGACTCCTCAGCTGACTCATCTGGTAATGATTCTCCTCCTGTTAATGATTCTCCTCTCTCAGCTGACTTATCTAATAGTGATTCTTCTCTTATTGAACCTCCTGTTATTGATGATCGTCCTATTGCTAATCGAAAAGAGAAAAGATCGTGTACTCTACATCCCATCTCTCAATTTGTGTCTTATGATCGTTTATCTCCTTCATATTATGCCTTTGTTTCGTCTCTTTCCTCTATATCTATTCCACAGAATTGGAAGGATGCGTTAGTTATATCCGAATGGAAAAGAGCTATGGTAGAGGAGATGACAGCTTTGAAAAAGAATGGCACTTGGGAGCTAGTACCACTTCTTGGAGGAAAGAAATCAGTGGGATGTAAGTGGGTATTTACTGTTAAACAGAATGCAGATGGTACAATTGACAGATATAAAGCTAGATTGGTCGCCAGAGGGTTCACTCAAACCTACGGTATTGACTATGAGGAGACATTTGCTCCAGTAGCAAAGATGAATTCTGTGCGAGCTCTACTTTCCTGTGCAGCTAACCTGAATTGGCCACTTCAACAGTTTGATGTAAAAAATGCATTCCTTCACGGTGATCTAGATGAGGAAGTGTATATGGATATTCCACCAGGTTTTTCTTCCGCTGCAAGTGAGGGAAATGTGTGCAAATTGAAGAAGGCATTGTATGGTTTGAAGCAGTCACCTAGGGCTTGGTTTGGCAGATTCTCAAAGGTCATGCTGAGTTTCGGCTACAAACAGAGCCATGCTGACCATACTCTATTCATTAAGAGGAGTGATGGTAAGATTGTTGTCCTTATTGTTTATGTTGATGATATAATAATGACAGGTGACGATGTGAATGAAATTCATAATTTGAAGTCTCGACTTGCCCAAGAATTCGAGATTAAGGACTTGGGAGCGATGAGATACTTCCTTGGAATGGAAGTGGCAAGATCTGATAGAGGTAGTTTTATCTCTCAACGAAAATATATTCTTGATCTTTTGGAAGAAACAGGCATGTTGGGTTGTAAACCTGCAGATTCTCCTATTGAGCCAAATCATCATTTGAGCGGAGACATGGGCGAACGTACTAATAAGGAGAGGTATCAGCGACTTGTTGGGCGACTGATATATTTAGCTCACACCCGGCCGGATATTACCTATGCAGTGGGTGTAGTTAGCCAGTTTATGCACGATCCTCGTATTTCACACCTGGATGCAGTTTATCGTATTCTGAGGTATCTCAAATCAGCTCTAGGAGGAGGAATTTTGTTCTCTAATCATGGCCATTTGCGGTTGGAGGCTTTTACTGATGCTGATTGGGCTTGGTTATGTGGATGATAGACGTTCTACCTCTGGCTATTGTACCTTTATCGGAGGGAATTTGGTTACTTGGCGAAGTAAAAAGCAATCAGTGGTTGCTAGATCTAGCGCAGAGGCAGAGTACAGAGCCATGGCTCATGGTGTTTGCGAGCTCTTATGGCTCCAAACCTTATTACGTGATTTGGGTTTCATTGACAGCGGTCCTATGAAACTCTACTGTGATAATAAGGCTGCTATAAACATTGCTCATAATCCTGTTCAACATGATAGAACGAAGCATATTGAGATTGACCGACACTTCATCAAGGAGAAACTGAGCGAGGGTTCGATATGTATGCCTTTTGTGAGATCTGGAGATCAGTTGGCTGATATATTCACAAAGGGACTTGGCAGCAAGAGTTTCCACCCTATTGCATTCAAGTTGGGCTTGATCGATATCTTCGCACCAACTTGAGGGGGAGTGTTAGATTAATGAATTAGTTCGTTGTACGGAGTTTCATTATTTATCCTTAGTATGTAAATAGTTAATTAGTTAGGACCTCATTGTAATTGTTGTATCTTGCGTTGTATATATACCCAGTTTAATGAAAGTTAACCCTAATTTTTGGGTTTTCCACAAATCGATACTGTCATCTCTCAACTTTACAGTTTTGTAGTGGGACGAAATATCAGGGTTCGGACACGAAAGGTCATTCGGCCAAAGTGACTGGCCCAACCTCCCAGTTGATGTTCCTAATGCTCGGCTACTTGGATCCTGAGGATCGGACACCTTGGTTCGGATAAATGTCGTGCCCATTTGTGACACAACACAATCTCCTACGAAGTGTCATATTGGTTCAGTACATTGGTTCCGACATGATGGTTCGGCCAACTAACTAGTGCCAGCTCACCCACGTGCAATTAACCGTCTTGTTCAATACGTCATAGTGGACGTCAGCTAAAACGGTCACTGCTGCATGCGCTGGGCACAGACCAATGTGATGATAGCTCACGCAAGTGAATGGTTACAACCTTAGTACCTTACCTCGTAAGTCACTTGTGACATAGGCCGAGGGCAATGACCGTGCGTGTGGACCAACTTGGAGAGCAAGTCATAGGAGTCTATATAAGGTACAGTGATTAATCCTAAAAAGGTTCGAGCTACTCAGCTCTCAAACCCTAGTCTTGTACTTTCTCTCTTGAGCGCATACTCGCTAGACCGTCGGAGTGCCTTTCCAGTTGGCCTCCGACCGGTTTGGCACTGACGGTGCCTACCTGTGCAGGCTAAGGTAGATGGAGCTAGGTGGCAAGAGAGGTTAACCAGAGGACTCGACGAGGGACCTTTTCCGATCACCAACCCTTACAATTTGGTGACTCTGTAGGGGAATCGAACCTAGAATCTCACGGTGATTCAGGTCAAAAACCCATCAACACCACTCTCAAAACTTCTGATCAGAAAAGATGGGCGGCAAACTAACTGAATTTGGAGGCTCCATCACCAAGGAGGTCCCTTTTAGGCTTCCTCTGGATAGAATGCCTCAAGTTGGGATCCACCACTCCATCAACATGCCTCCTCTGGGAGGATTCACCACGGACTCCAGCGTTGCTCTAGCTTATGTTCAACAGCTGGAGAACTGTTTGGAGGACAACGACGCTGTCATCGACGCCTTGAAGACAGAAATGGCAAGATTGAAGGAAACCGTCCATAGGACCACCCTCCACTTCCAGATTTAGGGGAGGAAGGAAGCGAAGGAGGCCGACGCCGTCTCACAAGGTGGAACGGCGTGGCGAGCAGTTGACGCATCCCTCAATCAAGGACCAAATTGCCCCTCCCATTGACTAGCGCTCAGGCAGGGTGATCGTTTACAGATAACGAACCCCCTCGCCTAGCCAGTCCATAGCGTTCCGAAGGTTGGGGAGCCCATCGATCGCAAGTGTTCATTCGACCGAATAGCACAAGGAATCTAGCCGAATGGTCAGTTATGAGGCTGAATGGCATAACGGAAAAAAGGTGTACGTATACACGAACGAACCACGGTCCGATTACTGCGAGGTCTGGTCTGTGGTTCGAAAAGGAAGGGAACCTGACGCCGGTCACGAGAAGTCTCACAACAAGCAACCAGAAGGGTGTAAGGACAAACCCACTGACAGCAAAGGAAAGGGTGTGGAGGACCACTCTGATACAAGATACAAAAATGACAAGGAGGGACAGCTTGATGTTCACTATGACGACGAGACGGGGAAGCATCGCACCTACCAAATCGAGAAACATCAGCCCGAATCGAGAAACGTCGGAAGGTCCATCGATCTCCAACGGATCCTAAGTATTCAAAGGAGCAGCAATGTCTATCATGGTCAACGGAGAAAAAATACCATGCATACATAAACAAAAAACGCAATTCTAAGGATTCTGAGCACTCGGATCCAAAGAAAGCACGCACGGATTGCAAATCAAGAGGCTCTGAGTCGGACCCATGGCTCAAACAAGTACGTGTCTCCCTCTTCTCCAAGGAAATTGAGGCGGTGACACCTCTTCTAGGGTTCTCTCTACCGAAGTTCAGTAAATATGACCTGAAGGATGACACGTTTCGATAGGTCATGGCGCTCCTACCGAACAATGATGCCCCGATGTGCAAAACGTTCCCTACGAACCTCAATAGCCTAGCCTTACTCTGGTCTAACAAAACATGGAAGTGTTCGCTTGGTTTCCCTACGAGATGTTGGGCGTCGATCCAAGTTTTATTTGCCACAATCTCAACGTGAATGAGTCTTGCAAGCCCGTGGTGTAGCGGGCCCAACGTTCAGCCCCAGCGCATACCAAAGCAGTTGTAGAAGAGGTGGAATGGCTGTTAGAAGCCAATACAATCCAGGAGGTTCAATACCGCTCACCAACATTGTGGACATCAACAAAAATAGTGGGAAACGTAGGGTCTATATTGACCATACGAACCACAATGCCGCTTGGCCCAAGGACTGTTTTCCTTTACCTCAGATCGACCAACTCGTGTATGCTACGGCGGGCCATGTCCGCCTAAGCTTCATGGACACCTACTGAGGGTTCCATCAAATAGCAGTGGCCAAAGAGGACATGGAGAAAACGGCGTTCATTACACCGAAGGGGAACTACTGCTATCGGATCATGCCTTTTAGCCTAAAGAACGCTGGGGTGACATACCAGCAAAAGGTGACTGCAATGTTTGGCCAACAAATTAGCGGTACAATGGAAGCGTATATTGATGATATGGTGGTCAAAAGCAAGACCAAGACTGACCATTTGAAGCATTTAGGCAAATTTGGATCCTGAAGGAGCACAAATTGAAGTTGAACGCGGAGAATTGCGCCTCTGTTGTCGGTTCGGGTAAATTCTCGGCCATCTCAATCACTCGCCGAGGAATTGAGGCCGACCCGAACCAAATTTGTGCAATTGAACAGTTGCAGGCCCCCAGACCGTTAGGGAAGTCCAGAAGTTAACTGGGATGGCAGCGGCTATGAACCAATTTATCAGCTGATCTTCAGACAAGTGTCATTTCTTCTTCCCGTGAAGACAAGTCGGCGAAGTTTCAAGTGGACGGAAGAATGTGATAGAGCGCTGACACAACTGAAGCAGCATCTGACCTCTCCTACTAACTCTAAGGGGACATGAGGATTTGTACCTATACTTGGGAGTTGTTCTTCTTAATAAGCCAATGGCTTTCCCGCCAAAAATGAGCCAAACAAAGCCACAAAAAAACGAAAATAAGCCAATAAGCCAATTGTTTCGTCTTTATTCAAAAAAAATTGGATTTCGGTCAAAAAAATTTACTTTTTAGATTCCTCTTGTCATGAGGATGCAATCATTCCCCAAAAATTGACAATAAGCCAAGTGATACGAAAAAAATTTGAATAAGGACAAAAAATAAGCCACTTTGGTTTATTTATCCGAACACCCCCTTGGTCGTCTCACCACACGCAGTGAGTTCGGTATTAGTTCAACAGGAGGGGAGAGAACATCAACATATGTATTTCATCAATAAGACGTTGCTGCCAGCCGAGACTTCGTACCTACTGTTGGAAAAGCTTGCTCTTGCCAGCAAGAAAATTGTTACCATACTTCCAAGCTCATACGACAGTTGTGCTAACCGAGTCCCCACTCAAGACAACTCTCCGACAACCAACCTGTCAAACCAGATCTCTCAGTGGGCCGTAGAGCTCACAAATTTTTCAACGTCCTCTACTAGCCAAGGATGACAATCAAAGCTCAAGTGTAAGCTGATTTTGTCAAACTGACCCTGGAATCTAGCGAAGCAAAGGAACCTCAGCTGACCGAACAAGGATTAATGGATTTACTCTTAGAGCAGCCGAGGCCAGCCTGGCAAATGTTCCACAGGGATGCATGGAAGGCGGCTCAAATAACCGAGGCACAGAGGCTGGAGTTTTCCTAGTCACACCATGTGGCATCATCCACGAGTGCGCGATTACATTTGATTTCCCAACTTTAAACAACAAAGCCAAATACGAAGCACTACTCGCCGAGCTTCGCTTGGACAAACACATGCAGGTCGAAGTGCTAGTTGTCTATTGCGACTCCCAGTTAGTGGTCAACCAACTCAATGGAGACTACGAAGTTTGGGATCCCGAGATAAACACCTATGTTTCCAAAGCTATTGAATTGATGAACCATTTCAAGGGCTCGAGCAAATTAGACAAGAGCAAAATGCTCATGCCGACACCCTCGCCGGTCTTGCTTCGGCCTGTGCAACCTCGGGCCAATGATCTATAACCCCCGGCACATTATTGAAGCCAAGATCTGCAGATGATGAAGTAGAAGTGATGAACGTTGAGTTCGATCCAAGCTGGATGGACGAAATTGTTGCGTTCTTAAAGCAAGATATTCTATCAAGAGGTAGGGAGGAGGCTCATCATATTCGGAACAAAGCAGCCCACTCTTCGATCTCCCTGAGCAGAGCCTTATACCAACGCTTCTTTACGGGCTCTCATCTCTGTGTTGTGCACCCAAATCAAATTTTGGGCATCCTGAGGGAGCTGCACTCCAGCATTTGTGGCTGCCACACTGGTGCACCATCTCTATAGACCACACTTCTTTTTTGTCTTTCCAACTTGTCGAGTAAGAATCTTTACATTATGATCATGCGGTGAGTGGTTTTTAACACAACTAGGGGCCGCTTAAACTTTTCAAATGTGGTTTGTAATCTATACACCTACTAGGAACCACACTTCTTTTTCGTCTTTCCTTCTTGTCAAGTAAAAGTCTATACTTTTTCATCATTCGGCCAGTGGCCCTTAAACCAACTAGGAACCGCTTAAGCTTTCCAAATGTGGTTAGTAGTCTATACACCTACTAGGAACCACATTTCTTTTTCGTCTTTCCATCTTGTCGAGTATGAATCTTTACTGGAGCCGCTTAAACTTTCCAAATGTGGTCAATAGTCTATACACCTACTAGAAACCACACTTCTCTTTCATCTTTCCTTCATGCCGAGTAAGCGTCTTTATCTTTTGATCACGTGACTGGTGGCCTTTAATCCGACTAGGAATCACTTAACCTTTCCAATGTGATCAATAATCTATCCACCTATTAAGAACCACACTTAATTTTTGTCTTCCCATCTCGTCGAGTAAGAATGTTTACGTTTTGATCTTGTGGCCAATGGTCTTTAACCAAATTAGGAGCCGCTTAACCTTTCCAAATGTGATCAATAGTCTATACACCTACTAGGAACCACATTTCTTTTTCGTTTTTCCATCTTCTCCAGTAAGAATCTTTATTGAGCCGCTTAAACTTTCTAAATGTGGTCAGTAGTCTATACGCGTACTAGGAAGCACGCTTCTTTTTGTCTTTCCTTCATGTCGAGTAAGAGTCTATATCTTTTGATTATGCGGCCGGTGGCCTTTAATCTAACTAGGAACCGCTTAACATTTTCAAATGTGGTCAGTAGTCTATACATCTATTAGGAACCACGCTTCATTTTTGTCTTCCCATCTCGTTGAGAAAGAATCTTTACGTTTTGATCATGCGGCCAGTGGTTTTTAACCCAACTAGGAGCCGCTTATGCTTTCCAAATGTGGTTAGTAGTCTATACACCTACTGGAACCATACTTCTTTTTTGTCTTTCCATCTTGTTGAGTAAGAGCCTTTACTTTTTTATCATGCGAAGAGTCGCTTAAACTTTCCAAATGTGGTCAGTAGTCTAAACACCTACTAGGAACCACCCTTGTTTTTTTCTTTCCATCTTGCGAGTAAGAATCTTTACTAGAGCCGTTTAAACTGTTCAAATGTGGTTAGTAATCTATCCACCTACTAGGAACCGCACTTCTTTTTCGTCTTTCCTTCTTGTTGAATAAGAGCCCTTACTTTTTGATCATGCGGCCAATGGTCTTTAACACAACTAGGAGTCAATTAAATTTTCCAAATGTGGTCAATTTTGTGAGGCAGCCTTTGAAGAATCGATGAAGCAGTTGACTACCGCACCGGTGTTGATTGTGCCCGAACGTGGAGTTGGCTACTTCGTGTATTGTGATGCCTCGAGGGAGGAACTTGGGTGCATGTTGATGCAAGCAGGACGGGTGGTTGCATGCGTATGGTTCGCGGCAATTGAAAACACACAAGCGGAATTACGTAACACACAACCTAGACATGCGGCCGTAGTTTTTGCATTGAAGAGTTGGCTTCATTACTTGTATGGTATAAAATTTGAAGTCTTTTCTGATCACAAGAGTTTGAAATACTTTTTTTTCCCAAAAAGAGCTTAACTTCCGGCAACTTCGTTGCATGGAACACATGGAAGATTACGACTTTGAATTACAAGATCATCCGGGGAAAGCGAACGTGGTAGCGGATGCCTTGAGTAGGAAATCGACACAACTTGCGAGTTCTGCAATTCATGAGTGGAAGATGATGGAAGATTTGGGGTTCTATGCAATGCATTTCGAGGAGGTTCGAGAGGATGTTCATTTATGCAATCTAATTGTACAATCTACTCTATCGAGCGGAGTCACTGAGGCACAACCAAATGACGAGGAAGTGGAAGAGTTACGTACCGAATTCCTAAGCAGAAACACTCAAGAGGGGTGGATGATTCATGCCAATCGAAGCTTACATTTCCAAGATAAGTTGTTCATACCCATTTCGTGTCAGGAAGAGAAATTGAGAGAGTTTCACCATTCTCCATTAGCTGTTCATCCAAGAGGGACAAAAATGTATCATGACTTGCATCGGCAAGTTTGGTGGCCGGGAATGAAGAGGAATGTCGCAACCTTTGTATTGAGGTGCCTCATGTGTCAACAAGTCAAAGTGGAACATCAATGACCAGTTGTTCGAACCCATTTCGTGTCAGGAAGAGAAATTGAGAGAGTTTCACCATTCTCCTTAGCTGTTCATCCGAGAGGGACAAAAATGTATCATGACTTGCATCGGCAAGTTTGGTGGCCGGGAATGAAGAGGAATGTCGCAACCTTTGTATCGAGGTGCCTCACGTGCAACAAGTGAAAGTGGAACATCAATGACCAGCAGGAGAGTTACACCTTTACCCGTTGCCAAATGGAAACGGGAGAAGGTGACATTTCGTTACGGGTTTATAGAGATCGCCAAGGGGGCACGATGTCATTTGGGGAATAGTTTAATCGTTTGACTAAATCCACACATTTCTTGCCTATTCTGCTATTCAAGTTATCGATTTAATCGATATGCTTAGTTGTTTGTACATTTGGGAGATCATTCGCTTACATGGTATTCCAATGTCCATTGTGTCTTATCGAGATCCGCAATTTATAGCTCGTTTTTTGGCAGAGCTTGCAATCGGCTCTTGGTACGAATCTATTGTTTACCACGGCTTATCATCCTCAAGCGGATAGACAATCCGAAAGAACGATTCAAATATTCGAAGACATGCTTCGGGCTTGCATGATGGATTACTGGGGTAGTTGGGAGGATCACTTACCACTTGTCGAATCCGCGTACAACAATAGTTACCAATCGAGTATCGAGATGGCACCATATGAGGCTCTGTGTGGTAGGCCGTCTAGATCACCCGTGTGCTGGACCGAGTTGGGAAAGGCTACACTTGTGGGGCCAGAGTCAGTAACCGTAACCTTCGAGACAATGAAGGTGATTCGGCAGAGGCTTTTGGATGCTCAAAATGCCACAACCGAGAAAATCAAAATGATTCGAAAGAGGTTATTGACCGCTCAAAGCCGACAGAAGAGTTATGTCGATCGTTGTATAGATGTCCCTTGCATTTGAAATAGGGGATCACGTATTCCTTAAAATCTCACCACGCCGGGGTTTGACTCATTTTGGGCGAGGAGATAAGCTTTCATCGCGTTATATAGATCCGTTTGATATTATAGAAAGAACTGGAGAAGTTGCGTATTGTTTAGCTTTACCGCCGAAGTTACCAGGTGTGCACGATATCTTTCATGTGTCGATGTTGAAGAAATACGAACCGAACTCGTCTCATATATTAGAATGGTCTGAACTAGAGCTTGAGGCTGATGCATCTCTAGGATAGAGACCGATACGTATCCTAGACACATGTGACCAAGTGTTGAGGGGCAAGACGATACCATTGGCGAGGGTTTTGTGGAATAATTATGGGAGCGAGGAGTCTACGTGGGAAAGGGGAGACGAGATTAGAGAGAAGATGGGAAGCATGGGTACACCAAAAACCTTGTCGTACCTGTACCGGGTACGGCAAAATCGTACCGGGTACTTTTGGTATCTTTGGGTATGGCAAGGGTACTCCGGTGGTACGCCTTGGGTACTTCGCGGGTACGCCTTGGGTACTTTGCAGATCTAATCTCACCGAAAAGAAGAAGAGGAGGAGGAGGGAGGGAGGGAGGGAAAGAGAGAGATACCAGCCTTGATGCAGCAGCTTGTGTTCAATCTGGACAGTTGCAGCAGCTGCTGCAACAGACGCAAGAAGAAAAGGAAGAAGTAGACCTATTGGGTTTGACTAGTTGTTGGGCTTGTCTACTTATTGGGCTTTCATTTAGTTATGGGTTTGTGGGCTTTTCTATTCCATAGAAGAAATGATAGTTGTTTGGGCTCCTTCATTAAATTAGGCTCTGGGCCTATTAATTGTTTATTGGACTACAACTGGATTTTCTTTTAAATGTTTTACAATTTAAGTGATATAAATTTTTTTTTTTGACATTTAATGATATAAAAAACATAAAATAGTAAAAAATTATATATATATATATATATATATATATATTCACCGTACCCCCGCCGTACACGTACCCTACTTTTTTGGGATTTTGTAATTTCCCGTACCGCGTACCGATACACATGCTCCATAGGAGAGAAGTATCCGGAATTATTTCCCGTGTAATTGATGTAAAACCAGTGGTTTGAATATCATGATTGTGGATTTTGCCTGCAGTAAAAGTTTATATCTCTTCTGCATCGTAGTCTTTCTGGACTTGAATGATTATAGATTATGAAAATTTGAGGATGAAATTTTTGTAAATAGGGAAGAATGTAAAGACCCGTGTATTATTTTTATTTTATGTAGTTTTTTCTTAAATGCTCAAATGGTGCACCAAGAGGTTAAGCCTTGAAATGAAAGGTTGGATATGTAGGAACATGATGTGGTTGATTGTCAATAGTTGGGTTTCACAGAATGTATATCTCTCTTATATTCCTAATCTTACTGAACTCATCACTCCATAATCATATAGAGTTAGTTGAGATTTCCAACTGGGCTAGTGTGGCTCAACCTTTCATTCTTTTTAGATACAAACCAGGGATAGCAGCACAAAGTGTTTGCTTGCATGGATTGATGTTCTTTTGAAAGCTTTTACAAATTACAGAAGAGTTACTTTTCCATCTTTGTAAATCATGCTTTTGAATATGAAATTGTAACTTCACTTAGATGTCTTTTGAAATTGCAACTTATGTAATATTGGGCCTAGATCCCTTTTGATGTATGTTTTGGACAAGGATTTGGTTCTTAAATGTATTTGGGCACATCTTTTGGGTACGTTGTACGTAGAGTATGATTAATGTATTTATAATATGTTAAAAATCGAGGGCATGACATTTTGGTATCAAAGCTATAGGTTAGAATACCTCGAGACAGTGGGGAGACTTCTAGTCTTATGGGTTCAAAACCATACACCTACAAGGAACCACACTTTTTTTTTCGTCTTGCCTCACTTCTTATTCATTCGTGGGTCGGGACCCGAGGGCCTTTTTCATTTTTTTTTCTCAAGAGGTGATTTCAAGAATCAAGCAACTGACAAATCCGCCCCTATTGGAGGAAACTTTATGGATGAAAGCAGAAGCGATGCGGGCTTGTCAACCCTGCCGGATCTCAATGTCACCCGGTGCCTATTTAGCTAGCATGACTCCTCTAAAGTTTCATTCAAGTCTTAAGTTCCACATAAAGCCATTTTTTATTAGGAGAATGCCACATATGAGAGAGAATTAAGGAGAGAGCTTGATTTTATTTTTGGAAACTACAGTTGCTTAGCGTATGGTGTAGATTGGGGTTAGTTGATAAAACACATACCCATCCAGCATTGGTGCGAACAAGACCTTTGTGAAGAGTCTGGTACTCATTAAAGAGTTGAGGAACAGGCAACCCCAAGAAAAGTGAGAGCCCTGTGATTGTGAGATTTCTCATAGAATTCATGTTAGTGAACTGTAGACATGAGAGGCCGACTGATCCCGCACACGGATAAGGAAATTTTGTGAAGCAAATTCAAAATAGACAAAGGAAAGAGAGAACACCTTGATGCTAATGGCATACCCACAATGCCGAAAAGAACGCAGTACAATTCAGCATATATGGGGAAAGGTATTGAGGCAAAAATGGCTCCAAATTTTTCTGCAAACACAAGACAACATCAACAATGTATTGACTATTTGGCCTTTAAAAAGACAACAAACCAGAATCTAAATGACTTAATTAATTTATGCTCATTGAGTCATTGTTGAAACCATCGTCGTTTGTACAATAAAATATGGCAAAAAGGACAAAAGGAAATAAATGAAACAAAAATGGACATGATTTCTACTCAAATACCCATGTTAAATTCACAAGAGATATGCGTAGTCAGTGTACTTTAGAAGTTGCGCGTACTTAACTAAGATGGAGAAGAAAATCATGAAGCCAGCAGAAATTTGGACGACTCGCGACTTCCAACTCGGGTGAGTGGAGTCCTACATTCTCCCTGAAACATGGCCCGGCTCTTTGTCAAGTTTACATCCTCTCCTCTATGAAACAAAAAATGAAGGAACAACATTGTAACTGGCGGATCAAAAAAAAACCATTGTAACTGCAGTTTTGTAACTACTGACACAGATACAATAGAACCAATGCCCGTTCCAAAAAGACCATCAAGCATAACACCAATCCCCTGCAAAGAGATAAGATCGACTTATTGCAAATAATTTGAAAACAAAAAATGAAAATTGGCAGCATACAGTACGAAATAGGATAATCGAACTTAAGACAACAATAATAGTAGTTCTGACAAGCATGTATTAAACGGATTTACAATTCATATGTCAAATCGACAACATTTGAGCTGTTCAGGAAAGGTGCATTAGATATTTTCATATAGGATTTGAGTGTCAATGGAGGTAATTAGGTATGCCGAGAGATGGTATTGCATCAACCAATGATAACACATGACACAGGAATAGTGTTTCTACAATGATATGACTACAATACAGAATCCACAAGAGAGTAAATGCGTCCCAAGATGAACACCTGCCAACAGATGCCCCAGCTCTAAACATAGGCAGGAGGTGGAGTGGCAATCGCCAGCCGAGATGCTGCCTTGTATGCACCAGTGGACTGCAACATAAAAATTGAAGGCGAAAATAAACTTTTTTTTTATCAAACTGGTATTAAACCAATAAATTCATTAAGTTTCATAAAGCAACAAGTCATAGGAACGTAGACTTCAGCCACAACCTACTACAATTACGTTAGAAGTAGTTCTGATGTTGCCAACAGTGAAGTCATTTACTTGCAGTTAGCTTGAGAGCAAAGAGTTCATTCATATATGAGGCCAATCAAAAAGAAAATTGAGCCATAAATATTATGGGTTCTTTTTTTACAAGTCTCCACCCCTTCTGTGACTAATAAAAGTTTTTTTTAAGACACCTTTCCAAGAGTTAAGTTGATTGACTCTACCAACTCAATGAATTCAGGTGCATGAGCCTTTGAAAAGAACAATCCGTAAATTCAACAAATCCAGCTCATTGGTGTATCTATCTCAAGTATCTTAGCAACTCCTAATTTATCCAAGTTCAGTTGTTCACTCTACCCTTTCTAATGTCTCCATTAGAATTGTTAGGTACGGAAGTGGCCACAGAGAAGGAAGTTCAATATACGAACCATCCATATGAATCCATCATGGCCTAGCAATACCTATAACTTATAAGAATTAAGTGTTCAAGCAATTGAAAACTTCCATTCCTGGAATCTGATTAATACCTCAACCATTGACACAAGAACTGCTGAGATCATGGCAAAGGAATGTCCTGCTGAAAAAGTAGGTGGCCCCCATTGCAAAGGGCAAGGAAACTTGAACCTAGATCAACGCATCTAATCTTTTTTTAGGCCAACCAACAAAGAAAACCACTTAAACATGAAAAAAGAATAACACTGACCATAGGGCAGTCGATATGAGATCTGCTTTGTCTGTACGGCAACTGTGTTGAGTGATATTCATATAATATAAGGACTGTTGTGGTAGGCCCCACTCACAGTCAGTATGATGATCGAGACGAGATCAATATATTCGTTCAAAAATGGGTAAATCCCTAAGTGGTCTCACATGCTTCAGATACTGCAAAACATAAATTAATGACGGGAAGCAAATAAATATCATGTAAAGAGGCACCGATAAAAAATTAACATGTAAAGAGGCTTACTCAACAATTGTTTGAAAGTACTTACTCGTGACAGTCCAATGATCAGTAGCTTTTCAATGGCATCTCTTGTGTAATCGGGCATGGGTGGTTTTGTTGCAGGATTATGGGTTACTAAGCATACTTGCCCCCACTCATAGCGGGGAAAGACATGAAGTTGCATTAATTGGTAAAAGGAGCTATGTGACTCTGTGTAGCCAGTCAACGCCATTGTTCAGTTATGTACTTGCTATAGGCAATTGTATTTCAGTCAAAAAGTGTACCAATGACTTCAACAAATTACCTATAACAATACCTTTTGTATTTTGTTTAATTAAACGTAGACTTAAATTGAAATTCATGTTTAGCCAAACGGAGCCTAAATCTATTTAACAATGCAGAGAGCAAAAAATGCCTTTGTACATGACAACTCATGCAAAACAATCACAAAATCCGTTCATGTAAAAATGAGTTATAGGTTCTTGAAGCCGAGCACTAAATTTTGCATTAGTTTGTCAAAGTGCAAAAATAGATTTTTTAAAGAACTGGTATCTCTTTTTTGGTCTGATTGCAGCTCTCAAAAACCTGTTATGCTTCTGTTCTCACTGCAGACTTTGAAGTGAAGATTGCGGTTGAGATATTTTTAGGCAGAAATTATTTCTTTTGTGCCTAAAAATAATCACTGTAACCTTGAAGATAACTTTATAGCGTTCAAGTAACCTTGGAGACAACTCCACAAAAATGAAGAAGGAAGTAGTACATGTTCCAACCACCTGGTTTCGGGAAATATTGTCCTTCCTTGAAGACAAAATTGGGAAAAATCCAAAAAAATGGAGCTGAACTTACTGCAGTGCTACGCAGACTTGGTGAGTACTGAAGCAGCCGTGAAGCAAGATCAATTGCTTCAGGAGGCATCCGCTTTTGGAAAACCTGAAACACAGAACTTCATGATCAGATTCCAAAGTTAAGCCGGCTGTAACCGCAAAGATATCAACATAAAACTGTATACCTTGTGCCAAGGGTGAGCTTTAATCTGAGGAAACCTAAAATCCATATAATTTGGATTCATGCATCGAATTTCTTCACGAGTTGGAGTGCCAAGAACCTGTAGGAAGTTCTAGATCAAGTTCCCATATGACTCAGAAAAAATCTGGACAGTACAACTGACACATACTTCTCACAATAGAAGTATGTCAGTTGATAATCTCCACAACCTGGTCCACTGCATTTTCTCCCAGAAACAGCAGCTATGGTAAAATCTGGAATGTGAAGTAAGCAAAACATAATGAACTATACAACTGACATACTTCTCACAATAGAATGTAAATACTTCGGATGCTAAGGAAGTCAAAAACCTGCCCCAGTAGAAGCTCAGCAAGTACACAACCAGCTGACCATATATGAATGAAGCACGGTAGAAAGGGAAAAAAATTGGGAAAAATAAATTCATGTAGTGTTGCCGAATTTCAGCAAATTCATCTAGAATTCGATGATGATCATTGGTTCATAAAATTATTCCATATTTTTGGAGCAATGCTCTGGGACACTCTCATTGACCACATATTGGTATGCGGTCGACCTCTAAGTGTGTGAACTCCACACCTACATATGGTGAGGAAGCCCCAAAAGCACTGCAATCTGTAGGAGCTTCACATAATCTCTCATTTGGTACAGGGTTTGATGGAAGAATTTGGACAACTTTTAGTGTTTAATTGACATTTCGATAAATTCCAAGTCTTAATGATAAATTAAGTGATAGTCTAGGAGGTAATTTGAAATTATCCTTAGTTTAAAATGGAAATAGCATTTTTGCCATTTGGGGCAAACCCGCACACAATGCGGTTCGGCTTGTTCAGACCCAATTCAGCATTCATCTTAATGATCAACTTCGTTCACATTGTAATGCTCACTACCCTAAATCATAACCAAAGTGGGCTAGATAATGGTACCGAAGGAAAGGGAGATCTCTGTACATTTGCTTTGAAGTTCAAGGATGCTTCCATAGTTGAAGAGTTTAGTGTTCCTGTCAAGCTTGAATCTGCCAACATATAAATTATAAACTATCTTGGATGCCCTAACCCTCCTCATCACCCATTGCAAGGAATTTAGTCGAACACCTAGAAGGGGCTATCATTTAATGGCTTTGTTCGGTTAAGGATTTAGTTTTAATTTTAGTTTTATTTCCAATCATTACCCTATTTCTTCAATTATTACTTTCTCATCTCTCTCTATCTCTCTCCAATCATTATTCCTATCTTCAATCATTACTCTATTTCTCTCTCCACCCACTACCAAAACTAAACTAAACTAAATTCTCAACCAAACACTACCAATATTTTTTCCACTCTCTAATCCTCTAACCAATGGATAATGTTCCAAAATTATCGAAGAAGTATCATTGGCGATTCGCAGTTTGGCCGAACAAGTCACACTATGAATTATCTAAAAAATTGAAACCACAAACCTCAATCACAAACAAACGCACGCAATACGTACGGAAATAGAGTTTAAGTAACCTTCACCTTGCTTGAGATCTTCTCTGAGCCTAAGGAGCTCTTGCTTTCGCTCCTTTGCCTGAAATTCACAACAAAGTCGACCAAATAGCAATGCATCAGGTGATCTTTAGAGGAAACGTAACTCTGAGTATACATGAGAGAGAGAGAGAGAGAGACCTTTTGGCTTCCATTTGAGAGCGTTGGATTCAGAAGTTGATGGATGTTGTTGATGAGGAGGCGGCTTTTGCAGTAGCTTTACTAAGTGGCTTACATAGAAATTGTGCCATACCATAGAGCAATAATCCATAAGCATAGAAAGTCCCTGCAACACTTACTAATTCTAAGAATGCCATCTTCAAATGGGTTTCATGGATCAAGGAATGCATAGCAACTTCAGCTCTATCCATTCTTGTCAATGGCTCAACAACTAAAGAGTTCCCAATGCATACAGGATTGAGACAAGGTCATCCCCTTTTCCCTCTCTTATTTTATGTTGTCATTAGCTCAACAACTAAGACTATGTTAAGTGTTGGAAAACTACTCCTGTAATCACCACTACTTGTTGTACTTTGATTCTCGTTAGAAACACCATATTCTCTATTTCATGGAAGTCCACATACGTGACAGAAGAGTATCCAAAAGGTATCCGATACTTCAAGGACAAAGAAAATCAATTTAAAAATGATTGATTCGTCAAGGAGTATCAGATAAGTGCCAGTACAACGAGTTACATTTCAATGTTCGTATCCTATACTCATGCAGTCATGCTTCATAGGTTAGACTCCAACCTTTTAGAGTGTGGGCCCTAGCCGCTTGAGTATGATCTAAATTCAACATACGCCACTAAACAATGCCCTATATAACTCTGGCTACCAAATCAATGTCAGTATCAATAAGGGATATGTGAATTTGCAACCTCCAAAAACCTTTAAATATAAACTGATGTAATATATGGTATATACAATTAATCAACTATTAATCAACAAAAGAAGGGACAGAGTCATTTCTATTTCAGCAATATACCTGATAACTCTTTGAACTTTCACCTAAAGAAGCTTCACTGTATCTCCAAACATGTCATCCATGATTTAGGAGAGACGAGGGTCTCGATGTAGTTTCAAATTTATCTAGTATCCGTCCGTTAACGTCTACTATATGTCCATAACACACGCCCTACAAACATCACAGGATTAGCAATCATAAATTTGGTCCACGAGTCTCTTACCCCATATTTCTTCATCATCCAAACTCTAGTTCTATTGCTTTCATACGGCAAAACAACCAAAAAGAGACAACCACCAAGAACCTCCATGTAATGACCCTCAAACTCATCATAATAATCAGAATTATCATACGAAGGAGGCAGCTTGATTATGCTAGGTCCACCTCGTTTCCACCCTGGGCTCCTCTAATCTTGACCATACCTACCAAGTGGTGTGGGCTCGGTCCATAACGATCAGTCCAACCACGATGGACAACCCACAGTCCACTAGCTTATTCGGGCTCGGCCCAGACCGGAGTCAGGTTCGGCCCTCCACAGTCACAGCAGGGCCCGGACCATCTTTTTTTAATATGGTTCACGCCTTCATTCAGACATTAAATAATATCATCACACAGAGAAAACTTGGATTTACCAAAATAGTTGTTCTTAATCTAATCTACCTCTAAGAGAAAACTTGGTATGGCATTATATTCTCAGAGTCGTGCTATTTAAGTTGTTCCTAGCAGCTGCTTTAAATCATATTTGGCTTCAAAGAAGTCTCAAGTAGTTTTGTTGCAGCTGTGGAGGGGAATGTGAGATACAGAGTGAACTTTTGAAAACAGGTCCCTAGCTCCCTGGAAAATCATTGGAGCCAATGGAATCTTCCCCATAGAATGCTTACGAGCTAATCTTTCTAGTTGGCTTTGGGTGTGGTCCTTTAACTTGTAGCTTCTTTGTTGATTTGTATTGTTTTTCTGGGGTTTATTCCCTGTTGTACTCTTGGTTTTGGTGTGCACAAGATACCTCCTTTATTGGAAAAACAAAAACAAAAACAAAAAATGTCACAATGATAAAGACCAAAACTTAAGTGACTACGAGAGGTGAGTTATAGGAGTTAAACCTCGGAACCTCGTTAATTAGGGTTCAATTAGGGTTTCTCCGTTTTCTATTTAACCTAACTTGTTATGTTATTCTTGTAATCACTTGAGTTATGCAATCAAACGTATTCTTTTCTCTTTGCAAAAGTATCAGTTAGTTCTCGTCATCACTTAAGCATATGGGTAGTAGCCAAAATTTGTCCTAAATCAAATGCCAACATGTCAGTTTGCTTCGAGTCGAAGCACCTCTAGTATCCTCTAAGATTATTGCTAAATCTCGATAGCCACCGGTTTGTGGCCTTGGCCGATGGGTGGACTGGGGCCGGTGTCCTGGAAATCGTAATTTCATTTGTACCTATAAAAGAAACAAAGAGACGAAAGTCATGTTAAAATAAATAGAAAAACTGAGGCTCTTGTACTAACTGAACATGGTAGGAAAGACTGAACATGTAACTCCTAAATCTCTCAATTTTTCGCCATTGGCAAAGTGAAGTATGCACACCAAAGTGAAAACCAAAGTAAGCTATAGAGAATTGTAAGAACCTTTTATCAAAGCCATTAATCAGCTTCCCAATCATCCGCAGCGATTTCCTTATCTGAGATCATTTCCCATTTGTACTACTGGTCATGATCTGAACCTCATTTCTAGCGACTTGTGATGGTGGCTCAGGTGTTTTCGGTAGTTCAACGGGTCGTATTTTTGCTCTACCATCTGTTTTGACACTCTGCTTGTATGTACAGCACTTATTAGTCATTGGACTCCGAGGAGCCCTTTGTCCACAGGGCTTTGACCCTGCTTCAAGTAGTTTTGGACCCTCTAAACTTAGTCTCCGTGAACGAGTTGGCATAGAAGGGGTTTTTGTTCCCCTTTTTCCTTTGGCATTCATCGTCAATTTCTCCTTTTTCTCTGTATTGCAATTTTCAATGCCCAACTTCCGGGAGCGGGGTGGAGGAGTACATTCAGGTGTTGATCGTGGTTTCTCCTTTTCCATTGAGCAGGAATTTTCAATGCCTAGCCTTCGGGAGCGTGGAGGAGTACAATCATTCATTCATTGTTTCTCAAGTGGAGATCTTGGCTCATTTGGTTGTCCACTCCGTCCCTTCTTGTTAGTCAATGCCTTCTTTAGGCTCTCAATCTGCAAATGAGCGAGCAGATCAACTACTAAGTATTTCGCTGGCTGATTGACAGAAAATATCAATGTTTACAAAATAGCTAAAGGAGTCATGTAAGTATAAACCAAGATACGGCACATAGTTGAGTGGGGAAAAAAAACTATTCTCCACATAGTTGTTTTCTGTCAAAACCAACCTAAGAACATGAAACAGGTGCTGAGAGCTTTAAACAGTGTTCGCTAAACATCGCTGCAGGTGTGCATCCTACATAGGAGAGAATAGCAGAAACCGTAATGTCCTTGTTGTATAACACCGGATTATGTTGTTCCACAAAGTTGTGGATAACAACATTTGTAGACTCAACCAATCAAACCGACAAGGAGTATGATGCCGAAATACAAGCCAAAAGCAGCTGATGTCAGGGATCTCCATTGGAGATGATAGATTGGGCCTCATTAATGTCTAATAATAAATCACTACTCATGATAATCAAAAAAAATAAATCACTACTCATCAGTAAGCTTTTGCCGAATTTTTGGTCCAAATACCAGTGTTGTATCAAAATTCCCATGGCATGCAATGTTATACTGATTTCAGCAGAGATTTATTCACCTGTTCTTTGAGTGCCTTAACCTTGGTGCTCTCCACATCGAGGCTCTCTGAGCAAACTTCAAAGTACTGATTGTCTCCCCGAACGAATCTACTTCGGGACTCACATGAGCAAACATCAATGTTTTCTCATGCCCCCTGCACCATATAGAAACTGTCATTAAATTTTTTGCACAAAATGCCAACCGAACAAGTTTTTGAAAAGTGTTCTGCAAAACTGATTCTACAACAACCACCAAGTATGCAATATGCATGTTTTTAGGGCTCTCAGAGCAAACTTCAAAGTACTGATTGTCTCCCAGAACGAATCTACTTCGGGACTCACACGAGCAAACATCAATGTTTTCGCATGCCCCCCTGCACCATATAGAAACTGTCATTAAATTTTTTGCACAAAATGCCAACTGAACAAGTTTTTGAAAAGTGTTCTGCAAAACTGATTCTAAAACAACCACCAAGTACGGGATACGCATGTTTTTAGATCTCTGCCACAGGGATGGAACTAGGTGTTGTGATCCTGACCTGAAATGGAAAAGCCTATAATGCAGCAAGTCATGTAGGGATTTGAACAATCACGCCGAGTAATAACGAGCTTATTTTAAACAGTGTTTGAAATTGCATATAACAACCTAAAAGGTTCTGCAAGAGTAGCGCAAGCTTGCTGTTTCTGTAAGGAATATAAGAACTCTTCTAAGCCAAACATGAAAGAGATTTGTTAATGTACCGTGCCTAGGGCCGTAAATGAACTGAGCCGTTCGTGAACTGTTCGAGACTCGACTCGGTAAAGGCTCGTTCGAGTTCGATTCGTCTACTAAATGAATTGAATCTGAACCTCAATTTTAGGCTCGTTTCATAAATGAGCCAAACATGAACGCAGCAATATTCGGCTCGATTAGGCTCACCAACCTAGAGTATATGTGTATCATAGGGATTTATATAGTTATATAGTGAAAATTTTAAAACTTGTACAAGTCTAAATGTTTACAATTACTAAAAATTTATGCCTTGTTCTCTTCCATTTTCAAAAAATTCCCTCTAGATTCCCCCTACTTTCAACATTTCTCTCTCTATCTCTCTCCACTTATTACCCCTGCTATTTTTCAAAAAACTTTTCAAATACCAAACCAAACACAGCATAAATGTTTTTATCATTTTATATGTATATGAACAAATTTATGTACATAATGAAAATTTTATTTGCAGTTTTAGACCTGTATCAAAGCATAAAAATATGATATTATTGGATCGTTAAGGCTTGTGAACAAGCTCGAGTTCGACCCAAACCTCGGCAAGCTCGGTTCGAGTTTGGCTCGTCATAATTTTCGTTGAGTTCGGCTCGAGTTCGCTAAAAACTTAATGAACGAATCTGAACATTCTAATTTTCGGCTCAATTCGGCTTGTTTACAACCCTAACCGTGCCTCCTTAAGCCCATCTCCTGTAACTTCCGACTTGGCAACCCTTTCACTTCCCGCAAGGTCCACCAAATGAAGGCAACTGCGAAGTATAATTTCAGATACGTCTTTACCATGCACCAGAACTGTTAAGATACTGCAAATAAAATTGTTATTTTGTTATTTTAGTTCCTATGGCAACAGTCAAATTTCCGGAAATGACAGTAATTCTTAATTATCTGACCTGTGGGAAACTACTTAAAGGCACTATGATGCAGGTAAGCATCCAAGAAAGACAATAAATTATCTCTTGACGCAGGTGCAAGTCCCATCCATGTCGATATATGCCTAACGAACAGTGTGTGGAATGCCTATTATTGGGAAATCATGTTGCTAATAAACACAGAAAGATATGAAGGCTTCCACAAACTTTACTAGTGTTCAAGCACTAAGGAGGTATCCTTACAGCGTTAATCGCAAGGGTCTTAACTTTTAGAAGACGCATGAAACCAGTGGGCTCGTTGAGTGCAATTGAACCAATGGGCAAAACTGAATGCGGCTCATACCCAAAAACTGCACAAACCACAGATGTATTCATTACTTTGACCAAAACAAGAATGAGAAATCATCAGTCCATACTGCATACAATAGACTTGGGAGGCATACAACAGTTGGCGCTTCTTAGAGATCACAGAGGCAAAACCACCGGTTCAAGTCAGTCAGCCATTGGGGTAAAGGCAAAAGAGTCACTTAAAATAGCTCTTTGTCTATAATCTAATGATAAACTAAAACCACGGAGCTGCTGTTAGACATATCAGATCATTTGGATCCCAGTCTTAATTATTCACGTACAAATACTTAGAGGAATACACCTTCAACTGATTTTTCATGAACAACTAAAAAACCACGAAACTGCTGCTATATTATCAAATGATTCGGACCCCAGTTCTACTGATGTATTGATACATTCTAAATCTTCGGGAGGTATACCCCTTCAGAAGTTTAGAGTGACATTTTGCCAATCAAAAAAATAGGTTTAGAGTGACATCGATAAGAACTGAATTTGGAGACTTCCAAACTGCCAGCAAACTTACCAAGCATGCACCAAAAAATGGGTCAGTTTTCTCCTCACACCCAGGACTACTGCAATAACAATCAGACCAAACAACTGTTCCACTGAGTTTTTTCTTCTTTTATTATTATTTTGTATTATTTTTCTATTTTTTGGGGATGAATTTCAAATTATATTACCAAACAAAGAGAACAAGTTCAAAGAACGAAATATAATGGTGTCGGCTAGGATTCGAGCGCAGCTATTGAGTCGCAATGGCGAGAAAAAGTGCTCACTAAAAAAAACCTTTTCCAATAAAATCTTTGTTTAATTAATTTCATCCTTATTATTTCTAAAAAAAAGTTTGGGCTTAATATTTTACTTCTTACAAATCAAAAAATAAAATAGTGATCCTATAAGACTAATAAAAGGTCAAGAATAGATTAAAGGGGAGTGATTTTCACACTCCCATTTTTTATATCCACACTCCTTTTTTTGTTTTTAAGTTAAAGTGTATGTATTTTTTCAATAAAAACAAAAAAAGGAGAGGATATAAAAAAAGGAGTGAAAATCATTACCCTAGATTAAAAACTTTATAATACCTCACATTTTATTGCAATATACTTGTCAATGTTGACACGTCAAGTTATGCAAGTATGTTATTTACTAATGAAATAGTGAAATGACCGTACCTGCACTTTCTTATTCGATAAATCATATAGTAAACCCGAAGAATAAATTTTCAATCATTCACTCCTTGTTAGTCAGAGAGAGACTATTCCGCCGCCACCAGTGCACCGCTGATGATGAGAATAAGCTTGCATGTTGAATTGTTGATGCCCGAAGGTACTCCAAAAAACAATGCAACTCCAACCTAAAACAGGTTGGACATAAATTAAGAACAAAACAATTAAGAGCGACAACATACACCAAAAAATCAATCCAATCTCTGCCTAAAGAATTTATTAATAAACCGCTACACTTTGGTTTCGAGGAGGCTCATCCACTCCTCTGCTATCAAACCATACAAAAGATACAATATAAGTTGAGATAAAAATAAATAAATAAGACAGAGAGAGAGAGAGAGAGAGAGAGAGAGAGATCATTTTAAACGCATCCTACATGGCTACATAATTGCAAACCAATACTATACTTTATTTCAGAAGGGTTCACCTCGCATAAACCGAAAAAATGAAAAATACAGCGAGAGAAACATTTGTTATTTACAAAAAAATTCTAGGAGTAGATTTTGAGATTTTAGCTTCCAAAAAACTATTGTTAGTGTTTGTCAAAAGTTCCTTATAACAAATTTTGAGAAAGCTGAACTAGAAAATGAAATCAGATTCTAGAGAAGCTGGCTTTCAGCTACTTTTTGAATTAGATTTCAGATTGTAAGTACTCCAGAAGCTGAATTTTAATTTTTTGCCGTAAACAGTATCAACTTTACAACAACTTAATCATAATCATACAACTATAGTGAACAAGTTTATTTTCTTATAAAAAGAAATCCAAACTATACAAGAAAATGCAAATTTTAATCTATAATCTAACGTTTGGATCCACACCTATCACAAGCCAGTCCATGGTACTCCAATATCTATAAACAAAACATCAATATAAAACGAAAGGTGCTAATGGTACAGATCTAAAATCTGTACGAGCGCGTACAAACCCCCTTTTGGACGCGTTTCGGGTCCCAAAAAAATGATCGGAGCCGCTCATTTTGTTTATGATCCCTACAAAAAGTAAGTTCAATCCTGTATCGTTTAGGGCGTACATGAAACGTCCCATTTTGTCCCAAATTTTAGGCTTGAATTCTGGAACAAAATGGGACGCTATATAGACGCCCAAACAATATAGGATTGAGCTTATTTTTTACATGGACCGTAATCAAAGTATTTTAAACAAAATAAGCGGCTCCAATCAATTTTTTGAGACCCGAAACGGGCCCAAAAGAGGTTTGTACCCGCTGGTACAGATTTAAAATCTGTACCATTAACCTTTCTGATATAAAACTAATAAAAGTTCAATAATTTAATAAGAACTTTAAAATATATTTCTTTTGGCAGCAACTTTAAGATGTAATTGAGTCAAAACTCCACTTATGTAAGTTGTTTGTCAATGCTGTCACCAAAAAATTAAGGTTGATAAGTTATCAACTCTAGATGTTACCCAGTTTCAGTCTCAACAAGTTCATGAGTAGGTGTAGTGGCCTAAAGTGAAGCATAGCTTCGAGAGTCTACAAAAATAAAAATTGGAGATAACAAAAAAGTCTCTTAAATAGGTGATCAAACACACATGGTCCCAAAAAACCAAAAACTATTCAGCACAACAACATATCAACCCTTCATTGCTCCGCAGATCATTTCATAAAAAACTCACCTGAATGTTGAACCCAAATAAAGCAGAATCAGAACCAAATAAGGCAGAATCAGTGAGGCAGTGATGTCCACTTATTCTCTGGCAGTCTTAATAGAAACTCTAGACATTAGTACGAGAAAAAGATAAAAATAAAAAATCACTTATATTCATACATCACCTACCGAAAGCATTAAATAATTACAACCCATGTTTTACATATAATAAGAAAGGGTGAAAAGTCAAAACATATAGGAGAAGAAAGTGCCAAGTTCTACGAAGCGGACTTCCTTTTGTACCTCACTTGCCAAAAGCTGCAAACATCACTTCCATAGCTCTGACATTGTTTGCATATAACAATGGCCTGCAAGGAATTGCTAGTACAATAAGCAATAAGAACGACACATCAATGAAAAATAATAAATAAATATATCTTTTTTGATAGGAAGAAGCAATGTTACCACAATGAAGTTCCCTAATCAGTCATATGACCATGTATATTAAAATCCAATCAAAAACCAATATATATGATAGCCAAAAGTGAGGCCCCATTGCTTCTCAAGAACCCACTAAAAAGAAATCTATTTCTCAGTTGTGTTCTTCGTAGTATCAATTTCCACGTATATTGTATCATAAACTTGAGCCCGCTGTACGGAAGATACCAGGAGACAGTGTTAGCCAATAAAATCATATATCTCAACTTCCAATTTAAAACATTTTGATTCTTTAAACCACCCAGTTTCAACCACCGACGCTCCTTTTTGCATTTAGAGAACCACAAACTAATAGCAGATACCTCAAAGTGACTAACCAAGCTTGTTAACTCATTAGCCTAACCTTTAAATACAAACAGGCGCAGGCCTGCAGGGATCTGCAAAGATGTTGTGTTTGTCAAGAGTCAAAATGAGAGGCAGCCAATGCCCCAAAAATGGGCATGCATACACATAGAGTTCAATGGAATAGAACTTGGAACATTTTCTCAAGAAATCGATTAGTGGGTTTTACGATTCTATGAACATATTGCTGACATCACAAATATGCCACTCGACAATGTATCAAATATCCTCGATCTTGTATCTTCATTCTTCACTACTTATGTTAGTTTACCACAACCATTCCCAATTTCCCTTCAATAGTTTTGTACTGTACTAAATTCTCTATAAGTGATTCAGAATTGATAGCATGCTCTGACAAATTGACCTGATCAAAGAACACTCAGACAAATTTATTTCTAGAATAAGAGTACCATCCCTCCAATTATTACAAATAAGACAAATCTTCCATCTACACCATATGTTTTTCTTACTGTATCACTACACATAATATGATAAAGATGCTACACATACACACAAAAACCATTTACAATCTTCTCTCTAATTGGACTTTCATGAGCCATCTTTTGGAGAGGACGTTAAATCTTTGCTCCACAGATTCACACAGATGAGTTGAGTAGAACCTAGGGTTTGGTAAACTGGTTTGATCATTTAGATAAATGTAGTAAGAACACTGCCAGTAAGAACTGGCCGTAACCGCACTAACAAAAGAGAACCTAATATTACTTTTTGATCAGCCCATTTGAGTCGTTGGTTGTGGGAGGTGATGTTGAGTCTGTTGGCTGGCTATGCTGTTAAAAAAAATCCATTTTAATCATCAAATGCCTTTTCTATCGCTACACAAAGGCAGATTATTCGAAGCGAAAACTCGTGGGAAATAACGGGAACATGATTTCAACCACAAAAGAATTCAAAGCCAGGGAGATCTCATAAAACCCTATTTTCCCACACCAGAAGCATATAATGACAGAAATTAGCAAGAAAGACACAATAGTACAAGCAATTCATATGAGAAACCTGAAAAAGGAAAAGGAAAGAGATTCAGAGAGAGACCTACGGGCTTTGTTTGGACTCTCAACTCCGCTGACTTCGGCTAAGAAGTTCTTGAGAAGTAATCTCCTCTTGGCTTATAAAGAATGCAATGACAAAGCTCTGCTTGGTGAGTTAGGCAAATTTTAAAAATAAGTCCCTGATTGTAGATGCTAACTTACATCGCAAAACTTTTCAAACCTAAAAGCAAACACCAGGAAAGAATAGTACCGATTTACAATCACAACGAAGCCAGTACAATCGACCATGGAGGCAGCAAACTGTGTCCACGAACAAAAAAAAACTTCTTTTTTAAAGATTGCCAATCCAAGCGTTTTATTTCATCATTCAAACAAACCGAATCTTTTGCATTTTCTTCGAGTTTTTCCACATCGATTGCTAAAAGTTTCATGGTCAATATTCTCATCTTCAATTCCTTCCAATTCCTCATCCTTTTTGGGTGTGGTTTTGATGCACTCAAAGCAACTATAAATTTATGGAAAACTCGCCAAGACATAACCCTTCCATAGGAATGGAAGATTCATGGACCAAACTCATACATTCCCTTGGTTGTTAGCGATGACCTCGATGTGGTCGTGCTCCCAAACTCTAACGCATGAGTACATTGTTCCGAAATCATTCCAATCGTTGGCCCTTAATAGCAAATATATATGATCAAAAATAAGAACACTACAAAAAGACCTAAAAGCACCATGTGGTATGCTTATTAAAACAATCATATCAAACGCTACAAACGGATGTATAAGCACCCTCAAACACACGCTTAATAGTAAATATATATTCAAACCAAGAACACCACAAACAGATCTATAAGCATCGTACGCTTAAAACAACCGTATCAAACAAAACAAGAAGCAAAGAACCCAACCTAAGGGGAGAATAATATCAGCTTAATCGCATAAAAAAACCCAGCTATTATCATCAGAAGAAGAAGAGATAAAACAATATACATATATATATACACAACAAAATCAAAACTATATTGCTTCTTTTGATTGTCAAAAAACTTCTGTCCTAAAATTTCATCTCTCTTATAAACTCCATCATTGCCTATGTGTCAGGAAAATCTAGGAAAATTATGAATACCTAAAAAAAAAAAAAACAAATCTTAAAAAAATACAGGAAAGCAAATAGGGGAGACCAAAATCACAGGGAAAATCGAAAGGAATGTACCCTGGATGGGTAAGAAACATGCGGATTAAGTACTCGTGATGCAAAACAAATCAAGAAGCACCACCATAAATCGGCTGGACTACATATTTATGGAAGGGAGACCTATAGCCTAGATCGATTTTGGAAACCAACAATCTACAGATTACGTACGCTGAGAAACAAAACAAATCAGAAAGCAAAATAAATTTGTCCAAACTATATTAATGGAAAGGAGAACTATAGTCTCTATCAAGGTCGGAAACCAACAATCTACGGCGTACAATAAATAGATACGAGAGAACCGAACCTGCCAGAGAGAAAGTGTCAACCTTTGAGAAAAGATTTAAACACAGCAGTTCGACGAACCAGAGCGATTAAGCAGCGCAGAGCCCAATCCCGAAGGATGGCAGCTGGTCTCATTCGGCAAAGTAGTGCTCTAGAAGCATCAGTTCTGGTATCATGGTGCCGAAAAGACTTAATTACCCATCACAACAATCCACCAACACACATTAACCCAAAAAGACGAAATTACCCTAAGAGTTATAAGGGGAGCCCCGGCCAATTGAGGGGCTCAATTGGAAAATTCGGACAAAAATTGCTGAGCCATTCTATTGGCTTCAAGGCTCTTTTACTTCACAGGATAGACAGAAGCAAAATGGGGGAAACAAACCACGCATATGCTATCCAGAGTGGAACTTGACTGATCTTGGGTCACATGTACAAGACAAAAAAGTCACCAGTACAAACTAAACTGGCACAAAGCAAAGCAGTCAAGCGTAAACATTGTCTATAGCAACCACCAAGGCATGCAAACTACCACAAAGGACCAAAAGTAGTTGCACCATGACCAATATGATGAAAACAAAGGAATTGAAGCCATCGAACGCCAAAATCATCGGCCCACTAGGCACCAGCATAAACCAATTGATTACACTTGAAAATATGCACTACAAACTAGAAAGGCACAAATTATGGCTTGAAAAAGAAACTACATTGATATCAAGAGTAACTTGGAGGGGAATTTGTGCATCAAAAGTGGCTCAAAGGCACAACATACCAATCCTGTGGGTGCTGCACAGGATCAGTGTTGTACTCCCAGGCTGGACTAAATAGAATGACTACCGTCCCCAGCACAAGCATGGGCCAAAGCGGTGGCACTTTGGCACCCACATCTCTACCTAATGAGGAGAATCGTGTCCAGGATATTAATGTCCAACTGCTATTTCCCACGACACTACATGGGTTTATTGTCTACCGCACAAAAATCAACAAGATACACAATAGGATCGCAACTAGTAGGCTTTCCAGCATTTTGAGAAGTATATATCCCCAGCATAAAACTTCCTATACTGAATAATTTACTTGCCAGGCTCAAAGATGGGAACAAATAATTGTCACTGAACAATTACATGGCAATGTAGGGAAAAAAAACCTTTTAAAGTAGTAAAACATCAACAATCCTTTTGGAATCAAAAGTACAAGAATAAATAGAAATACTCAAACTCAGTAAGTAACCACCACACTATAGCATCTTGTACTTGAAAAATAATCAAAATTTGAGAAAATAAAATGTTGAAAAATAACGAGATTTGCAGACCTTCAAAACACAAAGTTGAGTGACATTATTGAGAAGGCCAAACATTTAGAACTCTATGCTCTCTTGATGCAAAAAGGGTATCTCTGTATTTGAAATATGAATTGCTAAAAGTCAGAAGCTAAAGGGGTATCTGAATGCAACTAAAGAACCAAAACCATTCCAAACATACAATGCCATTAAACCTGGAGAAAATTTAAAAGTGGTATTTTCCTGCTTAAGACAATTAGTATTCTGAATAAAGTACGTATTTTGTGCGACATAATACTCCAAGTCCAATAACATGTTTGGATGAAGTTTCACGAAAATTAATGCTCTTAACAATTTGTCTCTAAAATGGTTCGTGAAGAATTATTAGAAGAATCGTTGCACGAAAGTGCATTTTTTATGTGGGAGAACCTCAAAAAAATTCTACAGCAAAAGCATAACAAGTTAGCATACCCAAAGATAGTAGGAAACCTTAAAAGCTCATTTTTCCAGAATATAGCACAGCCATCACAAGCTTAACCTGTTCGAGCCTATTGTAAAAATGGAAGCAGTGAATTGAGTAACCTCAAAACATTGATAAAAAACACATTAACGAGTTTAAATAATCTTGGATGAACATAGATACCTGGTAAACACCTCTGAAGCCATCATTTTGGAGAAGATTATCTATATCAGAGAAACGGTCGACCTCCTGCAATTTCATAACAGTAGCTTATAAAAATGCAAATCATGAACAAGTAAGCATCCTAAATTCCAAACAAAGGTTATAAAAGAAGTTTGAATACCCACAGCCAGCCACATACTCATGCTCTCTTACAGCATACACATGTACTTAATCAATGGTTCAATGGTTTCTCTCATAAAATCAAGTCTACATTAATGGTTTCTCTAGTTACTCATTCAAGATGAATTGATCTGACTAATCCCAAAACACTCCTAATGTTACAAATTGGTTTAGCCCAAGCTACTATTGCTATGATTAGATCATCTCTAATTTGTGGCCAATTTTGTTTCCATTCAACCATAACTACAGGTGACAAAATTTGGATACTTACAATTACAACATGCACTTCTTACAAACATGAAAGAGAGAAAAAGAAAGGTACAGAAAAAGACTTAAAAGTTCAAGATGAAGAAACAGAAAAGATTTGAGCATATGCAACACCGAAGTATATCAGTACAAAAAAAGAAAACATAAAAGACTGACACTTAAGTTTTAAGTACTGCAACATTGACCACAAGAACCATATTAGAGACTCATGTTTTGTATTCATTTACTTCTGGTGATATTTAGATTCCAGAAAGAAGAAAATTATTAAACAGAGACTGAGGCATGCATCAAAATGGGTCACCTGAGAACTTGACATTGCTAACTTATGCCATCGGTATAAGTGGTTCTCAATGACAATGCACAAACTATTCTCTCCAGCAAAGTAAATCTCTCTCTCTCTCTCTCTCTCTCTCTCTCTCTCTCTCTCTCTCTCTCTCTCTCTCTCATATGTACGCATATACACCCTCCTCCGTCCCAAAATGGATGTCCATTTTCAGGGTTCTAAAAAAACTAGGAGACACAATTATTACCCTTGTCAAGCTATAGCTTTCCAAAGATGCCCTTCAATCATTACTTTTGTCCTTTTTTTTAATACCTTAATTAGTTAGAGAAGGGCAAAAGTGGAAAATAAGTGGTTTTGTCCCTCTTGACTTTTCAAAATGGACAACAAATTTGGGGCAGCAAAAAGCGTCAAAATGTACATCCATTTTGGGACGGAGGGAGTATAATGCAAAGACCAAGATGTTGCTCTTAGGGTTCGGTATCGATATTGATGTTTTCACCCATACTCACAAATTATGTGCATTAGATAAGCCAGGAAAAGTTAACTGGCTGGGTTTCATATCCACCAGCTTAAGCACCTCACTTTAGTGGATTATTTAGCTTATTTAAAGCGTAAACAATGCTGACAGGAAGAAAGTTACCTTACTCGGTAGTCCACCCATTTGTCTGAGAATATCAATTGGTAGTGTCAAGAACTCTCACAGGCCCCGAGTATGCCTGCTAACCAATGAAATCAGTGACCAATATTTATGTATTGAAATATGAATATTCTGGTTCAAGTTATTCATCTTATTTAAAGCGTAAATAATGCTCAGACTCACAGGAGGAAAGTTACCTTACTCAGTAGTCCACCCATTTGTCTGAGAAAACCAATTGGTAGGGTATCGAGAACTCTCACTGGTACAGCACAACCTCCCGAGTATGCCTGCTAACCAATGAAATCAGTGACTAATATTTATGTATTGAAATATGAATATTCTGGTTCATGGAGTAAACATACCATATATAATCAACAGTTCCCATGAACTTGGGAGTGATAAGATGTTGCCAAGGGTTGTCCGTGGTTATCCCTAGTTATCTCGCATCCCTGATTCCTGGGCAATTGACTACTCGACCGTGTGTATTTTTTGATTAACAGCATATGCGACACATTTAAGTAACAAATAAGAACTAGAGTTATTTCAAAGATCTATATATCCCGGTCAAGAATGGAGAAGAGAATCAAGAGAGAGAGAGAGAGAGAGAGAGAGAGAGTATCCGACATACCTATAGGGTTGCGTAGGAGAGGGTTTGATGGTTGCGCGGGTGAATCGGGGTTGCAGGGTTTGGTTTTGATCGGAAATCTCTGTGCACCGTTGTGATCGGTGAATAGGAAGAGAGAACGTGCGACGTTGGGCCGCGGCAGGCAAATAGGGTAAAACCTAAAAGTCGCCGGACTCCTTCCTCCCCCTACTCTTCGATTTTGGCATCGAGCAGACCCAACGGTAGCCGAAGAAACTTGAACTTATCGTGGAGAGGAAGAAAGAAATTTAAATTTAATTTGGAAGTTCCAGGGATTTTGGTATATATATATATATATAGAGCAGAGGGGAATGCCCAACGGTAGGAATTTGCATTATTTACTACGCGTGTAGAGGAGAGGAAGAAAGAACCCAATCACCCGAAATTGAATCGAAAAACCCAACACGGAAGAATTGTGCTATCCGCACGCACGGATCAATTATGCATAGATTATTCGGAAGTACCCAAAAAAATAATAATAATAATAAAATAAGCATGGATAATGCATGTACTTTTTGTTGATCCCATCCAAAGTCCCGCAAGTACAATCCAAATTACTCATTTTTTAAAAATATATTTTAAGCATTATTATAAAAAAAAAAAATCATCACAATTGGATATCAGTAAGAGTTTTAAAAAATTCGCAAGGTCAATCGATCAATTTCGTGATATGAATTTTGCAAAATTCAGTACCGATATCCGATCGAGTTGATTTTCCCAAGAATGCATTAAACAAAATTTTTTGAAAAAATGAGCAATCGGATCATCATTGCAAGACTTGGGGTAGGCCCCGCCAAAAATCTATCAGCGGTGCAAATTTAAATTGTAAAGACCCGATATTTTAATAAATAATAAAATAATAATAATTTTCAAAACAAAAATAATTATTTTGCTCCAAAAATTATTTATGTCGTCACACCAATTTTATGTCCGTAATCAATCGTGCGCGCGCGTACCCGGCGAGTATTTTTTTTCATTGTGTGTGTTGACCTGAATCAAATCCTTTCCCTTTCTTAAAAAAAAAAAAATTCGGCTGAGTACAGAGGGAACAAAATCCCATCTTTTACTCCCCAATTTCCTCACAAGGTGACACCACAAAATTACCCACCTGTCAATACCCCATAGGTTTTACACAAAACCCATTTGAAATCAATGCTTTTCATTTCCTGATCCCAGCCAACTCACTTCAGTAGACTGAGAGAAAGAGAGTGGCGTGAGACAGAGGGAGAAGAAGACCCGAGCATCACCAACTCCATTTCCTTGTCTTCCTCCCACCATCACCGAACACCTCTCACTCCTCCACCACAACCGGTTCACCACCACCCGCCATATACTACCATAACCACCACCTCCTCTTCCCTCCGCACCAGCCGAGTACCACCAACATTACCACCTTTCAACCGAGCTCACACCGCTAGCACCTAAACCCCAGCTATTTGTAGCTCCATCATCACCACAGTCGTAGCCCCGTCATCACCGAGCTCCGCCACCGCCCGACTCGCCACCGAAACCTCTCCGTAAATCATTTCGCCGGACGCGAGGTAGTTCGGAACTCATCTCCCTACGTATATCATATTCCGTAATGATTTTAGCGCTTCGGTATGATTGTATTTGGACCCAACGTCGCGGATCGAGTTCGGTCCGAGATCCCACTGTTTTATTTCGGAAGTAATGGCCACTGTATTTTGCTTGGAATATGGTGGGAATAATTGCAGTTGACCCTTAGAGTTTGATGATGTTACATGTTCACCTTAAAAGTGTTAAAATAATATTTTATGCCCCGAAACTAATTAGTCCCGATTCTAAGTTTTATCACCTGATTAGTTGTACCGAATAATTAATTTTACCGCACGATTAGTTTTATTGCATGATTGTTTTATCGTATGATTAATTGTTGCTACCCTGTTTGTATGTTCATGAAAATGTGGAAGTGTGTGATATTCTATTGTATTAATAGATTGGACAAATAGGTTCCCGGGTTGGTTGCGATGTGCGGATTTAACTTACTAGACGTGAAAATAGGATTAATGGAAAAGAAAATAAAGTGAGAGACTGAGATTTGGATTCCGGGCTTGGAACCCCGTGGTGATATATTGATTGGTGGTGAACTTGAGAATTATTGGTTTACGAAACCCTGGGTACGGCATGGTGATGGTCGGCTCTCGGATATTGAGACGGGTCATAAGGGAGGTATTGTGCTTGTGTCACAACCCGGGCTCGAATGTGCTCGTGTGCGCATCCGGTGAAGTTTTATCCGAACTTATGGTCACGGATGGGTTACCGGGTATATAACTTAGGTATCTTTCATCCGGATCTGGAAAAGGGGAGTCGGACCACACCGGTGTTTGTGCCAGAGGTTATGGGTAGGAATGGATTTGTGGATAAGATCCGAGATCTCACATAGGTTAAAGGATAGTAATGAAAGAAAAGTCGATTGTTCTCTTTTTTATGTTATTTCTAATGCATGCTAATTATAATTCTATTGCTTGTAAGTTATGGGTTCGGGTGGGTTTTGGCTACTGAGCGTCATCGCTCACGGTACTATGTTGCCCTGGTAACTCGAATGCCAGGTACTGAAGACGAAGCAGGAGTGCCGATCGAGCAGGCCGAATTCAACCCTACTACGGACGAAGGCGAGGAACCCTGGTTGCCGTACGCTTAGATGCTCTGACAATTATTTGGTCATCTTATTTTGAAAGCTTATACGTTTAAATATGGAAAGTGTACTAACTTGACTCGTTTGAAACTTTTAAACTAAATTCGATATGGTTGTAATATTATGACATATGCTTTTGGAACGTCTGGCGTAGTAATTTGGATTTATCTTTTGAGAAATTAGCCTTTTAGTATTTACTTAACGTTTTCGAAATTCGGGGCGTTACATAAATTCTTCCTCGACCAAAATTAACATGGGTCATATATATTTTGGAGCCCTGGGCTGAATTGGAGTAGGGGCTCTATTTATTTTGTGGAATTTAGAAGTCGGCCTTATTTTCTAGGTTTGAACTCCAAATAATCCAGACGAAAATATTTCTTTTTTATTGCAATCATTTTTCTTGATTTTTATAAAATTTTACTATTTTGCCCATTCTTCTTAACTTTTTGTGTACATATTCATTTTTAGTAAATTTTATATTTTTAGAATCAATTCCTTACCCATTATTTCAACAAAAATACTTTTGGCTATGTGAACTGGCTATAAAAACTGTCAATTCTCATAATCTTTTTTATGAGAACTGCTCAATTCTTATAAAATATTGGGTATGTAAATTGGCTATGAGAATTGGATTATGTGAACTGGCTATATGAACTGTAAAATACACAGTTCAAATAGCATCACCACACACTAAAATACATAGTATTCATAAAAAAAACCATATTTCTTATAGACAGTTCTCAGATAAAATATGCAATTCTCAAAAGAAAATACACACACGAATAAAAATTAAAAAAAAAATTAAATCAAATATAGTTATCAATATTCTCACGACCGGATCTTATATGAAATACTTCTTAACAATTACAGAAAATACAAAAGTTTATTTACAAAATTGAAAATGTTTGTCCCTTTCCCGTTCTTCTCCAACTAGAGCATTCAACCCCCCTAAAACTGAAAGGTTATTATGACACAGAAGAGCGATTACCTCAAGCTCCATTTTTATTGTTATTGATCCATTCTTAATTTGCGTCCCGCAAACAGCCTTTCTCTGAGGGACATCGATCACCATTGCTGCATCAATCGATCGCCACCGCCGTCGATCGGCCAGAGCCGGTCATCCTAAGTACTCCACTGCCCATCGCCTCCACCCCTTTTTGTGTCGATCTGTCACGTTGTCGCTGTCTTCATCGTTTTCCGGTATTTGTTCTGTCAGGCATTTTGAATGGCGCAGGTGCTTTCCGATTGCCTACGGCGGAGGAGATCGATGATGGCAGAATAACCTCTACGCCGGCTCTACCTCCGTCAAGGACGGCGGCTTCAAACTCGTCCAAGTCTCTGACAAAGGCCATGGACGGTGGCTCGCCTCGCTCAGAACAGTATCAACAAGGAAGAGATGATGGACGTGGCAACAAGAGGGAGGGAGAGAGAGGGGTTTATCGTCTGCATAGAGAGAGGAGGAGGAAGATGAGGTGGGTTTGAGGATGCGGAATAAAAAGCGCAATAAGTCATGAAATAACATATCCGAGCCTAAACAGGTTTGAAAATAATATTCGGATCAAACTGAGCCTAAAAATCAAGGCTGGCTTCTAATTTACTCTATAAATTTTTCCCCAGACTTTCGTGCATAGCATCAGTACCACATTTGGAATTATGAAGTCATTGTCTTTGGATTAATTAAAGGTTAGCGCTAATGCCACGAGTAAATTCTTTAGTGCCACAACAAATGAACTGGATTGGCTATTCTGCCCTTGATAGAGAAAGAGGAGGCACGAGTTTTGTTGCTTTTCGTTTTCCTCTTTCAATTTGTCTTCTACTTTCTACAGAGCAAAACCCAATCGGCCAAACACAAATATTCTCTCTCCCTCCGCCAATTCTTCGTAACCCATACAGAAATCTCTCTCTGAACCCAAAATCTATACATGCATATAGATATTAAAAGAACCAACTAATTCCGGTTAATTAAGGCGTAATCGGAAACAACTGATTTTAGAGAGAGACCCATTTTTTTCATTTTTTTCATTCTCCACTTATGCGTTTCTCTCACTATAAAGCCCTTCGATTCTATCTCTAATTGGGGACCCATGTTAATATTATTCTCTCTCTCATCCATCAATTGATTCATGTATACATTTATAGAGAGGGAGAAAATAACAGATTTACTTCGATTTAGACAAAAGCAAGATGAATTTCTTATGTACCAAAAAATAAAAACAGAAGGAAGACAACACAACCCATTTTCCTCTCTCCCTCTTTCAATGTTGATTTGAATAAATGGATCCACGTGAATAGACACATAGATTGATAGCTATAGTGGGTTCAATCGATTTGGATACTAATGACAACAATCACTGAAAATATCGACTAAAGAAGATGGTTGTTATTTGTTCGTATGCGAAGGCAGAGAGGTTTGGTCGATATTCAATATGGTCATGAATCATATCTAGATTATCCAAAGACATACTCCTAGAAAGACTTGGAATCAGGGGGAGAAAGAAGAGCACATGAGAGAGAGAGAGAGAGAGAGAGAGAGAGAGAGAGAGAGAGATGGGTTCTGCTTATCAAAAAAAAAGAAAAGAAAAAAGGATGGGTTTTGCAGAGAGATGGAGAGAGGCAAGGTTAAAATGGTAAGACCATAGAAAGCTATCGTGGCACTAAAGTAAAGTATCGTGGCATTAGGCGTGTCCTTAATTAAATGCGTAATTTGACGGCCGCGGATCCTCTGTCTGGAATCGCCTGTCCTACTCCTCTGTCCCATTCTTGTTCATCTGCCTCGTTACACCCTTTTACTTCTCCCGTTACCCCTGTTTACTACTTCTCCTCTCCGTTATGTTACTTTCACCAGTTAATCATTCCTATTCGCCTTTCAAAAAACAAAAAAAAAAAATTATATTACAATTCTTATTTTCTTTTAAGCCCCGTTATCAGCGATGGTAGATGAGTGAGATTTATAAAGAGAAAAAATTAGAATTGTGATTAGTAATGAGAAATAATTGGTAATAAGTACATTTATTTAAAATGAGATTAGATGATAGAATTATTAATATCATGTTTGTTTCATATGAGATAAAATTTGATTGATAGTTTTCATTTTCATCCTTATGCAAAATTGAAGAATAACATATGATTAAAAACTAAAATGCTCCAATTTTGAATTCATAATTGGTTCGAAGATCTTATTTTTTTAATCATATTATTTTAAAGAGTCATAATTAATTTTTGTTTCTAGGCTCTCATTATTAAGTTTTTACTCTTTATTTAGTACCCTATGGAGTAGAGACAAAATTATGAGAGCCCTAGAGCAAAAAGTTAATTACGACCCTTTATGATAAAATGATTAGAAAAATAAGATCTTCGCACCGATTTAAACAGATTGAAAATTAAAGCACTTATTTTTTTAGACGGTTTATATATTAAAAAATATGGTTAAAAATTAAGTACTTCAATTTTTAATCCATTTGAACCGGTGCGAAAATGTTATTTTGTTGATCATATTAGCTAGAAGGTCATAATTAAATTTTGATTCCAGGACTCATAATTTTGTTTATGTTCTTTATTTGGGACTCAATGGAGTAGAAATTTAATTATAAGAGCCCTAGAGACAAAAAAAAAAAATTATGACCCTTTAGAATAATATGATTAGGAAAATAAAATCTTTGCATCGGTTTAAATAGATTGAAAATTGAATCACTTAATTTTGTTAATTATATTTTTTAAATATATAAATTGTAAAAAAAATTAACTGGGGTTATCGAACGGGATTTAAACCTGTGAAAGTAACAGAGAGGAGAAGTAGTAAACGAGGGTAACAGGAGAAGTAAAAGGGGGTAACGTGGTAGCTGAACAAACAAGAGTGGGACAGAGGAGTGGGACAGGTGATTCCGGACAGAAGATCCGCTGCCTAATTTGACATGTTTTGCCTCAATAGCCCTTTTGAATTGTATTTTTCTTTTATCTTTACTCAAAATTTCGGGTTTGCTAATTTTGCATTAATTTTTTTTTTGAATTAGTAGTATCAATCTGTCTCGAAGAAACAAATCTAAAAGAAACGAAATTATGATCAAAACCTTTATAAAGTTTGTTAAAGACATATATAATCCAAAATCTAAAAAAAATTAGTTGGTTCATATTTTTATTATCTTATGATTCCATATCGATACGAACTAATAATTTGTAAAATCTTGACATAAAATAAATGAATGCAAAAAGTTAAAATACATCAAAAAATAATCCAAAAAAACTAGCCAATTCATATAATTTGAGAGGTTTCACACCCCATGTAAATTGCATGAAACCATGTTGCATGACTTAGGAGCATACACAATGTTCTAACTTCTCAGGCCTAGTTTGACAGTATAAATCAAATGGTTTATTTTTTATAATTCAATTTTTTTTGCATTTAGTAATTTTTCGTCTATATTTTGAGGATTATTTCTTTGTTCAAGAAGAATCTAAAAAATAAAAAATTACGATTAAAATTTAATTTTTTTTGAATAAAGACAAAAAAAATTACTTTTTAACTTATTTTCCTCTTTATTAAAAAAATAGATATCGATCCTAATTCTTTACCTTTTAGATTCCCTCGTCATGATAAAATAATACTAATTCTCACAAAGTTGGCCAAAAATTAACAAAAACAAAAAGAAAATTAAGGAAAATGATTTTGCAACTCCATTCTTTGTTAACGTCTACACTTGCGGGGAAGTGACGTTAAAAGGAAGGCAAATGCTACAAGGTGCCCCTGGGGCACAAGTTAGGAGCACTTTAAGTGTTTCAATTAAATTTTTTATACTTATTCCAACATCTACTAATAATGATATTGAGAATGTAAACAACTCCATTTAAAAAAGTCAAACAATATTTTAAATGACAAAAATGACCATGTGACTTTTCCTATTCTTCACTTTTCCGTATTGTTTTGGAGGGAACTTTTAGTTTGACATATGACTGTTCATGCATAGGGAAGTTCTTCGGAAGGATAAATTGGCGCCAGTTTTTTTCCATAAGAGCAGGTGGGAAATTTTCGTTAGTCTGACACTCCATATAAAATTTTTTCACTTGCTGCCAATTTCTTTCTATATAAGAGTGGAGCAATCTTTTAATTCTTCTATGTATGCATCTCCATCTCCTTGTAACGTTGCTCTTTGCAGCAGGAAAAAAAAAAAACGAGAAGAAGCCAAGATTTGTACCTAATCTTTTCATTTGCACATCTTTCGCCCACCTAATTTTTTAATGGAAATGAGGGTAGTATTGTCATTAAAAAATGGTATTACAAACATTTATGGATAGTTTAGAAAATTGTGGTGAAAAATAATATTTTGTGAGTATCCATAAACCAAACTCATGAATGAAGTATATTTATTACACCTAAAGCATTTAAAGAACTCTAAATTAGTGCCCCAGGGCACCTATTAGCGGGACCGTGAAAGGAAAGGGGATGACAAAGTCAGCGGCCAAAATTAAATAAGGACAAAAAAAAGTTTGACTTATACTCTTTCCGTCCATTTTTAAATGTCCTGTTTCGTAATTCAACTTATTAAAAAGACATTATCATTATACCTTTTACATCAACTTTTTCCTCCCACTTTCCTTACTTACCCATTATCATTACACTTTTACTCACTTACTTTTTAAAATGTAATCTACTTTTAGGGACAAAATAGACAATTTACCAATTTTTACCCATTAACTTTACAAAATGGACACTTATTAAGGGACAACCCAAAATGAAATACCGGACTATAAAAAAGGGACGGAAGGAGAATGTAGTTTCAAGTGGGTCCCAGCTTTCTCCCACTCCACGTTACTAGGGTTTTGGAAACTCGAAACAATTTCGCTCTCTCTCTCTCTCTCTCTCTCTCTCTGGGGTCTAACCATGAGCAGGTCCGGTCAGCCTCCAGATCTGAAGAAGTAAGTACTCCCCCTCACTCCCTCGTAAATTCTAGGGTTTCTCTTCGATTTGTTTTTCCGTTGTCACTAATTTTGTTATTTCGTTTTGTATTTGGTTGGCAGATACATGGACAAGAAGCTACAGAGTAACTTCTCTTTTCCAAAACTGATGCTCTTTCAATACTTTTCAACTTTCTTACTCCTCTTTACATGTGTTTTTGTGGTTCTTTTGTACATTCTTTCAGAAAACTAGTTTAGGTACTTCATAACTTCAATTTAAAGAATCTCAAGGGGAAAAAAATTCGTTTTTTAAGGATACCCACCAGGGAGATATTACAGATTCTCGAAAACCATTTTTCGCCATAAACTAATTCCTGTGCTGAAAAACGAGTATTCGTATTTTGGAAAGCAGTTTTTTCTGGTAGTTTGGACTGGATAGTAACTTTTGAAGCTGGAGTTTCTCTCCGTTGTATTTGATGTCGTGAACTTGTCTGGTTCCTGTGTTCTTGGACTGTTTACTTTGAATGCATACTTTTTGTATGGTATTACATTGTCGGTATCAGTTTGGAACTGGTGTTAATAATTTGTCTTAGGAAGGGCATGTTAACCTCGGTTAATGTATAAGACAAAACGCTTCATGAATATGGAGCTCTAAGAATTACCAAGCTTAGCGGGTAAATGGCTAAATGGTACAGGAAGTCTGGAAGAGAAAATAGACAATTCATTACAGTTCAGGGTTATAAGATAAATTGTACTATGAAGATCAATTTTCATGCAATCATAGTTTCAAAGCCATGAGAAACAATCAATGTTCTAAAATTTGCTAGGCCCTAGTCGGGCGGACAAGGGGCGCCTAACGCCAACTACCTGGCCCCCTAGTGCCTAGGCAGGGACTGGGTGCCAACTAGTTGGCTGTCTAATCTAGGCATTGGACCACCGCCTAGCACCTAGGCCGGGACTAGTTGGCCGACTTTAGAACACTGGAAACAATTACTTCCAAGGTTAGCATAACATGGAGAAGGAACTTTGAATTGGTTATGAAAATAATTAATCCAAAGTTCAGAGAATCAATTTAGAACACATACTGTTTTCATAATTGTAGTTCAAAACATTGTATTGTACGTTTACATTATTTCTTATGGTACACGAAAGTTCTTTCTGGAATCTGGACATTTAGTTTGTTTTGGTCCTGCATCTAATAGATCATACTATGTCGTCTTGCTTAGTCCCTGTTTCTTGATTGTTAAAAATTCAGTCCTATTGTTGCTGGCTACGCTAATGCAGCCCTAGGTGTTCTAGACAAGAACTAAAATTCTGTTTGTGTGCTATTTTGGGTTTTGTATGGCTTGGAATCCTCAAGTCTACATCATACGCACTCGTTGCAATATTTTCCTCAATTTTAAGGATATTTTACTGTTGTACCATCACACGACATTGAAAACTTTATTTGAGACCAATTTTTTCGTACCTAGTTGATGCAAGATTCGCGCAGCCATCAGGTTGTTATTGGAGTCCTTGGGTTTTTAATTGGGATCTTTATTACTTCATGTATTCTTAGTTGGAGTTGTAAAGTTAGAAACCGTCTTACAGAGTTGATATGTGGTACTGTTGTTTGGAAAGTAAAACCAGAGCGCAATCCTAGGACCCATAACTTTCTTATGTTCTATTTGCATTCTCCTTCTCTGCAACTAGATCGGTAGTGAGTATTTTCTTTGTTGATTTGGATTCATGGATTTTTCTGGTTGTGTTCCTTTGTTCTTGCTTGGTGTATTTCTTTTTGTATCCGCCCGAAATTTGTTGTATGTTTACTTTTTGTTTTCCAATGAATATGCGGTACTTCCTTCTGGACATTTGCCCGATATGAGACCATCTTTTATCAGACATGTGCCTCACTGCTTGAACTCTTATTTTATATTCTTTTGAAGTGCCCCGAACTTCTCATACCATGCAGTTTGCTTGGTTTTAGATTGTCTTTAATCTTCATCATACTTGTGCTTCACTGCATGAATTTGTATGTTGAATAATGAGACCCATTGTAAGTGTGACATAACATATCCCATCCATAACACTCAGATTCTCTGTCTTTTTCCCCTTTGTACACTATTCCACCAAGCAATAATCCATTTCCTGGTCCTTTGAAATCATCATTCTTGTGGAACTTTTATTTGAACAAACAACTGCTCATACAGATGTCTAACAATCTAGTAAAACACCATTAGTAGCTAATTGGCTATATTGACCGCAAAATTCGGTAAATTTGAGATCTGCTTTCTTCTCTTAACAATGATTTTGATGAATAAATTCAGGCGGACAAAATTATTTATACATCTCTGATAGAGCAAAAAGACCTAGTTTGAGAATTTTGCAGTTTGCAACTTATCATCATCTTGTTCCTTACAATTAGGAAGTAGGTGTATTAATTATGCATATGCCTAGCTCAACCTGAACTATCTTATGCTACTTTATCCGTACTCCTTATATGTGCATAGTCAGAAAATACACATTCTTTTGGTGGGAAAATGCTTTTTGCAGAAGCCTATTTGAGGGCTATTAGGCTATTCACATTATAAGTTTGATGGTTTAGTTACTTTATGCAAGGTAAAGTGGATGAAAGAATGATTTACAAAATACATGGTGTAAAATTCTGTTTACCATAAAGTTGGTTCAACTTCAACCATTCGTGAGCCATGCTACATAGGCTGTTCAGATGCTATGATTTACCTGGAAGCTGATAAATTTCACAGCTTCAAGCAGAAAAACTTTGCAGAGTTTATTTAATCTTGAATTCTGCGTTGCAGTCAAGTTGAATGCAAATCGAATGGTTGTTGGGACACTCCGTGGTTTTGATCAGTTCATGAATCTTGTGGTTGACAACACTGAGGAGGTGAATGGGAATGAGAGAACTGACATTGGCATGGTGGTGGGTGTCCACTCTTAAAACCTTTATTTTACTTGTTTTTGCATAATTTGCTCCAAATTACCCGACCTTTAATTGATGTCACTTTTCTTCTGCAGGTTATTAGAGGAAATAGTGTGGTCACTGTTGAAGCGCTTGAACCAGTAAGCAGAGCACAGTGATTTCTGAGTGTATTTTTTTGGTAGACTACTTTGTCGTGCTTGTTTAGTAAACTAGAAGCGTAGTTGTGTGACTGAAGAAAGTGCTTTTAAAAGATAATTCTCGTGGGTTTCCTTTTAGCCAGACTGTTGTCCTTTCCATGTCATATAACAAGCATCAGTTTGTTCAATCTGGTACCAAGTAGGAACTATGAAATCGTTGTCATGGTGGAACTAAAGCTTGTTAGTGTTGTGTTAATGCTGGATTGTTGGGTGGTTTGATAATTAAGCCTTGAATCTTCGGGGAAGTTCAGTCTCTTTTTGGGTTTCACACCCTTTTTTTTTTGGTCGGCTTGGATTTTCGACACTACAAATAGTCTAAGGAGGTATTATTTGATCTCTAGATGACTGAACCGTATCTATGCTGTTCTACCTTTTGTTAAAATGGCTGTTTTTTTTTTCCTAGTAGTGGTGGTTTTTTTTTTTTGATCCTCTAGTTGTGGTGTTATTCTGCTGTTGATTTGGAAGAAAGCTCCGGACAGACAAATTAGACACAGACCTTCCACAAGTTGCAACCGCCACGTAGAAGAAGTGTCGTTTGATTTCATAAAACCATTAGGGTGTTCTAGTTTTTGAGAAAAAGAACTTTTAGAAAAGAAAAGTAATTTCAAGTTCAAAAATCATGTATTTACGCAAATGATTTTCTTACCAATATGGATTTTGTTTGATAGATCTCATTAAGATTTTTAAACGGTGCAAAAAAAAATTGAAAAAATATTTTTTATTTTTATTATATTTGAGTTTGAAATTACTTTCTTTTGAAAAAAAAGTACTTTTTTCAAAAGTGGAACACCACCTAAAGTTATGGTGAGGATCACATTTCCCTCAAGGCTATGAATAGGCTAATCTTAGAATGGCCCTTAAGAAGTCGATGATCATCGTTGATTAGGAATGGAATCCACCCTTGTAAAATAGAGAATAAATTCTTTACACCGCCGGTGTAAACATTTGTTTCCTCCAAATCAATTGCATTTCGCCACGTCGCCATGTTTTATTAATTGGGACCACTGTTTTGACATGTGTCGCGATGCAATTGATTTGGAGGAAACAAATGCTTACACCGGCGGTGTAAAGAATTTATTCTCTGTAAAATAAGCTCCAACAACTATCCAGATGCTCTTAAGTTCAGCTCAAAGTTATAGCCAAGCGTTCATTTGCGTGCATCTACTTGTTCTGATTAGGCTAGTGGGATTCGAACTTGTAACATCTTGGGGGGCAAGCCAGTTAGTAGCTTTTTCATGCTTAATTGGCTAAACTCCTTGACTCGATGTAAAATATTGCACTCAGCGTATTTTAATTTGGAGCTATGATTGGAGATTAATTAGTAGGGGTGAAATAAAAACTGGTCAAACCAAGCCAACAAAAAAAACTAGTTGAAAAAACTAGTTTGGTTCGGTTTTCTCAAGCTAATGGTTCGGTTTGGTTTTCAGTTTTGAAAAGAAAATGGAAACCCGCTGGGTTTCAATTTTTGTCAAAAGATACCGGACTGAAGCATATCATTGTTACCCATGACCCCAACAATGCAGAAAATAGTTCTATCCTTGCCAAATTAAGTTTCACTAAATTTTGGATGTAATGAACAATTTATGGAATTTTGTTTAGAATTTTCCATAACATTATTTTATTCTCTCTGATTGGGGTAATTTTAAAATTGTGATTGTTTAAGGGACAAGATGTTATTAAGCCTTCCAATTGCTACTCGGAATAGTGACCGGCCATTTAAATATCGTGATTAAATTCTGGGTTGCTTGCCTATTGTGCATGCAATTTGTGGAAATTTATAAATGTCGCAACTAACAAATACCATTTACATTCAAAAATTTTTTTTTGATAGGCTACTACTTACATTCATTAGAAGTTTTAGTTTATATCTTTTGTAAATGTCGTGCTTATTTACTTATTGTCGCGGTCTGCACGATAAGTCATGCCCGTTGGTTTTCAAGTGAGAAGAAATTGTGGGGTTTTCAGTTGGCATGCTTAACAAGCTGCATCAGTTCATTAAACAAAACCCATTATCAAATGATTCTAAAGTAACTTCCAACTGAAGATGCATGCATCTCTGCCATGAATCTTACAGAATACAAAGGCATAATATCCAAATGCAGAAGAAGGGAATACATACAATTGTTTCACCAATGCAAGGATCCACAACTTGAAGTTCAACTTCAACAATTTACAACTTCAGTTAATAATTTTCTATTTTTCATTTTGGAAGCACTGCTTAATAATCGAGCTCCTAAAATACCATAATGAAAGGAGGAATGCTCAAGACAAATTCAACGGTAACTGCTTCCGAACAACGGATCATAATAAGCTAAAGCATGTTGCACATAGATATTTTTGCAGCAAAAAGCTATCAAATAGGGTGCTGTAGAGCCCTTTATAAAAAAAACCTCTAGTCTTAGTGTTGTGATCCCAGTGCAAGGGATGGGGCTTGTCCCACATCGGGAGTATGGGCTCTCGGTGGGGGATTAATGAGTTCCTGGGCACCCTCCCCTCAATAGCTAGCTTTTGGGGGTGAGTTCTACCCAAGGGCTTGTTACATTGGTATCAGAGCCAGGTTCATCCTTGAGGAGGCCGCCACGGGATGTCGGAGGTGCCGGGAGGGGCGACCTGCCGCCGTGGACGTCGGCTCTGAAGGGGTGGGGTTTGTTGTGATCCCAGTGCAAGGGATGGGGCTTGTCCCACATCGGGAGTATGGGCTCTCGGTGGGGGATTAATGAGTTCCTGGGCACCCTCCCCTCAATAGCTAGCTTTTGGGGGTGAGTTCTACCCAAGGGCTTGTTACACTTAGGGTAAAAAAGAAAAAGCTAAATAAATAAAAACAGTAGTGCTATAGGGACCGACGGTCCCCATACGAAAATCGCACCAACGGTAGCGCCGGGCCATCTCGGGCCACCGGACAGTCGATCCGAGTTGTCCAAAAATTCTATAAAAAAAAAAACGAGGGGCCGTCGCGGGAATCAAGCACCCTACACAATTGGATGCCATTGATTCCTGTGTGGGCCCCTTCGTTTTTTTTTTTTTTATAGAATTTTTGAACGGCTTGGATCAGCCGTCCGGTGGCCGGAGATGGCCCGGTGCGATTTTAGTATGGGGACCATCGGTCCCTATAGCTTTATTGAATAAATAAAAGAGCTTGCCCTAACTAAAGTCAAAATGCTGAAGAAGCTGGAAAATGCAGTTCACAGGTCTGTTTCATCTTTCTTGCCTTCTCCTATGTCTACATCTGGAAGCTGGAAAGTTAGAAAAGAGCAGCTAACAGAATGGTGTATGGCAAATAGAAAACCATAAAAACTGTCCCCAAAAGCCATCAGTGTTCTACATAATTCATTTGATACATGCCATTAGCAGGGATATCATAACAAAGACTTCTTATTACTGCCCACTCATTTAAGGAAACTGAGACACAAAATTCTAGTTGAGCATTGAAAATATGTTGTCAATAGTTTCAGTGATATTCCTTTCATCAACACACTTCGGTCCACCTCAAATCCAAGTCATTTTTTCAAATGGCCCAGTTACCTGTAACAAAACCATAAAGGATTACATTAGTACTCAAAATTATAAAAGGAGAACTTCAAATTCAAGATGAGAGCAGTTAGTAGACAAGTCAATGCAAAAAAATTGATTTGACTCCAAGCAGAATACTCCAGCTCAGAGTTAGTCACAGAAGCATGGTATTATCAGAGTACCACCAATCATTTCCTATTTCTCCAAAATGGGGACAATAGTTTCTCCAATGGGTAATTTATTTTCAAACTATGAAATGCAGAATCGGGTTTTAATTAGTCTCCAAAACCACTTATCTGATAAAATACGTTGGTTTGGACCTCTCCAAAATGAAGAATTTTGGGTGCAAATGCTCTAGCCAAACTTAATAAACTTATGCATTCTTTTACATAGCACAAGTGACAAGAGTACAAGACAGAAAAGACTTGCAACGAACCCCATTCGTACTTGTTCAATTCTGCAGGCATATAGACAAATGTTTTTTTTTTAATAAGTAAATTTCATTAGAAAAGCTCAATACTCATACATCCTCAAAGGGGCATACCCCAGTAAACAGGAGAAAAACACCTCCCAAAATGCTAACACAGTGCAATGCCTGGGCAGAAACTTGAAAACAGAAAACAGCAACCCCAGAACACCTACTTAGTCCAATAGATAACGGGAGTTAGGAATTTGGACAGAAAATGCCATGTAAGACCTATTTGGGACCCTGTAGAGCAGATACTTGATAACGATAGCCTTAGAGATAAAAATTAATTATGACCTTTTAGGATAAAATGATCAGAAAAATAAGATTTTCGCACTGGTTTACACGAATGGGAAATTAGAGCACTTAATTTTTAACCATATTTTTAATATATAAATAGTCTAAATTCTATATAAAGAACTCAGTCTTTTAAAAAAAATATGTATGTGTTAGTCTCAATAAAATGCCTCGCAAGATTCTGACATATGAACCTTGTGAAAAACGAAGTGCTCCAATTTTCAATCTGTTTGAACCGGTGTGAAGATCTTATTTTTCTGATCATTTTATTCTAAATGGTCATAATTAATTTTTATCTCTAAGGCTCTCATAATCAAGTATTTGCTATACAGGTCCCAAACAGGGCTTTACGCGACATTTTTCGTCTAAATTTTTAATTTCCGTTATCTATTGGATTAAGTAGGTAACGGTATGATAGTTGAGGGGATGAAATCGTCAAATTGATAGTTTAGGAACTAAGTAGAGAAAATGTGCATAGTTTGGGGGATAAAAAGAAAAGAAAAAAACCTCTTATTTAAATTTGTTTTGCCTTGTTAGTTTTGCATCAAATGTTTGTTGATTATTGATTTGTCACGCCCTCGATTTTCAATGTAAATAAAAATAGCTTTCCATAAATAAAACTCCTCACATTATCTTACATAATACCCCAAAAAGAGTCATTAAATTACATATCCAACTCGAAGAGTTTGAATATATTACATCATTAAAAGAAATTGAGTTAAGGTTCTATTACATCCCCAAGACATGATTTACCAAAATATCCATGAGTCACTTCTATCACATCTTCCAAAAATATGCATTTGGATGCATGCACTTCACTTCATGCTACTGCTCCGGAATCACACTTGAAAAATGAATGGTTGAGTTACACTAGCCCAGTAGAGAAATCTACACAACCATTATGTGCAAATGGGATGACAGATAGAAAGAATAGAGGAGGCAGAATACGGTATCTCAAATGTGAAACCAAGCATGACTAGAAAATATCCCCTTGTCAATTATGGAAGTAAAGCACACGGGCTACGCACCAAGGTTCTAGTCTACCGTGATGGTCTATTATCCATACATTTTACTCACGACTACCATTGCCTCCCAACTTAAAGGATATAAGTATACCTCTACGGTATCATGTCTAAACAACTAATCACTCCACTCAAGGATTTATTCCATTTAACCTTTCTTTTTGTTTATATGTCACCATAGCAAACTAATATCACACATCATGAGCGAATGATCTTTTCAGGCTATTCTTGGAGTCCCGTTAGTCCCCACAAGAACCTCTTTCAATGGTGGTACTAATCCACGTCACACAGTATATGTCTAAACAAAACTCACGTTCACATGGAAGTAGTAAAGAAATTTCATTTCAAACAACTCACTATAATTATACTATCAGTTTCCCATATCGTTACATATGTGTTCACGTAACTCATCACTAAGTAACTTACACACAACGATTCTTATCTTCCCATCCTTAAGCTCATTAGATCGTACAAACTACGCTAGGGATTTGTTACGCCTAGAACAAAAGGAAATGTCTCTCATGCCCACTCCTAGCACGGTCAAACCTAGAGGTGTGTCCTACATGTTTGTTTCTCGTATCGCATGTCAACACATGTCGCTTCCGTCCACCTCAATTCATTACGTTCTCTAAATTCTCGTTTCAACATCACCCTCATGGAACCCGACAACCACCTCCAAGGCCTAAACATACCAATATGTTCCCGAACCTAGGAGCGTACGTAAATTAAACGCCACAGTCGACTTGAAACCATTCCACGAACCTATCTTATTTTAGCTACAACATTGTATCGGTTTAGAATTAGGCTATGAGCCCACCACTGTTAGAAAGTAGACTTTTCATACATCAATTTTGATATATAATATGCCCTAAATGGAGTCAGAATGATAAAGTTATACTCGTATGAAGTTTTTCAAAAATGCAGATTTTTCAATTCCTACCAGTAGAGAACCAAATTTTCAGTTCTTACCGGTAGAGAAATAGTCCAACCGATAGAGAACCAAAACAGAACCGCCACAAGATTTCGCCTACCGGTAGGACTGGTAGGACTAAAATCCCTACCGGTAGAACTTACATTTTTCAGCACGCAATTTCTACTTTCAGCAGATTTTATCCAACAACAAAAATGGAAGTTCAAACACCCTAAAGGCTTAAACACACCAAATCAACACATAAACACATAAAGGAGGTGAGAAATCCCTACTGAATGCGTTTTGAGCGTAACCTTTAAATCCCAAGCGAGCCCTAACTCCGAGAACCTTGAAATTGACCGAATACTCCTCTCCGAACTCCAATCAATCGGGTATGAGCTCAAGAACACAATTTATAGGTGAAGAGGTGGGTGATCTTCATGGGTTTCAAGTTCTCGGGTGTGATTTTGAGTGAGGTTCAGAGAGAGATAGAGACAACCGTAGGAGAGGAGAGGAGAGGAGAGTAAAGAGAGAAAGGAGTTGGGTTTTACTCATCTACGCCCACACCACACATGTATAGTATATGTTTACTAACACAAACATGAATTGCACTTGCACCATATTACTAACAATCTCATCACATTAAACTTCAAATCAAATAATCACAGCATATTTCACCCATTTTTCCTCAGTTTCTAACATTTATAAATTTTTTAAATAATTATGGATCCTTACATGATTCATCTTGACAAGAAAAATCGAAAAATTAAAAATTATGGTCCAAACTTTAAATTTTTTGAATAAAGACAAAAATAAGCACAAAAAAAAACAAAAATTTTCAACTTTATTCAAAAAGAAATTTGAGTTAGGATCACAATTTATTACTTTTCCAGTTCCTCTCATTGATACGAAGTAATAATCTACAAAAATTTGATGCGAAACTAACTAATGCAATTTTTTTGGGAATAACGAAAAAAAAATAAACCAAGTGACTTATGTAGCCAAAACACGCTTAATCTAAAAAGTAAAAATATTATGATTAAAATTTTTAAAATTTTAAGATAAAATAATCCCCAATAGATAGGTTTTTTGTGATTATCTTTGCTTTTATTAAATTTTTAACTAGTCTCGTCGAGACGAGTTAGTAATTTATAAATTTCTTTTTACACAAAACTAAATACTCCTCAATAGCCTTGGCAATTGGACTCACCCCCACGCCGCCTTGAAGTGCAAGTGCGGGTTTCTACCTCATTTTTGAGTATAGGATCGAGATCAGGGTTAAATTTCTAAAACCCGACAGAGTTCGAGGTGAAAGCACCCCGCCCCTAAACCCGCCCTAACTGGCGCCAATATTACCCACACTGAAATATATTAGTATATAAAATTATACTTTTATCCTAATCCCTTTTTTTGGGAAAAAAATTATCATTATACTTAAAATTTTATATTCTTACCCTAATACTATTATCATTATACTAAAAAAAACTTATATTTTTACCTTTATATTTTCACATCACCATTATACTCATCTAACACGTTATTTATAATTATTTTTATTTTACTTTTAGATTAACAATTTTTATAATTTCTTACGGAGCGGATGAGCGCGGGTAAATCCGCTTCTCGATCGGAACGAAAACGGGGATAACCAAAAAATACCCGCTCAGAGTCAGAACCGTGTAATAATTTTTGGATTGAGATCAGAGTATGCCAAACCCAGCCCCGCCCCTCCCCGTCCCGTTACCATTCCTATTTCCTACTCCTTAACTTTGTTAATCGGGCCAAACTGGGCCAGAGTGGGTCCCCAAGAGTCGCAAGACATTCGACGTAAAGCAAGGCCGTTTAATCGGAAGCCGTAGAGAAACAAGGAAGAATCGTGCCCGTTTAGAAAGCTCCCCAATCCAAGAATCTAGCCAACCTGACAAACAGTCGCCTAGTCCCACTACATTCCGATTAGGCCATTATCAACAAAATTGAGAGCGAGAGAGAGAGAGAGAGCGAGAGAGAGAGAGAGATGTCAGGTTACAGAGGTGAAGATGAATACGATTACTTGTTCAAGTTGGTGTTGATCGGTGATTCAGGTGTGGGTAAATCGAACCTGCTGTCCAGGTTTACAAAGAACGAGTTCAATCTTGAGTCCAAGTCCACTATTGGTGTCGAGTTCGCTACCAAAAGCCTCAAGCTTGATGGCAAGATCATCAAAGCTCAAATTTGGGACACCGCTGGTCAAGAAAGGTCTCTCTCTCTCTATGAAATATTTTCTTTTTCTTATGTGGGTATCTCTATGTGTGCCTGTTGGGTTATGTTTCCATCGTCTATGGGTGTACATATGTTGTGATAATATGTGGGTTTTTTTATTTTTTTGGGTACATATGTGGGTTTTTGAGGTTACCCTTAATTTTATCATCTTCTTTTTTTCTTTAATCACTTGAATTACTGTTTTTTTTTTGGGGGGGTAAAATATGTCACTTGAATTATAGTTGTTTGGTTGGGATCGATCAGGAAACTATAAATGATGGTCTTGAAAGTTTTGACGAGCTGTAGGTTTCGATGGTCACTGAATTGTTTTCGATTTAGATTTTTGCCTTATTACTACGAGAAGGTCTGTCATTTAGTGAATCCAGCTAAACGAATGAACTTTCAAGAAACTTGTTATTTGACTGAAGTGAATGAATATGTGTCCAATACCAATTCATCATCTTTACAACGATTGAGTAACTTGCAGGTTGTAGTGAAGTTATGCCATAAGGTAAGCAACTTCCCTGCTTCCTTTTACGATAACATACTTCTTAAATTCATAGGTGTAGGGGTTCAATTTGTCGGGACCTTGACCGTGGTTCAGGTTAGGTTCCTTCCTCCGCAGTTCCGCACTCCTGCTACTGGACCTGCAACAAGTTACTAGGGCTTGAGTAGCCCAATGACCCTTTGACGATCAAGTTAGATCTCAGAGGAAGAGTTTAGGTCTAGGGTTAGGGTAGAATGACATACTTCTCCAAGCGAGCATCCCTTTGTATTTATAGACTTAGGTTTACTTGGCCTCCAAGCTAGCGCGTGGAGGGTACGCTTGGGTAACCGCCTCAGGTGACGTCATATGTGACGAGAGGAGCAAAGCGGTTACGGAGCACATGGCCAAATCTGATCCCAATGATTACGGTTGCCGCATAATCCTCATGGCCGCATTTGGCGCAACTACTTCTCCCAGGTGGCTTTGGGAACACCGTAGCAGATACACTTCGTGCTGGTGATAATTACCGAAGCAGACACAGAGGTCTTGTCATCGAGCGATAAACCGAATAATATAGCGGGACCACTATCTTTTACGAAGCTGCGGTCCAACCCTTCACAGGACATCGGTTCAAACCACTTGGCCAGGTTACCAAGACGGTAACCGAGGCCACCACAATAGGGAACTTTTTAAGTGAGCATGAGTCTTTGTTTTATGTTTTGAAGTTCTATCAGGGAAATGATATACACAGGAAGGGTCGCTGTAGTTTTTGATTGTTGCATCGTGCATGAGGAAAAAATGTCTATCAGCATTAATGTCGACGAATGTAAACTTATGAGTGTCTGCCCATTTAGAACTATTGTTTCTAGGGGTAGACTGTCAATTTGAAGGTAAGTTACACCATGGAAGGCCTTTGTTACATAATACATACCTTGCAGAACACGACAGTAACTCTATGTCACGGTAACTTTGTAGGGTAGCACTCAAACTGAGCCTGCTTAATCTTGCTTTGAGTTTGGATTGCTCTCTGCATTAGCATAGTTCATTAAACTTCGAACTGAGCTGAGTTTGAATTTTGAGTTTGGATTGTTTTCTGTAGGCACGGCTTATTGAACTTTCGTTTGTCTCTGCCACCCTTTTTCTATTTTTCTTTGGGCAAGGACAAACAGGCGGACATTTTAGAGGAAGTGTTTTCAAAATGTCTGTTCTGAACTAAGTTCAACCGCTTGTAGGCTTGGCTAGATTTTAGACCCATGGTGATCACTCAACCAAGAAACCAACATAGTAGATGAAAGCAATAAACATACCAAGTGCCACGAGACTCCATTGCAAGCGTTAGAGAACCGCAATAATATGTGAAGTCAAGAACGGAAAGGGGGAAACAATGTGTAGACTTCTATGCCAAAATGATTCCTTGGCCTTGAACAGGGTTAAATATAAGCTGGGTATTTCCCTATTGAACCAGGCATGTCGTTTACTGTTTTGGTAGTGTAGCAAGGCTGAGCTCGTTGGTTTTGGGCAAAGAAGCACAAATACGGATACGAGATACGGATACGATACGATACGGATACGCCGATACGTTATTTTTTCAAAAACTAGGATACGATACGTTGGGGATACGTGAATATAAAAATAAATAAAAATAAAATTCCATTAATGAATTTTTTTTTTTAAAAAAAAAAAAAGCAGTTTTGCCTTTGTTTCTTCTGCCTTCTTGTTCCATGTACTGTTAAAAAAAATCCAGTAACAGCTCTGTATCTATATAATGTTATATATATAAATACGTTATATATATACACACACACATATATATATATATATCAATATATACTACACAATGATGAGAGAAGAGATAGATGATATATATATACACTACAAAGCGAGAGAGAGATGATAGATGTATATATACACTACACAGTGAGAGAGAGATGAGAGACGAGAGAGAGAGAAGAGAGACTTAGAGGTCGAGAGAGATGAGAGACGACAGGGAGGAGATCGTTTGCCTTTTCTTCTGCCTTCTCGTCCTGTTTTTCTGGTTGGTGGGGGAAAATAAAGAATTTATAGCCCTAATTGCAGTTCAAACCCATATATTTTAAGAAATAACATATTCACCCCGCACGTATCCGAAACGCATTTGAGCGTATCCAAAACGTATCTGAGCATATCCAAGCGTATCCGAAACGTATCGGGATACCAAAAATTAATTCTAAAAATTGGATACTCTAAAAAACGTATCCAATACGTATCTGGATCGTATCCATATCCGATATGCGTACGGTACATGATACGGAGGGCAAAATAGAGTATCCGTGCTTCATAGGTTTTGGGTTTAAAGTTTAAACAGTGACGAAGGGGTAAGACCAGTCAAGGTAAAAGAGCTTGGCTTGAGGTAGTCTTATAGGATTGCTTCAGAATTCAGAGTGGTCGTTACATAAACATGCTAGTGGATGACCTTTATAATATTCCAGCTTGCCCCTGCCACCACCACTGCCACTCCTCCACCGTGGCTGCCACCTCAGCTCTGCTAAGTCATATTTTGAATGAAAGCTTGTGTTTAATAGTAGGTTTGTGCCTAATTTCCACATGATCCAAGGAGTGGAAAACTTTTCCGGCACATGTTTAGATCTGCAGCGAATGCTGCTAAACACAAGAAACCGAGCCATGTTTCTGGAATTTTTTTTTTTGGAAATAAATTTTCACCAAAAAAACACTCTGAAACTTTGGTTGTCTAAGGTTCTAGCCTCAGTAATCTTGGTGGGTAGGTAGCAGTATTTCACGCTCTGCCCCTTGAGGCCCTTTACCATCGTTTTGGAGTCTTATACCAAGGAAGTTAAGTTTGTTTATCGCGTGTCATCAGTATTGCTATTCTTTGTATGAGAGACAGGAGGAACTCGTGCCGATTTTCGTGATTTTGATGTTTCATCATCCTGTCAGTTTTTTTATGGTTGGACTTGATGCACAAGACAGAACTGCTCTTATTGCTACTTTAGAACCTTTTTTTTTTAACGGCTTGCTACTTTAGAAGCTATTGTCATACTTTAAGGTGTTTGGTGGATTTTGGCTCCATGGTTTAGCTGAAGCAATTTTTTTTTTAGTTTGGTTTGGTTTGGTTATCTCAGAAAAGAACCTATTATGGCTGATAATTGATATTCTATTCAACCTTCGCATGAGAAAACAGACTTCAAAGTTCTCCATTCTACATGCACAAAGCATGACAAGTAGCAGTAGTTAACTATCAATATCGTTCTTTTGATACTTGCAATGGAATTGTCTTTTTGTTTTCTTTCTCATCTTTATTGTTCCCATAGATATCGTGCCATTACAAGTGCTTACTATAGAGGAGCTGTTGGCGCTCTCCTGGTTTACGACGTCACTCGGCATTCCACATTCCAGAATGTTGAGAGGTGGTTGAAGGAGCTGAGGGACCACACTGACCCCAACATCGTAGTAATGCTCATCGGCAACAAATCGGATCTCCGGCATCTTGTGGCCGTCTCAGCCGATGATGGCAAAGCTTTGGCAGAGAGAGAGTCTCTCTATTTCATGGAGACTTCTGCTTTGGAAGCAACCAACGTGGAAAAAGCGTTTACAGAAGTACTCACTCAAATATACCGGATTGTCAGCAAAAAACCGGTTGAGGCCGGTGACAAGGGCGGTGCATCGGGTATTCCGTCTAAGGGAGAAACAATCAATGTGAAAGGTGACACTTCAGCATGGAAGAAAATCGGTTGCTGCTCAAGTTAGCAATTTAGCATGGATGATGGAATGTCACTGCTCCAGACACTTGTTTCTTGTACATTAAGGCCTTGCTTTACTAATTGCAGATATCAGTACACATTCATCTACTTGTAGAATCCGAAGAAAAGGAGCTTGGCTGTGCTACAAATATTGTCATGAATGATTGAAAGCAACAAAGTTGTGTTTTTAAATAAAATGACGCAAAATTGATCATTCTACCTGGTATTGTTTCTTTTGCTTGAATAATTGGTCAGTATTTTATTTTCTGGCTGCAAATTTACCCAGTTGAACTGCAGCTTGACTTGTAAGTATGGCAGAATTGAGGACTTCAGTTTTGTTCTAATTTGGCAGTTTCTTCTTCTTTCCTCAGAAACGTTTTTATGTTCTGTCAGTATATGACTGATGGAAGCCCCATATGCGAAATCATCGTCCATTTTGTTTACGCTATAAAAGTTGAGAACATAACTCCGCTAAATATAACGACATTTCTTTGCAGTTATGTCACTGACTCATGTATCGGGCCATGTTTAATCCTGATTCTTATCACTCAACCGAACAAAGCCTTTCCCCACTTTCTTCGGAAGAATGTTTATGGGACCCATAGTGGGCCGCACCGACGTCGACAGGATTATCTCGTCTATCACAGGATCAGAGAGAAGCTGCTCCAAAAAATGAACTACTAGTCCTTCATCCTTTTGACTAATTTTTTCCATCCTTTTGGCTAATTTTTTCCATCCTTTTTCTCTCTCTTTCACTATTGCCAAACAGGCAGAAAAGTAACCAAACGAACAAGCTTGGTCTTATTTTCATAAAGCATGCACAGAAAGAGCCAGAAGTATGATTTATCCTAAATTGTTTAACAACGTGTAAATATCAAACAGAAAGATGATCGGAAGACAAGGAACAGAAGTCATATAATCTTAAAGATCCTTCATGAACAAACATAACACCCGAATAAGGAGTTATTGAATAGTAAGCTATAAAGATAATGCTGCAGGATCACAACTCTCATCCAAGAGGGCAGAAACAACATCCAGTGATCAATACTTCTCACAGAAATAGGGTAATTACTACAGAAACAAAAAAGAAACTGCAAATTTTCAGAAGGCCTAATAAGATGTTTTAGCATGGATACACATATCTCAAAGCAGTGTATTAGGGACAAACCTTTTGCCTTCGAGTTCATGGTTCAATCTCTTAGTCTTGGCTCAACCCACAATTTTCATAAACACCTTTTATCTTGCATAATTCATTAACAACATCTTGAATCTGCATTCGATCACTGGGTGATTCCATTGAACATGCAACTCCAATTCTTAGGACAGAAACCAAGGTGTCTTCAATGCAAGTGCTTGGCTTGTCATCAAATAGACCACGCGAATCCACTATCTCCATCACTTGGTCAGGCAAAGCACTCTTAACGAAGTGATGAAGACTCATACCATCCTCAAATAAACTGTCAGTCCGTTTTTTACCGGTAAACATCTCCAAGAGAAGAATCCCATAGCTATATGCATCTGCCTGTTTTGAAGCATGGTTTCCTAGGCCATACTCTGCAAATTGAGTCAAGTGATGCTGTACAACTTAAAAAGCAATCCTTAAACTTGAATAGTGAAAGAATTAATGCTAACAAGAATAGTAGTGAACCTATAACAACCCAAACTTCAATAATTTGCATTCCACATTTTGTTGTGCACTTTTGATTGGGTTTGGATCAAACATAGTAGTTCTAAGCAGTGGCGGAGCCAAGATTGAATTTCCAGAGTGGCACTGTTCTAGAAGTCTAATTTTATCGTGGCTTGTTGTCCGCAGAAGTGTGAAAAGGAAGGTCATTTGTACAGTCATATAATGATATTTTTTTGTGGGCATGCTTTTAATTGAAAAGAAAAAAGTTTAGACCAACTCTCTTGTCGTTATGATCCAAATAATTCATTTTGTGAAAAGATATCTTTCAGTTATGTGTGTAAAATATGTAGTTGTCTGAATACAGATAGACGCCTAACTAAATTTCCTTTGTTAAAAGAGAAAAAATTGGCTTGAAACTGGGGGTGGGGGTGGCACCTACCCCATCCCACCACTTCTTAGCTCCGCTACTGGTTATAGGTTCTAAGATCACTATTATTGGAAGCATCGATCAATTTCATAAGTTTCCAAACATGGACTCGCAAACACAGAGTGATGGTTTTTTAAAACAGTTTTGTTCTCTTTGACACTATGAAGACATTATAGAATACACTGGAGACATGCTAGGACAACAGAGTCTAGAATTTTCACAAAACCAATGAGTGATGGACATTTCTCACTGAAACTAGGTCATGCAATGCCTAAAAGCATCGATCAAGGAACATAACCATGACAAAAATTCCCTACAACGCTTATGGAGAAGTTCGGCTCATAACTCACTTCAAGCTCAACTCATCAATTTGCTAATTTAAATGCGAAATTGACTTGACGATATTTCAAGGCAATTCGATGGTAACTCAAAAAAACACACCATTGCATCATCGTTCGAAAGGCCTAAATTGCTAATAAGGATACAAAGAACTCATACCTGGAGCAACATAACCTATCGTTCCCCTCACTGCAGTTGACTCGCTCTGATGATGGTCCACTTCACTTGAAACAGTTGAGATAATTTTCGCCAACCCAAAGTCTGCAACATGGGCTGCCATCTCATCATCCAAAAGAACATTGCTCGGCTTTAGATCACCATGAATAATTGTTGAGTCACAGTGGCAGTGAAGATACTCCAACGCAGAAGCAACATCTATCGCAATGTTCAGTCTCTGAATCATCTTTAGGTTTCTAGATTCTTGTACTTGTCCATTGATTTCTACTCCATCATGGTGCAGCCATTTCTCCAAGCTTCCATTGGCCATAAACTCACATACCAAAGCCTTAAACTCATTGCCATTGTAATCCACACTGGAACAAGCACTCACAACTTTTAAGAGATTTCTGTGCCTTATAGATCTTAGTGCTTTGCATTCTGACATGAAGCTCTTAGAAGCTCCTTTGGTCCGGAGATTGAATACTTTCACAGCCACAATTGTCTGGCTTTGGCAAAGAATTCCTTTGTAAACAGAACCATAGTTCCCAACACCAAGCAGATTATCCTCTGAAAATCCATCAGTGGCTTTGAGAAGCTCTGCGTAAGAAACCTTCAACAATTGGTGCTTCAATGATGGCGGGCAAGAAACCTTATCTCTTGAGGCACCTTGCCGACGAAAGAGTATGAAGAAGCAAGCCAATGAACTTAAACAAGAGACAATGATGACGACAGAGAGTATCACTTTCACTTTGTTAGAGAGCTTATTTTTGGGGGGTTTTGAGGAATAGCAAGAGGGAAGGTTTAAGTCTGGAATACCTCCACAAAGATCAGTATTTCCAACCACTGAAATTGAACTTCCATTACGAAACACACCTTCCATTGGAACTTCCCCGTGTAGGTGGTTGTAAGACAGATTCAGCTTTTCTAGCTGAAGATCGCCTAGATAACTTGGGATAGGCCCCGATATATTATTACGAGAAAGGTCCAACTGCCTTAAACCCCTTAGCTCTCTCAAAACTGTAGGTATCTCACTTTCGAACAAATTACCTCCCAACATAAGTCGTTCCAAGCTCAAACAACTTTGTAGAGAGTTTGGGATAGGTCCTGATAATTTGTTGTCTGACAAGTCTATCTCCACAAGATTCTTCAAAGATCCAACTTCCGATGGAAGAGCACCAGTTAGTCCATTGTGGGCTAAATTGAGGGATGTTGAAATGGAAGAGAGACTCATAAGTTCAGGAGGTATGGAGCCGTTGAGATTGTTGTCCGAAATATTCACCTCTAACAAGTAACGACAGTTGCCAAGACTCGAGGGTATGTTTCCAGCAATACTGTTTTCCTCCAAGTGAAGAAGAAGCAACAGAGTTAAGTTACCAAGTGAAGATGGTAATTCTGTAAAATTATTTCCCCCTAGATAGAGTTCTCGCAACTTATGAAGTTTGCCAATGGTTGCAGGAATAGGGCCACTTAAATGATTCGATACCATATCTAGGGCAGTGAGATTTACAAGGTTCCCAAGACCTGAAGGTATGCTTCCTTCTACTTGGTTGTCTGTCATCGACAAGAGTCTCATGTTTGTTGAGAGAGGAGTGAGGCAAGGGACCACGGAGAAGATTGCTATCGACGTCAATAAGTTGTAAAGAGGTGCAATTTGTTAGAGACGAAATAAAACTGAGGTCATCTTGTAACCGATTCACAGCAACGCTAATAAAGTTAAGAACCGACAGTTTTCCAAGATCTTTTGGCATGGGTCCTGTGAAAGCATTTCCCACGAAGTTTATCTGTTCAAGACCTGAAGCATTCGACAAGGAGGCAGGAATCGTTCCCGTAAACTGATTGAGAGATAAATAAATAACCTTGAGATTAGTAAGGGCGAAGGCACTTGAGCCTGTATCAGAGGAAATGCTTCCATGAAGTTTGTTGGAAACTACTGACAAGTAATAGATGGTGGAGATGTTGAAGAATCCAGAAGGAATCTTCCCAGATAGATTGTTCTCAGCTAATTGGACAAATCTCAAGCGTCGAAGCCTATTAATTTCCACTGGAATCTCCCCATGCAAGTTGCAATATGCGAGAGAGACAATAGAAAGAGATGAGAGATTCACAAGCGAAAGAGGTATTGTTCCCGAGAGGTTGTTTTTACTCAATCCCAATTCTTCAAGCTCTGCCAAAGAGCCTAGCTCATCTGGGATGTTACCTGTAAGGTGGTTGTCAATTACGTTAAGGCTTTTCAGACTTGAGAAGCTAGACAGGTTTTTGGGTATTCGGCCGCCAAACGAATTGTTGTTAAGCTGTAGTGTTTGAAGGCGAAACAAGCGACCAATCTCTTCTGGGATAGGGCCATGGAAGCTATTATTTTGAATAAAAATGCTTCGTAGGAAGGAGAGGTTTCCGACATGAGGTGTGAGTGATCCCACCAAGCCCAGGGACATTAGTTTCAACTCTATGACTCTATCAGGATGTCGGCGGCCACAAACAATGCCTTTCCAGTTGCAATAGTGTACTGAATCATTCCAAGAACTTAAGGCCCCCAATGGATCTTGATCAATTGCGGCCTTAAATTGAATCAAGGCTAATCTATCTGTTTCATTTGCCAAGCAATAGGCAGGAGGGGTGTTGCTCAAGCAGCAGAACAAAAGGGCAATGTAGAGTAAATCAGTAAGACACTTAGCCATGGTTTTTTTTTTTTTTTTTTTTTTGAAGAATGCAGTGTTTTCAGAGGATGGGTATGAATGTTGTTGTCGGACCTTTTCTTATTCAACTATTTTCTGTCAAGTTTGAAATCAGAGACGGAGCTAGACGTGGACATACGGCGACCACGCCTCCGCGTTGTTTCGTTTTTTATTTTTTTTATTTTTAAATTTCAATATTAATATTAGTTTTTTTTATGATTTTTTATGAAAAGATAGTTTTTTTTATGATGAATACTCAGATATTGTATTTTAAATTGGATGTTATTTGGACATTTAATTGCTTCTTGTGTTCGGATGACAACTTTGGAAATTTCAAAAAAGATTTTTGGAGTGATAAGTGGAGAGGGAAATTATCGTAATTGGAGATAATGTTAATGAGTGAAAAGATATAAAGAGAGAAATGGAAAGTAATGATTGGAGATAGGAATAATGAGTGGAGAGAGAAATGAGAGTTATAACTGAAAATAGGAATAATAAGTGGCTTTTTTTAGTTTGAATTTTTTTTTTCAAGCTATGATCTAAATAAGGCATTATAAGAATATGTTTGTTTTGGATTCCAAAATCTAATCCCTAACTCTGCACACGTCTTTCATAAGTTTTTCCTTCAATATTTTTCTCATTTCTCTCCATCTCTATCCACTAATTACCCAAAAACTTCCCTCAAACTTAAACCAAACAAACTACTCTCTTCGGCCCAATTCTTAGTCCTCTACGGTTTTACGTGCAATTTTTAATGACCTATATCTCTCAATTATTTTTATAAAACAATGTTTTCAAAACATAAAAAATAATATACATTGAAAGATATAGGCAATTAAACATTGCGTGTAAAACCATATAGGACCAAGAATTTAGAACGGAGGGAGTATTAAATTCCCGAACCTTAGAATTTCAAAATTTTGTTGGTCATAATTCGGCCCTGTGTACACGAAATTCTAGTTTCATCCCCACTTGAAATCACAGAGAAATTAATAGAGACGTAAGATTTCCACAACTTAACAGGGACACTCCGAAATGGACCATGAAAGTCTTTTAAGAGCATCTCCAATAGGAGACGCCAATTTCTACGTAGACATTTTAACGGTAAAAATTGACACTAAAATTCAATCCAACCTAATAGCCTTCTTTGATGCCAAATATGTTAGACTTGTCCCACATCGCTCATCTAAACCACCCAAGCTTGGTTAATAAATTCTAAAGATTATTCCACCTATTGCCAATTAGTTTTAGGTTGAAACCCTCCAAGAAATCTAACATGGTATCAGAGCTAGGTCTTGAGTAGTCTCATCTCTCGTGTGAAAGTCTCTGTCGCCGAGTCAGTCAGTCAGCTCCTGGTCAGTCACCTCCATGTGCATCCGGGCTGCACGTGTGGGGGAGTGTTAGACTTGTCCCACATCGCTCATCTAAGTCACTCAAACTTGGTTAATAAATTCTAAAGGCTACTCCACCTATTGTCAATTGGTTTTAGAGTGGAACCCTCTAAGAAATCTAACATTCACGTGGATTTGAAGACAAGTCTTCTCATGCCAATTTTGACCGGCATGGACACAAATGCCAAATTTCACAAGTTTGCTAGATTTGAAATTTTGAACGTTTAACATTTTTTTTTTCTTTCAAAGCTTGACATAAGGGTTGGCATTAATGGTTAGAGAAGTACAGCTTGATGTCAAATAAATAGAATTTGACATAAGAGTTGGAAAGAAGGTTTTGATGTAAAATTGAAGATGCCATAATGTCACATAAGCCTTCAAAAAAAATTTGACATCTCCAATTTGAAGTCAATAGTTGGAGATGCTCTAAAGTGGACCAGCACCTTTATAGTGACCAATGCTGTGTTGGTTTGTATTTTGAAAAGCTTTTTGAAAATAGTAGGGGTAATAAGTAGAGAGAGATAGAGAGAGAAATGTTAGAAGTAGGAGGAATCTAGTGAGAATTTTTTGAAAAATTCTTTTTAAAAAGTAAAGAGAACAAGGCACAAATATCTATGATTCCACGGTATATTCCTATGTTTAAAAGGACTCCTAGCCACACATACATAATTTGTGGATATAGTATATGGCGCGGATCTGGACGGGTTAAAATGGGTCACAGATTGAATATAGACGGGTCAAATATGAGTCAATAGTAACATGGTTGAAATGACTTGGGTTAAATATTGGTCAAGTCATATCCAAACCCGACCCGACCCATTTCCCTTCCTTGCCATTATATTATCCAATTGTGATTAGTCTATTGTAGATGCTCTGACAGAGTTGTACGAGAGAGAGAGAGAGAGAGAGAGAGAGAGTGGTTTCCAACAGGCCCGATTATTTTTTTGGTCGAACGAAAATTTTTCCAATTGGGCCATTGCTTCTCTGGTTTTGTGATTTCCGTGCGTTTTTTTTTTTTTTGTTGAGAAATTAGGTTAGTCTGCGCTTAGATGGTCAGGTGTAGGTATGGTCTCAACTAGGGCTGTAAGTGAGCCGAGCTACTCGCGAGCTCGGCTCGGCTCGGCTCGTTAAAGCTCGGCTCGGCTCGGCTCGTTAAAGCTCGGCTCGGCTCGGCTCGTTTACTAAACGAGCCGAGCTCGAGCTCGAATATTCGGCTCGTTTAGTAAACGAGCCGAGTAGAGCTCGGCTCGTTCGACAAAAGCTCGGCTCGTTAAGGGAGGCTCGGCTCGATTAAGAGAGGCTCGTTTAGTAAATGGCTAAGCTCGGCTCGATAAGGGCTCGGCTCGTTAAGGCTCGAGCCGAGCTCGAGCTCGAGTTTTGGGCTCGTTAAGGAAACGAGCCGAGCTCGAGCTCGCCGAAGCTCGGCTCGGCTAGGCTCGTATACACCCCTAGTCTCAACTACTGACCCAATTTATTACTCCCTCCGTCCCAATTTAAGATGGGTGATTTTGTCACTCTTTTTTTTTTTTTTTACTAATATCACTCCTCTTTGTGTATCTATTAGGTTATTTATTTAGTGAAAGAATGAGAGTGGCATTAGAGAAAATGAGTGACAAAATCAATTCTCTAATTTAATGCTTCATACGAAAATCCGTGCAATTTTAACCCCAAAAAAACATATTTTTGCGTTTTAAAATTTTCTAACACCAAATTAAAGTACTCAATATGTACTTTAATTTGGTCTAAGAAAATAAAAATAACAATATGTAGAACAACTGAGCTATTCACACAGATAAATATACAAAGATCGCACACATATTTATGTGTGGGATCCAGTGTGTGGGGCCCACTCTGGATCTCACACAAACAATCCGAGTCATTCATTATATGTAAAATATTTTTTTAAAGGCCCCTTAAAAAAATCAGCTTAATCCAATACTTATAGGTGCTCGATCCAATGATCTAACTTTTCATTCTGAATTCTGGGTAATGAAAAGTTAGATGATTAGATCAAGCATCTATAGGTATCAGATTGAGCTGATTTTTAATAGGATCTTTAAAATAATATTTTACATTTAATGAACGACTCAGATTATTTGTGTAGGATCCGAAGTGAGCCCCAGACAAAAATCTGTGTGCAATGTAGAAAAACGTTCTTTTTGGGTTTGAAATTACACGGAATTTCGCAGAAAGCATTTAAATTGGGACAGAAGGACTACCACGCCGCCGCCACCACCACCCCCACCACGACGCCACCATCGCCACGCCGCCACCATCACCGCCGCCGCCGTCACCACCACAACACTGCCACCACCACCACGCCACCCTCACCACCCCCACCACAACCACCACCACGACCACTGCCCCCGCCGCCACCGCCACGCTGCCACCACCATCACAACGCTGCCACCAATGGTGGTGGTGCGGTGGTGGCAGCGGTGAGGGTGGCGTGGTGGTGGTGCCAGCGGCGGCGGCGGCGGTGGTGGCGTGGCGGCAGCAGCCGTAGTGGTGGTGGCGGCGGCTGCAGTGAGGGTGACATGGTGGCGGCGGTGGTGGCGGCGTTGTGGTGGTGGCAGCGATGGTTGTGGCGGCAGCGATGGTGGTGGCGGCGGTGAGGGTGGTGTGGTGGTAGTGGCGGCGGCGGCGGCGTTGTGGTGGTGGTGGCCGCGGGTGGCGGCGGTTGTGGTGGCGGCGGTGTGGTGGTGAGGGTGGGGTGGTGGTGGCCGTGGCCGTGGTGGTAGTGGCGGCGGCGGCGGTGAGGGTGGCGGCGGTGTAGCGGTGGTGGGTAATTGGGTTAATGGGCGGGTCGGATTTGATTTTAAATAAATGGGTCGGTTGGGTATGGGTAATTGAACTCATAATTAATGGGTCTAAATGGGTCAATGACCCATTAAAGACCCAACCCACTTATAATTTGCCAATTTTGACCCAAATCCGCCCATTTAACACCCCTAAGAAGGAGTAAAAAAAATTAATTACACTCTTCCCACACATAATATAACCGCGTGTGTCACGGGCATTTTTTAAGTCTGGAACTTGAACTTTCCCAGTCTGAGAAAATGAGATTGGCCGTGTTCGTTTTCCATTTTAGTTTTGTATCTTTGTGCATGTTTGATCAAGTCACCTCAAAATGACAAATAAAACCTTCCTCAAAGCCAAGCGAGGACAATCCGATGTAAATCCATCAGCGGTTTGTGAGCGAGCGTTTCAAACGTTACAGTCTCCTTACTTTTACGCACAACGATTTTGGTGGACAAGTGGCGTTACGTCTTGAAAGAGAATCTTCTTTCCCAAAACGTAAAAGCTGTCTACATTGGCATACATGGGCAGCAAGCAGTGAGTTCGGCGAGTCTGGGTGTTTTAATTTCCTTTTAATTTCAACTCAACTCAAATTGAATTTATTTTTAATTTATCTAAACCCATGTTAAAGATGAGTTTATATGGGTTCAACCCATCTTTAATAAATCAGTACGCATCCGTAAATTGTCTGATCAAAACTTAAAAAGAAGCTATTGCTTCAAAAAAATCAGTACGCATCCATAAATTGCATTTTCCCCCAGTTTTGACGTACCTACGTCCATTTAGAAGCAAATAAACGTAGTTATTTGATTTGATACATTTGCTGCTGTTCTTCTCTTGCAAAAATTTCTCTTACAAAAAGGAAAAGAAAAATATACAAAAAGAGGGCCAAGACTAATGTCCCTCCTCCCCTCTTCTCCTCTCTATCACAGGTCAGAAGAATACTGAATATCCCAACTGCCAAAAAAGTCAATTAAGAAGCCAATAATTCTAATGCCTTGGAAATTAGAGTTTTACTCATCACTATGTAATGCTAGAGTTGTAACACACGGAAAATTCCGTTTGTCAATTAAAAGAAATTTAGCAATTACGGAATGGATTTGAACATTTCTTTAAGAGACTTTTAGTGTGGAATTCAAGATATTACAATCCAAATCGACACCAAAAATAAGTAAAAGCACGTTGTTCTTTGCGGCTGACACTGTTCACTGTTCGCTGCATTCTAGCGGCTTTGAACGTATCACTACTTTAGTTTACGCTCAAATTTGGCAGGATAATATTAATGTCTTAGGCCCAGTTTGGCCTAAATAAGTAGCTTGGTCTTTTATTTGGGAAAATGACGGCTCAGGACGTGTTTTGATAATTAATACCTTTTAAGAACATGCTAAGAAAATTTGTTACTGAACAAAATGTCTTTGGCATGTATTAATTATCAAAACATGTTATTGACCGTCATTTTCCCCTTTTATTTTGTCTTTATTAAAAAATTGCATTTGTTAGTTTTGCGTTAAACTTTTTGGGTTATTGGTTCGTCTCAATAAAAGAAATTGAAAAACCCAATTTTTTTAGAAGTATCCAAGTTTTTGGGGCTTTATCTTGGATATTTCAAAAATATGCGGGTAAAATTATTTATTTTTTTACTTTTCCAATTTCTCCCGTCGAGACGAATCAATAATTCAAAAAAGTTGACGTGAAACTAACAAATGTGAATTTCTTTGAATAAAGACAAAATAAAAGGCCAAGCTGCTTATTTAGGCCAAACTGGGCCTTAGCTACGTCTGGACACTTTAACAGGCAAATTCTGACCATTGGATCTCCAGGAATTTCAGTTTTAGTAAACTGTGGCAGAATGAACATCTTGGTTTTGATCGCATGTTTACTTCGTTTAAGGTTAGATTCGGACTTAGCGTAGAACATGAAAGTTATTCCTAACATCCTAAGCTATACCTCTCAAATTAATCTCATAAACTTTGGATAACAATTGATAACTTTTTATTAGAATTGTAAATCCTTGGAAACTGGCAATTTTAGGATATGCATGCTTTAGCTAATTGTTAATTGTGCTATTGCCGTTAATTTCTACACTCGGCCGGTGATTTTTAAATATGCATGGGATTTACGTGGCTTAGCAAACAACGTTTATGCATGAAACTTAGAATTATTGTGATTGTTTATTGCTCGATAGAATTAATGAGAAGTATGACTAAAAATGACGAGACTTAGTTTGGAGACGGAGTTAAGAGTACTGCGGTACGGCTGGAAATATGGTTTAGATAGTTTGATGGATTAACCCATAGTGGATAGTCAGGATAGAACCCGGGGATGAGTTGACGTCGTGAGCGTGTCATGAGCCGTGCTATGTCTTGAGCCATGTCGAAGATGACGTACGTTTGGGAACATAGCATATGCATTGGGAACACACATTAACAAGACTTTGCGTATTTAATTACTTGTTCCATTATTTATTATGTGTGCACCTGCTGTTATGAATATCATGCATACATTTGCGTAAGGTTAGTTTTGTGTGTTCTTTCGATATGCTTAGTCATGTTTTTAGTTTGCCTTCCACCTATTCACTCAGGAAAAGTCTACAATACACATCCCTTAAAAGTGTATACCATATGCACTTATTTTATGGTTCATTCATAACATTTTAGCATGTTTCGTAACTTTTGTTCTAGAATTCATAACTTTTCAGCAGTACGATTCGTAACATTTTTATTATAATTCATAATATTTTGGTATATCTCGTAACTTTTATACGATTCGTAACTTTTTAGCAATACGATTCGTAACATTTTCTTTATAATTCATAACATTTTGGGGGGTGCATATGATACACACCAAAATAAAGGGTGTGTATTGTAGTCTTTCTCATTCACTAATATTCGACCGAAAGGATCCACATAAACTGAAATTACATGCTCGGGGACGGGTTCAATTACACGTACGTAAAGCGTTTTTGTTTTTTTACCCCATGTGGTGCGCTGAACTGAATTTGACCAGGGTTGGCCCATGGAAGGAAAGCCGGTAGAACCAAAGAATGGGCTTGGCTGGCCGGCCCCGTGAGAATTACTTGGGCTGAAGCCTAGTGAAATAAGTGTGAAGCCGAAGGGAGGTGGGCTGGACCGAACGCTCTAACCCACCGGCGAATGGCCCAATTTGTTAGCCCAAGGACCGAGCCTTCAGGTTGGGCTCGCGTGCCGGATTGGTCGGTCGGGTCGGTTTGACCCATGTGAAGGCCACGAGGAGATTCCTCTTGTTGGTTCCAGAGAGACATGGAACATCTGAGAAAAGAGTCCGTTATTCGTGACGTCATGGGCATGTGCCGTGCGTCATGGGCGCTCTTAGCTTGGAGGGTAAGTACGTTCACCTATATAAGGGAAGGGATAAACCCTAAAGGGAGGTACGCAGTCTCACACCATCTTATAGTACTCTCTCCTTCTCCTATATACTTACTTGCTTGTCGGAGGGGTGAGAGGCAGCCAACAGCCTCTCACCTTGGTGCAGGTACGCAGCGGAGCGGAGGAGGAAAGATCCAGAGAAGTTCGACGGAAACAACCGCACCACAATTGGCACCGTTGCCAGGGAACGCTTCCCTATACGTTGGTTTTCACAACTTTCAGAGGTTTAACAAAAATGGTGGAGATCCATGACGGTGAGAGGCCGCCTGAGGCTATGGGCGGTGGAGGCGTCGAAGGTCTCGATGGCATCACTCCCTTTAGAGCCAGAACCAAGTGGCCGTTGGAACGCGATCATAGTTCTGCGGCTACTGTCTCGGACAAAATATCAACGGTCTTGAGAAATGACCCTTAAGTTAGGGAATATCTGCGACAGCTCGATGCCCGAATGTCCAAGAAGGACCAAATGATTAACATTCTGTGAAAGGACGTACAATTAGTGGCCACGGCAATCTGTCTCCGTTCTCTGTCGCTGAGCAGGGGCCATTATCGGTTGCCTTCTCCACGACAGGCTGAGGGAAGGAATGGCCATGTTAGGGACCGCCTTGGAAAATGGGTGGCCTCGTACGATGAGAGGTTACCAAGTTTGTCTCCAGACCGGTCTCAGGTACGGGAAGAAGATAGGGATAGGCTTGCTCGGCCTAAGGAAAACCACTGATACAAGGTTTCGGAGGAGAGCTCTTGCTCGTTTTACAATCTGGCACATACGGCGAGGCATGAGATCGAAGTTGATCGTCAGCGCGACCCGTGGTATCGAGAGCAAGAAGAGCGCGCTCGTCGTCATGATCGGGATTGTTACTTCCGATGAGAGCGATCCCCTTCTCGTGGCCACTAGGAGCATCGCTACCGGGAGGAGGTTAATCAAAGGCATCCCGCAAGGGCGGCAAATCCTCCAGCAGTGGCACTCCTGAAGGCTCCTCAAACGAAGGTTGAACTAGTATTGGAGCAATTGGTCTCGTCACCTTTCACAGACGCGATCAAGAATGTTCAACCTCCAAAGAATTTCACCACCACGAAGTTCAACCAGTATGACCCAAAGACAGGGGTCGCGGTCGCTCATCTGATCCATTACCAACAGATGATGTCTCTCTTCCACGCTGATGATCCCTTAATGTGCAAGATGTCCCCGTCTAGTCTAGGGAGCTTATTGTGGTTCAATAAGCTTCCTAGTCGATCTATTCCAGATTACAAGGCTCTGTTGGCGTTATTCCTACAGTATTTCATCACAACCCAGAAGATTGAAAAGGATATCGACTCGCTCCTCAGTCTAAAAAAGACCGCTGAAGGTAGCCGTAAGCTCATTTAAAAATGGCTCGACGAGTCGGCCAAGGAAGCTTACCAAGATTTTTACCTACACCCCCCGAAGGATATGGACGATTTGATGCTCCGCATCGATCAACATTGCCAGATGTCTGAAGATATGGCCGCGTGTTGGAAATCCACCGAAGGTACGGTAAAACTAAACCTGATAAGGGTGGCAAGGTAGTCCATAATATTCAAAAGGGAAAGGGCAAGGACCGGTGGGGGGAGCAGGGCGGCAGTGGATACCAGAAGGAGTATATAAGAGGACCGAAGCCTTATGAGTTTGAGGCCTATCCACCGTGTTCAAAGACCCTTTGCATGAGCTGCTCAAGAAAATAGAACATGAGCCGTGTTTCAGCTACCCCGCTGACAATATTCCATGCCCGAAACCGAAGGACAACAAGTATCAGTGCTATTGTCACGCAAAACATGGGCACTTAACCTCCTAGTGCCCACAGTTTAAGGAATACTTGCAAGAGTTAGTCCCGAAGGGGCATCTTGTCGAGTACATCGACCAAGAGAAGACAAGGGAGAAGGCTGGGGAGCCGAAGATGCCAGGAGCAGGGGGCTCGATTGGAGCAAGGCCGAGTAGCACACTTGCCACTACCCGTATCATTAACGTCATCCATGGGATGGTTGACGCCGAAGCAACGGCACGGTTGAAAGTCGAACTTTGAAGCGCAACCGATGCCTTGGATGTCATGTCAATCGCTCCGGCTCCCAAGAAGTTCCGCCGGACTGCCGCAAGGCAAATCTCTTTTTGACGAAAACGATTTCGATCGCCTTACGCTTCCCCATAATGACGCGCTGATGGTTAGCCTCCAACTCAATGATTGCACGGTCTGGCGCATCCTAGTAGATTAAGGGAGCTCGGCGGAAATAATTTATTATTCTCTGTTTAAAGATATGGGACTTGCCGAGACTGACCTTCAGCCTTGCACGGTCCCTCTTATTGGATTTAGCGGAGCCCCAATTTCGCCCCTTGGCCGAATCACCCTCCCAGTCACCGCTGGAACCCAGACAATTGACATAGAGTTTGCGGTCATTAAAGTCCCGACCTCTTATGATGCCATAGTTGGCTGCATAAAATGGAGGCCATAGCGTCATCATTCCACCAGGTTGTACGTTTCATCGGCCGGTATGGACAGAGGATGTGCTAGGCAACCAGGTGGTTGCAAAAGCCTTTTATGTCTTAGCCATCCGTGGAAAGATAAAGCCCTTTGAGGTGCAAATCATTGAACAACCGGAGATTGAAATTGGCAAACCAGCAGCCATAAAGGCTGTAGAGGACCTTGTCTTTGTTCCCATTTCTGAGGGCTCAGATCGGTATTTCTTGGTTGATTCCGGTTGAACAAATGAGTAACGGGAGGAAATAGTTTCCCCACCATTGCCCATACCACTAATGGAATAAACACCCTCGTTAGCCATTACTGATCTTCTTCTATTTTTTTTGTTTTTTTTTGTTTCTTTGTCATGTGGTACTTACTGATATGAATATTATTAATTGAAGAATTTTCAGAAAAACAGCAAATCTAACACAGAACACTCAAGATTCAATCAAGAAGAAGAGAGAGAAAGTCTAGGGTTTTGTATTCTTCTTTTTCGTTTCTTTTACATAAGAGAGCCCCGACTTTTATATCCCAGCTAATTGCATTGCTAATTACAACAAACTGATTAACTAATTCCCTAATCACAACAATCACTAATTATCTTAACTAATCAACACATGACGTGGCAGCTGCACTGGAACTAGCTGAACTTGAGTTATGATTAGGTGTGGACACCTTTACACCCCCCTGCAAACTCAGGGGTGGAGTACCAACTCTGAGTTTGGATTTGAGAAGCTGAAACCTGGAAACTGACAAGGCGTTGGTGAAAATGTCAGCTAACTAAGCCTCAGAATTAATATGAAAGAGCACAATTTTGTTATTCACAACTTGATCTCTGATAAAGTGGTAATCTATTTCAATATGCTTGGTCCTAGCATGGAACACCGGATTACAAGCCAAAGCTATGACAGATTTGTTATCACACCACAAAACATGAGGAGTAGACGAAGGAATGTGAAGTTCAGAAAACAACTGTTGCAACTAGACTAAATCAGTAGCAGTGTGTGCCATGGCTCTATATTCGGCCTCAGTAGAAGACCGGGCTACAGTGTGTTGTTTCTTAGCACACCAAGAAACCAAGTTATGACCCATAAAGATACCATAACCAGTTGTAGACCTTCTGTCCACTGGATCTCCGGCCCAGTCAGCGTCAGCAAAAGCTGTGAGAGTAAGAGGACCAGGACTAAAATGAAGACCCTGATGAAGGGAGCCCTTGACATATCAAAGAATTCTTTTGATAGCCATAAAGTGACTTATCCGAGGGGCATGCATGTGCTGACATGCAACATTCACTGAAAAGGAAAGTTCAGGCCTTATCAAAGTCAAGTATTGTAAAGAACCAACCAAGGTCCTATAAAGATGAACATCTGGAAAAGGAGAATCACAGTCAGGAATCCCAGGCTTGACAGATGCAGGAGATTCAGAGCTTTTACAGTCCACCATACCAGCTTTAACAAGAAGATCTGTAGCATATTTGGACTGAGAAATAAACAGCCCAGAAGAAGAAGAAACAACGTCAAGCCCTAGGAAGTAGCTTAGTGATCCCAAATCTTTCATAGCAAACTTCTGGCTGAGTTGATGAATAAGGGAATCAATGTAGGTAGGATTACTGCCAGTAATAATGATATCATCAACATATATCAAAACCAAAGTAATATGAGAGCCCTGAACCAGAATAAAGAGAGATGAATCTGACTTGCTTGATTGAAAATGCAACTCAACAAGATAGCTAGAGAACAGTGAATACCAGGCCCTGGGAGCCTGTCGAAGACCATATAAAGCTTTGGATAGTTTATAAACATATTCAAGATGAATTGGATCCTTATAACCCTGTGGTTGCTACATATAAACATCCTCAGTGAGTACACCATGTAGAAATGCATTAGAAACATCCAATTGACGTAGAGACCATTGCTTATTAATAGCAAGACTAAGAACAACCCGCAGAGTAGGCTGTTTAATAACAGGACTGAAAGTCTCACAGAAATCCATGCCCTCAGCTTGCTGATTGCCATTTGCAACCAGGCGAGCCTTGTACCGAGCCACTGATCCATCGGAATGTCTTTTGATTCTGAAGATCCATTGACAGCCTATGACATGCCCATGAGCAGGAGGGGGAACAAGAACCCAAGTCCCCTGCTTGACTAAAGCTTCATACTCTTCTGCCATGGCGTGTTGCCACACATAATGATGAATAGCTTGGGAAAAATGTGATGGTTCGGAAGTAGAAACAGGTGAAGAAGAAGAAGGAGGAGAAGAAGAAGAGGTAGAGGTGAGCAAAGTAAAAGGTTGTTTGGGCTTAAAAATACCATCTCTTGACCTAGTTCTCATAGAGTGAAGAGGTCTAGAAGAAAGAGGAGAAGAGGATACATGGACAGAACAAGGAGGAAGAGCATCAGAGGAGGAAGATGGAACAGAAGAAGAAGAGACACGAGACTGAACAGAAACAGTAACTGGAACAGGGACAGGAACAGAAGAAAACCTGGGAATTGGAGCAGAAAGAGACTGAGCAGCGGAAGAAGGACAAGGAGGAGTAACAGATACGATGATATCCTGGAAATTAGTAAGAGGAATTGAAAAATGAGACAATGTATCCTCTGAGTGAGAAGGAGAAACGTTAGCTAAAGAAGAGTATGGAAAATGAGTTTCAAGAAACTTAACATGTCTGGAGATATAGACTTTATTGGTAAGAGGATCAAAACATCTATAGCCTTTGGTAGTAGGGCAATAGCCCAAAAACACACAAGTGGTGGATTTAGGAATGAGTTTGTGAGAATGATAAGGTTTCAGCCAAGGAAAACAGGCACAACCAAAAGGTTTTAAAGCAAGATAATCAGGATTGGTGTGAAAGAGAAGAACATGTGGTACTTGGAAGTTGAGAGATGAATGAGGAAGTCTGTTAGCTAAGTAAACAGTAGTAAGCAATGCCTCAAGCCAAAATTGTGCTGGCATCCCAGCTTGGTCAAGCAAAGTAAGAGTAGTGTCCATAAGATGCCTATGCTTCCTTTCCACCACACCATTTTGTTCAGGTGTGTGTGGACAAGAAGTTTGGTGAAGAATCCCATTAACCAAGAACAAAGTAGTCAGATAATTGTTAACAAACTCCTTACCATTATCTGATCTCACAGTTTTAACAGAGGTGTGGAATTGATTCTGGATATAGGCCTTAAAGTGAGTAAGAGTAGCTTGGACATCGGACTTGTAGTATAAAGGAAACAACCAAGAGTATCTAGTACAATCATCAATTATCAAAAGATAATATCTATATCCTTTAACAGAAGAAATGGGAGCAGGTCCCCAAACATCCATATGTAACATATCAAAAGGAGCTACAGACTTAGACTCAGACAAAGGAAAGGCCAACTTGTGACTTTTGACTTTATTACAACTGAAACACTGAACGTCATATGGTTTAGAAACAGGCAAACTAAACTGCTTGATGAGAGACTGAAATAAAGGAAAACAGGGGTGACCAAGCTTTTGATGCCATAGAGTGGCAGAAGTTGTCACAGTCTTATTGATGTGAAAAACTGAAGAAACCGGATGAGAATCAGATTTAGACCAGCTTTGAATAGGGTAGAGACCCTGGTGACACGGCCCCTGGAAAAGAACTTGATGAGTATGATTGTCCTGAATGACACAACCATCAGAATTGAAAGTTAGGGAGCAATTGTTATCTTTAGCTAGCTGAAAAACTGAGAGAAGATTATGTGCTATGGCAGGAGTATGAAGAACATTAGTAAGATGAAAATTGGTCTTAGGTGTGGGCAAAATTCCAATTCCAGAACAAGAAACAGAAAGAGAGTTACCATTTCCAACCATGACACCAGTTCCTGCTGTGTATGGCTGTGGTTGAGTAATGTTGTGAAGATCAGGAGTAACATGGTTGGTAGCCCCACTATCCAAATACCAATTCTGAGGAGGAGCAACATAAGAACTCCCAGAAGATGAGACTGAGCCAGGGGTACAATACGCTGCAAAGGCAGATGTAGGTTGAAAACCAGGTCCTGGCATAACTCCAGTGGTAGACCCTAAAGCACCAAATTGACCAGAAAATTCACCATAACCAGAAAAGTTGTTGGATCCAGGTATCATTAAAGAAGATGATCCGGTATTGAAACCAGGCAAACCATGCTGAGGATAGGAGATAGGCATCTGCATTTGATGAAAAGCTGTAGGTCTCCACATATTAGAAGACTGATAAATAGGTGGAACCATGCTTAACCCATTATAACCAGGTGAGGGCAACCCAGCCGGTGGGCCTGAGAAGCCATCGTTTCTGTAGTAGCATGTTCTAGCGGAATGATTGTCCTTGCCACAAATCTGACAAGCAGGCCTAGGAAAGGGCACAAAACTCTGTCCAAAACTCTGCTGTCCACCAAAATTTTGCTGTCCAAAACCCTGTCCCCTAGATCTGTTTCTGTTATTGTTAAACCTATTCCCAGACTGTGGAAAGAATGGAGCGTGAGGGAAATTTGGTCGAAACATTTGAGCATGTGGAAAAACTGGTGGTGATAGGTGTGATTGTGTTGGAAAAACTTGGGATGATAAATGTGGTTGTGGCACAAATCCTGTAGATGCCTGTGGTTGAGCTGTCTAAATGACTGAACCAGAAGAAGAACTACTGGCACCACTATGAACTGTATTAACCTGAGAACTATCACTCCCAACTTCTGACACACAAATGTCCTTCAACTTTTGTGTGGCCACAAACACACTGCTAACATCCTTATCTGCCTTGGACTTATGAGTCTGATGTTCTTCAGATTTCAAAATGGACACAAGTTCATGAAACTTCAAATCCCTATGTGTCCTCAAAGTTTGTTTAAGTGAGGCATATTGTTCTTCTGGCAGACCATTAATAGCATGAAAGACCATATCATCGTCATCTACCTCATAACCAACAGCACTTAATTTTTGTGCACAAATTTTAAGATCATCAATATACTGATCCATTGTACCAGTCTTGGAGAAACCAAACAATGTTCGCTTAAGATCATGAAGATGTGATCTGGACAAGGAATTAAATCTATTCTCCAAACAGAACCATACATCAGAGGCATGTTCAAGCCCTAAAACGAGTGGTAATGTTGATGAAGACAGAGTTGCAGTGAGGCATGAAAGTAATTGATTATCAACAAGAGTCCAAGCGAGGAAAGCAGGATTTGTAATCAAATTATTACTTGAGTCACGAATCTGAAGTGGTGGACATCGAACGATACCTTTTACATAATCGAGAAATCCATTCGCTCGAAGCGCATTCAGAACTTGTGTCTTCCACAGAAGATAATTGTCAGAACTCAGCTTGATCGTCACCAAAGACTGAAAATTTGACACCAGAAACGCAAGAGCTGTGGGCATTGCAACCTCATTATCGGTAGAACTCGTGGTCGAAGTCATTTCGGTCGAGAAACAGAGATCTAGATTAAGAAATTTTTGTACCGAAGGATCGAGAGAAGGACTTGCGTCACTTACGGCTTTGATACCATGAAGAATTTTCAGAAAACAGCAAATCTAACACAGAACACTCAAGATTCAATCAAGAGGAAGAGAGAGAAAGTCTAGGGTTTTGTATTCTTCTTTTTCGTTTCTTTTACATCAGAGAGCCCCGACTTTTATATCCCAGCTAATTGCATTGCTAATTACAACAAACTGATTAACTAATTCCCTAATCACAACAATCACTAATCATCTTAACTAATCAACACATGACGTGGCAGCTGCACTGGAACTAGCTGAACTTGAGTTATGATCAGGTGTGGACACCTTTACATTAATATCTATTTTTCTTCCCCACTTCTCTGGGCAAAGTACTGAATTTGAGAGGTCGAGAGGTCTAAATCTAAGAGGCTAAGTCGTCGCCCATGGACTTGACTTTCTGTTTTTTGTTTCTTGCCCATTGCCGTGTAGACTCGTAAGAGTCCATTCCAATGGTTCTTCTTTAGTTCCAAATTAGACTTTGGAAAATTTTCCATGGTACCCGTGGGTGCACCGAACACTAGTTCTTAGGTGATCATATTTGAGTATCACATTTTGGGTACCATATGACGTTTCACCATTGTATTGGTAGAATGTGTTCCACTACATGACAAATATGACACATTCTACGTATCAATGCAATGGTAACACCTCACATGATATCTAAAATGTGGTACTCAGACATGGTCGTCAGCATTGCTCACCGTAAAAATTGATCGTGCCGTACCGTATCAAAAATAAATTTATAAAAACTTGAAGTTAACTACTACTCCAGAGATTAGTGGCTAAGTCTGAGTGTCGATCCACGGGAATAAGTTGGCTAAGTTATTATAATTTTGATCAATTTCTATATTAATTTGGAAGGAAAAAGTTTGATTGATTGATTTGATTTTTGTAAACTAATTAAACTAAGGCAATTAATTACTCCATTCGTCCCAAAAAATTAGACACTTCCACTATTCCAGTCTTATGAAAAAATTATCTATATCTTTTAATCCGTATTATTTTTTATACGCAATATAGATCTTATTTGGTAGATTTCAATTAGTTTTATGAAACAAAGTTTGAAAAATCACATAAAATATTATAAATTGAAAGATATAGGCAATTTTAAAACGGTTTTACTAACTTCTGCCTAGTGGGCAGAGGATAATATACACATAATTCCAAACAAGTTCAGATGTCAATGCATATCTCACGGATACTAATACACTTCTACAAATATCTATACATCTTTCTCGGATATCAATGCATATTTTTACCTATCATCCTACCCATTTGGGCGGATGTTAGAATAATCCAATTTTAAGATGACAAGCATTCCCAAAAGTGTCTAATATTATGGGACAGTGAGAGTGAAAAGATTTGAAAACGATGAAGGAAAAGTCTAGGGTTTAGAATCCACCCCAACCACATAACCATGTATTGCATAGGCTGGCTTAGTACTTGAATGGCAATCACTATCGCGCGGGCTTGCAATTCCTAGCGATAGTGGGCAAGTAAATTTCTATAATCTGCACATAAACTATCCCACAGCACGAACCGTCTCACTAGCGCTGTTTAGCCGCCTAACGACATGGTCTATCACACGAGCATAACCTATCTCAGTATTCGGATTGAGAACAATGAAAATCCTTACGTGAATGGTATTTGAAAAACCTAGGAAACAAACACTCAACCAATTGAAAGAATAAAAAACCATTCCATTGATATCATGAAAGTTGTTCTTGCCTCTATCTAGCTTGCTAAAATAAAGTTTGGAACGCTAAATAATAACCTAGGGGCTTGCTTTTATAGTCCCGGCTCAAAATTACACTTCAAAACAAAATGCAAAAAGTCCGTGCGTTGTCGGATGGTCCGAACGAAAAATTTCTTCGTCCGGACCAGTTCTCTAGAATGTTTAGATTTCCTAGCTAGCCTTTGTCGTCCGGACCAAAAAACATCTTTTGTTGTTTTCCTCATTGACCTCAAACACACCCTAAGGGCCAAACCCCAAAAAATACAGCCCTAAACCACATGGGCCTGACCCAAAACAAGAATCAAAACCTAACTCTAATCTCAATTGCCTCTACCACTGTCTGCCACCATCAGCCCATCACTGCCACCAAACCTTACGCAAAACCAACCATAGCTCCTCCACTAGCCAAACCGCGGCCACCACCACCGGATCCATCAGACCCCACCTCCACCACCAGCCACAACCCTAGCCATCAGAAAGCTCCACCACCACCAAAAACGCCACCAGGCAAACGAACAAGTAACCATGCGCACTGTGAACCCCGCGAGCAACTAGACCCCAAAGAAAACCACCAAAAATCGGTTCTCACAAACGGAATGAGATGTAGAGGATGAGCACTTCCATACGACACCGACAAAGCCACCGAAATGCTGCCACTACCCGAACCTCCACGGTCACACCTCTAGCCGTAAGAACCCCAAAGCGCCATTAGGCCTTAACCGTAATCGTCCAACAACAGAGAACGACAGGATCCTTACCACCTCACCTCCACTAGCCACCACCGAATCCTAGCCGTTAGGACAACCAGTTACACCGAATCTTATAATATACCCTTCGTGCCACCACCGAATCCTAGTCGTTTGGACAACCAGTTACATCGAATCTTATAATATACCCTTCGTTGTTTACAACCAGTTACACCGAATCTTATAATATACGCTTCGTCGTTTACAAATGAAAACGATATGTACATGCAAAACAAGCCAAAGGGTAGCTAACTAGTTCCATGGCCAGCTCTGGGTTAAGGCCCAAGATGTGTCCACTTTTTTTTAGTACTTAGTATATGTATGTGTTATTATAGGGCTCATTTTTAAACTCAAGAATGCATTTTACACTTATGGCCCAATGGCCCTGTAAAAATGGAACAAGGAACGGAGAAAAAAAACAAAAAAAAAATGAAAAGGAGGAATAAAAGGTAGCGGGATCGCTATAGATCTCTTGGGCCCTTCAAAATTATTCAGTATGGTGGGTGCATGGATGCATCTTTTCTCCTTAAACGCTACTCAAGTAATTCTCATTACAAACAAATACAATGAAGAAAGAAGAAGAACGAACAGGACTACGGCTAAAGAAAAAAATGAGAAGAAGAGTGATGTTTAAGTAAAGATAATGATGCTTTTGAAATATTGTTGTATATTGTATTTTTTGGGGTTTTCCACGTTGAATACATGTAGTTTGTTTTGAAAAGTTCATTTATAGACTTTATATTTGATTTTCATTTACAATAATTAAGGGTCTCACTTTCGAAGATCGTCTTGGGCCTCCAAAATCTAAGAGCCGGCTCTAACTAGTTCTATGTAAGTCATATTTCATTCAGTTTTTTTTCTTTTTATCACTCAAACTATGCATCTTTTCTCTACTTAGTCCCAAAACTATCAATTTGACGATTTTATTCCCTTAACTATCATACCGTTACCTACTTAGTCCAATAGATAACGGAAGTTAGAAATTTGGACGGAAAATGCTATGTAAGGCCTGTTTGGGACATTGTAGAGTAGATATTTGATTATGAGAGCCTTAAAGATAAAAATTAATTATGACCCTTTAGGATAAAATGATCAGAAAAATAAGACATTCGCACCGGTTTCAACAGATTGAAAATTGGAACACTTAATATTGTAACCATATTTTTTAGTATATAAACCTTCTAAAAAAATTAAATGCTCGAATTTTCAATCCGTTTGGAGTAGTGCGAAGATCTTATTTTTCTGATCATATTATTCTAAAGAGTCATGATTAATTTTTATCTTTAGGGCTATCATAATTAAATATTTATTTTTTATTTGGAACCCTTTAAAGCAGATACTTGATTATGAGAGCTTTACAAAGAAAAATTAAATATAACAATTTGACCTAAAATGATCAGCAGAATGTTTAAAAAAATTAAGTGCTCCAATTTTCAATCTGTTTAAACCGATGCGAATGTTTTATTTTTCTGATCATTTTATCCCAAAGGGTCATAATTAATTTTTATCTCTAAAACTCTCATAATCAAGCATCTGCTTTATAGGATTCCAAATAGGGTCTTCCATGACATTTTCCATCCAAATTTCTAATTTCCGTTATCTATTAGACTAAGTAGGTAACAGTATGAGTTGATGAGATAAAATCATCAAATTAATAGTTTAGAGACCAAATAGAGAAAATGTGCATAGTTTAGGGAATAAAAAGGAAAAAAAATCTATTTCATTTCTTGATTCCAATACTCGGACTAATCTCGGTTACACAATTATGAATTTATTAAGACATGCAACTATAATATGTTACATTCCAATAAATAATGGCCTGTCTTCAGTAAAGAGTCTTTATATACACGAGAGATATGCGCTTGACAATGGAAAATGGGGAGTATCGGAATTTAAGCTTCAGTTTTCCTTGTCTGACACAGCCTCTGGAAGTTTAAAGGTGGGAGCTTTATCGGCACCCCGTCTTGAGTATTCTCTCCATCTTCGAGCTGCTGCTGCAGCTTTTCGTGCTCTCTCTTTCACGTCCTCCTCTGCAATCACCGTGTAAAGTTTTAGTCGAATATCGTGGAAAATTTCAAGCCACGTGTTTTAGATTTTCAGCAAGCATACTTCTTGACCCACTAAACCTTTCTGATTTTCCTAAGCTTTCTCTTGCCGTTGAAATCCCTTATTCAGTTCAGGACTTGTTTTTCTGGTTCACTTCACGGAAAGACACAAAAAAAGAGAGCAGAAGACAGACTTGGTTGGTTGTTTTCAAAACTTGTTTTCTAAGTATTTTTTACCCTAATCTGAGTCAGCAGAGAGGGATCCCAGGACGTCAAGAATGTGTGTTTTGCCCTTTTGAAGTTCATTTTGTACTGTTGTTCTCACAACCTAAGGCATAAACGAACTTTGTGTGAAAAAGAACCCATTTCCACAAGAAAACTGAATGAGATATGACAGTGTCATTGGTTTGTCTTCGAAACAGATCATGAAGAGTGATCTGCAAAACCGATTCAAAACTTCAACCAAATATCAAGTATTAACCTTCAGTTTTCACTACCATCCTAAACTTGACCAAATTCAACCCTAATCAATCCTTCAAACCTCAACTTCTCCTTAACCTGTTAACAGCCAAACTAAAGAATTCTTGGAAACAAATACGAGAGACAACAGAGCAAATAATTATGCTTGAAGAGAGAACCAATGTAATCACATCTAAGAAAAATGCTCACAGGAGACCCTTCCATCACGATTTGTCGAACATCAAGATAAATAAAGGGGAGTGATTTTGCCACTCCCCTTTTTGTTAACGCCGCTCCCCTTTGTGTCTATATAAGATGATTTGTTTTGTGAGAGAAGGGGAGTGACATTAACAAAGAGGGGAGTGGCAAAATCAATTCCCTAAATAAACTAGCATTTTATCTTTCAAATCCCTCGTACCTGTATTTTGGTACTCTCCGGGCCTGCCCCATATGTTGCTCCAATATGATTCAGTGTCATCAGAACCTTTCTGCTGCATCATCCTCAGTTTGGCTTTTTCCTGGACACAGTATAGAAGCCATCAATTTACACAGATTAGATTGACAGACCCGTCTCACAACAAGCAGCATTAAAAAATGGAAACATGATATAGACAACATCCCAAGATAGAAACTCCTCGGCGTAGGGTATGTATCTCAACTGGAATGCCATCATTTTCTTGACTTTCCTGGTTTATCCCACTTTCAGGAAATATTTCCTCTGTTAACTCAAACTTTTGGTGCTATTTACATCAGTTATCAAGCAACTTGGGCCAAGTTCCTGGATCATTGTTTTCACAGTTCGATCTCCAATGCTCTTCTTCGTCCCTTAGCAGCTGAGATTTAGTTAAAGTTTGATATGTTCTTCATTTAAGAGTGGCACAATGGATTTTAGACATCGTCTACACAAAAACAATGAAAGAAACTAAACACCATCTCATGCTGCTAGAGTTTTCATCAGTCAGGCATTTTCGGAGAGAATATTTTTGTCTCAGCTTTCTGTAACATTATTCAACTTAGGGTGTCGCTTCGTCTTTTTTGTTTCATTATATTTCAAGATTCTCGGTTCTGTAGATAATTACTAATATGGCACTACTGTAGAATATAACTTTTCAAATTAAGCCAAAGGTGATGTATTTAAGAATAAAAAAATGCTAAAGACACAAACATAAGTGCACACACTCTCACATGGAGTGAGGGACCAATACAATCCATGTGTGTGTGTGCAAATGTGTAATTTTTGGGCATGTCTCTAGCATAGTTACGATTGTTATGATGTACCAGTTTGGTGTGAAATAGCTTCAAGTGCTTATTTTCTTCAATTAAAATTGTCCTTTGTCATGATGATCACGTCATGAATGTTCATATTTATTGGTCAAGCATGATAAATCGGGTCATAGATTGACCAAATAAGAAGCTTGGTCAAGCAGATCAGCAGATAGACACCACAATAAACGAAAGTCCAATGAGAAGTACTCACAGATCATAAAAAAGAGCTGAAATAAAATGAGTTGTAGAAGAAGATGAACGAAAATACTGAAGTCCTTACCAAGATTTTAGATTGTCTCTTTTGCCATCGAGAGCTTGCCTGCGACATTCAGAGTTGATTGATGGGAAATGATAGCCAAATACAGAAAAAATGAGAAACTAAAGTACCAGGTAAACCATTTGGTCTGATAGATCTTAAAACCTAATGTAAAAAAGATTTTCATAAGAAACAAGGTCTCCTGACATAAAGTTTTTCCATGATTTTGTGAAGGAATGACAGCAATTATGCATGAAAAGAATTAGCACCAGCACATAATTAACTGCTACTAAAGATCTGCAGCTAGCAAACAGTCAACTAATACATTGAATTGCAGAAAGCTGTCTAGTCAAAATAGTTTTCATTGGATTGAAAACTATCATCTCGTAAAGTCTTTTGTACGAAGTTGTTCTATACTTGAACCCAGTTTACTCAACGACTCAGGGCAATACAGCAACAGCATTTTTCTAGGCTCTTTATGTAAATATTAAATTTTCATACAACAAAATTCATTTTCACCACCCAAAAAAAAGAAGAAGAAGAAGAAACCATTATAAGTTATAACCTTGAAATCAGAACTTCTCAGGGAAAGTAAGGCAACATGATCACACCACTCAAGTCCGGGGGTAATAATTGTCTACGCAAAAGTTCAAGTAACATAGGAGTTTGAGTGGTTACCATTCGGAAAACATCCACCGAAGCAGATCCCATGCCTGAAAGCATCAGTGCAACCTGATAGTCATTAATGGAAACCATTAAGTTTTAGCTCTATTAGTCTTAACTTGAATAAACCTGGCAAACCAACAAAGCTACTAAGCACATTATTGGGGGCAACCTTTTTGTGTTTAAGATATAAGAAAAACAGTAAACATACATCAGGAGAAGTTTTGAATGGTTGCTTGTCCATTTTAAGTCATTGTGAAGATTTTATCTCCACAGTGGAATATCAAGCAGGAAAACTGGTACCTAATATCACAATATATAACCTGTAAAAGAAATTTCTAACTCTATGTTAAAACTAAGGCTATCCCAATACTATCAAGCCTAATATGCATTTTGTGCCGTCGAAGTTCATTGTTTAGGAGCAGTCTGGAAGATGAACCCTGAATCAGATAAATACAAGGCGACAAGTCGTGAGTTCTCTAAGCGATTACGCAATTCACTTGGTGATTTCAGGAAAAAAAAACAAAACAATTGAAGAACATATTATAAGCCAATAGCATAGCTGTGTGCCTTACATTTACTCTTTCTACCCTTCGCATTTCATCTTCGAGCAAAGACAATTGTGGGGCAGAAGTCCAATGGATGCAATCTACCGGGCTGAAATAAAGAAGAACTAATTGTCTAAGGACATCCACTCCACAAATTTACCAACATGCAAAAAATTCAATGGTTACTAGTTCTTCGGAAAATATAACAATCTGAAAAACATAAACCAGCTGGTGTCGTAAGCAACATAAAAACAAATGATAGAGTCAAAGAAAGATATTAAGGTATCTAAGTAATAGAGATACCTTAGAGACAGCACGACTATCATCTTGAATCATATCCAACGTAAATCTCAACTGCCTCTAAGGCAGCATTGCTTTCAAGATTAGGCATTTTAAGTCACAAATATGCAATAGATAACTAAGTATTACTTAAAGATGGTACAATGACTCAGTATCCTCAAACTGATCCTCGAGCACCCTAGCATTGCACTCCAGCCAAGCAATCAAATAAGCGTTTTAATACACAAATGCACAACATGTTTACTTTCTTGTCGCGATCAAAACCCTAGAAGTTGATCAAAAACATTTGGGAACAAGAAGAAGGAGCCACCTAACAAATATTCTCCGCTAAAAACAGCCGGTCCTAAGGACCAAGCTAAAGGACAATGCAAAAAGAGGCGATCCAAACACTCTTCATTCCTTCTACCAAAAAATATTGAGGACAAAAATTGCAGTTAGGCCTTCTTTCAAAAGGTAGCATTAGTTGTGATTTATGAGACTATCATATGCCAAGAACCACATAAGCACATTAACTGAAGAAGCCCTAATAATTCCAAATCCTTTTATGAGGAAGAAAAGGAGGCACAAGGTTTATCGTTGGTGATTTTATTATAGAACAGCTTACAAGAGAGTTCCCTGGAGAGAAAATCCTAGAAGACTATAGTTTGATTTCCGCCCAGCTAAATACAGTATATATCTTCTACTTCATCTAAAAAATCCTGAATACCATGACATACAACATAACGATAGACTTAGAACATACCAACTATCAATTGCTTGTTGAACTAGTTCAGGTCGACCAGACTGACTATACACTCTGGCTCTTCCGAACTCTTCCTCAATGCCAAATACATCTGGGGCTAAACTGGCACAATTCTTACAGCCTATAGAAAAAAGCAATGATCTATTACAAATCAAAGGTACCAGATAGTTTGCTACGGAGGATGCCACTGAGGAAGATAAATTAACGAAAAGACATTAGTAGCAAAAGAACGATCTTTACAAAGATAGGGAAGATAATTAATCCCAAAAGGCATATTCACTGGAGGCTTCTTAATATCTTAAGAAAGCTCAGCGGTAGCTCATGTGAGAATTTGCGCCTTCCCGAAAGTCATACTTTTGGCATCTAAAATAAAGATTCCTAAGGATTAGATCCAAGAAGTGCTAAAAGAAACGAATTCGAGAACATGAGTGGGGTATGAGAATAAAGGCTACTGAAACGTACCTATGCAGCTAAACTCGTCAACAAATGCATGATCCTTAGGGCAGGAATCATCCAAGAAAGGATTGATTGCAGTCAAACCAAAACCATGAATCTCATCATAAACCATGCGCTGCACAGGATCACTGAGAACCTACACTGCTATAGTCCAGTTACCAAAGAAGCACACGAAAGAGAACACAGATTTCGATACACAGATTTTCAAGCACTTCATTTCGAGGTGGCTTCTCACCTCATAAACATCATTGATGAACATACAGAAATTTGTGGTGTCTGGATCATTACCACTCAAGTCTGGATGGCAAGCTTTCATGCAATTGTAATAAGCTTTCTTTATCTGCTCTGGTGTGGCATCTGGAAGCTGGTAATGTTGGCCAAGCAAAGTGTAAACTTCGACAAAGATACAAGTACAGCACAAAATCAGAGATGGAAAATATGGAGACATATATACGGCTGTGCTTGGATATTGGCTTGGATATGTTTGAACAGATTTTCCCACACCTTTTGTAATCCCCACATAATTCTAAGATCCAAACACAGCCTAACTTCAGTAGCTAACTTGTTATATGGTCCTTTTCCTCTAGTCTCAAGTCCTTACTTTCGCAGTTTTCAGAGTTTCAAGGTCAAAACATCTCTAGTCACAAGATAGAGCATGAAATTTATTCACCTCACCGAATAACACCTCTCTTTCGAACCCAACATCATGATAAGGACGGGAAAAGCCCTAATAATACTCCCTTCTCATTCAAATACCCTCACAACCAATCCCCAACTGAAACATAAAGAAAAAGACCAATTCTAACTTTTCTTTTTGACTACTCGGTATCCAGCTAAGTGGACCAACTAATCCATAATCAATCCCACCACCCACTAGCGGGGCTCAATTAAAGCTGCGGCAAAGTACCGTATAGATGGCCCAACACAGGAATTGATAGCATGCAACTAGATCAAACCCCAGGGCCAGACCAAAGACCAATTCTAACTCGATTGTTGATTTATGAGGATCTCACATGCAATTTCCACCAACAAACACTAACTGGTGTATATGTTCATTCTGTGCACAAGCATGTCAGTGGCGACTCCAGAAATTTATGATTGTGCGACAGTGTGAAGATGATTGATGGATCACATGTGGATGGATATCACATGTGGACTGTGATTACAAAATAAACCAAGAACATACAGATTGACAAATATAGAGCTTATAAGAAAAGCTTGATACAGTACCAGACCCAAAACCGAATAGTAATCATCGGCAACCGCCTCGGACGTCCGCGAGTCCCCCGTCGCAACCCTGACTCTGCCAAAACCCTTTCGCCGGCCGCCGTGACCCGTCATGCCGCAACCGACACTGGTGCTGGCTAGCATGCGCCATCTACTTCTTGAGCATAAATTCTGAAATGGGTTTTGGAATCTGAGAGCGTCCGTGCACACCGGATACAGCAACTGAGCCATTGCAGCAAATAAGATGAAGAATGGCAAGCAGAGTGATTTTCAGATTTTGTAGTCAATGGAAATATAATTGAAAGGGTGGAAAAAATAAGATTTTTTTTGTGGGGTTTAATGGGAATAAAATGGAATTTTTGGAAGGAGGAGAGAAGAAATGCTGAGATGGCAAGGTGTGGACCATGTGCTCTCCAAGAATCCAGATGAACCTTGAGTGAATCTCTGAGTTTTGAGCTTGCGGGGCACGTGTCTACTCGTGGATTATTGCTGCTTGCACGCTTCATGCAGAGTCCTGTTTGTCCACGCCAAGTTTTTTTTGTAGTTTTCTTGGAGTGGTAAGACACTACTTCAAGAAAGAAAGGTGAATAAGATCTGCCGGCAGGGATGTTTGAAAAAACCGTCTAAACTGTAAAGTCGGTTTGATCTGGACCGAACCGTCCTATTTTGTTTGGTTTTACGGTCAAGTTATGGTTTCAAAAAAATAAGAATCGTTAATTTAATTCGGTTACTGGTTTTCAATTAAAAAACCGTGGTTAGAACCAAACCGGACCGTTTAAAACTAAAATACATATAAAAATACATGTGTGTGTAATTAAATATGTATTTGAATTTGGTAGGTTAATCTTTTCCTTACTAAACTTAATTTATTTAGAGATAAAATCTCATTTGTTAGGAAAGTTTTTATTTTCTTCCTTCATTTCCTATTACAGCAGATTATCTTCCCATTTTTTTTAATTTTATGAGTTTATATTTTGTGAATAAGTGTTTGAAGTTTTATTGGATAGAACCGGAACCGGAACCGAACCAAAACCGGACAGGTCTTGCAGTTTGGTTCTAGTTAGGTTTCATGCATCTATTGGTTAGGTTATGGTTCCCAATTTTCTAGAACCGTTTGAAATGGTCCGGTTACTGATTTTCTTGAGAACTGGACCAATCCAGACCGTGTACACCCGTAAGAGCTAGATATGATATAAAGTCCTAATTGGATGCTGTATTAGGAAGAGGTATGAGTTCATTCGTCCGTATGAGGCCTTGAGGCTTGATGGGACAAGTTTGGCCAGGCAATTCGCACCCGGATGAGCTCATCCCCCTCCCCCATTTTATCCCTCCATTTTACCTACATTATATAATATATACATTTATACCCTAATTTTTTCTTGGACTCGGGGATCTGTAGGGGAAATCTTCTGAAAAAGTTTCATTTGAATTCAGACCGTAAAAAACACTCACGGACGGCTATGATATGTCATACACGCTTTGTAGCGCACCCTGCACTACAAGGTTTCCGGTTCTGTTTTTCTTGGAGTAGTTAGACACTAATGACCCGTTTGTCAGATAGATAAGGTTTTGGATAAATAAGGATGAAAGGTAGATAAGAGGTGGACATATAAGGTCACGATTGGAGGTTGCATTAGGAATGGGGTATGTGTGCATCCGCTCGAATGAGGTCTTGGTTTGGTTTGGCTAGGCAATTCACACCCGGATGAGCTCATCCCCCTCTCCATTTTATCTCCCCTTTGCAGATTTGGGGCCAAAAAATCTGAACTGCTTTTGAGGTGAGCATAAATAATACCCCCTTCTCATCCCCCAATCTCCCTCCATTTTAACTACAAAATAATTTTATTCTCCCATTTTATCAATTATCGAAACCAAGTACTATTTTCCCTTATTCAGATCAAATCAACTATTTTTTATTTACCCTCTATAAAAGTCACATCAATGTGGGGCTATCATCCATAAATAATACTCCCTCCGTCCCTAAATGTTTGGCACTTTCATGCTTTTTATTGTCCCATATAATTTGTCCATTTTGAAAAGTCAAAAGCAAAATATGGTAAACTTCCCATGTTACCCTTTTCTTTTGGGCACAAAATTTCAATTTCAAATTTTCAAATACTATTCAAAGTACACTAGAAGGGTAAGATTGGACACTGGGTTTTTGCACAATACAATAATATTTCTTCCTTAAAAGTTAGAACTCCCAAAAGTGCCAAACATTTAGGGATGGAGGGAGTACCTCCAAAACTCATCCCGCATCCAATCGAGACCTAAGGATTATTTAAGGAGAGAGATTACCTAAAATACTTGATTTGGGTAATAGTTGATATGAATGGATAATGTGATAAATTACTTAGTTGCCCTCATTTAATCATTTCATTGAGAATACAAAATTATTTAAGGGGTAATTTGATCATTTTTCCCAACCAGATAAGCTAATCTTAAGATCAGGGCCAACCCCGATATTTGGGTTGCCCTAAGTCAACCCCAAATTTAGTTGCCTGTTTATTATTATGCCATAAAATTATTAAAAAAACATATAAGTAAAAAAGGCAAAATTAAGGTTTTATTGTGCTTTTAGCTTAAATTACATCAAAAATCAAAATTAAAATGAAACTCTGATTACAGTGCTTTATGATTAGCATGATCCTTTTTTTATTTTTTAAAAAAAACATCTTCTTATTAAGCAAATTCTTCAAAATCAAACTACAAGAAAATTGTCCTACATTGACATGCAAAAATTGTCACTAAACTATAATAGTTACAAAAAATTATGAGTAGTGATAATTCCAAAACTATTTTTGTTGGGGCCAAAACTCCATAGCATAAAAGAATTGTACACTGGATATGGTACAAGCCATTAATGCATTAAAATTTTGACACCAACAAAAATAGTTTTGACATTATCATTTTCCAAAATTATTATTGTCACAAAAACATCATTCCAAAAGTGTAGCTAAGGATTTTAGTGACATATGTAAAGTTATTAGTCTTAGAGCATCCGTAGTGAAATAAGCAAAAGTAAATAATCAAAACATGCCATATCAAATTTTAATTATCTATTTAGAGGTCGTCAAAGTTAGCAATGTCAAGTCTTACATTGGTTATTTTTTGCTCATAATCAAAACCAATGGATCCATTGCTTCCCTGAGTTCCCTCCAAACTTTTCCCCTTCATTTTACGTATATTTTTTGAAAAAAATAGTTTCCTAAACATTTTTTTGGAAAAAAAAATTTAAGTTTAAAGCAGTAGTATAAAAAATAGTTTATGAACAAAAATTGTGTAAAAAAAAATAGCTTTTGTAAATACAATTTTTTTTAAAAAATGAAAAAATAGTTTTTATAAATAAAAAAAAGTTCATAAAAAAAATTTTAAAAAGTTTTTGAAAAAAATTAGTTTTTTAAAATTATTTTTTGAAAACATTGTTGAGAGAAAGAAGATTTTTATGTAATGATGGATATACTTAATTGAGAAAATGTGGAGATCACTAAATTTGGGTATTGGCAAAAGGTTTCTAGTTTTGATTATTCAAAGGTCAAAATTTGATTAGTTGCTAAGTGGTTGTTAAGTTTGATTATTCCAATGTGTAGACACCCCTGCTTTGTTTGCTCCGATATAAGGAATAACGCCCCAAGCGTAGGGCTTTATACGTCATTTGAAGCATAATAATCCGGAAGACCGGGATCGTACCCACGGGAATAATTATATGGCTTAGCTCAGATTTGTAGAAGTAAGCAAGGATTTCGGCTGTTAGGTAGCCAACCGAGTTTTACTTTGAACAGTGGAAATTTGATGAGCACCTATTATTGGAGATATTTGGTGCGACTAGTCCCATTTTATGTTATTTTAACTTGCGTTTATTTAACTTCTATAGCGATATTGCACGTAAGGTGTGTTTTTAGTAGTTTCAGGTAAAACGTGCAAATAAGGCGCCTTTGAACGCCAAGGAATGCTCCGGAAGCTTCCAAGTACCCGAAGACCCTGTCGGCCCTTAAAATCTGTCTAAGTATGGAAAAATGACTTTCTGAAAAAGTTTCGATTTTCGAGATAAAAAATGGCGGTAATTGATTCTTGAATTTTTCTAAGAGTAACTACAAAGTTACAAGGTTTAATTTGAAGAGTAAGGTCATGTTTTGAGCCATTTTCTCTTGAGAAAAACGTGCAGTTTTCCATTTTATACTAAAAGTGGGGAGTTGACATTTTGATTTAAATGGAATCTTGAAATTCTAGTAATGCCATTGTTTCCAAATGGGGGGTACTTTCTTATTTTCATTAAATAAATTAAAGTAAAGGAAAGGTAAAAGAAAGGTTTAAAATGTAGCATTTACTTAAGTTTAGAGAATGAAAATAAGTGCTGAAAAGCTGTATAGTTGCTGGGAGCTGTTTGCTGAAGCTGAAGCCTGAACCTGAAATCTGCAGTTTTGAAGAATGTTATCGATAACATTCCATTTGTTATCGATAACATTCCATTTGTTATCGATAACATTGGTCCCATTTTCGTCCGGGAAAATTTCATGTAGGCACCCGACCTTTCACACAAATCACACATAAACACCTGACCTTTCTTAAATTTCATATAAACACCTGAACTTTCTAAAAACTCATCAATTCAACACATGACCTTTATTAAATTTCATATAAACACCTGAACTTTCTCAAAACTCATCAATTTCACACCTGACCTTTATTAAATTTCATATAAAAATCTGAGCTTTCTAAAAACTCATCAATTCAACATCTGCCATCACCATTTCGTCTAAAACCAAATGGAAAAAAATTAAGTGCTTCGATTTTTTATTTATTTGAAACAGTGCTAAGATCTTATTTTTCTGATTATTTTATCCTAAAGAATCATTAATTTTTTACTCTAAAACTCTCATTAGTTAGCATTAAGAAAGACGTATAATCAAATATCTCTTAGGGCTAACTAACGAAAGCCTTAGAATCAAAAATTAATTATGATTCTTTAGGATAAAATGATCAGAAAAATAAGATCTTCGCACTGGTTTAAACGGATTGAAAATTGGAGTAATTAATTTTTCAACCATGTATAGATCATTTATATATTAAAAATATATGGTTAAAAAATTTAAGTACTCCAATTTTCAATCTGTTTAAACCGGTGTGAAGATCTTATTTTTCTGATTATTTTATCTTAAAAAATCATAATTAATTATTGACTATAAAACTCTCGTTAGTCAGCCCTAAGAAAATCGTAGAATCAAATATTTCTTAGGGTCAACTAACGAGAGCCAAATAAAATGATCAGAGAAATAAGATCTTCATATCAGTTCAAACGAATTGAAAATTAGAGCAATTAATTTTTCAACCATGTATAGATCGTTTATATATTAAAAAATATGGTTAAAAACTAATTGCTCTAATTTTCAATCCATTTAAACCGGTGCAAAAATCTTATTTCTCTGATCATTTTATCCTAAAAAATCATAATTAATTTTTGACTCTAAGGCTCTCGTTAGTTAGCCCCAAGAGATATTTGATTCTATAACTTTCTTAAGGCTGACTAACAAGAGCTTTAGAGTAAAAAATTAATTATGATTCTTTAAAATAAAATGATCAGAAAAATAAGATCTTCGCACTGGTTCAAACAAATAAAAAATTGGTGCACTTAACTTTTTTTCCGTTTGGTTTTAGACGAAATGGTGATTGCAGATGTTGAATTGATGAGTTTTTAGAAAGCTCAGGTGTTTATATGAAATTTAATAAAGGTCAGGTGTGAAATTGATGAGTTTTGAGAAAGTTCAGGTGTTTATATGAAATTTAATAAAGGTCAGGTGTTGAATTGATGAGTTTTTAGAAAGTTCAGGTGTTTATATGAAATTTAAGAAAGGTCAGGTGTTTATGTGTGATTTGTGTGAAAGGTCGGGTGCCTACATGAAATTTTCCCTTTTGGTCCAGAAGTTGTCCAGACCTGAGGGTATCGATAACATTTTGTTGGAGTTATCGATAACATACTTCTCCGGGGGATAATTTGAAGGATGTTATCGATACCTTTGCTCATGGTATCGATAACTTTTGTCTTCTGCAGATATTTTTACTGTTTTTTGGACTTTCCATTTATGGAATACTTGCCACTTTTGGCAACTTCAGGGATATTTTGTGGAGAGAAAAGGCTGAGTTGTATAAATACTCCCCTCTCTCTCCCTTAGCATATCTACTTTTATGTCTTAGTTTTAGTTCTCTCTCTAGGAGAGAACTCCATTAATGTTCTTCAAGTTTTAAGTCATTTCCTTCAAGAATCTTGGTAAGTTTAGTTCGTTTGTTAATTTCCCATTTGTTAATGTTGTAGCTACGTTTTAGATTCTCCTTAATATCAAGTTTATTTCAATTTCTATCGGTTAATCATGTTTTCTTCCTTAAGCAAGTTTTCTAGTCTTTTCATTATGTTTGAGTAGTCTTTTAGGCTCGGCTATGGGGTGAATAACACCTTATGACTTCGGTTAATCTTGCTTTTCTCAACATAAGACTTGAGGTTTGGTTTGGAAATGTGCGTAGTTCGCCCTTTTATGTAACAAAACTTGTCGATATTAACCTCCGGTGATCATATGCTCGCTCATATGGTTCTGTGAGCTATGTCTTGCCTCATGTTTGCCGAAAGAACCAAAGAACTTGCTCGCTTTCCAAACTATGCTTCTAGTTTTTGACTTTGATATTTAGTTAGAATGCAAGTCTTGGCGTTGTTAATCTCCGGTGATCATGTGCTCGCTCACATGGTTCCGGGAGCGATGTCACGCCTTGTGTTTAGCTTGTTATTCAAACTCTATATCAAGTCTAACCATTTTCATAGCTAAATCTTCCGGTTGATAGCCTATGCCATGCGATTCAACCGTGTTTTCATTGAGAAAGGTTAGATGACTTAAGTTACGGGCGTTAGTAACTCCATTGCCTTTGCCATTTTTAATTCTTAGTTTAAATTTATTTTCTAGTCTTTTTCATAAGAGTATTTCTCACACTTCAAAAGAAAACCAAAAGTTGGCCGTCTAAACGCTAGAAACCTTACATCTACAATCCGAACAAGCTATATTCGAGCTCCCTGTGGATCGACTCGGACTTTCTCACTATACTATGTAAATCTTTAGTTGTAGTCCGGTAAATAAATAATTGAATTTGACGGCCGTTTGGTAAATTTCAACGACTACCGAAAGGGGCGCAATCAAATTTTGGCGCCGTTGCTAGGGAGTTTTTATTATAGCTTATTTGGAGGTTCGACAAACCACTGTAAGTATTCCGTTTATTTTTCCTTTGTGTAATTTGAACTCAAGTTAGCGGATACCTTTAACCGAGCCACCAATTCGACTTGAGGTGTAACGAAGCTAGATTGAGCATCAATTGCCTTTTCTTTTATTGTCCATATAACGTGGTAGTGGCTTAACCCCACGGACCTGTTTTGTGAGAGGTGGCGGCATAGCCGCTCTAGCCTGTTTACTTTATGTCTTATATATCTAATAGATTGACGGTGGCAAATGGGGAAATAGTCCCCATGACTATGTGGGAATACTTTTATCCCGATCATGCTTATCCATCTTTTTGCATAGTTGCCCCCACCGCTCCTACCATCAATGTAATTAGGATACAAATGAACATTTCCAATTGGTTGCCCCACTTCCATGGCATGGATCACGAACACCCTTACAAACATGTTGCTGCTTTCAAGGGCAAACTTGGTACCCTTGGTGCCATTGTGAAATCAGAGGCCGCATGGATGAATTTCTTTTCTCTCTCTTTAAGGGATGGTGCCAAAACTTGGCTTAATTCCTTGAACCCTCACTCTGTGCAGATTTGGGCTGATTTCCTAAATGAATTCTATAAAGAGTTCATTCCCATGTATTACACGGGGGTTCTCAAGAAACAAATTCAAACCTTTGTTGAAAAAGAGAATGAGTCATTTTATGTATGTTGGGGAAGATACAAGGATTTGCTAATTGCGGTCCCACATCATGGCTATGAAAATTTTCAAATTGCTAACTATTTTTATGATGGACTTTCTCAAAAGAGTCAACGATTCTTAGACATGGTGTGCGATGGCAAACTTTTTGAAAGAGAACCCACACAAGCCTTAGATTTCTTTGATCATTTGGCCGCAACTTTGCAATCTAAGGTTTTTGTTCAACATTGTCAAGAGTCCAATTCAAATGCCATGGAAGAGGAAATTGAGCCACCTATCTTTGTTGAAGATGTTAGTTTAGATTGTGACAGCTTCTCAGAGCCTGCTTGGAGTGATGAGCCTTTTGATAAAATTGAGGTCCAAAGTTCTCTTATGGATCCCCCTCTTTGTGATTATCCGAGGGAGAAATGCCTTACTGCTAAGGTTGTTTCTTTCGATATTCCATATCTTGATCCTTCCCCGGAGGAATTACTCCTTGCTCATGAGATGAACTTGCTTGACTCATCGGGCATCTACCATGAAGATCCGTTGGCAAAGCCTTTCACCGCTAAGGAAATGGATGCCGAAGTGGATTACTTGTATTCTTTGTTGGCTAAACAAGATGCTTATGAACCAATCTTTGAAGAGTTGGAGCCCATGGAAGCTACAATTGTCCCTTTGAATTCTCCGTACCTTGATCTTCTCACCGCTAAGGAAATGGATGGCGAGGTAGATTCCTTACACTCTTTGTTAGAAAAACACAATGCATGTGGGCCTAATCTTGGGAAGTTCCCAATGCTAGAACTGATTGATTTTGTAGGTGTTGATGAATTTGATTTTGTTTATCATCCTTATATTGTGGATTTTGTCAACTCTTTGAAAATTGATTTTGTTTGGGCTATGCACTTGGTGGAACTCAAGTTTTTGAAACGAATTCGACAATTGCTTTACTCCAAGTATCTATTTTTGTGGCATGGTCGGATTCAATTTTTGAAGCAAAGTGTGGAGTGGAGTGCTGTGTTAATTTTATTAGCTCTAGTTGGCATAGTAAATGTTCGAATCCCGCGTTTGGCTAAACGTACATAAATTCTTTCTTTCTTTCTGTCTATTTTCTTTTTATCTTTTGATGGTCTGGTATAGCCACCAGTTTCTCGCTTGGGAAATGGGGAGAAAAGTTGTACCCGTGTAATCACGTGACGGTTTGGTGGATTTAAATACTTGTCAATTGTTGAGTCCGGATAACACGAGCCGGGTGGTACTAATGTCATTTGCTTCTTAGTAGGTAGTTGGTTCTTAAGTCTTTTGCAGGGTAAACATGCTACCACACCAGCCTTGGTGGTTTAGGTCTAAAAGCTCGGGTGAGTGAGGCATTCAAGAGCCCTAAGCATGGGTGCGATTACGTGTCGTGATTGTAAGACCAAGAAAGCCCCAGCGATGACCTTGTGTGACTAGCTATGGTTCCGATGGAGGAGCCGAATGAGTGAGCCTTGGAAGCAGTTCCAATGATGAAGGGAAGCAATGACAAGAAAGCCTCCAACTTGGTCAAGGTATACGGGGGTTGACATTCCCCCGAAGATACAATTTTTTTTTGTTCTCCCCTCTCTTTATAGTTGTTCTCCATGCTATGAGGACATATCATCGTTTAAGTTGGGGGGAGGGTTATATATATGCTATATATATGTTATTGAGACTTATGTCTTTTTGTTTTCGTTAAAATTTTAAAATTTTTGTTCTTGCTTGCAACCTTCCCTTGTTAGTAGTGATTTCGTATGTTAGATACTTTAATTATGCTCAATTGTGTCAATATGGCAAGAGTCGTGTATCCCTTCGAATTTGGTTATATGTTTGAATCCATGTCACATGCATATGCATGAACATTGATGAACACATTGAGCCTAAAAGTCAAGTCAAGTGTTGTGCATCGCAAGAGTGGAGATTCATTTCTTAAGCATCCCATGCTTTTTGTTCTCATTTCCCGCACTTGCGTAAATAACATCTTCTGTCCATGCTTGAGTAGTGTATATATCTTTCATGCATCTTATTGGAGTTGCTAGCGTACTTAGGAAATGATTCAAGGCATTTTTGCTTGATTAAACCACATAAGAGTCACCTTGTCCTTGTTTTGAACCATAGTCCGAGTCTCTTCCGTTGTTCAAACCTAGGTAACCGGATGTTCGGAGGGTTGTTTGTCTATGGTTTTCAAAGATTCAAGGAGGTTTGGAGGTGGTGTGAATGTGATAGAAGTGGTTGGGATGCAAAAAGGCCAAAAAATCGATACGTGATTCCTTATCTCTTCTCTCCTACTATAAAAGCTAAAACCTCAAATTTTCATCTTCTTCTCCAAAGCCTTCTAAATTGGCTCGTCAATCTCTCTCGCTACAAATCTCAATTCAAATGACCCTACTTTTCAAAGAAAGATCAAAAAAATGTTATGAAAGAGCAAAATCATATCCAAAAGAGGGTTGAATACTATGATGAGAGGATTGGTGTGTCTCTGGGCTAGCTTACATTCCGGATGAAAAAGAATCCAATGGAAAGGGAGTTCGATACTCAATACCGTAAGGAGCCAGATGTGGATGATGACTATGTGCAGTTGAGTCGATGGTAGTAGTTTTTGTATAACCTATCTAGTAGTTGTTCTTTATTCCTTCTTTGTAATTTTGTTTGGTGTTTGGCCGATATGTGGCCATGTTTGGGATAGTTTAGGGTTGGTAGTGGCCAAGGGTAGATGAACCATGCAAGTATATGGCCACTACATTTTTGTAGTCCCTTTCCCTTTGTATCCAAGGTCGTTATAAGGTAATAAAGTCCTCTGTTGATCTTTTGTACGCTAATTAACTCCGTTTGATGCATGATTGATATCTATTACTTTTTGAGTATGATTTGTCCCTTGTCGTGCACTCTTGTTAATAATTAGATTTCGTGTCGTTCTTAGCGCTCTTTTGATAGCATGCGTAGCTTTTTGTCTCTGGCTATTGCATTTACTTGCTAGCGCTTGTCATGGGATGTATCTTGTATCTTAATGTGTGAAAAGTCGAATAAGAGCGTATCCTTGTGAGTTTTGAAGTCAAAACTCTTTGTGGTGCATGCATGCTTGACTACACTAATATGACATAGTTTGTTCGTCAAAGTTCATGGCATGTTTGTGCGTGGGTTGAATATGATAGGATTTGAAGGGGTGTTTTTGGACTCTTGCCTAGTTGTAGTAGTTGAGCATAATCTTTGTATCTTGAGTTTTGGGAGGATTGTTTAGTTTAGCTAAATGCGTTTTGCTTTAGTTTGCTAGGGACTAGCAAAGTTTAAGTTGGGGGGTGTGATGAGCACCTATTATTGGAGATATTTGGTGCGACTAGTCCCATTTTATGTTATTTTAACTTGCGTTTATTTAACTTCTATAGCGATATTGCACGTAAGGTGTGTTTTTAGTAGTTTCAGGTAAACGTGCAAATAAGGCGCCTTTGAACGCCAAGGAATGCTCCGGAAGCTTCCAAGTACCCGAAGACCCTGTCGGCCCCTTAAAATCTGTCCAAGTATGGAAAAATGACTTTCTGAAAAAGTTTCGATTTTCGAGATAAAAAATGGCGGTAATTGATTCTTGAATTTTTCTAAGAGTAACTACAAAGTTACAAGGTTTAATTTGAAGAGCAAGGTCATGTTTTGAGCCATTTTCTCTTGAGAAAAACGTGCAGTTTTCCATTTTGTACTAAAGGTGGGGAGTTGACATTTTGATTTAAATGGAATCTTGAAATTCTAGTAATGCCATTGTTTCCAAATGGGGGGTACTTTCTAATTTTCATTAAATAAATTAAAGTAAAAGAAAGGTAAAAGAAAGGTTTAGTTGAGAAGCTAAGAAGCTGTATAGTTGCTGGGAGCTGTATAGTCGAAAATAAGTGCTGAGAAGCTGTATAGTTGCTGGGAGCTGTTTGCTGAAGCTGAAGCCTGAACCTCAAATCTGCAGTTTTGAAGAATGTTATCGATAACATTCCATTTGTTATCGATAATATTGGTCCCATTTTGGTTCAGAAGTTGTCCAGACCTGAGGGTATCGATAACATTTTGTTGGAGTTATTGATAACATACTTCTCCGGGGGATAATTTGAAGGATGTTATCGATACCTTTGCTCATGGTATCGATAACTTTTGTCTTCTGCAGATATTTTTACTGCTTTTTGGACTTTCCATTTATGGAATACTTGCCACTTTTGGCAACTTCAGGGATATTTTGTGGAGAGAAAAGGCTGAGTTGTATAAATACTCTTCTCTCTCTCCCTTAGCACTTCTACTTTTATGTCTTAGCTTTAGCTCTCTCTAGGAGAGAACTCCATTAATGTTCTTCAAGTTTTAAGTCATTTCCTTCAAGAATCTTGGTAAGTTTAGTTCGTTTGTTAATTTCCCATTTGTTAATGTTGTAGCTACGCTTTAGATTCTCCTTAATATCAAGTTTATTTCAATTTCTATCGGTTAATCATGTTTTCTTCCTTAAGCAAGCTTTCTAGTCTTTTCATTATGTTTGAGTAATCTTTTAGGCTCGGCTATGAGGTGAATAACACCTTATGACTTCGGTTAATCTTGTTTTTCTCAACATAAGACTTGAGGTTTGGTTTGGAAATGTGCGTAGTTCGCCCTTTTATGTAACAAAACTTGTCGATGTTAACCTCCGGTGATCATATGCTCGCTCATATGGTTTCGTGAGCTATGTCTTGCCTCGTGTTTGCCGAAAGAACCAAAGAACTTGCTCTCTTTCCAAACTATGCTTCTAGTTTTTGACTTTGATATTTAGTTAGAATGCAAGTCTTGGCGTTGTTAATCTCCGGTGATCATGTGCTCGCTCACATGGTTCCGGGAGCGATGTCACGCCTTGTGTTTAGCTTGTTATTCAAACTCTATATCAAGTCTAACCATTTTCATAGCTAAATCTTCCGGTTGATAGCCTATGCCGTGCGATTCAACCGTGTTTTCATTGAGAAAGGTTAGATGACTTAAGTTACGGGCGTTAGTAACTCCATTGCCTTGCCGTTTTTAATTCTTAGTTCAAATTTATTTTTTAGTCTTTTTCATAAGAGTATTTCTCACACTTCAAAGGAAAACCAAAAGTTGGCCGTCTAAACGCTAGAAACCTTACATCTACAATCCGAACAAGCTATATTCGAGCTCCCTGTGGATCGACTCGGACTTTCTCACTATACTATGTAAATCTTTAGTTGTAGTCCGGTAAATAAATAATTGAATTTGACGGCCGTTTGGTAAACTTCAACGAATACCGAAAGGGGCGCAATCAAAATTTAAACGGCTAAAATTAAAAATGAATTAACTAGGAAAAAGATAGGTTAGGTCTAGGAATCACTAGCACTCACGACTTGGGCTAAATCACATTTTTCACCAATTTACGCGATTTAAAATACACAATTGTAGGTACCTAAACCGGGAAATAGAGATTCGATTATCAAGCCAGCTTTAAAACTCATTTGGTAAACACCTCGAGCGACAGAGCTCTAAGCATCATGTGTGGTGGGTAGGCGATGCTCCCACCTACACATGATCAAAGAGGTTAACACCTCGGCAATTTACCAAACGAATCCGAACCCCACATCAATTTTCAAATCCAAAAATTAAAGCTTTATTGGTGAAAAATGTAATTTTTGCCCAAGTCATGGGATGCTAATCATCCCATGACCTAACCCTTGAAACTACTCACACATATCTAAGAAGATAAGAGCAAGCAAAAATCTACTTAGCATAATTGAAAAGACAAAACTAGAAACAAATTGGATCAAACAATAGATCGGGAAAAGAGTAACAACTTTTATAAAGCACAAATTACCAAAACTAAGCTAAATAAAGCAGAAAATTAACTATTGAATGCTGAAAATTCAAGAACAAGTAAGAACAATACCAAAAAGTAAATGCAATCTAAGCTAGATCTAGAAATGTACTAAAAACGTCCTATTCTACTTGTTTTTGGATCTCATTACATCACTCTATTTATTCCACGCCTGGAATATTCCCTGGATATGCTCTGAAAATCCACGCTATGGCCCTCAGCATCGCTGGCCACAGCCATAAGCTGGACCACTAAGGTGGTCGGCATCGATGTAATGTTTGGCTTCCCATCGATGCCGAAGTGGTTAGGAGGCTTGGCTGCAATGGGGCTCGGCATCGATGCACATCAATCCTTCCCATCGATGCCGAGATCAATAGGGCCTTGCTCGCTGCTGCACTGCTCGGGCCATGCTTGATCTGCCCGGGCGTTGCCTGGTCTTGCCTTGGCAATTCGGCTTCTGCCTGGGCTGGATCACTTCTGCCTGGGCAACTTGGTTCTGCCTTGGCGACTCTGCTTCTGCCTTGGCGGTTTGGCTTCGCTTGGGCTGTTTGGCTTCCATAAGCCTTAAAGCTCCTTTATTAAGCGATTTTCCCTGCATTACAGACCAACATACTCTATGAGCAGAACAGATTAAAAACAACTAATTAACAATTAAATTAACCTAAAACTAGACACTAGCGCACCCTCTCATTCCATTTCCGGGTGCTTATCAACCCCATTCTGGACTGTCCGGGTTTGGTTTTCTTATTGTCTTTGTCGCCCCGATGATGATAAAAGGTCGAGAATATTTCTAGGTCGATGGAAGGTCTTGAGCTTTAAGCGTTGGACTTTCCCCTTCAAACCCATTTTCAAACCCATTTCAATCCCTTCAAGTCCAAAGCCGGATAAACCCCAGCAAAGCCTGACTTGCTTACGCCAGTTTTAACTTGGCGTGCGCCAGTACACTGCCACGTGTCAGTTATCGACCGTTGACTCAGTTTGACTGGCGCACGCATGGTATATAGATGGCGTACGCAAGGTCAAGGCCGGTCAAATCACTGCTTTTCTGTCACGTGCTCGAGACTTTGTAACTGTACCAGTACGGCGCAGAGCCCCCTGATCATTGCATTCCGCAGGGAACGTCCCCCTCTCTCTCCTACATGCCCCATCAACAAGTCCCATGCATTAAATGCATGGGAGGCTCCCTCTAAACCTAACCAAACCCCTAACCCCAGTTGATCAGCCCTGATCTCAGTCCTCTCTCCTCTATAAATGCCCCCTTGCATTCATTTGCAAGGGGTTAGACACATTCAAGAAGCCCAAGCCCTTTCTCTCTTCTCTCTTCTCTCTCTTGTTCTTACTTCTCCATTGAAAGAGTGAGAGGTAGAGAAGCATTCCATACCCTCATTACTGATCAGCCACCATCCAACTCCCATCTTCAACCTTCAAAGCTCAAACCACCTTCCATCCCTTGCACCAAAGGTATACCACCTTTGCTTGGCTTTCTGTTTTCAACCCCTGAAGGGAACTAGAAAGGTCTTGGCTAGTAACTGATACTAGTCCAGGCCCTTTTCTGGTAAAATAAAACAATCGTAAAAGATATAACATGGCGCACGCCAGCCTTCTCAAGCCGTACGCCATTCATGGTGGTACGTGCACTACGGGCGTGGGGATCATGGTTTGTCTACCCACTGTCTGTATTTCATGTTCATCACCTCCTCAGCATGTTAAGAACCTGTTTATTGTTTTCTGCATTTTAGAACTATTAGTATAACTTTCAATACTCGTCTCTTTCTTGCTTTATAAGGCCTCTGGGGTGTTTCTGGTCATGTTCCAAAGCCCAGATGATGTAAAGCCAAACACTGGACAGCAGGACAACCTGGCGTACGACCCTTTAATGGTGTCGTGCAGCATGTTGGCTAAGGTTCAATGCCTGGCCCTTGCATCACGGTTCAATCCTGGCCTCTTATCTTTTCCCCACTCTGTTTAGGGGGTTTCTTGTCTATTTTTATGGCTCCAAGCCATTTCTTGTACTTGTATCTGTAAGTATGACTGTTTTATAAACTGCATGGCTTGCCCTGGGTGTGCGTTGGTCCATTCCAGAGCCCAGAGGTTTGAAAGCAAGAACTGTGAATGAAAGAGGGTAGTGTACGCCAGCTCCTTGGTGGCGTGCGCAGGGTATGGTGGCATGTAGAGGCTTGGCCACCGCATGCTAGCATTTCACCTGCTCACGCACCTGAGAGGCAGCGTACTCCATCTCGTTGGAACTGTTCACAGTGCTTGTTCTCAATCTATGTTCTTATGTCAATCTAATTCAAGCAAATTATCATTCACGAATATTTTTGCCACATAACTGCTAATTGTTACAATTTTAACCCCCATTATCTGCTCCCCCGCCCTAACTGGCTAAAAAAAATGATCAAATGAGAGAAAAATGCAAATGTTTTACAAAAAAATGCCTGAGTAGAGACCGATCTCCGGATTGGGCGAGAGGGGTGCCATAAAACCCTTCCTCCTCTCGTAACCTCGCTCCCGAACCTCAGATATCGAAGGTGACGACGGATCAGTCCACGCCTTTTTCAAAATCAAACAAACGTAGCAAGCGTTTTCGAGTTCGGTTCATTGGGTATTCTTTCGCTAAAACCCGAGTGGCGACTCTGAATCGAAGCATCTCGCCGCACTTTCCAAAGAGGGCCGCACCCAAACGTTTTCAAACAACAAAATCCGGGATTTTGGGGCGCGTGCCCACACAATGTGAACACCTTTTTGTGCAAATATTGGTAACTTTAGCAACCTTTTGATTTTCTTTATTCCACTATGGATGCTCTTTCTGTGTGTAGAAAGAAGTGGAAAAAAAAATTCCTTGTTTGGTTAAAAGAAGGAGAATTTTTTTCAAATCTCAATGTAACTTCCTTCCTAATTTTTCTCAAATTTCCTTCTCAATTATTTCTATTCTTTCCCTAAGTTCCAAACAAAGCTTCAGTTTCAGTGAGAAGGTAAAAAAAAAAAACTTCCAATGTTGGGCAAAAGAGTTGAATCTGCATTCCTCAATCCTTAAGCATGTGTTGTTAACCAGATTTACCTTAACCCTGTTTATATATATCTCTAATCTCTCGATTTACCAGATTTACCTTAGCACTATTTTTTTTTTGTGTGTGTGTGTGGTAAATTAACTACTTTATAGGGCAAACAAATAGAATATATAGAGTTTTCCAATATAGACTCTGAAATGGCTACCAACAAGGAGCCTTAACAAGGAAAAAAAAAAGAACCAAAGCCTAAAACACCGGCTAACAGAAAACAACAAAACTAGCCAAAATGATAACCAGCTAGGAATTAAAAAACCTAGAATTTAAACCCCATATATCAGCCAGCAAACAGTTCCCATCAGTCCGCTTGCGGCCTTTCCAAGAGCATAGGCATGCTCGAACTTCATTAATAATGTGAGAGCCCGAGAGAGGAGCAAGAAGAGCTTTACCTTGGTATATTCTAGTATTTCCTTTCACGCCAAATCCAGTAGATAAAAGCTGCCAACGAGAGTTTATAGATTCTGCTAGGGATAGAGGCACCAATCATCCGAGAACACACCCGATCAATTTCCTCAGTTGGCCCCAAAGTAGTTCTTGCAGTTTGATTCTTGGTTAATACCATTTTCCAAACCTCCTTAGAAAATGGACACTCAAAAAATAGGTATTCATGGGACTCCATGGCACCAAGGCAGAGGACAGAATTAGCATCAATCCCCATTCCCTAGCTAAGCAACCTGTCCTTTATAGAAAGACTAGCCATAAAAGCAATCCACTCTATGAATGCCCAACAAGGAACATGGTGGGGAAACCAAACACTTTTTGCCCACGGAACCTTAGGAAGAGCAGCCCTCAAAGCCTGCCAAGTAGAATTGGCAGAAAACTTGCCATCCTTAGTTAAGATCCACCTAACCGAATCAGGAATACCAATGTTTGGGATCAAAGTAGGGGGGTACGTGCAACAATTTCCCTTGTGGCCATACTCCGAGGTCTAGGCCATTTCCAAGTACCTTGATGTATAATGGTAGACACTTTGGTAAGCAAAGATCTCCCTCTGTCAACTACTACAGCATCACCAAATTTCTAGTATAAAGGGCCTTGTAGAGATCCGTAATTTAATTAATTATTAAATGCCTAATTGAGAAAATATGGATTAATTGGTGGATATTTTGGATTGAGGGCTAGAGTGAAAGAATAGAGAGTTGAGGGGGTGTGTGTGTGATATAAGGATATGTGGGTATATAAGGGTGTGTGTTAGATGTAGGAGATTAAAAATCTCCCCTCCTCTCTCTCTCATCCGTTCTCTCCCTCTCTCCACCGGCTCTCTCTCTCTCCTCACTTCTCACCCAAAACTCCACTCAATCTCCCAAAATCTTCAAGAAGCAACCTCCCTCCGGCCTTGCAATCGCGTTCTTGAGCTCGGAGATCCTTGGGTTGAGTTTAAATCGAAGTTTCGGAAGTTCAAAAAGCTAGGGCTCGTTCAAAAACGCTTGAATCTCGACCATTATTGCGAGGTAGGGACTTCTTTACTTCTTTTATATGTTTATACGTTGATTTGGTGTAAAATCGTGCCCTTGATTGTCGGATTTTGGTTCTTGAGCATGTCTGAAAATCTGCTGAAAGTTCTACCCGAAGCCTCGTGGTATCGATACGGATTAAGGGCCGTATCGATACAGTAAGCTTATCTTTTTGGACAGTTGATTCCGTATCGATATGGATTAAGCGCTGTATCGATACAGTGAGCTTATCTCCAGTTTTGCACCTTTTGCTTCTCCGTTGATTGTTTTGACCTCCAATCACTTCTAAACCCTTTTGATCACCTCCTAAACTATCTCAATCTTGTCTAATTGACTTCCTATGATGGTTCGATGTACTCCTTGGTCCGTTGGTCTTCCGTTAGCAATAACCGGATAAGAATTGACTTAGTTAAACGCTGTAATGTACTTTCTATAGATTGTTGGTATCGTGTGATTATTCATGGTGCATTTGCGATGACTTTGGCATAATGTAGGGTGTTCCATCTATAAATGGGTTCATGGGGGAGTCTTAGCTTGTATGTTATATGAGGAAATAGTTGATTTGGGGTTGGAGGTTGGTTTAGGAAGTCCCGTAACGCAAGTGGTGGTAATACGGAGACTTAAAGGGTTTCGTAACGCAAGTTGTGGTAATACGGTAACCCGAGTCGTTAGGGATCACCGTGACGCAAGTGGTGGTAACACGGTAATCCTTATGGTGTTATTCCGGTAACGCAAGTGGTGGAAATACCGATGGTGAAGTTTTGGGTTAGCAAGTCGAGTTGGGATTGTTAGAGGGGTTAGCATTGTAGGGCTTATGCATACTATTTCGTCAAGGGTTCATTTGCAAATTGATTGGTTACCATCTGTCGAGTTGTGTTTCCTTACCCTCTCATGTTTGCTCTTATCATCATATTTGCATTATAAATTTGGTAAAGATTTTCCTACTGGGCTAGTGTAGCTCAATAAAATCCTTCTTTTCAGGTTCGAACGTTGGGCTATAGACTGCATGTGACGGCGTGCTTGTACATGAAGATTTTTGGGAGCTAACCTTGTTTTAGTTACTTAATCATCTTTTGTAATCAATTTGCTTTTGGTAAAGATGAGTATGTAACTAATTATTCTTAAATTCCTTTTGACTAGAAAGTGGTAATATTTTGAGTTGGCTGTACTTGTAACTAAGTTAATTTCGGCCATGGTGCCAAGATTGTGTTTCTGTAACTATGGGGACTTGTTTTGTAAATTTGACAGATGAGAAACTCTTTTGGGTATTATTTATGTTACGCGAGGTTCTTTATTTAAATTGGATTACATAATTATGTTGAAAATCGAGGGTGTGACAGGCCTAAAGCCTGCCAGTTATCAATCCAAAGAAAACTAGAGGATCCATCACCAATCACGTAGTTAATCCAAGGTTGAGCTAGATGTCTAAGATTAAAAATCTTTCTAATGGTCCAAGAAGCCTCATTAGGAATTTTAACTCTCCATAAGCTTTGGTCTTTAATAATGTAGGTGTGTATCCATTTTATCCATAACGTATCAGACTTTAAACACAGGGCCCATAAGTGTCTTAACATGAAAGCTCTATTCCAGTCTTTAAGAAGTCTGAATCCTAAACCTCCCTCCTCCTTGGGGTCACACACAAACTGCCATGCCACCTTAGCTCCAGACGTGTTGAGTTCGGGACCAGACCAAAGAAAGGATCTCAACATTCTCTGAATGTCGCCCAACACTTTTTGAGGAAGAATAAAAATTGAAGACCAATAGACTTGGATGCAGAAAAGAACATACTGTACCAATTGGGCCTGCCTCCATAACACCACGACCCCCTAAAACATTAAGTGGGATCACACACTCTCTTTCTATCAATTCTAAATTCAATCAAAATGAACCCGTTGAGTCAAGAGGAAAACCTAATTTTGCCTCATTCAGGGGTCGTTCCAGTTTCAAGAAAAGTGATTTTTTTTTTAGTTGAAAAAGAAGGTTGGTTCCAGCTCTGAAACCTTCCCTTTTTTTAAAAAATGTTCGCCAAATTAAAGTACAGAAGGGTAGGGGAGAAAGGCTGGGGGTTTGAAAAGTTAGAATAATCCAAGGGGTAATATGGTCATTACAACAACAAATAAGTTTAAAAAAGAAGAAGTTGTAAGGAAAAGTGGAAGGGACTTTCGTTTCTTGTACTGTTCATGGTCAGAAAAGGAATTTTTGAAAACAAAAATGAAACTGGAACGGCCCCTCAAATCCTTCAATTACTACATTAATTTTTTTTGAAAGAAAAATTACCGACCAAATTGGTTCTCTTCCCTCCATTCAAAGGGTCTTGTCTAGTTTGGATTTTGTTTACATTGAAGGTGAATTGGACTTATTAATTGCTTTCCCCCGAGAAATTGGGGACTTTGTCTTGGTTTTTTAAATTTTTTCTAGATAACAAAATAAAAGACAATGGGCTTTGTTTTTTATTTACATGAAAGTCAATTAACATTTAATTTCGATGTCCAGATTAGCTAGGGGTATAAATTGGGCACAATTTTGCAAAACTAGAACCTATCATACGAAGTCAAAAGAGCGGCATAAGATGAAGAGATCTTCATAAGTGGGTTCTGAATTGAAGAAGGGAGAAGTTTTCAGTAGGATTTTTTTTCACATTCAGTGGGGTTCAAATGCGAGAAGGAAGAGAGGAGAGAGAGGACCAGCAAATCTTGAGAGACAATTTGTTGACAGAGAATCTCAATCTTTATTTTAGATCCTGTTCCGCTTAACTTTTATCACTTTCACCATTTTTTGTCCTTATTTTAAATTTTTTTTCACGTTTGTTAATTTTATGAATTATTAATTCGTCTTGCCGAGACGAATCGAAAAAGTGAAAAAAAAAATCAAGGCCAATTCTTTTTTGGGCATTCAAGATTTCAACGCCACACTGACCATATTAAACTTTTTTGCTTACTCTGAGATTACTCTCACGGTCTCACCAATGGAACATTGATACGGCTAAGATTTGAATAAGAGGTGGCATTTTTCGATGAAAGTCAACAATTAAATGATACACAATTACACATAGGTTGTAATAGTAATACGAAGGGAAATTGTATAATAAAATTATCCTTTGTCTTGGTTTTTTCTTTTTCCTTTCATTTTTTTAAGAAATAAAGGCTTGGTTCAACTATTCACAGTCTTTACATAAAAATCGTTGAGATATTATTAATTATATGATTCGAATCATGTATCTTTTCAATTGCTATTTTTTCATTGTGGGTGTATATATAAAATTAAGTTGTTCGAGTACTGATAAGTACCAAATGGACTTCTATTAATGTAAAATAATTCAGTTTTTGGAAACCTGGGGTGGCAATGTGCTACATCCACCCCCATACCTCCGCACCTGTTAACATCCTTGGTGAGAAAAAAAAAATATAGAGAAGAGATTCTCATGTTTAGATAAATGAGTGACGAATGTGTGAAAATGCAATAGTTATTTTGTTTCTCACCCTTTCTTTAAAAAATGATGAGATTTTGTGAGAACCATAACCCTTTTTTTTCTCATCAAATCACACAATTCAAATGGGTCATAAAAGAAAGTACAATATCAGCATTGAGTAAGTTTTAAAGATCTTTTATGTATTTTGATATAGATAAAGTGTTTGTTTCTAACTTATGAAAAAGAAAAAGAACTGTTCCAAAAAAAATTTGTTAAAAAAAAAACTTATGAAAAAGAAAATAAAGGTGGAGAAATTTATTTTCTTCTACTTGGTATTAGAGGAACTAAAGAGAAAAACAATAAAATAAATAAGCACATTAGTTTTTTTTTTCTACGTTCTCCTTAAAGTTTTCCTTTTTTCCCCCCAAATTAGAATTTAATTTCAAACCAGTTGACAATAAACACTCCAAAACCAATTCCTGCCGTCTAAAATCCAATACAAAAACCCTAAAACCCCCCCTCATTTCCGTCGACAACAACCCAAAAAATCCCGATGTCGAACGATCGCGCCGGCGACGGGAAGGACAACGACAGGGACAGGACCGTCGCGAAGACGGCGGGGTTTGTGGTATTTTCCGGCATCGCAATGAGTATCCTCAAAGCCCTAAACCCTCTTAACAAGCCCAACCTCCAATGCACCCACAACAACACCAACAACGGCGATCAAACCGAACCGGTCGGCGGCGATTCGACTCAGACGGATCACAAACACCAGTCTTTCGCTCTCCAAGATCCCACCATCAAGGTAAACCCCACTTCAAACTCACCCATCAATGACGTATTCAGTGTATTTGGATGTTTAAGAAGTTCTCCTTTTCTTTTCTTTTTTGGGTTAAACTATTTCAAACTCGTACATCAAATTTTTACTTTTCTAGTTCCGACGAGAGTAACCGTGGAAGTTAAAACCATAGGAAATAAAATTTTGATGACGGATGCCCGGGCCAACTTACGCACACCTCGAGTAATTCTGGGGTCTAAAGTTAACGACTGAGCAAACCCTTCAGTGGCCCCAAGTTTGGAATGTTTGGCTATTGATCATGCGACCTCATGGAAGACAACTATACAAACACACACTTGTTTTCCCATGTCCACTCAGCCAAACCCCTTGAGGTTCTATAAAGAATCCATTTTGGGGGGAAATCACTAATATTTATACGTGTGTGTATGTATAACCAAGCTTTTGGCTAATTTATGGTCAGTTTATTGTTTCACATTTGAATGTGATTTTCATACTTTTTCAATTCGTCTAACGGAGACGAACCAAAAAGAGGAAAAAATTAACTAGAAGCTGCTGAAGTTTGTCTGGGTTTTTAGACTTGCTTTTTGGGCATTTCAAGCACAGCCTTGTATATTTATTGAGCTTGGGTTCTTTGTTTGTTTTGGTAGAAACCCCTTACTTGTGTGGAGCAAAATGTGCCGGGATCATCACTGAGGAAGGTGGAGATTGTGAAGGGGGATACCCTTTGGGGCCTTTCTAGAAAATATGGGGTATAACTCCTTTACTTTATTTCTTTCTACTAATGTAGATTTAGAAGATTGGATGTTTGATTAAACAAAATATAAGAGGTAATTTATTGGGACCAGTGGACATCTGGGATCCTTACCATGAAGGATATGAAACCAATAATAAACTTGTTATTTGAATTATCATGAAACAGCTCTCATACTCACATTTTTTTATTTGAACGGTGAAAAAAGGAAATTTTATTAATCTTTGTAATGAAAACAAAGACCAAAAGGCAACAGGCAACAAGTGCCCATCCGAGACCTAATCCCTTGATTGGCAAGATGCCAACCAAGGAGACACCCCAAGGGCCTAGCCCAGCACCTAAGAGGCCTAAAAGCCCAGATAAAACAATAAGCACGAGAGGGACGCAGCCCAAACATCCAAAAAAGGCCTGAAAGCCCAAATATACATATAACCCCCAAAAAACAAAACCCTAGACCAACTACAGCCACACTCCCCCGCCGCAGACCAAAACCCACCGGCCACCCACAACCCCAGGCATCCACAACCCAACCAGAAATTCACCAGCACACCCAACCGGACTGGGAGAAACAAAACACACCAGATCCGAAAACGGGAGAGCTATGCCGCCGCGAAACTCTCGTACTCACTATTGACATTTCGTTGCACATTATAAAATTTGAATTCTCATTTTATTATAGTGTTCAAATTCATTGGTTCCATTTCCATAAATATCCAAATTAGGCCTTAGTGTTCTGATGTTTGCTTTTGGGTACTAGTTTGAATGTGGTATAGTGTTCAAATTCATTGGTTCCATTTCCATAAATATACAAATTAGGCCTTAGTGTTCTGATGTTTGCTTTTGGGTACTAGTTTGAATGTTGTTTAATTATCTTTGTTTTATTTTTTCTCATTCTGGCGGATTTAGGTATCTATCGAGGCAATTAAAGAAGCTAATGGGCTTACAGGGGACACTATCTATGCTGGCAAGAAACTTATTATACCCTGATGTGACATATTTGCCCTTGTTGTTTGTCTGTAATTTTTTCTTGATGTTAGGCTGTCAGATTTGGTCTTATGAGGGGTAAAAAAGACTTTGTCGGATTTGGAATATTGCTTTTTTCCAACCCACTGTGTTGTCCTCAAACTCAAATGATGTGGCAAAGGAAATTTGTGAACAGAGAAATGGCCCTCATTTTGTCTGGCATCGAGAGCAAGGCGTGATGTGACATACAAGCCCAAACGCTTTGTTTTCTTGAACCTATGAATGGGGATATTCCTGAACAATTGTGGCCTACGTCTTATTCTGAAGGATTCTGTCAGTTTTTGACAGTCATAAAAAACATCGTAAGTGGAATGATTGTGTTGGTTGGAGTTTTGCACTGTTTTATAAGGAATGCACTTGAATTTCATAGGTTATCTTTGTATACCTTACACATGTTGTCATGGTATGGGTGTTCTGATTTTTTGACTTTACGTATATTGGCTGCTCGTATCACTTCTTCTATGTTTGATCTTCCGTGTTAGTTATTTCTTTGTACTGGATATTCAAACCAAGCAACCTTATTGTTAGGACCCGTCACTTGCTCAAAGGTTCTCCTGTCAGTTTTACGGGGTTTTGTCGAAGAATAGAGAGGAGTTCCCTCCTTTGGATGGGCTAGAAGGTAGGAGAAAGCAATAGAGGCCTAGAACAGAATGGAAAATATGAGATTTAGCATGGCAGCCATCAATTTGGCCCCAAAAAAGGAACAAACAAAAGTGAGTTCTTTTTCCCATTGCCACTGGTGGATGGGTATCTGGTCTCTGACTGCAGATTAGTAAAAGTTATGACTATGCCTGAGTATTGAAAAGGAGAATGATCAAGAACATGCAAATTGGCATTTCTGGTGTCATTAGTTCTTCTTGCTTTCACGGCTCAAGAAAGATTTTGTTATCAACCTGGAAAACTCACCTATATTTATATATCCTTCTCTAGTCTATGCAGCTTCTAGTATAGCTATATGTACCGTTATATTAGTGTGAAGTTTTTCATGAGCATCTCATGTTACCATTGCTTTTGTCAGTTTGACTGCATTGCCTGTACTCCAAGCGAACATAGAGTTTATGTCCTGTCATTATCATCATCAAATGTTAGGTTTTTTGTGGTGTGTGTATACGAGTATTGCATATCAACAAAAGAGATGGTTTCATCCTTTTGTTGGGCGTTTAGTTACTTCAACATTTTGGTACAATTTCTGGATTGGATTTGTCTGATAAGAGTAGGAAACTCAACAGGTGATAACAATTCTCTTATTATTGTTATATAGCCTTATAGGACGTGAACTTCGAATAGACTAGCAGTGCCGAGCAATTCTCTTACTATTGTTTTGCCGAGTAGCAAAGTTGAATAAGATGTTTTTTCTTGATATACAGTTTAGAGTTAAGACCTGTTAGTTTTCCGGTTAAGTCATGTGGCTAGACATGTTTATTCTGCTAGAGACTCTTCACACTTTCAGTGATGGTTCAATAGAAGCAAGAATGCAATCTGATGCATGTTGTAGCTGAAAAATATCTGGCCTGTTTTGTATTGGTTTCGAAAAGTTTTGAGGGTATTTCTTGCAGAAAGTAAAATAACTCGAGGAGTCTTGGGAATTAGGAATGTGTTTCAAGGTTGGGATTTCCCTTTATGCCTCTGTTGTTCTTGGTTGATTACCTAAATGTTTTCCTATGTTGGTAGTTTCAGTTGCTGATATTTTCCTCTTTTCCCTTTATGGGAAAAATTATTTGCCTTCAAAGCTTTCCTTTCATTTTTATTGCAAAATCAAACTAATGAAACCTACTGCCCTACAATTTCTCTGGCTTATCTTCTTTCTTTTTCTGCCCCAAAAGTACCAAGCACCTCCTTCCACTGATTGGTGTTCTGAAATGCAACTATGAAGAGCTTGAAGAAGCTTCCTGTTCGATTTGGGTTTTGAGGGAGATTGACCGTGCGCAAGGATTTTGAGACCCACAACAAACAAGGTCGCTGTTTTAGAATGGCTTCTTTCTTCTTTATATGAGGATATTAGAACTTGTACCAGTAGATCAAGTGACGTTCATATTTGCAAGGTGATGATACTCTAGTGCAAGAGGCTCGTGCCCTGTGACGTTCATATTTGCGAGGTGGTGGTACTCTAGTGCAAGAGGCTCATGCCCTTGCCCAGCGGTATCGGGATAACTCCTGGCACTGCTATGTCTGGTTTTTTCCTAATATTAATGATATGCTCGTGTTTCTTCCTCAAAAAAACCTTTCCACCATTAACACAAAAACTGATCGAGGCCATGAAACAAACCAGCTTTATCCAGAAAGACAGGTGAACAGCGAATATCAGGCACCAAAACACTACCCAACTGCTAGTTGATACTACAGAAAACTTCCTCTATACCAAATATCCTTGAGCTCAAACTTTTTTTCACCCTGATAGCAAATTGTCACGCATGGCAATTTTGGGGATATGGCAATTTTCGGGATACCAACAAGAAAATTGAAAATTTGAAGTCTTCAAAGACGAAAAGGAGGTAAGTTTTATTCACCCTCCACTTAAGAGGGTGAACCTTATCCTCTTTTCTATTGGTTGAAATTATGTAGATCCCATCACACTGATATTATGCTTACCAAAAAGTGTATTGCATGATAAGCATGACATCACTTTAGAGTGGAGTTCACATCATTTTTAAGTAATAAGAAAAAGGACAGTTCACGTTCACCCTTTTTTAAAGAGGATGAACAAAATTGCACTCGACAAAAAGCTATTGGTCTCAACATCCATTCTGGTAAGAACTACTAATAACTGGCTCAAACACGTAAACAAGCAAATAGTACAACTGAACATAGATCAGAAAGAACATTGAAAATAGTATTATCTCCCAGTCTACTAAAAACGTCAGCACAACTTCCCAAAATTGAAAACTTCGAAGCTCAAAACAGCTTTTTGATGCTCAAGACCAAATTAACCAGTAATATTCTGGGACTTGTTCAGGATCACACCCTCGTACTTGACCTGGAACCACTTCATTGCATCATCCTTGGTGACCCTGTGCTGAATTCCAACACGAGCCTTGCACCTACGGCGACGCCCAACACGATAGCCAGGGCGCTCCAACACAACATAGAAATCCATACCATAAATGCCAGTGGAAGGATCATACCTGAAAACACAAAGATAAGCAGGCAGTGAAAAACAGGAAACCAAAAGGCAAAAGGTACCACCAAGTTCCACACACCCCAATTTTCTACCCAACGATAAACGCAAGTGTACTCGAAAAAACTCTTATCTGAGTAAAGTGAATTAATTCTGACAAATATCAATCACGTCACTTAGCAAAAGAGAACTTCAAATATGCTTACGAAAACAGATGAGTTAGGCATCACAAATTCTCAACGCCCATCAAAGAAAAATGCCAAGCATCGTTATGCAAACCATTTCCAACTGCAAAAAATTTGGGTACAGTCTATGGGAACTTATTACTAGATAAATTCAAAAAGTTTCCAGCCCACCTGACAACTTTACTAGGAGGTAAACAACTCTCCAATAAATGCTTTTAAAATCCATAAACCACCACAAAAACAGGAAGATAAATGAAAAACATCATCACGGATGTAAACCATATAAATAGCATTTACATTGTCTGAGGAACCACATTGAATAAATGAGATGTAGGTACACAGTACATAATATTAAAGGTTAGTAATAGGTAGTCCATTGACAAATTGAAAACTGCGTAGACCTAGAACATTTCATGACATATGATGTAGAAAAAACTAGTGCATCTTTACTTTTACTTCCCCCCGGCCACATTCCACAAAGGGTGCTATAAGCCTAAGGATTAAACATACATTTTATTAGACAAGGCAGGCAGATATTGCCAAAATATGAAACTTGAGACAAGATTTTTTCAGCATCCGGGCCACGGATAGGCTCAAAATATAATACAACAGTTGGATGGTCTCCACATAAATATTAACTTCATTAGAGTGAGAGGGATTCAAATAAACTACTTGATAAAACAAACAGCACACAGAAAAATGATCTAATCTGGATACAAAGTTAGAATTTAATGGTGAGCTAGTCCAAATATGTTCAACAGGTTCTTTACATCTGTATCCCTAGTAACTATTCACCCGGAAATAAATGGGAAGGGTAAGCCACAAATGGCTAGTCCTCAATGTGCAAATACAGGTTAATAATAAATTAAATAGAGAACATGACCAACCCAAGATTCACCTTACAAGACACAAGACTCACAACCTCAAAATAAATAAACAAGAGACAATACAACATCCCCAGATTCAATTATCAGGTAACCCCCTCCCCTTGTACAACAACAAAGCCATCCAGTTAACATAACCAAAAAAACCTACAGAAGCCTCATATCCGAAGATACCTGTATTTAAATTATTCTCATATGATGCGAATGTATAAAGAAACAATGCCTTTGAAAACAACAAGTAAAGTCACATGAATTGATATGCTTACTTAATTCCGAGATCAATGTGTTCCTGAATACCAAAGCCAAAACAGCCAGTATCACTGAAGTTCCTTCGCAGCAGCTCATATTCCTTGACCTTTAATCCACTCTCCAGAAGCTGCATTGCTTTCTCACCTCTGACGGTGACATAGCATGCAATCTTCTCATTACGCCTGATCCCAAAGGACCGAACAGTATACCTCGCTGCCAACCAGAGGGAACCACATTGAAATATCAAGGGAAGAAGTTCTAGTAATACAGAAAATTAAACGAAGAATGACCTACTGAATGGAAAGAGCCAACAATTATAGCCCATTCAAGTTAGTAGCCTAAACCATACAAGCTCCAGTTTCTAGTTGACTAGCATTCAATAATACAATTCAAAAACTATAGGCAACAACAAAAGAGGATTAAGTCTTTTCTTATTTTGTTTTTACTATTCTTAAAAGATAAGAATACAGTAGGGTGAACATTGTATACATTATAAAGGAAACCATAGCTTGAGAGCATTTGGATATTACATTTTCCAACCAAATAAAGAGAATATGAGCTCTTCATTCAGCAAACAATAGTACAATAATTTTCGGGAAAAAAGTATAAATAGGTGTATAGTTGCATCAACTTGATAGTTATGCAGACGATTATTTTGCCAGGAATGTTCTAGGGAAAAAGGAAAAAAAAATCCGTTCGGCTCCATATTTTCTAAGCACCTTGCCAAAACCAAGACTAAATCATGCAATTTATCGATCAATTTCAGACCAAAACACTTGGGGGATTTCCGTAACAAAATTATATACAACCATTAACATCTTGTTTATCACAACAACTAATGAAATAACAAAAAGAAATAAAAGGTCAAAACTAATGTTTTACATTATGTAAATCCTGCGCACGTGATTTTCCGAATTCTCCCATAGAGACGTAGGAGATGAGGAGCCATCAGCCGGATCGACCAACAAATGATAGGCCAGAGGGGTGGGCTCATTCTACATAATCAGTTCCCTGGGGATTGTTTTACCATTTGGAGTTCTACTATATGCTAATTCACTTCTGTACAGAACTAGATGTGCCTCAAAAAACCGATTGTATATCTTCCAATCACATTTGCAGTTCATTTCTTTCCAAACACGTGGCAAAATTAAGTGCCAATGACCACCAGATCAAGCTGACTTTTTCCATCCATTATCTACACACAGGGACCAAAAATCGAAGGCCGATTATCCAAATGGGCCTGGATGATTATCCAATACATCTTAAAGAAAACATTACTATTTTCTTTTGATAGATGGTTTTAGCCAACCAAACAAAACACATGATATTTGTAAGTACTACCTTTGGAGAAAACAGGGGTTTGTCCACTGAGTTGCTCCAAGACCTGTGGATCAGAGTAAGACGATTAAAACCCAATTATTACTATTAACGAAAAAAATGGGGGAAATAAATTTCAACTAGTAACAGAAGTAAACCTTAGAGGCTCTTGTGAGTCGATCTCCGCTTTCACCGACGGAGATGTTGAGGACCAGCTTCTGGACCTTGATCTCTCTCATCGGGTTCGATAGCTTCTTCTCCGAGGCCTGGTTTTGGGCAGATACGTATACATAAAATTAGAGCAGTGTAAAATAATTGGGGAGAGAGAGAGAGAGAGAGAGAGAGAGAGAGAGAGAAACCATGGCTGTCGATGGGTTGATGCAGCAGCGGCGGCAGGGAGTGCGACGGGTGGGAGAAAATGTGGAAAAGGGAAGCGAAGAAACCCTAATATGGGAGAGGGACCGAGGGAGTGAACTAGGGTTTTGATGTGCTTGCTTGGTTGACCTAAATGACAACAATGCCCTTCACGTTGAGTACGGAGTACTTTCTATATCAAAAAATAAAAAGGGAAATTTTCAAAATAACACCTGAAGTTTGGACTCAATATCTCATAAACACTTGAATTTTATTTTATTTCAAGTAAACACTTATGCTATTAAAACCCCCAAATTGGGACACCTACCGTCATGTACTGTTTAATTTGTGGTGATGTGGCATTTTTCTTCCGTTAAGTGCTCAACTGGCACACAACACCAGCCCCAAAATTGCAGACAATCAAAGCACCTCCCCAAATTAAAACTCTCTTCTCATTCAAACCACTGTATCTCCGCCACCATCATCAACACCACTCCAAGTTAATCGACCTCAACTTCCTACACCCAATCCTCGTATCCGTAATCCCCTTGCACCTCACCAGCAGCAACCTCTTCAGATTTTTGGCCTCCACAATCGCAGCCACAGCCGGATCCCTCATCTCCGTTGCGTTGGACAGGTCAATATGGACCAAGTTCGGCCAATTCGTTGCGGGACCCGACAGACCCACATGGATAAAGAACTTGGATCTCGAGAGGTCGACGAACCTCAGCATTCCGCTGTAGACGGAGGCGACGGCGGAGAGGGAGGCGTCGGTGATGCGGGGGGCAGAAGGAGAAATCGAGGTGGGTCACAAAGGGAACCGGGTCAGGGTCTTTTTAAGGTGGTCGGAGCGGATCGAGGGGCTTGAGTGTGGTGCGGTGGTGGGACTCGACGGAGTAGAAGGATTTGCAGACGAGGGAGAATGACTTACTGTCGAGTGGGTTTGAGTCGAGGCGGTCGAGGACTCAGAGAGAAGGTATGGTGATTTTTGCTTTTTCATTGAGGTCATGGAATGGTATGAACGGAGATGGAGATGATGAAAAATGGGTTTGAAGGTTGAATAAGATTTATGGGGAGTTTTATTTGTTGTTTGTGGGAATTTTGTTTGAGTGGGCAATGAATTATGTTAATATGAGAGAGTGGTTGGAGAAATTAGTGGTGTCGGTAATGGTGGTAGTGCCGGAGATGCAGTGGTTTGAGGGAGAAGAGAGAGTTTTGATTTGGGGGAGGGGCTTTGATTGTCTACAACTTTTGGGGTTGGTTTTGTGTTCCAAATGGGGTACTTAACGGAAGAGCCTTCCACGACCCACATTTTTTGACATTGTAGACAAAATTTAACGGTAGGTGCTTCAATTTGGGGGTTTTGTAAAGTATAGGTGCCTAATTGAAATATAGTAAAGTTCAGGTGTTTATGGGATATTGAGTCCAAAGTTCAGGTGTTATTTTGAAATTTTTCCAAATAAAAAATACTACTAGAGCATCTCTGGCCCTTACTCAAATTTTGACTTAAACTCAAATTTGAATAAAAATTGCCAAATCCTCCTACACTTCTTACTCAAATCTATACCAAATTTAAGCTCATATTTGGTTAGACTCAAACTCTTACTTAAATTTTTTAAGGCAAATTTTACACCTTTAAGTTTTTTTTTAAAATGATTTTGGAACAAGTAATTTTTGTGTAAAGTATTTTTCAGTGTTTAGTTCACAAATAAATTTACTATAACAAAAAACAACAAAAGAAATAGGATAAGAAATGAAAAGGGAGGAATGAGAAGATAACTAATGACCTTTGCCTATACAAAACAAATGGGACTTCGGGTTGGTGCTGTGCAATGAGGTCCGATGTCTCGGATCTCATCTTGGCAACCAACGATCGAGAACCGTTCATTCAAGATTAATAACCTCTCTAGATTTTAATTTACAGGAGTGTATGGGTGAAGAAAGCGAGAGAGAAAACTCGTGTCTAAAGACATAAAAAATAATTTGCAAATAGTTTGAAAGGAAAATATTTTCAGTCATATAGGGTAAAATGTTTTAATTTGGAAAATATTTTACATTGCTTTTGCCCACCTAAATAACAAAAAATAAGTAAAATATTTTACTTGAAAAACTTTTTATATCAAAACAAACGGGGCTTAAGAAAATCATTGTTGTTGTTGAAGAGAGGAGATATTTTGTCGAAGAAAAGAAGAGGAGATATGAAGCATTCTTAGAGTGTTCACAATGGCATAACTAAAAGTGCTAGGTTTTTAAAGTTAGCAATATTTGTGCATAATATGGCTCACAATGCTATCATCAAACTTGGCAACCTCCTTAGAAATAATCAAATTTTGGATTTTGGATAACCAAAACTAACAACATTTTGTCAATAACCAAACCTACATTTTGTCAAACCTATACCAAATTTAAGCTCACATTTGGTTAGACTCAAACTCTTAAATTTTTTAAGGCAAATTTTACACCTTTAAGTTTTTTTTAAAAATGATTTGGAACAAGTAATTTTTGTGTAAAGTATTTTCAGTGTTTAGTTCACAAATAAATTTACTATAACAAAGCACAACAAAAGAAATAGGATAAGAAATGAAAAGGGAGGAATGAGAAGATAACTAATGACCTTTGCCTATACAAAACAAATGGGATTTCGGGTTGGTGCTGTGCAATGAGGTCCGATGGCTCGGATCTCATCTCGGCAACTAACGATCGACGACCGTTCATTCAAGATTAATAACCTCTCTAGAGTTTAATTTACAGGAGTGCATGGGTGAAGAAAGCAAGAGAGAATACATGTGTCTAAAGACATAAAAAATGATTTGCAGATAATTTGAAAGGAAAATATTTTCAGTCATATAGGGTAAAATGTTTTAATTTGGAAAATATTTTACATTGTTTTTGCCCACCTAAATAACAAAAAATAAGTAAAATATTTTACTTGAAAAACTTTTTATATCAAAACAAACGGGGCTTAAGAAAATCATTGTTGTTGTTGTCGAAGAGAGGAGATATTTTGTCGAAGAAAAGAAGAGGAGATATGAAGCATAGATTCTTATCAACTTCGCTTTCTAACTTTTGAATATCGTTAGGTGGAGTATTAATAGAGCCACAAGTAAAAAAAAAAAGAGGATCTCTAGCTACTTGCCCCATTTATTATATAGCTAAACAAGAGAGGCTTGCATCAGCATCTGCTTGGCTTCAAATTGCCATTGCAACAGTGCCTCGTCATTTCCGATGAGGTAGGCATGGCAATCGGACCCGCTCTGCTCTGAATACGCCCTCGCTTCAAACGGGTCGGAGTTAAAATCCTAAAATCCGATCGGATTCAGGATGAAAGTACCCCGTTCCGAATACCCGCCCTAAAATGTATTTATATATAAAATTATACTTTTATCCTAATCTAATTATCACTATACTAAAAAACTTATAATCTTACCTTGATAGTTCACCATTATACTAAACTACCACTTGATTCATAACTATTTTTTAAAATTTTCTTTTAGAGTAACATTTTTTAAAATTTCTTTTAGAGTAACATCCACAGTGGAATAAGCAAAACAAAAAATTGTTAAAGTTAGCAATGTTGGATCAAAAAAGTGTTCACATTGGAATAACCAAACCTAACAACTCATCAAATTTTGGCTCTTCAATAATCAAAGCTAGCAATATTTTTGTCAATAACCAAATTTTATCTCTCAATCAAGTAGACCAACATCACACAAAAACCTTCTCTCTCTTCCATTCTCTCTCTCTCTCAACAATGTTTTCAAAAAATAATTTTAAAAAACTATATAACTTTCAGATTTTTTTTTTTTTGTCTTTTTCAGAATTTTTTTTTACAAAAAATTTTTTTTTCAAAATTTTTAAAAACTTTAAGTAAATAAAGAGTGTTTTTCAAAAAACTATTTTTGAAATTTCAAAACTCTTTTATAGAAAACTTTTTTATACAAAATCTGTTTTTAAAAAACTGTATTTATAGTTTTAAATTTTTCAAAACTATTTGTGTAAATACAATTCTTTCAAATTTTTATTTACAGTTTTTAGTGAACAAAGTGTGTTTTTTGAAAAATTATTATTTTTGAACTATTTCAAACATATACTGTTTTTTTTTCCTTCAAAAACCGCTTTTTCAAAAACTATGCATGAAATGAAGAAAAAAAGTTTGGAGGGCCCATTGGTTTTGATTATGAGCAAAAAATAACCAATGTGATTTGACATTGCTAACTTTAGCAACCTCTAAATGGATAATCAAAATCTGATGTGACATGTTTTGATTATTCATATATGCTTATTCCACTGCTAATACTTTAAGTCATATTTTGCACAAATATTGTTAACTTTTTTACTTTTGATTATAACATTGTGAATACTCTAAGAATTTATTGTGCAACTTTATTGTTTGGATATTACGAGGGCAACTTAGATCTCAGTCATGGTTTAAGGAGGCTCAGTGTTTTGGCCTAATAATTATTTTGGATTTTTTGTATTCAAAAGAAATTTTCAATAGTTTTTTTTGTAAAATATTAATTGGTCTAAACAAGAGGAATCAGAACAATAAAATATTTGAACCAAAACTAATCACAAAAGTTTGTTTATTTTAGATTATATTCCTATTTATTAAATTTTTTGAAAATTTTGATCATAATTTTTAACTTTTTATATATCTCTCGTCGAGACAAATAATCAAAAAAGAAATCACGCAAAACTTAAAAAAGATATATATATATATATATATATTTTTGAATAAAGTCAAAAAGATAATCCCAAAGGATTAGCCCGAAACGCTCCATACTGTATTTTACGGCTCAAAACTTAATTGGAAGTTCAATTTAGGACAATAATTTATGTACTATTACAATCTAATATTCAAGGGATGCGGATAAAAAAAAAGAGGACCAAATCTCATTTAAAGGATAACTATTTTTATTTAAGTCAACGTACGGGTGATTTGGATTGAAAAGTACAACAGTAATTTTTTTTTGTCTTTATTAAAAGAAAAATGCATTTGTTAGTTTCACATCAAACTTCTGTGACTTATTGATTCGTCTTCGTATGACGAATCTGAAAAGTAAAAAAATTTGATAGAAACTCATAATTTTTTTATAAAAACCAAAAAATAAGTAAAAAAAATTATCTTATTGACTTATTTTTGTTTTTATTCAAAAAATTATAAGTTTCAATCAATTTTTTTGGACTTCCCTCGTTAAAACAAATGAATAAGTCGCAAAAATTTGACCAAAAACAACCGACCCGTAGCAACGAGTGACGCAAATCCAGGACAACAACGGCGCGCCACATACTACTCCTACGTAGTCGTCATTGACTGACAGATTTGCTTACCAAATCTAAAATTAACAGAACAGATAAGACGACATTAATTAAATAAACCAAACCCTCAAATTCCGAGATTAGATTGCGTTGCGATATTACCATCATACCCTTCTACAAACAGCCGGCGCATCACTAGTAGCCAAAATCTAAGGGCACCACCGTAATATCAACACGAACAATGCAGACGTCAGTCACCTTTTTTTTCTCACACTTCCCAAGACATCACGTTGTAATCCGTTATACGGAAGTAACAACAACAAATTTGCACGCCATTTCACTTCCTCCCATTCTCTCTCTCTCTCTCTCTCTCTCTCTCTCTCTCTCTCTCCAACCAAAACCATGGCGGTTCGAACGGCGTTATTGTCGAGGGGACAAGTGATGATGATGATGATGAGGTCGTTGGGAGCGCGATCCATGTCTTCTCCATCCTCGTGGTGGCGAAGCGTTGAGCCAGCCGCTAAGGACCCAATCCTGGGCGTAACTGAAGCTTTTCTCGCTGATCCCACCCCTACCAAAGTCAATGTCGGAGTGGTAATTGATTCACTACCTCTCTGTTTTCTTTTTGAGATAATTCAGAACGGCCATCTTAGCTTAAAGGGAGAAATTATTCAATGCCCTGGGGCTGTTATTTCGGAAGAGAACTCATTTTGTAGGAATTTTACTTTGAAGTTGTTTCTGTTGAAAATGGAGAAGTGATCCGGATTTTGTGATTTGAAAAACATGTTTTGTGGAACAGTTTCCAGAAATTTGTTTAGTTGACTGTTTTCGAAACTTGTTTTCTCCTTTCGTGTAGGAAAACAACTCACTTTGTCGGAATTGTTTTCCTCCTCCTGATTTTGGAAAAGCTATTTCTGTTGAAAAATGAATAAGTTTCTTCTGGACTTCTGTCGCTCTTTGAAATTGATCTGGGTTTGGGATTTGTGAAAGGGTGCATATCGTGATGACAACGGGAAGCCAGTGGTGCTTGAGTGTGTCAGGGAAGCAGAAAGGAGGATCGCCGGAAACAAGAACATGTCAGTGTGCTCTGTCCATTTTCGATTGCTTCTTGCTCTGTTTTGGATGCTGAGTGTTAGATAGCTCGTAGCTTAAGTGGTTGGGCCCATTTTCCAATAGCTTAAGCTTTTGAGACAATTGTAGCTTGACAATGAGAAAACAAATGAAAGGACAAGAAATGTGAACTCTGAATCTGAAAGCTGAATGAATTGCTCCGATTTCTGGTTTCTTGTCAAGGGTTGTCTGCTGAATGCATTAGACAATTTGACATGTTTTCGTTTGTCTTCCTTCTGAAACTTTTTTAGCAACCAAATGGGGATTTCACTTGTTCCAATCTTTGTTGCCAATTTTACATTTTGCTTTTTCATGTGCTGTATTTTGTGTGGGAAATTTGTTGTCTATGGGTTGGGTATAGTCATGTATGTATTCATGGGTCCTTTTCGGCTTGCAATTTGCCAATTGCTACAGTGGTCACACTTAATTCTGCCTTTTTTGTCCTGCACTTGCCAATTTGATTCTTTCTTTTGTTATGCCTTACTTTGTGTCTCTTTACGCTGTTGCTTTATGTTTCCAAGTGTCAATTTTGCTTTTCTGGGTTGTGGATCCAGATTCCTTATGTTCTGTGACTTCTGTCTGTTTTGGTTTAATTTATGGTATGTAACTATGTATTTGTTTCGACGCCAGGAGAACGTTCATCCAGGGCTTTAGGGTGACGGTTAGTCTTTAAGTTCCACTTTTGTGATCCTGAGGCTCAATGAAGGTGCATGATAATATATCTACAGACTTTTAGGTGATATATGTTTGTGGGGGGAGACGAATTGGCCAAAAGAATACCCTCAAAGTATATCCTGGAAGTACTAAAGTTGAACTAAATTCTCCATAATTGGTCATTTTGTGTTGAAAAAGGTCTACCTACCAATACCATTTAAAGAAATTTAACCCTCTGAAAAGTTCTCCATAAAAATGAACAGTGTCGTTTAAGCTCTCCAGTTGAAGATATATCTCATGCCCTCGTTGTTCCATCTAGATCAACAAACGAAATGTACGAAATTAGGAAGATTTCTAATGCTTTGGGTCCTCCATTGGCTTAAGTATGTGTAACAAGGATAGGTTTAGAGAATCCTAGCAAGTAAGTGGTAAAAGTTGACTGCTGAGCAAAAAAAAGCGGTAAAAGTTGACTAGGTCCGTATTGTCAGTAAGTGCCTATCATAAAAACCTTCACTGTGCTGGTTTTGGTTAAGGTGAAGCGTTGATGCTGTTTTGGAAAAAAACAAAGACATCTGACAGGTATGCAGTATAAAAGAAGGGGTTTGGTTTTGTGTGTGAGTGTGCATGTGTGGTAAAACTATAGTCAGTTGAAAGTGGTAAGTGCTAGCACAAGCTTGAACACTGTTTTTGGTCTTTAAATTGACCAAATATGCCCTTGGTTCTTTTGCAGGGAATATCTTCCCATGGGAGGGAGTTTAAAGATGATTGAGGAAACAGTGAAGCTGGCGTATGGAGAGGATTCTGATTTGATTAAAGATAAGCGTATAGCGGCAGTGCAGGCTCTTTCTGGGACTGGTGCTTGCAGACTTTTTGCGGACTTTCAGAAGCGTTTTTGCCCTGATTCTCAAGTCTACATTCCAGTCCCTACCTGGTCCAAGTGAGTGTGAAGGTTTTAAGTTGATCTGTTATTTGGTGTCTTGTATGGAAAAAATGGTCAGAAAAACAGATCTATCGTTTCCTACGATGTATTTCTCTTCGTTTTGTTTAAGCTTCTAACATGATGGTTCCACAGTCATCATAACATCTGGAGAGATGCCCATGTCCCTCAAAGAACATACCATTATTATCATCCAGAGTCGAGAGGGTTGGATTTTTCTGCGCTGATGGACGATATTAAGGTATCTAAGGAACATTAAGGCCTTCCTAGTTTAATCTCTTACATAAATTGAGGCGCTGTCATTCTTCCCTTGCTGACTCATGTTCTACTTTCTCCATTCCTTGCCCGCTTTACCTCCATATTCTACGCATAGAATGCCCCAAATGGTTCATTCTTTCTGCTCCACGCTTGTGCTCATAATCCTACTGGAGTCGACCCTACAGAGGAGCAATGGAGAGAGATTTCCTACCAGTTCAAGGTACACTTCTCGACAGACTTTTCTTTCTACTCTCACTTCTGTTATCCTTAAAAATAAATGTAGGCATTTTCAGGTCAAAGGTCATCTTGCATTCTTTGATATGGCATATCAAGGTTTCGCTAGTGGTGATACAGAGAGGGATGCAAAGTCTATTAGGATTTTCCTTGAGGATGGGCACTTAATTGGATGTGCTCAATCATATGCAAAAAATATGGGGCTCTATGGCCAAAGAGTTGGATGCCTCAGGTACGTCACTTTTAGCTCCTCTTCGTTTCAGTTTCCTTCAACAAAATAGTTTCCCCAAGAGATACTATTGTCCTTCGACTCCTTCCACCTTGGGTTGTGACAACTGACATGGGATTGATTAATTGATGGAATCTAGCGGGATCTTTTCGTAGCTTTTTTCCCCGAGTGATGTACCATTGTCCTTATGATGCAGAAGTGCCAGGGAAAATAAGGCAGCCCAAGAATTTAGTGTCACGTTTGATTGGTTGTCTCTTTTTATTTTACTTGATTATGATGTATGAGTAGTCAAGTCAAAGTTTGAGTTCTAGAATGTGCGTAAATTTCTTTTCTTCTTTGTTCTTTCCTGTGTTTTCTTTTGGTTCAGTATCATGTCAAGATTCTTATTAGTGCATTAGGAGTCCTTCCTTGGGCTGCAATGGTTTCACGCATTAGCGTAGATAGTAGCCAAGGGGGAGGACACTGGCGCACACTTTAGCAAGAAAAAGTTATGATGAAACAATTTCCCTTCTTCAATACTGAGCCAAGAAAATGAAGTTATGCAGAGGTTGTCTCATGTGAATACGAACTCATTTGGTTCTTGATAAAATGAAACTTTTATTAGTGCCAAGATGAATGGGTGTCAAAAACTAGGAGAAGGGATACTTATTTCAAAGTTCAGTGGTTCGGAAATGTAGTGAATATCAGTAATGTCTACATAGAATGACTCCTCTATGCTATCTCAAAGTTCCTTATCATTGGACCTATTGGTTCAAGCATATGTCATGATTGAATTAAAATTCTACTGTGAGATGGCTGCGGTCTTACAAAGTGCAGAATAGGGAAGCATATAACCCTTGAAACTGTCGGATTAACACTCTTCAAAGTGACGTGGTCAACTTTTCTAGTGTCACAATTCTTTCAACTGTGGCCTAGTAGAAATTCTACTTCTCATAATGCCTCTTCTAGTCCCCACATATTACCATCTATTGCTCTTGTGGTAGAGACTGCATTGTTTAGCTTTTCTGAATTCCTTGCTTGCTTTGTCTTTGCCTGTTCAATCTAGAAGCACGAACTTTGTTGCTCTTCTTTTTTTTTTTTTTTCCTGATGCCTTTATTTACTGAATGCAGCGTGGTCTGTGAAGATGAAAAACAGGCAATAGCTGTGAAAAGTCAGTTGCAGCAGCTTGCCAGACCCATGTACAGTAATCCGCCCGTGCATGGTGCCCTCATTGTTTCAACTATACTTGATGATCCTGACCTCAAGAAGTTGTGGCTCAAGGAAGTTAAGGTACTTTACTGTTGTTGGTCAATGCTTCGGTTATATGCTTCTCAAAATCTTTCTTCCATCCAACTTAGTGACTTTGCGTAATTGGTTAATGCTTTGGTTATATATTCTTCTGAAAATCTTTGTTTTATCCAACTTTAGTAACTTAATTAAATGGTTGCGTTAGTCAGACAAGCGGTCATGACACGAATACATTTTAAAGGGAAGGTATTATCTGGCTTTGGTCCATGCCGTGTGCTATGGTGATAGTAGGTTAGAGTCACGCCTTGAGGTGAAACCTCATGTAATTTCATTGTCTATGATATATGTCTAACAAACATGAAGCTATTTTTAGATTCAATTTTGGCTAAAATTTTCTTTTCTGTAAGAGTTTTGTTTTTACTTCACACATGTACTCTAAGAAGGACAGTTTGTTTAGCTTACATTTCGCTTCCTCCATCTCATTTTCTCTCTCTGAAATTGAATTTGATGGGAATAACATGTAATATGTCCATAGGTTATGTTGGTACCCATTCTATTAGTTTACCTGTTATTTTGCGAGTTCTGAAGTGTTTGATCTGTGGAAATTTTTTATAGGGCATGGCCGAACGGATAATTGGAATGCGAACAGCTCTGCGAGAAAACCTTGAAAAGTTGGGGTCACCACTATCATGGGAGCACATAACTAAGCAGGTATCTTATTTGTAAATTTCTTAACCATTTGGGTCACTACTCCATTGTCATCAGTTTATTTTTGAAGTTTACTGATTCTACCGGATACTGCAAACAGATTGGCATGTTCTGCTTTAGCGGGATGACACCTGAACAAGTTGATCGCTTGACTAGTGAATTCCATATTTACTTGACGCGCAATGGTCGTATCAGGTAAATCTGTACCTACTATCTATCTGTAGATATGTTCACATATGTATGTATTTGTGTTTCCTTTCCCGTGATTTAAAAGCTAATTGCGAATAATATGATACAGCATGGCAGGAATTACTACAGGGAATGTTGGATACTTGGCTAATGCCATCCATGAGGTGACAAAATCTACTTAGGTATTCAATACAAGAATACATAGTGCTCAGTGTAATAATTTAAGGGTCAGCATCTTGACTATCTCGAGAATTTTTGTTTTGGTCCTTTTAGTCCAACTGAGATCAGGCAGCAGTTGTGCTCGTGCTCTGCTGCTGCTTGCCCGATAAAACAAGTTATGTACTTTTTGAGGGTGTTGTTATACTTAAAACATGCCTTAGCTGTGTAGCAATAATTTGCTCCCTCCAAAAAAAATTTTCCAGAGTTCGAGGGTTTCTTGTTGTATAATAAGGATTAAAATGATGTTGAGAATATTAGATCTGTTGCCATTTTTTTAGTAAGTTGGTAATCTTGGAATTGATGGAGCCCTAGTTCTTTATATATTATTGTGGGGTAAGCATTTTTATATTTGTTCAGGGCAATGAAGACACAGATTTGCCCATTGTGAAGGCACAAGAATGGATTGGTTGTTTCAAAACCTGCAAGCGCAGTTCAAATTATGCCCAATTTGCTTTTCCTTCCTTGTTTTCTCTCATGATAAGCAACCCCTCAAATCTCCATCAGGAGGGTGTTAAAAAGTTATGCTAAAACGTATGAGAATTTCGTCCCATCCCGGGATCCAGGCGGTGTGAGAATTTCTACCAGTTCTTAGTTGTGTCTTCTTTCATGGTTTTTCACTGGCTGAATTATACCTATTGTCTTTTTCGAGCTTTTTCAACAACGTGTTCTTTGGATTGAACTTGAAGAAGGGTAAACAAAGGGATGACAAAATGGCAGAGAAACGAAGAAATACTCTGTTCGGTTTTCTTTACTATTTCCTAACTGCAGAAATTCCTACAGAAAGCCTCAAATATACGGATGCAGCCTAAATAAACCAACGGTGTGGTTAAAATGTATATGAGACCTGCCAAGTAAATACAAGAACCCATGAGAAACTGGAAACTAATATTCAGAAGCAATTTATAACTGCGGCCGCAAGGGACTAGATAACACAAGGAGAAGCAACACCAGAATTTAAAAAGTACGATACTACGAAAGAGCCCTTAGCTCTCCTGTTGTTCTTCAGACAACTGCCTAGCTAGACATTTGTACTCACTAGCTTTTAGAAAGCTTTGCGATCAAAACAATTTACAGCAGTGGGGAAACGAATTCCTTTTAAGCTAACATGACATAAATAGACAGAAGAATAGCCCAATTACCGGCTATGCCAAACACACGGTACCATTTTGTGGGGCAAGAAAGGGCCGGTTATGCCAAAACCCGACTATATAACCCCGCATAGGCTCCTTTTAATCGATATGCATCAACTAGCTCAAGGTTTGATTCAACTTCATGTCAATTTTTTGTTCACGTCCCAGCTGGATGCGGGAAGCTCAGACCGCTTTGTCGTCGGACATGCTCTGGTATCAGCCTGTTGATCAACTCAGGTGAAGCTCCGGTTAACTGCAGCCAGATGGGGGAATGAACGGATGAAAATCATGAACAATTACCTTATAGACATAGATAACATATTTATATTGCAAGAAAGCTGCAAATAACACATCGTCCTAGAATCCGCCAGGTGGCTTGGGCTTGTTTTTTTCCAATTGACTATACCATATAATTGAATGAAGAGGCCACTGTGGAACTTGGTTGAACAGAGAATTTTGTATTCAAACTGAAATTATTTGAATCTACATTTCACAGAGTAACTACCACAAACTAAAAACTCCCTCAATCTTTCCTACTGTGTGTATGCAAATGACACTATTTATCCAGAGCAAGGTCTAATCTTTACGGAGTCCCTCTCCCTAAACAGGTGTGTTGTTTGTCTTTCCAAGTTTTAGTACCAATTATATTCCCTCGGACATCATTGTGAAAGAACATAACCAACACTAGAATTGAATCCTTGCAATTGGGGGCTTGCTAGATCTTTTTAATTCAAAGGACACGTCATGGCAGGTGACGTGAGTAAAAACATAATGCGTGAGGACAACAAACATATGACAGCTAATTTCATAGTCAGGTCACATACTTCCTGTTTAAAGTTGAAAAGAGGAGGCAAAGGGCGACCATTTGGTAGACGAGCATTGGGCTCCCGAAGCTCATCAAAAAAGGAATGCGTACATGCTTCCAACTGCAGCAAGAATAATAGCCAGTCAATGAACAGAATAGCCAATGGTAGTCGTAAGACCAGAATTACAGGAAGAGTAGTACACTTTGCAACAGCAATAGAAGATAACAAAAGGAGATGTTTTGAGATGTTTATAGTATGTAAACTTCAATCTTCAGTGGTTTTGCTGCGATAATGTGCTCTACTTGGAAATAAGACTCCAAAATAAGAAGGGGAAAACAAACTTACAGCAGTGCAACGAAGACTTGGTGAGTATTGAAGGAGCCGTGAAGCAAGATCAATTGCTTCAGGAGGCATTCGTTTGTGGAAAACCTGGAACAATGAACTAAATGATCAATTTCACAAACTCAAGCCAATTAGGCAAGAACTAAGACCCAATGTACCACATAGTAGATATGAAAGTTGCACACCTTGTGCCAAGGATGTGCTTTAATCTGAGGAAACCTAAAATCCGTGTAGTTTGGGTTCATGCATCGGATTTCTTCTCGAGTTGGAGTACCAAGAACCTGTAAGAAAGTCACAGAATCTATTAAATGCTCACCAGATTAACAAAGTTGATATCCACAGAAATTCCGCTGAGACAATGAAACATCACACATTACCTTGATAATCTCTACAAGTTGGTCCACCGCACTTTCTCCAGGAAACAAGGGCTACAAGGAATTTTTGAAGAATGGAAGTGAGAAAAAAATACAGAAAGATAACTCAGGCAGACTGCACCCAGATGCTAGGGAAGTGACAGACCTGCCCCAAAAGAAGCTCAGCAAGGACACAACCAGCTGACCAAATATCAATTGATGTCGCGTACTCTGTTGCCCCAAATATGAGTTCAGGGGCGCGGTAATAACGAGAACATATGTACGATATGTTTGCTTCGCCCTTTACCTGATCACAATATAAATCTTGGTGAAATGAATACAAACAAGAATACCCAGAAAAAGGGCAAGAACATGAAGTAAAGGAACAAACTGCCGAAAATAAGCCAGAGGACAAAGGATCATGATGGAGCATATTTTTAGCGCAGGCACAGACGGACTGAATTAAACACGCCTCAACATATAATGCATAAAGTAAATCTACGCTAGATGACTCCCCTGCTCAGCAAACTGAAACAATACAATAGCTGAGGACCTAGTTTACATGGACTTGGCTAGTACAAGTAGGTGTTAAAGTGTCTGATTACACTGATTCATCTGCTTCACATCTCAAGGATTCGGAGACACTACAATATTCTTGTGTCCATTTATTCTATTTTCTAAAGTAAACTGTGTTCACGAGGTGCCATAGACCATTCCATGCATGATATGAAAGTTTCATATTGCCCTAATTCTGCAATAACCTTGACTATTAAAAAGTGTTCCCGATGTAAATCTACCAACAAATGGCACAACACAGGTTCCATTTACTCCCTCCGTTCCTTATCGTTGGTCCTTCCAACTTCTTGAGGGAGTATACATTACATGCACCTCTACTTAGAAAGTGAGCATTGATTTCCCATATTGCCCAGTATTTTCCAATCTTAAGAATATTTTTATTATTTAGTAGGGCCAGTCTTCGGAAATAAACACCTTTTTACTTGATTTCAAAGAGTACTAATATTTAGGACATCCTATAATGGAATAGAGGACTAACATTAAGGTACGGAGAGAATAGTTCGCTTCAACAGTATAAAGTACTGTGTCTGACTCAGACATAGAGGCACTCCAAAGCAAAAGAGGAAAACACGGTCAAAGAACAGTAGGAGATGTTTTCAAAGAAGAATAAAAGAAATGAAACAAAACAAAGACAAAGAACCTAGAACTATTACAGCCAGTTGAATATAAGTTATTTTTAGTTAGCAAAAGAGGAAAATTATCTTGCCAGCTTATTAAGATACCGGCCATTCATGCACCTAACGCATGTGCATACTAGTTTTAAATCTGTGCATTATGCACACAAGTTAAATAGTAACAGAATGCTAAAGTCTGCAGACATCATCCCCTTGTTGGACAATAAAAACTCTAGATCAATAGAAGTTAAGAAATATAGCTCCAAAAGCAATATATCATTCTTGCGAATGTAGATCCAGCAAGAAATTGGCGAGGTAAATATCAGCTTAACCCTTATGCAGCCCTTATTTACAAAAATTGTTACCAAACAAAATTAAACAATTGATTGAACAATATGGATTTTTTTCTTTCTTACTTTCCTTGATGAGGAAACTATAAGATATGAAGACACCTGCTTCAAGATAAACATATTCTAAAAACTGCCAAAACAGGCCAACCTTTTTACAAAATTTTCAATTTTTTACAAAGCTACTATGAGATCCAAAATTCTAAAAGAAAATATGAGTACTTCAAACGAAATTTAAAAGACAAAAGGAGGATTTGACACACATAACTGTTGGGATTTGTCCCACATTGGTTAATTATCTCTTCCAAAACTAGTATATGAGCCTAGGCAGCCTCTCCACTCTTTGCCCATTGGTTTGGAGTTGGATGCTTTAACAATAACAACCCTATCACATTGGTTTGGATTCAAGATTGGGGAAGAAAAACAAAAGAAGAAATGCAAATATAAACATTTGTTCCCTATACTCGGGAAACCTGCCGCTGCGCCGCCCTCAGATGCAAACCCGTAACTGCAATGTTATTATAAATGAAAGGCTATATACAAAGCTAAGAAGATGTGACATCATGTACCTCTATAGTCATCAAACAATGTAGACTTGGTAAAAGATACCAAAAAAATGTACAAGAGAGCAAGAAGAGGACGAGCAAGCAAACTAGTCGTATACCACACAATAATTTCCCTAATAGTCATAAAAGCAGAGAACAAGCACATTAATCTCACTAAAGGCCGAAAAGCCTGTGCTTAATGTGAGCTGAAAACAATCAGTACACTCAGATTTTCTCAAGTTCATTAAACTAAACAATTGCATGTATGATCATAATGTCTTACAAGTGAACAGTGAACCATAGAAGAAATAAGAAGAATAAAAAACTCATCTCCACAGTTAAAAACATGTGGACAATCCACATGTAAAATGTTAATTGACAAGGCAATGGTTATAAGCTTACCAGAACTTTTGCACTTCCAAAGTCACAAAGCTTAACCTGGTGGGTAAGAGGATCAACCTACGGAATATAGAATACAGATTTAGATAAGACTCCAACTCAGTCAAGAACAGCAAATAAGGGATGAGTGATGAATGGCGGAATTACATACCAGAAGGTTTTGAGGTTTCACATCCCTATGGCAAACCCCAGGAACAGTATGAATATAGGCCAAACCCCTAAATATCTGATAATCAATTTAACTTAGATCAAGTTCAAGGAAAATAAAAGAGGAGCAACATCAAGAAGAAGAAGAAGAATCTTGGACCTGATACGTATAAAGTTTGACATAGATGAGTGGCATCCTTTGATTCGCATTGGTGTAATGCTTCAGAACGCGGTACATAGTCTCAGGGACGTATTCCATGACCAAATTCAAGAATAGTTCGTCTTTACTTGTTGTAGAAAAGAAACAGTGCTTCAGAGAAACCACATTCGGGTGATCCATCAAGCGCATTAGCTGAAGCTCGCGATTTTTATAACGCCTATCCTGCAATACCTTCTTTATGGCCACAGACTCTCCAGTTTCCAAGCATTTTGCCTGGATGAGTCACATTAATTCAATCAACCACTAAAAAGGAAAGAACTACAAGATCTTAATAAATAATAAATCCTAGACTGCAGTACCTGAAAGACAATTCCAAATGATCCTGTACCCACTACACGCTCGGCCATGTAAGTGATGGTCTGTAAGAAGGCATTATAAATTACTATTTTGGCTTTCAAAACGAAGATAATTAATCAAAATAAATAAATATCTCCTGAGTTTGGCATTCAGATTTGCGATCACGCTACACAAGAAACGTTTTGACGTTGCAATGGTAAGGACTATTAACAAAAAAACACATAAGAACAGCAACAGAACAAGAGTAATAGAGATATTTAGCCCTTACGCGTTTAGGTTCTCCATTTTTACCCCCAATTGTGGTGGAAATGATGTGACCAGTTACTTGATCATTGCCCTCAACAACCGTAGATGTCATTTCCTGCAGTGTGAACCAATTGTAGGATTATGAAATTGAAGGACAATAGCTAATTACCAATACTATAATTAGCTGCTAGGCATCAACACTTGCACATGATAACCATAATTGAGTAGATTGTTCCAGAGTTAACCAGCCTTTTTGGAGAGATGAGTTTAAAGAAGAATGCCAATGGAAAGCAATATGATATAAGCATAGCTTTCAAGAAAGCATCACATGGCACAGAGCTTGAATTTGAAACAAGAGACTGTGCAGAGAGAATCAAATGTTGCTCCCAGTTTGAAGAAAACAGTAGACAAATAAAATCAACCAAAAGGCAAATATGGGAGGAGGAGAAAAGTTCAAAACCATTACAGGCAGCTGACTTCATAAAGAAATCCCTAACTGTGCGAAACTCAGGGAACAAAAAAGAGCGTAGAAGAATTCAAGTATGGGATCACAAGAAGACCCAAATGAAGATCAAAACCGAACTGATGATATTATTGAGATCAAGAGATCAACAACAGTACATCAACGTTATATAAGCATTCAAATTACCGGATAGCATTACAAAAACACTACTAAGCTAAGAAAGCTAAATGCAACTTGAAGGTAAAAAAATGAAAAGCGAAGAAAATTAATCTCCAAGGAAAGTACAGCTGTACAGATAAAAAAACGGATCCCTCCTTTCCTCCCTCTACAATTCAAAACTCCAAATGCAAGTCGTAACCTTAGTCACATCCTTCAATAGGACCATTCACTCATGCTCTCAATCCTCGCCCTAGGGAATATTCTTACTTTACGATGTTTTTGAAAGACTTTTTCACCCTAGCGCTCACCCGCATTATGTGACTAAGATCATAACTAAGCCAGCATTGAGATCAAACGCTAACCAACCCTAAATAAACGTCAAAAAAGCATTTGATTTCTCAACAGCTAGCGCCAGAAAGGCACCTCTACAAAGCTACCAAAATTTTAATAACAAAATAGAGAAATGAAAATTTGAAACGAAAACTAATTCAAGCCCTAAGCAAAGCCCGGAACAAAAATAGCTCCCTCTTTCACTCTACAGTACACAACTCAAACTCTCAAATTCAAGTCGAGAAACAACTTAAAAGTAACAACTAACAGCAGGAACAGCTTAAACAGCCACAAAACCCTCCGATCTCCGGAAAATACTCCGGACATTACTTCCGGCGGCGTCGTTCTGACTTCCGTTAACAGAAGGAGCACGAACAGACTCCGCCAACAGGAAGATCGGGGAGAAATTGAAGGGCTATAGCTAGATCGAAGACGAATTGCACAAAACCGAGCTCAAATTTGCTCCACAGAGCAAAACACGACACAGTGAGGCATATATGAAGAGCGAGAGAAAGTTGAGTTAGCAAGAGAGAGAGAGAGAGAGGGAGAGAGGAGAGGAGAGAGAGTAACCTTGTCGGAGTCCATGTCCGGCTGGCGGCGAGGAGGAGGAGCAGAGGCGAGGTTTGAAGGGTCAAGGTGGTGGTTGTCTGGGGGGTGGTGAGGTCCCAGTGGCAGCGAAGCCATGTGCTGAAGTACAGCTCTCTCTCTCTCTCTATCTCTCTCTCTCTCTCTCCCCTCTTTGTCTCTGTAATGTTTGTTTTTTCTATGTACAATTATTTTTATATTCGGTCAGCATATGAGTGGGATTATCCGTCCAACTATAACTAATAATTGGATTAAGAAGCGGTCACATCGTCAATCTTATAAACTAGTAGTATATATAATATAAAGTATACTTGTTTAATTTCATTAATAGACAATTAAAAATTATCCATTTTATGTGTTCTGTTTTTAGTTAATTTTTTTAAGGATTTTAGTTGTACTATTTTACTTCTCATATCTCATTCTTTAAGACGACAAAATATTTAGTGCGAATATGATAAGATTTTTTTATCTAATCTTAATAAAAAGTCAATGGCGATAATAACGATTTTTTTTTTTTGTCCAAACACTCTTGAAGATAGAAAAACTACAAACTAAAGTCCTGGCCACTTTTAAGTCATGTTATTGTCTTTTTTATTTTTTTATTTTTAACGAAATTGATAAATTTTTGGTTTTCCAAAAAAAAAAGAGAGATCCCATTCTATATAAAAAAACGAAAAAGAAAGAGATCGCATTTTTTAAATATAAAAAAGACAATTTGAAGTTTCCTAGTGTTTCATATGTCATTCTCCCTCCGCAATGTGTTTTTTCTATCTACAACTTCTTGTTCGGTCAGTATATAAGTGGAATATATTATCCTCTGACTCTAACTAATAATGGGATTAAGAAACGGTCGCACCAATGTTATGAAGTATACTTGGTTAGTTCCATTGAAAACAATGTAAAATTATCAATATGATTGCCATTTTTAGTTGATTTTTTAAGGTTTTTAGTCGTTGTTTTTACTTTTCATATCTCGTTCTTTAAGACGACAAGATATTTGATGTGAATCTAATAGAATTTTATAACAACAACAATAATAATAAGTCAATATGCCAATAATTAAGAAATTTTTTGTCCAAACACACTAGAAGATAAATAAAGTAGAAATTAAGGTCCTGACTAATTAAAGTCATGTTTAGTGTCTTTTTGAAAAATTATTGATTTATTATTATAAAGTATAATTGGTTAGTTCCTTTAAAACCAATAATATATCAATTTGATTGCTGTTTTTAGTTAATTTTTAAGGTTTTTAGTCGTTGTTTTACTTTTCATATCTCGTTCTTTAAGATGATAAGATATTTGATGTGAATTTGATATGATTTCTTAACAATAATAATAATAAATCAATGACAATAATAAAGAATTTTTTGTCCAAACACACTTGAAGATAAATAAAGTAGAAATTAAATTCCTGGTCAATTAAAGTCATGTTTAGTGTCTTTTTGGAAAATTTTCGATTGCTTTTTAGGGGAGTGATTTTTGCACTCACCTTTTTGATATTCACAATTCTTTTTATTTTTTTATTTTTTTTAGTGTTGAAAGTATATGCTTTTTCACTAAAAGACAAAAAAGGAAGTATGGATATTAAAAAAAATGGAGCGTAAAAATCATTTTCCTTTTTCTATCAAAGAGATTAATAAATTTTCACTGACGTGAATTGAATTTTTTGTTTCAAAAAACTAAGCGCATTTTAAAAAAAATAAACAATATAATTTTCCTAGTTTTTAATGGAGTACTAGAATTCTTTCAACGACATGATTCACATTTATCTTCCTTTTGTTCTTAAATTTAGCCAACATAATTAAATAGTCCTACAAAAAAAAATCCACCAAAACTAAGAAGTTTTTGGAAAATAAATGACTTTTAAACATTCGGAAAGAGGCCAATAATAGCTTGTTACTTTGGGTTGCCATTTATTAAACTTTTCTTTTATCTTTTTCATGCCCTCTATGAAATCCCCCATGAATTCACAGGTCATGAATGCTGAATATTGACTTCTTTTTTTTTGAACGTCTGCTAAACAGTACTTTGACCATATCACGAATCAAACTATTAACTTTTTTATTTGAAATCCCCCATAAATTCACAGTACTAGAATTCTTTCAACAACAGGACAAGATTTTCAAAATTATGGAAAAAGATCGTGGTTGATTGTGTCACTCCACTATATTCTTCCGTTCAACCTGACCAAAATCTGAAAGACAAGGGTAATCAAAACCGTCCATTGCGTCCTACCTTGATGATTGGCGCAGCCATTCATTTTGAACTTTTTTGCAAAATTAAGCTCAGCTGGACACTCTCTTTTGATTTCAAAATGAATAAAACATTCATGTTAGTGAAATTTTATTGAGTTGCTCAACAAATGTTGACGTTATATTCTATGTATTTTTACGAAATTGCTAGGGAATAACGACATTGCCAATTATACTGTTAATCGTAGTTTATCAGGAGTAGTTTGGTGGGATAGTTTCTCTCTCTCTCTCTCTCTCTCTCTCTCTCTCTCTCTCTCTCAAGAACAACTCAAGAAACTGTACTAAAAAATCGAAAAGCAATGGCCCTACAAAAAGCAAGATGATGACTATTATTCTCTTGTCTAAGTTATCATCCTCCGTTTTGGAGCGATAATGCAAAGAAAATAACAGTAAGAGAAGGAAATTCATTTCCACATTCCCCTTTTTATAATTTACACTCTTTTTTTGTTTTTTTTTTTAAATTTAAATTTATTATCTTGCCCTTTATTCAATACACTTCTTCACACACGCGAGGACAATATTGTAAATTCACGTGGATAAAAACAAAAAAGAAAGTATATATGGCTAAAAAGGGAGTGCGGAAATCATTTTCCGATAGAAAAATATTGTGAGTAACAGAATTTAATGAAGATGTTCTCCTTTGACCCATAGTTTAAATGTGGTAATTAAAAGGGTGTCTTTGTCAATTGTCCATCAAAGTCATGCATAGGTACTAATAAAGATCCCAGTTTGCCTGCTGGCGGGTGAAGTGCAAAATTTAAGAGAATGATGTTAGCAGTGACATAGATCCTACCGACATCGATGCTTTGTTTTGTTTCTGTACGACTAATACGATCTAGGCCCAATCGTATTTTGATATCTCCTTTTAGATGTTTGAAAAATTCGACCGAGGTTACTATTATTAACCGGTTGAGGAGTGACAACATTTTGAAAAGTCTAAATAGTAAGTTTGACTTGTTCCCACCTAATCAGTCTAGATACGGCTACGTTCGTAGTCGAAAGATTGCTCACCGTAACTATTATTTTTTATGAGTCACTGTAAAGTCAGCGTTAAGATATATAGTGTTTATGACTTCGTAATAACATATTCAAATCTAGGCAACTTTGAGTTTGAATACGCGGATACGACTTCATACCAATTCCTATTTATAAAAGATAGATTGAGATTTGGATAAACGTCAAAATATATATGGGGCCTAGTTTGGTCAATCCCTATAAATGAAGACTTTGAATTGTTATAATTTTTTTTATTACCTCAAGGCTTTGAATTTTAACATCTCTAACGTCCGCTTGAATAGTGGCATTCAATCTCTGGAGGGTAAAGGGCTTAGAGCATATACATCAGGATTGGTAAAATATCTTTTTAGCTATTTTGGAGAGGAGAAATAAAAAAAATATCCCTGCATTAGATTAGGTAAAATACATTTATGAATATGGCTTAGCCACTTTTCTCTGAGCAATATTCACACTCCTTTCTTATTTTATTGTTTCTTTCTCTCTCCCCTCCCTCCTTGGGAAAAAAAATAGGAAAAGAGTAAAAAAAAATTGCATATTTTAATTGGTGTTAGGTAAAATATATAGTATTGGTGTAGTTGTGAAAGAAAAAGTTCATAGCTAATTGTGAACTATTCACAGAGTATTATACCTATCTTCCGGTAAACTTGCTCTTAAAGTCAACTTGAATTAAACTATATACATGTACATAAGAGGCTTCGCCAAACAAAGTCAACTCTCTCTTTTAATTTTCTCGTCTCCAAATCGTAGTTCCAATCAAGGATAACAAACAAGTCATCCTTCTAAGTGTTTCCGAGCTGGTTTCCTCATGGGAGGTTATGGGTTTGGTGACACTTGGTTTGGTCCTTGACATTTGAGAGCTTGTTTGGATGGGAGTTTTGATGCTATAAAATGGGTTCGCCGCTCACCCAATAGAGCAGCCCATTCAGTAGCTTCTATGGCGTTGAGTCTGTACAACACGCAATGTGAAGCTAAGATTGCTAGTCAAAACTCCAAAACGTTATTTTACCTAGTCAATTTCCCTTAAAAGACGGTAGTAGATCAGAGCTAGCTATTTCCATTATCCTTCTTTAAAATATGTCTAATCTTCCGCGTCGATATCAGCAAGAAGGAAGATGGGAGACCATCAGACTTGGTTTCGAAGGAGAAAATTGAGATTACGGAAGCTCTTATGCGCCTTCTGATTGGTTTGGATAAATTACATGGCGATTACCCAATTTCCCCAAATCAAGGAAACCCAAAATTCACTATTGCACATAATTAATGAATCATCCGTGTCTGTCTAACAAATCCTATGCGTTCACCTCCAAACTGTTCATCTCCACCACAAACCTACCCACTCACACACATGTTTCGTTGGCACCAGATCTTCTGTCCGACTTTTCCTGTCCCAGCCCTCTGTCCCACTCCTCAAACAATGACACGTGTAGGTCACACAAAAAACCAAAAGGCTAAGCTACACCCAATCTTTTTCTCTACTGTGGAACCCTTGTCGACGAAACACAATTTTCCCTCTTCGGCATATCACCTCCTCCGTCATCGATAGCATCCTCATCTTCTGCCGCCGCGGTTAGCCCGCCATCACGCCCTTACTTTGATCTCACCCAGCCTCCACAAGGCAAGAATCAGGAGAAACCAAAATTCTTATTTTGCATGAAATTGAAAACCTAATCACTATAACCCTTTTTTTTGATTCTCCAAAACCCGAGAGTGAATCGCTAAAGATTTGGGCAGTAGAACATTATAAAAGGATCTAATCAGGCCGGATTGATTAATATTGTTTTTTTTTTTTAGGGAATTTTTTTTCTAACTTACCCCGTTTAGTGTTATACTAGGATCTTAATATCGTGCTCCGCACGTTCGGTTATGTTCATTGGTCATGGATGACAATTATATTCAACTGTAGCTTTCATTCTAATCAATAATCAGAATTTTTAAAAATTGAAAATTAGAGAAGGGAAAATATATTCACCACAAAATAGATTCAATAAATTTACATTGGCACACATTTTCACAATGGAAATATAGATTACATCTTGTCTTACTGTTGAAAATTACGTAAAACTTAAGAATTCATCATACAGAAGCCCAAGTCAAAAAAATACTAATAGTTTTCATAAACAGATCATTCAAACCATGAGTACATTTTTTCAAATCCATTTGAGTCGAGTACCAAAAGACGAACATCATCTGGATGCTGGACAGCAACAAGCATGAGATTCGAGTCTTGTAAGTTCAACATAATTTGTGGGATTTCGAGACCTATGGGCTGAAGACTACCTTGAATTTTTGGAAGTTCCCAGGTTAACCGTTTCATTCGAACAATAATTTTGTCAATGTTCTCCTCCTGAAGTAAAGGGTGGAAATAAACTGCAAAAAGCTGGAATATTTTTGCCATTAAACTCTAAATGGAATAAATCAACCATAAACTAATGTCAATTATGCATATTTGAAAAGGACCTGGCTCACTGAAGTTTGAGGTGCCTCAACATATGCGAATTGTAAAGGGTAATGATCAGCAAAGATAACTGAAGGCAGCCATGCTGTCATGATCTCACCTAGTTTACAAAACACCATTGGAAACGGATTCAGTATCATTTGACATGCAAGAAGTACTTAAAATTAAAGAACTTAAACCATGGCATTGCTAACCAGATGGGGCATTGTTGTCAATGAGATCAGAATTTGCATTCATAGGGCCATACTTAACACGATTCAAGTTTTCGTCTAGTATAATAACCTCGAAAATCCATTTGTGCTGGTAGCCAAAGATAACCTTCAATTCTTGTTGCAAGTGATTATCATCATTATCATCATAAAATTCGCCCCACCCATCCTCCAAACTATTGTTGATGACATGCAAATTCTTACAGTATTGATTCAACATCTCTAGTCCTACACTGTGTTGGTTGCTCCTTCAAAGTTCCAATTGCTGAAACAACATAAAAGTGAACCTTAAAAACAAAAAACAAAATACAGTTAAACTATCTCCAAATTTCACAGCTACCCAATATCCTAATAACATCACAACAACTACCAAAGCCAATGTCCTGAATTTGTAAGTAATTTGGTCGGTCAGTTTATGCACCTCACACTCATGAACACGAATCTATAACCTCCATAAAATTTAATTCAACCTGCAGTCTTTCTTATCATTTCCAGTTAAAAAAAAAGAAGGTGTTTAACTAATTTGGAATCTTGTAAATAAAGCCAACTCATAAGGGAAAAATCTAAACTTGTTATGCACCTCACATTCATGAACACAAAACCGTAACCTTCATAAAATGGAATCTAATTTATACCTATCCCAACAACCATACAAAAACTACATGTATGTGGTTCAGTATACAAATCACTCATCAAAGGTTTATTAAAAACACCCCTGAACAAACCAACTGGAAGCTAAGTGAGCCACCCTTATAGTCTCCCATAGGAGTCAATCCTTGCCAAGAGCAAAGACTTAAAAATTACCCCCTGAATGGGGTCGTTTGTAAGGATTTTTTTTTTTTTTTGCTCGGCGGTTATTTGTTCAGTTGTTTGATCCCCTAATGGGCAATCGGTTGGGTTTAGTATTTGTGGGCTTAAGTCGACTTTATATAATTCGTTATTTATTTGTATTCTTTTACCGGTCCTAATAAAAAATAAAACATCCCTGAACCAAAAACATCAAGAAAAGAAGGAAAATATGCCAATTCAGGAGCCTAAATTAAACCCAATAAGAGATTCAAAATTTTGAAGAAATTAAAACATTCATCAGTAATCTAGGCCCAATTTCCTTTATTTTCTCTCCCTGACAATCAAAATATTTTTGAAAAAACAAAACCCAACTCCAGAACCAAACTTACGAGGGAAAAGGAAATAATCGATGACAAGAAGCACGTAGAAACGAAAAGAAGGAAACCTCAGTTCTTCACTGTCGAGCGATGTGAGCATGTAAAGTAGAGACTTCTCCTAGAAGAGGCTCTTGCCGTACTCCCAGTAGTACTCTCTGAACTTGATCTTCCATCATGGACCAGTAATGGTCTCCGAACACCTTGGCCAGTTGCTTGCACCGGCGCAAGCGGCGCTTCAGGACCCGGCCTCTTGCCGGGTCGGGAACTCGGACCGGGACAAGGCGGTTGTGGGCCGATTAAGGACCTCCTAAATCGTTAGTAAGAAGAGAAGAGATAAGCCGATTTAAAAAAAAAAAAAAAAAGAAGAAGAGAAGAGAAGAGAAGAGATAAGCAGAGTTTTTTATGAAAGTAATCCTTTTTTTTTAAACAATTGGTCGAAGTACTCTGATTTTCAAACTATTTTTAAAACTAGTCGATAGCGCTACTTCAAGTGCCGCTACCCGACGCGCTACTCCAATTGGCGTAATATGCCATGTGGCGCAGTCCCGGTGCCACGGTGGACTGGACTAGCGCTAATTTAAAAAGCGCTAGCCAATCGGTAGCGCTTTTTGAACTAGCGCTACTCAATCAAGTAGCGTTATCTCAACTAGCGCTACCACTTTCGATCAGTTGAACCGTTCAGCATTCATGAAAATGAGCCTCATATATATGATTCAGTTTTTTCAACCATCCTCAATTCATATAACTTTTTTCTGTCTTTATTTCCTATTGCATTTTTCAGTCTTAATAAATTTGTACAGCATTCAAAATAAAAATTCTAATTATCACTTGTTAAATATAGTTAAGTTTCTCAAATTTATTTCATATATTCTCATTATAATGTTAACTTCCCTTCAATTATGTGATACAAATTTTGTTATTTTAATAGGCAATTTAACAATCGAACACTCAAGCGCTATAAAAATTAATAACCATCATAACTTTGCATTACATAACTCTAACAATAATACTTCATTAACAACTTCCATGAAATAAAATAAAAACAAAAAATTACAAGTTACAGATCCATTTTAGCAATTGAAAAGCTAAGCAGATACATAGTTTTAAACATTACAAGTTATATATTTGCTGCTGAAGATGACGCTTCTCCCCTCTTTGAACATTTTCGCTTATTATGCCCATGTCCACCAAAGAATCGACTAAGGTCCATGGCCATTCTGTTACACACTGCAATCACATGCGAGCACGGCATTCGCCATTGCTGCATCTTGTTGCAAGTGCATGTTTGTGCATTGAAGTCTACTGTGTGCCTGTGGTTTCCTTTGTATGTGCTTGTTGGATTCAATGGAGTTCGCACCTCGTAGATTCCCGTCTCTCTATCAAACTCAATCACTTCGTGCCTTCTTGCCTTCTTCCTCCATTCATTGTACTTTTCCGTTGCGAATTTGCTAAATGTTTTGCCTGATTCGATCCCCTCCCTTGCTTTGACGGCATAGTCGTTGAAATACGTAACACACTTATAGAATGTCGTCCTAATTGTAGCCACTATGGGGAGGTGTCGGGCTTCTTTGAGGACTCCATTAAAGCTTTCAGATAGGTTTGTAGTGCGCGATCCGTATCGCATACCCCTATCGTGTGCATAGGACCACTTCTGTAGGGTAGCAGTAACACCCTGACCTAAAATTCGTCTATGGTTCGATTTAAAATGAAGGCAATGTTGAGACCGGCATGTAAAATTATTTAGTTTTAGTCTGGACAAAAATTAAAAATATTTCTTTTATAAAATGTACACATAATAGATAATTTACTTGGAAGATGACAAAATGCCGTAATTAGAACATATATGTATAATGTGTACGGAACTTGAAAATTCTACCAGGTTCCGGAGGATAAAAGGGGTAAAAAATAAGGGTACCACAATCTTCTAGTTTAGCACATTCGTAGGGTTAAATTATACACCTCATGCTGATAATTTTACCGCCTCCAATTTCTGTGACACCTGGACAAGTTAGGTGTCAGGATTAGGCTAACTAAAGAAAGCCTATAAATAGGGTAATACTCTATGTGCATGTCAAAGGAAAATGAAGTAGACAAACTACTTTCAGTACGGTAAAAAAATATGTCCTCGCCTGCCCGTCTCCTTTGTTATGATATGGGTTTGAGTGCCCAGATTCCTCTCTTTAATAGCTTCTAGGTATTGAGGGAGTTCCGCGACTGATTCTTCCCAGTCACCGTAAATGGCTGCTATAGCCATTTGCTTTGCAGCCCATGTCTTTGCATACGATGGATAGTAACCATCGCACTTATCTTTTACCATTGCTTGAAAAGCCTTGACCTTCGTACTTGGGTCTGCTTCTACGGTTGACATAATCATATTGGCAATGTAGTGAGCATCGAGCATCTGATGATCTGTGGTGACACTAAAAGCCAAGCAACTGTGGGGTCCTACATATCGCGTAATTTTCTAGACATCCTGATCCGGCTTCCTTATTGCTCGAAGTTGCCACGAACATGAGTTTTGGTTTGCACATTTGTAGACCAACAAACAGGTTGTGGACTGTTCTGTCTTTGCCACATAATTCCTGTCCATGCTATATTTCTTCATTGTATTGCTCGAAGTCGCCACGAACATGGGTTTGACTAATCGAAAGTGGTAGCGCTAGTTGAGATAACGCTACTTGATTGAGTAGCGTTTGTTCAAAAAGCGCTACCGATTGGCTAGCGCTAGTCCAGTCCACCGTGGCACCGGAACAGCGCCACATGGCATATAGCGCCAATTGGAGTAGCGCTAGCCAGGTAGCAGCACTTGGAGTAGCGCTACCGACTAGTTTTAAAAATCGTTTGAAAATCAGAGCAGTTCGACGAATTGTTTAAAATATAGATTACTTTCATAAAAAACTCAGATAAGCAAAACAGGAACAACAAACCCTAAATCGATTTAACAAAACCCTGGAGTAAAAAATTAATCTAAGATAAGAACAACAACACCATTCTGCAAAAGACGAATAGCTACTCACCGGCGACGTTGGAACCTCCATCTCGATCTCATCCTAACCCTTGCGGAGGCAACTGGTGCAGATAAATAGCAAAGATTTGTGTCCTTTTTTGGGTATGTATTCTCTATCTCTATCCCTTTGTTCAAGGGTTTTTCTTGGAACGTGGAGGAGGAAACAGAGGAGACAGAGAGGCACGTCGGCCTGGAGAGAGAGAAAGAGAGTCGTACGCGTGGAGCAGGAGCAGGAGCAGAGGGGCGAAAAGACGAAATCAACCCTACTGAAAATTGGGAATGCCAGCCACTAAAAGACAAAAACAGGCCAAAAATTGGGGACACAAACGGAATATTGCTAAAGTCAGAAAACCCAATTTAGTAATTTGAAAAATAACCAAACAGTAGCAAAGGCCCACCACAAAACACGTGAAAAGACGGTAATGCCCCCAAACTTTGCACTGGAGCCTCTCCCACCCAGGGACTCAATTGAAAAATCATGCCAAAATTGGCCCGCCAGGAAATTGAATTCTTCCCTCTGTTACTCCGGAGGTTGATATATAAACCAGGGGAGAGAATATATATATATATGTGTGTGTGTGTGTATATATAATGTAGAGAGAGAGAGATCACCGGAAAAGTGATGGTGTTGCAAATCAATGAGATCAATTTGGCTGGAGGTTAAAAGGGGAGAAGACAGAGCTGTTCAACGAAAAGGGGGAGAAGAGAAAGGTGAGATTGTGTGTGGCTTAGGCCCCGTTCCAGAAACCTTCTTAAAAAATAAGTACTCATTTTGCTATTTCTTATTCAAAAACAAGAGGGTCATTCCACAAAACCCAAATAAAAAATTCCTTTAACATTTTCAAACTCAAAAATAATGTAAATGAAAAAAAAAAATTAATTTTTTTTACACCGTATTAAAGATCTCAATGAGATCTATCAAATAAGATCTATAGTGGTAGGAAAATTATTTGCGTAAACACATGATTTTTGAGCTTGAAGTTGCCTTATACAAAAAATAAGACTGTTGCTATGATAATGGGCGCCGGCGGAGGGAAATCGTACCGGTGGCCGGTGGGCCGTCTCCGGCCACCGAACGGCCGATCCGAGCTGTCCAAAAATTCTATAAAAAAAAACCGAGGGGGCCTGTGTGGGAATCAACGGCATCCGAGGTGTGTAGGGTGCTTGATCCGAGCACCCATTTTCCGTGTATATATGATCAAGCACCCTACATGGAAAGGGGGTGCTCGGATCAAGTACGCTACACACCTCAGATGCCCTTGATTCCCGCGTGGGTCCCCCTGTTTTTTTTTTATAGAATTTTTGGACAGTTCGGATCGGCCATCTGGTGGCCGGAGACGGCCCGGCGTGGCCGCCGGTACGATTTCCCTCTCCGGCGCAATTGGTACCCATATAAATTCTGAAAAATAAGCACATCCTTCTTATTTTTTGGGGAACAAGCCTACTTTATTCAACAAAAAATAAGTTCTTATTTGGGTTGTGGAACACAGCCTTAGCCTTTTGGTTTTTGGTATGACCTACACGTGTCATTATTTGAGAAGTGGGACAGAGGGCTGGGACAGAAAAAGTCGGACAGAAGATCCCGTGCCTGTTTCGTTATGTATAGCTATCCTAAGCTTTAATTACCTCCACACTTAAATTGCAATGTAACATCAAATATTGGCCAACAGTTCCAGACTTTTCACATCGAAGATAAAATGCATTGGTCAAACTCAGTCGCAGAAACACCACTTAGACTGTCCGCCGAACTGAGCTATGTTTTGAACTCCCTCCCACTAGAACAAAGAATTTTTTCAAGAGTGTAAAACTCTTTTGAAAGAAGAAGTTTGTATTTGCTCAGTGTGTCCGAAACAAAAGACTTGAGTACCTTTTATAAGCCAATGGAACAGACAGAGTACAGCTTGAGGGACCAAATACAGCTGAAGGACTAGTCGGGCAATTGAATTGGAGCTGCTGGTAAGGAACATCCTTCAATGAATCTAGTAAGAATCAGCTCTCACCTAATCATATTGCTTGTATATAATTGAAGCTACTAATGTGCGCGATAGTCACAATTCAGGATGGATTTGGATTGAAAAGTTAAGTAAATTTTTTTTTTTTGTCTTTATTTGAATTTTTATGGGAGACTTAAAGAATAGTTTTCGGGTTTAACTCTTTGTAAGTTTTCATCTGACACTTTTTAAACAGTTATGTTTTGATCATATTAGATGGTGAATTACCTATATTACCCTTTAATATAGATATTCATTTCGTAGGTGTATATTTCCTTCGTAAAATAGTGGGATTCTAGTAATTATAGTTACCTAAAATCATGAGTTGATTGATGGACAGAAATGGGGGGAATTTTCAAATTTTAAAATCCTTAATGGATATATTCTAAACCATTCTCTCTCCTTAATTTTGTGAATTTTCAAATTCTTAATTTTCGTGAATTTTAGTAAATTGATCGTATTATATTATAAACTTACGTGAATATGGTTCGACCAATTTCACAAAAATTCAAGATTTATTTAAAAAATATGAATACACCATATTTTATTCATAAGTTACAAAAATTTGACACAAAATTAACAAATATAATTTTTTTTAAATAAAGACCAAAAAAAAAGCTACTATTTGACTTATCAATCCAAATCCATCCTCAATCCAAGTAAGGTAGCCCAGTTTCAATACAAGCTTTAGGCCATCAAAGCCTAAGCCAAGCCTAAGCCCAACCAAAGCCCAAGTTTATTATTTAGAAATTTTGGACCCAAACCCCAAATCAGGTTCAAACTATCCCATACCAAACGATAGACCTATGGTCTCCATAGGTTGCGGTCCCATGAATCCTCAATCCCGGTCCCGGCCTCGTCTAAGTGTTGAGTGACGGCGAACGTGCACATCCTCCATTAAATAAAACTTGGCTTTTGCAATTCTCAAATGAGACAATTCTCATTCATCCTTACAATTAAATAAAACTTGGCTTTTGCCATTCTCAAATGAGACAATTCTGATTCATCCTTACAATGGTTTTTGTTCATATTTAGGCTCACCAAAATATTCCAACAATTCTTCCATTTTTCCAACACTTTGTTCTTGTTGAGAAATTTTTACTGTGTCAGAGAAGAGGTGTTTTGGTAGCCATTATTGAAACTCTATTTTCGCCCATTGAAGGAGAGGAAAAGAGGGAGAGAGATTTTGTTGGCCAAGTTTATTCAATAAATTGCCATTAAAAAAAAATTGTTCAATAAATTTCAAACTTACATTAATTATGAATTTTTCAAAATAGTCAATGCGGAGTCAGGAATCAGTCAGTTGGTCCTGTGGTTGCTTACTTGCAATAGGATCATTGGCATAAGTTTTTATCTGGGAAAAACTATTTCACGTAGCTTTTTGTAAATCAGGTTTATTGAGGTGAATTATACTCGTCCAAAATGTATTGGACGATCCGAATTTTAATAAAACTTTTTTGGGAAAAAATTACATTTTTCCGGAAAAATTACATTAAAATGCGGACCGTTTAATGCCCAAACGAACGGTTGAGATCAAGCGGCCCCGTAAATTACCTGTTTACAACGGTTCTATGAATAAGCCATACTCTTTTTTTACGGTACGGGAAATTAAAGCTTCTTTCATGTGCACAATATCAACTAGACCGCATTGTTGAAAGTTGGACTCCACCATAGCCTCGCCGCACCAAGCTAGCGGTCCCTAGTTGGCAAGTGAACTGTTTGGTTCAATGGGCATCTAAGATCATTGCCCACCAAACAAATCATATCATATGAATCTTGAAACTTCGGGGCTACCTGCTAGGTCAAATTTGCTAGCATCGGGCCACAGTTCTCATCATTAAAAAAAAAAAATGCACACGGATGAGACCTCAACTATTTCAACCATTTCAATTATGTGCCACATATATTGTCTTAAAATCATGTACTCAATAAAAATACTTTTATGTGATTTATTTTTTCATGGAAGAAGGGACTTTTATGTGATTCATGCAGTAAAAAATGCGCTTCATTTTCAAAGAATAAAAATAATAAGAGCATCTCCACTCTTGACCCATTTTAAAGCTCAAATTTAAATTTTGGGCAAAAATCTTAAAAACTCATCTCCAATCATGACCTAAACCCTTTCCCATTTTTGGGTTTTACCTATTCTTTCTCCCAAATTTGAGATTACTTTTGTCTTGACCCATTTTCCCAACGGCTAATTATAGAGAGAGAGAAATGTAACCCTATTTCACTCTACTTCCCTCTCAACCCTAGCCGCCACAACTCCTCGATCTTCTCCCTCCCCTCCCCCCCCCCGTGGGTTTCATACCCGTGTGCGGCGGCGGGAGGGGGAGGCCATGGTGCTACCGATTCCCTTTCTTTGTTTTGCTTTTTTCCCTTTTGTCTCTCCAGATCTACGACTTGTCGTCTGATCTGTGAGAGTTTTGTCTCTCGTTCTATGAGAGTTTTGTCTCTCGTTCATCGAGAGTTATTAGTTTCGTTTTTGGACGAATTTTGTCTACAAATCAGGTTCTCTTAATCGAGATTGTTTCACAACGATATCTGTACTTTAGTGTTTTATCCCTACACGATATCTTTGGCGAGGCAATCCGTGGCGGTTTGGCAGATCTGTAGTTCTTGGGAGTTCATTGGTGTGTTCATACTTTGGTGGAGTGCATTTGATCGTCTGGGTATTTGGTGTCTTTTGTCTTCACTTTGCACTTTTTCTCATTTGAGACTCCTAATTAGGTCAGGCAGTTTAAAAGTGTCGCTATTGCATCAAGCCATGTCTGGGTTAGGATAAAAGATATCGATTGCCTTGTGATTTACTTGTTTTCTATTTGTTAGACGATTAGTTTAGCTTTGTCCAAATTCTTTATAATGATCTCCGTTTTGTAAGTGCCGTTGGGCGTTTATCAATACAATCTTCTCACTTTTAATAAAAAAAAAATTATAGAGAGAGAGAGAGAGAGAGAGAGAGCACGCGCTGTACATGGTATGAATTGTGAACTATGAAGGAGCTGGTCGATCGCAGAGCCTCGCCGGAAATGGTGTAGAGCTTTGCCGGAGTTGCAGACTTCACCGGAGCTGGTGTCGAGCTTCGCCGGAGTTGTAGAACTTCCTCGGGGTTAGGCCTTGGGGTTAGGGGTTTGAGCTGTGAAGGAGAGAGAGACACACGCGCGGTGAGGGCTTCGGTGGTGGTGAGGCGTCGTCGATGGGGTTCAGGCTTCGGAGCTGGTCGCATACGTTTGAAGAGGGAGCCCTACTGAATTTGGGTTTGGATGTAGAGAATTTGGGTTTGATGATTGGAGATGTGCTGACCCAAAATGGATTTTTATCCAAAATTTGACTCAAATATGGGGAAAAAAAATGCGTGAAGGCCGGAGATGCTCTAAATTCACTCAAACGTTATTTTCACTTATGTATCTGAAGTTGCAAGGGAAAAAACCAGCTATACTAGGGCACAAGGCTGGGTTGGGCTTGAGCCCAGAATTTTTAATCGAGTGGGCCTGGCCCATTTTCTTTTCTATTTTGATGGGCTAGGGCCGTGCTAGCCCGATCATTTGCTGGCCGGGCGGGGCAAATTTTTTTTTTTTTTTTGAAAGAGTCATTCATTCAAGCCCATTGGGCAAAAGATTTCAGAACAAATACAGGAGAGAACCAAAGCAACCTAAACGTCGATCTCAGGTACCTACTGCCGAAGCAGGCCCCGCGATAACGCCGGTACATAAGAACCAATCTCGGTCTAGATTAACAGAGGATCAAAGAGATCCACAGCTCAAACCCGTAAACAATAAAGCATCGCTGAAATCTAAAGGCAAAACAACAATAAATCAACTAAAAACAAACAGGTATCCTGGACAGCCTGCCTCTTCCAGCCGAAAATGTTGCACAGCCACACAAACACCACCGGACCACCACCAACCCCAACAACACCACCACCGAAACCACCAGCCCTAAAAACAGACAATCCTCCAGAAAGCACCTATGAAATCTGCACCCCGAAACAGCCACCGGAGCGAGGCCGGAAGCGCACGTAGCAAGATCGAGACGACAATCAACCCACCATCATCGGACTATTCCTCAATAGGCGCCGGAATTATTCGCCCACCACCTCTTCCACACCAGATTTGGGGAAACAACCAAACTGGTACCAGACCGGACTGATTTGGGGGAAACCCAAAAACAGCCGGTAGAAATCCGACGAGAACCGCCGGAAAAACAAAAACAAAGAAAAGAAACGAAAAGCAGAAAACCCCTAAACCCAACCGCACACCTTATTACCTCAACTCAGGACCGAGGCCTTCAGATCTGGAGACAAAGGAAGAAAACAAGCCTGAGGAACCACCATCTGTCGGCGCCGCCGACCTTGAGGAGACCTCGCCGTTAAACAAACCCTCGCTCAAAACCTGAGAAACCCGGAAGCCTGAAGATGAGAGAGGAGAGAGGCGAGGAGGGACGAAGGGGAAGAGGAGGAGGGGAGGGAGGCGAGGAGGCGGCAGCCTCCCTCCCCAAACGGCAGATCTGGAAGAGAAAACTAGAGAGATGTGGGACTTTCTCTCTCTAGAGGCAAAGAAACAGATCGAGAACCGCGGGGCAAATTTTTACCCCCCATAAGCTCCATTCCCTTTCCTCTAGAATAGGATTTGCCTCCCCGTGGTTCAAAATTACTCCGTAAATAAAATCTGCCTCCCGAGAAATTTTTCAGTGCCCGATGGGCATAGGTCACGTGGTGCCCGGCACCAATTTCGGCCGTCCAATGAAGTTTTGGACGGTTCACATCTGTTCGGTTGTCGAGGGTATTTTAGTCATTTCATACTTTAAAATAGCCGAACAGATCTGAATCGTCTCAAAAACTTGATTAGATGGCCGAGATGGTGCACAGCACCACGTGGCCCGTGCCCACCCGGCACTGAAAAATTTCTCCCACCCCACCACATGAAGGAAAAAAAAAAAGGAAAAAAAAAAAATCTGACTCCCCATGATCTCACCTCTTGAAGATATACGTCATAAAAATCTAGGCAAATGGAACATGTGGAAAGAAAAATAAAATTTCAAAAAATCCTTTCTCTTACTATTTTGGTTCTTATTGGAAGAGAGAGAAAATTTTCAAAAAAACAAATGCAAGCCAATCCTTATTTCTCATTTCATTCTTAATAATTAGTGTCCTTTATTTCGATTTGCTCCAAACAGAGCCTTCAGTAGTTCCAAACGGCCCTAGTTTAGGATAAACGCTACGAGCTTCGTTCTTCGCAAAAAAAGCAGAGAAGAAAGAACCCTGGTAATACTCCAGTTATCACCATCAGGCTTCTCCGACCGACCGGCCGACCGACTAGAGAAGAAAGAAGAAATACTAGGGTTTGTGGGGATACAGATTGACGAGATACACCCTACGAAAAGGTATAGAAAGCCAAACGCTCTTTCTTTCTGCCTCTAGTTTCTGCGCAAATTCATAGAAATCTCGGACCAACTTCCTCAAGACGTTCTGATCGACATCTTCGCGCGACTACCCACAGAGACTCTGGTCCGACTCACCTCCGTTTGCAAGTCATGGTACTCTGTCATCGCCAGCCCCAAGTTCATCTCCCACCACCTCGATCGAAATGCCAATGACCGCCTCCTCCTCGTTCGCCACCGCACCGATAACCCCAAGACGGATCACTACTCCCTCGCGCTCGACGGTAACGACTCCTTCCATCTACTCAAAGCTCTCGATTTACCTTTCGACTCTGTGGGTTACTTTATTGTTGGCAGCGTCAATGGGGTTATCTGCCTTTCTGACGATTTCGAATATGGTTACATGGACGATATTTTTCTGTGGAATCCCTCTATTAGGAAATTTGTTTCTTTGCCTAATTATAATGTCACGTTTCACTCACACGGTCCATTTGGCCATTCTCTGGGGTTTGGATTTGATCCGGTCACAAACGATTTTAAGGTCGTTAGAGTAGTGCACCCGGGCTGTGACAGGATTCCGCCTTGAGCTGTACACGCACAAGACTGGTTGTTGGCGGTATATTAGTGAGAGAGCGCTTCCGATGATGGTTACGGAGCGATGTCGACAGGCCTATGTTAATGGTGCTGCAAATTGGATGGCATTTCATCGGGGCCCTTTTCGCAACACGATCTTGTCATTGAACATGAGTGAGGAGGTTTTTAGCGAGATATTGGTTCCAGAGAGTATTACCAACGATGGTTGCAGGATGATACTCGTTGTATTTAAGGAATCTCTTTGTTTGATCCAGCAGTGTGTAATGGTGCTGAACCGCATTGTGTGGTTTGGATTATGAAGGAGTACGGTGTGCCAACTTCTTGGTCTAGACTATTCAGAATCGATCTTTCTGGAGGTTTGAGGAGGCCCCTTGGGTTGAGAGAAAACGGTGAAGTTATATTCGCGACTCATGATGGGAATTTGGTTTCTTGCGATCACCAGAGCAGACGTATTACTTATCTTGGGGTACATGGCACATTGGGCGATGGGTACTTGCATTGGCACACATTTTACGCGGAAACTTGTACAGAGAGCCTGGAATTGCTAAAAAAGCTGGAAAGTCCTGGAAATCTTGTTGTGAAGAAGAGCAACAATATGGAGGAGGGGAAGCTACAGGAAGCAGGTAGTTGATAATGTCTCACTCTACATGCGGTTTTTTTTGTAACTTATTGAATTTTCACTTGCCAAGGGGAGTTGAACAGGGGAAGGTAGAAAAGAAAAATATTTTGTATAGCTATGGTCAGTTTTTCAGGGTATTTCAAATGAAGTAGTTGGCTTTCGTATTTGCTGTAGAGTATGTATTCGAAATTGAGCTCTTTTCTCTATTCGAAATTGAGCTCTTTTCTCTAACTGTTTAGTGCCTTATATGGAAAGAAGCTGAGTCTCTCATATATGAGGTTTGACCCATTATTTCTCTCCTAACTTTTGGGGGGCTTTATGTTGTTCTGCATAGTTTAAGTAGACAAAACGTCGACGTGTTTATTGAAGTAGCTAGGAAAGAGAAGTTGAGAGGTTTGACCCAATTTTGCTCTCCTAACTTTTGGGGGGATTTATGTTTTTATGCAAAGTTAAAGCAGACAAGCGGTTTTTGGTTGGTTTTTAATTTAAATTATCTAAAGCATGTTTGTTGCCGAGCATCACATTTACTCCCCAATCCCCATTTCAAACATTTATTTTCACTAAGCTTTTTTGTTATAAAGGAAACAATACAAAACATTGACATGTTTGTTGAAGTAGCTACGAAAGAGAAGGTTGAGAGGAAGATGGATTTAATTTTTCTGCGTTATATGGATAGATAATGTTTCCAGAACTTTTACTCCATTTTACACGGATGCTTATGCAGAGCGCCTGGGAATGCTAAACATGTTGGAAAGTCCTGAAAAATCTAGTTGTTAGTGGCCAGAAGAAGAAGAAAAATGAGAACAAGAAAAAGAAAAAGGAGCAAGACTTATCAGGTAGTACTTAGTGTCTCACTCTACATGAGCTTTTTTTTTTTAATGTGTTTGAGTTTTCACTTGCCAAGGAAGGGCTTAGTTTGTTATGTCATAGAAATAGTCAAATAGGAAAAGAAAAACTATTTTGCATTAGTATAGTCAGTTTTCAGAGTAGTTCAAATGAAGTAGTTGGCTTTCATATTTGCCAGAGAGTATGTATTGGAAATTGAGAGCAAATCACTTTTTCTCTAACTTTATACATATCTGTTTACTGCCTTATATGGAAAGAAGCAGAGTCTCTCATATATGAGGTTTGACCCATTCTTTCTTTCCTAACTTTTGTTGGGCCTTATGTTTTTCTGCATAGTTTAAGTAGACTAGCGGTTTTTGGTCGGTTTTTAGTGTTCATTATCTAGGCATGTTTGTTGCTAAGCATCACTTTTACTCCCTATTCCAAACATTTATTTTTATTAAGTTATCTTGCTGTAAAGGAGACACGACAAAACATCGACATGTTCATTGAAGTAGCTAGGAAAGAGGAGGTTGAAGAAGATGGATTTAATTTTTCAACGTTGTACGAAAATAGTTATCGTTTCCAGAGCTTTACTTCATTTTACACAGATACTTATGCAGAGAGCCTGGTAATGCTAAACAAGTTGGAAAGTCCTGAAAATGCAGTTGTTAGTGGCCAGAAGAAAAAGAAGAAAAAGAAGAACAAGAAGAAGAAGAAAGAGGAGGAGAAGGAGCAAGAGGAAGCAGGGAGTACATAGTGTCTCACTCTACATGAGCTTTTTTGTAACGTGTTGAGTTTTCACTTGCCAAGGAAGGGCTTAGTTTGTTAGGTCATGGAAATAGGAAAAGAAAACTAATTTGCATTAGTATGGTCAGTTTTTAAGTAGTGGCTTTTATATTTTCCTTGGAGAATGTGTAGGAAATTTAGAGCAAGTAACTTTTCTCTAACTTAATACATTTCTTTTTTGGTGCCTCAAATTGGAAAGAAGGTTTATGAGGTTTGATCCATTATTTCTCTCTCGACTTGTTTTGGGGCTTTATGTTGTTCTACTAATTTAACTAGACGAGAGGTTATTTCTTGGTTTTTTAATGTTGGGAATTGAGATTATCTGAAGCATGTTTGTTGCTGTGCATCAACATTTCAGACATTTTATTTTCACTAAGTTTTCTTGCTGTGAAGAAAACACAACATAACATAGACATGCACATGCTTATTGAAGTTGTGAGGAAAGAAGCTCGAGCACATGTATTCAATTTTTCAGCGTGATCTAAAATGAGATGAACAGAATGCATCTTTGTCATGTTTCCAGAACTTACTCCTTTTGATCTCAAAATGTTTGGGAATAGCTTTTGAAACTGCTGAATCAAACTATTATCAATCTTAGGTCCTTTTGTTTTTCAAAGATGAAAAATAAGAAGAAATATAGTAGGAGAAAAGGAGCTAGTACACACTCTTGACATGTATTTAGTTGTTTTGGTTTCTGGACAACCTTAACCTTCTTGGTTGGTGGAGACTGGTGGCTGGTTGTTGACATCTCTGCATAGTTATGGTGGCACTGAGAGGGAGGGAGGGAGGGAGTTGGAAAATGGAGTCTCTGGACTTGTCAAAGGAGCAGAGGATTATGCTATGAAAGCACGAGCATGGTACGTTTTCTTGTCCTTTTATTGTTATTTAGCAGGTGGTTCCCTCTGTGTATAGTGAGGGCCAAAAGGGGATTTTTTTCACGGTGACCTCTCTACTGTTACCACTTGCCACTGATCCAAAAGTTTCGGTCTGGTCCAAGGGCCACGAAGTTGCTTGAGTGCATCATGATTTTGATTTTGTCGATTGTTTCCTCTCTTAGTCATGCGCTCTGAATATTCAGTGTTGAGGTTGTTTCTTTTTGCTCCAACCTGCGTGAATAACATGTTGCTAGATTGTTGGCATCAGAACCATCTGGTGTGGTGGCCGCTTTTGTCGTTGGTAGATCTTCATCAATTCTATGCTGTTTGATCATGCTTGGGTGTCCATTGGAAATTTTATTCTCCATTATACGTATCAATGTATGTACTTTTTTTTTCTTATTTTTTGAGGAACCATTGTTCATATATTTGATATGCCTAGCTTTTGGAAGTTGGAACTGCTACTGTCTTTCTTCTCTTAGTAAAATGCATTTTGTCGTCTTCTAGTTATATAATATAGATGAAGCAAATCTGCTATTTGTTATTTTGGTAAAGAAATACTCTTTTACGGCTCAATTTTCCATTGAACCAACTTCAACCGAAGGGCCATAACTACACGACATATAGTGTGTACACTATTAATTAAGGTGGAAACACTATCTTCTGTACTTTGTTTCCTTCTCATGGGTAATAAGTCGGGTCTTTTTTGCGTAATTTTTTTTGCACAGCCTGTTGGGGAATCGGATACCATCTCCTGAGTCCTAACGGTGATGCCTCTGGGCATCCCCTATTTGCACTGCTCTCCAGCTTGCCATCGGCCAAATAGCTACCTTAATTTCTGAACAGGCCGCCAAATCTAGCTGCTCATGGATTACCTGTTGCTCCACCACTTGAGTCTACTGTTTTTATTTAGAATGAGAGAATTAGGTACACTGGCTGAAGGAGATTCGAATGACTCTTGGATCTCTATGAGATAAGATGTGATATTAATACTTGGGCATTGGGAGTCGACATTTTCCAAACTAAATTTTGTTCTCTTGAATTTGTGTCTTTCCAGATTGCGAGGTGATGCTAGCAAAGAATGTGCATCAACAAAGATAACCATGTTTTTTGGTTGGGTTGGGAATCAACTATCGAGTACTAGGGTTTATCTAAAAGCAGCCCTGATTGAATGACAGATTAAAATGATGTGGATGGAACTGGCTTTTGAGATTGGTAGCAAGGGTTCCCTAGAGCTAATGATTTTCTTCCCCCGCCCCCCCCCGCCCCCGCCCCCCTCCCCGGAAGGCAGCCCATGTTTCTTAATCCTTGTTGCATACTCTCATAAGATGCTCCAGTTCTTCCATGTTTGAATTCTCTGTAGGGCAATTTCCAATTTCTAGTTGCGATGGTTCCTCTAGATGCTCTGTGTTGATCAGTGGGAAGTATACCTAGAAGAACCCGCCGAATAAAGCCCATGATTTTCTCTCGAGTATCCCAGAACCAGTACCAACCAGAGAGATACTATTCCCGGAGTTGCAATACCATAGGCACCAGTGGTAGTGAAGTTTCCCTGGGTAAATTGCGAGATGGATGGCTAGGAAGACTAGGAAGACGCACTACAATCTTGTAATGCACTCCTGGACTACAGGGTCTTGGGTTCCGGAGAAAAACACTTAGAGATGACTTCAAGATTGTTTGAAAGATGTCGACAAATGTGCGATTGGGAGATTCGGTGTTCCTCAATATGTAGGAAGCAATCGAATACTTGAAGAGGATAAATTCATCAAATTAGTAGTTTAAGAACGAAGTAGAAAAAATGTGGATAGTTTAGGAGATATTTGGAGAAAAAAGAACTCTAATCTTTTAACAAAGTGAGTTTTACAGCTTTTGTTGCCTTGTTGGGTCCAATTTGTTCAATAAATTTTCAAATAGTCCATGGGGTCTCAGGAATCAGGACTTGGGGAAGCTGCCGTGCAGCTTCGTGCTGCACAGCGTGCTGCGCACCCCCCGGCGGGCTTTGTCGGCATCGGTCCGGCGATCGGAGACGTCCAACGCGTAGAGCTCGTCAAGTTTTACTTGTGCGTCAAAAATCAGCTTGATCAAATATTGTTAAGTGCCTCATCCGAACACATATACCTTGAAAAAAATGAAATCCAAATGGATACAAAACACTGGATCAAAACCACTGAATCCATTTTTTTCAAGTTATATGTGTTCGGATGAGGCACTTATCGATATTTGATCGAGCTGATTTTTGGCGCACGCGCAAAACTCGACGAGCTCTACGCGTTGAACGTCTCCGATCGCCGGACTGATGCCGGCAAGGTCAGCCGGCGGGTGCGCAGCACTCTGTGCAGCACGAATGCACAGCAGCTTCCCCAAGTCCCAGGAATCATATGCTGTCAGTTGGTCCTGCCCATGCTTACTTGCAATAACTTTTTGAATCTGGTTTCTCTCCTGTGTAGGTTTGGACTGCATATGTGGAATTCAAGTGATCACAGCTGTCGGATAGTGTTTTTAATTATTCAGATTTATTTTGTATATTTTACAGGTAAAATTCTTTTATTACAAGTAAAAGATTCAACAAATCTGAATCATTGATTGTTAACATGAATGGTTCAGATTGAACTACACATCCCTAACTGTTTTTTTACGGTACAAGAAATACTTCAAGTCCACAATTTTAACTAGACCGCATCGTTGGAAGTTGGACTCCACCACGCCTCACCGCACCCAGCTAAAATGGTACCAAGTTGGAAAGTAAACGGTTTGGTTCAATGGGCATCTAAGATCATTTCCCACCAAACAAACCATATTTATTTAGTGATTCTTTTCGGATAAGTCTAGGTCACATGATTGACAAACCATACTCCCTCCGTCCTTTATTTTGAGTTCAGTACTTCATTTTAGGCTGTCTCTTAATAAGTGTCTATTTTGTAAAGTTAGTGGGTAAAAGTTGATGCATTATCTATTTTGTCCTAAAAGTAGATTCTATTTTGAAAAGTAAGTGAGTAAAAGTGTAATGATTATGCATAAGTAGAGAAAGTGGAGGAAAAAATTGATGTGAAAGGTATAATGATGATGTCTTTTTAATAAGTTGGAGTTACAAAGCAGGACATTTAAAAAAGGACGGAGGGAGTATTTATTTGGTTCAACAGGGTTTTCCCTCTCTTTGTTTTTTTATTCATTAATGGGTGATTAATGTGGGAAGTTGTTTGGTCACTTTTGTCATTTGAAATTCTCCTTGTTCACTTCTTCAGATGAAAATCAATAATATTGTACCTTATGGTAAAAATTAATAGAACCATTATAAACTGAAAAGCAAATCAAAATCGACTAATTGGAATGATTTTTTCGGCAATTATTGCCTTCCTTATACTCCCATACATATAGGCAGAGTTCAATTTCCGTTAGCATTCATTCCCCTTTCTCAAATCCCTTAGAATAAAGGATGGGATAGATTAGAATTAATGAATAACAAAAAAAAAAAACATTGGCGTTCCGGTCTATTCGATTGGACATCCTAATTAAATTGAAATTGTCGATCTTGTGAGGAAGACAGAGAAAGAAAGAGAAGAAAACAATGAATCTTGAAACTTCGAGGGCTAGGTGCTCTGCTAGGTCAATTTTGCTAGCATCGGGCCACCGTCCACATTAAGACAAAAAGATGCTAATTTGTCTTGGCTTTTGCTGTCTGCGTAAAAGTTAGGTGCATGATTTAGGGTTTTCGGCACGAGAAGTTTTTGGATGCCGGACGAAGACCACACACGTGGTACCCCGTCCAAACAATTGTATGCAATTGTTGGGATCACCATGTAGTACCCGTTCGACACTCAAAAATTTATCTTTCTACACATATAAAATTCGACTTAAACCCATATTAACGGTAATGGCACCCAAGTGTGTTATTTTATCTCTATTTTTTTGGGCTCAGCTAAAGGGTAGACTGGATAAAACTGATTTGGGCGTTTGCAATATAAGCTTCTTGCTTTTAGCAAACTTGTTTATACTAAACTACTAAAACTTTTTGCTTTTAAATATAACTTAGTAGAACAACTGAACAACTTAACTACAAGTATTACAAGAAGTAATCTACAATTTTTAGGTTGGCGAAAACGTTGCCTAGCCATAACTAACGCAGCCAACGATGAAATATTCGTCTGTCGCCATGTCACGGGCTTCGTCATCAGGACCTCATCGAAATGCAAGTTAACTTAGAACCCCCTCTCAAAATCATCTAGTACCAAGTGTTGAACTTGAGACCGGCGGAAGAGGGCGAACCTTATGTTAGCTGCTCCAACTACTACCTCGATGGGAGTATTATTTTACCACCTCAAAATATGTGCAATATTTCTCGTCGGACATGGAAAAAGAACTGGTAAGAAGCGCATCTTAGCTCAAAATATTAGTAGTAACTATTTTGCTACAATAATATAATATGGATATGAACAATGTTATAGGAAAGAATTTGTACAAATGTGTATTGTTTATTTGTCTCCATTCTTGTAAACTTAATTTTCTTCTTCGTTTTGTGCGTTTTGTTCGTCTTTTCTAAATTTTTGTTAGATTCGTGTGATACTTTTTGAATTATTCATTTGTTTCGACTAGAGAAGTCTAAAAAGTACAAAATTATGACTGGAAGCAAAAAAAAAGTTTACTAAAGACAAAAAAAGTATTAAACGGCTATTTTATTTGTCTAAGTGTCAGTCTTATTTGAATTTTTTTCAATATCAGTCCATATTTTTATATTTTTCCAATTCGTCTCGTCGAGAAAAATGATTAATCTCAAAAAATTACGACGAAAAGCTAAACAAAAATTACGAAAAGTAAAAAATATTGAATTACATAACATGTCTTACTTATTTTTCTTACGTCGGTTTGTAGAAAGAATCGCATGATTTTTTGATACACTTTTTTTTTGAAGTCTATAAAGTGTAAATTACGAAAAACTTTCACGGGAAGCTCCGTGAAAAAGTGTTTATAGAGCCAATCACGACCGTTCAAAAGTGCTTTGGACGGTTTGGATGTTAATAAAACTTTTTTGAGGAACTCTTTCCCGAAAAAGATTTATTAAAATCCAGATCGTTCAATGCCGAAATAGACGATTGAGATCGTTCAGCTCTGCAAATAACTTATTCACACTTCTCCGTGAATAAGTCAATCTCGTGTCAATTATACCAAGTCCCACTCGTACATAAATTGAAAAATGTCCAGTCAATCCGACAGTTAGGTAATCATGCATCGCCCTCCCTCATACGAAACACAAAGATCGCCCTCCCTCATATGAAACACAAAAAACAAACCGTGAAAAACATGGGAAGAAGACCATCACTCTCACCCAGATCTCTCCGATAAGATAAAACTTCACGTGATATATACAGTGCTTCATTTCAGGTCGTCGAGGAGATCAATTACAAACGTCAAAGATTTTTTTATTTGACTTTAAAGCTAGCAATACTGTCTAGGGATGACAATCTGTCCCACCGTGCTCTTGACCCGATGGTGGGTGCGTATCAATTTTTCGAATACGTTGGTGGGTTTTTGGAAAAATTATAAAAATCCGATCGAAATCAAGTAGGCTACTCCGGATTCATATTACCCACCCGGCTACCCCCTTACTCACCCCGAAGTTTATTTATACTATTATCATTATCATTATACTAAAACAATTTTACTTTTTACTTTTCTATTTTCACCATTATACTAAAATACCACAATCTATATAAGGAAAATGATTTTCGCACTTCCTTTTTCGATAAAGGCACTTTATTTTTTGTCTTGTAGTAAAGCTTTTGTGTGTATTTTTTTTTTTACTAAAAGACAAGAAAAAAATGCACTTATCAAAAAAATGAGTGCGGAAATTATTACCCTCTATATAATCATTTCCTTCCATTTTAGTTTTTCAATTTTATTCCATCTTTATTGCGGGGCGGGCCGGAATGGGAACAACCCAAGAATTACCCGGTCGCTGCCACGGCTAATTCTGTCTCACTATATTTGCGGACTTCGTCGGTGTGTTCACAAGCTCACGTTTTTAAATACGCGCATGGAGATAAGCTATGGTGCGCAACTGCGCATGGAGAAGCTATGGTGTGCATAGTGTGTATGATAGCAGCGTTATATCTTTTTTTGTGTAGTTTATGTTACATATTATTTAGAAAGGTGAAATTATACAATATGTACATATTGATGGATGGGTACGAATTTTCCGATTCTTATGTTATGTACTATTTTTTATGGTTTGATCTGTTACGACTTTTTATTCATTTGTTACACAGGAGTGGTATTTTGGTCAATTATGAATGAATGTGCGTGATATCCACGGATATATCGCGACTTATATTCTCTTATTACAAAATAGGAAAATGATATTACTAAAACTGTTACAAACTGTTTAATTAAGGTATGCATTTTGTATTATTAAAATTATACCATAATCTTCTCCTACAACATTGGTCCAAGACAGGTATCAAATTTAAAAATAAGGGAAAAGAATCGCTACCAAATAGTTCATGGGTAGGTGTCCGAATTGCGAATTAGTTTGTTTAGTTACAAAAATATTTGACAATAGTTACGAATTACGATAAATCTGGTTACACAAATTTGAATCATAATTGTACCATAATCTTAAGGGAAATGATTTTCACACCCCTTCTTTTTTTCTTATAAATTAATACACTCAATTTCTTATTTTTTAGTAAAAAAATTACACGTGGAAATTGCATTAAAAGACAAAAACGGAGTGCATTCATAGAAAAAGGGGATGTGAAATCATTTCCCTAATAATAAATGTTCTCCAACAAATATTGGTAAGGTGCAATCTAGATCCGATGTAACCCTATCCTAGATGTGGTCCATGTGAATGAAATTAGATTATAAAAATGGGGACAAAAGAAACACTATCTAATTTATTAATAGCAAATGGGTAGGTACCCAATATCCTCATTAAACACCTTCCATTTTATACTTCGTAAAAATCTATTCATCATCCAAACCCTTTCTATGGTGTACTCATATATGTCTAATTATTCGGTGGACCTGGAGCACGGCCATGTGGTGCTTCGGGGCACTTCAACACCACACATTCTCGTTGAATCCACAACTAAGTATATAGATCCCGCATGCTAGAATGATCCGGAGCACCACGTTACTGCGATCCGAGACTACTGAAATAATTTTTACTCATTATAATGGCACAAAGAGTGTTATCTTATTTTATCTCTCCTTCTCCGCTGTTTTTTCTCTCTGTGAAAGAGTGAGCTTGATTGAATCAACGTAACATAAAAAGTCCCACTCAATACAGAAATGAGGTAAACAACACCCTCAAATAAGTGTATTATTAAGATAGAGTGTTCTCTTGGAAAAACTGTACGTGGATAAATTGTTGAAGCATTCAATGCCCTCAAATAAGGGCAGGATAGAGTGTTCTCTTGGAGAAACTGTGAATGTAGCTCTGTGAATAGAATTTTATATAAAGCTTGGAACATCTCGAACAAAGTTTTGTAGCTAGCAGTAATTAGGCCAGCTCTTTTTGTGTATATTGTTTCCTATATTTTGTTTTCAATTTTCGTTGGACAGTTTGCTGAGGTATGCCCCTTATTTCCTTTGTATGTTGGTTCTTTTTTGGTAATAAAACTCCTTTTTACCAAAATAAAAAACAAAGCCCTCAAATAGAAGACAAAAACAAAAATGTGAAAACATGCTCTAGAAGTCTAGCTAGCTCAAACCCAAACTAATCCCTCCAATAAACCTTCACAAGATACTTCATTAATTTCAGGACATCGAGGAGATCAATTGCAAATGTTAACCCCTTTTTTATTCGACTCAAGCTACCAATACTGTCTTACTATATTCGCGGACTTTGTCGGTGCGTTCACAAGCTCACATTTTTCAATACACATATGGAGAAGCTATGGTACTGTGCATAGTGCATAGCGTCTATATAATAGCAATGTTCTATAGTTGTATACATACTTTTTGGCCTGGTAGGTTACATATTTTTAGCTTTCGTTATGTATTATGGTAAATTCTAATTAACTAATGCACAGATCGATATGCACAGATACATCGCGAATTATATTTGGTGATAGTTACGAACTTTTTAATTAGGTTGTGCACATATGTTGCAAAAATCATTTTCCATAATCTTCTCCTACAATATTGGTCCAATGTCAAACTATTGGAGACGGGTATCGAATTAATTATGAAACGAGGGAAGACAATCACTCCCAAATTTATACAAAAATATATTTTCTAGTTACAAAAATATTTGACAGTAGTTACCAATTAGGCTACAGAAATTTGGATCAAAATTGTACTACCATAATCTTGAATCTTTTCCTACGGTACGACGTAATCTAGATCCGATGGAATCGTTCTCTTAGATTTTGAATCAAATTTTACATTTTTAATAAAATGAGGACAAAACAAGAAACAACTATCATATTTATTAATATTATATAAATGGGTAGGAACCCACTGTCGTCATTAACAACCTTCCATTTTTCAATCTATTCATCTCCCAATCCCTTTCTATATGGCACTTATTCATGTCTAATAATTATTGCGGATAAAAATATAGAGTCTAATTATTCAGAGCTCCTAGAGCACGGCCACATAGTGCTCCCGAGCATTTCAACAATCACACATTCTCGCAGGATCCACGACTAGTTATATCAATCCCACATAAATGTGTGGTGTTAAAGTGATCCCGAGCAGATCCAGATCACTTGTTCGTGTTAAGGTTTTAAAATTTCTTAGCACGGTCTCTAATTAGTTTTCTCAATTTATCTTCCTCTACTTATTATTCTAAAAAATCTCAAAATTCAAACCGAATAAGGACGTGTCTGTCCTCTAGGACTACTAAATAGTTACTCGTTATTTAAAGTCCCTGGCCCAATACCAAAAGATTCCAGGCTTTCCAGCATCAAACCTTATCACTTCCCTCACATACAAAATCCCCATATATCTCCCACACAAAAAACATCCCCACTTATTCCTCTTGTGAGCCTAAAAATCCTAAACAATTTCCCCCTCCAATTATCACTATGGAACCAACATGGCCTGAGCTTCTGGGCAGCAACAACTGGGACGGCCTTCTGGACCCCTTAAGCCTCCCCCTCCGCCGCCTCATTCTCCTCTCCGGTGACCTCTGCCAGGCCACCTACGACGCCTTCAACAACGACCAGAACTCCCCCTACTGCGGTTGCAGGCTTGCAGCCGCTACGGCAAGTCCACCTTCTTCAAGAAGGTCATGTTCGACTTCGCGGCCGCAAACTACGACGTCTCCGCCTTCCTCTACGCCACCGCCCTCGTGGGCGCACACGAGGCCTTCCTCCTCCACTCCATGTCCCGCGAGTCCTGGGACCGCGAGTCCAACTGGATCGGCTACATCGCGGTCACCAACGACGACGTCAGCCAGTCCACGGGGCGCCGCGAGATCTACGTGGCGTGGAGGGGAACCACCCGGGAGTACGAATGGGTCAACGTGCTCGGCGCGAAGCTCGCCTCGACCGAGTCGTTGATGAGCAGCCCAAAAACAATAAAAGAGTTCGGCTTAAAACGAAGCAGTAGCGACAGTAGTAGCAGCAGCGACGACGACGACGACAAAGTGCCGAAAGTAATGCAGGGGTGGCTCACCCTTTACACGGCTGAAGACCCGAAATCGCCGTTCACGAAACTGAGCGCGCGAACCCAACTCCAGAACAAGATCAAACAGTTGATAAAACAGTACGAAGGTGAGGAGCTAAGCATAGTCTTGACCGGGCACAGCCTGGGCGCGAGCCTATCGGTTCTGGCCGGGTTCGACCTCTGCGAGAACGGGATATCGGATATCCCGATCGCGGCGATCGTCTTCGGCTGCCCGCAGGTGGGGAACCGAGCCTTCAACGAGCGAATCAAGCGGTACCAGAACTTCAAGATCCTGCACGTGCGGAACAAGATCGACACGATCCCGCACTACCCGAGCCACCTGCTCGGGTACGTGAACTCGGGCATCGAGCTGGAGATCGACACCCGGAAGTCGCCGTACCTGAAGGACTCGAAGCACCCGGGGGACTGGCACAACCTGCAGGCGATGGTGCACGTGGTGAACGGGTGGAACGGGGAGGAGGGGGAGTTCGAGATGAAGGTGAAGAGGAGCTTGAGTTTTGTGAACAAGTCTTGCGAGTTCTTGAAGGACGAGTGTCTGGTTCCGGGGTCGTGGTGGGTGGAGAAGAACAAGGGGATGGTGATGGATGAAGATGGGGAGTGGGTTATTGCCAAACCTGCTGATGAGGACCTACCTGTCGCTGAGTATTGACTGGTATTTTAGATTTTCTTTTTGGTAGGATTTGTGCTTTTTTCAGGAGTAATTATTTAATAATTTGGGAGTACTGTCCCGTTGTATTCCGGCTCATGTCACAATCACACATTTTTGTGGTGTTCATATAGTTAGTAGTAGACTCCACAAAAATGTGTAATTGTAAAGTAGTCCAGAGTGCCACATGGCGATGGTCCGGACTATTGTATAATTTCAATTTTTTCAGTTAGTGGTGGTGCTTCATTAAAAAAAAGAGATGGTTAATGGTGGTGCTTTATCTTTTCTTTTGCTTTTGAATTTTTTTTTAATGTTATCTCTCTCTCTTTTTTTTAAATGGAGTGGTTATGCTCCGTCTGTCAATTTAAATCTAAAACTGGACATTAGGGTGGTGATGTTTTTTCTTTCTGTTGATGTAAAAGCATGATGTAAATGGGAAGCACGGGTAGTCTTTGTTTTTTTTTCCTTAACAAATTCGTATGGAACCTAACAGACCGATTTATCCAGAGAACAAACCGTGGCTCAATACAAATGGAATTGTAATCCAATGGCATCTCGCTTAGAGCCTCATGAGGAGTGTTTTGTGGTCCAAAGCTACGGAGAGCCTTTGAATCCCTGTGGTTTAGTTGCTACTAACTGCTGACTTCTCTCTTACTCTTAGAGATGTATACCTCTTGAAGAAAAAAAAAAAAAACCAAAACAGCAGCTCAAAATTGAGTGTATTTGGCCCATTACAAAAATTGTTTATTTCACAAATAACAGTTTTAGTGCTAATTTTCCTATAAAACAATAGTACAACGGACCGGGTAGTGGTTGAGACTTGAGAGTCAATGTGCTTTTGCATATACCATCGAATATATAACTGAAACTGTACGTGTAATAAATTAGAAAAAGACAAAAAAACACGCTGTCCAGTGGAAGTTGAAAATGTTTTACTCCTACGAAGGAAGAGCATCTCCGACGGATAGCCAAAAGAGAGAGACTTTTTTGGGGACGTTTCCGGGAAAAATGGTTTACGAAGACTAAATTGTGTGCGTCTAAAGTGAATTGGATGGTCCCATACTTTTTTTTCAAAATTTTTTATTATAATTTGGACCGTTAATTACTGAAATAGACGGTTGTAATTTGGCGCCTCCACAAATGACTTGTTCACTGCTGCGCCGTGAATAAGTCTATCTCTATAGCTAAAAAGCCAAAGCTATATTTTGGCCTCGAGACCAAAATTCTCTCCTCCAACAGGGAGCCATTTTGGTTGAGCCAAAAAATAGTTTGGTCATTTCTCACAAGGATTGTAATCTAATGACTCTTGGAAGCTATCCAATGGCTGTGATATGTGAGTGTGGTCCAATGACTGCAAGTGGTAGTGGCCAAATAATGGTGTGATATGTGAGTGTGATCCAATGACTGCAAGTGGTAGTGGCCAAATAATGGCTTTAGCATCATTGAAACACTTTTGCCAAATTTTGGCCCAACAACACGGTAACAAGCCAAAAAATAGCTTTGGCTCTTAAAAAATACTCGCTAGAACAATTGGAGATCTAGGAGTCTCACCAAAGCTCATTCTCGGATAAAAATGGCGAGAAATTGTTGGAAACCACAGTCCCAGTAGCCTCAATAGGGAGGTCGCTGGTTTGTCTTCCGCTACATTACCTCACCTCACCAAGCAAAGTTTTGAGCCTCGCTTCCCCCCCAATTGGATCCAATGCCAAAAAACAAAGGAGATTTGTTCCAGACCGACAACGATGGATTCAGGATGGTGGGTATGGTTGATGTTGGCCAGTGGTTGCTATGGAGGTTGAGTGGTGACGGTGCCGGAGATGGGGGGATTGTGGTGGCGGCTGGATTTTCTTCTTTCAAGAAGAAAATGGAGGAGAGAGTGAGGAGAAACTATGGTGACCTAAGAGGGTAAGATCCGACGCCGGTGAAATCTCCGGTGAATTGAAGTTGCATAAATTGTCTCCGACAGATTTGGAAAAGTGAAGAAAAAATTAGGGATTTGGGCCTGATTTGGTTTTTTTTTTTTTTCCTTTTTAATTGTGATTGGAATAGGTTCTTAATTTGCCTAGGTTGTTGGGGGAAGCGTTTATTTGATGCTTAGCCAAAGTAGAAAATGACACTTTTTCTAGCCAATTTACTTAGGATTGACCTGAGGCTATTGAAGATGCTCTAATAAGAAGCAATTTGGCGTAACTTATTAATTTTGATTTCTCCTCCCCCTCCCCCCCCATTTTTTTTCCCTTTCTTAGTTGTTGCCTTATTGTATTTTGATTATTTATTGATCTAGACAAGAGGAATCCACACAAAGTAACAAAATATGAACAAATTACCTTAAAAAAAAAAACTAGAGAAAGAAAATCCAAAATAATTTGATGCATTTGGATTTTTTAATTTTGATTTTTGTGATTCTACTCATCGAGACAAATTTGAAAATGCAAATGTGTTGACTAAAAATTCAAGATAGGATGATTCATGTATTAAATGTCCTTTCCTGGGAAAAAAGATATAATGATGTATTGTGTACGTCATTCTAATTATGTTCTAAAGTATTTCATTTCATAATGACATAATCAAAACTAAAGAATTTTTAAAGTTAGTAATGTAGGTTCAAAATATGACTCACAATAATATAATCAAACGCAGCAACTCCTTAAATAATAACTAAATTTTCGCCTTTAGATAACAGAAACTACCAACATTTTCTCTTTGAATAATCAAATTTAATAGGGAACCATTCCTCTCTCTTTTTCATTTCTCTCTCCTCCCAACTCTCCCCATCTCTCTACTAAAAATGAATTTTTGGTTATGAATCACCGTGGGACTTCACATTGTTAACATTACCAACAAGTGCAATTTTGTTTACTCTGCTTAAAAGATGGTGAACATCACCCTCACTGTTATTGGTTGAAATGGTGTAGGTCCCACTTTGCAATACACTTTTTGGTAAGTATAACATCACTTTGTGGTGTGATTCACAACATTTCAACCAATAGAAATGAGGGTAATATTCACCCTCTTAAGTGAGGGGTGAGCAAAACTCAACTCTATTAGCAACTGCTTAAATGGATAACCAAAAAGATGAAGTGGCAAGTTTTGATTAGGGAATTGATATTCACACTACCTTTTTTATTATCCACACTCTTTTTTTTTTTTTTTAGTGCTGAAAGTATTGTATGCAATTTTTTTTTTCTAAAAAACAAAACAAAAAGAGTGTGAATAACAAAATAAAAGGAGTGTGAATATTAATTCCCTTTGATTATCACATTTTGGTTATGCCATTGAAGATACCCAAAGTTCTATAATTATTGACAACAAGCTTAAATGACATGAGATCTCTAGACGAACATAAAACAAAAATATTAATGTTACTACTTAATTAAGAAACGTTTTCCTTTGGGCTATAACTTTAGTGTGAGATTGAATAGTTTAATTATTTTCCTTAGGGAAAGGTTCTCCAGCTTCCATTCTCGTAAATTCTTTCCTTTTGGCCTTCCCAATTTTAAAAAAATCTAGCCGTTATACACTTCCAAAAATAAAAAATAAAAACACACTACACTTAACCCTCATTGCAAAATCTCATATAAAACCACTCTTAGATTTAAGACAACTCATACAAAATCATTCATTGATCTACCGGAATCCAATTCTCGATACTGTTTTCTTTTTTTTTTTTTGAGGAAATCAAATCTTTCATAGATTACAGAAAATCTTTGCAAATGTCGAATTCGACAAGGTGTGCAGCTTGCAAATCTCTGAGAAGAAGATGCTCTCAAGATTGCGCACTGGCACCTTATTTTCCAGCTAATAATCCTCAGAGATTTGCTTGTGTCCACAGGATTTATGGGGCTAGCAATGTTACCAAGATATTAGAGGTAAGAAATATATACGTAACGTGAGTGTAAATATATAGCTTAGATTATTACTGCATGGAATAATGTATTCTTTGGTATATAAATCATGTACGTAGTAGTTTCTGTCTCTCTCTCTTTTTTTCTTGTTCAAAATTAAGACAGAAATTTAAATATTTGCTTATTTTTGGTACTCCAATGAAATCAGTGTATTGTAATCTTTGTTAATTTCGATTTCAGGAAAAAAAAATATGGAAACTCATGGCAAAGAAAAAAGAAAATACTCCCAAGAAAAATTGTCAACATTTAGTGTTCACCAAAAGAAACAAACGGCCTATTCCCAAGAGAAAAGAAAAAATAAAAAAAAAGGAACAAAAGGAGATATTGCTTAGTGTTAATTAGGCCTATCAATGAACTGGATTGAATCTGAATCTAAAACTAGAATTCCCACATTATTCCTTACAACATTTCCAACTGCTGGAAATATAACAAAGGTGTACAAATTCAATTTCCAACTTAGAAATGAAAAAGACCCAACTATTATTCCTTTTGATTCCCATACATTATTTATAGTTTTACATTTACATATTTACACACGAAATTGATAATTGTCTTCTTTGTACAGTGTCTTTTTCGTTATTTTGAAATTCACGATTTACTAAAACTAATCGATTTTTAACTCTTTGATATTTTATGAAATTTACGCGTAGATTTGTGAGAGCTGATTAGATTCTATGACTGCATTTCATCCATTCCTCCAGCTAATATTGTTTCATTGGTTCATTTCTGTCCTGCGTTTTCGTTTTTCTTGATTCTTTTGTTTCCCATTGTTGTGGTGGTATATGTATAGCAACTTCCAATCCATGCACGAGCAGCAGCAGCAGATAGCATGACATTCGAAGCAAGTTCAAGAATACAAGACCCCGTTTACGGATGCACTCAAACCATCTTCAAACTACAACATCAAATAATTCAGGCTCAATACGAGATCGCAAAGGTACAAGCCGAATTAGCCAATTACAATGCACAACACCAAATGCAACAATTGCAGCAGCAGCAAAATCATAATTATCAAGACCAAAACCAGTATTATCAAGCTGCATTTGAACAAGAGGAGGAGTTTCAATTTGATCAACAGCAGTTGCTAGGGTTTCAGCAAGAGTCTCTATTTTGATTTCAATCATTATGTAACTTTTTATTTTATTTTTTGATAAATCATTTTTTGTAACCATGCTCTGAATCTGCGGCATAAAGTCTGGTATGATTTGCTTGGCGTTGTTATGGGATTTTTCCTTAGATCATGTTGAGTTATTCTTTTCCTTTTCTTTTGTTGTTGTTGCAGGCTACAAAGATCATATTTTTAAATAGTTTTCTTCACTTGAGGAGGTTTCAATTTATGACTTTATACTTGCTCCGTCTCCTTTGTTTGTTCCTTTTTATAGAATGTTTATTTCGTAGAAAAAAAAAATGTGTATTTATATGTCCACTTTTCATAACAGTCAAAAGAGCTCATTTAGATAATTTGATCGGTAGAAAAAATTGGAAAAAAGATTCGCGGATATATGTTTGTCATTTCCAAAACATAGCATGTTTTTGTAAAAAGGACAAACAAAAAGGATATCAAAAACATTTAGGATTGGGAAAATTCTCAACCACTTTGTTGTTATGATGGTTGGCGATGGTGGTGGTTGTGATGATATGACTATTAAAAAGTTTGAGAATTGAAAAAATTCTCAATGTTCATGGATTGAAGAATATTCTCAACCTATTTTGTAGTGATTGAGGTAGCTAGCGTTTAGAAATGATGACATTGAATTTTAACATTGAGAAAATTTATTTCTCTAGATTAGTAATATTGTTACTATGTGTTGGCGGCTTTTGTAGAGTGTGAAATAGTAAAGATCATATATTAGAATCTGGAGAGTACCCTAAATCTTTTTCTAGTGTTAGTAGGGAGTGGTAGTGTGTCAAATCATAATGGAGGTGGAGAGGTATGGTGGTAAGCTATGTAGCAATAGCATCGACACCTTTAGAGGTGAAGGTACCGTCGTGTCTGACACGGCGGGGACACAGCTAGACATAGCTCCGAACTTAATGAAGCTTAAAGCAAACTGTGATGTGGCTTTAGAAAAGGGTGATAATGACAACACGATAGTTGTGGTGGTGACGGATGACAAGGGTACACCAATGGATGGTTTGAAGAAGTCTCCGAGGATTTTATGTGCTTTATAGGGCGAACTGCAGGTAGCTATTCGAGAAGCTTCTTGATGGTCTCTAGTCTGCGTATGCAAGGGGGCAACTGTGGAATTCAACAAGAAGCAAGCCATCCTCCTTAGTGTCTCTAAACTTCTCCCGCCTTGGGAGGTGGCATATGTGGTCCTTGACAAAAGGGAGCTTGCTTGGGCGTGAAGTATCATGCCCAAATGGGTTAGATGGGCAGCGAACAAAGTGGCTCATGCCATTGCAGCGTTGGAGAAGAATGACAATTTGCCTTTTAATTGGGTGTCTTGCCCTCCTTTGTTTCTGTTGCAATTGCACAATCAAAGGAGCAATGACATAGATACACATATGTATCTATATGAGAGAGAGAGAGAGAGCGCGCGTGACGCAGCGGAATTCACGAGAGACTAGTTAGCGTACCAATCCAAACGAGATAAGCAACTCCTTGCAACGAGCAATTCTTGCGCACAAAAATGAAAGAGAATACTGCAATATTATTAATCAAAAAGCTGTGTAAACCCTAAATTACAAACCTTTTTATAGGCCGAAACCCTAAAAACCCTAAAAACAAACTTGGAAATTAAAAAGTCCCAGAATTTGGGGCTTTTCCTAAAATTGAAAACGGGAAAGAAAAATAAAACTTTCCCAAAAAGAATCAACTTAAAAGGAATTACGATCTAGGAGTTCTTAATGAAACAAATCTTTCCTAAAACAGCAAAGTAACGCAATTGAAAGCCTAAACGAAGAAATTAGGCAGAAAAACACCGTTCATCATCAACCTTAGGTTTGATGAGTATGGACCGGAGCATGAAAATAAGTTAACCCACCAAGTTTGGGCCTATTCCAAGCTCGTCCGAATTTAGTCAATTTGGGTAATCTGAAATTAAACACCGTTTGGACTTCCGGGGCTTAGCTTGGTCTAGCTGATCATGGAATTGGGCCTCCACATGTTCTACATTAGCGCGCGCCTCCCCTCAGCCTAGAAGTGACTACAAAGGAGTGGTAATGGCCAGCACTGATGTTGGAGACCTCGAGAGGGTGTCCGGGACAGGGGAGGGCTCGTAGGCGTCATCACTGCCCATGTCGCAACGGAGGTAGGCTTCTAATCAACAACCCAAAGTCCAGTCGATAACCAGTCCATATCTCAACTTTGGTGGCTGTGAATAAACTGGCCCATTCTCAGTTTCTCTTCTACTAGTATGTTTTTGGTCTTGGCTGTTTATTTCTGTCCTCTAATTTCACCTTGATGGGGATGAGTCCCCGGGTCCACCTTGAGCTTCCTTGCATAAAATTGCTTTTATGTATATATACAAGAAAGAATGATGTTAATGTTGCCAACACATTTGTTAGTTTCATATTTTCCACTCCCACATTAACAGTTTCCTCATTTCATGAATCCAACAAATTGAGCCGTGACATGCTTGAATGAGCAAATGTTAGTAGTTTGGACCCAAATGATAGTTTATATGTATCGGTTTTGTGGAGGCTGAGGCCTTCCATATACAATCTTCCCCCATCTTCGACTCATTGGCCTCACGTTTAGGGACATCGAAAAATCTGAACAACTCTTGCTCTGCGTCGTTTGGCTCCAACTTTGAGGCGTTTACCTTGAAAAGAAACAGAGTTTAGATTTGGATATATAAACATATATGTATCATATATAGAGAATATACCTGAACATATAACCATGCATGTATGTCACTCAAACACACAAATTCATCGCATACTATGATGCATAAACAACCTTATAAAAACCCTAACCAAGCCATAAGAGGTGCTAATCGTAACAACTATTTAACGAAACTCTAAATGTTATATGTTCTCTCTTTTTGGATTTACAGAGCACAGATACTCACATATAAATCATATATGTCACTCAAACAACCAAAAGCCTAACTAAACCATAAGCAATGCTAATCATAACTGTTAACGGCGGCGACTGATGCAGACGACGGAAGAGGGAAGATGTAAACAACGATGGTCAAGGGAGATGATGAAGGTGTTAGCAGCGATGGAGGGCGACGAAGGGCGGTAATGGAAGGCGAGAACTCGGCCATGGTGGTAGCGGCGATGGACGGCGCTAAAGAGGAGGACTGCACTGGCGGCGAGCAGGCAAGGAGGAGGAGAAATGCACCGGCGGCGGTGACGAGTCATCGGAGAGAGAGAGAGAGAGAGAGGGGGGGGGGGTTGCTCCAGATCTAGAAACGTTTCTAGGGTTTCTCTCTTTATGAGTGGTTATATAGGATGGGTATTTTTGTCATATGAATTATTTTATTAGGCTAGTGGACGAGAAGGGTTAAGAACTTAAGACGTGGACTAGAAGGTTATGAAAGTACTATAGTGGACCTCCCAACTGAATTTTATATCCAATATGGATCTTGTTTAATAGATCTCGATTAGTTTTATAATGCAATATTTTCAAAATCACATGAAATATTATAAATTATAAGATATAATCAATTGAAAAATGGCACGGACTCTCAAAAAGGACAATGAAATTGGTACGGAGGGTGTATCTGGTAGACAATATTATCTTCACAAACCAATTGCTCTATCGTCTTTTCTTTTACTCCTTCCAAGATCTTGTACTTGCTTATATTTTCTTATCGAGTACAAGTTTATATTGCGCTTGTTGCACCATAAGGTCCAATTAATTATAACCTTTCACTCACCAAGCTATATAAAAAGTACTACAAGCATGTAAAGCTCATGACCTAATTCCTACTAACCTAGTAATCTATTAAAGTGGGCTTGCAACATGGCTCAAAGCAATAAAAGTTGTTAAGTTGTGAAAACTATGGGAAGATGTCTAAGGTTTCGAATCCACTATCGCCGCATACCCTAATTATGTATAGATCTGATAATTTATTCATCGTAATAATCACTACCGTTAGGACTTGCAATCCATAGCAGTAATCTTCAAGTATATAATTATGATTGGTCAACCAGCGTATACTATCTTAGTAACGGCAAGAATTGTCTCTGCGGCAGGAGTAGTCTCTAAGGCATGATTCATCTCAAAGGCATGACTAGTCTCTCCTAACATAATATATCTCAGTTTCCCAAATCATAAACTATGAAGAACTATTGTATCCGTATTTAAAAATCATGAATATACACGAAGATTGATAGAAAACATAAAAATTAATTTCATAAAGGTGAAAAAGATTCCTTGTCAAAAAATCAATGCTGAATTATTAAACCTAACATCTATAGAAAATATTGGTACTTGGAAAGTAGCTTCAACTCCACCTGCGAATGGTTTAACCGTACATCGAGCCTTCTCTTTCTCTCTCTAGAATCTGGAACCTCCTCTCACGATAAGCAACGTTGTGTATTTAAAGGCTTAGGAGTAATCCGCAAGAGGCTATCCCAAAATACAAGGGGAAAATTAGATTGAGTCATTTCCACCTTTTCAATCTCATCTTCTGGGGCCTAGTTGACCTCATAAACGATAGAATAGGACAATCCATATTCCATACAAAACTGTAGATAATTGAATTAGATTTCCAACCCAGTTTGAATAACTTTTATCGAATATCTGAGCAGAAGCATTTCCAATTAAGGATTGAAAATAATGTAAAGATGTTGCTTGCTCTTGTATTAAGGATGCACAATTAAGTGTAAGAAGAAAATCAGAAAGTAATGTAAAGATGTTGCTTGCTCTTGTATTAAAGATGCACAATTAATAGCAGACATGCGATACGGACCCAACACGACACAGACATGATATATGAGTCACCCAATAGCATAGGCATTTAGGCTATTCAAATCACAATAGAAATCAATAATATTTTCATTTTTCAATTGCAATGCCATAAAGCAAAAGTAAAAGTTGTTGCTCAAAAAATAAAAACAACGGTAACCTGTTATTGTTCCAAAGGTAAGTTTGATATAAGAAGATGGAAATGTAGAAGCAAAAACAGCACTGTCAAAAGTAGGTCAGCTCATCATTAGCCCAAAAACTAGCATCAAGAACCCTACACTAGATCACAAAACAGAACCAAGAGATGAGCAATACTACATTCGTAGGAATACTCAAGAGATAAGCAAACATTGTGTTACAATGAAATGGACCTGGAGGATATCAAGTTCCTTCCTACAATAAACAAACATTGCGTTAGATGTTGCCGTCATAGAGTAACGAACTTGAAAAAAGGAAACAATGATATAACAAACATGCTAATGAATCATCTTCTTTAACTCCTCTATCTCACTGGTAAACCCACACACCTTTGTCTGCGGTTTTCACATTGTTCTCAAGGTGGCGTGCATAATCTAAACCAAGCTCTATGCATGCATAATAAAACTATCTATCGAAATACATGACAAACTTGAAAAAAGTATCAGTCTTTCATAAAGAGATTCATTGTTTCACAAGCAAGTGTATTATAAATCCATTTTGTTAGTAATAACAGAGTAATAGATAAAACAAAAAGTTACCTCTCAAAGGTAGGTTTTTCTACAATATCTCAAAAGCTAACGGATAGGTCTATGGTGTCAAAGCAAGAAGCTCACCCAATATCGCCAGTTCTTTTGGGAAGTCACTCCATCTCAATTTTGCAAACACGTTGATCCTTTCTCCATCGGTGCCAAATTGGTAAATAAGGTCGCACAATTAGAGACCTAAGCTGAATATGTCAGCCTTGTTGCTAACCTGAGCATCTTCCTCCTATAACTCCGACGCAATATAAAGTGGATTGCCGCCATCTCCAGTGATAGCTACACCACAACTCCTATCTTGCAAAAAAGTAGCTACAACCAATACAAAGAGAAAAGATAATCTATTCATAACACATTAACGAAGTCAATTACTCTTTAGATCAGAGTTGGCCTTTTATATTGTGTACAAAGCTCTTCTCGTGCATGTATATGGCGCACACACTCAACAATTTGACAAAAGTATCGCCAAACTGTCTCATTGACAAGGAATGTTTTGAACTTTTTACATGACTCCAACAACTCTTATAATGCCCTACAACTATCAAAATTACTTACAATTAGTTATAGCAGATAACACACATTATAAAACCTTCCAATCTATACTTAGTTACTTCCACAAATACATGCTCCAAATAATTAGATGTTGGGGTAGACACGCTAAGTGCAATTATAGAGGAATTCATGGTAGCCTGAAACTGCATATTTATATGTAGTTTAGGTAGGCTATATTGGGATTTTGCGGAAGTTTGGTGATACCCCCAACTCACATATTGAGATCCAATACTAAACAAGTATTCTCACAAAGAAAAATGAGAGTGATAAGAGAGATTTACGTGGTTCGATCCAAAACTGACCTACTCCACTATATGAATACTAGAGAGATTACAATAATTGCAAGACAAAAAAATACCCAACCCGACACCAATACCTGCACATGTCGTATCTACTCCAATGTCTAATTATTTGGAACACGTGTTTGTGAAAGTAACTAAGTATAGATTTGAAGGTTTTGCCTTTGTTTGGTTATTAGTTTAGTTTGGTTTTGTTTTTCAATAATTACCTTACTTCTTTTTTCAATCATTACCCTATTTCTCCAATTATTACTTTCTCATTTCTCTATATCTCTCTCCAATCATTACTCTTCTCTTCAATCATCACCATATTTCTCTCTACATCCACTACCAAAACTAAACTAAACTCTCAAACAAACAAAGCCTTTATAATGTGTGCTATCTGCTATAACTAATTGTGAGTAATTTTGATATTTGTAAGATGTTACAAGAGCTGTTGGAGTCATGCAGAAAGTCCAAAACATTCCTTGATAATGAGATAATTTGGTGGTAGTTTTGTCAAATTATTGAGGGTGTGCACCATATACATGAAAAAAGTTTTGTACACCGAGACCTAACTAGGTCAAACATATTCTTGGATGAGACCAAGAATATCCAGATCGGTGACTTTGGATTAGGTAATAAGAGGCTAACTCTATGATCTAAACAGTAATTGACTTTGTTAATGTGTTATAAATAGTTTATCTTTTTTCTCTTTATATTGGTTGCAGCTACTTTTTTGCAAGATAGGAGTTGTGGTGTAGCTGGCACCAGAGTTACAGGAGGAGTATGCTCAGGTCAGCGACAAGGTTGACATATTCAGCTAGGGTCTCTTATTGTGCGACCTTATTTACCAATTTGGCACCAACGAAGAAAGGATTAGTGTGTTTTCAAAACTGAGACAGAGTGACTTCCCAAAAGAACCATTGATATTGGGTGAGCTTCTTGCTTTGACGCCATCGGCCCATCCGTTAATTTTTGAGATATTGCAGAAAGACCTACCTTGGAGACGTAACTTTTTGTTTTATTTATTAGTTTGTTATTAATAACAAGATGGATTTGTAAAACACTTGCTTGTGAAATGACAAATCTCTTTATGAAAGAAAGATCCTTTTTCAAGTTTGTTATGTATTTCGATAGATTGTCTAGAGAGTATGCATGCCACCTTGAGAATAAGGTGAAGACCTTGCAGACAAAGGTGAGTGGGCTTACTAGTGAGATAGAGGAATTGAAGAAGATGATTCATCGACATGTATGCTATATCATTGTTTCCTTTTTCAAGTTCGTTACTCTACGACGGCAACATCTAACACAATGTTTGTTTATTGTAGGAAAGAGCTTGATATCCTGCAGGTCCATTTCATTGTAACACAATGTTTGCTTACCAATGTAGTATTGCTTGTCTCTTGGTTCTGTTTCGTGAGCTAGTGCAAAGCTTTTGATGCTAGTTTTTGGGCTAATGATGAGCTAACCTACTTTTGATAGTGTTGTTTTTGCTTCTACATTTGCTGCAAATGTTTCCATCTTCTTATATCAAAACTTACCTTTGAAACAATAGCAGTTTACCGTTGTTTTTCTTTTTTGAGCAGTAGCTTTTACGTTTGCTTTATGGCATTGCAGTTGAAAAATAAAAATATTATTAAAATACTATTGTGATTTGAATATGCCTAGGCTATTGGGTGACTCATATATTGTGTCCGTGTCGTGTTGGGTCCGCATCCCGTGTCCGTTATTAATTGTGCATCCTTAATACAAGAGCAAGCAAGATCTTTCCATTACTTCTAATTTCCTTCTTATACTTGTTTGATCCAGCTGAAAAATGTAGTATAGAGGAACCACTTGTTCACTGGAAACTTGCAATGGTTACCACAAATTATTTCATGCCGTAAATTGACCAAACAATGGAGCACTGACATGTTCCAAGCTGCTATTCTACCCTAGTACTGTTTTTGTTTGGGTCCAATAGTATACCTCTACTCATTACTCCATTGCAATTCAACTATCAATTAAAAGATGTTATTGTGATTTGAGGAACCAAGATGTGTTTGAAGTTTCACTACAAAACTATCTTAACAAAAATGTGAAGGACACCAGTGATTTAAATACGCGAGGCGACAAAGCCCTCATTGAAGCGAGCCAAGTATCTCATTCAAGCGAGGCGAGCATTTAAAAAATTATTAAAATTATTAAATATTTTTATGTTTTTTGTGTAACTATTCGTTAATAATTTGAGGGGGTTAACTATTATGCTATAAATAACATCACCATATTGCAAAATATAATTTTAAAGGGGTAAAAATTGTTATTTTTCATCAGATCTACCTATTTTTGACCTCTCTGACCCTAAATCACAACCACCCAGCCCTCAATTTCACTTGAAACCTGCTTAAATTGGTTTTCGATCTACCAATTGCTGATTTTGCGTCGATTTACAACACTATAGTTGACGACGAGTAGTTTTCAACTGGACCGAGTTAATTTAGAGTGAAATTGGAAGGACCCAGACAAGTTTGAGCACAATTGAACTTCGTCGGTGGTCGGAAATTACTTTCCGGGGGACGGTGAGAGTGGAAAGAGGTCGATGGGTGTTAGACTGTCAGGTTTCAAAGGGTTTCAATCACCGACAAGGGCTGTGCAGGCGCCGACGAGGGTCGATGGTGACTGGGTATGAGGTTTTGAGGATTGAAAGTGGTTGGCGATGGATGGGTGTTTGGTTTCAAGGGTTTCAAACGCCGACAAAGGCTGTACAGGCGTCGATGAGGATCGATGAAGGCTGGGTGTGGTTTTTGGCGCCTAGTCGAGCTTTTAAGGCGCCTCATGCCTCACACCTAGGCGACTCGAAGTGAGACTAGTCGTCCTCCAAACCTAACTTCACCTCGCCTCACACCTATGAGGGTCACAGGCTTGCCTCATGCCTTGTCTCGCCCAGGCGCGAATTTTCAATCACTGAATGACACAAAATAATACCGAGTTTTTTCAACTCCTGAAACTCTGTAGTGTATTTAGAATTCATCACTCTAAATCTCTCCAAAAGTTAAAAACAGAAAAAAAAATCAAATACTTGATTAAAAACTGAATTGAAAGACATGAAATAATATCGAATTTTTTATACTTAATTAAACTGAGAGAGTTATGCCAGCCTCTAATCTTGTATAAGATAGGGAATTATGAATCTACATTTGCATGGCTAGATAACTGACATCCCATTGATCCCTTGTATATATAAAAATTATGGGGATAGAATTTGCTCTAACATAGGTTGAGTTCTCAATGCTAAGGTCTCATCTCTCATTCACGATGGTATCTGGCAATGGCCTGGGGGGAGAAGTAGAGTTATGCAAGAGATCAAAAACCTAACTCCTAAGGGTTTCCTTCCTGATATGGCCATAGAAGACTTATGGGTCCTTTCTATGCATGGTGTTTTTAGCAAGAAGTCTGTCCGGTCTTCTATTAGGGTAATATATCCTAGACAATAGTGGTGTTCTGTGGTGCAGTTCAAGAAGCATGTGCCCAGATGGGCCGTCATTCTTTGGATGGCTACGCAGCATCCGAAAGATAGGATGCTAGTATGGGATATCATCTCTAATGCTATTTGCAGTTGTGCTCTAATAACAGTTTGGAAGATCACAACCATTTATTCTTTGATTGTCCCTACTTCAACGCTGTATGGGATGAATATTTTGCAAAGGAATCATGTGGCTAGACTCCCAATGAAAAGGGTTGATGAAATAGCTTGGTTCATTAACCAGGCAAAAGGTAATAGCTTTCGAAAGAATGTGCTTAAGCTCTCCCTTTCTGCTACGGTTTACAGAATTTGGTGTGAACGAAATGCCAGAGTTTTTAAGCATATATTTGTGGACCCAAGCTCCTTGAGTGCTAAGTTTGTTACTCTATCAAAGATGCTCTATTATCCTGGCATAATGTGAAGTCTAAGCAAGATAATAGAGATCTTTGCAGATTTTGGAATGTTCATCATGTGACAACCCCAAAACATCTGTAGTCATTAAAAGTTCATCGTGATAAGCTTCCAAACTCAACATGAAGTTCGTACGCAAACTATCAAGCCTAAATTTGAGCAATTTCCATTAAGTGAAGTCAAATCGAATGAATCCATTCTGTTCAAATAGATACTTAAATCCTGTTTTATAGAAGAAAACAAAGTTTATACAGTTGCTGCAAATCAACCAAATATGATTTAAATCAACTAAGGTCGAACAATTTCACAAACACGTTAGGATCACAAAACAAAATCAATTAGGCATAAAACACAACTATGTTAGGATCACAAAACGAAATCAACTAGGCATGAAACACAAATAGTGAGGGAGATGAGAGAGAGAGAGAGAGAGAGAGAGAGAGAGAGAGAGAGAGAGAGAGAGAGAGAGAGCACTTACTTGAAATTGAAATTGTTAAGCTTTGTAGTGCAGGTAAAGCGTGTTGTTTATATATTTATATAAAGTGTGCTTCATTCATCACACTCTCTTCAAATCAGAAGTGTTGGGCAATTGGGCTAGCTGGTTATGAGAGCATTGTATGTCCATGTGGTGCAGCATGTTTGAAAAATCGTGAACACCACTAGACATGAGTTCGAGCCAGCCATGTTGGCATCCCCTTTGAATTTGAACTGCATGATGTTAGATGGGGAGGGTATCTAGTATATATTTGGATAAGAGTTTTTGAAGGGGAAGAGTACTTGTATTTCACTTAGAACTTGAACTTTTTTGACATGGTACAAAATGACTAGAACCTCTCCATATGTATAGTATTCAATGGAATGTTCTAGATATCTTATTACAAGATAATATCTAGGTACTTTCTAGATTTACACATGTGACCTTTTACTTATAATAAATATCTAGATATTTTCTAGGGATATTTTAGAACTCTTCTAGAAATTAGGTCTTCTAGAAACAAGATATTTATGCTCCTCCAGTAATATCTTCTATTTGGGCTTCTTTATTGGGCTCGTCTTGGACTTATTTTTCTTGGGCCAAAATAATAAATCAAGTTTATGCTCCAACACATGATCCCACTGCTATATGTATCCGCTTAATTGGCCTTCAATGGGACTGGGGTTGATTGCTACATCTAATCGCCTCGTCTCACCTTTTTAAGAGTATCTACAACATCCAGCCAAATCCCCTTTCATTTTCACTACCCTAAACGGGGAGCCATTCCTCTTGCCAAAAATGGGTGAGCCATTTATTGTTGAGTAATTTACCAACTTATCAAGGTAATTGGCCCATATTTCCAAGAACTCCAGCCCAAATAGAAAATGCACCATCAAGAAGAGACCCATACCATCAAAAATGATTGAAGAGAGACGATCCAGCCGCCACCACCACGCCACGCCACTGCCGCCACCGCCACCACCACGTCGCCACCATGGCTGCCGCCGCCATCATACCACCCTTACCACCGCCACCGCCACGCTGCCGCCGCAACAACCACCACTACATCGCCACCACCACCACCATGTCGCCACCACCACCACTGCCACCACCATAATTAACAGTGTTAATTTTTGTCTCTAAATTAACAGTTGACCCATACAACCTCTTACACGACCACCACCACGACCACCATGCCTCCACCACCATCGTCACCATAATCACCACTACCACGCCGCCGCCACCACAATTAAAAATATTAATTTCTATCTAAATTTAACAATGTTAATTTCTATCTAAATTTAACAATGTTAATTTCTCTCTAAATTAACGGTGTTAATTTTTATGTAAATTTACATCACAATTAATAGTTGACCTATATTACCTCCTATACCACCACTCCACCACCACCACCACCACGATTAACAGTGTTAACTTTTGTCTAAATTTATAATTAACAGTGTTAATTTTCATATAAATTTACACCACAATTAACAGTGTTAATTAATCGCAGCAAGAACGACGATTGCAGCTCCAAACGGAGGCGGCGAAGGCATCAACGTCCATGGAGGCGGCGGACGGAGGTGGCGTCGGAGGCATCGACGTCCATAGAGGCGACGTGGGTGGAACGGGGCCGGAGGAGGAGTAGCTGGCAGTGGAGCTAAGACCGGCGGAGGAGTGGCCATTGGTGGGGCTGAGACCGACGGAGGAGTAGCAGGTGGTGGTGGGGTTGACTGGAGGAGAGAGAGAGAGAGAGAGAGAGAGAGGTGGGCTGCATTCATTTGAAACAGAGAGAGAGAGAGAGAGAGAGAGAGAGAGAGAGAGAGAGAGAGAGAGGTGGGTTGCATTCACTTGAAATAGAGAGAGAGAGAGAGAGAGAGAGAGAGAGAGGTGGGCTGCATTCACTTGAAACCCTAAATGATGGGTGGTGTTCATTTGTTGCTATTTAAAGTGGGGTAAAAAAAGTAAAATCACACCCATAGGACGTAGTGAGCATTGCACTTTTACCCCATAGGACTTGGTGGGCTATGGAATCCAATATTAGGACCGGCCCAGACTTAAATCTATTAAAAGAAATCTATACCTATGCGTTCAAAAGCTCTTTTGGGCCTGTTTCGGTTCCAAAAAAATAATCGAATCTATTCATTTTGTTTAAAATACTTTACTTACAGTCCCTTAAAAAAATATGCTCAATCTCGTATCATTTAGGGCATTGTCCCAAAATGGGAAGTTTCGTAGACGTTCTAAATGATACGGAATTGAGTTTATTTTTTGCAAAGCCTATAAAAAAAATATTTTAAACAAAATGGACGGAGCTATGTAGAGGTGCCACCCCCGATTCCGAAATACCCAAAAAAAAAAAATAATAAACATGACAGAGAATAGTTATAATTAAATACATATAAATACATTTCACAAGCTAAACTTCAGAGAAGTGGTTGATTTGTGTCTTCCAAGAATTTGGGGTCCACACAAGCTCGATTCTCCGCAACGCCATTAATTTGTTTTTCTCTCTCCATAAATTCTCTGCTGATTCATTTAGCATTAATTTTTTTCACAAATTTAGTATTTTTACTGCATGTTTTTTTTTTTTATGAATTATAGTGCTGTTAATAAATATATAAATTGAATTCACAAATATATCGATTTAGATTTATATGAATAAATTACGACACTTAGGGTGAAAGAGGGATTCTTCATTTCTCCTATCATCCCTTGAAACTTGTCAATTTATTCTTCAAATCTTTTTGGTGCTCGCCAAAGGAGAAAGCGGTATGTGGTGGCACCTCCTCTTAGAGATTTGAACTTATGCTACCTATTATGAGAGAAAACGGGATGCAGCAGCTCCCCCTTTTAGAGATTTGAATTTATGGTGTCTGTCGGGAAAGAAAGTGGGACGTATTAGTTTTCTTGAGTTCAATTGGTGCCACCCTGTATCCAAATCCTCCGCCACTATAAGTAGTTTTTTTTTTTTTTGGTCATACGTTATACATCAGCGGGGGTAAGCGACTAAAGAGAAAAATGAGACAATCAACTTGACAAGTTTGGTTTCTCACTGCTCCCAGAAGAATACTAATGAAAGGACCCCCGATTTCCAAAAGCGAAGCCTCAAATTTTGAATTTTAAAAGTGCAGATTATTTAAGTCAAATTGAATTTAGGTAACAGGACTACATAAGACCCAATTAGGAATTTAGGAATGAAATCAAATCCACGTGGATACTTTTTTTTTGGTAATGCAGGGTGTCTCGAGTCAGCTTGCGCGCATCTCAGACTAATCCCTGTAGCTCCTCCCACAGCCGTTTCACACGCTTACGCGTGGGGATGAGGTGGCCCCTAGAGTTATTAGTAAGGAGAATCGAACCTGAGACCTTAGAATTGAGTAAACATCTAAATCTCAGGCCAAGACTACTTGGCCAACCCCTCCGGGTTCACGTGGATACAATTATGTAAGTCAATTCGATCTGAGCATTATTAAAAGACTTTCCTTTAGAGTAGAAGATTAAGCTCAATTTTGTTAATTTAAGCTTCTTGCAATTAAAACCAATTAGTTAATTTTACTTACCAAATTAGAGGTTTCCAAATAGACAAAAAGACTATCCTTTTCTGGAGTTTTTTTTTCCCTGTATGAGGATGAAGTTGCCACGTGATTAGGCAAACCTTAAACTCCACCACTTAAACACCCTTACATTTTGTTTCATCAATCTTACACTTTGTATGAAATATCCAATTCTAATTATGGACCTTTAGAGCCCACCCTAAGCTTATTTTCCGTTCCGCTTTCTTTCTAAACTTTCTTTTTTAAAAAGAAGATAATTTCAAACTCAAATATAACAAAAATAAAAAATAATTTTTAAATTTTTTTTCACCTTTTAAAAGATCTCAATGAGATCTATCAAACAAAATCCATATTGGCAGGGAAATTATTTGAGTAAACACATAATTTTTGAATTTAAAATTACTTTCTTTTTTAAAAAGTTCTTTTTTAAAGAAAGTGAAACACCCGACTTTCATTGCGAAAAGAGTCCATCTTGTAAAATTCATAGGGAAGATCAATCAGGCTAAAATTTATGTTGATCAACGTCAAAGTAAATAACATAATTTCTTAACGCATCGAATTTGTTAGAGGAAAAAAATTACATAGTGCCACATTAAAACTTGATCCCATTTGGATATAATAGGACCACCCTATAAAACTTGATCTCCATTTTTTTGTTCTCGTTTGTGACAAGTAATAAGAAGAATTACGTACAACATATACTTTATTAATTACATGAGAATGTGGAAATAACGAAATTAAAAATATATGAAGTTGCAAGTAGGGAACTCTTTCACACAACAAAGAAATAAATAGATAAAGATACACTTTTATCTACTCTAATTTTACGGAACTGTTTCCCATTTTTGGGCAAAAATAAAATACATGGTTGCCCATTTTTAGTGTAAAATTAGAGGGACGACTATGAAAATTTGCCAAAAATAAAATAATTGCCTTTTAATTTTGATAATATTGACCCCTTGAACAGGACGACAACTCCACGAAATCCTGAGAGGGTTCAAGCGAATCCACTGAGTTCAAAAAATACTCTAAATTATAATAATTTTTCTCCGTTTAATTTGATATTTTTTAATTTTGTCGGCACTGAATCTTTAATTGATACGTGTAGCCAAAATAAATGAAGAATCACACAAATTTGTGAGTAAGTGCATAATATAGCTCAACAAAATAAAATAAATTAGGGCAAATAAATTTTAAAATATAAAAAAATGTTTATTTTGTAAGTACACAAAAATATTCTTTATATTTTTTGGTCACCAATGCTAAAATATTAGAGCCAACCATGCCTTGAAGCTTTGAAGAACTTGTTACATTTTTTCCGTAGAATGAGTTTGTTGAATGATTTTGACGACAAACTTGTGATTTGTTTTTGACCCATTAACATCCACCATTTTTATTTACTGATTATGTTTTGGACTCTCCTTTGAGGCCGACTGACTCACATTTTACTCTTCTAAAAAAACCCATGAATTTGTTTGAACACATGTTAAAAATTTTCGAGGGTAAAAACATAAATTGGCATGACAGTTATCAAAATCATCACGACAAAATTAACAGCACCCATGTGCCGACCCTTCTTCCAAATAGAGAAGAGAAGTTACATTTTAATTATGATCTCCAGCAAAAACAATTTTTGTTTTCTTTATCTGTTGGACTTGGAGTGCCCCCATAAATTTAGTTACACGATGTCACTCCCTGCGACCGCTCTAAAAATAGACTTGCGGGTGTGAATGCCATAAAAGACTTAATTGAAGCATTCGCTAACACCAATTGGTTTTATGTGAGATAGTGGAAAAACGGTTCAACAAGTGGTATCAGAGCCAGGAAATCATGGGTTTGAGTCGCGAGAGTCTCATCATGAGGGAGGGAATGTTGGGCCCGGAGTGCCCCCATGAATTTGGTTATACAATGTCACTCATTGCGACCGCTCTAAAAACAGACTTTTTGGTGCGATATTGAATGTCATAAAAAACTAAATTAAAGTCTTCGCTGACACCAATTGATTTTAAGAGAAATGGTGAAAAAACTGTCCGACAAGCTGCAACTCTTTGGAACAATTGTGCATACTGTGGGGGAATACCTGGTCCTTTGTCACAATAAAGTTTATTGAATGAACCAATCCAATGTAAGCCATTGCCATTTATTGTCTACTACCTTCTGTGGTCTACTACCTTCTGTTTAGCAATTTATTATTCGTTATTTTGTCCTCACTTCTTTAGAATTAATTTTGTGTTCCTTATTTGTCGCTTCATTTTTTTAATTTCTGTAAGTGAAGATAGAAAATAGAAGTGTTGCATTGTGATTGCTACTTGATGGGTTTGTGAAATGGTGTGACGATGAGTAGTGTAACAATCCAAAAAAAACTCATATGAGATTGTTGTAATGTAGCATCATTGTGATTTGAGATTTGATATTTTTTTTTCCGGTGCTAATGAATCATCCGCACAATCACGTGCGCCAAAATTTATAAGAGACACGAGGGAAAGATAACCCGTGACAATGTTATGAACTAAAATATAAGTACGGGTTGGATTTAAGATGCCTATTCAATTTACTCTAGCATTTTTAACAGTGTCATTTGAAGATTTTTTTATTTTATTTTAGAATAAAATGTTAAGTTCGAGGTTTAGAGTGAGTTTTTTTTTAAATAAATAAATTAGAGTACTGAATTGGAGTTGGCTTGAATAGAGTGAAGTTTCAAACTAGTTATCTTATAAAAGACTAGGTGATCGGCTCGTGCCAACACAAGAAGTTTTGTGCCTGGCTTTTTAAATTTAAGTTGTTTATGGTAGAATATAGATTGGAGATACTTTGCATATATTTACATGTTTATGGCACGAAGAGTTTTGTGCCACCACAAAGTGATGTCATATTTACCAAAAAGTATATTGCTTGGTAAGCATGACATCATTTGTAGTGAGGTCCACACCATTTCAACCAATCAAAGAGAAGGTAATGTTCACCCTCTTTGAAAGCGGGTGAACAAAATTGCACTCGTCCGCGCGAGAGACTAGAGAGAAAGAGGAAATTGAAAGAAAAAGATGAGTTTTTTAAAATGGTTACGTGGCCATATATGGTTCACAAAAAGATTATGTGGTCCACCCTGAGGCAATAGACCAAATTGTCCCTCATGACATGAGAAAACAGAGGGCCGCCAATTGGAAGACTAAAATTGGAAAAATTGGGAAATTTTGGCAACCCATCCAATTGGCTTCAATTAAAAGACTAGGTGATCGGCTCGTGCCAACACGAGGAGTTTTATGCCTGGCTTTTTAAATTTAAGTTGTTTATGGTAGAATATGGGTGGGAGATACTTTGCATATACTTGCATGTTTATGGCACGAGTAGTTTTGTGCAACTACAAAGTAATGTCATACTTACCAAAAAATGTATTACATAGTAAGCATGACATTACTTTGTAGTGAGGCACACACCATTTCAATCAATCAGAGAGAGGGTAATGTTCACCATCTCTTAAGGAGGGTGAATAAAATTGCACTCATCCGTACGAGAGACCAGAGAGAGAAAATTGGAAGAAAAAGATGAGTTTTTTAAAATGGTTACATGGCCATACGTGGTTCACAAAAGAACATGTGGTCCACCGTAAGGCAATAGACCAAATTGTCCCTCATGACAAGAGAAGACAGAGGGCTGCCAACTGGAAGGCTAAAATTGGAAAAATCGGGAAATTTTGACTACCCATCCAATTGGCTTCAATTCTCTTTTATTTAAAGGTTTAGATACTCCCCCCATCCCCAAGAAGCCAGTAATCCAATATTTCTGTGTGTCCCTTAATAATTTTTTTTTTTGAAAAATTAATAAGCAAAAGTTTATACAATTATGATTTCTGTCCTTTTGAAAAGTTATGGGTAAAGAATTGATGGATAAAAGTGGAGGATAATTTTGTAACGGGAAGGTAAAAAATGATGTGAAATATGTAATGATAATGTCTATTTAATAAATTAAACTTATGATAATTAAAAAGGAAAAGAGCGTAGTTCTTTGATATTCTTGAATAGAGAAATGCAAGAAAAACTGGAGTATTGTATAGTAGACGCTCGAATTACATAATGCATGTAAACATGTAATTTCAGTAGAGCGTCTACCATACTACCTTTACGCTCCACATATCTCCTTCCATCTTCACACATGTAATTTCATCTTTTTCGCTTAATCAATTACAATCCGCAAATAAAGCACGGCATTGAGACTAGGTTCTAGTACTTTTTTCAAAAAAAATACTTTAAATTAATTCAAATCGATCATTAAAAAAAAATTTATTTGAATAGTCTTAAGTGTAAAAAGGTAGGCAGACGTCAGGAGCGCAAAACTTCTGTGGTTCTCCGAGTGGACCGACGAGTCCTCCCGTTTCGGTACCATAGCCGGACTCGATAGAAATATAGGTGAATTTATTATTAGGGTATATATAACAAATTTTATGATTCTTGGTTGGTTTGAACTTTGTAGCATCATCTTCTTCCACCTGCGCGTTCCTTCAAATTCTGAGCGCCCGTCTCCATCGCCTCTCTATCATACAAAAGGTAAGATACTCCCAACTACCCTTTCTTCTCTCCCTCTCATCAACGTCGCTTTCAGTTCATCTCCAATATTGTTTCTGTAGAGTGAATTCGTCAAAAATTATGCCTTTTTTCTTGGATCGTCAAAAATTTTACTACCCCAGATGAAATCCCCCTCTCATTTCGTCTTTCGATTGTCCATTTTTTTGTAATTTCTCGCATCTGTTTCCTGAATTTCCTTAGAATTGTCCGATGCCCATTAAAAATGCTATTTTTACAGTGTTTGATTGTGATATAAAGTTTTGATTTTTACAGCTCTGGTCTTCAAACCGGTTCCCTGTAAAAAAAGGGGCACAATTGAGACCGTGTGATGCAGATAATTCATCGACTATTCGGTTCACTGTACAAGATCCAGTTACTATCCACCTGGAATTCTAATTTTGTGCACGGACTTTCGGATAGTAGATTGGTTGTACTGAAGCCATTCTAACCCTAGGTTCAAATCGTCCCGATCATTCGCTATTACATTGTAAAGCTGTTGAGTGAGGTGATTTCTGGGTGGTAGTTAGTTACTGTAGTTTTTATGTTACTTCATCATGCCAGCCATACAGAAGCTATATAATGCTTGTAAAGTTTCACTTTCCCCTAATGGACCGGTATCGGAAGAAGCTGTCGAAAAAGTTCGCACTCTGCTAGGTAGTGTGGATAAACTCCCTTTAATCGCCTCTTACTTAAGGTTTATAATTTCAGAAGTTGATCCATGTGTATGCTTTTATGAATATCGGAACTTGATTAGCTTTAAAATTGTTTGTTTGGTTATTGTCGTGTTAATTGTCATCGGATCGGAATAACTATCTGATACTCCCTCCGTCCCATAATATTTGTCCGGTCCGCAAAACGAAGACGTAAAAATAATACTATTTTTGTAAGAAAAGTTGAGAAAAAATTCAACAACTTACTAGATCTCGACGAGTTCTTTTAACTTGCGAAAAAAATTTGAATTTTTTCTTGAAAGAAATGCATGATTTTGTAGTCTCCGTTTTGCGGACCGGACAAATATTATGGGACGGAGGGAGTATTGTATAATGATAATGGCTTTGTTCGGTTAACCTTTTAGTTTTAGTTTAGTTTTCAATCATTACCTTATTTCTTTCTCCAATCATTACTTTATTTCTCCAATTATTCTTTTCTCATCTTTCTCTATCTCTCTCCAATCATTACCTCTATCTTCAATTATTATTCTATTTCTCTCTTCACCCACTACCAAAACTAAACTAAACTAAACTCCCAACCAAAAAAAACCAATGATATTGTGAACCCATACCATCCCTTGTTGCATGGGATTATTGTCATAATGATATTGGTTTTTGGGAAATTTGCTTAGGCTATTTGTCTATGCGACATTTAATTGTGGTACAAGGGATGGTATGGGTTCACATGCATATCTATGTCAATTGCTATTTTGTGCATGTATTTGTTGATTGGAATGACATCGATCAATACCCTTAGTCTTATAAAGAAGATATGGTTTTGTCATCTTTAGTGTAACACTTTTCTTGTGGCCTTTAGTTTCGTGAGCAAATCATATGAAGATGAAAAATGGTGGAAGAGAATGAGGGGTGGAATTTCTCATAGGAAGGGAAGGGAACTTAGACTTCTCAGAGCAACTGATTGTGATTGTAGAAATGGTGTTAGGCTCTACCGGAGGTCTGATGTATAGCTTTTGATAGCCCCTCTTAAAATCCATCCTTCGTTAGAAAACAACCTAATACCAAGTGTCTCTCATCATGTTATGATGAAGACTCTTGTTTGGCCTGCTTACAACTTGCAACCCCAAAAGTCTCATGGATAAATTGACAGTAGGTTTTGAAGACTCTTGTTGGGCCCGCTAACAACTTGCAACCCCAAAAGTCTCGTGGATAAATTGACAGTAAGTTTTGCGCTCCAAGCTTAACAAGTTCGTTTTATGGAATTGCACCTAACTGTGAGAAACAGGTACATTTTCTACGGGTCGGTACTCGGTACAAGTGGCTTATGCTTTAGAATCTAGATGAGAGAACGTCAATGGAATGTAGACTCATGAAAGAATGGTGACTCCTAAGTTCACTAAAGTTGCAAGAGTCAAGTTAATAAAGGTAAGTGTATACTTCCAAGATCACCTAATTCAGTTGTTATCATATCTGGTAGCGTTGCCAACTTTGTGTCTTGATCAAATATGGTCATTTATTAGGTAAACGATCGAATCCTGTGTCCGATCTTCTGAGCGTAGTAACTTGTAAATGAAGAGATTGACCCAATGGAGGATATTTGCATTGATTGCATGTTCATTGATCACTTTCTTACCAGTCATTCTTTAACGAGTTTACCTAATGTTTCCGTGGATAGTTGTTGGACAACCCAAAGTCAACTTTGTATCGCTTGCATAGTTTGGGCGGGCTATGTGTGGTTACCCTTTGTAGTATTGGACTAAAGACTCTCTCTCTGGAGATGGTTTACAATATTAGCTTGGAATGTGATAAATTTGTCCACCCATATAAAGTGGCATGGGTTAATTATTTAGGAAAGCTTGTTACTTGTCTTTCTCTTAGAGGTGTGTTTCCGCTTGTTTGAGTGTGCTTGGCTGTAGGATTGTAAGACCTAAAGTGATAGTGAGGATAAGTACACTTTTTAAGCAAACAATTCAATTTTCTTTCTCATTTCAAATGTGAAACGCTTGAGTGAAGTGCAGGGAGACTATCTATATTAGTATGACTTACATAAAAAGTAGAGGAACAAAAAGACTCTCAAAAACTGACCATAAGGAAAAGAAAGGCCTCTCGTTAAGGACCATAGATTTTTTCTCCGTAATATTTCCCCCTCATGGCTCATGCTACTATTTAGGTCCGTAAGGTCTACTATCTTTCTTCCGATTTCGTAGAAGTTCCACTTCCTTGGCTCAATGCTTGATTCTGTCGAATGCTAATGTGTGAAATACATGATATTGCAAATATCACTAATCTGAAATTTCCTTCGTTGATTCTTTCTATTGATATAAAGATTACTGTAGTTGCTCAGAACTCTTTAAAGTAGAACCCTAATGGCCCGTTTGGCGGGCGAGGAAGCTTATCCGGGCCCACAACACACACACACCCCATTAGTCTATCCAGGTGGGGCGTAATTACCTGCATGACCCTCAAACCTCCCAAACCCTTTTGTATTTTCATTACGGGGGCGATTAGATGTAGCAAACAATCCCTTGGGTGTGAGTCGCGTGACTATGGGGTTGAGCCATAGCTACTGCCCAAGGAAGGGCAAGCCGGTCACCGTAGCCGCCTCAAAGGCCAAGCGGATACATACAGCAATCGGATCATGCAATTCAAAGGGGATGCCAACACGGCTGGCTCGAACTCAGGACCTCATGAGAACCAAACCAAACCTTACAGGAGAGACGTACTAACTAACTTGGCTACCACCTGAGTTGGTGTTCATGTTTTTCTATACATGTACCACGGACGTACAATGCTCTCATAACCGACTAGCCCAATTGCCCAACTCTTTTGATTTGAAGAGAGTGTGATGAATGAAGCACGTGTCTAAGTTGGAATTTTGGAGGGAATTCCACTAAACGAATTTATACATATACACACACAACAACATGCTTTACCTGCACTGCATAGCTCTACAGTTTCAAGTAAGCCCTATTTGTGTGTCATGTATGGTTGGAAGATAAGGAGTTTCCGAGTTTGGCGTTCTTTGACAAGTTGACATGCTAGAATCTTTGATCAATGACATAGCTAGTATAGGTAATGTGTACGCTTCTATGAATCTGCATTTATGGAGTTATTAGAACTGAGGACTTTGTCTAGTGGAACCAAAGTTGAAATGTTTGCAGTTTTTCTTGAGACCAAAGGTTGTTAGTGCTTCAGTGATATTCGATAATTGGCTTAGACTTGTATGTGCTTGTTAGAGCTTATATAACAGCAGAGTGACATTACTTCCAAAACTTTTTTGTTTTTGTTTTTGTTTTTATTTTAACATCAAGCAGTTGAATAGTTGAGCAATTCCCTTGGGATTTATCCAAGTTGTTAGTCTTTTCTCCAAGAGTATACCATTAAGAATAGAAATAAGGTCCTTGTGAACACATACTGTTTTTCAGTTTCTGCTGCGCCTTTAATAATACTTTTCTGCGAGCTTCCCTTGACCTGCATCATATTTGCACTCAAATACTGGGGCGCAGACTTTAGAAAGACTTTGTTGGTGAATTTGGGGATTACATTTTCTCTCTGGCACAACTCTTTGGAACTTGTTGTAGTTGTGAAATTGCCATTGTGGAGCGTGTGCCATTCTGAATGCAGGTAGCTTGGTAGGAGAACTTTTGCACTAATTAAGGGCAATCAATATACATGTTTCCTGTCATGAATATCTCCACTATTCACCAGTTTTGTGAATCCTATTCCCTAGTTTTGTGTTTATCTTCTTCACTTGTTTATTTTCTCCATGTATCATCTGCATCTATCGATTTTCAGGCACTTTTCCATATTTTATATTGTATATGTTTATATAATCTTCTCCCCGCTCCTTTCATCGTTACATACCCATGGTCGCAAAAAGTAAGGTGAATTGGTGGAAAACTGAAAGTAATTGTTTTCTCTTGCAAGTGACTTTTATGGAGAAAGACTTTCCTTGGTATTTTCAGGAACCGAAGAGAGCCATCATGACTGCACCTTTGTCCTTCAATGGCTTTTTCTGGGCTTGCCCTCTAGGCTCTAGCCTCTGTATCCTTCCTGCATCTGCTTTCGTTTCCTACTTCATAACCAACCTAACTATGACCAACATTCAGATAATGTACCACACAGCCCCAAACCTGCACAAATCACAACTTGGCAGCTTCAAAAGTTTCCTTTCGCAGCCTCCATTCTTGCTGCAGCTATAGGTTAGATTGAGGATGCCTACCTGTGAAAGCAGAAATCTAGCGAAGGGCTTGATAGGGTAACATTATGACCTCCAATATTGCTAATGTCATAGTTTCTTGCAAAATTGATGGTGTTATGTTCATTTTAATACATCTGATGTACATGTAGTAAATGCTACGGCACACAGTGGTTTAAGTCTGGCAATTTGTATAATCTGTGTGTTTTTTGTTTTCTTTCTTGTTTTCTCCTCTGTCCATATGCGTCTCGTTTAGTGTGGATCTCTTGTCTTCCTGAGCCTGGTGCTTTTTGTTTACTAATTTAAGTAGTCTATACCCAATAAAAAATGATGCACTATTGGTTGCAGGCAGTCAACTCATATAGGACTTGTAACCTTATATCATGTCCTTGGACCTTGGGGCTTGTACGTACCTTCCTAGTTATTTGGACCTTGAGCAGACGAATTATTTTTATTTTCATTTGCTTCGCCTGTATGATGGTACAACTATGCGACTACAATCTGCAAGTTTGTTTTTTAGAACAATCTAAGGAAATGCTGCATATAATTTGTGGTTGTTTTGTGCAATTGTTTGCTGTTGTAGTAACATAGGACTATAGGAGTCTACCAGATATTAGTATTCCCCTGTAAATGTTTAACGCATGGTTTTTTGTAGACAAGATCAAGCCCTCGGATGTCGGCCTTGAGCAGGAGGCACAGTTGGTACGTGGGTGGAGGAGTTCAGTGCATGGGCGTAATGGTAATAATCTTCGGTCACTGCCGCCGATCACATACCTGCATATACACGAGTCTGAAAGCTTCACTGTAAGTGTAGTAATTAAGCTTATCTATTTGAAGTTTAATCTCATGGACAACCTTCCTATAGCGTAGAATGTGCTTAGACAGGACTTGGAAACTAAACATGACATTGCTTTCTGAATTTTCTAACAGATGGGAATATTTTGCTTGCCTCCTTCCTCTATTATACCTTTACATAATCATCCAGGAATGACAGTGTTGAGCAAGCTTCTATATGGTACATTACACGTAAAATCGTATGATTGGGTCGATGGGCCTGTGCCATCTGGACAATTGCAAGGTTCGCTTTATGTCTTCCTTTTTTATTTTCGCTCAGTATGGTAACTGGTTCTATGGTACCTAGAAATGTTCATTAAGGGGTTAGGTAGTTGTCTTTCCATGTCCTTTAATAGACTGAAAAACTCAGTTTCACGAAGCAGTATCACAACCCTGGAGAGGTTCTGGACGTAGAAGTGCCTTGGTTGGCACTTGCACCTTTGTTTCCCTTGTTGATTGGGCTACTCTGTTCAAGAAGCAGGTTCAGGGGGAAAGGAGCTGCTGGTTTTACCTAGAGAGTGGCGTTCGTTATAGCCATGGTCCAAGTCAGAGAATAAGGATGAGCGGGCCTGAGGGAAGATTGAGGAAGTCTTCAACTCTTTTTATTGAGACGAGTTAAGCTAAAAGAAGCTGCTGGTTTTACCAAGAGAGTGGCGTGCGTTATAGGCTATAGCCATGGTCCAAGTGGGAGCATGAGGAATAGCAGGCCTAAGGGAAGATAAGAGAAGTCTTCAACCCTCTTTCTTGAGACGGGTTAAGCTTGGTGAAACCTTTCTGTTGTTTACTAATGCTAGGTGGTTGACAGTGATATGTTGAGGGTAGACGAGGGTAGTAAATGAGACACGAACTTAGAGTTTGAAAGAAGGAGATAAGAGAAATATTAGGGTAATATTAAGGAGCATTTATCAGCTCCTTCACCCACAAGTAATGCCATGATAATTGCAAGAATACACTGGCTAACGCTAAGCCTGAAATATGAAGTACTAACAAAATAGCACTCCAACATGGTGAAATAACTCTTTGGAGTGTTGTGTTCGCTAGACCCTAAGTTTCTCAGAACCAACTGTATCAGAACCAGTGGTATATGAAAGAAGCGGGTTGTTTTGGGACAGAGATGAATGGTTGTACTAGCCACAAGTGCTGTATTCAAGCTGGGCAGGGGTTTACAATTACATAGCAAGGGTTTAGGTAGTGTTCTGATGATTAGTTCAACTCAAATCTCCTATGCATTGAATCAGAACGAATGGAATTTAGCAGCCAGACTACTATTTGAGTTTTTACAAGTTAATTATATTTTTTACTAAATACTTACTGCTGTAGATGGACTTAATTGGTTCCATGGTCACCGGTTATTTACAGTTAATAATTTCTTTTATTCAAAATAACCTTCGTATCATTGATGATTAACTTTTTAGCAGCAAAGAATGATTAGAAACTTTGTCATGCCATGTTTTGTATTGACACAAGTACAAGTTTTTGAAAAGGACCATAATCCTTGAAAATTTGCATGTTTATTGTCTTACGCTTAAAGATCATGTATTTCCAAGCAAGTCCTTTTGTCGCTTAAATAGTTCATATTCTGTTTCAAGACTTTCAGGTTTCGTTATTTGTATGCTTGCATATTCAAAAGATTTCAATTGTTTTTGTTGCAGCGAGACCTGCAAAGCTTGTTAAGAATGGCGAAATGAGGGCCCCTTCTGAGCCGACAGTTCTCTATCCAACAAGTGGAGGCAACATTCATTCCTTCAGAGCCTTAACTCCCTGCGCTATTTTTGACATCTTGTCCCCGCCTTACTTTGCTGAGGATGGACGAGACTGTACTTATTTCCGAAGGTCCCCAAGAGAAGATTTACCCGGTATATTGATTGTTGCACTTTGCTCGTCAACTTGGATGGTTAAGTAAATTTATTCTCTATTTTATTTTATTTTCTTTTCATTCTTTTCGTGTGGTTTTTATTTATTTACATTGAAGGTACTCTTGAATTGGACGGAGTGACCATCACGGAAGTGACTTGGTTAGAAGAGTTCCAACCTCCAGATGACTTTGTGGTTCGGAGAGGACAGTACAAGGGTCGTGCTATTAAAACTTGATTTTTTCCTTTTCTTTGATCTGTTTTTCGCCCCCACGCCATTTTTAAATGAACTGAGTGATTATTTTCGTAGTTTGAGGTGGAATTCTGGAATTGAGTTGTCAATAGCCATGACAAAATTTGTTTTCCTGTTGGCAATGAGTTTACCCGTTTTTGTACATATCAATATATAGTGCTAATTTGAATAGAAATCTCAGGTATTAAAGATTGAACATGGATGGAAATTGAAAGAATCACATCTGGTCTTGTTCGATTAGCAGCATTTGTCTGTTGCTTTGGGGAAAAGCGATGATCCAGGTGAGCGGTAGCAAGGTTTTGAAGTTTTGTAGTGCTAGTTGCAATACTTCATACCACATGCAACTTGGGTCTCAACGAGGTTTGTCGTCATGAACAATTGTGATTTTGTGACGGTTACGACCTATTTATGGTGTTAGTCACGATATAATTGTTGTATAACCGAAGGCTTTCCCCTGATTATCGTGAAGAAAGATTGCTGTCCCCTGGACTAGTGTTTCCAGTCTGTAGGTCGGAATCAAGCCAATCCAACTGGAGATTGAGCTGAAACCGATGTCCATTTTCTCATGTGCCATGAGATGATTGGAAATGGATTCTTCGCGGGAAAATAGGAGGAAGAAAAGTAAAATGAGAAAATTGAATCCTGCTGGTAATAGTACATGATTAATGGTTAGTGTATATAAATTATAAAATCGTTTATGATGCAATTCTCAAAGAATACTAAAAAAAAAGGTTTGGAAGTGAAATTCAATCAAGTTGAAAAGTTATTTTCCTTGACGGAATAACTAATGTTTGCTAAAAGCTCTAGCAGTACGAGAAAAAAACGCACACAAGAGAAAGCTCCAATTATTAGTCCAGTTGGTTGGTGTTTTGTACGCAGTTGACTAGAGTTCGATTCTTGGGACTAGGCCACAAGAAAGTAATTTTTATGAAAATTCTCTAGTCCCGGTATGTATGATTTGCCATTGATAGGACCAAGGAGAGATTAGTTGAGGTGCTCGTAAATTGACCTTTAACATTCGTGACCGTCGAACCAAAGAGCGAGGTGGGAATATTTTGAATGAGAGATAGGAAAGCCTACCACTCACTCTTTCAAGGCCTCAGATAATCGGAACCAATGATTATGGAGATTCGAGACCTATAGGCCGTAAACCTACTCGTAAAGCTTAAGCGCCACAGAATCTAACACCCGTACTCGATCGAATTGCCTATGGTTCTTTAAATTGTCCGCATTCAATGGGCGCTTTTGCGGTGGTCTCCAGGATTTATATGATCGGAGGTCAAGTGGAACATAGTCCCGTTCGTGTATACCAATTCGAAACGACGAATTTAGTTTTTTCGACACCGAGACTCTTGAAATTCTGGTTCTGATTCGCTCTGTAATTCACTGGACGAGGGACCTCCCCATGAATGATGCGAAATTCTCTCCCCTTTACGTTTCATGCTGAAGGGATGATATACGTCCTGTCCATTGGGCCTGCTTTCTATACTAACTTCGAAGACAATACTGAGTGTTTCGAGGTTTTCGACCCAAATGGTGATGATAGTGAGGTAAAGGGAAAGCCGGGTAGGGGGAAATGGTCTTTCCTTGCTCCATGCTCCATTTTATCCCCGCAATCGTGGTGGTGGGGGCTGTGGTCCGCGTGCACCTTTTGTTTGTTTCGCACGCCTTTGTTGGCTCCAAGATTTTTTTTCCTTTACCACCAAAATGGGAGGAGCAAATCACATGTACGTGTTCCACGTAGATAAACCGCGATTGGGAGGCCTCAAGCCAAATGTTGCAAAAATGTTTCCCCTTGTGAAGATCATCGCAGGGTAAGGTTAGATACGTCGTAAAGTTTACAGCTAGCTAACTTCTTGTCGAAGACAATAAGTACAATTAAAACCTAGCTGGCTGAAGTGGACAAAACAAAAGAAAAAGAATCGTCTCTGGTCGTTGGGTACCCACGAAAGTGAATGGGTGCAATTGATTTCCATTTTCCTTTTCTTTCTTTGATCAATCAGATCCAAACACAACTGTCTTTTTTATTTTATAATTGGACGTCCAAGTCAATTTGTTCGCACCTAGAAAATTCCGAGGTTTTGAAGTCAACGACCGGATAAACCCTCCAGCTGCCCGAAGTTTGAAATGTTTGTCCTCCATATGATTTGAACATACCACTTCGTGAAGGACACACACTCATTAGTTTTTTCATGCCCACTCAGTCAAATCTGTTGGGTCAGACAAGTGTTGCAAAGGCTAATAGTAAGTTCCTTTGAATCACTGTGTTGATATGTCAAGAAGGAAACTGATTCCAGGCCGGGAAATTGGCTATGACCTCTCAACTATACTGTAGCCTCGTTACTTGCCAGAGCCCTTCACCATTCCATGTACAAATCTCTCTCTCTCTCTCTCTCTCTCTCTCTCTCTCTCTCTCTCTCTCATCACTTTCAAACTCATTGTTATAATATTTTGCCAAGAGGCATCATCTCCAAAGAAGTTGACCTATAGTGAAGAATCAAAACCTGGTTCCTGTCATATTCCCTTGTGGGAGAAAAAAGTTTGCTTCATTCTTTACTGAATCTTTCATCTCACTTCCACTTTTGTTTCTCGATCCAAATCATGGAACTCTTGAGCTCAGTTTATGATTTAGCGAAACCATTGTGGTTCTATTCTGAATTTGAGGTTTCAATCAAGTCATGGTGTCATCACCCATCAATAACAAAGAAAACAGTATGGTAAAGACTACATGCACGAACGAAAAATAGGAAAGAGCGAAGCATCCATTGAAGCAGAAGACTCAAACAGAACCGTGCAGCTGCCAAATATGAAAAGCGGGACCAAATGGAACTCCCTGACTAAAGTAACTCCCAGCACGATCTAGACAACTAGAATAGTCAGTCGCTGAATAATAAAAATATGAATAACAGGCCGATCAAAGAAAACATGCATAACATTAGTGAGGAAGAGATTGGCCGATCAAAGCAAATCTCTTCCTCGCTAATCATCACAAAAATAAGCCCAGGTTTCCTTTACAGACCCCCCCAGTTAAGGGAAAAAACACTGACTTGAGGTTCAACAAATCAACAGACTATTTATTCTTTTGTAAACAAATGATATGTCCGTTTAGATACAGGTCGAGATAGGCATTACAAAGTACAATTCCAACCCATTATTACCTAGCTCCTAAGTAAACAAGTGTAATGGGCCTCATCAAGAGTAACTATACGCCCAAAAAGAGAAAAAAAGAGTGTACACTGTCAAGTACCTTTGAACCCATTGAAATAATGGATTTGCTAGCCGAAAGAAGCGCCAGAGCTCAAAAGACCATCTCGGCTTTATACGCTAGCTCTTCGGTGCAGCTGTTACTAGGTCCTGAAAGTAGAAATAAAAAATACTCTGAGCGAATCTTAACTTCAGACAGATTTATTACAATATAAAGCATGAGGATTAGATTATCTCAGTAAACACAAATGCTGTTTTCGCACCTTTTTTGTTTTCACGACGGTTTCCCACTTTGGATCAACAGGAGGAGTCTTGGAAGCGTGGAGTGGATAATTCACTTTCGTAGCGAGGAATGAAAGCGAAGGTGAATTCCTTGTCGATATAGAAGGCAAAGTACGCCAAAGCCAAGACTCAGATGGAGATTTTGGAGGAGGCGGAAGGACAGGACAGTGTGACTTGATTTCTTGATAATTTACTATGTTCTCCACTTTCTTGAACTGCTGCTGCTGCTGCTGATCTTCATAATCCAGGTATCCTTTCCTGGGCAATTTTACATCTGCAGAGGCTATTGATTCCTCACAAAGATCTTGATCCTCACGAGGAATATTTGATTTCTTGATGTTTGTGAGTATAGCATCTACTGAGGGAGTTTCTTCCAACGATACCACCTTATGTACAGAATCTACGTACACGGTTTTCTCGACCATAGAACTTGCCGAGTCTATTCCCTTTTCTGGGCTATGATCAGCCAATAATTCTCTAACGTGATCAGGGGATCTTTTTTGTAATCTGAAACCATTAATTCCATCAATTTGTTCTTCTTCGGGGATATCAGGAAATCTTTCTTCTTCATAAAATCTGGATTTAGGTAATTCATTCTGCCAGGGTGATGCGCCACTACCCTGTAAACGCTTGTAGAGAGACGATCCGTCCAATTTTTTCCGCATCTCAGTGTTCTGGGGTCCAGCTATTGATCTTTGCTCATGAATAGCAACCCTCATACGCTGCAAAAAAAGAATCAACTGATCAGATCAACGAAACATTTTCATTGAAAGTGAAGAAAACAAGAGGTCAAATAAAGGATACCTCATTCTTAGTTTGTTGGCAAAAACCAGCAGATGAAGAGCTAGCCTGAGTCCTTTTGACAGAAGACATGGGTACCCGTGTTCGCACACTCATACTCGGCACAGGATTCAAAACGCAAAGTGAACTTTTTACGCAAAACCTAGGTAATAACCCACACACTTTGGTTGACAAATTTCCAGGTTCATTGTCCTCGTCATCTTCATCTTCATCGGCACTTCCTTCTTCCTCGTACTCTTGGGGATAATATGGTGGATCATTATTGGGCCTTGAGCGATTTAGAGGTGACTGCTTATTCCCACTCACCAACTGTCTGGGCTGCTCTTTCACCAAAACCGGTTGCTTCCACGTACCATGTTGAGGCGTTTCAGAGGTCATTGCCTTGGCTGCTGGCAGAAATCTACCCATCATGAAATCCATAGTTTGTGCATCTGTTGAAAAGGTTCCGGATGGTGCTACCTCCGGACCGTCTAATCCACTCAAGCCACTTACACTGCAGCTTAAGAAGTATGATTCAGTCCTTGAAAGTGTATCTAGTGCGTCTAGATATGCTTCATCACCATCCCCTGAATCAGAACCCTCAAAGTTCGTTACATACTCTTCTATGGAAGGAACACTTAGTTTACTAGAAGAGGTTTTTCCTGCTTCACGCCTACCGATGCTCGAGTTTTCTTGTCGTTTAACTTCTGGAATTCTCCCAGGTGGAAGCTTTGGGATGATAGGAGGGTGATCAAGAGTTTGTGGTTTTCTTTCGTCCTTTGGTCTTCCGGGAGACTTCTCCCAAGTAAAAGGAATAGTTCCGGGGTTACTCACTGGACCAGATTTCAATTCTGATTTGTAAAAAGGAGGCAGAGGTACACTGGGGATAGAACGTTTATTCTTTGTTTGGACATCTTTCTCTGAGCCTACTACGGGTGAGAATCGCCTCACAGATATAAGTGGTCGATTGAGATTCAATTGTTTGTCCTCCATCAGTGGTTAAGCAACATAAAACCAATTCCCTACAAGGCACAACAATCCATTAAAAACAAGGTTCAACTTCACAAAAAGATAATAGACTTATGCGGGGAAAATGAAGTATCAAGTTGGTATTCATTCTAGTGTTGCACTATTGTCGACTTTCTTTTTCTTTTTTCCTCTATTCTTTTCCCATAGAGGTTCTACCACAAACAGTTTCCGTGTTCTATATTACGATGATGAGTAGCTTAGCTTATTCGAGGCCTGGAATCAGTCTAATGGAACAACATCCTTTTCGGGACGAATTCCCCAATACAGAATCCAAGGCATGGAATTAGTTTTTGGTTCTGAATCTGATCCATAGGTTGCTAACTTAAGCTTCTTCTAAAAGATCTACGCATGTCCAATTGCCGCCCCAAACACAAGTCAACCTCGAAATTGTGCAGCTCATGACATATGAGGAACCTTTTTTTTTTTTCCCCCTTTTAAATAGACGACATAAAAGGGGATCCAAGTCCATTTTGGGTCTTTCAAATACTACTAAGCTTCTAATGTCAACTGTTCGTGCGAATACAATGCATTGTGATTTCGGTCCAAGAATGATCGAATTGGTAGCATTCTGGCTCTCTATGAAAGTTTTTTTTTGGGAAATATCTCTATGAAAGCTAATCAACATTATTTCAGAAGTCAAAAGTTATGCTTTCTGGGACAATGATAAAGTAAGCAAGAAAGTAACATACCCCCATCCGTTCCTATTTTGCATTGATGATAAGAACAAGAATTTTTTAACCCTTACCTTTCAATCACCAAAACAAAAATCTCCCACCTGTACACCCACCCACAAAGAGAGAGAGAGAGAGAGAGAGAGAGAGAGAGAGAGAGAGAGATGCCATAAATCCTGATAGTTTGTCCAAGTTCAAATAGGAAATTATATTTTTAATAATCCAATAATTGTGCGATTGATGTTGACTCTCCACTTTCTAAATCATAAACCAAAAAATTATGAACTACGGAGTACTAGAATGTTGAAACTTGAAACCAAACAAGGGCCAGCAAAACTGAAGCTCAACTGCGTATGATAGATTGGTATTTAAACAGATCAAAAGGTGACAAAAGCATTTATATCTCAACCAACAAACAAAAAAATTCAACCAAGCAGTTAGACAACCACCAACGAATGCAGAAAACAAGAGTGGACTGGACAGGAAATGGGTTCTGAATGTATATCTCTGCGTGTAAATGAGAGAGAGAGAGAGAGAGAGAGAGAGAGAGAGAGATTACCTTGGAGAAATGGAGGGTCTTGAACAGAACTGATCTGGGTTTCTTGAATGATCGAGCATCAGAGAGCTGTTCGACGCAAAGAATAACAGAGGAGTGAGAGAGAGAGAGAGAGAGAGAGAGAGTTAAATGGAGATCCGAAGGAGCAGGAAGGAAGAAGGACGAATTTTCAGAATAAAACCACCAACCACTTTAATTTTGTACGTTTGTCCTATCGATTTTTTCCCACCGCCGCTGCTGTGTTGCCTCTCAACAAGCTTACCATCCGTCAGTGGACATTGAGAGTTTTTTATGCATATTTCTCAGAAGGAACCGGGAAAGGATAGAACGGTAAGAAAGATACGTTTCTTATGTTGTTGGGACTTTCTTATTATTATGCATCACTCACCGGTTTTTGGATCATGTGAGGGCTTTTATGGGAAAAAGGTGGTGGGGGCAGGGTCATTTTCATACACACTCATCCTTTGCAATTCTAGCGCCAAAGTATCCGTTGGTGGGTTTGCTTCTTATATGATTGATAAGAGTTCGATTCTCATGAACTCGTTGTTGATCTTGGCGTGAATGATTTATTTTTTGCCGAATTAGAGAGACGATTATTTCAAGTACACATGAGCTAGTCCGGACATTCCTTACCAACGAACAAAAATAAAATCCTTTTTGTAATTCGGTAGTTGCCTGTGTGAAACGTGAAATCATTGAATAACTTATGTATCAATCAATGATACCATTCAAGTGTTCAACTTCCGATCTACTAAAATTAATTCCATTAAGATACAACGTTCTAGGCAGAGTTATTATTGTACACAGTGCACTATGCAGGGTTGACCCTCACCGTTGACCATCACAGGTTGGTTTTTAATAGAATTGAAGTTGAAAGCGAAACAACTGGTAGTAGTGAAATTCAAACAGTTCTTACCCTTTTTATTTTATTTTATGGAAGAAGTTTCTGGGTAGGGGACTGCACCGTGGATTTTGCAGGCAAGACAAGAGAATGATTCATTTCAATAATCGAAACTGTTCAATTTATAGAATTTTTTTTTTCCTTTTTGATCCGCAATTTGTAGAATTCATTGAGAATATTAACCGTTTCAAAAATCATAAAAATTGAATGCCGGTTTTTAACTATAAAATGAAATTTAGTTGTTGTAAAAAAAATGGGTTTGAATATGGATTTGATTCAATGTGGCACAACACATTTTTATGAAACCTAACTGCATTCCGGACAGGGATTATTCAGCATTGGATTTTTAAGATTTTGGGCATTGGTAATGTTCTCGATATCTCTATAAAATGAACGGTATCAGTTCGTTGAAATAAACTCTCCTTGTGCTTGCAAAACCCAAATTGTTCGGTGCAGTCCCCATCCCCACGAAGAAGCCTCCTCCTTTTTTATTTATAATAATTCACGATGTTGAAGCATCTCGATTTAGTTTAGGCCAAAAAATTTCATTTTTGGCCTAAACTCACTAAAATTGGTACTACCTAGAATGTTTCGAACTTTGAGACTTGAGAAAATGATCATCAAACCCGTTCCTCAAGAGGTATTAGAGTAAAAATAAGTTAAGAGCTGGAATTGAAATCTGGTTTTTGATGTTTCTTTACTATTTTTTTGAATCGTAGCGTATCATAGTGGTTGTGGTTACATGACCCTTCACTTTTCGATCTTTTACTTGAATATTTTTCAAAATACTTGTGTAAAAGTTTATGTTTTTTATTTTTCTATTTCCTAAAGTCAAGATGAGCTAATATTATAGTATAAAAATTTGGCGCAAAATTAATAAACGCGATAAAAATTTGAACAAAGACAAAATAAAAAAATTATGGTCCACATCTTGTTGATTAGTTAATAGAAAATGATATTAGCACTTCAAAAATTGATGCAAGCACTCCAAAATCAGTGTAACTCCAAAATAACTTCCCTTTGTTTTTTGAAGTGTCTGCATCAATTGTTAGAGTGTCAATATCATTTCCCTAAAAACAACTGTCGAGTGATCAGTAGAAGCGGCGGTAGAGGTGGCGGTGTGATACGGGATACTTGGATGTACGTACTTAGAAATTCACGGTACTTTTTTTTTTTTTTTTTTTGATCAGACGAAAATGTTTTCAAGGCTACAAAGGGACATCATTACATAAAACAGTAAATAAAGAAAAAGGGGGTGAAGCGGTCCAACTGGGTGGAAGATCTCTTCTCTTTGCCAATGCTGCTACAAGGTGGGCAACCCCATTAGCTTGCCTTCGAATCCATCCAAAGCTATGACCCCCTCTTCTAGCCATGTCACGGATATCCAACACCACCGCCAACACTTCCCAGGGAGGGACCAATTCGGAAACACTCAAAGAAATGGCTTGCCTGTTATCCGATTCTATCTTGGCCTCTTTGATATCCAAAGCCTTGAGCATCACACACGCTTCTCTTATGGCTGAGAGCTCCCCATGCAAGCTTGAGGAAGCCTTGGATTGGCCCCTTATGTTTTGTTTTCTTCTTTCCAAGTTCGATTCAAATGTAGTTTTTTCCCATTGACCTCAAGCTTTCAACTCTTCTAGCCTTTAAGGCGTTTTTCCGGATTAAAAAAAAAAAAACTTCAACTCTTCCAGATTTTATATCTTTACCTTGGTAAAAATATGAAACCATGCATGGTAGAAGTCAATAAACTAGAGAGACAGAGATAATAATACTGTTAAGGGATAATTAAAATTTTGCCTCCAAAAAAAGCCTCAATATAATCTCATTTGAAACATTAAGGCTTCAACAACTTATAATTAAGTGGCCTAATCATTGGTCATATGAAAATTTTATTTCATGCATATGATTTTGTATCACCAAATTTTGATGCGAAGAGAAGGCTTTGTTCACTTGGGATTTCATAGTCACCCCTCTTTCACCATAGTTTCAAATAAGTTTTTCCTCTACTTATTACTCAAATTTCTCTATTTATCTGTCTCCATATATTATTAAAAAAAATCTTCCTCATAACCGTCATAAAACAACCTCTTTAAGTTAGCATTGTGCTTACCAGTCAAAGAATTAATGAGGCACAGAAACTTGGCCGAAACATCAGTTATAAAAAAAAATTAAAAACAAATTAAAAACCATGTCAATGAATGAGTATATCTAAATTATTTGCATTGATACTGTATTTGTTTCCTTCAATTATTTGCTGGGGTCACCGTTTTAGGCTACGTGGTTTCCAATTTTTGATAGTACTTTGACCTTTTGTCTTGAAAACAATTTGGCCAAATTAAGGTAGGCCTAGGCTTAGTCCCACATGACATGATGAGGAAAGAACGTGTAGCTACTAGCTAACTTAATTGTAACATCAAAGCCTCTCACTAATTACCATATATGATTTGATCAACACAAATCCCATATATAATTCCATATGTCCCACAAATCACCATCACTCGATTTGCAAATCATCAGCTATATCTCTCTCTGTGTGTGTGTTTCAGTCAATGTTAAGAACTTAAAAAGAGATGGAGCATCGCATTTTGTGGAGAGGAGATTTTCATAGTATATTTTACAAATAAAAAATTACGACATTTGTTTTAGCGATCGGCTCATGTCATCTTATCTGAGAACGGATGGAGGTGCGAATGAGCCGGCGGGCCAACCGAAAACACACTCTATATTTTGGAAGATATATTTTGAAGATTGTAAAGAATATGAGATATCCCCGTTGTGTTGAAATGTCCAAGAAATAAGGAAAACAATAGTGGATTCGGTACCAATTGTCGCATGTCTAACCTAATCAAAATAAAATCAGGTAAAAGTTTAGAACATAGTTCTCCCTCCATTATTCAACATAAATTCATAAAAAGAACTCTGGCTTCCCTAGAAATTAGTTAAAAGTGCCAATTCATGCCATTTCTCTGGGTTTTCTTGTTTTTTTTTTTTTTTTTCATGTTTCGTAGGCTAGCTAGCATAGTTATTCTTTGTTAATCCGTTTGTTCTTTTCGTTTCTTTGTTTTTTCTTTTTGTTCGGATCCTTGGGGTCTTTTGTACATTGTGTTGTTTGGTTATGAATATATGTTCGTGTTCCTAAAAAATAATAATAATAATAATTCTACTAATCGACCAATATTGGGGTGTACTTATTTAGATTCATTTTTGGGATCGCCATTTAATAATGTATGAGTCATTTTCTTGCATCTGATTTTAGTTGCATATTTGTTTAAGTGTGGCCGGGCCTAGTGTTAAATCTAAACTGGGCCTTCTGTGGACACGTTTGATTCGCCAACTAGTCTTTTAGTAATTAGGCAGAGAACATAATATATAAACTTTAATAACTATAAGTCTTGTAATTAATTCAAGAGAATTTGACACCCAAACAAAAATAAAGACATCTTCAATATAAATAACCTATTAGCTAGCTCGAGTTTTCTTTCTTTTGGTACTAATTTTAAACGGAGCGGTTCTGCGGACAACCAATTAAACACCTAAAATACGTCTCAAATCTCAACCTCATAGTTTCCGATTAAATTTTTATGATCCAAACTGTTCAATGTGTGCAGAATGTGATTTTAAAGGTATTCCGAGAGAAATTAGCAAAAAATATGACCGGAAAATGCTTATTTTGAGCAGTTTTTAATTGAACCGTTCATCAAATCAAAGCTAAAAACTGCTCAGATTAAATCCTTCCCAGTCTTTTTTTTGGTAATTTCTGTAGGGTACTCTTAAAATCACGTTTTAATCACATTGAGCAGCTCGGATCATTAAAATTTGATCAGAAACTATAAGATGTTTTTTTAGGTGTCTAATTAGTTATCTCCAGAACCGTCCCGAATTTTAAATATGCAAAAAGATTAGAATACTTTTTCATCTAGCGAATCGGCTGTGCCAAAGGCTTGAACTTAAAGGCACCCACCCACATGCATGATTATGATCTTAACCTAAAAAAACTACCCTAAGTACACCGCCCCTGATTAATAATAAAAAAACCCCAAAGTTTCAATGAAACTCTTATACATATGCTAGCTACTCAAATTAGTTGCGCTTTCAAAAAAAAGTATTAAAAAAATCTGATCCTTGTTTTTGTTTTTTTGTTTTTTCATCTGGAGATAATAGGATGTATAGGTCAGCTTGCGCACTCCTCAATTAAAAAACTTGATCTTTGTTAAAAATAAATAAAAATATTTCGGGAGATGATAGAGGCCCTAAGGGGTTGGCTAAGTTGTCTTTGCATGAGAGGTAGCTAGAGTTTTTGCAGCTCCCTCCTACAATCTTAGATTAAATTCTCCAAATTGTCAGTAATATTTTGGACCACCTCACTCCAGGTTTAAGCTTGTGAAAGGGCTGTGAGAGGGGTTGTAAGAATTAGCCTGAGATGCACACAGGTTAGCCCGTGACACTCTGCAAGCCAAATGCTTATATAAAATGCACACACAATAGATATTTTCTTTCATTTTGTTTATAATTTTGGGTCAATCAAACGTTACTTTTGATTGCTCCCAGCGACAAGGCCATGAGAAAAGTCCGTAGAGCATGATTTCGTCCCAGTTTCCGCTAAGTATTTTGGGAAAAATATGGGTCATTTTACCATCTCGTTCATACTAATCAGTAAGTATTGATATTTTAATTAGTTTGTTGTTCACACTAACTAACAAATTGATTGCATAAAATTCTATCTCAATAAATTATTCACTACTCAAAACACCCATTAGCGTTTTGTTTATTTGCTTTTTCGCAAGCTAGCTTCGATCGGTCTATATATATTTGTAATGGAGGAGTTTTGTTTCATGATCATCAGCAACCGGAAAGAATCATAATGGTCAAGGTCCAAAGTTTGGACACTACCTTTAGATTGCATGAAACTACGGAAGATATACTCCCACAACGACAAGGGGACGAAATATTTCACAACTCCCGTTTGCGCTCGCGAATTATGTGACTTGGGTTTAGATCACTTATTAGCCCTCACAAACCAGGGCTGTAAATGAGCTGCGCTTTGGCGAGCACGAGCAAGCTCGGCTCGAGCCTTAACAAGCCAAGCCCTTAACGAGTCGAGTTTAATCATTTACTAAACGAGCCTATTTAATTGAGCCGGATCTCTCTTAATGAGCTGAGCTTCACTAGGCTCATTTAGTAAACGAGTCTAAAACTCGAGCTCGACTCATTTACCAAATGAGCCGAGCCCGAATCGAGCCGAGTTCAAGAGCTGCTCGATTCGTTTATAACCCTACTCACAACAGCCTCTCCGTGTCCCTCCCAGGATACGTAAAACCGCGCGGGGCCTTCCTAGTCGTATAGCTAGTGAGTTGGTGACACCACCCAAACACATTGAACTCATTGGTCGGCCCATATGAGCTGGCCGTCAGCAGTGTACGTACGTAGTAGTACTGCTAGCTAGCTTTAGTACACTTTTATTCTGGTGGTTGTGGTGGCTTGTTGCCACCAAAATACATTTCTTGCTCAGCTTTGCTTTGCTTTGCTTTGTTTTGTGTGTTTTTTTTTGGACCCATTCATTAGTATCATTTACTCGTTCATCATGAAAAGAAAAAAAAAAAACCAAAGACAAAAAAAATCGAAGGAAAAGTGAAAGAAGCTAGCTGGGCCTGGGGACCTGGGGGTAAAGAGCTTCACGCGGAAGAAGGTGTGGATGTTGGTGAAGCCACCCCACCGCCAGCTGGCTGCCGGACACACCAGGCAAACACTCCATCCCACGCGCATTACACGTGATTCACATTCTCTTAAAAGACTTTTTTTTTTGGTGTGTGTGTGTGTGTTCTTTTTTTTTTTTTTGGGTGCAATTGGTAGGCTTTACGAATTAGGATGGTGTTGTGCAGTGGTATACGAAGCAAAGTACTGCGCACCTTCGATCCGTTGGATTCAGCATTCGAGCCATCGGATCATGCATCCGACAGCTCAAATCTCATCTCGGCCATGAACGGCTCTCGATTGTTGGTTGCCGAAATGAGATCTGAGTCGTCAGATCACACGATCCGACGGCTTGGAGGTGCGCAACACGGATGCACAGTACCAACCTGAAGTCCAGGCTTTACGCAAGTGGTAGGATTGGAAAATATAATTAGCACAGATCTAAATAGGCCCCATTCAGCTAAGGTTCTTATTTTTACTTTCCGATTTACGAGATATGTCATTCTCTCACCATATATAAGTACTTATTTGAAAAATGAATACATATTTTAGTTAGTGCAACACTCTACGAATGACGACTATTTTAGTTTGGAAAAATGAAGAAAGGGGGTGGCAGTTGTGTGGAGAATGTACTTTCATGCATTTGACTAATATTTGAATTTTACTAACTACAATTAACACTACTTTTGAGAAAAACAAGAAAAAAATAAAATAAAATGAAGGAAATGAATGATTTTTTTTACTATGAGACATCGCATTTAATGAAATAGAGCAAGATCTTAGAGGTTGCGAATGCTTATTTCTCAAATCAAATACGATGATCTAAATTAGATTTTGGGTGGCGGGAAAACATTTTTACTAAGGAGAGACTATAAAGAGAATAGATTGTTGATCGAATTCCGTCTTTGATCATACTTGGAGTTCTCAGTTGGAAAATGATATCTTCACTACTTGGGGCCAAAATACACTTGATGTTCTAAAATTAAGTTAAAATAAGAGAAAGTAATATACATTCATCTTAAGTTAATAAAATACATCGCAATTGACCTAATCTAACCATCTCTCTATTTATTCTCCTACATATGTGAATGAATTTTAACCGGTTTATCAAACTTTGTATTTTACCTAGATTTTAAAAAAATAAAATACATCGCAATTCACCTAATCTAATTCCACTTTTTGGGGTTCCAAAATTCTTTGCCCCGTATAATCTACCAAACAGATTATTAAAATTCACGATGCAGTCAAGATTTAGGCCAAAAACATTAGAGCGTTAGAGTGTAGGGGTACGAAGTGCAATTTCCCCACGTTTTCTCCTTTTGCCTCTCTGTTTAATTGTTTTCCCCTTTCGGTCTTTCCTTTTGTTTCAATTTCGATGGTCAGGATTGTTCGGGGAGCTTACAAGCAATTTGACTAATTTCCTCTACAGTACATTAAAAGACATATCATCTACGCCAAAACCAAAAAATTCATAAAAAATAATTTTCTTATGGCGTGACCCTCAAGGTTTGAGCCCTAATGTTTCAAAATACCTTCTTAAAAAATAAATATTTATTTCACATTTTTAAACTCAAAAAATAATGTAAATGAAAAAAAAATTTCAATTTTTTTGCATCGTATTAAAGATCTCAATGAGATCTATCAAACAAGATCCATATTGATAAGAAAATAATTTGCGTAAACACATAATTTTTAAGCTTAAAATTGTCTTATTAAAAAATAAGTACTTTTCTTCTTTCCGGAACTGAGCCTTATACGAAGGAGAATAACCCACCAACCCACGAAATAACTCGGGGTTGCCTTTCGGTTTTTTTTTTTTTTTATCCACGTTGCCTTTCGGTTTGATCACCGATTTTCTCGCCAGGAAAAGACTTCCAAATATTTCCCAATCGATCCATCAAATAATACGAAACACCCGAATTCGCAATAAACACAAATCCAAAATATCGAATCTGACCCCCGCCTCTCTCTCTTACTCTATTCTCCGTCATTTACTCCTTCACATCTCTCTCTCTCTCTCTCTCGCGTAACTGTATACATAAATACGTAAATCAGTCTCTCTCGCTTTCAAAAATCTCTCTCTGCGTTCTCACTGGTCTCCGAGCTTGATTTGGACATGAAGAGTAGTTTTCGGCCACGTTTGGATTCAAATGCAATTGTTCCGCCAACTGCCGATTCTTGATTCACTTCCTCGGATCTACTGCTGGTAAGCTCTCCTCTCTCCCCCGCCCTCTCTCTTTCTCTCACTCTCGCGCGCTCCTATCGAAATAAGTAAATGCGTCGTAGTGTGTGCGTGATTATACGGATTTAAGTTATGATTTGTTTTTAGTGGAGTTGATTGCAAAGCGTCCTTTGTTGGCGGCGGCAATGGAAATTGGATTGATTTGGAATTAGGTTGGTTGATTTGGAACTCGTAGTTACGAGATCCAATGTTGCGTAGAAGCTAGATTCGAATTGCGTTTCTGAGGTGATTGATTGCGCGGTTTCGATAATTGGTTAATCTAGACTGTAGGATTCATTGGACTGCCGCGGAGTACTTTGCGATTGAGGATCTTGGGAGAGATATTAATTGCGCTTAGATTCCAATGTTAATAAGAAATCTATAATTGGAAACTGAATGCACTGCTTAATAGAAGTACTTGAATGTTGTTGATGTTTAGATTTCCATCTCTTATGGTACCGTGGATGAAAGGATTCGCCTCTTAGGGCTAGGCTAGTTTGGTTTGCTATCTTATTTGCTAATTTAAGCGATGAATAAATCAGATGGGTTGGTTCATACTAGTGCTTATTTGCTCACTTTGCAGTTTGCAGAATCACCAACCAAAATGAGAGCAAATAAGAAAATAAGCAAATGGTGAACTGAGCAAGTTTTGTTATTCTGCGTCTCAGCTTATTTTCTTATTTTATGTTACCGTAGATGTTGGATTTGTCGGCCATGTGGTTTCACAATGCTCTGAGGCAGAATGTCCCTGGGTGAGTGGAAGATATCTGTTTGTGTTCGTGAAAGCATACAGAACGATGGACATATTGAGCGGCAGTGTTTAAGCTTGAGGGTGTTAGTATGATAGAGGTAATCGCTGGCCACTGTAAAATGTGCACTAGTCCTAGAGGACAATCTGCTTTGTTGAGATTTTAGAGAATGCAAAACTCATGTAAGAGGAAACTCAAAGGAAACGTTTTGATCTTGAAAGCAATTATTGAGGGACAGTAATCTGATTATGTGTAACTCCGTTGTTTAAATCTCTCCTCTTTTGCTTGTGATAAAATCATAAAACCTCTGACACTCTCAAGCCATCTTCTTTCTTTCTTGTTTTTTCTTGTGTTTTATTTGTTGTTAACAAATGATATTGCTGTTAAGGGATTTTTTTATGAATGTTACTGAAAAGTGAAACGTAATTCACTAAGCTTTAGAATTAATTGAGGGCAAAAGATTGGGTCAGAATTTGATCAAAATACGCTTCCTTGTGCTGCTGTGTTCTGTGTGGAAGTATAGGTCATTGCCCTTCTTCTTCTTCTTCTTCTTCTTCTTCTTCTTCTTTGGGAGTTTTCAAATAATGGAACAACACTTGATTTGGTGCTTCACCTGTTGGTGTCCTTGACTGTTAGGGGTTGGGTGGTAGGGGGAGGTGGAAAGAGTTGTGGGATGGGCTCTATTAGTTTTCCTGGTGCATCTGCTGACTATAGATCGTAAATCTGTTGTTTTATTGTTCTGTTTCAGTATTGGCTATGGACACTGTTTGGCTGTATGACTTCGCAATTTTCATTCCACTTATTCGTCTGATAACTTATTTTTCACTTCACTTGCTCATTGCCAGATTTGCTCATCCATTTCCTTTTTTTTTTTTCACTGCCTGCTGTGTGTATGGTTGAGCCATTGCTCGAGATTCTAATATTCTATTGGATTCTTGAAAGCTGAATGGAGGGTGATGAAAGAAACCCATGCTGATTGTTAATTTGAACTTGTTTTGTCCTCACAGGGTGCATGGCCTCCAGTTTAATAAAATCAGAACAAAAGAAATCTGTAGACAAATGATTTGTCGTCTTCAAACTACATTTAGATTGGAAAGGTCATTAATGGGTTAGCATCGGGTGAAATGGTTATTCAGTTCAAATATTTATGGACATGGAGGAGACGCGAGACATTCCAGGGCCCGCAGAGCAAATGCCTCCAAGTTCTACATGGTGGTCTTCAGATTTCATTGAGAAGTTAGGATCTGTTTCTTTGGTTTCTAAAAGAGAAACTTTGATTACTAGAGAACCAGATGACTACACTGAGCATGATAGCTTGTCGTCACAGACAGCTTCACAGAATCTCTGGAGCACTGGGATGCTTTCTGAACAGATTCCGAATGGTTTCTACTCTGTCATCCCTGTGAGCTTTCTTTTTTTCTCATGTTAATTTTTGGTGATTGCGAATAGAAATCGAGTTATAATGGTTTTCGCTGGCTTTTTGTTTTGCCCAATCGTTGCTGGAATCTGAGCTATTTGAAATATTTTTTGAAGTCACTGGGCCATGAGGAAGTCTTCTAATTGCCCCTTTCATTGCGGAAGGAAATAATCAATGCTAATATAGCTTTATTCTGCCATTATAATTGGTTATTCCATTTTGATTATTGCTTGGATTGATTTTTTGGTTGTTTCTGTTTTGCAGGTTATTTCAAATTATATTTTTTCTTTTGGAACTTATGTGTAATTGTGAGGTTATCAGACTATTTTAGCATACCAATTTATTGGGCTTAATGTAATTGTGCAGGAGAAAAGACTCAAGGAGCATTTTGAGGATATTCCAACTCTGGACGAGCTTTATGCACTGGGGGTTGAGGGTTTCAGGGCTGATATCATTCTTGTGGACACAGAGAAAGATAAGAAGCTTTCTATGCTGAAACAACTCATTGTTGCTCTGGTTAAAGGTTTGAGCTCGAATCCTGCGGCGATGATTAAAAAGATTGCTGGACTGGTAAGAATTTGCCGACCACTCTCATTTTACTCTGTAGCATCTAATCAGAATTTTCATCAACTATCATTATTGTTTTCTTTCCCTGCAATTTTGTTTGTTCTGGGTTCTCTCATCATCTATTCTAATATATAAAGGGGGAGCACCAGTTTGGTGTCTCCCCTATCATGTATTTTTCTTTTCCAAAATACCCTTTTAAGAGAAAAAAAAAAAAAAAACACAAACAAAGCAGTTAATTTTGGAATATATTTGACATTTTGCGGTTAAATAAACTTCTGCACCTAATGACAAAATGGGCAGAAAAGTAAAACACGACACATTCCCCACGTTCAAACTTCGGGCAGTTACACAACTCCTCACCAGTTATCTGCTGCCTTCTAGAGGAGGTAATCTATGGAAGGAATCTTTTGTAATCTTTCATGGATGAAGTGGACAAAAACCAAATTGCTTCGGTTGGATGCTCAAATCCTTGCATTCCGTCCAACCACTCTTTCTTCCTAAATCATTAGCAAGTTCTACTCCACTTTTCCCTCATCTTCTTCCTTTACATCATTTCTCTGTCGATCGGAAAACCGCCGCGGTGCCGCAACTAGACCTACGTAAGTCTCTTTAACATATATCATTCATTTGTGGTGTGTTAAAAAAAAGGCTTACACAATCTCTCTCTCTCTCAAAATTCGATTAGGGGGTTTGCAGAAATGTAAACTACCAAATGGGAGAAAAAATGTTGTACTCTGTTGTTCTATTGGATTCAATACTAGAGGCTAGGGCACAAACGATGCGTGTGCAAGTCGGATTTTGTCAAAATTTTAACGATTTCTTTGCGTTTAATGCTTGATCGATTTTGCACAAATTTTGTAAAAATCCGATTTGCACACGTATTACGTGTGCCCCGGCCTCTAGTGTCCATGATCAAGGTACTCAAAATGACAAACCATAGACACAACGGTGTTTCAATATAGATTTTAGTACGGCAAAGTGTTCAACAAACTTGGCACTTGCTTGAAACAAGCAATTTATTCCCTTATGCATGCGTGCATGCGCACATCTTTCGCCCATTCAGACTAATATATGATGTAGATTTGTCTTTATTTCCAGAATAAGAGTTTTACAGTCCGTTTGGATGGAGGATTTTTGATTTTGGGTGGATATAGAAGGAGAGTGAATTTGAGGGTGGATATGAATGAGGGGTGATTTCATGATATGTAAGAAGGGTGGGCCCACTTTGTAAGAATGGTGGGCCCACTTTGTAAGAATGGTGGATTTGTAATCAAGTGTTTGGATGATTTTTTTAAAAGGGGGATATGGAAGGTGGATATGATGGGTTTAGATGTCATGTCAAATGATTGAATTGCCCCCAATTTAGCTTTTTAATGCTCAAAATTGATTTATTTCATATTAATTAGAAAAAATTAATATTTATCATTAATTTGAGGATGAAATAAATTCATTTTGGTAGTGTTTGGTTGTAGTTTAGTTTAGTTTAGGTAGTGGGTGGAGAGAGAAATAGAGTAATGATTGAAGATAGGGGTAATGATTGGAGAGAGATAGAGAGATATGAGAAAGTAATAATTGGAGAAATAGGGTAATGATTGGAGAAAGAAGTAGGGTAATGATTGAAAACAAAACTAAAACTAACCCATAAACCGAACAAAGCCTTTATCTTACAAAAAATAATAGTACAATATTATTTATCATAAAGTTAGTACTTTGGCGTTTCCCCCCACAGTAGCCAAAGTAGAAAAAATATTATTTCTTCCCTTTTAAAGTCACTGGAAATTAGAACAACATAATATTATTTTTTCCCTTTTATCATAAAATATTAATTTTCCCTATTATTTTCTCCACACCGGCCGACCGCCCAAAACGAAACCCACCACCGCCTAAAACTAAGTGAGAGAAGCTCTAAGTTAATTTCTTTCTCAGTGAATCTCCGATCTCTTACACTTTGTTTCTCCAAGCACCAGTTCGTCAGTTGTTCTGTCGAGTTCTCTTCTTCTTCTTCTTCCGCTGGGACACAATCACTGACAAGCTCCGCGCCCTCTTCTTCTCCTACGGTGACATCGACTAGAAAAGGCAAGGGCAAGTTCGTCAATCCACCACCCCGCATAACCAACGACAGGGGTACCCCTATCGTTACAAATCCACCCACAGGGTGGATTACAAATCCAGAGGCTCCAAATCGGGGGCCAAATCCGGCTGCCGTTTTGCGCAGCCAAAGACTGGAGATAGAGGAGGGACGGATTGCAACTCCAGGCGCGAGCCAAAATCCGGGGGCAAATCCTCCAGCCAAACAGGCCGTTAAGGTGTTGGAGATGGGATAAATCTTCCTAGTTAATGACAGCTGTCTACCTTCTCCTCAATAATAGTAGTAATATCACTGTGTGGAGTGTGAGTGGGATGAATTTAAAAATGATACTTGAGTTGAATTGAAAAATATCAATGGTCCGTCCTTAGTACACCTACAACCGGAATCCCAGACCTGAAAGAGGATATTGAACTCATCTCCCTAGCTGCCTCCTTTGATAGTTATCCAACCTATTTCAGTGAACTCAAAAGAGTAAGTAGAGACATACAAGTGTAGACTAAGGTGAGTGCTCTTAAAAAGAGAAGCTTTCCCTTTATGGAGAAATATTGCCTTTTAACCTGCTAATCTCTTCTCAGACCTAAGAACAAGATTCACACGACAGTAGCTTTAAAAGAGGATCCCAATGGGATCCTAGATAAGCAATATGGAGCGATCCCCCATAGAGACCTATCACTAGATGTCTAGATCTAACCATTTACATCCTGCACCTCTCTAATCGAAATTGGTTAGCCCTTCCCAATGTTCATTCATTCTTATACTCAGACCCGCCTCCAAAAAGTGGTACACAGCAAAGATGTCTCAAGTGCTTCTCCTTCACATCATAGAAAAAAATGTTGTCGTTCGCAAAAGAAGATGTAAAGCCGTGATAGAACCCATTTCTGCTCTACCAACCTCAGACCCCCCCATCTCACATCACCTTCCCTTTCTTGATTGCACATTCTTCTCAATGCTCGATAGCCAAAATGAAAAGAAAGAGGAAGGAATGCTTAGGATTGCAAAACCAGTTTCATATAAGTCTCAGGTGTGCAAGTTTAAAGAACCAAATGTCTAAAATCTTTAGAACAGACCACGTTTGTTATATAACACATCCTAGGAATAAGCATGTCATCGGTTAGCATCCGGTGAACCTTTGAAAGGCTATTACCACGTCCTCTTCCCTTTAGTAGTGATACTTTTACTAACTGTTCGACTCACATGTGGTGGTCACTTGACATTTTTGAGAAGTTAAGTTGGAAAAACATTTGAGGTGGTTGTGTATAGGGGTTTGGAGATGGTCAAACAAGCCTAACAAGGCACCACTTGTTCAGAGACGTGGCTAGGAAGAATTGAAGACTCATTTTCTTAGGTGTTGGTTGCTTTAGTTATGTTAAGGGTGTTTTCGATTTGTTTGGTGGTTGGAGGCTTGGAGCACAGCTTGTTGTTAGTATAACACAGTAAGGATCCAAGTCACATAGTGCACGCGCATGTGCGAGTGCGGGAGCGTGAGTGTGATAGCGTCTTTCAAAAACCTCTCAAACGACTAAAATTCGTGAGTGCGAGAATTGAGAGCAGGAGCGCATGCCATTTTGAACGATTATGTGACTAAGGTTTGGATGCGTCGCCTCTTGGTCTTTTGTGGTGAACTTGGAGGGCAAATATAGTGTTTGCTTGAGGATATAGACTGGTCAACACCTACACACTCTTAAGGGCACTCTCCAATTTTCTTTTGCGGGTTATTCTTGAGAGTGTGACTGCATACAGACATATATAAACGTGTATATACATCAATTATGTTGTTCTTTTGTGCTGGGCAGTAAACATTAATGTAGATAGTTACTAGCGTTGTGCCATTCAATGCGTGGACAAAAATAATCACATTGGACGGGCACAACGCTAGTTGATAGGGGAAAAAAATCCATTGGTGTTTTTGCGCCTGTTCAAAGCCCGGGGCCCGAAAGAAACATCAATGTGAGAAAGTTTGAAAAAAAATATATCAATATTTAGCGTTGTTTCCATTCTATGCACATTGCACGGAAAGGTTTATGTCTTTGTATGAATATTAAATTTAAAGCGTAAATAAAATTAATTCACTATTGTGAAAAATATAAGGTAAACAGAGCAAACAAATTAAAACTAAAAAGTGTGATGTTTTTTTATTTCACCATAACCGGAGCAAGTTGAGGAAGCCAAACACTTCACGTTTGTGAAGAGCAGTTATATGGCCTGGAAGAGCAGAGTTCCTGTCTACGTATTTTTTTCTCTTTATTTCCATGGGCCCACAAACTTTGTTAGTTTTGTTGGTCATATCAAAGTCTGTAATTTAAATGAACGGCTGAGATTTGGTAATCATTTACAATTACAGGAGAGGGTACAAGAAGGAATGGTGGGTTACATTACAGATGAACAAAATGCAGGGGACTTGCAATCTCTCTCTCCCCCCCCCCACCCCCGTTTTTCTCTCTCTGTTTTCCCCCCACCACCCCCACATTTCTCTCCCCATCTCTCAATATTTTTTTATTAAAAAAACTCAAAATTGTAGGAAATTAGGATCGGGAGATTAGAGTCTTTTGGGGCTCAAACACATTTGCTTAGTATGTTATTGATACCTATGCTATTTTTGGCTCTTCTTTGCGAAAATAAAAGTTCATAGAAAGGAGAAGGGAAGTAAATTATAAGTAAGAACATGCTCTTTTTCATTGTTAAGAAAGGTGTCCTTATTGTGCTTCTTCCAAATGTACAGATAAATCTCTCTGTTAAACTATTTCCAAAATATAAAAGTTTGCGTGAGGTGGATGTTTGCTACCCCATATTGGATAATAACTATTTGGTGTTATTCCCAAACCTTACTTGTACGATCTTTTGTCGAGCAGACAAATCCATCCCAAATCTTTGCTCTCACACTCTCAAGTAAGAACCTCCTAGGGACCTCAGTCCTATTGAGAAAGTAGCGCGTTTCCAACTAGGATAGAACCTCTCAAGCATATGAATTCCAAAAGAAATAAAAGAAGAGCTCAAGAGAATATATGAAGTAATGATAGGATACTAGAAAAACATTTACTTCAGACGAGAAGATGCTAGAAATTTTTTACCCAACTTTGCTCTCGTACTAAGTATAAACATAAGATCCACTTAGAATTGGTAACAAAGCAATAACAATTGCATCAAAGTCTTAATTGTAGAGATCGCATAAATGTGGAGCTTCTATGATTGGAAAATTGGTAATTGATTAATTGAGTGGGTTTGCCTAGCTTGGGCTCTTTAGAAGACTAAGTTAATCAATGTATACTTTTATAACTATTCCTAAATGCTCCCTAGTGCTCCCAAATGGGGAGTTTCTATGGTCCTCTGCTCCCCAGTGCCTCTTCTGCTCCCGCTTCATGCAACTAAGTCCCAGACAAATAACATTTGCTCTGGAAGATAAAGCAAAATATGTATTAACAGTGTTCTCCGGACTAATCATCTAAAGGTGCTTCCGAATGTGATGGGACTAGGCATTTTAATCTAGCAGTTTTAATTAAGTCTTTAAGGAATTTTAATCTAGCAGTTTTAACTAAGTCTTTAACTCAATCTGCAATATTATTTGTTTTCTTTCAATTAGGTGTATACATTCATAATGCATAATTGATGTACCACCACCCTTTACCTTGCAAAGTGTGGGCCTAAAAGTACAATCACCGTTCCTAGCTCCATGTTTGTGTGTTTGTTGTCATGTATTCAGTGCACATGATCCATTGAATGTATTTCTATGTATTATATAAAGGACCAAATTCCATCTTTAGCAAAGGAATTGCAGGCACAACCTTCGTCCTTGTATTCTCCCATCCCAAAATGAATATGCGTGGAAGTTAGGGCATGGGCCGACCATTTGAATCATATTGTGTCAATTAGGTTTTGACCTGTTTTACTTGTGTTGGTGTGGGTTCACATTACTATGTTTAACTCATGTTAGTTGTTGTACAGGTATCGGATTTTTATAAACGGCCAAATTTGGAACTAAGTCCTGTAAAAGCTGCACTTGAGGAAACCTCTCATGCATTTGATAATCGAGGTGTCCAGATGTTGGGGCAAATAAAGCATGGATCTTGCCGTCCTCGAGCGATATTATTCAAAGTGCTCGCAGACACTGTAGGTCTCGAAAGTACGCTCATGGTGGTAAGGTTATGTTATGTTTTTTTTTTTTGCAAACATGAGATGTATGCAGTTTACATGTTTGCACTTAAGCTTATAAAAGAAAATATAGAGAAGCACAAAAGTATGAGATACCTGTGTGTCTATCTTCCTCTATTAGTTCTTTTTAGAATTGTGGTAGTTCTCTCGCCAGATTCAGTTAAATAAACAGCAATTTGTTCAGCATGTTTTTGATTGCTTATTGTCATAGCTAATTCTAAATGGAATTTCTTTTCTTTTGTTCTTTTTATACATCATAATTAGCTGATCCTTTTTTGTTCTCTTTATAGGGTTTACCTAATGAAGAAGCTGTAGAGTCTGTTGACTCATATCACCATATGTCTGTAATAGTTGTGTTGAATTCTATGGAGCTTTTGGTCGATCTTATGCGTTTTCCTGGCATGCTGATACCCCGATCAACAAAGGCAATTTATATGACCCATATCTCTGCAGCAGGGGAGAGTGATTCTGCAGAAAATGATTCGTGTGATTCACCTCTAGAGCCAAATAGTCCTCTGTATGGGGTGTCGGAAAGAATTGATTCTGACAGGTTAGGGAATACGAAAGAGTCAACAGTTACAGGCTCATGGTTTTAAATCTTATTTTATAGTCTCGTACTACCATTAAGGCAATACATGATATTTTAAACTCTTCTGTTTGGGTTACCGATCTTGGAGTTACACCAGTTCTTCTATGGTGCTCTTGCTTGCAAGTTGGTTTGTTTTTCATTCTTATTCCTTGTGCTGCAGTACTGAGAAAGATGAGGGACTCCAATACCAGCGGAGATTAGAAGCATCCTCAAATGCAGCAGGACCATCAATGAGGAATAGGATGTTGCGTTCTTCCACCTCATTGGACAGAAAATTGAGGTGATACTATCTGTCATCTTGACACATAATACTTAGATTCGATGGCATTGGTCTCTGTTCATTTTGCATTTATTTCTCCATACTGTTCTCTTATTGCCTCAGCTTATCACATAGTGAACCCAATATTGCGACTACATTTTGGCGCCGGAGCCGGAGAAAGGTCATTGCTGAGCAACGTACTGCAAGTTCAAGGTTCTCAGTGCCTATGTGATCAATATACTATTTATGAAATTTGACATGAAATGCTATGCGTGGCGTGACTATATGTATTGCCTTTTTTAATATACATATGCCTCAATGGCGGTATCCAACCTCCCTGTGATTAATTTCCCATACGAAGTCCGAGAACTATTGGTGTAATGGTTAGTTGTGAGTTGTTATATTCTATTTATTTCCTGGAAATATCCTTTCTGAGGATTGTGACATGAAGTTATGACATTGAGTGTGACGCCAAAGGAACACCAGGAATAATCCCTATGGCGTTCTTCACATTAAAGATTTTCATGTACAAGCATAACTTTCCATTTCCTGGGAGGCAGCCTCTAACCATTATTCATCCCTGAAGCCATTTCTCCTAAGCATCCTGTATTAAAATAATTTTTGTTTGATCCTAAAAACTTGCTAAGTAGGTCCTGGCCAAACATTTTTGCAGGCTTTTACTAGGATTGTAGGTTATTAGCGACCTGCCATATTAGGACATAATCCTAACCTGGTAACCCTTATCCATCCTCAATCATTCAACTGTTACACTTTGAAAACATCAGCAGACCCGACTTTGGTCTGGGTAACTGTAAAAGCCTTTAACAAGCATGAAGCTTTGTTTTTCTTCTTTTTTGTTTCTTGCCTAATTGAATCACATCCTTTCCCTTTTTTATTATAAGTACATCCCTTAGCTTTTTGGATTCTGACAAAACACAGCTCCAGCTCTTCTGGGATGGTATTTTTATGCATTGTCTTAGATTTTCTTCCTGATTTGTTTTTGTTTCAGTCCAGAGCATCCTTCACTTCGATCACGTGCGCGATCCATGCTTGGTGGTGATAGGAAATTATATGGAGACTTTGCCGATGACATTGCTACATCAAGGTGGGTATCATTGTAATGATTCCAATTTATCTGTGATAGACATGCATATTATGGACCTCCTCTGCTCGCTTAAGTTTTTGGAGATGGTTATAACTTTGTTGTTAATATCCTTGACGCACCCACTCACATGTGGATGGGCTCTCCTCCATATGCTGTCCAAACATGTGCATTTAATTATCAAGTAGGCCAGGGTTCATATACTGTGGTCTCATACCATGTTATATTGCTAGCCACCAACTGATCTATGGCTTAAGTGTTTAGAGAGGGTAATTTGTTTCTCGTATAGCAAGGTGCCCACTAACGTGTAGCAAGACTCTCCTCATAAGTGCGGTTGCAAATGAACTGAGCGATTCGAGAGCAGCTGAAGGCTCGACGAGCGCTTACTCAAGACTGTTCGTTAAGTTAATAAAAAAGCTGAGTCAGAAATAACCTCATTTGGTAAATGAGCCGAGCTTGAGTTTGCCGGAGCTCGGTCTATAAGGCTCACGGGCGGGGCATTAAGTTGGGCACAACTATATTCTTCATATAATGTTATTGTGTTTGTAGCATGGTTTTACTTTAATTTCTGAAGCAGCATGCATATTACAATTTCTAAGCAGTTTTGAAAGTTCATATAAACTGCAGCCAAAGACGTATATACAAGTGTCAATGTATAGCTTCCATAGGTTGTTAAGGCTCTTGAACTAGCTCGAGCTCTACCAAGCCTATGGCAGCTTGGCTCTTTAACTTGTCATTAAGCTCGCGCTCAAACTCGATAAAAACTAAATGCACACTGAAGCTCAGCTCAGCCCAGGTTGGGTATTTGCAGCCCTACTCATAAGAGAGTGTTTTCTGTTTATATTTGACGATGCTCTTTTACACAGTGTTGAATAAAAAAATCTGGAATCTGGATCCCTTACTAGTTAGTGGCTTTGTAGGTAACATGCAGACGTAAATGAAAGGTACTTTCCTCTTGTTCAAGTGGTATTAATAAGATTTTGGCACGCATGTCGAAACAGTTACTGTTTTGTCTTTTGTGTATATGACAAAATGCTATGCCCACCATATTGAATCAAATTCACTCTAAATATCGTATAATTCATTGAGTGATTAATACTAAATTCAAGCTCCTATGCTTCATTTGCACGGAGTATCACTGTTGATTTTCCTTGTAGTCAGACCCAAACATCATGATATTTGATATGTGTGGTCAATTCAGGCTACGTTGCCTAATGGATTAAAAAGCTGCCATATTTGTTTCTTATGGTCAAGATGTTAGATTCAGCTCTTCCTTATCTTAGAACAGGCTGATATTTTGTGGCTTTTGCCAAGAATAAAATTCAATAAGGGACAACTGTAGGCAAATGGCAGCGACCCTTGCATGCACCATTTTTGAAAAATTGTTTTCTGGTTTCCTAGTTTGAGGTGGAAACCTTAGCATCTGAAAAGGCTGGATATTGTTAGGAATGTTTCATTAGGCACGGTGTTTGTATATGCTTGTCCGTTTTCAATCAAAAGATTAAGTTGTTTATAGCTTGTAGATTACACAAAGCGAGTAATGTTTTCTTTTTCTCTTTTTAGTTTCTCTTTTCTTGAATTATTCAAATTAGGCTTGTGATGAGTAATCTAGATTTACTTGGTGGTGAAACTGTTAAATTTGTGCTAATCACCTCACTTTCATTATGCATGTACCACACTAGAATGTAGTGTATTCTTAAGTTGGCCTGATTTGATGATTAGATCGAGTAGCTTCTGTAATTTTTTAGTGTTTTATGGTCAGAAGAGAACTGTTATGAAAAACTAGCATATGTTCTGCTGACATCAGCTTGAAAGTAACATAACTGTTTAGTCGACGCTAAATAATTCGCAAAATTAGTTGAAGACAGATTAATGAAACTCACTTGATCTTAACTGTGTTGTAAAGTGAAAAGGATGAATGGGGGTAATACTTGCTGACTTTTATCAAGGGGGAAAAGGCGATTCACTGCTCAAACATGTACTTATGTTAAGCAATGTCTGTTACACTCCTTTTCCGTCATTTACGACTGCTTTGGCGGTCAATATCTTTAGTTAGAACCTTTGGATTTCTTAGTACCTATTGATGGTCTTGGAATACAAGTTGAGTAATGAAAACAATGTCACTAGTTTGAAGTATGGCATATCATCTCAGAGTGCTTTTACTCCAAAATAATAGTGGTTGAATGCTACCTTCTTGTGCTATGAGGGAACAAATGTTTCCAAGCTTTTGGATATTCATATATTGGGGGTGACATACTAAATTTTAAAATTTAGAAGTGTCACAAAATTGATGTGTATGAGGTGACTTTTTGTTTTGTGTTGCTTTGCCTCTCTCCCTCCCTCCCTTCAAAATCTGTCCTCTACGTACTTTTCCTTGGTTCTCTAGTGTTTTTCTTTTTTTCCATGTGCGTGCGTTCCTGCTCTTCGTTGCTCTTCATGGAGTGTCAGTATGGTTATAGAATTTTATTTTTAAGCTGATAATCTTCATATTTTTTGGTTGCACTTCCCAAAGACCAGCTTTGAGCAAGTTTTTCTGTAACAAAGAAAGTCTCTATGGTATCAAATTTTAATTTCTTACTCCAATGTAGCTACAGGTCGGAAGGTGCCTCAACATCAGAAACTCGTAGACTAAGAAGAAGAAGCATTAGCATTACCCCCGAGATTGGTGATGACATCGTAAGGTTGATGTTTACCTTATTTTGTATTTTTCCCTTATTATCTAGTTAATTAGTTATTGTTTGTGTTAGATGACAATACTTTATTATGTTTTCATTTGAGGCAATAGGCATTCTGTTAGCATTTAGTTCCTTTCCTAACATGACATTTTTTGTGTCTACATTTCTTCCCATGCATCTCCTTTTTTCAGTTAAGTGTTAATTTATTTGGCATGGTAATTGATTACATTATCCCTTCTTTCAAATAAAAATACAACATGAAGTGGGGAATGATTATGACAAGTTAGGGTGCAACAGATGAAGGGAACAGTGGGGTTAGGAAATGGAAAAAATGGAAGGAAACAGAAACAAGAAGACTACATTGTAGGATAAAATCTTGTTCCCCTTAGTGAATCACAAGGCTATGAAGGAAGTTCTTTGTTGCATCCTTCTCAATTATTTTGCCTGTCGTGTGAATTCCTAAGAGCATCTATTTGGTATACTATATCTAGCAGACTTTTTGTGGCAACAACTGAAAATCTGGTTAGGCAAAATGGTACGAGTGTTGATATCAGATAGCGCTCTTAGGGTTCACTTAAAGAAGTTTCATTTCGATTTCTAATTTCGTTAGTTTTCTTCGATTTAACCAGCAACTGTGAACAGGTAGGAGCTGTTGTCATATAGAAAATTGAAAAATGTAAACAAAAAAGGAAGCACTTGAAAATGTGATGACAAATAGATATTCTAATTTTTGTTTTTTGTTTTCATTCTGTCTGCACGATCTTCTAACATCAGCAGAGGTTGTTTTCTATGTTCTTTTGATTAGGCTTCTCCTGGATGGTTTTCCCATTACAGAACATTGTATTGGTTTATTTACTGGCAATTACAGAACATTGTATTGGTTTATTTATTGGCAATGTATCTTTATGTTCACTATTTTCCTATAGTCTGTTGAACATGATTGTTATTTCAGAAAGTCATGATCTGTTAGCTTCGGATTGAAATTCGTTGTTTTGTATTAATTTATGTTCAACCCCAGTGGTTTCATGGATGGGTGATTATTTAAGCTGCTGACCCTGTGTTTTGTATTGAGACACTAGCTGGTTGAGGGTAGATTTGAAGTACTTGAACAAACTGGGCATACGATTGCCTGGTTGCTGTTCTGCCCAACACTAGGATGATTTGTCCTTACTCCTTACAATATCATTGTTTTGGTCATTTCCTTAATTAAAGGATACACATAATTCATTTGTCTTTCAACTATGTCCATGTTGTTGACTCGTATAACATCAGTACTAATGAGGTAATTCTGTGCTTTATTGAACCACTCTAGGGCTGTGCGGGCTATGAATGAAGCAATGAAGCAGAATCGTCTTTTGAAAGAGCAGGGAGATGATAGATCATTCTCCTATTCTTCCAATGACAGAAATATCGGTTCAGATCATCAAGAAAATGTGCGTAACTTCTGGTTTCTGTGGGCTGCATTAATGCTTTACATCCTCCTCTCTTAAGATTTGGATCTTGGAGTCGTAATTGTAATCATTTGTAGAAATTTTCCTAAATTCCATAATGCGTAAGGGGGTATTTGGTGCCCATTTTTTGGGTGGACTATGGATTCTGAATTATGAAAAAATCATAATCATAATTCATTTAAGTGTTTAGGAGATGTGACCAAAATAGATTATATATCCTAGTAGTGTTTGGGTGTATAATTAGATTACCAGATTGTGTGTACTGTGTAGGGGTGTACTATGAAGCACGGATACTCTATTTTGGCCTCCGTATCACGTATCGTATCCATATCGGATACCAATACTCTCGGATACTCTCCGGATACGTATCCGATACGCTTTTTAAAGTATCCTTTTTAGAATTATTTTTGGGTATCCCGATACGTTGCAGATACACACGGATACTCTTGGACACACTCCGGATACGTATCCTATATGTTTTGGATACGAGCGGATACATGTTGGATATGCTCGGATATGTTTTGGATACGCATGAGGGTAAATATGTTAATACTTAAAATATGAGTTAAAATTGCAAGTAGGACTATATTTTTCGTTTTCCCCCACCAATCGACACCAGAAACACACTGACAATATCCTTTCTCGACAACCTTGTAAGTCTCTCATCTCTCTCTCTCTCTTTCTCTCTCTCTCTCTCTCGTTGTGTGTATGTGTATATATATATAACTATATATACACAATTATATATATAACTATATGTGAATATATCTCTCTTGGCATGTGAAATGGTGAACTTGTGTAATGAAAAACTTTAATCATTAATGAAATTTTAGGAATTAAAAATTATATATAATATATTTTTTATTTACTTTTATATTTAATGTATCCCCCAATGTATCGTATCCTTCTTTTTGAAAAAATCACATATCTGCGTATCCATATCCCGTATCCATATCCATGCTTCTTAGGGGGTGTATAATTAGATTACTAGATTGCGTGTATGCTTTTGACCATGATGCTTTTACTATTGTTTATTAAGTTATACATATATAATACATATGTGGCATTATTTTTCTTTGTAGAAATTCAACAAATATTTTACAAATATGACAGTGTATACATGTAAAATAAATTTGAATATTATGATTATACTTAATATTGGCCACCTTGTAACAATATACTTACAAGTAAGTTTAAAGCTCAATTAATAATGAAAAAATGTCACATAAGATGTTCCTGCTTTTTTCTTTTTTTTTATTGTCACAAGTATGTACATACGTATGTCTGTTGTTAAATTAGTATGTATATAAACAATGTTTATATCAATAGATATTATGTATAGTGCCTGCCCAATTTATAATCGAATATGTATGTACTAAGAAGCAAGGATACGGATATGCGGATATGTGGTTTTCCAAAAACTAGGATGCAATACGTTGAATATAAAAGTAAATAAAAAATATATTATATATATAATTTTTAATTCCTAAAATACCATTAATGATTAAAGTTTTCCACTACCAGTACCAGCAGAATCCATTCATGCATATATATACTGTCAAAAAAAAAATTCAGACGAGAGAGAGAGAGAGATGACAGATGAGAGATATATATATTTACATGTAGCCTGCAATATATATATATATATATATATATATCTGTATATATATATAACTATATATACAAACAGAGAGAGAGAGAGAGAGAGAGAGAGGGAGAGAGATATCGCCTTCGACCTTCTTCCTGCCTTTTCATTTCTGCTTTTCTGAAGTCGGTGGGGAAAAAATATTATAAATAGCCCTAATTGCATTTTTAACACTTATATTTTAAGTAATAACATACTGACGTATTGGGATACCAAAAATTAATTCTAAAAACTGGATACTTTAAAAAAAATGTATCGGATGTGTATCCGGAGCATATCCGAATGTATCCGTATCCGATACATGTATGATAGGTGATACGGAGGCTAAAATATAGTATCTGTGCTTCATAGGCACCGAGTTTCCACTCCCAAATATCCTCAATGGTTTTTGCTTGTAAATATGTTAGTTTCCGTCTCTAAAGCTTTTGCGATTGAGCCTTAAGGCAGACCTGGATTCTGATGTACTTCCAAGCTGAAATCTGAACTATCATACCTGGGTAAAGGAAGGTGACGTGTTTTGCCTGTAACCCACTCATCTAGTTGCATGTCTGCAATTGCATTTACCTTCATTTGCTAAAACTTTAGTTTTGTTAGGTATGAATTCATTTGGGCCTCTTTCAGTCAAATTTTTTTCTCACTAATATTGTAATTGGCCGTTCTGGTTCTAGTTGATAAGTGTCCAGCCAGTTCTGAAGCTGATACCTTCCTTGATATTGCAAAATTGACCTTATTTTGGAACCCTGATATCATGCCGAACATAACATGCCACATGCCACAACATTTTGAATTTCCAATATTCTTCCAGTGCAGGCTTTACTAGTTTGTAACTTATCCTTGTGTTCTTTTGGTTCTTAATCATATGGTGCACTAATTCAGGTATCTGATTTTGACCATAATGGTCGTGAAGAAATATCGGGTGGAATGTCTCCTTTATATGCTCATCCGAGGGAGCAAATGAATCAAAAGGCAATATCATTACCTTCATCTCCACATGAATTTAGGAGTCAGACTACTGATAGAGGTGGGACTTCAGACTCCAAAGTGAGTGCTGAAACGGTCTCAACTTGGATCAAAGTACTTGAGTCGCCCATGTTCCAAAATAAGCCACTATTACCGTATCAAGAATGGAATATTGATTACAGAGAACTAACTGTTGGAACTCGTGTTGGGATAGGTGAGCATGACTCTTGATGCTCAGCACTCTATTTTTACTTGGTAACCTTTTACGTATACTGATTTGGCCCCATACCTAATGTGGTGGTTGTTGAATTCTCATGAGGGAAAATTTGCAGAAGATTGATCTGGTTTGTTTGTCGGGTAGATGGAGATCTCGTGTTTTTTTTCACTCTCATGGTTCATGTCCCCAGTAGATTGATCTTATGGCATAAGTCTTTTGACAGCATCAAAAGGTTTATCAATGGGCAGAGAATGGTTTCAATATATAGTTACTCACCCTAGCATTGGTATTGAGAATTTTCACTCTCAGATTTTGTTTCTGGGCATTAGTCTCAAACTTACGGGGCATAATATTTTCATATTTCCTTGCTTATTTGTTTCTCTTTTGAGAGTCAAAAGTATCTCACATCCTCTTGGGGGCAAATTCATCAGTGCTTTTCCTCTTCGAATTTACTTTTTCTAGGAGTCTTTAACTTTTATTATAGTATTCATGACTGGAAGTTGTGACCTTTCTTTGGTGATCTCTTAGAGGTGTTTGACATCCTCCATCTTCATGTTGTAGGAGGTGGATATTGAAAGAGTGATGTTTAGATGACGTACTTAATCACTGATGATACCTCAAGTTTTTTTCCCCCCGGATAGGTGAAAATTATGTTTTCTATATGTAATCTCCAGGGTTCTTTGGAGAAGTTTTTCGCGGCATTTGGAATGGAACAGATGTTGCCATCAAGGTTTTCTTGGAGCAAGATCTGACTGCTGAAAATATGGAGGATTTCTGCAATGAGATATCCATCCTCAGGTACTTCTTTGAGGCAAGCTCATGTTCTCTATCTTCTGAATACGATTTTTGTAGTCGTTTCATGCAGATATATCTTGGGGATTTTTCTAACTTCCCTGTTTACTTCTTTTTTTGCCTTTCAGCCGCCTTCGACACCCAAATGGTAATCTTCCTTCACTCGATACTGATCAACAATACGTCGTGCTCTTTTGCTGTTTCTTGATGTGATGGGTAATCTGAGGAAACCTGGCAGTGTGCATGTGCACCATAAAGTTGAATGATCATGTGATGGATAAACATTAAATGAAGTAAAATGTAAGGCACAATATCAGCAATGTTGAGAACTATTTGCTTTCCTAATTTCTGGCCTAATGGAAAATGAAAACAAAAGGAACTCTAAAGTCTAATGTGACTAAAATGTTGTTAGCTATTTTGATGTTGGTGAACCTACTGATGCTTCTTCTTTTGCAGTAATCTTATTTCTTGGTGCATGTACAAAGCCCCCACACTTGTCAATGGTCACTGAATACATGGAGATGGGATCCTTGTATTATTTGATCCATTTAAGCGGGCAGAAAAAGAAACTCAGCTGGCGGAGGAGACTAAAAATGCTGCGTGATATAAGCAGGTGTGACATTAGTTCGAGTTTTCTTAATTCTCAGTGTTAATCCTTGGTAATACATGGCTAGTGACATAAGTACATAGAAAATTCTGCCATATGGAATATCTTTTACGTCACAGAAATTTTATACCTCTTATGTAGTTAGAACTTTGATTGGTCATGTCCATATCACCATCAAGGGTGATGTTAAACCCAGTTTTTTCTACTGTTATTTTAAAAAAAATAAAAATAAATTTGTTGCCTCCGTGATTAACTTTTTTCTAGGGTTGAAAATTGAATCTGGTTTAATGTAGCACATAAGCTGCTGAAATCGTGTTACTGTACATTTCAAGTTATTTCATGGCAGTTACGTGGCACCACTTCTCTTGCTTTACGCAGGACTGAAAATTGCAAATTAACGGTCAAGAAACCTTAAGGAAGACCCAATGTTTAGTATCTATGAGAAGGATTGAATTAGACACTGTACAAGGACGAAGATAGACGGAAAGAGTAGCTATGTGTTTCGGAGGTTGTTGTTAAGAATCATGCTGATGCAGTAGAAGTAGCAATACAAGGCGGAGAATGGAGAATGAAATTTGAATAATTCCTAATAAGTGGCAGTGTAAAAATCATTAAAACATGACTACGAGTACTGCAAATGGGTCTTGGTGTCTAATTTTATGCTAAAGATGTTTTAGCGCGCCTAAAAATAAGAGCAGTTGTGAGATCAACAATAAATTGACTAATTGTCTGTAAACTTGATAATGACAATAAATGAAGTTTTCCGCCACGCTTGTCTGTCATACTTTTGTAACTAGTAACACTTCCAGATTTTGATTATTTTCAACTAAAGGATGTACGCCCGTAAATGCATCCTCTTGAGTGGCTTTCCTTGTTATGTGGCTGCTCGGGGACCGTCTGATAGTGGATGACTTCCAGTCTTTATTCATGTGCAGAAACATGCGTCATTCCTTTGTAGTTTCTTATTGGCTTCTGATGATTTGGGGACTAGATGGGTTCTGTTATTGCTGTTATTGTTGTCCTAGCTTTCTGGTTTCATAGGAGTCCCTTGGATCTATATTCAGTTTTATGAGCTCCAAGTCTCTGAGGGATTTACATTAAATGGCAAAGGTAGGATTGGTAATATGGTAGGTAGATTAATTATGTCTTCTGTAATATGAATGGCAGCAAGGAAATAATGGGAATGAAACATTTGTCTCTCCTTCTAGGCTCATTTCATTGTTGCAATCAGTACATAAAGGGACAGCTGCTAGTTCGATTATACTTCTTGCAAGATAAGATCGGGCTTTTACAAGAAACATGAAGCTTTATTTATTATCTTGCTAGTTTTGGATAAATACATGTATTTGATAAAAATCCAAATAGGCACATACCGTTACTGACGATTGTGATAGCAGGGAATTAGCAACAGGTGATTAAATATTATTAACGATTGCATCATTAGACTTCATATATTGTCACCAACTGTCATAGTAAACTAAACTTTCCTCATCATACTCCCGGTGTAAGTGCGTAGCCTTACTTTGCATAGTATCCCATTCTGTCGGGCAAAATAACATATATGAGCATTCTTATTTCAGCGAATTGAGTCTTTGAAGCAGCAATTAACTTCGGTTTTCTGCAGGGGGCTGATGTGCATACACCGGATGAAGATAGTGCATCGCGACATAAAAAGTGCAAATTGTCTTGTAAATAAGCATTGGACGGTAAAGATCTGCGACTTTGGGCTGTCGAGAATAATGACCGACTCCACTATGAGCGACTCCTCATCTGCCGGTACTCCGGAATGGATGGCTCCTGAACTTATTCGCAATGAACCCTTCTCGGAAAAATGTGACATTTTCAGCCTTGGTGTAATAATGTGGGAACTCTGCACTCTCAATAGACCATGGCAGGGTACCCCACCAGAAAGGGTATGGTTCTCTTTGGTCTGTTTCATGTGTACATGAGTTCCGTTCTCTGTTTTTGGTCTCTAGAGAACTTTTGGGTTTTTTCGTTTCCGTTTGCCAAAAGATTGACGTTCTTCTCTCCTATTTAGGTTGTTTATGCTGTTGCCAATGAGGGGTCGCGGTTAGAGATTCCTGAAGGTCCTCTAGGCAGGCTAATTGCAGGTTCACAACACAAAATATTTGGCCATTTTGTTCAAAATTTCCTTAAATAAATTCTATCAAGTGTAGCAGCTCATGCATTTTCATGTTTTAATTGCAGATTGCTGGGCAGAACCACAAGATCGACCAAGCTGCGAGGAAATACTTACCCGGTTGCTAGATTGCGAGTACGCACTCGGCTAGTGTACTACATTATGTTGTACAACAATATCATGGTAGAGGTGTTACATTTGTTTTCTCGGCTCAAGTTGTAAAACTTTTGATCAATCTTCGGTTCTGAAAAATGCACATTTGTTGAGTTTAAGTTGGAAATGAAAAAAAGAAAAAACCCTTGGTATTATCTTTTCTCTGCAATTCTCCTGTACGGTGTCAAATGGATTCATTCATTGTGCCAGGGTCCAGCAAAAATAAACTGTCAAAAGAATTACAGGGCAATCTGAATCCACAAAAAACACAATACAACTCGGGAAGGTTTTCTGGCTTTGTGCAAATTTGGAAACCTGGCCTCTTGCTATAGTTTTCAATCAGGGATAATACGTCTATTCAACGCGTCCTCAAACCGACTGCATGAATCAGCCCTCATCTCCGTGCTCATATCATTCTCCGGTGCAGGGTAGTAGTCTTCTCTCAGCTGCACATCCCTGAGATTTGGTATCCTCAGAAGGAAATTCATGAAATGTTCATGAGCAGTTCCATGTATGAAAAGCTTCCTCAACGTACTGCATTCCGCGAGCAATCCGGCTGCTGGTAGAGAGAGACTCCTCTGGTTAACATCCCTATCTTGCGGCGGCCAGTAATCGAGTTCATTGAGGCTCAAGTTCTGAATCCCAAACAGGTAAAACCTCTCCCAAAGGCTCAAATCCATTTGCCCTGATGGTGCAGTGTGCGCAAACCCTATTGTGTCTCCACAATCCAAATGCATCTTTTTCAGCTTAGGGTACCGCGACAGGTGGCCCAATCCGAACGCCCGCTCGGATGGCTTCAACAACTCCCGACAATCTCCTTCAACCTTTATTCTCATCTCCTCCAGATTGGGGCAGTTTTGAAGACCCGAATTCGCCAACGGGCTTAAAATCTCGCCAACACCAATCCACAGCGACAGAAACCTTAGTTTTTCCCAAGCCCTGCCACAGAAACCATTCCCATTATCACTGGCATCTCCTTCCGTTAAAGAAGAATTGAGCTCATAAGAGTACTTGCATTTCTTCTGTTTTCTCACACCCTCATCATCATTGCCTCTTCCGTCGAGAAAGTCCCCAAAACCGAATCCTAACGACTGCTGATTCATCATCATCATTATCTCTCCATCCTCCTCTTCCGACTTGTTGAGATCAAAGTTGTACTCAACCCCCTCCTGAGCCTCAAACTGTTCCACACTATCCCAAACGCAATCGATATGAAGCCGTTGGATCCGGTCCTGGATCGGATCCAACGCCATCAACGAGGATACAGCACCTAGGTTCTTGCAACAAGAGATGTTTACCTCAACCAAAGTCTTTCTCAGCAAGCATACCATCGTCCTCATTCCCCTCACCGTGATCTTCCTGCACCCATGAACTTCAAACTTAACCAACCTCGAACACCCTCTAGCAATAGCTATCAACCCTAAATCAGTCAAATCCACGGAGTTCTTGATCGACAACGCCTCAAGCCCATGACACAAGGCAATCCCATCAAGCCTCGAATCAAGATTTGGCTCGTTTGCCCTACAAAGACCATGAAACTGCCCGAGTTTAAGCGATTTCAGCCTTGGACACTTGGAATTCAACTCCTCCAGCGCAACTCTACACTCCCTGACATTCCTACAAACATCTAACACCAACTCTTCCAACAACGGCAAACCAGAGAACATGTCGATCAGGCTCGCAGCACCAAACTTAGCGTCTTCCGCGGTTAAACTTTCGTCGTTCAGCTCCTCCCTAGGGTTACTCAAAGCAGAAGTATCCACCAAATGAAGCACAGACAACATAGGGCAATCGGAAGCGAAAAACCCCAAAGTCTCGTCGTTCACGAACCCAATGTACCTGTGATCAAACTTACACGCCACGAGGAACTGGCTCAGGTTAGGGCAAGAAGATGTGATCAATTTGATCTCGTCCGATTTGAACGCTGCCGCGAAGGAAGGGTTCAGGAGGTTCAGCCGGGTGAGGTTTGCGGCGTGGTTAGGGTTCGATTGGAGGGCGATCAGAACGTCGTCGTTCCAGCAGTAAAACGAGGAGAGATCCAGTGAGGAGATTGTACGACAGTTTTCGAATAGAGGGGCGAAGTCTGCTCCTTGGGGGAGTGACTGAGGGCGTTGATGCCATCGGATCAGCTTGATTTGGGTTAGGTGGGGCCAGATAGGGGATAAGAGCTGGAGAGTTAACGGCGATCGGGAGTAGACGGTGAGAGAGGTGACGGAGGGGAAGGCGAGGCGGAGGAGGAGGGAGGTGGTGGCGGAGGAGGGGTCGTTGGTGGAGAGGGGGTGGCCCCAGGGGGAGAGGAGAGAGAGGTCGAGGTGGGTGACGTGGCGGAAGCAGCTGGGGAGGAAGAGGAGGTCGCGGAGGTTGGCGCGGAGGGTGAGGGAGGAGCGGGTGGAGCGCTCGAGGAGGAGCCACTTGCGGCTGACGAGGGCGGCGGAGTTGCGGCTGCGGGTGTCGGAGACGGCGGCGAGGATGTTGGAGAGGATCACGTCGGGGAGGTCGGAGACGGTCGTGGTGGTGAGGGTTCTCTCGGCCATTATTGGAGTGGGTGAGTGTGTGTTTTCTTTTAGAGAGAGAGAGAGAGAGAGAGAGGAAGGCAAGATAGTGGAGAGAAAGTACAGAAGATATGGGATGGGGGATGGGGACAGAGCTCCTGTCCAGTTTATGGAGTGTCTAGTTTGGTCCAGTTTTAGATATTTGTGGGCCTCTCGCAGGACCAAAGTAATGATCGTAATCGTTCACTTTATAGATTTTGTCGATTATATCTATCTTGTGAAAAATTTATTTGGTCGAACATCGATAGACGTACGAATAAAATAGATTCGTACAAGAAAACTAAGATGACAAAATAATTTGAAACGTAAAATTGCCCTTTTTTCCATGTACAAATCTATTTGGTTCGTATACCTATTAATTTTCGGTCAAGCTAATTTTTTACACGAACAATATATTAAGCAAGTTTTTCAAAAAGAGCGATTTCAACTCTTATTATAGACTCCTTCAAAATTGGATCAAACTGGACAAGAGCTCTATCCTATGGTAGTGGGTAGTCACCCAAAGAGTTGGCCCACTGGCATGTGGCACGAGAGGGTTTGTCGCTCGTAAGATCAAATTTCACGGAAGATAACGTTTGAAATCTCAGGATCACTAAAAGTTTATCTGATATCAATTGTAAGACTTTAAAATTAGTTAAAATGTGCATAAACTTATCCGAAGAGTTGGGTGGGGATGGGTGTTGGATGTCGTTGTTTTAGAGTTTAGAGATAGTTTTGGAGAGAGAGAGAGAAAGAGAGAGAGAGAGAGAGAGGATAAGGTTATGGGAAGAATAGAAAGGGGATGGGAAAACATTGTCGTGATACGGTGAGAGCCACGTGAAAAATTGGTGAGATGAGATCCCGTTAATCTGCAATTGGTTATTTTTGGGATTTGGGACGGGAAAAGGACGAAAGTTTGAGAGCGCGTGGGGGAAAAAAGGGCAAAGTGAGACAAGTGGAGGAGGGGAGGGAAAATTTGGGGTAAAAAAGATTTCCGATTTTGGACTAATAATAATCAGATCGGTCCATCCATAGAGCAACAGATGTGATAATATGCTCGTGGATCTTGCTTTTGTGATGGAAAGCTTTATCCATTTGTCTTCCATTATTTCCGAGAGAGAGATATCTAATTCAGTGTATATCTCGCCGCCACGTGGAGTTTCAAACCCCGATTAATCATTTGATTTGACGAGAGGAATCTAAATGGATATTGAAAATGGGACGGAGGGAGTGTAAAATTATGACGGGAAACAAAAAAAATTCCTAGAGACGAAAAATTTATCAAACAATATTCTTATTTGTCTAAAATGTCGTCTTATTTGAATTTTTTTAACATCGGTCCATATTTTTATATTTTTTCGATTCGTCTTGTAGAGACGAACGATTAACTCTAAATATTACGACGAAAATCTAAATAAAAATTTATGAAAAATAAAAAGTATCGAAATAAGTTTCAGTTTTAGAAGTTTACAAAAACGCAATTCTTCTGTCCTACAACAATGTGTACTTGAGGAGAAATCTAGGCCACCACGCGGTGGTGACCTACGGGCTCTTTGTTTGTTTGTTTTTTTTTTTTCTTTCCCTATTCACGTTTTCAAAGAATCTTCTTTTTCTCGAGAAACCTTTAGTATACCGGGGATATCAACGCCCTTGATATCCTCTTCCGTCCATTTTTAATTTTTCGACCATTTTTCGATCATACTTAGATGATTGACTTCGTTCATTTTATAGAGTTTGACGAGAACCATAATCGTACCAAAATTCGTGTTATCAGACTTTAATAGATACATGATCTGCACACGTGAAAATTGAAGAAAAAACAAAAGTACTGGGTTCCGATTCAATGTGGTTTTGGATCCAATTTTGATTTTCTTCAAATTTCATGTGTGCCAATCTTGTATCTACAAAAATCTAATGAACACAATTTTTGGTATGTTTAAGGTTCTCGCCAAACTCTACAAAATGAACGAATCGATCATCCAAGTGTGATAAAAAAAAATGGCTGAAAAATAAAAAACGGACCGGAGGAAATACCAAAGGCGTTGGTATGCCCGGTATAAAAAAGTTTCTCCTTTTGAGCGTTCCTCCATGCGAGACCTATCCTATTTTGTTTGCTCGGTTTTTTATTTTATAAAATGTTCCAAATTGTTTGTAATTTCAAAAAGTTAAAGAAAATGCGTTATAAACGATTAAAAGTAGGTAATTATCACTGACCTTCCCCCGTGTTTTTTGACGAAAGTACCAACCCCTTTGTCAAATGTTACTGCCCTCCCATGTTTTGCCTAAACATATATGAATAACCTGATATCTTGGTCCAGTACTGTTTGTTCGTTTGGGATCTAAAAACTTCTACGCATGATTTTTTAAAAATTTTCCTCAAAATTCAAACCGAATAGGGTTACTTTATTGAACCACCTAATTTCATAATTAAAATGTCCAAACTACCCATGCATTCTCTTCTACATTTTGTCTCCCCTTCTACTCTTTCTCACTGCCCTTCTCTTTCTCTTTTCCCCTCGTTACGTCTATAGCCTATAGGTAGACGTAGGAGTATATTTTTACATATCAATGTGCGTAGATATAAAGCTATGCATATTTATATGGGCTAACCCCATCACCCATTCCAAGCAAGCTACTAAAAATTGAACGTCAATTTTTCCAAACCTAATCTGTGATGCCAACCCAAATTCTCCTATATCAACAATGAACCCATAGGTCAGATACAAATCTGGAATAATTTGGATTCTATCTCATTGGCCTCTCTCTCTCTCTCTCTCTCTCTCTCTCTCTCTCTCTCTCTCTCTCCACAGTTAGAAAAACTCCCAATAACCCTGAGCCAACCCATGCACGAGATTCATTCATTTATCTCCATACAATTCACCGGCTCTTCAACCGAACTCGGGTATAGAAGCTTGAGGAGTACTGTACCACTGAAAGCGTCAGCGGACGACCGATCAAATGCATTTTCCAAGGAGCTCTACCAAGGATTGCTCAAGGTGTGTATATATCTGGCAGAGAGAGAGAGATATTGGGTGTTTGGGATGGTGATGGCTGTTAGATTCTTTGGAAAGTTCTAAACTAAAATCAATTGACAATAAGTACAGTAGTACGAGAATTTTTCAGTATTGAGTGGGTACCACGTGGTATCGGTTCGGCACATCCGATCCATCGGTTGCGATTTTGGATGGCTTAGATTTGGAGAGAAAAAGAGGAGGGGTGAGAGGCGGGAAAATGTTTTAATCTAAGCCGTCCAAAAGTGTATCGGACGGTTCAGGAGTGCCGAGCGGGTACCACGTGGGATATACCCGCTCAACACTAAAAAATTTCACGCAGTAGTACCCCCTAGAATATATATGAACTAAGCTTGGGTGACTTGCATCTCCAATCTTGATCCATTTTAAAGACCCAAATTTAAAATTTGGACGAAACCCTCAAAAATCCATCTCCAATCATTACCCAAACTCTTCTCTATTTTTGGGTTTTACTCATTTCTTTGCCCAAATCTGGGACAAAGAAAGCCTCTCCTCATTTTTCAACAGCTCCTTTCTCCGGTAATAAAAGCCTTTCGTCCATGTTTGAACAAACTCCATTAAACCAACTATTCAAGCTCCTTGTTTTCGTCTGAACTAACTCCATTCAAAGAAGAAAGTCTTTTATTAACCGCTCTTCTATATTCCCCTCTCTTTAAATAGGTCGCGTGCAGAATCCTCATAAATTTGGTATCTTTTTTTTTTTTTCTTTTTTCTAGTCAAACGAAAATATTTGAATCTGGTTTCAATTGTTTGAGGGAGATGGAATTAGGAGGGAAATGATCTCTCCAATATAAATTTGGTAAGAGTTTGTCTTGGATAAGAAAAAATTGACGAGGAAATTTATTTGCAAAAAGGTGAAAAAATGAGAGAGAAATAAAATAGGAGGAGATGTTGGTGAAAAAAACAAGGGAAACCAAAATGGAGGAAAATGCTCTTGAAAGCATAAAAAAAAATAATACATTTGGGCGACGGAGAAAAATTTGAGTCAAGGCTGGAGATGCTTAGATGAGTGATATAGGATAAGGTTTAACACTCTCCTCACGTGTAGTCTAAAAATGCACATGGATGTACGAATGAGAACTTTGGGCGACGGAGACTCCATCACGAGTGGTGAGACCACTCAAGACCTAGCTCTGATTCCATGTTAGATTTCTTGGAGGATTCTAACGTAAAACCAATTGACATGAACGAACTGTGGACTACTCAGCTTCTCCGCTGAGCTACTGTGATATAGAAAACATATCATAATTTGGGGCCCTAATTTTGAACCAAAATTTAAGGGCCTAGGTTGTCGCCCGGTGGATTTTATGTCCAGGGCCGACCTGCTAAAAGAAAAAGTACAAATATTTTTTTTGAACAGCAAAAAGTACAGATATACAGATAATAAGGAACCAACCGACCGAGCCCAAATAACCAGGCCCAAAACCCAACGGACCAGCCCAACACCTGAAACCAAAACCCTAGAACAACTTATCTGCGATAGCCACCAACACCCACTCGCTTCCACCGTCAACGCCCCTAAAGCCACTAGCAGAACAACCAAACTCTGGCCAAACCGAAACCACAGCAAACTCCAAACCACCTCAGCCCAAAACAACCACAACCCGCCACCATCAGTAGCCACCAAAGCCGTACTAGACCAAAGCCAGACAAAGTGGCGATGCACGCTTGTGCCAAACCACCAAAACAAAACCGGAGCCAGAGGGGGAAAACATTGGTCGGTGACTAGAACGGCTCAACAACAGAAGACCTGCACCACCAGTGTTGATGGATGCTATTGGTGCGTAAAGAGGGTGTGGATGCTGCTGCTATTGCAATATTACGAACCTTTAGGTGTTTTGGGGTTTTTTCTCCTGGTTTGGACTCAGCCTTTTGGGCATAAATCAGTTCCTCCATGTGGTTTGGAGAAGAGAGTCTTGGGTGGTCAGACCTGTGTACCCAAGTTCCTATTATCTTTGTACTTCTACTATTGAGTTAATGAAATTTATTTTTGCTGATAAAAAAAATTAAAATAGCAGCCATCAACACTAGCCTATCCAACTCCATATAGAACCAAACAGATTCCAGCACAAACTGGACCAAAGTACTCCTTCACCTGATTGAATCTTGAAACACTAGGAATGTCTAGGATCTAGAGAAACCCTAACGCAGTAAAACACTCAAGAAATCTACATATCAAAATCAGCAACGATACAAGTAGCATACAATCTATAGCAGCAAAAGTATCTTCATCTTCAATTGCAGACAACCAAACCAAACACAAGATCAAAACCAAAACAACAGCAGTAACTTCAAAAGTATGCAAAGTAGCAACCAATTATCCAACTCCTAAATTCATATAGCAATTGTAATAGCAATCCCACCCAAAACCAGAATATAAGACCAAAGGTTATCACAACGCATTCAACATCAAGCCTATTCGTTTTCCAATGACATAAATCGAGAAACCATTACGAAGTAGTAGTTAGTAACCTATCCAAAATCTTAACTTACCCAAAAAGAACCTATCCAAAACTGCTAGTATTATAACCAACCAAACTAGACTTCAATTTCAGCATCCTCCTCCAAAACAACCGTAAACCATTGAGCCACATAGACTCAGCGTAACGTGAACACTCTTCTTGGAGGTTGTCGCTGCTTTCGTTGTAAGGAACAGTCGAGAACCTAAATCAATCACACTAAAGACCCCGAGGAAGAGTTTTCTCTATAACACTATTTACAGGAAAGGCAACACCACGGCATATATGCGCTCACTGACCAAAGCCAAAAAAACAAATATTGTAGTTTTTTTTCCCATTCCCCATGCACTTTATCATGATGTTTTTCAATGAATCAATAGACCAGAAAAATTTAGTTCATGGTTGAATTTTGCCACGTTTGAATTGATTATGATCAAATGGATCATGATAAATTTGGCCATACCTATGTTGATGCCCTTTTTATCATGAAAAAATGGACATGATGAATTTTGTTCATGAGCAAATTGTGTCAATTTTCAAGTTGCAATGTGCCTGAATTGGTCAGTTTCAAATATTTGATAAATCACCAATATTTGAAGAAAAAAAAAATCATATGTTGCTAAGTTTTACTTCTTTTGGCTTGATAAATAACTATCTTCTTTGGCTTACAAAAAAAAAAAAACTATCTTTCTTTGGAAAAAATTCTCATGCTTATTAAGTTATCAAAAATCGAAACAAAGAAAAAACCATATCAATTAAAAAGACAACAAGCAGGACATTCACAAGAATCCGTCTTTTGGATATCAACTAAAAAGACAAGCAGCAGGACATTTACAAAAATTCGTCCTTTGGCATTTCACATGAGAAAAGTATAACAACTTACATGGATATCACATGAGAGAAAAAGGAAGAAGAGTTTGAACATGTCATGGTTAGGACAAGGGGGAAATGTATAACAATAACTTGCAAGGATCTCTAACCAAATTTATTTTTCCTCTCAAAAAAAAAAAAAAAACCCCATAGTAACAAGTGGTCTCTTATATCATAGAAGCTGTCACTTCTTTTAATATCCAAGTTTATGCTGTAGGGTATGAAGGTAGCATTGCAATACCACAAAGTCCTTTTGCATCAATATCCCTTTGCATACGCATGTACCCTTCCTCACCCCAGCCTACACCCCATGTGTTCTTTACTAGCCAGTACTTGGTTCCATCATCGCTAGTTCCATAGTTGGGACATCCATGGCGTTGAAATGCGCCACGTTTTACTTGAAAAGCTTACAAAAATATCTTACGTGTAATATCGAATAAAAACGACAACTTAAATGCATAAACGCTGCAAGCTAGAGGACTTAAGCACCAAGATTATACAATCTTGGGTGCTTATCAGCCATGCAATCTCTTAGAAAGTGATACCTGGTGTCAATCTGCTTGCTACAATCATGAAAGATCGAATTACTCCTATCGCCAATTGATTATCCACAAATATTTTCGTTGCTTCTTCTTGTGCAAAAAATATTTAAGCTCCTTTAGTAAATTCCTTAACAACATCGCATGACATACACATGAAGCAGAGACTGACAATCGATTACATCTTTGAAATCCAAGTGAACGTTGTCGCCTACTCATTGCTAGCATCTGAGACTTTGATTAGTTTTCTTGTACGTGGAGGTAATGACATGAATCATTCACGGCTTTGTTCTTGAACCATTTTTTTCTTCTTTTGTCTTTTTATTATCTCTTTTACTTGGGGACAAATAAAGTATGGATTTGATAAGTATGAAACAGCGTGGTTACGCTCTAGGAGGTTGGTCACTTTGGATTTTGTATAGTTCTTAATGAATTACTGCTAGGGGTGTAAACAAACCGAGCCGAACTGAGCTTGGGCAAGCTCGAGCTTGGCTCGTTTAGTAAACGAGCTAAAAACTTGAGTTCGAGTTTGGCTCGAGCCTTAACGAGCTGAGCCCTTAAGGAGCCGAGCTTAGTCGTTTAATGATCTGAACTTTTGTCAAACGAGCCAAGCTCGGAATGAGCCAAAAACTCGAAATTGAACTCGGCTTGTTTTCTAAACGAGCCGATCCGAGCCTTAACGAGCCGAACCAAGCCGAATTCGTGAGCTGCTCGGTTCATTTACAACCCTATTACTGCAAAATAAACTCTTTAGTCGAATGAAAAGTGGGAGATGGACACATGAGTCAAACACACTATGCCAGAAATGGTTATTTTGCCACAAAGTGTTTTGGGACAAATATTTAGGTCCTCACAGAAACTGTCACTAATTTTATGGTTTCAAATTGGCTTGTTTTTACCGTTGCTCCCCAAATTAAGTATTGACAAAAACTCGCAAAAGACACTTTGATTCCCAGTAAAATATTAGAGTCTTCAAATGTAGTACTGTAATTTTAACGGTCTCCTGAATTAACTCTATCCAACTTCACTGCATACGGATCAAAAAAAAAAAAAAAAAACTTCACTGCATACTTTTTGACTTTTGCGCTTCTCAAAGTTTGTCCAAATTCAAATTAACTTATAAAGTGCCCTCAATGACAGTAGTGTCTTTTTTGCAAAATTATAAACTACAGGATGATGTGCACACTCTATTTGAATATGGACAAAGTGAGGAGTACTCTTGGAAAATCAAAATCTTTAAATGGTAATCATTGTATCCCTTTAATAAGTTTGAATTTCATACACACAAATACAGTAAATTAGAACGGAGATACTGAGTAACTAACTATCTTTAAAATAGGCATAGTGACCCATCATTAAGAGGGGAGGAGTATTTTAAAAATCACTCACTCTCCAATTTCATAATGTCAAAGATGAAGCTCATAACGTCAAAGATGAACTAGAATAATAATAGGTTCTACCAAGGGGCCGATCAGAAGAAAGTAGGAGTATTACAAAAGAAATTGATTTTTGCGCTCCACTTATGTATGCAGATACTCTACTATCAGCATCCTATTACAAAGGGAGGCATGGAGAAAATCAAATAGTCAACCCCACATCATTTTGCTCTATATACAAGAGCTATTTCTTGTGCCGAAGGCTTTCCTCACCATACAGTGAGAAGCAGATCTCTTATAAAGTGTGTAAATTTCACACCAACCTATAATGGAAAAAGACTCATGAAACAAGAAGACAGAAATACACATATCCGAACCCACTTTATGTACGTGGGTCTCCCACAGTAAATATGAGGTACACACGTCAAACGGATTTGTGCACTTCTATTTGTCTTCGTAGCATTTTTGTCTGAAATATTGCACTCTTAGAAAATATTTCACAATGGACTATTGTGAATCTCTCTAGAAAAGCCCAAGCCAGGCCCACTCATCATCACTAACGGGCCGGGGAGAAGACCGGTAGGAAGAGAAGGATGATGAGGGTGAGTCACGGAACAGAGACACAGACTTCCGGGTCGACCCGGACCACCTGGATAGGGTTTCAAGGTCAGAAGTGTAATCGGGCTCGAAGTCGGACTCGGGTTTGGGCCTCCGACTTCTTTTCTTGTCACCCTTTCGCCTAATGAGTACCAAAGGACTTGGAAAGCAACTACCGGAACCAACAATGTCGGGTGGGGCAAAAATGGATTGGTCGGGTCTACTGCGTGGGGTGGAGCGGGAACGGGGCTCCAGAGGTGGATGGCGGAAGTGGAACCCGGAAGGTGGTGGGCTGAGCTTTATTGGGGTGGTTGGGCACGAACGGTGGTGATTGATGGATTGCTGTTTTTGTTGTTGGTGATGTTGGAGCAATGAATGGCGGAGATTTAACGAGGGTGATTGTTGTGATGATGGGGATTGGTGATGGAGCTTGGGGACACCGGGTCGGATCTCCCACTTAAATGGGATGGCCCCTGGTTTCTTGAAAGAGTCATCTATAGTCATCTCTCTCTCTTTCTCTCTCTCTCTCTCTCTCTCTCGATCGAGTTGTGTGGGTGTGAGAGTGTAATGTATATATAGGTAGGATTGGAAGAAGGAGGAGGAGAGAGAGAGAGATGAAGAAGATGATTATTGTTGGTCTCATGAGCGAGATTAGAGGCGAGGGAAGTGGATTTGGGTGGGCCAGTGGAGTGGAGCTTTGTGTGTCCATGCATAGACTTTTTGATCACTTGACTTTTGTAGGGAAAATAACACCAAAAGTTAGGTTTCATCATCGCATAAAATTAAGGGTGTGGAGGGAACTGCCCAATAATGCAAACATTTGGCATCATCGAGTGGTGTCTCAACCACCCATACCATTACATACCTATGTAGGTTTCATATGTTTTATATCGAATCTGACGTGAGTAAAGACGGAGCTAGAATTTGTACGTAATGAAGTCAAACACCAAGAGCTATTAAAATTTGATTTTGGCAATAATAAAGGTCGAGAAATGATTTTTACTAGAAATATCGAGGTATATTTGATAAATGTGGGGTTAATTGTGTGCAAACCTAATAAAAATGATAGCCACTCTTGGTGATTGGTAGTGTTCGGTTTGTAGTTTAATTTTGTTTTTTAATTATTACTCAACTTCTTTCTCCAATCATTACTCTATTTCTCCAATTATTACTTTTTTATCTATCTCTATCTCTCTCCAATCATTATCCTATTTCTCTCTCCACCCACTACCAATACTAAACTAAACTTCAGCAGGGTCACTTGACCCCACTTCATTCTTATTTTTCTTTATTCTTGCTCGTGTACGTTACAGGGAAATTCCGGGATTATTTCATGCTTTGGACATAGCACAACAGAAAAATGTGCGAGATTCACACACTTCAATCTTGGGTTCCACCGTGAAAAAAAAAAAAATCTTGGGTTCCAAACTTTTTGTGACTTGATTAGACATGCCTCGGTAACGACACCAATTTCTCTAGTCCGTGAGCTATTCCTTATGAGAGAAACTTATTCACAGCAAAATCTCGACCGTCCATTTCATCAATTAAGGGTTGAGATTGATTTTCAATCTGAACTGTTCAAAACACTTTTGAACACGTGCAATTGAGCGTCGCAAACCTTTATTCACGGGAAGCCCCGTAAAGAAGTTTTTCCGATTCCTTATTCCTGATGTCTGATTTCAACTCTTACTTTCGTTTCCTCCTCCTCTCCATAGTCCATACCGGTGTCTGAAAAAAACAGAAGTGACGTATAGTGAGATGAATAGAAAGACTAGAAAGGCTCTCCAATAGTGAAGAATATCTTATTCTACCAAGAATGAAAATGGAGGATTTTTTTAGGCAGATTACCACTTGACAGCAGTTCAAAAAAAGAGATAACCACTTGTCTTGACACGTGTTATCAATAATTGTCGTTTTATATTGGCTCAAACATCAACGTACGAATAACAAAAATACTACTCATACAATAATTCAAACACAACACCAAATACAATATCTCATATACATGTGAACTCTACACACATTACTATGTGCGGGGTCCCACATGTGTATGTGAGATGTTGTGATTGAATTGTTGTGTGTGTAGCACTTTTATATGAATAATGGGCCCTACCATAAAGCCAACTACCTTCCAGGCAAACACAACATTCGGACACAACTGTGTTTCTGAACCACCTGATACATGTGAACTCGCGTGCAATAAATGGTTACATGCAGTGGTGTTCAAAATTACGTGTAAAGTTGTATTCCTAACATTACTCATAATTGAGTCACGCAAAAATTGCTGCCAAATGGGGTTTAAATTTTGGAATGTGTTGCCAGTAGTTTAGAGCAAAAACTCTCTCAAGTCTGAGTGAAATTATAGGATAGTCCCAGAGTACCACTTCGGACCACTTTACAATCACATATTTATGTAGATCTATCACTAAGTATATTGATCTCACAGGAATGTGTAATTACAAAATAGTCCGGAGCATTACGTGACAGTACTTCCGTTAAGTCTGAAAGTTAGATCCGCAGCTCATCACGGTGTCGATAATGTTTGGAGACAATAAATCTCCGAACGCTGATCCAAACAAAGCTTGAAGATTCTTGTTCATTGATTTGTTGAGCTGCTTGAGCACATTATTTACGGCAGAAACTTAGAGCCGACTAGATCACCTTGGTCTCTAAACAGAAAGTCTACTGGCACAGCAGATTGCTGCACAGATTATGTACAGATTTTTATGTGGGGTTCACTACGGGTTCCACACAAGTGATCCAAGCCGTTCATTATGTTTGAAACATTTTTTCAAGGGCCCCCGTGAAAAATCAGCTCAATCCGATACCTATAAGTACATAATCTAATTGTCTAACTTTTCATTCTCTAAAAACTTGAATGAAAAGTTAGATGATTAAGTCAAGCATTTATAGGTATCAGATTGAGCTGATTTTTCACAAGGGCCCTTGAAAAAATGTTTTAAACATAATGAACGGCTCGAATCACTTGTGTGGGACCCGTAGTGGGCCCCACATAAAAATCTGTGCACAGATTGCTGTGCCAGTAGACTGGTTCGTCTCTAAAAAGAGTTACTAGATCGATCTGATTTTTGTAAAGAGCTGTTTGCATGCAAGCCTAAGAATTCGAACGATTCCAATCTAATTATCGGATCAGGGATGGGCTACATTTTTTACTGGCCACATCGATTTGAAGCCAACAGTGAATCAAAGATTAACCCAGAGGAACTTTCTGCAAAAGGTGGGAGAGTCTCCCCTGGGTTACGTTTTTTTTTTAAAACAATCATACTCCCAGCAATTTTATTGTCATGCGAAATTTAGACGTCCCGTCCAGTTTGCATCGTACTGACTTCCCCCTGATGCAAAATCAAACCCCAGGCGAATCAGGCGATCAAAAGAACAGGAAATGATATGGATAACTGATTTCCTCCAAAAAAAATAAAAAAAGGAAATGTAATCAGAAAAGGGAATGACTTCGGTATCCCCGGTCATTTTGGAGACACCGTAACTTTTGGTATAACAAAACCATCAGAAAATGAATGTAAGAGGAGCAGAAAAACTGGAAACCAAGTACAGTTTATCTGAGAAAAAAAAAGTTACAGTTTATCATGGTCTGCAAATAGCGTCAACCCCCAGACGAATGATATATTCAGAAGCCAATGGAGTCCAGTTTGCAAGTTTACACCTAGACAAAATCCAAGATTAAATATCCATCTTCAAAGATGGCAAAGAAAAAAGAGGGAAAACAGTGTCTCATGAAGTGTAAAGATTACAAAATTTACAGATAACATATTCTGGACGGTCTTTTCCTTCACGATTTGCTACAAAAGCTGTATCATAGTACCTAATTCTCATAAGAAAGTTGTAGTGGCATGTTACAAAGTACTCGCGTCGTAATGCTGGCCACATCCAACAGCTGCAAATACTCGTCAGCTCCATCAACAAGACACTGCCAACCCCACAAGGCAAAAGAATTTCTGAAATATTTTTCTCTTTCAAAAGTTATTAAAGTATAAGCGGAAGCAAACCTATAAACCTAAATATTAAAAAACATCAGAATTGTAACCACTACTAGTTGATCAAACAAATAATCACTCAGGCATTTGTGCGTCTTGGGCGGGTGGAAATGCCCAAATCTTTGTGCAACGATACCAAGAAAAATGGAAAATGAACATCACCAATATAGAGCGAAATCTCTTCAAGTGGTCTTGAGTAACCATTTTCAATCAAGAAGATAGATTGATACGAAAGAGTGGCAGATCCAGGAACTTAACTCAGAAAGGGCACCCATCAATCCTAACGCTGACAATCTTTACCCAAAGTAACATAAAATGAGAGAACAATAAACTGAACATCCATCAGTAAGTGTTCAATTGTATAACGTATATTTCCACAGAAGCTTACTAAAATATGCACAAAAAACTAGGTATTGATCCCTAAACTTGCACTTGCATCATGGCTTTGTGAGAGAACGAGGCCTTATTTCATTTGTTTTAGGTTTAAAACAAAAGTTTTTTCAAAATTTCAAAATACTAGGGGGTTTTAAACATTTGGAGGGGCCATGAGAACAATTTTCTGGAGAGACAATGGAGGGAAATTCCGGGTTATCTCCTAAGTTGGGAAAAACTTTTAAGTACATTCCACCTCAATTGATAACTTTCTTAAAGGTATTTAAATATGCGAAAATTCCCTACAATATCCCAAATAGCTACTATATTGTCCAAAAATTCCAATACTATAGGATTTATAATAATTATTGAACTTTGAATCCTTTCCTTTTATCTCTTTTCTTCTCTCCACAATCTCTCCCTACCAAGTGAAGTACATAATGAATATCTTTTCTTTCAAATTTAAAATCGCATCAAGAATCTAACAATAGAACCCTGTAATAGTTATTGAATTCCACGTAAAAGACTCAGAAAATGCAAAACATGAGGAATTTACCAAAATTCATAGCTGATAAATTATCACGTAATAATCAATTTATCAAAGATTTTTTTGTAAGAACTCACTATAAATGATAACTAGTCAATATGAAAGGATTATCATAAATTGATAAATATAATACCACATGTATTGTCAAAGATCTATGGGAGATAATTTCTTGGATATAAATGAAAGTAGAAACCAAAAAAAAAATATCAAAGCTTTCACCTCCTTTCGAACTTTTCAGAATCAATATGAAAACCATGTGTTCAGATCCGCTATAATGAAGTCTCTGTCAACCATTTCTGGAGCTTTTAATAAGATGAGGACACCTCATATGTGAAGGGATCCAACAGATGAGATGACGCCTACAACAGTCCCGAAATTGGTTTAATACAAAGGCATCATTCCCTGGAGGGCACAAACGACAGTCTCATGGTTGCTCCTTTCTCAGTTTTTACTCATCTTTTGAATTCACATCGCTTATCAAAATTAAAATGTATTTTCACTGCAGCAATTCTCCTCAAACCTCCATGGTAAAAATCCCATCCTCAAGGCACGAACCTCCCTTGTCACCAGTGGGTACCAGCCACTTAGTTTTTTCGTAAGTCTATGAGATCCATTGAACATGTTAAGACCTTTATCAATGATTTATACAAAGGTTTGTATATTTGTATATTCATTTTCAGCGAGAATCAATCAATTTCAAAATTCACAAGAATAATGCATGATGTCTTGTTACTTGACTGGAGATTACGTCATTTACCAAACCTCATTTCAATATGATTTAAACATCAAAACAACCCAAAATGAAGAAGTTTTTCTGCTGAATACGGAATACTGGGCTAGCAACGGAATGAATTGTTTAATATCACCAACCTTATCTGTTTCAGCCAACTTCTTGCATATTTTCGCTTTCTGCTCATCTGATATGTCATCAGCTCCAACAATTACGTCAAACAACTGGAGAAAAAGTAAAAGCGGTATATTTACCCCTTCAGTTCTTTACGATAATTATTTGACGAAACATTGAATGTCATGTACTACTGTATTACCTGAGAAAGCATCTGAGAAACAGGATATCCCTCCAGAATTACATTATTGACTTCCTTGTTTACCACGTCAAAATCACCACCTTTGCAAGCTGCAAAAAGAGACTGAACAACCTCCTGGGGGATGACCTGATTAATTTCAAGTCTCGGGAGTCAGCAAATGGCAGGGAACGTAAATAAGAGGACAGACACTTTTGAGAAAAGAGAGTACCATCAAACGTTCAAAACTAAACACACTTCAATCGGTGGGATGTTAAAGGTAACAGGTAAGAAAGTGAAAGATTCCAGGCTTGAAATTGGTTGGCCACAATATAACCCCTTGCTATGGCAACTATACTTGAACAGCACAGGAAGCAAGAAGTTAAAGTTTGTGGACACATTTCAAAAAACTGGCAGTCACAATCTCAGCCATCCTTCCTTTCGAGTGAGATTGATAACATCTCTTAAAGAGTTCTGTAAGCCTTGATGAAGCCACCATCCTATCTCATAACAATTTAAAGCCAACATTAACAAACATAAGAGATTATTGATATTGGTTTTCTTGAAGCCTAAGTCGCCGCTCAAGAGTTGGAAAGTTATGGTTGACCTTGCAATGGGAACAAAATGGTGTTTCTGTAAACCTAAGGTGAAAAAAGGATGCAGAGAAGCAAGAACAAGATTAATCAATTTTGACAGCCGAAATAGACCTCACTCATTAATTAACAACTAGACAGTTGATACTCCTAGGCTCCGGTGTAATCACCAGCTGTTCTCCAACATTCTATATACTAGAGACAAAAACCCAAACTGCCCAAAGAGTTCCATACTAGGTGAAGTGACTAAGAAAGCTTTGAAAGATTTCCTAAATCGAAAGACAAATAGTTTCTTTTCCTACCATGCTTATACTGCGGAAAATATCAAACCCCAACTCTAATGAGCATGTATAGGACAAGACAAACACGTCAAAGACATGTTTAAGAAGCATGTATAGGACGCGACATAAACACGTCAAAGACATGCCAATATGGTAATTTCCCAAGAACTAGGAAATGAGGACACAAGGATACGAATTCCGCTTACCATCTGTAGATTTTTACAAAGGTTGAGCACCTCTAGGTGTTTTTTCTATAGAATGCTTATCTTCCAAACACAAAATATCACATTGCATCATGTATATGCAACTGCAATGTGCTAAACATGCACACAGTAATACAAAGGAACTCTGCAAGCACCGTTACAGACACAGGAAGAATAAATTAAAAAATGTACTTAATACGACATCTAAAAGGTAGATAGTGATTTTGAAGTCAAACTAATTAACAAAAAAAAGCAAACAAATATCTGCAGGGTATCTTAATCACCAAAGCCATCAAAATCAGTACAATACAATGATCCCACGGGACGCGTAGAAGCATGCAGTTGATCAACAGCATGAATGAGGGAATGCAATAGCGAGAGATAAGCAGAAGGTCCATTTCGAAAGTTACAACAGCGCTCTCTCTATCCTGTTCATCTCTCTAAATGTTTGTTTCGATGTATGAGACTTGTCTTTCTTTCTCTGTTAAGCATTGCAGAGGGAGGGGTGTCAATCTGAGGTGTGAGAGAGAAGGGGGGCTGAATAGTTCTTTGCCAGCAAGTGACTAATGAAGATTGAACAATTTGGAGTCAGTGCTATTTAAATGTACACTAATACTTTGGACGTATTTTTCCGGAGTGGAGGGACACCTCTTAAGGGGACACGCTCAATGCACCAAAACTCAATTTCCTGAAGTATGAAATGGGCCCAAAGTGTCTCACACTAGCATGGTAGTCTAGATGAAGTGTTGGTGCTTATTACAACTAAATCATCAATTGTACCATAAAAGAAAACCAGAACAACAAAGCAGAGAACTCCAGATTATGACAAAAGTAGTGACTTCAAATGTCCCATATTCAGCTCGGAACTTCTAAAAGTTAGATTCACATATAATTTGTTAAGGCTATTAAGATGTTGGAACGCCTACTGAGCAAATAGTGAGTATGAAGCTAAACAAGGTTGTAGCCCTCCAGATAATGAAATAAAAACATGCTAGGACTTCATTTTCACCATTAAACCAAGAATTGTACTAATATTTGAAACTTTTAAGCAGCATAAATGTGGTTTGGTTCTTAACAGTCCTGTAATACTTTCACCACTAGATTAATTTCATCCGGGGAGAAAGAATTGCCAAACTAACCCAAATCGGATTCAGCGTTATCCTGCCAGTGCCAAACCATAGGCCCATACCTAATAGGATCTAAGTTCCAATTTCAAGATTCAAGGCATGAACTAAGCAAAAGCAAATCTGAAAATTGATTTGATGGTTCCTCCAAAGAGTTCCTTGAAAAGCATATTCATGTAGTGAATACCTAAAACCTCCTTTCCAAAACTGGAAAGATATTTGCATTTCCGTTAATACATAGGTTACACAGGACGGAGGACGTCAACAAAATGTATTGCTTAACCTAACATGAAAAGGCAAAAGCAAAAGCCCAATGCAAAAAATTCCTTTAAGTACAAACTGAGAGCACTTTTAAAAAAAAAAAAAAAAAAAACTAATCATGCTAGAATAACTTTAAGCCGATCGTTCCATATCTTGACTCATAAAATATCTTATCTACGTGCAAACTCCAAAAGCAAGATGGTGAAAAGAAAAACTAACCCCTGAAACACTGATTAAGTCCTTGGAAGATATGGATGATCCGAATAATCGAGCAGCTCCCTACAACCACAAAACATAAATTCGATCTTCGTTGATGCAAGAGAAATAAGTTTGAAGATAATTCAAAGCTAAATTTGGAACTAACAACCAAAGAGAACATTTGAAAAAATAAGTTATCGTGAAGAAATATCTATTATGCTGGACTTTGAAACACAAGTTTCATCACACAAGCATACATTTGAGACGGCAACACTAGTATTAATGAAACGATTTTGTTTGAACTTCCTTTGGCTTTTCGTTTTTTTGAGCAGCCCTTGATTGCATTTGTGGTTAAGGATGGTGTGTTCTATACAATAGCAGCAGGAAAGTCTGCGTAGTAGGTGTGATGTGTAACTTGGTAGTAATTGCTAGGCATGAATAGTAAAGTCTGTGTAATAAATGTGTGCAGTAGGCTTTGACATGTAATAGTGTAATGAGTATAATTGGTGGTGCATGATGATGCAGGCAGTACACCAATTATATGTTTATACTGTTTGTGTAGGTAATCAGTGATGTAAGCGTCCCCTCCTTACGCCTATAAAAGGAGGGCGTCTCACCCTGTAAGAACCAAGTCAGTTCTTTATGGTATCAGTGTTTTCCTAATATATCCTGTGTCTTGTATTCACTCTCTTTGATCCTAACCTACTTTGTGTTTGTACCCACTTCGTGTCTGCAAATTTGGTATCAGAGCCAATGTCTTCCATTCTAGCTTAAACCCCTTCTGGGAACTTCTTTTCCAACACTACTTCAAATCTTTTCTAAAAGAAAAATTGAAGCGTATGCTCTGTAGTTGCCTTCTAAGGATCCTCCACATCAGAAACTTCATTAACTATTTTGGTTAAAGAATTTTGTATCAGTGGGTTAAAAGTACCTTGAGACTTTGGCCTTTGTGTTGGCAGTATGTCTCGGTTTACCTGAAATAGATGTTTCGCTTTATGCATGAATATACCACTTACAGTAGTACCAAACGTTGATTGGTTCTTACTTCTTAATACACTTGGGTGAGTGACCAGTCCATTGTTTTACAAAAATTACTTTATCATGTCAGGTGCAAGCATTGTCCCCTCACAGGCCAGCTCTTCTAACATGAATTAGCTTTGGATTTCAAATAGTTGGATTGTCAGCTTAGAAGCCACACAACCAAACCCATTCAAAAAAATAAACCAGTTGGCCTAAAGCAAACCTTCTTTTAAAAAGCTGTAATATTTCCAACACCATCAGACTGGAAACCCACTAAGCCAATTGGCCTAACCTGATGCAAACCATTTGGCCTGTATTCCTGAGCTGGCTTTAGACATTGACATAGCAACATTTGACCATGCCACCCCCTCCCATGTAGTCAATCCAGCTCATGATTACTTGTCTCAAATCATCTAGCTGTATGCTGCTGTGCAATCCATACTATGTTTTCCACCCAATCCAAAAGCGCTCTATCAAAAGGTTCCTACTCCCCTACCACCAAGGCACCCTTCAATCCTTTCCATTCCTTCTACTGGCTGTCTGGTTGTCTGATTATCGTGTTTCTTTTGTTGACGCCGGACTATCCATCTCATATCATCTAGCCCAGAATGTTCAACCAATACTACGGCCCCGAATTTTGGCAAGTTTAAACTTAACACCATTCATATAAGAACACCACCAAACCAAGATTTCATTCCGTGAGATTCATGCAAGCAATTTTAGTTAACACCGTAATGCAAAGAGGTCATGGTTTCACAACAATACACTTGGATCAGCGAAATGCTCCAGTTACATAACAATAACCACAAGTTCTATCATAAAGCAATCAAAAGTATCAAAGATAACGGAAAGGAACCTCACGACAATGCATAGAGAATGGCAAACCTAATCTTACCTGTAAGTACGTTATAGCCCGACGAAGATCACCCTGTGAGATGGAACTTAAGGTTGAAAGAGCCTACAATCGCAAAGAAAACAAAAATATTAAGAATGCAAAAATGAAGCCTGTTAGCAAAAGCCCAAACTCTTATTCTCCAAAAACAAACTTCTAATCTTGTATCCTCACCTCTGAATCCAGATCAAGGCCTTCCTCTTTACAAATATGCAATACACGACCAGTCATGATATCTTCTGAAAGTGGTTTGAACCTAAACTTTGCACATCTAGAAGCGAGGGGCTCTATGATCCTATAAAGGAACAGGACAAAGTAAAATATAAAGTTGTCAAAGTTCTTCATTTTGATCATTAAGGTATTGCAGCAAAATTAACCACATTTGCAGTGAGTTTGAGTTCCCCACATTAACCATACTCTTCTTAAAATTGTCCCCCTCTATAATTAAAGGAATCGTCACAAAATTGCAAAACAGCTGAAACCTACATATATTAGTATCCATTTTATAGTGACTAGATCAGCGCACCCCAACAATTAACACCACTTCTAAAATAGGAGGAAAAAAATACGGGTGAGGTGATGCACCCAATTCACTTAATTCGATATCTTGTTGAAAGTTCACTTGAGTTGGCAAAAATCCAAAAAAGTTTGCAAGGAAAGAAATTGTCTAACCTTGTCTTGTTTTTCCAAAAAGGTTACTCTATGTTTTTGCTCTTACGATGAGATTCAACTGGGAAACTCAATTCTATCCTTCTCCAGGTACAAATGTACATGTGAAATGATCCTTTTTGTCATGTAGTACTGTTTTGGATTATGCATTTGCTGGGATGTCTTACTTAGCAACAAGAAAGAGAGCATATCCAAAACTTGCAAAACTTCAAACTGTCAATGAATAACTAAGGAGATGCAACAATCTCCAATGCATGACAAGAGCAAGTCTAAATGTATTTACACACGTATTCTTCCTTATCAGTTATCACAGTTTTTCTTCAAATCAGAGCAAAATTGCAAGGATAAATACTTAATACTAATTGTTGTATCACTCTGTTAACACCTCACAGAAAACAAAAAGGTAGATAGGTAGGAACGGAGGTCAAGCATTACTGGAAAGAGGCATCAGAAAAAGCACCTGCTGATGTAATTACAAATGAAAAAGAATCTTGTGACTCTGGAGTAAGTTTCCATGGTACGCCGCAAAGCATTCTGTAAAGTAAAATGCAAATCATTGAACGTTTAATTTGGAACAATATTGAATTAGCAAGACCGTACAAATCACAAACTTGCCTGAGCATCTTCAGTCATGGAATCTGCCTCGTCTAGGATTATAATCTTAAAAGGTGGGCAGGGGTACCCCCTGAAGTAAACAAAAGGCATTCAAATGAACAGAAAGAAGCTGACACAAGATAATATGAGGAGAGTAAACTAATCACAAGATAGAATCGTATACCCTTGACGTCCAGAACCCACAGCGACAGCAGCAAAGTTCTTTATTTTTGTGCGAACTACATTGATTCCACGATCATCACTTGCATTAAGTTCCAACACTCTAGACTTGTAGAGTTCAGGTCTGGCAAACAAAACGGTGCCATTGAAAGGAAGCAAAACAACAGATGATGCCAACATGTCATATATATTTGAAGTAGCAAAGAAATTTAAAGGAACCCAGCAAATATCAGGTATCAGAGAACATTGAGAAGGAAATTTTAGTAAGCAGATGTTAAGGTAAGGTTGTTGTCTCTAACAGAAAACAAGAAGCCAAAGATTTCTTCAAAGCAAAACCTGAACAGGTACACAACCAAGCACCTGCACCCACTAGTCACTATCATGCAGTAGTCAAAAGTAACCAAACAAAACCCAATCTTGATAGACATTCAGCTGGGCATGTCAAAAAACACACATTCATCGAGGGACAAAAAAACCGAGCCCATTCATCAAAAAACATGTTACAGAAAACAAAAATACAATTCATTTAAAAACTGCAGCTTTCTGCAAACATATTAATGAAATTTCCATATTTCCACCAGGTTGCCAACTGCAATTCTGTCAGGGTATAAAAAGAAGCTAAGTACTTTGAAGAGAAAATTTGTAGGGAACGGGTATGTCAAATACTGTATTTAGCCTGCACAACACTCGATGCGAAGAAAGTTGTCTATCCCAACAAGATCATCCATAGTCAAGATTCTTTCCAGCACCAGACACCAACCAAGAAATGATACCATGAAATGAACTTCAAATGCACATTGTTTTGTTCCTTGAAGAAACTCAAGAAGACACTCACTAACTAATAGTTCATGAATGTAGATTTTAGACTCTTTGAGGCCTTCCATGGCAAAGAATGCAACACGATATGAGAAACACACAGATTTTTTCTGTGTTCTTTTAATGCAATGTTCAGAACTTCAACTTAAGAAAACTCAACCGAGTGGACAACACAGAGAAGGTGGCCCTGGGCCAACAGAAAAAACATACCTTTGGCTGAAAAGGGCATAAAAATCATATATACTTCCTAGCCTTGCATGGCTAATCCGCGGTGAGAAGCTCAACCAACCGTGCTCCATCTTTCTCCAAGTAATACCCTATTGAGGCTAAGACTGGTATGTTATCATATCAGGGAATCTAGCCTTTAAAGTCTTTTCACCACATTAGCATATGATACCAATGTCTTACTCTCCATCCACTACAAAGTCTCATATCACTAATCACCCTGGCATTGAAGAAGGAACCTAATAGCAAACCCTACATAGAAGGCAGTCAAGGCATGTAAGGAACCCAACCTCATTTTTACCAAACCAAACCAGATAAGCCACAGAGGCCCACAACCAGTAACTCCACTACCAATAAACTAATCATTTCTTCACATACTTCCCGCCTTCATCCTTTTTACCGATCCCCTCTAGAATCCCCTCAAGATCATTCTACTAACAGCCTTAACGACCATGAAGTATATCCTAGATCCAAAGGTAACCCCCTTACAAAGACCTTGCTAACTGTAATAACCGGCAAAAGAGAGAAAGGTCCCCTTTACTAATACCCTATGTTATGAATATCTAAAAACTAATCAACTCCTCTTTCTCTTCCTTGCACTATTCTTGCTCTAATCAAAAGATTCAAATTTTCGATTCAGAGTCCAGATGAAGCCTATGTTACATGGATCCTTGATTTTGGCTCAAGTACCCGTGTCGATGTGTCCGACACTCGTATCCTTTTGGACACTCGGATCCTCTAACTGTTAAGATACTTACAGAAAAGGACTATCAAATTAACTAGAAAAACGATATTTCCAGTATTTCACAAAGACAAGAAATAGGGAAATAGCAAAAACATAATTTTCTTAACCCTTTCTTGTTTAACTGCATTTGTAAACATAGTTTACAGAACATAATCTTGGAAAATTATGCAGTATATAATACTAAAAAGAGTTCAGGACGTGTCCCCGTACCCGTACCCGAGTTGGGGACACATATCCACGTATCCTAAGATTTAAGTTTAGGAAGGTCCGACTCTTGGACTCGCACCCGCACCCGATACTCGCACCCGAGTCCATGTAACATAGGATGAAGCCTCGTGTTCCAATCAATAGGCGTAGCCTGCATGAACACTTTTCTTGACTATGACATGTCAAGAGCCATACAATCAACCAAGTTTAATAAACTCTTATCCTTTTTCCCGTCGCATTCCATGTCAATATCAGCATTCCCCTCCCCTTAGCATTTCCATTAATTGTAATATTATTTCTTTTCTGCAATGTTGCATCTCCTTACTTTTTTCCATACATGACCAAACGGAATCTTCCACAAATAAGAAAATTCACAGGCCTGGCAACAGCTACTACCTAATGAGACCAAAAATGCCTTGACAATACATTGAACTTAGTCTACAGGGTACAGGACAAGACCAGTAAAAGTTATTAACTACACCACTCATAACTCTACAATATTCAAATGATCTGGAATCATATAACAAGTGCAATACTCAAGGTATAACCACAAAAATACACCCCACCAGATTTTAACAGTCTAGAACCATTTATCAATTTTGTCACAAATCAAATGTAATTCTGATTATATTGTTCATAAGCTATGTAGCAGGGACACTTCATGGAGGTCACGTACCAGTGTCGGACACCGACACACTCCGGACATGAGTCCAACACTCAAATTCAAAGTGTCCTATTTTTTCTCAACGCTTTCTGGTTGGACACTTCAGGGACACTTTAAAAAATACACCGGACACTTGGAAAACAAGTCGAGGATGATAAACAAAATACTAACATATAATTAAAACTGAGTGAAGTCGGAAGTCGTATTTTTTGTGTGACAAATGATGGTTTATTGGTTAGTAAGACACGTGAAATGAAATGCTCTACGTTGAAATACTTTTGAGGATGACATAATGATGAATAAAATTTGAAGTATATGTGGTGTTGCACATTTACAATAAGAGCCTTACTTGTTTTTTAGTTTTTATCCATATAATTGTGTACATTCACTTTTTTTAAACGTGTCCCCCAACGTGTCACGTCCCCCAATTTTTTGAAATTTACATGTCGGAGTCGCGTTGGTGTCGTGTCACATGTCCTTGTTGGTGCTACATAGTTCATTAGTGTGCATAGAGTTGTACCCAAAAAGCTGGTGGGCTATGGCAAGGGCTGTTGTGGTTTTGCCTGTACCGGGCGGCCCGTAGAACAGCATATGTGGGCACTGCAAAATATCAAAGCTGAGAAAATCAGAATAAGCATAAATTCAAAATCATGGATAAAAATTGCCTGAGTTTTCTAATTCCTCCACATCCGTTAAGTTCACCAGATTGAACTCTGATAGAAGTCAAGGGAGGGAAAAAAATACCAACCGCAAATGCCATTACTAAATTAGGGGTCCTCCATAGATGAAGGAGAGCTACGTTTATGCATTCACAAAAACTACACTAGAACACTACTACACCAATCAGTCATGTGAGAATCTGGGCATTATCTTGGATATTTCAAAAAAAATTTGGGTCAAGTTAAAAAAAAACTTACTTTTCCTCGTCAAGAATAATAAAAAATCTACAAAAGTTTGGCGCAAACTAATAAACGCGGAATTATAAGGACAAAACGCCCAAAAAACTAAGAGAAGCGCAAGAAATAGTTCACACGGGACAGAAACAAATCAAAGACTGTTACAAAAGGTTTTGTCAACATTTGCTCTCCTATACTAGACTAGCCCTAGTTAGTTCATAATAACTAGGGCTTTGGACTGGACATGGACAATGTATGCGTTGAACTTGGAACAGTAAAAACCGACTTACGCTGCCGGTCTCGAGAGTGTTAGTGAGGACGCGAACGACCTCGTCCTGGTGAGCTACGTCCTTCACTTGCTTCGGTCGACTGGTGTTTCCATCAGAAAAAAAAAAAAACCAATAAAAAAAATTTGTCAATTTTACAGCCAGTTTATATTAGGGTATATACAGTATATAGAATACGCTGTGAACAATAAGGCAAGATGAAGAGGAATGACGATTTACTATTTCTCGACCCATTGCTGAGAGCTCTGTACTACTGGCGCCATTTCTCCCTCTCTCTCTCTCTCTCTCTTTTTCCGGGTTTTCTTTCCCGCTTCAAACTTGCAATGGACCGTAGGGTGACTCCGGCTCTTCTCCCCTTCTCAATAATCAGGACCGTTCATATTTTTGAGTTCACGGAGACCTTAAGTATGTTGATCAATTATGGTTTTATATGATTTCGCAATAGATTTATTTATATTGCAAAAAAAACATGTAAATCTAATTTTTTTGTAAGATGATAATTTGTTCTAAATGTGTTACAAAATCATATCAAATGATGTTCAATAAATATGAATTTTGACGTAGTTGGTATTCTCAATGAGCATAACAAAATCAACAGTTTTGATCATAGAAATGAGATCGTAAAAAAAAAATTATGAGCCAAAATGAGAAAGAATGTTCTCTCCAATAGTTAAGAGTCTCATAGAGGAGCCAAACTCCCGTAGGGTATTTGCACCCCATTATAACTCTTTCCTTTTTTTAACATCCACCCCATTATTAATTTTTTGTATATTGTATACAAAAACGGGGTTTAGAGGGAGTGTTAGAGTTAACACAGAAAGGTCCAAAAGCTATCCATAGCCCCAAAGCCCTACCTCTGATGGAACTCAAATCCTGATTACCATTGCGGGGAGGAAGATGAGTAATCAACTTCATTGGAAGCGATTCTCAACGCCCCATTATTTACTCAATACACGCTTGTATAATGGGGAGAGGAGCGCCGTCAAGTCGGACTCGACTAACATTCAGTTTTCTCTCCATCCAATCTAGTTCAATTTGGGTCATTTGTGAGCACTTCCCATACTTGCAACAACTATTGGAATTATTCACTTTTTAGAATTCGTAGAGAGCATCAATCATGTCAAAAATTAGATTGTTCAGATACCATTTGATACGATTTTGAAATGCATTAATCTTCAGATAATTGTGTCAAATATGTTGCAATCAAGTTTTTTAACGACAATTAATTCATTTTAAAATTATATCAAACAATATCCGATCAAATTGATTTTTGACATGGTCGGTGTTCTCAATGAGGTCTAAAAAGTGAATTATTTCGATCATTGTTGTGGATCCGAGAAAGCCCATAAACAGCCCAAATTGGACCAGGCTGAACGAAGAGGAAACTGGATGAAAGCCGAGTACAGATAGATAAGGTGACAAATCTTAAAATTTGATCCGAGTTTATTAGGTTAACAAGAAGAAAATAAAATAAATAAATAGAAATCCTCTTGTGCACAAAGTCAATGGAACCATGCCAACTCTGCCTTTGTTGCATCTAATTTTATTTTACTTGTTTTGCCAAAATGTTAGGAGTTTCCATTAATGGGAGATACAGTACATTAACAAGAGCAAGATCTCCACAACACAACGGCCAACGGGCGAATTAAGCCACAAGAGAGAAGCCAACAAGAAAGCACCCCACTCACACACACAAACCTTTTGGGCATAACATTCACCGTAGAAAAAATGCACAACCAAACCAAAGAACCCCCGAAGGGGAGGAAATAACTTCATCCGGGGTAGGAAACCAAAAAATCAAACGGAGTATAGAAAAACAAACCAAAACCTAAGTTATAATAGGTATAGTTAATCCACCTAATTTTTTTTTCTATGTTTCTTTTGTTTTCTGAAATCTGTTGCTGAAAGTTGTTATTAATCCACCTAAATTACCACCTAATTACCGTCTATATATTGCAATTCTGTATGGATTCGACCTTCCATATTCAGAGACACTACTTCAAGGAAATGACAACCACGGCCTAGTGCAGTTGGTATGTCATTTCTCCCCTATGTGGGAGGTTCTGGGTTCGACTCCTGCTGGAGCAATACCCTTAAGGTCCCAAGCTATGGATAGCTTCTGGATTCCGTGCTAACTCTAACACCCCCTACTAACCCCCGTTGATGTATGACGATTGAAAAAAAAAAAAAGTCCCAGTTTATTTTCGGACAGTGTTTTACTTTTAAAATTAGTGTAGTGATTTTCACACTTCCTACTTTGATAAATACACTTTATATTTTTTTTTATAAAACTAAAAAAAAAGTATGAAAATCATTCACCATGAATTTATTACTTTTTGGGGTTGTATCAATGAGCTAAACATGGAAAGTTAAGAAAAAGAACCATAGATGAAAACTTCACTAAATTTATGTTTTCTATTTTTCGGTATTTTTTATATTTCATAATTTTTTTTTAGCTTTTTGTCAAGATTTTTTTTATATTAATTGTCCGTCTTGATGAGAGGAATCATAACAATAAAATTGTGGACCATATTTAAAATAAGTTCATATTCGACAACAAAATACCAAAATACTACTATTGGTATTGATTTCTTCTTTAGTAAGCATTTTTTTTTAATCATAAGTTTTTACATTTTAGACTCTCCCTGTTAAGATGAATAATTAATCCAAAATTATGTAAAGTGAATCTAACAAAATTTTAGAAAAATAAGAAAAAAAATACCAAAGTAAAAAGATACAAAAATAAAAAATAAAAAAGTGACCAAAAACTTATTTTTCTACAATATTTGTGGAAGGGTTTTTTTTTTTTTTTTTTGCAATAAAGATATAGGTACCGACAGTCGGGAGGGAAATCGTACCAACCGATCGCGCTGGGCCATCTCCGGCCATCGGACAGTCGATCCGAACCGTCCAAAAATTCTATAAAAAAAAAACGAGGGGCCCTACGCAAGAATCAACAGCATCCGAGGTGTGTAGGGTGCTTGATCCGAGCACCCCTTTTTCGTGTATATAGGACGGCTCGGATCGGCCATCCAGTGGCCGGAGACGGCCCAGCGCGATCGATCGGTACGATTTCCCTCCATGGCCGATCGGTACTCATAGCAGTACTCTCTTTTTTTTGGCACCCCTACCAAGCACCCTTGCTTGGCAGGGTCTCCTGGTCCCTTTTTTTGTGACTAAGACCGAACTTGTGTGGAGATGCACTAACTGATTAAAAGTAAAGGGTATTGAATTTGGTCAATATCGATACACACCGGCCAGCACGAGATTCAAAACCTTGGTATATACTTAACTACCATGTTCCTATTTCTTTAATGTATTTTTATTCTGTCAAAAAAAGAAAAAAGAAATGGAAATCTTTGGATCTTCATTCTAATTGCATTGTGATATAATAAGATTGGAAATTTTTGGATTTTCATTCTAATACTATTTTGCATGTATAGGTGTGTCAGCTTGTCAGGTCCATTACGAGCCCCAAGCAAATGATCATAGCTGGATCTAGATTCTAAATGACAAAATGGAAGATTAAATCAAACACTTTACAGCTATTCGATTGAATTGATTTTTTACAAACTAATTGAAAACATTATATTAAAACTAATGAACGGCTTCTATCTTTTGCTCAAATCTTTTGCGTGGCTCCACACACCCATCTATACACAATCTACGTGCCACGGGTCAATAGACAGCCGAGTTCGAAATTTTAACACACAAGTCATTTCACAACAAAATAGAATCGGACAATCCTTAAGGCCATGTTTGATAAGTGTGTTGGATTAGATAGGATTAGTAAGGAGATGAGATTGGTAAGGAGATGAGATTAATAATACCGAGTAATCCCAAGTGGACGTTTGATTGTGTTAGGATTAAATCATGGGATTGTGATTACCAATCCCAATTTCTCGTTTGATTGGAATACCATGGATAGGATTACAAATTGCATTTCCAATTATACCCATGGATGAAAACGGAGGCAGGGGGGCTGCTCCCCCCCTTGCAGCTCCCCTTGCTGCTGCCCCCCCCTTTCCGGGCACACTCCGGTCTCGCTCCGATGATCGGAAAAGTTCACTTTGTAGAGCTCGTCGAGTAGAACAACCATATCAAAAATCAGCTTGATTGGATATCATTCAGTACTTGATCGGAACTTTTTTATCTTAAAAAGAATGGATCCGAAACACTGGATCAAATCCATTGTAACCCATGGACCGAGAGTTATATGGGCTCCAATCAGGCACTTAATGATATCCAATCAAGCTGATTTTTGACATGGTTGTTCTACTCGACGAGCACTACAAAGTGAATTTTTCCGATCATCGGAGCGAGACCGGAGTGGGCCCGGAAAGGGGGGGCAGCAGCAAGGGGGGAGCAGCCCCCCGCCTCCGATGAAAACATAGTCCATTGAATTGCATGAAAAAAAAATGGATTGTATTTTCCAATCATTTTCGGACAATTTGCATTTTTTCATCCAATCAATTTCCAGATTGTTATTTGGACAAATATCCATGCATTATTGTGACATATATTTGGAATAAAGCAAGCATATATTTTTTATTTATGTCCCTTAAAAGGAGGAAAACGAAAAAACAAAACAGATAACATCTTATTAATTATACTCTCAAATAAATCTAATTATTTATTTGTCGATCCTATGGAACAAAAACATGATTATGAAAGGCCTAGAGACAAAATTTAATTATTTTTATTTAGAATAATATTTTCAGAATAATAAGATCTTCGGATCCGTTCAAATGGATTAAAAATTGGAAAACTTATTTTTTTTAATCATATTTCTTAATATGTAAACAGTCTAAAAAAATTAAGTGCTCAAATTTTCAATCTATTTGAACTGGTGCAAAAATATTATTATTCTAATTATATTATTCTGAAGGGTCATAATAAATTTTATCTCTAGGGCTCTCATAATTAATTATCTTTTTTTTATTTAGAATCTTGTGAAGCAGAAACATGATTATGAGAGTTCTAGAAACAAAAGTTAATTATAACCCCTTAAAATAATACGATAAGAATAATAAGATCTTTGCACTTGTTCAAATGGATTGAAAATTTGAACACTTAATTTTTTTTAGACTGTTTATATATTAAAAAAATAGTTAAAAAATTAAGTGCTCCAATTTTTAATTCGTTTGAATCGGTACGAAAATCTTATTATTCTGACCATATTATTTTAAAAAGACATAATTAAAATTTGTCTCTAAGACTCTCATAATTACGTTTTTACTTCATAGGATCACAAATAAAGAGATTACAAGGTTTTTTTTTTTAATTCCAAAACGATATTGTTCCTAGGCTGGGTAGGGGCTGCTATGCCATGGAGGCAGCATAGCCGCCGCGTCCACAAGATATAGGTAGCGTATTAGGGATTTGGATGGGTAAGTGAAGTGTTTAATGGAGGATATTATTGGTATTAAGTTGACAAACCATGGGCAAGGTGGTCATTTTGTAGGAGAGAGCTTGGAATAGGATTCATAATACCTTGTACCCCATGGTATTACTAATCCTATGAAAAAATGGGATTGCTAATCCCATCCTTTTGTTAATCCTATCCCATTTTTTGCAACCAAACAAAGAGTTAGGAAGGCCATAGGATTAACAATCCTATCCCAAATTCTAACACATTTATCAAACATGGCCTTAACAGTAGTAATAAACTTGCCAAAGATATTCCGAAGCACCAAACAAGAAAACAAATTACTCTACCAGTTGACAAAACCAGAATATATACCCACCCCCTCTATTCTTAATTCTGTAGTTTCCCAACAGCAAACAGAAATGAAGTATCACAATTACGGAAGCATCATCCAAACTTCACAACCTACTGCTACTCTCATATGATATCCTCGTCCTGCAAAATCACTAGTAGTATAAATCTAATGTGTTTTCAGGGGCTAAACAAAATATCCTCCTACAACTTCCAACAAGTTTCAGCATCACTCGAAAAGGGTTTTCTTCCGACATGATTGTCTACAAATAACTGTCTGCAACACAGAGAAACGAAATCAATGTCAAAAGTTCCAGTCTTGTTAACAAATACTAGTATCATAGAAGGTTTCGACATGATAAGAAAATAAAAATGAAATTGTAACATAGTAACACGTGATGGCACAACGTAAATATCGACCGAGATGAGCAAACCATATGCAGCATATATGAAAGATGGAGTAACCAGAACAAAGGAAAATCAACCAGGGTCCAGGAGTAAGCACAACATGATGGAGAATTCTGAATCATATTTAAATGAATCAAGACATCTAAACTCATTTTGAATGAATCAATAATCACTGCTTTAACTCTCTTCTTAACTTCAATTATTGTTGTGTTCTTCAACTACCCTAAGTGCTTGTGTTTTTCTCAAAGTTCTACAGAATAAAGAATGAATATTGGTCCAAAATATCTTAATTGACAATAAGAACCCTTTTGTTGCTTGCATAGTACAAGCAACTATCTGCTTATATTAAATGGTTGTACTGTTCAAAACAAATACATTAAGGGAATTGATATTCACACTCCATTTTTTGTTATCCACACTCCCTTTTTGTCTTTTAGCAAAAAAAAATACACACTTTCAACACTAAAAAACAAAAAAGGGAGTGTGGATAACAAAAAGGGAGTGTGAACTTTTTCCTAATCAAGTAGGATTCGCTTCTCTCATCTTGTACAGTGTACACCACTCTTACCATCCATGTTGAACATTCTTGAGTTTTCATAAACAGAAAGAATCGAACTGAGGCTACTACGAATATTAGGACAAGTGGAGAAGACGGTGATACACAAGTCAAGCACATTTTTTCAACGCATCCATGGATTGTTCCACGTGTAAAAAGTGTAAGACAATAGAGTTTTTCAAATTATCAACTAAAGCAGAAAGAAAACAAAAGGAGACCAAAAAGATTGAAACGCGACTGCAATTACAATTTGCTGAAGTTGCAGACATCAACTTCCATGTCAACCAGTGGGCCACATTAGATTCAACAACGGGCACTTCTTCAGAATTCATGGACACCTCAAAGGAAGCAATTCACATAATTTGCACAAACTTCGCGCAAAGGCAACTTGGGGAAGGGGTGCAAGAGGCAAACTCAATTTTAATATCGTGAAAATGACGCCCATCCAAAATTTTGGGATTATTAGGCTTACATAGATATGTCAAGCACCAATTGAAAAAGATATAACGTCAATATCTGATGTGCTAACGCAAACTTTAATAATCACACAAGTACACATATCAAAAGGAGTTAAGAATATCATCCCAAAAGCAACATTGCAAATCCATCTTATTTTTTCGCATCACCAGAAAGATATCAACAACAAAAAAATGGCCCAGAAGTCTCAAAGAAAAGAATACTGGAGTTCCACAAAACAAGAGTTTCAGGTACAAGAACTATTCCCTTCAGCTGTTAAGACTTCAACAACAAGATTTAACAAGTATCCAATAAACTCACATCTAATAAGAAAGCATATGCACTACAAATTATCGTCACTTAACACTATTCTTTCATCAATTGTGACAGAGGAAACAACTCAAATATCCAAGGAAATAATTATAAAAAGAAAGGCTATTTGGACAGTGGACCTTGACATCCATGAAATAAAAAGGATGCCATGACAGAAATAAGAACAAGACCACTGGGCAGTAGCTTCATCCTAGCTTCTCTAATAACACAAAAACAACAGAAGCTCACATTTTATAATTTAGCAGGTGGTCAAAAGTCATGGTTTCAATTTAGGCAAAAACCACTAAAAAGAAAGGAATATCCCATACAGAATTTCATCAGACTTTTGTTCTGTTTGACAAAGAAGAAACATCATCATAATATTGGATTGAAATCGAGCTAGCTCGTGCCTTCATCCCAATTCCCAACTTCCCAGAAAAAAAGAATTGCAACAAAAGCTCTCATTTGTTTTTCAGGTGATCAAAAGTCATGGCTTCAATTCAAGCATGCCGTGATCACCAAACATCAACAACCAAAGAACTGACGTCGGAATTGTCAAGAGCTCAAAAGGCATCAGAGCATCTCCATTCTCCAAAGTCCAACCTACTCTAGGCTAGAGAATCAAAAAATTATGATCTGTTAAAAAGCAGTTTTGGAGTATTTCCCTAGGGCCTATTCATGCCAACTCCAACCCAACACTCAATTTCCTCCCCGACTTTTCAAAAAACTCACTCTAAACTTGAACATACCCCACTTTCCTTCTTAAATTTCTATTATGATTTTCTAGACTTTTGTTTAAAACATTCAATACTGGTCTCATCTTAAAATATATGCACGATATGAACGTTACCCATCATATAAATGAAGATTCCATCACCTAGAATAGACAATATCACAATACATGATCATACTCCATTTTCATCTTCATCCACAATATTTTGGGTATCAAAACTCATCCTCTCAACTAGAAGAGAGCTTTAGAGGACGGTTTTAGAGCAACACAGCACTCTTAAATAGAGACGTCGAGGATGGCTTGGAGATGCTATTACACCTTCCACTTGAACTGACTCATCCCACGCTACTAAATATCCTCATCACTTTAAAACCTCAAAAATTCACTATATGAGAAACATATAATCAGTATATATAAATAAATTAGGGAGAGGGACTAATATAGCAGAACTCTTCAATTTCTGTCAATATTTAGTTTCTCAAAACAAGACTAGAAAAATTCCCGTATACTATCTGGAATTGATCCAAATCTTGAGTTATGTTCACCTTTCAGAACCTAAGCATTGACAGCTGACACTATAAGTAGAACTTCTAAAAATCCCCATCTAGCCTCTCTTTCAAAATTTTCCATGCCTTGAGATGAGCAGAGCTAGTGTGCCTTGCAAAATGGCATTCCAAATTTGTCACAAAGCAACCTTCCACATTATAAGCAGATAAGTAACTGATAAACTAAAGTTGGCATCCTGCTTGTAGAACAATATCAAGAGAGGCTTTGTTTATGTTTGGCTGGATGCAGCTTTCTTACACGCCTGATGGACTGTATCAGTCTTCAGAAGCAACAAAATACTTGATTCTCCAGCATGAAGGTAAGTTATTTCTCTTTATAAAGTCTATGCCAGCTACCAACGTCCTCACTTCAGATTAAACTAACTTTGTACATCCCAGGATAACCATTCCACAATTTTGCAAGCACAAATTGTCCAGCGGTAATAACAAACAACCTCCTTTACAAGGAAAGAAAGTTCAAACTGTTCTATTTAAGGAAATAGTACTTATCAAGACAAAGATGAACCCACACCAACTTGTCAAAACAACTACTTTGAAAGTTTCACAACCACTTACGCACCAACAGTCTGCCAACCAATTGTATAAAGTTGAAAGGGTTTTCCGAAACTGTTGAGGAGAACCACATGAAGGCCTCTTCGAACCTGTCATTTCCCTTGCGAAAGTCTCAAAATAACCAGGTCCAATCCTAGCGAGCCAAACCCCGAGCCAAGTAATGCCTATCAAAATCCTGTGACAAGTTTGGCACAGGATTTGGAAGCTGACGCCAAATTCTCTCTTTCTCTCTCTCTCTTGGAGCTCACAAAGATGGCACTAGCCAAATTTTCTCACTGTCGTATATCGCTCTTAACAATTGGAACAACATTTCCAAATTAGCAATAATGACTTCGTTAAATTCTATTCAGCACAGGCTCGCTCACCCAAATTCTCACTCACTTTCTCTTGTGGAAGTCACAAAAATGGCACAAACCAAATTTCTCTCACTCTCTCCCTAACAATTGGAATCCATTTCGACGCTACAGCAAGTCAACAAAATAGTTTTGGGCCATGAAAATATGACTCTAATACTCCCACGTCAAAAGAAACAACACAAAAGGCATGGTGCAAAGAGACAAATTAAGAGAAACATCTAAACACAATCCAAGACTCCCAAGTCCAAAATACACAAGAAATGGCCTTTTTTCTCCAACTACCAGCATGCATTCAAACCTTGAACAAACAAACAAACATCAGGGAGAACAAATTCCTCACCAGATTCCGAGCTCCTCTGCTTCCTCTTCCCCCGCCTAATCTTCTCCATCTGTATCTGCGCGTCCATGAAGATCCTCATCCTCTGTACCTCTAAGTCCTTAGCAAACTGCATCCTCTGCTTCTCCAGCTCCACCATCTGCCTCTGCTTCGCCTCCTCCACCCTCCCGTACACCTCCCCCACCCTCTCTATTGCCTCCGCCACCCCCCGGTACCACTCCGCCCCGCTCCCCTCCTTCTCGCTCCCTCCACTCGATTCCTCCGCCTCCTCCTCCGCCTCCGCTGCGGCGGCGGCCGCAGCCATTGCCGAGAAATTCCTCCTCACGATCGCAGAAGTCGAAGCGGCCGGCGCCGGCCGCTTCGACCGGGGACCCACCGGAATCGTCCACTGAGGCATCTCCGGAACCGGCGCCGGCGGGGTTTTCCGACGAGGCGGTAGGGACGGCGAGGGTTTGTGGGAGGGGCCGATGAGGCGGTCGAGGCGGGGAAAGAAGGGCCAGTCGCTGACGTAAGCGCCGCCGGCATCATCGGAAACCCTAGCCTTCTCGACCTTGTACTTCTTCTTGAGGGTGTCGATGCGGTTCTTGCACTGGACGTCGGAGCGGCGGGACTTCTTGGTGTGGCCGTGGACGGCGTTGACGGCGTCGGCGACCTCCTGCCAGTCGTTGTGGCGGAGGTTGCCGCGGTTGAGTTCGAGGTAACGGTTGCCCCAGGCCCGGACAAGCGTGTCGGTGGCGTGTTCGGACCAGCAGTCTTCGCGTATGGGTATGGAAGACGGGGTGCGGGTGGGGGGAGGGGGCGGGGCCGGTGGAGTGTCGGAGGTGTATCCGACGGCGTCGTCCATTGAAGACGGTTTTGGTGGTGGTTTCGGGTTTGAGAGTAGGGGAGGGGGGAAGGTCCCGGCTTGGAGTGTGTCGTCGGTGGAGAGAGAGAGAGAGAGAGAGAGAGAGAGAGAGAGAGATGACGAAGGACGCGTGAGGAGAATGTGATGTGGGCGAGTCAGGAGGTGGTGGTGCTGTTACGGTCGGGTCGACGGGGCATTCTTTTTTTTGCGGTTTTTATTTTTTTGAGTTTTCGCGTGCGCGCCGATGAACGGGCGAACGAGGGGGAAATATTTCCTTTGGAAAAACAAAAAAGCAAAATGCGACTGCTACTAATTTTTCAATAGTTTGAGATTATCGTCAAGTAATATTTCAGATCAAAACACTTTGTTTGGTTGATGTTTTAGAAAGTTAATTTTGAAAATTGAGTGGTAATGAGTGGAGAGAGATAGAGAGAGAAATTTATTAAAAACTATGCGGAGTATAATGATGTTCCACATTTTAATGGGTGAACCACTCAACTCTCAAATGTGGAACATCATATTTTGATAAGTTTTTAATGGGTGAACCACTCAACTCTCAAAATTTATCTATGATGTTCCACATTTTAAAATAAGTACTTACAAAAAATAATGATTTATTTTTAAGCTTAAAAATAATGTGTTTACGAAAATAATTTTTCAATTTTTTTTGCAGAGTTTGATAAATCTTATCAAGATCTCTCAAACAAGATTTATATTGCATATTTTTTAATTTCAATAATCCTATTATTTTTAAGTTTGAAAATTGCGAATAAGAACTTATTTTTTAAGGGGTAAACCGGAACACCACCTTAAATCACCTTCCCTTTCCGTTAATTGGAACTAAGCCCGAAAAGCTTTTTGTTTTTTCTTGAATTTTTCTCAAAATACTTGTATAAGAGTCATATTTTTGTACTTTCCCTATTCCTTTGTTGAGACAAATCCATGACATAAAAGTTTGGCGCAAAACTAACATACACGGAAAAAATTGAATACGAACAAAATCAAAAAGTTGTTGTCAACAACTTAGACCCCGTTCCGCTTTTTCTAAAAACCTTATTTTTCAAAAAGAAAGTAATTTCAAACTCAAATATAACAAAAATGAAAAATAATTTTTCAAAATTTTTGGCACCGTTTTAAAGATCTCAATGAAATCTATCAAACAAGATCTATATTGGTAGAAAAATTATTTGCGTAAATACATAATTTTTGACCTTTAAATTTACGTTCTTTTTCAAAAAGTGAAACAACCCCTTATTACTGGGTGGAAACGCCCCATAAGCGAACATGGTGAGAAAGGGGCAATTATTCTGCCGTCACTCACATTAAATGAACATGCTAAGGTAAAGGAACAAAAAGGCAGTTCAGTTTGCAATCCAAACCTTGCATTTTCTCTTTAAAGATTGGGGTATTTACTTTCTCTATGTAGACAGTAGACTATAGTGTATCATTTTGGGGGAACGAAAACCAGAACAATGGTCTTTGTGGTTGTAGTAACAGAAGGCAGTGCAAACTAATTAAGTGATATAGATGTTTAATGTGTTTTTAAGAAGTTTTAGACATGATGTTGTAGGAAGAATTATAAATGATACTATAGGAGAGAATGATGGGAAGAGATAGAGAGAGGAGAAATTGAGGTGAAAAACGAGACATAGTTTGATTTGTTATTGGGACAAAGACTTGGGGTTTCTTTTGTAATTTTGCCACATATTTTTGAGTTTCTACTCCACTCGACTTTGGCACATATTTTTTAGTTCCTGCTCCAATCGACTTGGCTCGGCTCGGCTCAATAGGTTTTTATTAGAAGTTGGGTGTCAAATGGGCGGATTTAGGTTAAATTGGGTTTGTTATAAGTGGGTTGGGTCTTTAATAGGTTTATTGACCCATTTAAACCCATTTGGTTAGGAGTCCAATTACTCATACCCAACTAAACCCATTTATTTAAAATTAAACCCAACTCGCCCATTAATCCAATTAAAATTAAAAATGACTAAAATACCTATATACACTGAAATGACCATATCACCCTTGTACATTTAAATGACCAAATTACCCTTGCATACTAAAATTACCATAATACCCCTATATATTAAAATGACCAAATTACCCCTATATACTAAAATTATTGAACCGAATGGAGATTCTGCTGAAATTTTAGGAATTTTTGGACTTAGCAGTTCAAAGTTTTGAGGTTGTTTTTAACTTGATTTTCTCTTCTAAATTGTTGGTGATTATTATATCCAGATTAGCTTCTTTAAACCTTCTGCTAGATTGGGCCAAACTTGTGGGCTATCTCCACCACCAATCTCTCTTATAACATTAATGTACCTTTAACAATCAATATTCAAACACGACATTATAAGCACCGTCAATATTAATCTTAAGCGAACCCTCATCGATCTGGTGGCACCCGTCATTCCGAATCTGATGCTTGGGATTGAGAAATGATCAATATGATTAATTATTGTTAAGGGTGGGTTTGGATTGAAAAGTTAAGTAATTTTTTTTTCTTTATTTGAATTTTTTTTTGCATTTGTTTGTTTTGCGTCAAATTTTTGTGATTTATTGATTTATCTTGACGAGAGGAATCGGAAATTGTCGATTCCCAAAAAAATAAATTAGGAAAATAGTGTAGGATTTGGAAAAAAAGCATGGATCCTGTAAAGGTTTGAGTCATCGATGGTGATGATCCAACTATGGCGGTGTGTGGCTGATGGTTGTAATTGGGGCGTCAACCTTAAGCCAAGCCGTCAATGCTTCTACTACTTGGTTTAATACGGGGTTTTGGGGTCAATACAGAGACTGGGTGAGAGAGAGAGAGAGAGAGAGAAGAGAGAGAGAGAGAGAGAGGCAACCAGAGTTTGAGGGTAAAAATGTAAGATCGATGCAATATTCGTGGCATTAACAGAAGTTATCGTGGCATTATCCATGCCCTTTGTTTTTTTTCATTCACGTGGTAGTTTTATTTTTTTGTTGGGTAATGTTCATAATCCATTAGATAATTAAGTGGATTCAATTGAAACTCAATTAAGACCCAATAATAAATGGGTTAGATGGGTTTGGACCCATTATAACCCAACTAATAAATGGGTTAGGTTGGGTTTATTTTTTAATAGATGGGTTTGGATTTCTTAATGGATCTGGGTTCAATTGGCCACCCTAAAGTTAATCAAATGAACGGACGAAATAGATCATAAGAAAAATAAAAGAAATAGCTTTTATTGGTTATATGTTATTTTAAACGTTCTTCCTATGTGATGTGATCTAGTTTCCTTTTTTAGGAAAATGATGGTCAATGACGTATTTGATAATTAATACCTGTTAAAGACATTTTCAGCATTAATAAATGTTCTTAGCATGTTTTTGACGGATATTAATTATCAAAACACGTAATGAGCCGTCATTTTCCCTTTTTTTTTTTTTATTTGTACATGGCCCATGATTTTTAATAGAAAGCCCTTTTGGGTCAAATTACAGAGACTAGTTTGGATCCAATATTGGACCCAATTAAATCCATTTTTTAGGGAGGCTTGGTTCATTCAGGCATATCCATTCTTTTAAACCAACTATAGGGGACTTGGGCCATTTAGATTTTATGGATGAGGGTATGAACCTATTCCATTAACACTTTTTTTAAACTTTTTTTTGGTTTGTCTTTATTCAAAAAATTTTTTTTTTCGCGTTTTTGGTTTTGCGCCTCACTTGTTTACTCTTTTGATTTGGACACAAACGCAAAAAAATTTCAAATAAGGACAAAATTAAAAAAAAGTCCTTAAATTCCTACTGGAACAAGGTCTATGTCAATTTAATGTCGGACACTTCAAGATAAACGTATCTTAACAAGAACGCTATCGACTGTAGCCAAATGGTGGGGATGGGATAGGTGCCACCCATCCAATTTCAAACCAATTTTGTTTTCACACTAGTTTAATTTGATTAGCCATGTACGTATGGCTATTTGGATTGCTTTATATTTTATACATCTTACGTGAAATATCACGTTTTAAATAATGAACAATTTGGATCATAACAATAACAATAGTATCTCAATTACTTTTATTTGAAAATTACGAAAGAATTGGATTAAACTTCAATTGTTTTAACAGAAATTAACTAAAGTCGATGATAAAATGTAATTGTATGAATTTACACATAACTTTTCTCAATCCTTTACACTTTTTATTTTATCGGCAAAAGGAAGATTTTATTAATCTTTGAAGATAATAACAAAGATTAAAAGGATTACGGGCACACCGGCAAAAACCACTTGAGAACCTCACCAAGAGAAAAACAAGAAGCCAACCAAAAAGACCACAAGAAACATGAAAGCCTCAAAACAACCCAACAGCCTAACACCAAAACATCCACAAACCAAAAGAAAACAATCCTAAATCCGAACAACAAACTGAAAGATATAGAACCAACAACTCAAAACCGCCAATCTATGGAATTAAAATTCCAGAGAGAGAGAGAGGCACCATCCTCGAAGTCCTCATCATCCTCCAAACCCGTGTCTTCCTCCAAATTGTCAAGAGCACCGATTCTTTCTGCTAAATTGGCCTCCTCCATTTCAACATATTTCTTTAAATTAAAACTTCTCCCCCTCTCTAAATTTAATGCCCAAAGTGGTACCTAAATCCATGGCCTTTCGAGCTCTCTTAAAAAGGATAGAAATCTGGTTTCCGATGACAATCGGAGGATAAAGAACAAAAGAGAACTTTCTTATTTTTGGGATTCAATTTTTCGGCCTTGATCCCAAGCTCTCCAAGAAGCTTCTTTTTACTAATCTTCCTCTTTGATCTTCTCACCCTCCGTTCCATTTTCTGAATAGCATCAAGGGATATTGATCTATCTCCAAAAGAGTTACTTCCACATCTACAATGCTTGCCGGCCATAAACCTCATAGTATTGGAGGAAAGACCTTGCCCCTTAGCTCCCACTTGAGAAATACTATTAATTTGCATTAACCCCCAAAGGTATAGAAACATAAATATGCTCCGCAATCCTCTCACCACTACTTGAATCCATCAAATCATGATTTTCAATAATCTTTGGAGTCTCACCCACTGCTGATTCTTTTACCCTAACAGCCAAAGATTGAAAATCATTATCTAAACCATCCCCGGAATCACTTTCAATATCTATCTCTGAACAACCACTAGCTCCTCATATCCCCTTCATCAGTCCAGGAGCTGTGATCATCAACATTGGAGTTTAACCAAGGATCCCCTATGTCAATATTTAATGGCCAGTCCTCGGTAATGGGAAGCCCGAAACAAGTGAGCCAAACAGTCCTAGAAGGTGGAATACTCTGGCCATCCCATTTACGAAAGGAGGAGACAAACCAATTGGAAAGAAAATGCTTTTTTCTAGGAGAACATTTTATCTAACAAATTCTTGGATTGAAGAGTCCTATATACCCTCAAAACCAATACTAGAGAACAAAGTTTTGAACAGCTCTAATGGATTGAAAGGATTTAAGTTTGACAATAGCACTACTTTGAAGCCAAGAACAATATTCCACTTCGGCCACAGCAATTGACTTATTCTTGATTAGCATCACCATTCGAATCGTTAGCCTCTATAGCTGCCTCCGAATACGATTTAAGGGGCGCAACAATCCGACCTTGCTGGACTGGTGGTTTTTGAAAAGAAGAGTTTCCTTCGTTTTGTAAACTGTTCATAACCACCTTCCCTTTTATGTCAAAGGTTACGCACAGTATTCAAATAGGACTTCGCGGTGTTGCATACTGCCTCCGAATACGACTCAGAAGGAAACACAGTTTATGTACAGTTTGCAACAACGCTAAGTCCTATTTGATGTGGAAACTTGTGTTAATTTCCTTCTACGAATCCAAACTAACTAGCTAGGATTTGGAAGATTACGCATTTAAAAATTTCCAACGTTCATGCATAATTGCACAGAACCACATTTGGAACCCCATTGCCATTTCCATTCCCACCACACGCATACGTACACAGACACACACATACGTACATAGACACACACATTGATGAGTGAGACTAAAAGCCCAACTATTTTATTATCAAGTGAGGTGCTAGGATTGGAGAGAGGGAGTGAAGAATGGAAAGGTGTGACGAAAAAGGTGTGAGAGCCATACGAAAAATACCAGTAGAGCTGATAGAAGAATTGTTTTTTTTTTTTTTTTTAATCTGCAAAAACGCCCCTCGAAGCTTCATCTCTTTCTGGAGATTGAACATTTCTTTAGTAACCGGACATTGGATATGGGGTATTCTTACTCTTAAAAATTGAAGCTTGGGTACAAAAAACCACCGGTAGTGCTAGTGTACTACTCGGGGGTTTACTTGTCAGCAACTCCTCGACCCCTCTCTGCGAGGCTTTCGGCATCCATCGATCTATGGTGATTCATGATGAAGCTCTTGCTTTTGATATTTGAGCAGCCCACGCAAACCTGGATTCTGGTGACCACCTTCTCCTTCTCTTACTACAAAAATATCCATCACAAAAACATAATGTTTGATCCGTAATTAGCTTTTCAAGCTCCCTATTTTATAATTAACCATATCTATTCATGGCCAACGAAATCATTAACACAATACTAAGAAACAAATAACAAAAGTCCAATCATAATTGACTGAAAGAAATTACAAAAATTTCCAAAAAAAAAAAAAATTTGAATTTTTGAATATTATTGATGGGAATATTATTGGGCATTGACGCTCTCAACCTCTCGACCCTTTGTATGTATTAATGCATTGCCGAGAACAAATACAACGCAAGATTTGATGCACTCGAGGCTTATGCTAGTATTTAATCATATATCTACGGTTGGTTTTGTTGAAAGATTCTCATGCATCTTGATTATGTAGATTAATGGTATATATGTTGCAACGAGATAAATAAAATTTGAAATCATGTCAGCTGATATTCGATAAACGTGATTTTTATCATGGTTAATGTTCTCTACGAGTTATAAAAAGTTAACGGTTCGAATCATCAAAATGAGACCGGAAATAACCCACAAAATGATGACCGTCTAGTTCATCAAGTGGACTTGAGAGGATCCACCGCCAGGAGAATATTACTACAACTCCAACGCCAGGAGAATAGTAATACAAAATAATTTTGTAGTAGAAGTACAAAATTGCCATTATGACCAAAAAAAAAAAAAAATCGCATATTTAAGCATATAAACCTAGCTTGGCTTATGTAAAGAGCAAGTAGGATCTTCAAAGTTCTGAAATAAGAAACAAATGACAACGAGAATTATACATATGAAATCCTCTTAGTAGAAACTATATATATATGTATTAGCTGAGCGGAAAATAGTAAACGATCGACGAAGGGGAACTTCAATGGCCTCATTTCAATCTCTATCATCGATCTTCCACGCAATTCCTGCATCAGTAAGAATATCCTCAGTTTCATTATCTGTTAACTTTAACCGAATATAAATGAATAACAAGACTGGATTCATTCAAACTATAGAGGAGAAATAATATTGAAAGGAGCTTGAGTCTTGTTCAAATGAGAAGGCCTTTTTTGATTGACCATAGAATTTGATTATAAATTGATGATGATACTAAATGCAATAATTAGGGGTTGCAACAAATATTAGCTAGGGCTGGAAGAGTATAGTTCGTTGCACTAACACAAGATAATGCAAACATGAGTGTTTGATATGTACCAGACACGATGTTGTTATGTATTTATTGCCCTTGGCTTATGTAAGTTGTGCAAGTGCAAAAATCACTTCCTTTTTTTTGAAAGGCGAAAAATTTATTAATTTTTGGAATTAAATTACAAAGATTAAAAAGAACCAAAAGATAGCTTCAAGCTGTAAGAGAGAAAACCCATGAGGGGAAATTAACAACCGCTCCAGCAATCATAAGCCAACAAGGACCCTAAGAAAAAAGATAACCAAGTTGGCAAGAAACCAACAAAAGAACACCTAAGGCCCAAAGCAAAAACCAAAAGGGCACACCCAACTAGACAAACCGCAGCCAGAACAACAGCTAAAACACCCGAATAGACATCTACGAGACACCCAAAAAGACACCTAAGAGTCAATTATTATGATGAAAAATCATGCGCCTTAGCCCTTTCCTCGTCTTCCACTTCTATAATCGCTAATTGGCGAGTAATCCCAAAGCCTTCTACTAGTATTATACTGTTATTAAATTGTTATTTGTACGATAAATTAAACATGGCCGAAATGTAGTTAATGGCATCTATACTGAATCTATGATGTATGTTCAAGAAGATTAATCTTTTAAACCGGTTCCTCCAACCCGATTTAATTGTGAGTAGGACAAAGATGAGGAAAGGGCTAAGGCGCATGATTAGTTAGTTAGGAGTGTTCTTGTTCTACATATGACAAACAATTGAAGACTACTACTAGAGCACCAGGAGATATCAAGATTTGATAAATTACCATATAAATTTTGAAGCCTAGAGAGTAATGCACCAACACAAGATCGATGAAGGATCAAATTCAACTAGCGTGTTTCTCACAACACAATAAGGAAATGAAAATTTGATGTCAGGGCGTGAATGTTCCTTTTATGCTCTCACGGATTTAGCCACATCAAGGAGGAGATATCTTCTACAACATTGTGTCGAGGGGATTGATCGGTTTCTAGTTTCGACAATGCTTCCACCATGTCATGTACAAATGTTTCAGTCACGCATCCACTGGTTAGGATTCCATATTTTCCTTACTTTTTCGACGATCCTAATAGAGGAATTCGATAATGGTGGTGGTGGTTTTAATACGAGTAAAGGAGGAATTTGATCCTCACTTGTTTCAAAAGTCTAGTTGTTCAACTTCAATCTGGGGCAAATTAACAATCACACTGCTTTTTATTGCTAGCTATCAGAGGCAGAATATATCTTGAATAGAGTTGTGCCACAGCAATCGTATGGTGGTTTTCTTAGGGTGCGTTTGGTAATTTTTTCAATTTTCAAACACCCTTTTATAGTTTCATAGTTTACAAAAATTCTAAAAAAAATTATGAAAAACAAAAAAGTAGTAACTTGTTACCAAACAAGTTTTCTTCATTAGTTTTCAGAAAAGTAAAAATAAAAACCAAAAATTGAAAACAAAAAGGTTACCAAAAGCCTCCTTAACTTTTCTTAGAACTTTGGAACTGGTTTCGCTAGTTTACCACCTCAGTCTAATCAGTTCGCTATGTCCTCAAGTTAGCAAGGGGCTACAGTTTTGCATATGCTCCTCACACTTCTTATCAACCAATGGCCAATACAACAGCATGATCACCATCAGCTTCTCACAATTGGTTCTACACTTGCTCAACATCAGCTAGCCTTACAATTTAGATGATCACTATGGAGTGTCATGATTGGGAATGGCACATCTCTATCTATTACCTACACTGGTAAAAGTATTCTTCCTACAACCACACGTTGAGTTCACACTATAGCTAAATCATGTGTTGAATACAGTGGCGTAGCTAGGATTTGGATTGAGTGGGGGCACCATATACCATTAGGTTAGGGAAATTTAATTTTCTTTGGGCAAGATGTAATCAAGTGAAATGCATTTTGTATGTCTACAAGTAAGTTTAGCCCAAAATCAACCAAATGAATGAAATTTTAAGAGTAAATATATTAAAACTCTTCTAATATTTTAAAGCACCATAGTAAACCATTATACAATAACACTAACCAAGAGAACCTTAAGCTATGTAAGTGTGAAAGTGAAAAAAAAAAATCAATAAAACAACTAGATAGATGAAAATTCATAATGAAACCTGAAAATCAGTACTCATCAATGGCTAAAAAATAACATATGCATTAATATATATATGGAACAGATTTGTAGGACATTACTTGCATAAAGGGAAAGAAAACATGAAGCATTACTCTTACATAAGAGACATATAGTAGTATATAACTAAAGGGTGTAAAATAGAATAGTTTCTAAATATTGTAGGTCAATCTATAATTATGGAAAGTACAGCGGGGGCACATGCCCCCACTGGTCTTCATGTAAATCCGCCACTGGTTGAATATGCCTGCCTGCAACATGCATGTACTAGTTCTTAATTAGCATTGATTCCTTTTATGAAGAGGACCCTATTGGAAAAATTGGGGTCTATATATGTACATCCTGCCACACATGTAAACAACAATTTTCCAAGCATTCAAACAATGTAAGTGTCGTTGTTATTGTTAAAGTATTGAGGGCAGCCTTAAGAATGCATTAATCTGTCCAAATCTCTATAAATATGTACGTATGCATGTTTATGTTGTGAGGCGTGGGAGAGAGAAGAGATTAGAAGAGACCAAAGGAGAGAGCTGAGCCAGAAGATCAGAGAAAATTAAACCAAGATCAGCTTTGAGGAGAAATATTTATGAAATTCGTTTCTACAGGTAGAAAAAATATGTGGGGCTATATAGTGTGTGCGCAATTTGAACCCTCTCCCCCTAAAATAAATATCAACATCAGAGCACGGGTGACAAATTCGTGGTTTGAACACTAATTTTGAAAGAAAGGCATACAAGGGCATAAGTACGTACTGACAAAGATGGAATTTGACCAACAAATTAAGGCAAGAAAGAAAGGACACGAAAAAATTACAACAGAGTAGAAAAAAGAAAGAAAAAGAGAGCGATAGTCTGGTCCTCCTCGTTGTACAATCAAGGTTGATTTAATCAAGGCTTATGACTCAGTTGACTGGGGCTTCTTGTTTGACACAATGGCTAACATGGGCTTTCCCTCTATTTTCATTCATTGGGTTTAGAGGGTTCTTTCCTTGTAAGAGGGGTTTGAGGCAAGGGGATCCTATATCCCCTTATCTCTTCTTAATTGTCATGGAAGCCTTCTCAGCTATCATCAGAGAGTGGTTTCATCTATATTTTGTTATCATCCTAAGTGTCAAGCTATACAACTTTCTCAACTTGCTTTTGTTGATGATCTTTTTATCATATGTGAGGCAGCTCGAGGCTCTTTGGTGACTGTTAGATATATGTTTGACGATTTCTGCCACTTTTCTAGTTTGAGAACCTTAACAAATGCTATATCTTCTTCTCTGGGGTTGATGAAGGGCAAATTCAATTGCTTAGGGAGATTTTGCCTATTCTTGTAGGGACTCTCCCAGTGAAATACTTAGGGGTACTTCTTATCACTACTAGGCTCAAGGCAAATGATTGCTTAGTGTTGGAGGAGAAGATTTTGGGTTGTATTCAGAGCTGGTCCAATAAAGTTCTTACATATGGTGCAAGAGCTCAGCTTATTTTGTCTGTTCTTAGCAATATTCAAAGCTACTGGAGTCAAATTTTTGTTATCCCCCAAGAAATACTAAAGAGAATTGAAAGCAAGCTTATGGCTTTTTTGTGGTTTGGGTGTGATCTAAATCATAAATGTGCTCGAGTAAAGTGGAGTCAAGTTTGTTCTCCAAAAGATGAAGGAGGATTGGGTTTTAGGAAATTAAGAGAAGGTAATGTTACTGCTATGCTCAAGCCATTGTGGGCTCTTAGTAGAAAGGCTGATTCTCTTTGGGTGAATGGGTTCATACGTATGTCATAAAAGAGCATAATCTCTAGACTATGGGGCTGCCTTATGATGTCTCTTGGACTATTAGGAAGATCTTCTAGCTCAGGGACGTTTGTCAACCTTTAATTCGATATCAAATTGGAAATGGGGCTTCAACTTTCTTATGGCTTGACAATTAATTGGCACCCTTTGGGGCCCTTGTATAGAAGGTTTGGGGAGAATGTGTGCTCTAACATTGGAAGATCGTTGCAAGCTAAGGTTTCCACAATTATTAAAGATGGGGACTGGGCTTGGTCAAGACCAAGGAATAGATATATTCAAGAAATCAATACCAGCACCCCTTGAAGCTTTTCTCCTAATATTCTAAATGAGGATGGGGTGGTATGGCTTTCTTCTTGTAATGGTTTTTACTCTTTGAGATCTGCTTGGGAAGCAATCAGAGTGTCCAATGGTCGGCTAGATTGGTGTAGCATTGCTTGGTTTCCTAAAAATGTTCCTCAATGGGCATTCATTTTATGGATGGCCATGCAAGGTAAACTTGCTTCAAAGGACAGACTGCTGAAATGGAGTGTGGTGGATAATGCCACTTGTGTTCTGTGTAGAAATTGGGCTCTTGAATCTCATAATCATTTATTTTTCGATTGCACATTTTCTAGAGCTGTCTAGAAGGAGATATTGCGAAGGAACCACATTCACAGAGGCCCACTTATATGAGAAGATGAAAAGAAATGGTTTTTGCTGCATTCTAAGGGGAAGACAATTAGGAAATCCATTCTCAAACTATCACTGGCTGCTCATAGCAAAAGATGATGGAGGCTGATCTGTTGGGCTGTAAGATCTGCAACAACATCAGAGATGCCATGATGGCTTGGCGAAATATCAATTCCACGCAGGAGAACAAGGTCTTGTTCAGGGCTTGGGGAGTTCTTTTCCCATGGTTGAGTTCTACAGTAGAAGGTTAATTTTAGTTTAGTTCCTTTCTTTGGTTGATAGGTGCTTAGTTGTATAGATTTCTCTTTTCTTATTGGTGGCTCCTTTAAGGGAGTTGGTTGAGATAGTTTTTGTGTCCTGTTTGGACCATGATATTTTTTTTGTTTGGGGCTTTATATGGAAGAGTACATTTACCGGAAAAAAAGAAAAGAAAAAGAGAGGAGAGTAAGACAAGATAGAGGAACAAAAATGGGGTTTGAGAATTTATGGAATTCGTTTCTGTGGGTAGTACTTTTTTTTAAGGCAAAAGAAATTTCTGTGTGTACGTAGTAATTAATGGTTAGTGTGCAAATTTTAACCCTCTCCGACCAACATATTTCTTTTTAAATAACCTCTTCTATCTGCTACTCAGTATATAGAGGAGCTCCCGTGTCAAATACTTTCATTCCTATCGTTAACAACTAATCCACTTGGGCCCTTCTTTTTTATCGGCAAAAGGAAATATATAAAGATGAAGTATTACCATAGCCAGGAATTGAATCTGATGTAGAACTCCAAAATTAAGAGCTAAATTAAGATGTAAATTAATTAAAAAAACAAACATGGTTTTGAATTGCGAATAAAGTTGGGAGTGCATGTTCTTGAAAGACAAAAACCACCACTTTTGATTTGATAAGGCGCCGTTCTGCTTTCTTTCTAAACTTTCTTTTAAAAAAAAAGGTAATTTCAGGTTTAAATATAATGAAAATGAGAAATAATTTTTTAAAATTTTTTGCACCGTTTAAAATATCTCAATGAAATCTATCAAATAAGATCTATATTGATAGAAAAATTATTTGCATAAACACATAATTTTTGAGCTTGAAATTATCTTCCTTTTCTAAAAGTCTCTTTTTTGAGAAAGTGAAACATCCTGAATCATCCTCTCAAAAAATGAAAGGTGACAAAAATGGAACAACTGTGAATGTCCCACAAAATCTGATACACACTACGTGAAATCTAGTAAAGGTACAAACGACACTCACAAATGGGGATAAAAAATCCCGTAATTACCCTTCGAAAAGAAAGAGTAATAATTATAAGTGGGGGCATTACTTGGCAATATCAACGAAAAGGCAAAAGGCTTAATAAACTTATAGTTTCCCGTACATATGGGAGATTTCAAAGAGAATACAAAAATGATTGCATGGACCCTGATCATGAACTATTTTATTAAATTCAAGAAGAGATTTGGAAAGAAACCTTAAATTAACTATTTATTTAGGGGATAGGATTAGATTTTGATTAACAGCATATTTTGTGTTTGGTACCTAAAATGACGTGATCATTGATTCACAAGATCGGCAGCATAAATTAATCCAAACACTCCTCTATTTTATATTTTGATCATCTCATAGCGCACAGTTTTTTCATAATAGAGAGAGAGAGAGAGAGAGAGGGGAAAAAAAAAACCGTACACATTTCTATTTAGGTGTGTTCTTATAGTTTGGACCCATTGAATCGCCTTAAATCGTTAACGTAATTCATTAAAATCCATAATAACATTAATCTTGAATTCCTGATTTTGGTGCAAAAATTCATAACACTCGGATATAAACTCATAACACTGTATGCTCTATGCATTAAAACAAATGTTATGAGTTTCTATGCATATGCTATGTTTGAATTCCTTACAAAAAAATTTTTTTTATACAAAATGTTATGGAATTTAAAAAACTTAAGATCTTCATATCCTGCACACACGAATAGAGATGTGTATTATATCAGAGAGAGAGAGAGAGAGAGAGAGAGAGAGAGAGAGTTCATCCTACTAGCACAAGGTATAAATTTTTTGAGCGTATAAACCATGTGAGAACTGTAATATCCCCATGGGATATGTATGTCTTTGAGAATTCAAGGAATGGCCATGCAAAAAATTCCAAGAAACACAGTACCCCTCCAAAATCTTAGAAGTGGTCGTGTTAATTGAGCTTTTGCAATTCTGAGTTACTGTTTCTCTAGGGTTTAGTACAGGAGATGGACCATAAAATCCTCCAATATTAATTCTCAAAATAATTTCTATTGCCTAAATAATTAACAAGATTCAACTCAATTCAATCCATACACACATTCATTTTCTTAATTCTTTGAAAAATCACACCAAATCAACGTTGAGGTAAGTTTAGGTTTTTTGATCGGCAAAAATAAATTTATTAAGGAGAAACTCGATAAGATACATCGAAAAAATGGTATAGTAAGTTTAGGTTAATGCATGATTGCTCCTATTATTTTATATCTTTGTTACGCAAGTAGATATGATCATCTCTACCATTCGATTATTTACCCCCCCCTCCCCCCCCCCAAAAAAAAAAAGAATCTCTCCTATTGGATTTGTAAATTTGTGAAATTGAAATCCATAGGAATATGATATTGTTTTCCTAGTTTCTGTTAATTTTTATAACAATTTTAAAGATTAATAAAAAAAAATCGCCATTAAAAAAAAAGAAAGAAAAAGAAGTAAGCATATTAAAGAAAATTTACCTTTTTTTTTTTTTCCTTCAGGCACCATAGAATCAGGAAAACCTCATCATTGAGCTCGATTCGTCGTCGGCCGCACCTTGACTCGCCTTCTTCTTTTTCTTCTTGTAAGGAATCCCTCTTGCCTTCGCCTGACACTCCTTCACCTCTCTCAGATAAACACGAATTGCGCTGCTAGCAAAAGGGTTCGTCTCAGGCGTCCCGCCGTTCTCCTCATAGGCTGCCCGGAGGCGGCCAATGAGGGCATCAAGGCTGCCCCAAGCTTGTCTGAGAGGGCAGGTGCAAGGAGCGGGCGGTTCGGGCTGCCCGTAGAAAATACAACCTTGTAGGTGAACCTTAGTCTTCCCGAACTGGTCTAGGTATCTAAGGAACTCAAGTACATGGTTGCTAGTGCACTGAGATAAAGAGACCGGCGGCCTTTGATTATTCAAGTACTGGCCGAACGTGTTCCAGTCTCTTCTCTTCTGAGACTCGTACCGGCTCGGTGTGGCAGGTTGATCGCTGGGGGATTCGGACGATCCCTCGGCTCGATCTTTCCCTCTATCGAGCGACATCACTGGCGAAACGCCGCTGATGTTTGATCAATCTCTCTATTTTCTGAGAGTCAAGAAAATAGGTAAAAACACTTAAAGTGGTGGGGGGTAGGAGGAGGAAGAGAGAAGGTGGGAAGATGAAAATGATCACATCATGGGCCAAAGTGAATTGACATGCATTGGCCCAGTTGAAGTTGCTTTCTGTTCCTCCTCTTTTCTTCATCTTGGATTTATTTAATTTTTTTTTTTTACTCTCTCTCTCTCTCTCTCTAATAATATCATTAGCATTCAATGTATTTCTCTTGATACTTGTAATTATTGTACCCGTTTGTCAATATTATATATCCTTTACCGTTTAGTCAAAGCATAATCACCATTGCTGTTTGGAGTACAATCATTTTATTTGATTTAAATCTTAGAAAGTTATTTTTGAGAGACGAATGGTAATGAATGAAGAGAGATAAAGAGAGATTTATTGAAAATTAAGTCGAAAGTTAAAAATTACTTTTAAAAATGGGACCCAAGCGGAGTGAATATGACTCCTTGTGTCTTATGCCTCAACTCCAAAAAAAAAGTCCTATTCACTCTCTTTCAAAAATGGGAAAAAATCTAGAAATAACAGGGATGGATATCATTAAATTATTTATGCAACAAAACTCACAGTTCATATATATATATATATATAGTAAAAAGGATACGCTATGCAATCGAACTCGAGGAACCCGTTCTCCTATTAAAATGCTAAAATTTTGAATTAATTAGCTAGTAAAGGTCAACTGGTATTTGAAAGGTGAAAGTGTAATGTAGCTTTGAGATGTTTCTTTTCATCCAATTGTTAGTTGGATGAGTGTTTCTGTTTTGCACAGTTAAGCTTATTTATTTTTTTTCTGTTTTTTCCCCTTTGATATACCCCTTTCGAGTTATATTTCGTTTGCCAAGTGTTGGAATTTGGGGCCGGTCCGAGACCAAATTGGGTCGCCCATGTGAGCATGACCCGGTGACCCATATATTAGAGAGTCCTATCTCATCTTAGAGATAAGATAGGAGAAGTTGAAATAATTCTAATCTCTTAGGATTAGAAGACTTCTAAAACATATAAGATGCTCTCTCTCTCTCTCTCTCTCTCTCTCTCTATTTATTTCCTGCAGGATGTTTATAAAAAACATACACAAGAATATAGAACAGAAGACCAGAGGTATACAAAAATGAAATAGAGTTCTGGGAAACTCTTGCTCTCTCTTCGATAGTTCTCTCTTTATCATGAAAGAGCAATCCGAGTTTTTTGCACTGTGAAATAGAGGGTGATACTCGATCCTCGTAGGAATTTGTCTCTGATTTGGCACGTGATCAAGAGTTCGTAATCCATCCACACCAAGGTTCGGTTCGGTTAAAGTTCGTAAGGTAACCCGAACCAGCCGCTTCCGCACTATGGTTATATTTTTCTAACATTGGTATCAGAGCCTTAGTTGGATGTTTTCATGCTCTTTAGTACCTGAATAGCCATATGTATCATGTTTTAGGCGTACTTATAGATTGATTTTCGTGTATGCCGGATATGGGTCCGAAAAACATGATTTTTCAAAAGTTCTCGAAATTGCTTCAAAATTTTATAGAATGTAGTACATAACATTTAGATAATATCTGAAAAGTTTCATGGTTATTGGATTGACCGTTTGTGAGAAAAATCAAACCCTAGTTGGTTTTTTCGAAACTTTGACTGGATAGTGTTTTTTCTATGTTTTGATTTAACATGCGGGACTTATATCATTGCGTAGCTCTTGTTTCTAACTTTTTAACAATATATTATAAGCTTAATTTGGAGTTATGGATCAAAAGTTATAGCAAACTCTAGTTTGGGCATGTTTTGGAGAATCCTAATCTTGTTTGGAGAAATTAAAGTGCAGATTCTGCACACTAACTCCCAATCGAGAGAGAGTGAGATTCACCCCTCTCTTTCTTGACATCGTATGGAAAAACCGAGAGTACCTTTGAACTCGAAATTGAATTTTCCACGTTTCTGTGTATTTATTTTATTTTTCTGAAATGAAATTATTTTTCAGAATTTTAAGTACAAGAAAAATGAAAATTTTGAATCGGTTTATGAGAGAGTGGGGATGCGTGCCTCCTCCATTGGGAACCAAAATTTTTGTGGCATATTCTGCTACTTTTTTTTCCATTGTTTGGGGTATGAGGTGTAATATTCAAGTGAGCATGGTTTTTTATTTTGTATTTTCTGTTCGTTGTTTATTCCGGAAAATTAGAATAAAATTCTGAAAAATTATCAATTTTCAGATTTAACCTCCTGGAATTAGAAAAAATTTATAGGAGTGGTTGGTGTAATTTTTCAGTATGCATTGTTTTTATTCTGTATTTTCTATCCGTTAATAATTTGGGAAAATTAGAATAAAAATCTGAAAAATCGTAAATTTTTGGATTCAACCTTTCAGTAATTATTCATTGGTGTAGGTTGTGTATTTTTCCAGTACATGTTGATATTATTTGGCATTTTCTACTTGTTATTTATTCTTAGAGAATTAGAATAAATTCTGAAAATTGACAATAATTGCATGTGAGCAACTGGAAATGTACAAAATATTGAAAACAACATGTTTAATATTTTGGACGATTTTACATGTTGTATGTGGCATGTTTGGATAATTTTTGGCACTGTTCAATGTTTAAATTATTCATTTTGATAGTATGAAAAATACTTTTTAATGCATAAATTGTGTTATGCCCTATAATAAATTTGTTTCATGCTTGTGATATGCCATATCTAGTGGGAGGTTATTTGGTAGAGAAAATATTTATATATGTTTTTCCCGAAAACTAAAATTTTGCGCATGAATTCAATTAAATTGTAATAATAAAATACTTAAAGGCGCAAGAGATGATTATAAGCTTTGCAGTTTTCGATCTTGCGACATGTATGGTATTATTATTTTCTACTTTAGATTCTTGCTGCAAAATAATTCTGTGTTGTGATGTTATTAATAATCCCATGCACATTTCTTTGATAGAGTTGAAATGGAAACTAAGAAAATTGTAGTTGATTTGACCCAGGTTGAGAAATTGAAAAGCGACAATTATAATGTTTGGCGCTATGAGATCCAATTTCTCTTGAATGCGCTAGTGGTCTTGAAGACCCTCGACCATGAGATGGTTGAGCCAAAGCATAGTGACTCACTACAATATCTTCGTGATCTTGAGGCCTTTGAAAAATGGTACAAGAAAGATCAGTGTGCACAACTTACTATGATGCGCAACATACATAACGATTTGATATGTGAGTTTGAGTAGTATGAAACTGCTAATAAGTTGTTGGAAGCTATCAAACAGAAATATGATATCGACTTCTCGACTAAGATGGTCTCGAACTTAAAATGTGATGATGAACATAAATCCAAGATCATGAAGGCTAAGCGCCAAGAGGCAACTGAGCCAAATGGTTTATGCATCATAGTTGAGACTTTCCCTCGCAGGTCTGGGTACCAGCGAAGGAAGGCTAAATGCGCCCTTAAGAAAGGAGCTGCTATAGGCCTTAACCCTATTGGCGCTGGTTCTTTTAAGCGCAATAGAGGCAAGAAGAAGAGTGGTAGCGAAAACAAGGCCAGAAAGGCGTGCTTTTACTGTGACAAGTTAGGACATTTTGCTCGTGAGTGCACTGAGCCTAAGAAGGTACACCATATTTTTTGTTTCTCGTGTTGACTGTTTTGAAACATGTCAAGGTTTAATTGCTTATTCTCCTCGTTAGTGGGTTGTAGACTCAGGAGCAACCAACCAATTAGCGAGGAAACAAGAAAGGTTTGTGGAGTATCGTTGAGTTCCAGTTGGAGGCCAAAGAATTTTCATGGGAAACAAGCCTAGAGTGTTAGTGTTGGGCGTTGGCAAGCTGGACATGCGACATGGGCGCACTTTGTTTTTTCATGAAGTACTTTATGCTTTAGGAATTTGACGAAACTTATTATTAGTCACTAGCATGATGGGTCTAGGTTTTTATTTCTGTTTGAGAGTAGCTTTGATAAGCCCCTAAGATCGCTTGATCGTGGTGCTTAAGTCCGTTATTTAGTAGCATTATTAGTTATAATTCGTCGTTTTTATTAAATATTGCTCGTTAGGTAGTTTGTTGAGTGTTTCAGGCAAAACGCCCTTAAAAATGCGTATTTTGACAGTAAGCCAATTCCTCAAGAGAGTTCAAGTGATTTTGCCTGGTGGAATTACTGCTAGCTAGGATGACCCAAGATTGAAGGCGAGAGCATTGGGCAAGGCAGTGGGCCGTCGGGTGCCAAGTCTTGAAGGTTGGGTTGCAGACCTGGAGTTAAGCTACGCATATCGATACGGATTAGGGCTGCATCGATACGCATTAGTTTTCTTGGGCGGCAGAGAATTGTGTATCGATCGGCCCTAATCCGTATCGATACAGGATCACTAAGGGGAAATTGGGCCATTTCAACTTAGCAGCGTGGTATCGATATTTTACTTAATCCGCATCAATACCACGAGCCTTTGGCCAGATATTTTGTTACTTTTTGGGCTTTCCACTTATGAAATAGTTGCTACTTTTAGTATGTTTTTCAGATATTTGTAGAGAGAGAAACCCATTTTGTATAAAATAGGGGCTTCATCTCTTTCTTTGGTAGGTAGCTCATTATTACTTTTAGGTTTTTCTCCATTAAAGATTCCAAGCTTTTTCAAGTGTAATTTCTTTAATAACTCAAGTAAGTCTTTGTCGTTTATTGATTTCTCGTTTATTAAAGTTGTTCGTACGGTTTAGATCCTTATTAATATCAAGTTTATTTCCATTTCTATCGGTTGAAAATGTTCGTCAATTTTAGCATGCTCTCTGGTCTTTGCAATATGAGTGAGTAGTCAATTAGGCTTGGCATCAGGGTGATTAATGCCTTGTGACTTATGTTTATCTTGCCGTTCTCAACTCAAGACTTGAGATTTGTTTTGGAAATGTGTAGGGCTCGCCTTTATGTAACAAAACTTGCCGATGTTAATCTCTGGTGATCATGTGCTCGCTCACATGGTTCCGGAGCGATGTCTCGGTTTGTCTTGGTTTATTTTCCATACCTAATTTCTAGTCTTTAATGTTTTCATAGTTAAATCCTCCGGTTGATAGCCTATGCCGTGCAATTTAACCCAGCTTTCGTTGAGAATGGTTCGATGATTTAAGTTATGGGCGTTAGTCACTCCAACGCCTTGCCGCTTGTTTAATCTAGTAAAAACTCGTTTTCTAGTCTTTTTCATTAGAGTATTTTCCACCTTATGAAGCAAAATCAAAAGTTGGCCGTCTAAACGCCGCAAATCCTTACAACTAAAAATCCTGGCAAGCTATAAGGAATTATCTCTGTGGGTACGATTCCGGACTTCCCGGTATTTATGCTGACATCGACCTAGCCCTACGCTCGGGGTAAATCAACCTATTTCTACGGTTAGGTTGTGGCAGAAGCAAGCTTAATGCGAAATGATTTGGGTACAATTTATTATGGTTTTGGATGGTTTGATGATACTAGATGTTATTAATTTAATTTTAATAATAATGCTAGTGATTCTATTTGCTTTGTTACATCTTCTGTTGATGTTGATTCTGTTGATTGGCATTCAAAATTAGGTCACATTGGGCAAGAGGGGGATTTGTTAGTCAACCTGCCCATTTGTGACCATTGCCTAACAAGAAAAGCAATTAGAAAATCATTCAAAAAACCATAAGGGCATTTGTTCCATTACAGCCTATCCGTTAGACATTTGTGGCTGAAATTGATTCACGAGATGTGGATTCCTTGAGGAGGATTTTCCTAGCAGATGAGAGGTTAGTAGAGATGTAGAACTCTATGAGATGAAGAATCCAACAAGAGGCGCCCTAAATTGTCCAGTTGAGAATGGGGAAGAAATTCTCCTACCAATTGAGGATAATGGGAGCGATTTGCTTAATCATGAATTAGATCTAATGGATATGGATTCCCAAGATCCTCTTAGGCATAGAAGCAAATATTGAATAATCTCTTGTCGTCTGTTTGAGATTGAGAGGGAGTTTGTCATGATTGCTCCTGAAGATGAAGGAGGGCCAAAAACAGTGGGAGAAACTCCTTGATTGCCTGCTAGTAAGGAATGGATAGCTGCAATGTAAAATGAAATGGAGTTTATGAAGATAAACCTTATTTGGGACTTGGTTGGTCTTTCGCTTGGGTGCAAGATCATTGGGAACAAATGGGTTCTTGAGATCAAACGCGAAGCAGATGGTCCCATACTGAGCTATAAGGCTCATCAAGTGGTGAAGTTATTCTAGCCTTAGAACTATTTTAGATGGACGTTAAGGTAATAGGCTAGGAGCGTAGAGTTTGCTAGCTCCAACGGTCTATCTATGGCCTAAAACAATCATCCAGGCAGTGGTACCTGAGATTTCATCGAGCCATTTGGGTTTACGATGATCAATGAAGGCCATTGCGTGCATATGATGAGACGGTCCAAAAATAGTTTCTTGATATTATCATTCTATGTTGATGACATTTTAGTTGGCTGGAATGACTAGGAGATGATTGTCGCCACACAATTGTGGTTATCCTTCATTTATGAGATGAAGGAATGGGCAAAGCAAGCTATATGCTTAGAGTTGAGATCTTAAGGGATCCTTCTAGGAAGATTCTTTCTTTAAGAATGTTTTTAGAACGATTCCGGAGACAAAGCTGCAAACTCATAGACACTTCAATTGTTAAAGGTGAGACTTAGAGGCTTAACATGGAATCTAAAACTCCAAAAGAATTGGAACTAATGGCTCACGTGCCCTATTTAAGTACCATTGGCAGCTTATAAGAAGTTATTGGTCCAATCTTAGTCGTGATCGTTTACAAGTAGTCAAGAGGATATTAACATATCTCTAAGGGACTGCTGATTATATGTCTTGCTTCCAGAGTGTGAATCAATGCCTAGTCGAGTCAAAGATATTGTTGTGCAAAAGGAAGTGATTATAAAACACACAGCTACGAGTCGCATAGTTGTATGCCCTTTGTCTAAGCCCATTGCTAAGGGGGCTTTTGAGACTTATGATGAGGTTTTAGGACTGCGTAGATGATGATAGATGTGTTTTATTTATTAATTTTATTAATCACTTCTTTCAGATTTTTGGGATATTTATGCCATTTGTGCACTTAATATTAGCTTATTATTGTTGCAATTTGGTCAATTGTTTATTGAACAACACATACAGAATTTAAAGATTGATGTCAGTAGGTTGGATTGGCTCACTCACGCGAGCAATCGCCGTTGGCGATTGAGATAGCAAGCGAAGATGAGACGGATGGGTAGTAAGATATACAGGTTGGACCTGTGATATAGTCTGATAAGAAGAATTAGATATACCCACCACATGTCGCCTTGGTTGGAACCAAGATAAGATCTATTAGCAAAAGACCAATTTCGGATAGTTTCCCCTATCTTGAGATTAACCTGTCTTTGTTAGCCAGATGTGAGGACTCGCATAGTGCTATGATGACAAACTATCTGAGAACTTGGGTTGGGCATTAGGTAGCGACTAGACTAAGGTCTGTACGGTGTTTGGGAGTATGACATCGCTTTTGGAAAAGTAACTCCACCGTAGCATGTATTCATACTACATATGCTTGGTGATCATTTATTTTAGAGGTGAGTGAATGGATCCTTGTTTCCTCACTATGCGAGTCTAAGCAGTCATTAGGATAAAGTGACTGCATATATATTAAATGTGTTCTTTGATTTTTGACTATGTCATGTAGTAGAGATTTTGTGTTGTAACTCTAGCTTAACTACCTAAGACCATGAATTTAAGGTTCCCATGGATCATGTCTGGGAAAGCAGCAAGGTTAAAATGAAGTGACATAAGGGCGAAAAGAGGATCATTTAGTAGTACACCCTTGCAATATATTCACTGGCGACAACTCAGGTCGCTCTATTGGGATGCGAATGGGGTGTGAATATAGAATGCTTGATGTTGGGGGGTCAAGCATGCTTTTTGGAAGGATTAAAGATGCTTTGTCTGGTGTAATAACTAAATGGATTCAGGGTACATGAGACACTCTTATGGGTTCATGTCTATATGCTGGCTCTTAAAGAGTTTCTGGTGTAGAGCTCCCACCTGCAGATGCTCCAGCGATCGCACGGTTCATTAGCGTATATGAGTTTGCTTCTTAGTTAGGTAGATGGGAGAGAGATTGATAAAACTTGTCATGCCCACGCATGGACGAGTAGGAGATGTTGGAATTTGGGGCCGATCCGGGACCAAATTGGGTCGCCCATGTGGGCATGACCCGGTGACTCATATATTAAAGAGTCCTATCTGATCTTGGAGATAAGATAGGAGAAGTTGAAGTAATTCTAATCTCTTAGGATTAGAAGATTTCTAAAACATATAAGATGCTCTCTCTCTATTTATTTCCTGCATGATGTTTATAAAAAACATACACAAGAATATAGAACAGAAGACCAGATTTATACAAAAATGAAATAGAGTTCTGGGAAACTCTTGCTCTCTCTTCGATAGTTCTCTCTTTATCATTAAAGAGCAATCCGAGCTTTTGCATCGTGGAATAGAGGGTGATACTCGATCCTCGTAGTATCACTCCGTCGCAAGAATTTGTCGCTGATTTGATAGGTGATCAAGAGTTCATAATCCATCCACACCAAGGTCCGGTTCGGTTAAAGTTCGTAAGGTAACCCGAACCACCCGCTTCCGCACTATGGTTATATTTTTCTGACACCAAGGAAAAAAAAAGGGGTTAACTGGGATGATTATAGGAAGCACTATGTAACACAGAGAGAGAGAGAGATGTCTCTATAATCCAGGATAAGCCTTAATGTCAGGTTTCAGGGAGAGAGAGAGAGAGATGTCTCTATAATCCAGGATAAGCCTTAATGTCAAGTTTCGGGGAGCATGCATGCATATGGTCGCATGTACCTTTGCATGGACATGCTCGCTTGCTGATCGAATGGTCATGCAAACGCAAGGGGATGAGGATTTTCTAATGCAACCAATGTGGAAGTCTCTTCTAAACAGCGTTTCTGAATATTATTTTATGAGTCACGCTACCCATCTTTAACAGTACTTTTAGAGGTAAAATTGATTTGTATTTAATATAGTTTATTGTGTTTAGAAAAGTCTTACAGTACCTTCAAATGTAAAAGAGGTGTGGGTTTGATTCGGGGTTTGAAGAAACTAGAAAGGATGATTGAGGCTTTGAGAGGGTTTGAATTGTAATTTAGTTGTATGGTTATGATTTGAGTTTGGTTGAATAGCCTATATATATATTAGGGACGGAGGCAGGTTAAAAACCAAATGCCAAATGTGGTTCGAACTCCAGCCCTTATATATAAGTATGCCTATGTACGAGTTAAGTGCGAAAGATGTGGCTTTTAAGCCATCTGGTTGTACCCTTGGCTTTCAAGGGAAGGTCTGGTTCAAACCACATTTGGCATTTGGTTTTTAACCTACCTCCGTCCCTGGTGTATATATGTATGCTTTTAAGCCATCTGGTTGTACCCCTAGTTTTCAAGGGAAGGTTTGGAGTTCAAACCACATTTGACATTTGGTTTTTAACCTGCCTCCCTCCTTGATATATACAAAAGTAGGGAGGAAAAAAAAAGGAAGCTTATTTACCTTTTTGATCCTTTAAGTATTTATCAAGTGTCATTCTTGTCCCCTAACTCTCAATTGCAATGTTCAAAATGTGCTTCAAAGTCGTTATTGACACAAATACCATTTGTTTTGGTCGTTAATTTCTTGGTGTCCCCTGACGAATCAAGGTAATTTTGTTCTACAAACTACACATTGGAGATGATCTCTTAAAAGTAATGATCATTGCTGCAATATCTTAATCATGTAACGGTCTATTTGGATGGAGGATATGATTTTGGATATATATAGAAGAATGGTGGATTCAAGTGTGGATATGTAAGAAGGGTGAACCTACCTCCTAAGAATAGTGAGTTTGTAATCCAGTGTTTGGATGTTTTTTTTGGAAGGGGATTTAGAGGGTGGATTTGATGGAATTATATGTTAAATGACTGAATTGCCCCCACAAATGTTTAAACTTAATAGAAAAAATATTTTTTCTGAAACAAATTAAAAGTGAGCCATAATTTATTAGAAAAAAATATTAAATAACGTGTGTGTGTATATATATATATGTCAATATAGATCTAGAATAGTCAAAACCCACCCGCGCCCCTTTGCTGTTCTTCCCAAAAACAAAAAACGAACAGTATTTCTCTCAACCCCATCCTCTTCTCTAAAAAAATCTCATCCTCTGCAACGCCTCGTCTTCTCCGTCCGTTGCCGCCGTCGATCATAACCACTCTGGTAGTTCGTCTCTTGCTCCAATCATCACTACAAATTCTACCTCTCTCCATCCACTTCTCCAAAAATGAACAGTATTTCTCTCTCTCTCTCTCTCTCTCTCTCTCTCTCTCTCTCTCTCTCTCTCTCTCCTTCCTTTTTCTTCTTCTTCTTCTTCTTTTTTGTTGTTACAGATAGGAATAGAGAAAGACACCTCACCCAGATTTATGAGGGCAAAATCGTCCCAAAACACCTGGATTAGCCAACAATAGGCCCCCCATCGTTACAAATTGGGAGGAGGGGAAGTAGTAATCCTGGCATCGGCTAAATCCAAAAGAAAATGAAACTTTTTTCTTCTCTCAAATACAGGAGATAGAGTGGGGCCTGAACTCCTAATTCGAAAAAGGGTCATACGGGGTCTTAAGGACCTAGCGAAACAGCCCGCAAAGGCCAGTGCAATTTGATCGTATGGATATAGCAATTGATTAAATTAATCTTTCCAAAAAAAAATAGATAAAATAACAAAATTATACTCCGTATAAATGTTTGATAGTTGGCTCTAAAACCAAAATTTGTTGTCTTACTTGTCATAATTTAAGAGTGAAGAAAATTAACCACGGGTGCACGTCAACTTCTTGGAAATTAATGACAGCCAACCAATCCCATAGGGTGGTGTCCCACGAGGAAGACGGAGCCCTCCATAGCCGTAGGATCCATAACAGATGGTCTAAGTGATACTATACCTGCAGTGTACGTACTGTGTACGTATTCGTATGCTGAGAAAAAACAAAAATGGCAGTAAATTCACTTTCTGTGATATGATGAGTAAAAGAGAGAGATATCATTCGTGGGCAACGCGGCATTTATGCCAAGTGGTGCCTCTGACCATTCAAAACCTGCCTTGTGGGTAAAATTTGCATTTTGAGTAAAATTTTCAGTCCTGACACAGATTCTTCTCTCTCCACAGACATAGCCTTCTCTCTCTAAAATAGGTGGGTAGATCTAAAAATTGACAAGTTGTGTATCCCAAAAAAAAAAAAATCAAATATTTTTTAAATTAAATGTGTTATATGATGAGAAAATGACATATCTCGTAAAGTAGAAAATAAATACTTAAAATAGAAGTATCTTAGCAGAACGGAACATAAGAAGACCCGTTCTCTACGCTAACATTTTTGAGCTTTTTCTTGTTTTGTCCTTACTAAAGAAAATTTGTAAAGCCCAAAAGTCAGATTAGAATAAAAATTTATGACTTCTACCCAAATATTTTGGAAATATCCAAGATAAAATCTCTCGGATATTAAAAAAAATATTAAGATAAAAGTAAAAAAAAAATATTTTTTCAATTCCTCTGGTCTATAACGCCGGGTAACGGCTAAAAAGTTACTGAATAATGACTAAAAAAATTCCTAGGTAACGACAACCATTTTGTTGCAAACGAACAAATTAATTTAATTTTTTAATAAAGACAAAAAACCAAAAAAAAAAAAAAAAAAAAACCCACTGAAACTTAGTCTAAACCATCAAAGTTTGTATTTTTTACTTTTACCCTAATATTTTTGTTGTAATATCTGAGAGGCTTTATCTTGGATATTGAAGGTAAAAAAGTCATAATTTTACTTTAAGCTGATTTTTTGGGCTCTATGATGAATATTTTTAAAAATATTTGGATTAAATTTTTATTTTTTTCTTTTGTTCTTCTCATTAAGACGAATCAATAATTCACAAAAGTTGCAAAATTAAAAAAAAAACAAAACTTTTTTTATTAAGAATAAAACAAGAAAAAACTCAAAAATCTTAGCGTGACAGGGCAGGTCTTCTTAGAGAGTGTTTCTGCTAGTGAAAATTTTGTAGATTTTTAATTGTAGTTGAAAAGTAGTTAGGTGAATAAGTTGTTGAAAAATGTCAAGTTATTATTTGCGGTAGTGATTTTTTTTACTGGGTATGTGTGTGAAAAAGTTGTTAAATTGGTAAAAACTTCTTAATTATTGGAAACCAGTTGGTAAAATACGTTAATTTTTTTGTATTTTTTTGTTAATGGAAACGATGTGGTAAACTGTGTAAAGTTTTTTTTGTTGTGTCTACACAATTTTGGGCAGTTCAAAAACAAAAGAATTTTTTGATTTACTCGCCTATTTTATAGAGAAAAGGCTGTGTAGGGGAGAGTTAAAAAAGTGTGTTAGTGGATATTAATGCCTCAAACGGTGATAGACTTTTCGACAGCAAATTTTACCCATAAGGCAGGTTTTGATTGGCGGGAGGCACCACCTGGCATAGATGACGTGTTGCCCTTGGGGCAATGAATAATTTCTCAAAAGAGAGTCATGTTAATGAAGCAAAGGTTCAATGTGAAAGCAGAGTTATACGGTTGGTTGGTGGATTTGCTTTCCACGCTACTTTTTTGCCATCCAAAAAAGTTGAATACTTTTACTATTAAACAAAGTTTTGAAAATCACATAAAACGTTATGAATTCATGAAGATATAGGCAATTTAAAAATGATACGCAATTTTGAAAGTGTCTAGCATTATGGAATGGAGAGACTAATTGATTAGGGTTCAATTCTTCGAGTTAGGCCGCAATAAAGGTTTTTTTATGAATTTCTTAGTCTCGGCGTGGATTGTCTGCTTTTGACCAGACCGAGGGAAAGATTAGTTGAGGTGTGCGTAAGCGAGCCGGAGACCTTGGACCCCCAAACCAAAAACAAAAGCTTCAACGTAATTGGTAAGTGCGTTCTTATGAACTTAACTTAAATCTAGGAGTTTTGTCTTTATTTGAATTTTTTTTGCATTTGTTAGTTTTGCACCAAACTTTTGTGGGTTATTAATTGATTCATCTCAACGAGGAAAATCGGAAAAGTAATTTTTTTTTTACTTTTACCCAAATATTTTGAGAAATAACCACTTTTTAGGCCAAAAAGCGACTTTTTTTTGTGTGCTAAAAAATGGTTATTTTTCAAAATACTTGGGTAAAAGTAAAAAAAATTTACTTTTCTGATTCCTCTCTTTAAGACGAATCAATAATCTACAAAAGTTTGGTGCAAAATTAACAAATGCGAAAAAAATTCAAATAATGACAAAACTTTCAGATTTAAGTTAAGTTTAAATTAAATTCATAAAGAACGCAGAATAACAAGAGAGAATAATTAACTAGCATACATAGGGATTGAACATTTATGGGATTGTTTGTAGAATCCGGCTTGTCGGCGGTTTGCCGAGAAACTACATAGGGATTCAACACTTATGTTCTTCGAACTGCTTAATTGTGATTTAAAATAATGTATAAGATCAAAATAGAAAAGCAACTGGGAATTGAATTTTACTGATCAGTTCCGATTCAGTGCGTGCAAAACCTCTATCCAATTCATTTTTGTATTCCGTACGTTCAGATATAGATTGATATCCAATTAACATGATTTTAAACCACGATTATGTGCATTGAAAAGATCTATAACATGAACAGAGCTGATTTTTGGACGGTTCTAACAAGTGCCCGGAAAAGGCCGAATTGCACCCATGCAGTTTTTTGGCAAGTTGCACCCATGCAATTTCTTGGGGAACTGCCGACAAGCCAGATTCATGTTTGTACAGTTAAATTAGAATTAAGGATAGAATCAAAGGAGACAACTAGTGAGAATCGTCACTTACACGATTTCAAATTTATTCCATATATATATATATATATATATATATATATATATATATATATATATATACTAGTTTTATTTACCACCAAACTCTACAATCTACGTGGCCCCCCACCTCTCTTGGTTTTTCACAACAAAATTAGAATATATATAGCTAAGACCCCATTTTCTAGCACTTATAATCTAACATATCTAACTTATTTAGCTTATTCGGTTAAAAAAAACGTTAATGAATGCGTTTGTTAACGTTTATGAATAATTACTTATTTAAGCTTAATTTTCTAGTTTGCTGGTTTAAGGTAAAAAAAAAAGAAAAAGAAAAGACAATTAATTTAAGGTAAAGTACTAAAGTGTTTGCTGGTTTTAGAAATTAACTTGACATTAAAGAAACTTGATGCTGTAGTACTGAAAGTTCTCAAGTTGATTTTATGATTTTGGTTAATGTATTTGCTCGCCAACATTAGGTTAAGTCTTTGTTCTGCCCGAGAAATTTTTCAGTGCTGGGTGGGCACGGGCCACATGGTGCCGAGCAAGCATCTCGGCCGTCCAAACGTATTTTGGACGGTCCAGATCTGTTTGGGCTTGAGGGAGTGTTTTGGTAATTTTACACTTAAAAATTATCCAAACAAATTTGGACCGTCCAAAACACGTTTGAACAGCCAAGATGGTGCTCGGCACCATGTGGCCCGTGCCCTCTCGGCACTGAAAAATTCTCGTTCTGCCCTGGGAAGGATATATACGTATTAGCTCAATCTTTGCCAAGATGTTAAGTTTTTCTTAAGGCCATGTTTCCACTAATTAACAATATTGGGAACAACTACAGGATTTCCAAATGCACCAAGTTATGGCATAAGCAACAATTTTTTTGAGACGGCAAAAAATTTATTAAGAAATTTGATAGGGATACATCAAATAGCGGGAGAGGAATGGGGACCCAACCAAAAATTGGACAACACCTAATGAACCGGAGTCCTACCAACTGGACAAACCCGAATGCCTATGGGTCTTAAAATACCCATATCAGACAATAAGGCGCGCACAAGCAAGAGATAGAAGATCCCTGAGTCCCCATGGTGCACGACCCATGCATACTTTACAATTAAACTATGGATTTAATTACTCTGCCTTTTAATTACTAACGATGGATTTAGGGCAAACTCACCTGCAGTCGAACTTAATTGACAGATTAGTCCCAAGTAAAAACCAGGGTTGTCGGGATGCTAGTTGTCGATCAAGGGATTGCCATGGTGATTTATGAGGCTCTGGAGTGAAAACTTGTGAATCTAGACCTCTTGGTTATTGTCTCTGTTTCGGGATTTTGTATGCTTATTTCGTATGAATGAAATTTCCTACTATTTGGGGGAGAAAAAAAGGAGAACCGGGGTTGAGGCCCGAGGGAGTGCCTGGGTCGGAAAAGGATCCATTTCTTTATCTTAAGCCCAAAACTGTTTTAAGCAGAATATTAGTAGTGTTCTTGGACAAGATCCATGGGCTATTACATATTATCAATACTACAAGATCATTCTCCTCCCTTTTGGGTTTCCCATTATTAGACCCCCTACTTTAAGCAAATTTCAAAAACACCCCCCTCATCTTCAAAAAGTGACTCCCTCACCCCCTAAGAGCATGTACGCCAATGATTTGGTAAAATACCTTGTGAATAGTTTACAATTTTAGTTTAGCTATCACTTTTTTCTTTTACAACTACACCAATATTATCTATTTTACCTAACACCAATTAAAATATACATTCTTCCACTTTTTTCCTTTATTTTTATCATTTTCTTCCCCTGAGTTTCTTCCACCTTGGCAGTGGAGAATCAGTTTTTGTGCTAAAAGTGGGTTTTGATCAAACATGGAAAGAATTTTGATTCACGGTGATGAGAGAGAGAGAGAGAGAGAGGAGGAGGAGGAGGAGGAGGAGGAGAGTGAAAGAAACAATATTTTAATACTTACCTTGTAAACAGTTGTTAGGTAAAAGTAGAGAAGAACTGTTCATAAATGAAAATACTTTACTTGTTTGCCTATTCTGTTGCAGCTCTCTTTTGGTGTCTTAAATAGGTAAAATAGCTACAAAAGGTGATTTACCTACTCTTGTAAACTTGCTCTAAACTCTCAAGTGAAACGAAAGTGAAGTATTTTTGTTTTTTATATTAAAAGAATTACTTATAGTAGAAGGGGTTGCGAATGAAAGTGAATAGTACTATATTACCAAAAGTAGAAGCCGACTAGTAAGGTACAAACCAAACACAACTCAACCCAGATTCAAAAAGTTACTCCATTTTAGGCAAGTTTTAGTTCATTGATCATTTCCTCTCTATCAAGTAGTAGTATCAATCATAGGCTCTTCAGGAATCTAGGCAATTTAGGAAAAACATTCGATTTTGTCTTGGGTTTCTTCCATTATTCATAACTTTGTAGGATTGGTACAATTAAGCAAGCTACTATATCATAGCTTCAAAAACAATTTACTGGGTAGTTTTTTTTTTTGCTAGTCTTAGAGTTTACAAAAGTGATAAAGGTTCAAGTTGAAGAAATTTAAAAAGATATATACCACGGTAGTATTTGGCTCTAACGTACAATGAAGACATGATACAACAATATAATGTCTGGATTTGTCGAAAAGCACCCTAAACACTTTCTTTGATGATTAATGAGCGCTTTAATGCCAAATCTCCCCAGTATTCCAAATAATTTTCCTTGTCACAAATTTGAGAACGTAGCTTTCAGATCGCACATAGCTCTACGAAAACCTCTCTGAAAGTGTTATTTCACCAACTCCGTGACATCTCCAGTAATTAAAGCCAAAAGTTTTTAGGCACAGGGTAAGTAAAACCTCAATTTTATTGATATGACAAAAAGATGTTGAACGCAAAAATTTTCCTACGCGTTCAAGCCAAACGTTCAATAATCTTTGATTCGTGAGGATACATGGCGATACTCAATATCTCCACGGACCTAATGTTTTTTTTTTTGGGTTTTGTGATCTTCTCTCTACCGACTTATGAAGCGACAAACAAGGTTGTCACCCTCCAATATTGCTAATTTTATATGTTTTGCTTTCTTAAAAAATTCGATTTTGGTGTCCTTTGAGAATATTTTCTCTTGGCTCTATGCTGATGCTTGCCCCACAAACTTTTTGTTGACAAGGAAAGGGGTACTAATTCGATAAATGCAATAGCATGATTGGCCAAGAATTGGGGCCACACTAGCTTTTGGCTCTTGCGGAGTAATCATTTTAAGATTGATCATAGCATGAAGTTGTTGAGTGTTTTGGCTACAACCCTCCAGTCGACCCCAATTATGTGAACTAAGTGTTGTAGCAGTACTGTACTTGTTCTATGACTGCTCAGTGCAAGTCTGGTACCCCGTGGCCTCCGTCAGAAAGTATTGTCCTATTACACCAAGTCACTATTTGTAGAGAGCCATAACTCACTTATAACAAGACCGGAGCTAAAATCCCATCACACGCAAGGTGGTGTTAGGACTATGTTTTGAATAGCTAGGATTTGGTTTATATAATTTTGACCATGTTATATATGCGGTACTTTCGGATGATTAATGTACGCAAATTTGCACCTTGTAACGCGCTATCACTCGCTCAGAAATTTGATATGTTCCATTTATATGCCCAACCTCATCTATTTAGACTTTCAATGTGGGACATTGGACGTTACACAGGTAAAGAGGGATATGTGTAAGGTTCACTTAAAGGGAGTATTTAATTTTAAGGGCACTCGCATTTGGCTCCAAGTTTAACTTTTGTCGGTTTTATTGATCAGCTCCTGCAAACCTCAGTCCAACTTGGTTTGAGATATCCAGAACATGCTTAAATTGGAAATGATCCGTTCTTTTTTTAACAATTCTTCTTTACCGTACAAATTGTCACTTTCCTTTTTCATCACTCTAGGGCTGGTTGGTTTTCCTGTTATTTCTGTTCATTTGTTGAATACTCTAGTTTTGTTAGTATTTCTTTTGATTGGGTGTTCTGAAAAAATAGGACATTTGGACCCGTTTGTTTGGACGTAAATTATTTCCCGTTTTTTGTTGTTTGGCTAGAAAAAGGAGGAAAATATTTTCAAGGTAAAACATTTTACGCCAACAAGGTGAAATTTTTTTCCTCTAATTTTGGCCATAAGTCATTTTTGCATTTCACAACCCCCCCCCCCCCCCCCAAAAAAAAAAAAAATCTTCTCCCAGATCATATTAGATCCAAAACGAGAGAGGAGGAGGGGAGAGAGAGAGAGCGCTTACTCGATTAAAATATTTCTAAACCGACAATCTACTACTCCTTCCGTCCCATAATATTTGTCCGGTCCGCAAAACGGAGACGTAAAAATAATACTATTTTTGTAAGAAAAGTTGGGAAAAAATTCAACAACTTACCAGATCTCGACGAGTTCTTTTAACTTGTGAAAAAAATTTAAATTTTTTTTGAAAAAAATGCATTATTTTGTAGTCTCCGTTTTGCGGACCGGACAAATATTATGGGACGGAGGGAGTATTGTTTTGGAAAATATTTTTCATGTGCCAACTAAATAATAGAAAATAAAAGCTTAAAGTTTGTTTTTTTGAAAAAAACATTTATATGAAAACCATTTTTTTACATTGTAACTATTTTACATTAAAACAAACGGAGCCTTGAATTGGGGGTTCGTAAGAGAAAAATTCATTAGAATCTACATTCACGCAACCAGAACGTACGCACTGCAGCCACAACACAAAAATGTGCCCTTTACTAGAAAGAGTTTAGGTTTGTGAAGTTTTTGAATCTAGTTGGGAAAAATTAACTAGTACTATATATCAAGTCGTGAAAGAAATTAAAAGAAGATAATGAATGAAGAATTAATGAACTAAAGCAGACTCATTTTAACACAGCCTTCTGGTAGCTAGAGCCTAGAACGTTGTGGAATTAATCAGTTAATTAATTAATTAAAGGTAGACACATGGTACTGTTATTGAAAACCTCCTTTATTCCAATTTTGGCTAGCTATCAATTTTTATCCCTTTTCTGCAGGTCCTTAATTTCTAGTACTTCTGCTCTAACCGGAATCCATGATTATTGTGGATATCATGTGATGATAGACTTAAAAGTCCCTCCCCCCATTTGCTGGACTCAATGTTGTCAATTCTTACTTACTTTGCCCTTCTGATGATTTGATGTGGTCTGGTGATTTTTTTACCCCCTAGTTCCGTTGAAATAGTTTGAGTCAAATTGACAAATTTAGTAACCAAACTAAATCTAACTAGACAAAACCCAATTGGAGTACATTAAATGTAAAGTTTGTGAGGGACTCTACACTAATGATCGGAGCTATTCAATTTGTTTATTGTATTATTTGGGTCTCTGTAAAAAATTTGCTCATTCAGATATCAGTAAGAACTTGATTAATACATTCATTTCATGTCATTGTGAATTCAATGACAAGAATCGATCTAGGCTTTGCCGATATCCTAATTAGTTGATTTTTTAAAGGTGCTTTTAAAAAAGTTTTAAAAGTTGTTTAACAATCGAATAAAATAGGTGTTTTTTTTTTTCCTAAAAGGTGAAGAAATTTTATTAATAGAAAAGAGATAAGCGAGATACAAATCAAATGGGCAAGAGGAAAAGGCAAAAGTAACATCCCAATAATGTTGACACCTTGCTCTGTGACATTCATCTGCCACTTTGCATGTTGGAAATTGAATGTTGGAAGGTTTGAAGCATGTTGGTTGTGGGGTGAAACATGGAGCAATTACGGAAGTAATTGCAACTTAATTCCTAAGGTAGCTTTTTACACATTCAAGAATTAGTATGTGAAAAATTCTAAAATTAGTCCAATGAGCTTACAATAACAAGTGCATGAATGTGTATTAAAATTAAGATGCAAAAAAATACACAGGAATACATGTTTTTCTTGAATCGAAAAGCATCCTAGGCACTCTCTATGATGTGTATGAAAGTGTGAAAAGCAATCCTTTCTGATATTTTTATGAATAGTTGTCGCATAGTTTTAGCAAAATAGTTGTCCAGAAATGATACGATGTCCAAATTCACATCTCTAACTACTCTAACAGGCAAAAGTTTTTGCCAATGAGGTAAAAACTCAATTAGATCCAATGATGTGATACCCTACCTTGTCTACCACATGCAGGGTGGTGTTAGGACTATGTTTTGAATAGCTAGGATTTGGTTTATATAATTTGACAATATGGGGTACGTACTTTCGGATGATTAATGTACGCAAATTTGCATCTGGTAAGCCATCACTCGCTCAAAAATTTAATATGTTTCGTTTATACGTCCAAGCTCATCTATTTAGACTTTCAATGTGGGACATTGGGCGTTACACACGTAAAGAGGGATGCGTGTAAGGTTCACTTAAAGGGAGTATTTAATTTTAAGGGCACTCGCATTTGGCTCCCAGTTTAACTTTTGTCGGTTTTATCGATCAGCTGCTGCAAACCTCAGTCCAACTTGGTTTGAGATATCCAGAACATGCTTAAATTGGAAGTGATCTTTAACAATTCTTCTTTACCCTGTGAATTGTCACTTTCCTTTTTCATCACTCTAGGGCTGGTTGGTTTTCCTGTTATTTCTGTTCATAAGTTGAATACTCTTGTTTTGTTAGTGTTTCTTTTGATTGGGTGTTCCCAAAAAAAGGGAAATTTGGGCTCCATTTGTTTGGAAGTAAAATATTTTTCGTTTTTTGTTCTTTGGCTAAAAAAGGAGGAAAACATTTTCAACGTAAAACATTTTGCGCAAACATGGTGAAAATGTTTTTCTCTAATTTTGGCCATAAGTCCCCCATTCAATCTCCCACACACACCCCCCCCCCCCCCCCCCCCCCCCCCCCCAAAATCACGTATTGCATTCCATTCTTCTCCCAAATCATATACTTCTATTAGATCCGAAATGAGAGAGGAGGAGGGGGGAGAGAGAGAGCGCTTACTCGATTAAATATTTCTAAACCAGCAATCTACTATTGTTTTGAAAAATATTTTTCATGTGCCAACTAAACACCGAAAAATAAAAGTTTAAAGTTTTTTTTTTCTGAAAAAATATTTACATGAAAAGCATTTGACATTGTAAAATATTTTACATCGAAACAAACGGAGCCTTAAATTAATGGGGGGTTTGTAAGAGAAAAATTAATTACAATCTACATCTCGCAACCAGGAGGTACGCATTGCAGCCACAACACAAAAATGTACCCTTTACTAGTAAGAGTTTAGGTTTGTGAAGTTTTTTGAATCTAGATGGGGAAAATTAAAACTAGTATCAAGTGGTGAAAGAAATTAGGACTGGGGGACTGTGCTGTGCAGCTTCGTGTTGCATAGCATGCTGCGCAGCCTCCAGCGAGGCTTTTTCGGCATCGGTCTGACAATCGGAGACGTTCACCGCGTAGAGCTCGTTGAGTTCTACATGTGCACCAAAAATTAACTTGATTTGTTAAGTGCCTCATCGGAATATATATAACTTGAAAAAAATGGATTTAGTGGTTTTGATCCAGTGTTTCGTATCCATTAGGATTCATTTTTTTTTTCAAGTTATATATGTTCCGATGAGGCATTTAACGATATTTGATGGAGCTGATTTTTGGTGCACATGTAGCACTCGACGAGCTCTACGCGGTGAATGTTTTCAATCGTCGAACCGATGCTGGAAAAGCCTTGCCGGAGAACTGCGTAGCACGTTGTACAACACGAAGATGCACAACACAGTTCCCCAATCCAAGAAATTAAAAGAAGATGTGGAATGAAGAATTAATGAACTAATTAAAGCAGACTCAGTTTTTGAAAAGATAAAGCAGACTCATTTTAACACAACCTTCTGGTAGCTAGAAGGTTGTGGAATTAAGTAATTACAGGTAGACTCATACTACTATTATTGAAAACCTCCTTTATTTCCAATTTTGGCTAGCTATCAATTTTCAACCCTTTTCTGCAGGCCCTTAATTTCTACTTCTGCTCTAACTGGAATCCATGATTATTATATTGTGGATATTATGTGATGATAGACTTAAAGTCCCTCCCCGGCCCCATTTGCTGGAGTACTCAATGTTGTCAAATCTTACTTACTTTGCCTTTTGATGATTTGATGTGGTTTGGTGATTTTTACCCCCTAGTTCGTTGAAATAGTTTGATGAGTCAAATTGATAAATTTTAGTAACCAAACTAAATCTAACTAGATAAAACCCAATTGGAGTACATTATGTAAAGTTTGTGAGGGACTCTACACTAATTGATTGGAGCTATTCAATTCGTTTAATGTTATTATTTGGGTCTCTGCAAAAAATATATTCATTCGGATATCAGTAAAGATTTGATCAATGTATTCACTTCATGTCATTGTGAATTCAATGACGAGAATCGATCAAGACTTTACCGATATCCGAATTAGCTAATTTTTTAAGGGTGCTTTTAAAAATGTTTTAAAAGTTGTTTAACAATCGAATAAAATATGTGGGTTTTTTTTTTGGAAAGGCGAAGAAATTTTATTAATAGAAAAGAGATAAGAGAGATACAAAGGAAAGGGGCAAGAGGAAAAGGCGTCACAATGCAAAAGTAACATCCCAATATTGTTGGCACCTTGCCCTGTGACATTCATCTGCCACTCAACATGTTGGAAATCGATTGTTGGAAGGTGTGAAGCATGTTGGTTGTGTGGTGAAACATTCAAGGATATGGAAAATCCTTAATACACATTCAAGAATTACTATATGGAAAATTCTAAAACCAACCCAATGACAATAACAAATGTGTGAATGTGTATTAAAAAGTATAAAAAAAATTCACAGAAATATATGTTTTGCTTGAATCGAAAAGCATCCTAGGCACTCTCTATGATGCGTATGAACGTGTGAAAAACAGTCCTTTCTAATATTTTTTAAGGATAATTGTCGCATAGTTTTAGCAAAATAGTTGTCCAGAAATGATATCAATGTCCAACTTCACATCTCCAACTACTCTGACAGGCAAAAATTTGCCGATGAGGTAAAAACTCAATTAGATCCATTGATGTGATAACCTACCTTGTCTACCATTTTTTATTTGTCATAGTCCACTATACAATGATGAAATTTACACCGATGACCGATATACTCCTTCCAAAATAATTAAACTTCATCGGAAAGCATCCTAAGCACTCTTCTATTGCGCACTAAACGCGTTAAAGACATACCTTCATGACCTTTTTTTCACGAGTCTAGATCCACTAAGGTGTGACAATAGCTCTCTAGGATATGAAATCTCTCCAACTTCGCTTCTCTAATAACAACAAGAAATGAAAAAGCACATCTCAACTGCCGTTATCAACAATGGCCTAATTCACAATAATCACTTGTTACATCACTATATTGTTACCCAAAAGCATTCTAAGCACTTTCTATGCTGCATGATGAATGCGGCTCAAACAAGCCTCCCTAACGTTTTGATAGAGTTCTTTGACCAATTACGAGAATGGATTTTTTACGATCCCAATTAACTGTAACAAAAGCTGTCAAGATAGCATATCGCTCCAATTTCGCATCTTCAATATTATATTTTTAAACTGAAGATTTAGGTAATGAGGTAACACCTCAACCCTAATCGAACGACAGAAAATTGTTAGAACGAAGAATTGCTATATATACAAGCCACTTTTTGTTAATGAAATCCCATTTCAATCATGTGGAGGTTCTTAAAACTTATGTTAGTATTCTTCCATGAGATACTAAAAACAATGGAGCCCATGGCAACATTTCATAAGGTTTTTTTTTTTTTTTTTTTTTTGGGCATCTTATTTACCAACTAATAAAGCGACAAACACAGGTTGTCACACCCCCATATGCTCATTTTCTTGTCTCTTTGATTAAAATTGCTCTCACAAGAATCGATTGGTATTGTCCTTGAGAATATTTTCTCTTGGCCCTATGCTTCTAAGTTTCGAGTGACCCAAACAACAATACCTCGCAAATCTTTTATATTTTGACGGTGAACGGTATTCGGATTAATTTATGTGTAGCTTAACAAACTCATTCCTTAGTCTGGTCAAAGACAGGTCACACCGGAACTAAAGAATTCACAATAAATTATAATTTCTTGTTATCTTTTGCCTTAAAAAACAAATATTGATCAATTGCGTAAGGAGCAAATCCGGCAACTAATTCCCACAATTCTTTTTTACTACTAGTATGGAATGGTTGTTTGTCCGCTGCAGGAGACAAAACCTGTTTTAATTCAAATGATTGGACAAGAATCGGGGGCCACTCTGCTGTTTGCTTTTGTGGGTAATAATAATAACTAATAAGAATAGAGCCGTGCTACGTGCACAGCAGCTGTGCACAGACCTCTTTTTCTCCCGCATCGGATCCCACAAAGACGATCGGAGCCGCTTATTTTGTTCAAAATTGTCGTTTAAGGTCTCTGTAAAAAATGAGCTTCATTTGATTCTGAAGTGATTTTGGGTGTTTTGTTAACGCTTCTAACGATATCGAACGAAGCTCATTTTTTACAGAGACCTTAAACGACAAATTTTGAACAAAATGAACGGTTCCGATCATCTTTGTGGAACCCGAGGCAGGAGAAAAAGAGGTCTGTGCATAGCTGCTGTGCACAGCTTACTGTGCACATAGCTTTTCTGATAAGAATAAGACATGTCAAGAGGTTGGCAAGGGTTTTGCCTTTGCTTTTGTGGGTAATAATAACTAAACTCCCAATTTTGCACACAACATTTTGCAGCACGTATTTGTCCCCAATCTGAAACAACAAATATATGAAAAGAGTACATTTTTCTACTGGGAGACTTTATTTGAGTCGAGTCCAAGACGGAGCCATGAGTTTAACTTGGGGTTAAAGGTCGTTTGATGGAACTTCCAAGCTGACCCAGTTGGTTAGGAGTTTGTTCTAAGTTTATCACGATCTTGAGTTCGAGGCTTTGCGTCTATTTACTACTATCATTCTAAGAGCAAGCCAATGGCACACAAAGGGCTCAAGCCATTACCCAAAAATGGCAAAATTAACAAAAAAAAAAATCATACCCCAATAGGTGGCCATTTGTGCAGCCAAAAAATGGCCGGGCCATTTCTAGCCATTTTCACCCAAAAATGGCTGGGTCATTTTTGTCACATCATCCAAAACCAACCGATAGAATTCCCTTCCTCTTCTTCCCGGCAATACTGTGCGCGTGTGTCATGTGTGATCATTGTCGCCTCATCTTCATGCGATGAAGATGGATATGCAAAAATTTCTTGTGCGAGAATTATTTTTTTACCTTATTCATTGTAAAGAATAAGAGAATGTTAATAGTATATTGGGAAGAAACATGTTTTGGAGTTTTTTATTTATAGAGATGAGAGATGATAGGTAGAGAATGGAGATGGATGTAGTTGGTGAAAGATAGTTAGAAAAAAGATACAAGGGGAATAATTATAAAAAAAAATGACCCTGCAAATGGCAATGCACCATTGGTCCTACCAGCGGAATTTTTTTGGCCAAATGACACTATTCATTGCCATTTTATGAAAATGGCTTAAGCCAAAATGGCCCAATCATTAGACTTGCTCAAACCTACATTATATGAGGTTCTTGCCATTCCTAAAAGGAAAAGAAAAAGCCGTTTGATGTGAAGGGGCTTAGCTAGCATTTCCCCAAGACAAAGCATAGTGATTGTAAATACTTGTTGATACAAGAAGAGTCAGAGCGAAAGGAATTAAACCAGGAAATCTGATCCTCACGAATTGGCCCTTTCATAGACTATCTTCACGATCTTTCGAAGTTCATCGTCATTTATTGGATTACGATTCGCATAAATTGTTGATACTTTGAATGCACAGCCCATTATATGGGAATTTTGTCTTAAAATTTTTGATTTATTAACTCTCTATATCCATTCCGTGCTGCGTGAGGGGAAATGTAGGAAATATTATTTCCACCTTTGAGTAGACCTTTCAAAATGTATGCTCAAATTCTAGGCACTCTGGAGGTTCCATAGGGTGAACTCAACACTACTAAACTCACAACAGATGCTCTTATATGTAGACAAAGAGCAGTGCTGGTTTTTGGGTCCTGTGATCTAAAACAAGTCCTCACGTTTATCAGTTGAGTTGGCGGGTTGGGATAGGTCGGGCTCCATTTGGGTCGAGAAAATCCCTTATGGGTCTGGACCATATACGAGTTGGGCAATCCGGGTTTAGGAGACCTGGGCAGTTGGTCCAGCCGTCGTGTGTTAGTAGCAAATACTACATGGGATTACTCTTTAATCCTCTGCTCGCCCTAGCCAGCTGGTCATAATCTGTCTGTGTGCTCTTCTCTCTATGTTTATGTACTGGAAATCTACAATGTTCTGAAATATCTATCAAGTTCTGTCCTAGGCCCAACAAAACTAGAAGCCAACGTTATGTCCCACAAATCTCAACTGTTTGTTTGCTAAGAAAATGATACTGTAGTAATAATGGTCAACGAGCCAATTATACACTATTCTTATGCACCAAGAACAGGGATTTGTGGAGAGAGAGAGAGAGAGAGAGAGATGATCTTCATGATAAGTGTGCATATCTTTATATTCATTGAGTTCTCCTAGAGTTAGCTTGCCAAACTAAGCAATTAGCATTACCCCACCTTGGCAGCGATTTTTAGTTCCACAATATTCTCACGATTCCGACTTCCAAAGCCATCCCCCAGCATGGTTTTATCCTGAGGGCCAAACAGTAAACAGTGACTTTGTGGATCGTGAATTAAGTTACCTGGGAATTGAAATTTTTAGTTTATAGAGCCCTTCATAAACAACTTCCAATTACATGCAAAAGAAAATCTCAGATCGGTTCTCAACATAAAAGTTCATTCAATAATCCACTCAGGTTCACCAACTATTTGGATTCAATTTCACCATTTAGCATATTGTTTGATACAATTTCACCAATTAGCATACGTTTTCGATAAACTCAAACTGTTTAAGCAATGGATCGATTTCACCGGGAGTTGTTACACAGCAGACAAGGTATGGTCATTTGACCTAAAAGTTGTTCTGGAAAGTATTCAAGCCTCTACATGCTAAATTTAACCACTTTGATTGACAACTGTTGAGACATATAGACGTCAGAAAAAAGAAAATAACTGCTTGTACACTACCTCTAGTCTTGAGTCTTTTCCCCAACTACAGGCAAAGCCTCCTCAATAGCTTGGATAAATGTGGCAATCTTGTATGTGAAGAACCCCACTAGCATTGGTATCAATTGTAGTTGCATGAATCCATACTCTGGAACAAGTATCCTGCACGAAACACAGCTTCTCAGAGGCTAGGTACCAGATAAAAATCACACCTGAACTCACTCCCATGTGTAAGCAGTTATACTATGTAGTGTTTAGTATTACCTTTCGGGTTTTGCACGAAATAAGCTGAAAACAATAGCTACTCAAAAGTTGAGTTTTAGATACAAATTTCAGGATAGCTTTCCCAAGCAAAAAGTCGAAGCTGCAGTTTGCAGCAGTAAGACTTGAAACAAGGCATCACGCCTGGAAAGGGAAGGCCTCAACCACCAGGCCAATTGTTCGAAAAGAATGAGGGGGAGGGGGTGTGCAACTTTCTCAGCAAACCATTCCAGTTTATAGCGATGCATGCATGCATGAATGTAAATAGCAAGCCAGTTTTGGGAACCCAAAGTATGATCATCCAGAATTCGCAAATCATGGGTTACACGACACTTATTTTCCAAAACCTGACTGTCAATACCTTACGGCAATATCACTAAATTGTTGAGTACAACATGAGATATCTAGTGACTCAACCTTGTGGCAAAGCGGTTCACAAACTCTTCAGTATAAGAATGCAGAAATTCAATTCTTTTCTTTTCTGCCTACCCAGATAAAATTAGAGAAACCATATTTTGAAATCAAGGCTGCAGTGGCAACTATTGCTAAAAGTGAACTATGGATCACAAAATGCACAAGGGAGTGAAATTTGATATGAAATGAAGAAAGAGACGAACAACATTAACAACGAGGATCACAAGGTATTGTACATCTCATGTTTTCTGGGAGGGACTGTCCAATGGATATGTTACTCTCCTCTAACTGTTGCATTAAAATGCAGCCCGTGTGGATTTATAGTTGAATCCATGCCTAATCAGCCCAATCAAATGGGCTCAGAATATAGCAAAATAGGATTGACAAAGGGAAAAGTGCAAACAAGAAAGTCAAGGAAGACAGAAGTAACAGCATGAATCTATGGTTATTTGGCTATTTGCAAAGAAACAGCCAGTGGTGGGAACAATGAAGCAGCATATTGCAGAAAGCATGCAAGTTTAAGGGCTTTACCCGTTCCACCGGTTATAGACCATGACCAACACAACAGGAATCAGTAGTCTTGGTTGCGCAATTGCTCCCCTGCAATAAAGCATATGCCAGACTGCTAAATTATTGAAAACCAAAAAGTGTCGTCTATGACTTCAAGATATTTAAGGCCAAAAAGATAATACAGAACCCCAGATCTGTACAAATGAAATCTAGTAGTTCAAAATCAGATAGTGCACACAATTGTTGTACAAAAATGCCAATTCAAGGGTGTCAATTTAGCTTTGCCTTGAGTATCTACAACAAAATTGCAGCCGAATGTATTTTAGCTTCTGTTAAAAAAAGGGAAAATGACGGCCAAGGACGTTTTTTGATAATTAATACCCGCCAAGGACATTTTGTTCATTAACAATTGTTCTTAACATGTCTTTAAAAGGTGTTAATTATCAAAACACGTCCTGAGCCGTCATATTCCCTTAAAAAAATCTTGTCAAGAATTTTCTGGGATGTAGGTCTATTCTTTATTGATCCATGAACTTCATTTTCCTTTTTATAAGCTGTGCAAAGAATCTAGCTTCCATTGAATTAAGCTGGAGAAGGTGGATAAACAATTGCATACTGTTTCACATTTAAAACACAAGCACATGCATATGTGCATTCCAAAAATCTGCCGGTTCTTGTTGCAATGTTCATGTCATAATTTCTTCCGTCTTGTTGGTCACTAAGATACCTAGAACACAGCCCTAATTTTTATCTCAAGTCTCAGAAGTTTGAGAGCCCTGTTCTTATTCATTTGCTCTCTCCTTTCACATTTCAAAGAGTCTTCATCATATTGGGTTACCTCCATTAAAGGGGTGTAGCTACATCTAAAGGAATCCGCTTGCTAAACCTCATATGGGGGAATATTCTCAACTTGTCTTTGGGTAGTACTAAGTTGCACTTTTTGCCATCACAAACTTGCACATATGTCTCATGGCGCTACTAGATAAGGATGCTCATGGGAGGGATGTTTGTGCTAGGTTTGAGGCATTGAAGGAAGTTAAAAATTCGGTGCTTCTATTTGCATGAACTACAGTTGTGGGTAAAAGATAAAAACCCTTTCAGTGGATGGTAAAGGTTTGCGGTAAAAATAATAACTCTTTGTTGGTTCTGTGGCTTTCTAAGTGGCTGTAAGAATGCCGGTAGTGGACTTAGGCAAGTAGCCAAACCACTAAAAAAACTTATGTCCGTCCTGCTTAAACATTCATTCTTCGTCCAATTACAAAAACCATCCATCTTCTTACTGACTAGTGTAGGGTTGAATGTATGAGATGCAATGATAGGAAAATCCCACATGGTTGACTTCCACTACATTTGTGAAGATTGAAAAGGGTAGATCAGATTGATCCCAAGAGGAATGGACATTGAATAGGCTTGATGCAAAGGAAATTGTGAAAATCCACAAATTCTGATATCAAAATGGACATCATTTTATCCATTGCAAATAGAGTCTAGCAAGACTTTGACTTTATCCCCTAAACTTTAAGGTGGTTATAGTCATAGAGTACAATGACTGTTTGATTCCTAACTTAAAGTATAAAATTGGGATGTAGAGTAATGCACTCAGTAGCTTTACAAAAATCACATGCCGTCAGCTAAAATCTAGCTGTCAAGAGGAAGAATGAATTGCTTACTTGAGGACCCCACTGGCTCCACCAGCCATGGAATCAATACTGCTCCCAAGCATACGCATATAAACCAAAGAACCAAGCAACCCCGCACCATAGCTGCACACATTGAAATAACACAAAAATCAATCCTAATATCCTATCGTACATAAAATGATCTTTAGATACCCTTCTGTCAATAACAAACCATCAACTCTCAATCCAACTTACAGGGCGTGTATAAACCACAATAAGGACCTTTGAAATAGAAACAACACTGTATTAAACAAAACGAAGGAATGAATAGACAATTTGGACAAGAAAAGGGAGGATAAAAGAACAAATGGTCTCAAACGCAAACAGGGTAAAAAAAGGAACTTGAAACATGATATTCCACATATGCAAATAGCATTGCTTTTACAGTAGATGTGCAGCCTCTGTCAACCAACTTAATAACTACATAATTGGAACACCACTTCATTCCAACAGGTAAGGATTATCAGTATTAAAAAAATATATATATCAGCAAGGAAAATTTAGAAATAACAGCACATCTACGATATTTACCTCACTGTAATTTCAGGAGAATAAGAAACATAAGCTGAGACTAGACCAACACCACCAACTCCCAGGGTGAGGAACTGCAACCTCTTCTTCAACTGCACAAGCGATTTTGTAAGGCAGGAAAACTAATCATGAAAAGATCTGATTAATAGTACACAAAAGGTCACCAACATTTATAGATCCAAAAGCCCTATTGGTACCTTAAAGTATTGTTCCCTTGACTGAGCAGCCAATACTTTTGGGTCTCCTCGAGGTCGCCTTACTTCCCGAATCATCACATCCTACAGTACGGAGAACAAGGAAGACACCGAACTCAAAAACATACTTGCCATAGGTTTTAGCTAATGAAAATAGCACCCCGGCCAAGAGGAAGTTTAGCAAAGATGATAGCAGATAGCATTTGTTAGACTGATTATCCAATCAGGAAAATACTCACACTCCCTCCGGTTGCAGCCTTAGTGGCTCTATTCCACTTCTCTTGCTCGCGCCGCGTTGGTGCTGGTTTCCATTTTTGTAATGTACTGTCACTAGCCTGATAATGATATGATTCTCAATTAATAAAGAAGGAAAAAATGATTTAGGAGTATAAAACAAAAGCAATGAAGAAGTAACAGTTGAACATACTTGAACTGCCTCAACTCCTTCCTCTACAACAGGTTTAGATGGCGATGTCAGCTCTTTGCTCAAATCGATTTCCAAACTGCATGCTCATAGTGCATGTGGTATTAGGGGGTTAGAGAGAAAACAAAAACACTTTCCAAATGAACTAATTAAATCTAGCAAGAGAAATGAAAACATACTTATCAAGGCTCATAACTCTGGTCAAACTAAGAAAACCAGCAGACTCTTCCTGTTCACATAACACCCATGATTTCTCATAATTGAAAAAAAAAAAAGCTACATCAAGACAACACAACAAAACCACAGCAAGGATTAGAAAAAAGGAAAAATCCTAATGGACCTCTACTGCTTCCAAACATTGTCATCCAACAAGCATGATAACTGCTGAACTGATATAATCAAACCAAGAAAACAGTTTCATAACTAAACTCTACACTCTGAACCATCGGTCAGCAACAAACAGGAAACTATTAAATTGGACTTGCTTCCCTTGATTGGGCACCCCCTTCCCCAGCCTTCCCAAACTCATTTCATAAACCTAGGAGTATAAGATTTGAAAAAGAAAATAGTTTCACACCACTCTTTTGAATTTCTCTTACTTTTTGGAATATTTCTTATCCCCAGTGGATATAATTGGCCATTCTTGATAGCAAGAAAGGGCTTGCCTCCATCGGGGAAGGTTGCAAGGTCGAACCCTATGAAAGCAAAACATTCTAAATGTTGGGCTAGTTTGCCCAGTCGTTAATTCCATGGCCCAATTAGTCAAGATGCGCGAAAACAAGGCTGGAGACCCAATTATTAGAAACAATTTCGAAGAATAAAGATAATTGGCCATCCTTGCAGTATCACTGGTCACTATACAGGCAAAACCCATTTCATTTCCAAACCAACCAACCATCAAAAAACACCACTGACACCAAATCAAGCAACATTCAACAGGAACGAACCTTGACAGGAGGAAATGAGGGAACTTCAGAAGGGTCCTGAATAACCCGTTTCATGTGACCCATAAAGTCTTTGTTCCAAATATACTCATCGGACGTGAGTGGGTCCTCTCCCTCGCCGCCCCAGTACTTTCTGAGCTTGGTCGTCGTCGGCGGGCCGCCGTAGTCGCCTGGGGCCATTCCGGTGGACCATTTTTGAGGCTTCTTCTTCGGCAGTAGGATTTTGGTCGGTGGAGTTGTTGTTGTTGAAGGGTCTTGGGATAAGGTTGTGTTTGTGGTGGTGGTAGTGGAGGTGGGTTTGGTTGGAATGTAGATGCAGTTCACAATTACTCCCATTTTTCTGTTGTTGCTACTGATGTTTTTTTTTGGGCTTGGCTGGTTATAGAATTCGAGTTAGGATGGCATCCACCTCGGTCCAAATTTTGAACCGGACGAAACAATTCAAATTTGGATCATATATATATTAAAAAAATCAATGGTTCAAATTTACTCGAGAAATCTTCAAAGAAATCAATCCTTCTTGCAAAGAGTCTTTAAACAGATTGGAATCATTGATTGCAGTACTAAACGGATCAGACTATGAGTATCTTCTCCAATCTAAAAACATGGAATGGAGAGGATCCGTTCTAGGGGTATTCAAGAAAATCGTCCGAACCGTAAAATCGGTTCGATTCAGACAGAACCGTCCTTTTTGGTCTAGTTCTGTGGTTCTGCGGTCAGGTTATGGTTCCAAAAAAAAGAACCGTTAATTTTAGTTCGGTACTGGTTCTCAATTAAAGAACCGTGATTAGAACCGGACCGGACCGTTTAAAACTAATATATATATATATATATATAATTATATAAAAATAAATATGTGTGTAATTTGGTAGGTTAATCCCTTTCTTGCTAAACTTATTTTGAGATGAAATCTCATTTGTTAGGAAATTTTTTATTTTCTTCATTCTTTTTCTATTCTAATAGATTACATTCATATTCTTTCAATTCTTTACAACCTTATTTAACGGATTAGTCTTTATAATTTCAATCTCACGTCTTTCTTTCTCGCACACCGGTGATAGGTTTGGATGCTAATTAGATAGAATTGGCACCGGAACCGAACCAAAACTAGATCGATTTTGCAATTTGGTTCTGATTAGGTTCCACTTATATATTGGTTAAGTTCTGGTTTTTAATTTTTTAGAATCGTTTGAAATGGTCCAATTACTGATTTTCTATAGAATCGGACCAATCCGAACCGTGTACACCCCTGATCCGTTCCCATTGGGTTCCCAATGTTGTTTAGGTTCAAAGAATTTAGAAATATCTGTGGGATGATTTTTTTTTGCCGTTGATGTGGTTTGTGTTGGTACTCAACCACGAATGCTTTATCAAGAGAAGATTTTGTCAAGGCAACAAGTGCTTGGGGTGGTGTTCCACTTTTAAAAAAAGTATTTTTTTTTCAAATAAATGTAATTTCAAACTCAAATATATGAAAATAAAAAATATTTTTTGAATTTTTTTACATCGTTTAAAATATCTTAATGAGATTTATCAAACAAGATCCATATTGGTAAGAAAATTATTTGCGTAAACACATTATTTTTGAATTTGAAATTATCTTACTTTTCTAAAAGTTTTTTTAAGAAACCGGAACACCCCCTAATGCCAACTCAAGGCCTAGGGCAACGGCAAGTTGTAGAGAGGCTCAATTCGCAAATTGTTTGGTTTGGGTTTTAACGGAGGCTTTGGGGTGATAAAGAGATAGACAAAATGAGAGTAATACTAATTAGAAACCGTGTGCAAAGGGAATGGTTGGTTTTAGAGATCCAAAAATGAATGCAGTCAAATGAATGTGAGGGAGAAGTCCTTAAGCAATACGGTATTATTTGTGGTTCATAATTTTTTACTTTTAAAATTTCCCTCGTCGATACAAATTAATAATTCACGAAAAGTTAATTCAAAAGTAGTAAATGCGAGAAAATTTTGAATAAGGACAAAAATAATCTTGTTCAATTTTTTAGCCAAAACACTCCTTAAAGAGCAACTCCAATTGAAGTTGCCAAATATGTGGTGGCCATAGCTAATCTGGGTGGAAAAAGAACCGAATTACCCCCTCAACTTTTTTTTTCATACTCAATGCAATGATTTAATGGAGGTAACCGGGTACTTTATCACATTACTTACTCTTATCCACTCATATCAACTAATACTCAAACCAAGTATAAGTTTATTCATATCTTAACTACCCCCTTAATTATAACATATTCACCTTTTAACCATCATTTTTCATTAATTGTTTACTCAAAACCTTATCCACACCCGACAAAATGAGTGACGGGGATAAGCTTTCCCCCCTCGCTTCTCCCCCTTCCTTCCCCCACTAGCAAACATGCATGCACACTTCTTCCTTCTCTCATTCCTCCACAACCAACCACTATTCCCCAAAGCCGGCTCTAAGTCTTCTGGAACCCGATGCGAACTTTTTCAAATGAGGCCCTTTATATAACTCACAAATAAAAAATTAAAATTTTAAAACATATTTTAAAGAAAATGCTACAAGTATCCTAAACCATAATAACAAAAAGCTAAATAATCATTTCATTAATTTGAAATATATTACTTAAACATCACTCGTCTTACATTTTTTGCGGCAAAAGCAGTAATTAAGCTCTCATAATAAAGTTTAGCCACCGTGTAGCTTTTTCATTAGAGAGCATAGCTAAGGCTTGGATTCTTGAAAACGGTGTAAAAAAGAAAAAGTTAGGGCAAGGTTTTTATTCTTTCTTTAAAGATAAAGAGATTAAGATAAAAATACTCTTCTTATTACAAAATATAACCCACAAACTATATAAGTTACGTTAGCACGTCTTTTACCATTATTTTTTGGGCCTTTTGTATTGAACTTCAATCTATTAAAATTGGGACCCAACATTTTTCTACTAATTTTATATCTATATACATAATACAATGGTAGGAGTATATATTTAGGGGGCCTATAAAAATAGACAAAATTTGAGAGCCCGATGCGGCCGCATCTTCAGCATATGTCTAAAGCTGGGCTTGCTTCTCCCCCAAACAAACCGGCCTGGAGTCTGTAACATTTTCAGTGGCGAGTGTACCACTTTGTAGCCCCTTTTGCATAAAGTGATTTATTCATGAATATCACTCCAATGGTCCTATCAATTCTCCCTTACATAAGTCACATTATCATATTCCCAAAAGCCAAAACTCAACTAATTAATTACTATAGTAGTAGTTTCTAACGCTAGTACATACGTACGTAGCCCATTTAGTTCAAAGTTTTACTCTTTAAAACATATTCACAGTCAACTTATTTCCTCCCATGAATGCCAATACTTAGGACAATCGATCGCGCGGTGCATGTGTACTTAACTAATGCTCCGGAACTAAAAAATTTAATAATGCTGGTGTTTTTAGGAGATAATATAAAAATAAAATAAATTAAGTTCCCCATTCGTAGATCGATCTTTGTACATGAATTATATATAGCCATTGCTTTGTGCAAGAAGTCAACTCGATTGATCTAACGAGGCCGTGATGCATGGAAGCTCTAAATTGCCGGAGGAGACATAGCTAACATGCATGGGTGGGTGCCCATAAATTAAATACCTGATCATAATTTGCTAGTGAAGTACTCTCTCTCTCTCTCTCTCTCTCTCTCTCTCTCTCTCTCTCTTTTCCCCTTACAAGGGACCTCATCTCTAGCTAGCTTCTAGCCAAAGACATGAAAGAGCTAGAAATAGTCGGTGGGGTACTATTTCCTTAAATGTTACTACTAAAGGTGGAAAGTACGTACATATCGCATACACCTAGCTAGACGAGCTGGAGGGAGTGCCCCTTATAATTAAGGTCTATATAACAGATCACACATGCAGGACATAAAATTTAAAGAAAAAGGGACTCATCATTTGTTCATTTTGCCTAAACCTCGACAATTTGCTAGCTATAGATCAATAAAAGGAGCTGCTTTCATCTATCAATTACGGAGTAAACCTCCACAAATTTCTAACGTTACAAGAAAGAAGAAATATGACGGTAACTCTCTCTCTCTCTCTCTCTCTCTCTCTACTCTTTGAAGTTATTTCTGTTAACATTTATCGGCTCCAAGTAAGTCGATGAATGTTAACATAATTTAAGACCATGTGAGCCAATAAATGTTAACACTCTCCAAGCTTTATAATTTTCCAATGTTATCCTTTCGTTGTTTTGTTTTTTAATTTAAATAAAAGTTTCGTTTATTTCATCGGGCGCCAAAATTACATCACATGCATAGAATCACCAAATGAAAATAAATGAGTAAAAACTGATCAATTGCTTAACTTTGTTGCATGCGCAGACTATTGAGATGCGTGTTCACATGGATTGCGCTGGGTGCTTGAGCAAGATTAGGAAATCCCTTCAGAAACTCAAAGGTACCTACCTGATCATGCCTTATTATTCCCCATCTCACTTTGCTTTATGTGTTTGTTATATGAAAAAAAAAAAAATTGGTATTTTATCCAGTTTTTTTTTTTCAGAAAAGTCAAAGAAAAAATTATGATCAAAATCCAATTTTTTTTTAATAAAAACGAAAAAATTGACTTATTGGTTTATTTTTGTCTTTATTCAAAAAAATTAGGTTTCTATCGTAATTTTTTTTTAGATTCCTCTTGTAATGACAATACAATAATTCCTAAAAAATTGACGAAAACTAACAAATAAGAAAAAAATTAGAATAAAAAAAAAAAGTCAGTTGGCTTATTTAGCCTAACAGGACCTAAGTTTAGCTATTTCCATTAGAACCTGCATCTCATACGAGCTTTAATAACTAAGCCAAGAATGAGTTGAACCTGAGTACGTAATTTCATTATTAGTACTAATTGCATTCAGGAGTGGACGACGTAGATATCGACATGGGAATGCAGAAGGTGACGGTCACCGGATGGGCGGACAAGAAGAAAGTACTCAAGACAGTTCGAAGAAGTACCGGTCGGAGGGCGGAGTTATGGCAATTCCTGAACCACCCTGACCATCACTACGATAATAACTTCACAGAACACTACTATCACCAGCACCATCGCGGTGGCTCCACCACCACCCACTACGCTCCGCAGCCGCCGCTGCTGTCATCTTCTTACAACTACTATAAGCACGGATACGAACACGACTACGGCCATAACCGGAGTAATAATAATCACGTCTCAAGCCATCCCACAATGTTTGGACATCAAACAGGCTCTGCTTTCAGTGATGAAAATCCTCACGGGTGCTCCGTTATGTGATTGTGAGCGGTGCAAGAGATAGGTGACATGTTTTTCTTTTCTTTTCTTTTTTTCTTTTGGTAAAAGCATGTACTATACTATCTTTTTTTAATCAATGCATTACTATTTTTCTTCATAAACATGTATTGTTTTCGGATTACCATTAAATTTCTGCATATATATATATATATATATATATATATTATGAACTGTAAAAATGTTTTTGAAACTTTATACAAAATACTCCTTCCGTCCCAAAATGTTTGTTCGGTTCGTAAAACGAGGACTCAAAAATAATGTATTTCTTTTAAGAATTCAATTTTTTTTTCATAAATTTAAAGAACTCATCGATATCTAGTGAATTATTGAGAAATTGGAGTTTTTCTTTCAAAAATTGTATGATTTTTACGTCCTCGTTTTGCTGATCGGACAAATATTATGGGACGAAGGGAGCAAAATTTTTATTTTCATCCCTTTTTTTAAATTCCCCTCCCCCAACTTCATGTACGCTTTGCCAAGTTTTCCTCAATAAATTGTTGCCAATAAAAAAAAATTATCCAAAAGAAGATTGTTTTGTAAAATTGTAGGCCGGGACAATACACCCACTCCATGTTAGCGGCATTGACAATAAGTTTTTCTTTTGTTTTTGCCAATATTGTATACATGAGCAGAAATACTGAAAAATTAGTAAGTTAAAAATCAAAGAGGGTTCGATATTACTTTATAAACTTAAATCCGGACTTTCCTTTGAAAGCCAAGAAGCTTGGCCCCTCTCAAAATGAAAATCATATGAAAACCTAAGAGAAGTGTATCCATGGTGCACAGAGCGGCGTGCAAGACCCACTATCGGGTATTGCACTAGCGAGTAGCGATCCAAAGAGGTTCATTAGTTTTAAAATATTTTTTTAATCGCCCAATGAAAATTTAACTCAATCGAATAACTACAACTGCTTGATTTCATATACCAATTTTTCATTCAGAATCCAGAATCTTATATCTTGAATGAAAATTTGTTATCTGTAGGCACCGTAATCTGGGTCTCCGAATAATCTTTAAGTTCTCCAATGCTAAAATAAGGAAAAATATACCTTTAAGGCTTAGATTGTTGCTCATTTGCTACTCCTTCTCCAAACCTCAAGAAAACCCCTTTTCTAAACATGTAGGGTGGCCCCCGGTTCAATTGCAAAGAGAAAAACGCGTTTGTTTGGTCAAAAATAACTTTTTCCATAACACGTTGAGGGAAAATAGGCACACATTTTAATGTTTAAAACGTCTTTGAGTGAAACCAATTGAGTTAGAAAGAGAACTCGACAATCTTTCCAACGCTTTGAACCACGCCCAAATTCGAGTTTGAGAGTGTCCAGGGTGCCGCCACGAAGTTCAGTGTGTTATGTTGTATTGAAAAAGTACCGCACGGCATTTCAAAACGCAGCGCGGCATTCCAAAAATCACTTCACTAAGCGGCCATTTCCCTTGCACGGCATTTCAAAAATCACTCCAACGGCGGCGTTTTCCCTTGCACATCAGCAGAGCACGTTTTTCACATTTTTTGTCTTTGGATGCACTCCAAACATATTTTTACCTATAAATATACCCCTACTCTCAGAGGAAAAGGACCCCCTTGATTTCTCTCTACAACTCTTTATAATCATCACAACCATATACATTTCTTTCTCTCTCTCTACATCAACCCACAAGTGGGCTCTTATAAAATCAATCTCAAACTGATTTTTCTTCTTATTCTCTCTACAAAAGTTCATCAAATCTTCACAAAACTCACACAAATCCCCTATAAACTCAGAAACCCAACTGATTTTAAGGATTTCCAATTCAGATCATCCTCCACTCTTCCATCTACAAGCACATCCAAGTTTCGATCAAAAGATATAAACAAATTTTTAGGCTAAATCACGTTTAGCTTTGAGGTGAGCCAATCGATACTCTTCTCAATCTTTCTATACTGAATTTGGGATTCAAATGAGTTTTATATTCAAAAAGTACAAAAAAAAAAAAAACAGTTTCTGCACTAAAATACGCTACATCATGCGGTGTTGTAAAACACCGCACGACGAAGTGTTTTACACCGTGTATTATTTTATTTCTTGTACATACTCCTTCTTATATTATTCTGTTTAGTTTGTTTATTACTTTTCCGTACGGGTACATTTTAGAATCAAGTTTCATGTTAAAAGTCATTTTGTTGACTTTATTAAATTTTTTAACATTTTAAAAAGTTTTTACACTGTTTTACATGATAAGATAAATAAAAAGGTCTCGTAAATCATTTTTTTAGAGATTCGAAAAATATAAAAAACTATTTTGCGAACCTATGGTTTATTTTGTCATGTAAAAGCGAACTGATTCTGGAATGCATAGACAGGTACACCGAATGATGTTTTAGTGACACCGTGTGATGTATCTGGTTCGTCGTGCGGTGTTTCACATGATATTGACAGATTGCTGTGACGTTGTTATTTTACTTTTTGTATATTACTCATTCATTTCATACTGCAGAGTTCGCACCACAAGCATGTCAATATGTTATATTAAATCCCATGTCCCTTTCTTGTACATGTTTTAATCAAAATTAAGTTTTTCAAATAATATTAAATCCCCTATTAAAAATGTTTAGTAGAGACCGGTCTTTACCCGGCGAGCGAGGTACTTTTTAACAAAACCTTTTTCGTTCGTAACGTGGCTCGCGAATCCAAAATCTAAATGTTTTCACTAGACAAAAAGTCTTTTTTTTCAAAATAAACTCTCGGTTTCTTGGATCATCCATCTCAAAAATTCGGGTGACGACTCTCGAGCGCGCCGGTCGGGGAGCCCACAGTGGCGACTCTTTAACTTTGGTTTTTTTTTTTTTTACACTTTTCACAACACAAGCTTCGCTAGTGTGTTCTAGCAATCTTGCCTGGCTTGCCGGTGACAATCTCTTCCAGGATGCCTAGCAACCCTCGACCGTGATTAGCTATCATACCATTCGACCATTGTCTCGCAATACACTTGATAATGGGAGGTACATCTTGGCTTTAGTCCGGGAAACCCTTCTAAACCAAAACCGGCCTTTTGCACTTGTACATAACCGTAGAATCTTCCAAACTAGGACATGTTCCCTTTTACTTTTACTATGTGTCATATCCTGCTTACGCGCTCATCTTATATTGTCATATTCATGCACATCATACATTCATCTAGCACTTATGCAGGCTAGATGCCAGGTCTCTGCAAACCGGTTGGCTAATCCACCTTTTAGAATAGTTCTAGGTTTCACGGTCTTTAAAAGGTTGCTAACACCCGATGAAGAGTTGTGCCACATGGGACGCACGTTGCTTAATACTATTTAGTCCTTAAAATGACGCATTTGGGGGAAATCAATTCTTAGTAAGTCTTCAATGCATTTTTCAATCAAAGGTTCAAAGGAAAAAAAAAATGCAGGAATGACTAAAGTAATAATGTTATGATATTTACACCGTCTAAGGTAATAGTGTCACGGCCCGCTATCCCTATATCCCTTATAAGGGAATCACGGCCCGTGACCGGCCAACAAGGCCTTCTTACATAACCAAATGGGCTCAAAAAAAAGTACTCTAAATAAAAATTTTAAAAAATGAACATTTGCGGAAGCATTAAGAAACTTCACTTAAATTTATGTGGTTTATTAATAAAAGTAATCATAAACAAGTTTAAGCAAAATGAGCTCAACCTATTTGGTCTAGAGCATCCATACATTGATAATTTATATGATACCATAATCACATTAGCATGAATATCTATAATATTTTCCTAACATGCATAGCTTACGTACATCACTTTACAAAAATATATACATCTTTGTCCATAAGATAATCAAGTACAAAATACACCCAAAAATACAAGTCTTCTTTTTACTTTCATTCTAAATGCAAAACACTTCATAAAGTCCAACTTGCACAAAACATAGCACCAATAAGCTACTCCCTCCGTCCCGGTTTGTTTGTCCCCTTTTTGACTTTAATTTTTAAGAGCGTTTGACCTCTCAAAGAATTGGCTATAATTTTCAATTAGTTTTATTATACAAAATCTTCAAAATAAAAAAAATATTATAAAATGTAAGATATAAGTATATTTATGAAAGACACGTATTTCGACAATTAGACAAACAAACTGGGACGGAGGGAGTATCATACTTTATCATCTGAAATTGATAAATAAACCGTCAGCTAAAAACTCAGTGAATAAAGCTCATATTCTAATTTGGATTTTAAATGATCAACACACATAAAGCACACTAGTTGCGAACATTTAAAGAAATCAAAAGATATTTTACATGAAAGCATGAAGTACTCGAACACATTTACATAGCCAACACCACCAAGTTTACCACATACATAAACATCATGACACATAACGGGATCCCTGCCGATTGTTGATACCCATCGGCAAGGGCACATACCTGGATATTATAGAACTTTAGGGAGGCACATAATGCTGGCTATTATGGAAGCCCATGTATGTTGCAAGTTTTTCCTTATAACGAATTGTTTAAAATTATTCTCTTTGAGTTTTACTCTAATTTTTGGACACAATACTCTAGACACATATGGGTACCTCACATAAAAATTTCAGAAAATAACATAATGAGAAACTAGGTCAAACACACCAAAAATCGAAGGCCAAAACAGAGATTCAGTCGTAGCAGTAAAATAGAGTGTAGTATAGGGCATTTTTAATCTACGAGCCATCATCAGCAATCTAGGGCATGGTTCATGATAAAACCTCTCGTGTTTTGACAATACGAAATCAATAGATTTGAATGAAAATCAATTGATGAAGTAAAACAATTTTTGAAATTCTGAAAAGAGAGTTTCAAGAACCTGGGCATGTCTGTCATTTCAAAGAGTCAAACTCTTCGCCCAATCAACGGCACCATTCGAAAGTCACTTCGTCTTTCCCTCTCTCATACATTTGCGTCAATGTAGTCTTGTCAAAATCCACCCCTTTAAGCCAAAAGTCAAAAGAGTCATCTCGGTTTTGTCAATTCTTGACTCGTAGAAGCCATTTCAACGCATGAAAGAATACCACCCCTGAGAGAAACTCGTTGGGCTAAAAATCGCAAGGGTGGGCAGACCTACGCAAAAATTAGAGCAAAAACCTGCTAGGCCGAAAATCTGCAAGGGCGGCTTAGGCAAAAGTTAAGGCAAGTAATCAAAAGGGCTCGCTAGACCTAAAACCCAAAAGGGCGGTACTAGGCAAAATTTAGAACGCAAAAGAAGAGTGTTAATACCTGAGAGAAACCATAGCCCAAGCTGCATACATGGTCAAATGGTTGCCAAAACCATCAAAACTAGGGTTCATCACTCAATGGGGCACATCAGCTTGATGTCATCCACAGAGGTAAGCTTATGTCCAACTTCAAGAATCAGCCTCAAACTTTAGCCCAAAGCTTAAGCCTTAACAAAAGGCACGTTCAAGCCCAAAGCTCATGCCCTGACCAAAGGCAAAATCCGGCTCAGAATCCAATAACAAACTCCAACTCAAATTCAAGCCCTCACCGTAGGCAAATTCCAGTAAAAAATCCAAGATACCTGTCCACTGGTCAAAGATAGTAAAGCAAAAAGGATACTTAGATGTGTCCCCTATTTTTAAAAAAACAAAAAAAACAAAAAGAAATGTTGTACACATCGTTGTCGAGTGTCAACTCGCGAATCTCGAATGTTGTCCAAAAGCCAATCAACCAAGCTACGATCTAAAAGACCTAATGCTTCTTAGTCTCCCAAGCTACGATCCAAAAGACCTAACGCTTCTTAGTCTCCTAAGCTACAGTCCAAAAGACCTAACGCTTCTTAGTCTCCCAAACTATGGTCTAACTGATCTAATGCTTCTCAATCAATCGGTGACGGTCAAAATGACCTCAGCTTCTTCGTTTATCAAGCGACGGTCAAAATGACCTAAGTTTCTATGTTTATCGAGCGACAATCAAAATGACCTAAGCTTCTTTGTCTATCGAGCAACGGTCAAAAGGACCTAAGCTTCTCATTCAATCGGAGACGGTCAAAATAACCTAAGTTTCTTTGTCTATCAGCGACGGTCAAAATGACCTAAGCTTTTTCGTTTATCAAGCAACGGTCAAAAGGACCTAAGCTTCTTTGTTTATCGAGCAACGGTCAAAAGGACCTAAGCTTATCAGTCAATCGGCGACGGTCAAAATGACCTAATCTTCTCAATCAACCGGGCTATGGTCTAACCAACCTAACCTAAAGTTTCTTCATCTCTCGGGCTACGGTCTAACCAACCTAAAGTCTCTTTGTCTTACGGGCTACGGTCTAACCGACTTAAAAGCCTCTTAGTTTCTCGAGTTACGGTCTAACCGACCTAAAGTCTCTTTGTCTCTCGGGCTACAGTCTAACCGACCAAAAAGCCTATTAGTTTCTCGAGCTATGGTCTAACCTGTAGAAACTTTATATCCATCTCAAAACCAATTGGCAATGAGTGTAGAAGTCCCAGATGTTATTAAGTGATCATCCATTCTACTACCAAGCAATGTGGGATTCATTTCCTTAACATATCCGACCTAAAATCTCTTTGCCTCTCGGGTTACGGTCTAACTAACCTAAAAGCCTCTTAGTTTCTCGAGCAACGGTCTAACCGACCTAAAGTCTTTTCGTCTCTTGGGCTACGGTCTAACCGACCTAAAAGCCTCTTAGTTTCTCGAGTTATGGTCTAACTGACCTAAAGTCTCTTAGTCTCTCAGGCTATGGTCTAACCGACGTAAAAGCCTCTTAGTTTCTCAAGCTACAGTCTAACCCACCTAAAGTCTTTTCGTCTCTCGGGCTATGGTCTAACCGACCTAAAAGCCTATTTGTTTCTCGAGCTACGATCTAACCGACCTAAAGTCTCTTCATCTCTCGGGCTACGGTGTAACCGACCTAAAAGCCTCTTAGTTTCTCGAGTTACGGTCTAACTGACCTAAAGTCTTTTCGTCTCTCGAGCTACGGTCTAACCGACCTAAAAGCCTATTAGTTTCTTGAGTTACGGTCTAATCGACCTAAAGTCTCTTCGTCTCTCGAGTTATGGTCTAACCGACCTAAAGTCTCTTTGTCTCTCGGGCTACGGTCTAACCGACCTAAAAGCCTCTTACTTTCTGGAGTTACGGTCTAACCGATCTAAAGTCTCTTTGCCTCTCAGGCTACTGTCTAACTGACCTAAAAGCCTCTTAGTTTCTCGAGCTAAAGTCTCTTCGTCTCTCGGGCTACGGTCTAACGGACTTAAAAGCCTCTTAGTTTATCGAGCTAAAGTCTCTTTGTCTCTCGGGCTACGGTCTAACCGACCTAAAAGCCTCTTAGTTTCTCGAGCGACGGTCTAATGGACCTCAAGTCTCTTCGTCTCTCGGGCTAAAGTCTAACTAACCTAAAAGTCTCTTAGTTTCTCGAACTAAAGTCTATTCGTCTTTCGGGCTACGGTCTAGTCGACCTAAAAGCTTCTTAGTTTCTCGAGCTGCAGTCTAACCGACCTAAAGTCTCTTTGTCTCTCGGGTTACGGTCTAGCCGACCTAGAAGCCTTTTTAGTCTTTCGAGCTGTGGTTCGTCCTCTGGGACTGCACTTTGTCTCGCATTTTGTCCTCCGGAACTCACTTTTGTCATACTTACATTGATTTTACATGCTCATGTGACATACCATGATATATCAACTTGCATTATCATTCATGTGTTGTCTCACTCGAACGTCAAATTCAAACTCTTCAAGTTCAAGCCACTTTCAAAAATTCGAGCTCTTCAAAATTCAAATTATTTAATTTCAAGTCTTGTCCAAAATTTAAACTTTTTAAAATTCAAGCCCCCCCTCCCCCCCAATTCAAACTATTCAAATTCATGTCCTTTTCAAAATTCATTCAAACTCAAGTCTTTTTCAAAATTTAAATTCAACCTTCTTTCAAAATTCAAAATCTTCAAAATTCAAGCTATTCAAAATTCTAATCTCTTCCAAAATTAAAGCTTTTCAAAAAAAAAATCAAGTCACTTCGCCGTCCGAGCATCTCGTCCTCCGGGACTTGTTGCGTTATAGTCATTCGGGGACTCGTCTCACTTTTAGTCTCCCAAGGACTTGATTCAATTTTAGTCCCTTGAGGACTCGACTCAAATTTAGTCCCCCGAGGACTCGTCTCAACTTTAGTCCCCTGAGAACTCGTCTCGCTTTAGTCCCCTCGGGACTTGTCTTAATTTAGTCTTTCATGGGCTTATATCGAGAAATTTCATGACACTCAGCGATACAAGCACTCAATCTTCTCAAGTTTACTACCTATTTTTGCAATTTGTCCTCCGGGACTTGCTTTACGTGCATTGTCCTAATTGAACTACGTTGGTCTGATATCTACAACGGGGTACGTAGGCAGCTTTATGAGCGCGACCACATTTATTGCATTCTAGCATTTAACTTAAAGACTTTGTAGCGATGGATTGGGATGTCTAATCTTTAACCTCACTTATACCAAGCAATGGTACCTAAGTTCTGTTAAATAGAGAGTACTGTAGACACCCCAATCTGAGCCTCCGAATAATCTTTAAGTTCCCCGATAATGAAATAAGGAAAAATATACCTTCAAGGCTTGGATTGTTGCTCATTTGCTACTCCTTCTCTAAACCTTAAGAAAACCCCTTTTCTAAACATGTAGGATGGCCCCCGGTCCAATTGCAAAGAGAAAAACGCGTTTGTTTGGTCAAAAATAACTTTTTCCATAACAAGTTGAGGGTAAAATAGGGACACATTTCAATGTATAAAATATCTTTGAGTGAAACTAATTGGGTTAGAAAGAGAACTCGACAAGCTTTCCAACGCTTTGAACCACGCCCAAATCCGAATTTGATAGTGTTTGGGGCGCCCCTGCGAAGTTCAGTGCGCTGTGTTGTCTTAAAAAACCGCACGACATTTCAAAACGCGGCGTAGCATTTTAGAAACGCAACGTGGCATTCGAAAAATCACTTCATTATGCGGCCATTTCCCTTGCACGACATATCAAAAATCACTTCACCGCGCGGCCTTTTCCCTTGCACGTCAGCAGAGCACGTTTTTCACATTTTTTGCCTTTGGGTGTACTCCAAGCATATTTTTGCCTATAAATACACCGCTACTTTAGAGGAAAAGGACCCCCTTGACTCTGTCTACAACCCCTTACACCCATCACAACCATATACATTTCTTTCTCTCTCTACATCAATCCACAAATTGGGCTCTTACAAAATCAGTCTCAAACTGATTTTTCTTCTTATTCTCTCTACAAAAGTTCATCAAATCTTCACAAAACTCATAAAAATCCCCCATAAACTCAAAAACCCAACTAATTTTAGGGATTTCCAATCAAGATCATCCTCCACTATTCCATCTTCAAGCACATCTAAGCTTCGATCAAAAGGTATAAAAAAATTTCTTATGCTAAACCACGTTTAGCTTAGAGGGGAACCGATCGAGCCCTTCTCCATCTTTTTATACTGAGTTTGGGTCTCAAATGAATTTTATATTCAAAAAGCACAAAAAAATAGTTTCTGCATTAGAATACGCTAAATCGTGCGGCGTTTTACAACACCGCACGACATAATGTATTTCACGGTGTATTATTTTATTTCTTGTACATACTCCTTCTTATATTATTTTGTTTAGTTTGCTTATTATTTTTTTCTGTACGCGTACATTCCAGAATCAAGTTTCATGTTAAAAGTCATTTTTTTGACTTTATTAAATCTTTTAACATTTCAAAAAGTTTTTAACATTGTTTTACATGATCAGATGAACAAAATGATCTCGTAAATCATATTTTTTAGAGATTCGAGAAATATAAAAAACTATTTTGCGGACCTATGGTTTGTTTTGTCATATAAAAACGAACTGATTCTGGAATGGATAGACAAGTACACCGGACGGTGTTTTAGTGACACCGTGCAATGTATCCGGTTCATCGTGCGGTGTTTCACATGATATTGGCAGATTGCTATAACGTTGTTATTTTACTTTCTGTATATTACTTATCCATTTCATGCTGCACAGTTCGCACCACAAACGCGTCAATATATTATATTAAATCTCATATTCCTTTTCCGTACATGTTTTAATCAAAATTATGTTTTTCAAATGATATTAAATCCCCCATTAAAAATGTTTAGTAGAGACCGATTTTTACTGAACGAGCAGGGTGCTTTTCAACAAAATCTTCCCTGTTCATAACGTGGCTCCCGAATCCAAAATCTCAATATTTTCACTAGACTAAAAGTCTTCATTTTCAAAACAAACTCTCGGTTTCTCGGATCATCCATCTCAAAAATTCGGGCGACGACTCTCGAGCGTGCAGATCCGAGAAGCCCACACTACTGATTGTTCTTTTGAATAAGCCAAAGTGGCTTATTTTATGTCCTTATTCAAATTTTTTTGTATCACTTGGCTTATTATCAATTTTTTGGAGATTATTGCATCCTCACGAACAGAAGAATCTAAAAAGTAAAAATTTTTGATCAAAATTCAATTTTTTTGAATAAAGACGAAAAAATTGACTTATTTGCTTATTTTCGTCTTTATTAAAAAAAAATTGGATTTCGGTCAAAATTTTCACTTTTTAGATTCCTCTTATGATGAGAATGCAATAATCCCCAAAAAATTGACAATAAGTCAAGTGATAAGGAAAAAATTTGAATAAGGACAAAATAAATAAGCCACTTGGCTTATTTAACTGAACGGCCTACTTACAATTATTCGATTAAACTTATTTTGTATGAGAACATTTGACAAATACTTTAAAATTAATGAACGATTTGAATCTTTATATGAGATAGAAAACAAAAATGCTATGAGTACACCAATTGTATACACCATTTGTAGACTGCCTATGTGGCATTGGCAACTGAACCAAGTAAAGGGCCCCACCTCCTCCTCTCTTGCAATTCAAAATTTCACCCAAAAATTGCACGGAAATTTCACCCCCAACTTTACCAACTCAAACCCACTCTCTCTCTCTTGACTTTTACTCCTTCCTCGACCCCATTTGCATTTCTGGAATCTTTGTGTGAGACAGAAAAAGAAGGCCGTGCGCCAATCTATTCACCGTCTGTGCAATCTTGTCGGTAGCCATGGACGGGTCGCTTGTAAAAATTCTGAAAGTAGAAAAGCTGGTGAAAAGTAGCAGTAGTTTCCAAAAGGGGTCAATGGGTCATCGATCTATTTAACAGCATGATTGCAATATTTTTTAAATTTTCACTTACCTCCCACATGATTTTTTACAACACAAACCTCTTATCAGGTTTTTGAAATTGCACTATCCTCCCGTCAGCCTTGCCATCGAACATGTCAAATTTATTACTTTAGAAAAATTTGGAGTGAGACAATGAAAATAAAATGTTTGACATCACAGAGCATCTCTAATGAGAGATGTCAAACATGACGTGGATAATGCAACGGCTACTTTTGACAGCTTCAAGCCTTCCAATTATGCTACATTTCCATATGTCAATTCCACATGGAATTGAAGGTAACTCCAAGCATGTCAATTTCACATCAACATAGTGGCATGCCAATTTTTAAAAATCTAACCGTTTGAATTTCAAAAGAGTGTCGTTTGATTTTTTTTTTTTTTTTCCTTTTAAGTTTGACATAGGGGTTGACATTAAGGGCTAGAATTTGGCATAAGGGTTGGAGATGAAGTTTTGATGTCATATTGAAGATGTCAAAATGCCACATAAGCCTTCAAAAAAGTTTGGCATCTCCAATTTGAAGTCAAGGGTTGGAGATGCTCTAAGTTGACATGAGAGAGGAAATGTAAAATGACACATAAGAATTTGACATCTTGGCTGGGGTTGCTTCACATGCCAATTCCAGTACTTGGCATGCCTTTTGACATCCTTGGTTGGAGATATGGATAACATATACCTCCTTTGACATCTCTAACCCCCCCCCCCCCCCCCCCCCCCCCCCCCCCACACACACACACACACTCTATATGAAATTTTTGCTTGACCAATTTAAAGCCATATATTTGAGAAATTTTTTATTTTGTTTGCGAAAATATTTGAAGCTTCATAAAAAAGGGGAAGGGATCCTATTCTTTTGTATTTATGGCTACATATATGTAAATAATTCAATTTTTCCAAAATTTTTTGAAGCTAAATAAAAAAAGAAAAAGTTAATACAGTTATATTTAAAACCCAATATATATAATGTGTGTTTTGAGTTTGGAGACTCCTTGTATGAGAGATATGCATAAATATGGGGGATTTATTTGGACCTGAAGTTATTCTTCATATCCCCATGTTTTCTTTATATATAGATCCATGGACTAATTTAATCACAATCTTAAAGTGCACCTATCTCGAAACCTTTTTGTCTTCATACTCAGACATACTCTACATCGGTCGCCGCCCTAACCCTCTAGCCACTTGAACTAATTCTCTCAGCATGAATATTAGAAAATAAAAAATAAATGGTGTCTCTAATAATAATATTAGGTTTGATGTTCATGTTGATCAATGGCTTTTCACTCATGAAGCGCATCAGGGTTCATGAATGTGTGAAAGCAAATTAAGATAGATGTTGAGGAATTGAAAAATGGTCGGAACATATCGTGGAAATAATATTGTAATTAAGCAAACTACAAGTTGTTAACACCAGTATTCCCCAAAAAAATAAACGAAAAATCAACAAGTACGAAAATATTTGAATAAAGACAAAAAATTAATTCAAATAGATTATTTATCTAAACAACTCCTAAAATATTCTTAAGAATTAAATAAACTTTTAGACATGTTGGATGAGACTTAGTTCATTTAATAAAGAGAAAAGTTCAAAAAGATATTTGCTCAGCACATTTATAACTATAATTTGCTCAGGAGAAAAATAAAATACAACAATGCTACAACCGCACACAAATACTTCCACACGCACACAAAATATATCGGGATTGGTTTTTCTATATCTAAGGTAACAACTGTCATACTTGGAATTATATTAATCATTTCGCCAAGGTGTATTTTTTATATATGCATAAACACCTACGTATATCGAAACCTATAAAAAATAGGAGTACTCATTTACAGTTGTCATGAGTAGGAACATTCAACATAATCAAATGGAAAAAGGAGACAATGACATCATGCATATCAACAAAAAAAGTAGTATAACACTTTTGGTGTGCCAAATGGAAGTACCGTAGGTAAGATATCTAAGGTACCGTTCTAAAAATCTTCTTAAAAATCCTCCACCTATGAGCAGTGTTACTTTACACCACGTCACTAGTTGGAGCGATATTAAGAGTAGAGAATAAATTTTTTACACCGCCGGTATAAACATTTGTTTTCTTCAAATCAATTGCATTGTGATACTTGTCAAAACAGTGGTCCTAATTAATAAAATATGATGATGTGGCGCAATACAATTGATTTGAAGAAAATAAATGTTTACTCCAATGGTATAAAGAATTTATTTTCTTAAGATTATTTCCAATCCCAACAATGATGCACAAGATTTTCACCACAGAAAAGTGATGATTCCAAACTTGTGAAGTTTTTTTTTTTTTGGTCACTTTTCTCTTTTGAGTATACTTTGATTAGCTCGGTCATGGTAGAGCCAGTACAAATTTATGTACCTTTTTTTTTAGAAAAGGAAAACTTAGTACTTTTCAAATTAGTAATTAGTATAATATTAAAATTTCTTGTAAGAATTCAACCTAGTCAAACACCCGAAAGAAAGTAAAAGAAAAAAAAATCGGAAAAAAAAAACAGAGATAAATAAATAAATAGAGTACCGGTTTGATATTCAGAAACTACGAAGGACGTCAAAGACAATAACGAAAAGATTTCTTTTTCTTTTCCTTTCTGCTCTCATTCGTCCACCCATTTCTCTCTGCTCCAAAATCGCAGTCCCGAGAGAGACACTCTTCAACTCCGGAGAGAGAGAGAGAGAGAGAGAGAGAGAGGAATCCAAAAATATCTCAGATCGGCCATGGCTTCGCGCGAGAACTTCGTCTACATCGCTAAGCTCGCCGAACAGGCCGAGCGCTACGACGGTTAGGGTTTCTCTCTCTCTCTCTCTCTCTCTCTAACCCCTATATGTCTCACTAGATCCCAGTATCTGAACTTTATATCTTCACTTCGCTCACTGTGTTTCACTGCTATGTGTTTGATTACTTCGAAGTTCGGCAGAAATCACACGAGTTTGAAAGTAAATGTTTGGATCTTCTCTGAACAAATGGTTCTGAACCCCAGTATCTCTGTGGATCTCAATCCTCTCCCGCATAATTACACTTGTTTAAGTTTGATTACTGAGAAATTTGACAAAAGTAAACTAATTATAGAAAAAGGATGAGATTTTGATTTCCACTGTACTTGTATTCAGGAGCAATGCTAAAAAACAACTTTAAAACACAACTTCGGACACGGGTGTCTGGAACCGTTAGATCCACATGGATTCACATCTATCTAATGGTTCTGGACACAGTTGTGTTTTAAAAGTGTGTTCCTAGACTTCGTGTCTATTTAGTTTCTTTCTCGCTAACCTCGATGCCTCACTAGATCCCAATATCTGAACTTTTTCTCTTCACTTATCTCGCTTAATTTCAATTCTATGTGTTTGATCAATGAGAATTTCAAACACATAGAATTGGAACGAAAGTGGACTAAAGTGGAAAAAATTCACTGCAGTAATGGTTAATTACGCTTCTATACTTCTGAGTTCTGATTAAGGAGAATTGAACGAAAATCAACTAAACAAAAAAATATTTTGACCTCCACTGCACTTATGGTTACCATTCCTTTCTCTTAATCCAATATCTCCTGAGATCTCGATCTCAACTCTCACCATGCACTTTCTCACTTAATTCTGTTTTTGGTCTGTTTGGTTACTGAGAAATTGTAAATACGAAGGGAGGAAAATAGATCTTGAAAAGCTAACTTACATAAAAAAGAAAGAATAATAATCTCGGATTGCGATGTCACTCAGTCACTCGACTTTGTTGGCTAATACTAACCTTCAGGATTGATAATCAACTCTCCTTTTCCTCAATTTCTCAGCAACCAAACTTAGTGTTACCCTTCCTTGGCTTATCTCTAATATTTAACCTAATTAATGTTATGGTAACGGCAACCTAAGTTTTCCACCAATTTGAGCATTTAATTTTTCATCAAAATTTTTGAAATTAGTTTTGCGATGAGTTGGGTAGGTTTTTCAAAGATTTAATGAAGTGCCATTGGAGTGATTCGTTTCCAATCAAGCTTTTAGGCAAATTTATGCTACGTTTGGGGAAAAAGAGTAATGAGAGGAGATGGCCTTACATATGTTTTTGGTTATAACTTTGACAGAAATGGTTGATTCGATGAAGAAGGTTGCAATGCTGGACATTGATTTGACCGTAGAGGAGAGAAATTTGCTCTCTGTTGGGTACAAGAATGTGGTTGGGGCTCGGAGAGCGTCATGGAGAATTCTGACTTCAATTGAGCAAAAGGAGGAGTCTAGAGGGAATGACCAGAATGCGAAGAGGATCAAGGAGTATAGACACAAGGTTGAAACAGAGCTCACCGATATTTGCACTGATATCATGAGAGTGATTGATGAGCATCTCATTCCTTCGTCGTCCAGTGGCGAATCGACTGTGTTTTATTACAAAATGTAAGCAATTTATGTTGTATGCTTAGTTCACATTTGATTGACAAGGCTAAAAGCTGGGTGATAATCCCATCGTCTGAGCTGAGTGACTGGTAGTGATGGGAATAACAACACCTCATCTCAAGACATTGTATATCTCCTTCTCCAATTGGTGCATTCAAACCCTATTAAATTAAGTCCAGCCCCATGTCTAAAGGCCTATCAAATGGATCCTTACTTTATACGTTGTTTCTACTTGTGTGTCATGGGATTTTTGGTGGTTGTAGGAAAGGTGACTATTATCGGTATCTGGCAGAGTTTAAGACTGGTAATGACAGGAAAGAAGTTGCTGATCATTCAATGAAAGCATATCAAGTAGGCAATCTTTCATTGCCTCCATTTATTATCTCATTTTTAGTGTGTGTTTGTTGAGGTACTTTGTTGTGGGTTGAAGTTCGCGCTGAAATTATTGTGCATTTTTTTACTGAGATTATCTTCTCTGGCAAATATGTCCTCTTTGAAACATAGCTGTTCTAGATCTTTGAATAATATTCTAATGGTATATGTCCATTTTCTCAAAACAATCTTACTTCGCCACCAGATAATAGCTTCCTACCCACTGGATATTTGAATGCTGATTATGTTGTCAAATTGGAGTTGATTTCAGATGTTGTTCCTTCCATCACGTAGTGAGTCTAGTGACTTCCCTTGCAACTTGTTTCCTTGGTGGTGTTGTGAATATCCACTGTCCATTGATTTTCTATCGACATGTTGACTTGAAAATTAGAGGCAGAAGGAGAAAAGCGCCTTCTGAGTATCATTTGAGTTTATGTAATGGCTAAAGTTTTATCTTCTTTAAGCAAGAATGTAGATTTCATAAAAATTGCTCTCTCTCTCTCTCTCTCTCTCTCTCTCAGTATGTTTGTGTCACATTGTCACTTATGTTCTCTGTTTACTTCTGATTGCAGGCAGCTACCACCACAGCAGAGGCTGAATTGCCTCCTACACATCCCATTCGATTGGGTTTGGCTTTGAATTTCTCTGTCTTCTATTATGAGATTTTGAATTCACCTGAAAGGTTAGCACGGTGTTTTATTTGGGGTTGAATGCTGTAGAACCTGTATTTATGTCTCAGCTGATGTGGAGCTTCCTTTCTCAGGGCTTGTCATCTCGCAAAGCAAGCTTTTGATGAAGCCATTTCAGAGCTTGATAATCTGAATGAGGAGTCATACAAAGATAGCACCTTAATTATGCAGCTCCTTAGGGACAATCTAACCTTGTGGACATCTGACATCCCAGAGGATGGAGGTAAGTGACTAATTATCATACAGTAGGGAAAGAGTAAGGCAGAAAAGAGAATATATAAACGAAAAATGGAAGGAAGAACACATAAAATTTGTTATTTTGAACTTTTGTCAAAACGTATCAGTTGATGGGTTGTTTTTGATGGATTTGTTTTTAACTAATTAGTGGGTTTTTTTCCGTGTATTGTTTTGCTTTCTCAAAATTAAAAACTTACTTCCAACCAAAAAAAGTCTCCCAGAAAATCGTTGGTTCACATGCTTATCAAAAAAAGAAAGTCGTTGGTTCACATCAAGCTAGTTGTTGGAAATTGACATTTGCCATTCAAGACCATGGTTTTCTTAACAAAACAGCCGTACTCATTTTATTGTTGAGCTCCGAAGGGATCTTTATAGATGATCAGTATGCTAGAATGTGTTTTGTGGTGAAGCTCACGTTGGGAGATATGTATTATATTCTAAGTAATATTTCTGGATTCTCTTCATATTCTTTTGGCCATTCATCAACCTACAAAAAGACGTTGCTAAACTTATGGAATAGAAGTAACGTTGATGTGCCCATCCTGTTCTCTCCTTTAATGTCTGAAATCTGATCTTGCTAGGCATCAGTGGACCTACCAAGGGACTAGTGGGGGCTGACTTCGAAGAATTTGCTCTTTTTTCTATGACTTATAGAGACTTTTCAATATCACCCACACACTAATCTCTTGAAAGATATACTTGTACTTGTGGGTTTGATTTTGTTTCCTTAAATTGCCAGTTCCAATAGTAGGGGTGTTACAAAACTGATCGGTTCGGTTTTCGGTCGGGGTGACGGCAGAATTTTTCCTGACCGAAATCGGTCCGGTCTCGGTTTCCTGGAATTTTTGCTGGACCGAGCCAAACCGATCGACTATGTTATATATATATATATATAATATTTTACATTAAAAATATATAAAATATTAATATAAATTATATTTTTATATATTTTACATATAAATATTCTTTAAATTAAATGGAAATTTATTTTCGGGCGGACCGAAATCCCTGACCGAACCGAACTCAACCCCGGTCAGGATCGGTCCTAGAAATATTTGGACCGAACAGAACCGAATCAGTCTTCGGAAATTTCACTCCGAACCGAACCGAAATCACCCTTGCCCAATAGTATTTATCTCCTATCTCTTGCAAGTACTTTTTTTTTTTTTCCCCAATTTGTCTTCAAACTCTTTACTTCCCATCTATTCCATTCCAAGTGCTTCTCATCCTCTTCTATCAATTCCTTGCGACCCCTCTTGCCAATTAGAAGCCACATGCTCAGCTACAGTGACAATGGAAGAGAACAAGGGTAGAAACCATACTAATATGCTCTCTTCCTTAGTAATGACCGCAAAAATAACTCCCTGGACTTACCAATCACCCGAAAAAGAGAGAAGAGGTTTGAACTGAAATAAGCAACTTATTAGGCCCTTGCCTTATTGTGAATGGTACTGGCAGAATTATCCTTTTATTTAATTTATATTTACAAAGCCGGCACTTTACATATAGTTGGGGGATCTAGCAAACAGTTTGTTTATTGAGGAAAGAGATGAAACTAAACTACTTTTTCTCTCAAGAGCCTTTTTACTTTCCAATCCCCGACTCCTAACAATTTTACTCTTACGCTTCCTTGCTCTGCAACAGAAGATGCCCAGAAGGCCAAAGCTGGTGTGGCTGAGGATGCAGAGGTGGGTAACCGCATTTCTTAGCCCTTCAGTTTTCGATTTCACTATTGGGATCATCAGTTAATATTAAATTTGTCTTTCCGCAGTGATGACCTGATGTGCGTATTCAGCAATAGAGGATGATGCATTACACCCTGGGGCCTGGGGGCCGTTATTATAGTTTTTCTTTCTTATTATTATTATTGTTTTTTTTTCTCTTTTCGGTTGTCATATTATGTTGTGTTTAATGATAGGCATGATTGCTGGATGTAATGTGATTTGCATACCCCGAGCTTTTTCCTCTTGGTATGACAGTTGGAGAATTGCTTTGCTTGCTTTTAAGAGGTTTTCGTTTAGCCAGTTGACTGCCAACGATCAGTTGGAGTTTCTCGTGTTTGGTATTCATCAAGCTTATATATATCATATGTACTTCCTACCGAATGTTGAATTTTACTGCTCCTGTATTTTACTTAATTTTACTGCTCCTGTATTTTACTTAATTTTACTGCTCCTGTATTTTACTTTCTCCTACTCCATATTGCTTTGGCTAGCTGTTAGTAGGATGATACCATACCTAATAGCCTAATAGGTGATTGTAATGAGCGCAGATTTTCTGGAAAGCTTCTTTTGTTTGTGCTGGTGGTTCTGATTGAACTGACTCAAAAACATTTGAGCTTTTACGAATACTTTTTTGCTATTTTGGATCTTGGAATTTGCTAGGCGAAAGGAAAATCAAGAAAACAAGATTTTTTCTATATATTGTACCATGAGAAAGATGTTTTTGGACATGTATCTATTCTTCTCAACTTCCTTACCAATGTCTCCTTTCTTCGTTTTATTTTTCTCCCCTCAAGATCGAGATTCCAACGTAGTTCAAGAGGTTTTGGCTACTTGTTCATAGAGAGATTTCATATCATTTGTTCTGAACTTTGGCTGAAAACTGTGGTGATTCAGTAGCTTTTGAAGTTCTGTAACCTGCTTTAGCCATTGGTTTATTTCTATTCTTCTTACTGCGATTTTGAAGATCCACTTCGCTCATATTTTATTTTATTTTTAATTTATGCCCCTCCCCCTCTCTCTGTGCGCGCGTTCTTTGTTACTTTTTGGTCTCTGTCAAACCTTTTCCTCTCTCTGTTGTTTTGTTGAAAGAGTCATCTTACCTGTAACATCCGCCAATTAAAAATGGTTCTCTTGTAGCCCAAATCCTATATGCTAAACCAAAATGTTGATGGTTTTTCACACTTCCCCTGTGTTTTTTTTTTTTTTTGGGGGGGGGGGAGGAATGATTTTGACAGCGGAAATACGTGCCGAAGTGAGTCCTGTTTCTAAAACGTTTGGCATACGAATATAGATGATGGATATGATAATATCCCCCGATTGTATATCTGCCTGGGACTGGATTTAATAACTTCACCTTTCCCTGTCCTTATTATATCTGCATTCATATTCGGCTTTTTCACAAAAATACCACATTTTCTTGTAATTATATATCCATCTACTCATATCAGCTAAATAAAAACCAAGCATATACTCATATACATATCCCATATTGTATAAATTGCTCAAACAAACTATCTGCAGCATATTCCCCCTCATATACACGCTCTTTTATCATCTCCCTCATACTCTATCCACCAAAAACTAATTCGGTCGGCAAATGGCCCCTTAAGGTTGTAGCCGTGATGATAGGTTTTTTTAATATGAGATACAAAGAATATTCACCTTGTACATCGATTCCCCTCTCTCCTCATTTTTAGGCAATGTATCCCTGATTAAACGTTGTCTTCGTGATCAAATAGAAAACATCTTGAAATTGTTATTGATGCTATGGTAGATTACATTTGTTATGTAGAACAGTCACTGTTCACTTATTTAAATTGAGACTATGTTAACAGCTCCTTTGGATGGAGTGATTTCGTGAGGAAAAAAAAAGATAGGGTTGTGGTTTCTAGCCCAATCATTTATTTAGATTGAGTATTTTGGTGAGAAATGGAGAGAAAAGTACAAAAATAAAATCTTATAATTGACTCCACCCCTTTCTCACCTGATCTCATAAAAAACAGTAAGATTGGGTTAGAAAGGGCTTCTCTTTTTTATCTCACCATCCAAAGAGACTCTAAGTTCCGACGTGCCTTTAAGCATAAGGATTATGTTTGCTTTCATGCGAGGACCACGCTTGGAAGAAGCAAATGTGGAGTAGGACTCTTCATTTAAAAAGGCGAGAAAGTTGGTTTACAATTTTTTGAGGGATGGAATATAAAATTTTTGGAGCACATGTGTTGTTGTGTCCAGACAGAGCCGGCTCAAGGGTTTTTAGTGTCCAATGCGTAATAAAAAAAGTGTCCTTAAAGAATTAATACTTAACAATTTTTATAGCAACCATCACAATTCGAGAAAAGCCAAACCAATATAAAGTTTTACAAATCATTGCATACGAACAAATCCAAATAGTAAAAATATTTCATTTTGTTGGGTTAACTTATTACCTTCAATTGGGCATTTTTTTCTATTGGACTTTAAAAAAAACACTATTTAAACCCAAATAGTAAAAATATTAAAGTGCCCATAAAATTTAGAATTTTTGAGATGCTCAAGGTTCAGGCATCTTGGACCTTGGGTATGGACCGGCCTTGCGTTCAGGACTCCTATAAATCCCAAAGTTTGGCAAAGTAGGTATCACAGCATGAGGAAGAAAGTACCAAGTGATTTTCCTTTATGGTTGCATCTTTGAATCTTGCGGTGGCTAAATAAACAAAACATTGGGACTTCTATGGTTTACTCAGTTTCCCTTTTCAGATTCTGAAATTATATAAAGTGCGCGCAAGCCGCAAACTAGTCTAAACATTATTCAAAACATTAGGATCTCTATGGTTTGTTTAATTTTGAAATTACCCGAAGTGCGAGCAAGCTGACCATCTGACTATAAACATTACCATTAATGTCCAGGACTCCTAATTGGAACCCACGTGTTGTATGATTGAGGCCCTAGAATAATATATATCGTGCATATGAGAATATGCCCTGCCTTTTATACTTCATAGTACACCACCAGAAGCCAAAGCGGGAAATCAATCTCTCTCTCTCTCTCTCTCTCTCTCTCTCTCTCTCTCAATTTGCTGAATTTGCCTCCTTTGTGGAGCTTCTTACGCTACCAAAGCACCCAACCCAATTGTCTGATCAGGAATCAATTCTTGGGCAAGATCCTATTTAAAATGCCACCTTCTTTCTCTCACATTCACAAGACCAAATTGGGTTTTCCAATGAACAACTTCAATTGCAAAACCCAGAATTCAGAAGCTCCTATTGCTGCTGTGATTCTTGATTTGGATGGTACCCTTTTGAACACAGGTCTGTAATTCCTACTTGTCTTATATATATATATATATATATATATATATATATTTGAAATGGGTAGTTCCTACTTGTATGAATGCATGCATCTCCATGTTGTATACAAATGTAATAGGGCTTCAAAGACCTCAAAAAGGCTATTCCTAGATTTCTAAACACTGTTCCGTTAACTTAAACACGGTTCCGTTAACTCAAATAAGTACATATTTTTAAATTAAAAGTGGTGCATTATGAGAGATTAAACACGGTTGTGTTAACTCAGTACATATTTTTAAATTATAAGTGGTGCATTATGAGAGAATAATATGTTTCGTAAAATAGAAAATAGGTACTTAAAAAATAAAAATCTCAACGTATGCTTAGTTTATTTCTTAAATTCTAAAAAACTAAGCTATACCCAATCATCTTCTCCTTCCTCAATCATCTTCTCCTTCCTCGTAAGTTAATTAGCCACCTCCAACATGTTCTTTTTTCCCCTAATAATATTAAAAAATAAAATGGTTAACTGATCAAGAAACTTAACTACTACTAATTAAACTTGTCTTGATAGAAAATTTCCATCTATAATGTATAAAAAACTACACGCGAAAAGTATCTTGGCCTGTCACAGTCCAATTATTGTTTCCTGTGCATGCAACAGGGCTTGTAGGTGCAATACATGTATGTATTTTATTTATTGGAAGCATTTTGTGATTTGTGTGTGTGCGCGCACGCAGAGCAAGCTACAAATGGGATTTTGGGGGAGTTTTTGGCAAGATATGGGAAGGTTTTGGACAGGGAGAAGGAGGATAAGAGATTGGGAATGGTGCACAATGAATCAGCCATTTCTATTGTAAAGGACTACGAACTTCCAATCACACCTGATTGTTATACCCAAGAAATTATGCCCATGTACCAGGAAAAGTAATCTCTCTCTCTCTCTCTCTCTCTCTCTCTGTCTTGTAGTTTTGAATCGTTTATAGTAATTGGTTGGTTATGGAAAATTTACTCTCACTGGAGATTTCGTTAGTTTGATTCTGGTTTAGGGTGTGTTTGGAACTTGTGGAAAGAACGAGACAAGATATTAAGAACATATTTACGGAAAAGTTGGTTACTTTATTTTGCTTTGTCTTTGCAAAGAAACTCGTGCAGAGAGAGAGAGAGAGAGAGAGAGAGAGAGAGAGAGTGTGAGGAATTCTCTGTCTCTCCGTGGTATAGTCTTGTAATTTTCTAACCATTTAATAATAAAAGTACGAAATGATTTTGGAAATATGACTTTTACCGGTGATTTTGTTAGTTTGAGGCGGGTTTAGGGCGCGTTTGGAACTTGTGGAAAGAAAGAGAACAAATATGTTTAAAAAGTTGGGTACTTTACTCTTTGTCTTTGCAAAGAATCTCACAAAGTGGGAGAGAGAAATCTTAAACAATACAAGGGATGAGAACCACACACTTTTTTTATTATAATAAAACCACACACTAGGTGTGGAGATTTGAACCCTGGCCTTACGAGGTTCAAGTTTTTCGCAACTGGTTAAGTGGGTACAAACACAAAGTAGGTTAGGATCAACGAGAGTGAATATAAGGCACATGATATATTAGGAAAATACTGATTTCATTAACCTGATTCTCACAACAGGGGGAACCCTCCTTTTATAGGCGTAAGGAGGGGGATACAGACAATACAGATAGTACCCATAATTGAACATTACTGTTCCTAGTCTACGTCTATCTTCAAATCTATTGACAATATTGATACCAATTACACAGTACGACACTTTTCCATTACTCTGCTAGTACATAGTCTTCATACAAACTTTACAAATCACTACATATGAACAGTAATAGCCCCGTTGGTTTATGCATTCGCCAGGTTGAGACTTTATTTTTACTTTATATTTTGTCTTTTAAGAGTTTTAGAAGTTTCAAACTACAAGCTAGGTAGTTAGATGTGTCCATAGATGAGTAGTATGTCGATCTCCAGAAAGCATTTTTGCTCACATTGGTGCTATTTCTGATTAAGATTCTACAGAAAGATACAGGATAAACTTACCACTTATTCCCTAGTTAGTTACTTGTTCTCTAATTATTTCTTGTCACATGTAAATACAGAACTTTTATGCAAATTAAATCCAAAGTGGTTGTGTCATGTACCGCTTGATAGATAAAATCCACAGATTTTAACATGCTTCAATGTTCTTTAAGTTATTTAGGTTAGTATGCTAATGAAACTAATGCATACTCCCCTAATTTTAGTTGGTTTTAACCATGGGATTATTGTTAAGAGTAGCATTGCAAATGTTTCTTACTGCGCAACTGCTTTCCTGTAGATGGGTGCATGCAAAAGCACTCCCTGGAGCTAACCGTCTTATTCAACATCTCCATAATCATGGAGTTCCTTTCGCACTTGCTTCGAACTCGAAGCGGAAAAACATAGACACAAAAATCTCTCACCAACAAGGTCCTTTTCTCTTTGCTTTGAAGTTATTTTCTTCTTTAGACTTTTTATTGGTATTACACTATGGTATTGTTAGCATAGTCATGCTTTGACAAGGTATGGTTTGTAGATTCAGAATTTTGTTAGGTGCCCATAAACATGGCAATGGTGCGAGTGTTCAAAATTTTCTTGTTTTGTTTACCTCATCTGCAAATATCTTTGAATTGCTTCTTCCATTATCAACTTTTGTTTAAGCAAAAAACTACATGGTGAATGTTGGAATGCTTTCCAAATTCTGGGTTTTATGTTTATTTCATGGAACTCTTTGACAGAAAAATGAATCAAAACTGTGGATCTTACCACTCATCCCTCTCTCCTCCGTGGTAGTAATTTTTTGGTTTGATAGCTGTGCTTGGCTGTGTTGTATGTCTTGCATTTGGTCATCAAAATTTTTAAGTTCAGTTTTTCCATTAACTTTAGTTTTGTCCAACTTATTTCATTAGGTTGGAGAGAGCACTTTGCAGTAATTCTTGGAAGTGATCAGGTCAATGCAGGGAAACCCTCTCCAGACCTGTAAGTGAAGAAATTTTAAGCAATTTTTATTTTATTTTCAAGTAGTAGAATTTGGTGGTCCAAATCCATCTGCTATAGTGGAGATATCCACCCATTGATTGTAACGAACTTGACAGCATTTTTTCCCCCAAGTATCTAAGAGTATTTATGCCTGACAAAAATGCATTCTAGTTCTACGTAAAATGCTTCTGTTTTTACTAAAACGGTAAATCCTTAAAACGCAGGCCCATGCACTTGGTAGGCCTTATATGCTTCAGACTTTGGCCTCAACATTTTCCCCTCTTTCTCTCCTAGCAAAAATTTTACTATTTATCTTTTGGAGGATGATTACTTAGTATCAACATATTCCTCTCAAAATGTAACTGGCCATCAGATTTCTGGAAGCTGCAAAGCAAATGGGAGTAGATCCAATTCACTGCCTTGTGATAGAAGATTCCTTGTAAGTCAACCTTAAACTTATACTTTCCAGAAATCACTGTAAACCATTTGTATTATCAGAATTTATTGTCGACTTATTATGCGGCAATATGTGTACTTTGTGTATGTCCCAATAAGGCTAACCCAGAATGCCATTGTGTTTCTTTTCCCAAGTAATAAATTGCATCCCCTTCACGATCACGGTACTATGTGATTTTAGTTGAAAAGTAGTCGGTTTTGGTGCTCAGAAGATCCTTCTAACATGTTAGTATGATGCAAGGAAACAACCAGCGTCCATGAGTTTTGATTAGTGCCATTTACTTTCCCTTGAAGTACAATTTGATGTCTGGTGGAAGGTTTCTTTCCTAGGCTAATCAAAAGTAATGCCACAACAAGTCCTTATCTGTTATAGTTTTGAGTTACTTGGATGTAACTAGTTATTGTGTTGCATGTGAGCATGTGCGTGAGGTGTGTCACGAAGAACTCGTGTTTGGATTATCTTAGCTGCTTAGTGTCTTGCATCCGCATCAATATCCATACTACATGGAATAATACAGGTGGAACCATCTTTTTTCAGGAGTCTTAATTCTTGTAACTTGCATGCATTGTAGCTTCCATGGCAGCCATTGCAAAATACATTTCTAAAATCTTATGGCACAAAAATTTTTCCTCAATCAAACCTACAGAATGATGCCAGTTTGCTAGCAGTTCTATTTAGGTCAGTTTTGGGGCGAGGTAATTTATCGAACTATTTGTTGCCATAGAGAAGATCCACATTTATAGAGTAGTTTATTGAGTTCTGTTTGGCAGTATGACAGAAATTTCTGATGATCAAAAAAGAGAAAAACCAATTCATTTTGTAGCATCCACGTGGTATCCACCTTTTATTTGTAGACATTTAACTGCTTTACCTAGTAACTCATATTATCCTTTACATAGGGTTGGGGTTCAAGCAGCAAAGGCCGCTGGAATGAAGGTAGTGGCTGTTCCGTCACTTCAAAATGCAGCTGACCAATATTCCAATGCAGATTCTGTACTTCACTCACTTCTAGAACTTCAGCCCGAGTTATGGGGTCTCCCACCATTTGATGACTGTATGGATCTTTCAAATTTGTCTAACTTCTTGATCTTGACTCTGGATTGCCTCGTCTGATGCTATTTAATTTGCTGATTGCAGGGGTGGATAAGGCATTGCTAATAGACGAGCCCTTCTATTTGAAGGGTTGGCATAGCAAAGGACTCCTTCGTCTATCTGAAGGTTTAAAGAATAAGTTTTCCTTTTCAAAAGTTTCATTATGTACAAAAAACGCATCATAGTTGAGGTTGTAAGAATGTGCTTCACATGGTTTTATATCTCATGAAAAGATACATACCATTGAATCGTAACCTGATGCTTGCAATGGCAGTGTGCTGTGTGCATTTAGACATAAATATTATTGATCTCGCAAAAAAGGTTCATCAAATTTCGTGTACATTTTTTTAGTAGTTCTTGATCATATGTGAAAATAAATGCAACAAGTTACTCAGAAAGTAAATTGAAAATCCAGATAGTGAAGAATCTGCTCTTCCGGATCAACTTTTTGGGCTGTTCTTCGGTTGGGCGAAATTTGATGCGCACGAGGTCTTCAAAGTTGTGGCCAGCATTGGATGGGACTATGGTTGCTGCATGTGTAAGAGAAAATTTGTAAGTAATTATTCCTGAACAGTTCCCCTTGAAAGTGATCAGTTTCGTAAAGCAGTATTTGGATTTTCTGAAAGTTTTAGGATCTAAAATACTCTCCCCAACTGTTTATTCACTGATCAGAAAAACATGTTAACTCTTTTAAGTCGGACTTCATCCTGCTTGATAGACTTACATGGATTAAAGGCATGGAGATCCAATAAAGCATGGTTTTGCCCATAGTTGTCAAGGGCGAGAGGTGCACTGAAGTGCGATGTCCTCTTGGGGCCTAGGCGATAGGCACAAGGCGCGCGCACCTTTTTGAAGCGAGGCGCACTTATGCGTAAAAAATTATAGGAAAAATAGCATACACAATACTTCAAATAATAAACACTAAGCTGATGAGTTTTAGAAAGCATATCGTCCAAAAGATACATAGAAACATCCACCAAATGTCAAATGGGCATTGATTCTCTCAGAGAGAAGAAAGAGATCAACTGAGAGATGGGAGATGATAGAGATCGAGAGGTCGACAGGAGACTGGAGATGTCAACTGATGAGAGATGAAAGAGTGAAGGTAATAACTTAACCTAGCTTGATCCTACGGCTGTGATTAAAAGTGAAAGAGACGTGCCTTTTTCTCTCCTAGGTGCGAGTTGGCTGCACTTCATTGAAGGCGCCTCGCCTTGGCTGAGCCAAGTCGCAACCCCTGCACTGCATTGCGCCTTTGACAACTATGGTTTCGCCTACTTTTAGAAAGCTAGTAGAAGGAAATTGGAAAGATGAAAATCTTTTCTATTTGGGTTAAAGGAAAGCTTTCATTTTCCTTCTAAACACTTATAAGAGGGGTATTGAGGGGAAGTTCTAATGTGAGGTTAGTAGAACAGATTGCACATGTCACAATAACCTCAAATGATATCCCTTAACTTTATCTCTACTTTAAGCACACAGGAAGCTGACAAGATTATTTTCTCCCCTGTTTCTTGCTTTCTTCTTTTTTTGTGAGACCAAATGTAGCATAATTCATTTCTGAAGGACAAGAAAGTTTGTGCCATTAGGATGACACGTCGAGGTTTACTACACGATGAAGGACATTTCTGTTTCTACTCTTTCGCTTCTAGTCCTGAGCCTCACGCACAAGATGCGGTTATTTCGTCCCAACCTATGCCCTCTTCTTGTTATGGAGTCATGGACATGCTAGGCTGAATGTTCTCTCTTGTTTTTTTGGTTTTGTTTTTGTTGTTTGAATATACTCATGGTATTCTCATTGTCTTTGCAGCTCATACATCTACTTGACATAAGCAATGAGCACATAAGTGAGCTAGAGGTGCAAATCTTGCTTGTTGGCTATATTCAAGGACTGAGTAAAGAGGTACTTAATGTCTATAAAAAAGTTGAATTGTTACAGTCTCATGTAAAAGGTTTTAGTTGGCCTCAAGTTGCAACTACTCTTGATCACGCTCTATCGTATGACAATAAGGATTTTCCTCAACATTTGCTTATCGAATTTCTCGTGGCTATGGAAGTCAAGCAATGGCTTATATTTAGTCCTCTTCTAAGTGGCGGATGTATTCTGTGTATAGGAAAAGAAAGCTATTGACACCGAAATATCTGAACAAGACAAGTCTGTCGCTCGTGTATCATTGGATTTACCTGAGTTTACACATCAAACATCTATGCTGCTCTTCCCTGAGGCTTCCCTTGCAGATGACTATGCTGCCTCTGATGAGAAGGAATAAGCATTCAGTGATTAGATTTGTTATGACTTTACTGTTTCCACAGCGATTGGATTAGACTATCTGATATGATTGATTTATTGCTGGGAACAATTAATACGATCTGCTGTATCTTGCCCTTCTGTAATGAAGTTATGCTATTTCCCTTAAGTGTAAGTAGGAGGAGTTCTACTTGGAAGACTTTTGAATTAAGGTGATAATAATTGCAAAGAAAAGATGATGTTGGATCTGTTGGTTACATTTGATTCATTGTGGAGTTCACTAGCTGATGTTGTTATTTCTAGTGGTTAGGGTAATATCAAGTGCCAAGTGTGAGTGCCGACGTAACCATAAGGGTTGGCCTCGTGGTCCTGAAGGGTAGGGTTTGCTTCCTCTCTTATAAGTGTTATGAACTCTTGTAGGGTCAGCCCATACGAGGCTTTGCCTCAGCTTTAATCGGGATCCATCTAGTGGACGGAGGAATGGGTCTCTCATTGACTAGTCATGGTGCGTGCAAGCTGCCACGAATATTCTAAGTTAGTGAAACAATTTTCTGAGTGACGATGTAGTATCACTATTATATGTAGTTTGAACTAGTTCAGTAGATAAGTTGTTCCATTCTAACTCCCTTCATCACTAGATGTGCTCAAGCAAACCATTGGGCATATATATATATATATATATATATATATATATATAGTCCGGTTCCTATCCACACCCTTCCCGTCCGCACCTCCCCTTTCTTAATTGAATTTTGATGATCCGAGCCGCTCAATGTGTTCAGAACGTGATTTTAAGGGTACCTGCGAGAAATTGGCAAAAAAAAAAATGATCGGGAAGAGCTTGATTTGAGCAGTTTTTTTATTAAACCGTTCAATAAAAAACTGCTTGGATCAAGATCTTCTCGATCAATATTTGTTGTTGATTTCTCGTAAGCACCCTTAAAATCACGTTCTGATCACTTTGAGTGGCTTGGATCATCGAAATTCGATCGGGAAATGTGAGAAATGGGTAGGTGCGGATCAGAGCTCCGGTCTGCACCTCCCGACCTGATCCTGATTGTATATATATTTAGAAAGAAGTTACTCCGTTCCAGAACACCTTCTTAAAAAATAAGTACTTATTTTACAATTTCAAACTAAAAAATAATGTAAATGAAAAATAATTATTTGATTTTTTTGGCACCGGATAAAAGATCTCAATAAGATCTATCAAACAAAATCCATATTGGTAGAAAAATTATTTACGTAAACACATTATTTTTAAGCTCGAAATTGCATTTTTAAAAAATAAGTACTTAGATTGTGTTCCGGAGCGGGGCTTTATTAGATATCCTATTATAAGGAGTAAATTCAGTATAAGTGTGATACCATAATGGAAGGAGATGGTGATACTGATACCTCGATCCTACACCTTGTGCCTATGGCTTTTGTGAAAGAGAAAACAGAATGAAAGGAAATTCTAATTCCATGCCTTTAGCTCTAGAATGTGGATTCTGCCAAGCACTTCCTGCAAAACGGGGTAGAGTGGCTGAATGATCTTTTCAGAAATGTTGGACTGATGTAACAACACAAACTTCCAATAAGTTAGACATGTGATTCTAAACTAACTTCCAATAAGTTAGACATGTGATTCTAAACTACTCCATGTTGTGTGGAAAAATAGAAAAAGTAGAGTAATTAAAATGAAATTTGGTGTGTATGTGAGTCAAGTACTTGCATAATATTGATACCTTGCCTGCACAAGTCGTTGACTCTTTTATTTATTTATTTGTCCAAACATGCTTTTACTGTACCCAAGTGTATCCTACTAAATAATTTCCGTTTCAAAAATTAAATCTTTTGAGAGCTAAATATAATAGTACGACTCTTCAAATTTGGGTCATTTTCTTGAAATCAAGGTGACCTTTTTTTTATAGGCGAAATCAAGGTGACCTTGAATAATAGCTGTTTGGAGTTGTTAAAAAAAATATGGTCGTTTAGTGGGTTAAACATACTCTTCTGCCACATAAGTTTTATTGAGATTGTTTGACGCCCTGCGGATAGCTATATAGTGCTAGAGCGCAATAGTATCCGCCACATATATCAAATAATGTATATGCATTTTCCATTACTTAATTAAAAGAACTTTCTACTAATTATTCTTAAATTCTCTCACAACAATAGTGCAGTGTTCATCATAATTTAACTACTTTTGCCACTCATTAGGATCTAAAAACCTATTTTTTAAATCCCTAATCCATAAGCTAAAATGTAGTTATTGACTCCCAAACAACCAAATTGGGAAACAAATTAGTATTATAAATTGTAAGAAACGAAACCAGAGAAGAAAATTCTCCATTTTTTTCCTCTTGAATTTTTTCCCCTTTAGTACTAGGAACCAAACAGACCCTTCACAACTTGTGAAATGCTGCAAAATTTCCACAAATAATTGAAGTTGTTTTTAGGTAGCGTTAAACCCTTCGCCACCCAACTCCTCCTTTTGTCTCCCTTCTCTCTCTCTCTCTCTCTCTCTCTCTCTCTCTCTCTCAACTGGTATACCGAAACGACCACCTGCTCTTCGGCCTGAAGCCTGACAACTGATCAAATGGCAAACAGCAATTTGCCTCGAAGGATTATTAAGGTACCCCTAGATCCCTCTCTCAATTTCCTCCGTTTCTCTCTCTCTCTCTCTCTCTCTCTCTCTCTATAAATATATATGTATATAGCTGCATCATTCAATTAACCTGATTCGTGCTTTAGGAAACGCAGCGGCTTCTCAGCGAACCAGGTATTCCCCCCTATCTCTAGCTTTGTTGTCGTAATTATGTATCTCGTGCTTTGTGTATTTGTTCTTGTGAATTTTCGTGAGTAAAACTGAAATTTGAACTGGAAATACAAGACTTTTCTGTCACGGCGTTAGTTGAACCGTTAAAAGTTGTAGTTTTATCTTGTGATGGTAGGACAATTAGAGATTCTAGTGTTTTTTACCTACTGTAGAGTTAGGGTGGGTTTCCATTATTGGACTACAGCCTAATGACAATGGTCAAGTTGTTTTCACTAAATGGAATTTTAGTTGATGTATGTGTGGAGAAATGACCAGCCTAAAAATCCGTGAAAATATGAGCTTTAAGTCCATTTAGTTTAGTGGAAATGCCGCCTTATTGGGACTCAAAATTATTAGATGGTGATGTTTTTTTTCCTACTATTCTTTATCGTTTGTGTGATGTAAATGCAGCACCAGGAATCAGCGCTTCGCCATCGGAAGATAATATGCGGTATTTCAATGTGATGATACTCGGTCCGTCGCAATCTCCTTATGAAGGTATATCTGGTTCTCTAGAGTTGCGGCTCTGAGTGGAAGGCTGTGTTGTAATGAAATTACAGTGTTGTAATGAAATTACAATGTTGTTTGTGCCAAGTTGCTTCTTGAATGGATCGATCTTTCTTTATCCTTTTGTTGTTGGTGATGGATATTTGGTTATTCTGCGTATTTGTGGGTGGTGTCAGAACCTTTTTTGTGATTGTATATGACTTGACCTGTTTGCGACGTATGATGAGTGCTTGAAATGATAAATTGAATACTACAGAAAAAAAGGGAATGCGAAGTTCTCTTTGTGAAAGATTATCGGTACACTTTTTGATCCATCATGATACTTCACACATACAAATGTGGCAAGGACGATAGGGTATGCATTGATCAACTGTGTAAACTTATGAATTTTGACATCTTTATCCAAGAACCCAAGAAACCCAGGTTATTCAGTGCTTCACTAATGCTCCTATGTGCCAGTCTCATTGCTGCTGGAGATTTTGATTGAAAGATGTTGAAATTATATTTTTGCCGCTTTTTTTGTTTGGGCACCATCATAGTTGGATTTGGTACTTGATCTGAATGGTGTAGGTGTATGGGCAAGGATATGTTTGGCTTGCTAGCCATTGATGACCTGGATTTACTATCTGAATTGTTAATTTCAATGTTTTATGGATCTTTGCTGAGGAATTACTGCGTCTTACGCTCACTTCTTTGGGGTTTCAGCATCAAGCCTTTTATACTACATTCTCTAAACTACAGGATACTGTGCGTCAAGGCCATGGGAACCCAGTGGATTGTTAGGTTTTGCTTAATGACAGTATGCCGATATTATAGATGATTGATCATTGTTCGAGTGTTACCAAATCAGTTGATCCTTATTTAACTGGTGTGAAGAGTGACAATGCCCCTCAGTGGTTATGTGGACAATTTTTTGTTTTTGTTTTTGGAGATCTAGATATTAGGAAGGTAGAGTTGGAGTCAATAATAACGAATAGGATGTAGTTGATATAAGGGGATTAAAATGGTCGGCTAGTGTTCGCAGACTTAAATTATAGAAATTAGAGTTCTTACGTATGGAAGATGATCTTGATGACGGGATTGGGTTATTCCTGAAGCTATACAAGAGGACTTTTGATTGGTTGCTGAGATTGGATGGATGCCAGCTTTATTTGGCAGTGGACAGGGAGGGCTCAGAGAGGCTGTCTTGGAAGAGGCTTTGGTAGACGCTCAAAAAGCTTGAATGGTGATAAGCCTAGTCCAGGGATCTCATTGACTTCTCTGCTATGCTCTCTGTGTTAATTATGCTGGAGGATGTCTTTGCAGTTATACGAATGAAGTTTTTTTTTGGCTGGGGAGTCGAAAGAAGTCTAAATGCTTTTTTTTAAAGCTATCAGTTTATAGGGCTTGATTTTCTAGATAATCCAATGTGGACCTATGGCATTACCTGTTCACATAATGGTGGTGTGGATATTTGAGACTATAGCTTATTTGCTGGTGTGTGAAATTGTTTACCAAGAAACTATCCTCTAGGTTTCTTATTTTTATTACACTTGCAGTTAGGTCATTAGGTGTACAATTTGTGGGCTTTTGCATGAAACTCATCCTTATGGTCGTAAATTGAGCGTATATTTATGGTGTATTGCTGACTCTTGTTAATTAGATTGTTCCAATTTTCTTGTCTAAGGGACTCCAGAATTGATGATTTATGAAATTTGGTTTCTCCAACCCAAGCTAGGGAGATGCAGAACTTATAACGAGGATATTGTATGGGAATTTAGGATTTGGAAAGTCGAAAAAACATCATGCCTGCATGCAGTTTCTCCTCCTTTGGGCTATTTGACGTGCTTGGTGTAACTAGTCATGCTGGCCAATTAGAAGTACTTCATGACTTCATGTGTTTAGAAGTTTCATGAATAGTATTAAAAAGAAACAGTTCTGCTTTTTCCTTTTCAGATGGAATACCCTTGGTGGCATTGATTGGCTTTACACAATTACACCTATTTGCACTGTGATGATACTTGGATTTAGAAAAGCTGAAAAATAGTTGTGTTGTCATGCTTTTGCTCATGACATATTATTTGTTCAGAAACTAATTTGATTGTGGTAAAATGACTTGAAGCCGGAACTCTGCATCCATTGAAAGGGCTTTATTTATGTTTCAGCTGCTTACATTGTTTCTTTGCAATGACTCGTCGATATTGTCTTGCCTTCGAGAATACAATCATCTGTTCCTCCTTTTTATTTACCTCCTTTTGGTTTGTGATGCTAATCTTCATGAAATCTTCATCTCCTCAGGAGGGGTATTCAAGTTGGAATTGTTTTTGCCTGAAGAATATCCGATGGCGGCTCCCAAGGTATGTAGATGCATCGATATATGTTGAGCTCTCTATCTGTTTAAATTTTGCATTCAAGCAGTTGTTTGTTATGTTTATGGGAAAGCCTTTATGTACTCTGCTTGTTGAGAGCTCAAGTAATGCTATTTGACTTTTAGTTATTACCCTTTGTCCTGGAACGTGTGCTATGATTTGAGGGATAGAGTACACACCGAATATTTTTGATGACTGCCATGCATAAACTGGTTTTTACTTATGTTTCAAGTTTTGATCCCTTTTTCTATTTGCTATTGCAATTGAAGTTTTTACTGTATGGTTCAAACAAATCAAATCTGCTATGCTCCATGTACATGGTTCTTCATTGTAAGGCTCCTTATAGTCTAGTCTCATGGAAGATAGTGAGCAATTTGTTGTTTTTTAATACTTGTTGGGTTTCAGATTATTGTTTAATTTTGATTCCAACTTTACTTCTTCTGATTGTTCTTTTCCCTGTTGCAGGTCCGCTTTCTGACCAAAATTTACCATCCTAACATTGACAAGGCAAGTTTTATACTCTTTCATCCAATTCTTCATGTCTTGTTAGTCTCATGCTAAGAAAGCAAACGTTGTGCAGCTGGGAAGGATATGCCTCGACATTCTTAAGGATAAATGGAGTCCTGCCCTCCAGATACGCACTGTATTGTTGAGGTGATACACCTGTTCTATGCTCCATGAGTGAAGTTCTGCTTGTTTCCTTTGCTTTTTCTATACGGTATATCAGTCATTCTGCAATAACCTTCAGTCAACAGATCTAAGCCAAGACATGGCCTAATGAACTGAAAGCGGAAGGCAAAGAGGCGAGTCTAGCAATAACAATGACTCACTCCATCCCTATTTGTTTCTCCATTTTCATTACTTTGGGGATCTCAAAAAATCGCATTTGTTTATATTCTATTTAATTTTAGATGGTCTTGGGACTTTGTCTACACTAAGGCTCCGTTCCGGAACGCTTCTTAAAAAATAAGTACTTATTTTACAACTTTTCATTCAAAAATAATAAGGGCCATTCCACAAAATTCAAATCAAAAGTTCCTTTCACATTTTCAAACTCAAAGTTAATATAAATGAAAAAAAAAATCAATTTTTTTTGTACCGTATTAAAGATCTCAATGAGATCTATCAAATAAGATCCATAGTGATAGGAAAATTATTTGCATAAACACATGATTTTTGAGCTTGAAGTTGTCATATACAAAAAATAAGACTGTTGCTATGATAATGGGCGCCGGCGGAGGGAAATCGCACCGGTGGCCACGCCGGGAAGTCTCCGGCCACCCGACGGCCGATCCGAGCCGTCCAAAAATTCTAAAAAAAAAAACCAAGGGTGCCTTCGCGGGAATCAACGGCATCCGAGGTGTGTAGGGGGTTTGATCCGAGCACCCCTTTTCCGTGTATATATGATGTCATCATATATACACGGAAAAGGGGTGCTCAGATCAAGCCCCCTACACACCTCGGATGCCGTTGATTCCCGCGAAGGCACCCTTGGTTTTTTTTTTTAGAATTTTTGGACGGCTCGGATCGGCCGTCCGGTGGCCGGAGACTGCCCGGCGTGGCCACCGGTGCGATTTCACTCCCGGCACCCATTGGCACCTATCTAAATTCTTCCAAATAAGTGGAAATCTTCTTATTTTTCAGGAACATGGGTTCTTATTCAACAAAAAATAAGTACTTATTCCATTTCTGGAACGGAGCCTAAGTAATTGAGATCTTTCAATTGGTGGAGAAAATCTTGGGTGTGTGTCAGTTTTGGTGGGAAATGGAGCTCGTTTGGACAATTTTGCCCCTCAAACAGAGAAGGGCCAAACCTTAGGGGTTCATCCAAAGTCCAGCATGTCCTAAAGTGTAACCTGTAAACCGGACCTCCGTTTCACGTCCAATCTCCTTCCACAAGTCTATGCACTACAAAATTACATTAATTGTTGACCTGATTAAAGGCACCAACTCTTGAAAAAGGACAAACAAAGTGGGAAGATGGGGTGTGTTGGCATTTTAATTGGTGTGGTCTCGTCAGCTTCATGCAAAACCGAAAATCTGGACACCGTATTTTGTTTTGTTTCATGAATCAGCATCCAAGCTCTCCTGAGCGCTCCAAATCCGGATGATCCACTTTCTGAGAACATTGCAAAGCACTGGAAGACAAACGAAGCCGAAGCAGTTGAAACAGGTAATATCCATACCGTTTAATTTTATGTATTTTTTCAGAAATGTTGCCCCAATAGCCCAGGAAAACTATGTTCCTGGATTATCTGTGCTATCCACACAGACAAAAGTTGCACAGATCCTACACAGATTTCATTGTGAGGCCCACTACGAGTCCCACACAAACAATCCGAGCCGTTCATTAAATTTAAAACATGTTTTTGAGTGACTTGCAAGTATTTTTTTGAGTTGATTTTTCGTAGGGTCACTCGAAAAACTACTTTAATTTAATGAACAACTTGGATTATTTGTGTGGGACCCGTAGTGGACCCCACAATAAGATCTGTGTAGGATCTGTACATCTTTTGTCTGTGTGGACAGACCTTTCCTTCCTGGATAGTTTGTATGGGAGGATTAATTTTTAAGCCTCAGTCATACAAGGAGACGTCGCTTTTCTTTTTCTCATCGATAAATCTACTCATCCAACATGCATATCCTTCTTTTGTGACGTTTCTCTTCACAATAGCTTGATGCGGTTCATTAATTTGTTTCGTTTGCTGCTTTTTTAATTGGACTCATGCAGCAAAGGAATGGACCCGTTTATATGCAACTGGTGCATGATTATCGGAGTCCATTACCAGCAAATCTCATTTCTCCAATGTATGTTAATTGCATCTTCAAAAAAAAAAAAAAAAAAAAAAAAAAAATGTATGTTAATTGAATTGTTGCCTTTGGTCTTGCAATGAAAATAAAAAATCGTCTATGAACAATCTAAATGTAATATTTGCTAGACCTTCAGTATGTGTGTTGATGAATTTCGAGTTTTGTAATACATGCAGTTCAATGTGTGCTATCGCCTCTAACTTTAATGCCCATTTATCGCCATGTTTTGCATATTGTTGTCATTTTGTTATGGGGGCTTGTAAGTAGGGGTGGGCATGCTTGACACGAAAAACAAAATAAATTTATATAATTGAGCTAAAAATAAACATTTTTATGGGTAATTCTATACATTGGACATTAGTTTGATGAACTGTCAACTAAAAAAAATAAAAATTTAGTGAAAAGTAAGACTTTTTGACATGACAACACAACCTGAATATGACACGAAGATTTGATAAGTTGAAAAATATTGTGGGATTTTATTAATAAGATTTTGATATATAACACGAAATTACCTATTACCCACCTCTACTTGTAAGTTCAAAGCAATGATTAATCTTGCGCAGGATTTTAAACTAATGTGGTTGAGTTCCCTTTTCAGTGTTCGTGTGATGCTTAACTACTTTTGTGTCTATTATTCTCTCGACAAGACCCATCCCGGATAACAGATCATGAGAAAATAACTAAAAAAACCTATACTCTTCGATCATTTTGAAATGGTCGAAAGAGAGATGCAATGTTTGACCATCGGGTGTTGTCGGATGCAAAAATTTGACTGTAGTGTTGTCATGAAGTGCTGAAGGAGCAATTCATGGTTTTTGAGAAGCGAATTGTAAGATCTTACGAGTGAATAAGTAAAGCTGGAACCGTTCAAAAAGACAAAAAAAAAAGAGTAAAGCTGGAAAAAAAAATGGTACACATTTTTTTCCCGAGTATATCAAACAACAGTTAGCAATTTCTACGCCTACCTGTAAGATAGAGGAGGAAGGAATGTCGCTAAGCGGCATAAGTGGCTAACTTGCAAAGGAGTCATATGATCGGGCTACGGCTGTTGGTTAGCAAAAAAAAAAAAAAAAAATCACCTTTACCGAGTAAAATTGTGTGGTCACACACAATTCTGCACCTGGTAGCTACTTTATTTATGTTTTAGAATATAAATATTATAAAAAAATGGATATATAAAATAAAAGATATTGTATTTTAAAATTTGTAATGCATAAGGTAATAATATATGTCTACATCAGCATGAGTCCACGTGCTAGGGCCTACGCGAAAGGAAAATATAATAAAGGGTCTGCACGAGACAAAACTCTAAAAGCAGAGCTGGCTTGAACTTTTCCGTTACCACTTTCTTTTGATAATTTGGCCTCTAGCCCAATAAATTGACTAATCTGGGAGATCAATCCCACTATGCACTAGTTGAGAATCTAATGAAAATCAGGATAGCTTTATATGGATTGACCCAATATAGAAATTAATAGCATGTGAATGAGAGTTGAACTCCACACCAGGGGCTTCCTAAGGCCCTTGGTTGGCAGGTGAATACCACTACGCAAATCTACCAGTACCCCCAAGCTAGGGGTTCTTGTTTATCACTTCTCACATACACTCTGCAAATTAGAAAAGACAACTTGACATAGTTATGGAGAGTAATCAAATGGAGCAATATAATTAATTTGGAGGAAAATTTCATGTAGGCACCCAATCTTTCACACAAATTATATATAAACATTTGACCTTTCTTAAATTTTATATAAATACCTGAGCTTTTTTAAAACTCATCAATTCAACACCTGCCGTTACCCCCCGTCTAAAACCAAACGGAATGACTGAGGTGCTCCAAGCAAAAAAAAGTTAAGTGCCCTAATTTTTAATTTGTTTGAACCAGTGCGAAGATCTTATTTTTCTGATTATTTTATTCTAAAGAACCATAATTAATTTTTGACTCTAAAGCTCTCATTAGCCCGCCCTAAGAAAGTTGTAGAATCAATTATCTCTTAGGGCTAACTAACGATAGCCTTAGAGTCAAAAATTAATTATGGTTCTTTAGAACAAAATGATAAAAGAAATAAGATCTTCACATCGGTTCAAACGAATTGAAAATTGGAGCAATTAATTTTTCACTTTAGAAATCAGTACAACCACCACCTAAAAGCCTATTAGTCCTAGCTGGATGCAAATGTGGCTCAGTTGAGCTTGCCGCGTAAGTAGCCCGCCACCATTGTGAACTGTCACAATTTGAAGTAGTTTGGGTTTCAATTTGCGTGCTGGAGAGAGAAGCAGAGGATCATACAACCCGTCGTGGCACTAAACAAACTACTCGGGGCATTAGCACCACCCTACATTTATGTTAACAGATCTTTTGACACGAAGAAATAATATGAAACCTGAAAGGTTAAGAACCAAAACCCATACGATGCTCATCCCTAGCTGTTACGACAGATTTGCCCGAGGAAAACTTGCAGTTTAGTATCTTTTTTTAGAAATAGCGTACAAATTGAAATGGAAGGGAAAGAGGTGGATTTTTATAGAGATCCTTGTCTAACTACAATCTGTAACATGAAAAATTCTGAATCAATCGTGTTAAACAGTTATTTCAAATTCTTCACCATATCTAGAGCTCATAAACTTCAACGTCGAAACCCCAAGCATAGCCAAAATCAGGCCTATTACATTGAAATTTAAGAAAAAATTAATTTGAAAATTTGAATGTTCTTGTATAAGTGAGATAAGTTCAGTAACCAATCCATTTAATTACACATCAACGACGAAATAAGAAGCCACCAGCATCTCCTTTCAATTCTGAGCTGTGTTTTATGAACAGAGAAGGGAGAAAAAAAAAGAAAAGAATAAACGTGTTGTGAAAACAGTGTGACTAACATTGAACAACGGAACCTAAATATTGGACCATTTTCCAGTTTCTGCAATAATCTTATTACGATTTTTCTTTTTATTCATTTTAGAAAGAACTTCCAAATCTCTCTATCGGTCACCTCTTTGACTAAATGTGCTCCAAAAATGCCTTCCTCATCCATCAAACTTCTCAGGTGCCGAGTCGCGTTGTTGAAGCCGACGTAAGTCCTTTTTGTGGCCAAGAATACTACTCCATAGGGTGGCCTCAAGCACTGGTGATCCAAAAGCCAGAGGAAACAATCAATCAACAGGATCAAGAATACACGAGACATAAAGCTTATGAAAATAAGCTTAACAGTAACAGGAAATTGGAGACAGAACGCTAGAGAAAAGAAAAAATCCACAGCAAAATCGATCACTGTCTTCATAATGGCAAGTAAAAAGTAACAATTGACCAGGAAAAACTCAGTTTCCTCAAAACATCTAATCTAACATCCATAAATCCAAAGTGATGCAAGAAACCACACAAGATGGAATTCTAGTTTTGCATGGTGGAAATAAAGCCAATGCTTGTTTGCCTCTGGTGTTTCACAAGCTTAATCAGAATCACAGGCACGTAGACATTATTCCCCGAATTTTTGACATTTCACTTCAACTGGCATCAAATGTCCAAGTTTGTCCAGATTAAGTATCAAGTTTACACCAACGAAATTCATCTTTTTGGCTATTAGATTATCATAAACTTTTGCACGTTCCAGCAAATTTAATTCGCATCTCCCATTGACGGAAAATAGGCCAGAAATGTTTACTTTAAGCTAATTTGCATTTTAATCAAATATCATAAGAATTAGAGGACCCAAGTGTCAAAACTTTCGGGACAACAAATTCAAATAATCTATGCCCTTTTTATAAATTTAGAGTTTCCAGTAAAATAAGGAGGGACAATGTAGATGTTTATTGTCAATGTTGCTTTTAAGATGTATATATCACACATGAATTAAAAAAGGGACAGAAAATTGACCGACCTTTTTGATGAGAGCATATAGCTTCTTCAAAGAGCTCAACGAGTACGGAGTCTCCGTCATCAAAATAACATCATAACCGCCTTCTTCCCCCTGCTCTGTTTCACTAGCCCTCTCCCATGCCCTGCTTCTCGACAACTTCCTCGATCTCCTCGAGGAAGAAGATCCATGCCCTATAATACTCCCATCTTGACTACTACAAGCATCCATGAAATCCTCCTCGGAAAAGCTGACGCTTGTTGCCGTAGGAACATCAAATCCAGTATCGCTCCTCACTGTTGACAATACCGTGGGGAGTTCTTCCCAATCCCCGGCGTAGAAATGAACCGCCGGGGTAAGACTTTGCCTCGATGGAGTCAGAAGGGGGCTCTCCGGCTGTCGAATTTGCCTATCTCGAGCCTGCTCGAGATTGGCCAGTACATTAGGGATTGTTGTGCATCTTATAGTTTCTGCATTAAGGTCTTGAAAGTGCACTGTAGCTGCTCCCTGTAATGGATTGTTACCGGATGAATTAGAACAAGTTCTTTATTCAACCAATGAATTAGAACAAGTTGATTTCGTCTAAATCTGTTATAGTCAATGTGGGTTTTTTTTCAGCTAAAAGTAAACGGGTGGAAACAGGTGTTCCCTTGACACAATACAATCACGGTCACTGGTAACATTTTATAAAAATATTGAAGGCTGAACACTGAAACAATTAAGGTAGTGTTTGGTTCAGAGGAATGATTTAAGCAAGGAATGAATAGGTTATTGTTTGACCTCCCAACGTAATGGACATTCACCTAGATTCTGAATGATGATTCCCTTGGTAACGTATATACTGTGATTTTTCAGTAAAAACATTTCATTCTAGCTTCATTCCAATAAACCAAATACAGTGTAAAAGCACAATCCCTTTAATATGCTACCATATAGGAATGAATGAAACGGGGATAACTTGTATAGAATAAAGGCACATCCAGTTTATTATCCAATGCTGGTTCTCTGGGAGTGGTGGATTTGGTACAAAGCTAACCTTTCGCGTAGTACTCACAAAGTAGGCCGAGTTTTAACCATGAAAACTAGTGGTCCCCTATTAAATTTTTTATCAGTTTACTAGTCTGGATTGGTTATCAACTCTTTATTTACCTACTCGATTCAAGTGCAGCTACAAAGGAACATACCATCAATATAAGTGCTCCAGCCTCCAAGGGAATCAAAAGCACCCAAAATTTCTTATAGTGGATTTTGTACAAAGGTGGAAAGCCAATAACAGGAGGGGTCCCCCATGGTACAAAAGTTGGGACCCAATTACAGCAACAGACCTTAGGTCTTTAACAGGCTAAATATTATAGCCAGTCAAAAATTTTCTTTCTTTCTTTTTTTTGGCTAAATGATGAAGTTCGAACTCTGTGAACCATGTAATTCTTTCAGAAACTGGCCAGACTACTATAAGACATTAGTAGAAGAAAACTACCATTAATATGTCCAAAACATTCTGAAAACTATAAACTATATTCATGAGGATTTCAATTTTAAACCCTAGGTTGATAATAAAAAAAAAGTAACTCCAAAATAAAGTGAAGTACATGTGAGTACATCCAAAATCCCTTTTTGATAGTCAAGACTTGGGTAAAGATAGAAATTAACAAATACTGGCAAAGTTAAAGAACCCAAATGCCATAGTTTGAATTGGATCAGTTCGATTCAGAAGTGGTAGCCAAGTGGTAGTCACCATGTACTCCCATGCATTTGACAAGAGTTCAAATCTCACTAACTACAACTAAGAATGCTGACTTTCGCCGAGAAAAAAAGATCCAGGACCAAACTAAGATAGCAATGGCAAGACATGATTATATTACCTTTAGGCAAGCAAAGATTCCTGGGAGTCCATAGCTGCAACCAAGCTGAGAGAATCACAAAAGAGGACAAAATAAATATCAAAATAAATTCGAAGCTATAACGCACGGACACGGATACCGACACCGATACCGACACGAGGACACGGGGAATTCTAAAAAAATGGTGACACGGACACGGCGGGGGACACGCCACGTGTATATTTATTTATTTATATAAATAAATAAATAATTAATTAATTATAGTTTGACAATCAGAAATTTTTAAAAAATTACAATTTGGCCCCAATTTTTTTTTACAGTTTGACCCCCAATTTTTTTAAAATTACAATTTGGCTCCTCAAAAATTACAGTTTGGCCACTGCCGTGTCCCCATCAGTGTCCCCCCAAAAAATTTATATTCAATTATGGGACACGCCACGTGGCGTGTCCCATACATGTCCCCGAGGTGTTCCCGTGTCCGACGCTGCGATACTTCAACCTCTAGAGGTGTCGGTGCTTCATAGATTCTAAGCTTCAAATGTTGTATAATCAAATGGGATAGACGGAGTAACTTCAACTATTATTTATACGGAGGCAGTAACTTCAAACAACCAAAAAGGGAAGTGCAAGTGATAAGAAAACAATCTGGATCAATTCAAAAAAGATCAAGAAGGAACTGAGCTCCAGAAGCGCATACCATGCCTTTTTGGAATCAAAGGCAACTTGAATGCACGAGGAGATCCCCTTAATGTTTTCCACACTATGATTTTAAAGAACCAATAGTGGCCAAAACGTTTTTTAGATCTCTATAGCATTCACTCTGTTTCTTCTTCTTTTTTCTTTTTTGTGTAAGAAACAATCAGCGGAAAAGTAAGTGTTAAACAATAATTAGCCTAAAAATAGGGAGCTGATAATGCCAAAGCCACTTTTGTTCCGGCCAAAACTCATTTATTGCATGACTTAATTGTCCTCTACTACATTACTTCACAAAAATACCCCTTGAAATCCTTAGGGTTTGAACACCCATCATTGCTTGCCTATTGGGTAAATGCAAGTTTTATATTTCATTACCGTCAACACCCACCATCCAAATGTCAAGGTGGTGAAGAGTCTTGGCTGTGATTTTTTTTTTTTTTTGTTTTTGGGCAAATTATAGTTACCCCCCCTCTAACTATGCCTCGCGTACACTTACCCCCTCTAACTTTTTTTTTTTTTGGCACTTAACCCCCTCAAACTAACGGAAATTCAAACGGTCATAACTTCAAACGGTCATAACTTCTTCGTCCAAAATCGAAAATATGCAAATTATATATCGATTTCGAGGTCTTGAAGTCAGCTTTCTAATGACACCAAAATCACATCACGATTCAAAGTACACAGAAAGTTATGATCAAAAGAGTAAGGGCTGGTAGACAGAAAGACCGTTTTGATCATAACTTTTTGTGTGCTTTGAATCGTGATGTGATTTTGGTGTCATTAGAAAGCTGACTTTCAGACCTCGAAATCGATATATAATTTGCATATTTTCGATTTTGGACGAAGAAGTTATGACCATTTGAAATTATGACCATTTGAAATTATGACCGTTTGAATTTCCGTTAGTTTGAGGGGGTTAAGTGCCAAAAAAAAAAGTTAGAGGGGGGTAAGTGTACGCGAGGCATAGTTAGAGGGGGGTAACTATAATTTGCCCTTTGTTTTTTTGCCAAGGCAGTAATTTTTACAACAACGACTATGTATTTTTCAACTCTCCATCGACAACATCATGAGTTACGAGTGCCACATTCTCTGTTTTTCTGTAAGTTTTATCATTTGATGTTTAATTCTTCTAAAATTAGCTCGTGTTTGTTAGATGGGTTGCTTGTGAATGGATGAAAACATGGAAGTGGAAAACATTTGTGTTTGGTTACCATTTTAGTTTAGTTTTTCAATCATTACCTTATTTCTTTCTACAATCATTACCCTATTTCTCCAATTATTACTTTCTCATCTCTCTCTATCTCACTCCAATCATTATCCCTATCTTCAATCATTACTCTATTTCTCTCTCCACCCACTACCAAAACTAAACTAAACTAAACTGTAAACCAAACAAAGCTTTTTTGTTTGTTTGTCTTCTAAAATTAGCTCTTGGGTTGCTCGTGAATTGATGTTTTCATTTTTGCTTGAAATGTGGAACTGGAAAACAGGCCTTGAACTTGTGGGTTTTCAAGGGGTATTTTTGTAAAGCAAGTGGTGTAGTGGAGGACAATTAAGTCATACAATGAATGAGTTTTGGCAGGAACAAAAAGAGTTTTGGCATGAACAAAAGTGGTTTTGGCATGAACAATTCCCCTAAAAATAATAGACCCACTAATAAACTACAGAAAAAGAAGTCAAATATGGCATACATAAATTCTTTTGCTTTCTTGGAGGTATAGAGGGGCCACTGTTTTAGTGGCATTCTCAGAGCAGCCACTTTGTGCATATATTCCAAAGGTTAGGTCTGTCTCCAATCCTCCCCGCCCATACCCCCAATGACGTCATTGCATGGTTTGAAACACAAATGCAACATGACAGCACTGTCAATCAGTAGCAAGATTGAAACATAAATCGTTGGGACTTAGAAATACATTTAGATGAGAATACCTCAAGTACCCTTTTGCCTCTGAAGCTCAATTGTCCATCACGAATCTCATGCTTAAGGACATTAACAAGATCAATTGAGCTGTCCCATGATTTCACAAATCCTGCACGAAAACCACAGTAAGTCTCACTCCTACCTAAATGTAGTGACTACATCATATGACAATTCCAGTCTTTAGGCTTGAATTTCATTCATCTGATAGCAGAAAACACAAACTTCACTTCTAAGGCTACTACGTACAGGGAAGCGATATACTAACCATCAGGTTTTGAAGATATCATTTCGGAGCCAGCAAAACCTATAATATCCGCAACACTAATTCTCCCCTGCAAGAGAAAGAAATTGGGATCATCAAGTATGATACTCTCTGCCACGAAAGCTTGAAGGCCCAAACGAAAGCTATAGCTTTTCAATTATGTTCCAACCTAAAATCAAAAAGCATTTCATACGACGCAAGGCAACTGACCCAGTTTTGAACTAAAACATCCCAAATTCCAATAGTCGTGTCATTAAACTTTAAAACAAACAAGAAGCATGAACATTTTCAGACTTCTGTTCCTATTTTCCTAATGAAAACAAAAATCCTCTGTTTGATATGGTTTTGGAGAGCATAACACTCAATTTGATGACAAGCCCATTGGACAAGAAAGAGTTTTGCATAATAAACTAAGTACCGCACAAAGTCAGTTTTAAAAGAGCTTTGAAAATGATCATGCCTGACAAAAAATATGCTGTATCAAACTAATCTTATATTGGCCATCCACAAAGATAAGGTTTAATCTACTCAACAGAAACACCATGACACTACTCTCTCTCATCATCCCCCCCGCCCACCTCCTATCTGAGGGGGATGAAAGGAAGAAAATTGAGAAGGCAAGGATTTTGTATGCAACCGTATCTTTCCATTAAAAACTTTCTTTTGACAAGCCATACACATACACATACACTGACATCAAATCAACATAATCAAAACAAGGCATAAGATGTTTAACCTGTAATACAGTCTTAATTGAGCAAATGGTTAATATGGTCACTCCTAAACCTTGATTTTCATAGAAAGTCCACAAGTAGCTTTTGACATACAGAAATGATAAAGGTGCCAACCAGCAGAAACCACTTGTCATCTTATCTGGTATTTAAAGTACCTTGAACACATTTAGCCCTTGCAAGTCTACGCTGTCCCCTGCATACTTGTAAGGGTGAGCCATCTGACACAAAGGAAAATGACAGCATCTTCAATTTCAAGGTTATTAAAATCAATGGAATCTAAAATGTGTTGTGATGATCCCAAGAGCACTTGAGTCTTGAAGCTGCTGAACAAGTAGAGAATAATATTCATATACCTTTGATGGGATAATCTCGACAGCTGGTGAAGGGAGATGCACATCTCTCTCGGACACGGTGAAAGTGCTGTGACTTCCCCGGTCTTGTGGTACCAAGCCAGGCAAGCACTGAGCAATCAGCGACGGTGTGCGCATTGTATCCTGGTCCTTGGCTTTAAATCCTCCCTATTGACGCCTATAAGGAGATCAGTTAAATAGTTCCAGAAGTAAAAATTCTAGCAATGATCAAGTTAACAAAACAAAAGTCATTTTTTTGAATGTAATCACATTCCAACACTATCAGAACCCGGAACAAGAAATTATACATTGTCACTAAGCCCACTGTTCTATAAATTGCTAGGCACTAGTCGGGAGGAGAAGGGGTGCCTAGCGCCTAAGCACCGACTAGTTGGCTGCCTAACGTCTTGGCAGGGACTGGGAGTAGAGTCTATGTTACTTGGAACGCGGATCATTCCGGTATGAGGAACAAGAACGTGGTACGCCACATGTTTAAATTGTGGTGTGCTAGGGGAAGGCTTCTATAGAGAACAAAAATAGAACTTACTCTTCTAAGTGATAAATATCTAGTGAAGTTAAGTATTGTTTGTCAAATTATTCATACGAAACACATTTCTAGGAGCGCAACAAACAAACTTCTTACATTTTCTAACTCCGAAATTCCATTTTCTCTTTATTTTTATTAGTTGAAATTTTAGGGAAAACTTAGGGGATTGCTTTGTTTTGAAACGGTAGTGTACCATGTTTTGGAACGTTTGTACCAAAACGTAATTCGCTAGGTTAGTAGTGTTCCCCAGTAACATAGGCGCAGACTAGTCGGTTGCCTAATATAGGCATTGGACTACCGCCTAGCACCTAGGCAGGGACTAGTCGGCCTAGGCAGCTGGCTTTTAGAACAATGCGACTTCAAATGTATAGGACTTATCCCATGCACAAGGCAGGTGCTTACAAAAAGGTATGGGAGAGGTAGAAAATAGGAAGGGAAAACCCCGGTGTCATATCACAGGGTTTTTTGGTCGTAATGTCTTCGTTTTCTTGGTTTTTGGTTTGCTGTTCTCAGTTAGCCAGGGAATCTTTTCTGATGCAAGAACTTTATTTACCTAACAAAGAAAAGAAAATAGGCAACCTTACCTAGTTACCACACTTTTGTAGAGAGTGTTCCTGTGTTGGAAGAACCTGTCCTACAGCACTAGAGGTGGATATGCCTGATAGCACTTTCCACTTTGCCAGGGAATCTTTTATAATGGTTAGTACTATTAGCGAAACGTAGTTGTACAAGTTCGAGTCCTAAAAATCGGTCTCTTCACAAAAGTGGAAGTAACGCTTCCTGCCTACTACTCATAAGGAATGATCACAATAAACAACACAAACTTGAGAAGAATAAAACATATGTAGCTCTAACTTCCGTGACAAATGCTCACCCAAAGTTTTAGGCTGTGTTTGAATTCCGAATTTTGCTTAGGAAAGTGAAATAGAAAAGGAATAGTGTAGTGGCCTGAATCAATATGTCCTAATGTTCTGAATCACTAGGCCAATATGGGTCCGGCTAAACGTGGATAGTGGTTCAGATACCCACTTTGGATACGCGGCAGGCGAGCCCTGCTCTACCCATGATTGTTCGGTGAAGGACACCGCTCGGAAATGTTTGGCTTGGGTACTCATTCAGGCATGGTTGATCCAGGTCTGACCGTTATGACCCGCGGAATATACAGAAGGCACCTCGCTCATGTCCACTCAACTGTCTAGTCCTGACCGTTGGTGAAGGACACCGCTCGGAAATGTTTGATTCGGGTACTCATTCAGGCATGGGTTGATCCAGGTCCGACCGCTATGACCGCTATGACCTGCGGAATATACAGAAGGCACCTCGCCCATGTTCACTCAACCGTCTAGCCCTCTACGTCATGATGACGTTGGCAGAGGCAATTAGCACACGCAAGCGAGCCAGCTCATACATGTTCCTCATAACCGTCTTATCCGATAAATCATAGGTGACATCAGCCGAAGGCGGTTACGTAGTGTGCCGAGCATGAGTTTACTTGGAGGGGAAGTTTGGAGTCTCTATATAAGGTAAAGTACAAACCCTAGAGAGGTACGCCAGTTCTACTAAATTTAGAGCTTCCATACCTTTCTTCCTCCTCCAAATACTTACTTAACCGTCAGAGTGCCTTGCCGGTCTACTCCAACTGGTGTGGGCACAAATGGCGGGTGCTTACTGTGCAGGAGAGAACAACATAAAGGAAGGACAACGTAAAGGATTCTAAATTCATCCTCTTGTTTGGTTGTGATAGGAAACGAATAAATAAATGAAGAAAGATGGTTCATTAGATTTTTCCTCCCTCTTTTCCTTCTTATTTCTTTTTATCCTTCCATTCCAACCAAGCATGAGAAGCTCCTGTAAATCCTTCGCCATTTCCTTCCAAAAAAATCTGGGATCCAGACACAGCCTTAAGGAGATCACCAAATTATTCAACCATGTTATTAAAAGCTTGTGGGAATAACCAATTTCAATGAGTGCTACAAAATACTATTTCAAAAGCTTTCATAAAATTTAAGACCTAAAAAATATGGAGAAAAAAAACTAGCATATTACTTGTCCGTCCCAATTTAAATGGTCTCTATGGGAGACTGTGTAATTTTGACCTCGAAAATAAAGTACTTTCGGATTTAATTTGTAATATTTTTTTTTGCACCGTTTTTAAAGGAGCTTAGTGAGTACTTTCAAAAAGTGCAAAAAAGTTTCAAAAACGATTACAAAAAAATACAATTTATTTGAAATTTAAAATGCACGATTTTTCGTACGGAGTATTTAAATTGAGACGGGGGAGTAGTTCGATGCACAGACATCGAAAACCCATAACGCAATCCACCAACTATATTTGGAGAATTACATCCAGAGTTCATCACAAGTATCAAATGTTATCAACTACAAAGATCTTCAATTGAATCCATCTAGGGCAATGGCCACGTTAAGAGGTCAACAGGAGCAGGGAATTATTGACCTATTGACAGGGGCAGAAAAAGAACACTTCAAAATTAACCGGGTTCAACAAAGTAGTACAGGATTAGAAAAAAAAAAAAAAAAAAAGCAACCCTTGTTGTGATTTGAACCAAGAACAAAACAAAATAGCAGAAACTAAATGATGATAATTGATAAACGAAACCCAGTAAGCATATCTCTAATTGCATCCATAAGCAAAACCAAGAAAAGATTCAAGTAATGATATCATCGAACACATTCCCCATGAACTCGTAGGAGCAAAGAATTAGAAACATACCTCAAGAAAATGGCAGTAATTGAGCACCGTAGCGAAGATGAGTACAGCAAATTCAAAAGAAGGGGCTGTTTATATTGACCCAAAATCAAAGATTATTCCATCGTGTAAATTGCAGGGAAAAAGAGATCCGTTCAGGACTGGCAACTCAAGTCAAAGGAAAACTGATTGGAAGCAGCTGGGAGAGAGGAGAGAGAAGGTTCGCTTCACACCTGCTTGATACTGTGACAATCAAATTACTATAATGCCCTTCACTTTATCGATAGTATTAAAACTGGTCCGAGGAGGGAGCTTCTATTTGCAAGAGTTGAGTTGAACGAAGGATTTTGATATTCGTGCTCCACTTTTATTGATGACACTTAACTTTGTTCATGAAGCAAGTTAAAAGTGGAGTATCATCAGTAAAAAGTGGAGCGCAAAAATCAATTTCTTTGAAGCAAGTAAAAAATGGAGCGTCATCAGTAAAAAGTGACGCGTCATCAGTAAAAAATGGAACGCAAAAATCAATTTCCTCATTTAGAAAAAAGGAAGGAACGGAATTGATAACATTGATACTCTGATTATCCTTTTTGTAAAAAGAACGAGCATCCACAATGTTAAATTGTGCAGTGGGTCGAATCAGATCCGGTTTTGGATGAATGGGCTGATACCATGAATTTTTGGCAATTTGCCTTAGCTGGGGGCATTGTGAGCGGATGGTTGATTGAATCAAATCGGCTTGAATTAGGTCTAAATCAGCATGATATTCCAGTTCTGGTCTCTATCTCTCTCTCTGGAGGTGCCGTTCAGCTTTTCGAAATAGGAATGACTTCATAATTTTAATTCAGCGGTGACAAACAATATGCACAAAATTATTGTATACAAAAGTCTAATTAAAATTTTTTTGGCTGAAAGTTTATTGAATCTGGTTTTGTTTTATTTCATTGAGCTATATATACTAGACAATGATACACCTACCGCACTCTCACCCACCGCATGCTCGCCGGGCCCATTCCGGCCACCGGATGGTCGATCCGAACCGTCCAAAAATTCTAAAAAAAAAAACCGAGTGGGCTCACGTGTGAATCAACGGCATCCGAAGTGTGTAAGTGCTTGATCCGAACTTCCAAAAATCAGATGATCTGAGCCATTAAAAAATGGAAGTTCGGATCAAGCACTTATACACGTCGGATGCCGTTAATTCTCGCAATAGCCCACTCGGTTTTCTTTTTTATAGAATTTTTGGACGGTTCGGATCGGCCGTCCGGTGGCAAAAATGGGCCCGGTGAGCGTGCGGTGGACGAGGCGCGGTGGGTGTATCATTGTCCATATATACTTTACTTTCTCACAAAAATAAGTTACTACGTTTCATTTACCCAAACTTTGTACGAATGGTTAACCGAAAACACTACCAAAAGAAAACTAAAACTATAAGCAAGAAGTACAAAATAAATTTTAGTTCGTTTTCTAAACTCAGAGGGCTCTCTTGAACCCTGATTACATGGTGTAGCAGTCAATGCTTCCGAAGAATGAGGGTAAAGAATAATGTTACCAAACCCCACAAATAACAAGTCAATATTTGTACGAAATATGCAATCAACATGTTATTGAAAAACTTCTAAAGTGGCCAACAACCCAATTTACCAAGAAAGTGTGATCGAGTCAATTGTACAACAGTACAAGGTTCTTCTCTCGTAATGCTACATAAGAACGGGTGATAGGATATTATTTGCATAATTCAAGATAATTCAAACATTAATACAGGTTAAAATAGTTCGTAATTGCTTTAGGAAAGCCAATTTTATGGAAAGGTTGGTAAGAAAATTATTTTTTGAGTCCGTCTCGAGGAAAGTTGAAAAACTTTATTAAAGTGCGATAGTCAAAAAGTGTAAGTGCCAAAATTATTTCTTAAATTCTTTTTTTTCCGAATGTGGTCAATGTTTTGTCCTTTTTAAATTTGGCTTTTCCTTTTCTACAACAAAAGTGTTAGAATTCATGACTTTGAGTCCATGAAATTGAACATGTAAGGTAATGAATGGTTCATAATCTAACTGTGAAGTTTTAGATTGGCTATGGGCGTCACATTCTTCCTCACTTAGAAACACATATCCTTGTGTGTAGGGTCAAAATTTCTCCCACATTTTCGGTTGGTGCATGCTCTGATTGCACTGTAAACAACCCATTCCTGCCTTGTTCAATATTGTCTACTTTGACTGCTCAAACTCTATGAGCTTTCCAGTAGATAACCCATCCCCAAAGACGGAGGTAGTGGGGCTATTGGGGGCCAAGGCCACCCCCAATTGGTAAAAAACCCCTTAATCACCTAACAATTTTTGTTTATAGTAGTAGTATATATAACATAACTTTCGGCCTCCCCATAATTTTTAAAATTTTACAAGGAGTTGAAAACTTAGACCGTAACAAAACTTAGCACACATGAACAGAGAATCTCTTCTCATCTGGCAATACAAATCAATTCTAAATCTCTTCAAGAACAGAGTCAGTTACAAAACTCTCTCTAACATCAAAATCCCTTTCCTCCCAATACTGGAAGGCAAAAACAAACAGAAGCAAATGATTCGTTATTCCGAAGTACCGAAAAAGAAAAAAAAAACTGATTCTAATCTTCCATTCTATGGCACATGAAAACCCTGAAACTTACCAAAATTCGTAAAACCGTACGCTAAACAACAATCTACTATAATCTCTGTAAGACCAAAACACGAGAAACCACACAGAAATTATCACAACGTAAATTAACAAACTAAACCCGTCACGTTATGGTTCAAGGTTGCCATGAAAAGACCGTAAACTTGGTCCACGCCTTGTGCTCATTCATGTGTTTGAGAATGGAATCAGAAATTGGTGTTCGGGTGCCAAGACTAGGAGCGGAATCAGGATTTAATTGTGGACTTTGAAGCGATATGCTCTGTCTCTTCCATCTGCACCTTTGGACCGACTATGTACCAAATTTCTTAACACGTTCACCTTAGTCACTTCTAATCACAAAAGACGAAATGAACCAACCAAACAAACAACCATGGAAACAAACACAAATTAAATTTGGAAACCTAATCCGATCAACTAGATATCTTTGTGCCATCAACTGTGTGCGTCCAAGTACGCATTTTCTCACTCTCACTCTCTCTCGACCTTGTTCTCGTCTCCGTTTTCCTCTGTTTTTGGGGCTCGATCAAGATAAAAACTGAAACTGGATTCCGGACACGGCTCGGCCTCGAGATATTCAGATTTCATCCAATTGAGCTGGTATTGATGATGAAAAAAGTCCAACGCAGTACTTGTGTTGCAAGAAGTAGTACACTTCAAAGAGAGAAGATCCCTAGAAGTTTCTCATCTTTATAATGACAGTGGTTCTCAGCTGGATACGTACACAAATACCGTACATAGACACATGCAGTTACTTTAACAATAAAGTTGATATCTATCTGTTGGGATATTTTTTGTGGTGGTTGGGGCATACCGACAATATTCTAGAAAGTTCCAAACACAGGGCATTTTGGTCTTTCAGAGATTACACTAGTACCAGTAGGACCCTGGGTGCTGTAGTGCACCCCCGCATAACACGTGTAGTACGGCTAATCCGGCCGTCCATCTCGGCAATGGACGGCTTGGATTTTCATCCAAATAATAGACGGGTAAAATTTGTAGAAACTTGGATTATATCCAACCATTCCTTAGAAAGATCTATAGCCCGTATGCGTCCTACAGGATGCTTTCAGGGCCTTGCACTACAGAATTTTCCAATCCAACTAGCACTAGTAGTTAAGGTGAGGAATGCACTTGCTTCACGGCAGAGTTCAGACAATTGAAGACAAATATTAAAGCGAAGGACTGAGCTCCCGTGCGTTCAGTGTGGACTCCATCCAGTCCCGTGCAGTTTCGGTCTTTTGTGGGCTCTTTTCGGGCCTACGATAATGATCTGAACACCGATCATGTTAAAAATTACGTTAATGGAGATACCATTTAATATAATTTTGAAATGCATTAATCTTGTTTAAAAAAGGTGTGCAAGGATTCATTAAATATCCCAAGGCTGGCTCATGGGGTAAGCTAGGGAAACAGTCGCTTCCGGCCCCTGAATTCTGGTCCAAAATTGAGGTTCAATTTTAATGTAATTTACATATTAATATTAGAATGTTTCTAAATATAAACACAATTGTATCTTATTTTCTTCAAAAACTCTTGCAATAATATTTTTTTACATTTATATTGTCATAATTGTATCCTTTTAGTTTGATTTTTTTTTTCCATTATTTTTGTACTTTTATCTTTTTTTTTTATTTAAAATTCATGCATATGTAAGGGGTTCAACAGAAAGAATTTGCTTCGAGACTCCAAAATATATGAGCCGGCCCTGAAAAATCCTAATGCATTTTAAAATCCTATCAAATGGAACCCGATCAAAGTGATTTTTAACGCGATGGGTGTTCTCGACAAGCTCTAAAAAGTGAATAATTTTAAACATTATTGTGAATCAGAGAAAGGCCCACCGAAACTGAACGGGATTTAATGGAGTCCACGCTCGACGGAAGCTCAGTCCGCAAGTGAAACCGAAATGGCTCACGGAATGATACAATCGCAAGGTCTTATAAAAGAAAAACAAAAAAATTGACAAGCAAAATATATTGGCGGTTAGAGACAACATATATTTCCAACTTTATTACGTGTCACCATACAGTTTTGTTTCGAATTTTAAATGAGGGCACCGGTTAGTCTGATCGAAAATCAAACTGTCTTTCTTGGTTGGCATCGGTCAGGTTCTATAAGATTCAGGAGTTTCAACCAATTTACTAGAGATAACGAATGCAGATATATTCCTCCTTTCGGCTGACTTCTTTCTCTTCTTTTTCGTTATTTTCTTATCAAATTTTGGAAGTACCCGATTACAAACGTAATGAAAAATGATTAATGAAATAAAACCATATAATTATTAACATAAAAACAAGGCGATTAAGAGCAAAAAGTAAACTCAAATCTAGATTTAGCTAGCGATCGAGGAAAATATTACTGAACCAAATAGATAAGAATCAGAGTGAAACACCATAAAAATAAAAAAAAACAGCGACACAACCAAGTAGATAAACAACACTTCACAATTCATGATCAGCAGACAACTGAATTGATATTCTGTGATCTGAATTATCTGTGATAGGAGGCAACTTGCAAGGAATGATTAAGCAGATAATACTGGATGAAAAAAAAAAACTGAAGGGTGCGTTTGGTTTGATGGAATGGAATGTGAATAGGAATAGAATTAAGAATGGAATAGAATTGGAGGAATTGAGAATGGAATAACCATTCCCATTCTCATGTTTGGTTGTGCTTAGGAATAGTCATTCTCATCTCCAATGCAATAGTGTGGCAATAGCAATTTTTGGAGTGACAATAGTAATTTTGGAGTGGCAATAGTAATTATTGGTGTGGCAATAGTGAATGTTGGAGTGGCACTAGTAATGTTTGGTGTGACAAAGAAATGGAATAACAATTCCTTAGTTTTTTGAATGGAATGACAATTCCTTTATTAAGGTGAATAGTGATTCCATTTGAAATCATCATTCCATTATTTAATGGTGAACCAAATATTGGAATAAATAAGTCATTGGAATGACTATTCCATTCCAACCTTGATTCCATCCAACCAAACATACCCGAAAGGGAATGCCTGGATTGCAAAGACGAGAGTCACGTTTGGAGTAGCAGTACTACTAGTATTGTAATCCCAAACATTGACTAGACCCTAGCACAACACTACTGAATTGATAACCAAAAGAAACAGACATGACACAAATACAGAACGTCACACACATTACAAGCACAAAACCCAAACTGAACAAACCCCACCATTTAACTAACACTTGTCGTCCCAAGAAAAGGACAGACTCTTAAATCATGAGCCCACCTATATATCTTTGATTAGGTGTCCATCTTACACACACATACGAAAAAAGATTTGCTCTGGTGCGTTATTTACATCTCTTTGACATTTGCTGAGCAACACGACGTATAACATAGGGGATAAGACTACTAATCGAGGAGATCGAACCAGATGAAGAGTCAGTGGAGTCCAAATAGCTAGAGGTTGTTTTGCAGGTGGACATCCCTGCTGTTCGAGGGCATTTAATCGTCAGAGCCCTCCTTCATGGATATCTTGCACGATCTTTCATTTGTCTAGAGACAAATTCTCCAACCCTTCCCCATACAGGGGAGAGATTAGGCAGGAGAGTCTCGGTGTATTGCCAGACTTTGATTCCCTCTAGAAGTGCCGTATTCTCATCGCTCAATCTCTGCATTCGCAGTTAAAAATCTTAATAAGGATAAAATAAGGCAATAAGGATAAAATAAGGTAATTGATAATGCCATGACACAAAATTCTAGTGCCACGGCCTTCACAATGGTTTGACGTATTTACCCTTGAAATTGAAGGGGAAGCTGACACATACACATCCCTTCTCTCTTCAGTGACCCCTCTCTCTCTTTATCTCGATATGCATGCATCTCTTCTCCCATAAGTGACCCCTCTTTTTCTCTCTCTCTCACTCTCTCTCTGATACGCATCTCTTCTCTCTTCCTGTCACTGTTTGAATTCAGTACCACAACAACCCTTCTTAATTGACCAAAGAAGACCTAGCGAAGCCAATTGATACTGTCTATGCTTATCGCAAACACTCAACAAGTCATTCGCACACTTCTATTCTGCCGGAATCTGCAGCATTGATAACCCGACCCGCCTCGATCTGCCCATAGTCCAAAATTGAAGAGGCTTTGAATTCTGGTGTCTCTTTCTTCCTTTGTTTACTGCAATGCAGAGAGCACGTGGTCGATTTTAATAGGGCCTGGTCTCTTCACCCCCGAAGCAGCTCCGACATTGAATAGATCTAAAATGCATTTTTCTGTTGGAAATCCTAATCATGGGTAGTAATCCATGCTTAAAGTCGAATAGTTATTAGGAATTGATTTTCCGAATATTCAATGTAATGGTTTGTGTCAGTTCTCGAAAGCCACTTCAGTTGTGAAGAAATGTGTTTTATTTCCAAAGATTTGGGTTGGAGCCTGGAGGTTGAGCCTAGGCCATGGCTGAGAAAATTAATGAAGAGAGAGGAGCAAGGTTTATTTCCTCGTGAGGGGAAATTTCTAGTTTGAGGATAAAAAGGGCAAATAGCAATATTGTGTCGTGGCACTAAAGAAACCTGTCGTGGCATTAGGGCCTTCCAATACTACACTAATCCTTTTCATGTCACTTAAATAGTTTTACCTATGAGGAACTATGGTTAGCAAAAAAACTATGGTTTTCTTGGCTCCTTTCTATTTCAATCTCCTCTTCTCTTTAACTAGCACTTCCTGCATTCACAGTTTAAAAAATTAAATTATATAATAAGATAGCTCCCACAATAAAGGTAATAAAATGTTAAAAAAAAAGAGGACTAATGATTGGATAAAACTTATAAGTTGCTTGTGGTAATAAAGGTATACCTCCGAGGCTTGGCTCCTTACTACTCCCTCCGTCCCAATTTACTCGTCACTTTTTGGAGTTCGTGTCACTTTTCAATTGATTATATTTTGTAATTTATAATATTTTAGGCGATTTTGAAAACATTGTATTATAGAATAAATCGAGATCTATCAAACAAGATCCATATTGGATATAAAATTCATTACCAATTTAAAGATATAACTAATTCTTTTTTCCGATTGGAATAGAACTGTGACAAGTAAATTGAGACGGAGGGAGTACTTCTTCCTTAAATAGCTCGACCAGCTTTCTCTTTCAATTTCTTGTTCTTATCCTTGAGAGTTTGAATTTCTTTCCCATGTTCCTCACATGATTTTTCCCTTCTATCTCCAAATTTTTTATCTTCTCCAATTTATATTACATTACACAACACTTTTGTAAAATGTCTCTCTCACAACTGTCCTCCGTGGTAGTTTGGATGGCGGGGATTGAATTTGAGTTTTGACGTTCATTTGATCTAAGGGTTGTTATTTTCCCCTGTTCAAAATTCAAACCCCATATGGAATCTTTTCATGTTCAAAATTCAAACCCCCATGTGGAATCTTTCCATGTTCAAAATTCAAACCCCATATGGAAGAAGATTTCCTCTTTACGGCAGGGATGAGATAATTTCAAGAGATCTAAGGGATTTATATTTCCAAAAAATTGAGATGCTTTCTATTTCTCGCTTTTTATTTTTCTTTTTCATTCGGTCATTTGACAGGGCTGACCTCTCCCATGGAGCTTTAAACTAGGGGTGTTCAAGAAACCGCCTGAACCGTAAAATCGGTCCGATCCTGATCGAACCGTTCTATTTGGTCTAGTTCTATGGTTCTGCGGTCAGGTTATGGTTCCAAAAAAATAAGAACCGTTAATTTGGGTCCGGTTACTGGTTCTCAATTAAAGAACCGTGGTTAGAACCGGACCGGACCGTTTAAAACTAATATATATATATAATTATATAAAAATAAATATGTGTGTGTAATTTAGTAGGTTAATCTCTTTCTTGCTAAACTTACATTATTTAGAGACGCAATCTCATTTGTTAGGAAAGTTTTTATTTTTTTTTCTTCTTTTTCTATTCTAATAAATTACCTTTCTATTCTTTCAATTCTTTGCAACCTTATTTATCGGATTAGTTTTTATAATTTCAATCCCACGTCTCTCTTTCTCACACACCGATACTAATTAGATAGAATCGGAACCGGAACCGAATCAAAACCCGACCACTTTTGCGGTTTGGTTCTGGTTAGGTTCTATTCATATATTGGTTAGGTTCTGGTTTCCAATTTCCTAGAACCGTTTGAAATGGTCCGGTTACTGATTTTCTAGAGAACCGGATCAATCCGGACCGTGTACACCCCTACTTTAAACAGTGAGTTCAACACAGAGTATTTTTGTTTAAGGTTTTATCATTTTATTCCTCGGTTATGGATGACTGATTTTAGTTGGGTCGATTTTGTCAGTTGAATAGCATAGTGTTCATTGAGCTCTTCAACGTAAAACTTATATTGGGTTTGGAACCCCTATTGGGCAACCTACAACCATTTTTTTCCTTTATGGCGTTGACTTCCCTATTATAATACTCCCTCCGTCCCTTTTTAAATGTCATACTTCGTAATTCCAACTTATTAAAAAGACATCATCATTACACATTTCACATCAACTTTTTTCTCCACTTTCCCTACTTACCCATCATCATTACACTTTTACTCACTAACTTTTCAAAATGAAATATAGTTTTAGGGACAAAATAAACAATACACCAACTTCTACCCCCTAACTTTATAAAATGGACACTTATTAAGGGACAGCCCAAAATGGAATACTGGACACTAAATAAGGGATGGAGGGAGTATCGTTTTTTCTTTACAAGTGCATCTTTAGCTTGGGTTGGATCTTCGATCTAACAATTAAAGCATTACCATTTCAATGGAAAAAAAAAATGCTAATGGTACATTCTCTCTTACTATAATCGTCTCATGGTAACTTATTTATTCTTTTATTTGGACACCCATTATTCACTAATTCAAGTTATTCAACGTAGTTGCTACTTTTATTCGAAAGCTAAGGTATTAAATCAGAAACAAAACAATTATTGCCCAAGGTAATAACCAACAATGGTTGTGGATTTATTTTTTATTTGCTAACTGAAATTAACAAAGTCAACGAATTGGAAAAAAAATATTGCTAATGGTACATTCTCTCTTACTATAATCGGCAGTGTTTTGAATTTGCCGAATCAAATTGGACCTAGGTCTAGGCCAATTCCAATCCCCTCTCTTTTGTCTCATTCTCTCTCCTCTTTCTTCCCTTTCCTCACGATGTACAAGCCTCTCCCTCATGTTCGCTCATTCTCTCCCTTCTCTTCCCTCCCTTGTTAACCTGTCGATCAAGTAAGAATTAATGGTCAAAAGAGAGATGCAATGTTTGACCATTGGGTGATGTCGATCGGATGCAAAAATTTGACAAACGAATAGTAAAGTGTTAGCTTACGAGTAATTTGCTAACTGAAATTAACAAAGTCAAGTGACTTTTTTTTTTGTCTCTATTCAAATTTTTTTGTATTTGTTTGTTTTGCGACAAACTTTTTATCCCTATTAGTTCGTCTCGACGAGAGAATTGAAAAAGTAATTTTTTTTTGTAATATTCAAGATAAATCACAATAACCAGCTTTTTGGGCTTTATTTTGGATGTTTTCAAAAATATTTGAGTAAAAGTCATAGTAATTTTTTACTTTTCTGATTGGAGCGAATCAAAAATCGTAAAATACTTGTTGCAAAACGACAAACACGGAAAAAGTTGAATAAGTACAAAACGGAAACAAGCCCAAAAGAGGGAGAGGAGCTCAAAGGATTGGTCTTGTAATTATTTATTTTTTATTTTTTTAAAAAATTATGAGTTTCGATAAAAAAAATTTAAATAAGAACAAGAATAAACCACTTATCTTTTAAATTCAATCCCATCCTATAGGTACAACTAGATAAGCTGAAAATGGCATGTGAACGGATTGATTTATAAAAGGCCGGAGATATTTATTAAACAGTTAACGGAATCAGAGAAGACAGGAGAGAGTTAGAGAGAGAGAGAGAGAGAGAGAGAGAGGCAGAAACAGTTAGAGAGAGAGAGAGATGGGTGAATTGGATTGATTGTAGTGAGAGAATAGAAAAGACGGGACAGAGTGCGGGTAAGAGAGAAAAAAAAGGGTGTTGGACCATTCTTAATTTTAACCCATATTAAACCCACTCTCAACCCATCTAAACCCATAAAAATATGGGTTTATATGGGTTGAACCCATATTAACCCATTACACAATATGGGCGGATTGGGTTGGGTTATAAGTGGGCGGATTTGGGCGGGTTAAGAAATATGGGTTGAGATTGCCACCTCTAAAAAATACTACTAGACAATTTTTGTAAACTGAAATTTTTCTGCTAAAGTGAATGATAACTTTTAGATCATGATCAGGGACGGAGCCAGGAATTTCACCACGCAGGGGCAAGCCTATATACACAGGGGTAAAAGTCTATATACTTTCATAATTTTTTTTTACATATAATAGTAGTGTTTTTTTTTCTTCTTGCAGAGGCGACCGCCCCTACTGGCCCCTCCCTGGCTCCATCCCTGATCATGATCCATCATAGTGAAATTAATCATATATTTACCGAGTACATCGAACAACAGTTTGTAATTTGCTGGGCCTACTCCTAAGCTGGACGTACAAGGGAAGGGCCGCAAGCTAACCGACATTTGGTGCGGGCATGCACAACTCTGTATGTGTTATCTACTTCATTTATGGTTTAGAATGATGTCTCCTAGCCTGAAGTGAAATGTGAAGAGGGTTCCTCTTTGTTAGAAAATGGCTTCTGAAACAGAAAACCAGCCTTCGTCCATCATTGGTGTTGAGTAAGATGACTTACAACATATGCTTTCATTTGAAAAACTCAAGGATAAGTAGCGATTAGCATGGGAATCGCAAGGGCGATGGCCAGTTAAATAACTTTTTGAGTATCTAATTACATAATATGAATAGTGATATGATCCAAGAAGGAATTAGATAGCTAGGTACGTACATGGTCGTCGAAGCTATTCTCGTGACAGAATAGTTGTGTTTTTTGAATAGCTATGTATGTACAAGGAGTTGAAGCCGAGACCAAAAGCGTCCTGATCGCCCTTGGTTGCAGGCAGTACTGTCCTAAAAGTCGGCCGCCTAGGCCAACTAGTCTCCGCCTAGGTGTTAGGCAGTGGTCCAATGCCTAGATTAGGCAGCCGATTAGTCGGTGCCTAGGCACTAGGGGCCCCTTGTCCACCCGACTATTCTCATGTTGTCTCATTCTCTCTCCTCTCTCCGCCTTTTCGTCACGATTTATTAGCCTCTCTCTTACGTTCTCTCATTCTCTCCTTTCTCTCCCCTTGCTTGTTAGTTAAGACCTTCCTTAAAACTACCAAACTTTCTAAAACACTTCCAACTTAACACACACTAACACATTTTGGAGATGCTCAAGTTCGTGAGTTGGATCGTTGATTTCCAGGGCCCAGCATTATAGTGGTTTATGTGGAAAAATAAACGGTAAGAGCTCAGGCCATTCGATTGTTTATCAACTATTGCTTTGCCCTCAAATATAGCCTTGTTTGTCCTATAGGAAGACTTGACTTATGCCATCCTATTGGAATTGGTCCTATTCCTCCTCCTTGGATTTATACTAATTGCAACACGACTATGGGCAACCCCAAATATCATGTCATTGAAGATGTCTATTGACAAGTACCACTCGGCCCTAAATTTCAGCCCCAAATTTCACACCAATTTATTTGGTTTGAAGTTTTTAGAAATGTTTTTGGGGTAATGAGTGGAGAGAGAGATAAATAAATGAGAGTAATAATTCGGGAGAAAACTTATTGAAGGCCATGCGCAGAGAAATGTGTTGGTTTTTGAGACCCAAAGCAAGCAGAGTCTACTGGCGACCCCAAATTTCACGTCTTGTTTATCTACCTAAATTTAGACACTGGAGTAGATTATATAGGACTAGGAGAAACTGTTGGTTGAAACATTAGCGTTTAGAATTGAATATCTGTTGGACATGAAATTTCACGAAACATAAGATATGCAATATGTTGGATTTGGGGATGCAACGAAACATAATATTAATCCCCTCATTTATAAGCTGCCTTTTGGTTACTAACTAGTTTCTGAAATCATTTCCTTTACTCATATTACCCAAATAAGAGAATACAATTCTTGTTTTCACTCTTTTATTACCCAAACAAGAGTTTCCTAGTTTTCACTCTTTTGTTACCCACACATAGTGTGTGTGGGACCCTTGTGTTTTGTGAGAAAGTGTGTGTTTGGGTGTGGTTGTAGAATTTTTGTTAACAGAGTTAGGAAGTACGAAGCCGCAGAAGACTAGTCTTTGCACAGCCAAACACACGCAAGGAACTGATCCCCGTCAAAACCGTGTCTAGGTGACTGTCGAAGACACCAAGTCAAGCAGCCAATTAAGCAGAATCAGAAGTTTCAAATAGGCATCAGCCAGTCCAGTCTAGAAAAATACTAACCAAAAATACAGCACTAAAGTAATCTACTTGCCCCAAAAACCTAGTACTTTTTGTTATAGTATTGTGAGTCATATTTTGCACAAATATTGTTAACTTTAAAAACTTAGTGTTTTTGGTTATGCCATTGTGGATATTTTAATGTGGAGATTATAGGAACATTACAAAACTTGCTTGCTTTCCATAACTCATGGCAAATTTTGAATTTTACAATTTGAATGAGATAAGTTTATCCCTTCCATAGGAATTTTACCAGTGGCTCCTATAAAAAGGAATAATTACTCAAGGAATTTTACTAATTGGAAGTCGTCTTTTACCTTTTCAATTCTGTACATTCTTGATAAAGTTCAATCATTATCATGTTACTTTTCTTTCTTCTTACTTTTTTCCTTTTCTTCGGAGAATTTATTTATACTAACCTATTGGAAAATATTTATTTAACTTTAATTATCTTTCCATCCAATCAAATCTCGCCATTTGTGACTGCAATTTCTGTGAAGGGAAACAAAAAGTTCTGTGGAGGTATAGCTGAATTGGAGCTACAAAGTTGCAACTCCAAAGGGTTTACAAAGAAAAGATCTTCTCGTACCATGATTTTAATAATCTCAATAGCTTGTGGGCTTCTAGGACTATGTCTGATATGGTGTTTCCTCTATCACTGCTCGTTTAGAAAGAAAACAAATGTATCTTCTTTTAGGTTATTAGGGAACTTGTTTCTGGAATTGTTGTACCGAAGTCTACTTAAAGCTACCGATGGATTCTCTCTAGCCAATTTGATTGGCGTCGGTGGCTTTGGGTCAGTGTATAGAGGAATTCTTGATCATGGAGGAAAAGTTGTTGCAATTAAGGTACTAAAACTTCAAGCCGCTGGAGCTTCCAAGAGTTTCATAGCCTAGTGTAAAGCCTTGAAGAATATCAAACACCGAAATCTTGTTAAGGTGCTCACAGCATGTTCAAGTGTTGATTATCAAGGCAATGATTTTAAAGCACTCGTATATGAATTCATGGTCAATGGAAGCCTCGAGAAGTGGTTGCATCCAAATGAGAATGGACATGGGGTGCGTAATGAGTCAAGAAGTTTAAATCTTCTTCAGAGGTTAACCATTGCAATTGCTCCATTGGCATAAAGGGGTCTATTGGTTATGTGGCTCCAGGTAAATGTACTTAGCACTTTTTGGCTTTCCTTTCCTTCCCAAAATCTAGACCGTATTCACATACCCAGAATTCTTCAAAATCGTAATAGCATTTTTTCACCCCGCAAATTGTAGAGTATGTTATGGGAAATGAAGTGTCAACATCCGGTGATGTGTATAGTTTTGGAATCCTTGTATTGGAGATGTTTACAGCCAAGAGACCTACTGATAGCATGTTTATTGATGGTATGTCTCTCCACAACTTTGCTAAGAAACTTTGCCTGAACAAGTAGAGAGCATTCTTGATCCAACACTGCTTCGACAAAGAGAACAAGGGCAAGCAACCTCAAGCATCAACAATGGTCGTAGCCAAAGATTTGCTGGAAGTCACAAGGTTCAGGAGATCTTGATTTCAATACTTAATGTTGGGATTGTCTACTCAGAAGAACTTCCCAGAGATCGATTGGCGATGAATGATGTTCTTACTCAGTTGCATGCATCCAAGAAGACTCTTCTTGGAGGTTGAAAATGGATCAGAGTTGAAGTGTGACCGTGACTAGGTATGAACCCTTCACGTTTTCAGTTGTCACGACAATGCCTGCATTTCTTACTAAGCCAACAATCTTTAGTTTCCTGTGCTCTGATGCAGATAACTTGCAAGGCCTTAGAGCAATCTTCCTTTACCTGGGTTAGCCCATCTCCAAACATTAAAATTTTGAAGTTTGACCTATTCACAAAAACAAAACAAAACAAAAAAGAAAGAACATTTTGTTGTTTGCAAAACTCAGCAATGCTCCCGGTCCAGCACGAGCATTTCATTTTGATCTGTAACTGATTTTTGCTTTTGTTTTTGTTCTATTTTTTTTCATTCTAAGATTCTTGAGGGAAGGAGTCTATTTATGACTTGCAGCAGTCAATTAGCCATTTAAAAGTAAAACACTATTTTTTTAGCAAACTTAGGAAAAACTAAATCAGCTATATTCATGTTGCAATTTACCTTCAAAACAATTTGAAAATACCAGAGAATCATTATTTTATCGAACGAAATTTCCAAATTCCTATTCAATATACTGGAATCTTAGATTTCACAAGTTTAAGTTGGGCACGTGATTTGAAGATTTTGATTATTGGAATTGAAGATTTTAGGTCTGCAGCTTCTTACCTATGAGTTAAAGTTGATAATTATCTAGGTGCATTGCACTGTCCTCAATAATTCTAATCATTTTTGTTTCTCTAATGGTAGGCAATTGTGGTGCGATTGACCGTAAAATATCTCGTGGCATAAAATTTTACGTTACACGTGATGTTGTATAATTGCTTTGGCTACTTTTTATGGATACTATCCTATTTATTTTCCCTTTCTTTTACTTTTTTTTTTTTGTGTGTGTGTGAAAAATGCAACTTATCTCCCATAAATGTCCTTTCTATTTGCTAAATAAAAAGTCCTTCCAGAAGGTATGACAATTCTCTCTTATACTTCATATATAGATACCATATTTCCAATAGAATGGTTAAACGGGCCGGTCTATGCAAATGCATTTGAGCAACGTGACAGAAAACAATGTTCCAAATTCATAGCTCCGTGTGAGAGTAGTGCATACATTTTGAACACATAAAACAAAACTTCTCCAATTTGCACAAGTTCATGGGTGCAATAAGAATCATTTCTACAAATAATTCTTTTAGCTTGACCTCAGATTTGTGAAACTCCAGAAAATGTATCCTAATAGGTATGAGAATTACTACATATACCTTTTCATACACAAAATATGCCCCATATGTAACCCAATTTGCCCCAGGTAGTTCAAAAGCTTCTTAATAATTTTGACAGAGAATCGCAATGTATTGCTTTTGTGCAAAAGAACTTATACACAAAGTCATGATAAAATGCAGGTATTTTGTTTCCCATGAACGTGTAATGTTTTTGTATATAAGTTTTATCAAAGCGTTATAACCTTTTTTTTTCAGATTTTCTTGTCCCTAAATAAGCCTCATCGAGTACCAATAATCAAAAGATGATAAATATGGGTTGCAGTTAATGTTCAGTGTTATCTATCCAAAGCCATTTTCAACTTAATTTCAAGCTTCTGATGACGTTTTTGTCAAGTGTCCTACATTCAGCATAACTTGAAACCTTCTTAGGAATTTCTGTAATGTCGCACATAGTTAAAAAAAAGGAAAAAAGGAAAAGTGAACTACCCTGCAATTACTGAATAGATGTTTTATAGCTTGTCGAAGCATTGATATATACTCCTATATAACTAGTAAATGCACACGTGCGATATCGCATGTAAGCAATTTTTAGTAATGTGTTTCTACGATCTAACAAATCCAAATAATGACCTCTAAATCAAAGAATTGATTGAAGTAACCTCTCGTATGACCTCTGTTTTCAAGCGAGCAGCATGACCAAACAGAGCATTTGAACTACTCCTTGATATGTCCTCAAACTAGTCTGCCCCAAAATACAAATTCTTCAAGTCCTAGTGACTCATAAATCTTTCAGCGTCCTCTTCAACATCACAAGGTTCATTTTCTACCACTGTCAAAGTTTACCTCTACTCCACTAATCGTGTTCCTATTACCAAACCTTGAATAGTAACATATATGAGAATGTAACATTTACATATACCTGGCAACACCACCTAGACAATTGGGCTTCCTATGCCTTCAAAACCACCAGAGGTACTTCACAATCAAATTAATGCAATCTGTGGCCAATACATTGGGAATACTTGGAAGAAACAACTTTACGTATATCCTTGAAACATCTTTATTCATGTTTTCCTTCTTTCTGATGTTACTGAATCTGTTATGCAACATTTCGTTTTTCTCTTGTGAGCAAACTATCGGGTAATGTTCTTACGATTTGCAACTTACAAGAATTCTATGCAAATCAATGAGACCTAAAATACCGTCGTTGTGTTGTATCTCAGTAGGCATTAAGAGTGCAATTTTAGGCTTGTTCAGTACATGAACGCACAAATTGATCATATGGAAATATATAGAGTAATCATCAGTTGGTTGTTTGGCTTTTCTTTTTAATAATTCTTATGTAGTAAAAAAAACACTAACACCTAGGGAGTTCACGGGCCGAATAGCAATATAGGAAACATGGGTGCCTTACTGCCTTCAGTGCTGGTTTTATTTTTCCAGATGTTTTCTCATAAGAATACTACTTGAGGTATTCCATTGGCTACAAAGCATTTGGTTCTCAAGAGAGTTTGGGAAATTGTTTCCAAGTACAGACTCAAAGTCTAAAGTTTCATATATGTCTGCACTTCTATATATGTCTGCCTCAAAAAACTCTAGAGTTTCGTTCATTCCAGAGGTGGTAAACCCCAACTGCCAAAGCCAGTTTGAACATGTGGGATCTGAAGCTTTTCCCTCTGCTGAAATCCACATACGAATTACCTGCCTTTCTCTGCACCTGAAATACGCATGGGATAGACTCCCATATTCTACTTGAAAATTAAGTTTCATTCAAAGAACAGATGTTGTATAGATTCCTCATGCCTTTCTTTGTTAGAAAATGGCTTCTGAAACAGAAAACCAGCCTTCGTCCATAATTGGTGTCGATTAAGATGACTTACAACATATGCTTTCATTTGAAAGACTCAAGGATAAGTAGTGATTAGCATGGGAATTGCAAGGGCGATGGCTAGTTAAATAACTTTTTGAGTATGTAATTACATTATATGAATAGTAATATAGTCCAAGAAGGGATTAGATAGCTAGGTTACCTAGGTACAAGGTCGAAGCTATTCTTGGGACAGAATAGTTGTGTTTTTTATTTTATTACCAACAGTACGAGAAAATAGTTGTGTACTTGTGTTGTTCATTCAATAAAGTCAAGGTCAATTCTATCAGTTTAATGAAGGAACGAAATAGCACGTTAGAAAGAAACAATACATGAAACCCATCACTAACCAATAGCTAATTTAGCACTTTCTTTTGATAATGTTGTATCTAACTCACTAATTATTGACTAATCTAGGAAGATCAATCCCATCATGCACTAGTGCATGGGGATCCAATGAAAACCAGGACAAAGCTTAATATAGACTCACCCAACATAGGTATTGATAGTATGTGAATGAGTTGAAGCCGAGACCAAAGGCATCCTGATTGCCCTTGGTTGCAGGCAGTACTGTTCTAAAAGTCGGCCTCCCAGGCCGACTAGTCCCCGCCTAGGCGCTAGGCTGTGGTCCAATGCCTAGATTAGGTAGTCAACTAGTCGGTGCCTAGGCACTAGCGGCCCCTTGTCCCCCTTACTAGTGCCTAGCGATTTTTTGAACATTGGTTGCAGGTGAATACCACTACACCAGCCTAGTGGTTCCTTGTTTAGCACTTCTCCCATACCCTGAACTAATTTGAATAGATACAACGAGCTGACATAGTTATGGAGAGTAATCCAATGGAGTCCTATCAAGCAACATAAATAAGTTGGTGAATCTAATTCAGAAACAAAGGCACGCAGAAAATAGTGGAACCAAAAACAAATTTCAGGAATAGTATGCCTCATGACGTGAGTTTTGGTTTTGTATAAAGTATAAACCTCAGAGATCAATGCGAAAAATCAGTACACCAACCAACTCAAAGCCTACTAATTAGTCCTGCTTCTTACTAGAACCATGGATTCCAAAACCAGTACCAATGCATATGCCTTGCTTTGGTACTCATTTGGGGAACATTGGCTTTTCAGGTTTTATCTGTCTCTTCAAAAGGCGTCAACCTTGCTTGTTCGTTAAGACCTTCCTTAAAACTACCAAACTCTCTAAAACACTTCCAACTTAACACACGCTAACACACAAGACAGTACTCCCATTGGAGCACTAAAGAAACATAAATATTCACTATTCTTAACTAATGGTACTAATACACATTTTGAAACACGTTTTGGAGATGCTCAAGTTCGCCAGTTGGAGTTGATTTCCAGGGCCCAGCATTATAGTGGTCAGTGTGGGAAAATATAGGGTTAGAGCTCAGACCGTTCGATTGCTTTGCCCTTAGTATAACCGTACGTGTTTAATTGTCCAATAGGAAGACTTGACTTACCCATCCAATTGGTATTGGTCCCTATTCCTCCTCCTTGGATTTATAATAATAATGCAACATGGCTGTGGGCAACCCCAAATTTCACGCCATTGAAGATGTCTCCTGACAAGTACCTTTTGGCCCTAAATTTCAACCCCAAATTTCACGCCATTGAAGATGTCTCCTGACAAGTACCATTTGGCCCCAAATTTCAACCCCAAATTTCACACCAATTTGTTTGGTTAGGGTTTTGAGGAATGTTTTTGGGGTAATGAGTGGAGAGAGAGATCGAAAAAATGAGAGTAATAATCGAGGAGAAAACTTATTTCACGTCCTGTTGGCTTTTGAGACCCAAAGCGAGCACAGTCCACTGGCGACCCCAAATTTCACGTCCTGTTTATCTACCTGAATTTAGGCATTGGATTAGATTATAAAGGAGTAGGAGGAACCGTTGGTTGAAACTTTAGCGTTTAGAATTGAATATCTATCGGACATGAAATTTCATGAAACATAAGATATGCATTACGTTGGATTTGGGGATGCAACGAAACATAATATTAATCCCCTCATTTTTAAGCTGCCTTTTGGCTAACTAGTTTCTGAATCATTTCCTTTACTTTTGTTACCCAAACAAGAGAATACAATTCTTGTTTTCGCTCTGTTATTACCCAAGCTAGTTTTCACTCTTTTGTTACCCAAAGGAAATGCATTAACAGAGTTAGGAAGTACGAAGCCGCAGAAGACTATTCTTTGCACAGCCAAACACACGCAAGGAACTGATCCCCGTCAAAACCGTGTCTAAGTGACTGTCGAAGACACCAAGTCAAGCAGCCAATTAAGCAGAATCAAAAGTTTCAAATAGGCATCAGCCAGTCCAGTCTAGAAAAATACTAACCAACAATACAACGCTAAAGAAATCTGCTTGCCCCCAAAACCTAGTACTTTTGGTTATAGGATTATGAGCCATATTTTACACCAATATTGTTAACTTTAAAAACTTAGTACTTTTGGTTATGACATTTTGGATACTCTAATATGGAGATAATAGGATCATTACAAAACTTGCTTGCTTTCCATAAATCATAACAAATTTTGAATTTTACGATCTGAATGAGATAAGTTTATCCCTTCCATAGGAATTTTACCATTGGCTCCATAACAAGGAATAGTTTCTTAAGGAATTTTACGAATTGGAAGTCGTATATTACCTTTTCAATTCTGTAAGTTCAATCATTATCATGTTACTTTCCTTTCTTCTTACTTTTTTCCTTTTCTTCGGAGAATTTATTTATACTAACCTATTCGGAAATATTTATTTAACTTTAATTATCTTTCCATCCAATCAAATCTCGCCATTTGTTGCGATGAGAGTCCTCTTTCTTAACTACTCCCACTTTGCTTTAATATATTGTATACATAGATAGATAGATATAGGAAAATGCTAGTTATTCCCATTATTAATCACCTTTTTTATTTTATTTTATGTCGTCAGCCGTTGAAATATTTGGCCAAAGCTCTATATATAGTGGCTCATGTTCTCATTTTTCTATCACCGAGAAAACCTACTTCTCTCATACTTTCACTTCCACTTGGCTAAAATTTCAGCACTATCTCACCTTTTCACAATCAAGTTTTCTTCCAAAAATGTTATTTAGTTCTAAAATATTTGGGCAACTCTGGTTCATGGTTTTGTTCACATCCTCCTACTGGGCAACTCTGGAAGAGGAAGCTTGAGAGCATTTCGGTTTGAATCTTGGAACCGTTATAATCCGGCCATCATCACCTTCACATGGGGGACAACTACTGGATTTAAAATAGCGTATCACGCCTCCTGATTGTATTTCAGGCCAGCTTTTCTTTCACTCTTTTCCTCAGTATTTTCCTATCAGTCTATGCTCTCAATTTTAGCTTACACTGCCAATAGTTTTATGAGAATAAATTATACACACCGGCGGTATAAATATTTATTTCTTCCAAATTAATTACATTGCCCCACGTCGTCAAAGAGATTAAATTCTTTCCACCGGCGGTAGAAAATTTCACTTTTCCACCGCTACCTTTTTCGGTCCTACCGTGTGTTTATTATTGATCTGAACCGTTTATCATGTAGACTCCACATAGGAGTGTATCCATGCAAAAAAAACTTGATCGGACATCGATAAGAGTATCAAAACTTGAATTTTGCTTTATAAAATGGATAATTTATCTTTATTATTACTGACACAAATCAGATCGTCGATTTTATAAACCAAAATTTAAATTTTGATATATCTATCAACTTCCGATCAAATTGGTTTTTTTGCATGGCAATACTATTACGGGTCTTAAAATATGAACAGTTCAGATCACAACAATAGACACTCGGTGGGGCCCATATTAGGCTGTGGTGGAAAAGTAGGGTTTTACACTAGCGGTGGTGGTTAGAATTTATTCTCACCGTCAAAACAGTATTCTCAATTAATAAAACACAACAACGTGGCACAACGTATTGGTATTGGTTCTCTTCCTCCTTGCTGGATTTATATACTGATGGCAACATGACTATGGCTTATGGGTGACCCCAAATTTCAGACCATTCAATTGCTTATCAACTAATCCTATTGGAAGACTTGATCAATTATGTCATCCAATTGGTTTTGGTTCTCTTCCTCCTCCTAGCTTGGATTTATACACTGATGGCAACATGAGTATAACGTTTGACCTATGGGCAACCCCAAATTTCACACCATTGAAGATGTCGATTGACAAGTACGTACCTTTCGGTCTAAATTTCCAGCCCAAATTTCACGTTAATTTATTTGGTTTGTGTTTTGAGAGAGTTTTTTAGGGTAATGAGGTGAAGAGAGAGAGAAAAAGAAATGTGAGTAATAAATGAGGAGAAAACTTATTGGGGACCGTCCGCAAAGAGACTCGTTAGTTTTTGAGACCCAAAGCGAACACAGTCCGACAGGGCCGGCCCTGGGATTTTAGAGGCCTAAAGCCAATTTTTAAAATGAGGCCTAGTTCATTTTAACCACAAAAAAAAAAAAAATCAATATAGGTGGCTAATATAAGGTAAAAGGTTTTTTTATTTTGTTTTGCTACTAAAAGTTACATGATTAAACATGGTATTTTAGCTTCCTAATTTAAGTAAGACAAACTTTTTTTAAAAATTACTCCATTCGTCTCTTTTTTAGAGTCCAGTATTCCATTTTGGGCTGTCCCTTAATAAGTTTCCATTTTGTAAAGTTAATGGGTAAAAATTGGTGAATTTTCCATTTTGCCCCTAAAAGTAGATTACATTTTGAAAAATTAGTGAGTAAAATGTAATGATGATATTTTCATAGAGGGTAAAGAGAGAAAGTTGAGGTAAAAGCTGATGTGAAAAGTATAATGATGATATCTTTTTAATATGTTGAAATTACGAAGCAAGACACTTAAAAAATGGATGGAGGGAGTATATCATTAGCAAAATAGAAATCAAACATAACAAAGTACAAGTCATGCAATTTGTATTTGAACATTTTTTTTACCAGTGTTTATTGAGTGAAAATAAATTATTTTGGTTTATTTTTAGTCAATCGTATTTCATAAGTAAAATTAAAACAAAAAAAATGGCTATAGTAGTGATTTTCACACTTCCCTTTTTCGTAGCCACACATTTCTATACTTTTTCACACTTGGAAGAACAAAATTGTAAATTCACATCACAATAAGACAAAAAAAACAGATTGTTGTTAATAAACTGAGAAGTGTGAAAATAAATTACAAACAAACTTATCAAAATATTTGTGGTGTGCAAAAAAATATGAACATTGATTTTGACTAACATCTACAATTACTAAAGCTTAAGTAGTTTAAAATATAAGAGGAATAGAGTAGTGTACATTATTCATACCAATACCAAGATAAAACATGAAAATAAGAAGGAAAAAGCATGTAGTGTCAAAACATTACCTCCCGCGTTTCGATCAAGAGACCTCCTGTCTCGATTTTGTTGCACCTTGGACGCATCACTCAGCTGTAAGTGCTCTTTAGTTGAAAATGGACAAATTAAATATATATCGGTACATGTGAACATTGAGGCCCTACTTTCCGCATAAAATCGGGAGGCCTAAAGCGACCGCACCTCGGGCTTCACCTCAGGGCCGGCCCTGCAGTCCGACAACCCCAAATTTCATGTCCTGTTTGTCTACGTGAATTTAGGCATGGGACTATAATATACATCTAGGACTAGGAGGAACCATTGGTTGAAACATTTGAGTTTAGTACTAAATAAATATCTTCGAAATAAATATATCTAGGACTAGGACTATAAGAAATGAAATTTTATGAAACATAATTAAAGATATGCAATACGTTGGATTTGGGATGCAATACTATTAATCAATCTCCTCTTGTTTTCACTCTTTTATAGTACTATTACCCAAATAAGAGTTACCTAGTTTTCACTGATCTTTTGTTACCCAAAGGAAATGAATAGAAGGAAGAAAATGGCCGCAGAAGACTAGTAGTTAACACACGAAAGGAACTCCCCCATCAAAATCGTGTCTAAATTGATCTGTCGGAAACTTGAAGTCAAGCGGCCAAGCAGAATCAAAAGTTTCAAATAGGCATCAACTAGCTAGTCTAGAAATACACAAGTACGTACCAACCAAAAAATACAGCACTAAAGTAATCGGCTTGCCCCAGATTGAAATCAACAACTGTGGTGGCCGGCCTTCTGTTGAAATATAATTAATTATTTTGAGTAAGTTTCAAAACTTATCGTATGAATTTACTATTTTACTCTTCAGTTAAGAAAAATGATTGAAATAGAATTAGGCACATGTCTTATTCCATTTAGCCGTTGGAGTTTGATTTGCTTTAACTAGCGTAAAACTCACGAATAAGAACCATTAATTGGTACCAAATAAAGAAAATCTTGAAATGAAAAATATTGTCAATAATAGTGTATGAAAAGGCAATTACGATGTATAACAAAAAAAATGCATGTGAAAGCAGCAACTTTAAAACTGTCTTCCCATCTCAAAATTTTAGTCCCGCAAGAAAAATTGTGTTCCTGTAAGTTAAAATCAAGTACGTTAATAGTTAAATTTTGATTTTTTTTTTTTTGTACCTAATTAAAGATTTCAATTGAGGCACAAGGATGTAGCTCAGCACTTAAGTGCTACCTTGCTCATATACCTTGGTTCGAGCCCGCCCACTACTATTATAAAAAAAACAAAAAAACATTGAAAAACTCTATTTGTTCTTTAAATTTGTGCAAAAATATTTAAAACATTAGGCACAGTGACCGTGATTGAATTTGCCCATCGCATCAAGCTAGCAATTTTTGTGCTCAAAAATTGTACTTTTATTTTCATGACTTTTTTTCTTCTTCTTCTAGAAATCACTTTGTTTTGTAGAAACTTTTATCCTTCTCAAAGCCAATTGGCAATGAGTGGAGGGATCCCAAATGTTATTAAGTGATCGCCCATTCCACTCCCAAGCAATATTAGACTCTATTTTCTTAACATCCCCCCTCACGTGCAGCCGCGTTTGAGGTCTGTCACGTGTGACCACTTTTGGGTCCTATCATCGTGCAGCCTTTTTGCTGGTCTGTCATCGTGCGGTGTGGATTTTGAATTTTTAAAATGTGGGATTAAATGGGCCCCGCTCTGATACCATGTAGAAACTTTTATATCCATCTGAAAGCCAATTGGCAATGAGTGGGGAGATCCCAAATATTATTAAGTGATCACTCATTCCACTCCCAATCAATATGAGACTCTATTTTCTTAACATGTTTAATGTTAGACGTATCCATCTTAAATAACCCCTCCTTACCTCTCCAACGTGTAAATAGAAAATCATACCAACTTGTTTTGCATTATTTAGATATTTCCAACTTGTAATTAATAAGTACACAACATGAATGAAGTGAAAATAATAATTTAACATTTGAATTTGCAATCCAACTTATCCAATTGTATTGTAAGGTCTGGTGTACTTGTGTCGCAGGTCTACTTTTTCGATTGTGTTGTAAGACGGATAAAGGTATTTATTCAATTTTGCAAGTCCCCGAAAGGTGTACCTTATAGTCAGTGCTCCAACTGATAAAGATCGATCTAGCATTGGCCATTGTTGAAACCTGCTATATATGCGTGCAAAAACAAATGTACATAATTAATAAAGGTGACAAACGGGCGGGTCTAGGCGCGTTGAAACGGATCGTGGGTCGAATATGGGCTGGTCGAATATGGGTCAAAAAGTAAACTGGTTGAAACAAGTCGGATCGAATATGGATCAAGTCAAACCCAAACTCGCCCAACCCAACCCGTTTTCCTCTTCTTTTTTTTTTTTTTCTCCCTTCCCTTCCCCTCCCCTCCCCCTTCTCTAATTTGTTTCAGTAAGGGGATTTAAAATTTCATGATTCAAACTCTTTTTTTTTTTTTTGAATAAAAATGAAGCAATTAGAGGCTAAAAAGAGTTTAAAAATTTAAGTTTTTACCTTTTTTTTTTCCCATTTTCAACAGTAACGTAACTTCGACAAGAAGTCAGAGGCCGCATTAGAGAATTGTTTGCAAGGCGATGATTGCACCGATTATACAGTTTCGGTCTTCGTTGCGTTCACCGAAGCCACCGTTTAGGTTTGGATTAAAAAGTCAAGTGACTTTTTTTGTCTCTATTCAAATTTTTTTGTATTTGTTTGTTTTGCGACAAATTTTTTATCCCTATTGGTTCATCTCAACGAGAGAATTGAAAAAGTAATTTTTTTTGGGTAAATTCCAAATACACCCCCTGTACTTAGGTCATTTTTCAACTGCACCCCCTATACTTCATTTTTAATCACTCACACCCCTTGTACTTAAGACTAGTTTGGAACTGTTAGTATTTCCGTCCAAAATAACGGAAAAGCAGGTAAATGGCTTGTTGGCGGGAATTTCCCCTTCTAAAACATCTTCTCTAAGACCAAATTGATCCCAAAACCCATTTACAATGATAATTCATCACTACCATTAATTATTGGTCGAGAACGGAGTCACTTACATATTTTACAAGTTAATTGGCCAAACATTTCAAATCTATGTGTTCTAGATTTTTTCTTGAAATTTCGAGAATGGGGTTATTCTAAGAATAATTTATTTAGGGTACTGTGTAAATTTCATATTTTTCTGAGACCGAAACCCGGACAGCTTCTCGGCTACGCGTGTGCTCGGGCTTCTGGGACCACTTGTGCACGCAAGTACACATGTCACGCTTATAGACACATGGCATGCCCAATTTGACACCTAGAATTACACTCATGCATGTGTAAATATATTTGGTTATAACATTTTTTTTATCATCTTGGTAAAAACTAGTCAAACATGTATTTTAATTTTCGAGGGAGGGAGCTACGAAATTTGAAGAAAGAGGAGGAGGATGGTGTTCTTCCACGCCCCCACCTCAGTTCCACCATGAGCCACCACCTCCCGTCACCATTCTCTCATCTGAAAACTTATTTTCTTGCCGATAACTTCTTAAATTTTCTTGACAGCTTTCTGGACCATCACAAATTCGTATTTTGAGAAACCTTCTGCTATGATTCAATTTTTGAAATCTTCATAACTTTTAAAGTACGTTTAAAGATGAAAATTTTGATACCAAGAACATGCAAAACCAATCAACACAGAATTAGTTATGATTTTCGGAATATGAACTGATACACATGTTTCGATATCTGGGCAAAGCCATCTTCTTTTTATTTCTGGGAACTATCCTATTAAGTTATGAATCTGATATTTTTACTGAGAATAATATTTTACGTTACAAAACTTTGAGAGTTGGTTTCAATATTTTTGGAGTTGAAATGAATTAGTTATGGATTTTCTACGAAGACATGATTGGCTGCCCTGTTTTTCTGTAGAACAGCTTGTTCTTTTGAAATTTGGACAATATTTGGTTGATAACTAATCTTTCAATTTTTATAGTAGATACATATGGATGTTACGTAAGTTTGGGCGCTGGTTTGAGTATTTTTGGACCTTATATGAATAAGTTATGATTTTTCAAAGAAAGGGAATACGAATGGGTATATTTCAGTCTTTTCGTTACTTTGGACGGAAATACTAACAGTTCCAAACTAGTCTTAAGTAGAAGGGGTGCGAGTGATTAAAAATGAAGTAGAGGGGGTGTAGTTGAAAAATGACCTAAGTACAGGGGGTGTATCTGGAATTAACCCTTTTTTTTACTTTTACTCTAATATTTTTTATAATATTCAAGATAAATTCCAACCCAGATCCGAGCCCAAATCATAACTCGCTAGAAATAATACCACCGACGAGCGGCCTTACTAGATCTCAAAAAAATCTCCAACAATATAGATTGTGAGTTGAGTTCTGACGACGGAGACGAAGACGGGGAGAGAGAGAGAGAGAGAGAGAGAGAGAGAGAGAGAGAGAGAGAGAGAGAGATGGATGGATGGATGGATGGATGTCGGGGAGAGAAGGTGGTGGTTGGACGGTCCAAAAGTGGTGGAGGTGGGGGCCGTCAGGGGTGGGGAGACAAGGAGAGAGAGAGAATTGTTTTTTGTTCAAAAATTTGGGTCAAATTGATTTTTGAAACAAAACACTCAAACAGAAAGGAAGGGGCCAGTTTTGCATTTCGTCACATGGACTAGTACGCCGCAAGATCTTTGGGATTTCTAAGAGTGGGTCTTTTAAGTTCAACCCATATTGAACCTATTTTTAATCCATCTAAATTCATTATACAATATGGACGGATTGAGTTGAGTTATAAGTGAGCGGGTTTGGGCGGAACCATTTAAGTGGACCCAAATTGCCACCTCTAATAATTAACATAATATAAGTTGTGTATGTAATTAATCCAAAAAGGGTAATCGTAGACATGTAATTAAAGAACTCCGGTCTACGATAATGCTTCTATATATCCTAATCGTTGCGAACGTTTGCGTACATTTGTTGGCGTCTTATATGCTTTGATCGGTGGTATATATCAAGCAGTGCCGGCCCCGGCGTTTGGGTTGCCCAAGCCCGACGTCAAGCTTGGTTGCCCACTTATTATTAAGTCATAAAAATTAAAAAAAATACAAGGCAAAAAAATCAAGGTCACAATGTGCTTTTAGTTGGAATTCTATCAAAAAATTAAAATTAGAATGGAATTTGGGTTATGGTGTTTTATGATTTAGCATGATTCGATTCAAAGAAAAAAATATGATCGGTTTCTATTTATTTTAACTTTCATTTTTTTATTTTCTTATTTTGATCATTGTTCTATATTTAATGATAAATTGAAAAAAGAAATATTATGGACCAACTTGAAAAAATGCAAATCTGACTTTAAAAATGGTTAATTTTTTCATTGAAGTTTTTTAAATTAGTGAGTTCTGTGTATACAGTATATACATATACATGTAAATTTTTCATATTTTCATACATCACTATGTGAGTATGTGAATGCGAGTAGTTGTTTCTTTTTTTTAGAGGAGTTTGCAACGTTCCGTTAAGATTCTTATTTTTTAAGTACTTATTTTCTGTTTTATGAGACATGTCATTCTCTCACAATATATCATCTTTAATTTAAAAAATAAATACTCATTTCAGTAAGTGAAACACACCCTAATTTTTGATTTAGAAGAAGTATCTCTCAAAATAAATGTACACCAACAACAAATGGCCTTGCTCTTTTGAACAAATCATAAATATAAAAAAAAAAAAAACAAAGAAGGGTGGCTGCAGTGAACGAAAAGAGGAGGGAGGGAGAGAGAGAGAGAGAGAGAGAGAGAGAGAGAGAGAGAGAGGAGAGTGGGTGCAGTGAATGAAAAGAGGAGAGAGAGAGAGAGAGAGAGAGAGAGAGAGAGAGAGAGATTTGAAAGGAAGAAATTGGAAAAATGAAAACCTCAATGCTGGACACAGGGACTTGAACCTGGGCACGATTCTACTTTTGAAAACTTAAGGACGCCCCACGAACCAACAAACCAACCCAATCCTTTATGCAATGTTTGGGTCCAAAAAGTATATATACGTATTTATATTTATATGGAATTTTTTTTTTTGGGTTGCCCTAGCCGGGGGGTTGCCCAAGCCGACGGGCTTGCGGGGCTTACCCCGGGGCCGGCCCTGATATCAAGACCAATCCTATTGGAGTATTGAACTTTGATATTGTAATCGTGCGTTCAATTTGTTCCGTTAAAAATAAATTCATAGAGATTGAACATAATAGAAAAATGGTATGGTAGTACTTTATTGCATATGTACAAATATCAAATTAAACGAATCACGTACACATTGGACCAAACAGTTGAAAGTATGCGTAAAATCAAAATCCTCCGAAGATGAATATTGTTCATTAGATATTGTTTGTATTGTTCTCCTGAAGTCATATCTGGTCAATTTTAAATCTCTTGGTTTTCAATAAATGATGGAGAAAGCAATATTTTATACCATTTCAAGTGTTCGTAAATGGCATATGAGCTCAACCCTGAGGACTCACAAAACATCGTAAATCTATCCGGCCCATTCCCTATTAACAAAAACCTGCTACAAATTAAGATTGGCAAAAAAAAAATATATACCAAGGAAGCACAACAACAGATTATTTTTAAGCCGTTACCTTTGGTTGATGTAAGGCCTGCTCAAAAAAAAATCCCACCAAATCTGTAGAAGATGAAAACCATAAAAATCCATGGACAAAATCCTTGACAAATATATATATTTTTTTTGGATAATCAAAAAGGTAGGAGGGGGCGACCAGCATAGCAACCTCTCTTGCGCGTGACAATTGGGGCTCCCTATCCACTGTGAAATATCCGGTTCGAGCCATAGCTGCTGTCCGTGAGGACAAGCCGTCACCACAGCACCACCTAGGCACACAGCTGGCACAGAGCCCTCCACACGACCCTTCAGCTCATAAACGTTTTTTTGCAACTGGAGGGGCTCAAACCCGAGTGCACACGGAGGGAAAGACACTTAAGCCCCATCACCGATGCCAACTGGGCTACCACCCTCAGTGGTTGACAAATACTAATAATGGATAAAAAAAATACATTTTCTCTACCTACCCAGTCCATCCATCATTTGTACTCCATTCATTTTAAAAAAGGATATCAGAATCCCATAATTCAAGGATGGAATAATTAGCAATAAATCTTCTTTTTAAGAATTGAAACATTTATTAGCTTTTCAAAAGTTAGCCTATCTGTTCAACTATTTTTAGATCAACTAATATATACCTATCTCTTTTTTTTTAATGGTAAATTCCAAATACACTCTCTGTACTTTGGTAATTATTCAACTACACTCCCTCTACTTCATTTTTAATCACTCACATCCCTTATACTTAAGACTAGTTTGGAGCTGTTAGTATTTCCGTCCAAAGTAACGAGAATGCAAGTAATGGCTTGTTGGCGGGAATTTTCTCTTCTAAAACATCTTTTCTAAGACCAAATTGTCCTCAAAACCCATTTACATCCTTTATGTTACCCAAAAAGGCAACAGAAAGGGGGGGGGGGGGGGGGGGGGGGGGTGCAAGGGTTGCAAAGAGAGAGAGTTAGAGAGATAGAACCCGATTATAGTGGTTCAGCCCGGATTTGTCCACGGTCCAGCCTAATCCACTTCTCCTCAAGCAACTACTTGAAGGTTCCTTTAATCTTCGAAAAGATTACAGTAAGTCTTGCGGGTGCTTACAACGACCTTATCCCCTAGCTTTCCAAAGTAGCAAGAGTTTTCTTCGAAAACCTCTAAAAAACAATAACACCCACATTCAAACCCGAGTTTAGTCTTCTAAGCTTTCAATTATTTGACTCAAACACTCGCTTAGGAATTACAAATATGTGGAGAAAGTATGAAAATTATCGTCCACGACTTGTACAAATTTTCTCTCAAGAAAAATATGAAAGTGGAAGAACAATGAGAATTTTGGACTTGATCTTTGGAAAATTTGCTCTTGGAATGATATGGAATGTTATAGCTTGGATTGATACTCATCAATGAGTTTTTGAAGCCTTATACAGTGATCTATCCATCTTCTAGCCATTAATAAAGTGTTGGAGCCGTTGGAGAGTTGATTAGGAAAATAGAGCCATTGGAACTTTTATTGATCTGAAGGATAACTGCAGAATAACACTACCAGACTTCCGGCCGGTCTTCCGGCCTGTCAACCGGTACACTCCGGTTGTCACAGCTCTCTGTAAAGACAGCCGGCCTGTCAGCCGGTTCGTCAACCCTGTGGCTCAAAAATTCATCTAAATAATTCCGTTAAAGCATATATTGAGCTCATTAAGTCTTTGAAAATATTAAACGTTGAATCCAAGAGACTTTATGCAATGCTTCAAGGCAAAGAAATAAATTTGTCCCAAAAAAGACTTTGCGATAAAAGATTTTCTTTTGCCAAATAATAAAAACTTCATCAAAATAACAAATAGTAATGCATATAATTTTTAACAAATTATCATGCATATATTTGTCAACACTTTATATACTGTGAGAGTCCTCGTGTTAAAAATATTAGTACAATGATAATTCGTCACTACCATTAACTATTGGTTTCGGACGGAGTCACAAACATATTTTACATGTCAATCGGCCAGGCATTTCAAATCTCTGTGTTCTGAATTTTTCCTTGAAATTCTGAGAATGGGGTTATTTTTAGAATAATTTATTTAGGGTAATGAATGAATTTCATATTTTTCTGACACCGAAACCCGCACAGCTTCTCGGCTACGCGCGCGCTCGGGCATCTGGGACCACTTGCTCATGCAAGGACACATGTCACGCTTATAGACACATGGCATGGCCAATTTGACACCTAGAATTACACTCAAGCATGTGTAAATATATTTGGTTATAATATTTTTTTTATCATCTTGATAAAAACTAGTCAAACATGTATTTTAATTTTTGCGGGAGGGAGCTACGAAATTTGAAGAAAGAGGAGGAGGATGGTGTTCTTCCACCCCACCTCAGTTCCACCACGAGCCACCACCTCCCGTCATCATTCTCTCGTCGGAAAACTTATTTTCTTGCCGGTAACTTCTTAAACTTTCCTGACAGCTTTCTGGACCATCACAAATTCGTATTTTGAGAAACCTTCTGCTATGATTCAATTTTTTAAGTCTCCATAACTTTTAAAGTATGTTTAAAGACAAATATTTTGATACCAAGAACATGCAAAACCGATCAACACAGAATTAGTTATGATTTTCGGAATATGGACTGATACACATGTTTCAAAATCTGGGCAGAGCCATCTTCTTTTTATTTCTGGAAACTATCCTATCAAGTTATGAATCTGATATTTTTACTGAGAATAATAGTTTACGTTACGAAACTTTGAGAGTTGGTTTCAATATTTTTTGAGTTGAAATGAATTAGTTATGGATTTTCTACGAAGACATGTTTGGCTGCCCTGTTTTTCTGTAGAACAGCTTGTTCTTTTGAAATTTGGAGAATATTTGGTTGATAACTAATCTTTCATTTTTTACGGTAGATACACATGGATGTTACGCAAGTTTGGGCGCTAGTTTGAGTATTTTTGGACCTTATATGAATAAGTTATAATTTTTCAAAGAAAGGGTGACAGATTTTAGTAAATGAACAAAGTATTGTTTTTATTTCTTAAAAATACCTTGCATGGATAGGTTTGGGACTATCAACGTACCATAAATAAACAAAAACCCAAACAATTTTGGGGCTATCAAAGTACCAGAAATGAACAAAAACCCTAATGATTTTGGGGCTATCAACGTACCTTACAAACACAATCTTTTATATTTTGAAACAGATGATTCACAATCTTACATTTCTCTCTCCACCATTGCAGAACTAGAGCTTTGTAGAGAGAGAAAGGATAATATGTAAATGGAGAAAGGATAATATGTATATGAAAAAAGGGGAAAAAGAAAATGGAATACGAATGGGTATTTCAGTCTTTTTGTTACTTTGGACGGAAATACTAACAGCTCCAAATTAGTCTTAAGTACAAGGGGTGTGAGTGATTAAAAATGAAGTCGAGGGGGTGCAATTGAAAAATGACCAAAGTACAAGGGGGTGTATCTGAAATTTACCCTTTTTTTAATCATTAATTACTAAATAAATTAAATAGACAACCAGCTTCGTAAACCTATGTAGGTGCCCTTCCTACTAGGTTGAATACTTAAATCGACATTCTGAAATTTAAATAATACCTAAAACACCCTTAATTATGACAAATACAAAAATCATGACAAATACAAAAATTATGGCAAAATCATTCGAAATCATGACAAAACCATCCAGGATGTAAAACTAATATATAAAGTTAGTTTAAGATCCTAAAATTCTTTATTATATAGTTGAAGAAATTCGGGATGTAAAACTAACATAAAAAAGTTAATTTTACATCCCGAATTTCTTCATCTACATAGTGAAAAATTTTAGGACCTTAAACTAATTTTTTAAATTAGTTTTACATCCTGAATTTCTTTACGTATATAATAAAGAATTTTAGGACCTTAAACTAACTTTTTATGTTAGTGTAGACACCCCAATCTGGGCTTCCAGATTAGTTTACTTACGGTTTCTGATTCCCCAATGATGAAACGGATCAAGAACACCCCAGGAATGTTAAGTGCTTGAGTTTTGAGTGTTTGAAAACCTTTGAAGGTAACCTAATCCTAAGCCACATTTAAAGGCCAAAAACCCTACTGCCGCGCGCTGCTCCCAATCTCTCGCGCGATGGTCAAACTGCCAGGTGATGGTCAACAATCAAAGCTTGACCGTTGACCATCGCGCGCCAGGACGCACTATCGCGCGACAGACTGACTCCTGCACGCTACGGTCCAAAACTGCCACCAACTTTTCTTGAGGACAGTTGGCCACCAATGCTCCCTCAGCCAGGCCTCGTGGACTGGCTGAACTCCTCTCTTTACAGCCCATACCTACCTCCACTCCCCCTATAAATACCCCCATTGTTCATCCTTTTGAGAGGGTTAACAAATTCAAAGGTTTTAAAAGGGTTCCAATTTTGAAAGGTTACAAAATTCAAAGGGTTACAAAATCCAAACCCTAACACCAAGCAACAATCCCTCTTGTTTCTACCACTCAAAAGCATCTAAGCTCAATCAAATTTCAAAGCTCAATCTCTTTCAAACTCAATCGAAGTTATAGCTTACCTTTATTCTGTTTTCTATTCTGATCCCTGAGGTGGACTAGCAGGGCCAAGGCTGGTAATCAATACTAGTCCTGGTCCTAAAGCTGGAAAGGTTTCAAAAACCGTTGTGGTAAGAACCAGCGCGCGATGGACCCAGTCATGCGCGTGACTATTCGAGGTCTCACACGATAGTCCTCGTGGGGATTGGTGTCTTGTTGTTTTTGTGTATTTATTTACATATAGATCACTTTGCAAGCATGATAATAACCTGTTTACTGATTTCCTTAGTATAAACTGCTAGTTTGTGGTTAGTTTGTGTTTTCTGCTGTTTTGGAGTACCCTTGGGGATCATTTTGAACCTGTCCCAGAACCCAAAACGTGTAAACTAGACACTGGTTAAAAGGATCAGACCATGGCGCGCCAGGGCGCAACCATCGCACGTCAGACTGACTCCATCACGCGTCTGACTGCTTCTGCCAGTGAGTGGCCTTGCATGGGTAGCTCGGCCTTAGGCCATTATTTTGTCCCCACACTGTTTATGGGGTGTTTTATTAATTTGTAGGGCTCTTTTAGCCTTTAAACTGCTTAGAAATTGCCTATTATGCTGCTACATGAACTGTTTGGTTTGTCCTGGGTGTACACTGGTCATTCCAGAGCCCAGAAGGTGATAAAATTCAACCTGCTGGTAAGGCTTCAACCCTCACGCGATTATTTGGGTCTGCCGCGCAATGGTTAACTTGCATGCACATAGATCCGTGCATGCAAATTGGCCATTGTTTGTGTCAAATTCATACAAGTACACTGTTTGATATCCAATCTCAGTTTTGAGTTTTATCTCATTAATTTTCTAGCATTTCATGCCATCCATGCTATCTATCATATCTTGCAAACTATTACAGTATTAATCCCTGATTAACTGTTCCCCTGCCCTAATTGGCTAAAAAATTGATTAATCAAACAGAATCGCAAACAAACAACATATTTTCGCAAATACCTAAGTAAAGACCAATCTTCAGATTGGGCGAGAGGGGTGCCATAAAACCCTTTCCCTCTGGTAACCTGGCTCCTGAACCCAGATATGGTTATGACAGACTGGTTCCTTCACTTTTTCAAATCAAACAGCGCGACAAGTGCTTCAAAATATGGTTCCTTGGGTATCGGACCTTCAAAACCCGAGTGGCGACTCTGTATTTTTGTGAGCACTTGTTGTCCAGCTTAGTGCTCCCTCGAACCAGCTTTTAAAAGGAACGGAATCCTTTTAAAGGGCACGCTGCCCACAGCTAGAGGTATATCTTGGCTTTAGTTTGAGGAACCCCCTCAAACCAAAGCCATCCTTTGCATAAACAAAGCATTAGAATTCTTCAAACTAGAACAGGTACCTGCAGGATAAGATATATTTGCATCTAACCCCCATATACTGCCTATGTGTTTCTGCTTTTCCTATCGCATGCACTATACATTCATACCGTCTCGCGTAGGAGCATGTTTAGGGCGGCTTCTAGGTTGTCTTTCTTTCTAGTCTGTCTTATGCTTATTAGGACGCTGCCATGACCCGATGAAGAGTCGTGCATCTCGATGGTGCACGTTATCAATTTTCAAAGTCCTTAGATCAACGAGACTTTGGAAAATCAAGACTTTCTAAGTCATTGTCTAATACCCGATTGAGGTTTCAAATAGAAAACGAGGAATAACGGAGAGAATGCTGTGATACTCACACCACCTTGGTTATCGTGCGTATCATGTACACCATTTAGGCTTTGCGCTATGTCGCCTACGTCGCCCCGGTTCTGGTATCACGTCATCTACACCGAGTTGTTCCGACTCCAAAGTTGAAACTTCGAGAACGGAATAGTCAAAGGCTTAGACTATTTTGACATCTCTTAACGTTAGTCGATCTATTCAAAGGATACACCTCAAAAAGAAATCTGAGGCTTCTGACAGTGTCCGAACATCATAAGACAGACTCGTCCGTAGTTGTAGAGTCTAGGAGGACACCGACGATGTCGTGTACATTGCTTTATTCTTGTACATAGCATGCTGCAGGAAAGTCATTGAGCTTTCAATTACTTTGCTGTCTTGTTCCAAGCCATTGCATTGAACAAGATAGTACTGAAAGGAAGAGCCAAACTCACTTGGGAACGTCTGCACCAGAATTCGGTTCAAAGGCTTATCAGGCTTGAATCCCATCAGTCACAACAGTATCACTGCTATGAAACAGAGGGCCACTCAGACTGATGCCTCCATCACTCGCCTGAATAACTTTATCAACACTCGTCTTCCACCAGCAGCCGAAGAGGAAGGCGAGGACGATGAGGATGTTCATGTAGAACCCGTCTTTGTCGAGGATCCAAACTGTGAAGGGCGTCTCATTGTTCAGCCCATCCCTAGAGAGGCTCATGTGCCTGCACCAAATCTAAACCCTGTTGTTGTTAGGCCTATTCAAAATCCTGACATAGCTATTCTCATGGTCAAGATGACTAAGCTGGAAGAAGCTGTCTTGAAATCTGAGAAGATCAGTGCAGGGGGAATTGACCTGGATCGTCTCTACTTGTACCCTAATGCTAGGCTTCTTGACAAATTCAAGATGCCCGATTGGACTAAGTTCAATGGGAGTGGTGATCCGAAGACTCATCTATTAGGCTATCATGTTGGCCTGAAGCTGCTAGGGGTGGAAAGTGAGGCCATGTCTCAGCTTTTTCCTCAAACTCTCTTTGGGCCTGCCTTCCATTGGTTCATGTCGCTCGACATCTCCAAAAGAAGAACTTGGGAAGACATTAGGGCTGCTTTTATTGCACAGTACAACTACAACTCTCTATTCAAGATGACTACTCGGGAGTTGGAGTCCACCAAAATGGAAGCAAATGAGACCTTTGCAGATTTTGTTAAGAGGTGGAGAGCCAAAACCGCTCTAGTGACTGAGCGCCCGAGCGAGAGGGATCAACTTCGCATCATCTCCCGCAATCTTCAGCCCGACTATGCCAAGAACCTCGTACTGGTTCAAGCATCTGCAAACTTTGAGTTTTTCTTTGAGTCTGGCCTGACCATTGAGTATGCACTGCAAAGTGGAATTCTGCCTAGGGGAGAGTCCTCTTCACAGAAAGTAAGGCCACGGCCCTATTCTGGAACGAGTAGCGCGTTGTTTGGTAACAGCAACTACTCCAATACAGCTGCAAGTGGGAGCAACGCTTTGGCTTTCGACCCCAATCATACAACTGACATCAATCAGGTTCAAAACGCCCAAAGCTACCGGGCCCGAACCCAACCTCGAAGTTTCTCTGTCTTTGAGGCACCTCTGTCCGCAGTGATGGAAAAGCTCGTCAAGTCTGGGCATCTCAAACCTTTGACCCCAACTTCCCCGCCAAAAGTTCTACCTTCTGGTTACAAGCCTCACCTCTTCTGTGCCTTCCACCAAATGTCTGGCCATCCTACTGATGCATTTTATCGTCTTCGACATGAGATTCAAGATCTCATTGACAATGGCACGGTTCAAGTTCCACTACAGCCCAACATCATTTCCAACTCCTTGCCTCAACACAACTCTGACCTTCTGATTGGTCAGATATTTATCATCTCCACTCAAATCAACCCTGGCTCCGCCATATTCAACCCTAGCCACTATATCGTCTTAGAGAGCCAACCTAACCAATCGTATCCATCCCGTTTGAACCAAAGATTAACATGATAACTGTAGGTTGGGAAATTGAGGTCTTTGCTGCCGACACCTAGATTGATAAAAATGAGGAGCTTACGAAGGAGCAGACTGACGGGCTGAGGTCCATTGTTCATGAAAGCACTGAGTAGGTTTGGTCAAAAAAGCTGAGGAAGCCGAAGTGTTGTTGCTTGGGCCTGACACCCGCTGGATCCTACCTCTTTTTGTGGAAGCTAAGGGTAGCTGTTAAAATTGCATTTTCAAAACCGCGCCTAGTTTGCATTGGCGTTACGTCTGAGTCTGACACGGAGTCTTTTACATTTGTCTAAGTCTAGCTCAGAGTCGAAGGTTGTGCCTTTTGGCACTCCACGTCGTAGCTTTTGTTTCAAGTTTTGAATATATTGTGCTTGGCAACCCCGAGGGGCTTTCTTTTATGATATGCATTATCTTGCTTGTCAGTACTTTGTTGGCTTTTGAATAAACTATGTCAACCCTGACGACGAAGGGATAGATTTCGATGGGATCATCCCTAAGAAAATGTGTTCCCTCGCCGAAAGGGAAGACGAAAGGCATGCTCAGCCTATTAATTGAAATAATCGTTTTCAAATAAACTTGAAAGATAAAGTAGACCCTCGAATGGTTCAAGCTGGTTCAACGCAATCCTTAGAGAAGCATTGATCTTGAGATAAAGGAACATCAAATCCCCCTGCTACAGGGTGCCAAACCATGTAAAGCAAAGCTTGATAAGCCCTCGATAGTGTAAATAAATGGGCTTATCGGCACCAATTTTGTCCCTCTTTCGTGCATATTTTACTTTAATTAGATAATATTGCGCGAAGTTGGTGTTTTTGGCCTTTACAGGTTAAAGATGGAAAATAAGGCATTTTGTACGCTAAGGAAAACAACCCAAGATCATCTAAAGAGCCAAGACCATGTGGCACCCCGCCACCAAGTCCCAAGGAGTGTTTAAAGAAGTGTCGGAATGTGCGCGGGACGTCAAAAGGGCTGTTAGAGGGAAGGAAACAATTATGAAGTTTTCTGCCAGCGATGTACCGGTACCGCGGATCTGTGGTACCTGTACAACTCGGACAGATTTGGTCCAAAATGCTGAGAAACAAGACCTGTACCGGTACCGAGGATTTGCGGTACCGGTACAACCTGGAAAAAATCTGCGTTTTTGTACCCGACTGCACTTTGACTTGGGGGTATTTTGGACCTTTGTAACACGTTTTTGAGGGCATATAAATACCCCCAGACCTGATTTCACTAGAAAAACTTTCATTTTACACTTTCTCTCTCTACCTCCCTCTTCTCCTCTCCTCTCTAGCTCTCTTTCTCTCTTCAAGAGAGCAAGGATTTCAAGGTTTTGGGGATTTTGTCCTTAATTAATGTTGTAAGTACTCTTGTTCTTTACATTAATCTAGCTTTTATTTTCGTTTTTGCTCATGTTTTCGTATCTCTCTTCGTTTTGCCTTGTTTTTACACCCACTAAGGGTGAGTAGTGATCTAGGCTTGGTCATGGGGTGATTTCTACCCCATGACTTGGGTAGTTTAATGACTTCTCTCATTTCTTATGCTTAATGTGGTTTGTGAATGGATTAAGTTCTTATCTTTATGTAACAAAACCTAGGGTTGTTAACCTCTTTGATTATGTGTAGGCAAGGACTCGATCTCTTGTCACATATAATGCTTGGAGCTATGTCACTCTAAGTGTTTGCCAAAATGCCTCAAAGAACTTGTTGAACTCTAATCTTTGGTCTAAACTTAGGGTTGTTAATTTCTTTGATTGTGTGTAGACAAGTCTCCTTGGCACACTCAATGCTTAGAACCATGGCACTCTATGTGTTTGATAAAATGCCTAAATGAGTTCCTTTCCATTTCCAAAACCCCGTTGTATGAGTTAAACTTGATTTTCATAATTAAATCTTCCGAGTGAGATCAAATGACAATGACTCTCACTTGAGTTATCAAAGAGAAGCATTGAACGGCCTAAGTTATGGGCGGAATGAACCCCTAGACCTTGCCACTTTTAATTTCTAGTCAATCTTCGTTTTCAATTAAGTTAAGAGGTAGAGAGAACTTCCTTCACTCAAAAGTTGGCCGTCTCAAAGCCGAACTAAAGGTTGGCGGTCCTAACGCTAAAAACCATTCGTAAATCAAACCTCCGGCCTAGCTAGCTCCATTGGCTCCCTGTGGATTCGACCTCGGACTTCCGAGTTTATTATGCTACAACCGACCTAGCCCTACGCTTGGGGTGCTTCTTATTGCAACACACTTTAAGGTCGCAAGCATTTTTGGCGCCGTTGCCGGGGAATCAATTGGTAGCTAACTTGGAAGTATTGCTTTACACCGCACTGTAAGTATTCCATCTTTTGTTTTTAATATATATTTTTATCTTTGTAGTAGAATGGCGGCGGCAAATGGGGAAATAGTCCCTCCTACCGCCAATGTTTTTAGCGCTAAGCCGAGCATGCTGCAAGTTTTGCCCTCTTTTCATGGCTTAGCCTCTGAAAATCCATGTGCGCACATCGTAGAACTTGAGGAGCTTTGCATGAATGATAGAGTGGCCTTATTTCAGATATTTCCATCATCTTTGAAAGATAGGGCTAAGAGTTGGTTTCATTCTTTGAACCTAGGATCTATAGTTACATGGCAAGATATGGAAAATCAATTTTTCAAAAAGTTTTCCCCAATTCATGAGACTCATATGCTGTTACGTGAAATCATAAATTTTTATCAACTTGATGAAGAGTCTTTTGCGTGTTATTGGTGGCGGTTTAGATATCCCATACTCTATTGGTCGCAGCATTGCTGTGAAACAAGGCACCTTATTCCCATTTTCCATAAAAGTTTAAATTCTACAACGCGTCAGCTTGTAGAAAAGATGGTTGATGGTGCATTTTTGGATAAAACCGTTAATGGAAGTTGGGATTACTTTGATCAATTGGCCGAAAATTCTGAATCTTGGGTTAATGATGTCAATGTTGAAGATGCCAACTTAAATATTGAGGAAGAGGAAATAAAAACACTTATCATTGTTGAAGAGGTTGGTTTAGGTTTGAAAAAACTCTCGGAGTTAGAATGCCATGATGAATTTAATGTTCAATGTTCTCCTCATGAGAATTCTGTAGATGCCGGCACTCCTGTTGAGTCTCCACCATTCCAAGATTTTGTGGGAGTGGAACATATTGATTTTCTTGGTGTTGATGACTTTGATTTGGTTTACCATCCTTACATTGTAGATTTTGTCAACAGTTTGAAACTCAATATAGTTTGGAATGCTCACTTGGTTGAACTTAAATTTCTCAAACGACTTCGACAATTACTTTACTCAAAGTATCTATTTTTGTGGTATGGCCGAATTCAATTTTTGACCAAGATTTTGGAGTGGAGTGATGTGCTCATGGTTATAGGTGTTAATGGCATGATCAATGTTCGAAATCGATGTTTGGCTGAAGATGTTTGAACTAGGCGTTCTGATTTTTCTATTTTTCTTCTCTCAATTTTGCTTTTGTGGTCCGGTATAGCCACCTGTTTCAAGCTTAAAATGTTGTATGACTTGCTCTACGGCGCCTTAAGCGAGACATGGGGAGAAAAGTAATACCCGTTCAATCACGTGACTATTCGGTGGTTTAAATACTTGTTCATAATAATTTTTGTTGCTGGGCTACCACGAGCCGGCGGTGCTAATGTCATTTGTCTCCTAGTAGGTAGTTGGTTCTTAAGTCTTTTGCAGGGTAACATGCTACCGCACCAGCCTTGGTAGTTTGGGTCTAAAAGCCGGGGTGAGTGAGGCATTCAGGAGCCCTAAGCATGGGTGCGACTACGTGTCGCGGTTGTAAGGCCAAGAAAGCTCCGGCGATGGCTCTGTGCGACTAGCTATGGTTCCGACGGCGGGGCCGAAAGAGTTGGCCTTGGAAGCGGTCCCGATGACGAATGGAGGCGATGGTGAAAAATCCTCCAACTTGGTCGAGGTATCGGGTGGTTGACATTCCACCCCGTCGGTACATTTTTGTTCTCCCTCCCTTATTTACCGTCTTTTGCATCGAGGGCGCTGCATATTTCAAGTTGGGGGGGATTGTTTATGCTATTAGTTTACGTTTTCGATTTTGCATAGAAAATTTTAAAATTTTTTGTGCAATTTTCCCTTTTAATTAGTGATTTCTAGTGCTAGATACTTAGATTATGCTCAATTTTCCCTAATAATGGCAAGAGTCGTGCACCCCGTCGAATTTGGTTATGTGATGCATCCACGTGCATGCATATATGTGAACTTTGTTGAACAAATTGAGCCCCAAGTTGTGTCAAGGAGTATGCATCGCTTAGAGTTGAAGTTCATTTTAAAGCATCCCATGCTTGTTTGTCTCCTTTTCCGCGCTTGCGTAAATAAATTCCGTTTGTTCATACTTGAGTAGTTTAGATATCTTTTATGCATCATATTGGAGTTGATGGGTGTGCGTTGGAAATGATACAAGGCATTCTTGCATGATTGTACCACATATGTGTCTCCCTTGTCCTTATCTTCGAACCATAGTCCGAGTCTCCATTTTTGTTCAAACTTAGGTAACCGGATGTTTGGAGGGCTGTGTGAAATTGGTTTTCAATTATTCAAGGAGGTTTGGGGTGGTGTAATATATGACAGAAGTGGTTGGGATGCAAAAAGGCGAAGAATTGGCACATGATTCCTTATCTCTCCTCTCCCACTTCAAAAGCTAAAGCCCCAAAATTTTCATCTCCCTCTCCAAAACTCTTGGATTAGCCCCTCAATCTTTCTCACTACAAATCTCATCTCAAATGACCCTATTCCTCAAAGAAAAATCAAAGAAGTGCTATGAAAGAGCAAAATCGGATTCGAAAGAGGGTTGACTACTATGATGAGAGGATTGGTTAGACCTCCGGGCTAGCATACATTCCGGATGAGAAAAAGTCCAATTGGGAAGGGGAGCTTAAGGCTTAACACCATGAGGAGCCGGATGAGGATGACCGTGTGTTGGAGTCGGTGGTAGTAATTCTAGTACAACATAATTAGTAGTTTTCTTTATTTTTCATAACTTTGTTTGATGTTTAGCCGGCATGTGGCCGTGGTTGTGTAGTTTATGGGATGGTAGTAGCCAAGGGTAGTTGAAACCAAACAGAAATTTTATGGCCGTTACCCTTTTTGTTTCCCTTTTATTGGCACCAAGGTCATTATAAGCTACTAAAGCCCTTAGTTGATCCTAATGTACGCTCGCCTAACTCCTTTTGATGCATGATCGATATTTGATGCTAATTTAGTATGAAATTTCCGTTAGCTTAGTTTGTTTGGGAATAATTGCTTAGCTCTCTTTGTCAGCGCTCTTTTGATTAGCATGCATAGCTTTTTGTTTCTTGCTATTGCGATTCTTGCTAGCGCTTATCATGGGATGTTCTGGTGTATTACTTTGTGCAAGTTCACATCAGAGTACGTTTTTTTTTGAGTCCTGGAATTGAAATTCAAGGTGGATGTGTGTTGCTTGGCCGCTGGCATGATTTGTTCAACTTAGTTCACTGTATGCGTGAGCATGGGTTGCATGTGATTGAGTTTGAAGGGGTGTTGATTGTGGATTCTTGCCGTATCCTAAGTTGAGCATAGTTTCGTATCTTGTTTCGGGGGAAGATTGCATAGCATTAGTTTTATACTTTTTGTTTAAATTTGCTAGGGACTAGCAAAGTCCAAGTTGGGGGGTGTGATAAGCCCTCGATAGTGTAAATAAATGGGCTTATCGGCACCAATTTTGTCCCTCTTTCGTGCATATTTTACTTTAATTAGATAATATTGCGCGAAGTTGGTGTTTTTGGCCTTTACAGGTTAAAGATGGAAAATAAGGCATTTTGTACGCTAAGGAAAACAACCCAAGATCATCTAAAGAGCCAAGACCATGTGGCACCCCGCCACCAAGTCCCAAGGAGTGTTTAAAGAAGTGTCGGAATGTGCGCGGGACGTCAAAAGGGCTGTTAGAGGGAAGGAAACAATTATGAAGTTTTCTGCCAGCGATGTACCGGTACCGCGGATCTGTGGTACCTGTACAACTCGGACAGATTTGGTCCAAAATGCTGAGAAACAAGACCTGTATCGGTACCGAGGATTTGCGGTACCGGTACAACCTGGAAAAAATCTGCGTTTTTGTACCCGACTGCACTTTGACTTGGGGGTATTTTGGACCTTTGTAACACGTTTTTGAGGGCATATAAATACCCCCAGACCTGATTTCACTAGAAAAACTTTCATTTTACACTTTCTCTCTCTACCTCCCTCTTCTCCTCTCCTCTCTAGCTCTCTTTCTCTCTTCAAGAGAGCAAGGATTTCAAGGTTTTGGGGATTTTGTCCTTAATTAATGTTGTAAGTACTCTTGTTCTTTACATTAATCTAGCTTTTATTTTCGTTTTTGCTCATGTTTTCGTATCTCTCTTCGTTTTGCCTTGTTTTTACACCCACTAAGGGTGAGTAGTGATCTAGGCTTGGTCATGGGGTGATTTCTACCCCATGACTTGGGTAGTTTAATGACTTCTCTCATTTCTTATGCTTAATGTGGTTTGTGAATGGATTAAGTTCTTATCTTTATGTAACAAAACCTAGGGTTGTTAACCTCTTTGATTATGTGTAGGCAAGGACTCGATCTCTTGTCACATATAATGCTTGGAGCTATGTCACTCTAAGTGTTTGCCAAAATGCCTCAAAGAACTTGTTGAACTCTAATCTTTGGTCTAAACTTAGGGTTGTTAATTTCTTTGATTGTGTGTAGACAAGTCTCCTTGGCACACTCAATGCTTAGAACCATGGCACTCTATGTGTTTGATAAAATGCCTAAATGAGTTCCTTTCCATTTCCAAAACCCCGTTGTATGAGTTAAATTTGATTTTCATAATTAAATCTTCCGAGTGAGATCAAATGACAATGACTCTCACTTGAGTTATCAAAGAGAAGCATTGAACGGCCTAAGTTATGGGCGGAATGAACCCCTAGACCTTGCCACTTTTAATTTCTAGTCAATCTTCGTTTTCAATTAAGTTAAGAGGTAGAGAGAACTTCCTTCACTCAAAAGTTGGTCGTCTCAAAGCCGAACTAAAGGTTGGCGGTCCTAACGCTAAAAACCATTCGTAAATCAAACCTCCGGCCTAGCTAGCTCCATTGGCTCCCTGTGGATTCGACCTCGGACTTCCGAGTTTATTATGCTACAACCGACCTAGCCCTACGCTTGGGGTGCTTCTTATTGCAACACACTTTAAGGTCGCAAGCAAAGCTCAGAAGGCCCAACGCCTCATACCATATTCAAGTTCGTAGGAATAGTGTTCCGCCAAGCACAAGTTAGAAAGTTCAAAAGTGGCCTGGAGCGAGGCATGTCAACTGAAGCACTCTGGACCCTGTGCTATCAAAGCCATTTTATATGGGGCTACAACCAAAGATCATTGACCTCGATGGCAATAAATCAGTACCTTGGTCAGCATGGATCAATTCAAAATCAACTTTTCCCTGAGAGAAGCTCGTTGGGCTGAAAACCCCAAGGGTGGGCAGTTCCAAGTAAAAGTTAGAGTAGCTTGCTAGACCAAAAACCTATGAAGGAGGTCTAGGCAAAAGTAAAGGCAATATTTGAGAGCTCACTAGATCGAAAACCCGAATAGATGGTTCTTGGCAAAAGTTAGAGCGTAAAAAGGTGAGGTAAATACTCGAGTGAACCTTGGCCTAAACTACGTATTGACCTGATTCCCAAAATGGGATACGTAGGCGGTTTCTCATTGAGACTCAGTCATAATCTATCAATTTGATCCAAGGCTTTGGTGCATCACCGTGGTCAAAAAGAAGACAAATGTCATCTGTGCATAATGCGAGAAAACCTTTTTGTCTTTCAATCTTATTTTCAACTACTACTTCAAATTTAAAGCTGAGCAAAAGCCTTAAAGATTCTAAGCATCAAACAGAACAAAATGCTGGCGAGGCCTAACGGCTTACAGTTTATTCTAAGTTCAGTGAAGTCTGGTATAAGCAGCCACAGCGGACTCATACTCACGTGCTCTAGTTTGAGGTTCACGAGCGTTTGTTTGAGGTTCATGCACGCTTGTTAAAAGTGATACGCGTTGGTCTCAAACATACACGCGTGTATGCAATTCAAGAAGTAGTCAATAGCAGTCAGCTACTGCCTTTGAGTCCTGTTCAAGTGGCTTTTGTCAAGTTTTGTCATGCCAAGCAGGTCATATGGATCTAATGTGATTGCACGGGGGTGTTGGTTTCAGTCCGGGACTATATGTGTCATCGTTTGCGTCTTATGTCCATCTTTGTGTCATTTTTCAAGTTTTTCAATCCATTGTCATGTCGAGATACTTTTCTCAGTTTTATTTGTTCGTACAGGTCTTTGTACCTGTTTTGACCTTACGCAAGCGTCAGTTTCACCTGTCTAAAGGACCATTGTGAGTTTTGGCACGTTAATGCCCAAAATTTCGTTTTTGTCCATATGTCTACGGATCTGCATCATATCCTGGGGGTCTTTCTCCCTTGTCGTTTGAGCTAGGCGAGTTTGTACATATATGTGTGTGTGTCAACTCAATTCGCTTGTCAATGCAAATCTAATATTAGCGGTTAGTTTTTGTCCATAAACTGGAAAATGCAATTTTTACATTGCTACCATAGCTTCTGTAATCCACAAGCAATGGAAATCTCGTGGACGGCAAGGGCACGTCAGCCCAAGGTCAAGCAAAGCACATCTCTGGGGCACGTCTGCCTAAGCATCGAAGAACGGGCATGTAGGTGTAATGCTACTAAATGTCAACTGGGGCACGCCGGCTCACTCAAGCGTCTATCTATCTGGGTGCGTATCTCATAAGCAAATACAGTAAAGTACTGGGGCTCAGTGGTAGTCCTTAGGCGTCGTTGTCCTCCTAGGAGCCGCAGTTAGCTTGCACCTGCATTTTCAATATCATACATGTCATTGCATATTGTGTATGTTAAATGTTGAAAGCAGGAAAGTAACCAGAAAGGTCACCATCCTCTTGATTTGTTTGCCAATGGATGCAATGCAATATTCTACGGAACAAGTTCAATGACTGCCGATCCTATCCAAATCTGCAACGGCTTGATCATTCTACGCACTGATCCTCCCGTCACCAATTCAAAGACAGCCGATCCTGTCCAAATCTGCAACGGCTTGATCATTCTGCACACTGATCTTCCCTTCTCCAATTCAATGATAGCCGGTCCTGTCCAAATCTGCAACGGCTTGATCATTCTGCACACTGATCTTCCCGTCTTCAGTTCAACGACAGCCAGTCCTGTCCAATTCGCAACGGCTCAATGATTTAGACTGATGATCTGCCCATCCAAATTAACGGCAGCCGGTCCTATCCAATTTACAATGATGGTCAGCCATATCATCAACGACGGTCAGCCATATCGTCCTTCTCCACTCAGCGATGGTCAGCCATATGATCGATGGACAATAAGGCACATCGCCTGTCTCCGTCCATTCAGCGATGACAATCAACCACGTCGGCTGTCTCAGTCCATTCAGCGATGACAATCAACCACGTCGCCTGTCTCAGTCCATACAGCGATAACAATCAGCCACATCGTCTGTCTCAGTCCATTCAGTGATAACAAGTAGGCATCGTCTGTCTCAGTCCATTAAGCGACCACGATCAGCCACATCGCCCTTTCAATCTGACAACGACGATCAGAATATCCTTCAATGGTCCATCCATCTACAACTAATTGTTCCGCAGGAGAGTTCGCCTCGGCCTGCCCCGTCCAAATCTGCAGCGACAGCCTATCCTATCCAAATTCAATCAACAAGCGGCGATTCGCTCATCCATTTCTATTTCCATCCTCGGCAATGGGCTGCCCGTCCATTCCACCAATCAGGTTCCTGAAGTTTACAAGTCCACTTTGCTAGTACGTTTTGTTCTGGATTGCCTTGAGGGGTGTGTAGGAATCTTTGGCGTTACTTGTACCAAGTCGATGGTGTTTCAAGTATCGTCAAAGAGGGGCTACAGTAGACACCCCAATCTGGGCTTCCAGATTAGTTTACTTATGGTTTCTGATTCCCTAATGATGAAACGGATCAAGAACACCTGGGAATGTTAAGTGCTTGAGCTTTGAGTGTTTGAAAAACCCTTGAACCTAACCTAATCCTAAGCCACTTCTAAAGGCCAAAAACCCTACTGTCGTGCGCTGCTCCCTGCCAGGTGGTGGTCAACAGTCAAAGCTTGACCATTGACTATCGCGCGCCAGGGCGCACCATCGCACGACAGACTGACTCTAGCGTGCGACGGTCCAAAACTGCCACCAACTTTTCTTGAGGAGGACAGTTGGCCACCAATGCATCCTCAGCCAGGCCTTGTGGACTGACTGAACTCCTCTTTTTACAGCCCACACCTACCTCCACTCCCCCTATAAATACCCCCATTGTTCATCCTTTTGAGAGGGTTAACAAATTCAAAGGTTTTAAAAGGGTTCCAATTTTGAAAGGTTACAAAATCCTAATCCTAACACCAAGTAACAATCCCTCTTGTTTCTACCACTCAAAAGCATCCAACCTCAATCAAATTTCAAAGCTCAATCTCTTTCAAACTCAACCAAAGGTATAACTTACCTTTGTTCTGTCTTCTGTTCTGATCCCTGAAGGGGGCTGGTAATCAATACAAGTCCTGGTCCTAAAACTGGAAAGGTTTCAAAAACCGTTGTGGTAAGAACCAGTGTGTGATGGACCCAGTCACACGCGCGACTATGCGAGGACTCACTCGATGGTCCTCGTGGGGATTGGTGTCTTGCTGTTTTTGTGTATTTATTTACATATAGATCACTCTGCAAACATGATAATAACCTGTTTACTGCTTTCCTTAGCATAAACTGCTAGTTTGTAGTTAGTTTGTGTTTTTACTGTTATGGAGTATCCTTGGGATCATTCTGAATCTGTCCCAGAACCCAAAAATGTGTAAAGTAGACACTGGTTAAAAGGCTCAAACCATCGCGCGCCAGACTGACTCCATCGTGCACTGGTGCGCACCTTTGCACGCTGGACTGCTTCTGACCAGTGGATGACCTTGCATGGGTAGCTCGGCCTTAGGCTATTATTTTTTCCCCACACTGTATATGGGGTGTTTTATTAATTTGTAGGGCACTTTCAGCCTTTAAACTGCTTAGAAATTGCCTAATATGCTGCTATATGAATTGTTTTGTTTGTCTTGGGTGTGCACTGGTCATTCCAGAGCCCAGAAGGAGATAAAATTCAACTTGCTGGTAGGGCATCAACCCTCGCGCGATTGTTTGGGTCTGCCGCGCAATGGTTAACTTGCATGCACATAGATCCGTGCATGCAAATTGGCCATTGTTTGTGTCAAATTCATACAAGTGCACTATTTGATATCCAATCTCAGTTTTGAGTTTTATCTCATTAATTTTCTAGCATTTCATGCCAACCATGCTATCTATCATATCTTGCAAGCTGTTACTGTATTAATCCCCGATTAACTGTTCTCCCGTCCTAATTGGCTAAAAAACTGATTAATCAAACAGAATCACAAACAAACAACATATTTTGGCAAATACTTAAGTAGAGACCGATCTCCGGATTGGGCGAGAGGGGTGTAGAAACCCGTATTTTTTTTAGGTTATAATTTTTTTTTTATTTTGTTAATGTACGGCCCGTCGAGATAGATGGTACGGATATTCGGTGTGACGTCTTCGTGGAGGATATAAGAATAATTGAGCGAGAAGTGCATGTGTGTGATTGTGGTGCAGGAGCATGGGATAACTCCTCTCATTTTCTTCTCAATAATTTCTCCAGGAGAGAAATTATTTCCCCATTTTTCTCTCTTCCCTCTGCCGACTCTCTCTCTCTCCTCTTCTTCTCCTCCGAAAAACTCCCTCCTCTCTTCTCTCTTCGATTTCATCTACATAAGGTGTGATTCCGGACAAGGCCCGAGAATTAAAGTTGCTCTACGGAGCGCGGGCTTTCTAAATATCCAAGAAAAATTACGATCGGACCACGTGGGCTTCGGTTGACTTGGTCAAAGGGACGGGTTTTGCTCAAAACCCTTGAGATAGGGATTTCTTATGCTTGTTATGCGTTTATACGGTGTTTATGTTCCTAGATCGTGCTTTGTTTCGTTGTTTGAGGTTGTTTGTTCCATTTCCGAAAATCTGCAGAAACAGGGCCTTTATTTTTGGGGTTTTACGCCTTTTTAAACTCATGATTGAATTTTGGATCCTTCATATGAAATAGAGTAGACTTAGAGCCCGTTTTAATACTGCTTGAATCACCCGAAACCGTTGAGAATTGAATTAATGGTGGATTTTAGAAATCTGGTCTGCAATCTGTCTCGTTTTCTGGGTTTCAGCCCACTTCGGATGGCCATAACTTTCTTGTCCAATGTCCGTTTTGTGCAAAATTTATATCGGTTCGAAGGTTTTGAAGTTAGCTTTCATTTGCCACTAGAATCGTCTTAAACTCTTAGTATACAGAAAGTTATGATCGTTTGAGTGTAGGTGTGTTAATCTGTCATGTTGCGTGACAGATTCGTGTAGCCTCGGTAAACCCCTGTTTAACCACCCTTGGAGTGCAGATTTGACAAGAGTTCCTTCGTGACTTTTAAGCTTTGTTCAATCGCGCAACTATTGGGACTGGAATCACTCAAAAGTATTAAGGACTCAATTTATAGTGATTTTTAGAAGATTGAACTAAAATCTGAAAATTTGGGCAGCTCACTGAGCATCATCTTTCATTGTTTAGCTATGGTTAAACGACCCTATTGGTTATGGGTCATTGTAGGTTTTAAAGATGGGTAAGTTGGTGATGTTTTGGCGTTTGAATCATTGAAAAATATTGATTGTATGTATTGAAAATGATTACTATTTATGTTGAAAATCGAGGGCGTGACAAGGGGTGCCATAAAGCCCTTTCCCTCTCGTAACCTGGCTCCCGAGCCCAAATATGATTATAATGGATTGATTCCTTCACTTTTTTAAATCAAGCAACGCGGCAAGTGATTCAAAATATGGTTCCTTGGGTGTCGAACCTTCAAAACCCGAGTGGCGACTCTGTATTTTTGTGAGCGTTTGTCGTCCAGCTTAGCGCTCTCTCAAACCGGCATTTAAAAGGAACGGAATCCTTTTAAAGGGCATGCTGCCCACAGTTAGTTTTACATCTCGAATTTCTTCACCTCAATAGTAAAGAATTTTAGGACCTTAAATTAACTTTTTAAGTTAGTTTTACATCCTGAATTTCTTTACCTATATAGCAAAGAATTTTAGGACATTCAACTAACTTTTTATGTTAGTTTTACATTCCGCATGATTTTGTTGTGATTCTGGATGATTTTGTCATGATTGCCGTTGCGTGGACCAAATTAAATAAGGGATATTGACTTTGTCCAAACATGACAAAGTCAATATCCCTTATTTAGTTTGGTTCACGCAGCGGCCCTATCAAATTGTAGAAAATTATTCAGGGTTAAATGGGTATTATTTAAATTTTAGGATGATAACATAAGTTTTTAAACCTACAAGAATTAGGACTTAGGTATTAATGTAGGATAGGACCACTATTTAAGTTCCCTTAATTAATACCTATCTAATGTGGAGATTATAGGATCATTACAAAACTTGCTTGCTTTTCATAAATCATGGCAAATTTTGAATTTTACGATTTGAATGAGATAAGTTTATCCCTTCCATAGGAATTTTACCAATGGCTCCTATAAGAAGGAATAATTTCTTAAGGAATTTTACCAATTGGAAGTCGTATATACATTACCTTTTCAATTCTGTACATTCTTGATAAAGTTCATTCATTATCATGTTACTTTTCTTTCTTCATTTTTTTTCCTTTTCTTTGGAGAATTTATTTATACTAACTTATTGGAAAATATTTATTTAACTTTAATTATCTTTCCATCCAATAAAATCTCACCCTTTGTCGCGATGAGAGTCCTCCTTATTAATTAACGACCACTTTGCTTTAATATATAGTATAGATAGATGGATAGAAGTATAGATATAGATAATGCTAGTTATTCCCATTTGGCCGTTTGGCTCATTAGAAAACAAATCACCTTTTTTATTTTATTTTAGGGCAAATTTTCGTTGTCATCCCTCTAGTTTTACGGTTGTCTCAATTTCGTTGTTTTAGTTTCAATTGCTACCAAATAAACCCTATAGTTTGTTTTACGTTCCAAATTGATAAAATCGTTAACACCGTTAATGAAACTAACGGAAAAATATGATTAAAAAATTAAGTGCTCCAATTTTTAATCCGGTTGAGCTGGTGCGAAGATCTTATTTTTTTTAGCCGTTGAAATGTGTAACTCCGTCTGGTTTGTACTTAGAGCCGTATCTTTATTTTCTACCCAGTCCCAAGCCCGGATAAAGGAGGAGGGTTGTGCGTTAGGTAGCTGATAGTCAACACGTAAAAAACCCGTTAGATCTTTATGACATTAATCCAAATTGAAGGAAAAAGATTCATGTAGCAGATCCCAAGTGATTAGGATACAAGGCTCGATTTGGTTTAGTTTGGTTAGCGGTTGAAATGTTTGGCCAAAGCTCTATATATAGTGCCGCATGTTCTCATTTTTCTATCACCGAGAAAACACACTTCTCTTATACTTTCACTTCCACTTGGCTAAAATTTCAGCACTATCTCACCTTTTCACAGTCAAGTTTTCTTCCAAAAATGTTATGTAATTCTAAAATATTTGGGCAAGTCTTGTTCGTGGCTTTGTTCACAACCTCCTACTGGGCAACTCTGAAAGAGGAAGCTTGAGAGTATTTCAGTTTGAATTTGGAGCCGTTATAATCCATCATTACCTTCACATAGGGAGGACTACTAGCTTTAAGATAGTGTATCACGCCTCTCGATTGTGTTTTAGGCCAACTTTTCTTTCACTCTTTTTCTCAATATTTCGGCATCAGTTCTCTATGATCTCAATTTTAGATTACTCTGTCAATAGTTTTATGAGAATAAATTATATACACCAGAGTGTAAGTATTTATTTATTTCAAATCAATTACATTGCCCCACGTTGTCAAAATAGTGATCCTAATTAATAGAACATGGTGACTTGACGCAACATAATTGATTTAGAAAAAAACGAATGTTTATACCGGTGGTGTAAATAATTTAGGGAAAGATTACAATACACACCTTTTATTTGGGTGTGTATCATATGCACCCCCAAAATATTATGAATTATAGAGAAAATGTTACGAATCGTATTGCTAAAAAGTTACGAATCATACAAAGGTTACGATATACGTACATCAAAATGTTATTAATCATAATGAAAATGTTACGAATCGTACTACTGAAAAGTTATGAATTCTAGAACAAAAGTTACGAAACATGCTAAAATGTTATGAATGAACCATGAAATAGGTGCATATGGTACACCCAAATAAGAGGTATGTATTATAGACTTTCCCAATAATTTATTAATTTAATATCTAGTTGTATATGCATGTTTTGTCTTTTTCTTTCTACTGTAATTTGATTTAGACTGTTAGATTTAATTAATTGAAACCGCAGTGTTTTGTGCTAGTGTTCTAACACCTTCTCCATCACCAGATGGGTCTGTTATTTTCATGGTCATTATTCCTTACACTCTTGCTTTCGGCTTCAGTAGTCGACTCTGTGCATGGCGGGAACGAGACGGACCTAGTAGCCCTGCTCTCATTCAAGGCCCAAATCACAGGGGATCCTTTTGGAACTCTCAACTCGTGGAACGAATCCATCCACTTCTGCCAATGGGTTGGCGTAACATGTGGCCGCCGCCACCCCACAAGGGTCACTGAGTTGAACTTGGATCATCGAAAATTGATGGGGCCTGTATCGCCTCACATTGGAAACCTGAGCTTTCTTAAGGAACTATCGCTGAGTAACAACAGCTTCAGCCATGAAATCCCACCACAACTTGGCTGTTTGAAAAGGCTACAACTGCTAGAGATGATTAACAATTCATTTATCGGTGAAATTCCCGCCAACATATCTGGTTGCGCTAACCTCATTGACCTTGACCTTGGTGGAAATATATTATCGGGGAAAATCCCCGTGGAGCTTGGTTCCCTCTCTAAGCTACAGATGCTGGGTATTTATTATAACCACAATCTAGTTGGAGGAATTCCATCTGCTTTTGGTAATCTATCGTCTCTGATTATCTTATCGGTGTCATTTAATAGGATTGGTGGGAGTATTCCATATGCTCTGGGAAAACTGAAAAAGCTAGAATTTCTTTCACTTGGAGAGAATAGATTGGTTGGTACCATTCCTTCCTCAATCTTTAATCTCTCTTCTCTCACTACGTTTGAAGTGGGGGGTAACCAACTTCAAGGTATGCTTCCCTCGGAACTTGGAAATACTCTTCCTAATCTTCAGTTCATTGAATTTAGTGTGAACTTATTTACTGGATCTATTCCAATATCCATATCAAATGCCACCAAACTATACCACATTGGTTTCGCAGATAACACGTTTACCGGAAAAGTGCCTTATTTGGAAAAGTTGCACAATCTTGGGCGGTTAGTCTTGTCTATAAATCATCTCGGATCTGGGAAAGCTGATGACTTGAATTTTCTCAATTCATTAACCAATGCTACGAATTTGACTGATCTATATCTGGGCTTAAACAATTTTGGAGGATTATTGCCCAACACAATCAGCAATTTCTCGACTGATCTGATCTTTTTGCAAATAGATGGCAATAAAATAGTTGGGAGCATCCCAACTGGGATAGGGAATCTGGTCAATTTACAAGTACTTACTCTGTCCATCAACCATTTGACAGGTGAAATTCCTTCTGATATTGGTAAGCTTCAAAATCTACAACTGTTGGGTCTCCACAGTAACAAATTCTACGGTGACATCCCGTCGTTTGTTGGAAATTTAACTCGGTTGACAATTCTTCTACTGTCTCGTAACAATCTTCATGGAAGTATCCCTTCCAGTGTGGCCAAATGCCAAATGTTGGTCGAACTGAGACTTCAACAAAACAATCTTGTTGGTAACATACCCACAGAAGTTATGAGTCTCACATCATTACTGTCTTTGAGGATTTCTCAAAACAATTTGACTGGTTCTCTTCCAATGGAAATTGGAAATTTAAGAAATCTGGAGAAACTATATATTTTTGAGAACATGTTGTCTGGTAAAATTCCAAGCAGTCTTGGTAGCTGCGTAAAATTGAAAGTACTGTACATGGAGCATAACAAGTTTTCTGGAACCCTTCCTTTCTCTTTAAGTAAATTGAGAGGTATGGAGGAAATAGATATTTCGCACAACAATTTCTCAGGAAAAATCCCCGACTATTTCGAGAACTTTGTCTTCTTGCACGTATTGAATCTGTCATTCAATGATTTTGAAGGAGTGGTACCGGAAAGAGGCATATATGGAAATGCGACTGCGATTTCTGTCAAGGGAAATAGTAAGCTCTGTGGAGGTATAGCTGAATTGGAGCTACAAAGTTGCAACTCCAAAGGGTATAGAAAGAAAAGATCTTCTCTTACCATGAATCTAGTAATCTCGATACCTTGTGGGGTTCTAGGACTCAGTCTGATGTTGTGTTTCCTCTATCGCTATTCGTTTAGAAAGAGGACAAATATGTCTTCTTTTAGATTATTAGGGAACCCGTTTCTGAAACTGTCCTACCAAAGTCTACTTAAAGCTACTGATGGGTTCTCGCCAACCAACTTGATTGGCGTGGGTGGCTTTGGTTCAGTGTATAGAGGAATTCTTGATCATGGAAGTAAAATTGTTGCAATTAAGGTACTTCATCTAGACTTTGCCGGAGCTTTGAAGAGTTTCACAGCGGAGTGTAAAGCCTTGAAGAACATCAAACACCGAAATCTTGTAAAAGTTCTCTCGGCATGTTCAAGTATTGACTATCAAGGCAATGATTTCAAAGCTCTCGTATATGAATTCATGGTCAATGGAAGCCTCGAGGAGTGGTTGCATCCAAATGAGAATGGACATGGGGTGCGTAATGAGTCAAGAAGTTTAAATCTTCTTCAGAGGTTAAACATTGCAATTGATGTCGCTTCTGCACTAGATTATCTCCACCATTATAGCTTAGAACCAATAGTCCACTGTGATTTGAAGCCAAACAATGTTCTTTTGGATGAAGAAATGGTTGGACATGTTGCTGATTTTGGGCTAGCAAGATTCTTACGAGATGCTACTTGTACTTCTTCTGTAAATCAATCAAGTTCAATTGGCATAAAGGGATCTGTTGGTTATGCGGCTCCAGGTAAATGTACTCCGGTCTTTAGCACTTTTTTTGCTTTCTTTTACTTTCCAAAAGCAAGACCGTATTCCTATATATATCCAGAGTTCTTCGATCTAATTGCATTTTTTTCACTTCGTAATTATAGAGTATGGAATGGGAAATGAAGTGTCAACATTGGGTGATGTGTATAGTTATGGAATCCTTGTTCTAGAGATGTTTACAGCCAAGAGACCTACTGATAGCATGTTTGTTGATGGTACGACCCTCCACAACTTTGCCAAGACAGCTCTGGCTGAACAAGTAGAGAGCATTATTGATCCAATACTACTTCCACAAACCGAACAGTGGGAGGCAAGCTCAAACACCAACAGTAGTCAGAGCCTTAGTTTTGGTGGAAGTCAGAAGATTCGGGAGATCTTGATTTCAATACTTAATGTTGGGATTGCCTGCTCAGAAGAACTTCCTAGATATCGATCGGCGATGAATGAGGTTATCACTCGGTTGCATGCATGCAAGAAGACTCTTCTTCAAGATGGAAGACGTATCACATGAAGTGTGACAATGAGTAGGTATGAACCATTCCCGTTTTTAGTTAACTCGTCAAGATGCCTGCATTTCTTTCCAAGCCATTTAAAATTGTGAACTCTTTACTAGGCCAGCAATCTTACAAAATGCCTGCAATGATTACAAAAACAAAATGTCTGCATTTCTTAATAAGTATATTTACGGCTTGAAGCAATCAATTAGCCTTTGGAGAGTAAAACCCTGTTTCATCAGCAAACTTAAGGATAAACGAAATCAGCCATAGTCATTTTTTACCTTCAAATATTTAGAGAATACCATAGAATCAAGATCTTAGCCAACTTCCTTTTCCGAATTCCTATTCAACATTCTGAAATCTAGATTTCAACTTTTAAGGTGGGAAATTTCTTTGATAATGTCTACAGCTACTGATTTCGGCATGTGATTTGTGTTTGTCCTGTTTTTATTTTATTTTTGGAACTGATTTTTTTAGCTATGCGCGTTCTTACCTTTGTGTTAAAGTAATTATTTATTTACGAGCATTCCACAATGGCATAATTAAAACCATAAGGTTGTTAAAGGTTAGAGATATTTGCTCAAAAAAGTGCTCACATTTGAATAACCAAAATTTAGTGGACCTTACATCTTCACAATCAAGTCCACCCATTATTATACAATACCTTCTCTCTTCCCTTCTCTCTCTTTCTTTTTCAATAGTGTTTTGAAAAAAATATTTTTAAAAACTGTTAATTAAATGGATCATAACAAAAGGTGATCTGACATGGTTATCGAATTTTGGTTAGGCCATTGTCGATGCTCTAAGGGCATCGAACTGTCTCAACAATTCTAATCATTTTTATTTCTCTGATCGTAGGTAATTGCAATGTGATTGGCCATAAAATATCTCGTGGCTTAAAAAATTTCGTTTCAATTGATGCTGAATAATTCCTTCGGCTGCTTCTTATTTATAGTGTCCTATTTATTGTTCCGTTTACGTTTTTATTTGTCAAGAATGCAATTTATCTCATATAAATTTCCCTTCTGTTTGCTAAATAAGACGTCCTTTCAGAAGGCAAATGACTTGCAATAACAATTCTCTCTTACTCTTCATATTGATTTCATAGTTCCAATAGAATGGTTAGACGTGTCTACGCAAACACTTTCCAGCAGCGTGACAGATGAATCGATAATGTTCCAAATACATAGTTCTGTGCGGCAGCAGCACATACATTTTGTGCGCATAACACAGGAAATGTACCTGTCCTGTTTTCGGCATAGGTATGCCGAGCAAGGCGCAAACATGCTTTAGGCGTTTGTTGAGCAAGTGTGGGCATGCCAAGGCTTGTCATACCTAACGTTTAATGGATGGATGCTGTGAATCTAACTTCTAAGCGTAGAGCGATTGTGGGCTTAAAAAGGAAAGCCACAAGTTGGTATATGGGTTGCCACAACGGGGTGGACTTTAACTATGTCCTAACTGCATAGGAAAACTGGAAAAGAAAGAACAAGCAATGATAAAAACTAATTGAACTCCATTTATAAGTTGGTGCGAGGACCAAAGAGCAACTATACGGCATGTCTTAGCCGATCAACTCGTGCCCCATGATTCCCCATGAAAACAGGTCATGGCCTTGAAAATCAGTTGAATGCTATAGATCATCATGGCCATAATTAATGTCGGGCCTAACTTCCTTTAATTTGACCATAACAATCCAGTGGAAAAATTATTCAGTGTAGTGTATCCTGCTAGACCCACTCGGGCTTTAATTAATTGGGCCTTGCCCTAAATCACAAAATTAGTATGGCCCATTAATTTTTAGCCAAAAAACTCGTAAATATCGCCCCAATTTAATGAAATTTAATTACATGGCCCTCCAGCGCTAGCCCGTGATTTGGTGCAAAAAATAGGTATAAACAATATCTGAATAGGTATGAATAGGTATAAACAAGTACCTTTGGCCTACACTAACAATTAACTATGGTCATATAGCAGTAACCAAATCTGCCACAGGTAGTTCAAAAGCTTGTTAGTAATAAACAATCTATTCCATATTATTAAAGGCGAGCACCCTCGGGTATGGACAAAAAACACTCAAAACATTCTCTACTCTTAACTAATGGTACTAAAACACATTTTTGAAATACCTATTATGGCCATGGTTGATTTCCTGGGCCCAACATTATAGTGGTTAGCGTAGAAAAATAAAAGGCAAGAGTTCGATCAGACCATTCGATTGCTTAATTATATAGCCGTGTTTGTCCCATAGGAAGACTTGTTTTATGCCATCCAATTGGTACCGGTCCTCTTCCTCTTCCTTGGATTTATATACTGGTGGCAACATGACTATGGGTAACACCAAATTTCACGACATTGGAGATGTTTACTCCTGACATGTACCACTCGGCCTAAATTTCAACCCCGAATTTCATGCCAATTTATTTGGTTTGTGTTTTGAGAGAGGTGTTTAGCGTAATGAGGTGAAGAGACATAGAAAGAGAAATAAGAGTAATAATTGGAAAAAAAAACTTCTTGGGAACCGTCCGAAGAAAGACGCGTTAGTTTTTGAGACCCAAAGCGAATGGTCCAGTTTATCTATGTGAATTTAGGCATGGGACTAGAACATATCTAGGACTAGGAGGAATGGTTGGTTGAAACTTTTGCGTTTAGAACTAAATATCTATAGGAAATGAATTTTCACGAAACATAAGATATATACGCAATACGTTGGATTTGGGATGCGATACTATTCCTTTCTTTTTTGTAAGCTGTCCTTTAGGGTAAAAATTTTCTGAGTTTCTGAGTACGTAAAACACATTTTGAAACTCCTATTGGAGATGCTCAAGTACGTAACACTGCGATTGAGTTGGAGTTGATTTCCAGGTCCCAACATTATAGCTGTTAGTGTGGAAAAATAACAGGCAAGAGTTTGATCAGACCAATCGATTGGTTATCAACTAATGCTTTATTCCCGGCGGTCATTAGACAATTACCCACGGTTTTTAGTATTACCAGCGGTTTTGGAACTATTTTCAGTGACTTTCTAATGTCGCCAAAGGCAAAATTTGGTGTTGTTCAGTTGTTGCACTCTGAAACTCCAACTTTTCATGCGGAAAACTGCAATTTAGTTTCCCTTTTTTTTTTTTTTTTGGCTTCTATTTGCTTGCATGTACCATTAATATTCTTGAGAGGAAAAATTCAGACGAAACGAAATCTGCATTTCTATGTTTTTTACACTTTGCTTCAATTGACTTGTTCAATTTCATTTCCTGCATGTACTTTGTATACACCATTAATATTCTTGCAGGGAAAAATTTAGCGGAAATGAACTCTGCATTTCTATGTTCCTTATACTTTGCTTCAAATGACTTCTTGTCATAAAATTCAGAGGAAATTAAACGAAGTCTGCATTGCCGAAGGAAAAAATCAACCGGAACCCGAACTGAATTCCATAGTAGTCAATTGAAGCAAAGTATGGCTTGCCAATATTGCACGTCCTCAGTCTTAGCAAATAAGATGATAAACTAAACGAAAGCCTATTTTTGATTTTTCATAATGTATAAAACTATTCTCCCCTAATTCTTGATGTTCGATCAATTTGTAGGAAAAATATATAAAGAAACCTATTTTTTTCTTTTGGTTTCAATTTCTTTGTATTGGGCCTATCTCACTAGTAACTTATAAGTTGCTTGGGGCCCGTTTGATGGGGTATAAGGAGGGGATAATAACTAATGTGGGGATGAGAAAATTAATACCCCGGTAGCCTTAGTTTGGCGGGCTAAAAGGAGGGGATATTAGTTAATACCCCTGTAGACCCCTTTGGGGGATAATTTATGGATGGATTTTAAGAGGATGTATTCTGTGTATAAGAAAACATAGCTATTGACATCGAAGTACTTGAAGAAGACAAGACTGTCGCTCGTGTATCATTGGATTTACCTGAATTTACCAGTCATACATCTACGCAGCATTTCCCTGAAGCTTCCTTCGCAGATGACTACGCGGCCTCTGATGAGAACGAATACGTATTCAATGATTAGATTTGTTACAACTTTAATGTTATCATAGCGATTTGATTAGACTATCTGATATAAATGATTTATTGTTGGGAACAGTTAAATACCATCTGCTGGATCTTGACCTTCAGTAATGAACTTATGTCTTTCCCCTTAATTGTAAGTAGGAGCCAGGAGGACATCTTCTTGGAAAAATACAGGATTAAGGTGACAATAATATGCAAAGAAAAGATGATCTCGGATCTGTTGGTTACATTTGATTCATAGTAGAGTTCACTAGTTGATGTGGTTACGTCTAATGGTTAGAAGGTAATATCAACTGCCAAGTGTGAGGAATGATGTAACCCCAAGGGTTTTCCTCGTGGTCAAGGGTAGAGACTAAGGGGTTTGTTTTCTCTCTCGTAAGTGTTATAAAATCTTGTAGGGCCAGATTGGGGATTCTTGCAGTGCGGCTGATTCGACCCTCCATTTTGGCACCGACGGCTTGGATTTAATCCGAACTCCTATTCATCCGAGCCATCCATTGCCGAGATGGACGGCCTGGATGCGCCCTACAGGACTTGTAGGGCACCCAGCCCTACCGGATCCTGTAGGGCTAGCCCATACGAGGTTTTGCCCCAGCTTTAATCAGGCTTCATCTAGCGGATGGTGGGATGGGTCTCCTAGTAATTAGTCAAGGTGTGCGTAAGCTGTCACAAATACACTGAGTTGTTAAAATAAATGTGGTAGTATCACTGTTATACATAATTTGAACAAGTTTATGCTGACAGCAGACCAGAAGTAGTTCCACTTTAACTATAAAAAAAAAGAAAAAAAGAGTAGTTCCACTTTAACTAAAAAAAAAGGAAAAAGAAGTAGTTCCACTTTAACTAGTTCATCACCAGATGTGCTCAAACATTCAGGCATATATTTAGGAAAAAAATTTGAAATTCTATTATACAAGGAGTAAATTCAGCAAAAGGGGGTGATACCAATGATACCATCATGAAGGAGATGGTGATATCTCGATCCTACACCATGTGCTGATGGCTTTTGTGAAAGAGAACACAGAATTAAAGGAAATTAAAAGGGCAAAAACTGGCTGCATCCAAATGATGCATCCTTATAACTTCAGTTCTCGCAGTCAAATGGGTGTTTTCGGAAATGCCTTGACTTACCAAAACAAACTTAATCCGTTCCGTTAATATTTTTATTTTTTGATTATAAGTAACATATTGTGAGGAAATGGTTTGTCTCGTAAAATAGACAAAAATTTATTTTAGTCAGTGAAACACAAAATAGAAACTATGGACTGATTAAAATGAAATTTAGGTTGAATTCCAGTTCCCACCATTATAGTGGTAAGTGTGGAAAAACAAAAGGGATGGAAGAGTTCTGACCATTGGATTGCTTATCAACAAAAGCTTTAATTGCCCTCAATAATTATTGTCACGCCCCAAATCCAGGAGCATGACCGGCCGTGTACTATGAAGCAATCATGGGACACGAAGCCTAATTAAAAATATTTTTAGCAGCTTGGAACAAATAAAAGAAAATTTGGATATTTTATTACAATAAAATGCGCGACACCAAACAAATATTTTTCTTAAGCAAACGACACAATATCCAGTATTTTCCAATCTCCAAATTCCATAACGAACTGCCAATTAATAAAAATACGGAAGCTAATAAATAAAAGTGCGGAAGCGGTTTGACACGATAAAAGAACTAAAAATGCAAACATCCTAGAGATCCAAACACAAGGTCCCAACAACGCCACAGAGTTCACTATAATGCTCCATGAACTAACCTGAAAAATAATATGGAATAAATCAGTCAGTTGACGAGCTCAGTGAGTAGTTAAGCATGCTAGGGTAAAGAATACAACGCGGCATACTTTTAAACAAAAGATATTGTGGGTTCCAAGAAATGGTTTCAAATAATAAGGGTCGATGGTTCAACAATTCATATCAACGAACTAAATAACGAACGACAAAGTCAATGGCTCACAAAAGGTATCGACAAGATGAATCACTGTTTGATGATTTATCACAAGAACAATCCGGATAACAATAGCATGCTTTTATACCAAATACCAGTAGGTATGCTCAATAATATCAGAACGATGAACCACAATAAATGGATATCCAAACCAAAGTGGGAACCATAATCACCAATTACCAAGTACCAATTACCAAATGCCAAATATTTTCTCAGGGCTCTGCCCGTTGGATCCAACACCGTACTTAGAGTCACCACAGGATGACGCCTGGGACCTTTTCCCGAAGCCGATCCGGAATAGGGTCACAGGATATTTCACAAGTCTTTTCCCTATCCGTTGAGCACTAGAGTCATAGGGTATTTCGCAAGTCTTTTCCCTAGCAGCCAAAGTCACCACGATATCTCACGGGTCTTTTCCTTGGACTTAAATAAATGTAAACATAGTCCACGGTCCCAAACACAAATAGAACAACGGCGAGCTGGAGTCACCTGACCGGCCAGGGCTATTCCCCGTGTCGTTGTATAGTCACAATAATATCATGGAGTCAATGAATCGATGACAATAAAAGTAAGGGTAATCGATCAATCACAAATATTCTCAATTAACCTTGTATGCCAAAGAGTACGTCAATTGTCAATAATTATGAGAGCAATGAATAAGATTAATTATCATCGGATCACAATGAATAACGAATTGTTAAGAATCGATAGGCTCAAGAGGATTCCAAGAAAGGGATCACATGCTTAACCACTCACCTCGATTGGATAGATAAATCACGAAATTCAATATTGCTCGAGTACTCTGCTAGTCTGTATTTTTAAGAATGCACATAACAGGAATCAATTTAAATGGAAAAACTCCTAATCTGATTACAGTGAATACTACTATTTTTTACCACCATTTACTCTCTTATCTATTCCCAGACCACGTAGTATACATACATAATAGTATTACCTTGATCAATTAAAGTACCTATTTCTATTATAATACTAAGTGACGAATTGAAAATCCTTACTTCTAATTGCACACCTCAAACACACCTTTGATCTCTTTCTCCCTTAATCCACAGAATGCAAATTCTCTACGGCACCGATAGCAACCGCCAACTCAAACAAAAGATACAGAGAAGTCTCCTCTGCCTCTCTCTCTCTCTCCCTCTCTCTGCGGCACACAATCCCTCTAACGTGATGTATTAAAAACAAACCCTACCAAATGCCTTCCCTATATATTTGGCCACGTACAAACCTAACCCTTCAAGTGTAATTGCACGTTCAGCCCGAAGTTTCACTTCCACATTCAATAATCACTCGTCAGGGAAAAATACCTAATTATAACCCAACTTAGAATTTCAATATAAGCTATTCGAGTTTAGATAAATTTCCAAAATACATGAAGTAAATAACAGCTGACATCTTTTTTTTTTTTATTAGAAAGAAGTTTGAAAAAGAAAAATGAAAGATTTAATTATTCGCATCAAAATACTATTTTTTTTAAATTGAAAAAGTGGGATGTCACAATTACACCGTGTTTGTCCCATTGGAAGACTTAACTTGCCAACCTTTTGGTATTGGTCATCTTCCAGTCTTCCTTCCTGCCTCTGTGCCGTGTAATTCCCTCTAAAACTCACCCCATATATCTTCTCATTCTATGTCCACCAAAAACTAATCTGCTCTTTTAAAGGCAGTCCTAAGGGGATACAAGTGAGACCCGGATCCCTGGACAATTCCAAATATTCTCGTGTAAAAATTCTTTGGGATTGACTCCTACAAGTCGCTTGAGTGAAAACAAAAATTCTTGAAATTTCTACATGTGTGGAAGAAAAATCCCTGAAATTTTTAGTTATCAATCATTTTTCAGGTTACGTGTATAAAATTAAACTGCGGCTACGCATATACACACAATGTCGTCTCTTATTTGGACCTTCCAAGTAGCAATATATACATTTAAAATAATTATTATGAATATGAAAATACACTTGATTCAAGCCCATACTAGACACAAGTCCTGCGTATACAGTCAACAAATGGTCCTTACGTGTTTACAAAGTCGTGGAATTCTATAAGCTTGCATTTTAGATCGTCTTCGCAATTATTGAATCCATTGGTTGGAATGTATACAATTATCCGCAAGTCCTGAAACTAGAAAAACGTGTATTAAACTCCAAGTTATACACTAAACGAGCATAACAAGATAAATTAGGGACTGTTAATGGGGACATTTAAGCCCCAATCAGGTATCCATCTTGGGAACATTGGTTTGTCAAGTTACATCGCTCTCTTCAAGGCGTCAACGGTCTAAGAAGCATGAGCAATGGACGACTCATCACGGGCGTGTCTATATGGATGCTGTTGACAAGGAGAAGCTTTACAAACGTTTGTCAAGTTACATAGCTCTCTTCAAGAGGCGTCAACGGTCTAAGGGCCCGTTTCAGAAATCTTCTTATTTTATAAGTACTATTTTGGAGTTTTGTTCTACAAAACCCAAATAACCAGTTTATTTTCACATTTTCAAACTCAAAAATAATGTAAATGAAAAGTAATTTTTCAAATTTTTTTTGCACCGTATTAAAGATCTCAATGAGATCTATCAAACAATTAAGATCCATAGTGATAGGAAAATTATTTGCGTAAGCACATGATTTTTTAGCTTGAAATTACATTTTTAAAAAATAAATACTTATTCACCTTTTTGTGGAATACACCTTATTATTAGTCAAAAAATAAGTTCTTATTCCGGTTCTGGAACGGGCCCTAAGAAGCATGAGCAATGGACGACTCATCACAGGCGTGTCTATATAGATGTTGTTGACAAGGAGAAGCGTTACAAACATATTCATGCACTACAAAAAAATGAGCGACAGTGACAAAAAAGTTGTCGCTGAGCTGTCACTAAAAGTGTGTTGCTAAAAAAATTAAGTAATTTTTTCACCAATAGTGACAGATAGCACAGTGTGAGGAAAAAAAAAAACAAATTAATGGTCCTGAATCACATTTTAATTCACCTATTGGAGATGCTCAAGATACCATTACGCAACACCACGACTTGGAGTTGAATTCCAGGGCCCTACATTATGGAGGTATAAGTGTGGAAAAACAAAAGGGATCGAAGAGTTCATACCATTCGATTTCTCGTCAACAAAAGCTTTGCCCTCAATAATTGCACCGTGTTATGTCCCATAGGAAGACTTGACTTTTGCCGTACTATTGGTATTGGTGTTCTTCCAGTCTTCCTACCTCTCTGCCCTGTAATTCTCTCCAAAACTCACCCCCATATCTTCCTTTATCCCATGTCCATCCAAAACTAATCCGGTTAGTCACCGGCGGTCCTAAAGGGATGCCAGTGGGGACCCGGGCGCTTGTACAACTCAAAAAATTCTCGCATAAGAATTCTGTGGAATTGACTCCTACAAGTTGTTTGAGTGAAAAAAAAGTTCTTAAAATTTTTACATGTGGGGTGAACAATTTTTTTTTTTGTTATCAATAATTTTTCAGGTTGCGTATATAAAATTAAACCGTGGCTATGCACGTACACACAATATCATTTTCTATTCGGACCTTACAAGTAGCAACATATGTTTGTATAAAATATTTATTACAGTAAGGATCTGAAAATAATGTGAATCAGGCCACTGCGCGCGGCGGTTCTCTTTAAATAGGCATCAGCCGGCCAGCGGCCAGTCTATAAAAATACTGACCAAACAATAAAGCACAAAAGTAATCGGCTTTCCCCAGAAATCAGCAACCTCAGTGGCCTTCTCCCATCACCAGATGGCTCTGCTATTTTCATGGTCATTATTCCTTACTCTCTTGCTTTTGGCTTCAATAGCCGACTTTGTGCATCGTGGGAACGAGACCGACCGACTAGCCCTGCTCTCATTCAAGGCCCAAATCATGGACGATCCTTTTGGAACTCTCAACTCTTGGAACGAATCCATCCACTTCTATCAATGGTTTGGCGTAACATGCGGACGCCGCCACCCCACTAGGGTCACTGTGCTGAACTTGGATCATCGAAAATTGGTGGGGCCTGTATCGCCTCACATTGGAAACATGAGCTTTCTTAAGGAACTATCGCTGCGTAACAACAGCTTCAGCCATGAAATCCCACCACAACTTGGCCGTTTGAAAAGGCTACAAATGCTACAAATGGGTAACAATTCATTCACAGGTGAAATTCCCACCAACATATGTCGTTGCTCTAACCTCATTATCCTTTACCCTGATGGAATTAGATTATCGGGGAAAATCCCCATGGAGCTTGGTTTCCTGTATAAGCTACAGCAGCTGGAATTTTCAAGTAACAATCTCACTGGAGGAATTCCTTCATCGTTAGGCAATCCATCGTCTCTGATATTATTCTCGGTGCAAGGAAATAGGATTGGTGGGAGTATTCCTTATGCACTGGGAAAATTGAAAAAGTTAGAATTTCTTTACTTCGTAGTCAACAGATTGGTTGGTACCATTCCTTCCTCAATCTTTAATGTTTCTTCTCTCAAAGAGTTGGCTGTGGGGGCTAACCAACTTCAAGGTATGCTTCCCTCGGAACTTGGAAATATTCTTCCTAATCTTCGGTTCTTTGAAGTTAGCGGGAACTTATTCACTGGATCTATTCCAATATCCATATCTAATGCCACCAAACTATATCACATTGGTTTTGCATATAACAAGTTTACTGGAAAAGTGCCTTATTTGGGAAAGTTGTATAATCTTGGACGGTTAATCTTGGGTGGTAATCATCTCGGATTTGGGGAAGTTGATGACTTGAGTTTTCTCAATTCTTTAACCAATGCTAAGCATATATCTGACCGATCTAGCTCTGGACTCAAACAATTTCAGAGGGCTATTACCCGACACGAGCAATTTCTCAACTGATCTTCTTGACTTCGAAATATATAGCAATGAAATAGTTGGGAGCATCCCAACTGGAATAAGTAATCTGGTCAATTTACAAACTCTTGGTCTGGCCGACAACCATTTGACAGGTAAAATTCCTTCTGATATTGGTAAGCTTCAAAATCTAGAGCTTTTGGATCTCTCTAGTAACAAATTCTACGGGGACATCCCGTCGTCTATCGTAAATTTTACTCGGTTAATAACTCTTCTACTGTATGAAAACAATCTTCATGGAAGCATCCCTTCAAGTGTGGGCAAATGTCAAATGTTGGTCGAACTAGCACTTGATTCAAACAATCTTAATGGTACCATACCCAGAGAAGTTATGAGTTACTCATCATTATTGGTTTTGAACATTTCTCAAAACAATTTGACTGGTTCTCTTCCATTGGAGATTAGAATTTTAAAAAATCTCGAGGACCTATATGTTTCTGAGAACATGTTGTTTGGTAACATTCCAAGCAATCTGGGTAGCTGCGTAAAATTGAGATTGCTATACATGAAGGGTAACAATTTCTCTGGAACCCTTCCTCTGTCTTTAAGAAATTTGAGAGGAGTGGAGGAAGTAGATATTTCTCACAACAATTTCTCAGGACAAATCCCCGACTATTTTGAGGACTTTCTCTTCTTGCATAAATTAAATCTGTCATTCAATAATTTTGAAGGAGTGGTACTAGAAAGAGGCATATTTGGAAACGTGACTGCAATTTTTGTGATGGGAAACAATAAGCTCTGTGGAGGAGGTATAGCTGAATTGGAGCTACAAAGTTGCAACTCCAAAGGGTTTACAAAGAAAAGATCTTCTTGTACCATGATTTTAATAATCTGGATAGCTTGTGGGCTTCTAGGACTTTGTTTGATGTTGTGTTTCCTCTATCGCTGCTCGGTTAGAAAGAAAACAAATGTATCTTCTTTCAGGTTATTAGGGAACTCATTTCTGGAATTGTCGTACCGAGGTCTACTTAAAGCTACTGATGGGTTCTCTCCGGCCAATTTGATTGACGTCGGTGGCTTTGGGTCAGTGTACAGAGGAATTCTTGATCATGGAGAGGAAAAGTTGTTGCAATTAAGGTACTAAATCTTCAAGCCGATGGAGCTTCCAAGAGTTTCATAGCCGAGTGTAAAGTCTTGAAGAATATCAAACACCAAAATCTTGTTAAGGTGCTCACAGCATGTTCAAGTGTTGATTATCAAGGCAATGATTTCAAAGCTCTCATATATGAATTCATGGTCAATGGAAGCCTCAAGGAGTGGTTGCATCCAAATGAGAATGGACATGGGGTACGTATTGAGTCAAGAAGTTTAAATCTTCCTCAGAGGTTAAACATTGCAATTGATGTTGCTTCTGCACTTGATTATCTCCACCATCATATCTCAGAACCAATTCTTCACTGTGATTTGAAGCCCAACAACGTTCTTCTAGATGAAGAAATGGGTGCACATGTAGCTGATTTTGGGCTAGCAAGATTCTTTCGAGATACTACATGTACTTCGTCTGCGAATCAATCAAGTTCCATTGGCATAAAGGGGTCTATTGGTTATGCAGCTCCAAGTAAACGTGCTTCTTAGCACTTTTTGGCTTTCCTTTCCTTCCCAAAATCTAGACCATATTCACATATCCAAAATTCTTCAAAATCGTAATTGCATTTTTTCACCCCGCAAATTGTAGAGTATGGCATGGGAAATGAGGTGTCAACATCCGGTGATGTGTATAGTTTTGGAATCCTTGTATTGGAGATGTTTACAACCAAGAGACCTACTGATAGCATGTTTATTGATGGTATGTCTCTGCACAACTTTGCTAAGATAGCTTTGCCTGAACAAGTAGAGAGCATTCTTGATCCAACACTGCTTCGACAAAGAGAACAAGGGCAAGCAAGCTCAAGCATCAACAATGGTCGAAGCCAAAGATTTGCTGGAAGTCACAAGGTTCAAGAGATCTTGATTTCAATACTTAATGTTGGGATTGCTTGCTCAGAAGAACTTCCTAGAGATCGATTGGCGATGAATGACGTTCTTACTCGGTTGCATGCATCCAAGAAGACTCTTCTTGGAGATTGAAAATGGATCAGAGTTGAAGTGTGACCGTGACTAGGTATGAACCCTTCACGTTTTCAATTGTCACGACAATGCCTGCATTTCTTACTGAACCTACAATCTTTAGTTTCCTGTGCTCTGATGCAGATAACTTATAAGGCCTTAGAGCAATCCTCCTTTACCTGGGTTAGCTCATCTCCAAACATTAAAATTTTGAAGCTTGAACTATTCACAAAAACAAAACAAAGAAAACAAAAAAGGAAGAACATTTTGTAGTTTGCAAAACTCAGCGATGCTCCCGGCCCAGCACGAGCATTTCATTTTGATCTGTAACTGATTTTTGCTTTTGTTTTTGTTCTATTTTTGGTCATTCTAAGATTCTTGAGGAAGGAATCTATATATGGCTTGCAGCAATCAATTAGCCATTTAAAAGTAAAACATAATTTCTTTAGCAAACTTAAGGAAAAACTAAATCAGCTATATTCGTGTTACAGTTTACCTTCAAAACATTTTGAAAATACCAGAGAATCATTATTTTATCCAACCAAAATTTTCAAATTCCTGTTCAATATACTAGAATATTTCACATGTTTAAGTTTGGGCACGTGATTTATTTTGCTCTATCTTTCAATTCTTGGAATTGAAGATTTTAGCTCTGCAGCTTCTTACGTATGTGTTAAAGTAGATAATTATCTAAGTGCATCACACTGTCCTCAATAATTCTAATCATTTTCGTTTCTCTAATCGTAGGTAATTGCAGTGCAATTGGTTGTAAAATATCTCGTGGCTTAAAATTTTACGTTACAAGTGATGTTGTATAATTGCTTTGGCTGCTTCTTATGGATACTGTCCTATTTATTTTCCCTTTCTTTTACGTTTTTTTTTTGTGCGTGAAAAATGCAACTTATCTCCCATAAATGTCCTTTCTGTTTGCTAAATAAAAAGTCCTTCTAGAAGGCGATGACTTGCAATGACAATTCTCTCTTATACTTCGTATATAGATACCATAGTTCCAATAGAATGGTTAAACGGGTCGGTCTATGCAAATGATTTCCAACAGCGTGACAAAAACAATGTTCCAAATTCATAGCTCCATGTGAGAGTAGTGCATACATTTTGAACACATAAAATAAAACTTATCCAATTTGTACAAGTTCATGGGTGCAATAAGAATCATTTCTACAAATAATTCTTTTAGCTTGACCTCAGATTTGTAAAATTCAAGAAAATGTGTCGTAATAGGTAATGAGAATTTGCCCCATATGTAACCCAATTTGCCCCAGGTAGTTCAAATGCTTCTTAATAATTTTGACATGGAATAGCAATGTATTGTTTTTGTGCAAAAGAACTTATACACAAAGTCATGATAAAATGCAGGTATTTTGTTTCCCATGAGAGCGTAATGTTTTTGTATGTAAGTTCTATCAAAGCATTATAACCTTTTTGTCAGATTTTCTTGTCCCAGAACAAGCCTCATCGAGTACCAATAATCAAAAGAAGATAAATATGGGTTACAGTTAATGTTCAGTGTTATCTATCCAAAGCCATTTTCCACTTAATTTCAAGCTTCTGATGACATTTTTTTCAAGTGTCCTTCATTCAGCACAATTTCAAACCTTCTTAGGAATTTCTGTAATGTCGCACATAGTTCAAAAAAAAAAAGAAAAAAAAAAAGAAAGGAAAAGTGAACTACCCTGCAATTACTGAATAGATGTTTTAAAGCTTGTTGAAGCATTATTTATAGTAAATGCGCACGTGCGATATCGCATGTAAGCAATTTTTAGTAATGTGTTTCTACGATCTAACAAATCCAAATAATGCCCTCTAAATCAAAGAACTGATTGCAGTAACCTCTCATATGACCTCTGTTTTCAAGCAAGCACCATGACCAAACAGAGCATTTGAACTACTCCTTGATAAGTCCTAGTGACTCAGAAATCTTTCAGCGTCCCCTTCAACATCACAAGGTCCATTTTCTACCACTGTCAAAGTTTGCCTCTTTTCCACTAATCGTGTTCGTATTACCAAACCTTGAATAGTAACAGATATGAGAATGTAACATTTACATATACCTGGCAACACCACCTAGACAATTGGGCTTCCTATGCCTTCAAGATCAACCACCAGAGGTACTTCGCAATCAAATCAATGAATCTGTTATGCAACACTTTGTTTTTTCTCTCGTGAGCAAATTATCGGGCAATGTTCTTACGATTTACAACTTACAAGAATTCTATGCAAACCAATGAGATCTAAAATACCGTCGTCGTATTGTATCTCAGTAGGCATTAAGAGTGCAGTTTTAGGCTTATTCAGTAAATGATCGAATGCACAAATTCATACGGAAATATATAGAGTAATCAGTGTTGGAAAGTGGAAGCGATTACGAACACACATTCGAACACAGAGAGAACACAGATTTTACGTGGTTCCCCAAAGAACGGATACATCCACGGGCAGCAGATTTTACTATGAAATTAGGGAGGAGAATACACAAATCACCCAACTCAACCTCTCACTCTCACAACTCTCTTTTCTCTCTATTTCCCAGTGGTGGTGGGAGAGTTCCCCCGAAGGGACTCCTCTTTCTCACATCTCTAATCTCCGCAGCCTGGCGAAGGATTAGTGGGCCCAACTGATTTACTTTAATGAAAAAGTTTTCTGACTAATTCAGAGAAGTTCAGAGAAAAAGGCACCGATTTTGCTTTTAGGAACGTACAAACTATTCTCTTCTACTTTTCTACTTTACTTTCCACTGATTTCCATTTTGGAGAATGCTATAAAAAATGAAATAGCCAAGGGTAAAGCATAAAGGACTGTCATTCAATTAGATCTATAAAATGGAGTATGTAATTTAGGGACTCTTAAAAAGAAATTGAATTTTTTTCATAACTCCAGTATACTGACCAGCTTATACGTACCTCGACTTATTTTTAGGGATTAATCCTATCACTTAGGTTTCATTCTTTTAAACATAATTTTTTTTTTTCCGTTTTGTATCTTTTGTTCGTCTTTTCTGAATTTTCGATAAATTCAGGTGATTTTTTTTTTGTTTTTGGATTAGTCATCTGTCTCGACGAGAGGAGTCTAAAAAGTTTAAAATTATGACTAAAAGAAAAAAAAAAGTACTACTAAAGACGAAAAAGTATAAGGTGCCGTTCCGGATGCGCAGTAAAAAGAATTTTAGGAAAAGGAAGGTTTTTCGAACTCACATATTATGAAAATGAAACATAATTGTAAATTTTTTTTTGCATTGTTTAAAAGATCTCAATGAGATTTATCAAATAAGATCCATATTGATAGAAAAATTATTTGCGTAAACACATGAGTTTTGAGTTTGAAAAACCTTTCTTTTCTTAAAGTTCCTTTTACTATTCATCCGGAACACCCCCTAAAATAGTTATCTTATTTGTCTAAAGTAATGTCTTATTTAAATTTTTTCAATATTGGTCCATATTTTTATATATTTTTAATTCGTCTTGTTGAGAGGAACAATTAATCCCAAAGATTTTGAAGAAAATATAAACAAAACATTAGGAGAATTTAAAAAAAAAAGTGAAATAAGTTTCAGACTTATAAATTTAAAGGAACGCAACCTCTATTACAGGAGCCACAATTAAAATAGAGCAAAACTCTATATGGACTACTTCAAAAGTAGTTTTTTATTTTTGGGGTAATTACTTCAAAGTAATTTGTAACGATCCGCACCAACTGACCTGTTAACCCTTAGCCTAACAATGTGGTTCAAAAGGTTAACCTCAGATTATACAATAGCTAGTCGAAAAAGTATAAAAATATAGACTGATGTTGAAAATTTTTAAATAAGACGGCACTTAAGTTCCAAAAGACAGTTGTGTAATTATTTTTTCTCTTTAGTGATTTTTTTCTTTTTTTCATGATTTTTTACTTTTTAAACTCCTTTTGTTGAAATTGATGATTAATCCAAAAAAATTAAACAAATCTAATAAAAAAATTCAAAAAAAACAAATAAAACACATAAAATAAGAAAATGGAGAACTCAGCTTATTGGAGACCTGGCCGAAGAAAATGGAGTAAGGTTACTAGGTTACAAGGGTAGACTTGTCATATACTAAGGTTCCGTTCCGGAACTTTAAAAAAGTCTTTATTTTTTTAAAAGACAATTTCTAGCTAAAAAATTTTAGGTTTATTGAAATCTAAAAATATGCAATATGGATCTTATTTGGAAGATCTTGACGATATCTTTTATACGATGCAAAAAAATTTGAAAAATTATTTTTCATTTACTTTACTTTTGAGTTTGAAAATGTAAAATAAATTACTTATTTTTTAAGAAGGTTTCTGAAACGGAACTTAAAAGAGACTTGAATGCAATTAAGTATTGTGCTGAAAGACCGGTCCCTTTTCAGCAGATGGCTTTCTCCCAAAAGCAGAAATAATAAAGTATCATCCGCACGAAAATTTAAGCTCCGCCCAGACGGGACCGATACACTTATATAGTCAGGGAGAATAGAAAACAGACGAGCATTTAATGCTCTGTCACACCTGAGATTTCTCAGGAGGTGAAAGTACATAAACACCCCATCAACTATCACTCATTCTCGTAAATACCCCTCACATTTAAAAGCGCCCATGGAGACCCCCTCAACTACTGGAAACGAAAAAAAGACAAACTCTGTTAACGGGATGGATGAATTGACGAATATACCCTTTCTCTCTTCGGACCAAACAAACCTAGACCTCTCTCACTCATACAAATTCCTCTTCCTTCTCTCTCTCTCTCCTCCTTCCTCCTCCTCCTCCTTTCCCTCCTCCTCCGCCTCCTCCCTCGACGGCGCCAGCATGACCATTTTCCTCTCCCTCCTCTCCCCCACCCCCTCTGGCTGGACCGGCACCAACCTTTGCACCTAGACCGGCGTCTCCAGCGACTCCTCCGCTCGGGTCACCTCCAAATCCCTTTCCGGCTCCCTCCCTTCCACCCTCAACAGCTCTCCCACCTCACCTCCCTCTCTGTCCAGAACAACCTCCTCTCCGGCCCCCTCCCTTCTCTCTCCTTCTCTTCTTTCCCCAATTTGCAGAACCTAAGGCTGTCTTACAACAACCTCACTGGGTCAGACGGCGGCTCCGGTATCGTAAACCTATGGCTCAACAATCAGCTCGTTGGGTTATCTAGAACAATTGATGTGTTGAGCTTGATGACCCAGTTGTACCAGGTCTGGATCCACCAGAACTCGTTCGCAGGTTCAATTTCGGATAATTGGGATGCACAGATTTGTTTGATTTGCAGCTGAGGGATAATCAGCTTACCGGAATCATGCTAGCCCCTCTGATGGGTCTTCCGAAATTGGCTAACATCTCGTTGCAGAACAACGAGTTGTAGGTTTCGATGCCCGTGTTCGGCAGCGGGGTCACTGTTACTCTCAGGGGTACTAATAACTTCTGCAACTCGTAGTTGAGGGGGTCTCCATGGGAAAAAAAAAAGATGTATATTGCTGTCGAAGGGCATTTTTGTCCAAAAAAGGACCAAATTACTGACGTGTGACCTCTCACCAAACGGTTCTAAGACGGAAGGGGGTCACATGGGTAACGGGAGTAGTTGAGGGGGTCTCCATGGGCGCTTTTAAATGTGAGGGGGTGTTTACGAGAATGAGTGATAGTTGAGGGAGTGTTTATGTACTTTCACCTTCTCAGGATTTGGGCATGGCATGAAGTCTCCCATGGCTGCCAAAGCCAATCTTCTCCTTTGACTTATTGGCCAGCCATCAACATCACCCACGTGGGTGAATTGCCATTTGTCCCTTACTCTTTCACACTCATTCATGAATTAATTATTTCAACAATCATCAGTTGGTTGTTTGGCTTTTCTTTTTAATAATTCTTATGTAGTAAAAAAACTCTAACACTACAGGTGTCAAATGGGTCGTGCCGGCACGGGCACAGCACAGACATGGGGCGGCAAGGCACGTCACAGGCACGGTCTTGGCCTAGCATGGCACGGTTTTAATGGGCCCGGGGCACAGCAAGGCACGGAAACAGCACGGGCATGGCACGGCACAACATGGTCATAGACGGCATGACACGAGCACGGAAAGTGGATAGGAACGGCACGACATGGCACGGTTTTAGCAAGGCACGGGCATGGGCGCGACCCGACACGACATGGGCACGAAAGGGCACAGCACGAGGCACGAAAAAACCAAAAAAAATTAAATAAGCCAAATGGCTTTTTTTAATTTAAAAAAATTAAACAATTTCTATTCAGTAAAAAAAATTTGTTTACCTTTTTTTAAAGGTAAACATTTAAGATATTTAATTTTTAAAAAAATTCTTTAAAAAATCCTATTTTTTTTAAACAATAATTTTTTTACTTTTAAAAAATTATCAATTTTTTTTTGGTAAAAAATATTTGTTTTGTGTTTGTTATTAAAATAGGCTTTGAACCTTTGGTTTGTAAATTTAACATGACAAGGTAAAATCTAAAATCTAAAAAACTTATCAAAATATTTATGGTGCAAGAGTAATTTAACATGAAAGAAAATATGCAAGAGTCATACATTATTTACCCCAAGTCTAACAAGAAATAAGAAAAAAGTGTCAAACAAAAAAGAAAAAAAATACATAGTAGAATAAGGAAAATAAATAAATAAAAAGGGGTTGACCGGACTAGGACTTGAACCCAAGTCCTTAGGTTCTTTTATACACAAATAAACCACTATGCCACCAATTAACTTGTGTAATAGATTTGAAAAATTAGTATATAATATGTAGCTCTATTATATAAAAACGAGGCCATCAAGCAGTAGCCACACAATCGCAATGCAATCACGACGATCGATACCATTCAATGCGTTCATTTTGTTGGCTTAGTGTTTTAATCATGGGATCCTATTTTTTCGTGCGTCGGATTTTGAAAGCTCTTTCATCAGCACACTAATTCATTGTTTGATTGAATTTTGTTTACGTCCAATCAAGTATGTAGCGATAAGCATTGTACTTTTTTTTAGAGTTTTAGACCCACATCTTGTGATTATTATATAGGCTCAAACAACTTAAATGCTGTTATAATGTTTTTAACAAGATGAATCATTTTCTAAGAAAGTTGATCTCTTCATTCTCATGTAGGAAGGGTTGTCTGTACTGGCAAATTACAAAAGACCTTTACTTGTACATGCAGAGATAAAACAATAACTTGAAGGCATCTTGGAACTGGAGGATAGTGCAGTTGACCCTCGATCCTATTCAACTTATCTGAGGACTAGGCCTGCTTCATGGTAATTTTTTTTAAGCATTCCCCTCCTCATAATTTATTTTAATTTTTTCCTGTTATCAACGACTTTTAGGCTGTATTAAGGCTATTAGTTTATTCTTTAGTTCCCTGCTAGTTGCTTTCTCCTCAATAAATATGTCCTTAAAACCATGGTCCAAAGATAGCCTTAACGTGGAGGTTTCGATCAGTGTCTATATTTCTTTGATTCTTAAATTGTTTGAAAGGTTGCTATGTTGTACCCAAATAGAAATGAGAAAGTTGAGTCATTTTGCGCTTACCTAGTTGAACAAACCAAGCCCAGAACCAGGGCCAACGCAACCTAACAGATTGGACCGGAGTTGCTGCCAGAACACCCCTAGGAGGCACTACTATCAAATTGTATAAAGATCACAGTCCAAAAACTAAAAAGATCTCACTTTTTGTAAAAGCGTAATAAAATATTATGGACTACAGTTTTAATCTCAGTTATAAGAAAAAACTGAGATGGAAAGATTTTTTAATCTCAATAATCTAAAAAGTGAGATTGTAACTTGAAGAATAGATCTCATTCTCAAAAAACTGAGATTATATATGAAAGAATATATCTCGTTTCAAAAAAAACTGAGATGAAAAGAATTTTTAATCTCAATAATCTAAAAGTGAGATTGTAACTTAAAGAATAGATCTCATTTTTGAAAAACTGAGATTGTATATGAAAGAATATATCTCCTTTTGGAAAAACTGAGATGAAAAGAACCTTTAATCTCAGTCATCTAGAAATTGAGATCGTAAGTTAGAGATAACATCACATTTTTTCTTTTATGACTTGAGATGAAAGCTCTTATGTAGGAAAAGTTGAAAGTCACTTATCCCTTAATCTACTCCGCACGCAATACCCCTAAATAAAATGGCACTCTCAACCATTTTACAAAAAAATATTTCGTCAAAAAATGGGATACTTTCGGCAATGAAAATATATTTTGTCACCAAATGGGTACCTTTGGTGACAAAATTTATGAAGGTTGCGTTTCGTCGCCAGATGCATTTCGAGTATAACTCTACGCTCAAAATTCCATTAATTGAGATAATTCAAATTGGGTTTGAATAATAACACAAAGGGCTACAACTTTAATGTTTATCAAAATTTCTAATTTTAATATTTAAAGGTTCAAAATGATGTTCGAAATATATTTTAATGTTAAACGCATATGTTATATATTAAATATTTCAATAATATATTGAAAAGTGTGTGTGGTGCAGTTGGTCAAAACTTCTATGCAAAACTCAAGGAACTTAGGTTCAAAACCCAACAGGGCAAATAAAGTGGGATTTTTTCCCTTAGGAAAACGCCACTTTTAAACTGAGATTATTACTCTCCAAACAACCACAGTTTTATAATGAAACTGAGATGTTAAGCTATTAAAGGTCACGGTTTTGTCATTTTTAATTATAGTTTTAGTCATAGTTTTAATGAGTTTTAATCACGGTTTTTATCCTGTGGTTAAAAGATAGAGATTTTTAGTTACACATTGATAGACCACGGTTTTGAATACGAGATTAAAAGTGAAAGATCACACCAAATGACCGAGATCTTTTATCTATTTTTGTAGTAGTGAGGAGGCGGCAGCCCCCTCCCCCTAATCTAAACCCTAGTCGATGAAAGCTTTAGAGAGAGAAGGGGGAGCAAATTTTAGAGAGAGAGAGAGAGAGAGAGAGAGAGAGGGGGACCAAATCAGAGAGAGGTTGAATCAGCTTTTTTATGAAGTTTTCAATTCACGTTTTCAATTCATTCTTTTATGTAGGAAGCAAAACGTAATGGCGATAGCATAACTGTTGAAACTTGCACCCACTATTTAGCCTTTTCAGCTGAAGAGATACACGTTTTAAGTGTGCCCCGCCCATTAGGGATTCTCCAAATAAGGAAACACTATGGGAAGCTTTGATGGTATATTTAATTTCATGATGCGAATTTCCATTGTTTTTCTATCATCGTGGATCATTCTACCTGATTCTATAAATGTCAGGGTGGACATATCGACTTGCTAAGCTCTGATCATTCACCGTCAGTACCAGAACTCAAACGCTTCGATGATGGTAACTTCTTGAAGGCATGCGGTGGCATATCTTCTTTGCAGGTTAGCTTAGTCAGTTCACAGCTATGAGGGTTGGAAGTGGCGTAGCTGTATGTGTGTAAGTGTAGGATTCATCTGATTCTTTTTTACAAGGACATGAGAACACTAAAAATACTTTTCTTTCATTTTCTTTGATCAATTATGTTTACAACGTACGACTCACCACTTCATGCATTATTGGAGAATTCTATGCACAATTCTGCAGTAAACTTGAATACTGAATATGCTTCCTAGGTGTCCAACTATCTTTACTGATGATGTCTATGTTCAACTAAAACTGTCTCGGCATATATTCCTTTGCCTTAGCTAAGTGTCAAGTGACTGACACAGTACTTCTTATATCTTATGAAGTCCACATAACACAGGTTCATAGTAATGTTTCTGCCAAATAGAAGTTAACTGGATATCAAAATGCATTTGATTGATACTCCTTGATAATGTGTGTGCTGAATGATGAAGTTACGTTTTATCTTTGAATTTGACAAATTTTGTATTTCTCTTCCTGTAGTTTGTTCTCCCTGTGACGTGGACCCATGGCCGTAAGTATGGAATTACTTTAGAACAATTAGCTTCATGGTGGAGTGAGAAGCCTGCCAAACTTGCTGGCCTAGATATGAATGTGACACTCTTATTGATTAATTGTTATCGAGCTATCTCAGATTACCAAAGTGCAATCCTTAGATGGTGAAAGAATCATTATGCTCCCAAAAATAGATTATTACAAGATTTTTTTGGGTTTTTTTTTTTTAAGCACTATTATCTATTGACACATCATACACGTTGTAACTAGGACGCCGTAGCACTTGCACAAACGGAAGAAGAACCCGAGGGTTAATGTAGACTGCTTTCACACGCGGCAGTGTGGACAATATCACCTGCATTGTGGTGAAGTTTCACGACCACAAGGCAGATCCAACTGATCTGAGCACGAGTAGAGGCATTTGAAGGACATTAATCATGTTGTGATGTTTGATTGTGTTCCTTTGAACAGTCTCATCTTGGACTAACTGTTGTTTGGCAGGGGAAGCAAGGTTTCCATTATGCATTGATTCTTATTATTCTTTAGTACTTTTCTTCTTATTCATGGTTTTCTCACATAAAACATAGACTCATTTTCCTTTGTTTTTGTTCTTGATTTCAAAGTTTGGAAGAAGTTATAGTTGAAGATTTAGACAATGGCAGTCAATTGGTACACAACAATGGACAAAGATGGCCTCTTCAAGTAACCAATTTAAATTAATGTCACTCCTAGTATCAGTTTCATGATTATTGTGCGTATACGTATGTGTTGTGCATTGTGTTGCTTTAAAATTGTTTTTGTAGTTAATAGTTTTTACATTACTATTGTGTTAGTTTGAATATTTCTATACTTACAGGTATGTGTTCGACTTTGGGAGCAGGACGGTATAAACTCGGTAAAGAAGTAATGTTCAAGTAAAGAACAACTTTGCGGGTGAAGAATTAGGGTACTTGAATGATATGGCAGCGTAGTTTAGGATTTCATTTTATGGAAAGGGAGATTACATTAGTGTTTTCTTAATGAGTGTAATTACTCTAACTCTTCATGATCAATGTAGTTTGTGTTGGAAAATTATTTTCCAATCTATATTGTAATGAATCTTCATCTAATGGTTGAATTATTTATTTTACATTGATATCATTTTGCGTTGGATGTATTTGGTGTTGAATGCAATAAAAAATAATAGTGAATTGGTGTTGAATGTTATAAAAAAACAATATTGAATGAGTGGTGCAATGATAAATATGCTATTAAAAGAATCTCAAACTTAATTAGTGTCACACCCTCGATTTTCAACATAATTAAGTAATACATTTCCACAAAAGAGAAACCTCGCATATCATATACAATATCCAAAGGAGTTTTCCACCTGTTTAATTTACAAACAAGTCTTTAAGTTTAGATAATTACAACTTTAGTCGAAAGGAAAATTCAGGAGTAATTTGTTACAAAACCAACTTTAACCAAATGGTATCTTCACAAAAATGATGTGATAACCAATTAAGTCAGCTTCCAAAAGTCTATTACTGTCAAGCACACAATGCATGCAAATCAGAACCTGAAAAGAAAGATTTGGTTGAGATACACTAGCCCAGTAGAGCATTCTATGCTCAAATTATATGCAAATCAGAAGATTAGAACAAAAAGAAGTCAAGCTCTAGATAACAAATGAGGGTGCTATGGAAACCAACTTCTAATCGGCAAACCGAGGCTCAAGGAGTGCTTTTCTATCGATAGTCAATCTATTCGTCATCTTTTATCTTTCCTTTTTTTTCAAACTTCCATTTAGAACATTTGTTTTGTATTAAACAACTTATATTCCGGTTCTAGGAACCCTGCACGCTTCCCATTCATCTCCAATACGAGTATAAGTAATCCCTCCTCCATTAACTTGTCAAATAGCGAACTTGGGAGAACTTTCTGGGTCTTAGGGCCCCATATACCCACGATTTTCCGGGTACTCATGACCCCGTATATCCACTTCACATTCCGGGCTTAGGGCCCCATATATCCACGATACTTTCCGGGTACTCATGACCCCGTACATCCACTTCACGTTACTCGTTTCGGATTTCACCCTATGTGTTTCTGAAATTTCGATTGCAAGAGTACGGATGAGACAAGAATAATGATGTTAAGTGGATAGTTCACACATCAACTCAATCGTATTTTATATTTTATCCCCAAGCTTGTTATCTCAACTCAACCTTTGAACTACTCGATATTCCGTGTCAAGTTGTCGCATGCCGTTTATGTGCTCAAGTGAGTCGTTCGTACGAGTGTCGTGCAAATAGCTCACATTTATCCTCCCATAATTCCACCAATTTAAATTACTCCAACATATAAATTTACCGCATGGCAAACGAAGTCAAACTTGGCTGCATGATTTGTCATTTTATACAATAAAATATATAAACACCCATAGAATAGTCAAAGACTTAGGAAGCAAAAGATTTCCAACGGCACAAAAAGTTTTGATAATTGTCAGGTGGCCTACGGTAGGAATTGGGAGCCTACCGGTACAAATAGGAATCAGGAGGAGCAAATACTCAGTTCGCAAGAATTCTACAGGTAGAAAAAAAATTGGTACCGGTAGAAAGAAGGAAAAAAAAAAAATAATAATCCTACCGGTAGGGAATGAGTCCTACCGGTACAAACACAAGACAGTGAGTGCTCATGATCACAACGACGAGGTTCTACCGGTAGAGAAGAATGTTCTATCGGTAGGAATCCAGGAATTTGGCGATTTTTCATCAGATAACAGATTTTCGTCCAGACCAAACCACAACCAATATAAGCTCAAACAAAACATGGAGATACTCAAATAGGATATAAGAGAATCGCAAATAACATATAAAGAGAGGTAGAATTTTCTACCTCGAGTACCCAAACACAAATCGAAGTAATGGAGCAAGCCCTAGCTTCCGGAGTCGCAAAACAAGCAGAAATACACCAAACTAAGCCCTTTCCAACGCGATACGAGCCCGGATACACAAGTAGATGATGGAGTTGAGAGTGATTGTTGTGGGTTTTTGAGTGATTGGGTGAGAGAGTGAGAGAGATCAAGAGAGCTGAGAGAAAGAAGGAACAAAAGTAAAAAAAAAGAAAAAAAAAAGAAAAGTTCTCTTGGCATATACACCACACACATGCACAATTACACTAGCACCCATGACTTTCCAAACCTTGCACAGTAATCCTCCATTTTCATGTTTATGCCACTTTCATCATTTTCCCCTAATTTCAAACATTAAAATTAAATAAAAAAAATTACGGGTCTCTACATTCTACCCCCCTTAGAGAAATTTCGTCTTCAAAATTTGATTAACCAAGTCCAATCATGCCGAGCCACATATCAACATACTCGAACCATCATGCTATCCATCATACAACCGTTCAATAAACATCAAAATCTTTGTCAAATTCATATTGATCAAACCACAACAAATGCGAGTTCTAAGATACGTATCGGTTTCTTATCATAGGACACGTCAGCTTGTAACTCAATTTCGGACATCTCTAACACATGCAATGGATTTATTTTCGTACCTCCTCAATCTCTATATATGTAACGCCTCATGTATATATATTGAAAATTTTAGGCGGCAATGTCAAACGGTACATAGTTTCCAAGTTTTTCTTTATTATAAAAATTTCTACATAAAGTTATCTATCTCACCATAGAGATCTTACCTCTTAAGTATAACCAGATTATCCAATTGACTTCTCGAGACTTCCATCTAGAATGGGCAATGATCAAGCGGATACTCAACCTATCACATAGCTGATAATCTGGTTATACTTACCTCCTAAGTATAACCAGATTATCCAATTCACCGGTTGTCGCCTGGGTATCCCAAAACACGCACATAGTGTTCGATACTCAACCTATCTCTCTAGCGGTGAATGCTTCCTTTCCTTCCTAAGACGAGACAAACCAATGCAATAACACCTTACGAAATACGGAATCTCCCATTCGAAGTGACAATGGGTGTCAACGTCAATTGACATTGTCCTTTGGTCGGTCTTGCGCGGTTAGTAGTCTTGACGAATCACTTTGATTTATCCGGTTGTTTCCTTCGAGTTTTCGAACGGCATTGGCGAATAGATTTCATCACACTCCTTGATACTAAATCTAGTGGTTCCAGAACTCACACCAATTCTTCTAAGAGTCGCATTAACTTCTCACTTCAGGTTAGGTTATTCTAGGCTATTAGAAGGATTCAATTGTTATCTCAAAGGAGACAAGCAAGCTCCAATACTCAAGCAATGCTAATCAAGAGTTCAAAGAACGGTAACAAGACATTTGAAGTTCAAAGGACACGTGGAATCTTTACGGCGGTTTGGCAACAGACTCCTAGTACCTTTTTATGCTAACCCAAGAAATTTGAAATGACAGATCATAACTTTCTTATTGCTTTACGAGTCAACAGAGTCAGTGAATAACCTTTAGCAACTGAACGATGTCGATACTAAGAATGATCATAAAGAAGTGAAACGGATCTCTGATGAACTAACTGATATGAGCTCATAAATTATCCAACACCGGAAACGATGAGAACTTCCAACAAGTTAAGGCTGAGTGTTACAGAATGAGTCATCACGTGTCTCCAGAATTGAAGAACCACAATAGAGTTGAATGACACTGAGAGAAACCTCAACATGTGAATTTGAATTGAGCAACAACTATAAATTAATATCAATCAATATGCCACCATAAAATTAGGCCCCGACAGGTGAATGTGACGACATAAGAATTTGAATAGAGTAGCAATCTCCAATAGATAGACTAGTGATCGCAACGATGGAATCCAAACCAACCAATAAATTTGACACTCAAACCAATGTGAAGCAAAAGCAAATTCAAATCATGTAACTTCAAGATTAAGGAATCACAACAAACTGTGATGCCAAAGTAGGCGACAATGGCAACAAGGTCCGCATGTAACAACACGTCAACAGATTCAAGACTAACAAACAGATGCACAACCAACTTTGTCCAATATCAGGTGGTGTAATACGCTTACTAAGCCGGAATGAAACAATATAGGACAAACCATGTACGTCCGAAGCTGAGAACTATGCCATTTTTTTTAAACTCCCGAAAGAGGCCACAAATGCAACAAAATTTGAATTTGACAACACAAAGGATACAATGTCACTGGAGATATCACTATTAACTTTAGCTCCAATAGATGAAGTCCGGAACAGCAAAGGTCAAGTGATTAACAACTACGAATTTAGGGAACTTGCAACCATAGCGACGAGAGTAGAACGAGAATAAGAGACGAGGAGTACTCATAGATTTCGGCGGCAATTACGTCAAAGTCACTAGCAGGCACACCACGTGGTATCTCATGACAAGGATTTGTATAGCATAAGTAGCACCAGGAACAATTGTGTCAATCAATATAGATGTCAAATCCATTCAAGCCGATGAACAAACAACTTCATGGATAGCAAACCCAGACATTTCAATCACGGTTCAGTTAGACCTCAGAGAAAATAGTAATAATAGAACAACTCATATAGAGACGCGCCCGTCATACGGCAAACAACTTCTGGTATAACCAATCCTTTCTCAAGACGAGACCAAACCTCACCTCTCATAAGACACTGAGATCACAGACAAACGACAACCTGAAACAACCAACTCATAGTCTCGGCAAGTACTGTCTAGAGAGGTTACTCAACAAACACAAACGGTTTAGAAATCCATGGAGTTCAAATTCAAGTTAAATAAAATATGTAAACCACGGTAAGATGATATGTTCCTAAATAGAAGGAATCCTAGCAAAGGATTAAATGAGGGAGAAGAAATTACCCCACACGTCTGGTGTCTTTGGAGCTTGAGAAATGGTAGGACTCGCTCCTCGCTCAACGTATGACCCTTGACCCAAAGTAGAATGGAACTGGGAATGATGCCGAACAAAACTCTGCCTTGGTCTCACTGAACTAATTAAGCCCACTACGCTCTCTTACTTTTTGAGGGCATCTCCTTGCAAGATGATTAGGTGCGTCACAAATGAAACATGCCTTCTGTTGTTGTGTACACTGAGCATGAAAGTGACTCGGCTGGCCACACCGATGACATACAATTTGTGGTTTGACGGAAACTCCATGACTTCCTGATGAAGTAGGTGGACCAAAACTTTGCTGAACATGAAATGATTGAGGTGGTTCCCGTCGCCTCTTCCTCCCTTGGCTCTCAGACTCTCCGACTGCAAACTTGCTCTCGAGGTCGGTTGCTTAGACTCCCACACGTTCAACTCTTCCTGCGCACCCACTGGATTCTCAACACTCCTTGCACATTCAACAATCTCGAAGAACCTCCCAATGCGCTGGCTCACCACCAACAACTTAATGGACGAGTGTAATCCCCTCTCGAAACGCCTACACTTCCTTTCTTCTGACGCCACTAATTCCGATGCAAAATGAGACAAAGACTGAAATTTTGTAGCGTATTCAGAGACGGTCATGTTACCTTGTTCTAGCTTCTCGAATTGTTCTCTAAGTTGTTCACGATACGTTTCTGGAAAATATTGATTCTTGAAAAGTTCTTCAAACTCAGCCCAAGTAAGGTTCTCTATATCTGGTTCATTTATTCGATTAACCGCCCTTGCCACTCTCCTAGCATCTCTTCTTGCTCCTAAAACCGATTCCCACCACTCATTTGCCTCGCCGGTGAGTTGGATAGCCACAATACTCACTTGTAGGTCATCTTCAGTAATCCTGAGAGCGTTAAAGATTTTACGAATTTGTGTAAGCCAATGGTCGGCCACAAGAGGATCGCTACTTTCCCCATCAAACTCTGGTGGTTTCATACGACGGAACGCTCTCATCGCTTCTATGGCACGGTCATTTGCGTTAGCCCTAAGTGCTGAATTCAAAAGATTCGACTCTGCAAGTGCCGCTACAATTTCCCTAGCAAGGTTACTCTCACGTCTCGGTGGCATCGTGCTACAAGAATTGAAAACATAACACAATCAACGACCACGACTACCACAATAACAACCACGACTCCATTGTGAGACCAAACGTCCAACTTTCCCAACATAAGTCAACCATACTTTGACAATCTACATTATCGTCAATGCAATGTCATGCCGATGTACTGACTCCTTAATGCAAGCACACATGTCATGTAAAAATTTTGCTATGATTTTGAACCCATGAGACTAAAGTCACCCCACGGTCTTTAGGTATTCAAACCTAACGCTCTGATACCAAGTAGTCACGCCCTCGGTTTTCAACATAATTAAGTAATACATTTCCATAAAAGAGAAACCTCGCATATCATATACAATACCCAAAGGAGTTTTCCACCTGTTTAATTTACAAACAAGTCCTTAAGTTTAGATAATTACAACTTTAGTCGAAAGGAAAATTCAGGAGTAATTTGTTACAAAACCAACTTTAACCAAATGGTATCTTCACAAAAATGATGTGATAACCAATTAAGTCAGCTTCCAAAAGTCTATAACTGTCAAGCACACAATGCATGCAATCTATTGCCCGGCATCAGAACCTGAAAAGAAAGATTTGGTTGAGATACACTAGCCCAGTAGAGAATTCTATGCTCAAATTATATGCAAATCAGGAGATTAGAACAAAAAGAAGTCAAGCTCTAGATAATAGATGAGGGTGCTATGGAAACCAACTTCGAATCGGCAAACCGAGGCTCAAGGAGTGCTTTTCTATAGATAGTCAATCTATTCGTCATCTTTTATCTTTCCTTTTTTTTCAAACTTCCATTTAGAACATTTGTTTTGTATTAAACGACTTATATTCCGGTTCTAGGAACCCTGCACGCTTCCCATTCATCTCCAATACGAGTATAAGTAATCCCTCCTCCATTAACTTGTCAAATAGCGAACTTGGGGGAACTTTCTGGGTCTTAGGGCCCATATACCCACGATTTTTCGGGTACTCATGACCCCGTATATCCACTTCACATTCCGGGCTTAGGGCCCCATATATCCACGATACTTTCCGGGTACTCATGACCCCGTACATCCACTTCACGTTACTCGTTTCGGATTTCACACTATGTGTTTCCAAAATTTCAATTGCAAGAGTACGGATGAGACAAGAATAATGATGTTAAGTGGATAGTTCACACATCAACTCAATCGTATTTTACATTTTGTCCCCAAGCTTGTTATCTCAACTCAACCTTTGAACTACTCGATATTTCGTGTCAAGCTGTCGCATGCCGTTTTTGTGCTCAAGTGAGTCGTTCGTACGAGTGTCGTGCAAATAGCTCACATTTATCCTCCCATAATTCCACCAATTTAAATAACTCCAACATATAAATTTACCACATGGCAAACGAAGTCAAACTTGCTTGCATGATTTCTCATTTTATACAATAAAATATATAAACACCCATAGAATAGTCAAAGACTTAGGAAGCAAAAGATTTCCAACGGCACAAAAAGTTTTAATAATTGTCAGGTGGCCTACCGGTAGGAATTGGGAGCCTACCGGTACAAACAGGAATCAGGAGGAGCAAATATTCAGCGCGCAAGAATTCTACCGGTAGAAAAAGAATTGGTACCGGTAGAAAAGAAGGAAAAAATATATTAATAATCCTACCGGTAGGGAATGAGTCCTACCGGTACAAACACAAGGCAGTGAGTGCTCATGATCACAACGACGAGGTTTTACCGGTAGGAATCCAGGAATTTGGCAATTTTTTATCAGATAACAGATTTTCGTCCAGACCAAACCACAACCAATATAAGCTCAAACAAAATATGGAGATACTCAAATAGGACATAAGAGAAACCAAATAACATGTAAAAAGAGGTAGAATTTCCTACCTCGAGTACCCAAACACAAATCGAAGTAATGGAGCAAGCCCTAACTTCCGGAGTCGCAAAACAAGCAGAAATACACCAAACTGAGCCTTTTGCAACGCGATACGAGCCCGGATACACACGTAGATGATGGAGTTGAGAGTGATTGGTGTGGGTTTTTGAGTGATTGGGTGAGAGACTGAGAGAGATCGAGAGAGCCGAGAGAAAGAAGGAACAAAAGTAAAAAAAATGAAAAAAAAAGAGAAAAGTTCTCCTGGCATATACACGACACACACACATGCACAATTACGCTAGCACCCACGACTTTCCAAACCTTGCACATTAATCCTCCATTTTCATGTTTATGCCACTTTCATCATTTTCCCCTAATTTCAAACATTAAAATTAAATAAAGAAAATTACGGGTCTCTACACTTAGCATGCAAAAAATGCTATTAAAAGTATTCAAAACATAGCATTCTATGAATGCTATTTAAAGTTTATTGAAGATAGTGTTCAAAAAATGCTATTAAAAGTATGTCAAAGACAGCAATCAAAAAACGCTATAAAAAGGTACAATACTATAGTGTGCAATGAACACTGTTGAAAGTCTTGACTTTTTATAGCATCGGCTAATAAGGTGTTCTTCAGAACGCTATCTATGACAATCCATAGCGTTTTTCGCACGCTATAAAATGTGATTTTTGTTGTAGTGGTTGCGTGAAACTAAGATTGCTATACATGGTGGGTAACAAATTCTCAGGAGCGCTTCCTTCGTCTTTAAGTAATTTGAGAGGTTTGGAGGAAATAGATATTTCTAACAACAATTTCTCACGACAAATTCCTGACTATTTCGAGAACTTTGTCTTCTTGCACATATTGAATCTATCATTGAATGATTTTGAAGGAGTGGTACCGCAAAGAGGCATATATGTAAATGCGACTGCAGTTTCAGTCAAGGGAAACAGTAAGCTCTGTTGGGGTATAGCTGAATTGGAGCTGCAAAGTTGCAACTCCAAAGGGTTTACAAAGAAAAGATCTTCTCATACCATGATTTTAATAATCTCGATAGCTTGTGGGCTTCTAGGACTATGTCTGATGTTGTGTTTCCTCTATCGCTGCTCGTTTAGAAAGAAAACAAATGTATCTTCTTTCAGGTTATTAGGGAACTCGTTTCTGGAATTGTCGTACCGAAGTCTATTTAAAGCTACTGATGGGTTCTCTCCAGCCAATTTGATTGGCGTCGGTGGCTTTGGGTCAGTGTATAGAGGAATTTTTTTATCATGGAGGAAAAGTTGTTGCAATTAAGGTACTAAATCTTCAAATCGCTGGAGCTTCCAAGAGTTTCATAGCTGAGTGTAAAGCCTTGAAGAATATCAAACACTGAAATCTTGTTAAGGTGCTCACAGCATGTTCAAGTGTTGATTATCAAGGCAATGATTTCAAAGCTCTCATATATGAATTCATGGTCAATGGAAGCCTCGAGGCACTACTACAATAATAGATAAATACCACACTAAGGAGATTTACAAAGATCATCTCAGTTTAAGTCCAAAACTATGATAAAAAGTGGATTTTAGCGCGGAATAAAAGACCTCACTCTTGCGGCGAGATAAAAGAAAAACAACCTCAACCTTGCGGCGTGATCAAAGATTTTAGGGCGGAAAAGAATGAGATAAAAGATCTCTCTTTTGTGGTGAGATGAAAGAGAAATGACCTCGCCCTTGTGGCGTGATCAAAAACTTTAGCGAAAAAAAGTGAGATAAATAACCCCACTCTTGTGGTGAGATAAAAAGTCTAAGAAAAACCGTGATAAAATAATAATAATAATAATAATAAAAAGAAACATCAAAACCCACGATCCACCCGCGATCCCTTTCCTTCACTATTCACGTCCGCTCTTCCAGAGAGCGCCTCTCTCTCTCTCTCTCTCTCTGTTGCAGATATATATGATCGCGGTGCAGATCTCCTCGATCGCCGATTGGGAGGAAGATTTCAAAGAGTGAATCGCCGTTTACTAACAATGGGATTTTGCGAAGCCCTAGATCTCTCTGTAAGTCTCTCTCACACATTGTGTGTGTGCATATGTCTATATAGATTTCTCCCTTTCTGCTTATCAATCGCTTCTTCAATCTTTCTGTTTTTCAGTCTTTTTTTCGGTTCTATACTGTTAGAGTTTCAGTTGTTCGGGACCTATTGGCTCAGATCTGAGTTCAAGTTTGCACCTCAAAGATGCAAGTAGTAAGCATTCTACTTCTAATCGACGATTTTCTTCCCTTAAAAGTGTTATACGTGTATATATATATATATATCGTGGATATTTGTAGATATATTTGCTCATAATTTCACTGCGTGACCCTGAGTTTTAGGAATAATTTATTAACTTCTGTTATTTTGGAGTTTTAGGGTTTATAGGTGTATTTAAGTTGAGTATAATTGTGTATGCTCATGTATGTCTATGTATGTCTTCTCTGCAGTAGTACGCATTGTTTACACTCTAACGGTGGCTAATTCTCTATAATAGTATGCACTGGTTACACTGATTGTGGCTAATTCTCTGTAATGGGATGCATGTGTTTTCTGATTGAACATTTTGATTTGTAGATTCTAAATATCTCTGTTCAGCTTTTTGCTAGGCTTAATAACTTAATCATGTGCAACAAGGCATTGGCTTTCCATAGTAATTTTGTTGGTGATCAATAAAAGTATGCTACTTCACTAGACAACATGACTTAGTTAGCATTGGCCTTCACAGCTTTCAGATTCATAAACATATTAAAATTGTACATAGCGATATTTCAGCCCTTTCTATCTGAGGGAGAATGACTCTGTTACCATCTTTCTTTTTTGATCTATCTAAATGAGCTCTTAAAGCACAACGATGCCTTGAAGTACTTCACACTACTATTAACACCAATATGTGAACGTAGCATATTAACCAAACGAATACAAGAAGTACAAGTGTTCATGTCTCTCTCTGTATATATCCTTATGATCATGTCATTATTGTGGTGAAGTTTTCAGTTTTATCTTGAAGTTCCATTATCTATCATTTATGCTGTCCTTTTCCGGGTTCGAAAAATCTAGGTTTGGTTTAATTTATATTTTGGAGAATTTAATTTTTCTTGTACCTTAAAGGTCCTCTTCAATATGTTGATAGTGTATTTTGTGGTTCTCTACATGTTCAATTTTACAGTCTTTGCTATTCTTCTCATTTATCTAAGCATGTTCTAGAAAATTAGGATAGAAGACATGCAACTTGCAGGAACAAAGGCATATATGCGGAGGTATGATTCTTTACAATGAGTGAGTACTTTTAGCTCTTGGAATTAGACTTCTCAGGGATTCGATTCTACTTTCATCACCAAAGAAAAGTAGCTCTGATGTTTTGACTGTAAGAAGATATGATAGCTGGCATGACCTAGGAGTTAGGAAACAGTTGTTGTACCTAAGGATTATCTTGTGTGGATCTTTAAATTTAAATAGCATGACCTTGGAATTCATTTGGGATTACCCTTCTATGTAGTTGGTTTTGGATCGCAGACAAACAAATTTGCCTCATTACCTTTAGTTCAATAGTAGGGTGGCTTAGAAAATAACGTGACGTGTTATGTCAATAAGCTTGTTTGTCTAGCCTCTGAGAGTTGCTTCTGGTATTTTTTCCTAGTTGCTTCTTTATTCTTTATTCTTTGTTTGCCTCTTTTTCCCAAATAATTGGATATCTGTTTGCAAATATATCAAAAACTTTATATAGGCCGAGTAAAGGGCACGTGAAGAAAGTGAAAAGCTAAGGTAGCAGGAACATGAACAAATTGCGGAGTGTCACGCCCTCGATTTTCATCATAAATATAAATGATTTTCATAAATAAAACCTCGCCAGAATCCGTACGATAACCAAAGTAATGTAGCGTTCCCAAAATATTACATCTTTGGCTCCGAGGCCCAAATTAACATAAATACTGAATATTCGAGAGTTAAGGATTACAATATTCCATCGTCAAAGATCTACAAATAAAGTTACAAATACATCTTCAAAAGAGATTTACAAAGACGCCTAAGTAACTCTTCAATGTTAGCTTTCAATTTAATGATCACATTCAAGCACTCTAAGCATGCATGCTATTGTCCTGCGTCGGTACCTGAAAATGATAATAGGCTTGAGCTACACTAGCCCAGTAGGAAATTCTACGCTAACATTATATGTAAAAGAAATGCAAGAATGATTACAAGGCAAGAACGGGACGTAAACCACACAATAGTCAATAACCAAGGTTCAACAATCCAATATACTCGATACGAAATCTGGTAATACCTCAACCTTTAATCATATCAACTTCCCACGTGTCCAATGTCATGTCGCGTTATGTGTCATGAGCCGAAGCTCCTGCCGGGCTAATTATGGGACCCCGATATCCCCTGCCAAGCACCCACCTAGAAGGTTGGGGCTTGAATGTTCAATATGAGCGTTAGCTCCTGCCAGGCTAATTATGGGACCCTGATATCCCCTGCCAAGCACCCACCCGTAGGAGGTTAGGCCTTGAGTGTTTAATATGAGCATAAGCTCCTGCCAGGCTAATTATGGGACCCTGATATCCCCTGCCAAGCACCCACCTGTCGATGGGCCCCGAATGTTCATCGTTGTGTCGACTAGTACTCACAAATCCCATTTTCTCGTAGCGTATCATTTTTATTCAATTGGTGCTCATAAGGGAATCAACGTCAAATTATACCGAACAATAGCAAGGGATGCAAAGATACAAAAGAAACTCAACGAGTATGATTAACAATGTCATGGAGTGACTTGATGATGTCAAGAACGAGTTAGAAATGATCGGAGTTCAAAATAACGGAGTTCGGAACAAAGAACAAAAGTTGGCCTTAGGCACTGTTGTATAGATACTATGAATTTCAGTATCCATACAATACAGGCTAAAAATGCTCCAGAGTCGATTGTATCGATGCTGATTAAATCAGTATCGATACAACAGTAGCTAAGAACATCCCAGAGATTCCTGTATCGATACTAACCAGATCAGTATCGATACAGATGGGTGTTCGAGCAGATTTTCTGCAGATTTTAAGGAATTCAACTACAACAACAACAACAACAACCATAGACACGATTTCAAGCAAGGAAAGCACTTCTATCACATATATTGAGAGGTAAAATCCCTACCTCGAAGCCGAAGAACGAAACCCACAAAAAATACGAGCCTAGCTTTCCGAAAACCTTGATTTGACCGAAATACTCTACACCGAGCTCTAATCGACGAAAAGCAAGCCCAAAATCACGTGTAGAACGATGAATGAAGGTTAGTTTGTGAAGGTTTTGAGGAGTTTTGGTGAGAGAGTAAGAGAGAGAGAGAGAGAGAGAGAGCCGGTGATGGAGATGAGAGGGAAAATGATTCCATGCTCTCTCACCCTCCTATATATACTCACATATATGTAAACTACACATTGTACCCTTCCATAATCAATTCTTCCACTTTAGCCCCAAATCACATAAACACCACATTTCTCATTTTCCTCATTTATAAACATTAAAAATAATTAAATTAAATACAGGTCTCTACATTCTACCCTCCTTAAAGAAATTTCGTCCTCGAAATTTTTCAAGCCAAGACTAGTTAACATATACATCATATATGCCTGCAACAATCATAGACGTCAATAATATGCAACATGTCTAACATCACAATTCTTAAATCTTAACACTTACTTTGGTTCATTCAGGAAATAGATGCGGATGGTTCTCTCTAACTTCGTATTCCCTTTCCCATATCGATTCTTCTTTCCCAAGAGTACTCCAAAGAACTCGCACTAACGGAATGATTTTACCCCCTTAAAACTTGATTGCACGAATCTAGGATATGTATCGGCTCCTTCTCATAAGATGCATCGGCTTGTAACTCTAACTCGGACCACTTCAAAATGTGTGACGGATCCGACTCATACTTCCGTAACATCGATACATGAAAACACAATATGAACGCCCGATAATCTCAGTGGTAAAGCCAATCGATACGCGACTTCCCCAATTTTCTCGATAATATCAAACAGTCCGATATAACACGGCGAAAGGTTGTCCCTTTGCCCAAAACGAGATAGTCCTTCACGCGGCGACACCTTAAAGAACACGTGATCCCTCACTTCAAACGATAACGATCGACGACGACGATTGGTATAACTCTTTTACCTACTTTGCGCGTTTAACAACCATTGATGAATCATCTTGATTTGCTCGATCGTTTTCTTTTATGACTCAAGAAGACGTAGACGAATCGCTCTCATGTTCTTGGAGAATTCTTGGATCAATTCAGCCCAACCAATGTAGCCTCGCCTAACTCGGTCCAACAAACTAGTGGTCGACACGGTCTCCCATACAAGGCTTCATACGGTGCCATCTCGAAGCTAGCTTGGTAACTATTATTGTACGCAAATTCGACTAACGACAAGTGATCTTCCCAATTACCCCAAAAAATCCATGACACAAGCCTTAATCATATCTTCTAAAATTTGAATCGTCCTTGAAATTTGCTAACTCAACTCCAACCAAGTCACCAACCATAATTTCAAATCTCATACTGACAACCTCATAATCATCACATCATTCACTCTTTTCTACGAATTTTTTTTTCTTCTAATTACTCCACAAAATTTTCACTATCGGTATGGTTCTACCACTCAACACTCAATCTTAAACCTCTATTATTTCATCACATCCTCAAATCTCAACATCTGTACAAGAATCCTAATCCCCACACACCAATCATGATAGTCAAACCACGACCCGACAAATAATGACCTCATATTTTCCAAATTCCGAATTCTACATTTTCGTTCCATGCACCTTATTCTACCAAGTACTCATCGAACTTTCTAGAAGGACAAATTGAACTGCTTATTGAAACTCAAATTTTAAACTCCAAGTTCTATCTTCCCTAACCAACATCAAACAGTGAATCACTTCGCCCACCAATCCAAAGAACCTCAAATAATCCCCACTGGAACAAAACTAATGAGTTTCGAATCCTTAAGCCACATAACAACTCATCGCATTTTGCTTAGCTATAAATATTCATTCAGCACAATCAAACTCCTCATACTTCAAGCTATTGGTATTTCTCTCGACTTCAACTATAAACACAAGTATAAACACCTCTCACAACTAATTCATTCTGGTAATACTGCTGTCAATAAACATCAACACCATTCTCTTAACAATTCCCAAGTGGTCCATTGCCCCGTGGCACTCACTCGCCTCTCATAAGAACACAATTAATCTCTTTTGGTGTATCAAAACATTGATATCACAAAACTGCTAGCCATTACCTCCAATTCACATCCCTATTACCCACATAACTCCTATATGCACCCTGCGTAAACCTCGAATGTCTTTCATCCGTTTAACGTTCACACAATCAAAGATCCAAAACTACTCCACCTTCCCTAGCCCACTTAGATTCATTACTAGTTTCTATTTCCGAAAACTCGAACTCGCTTCTATGGAAAAACATCCCTTCTATATAACTCAATACATCGCAATATGAAAACCGTTCAAATTAACTCCCAAACTCACCATTCTCCTTATCATAAGCCATTAACCACTCCCTACTAAGGGTTGATAGACTGCAGATACCCTCCGTATCTGACCTTCTAATCATATCATATAAAAAGATAGCAAGGACACAAGCCAGATTCTAACTAGGAGTCATCTCCTCATACGCACGTAACCATCAATGTCTACTCTGCACCGTACATTAAGACAAATCGCACTCATTGGGATTACACATCAAATTAAGCATGCATGCTGAACAACGACAAATTTCGTATATGAAGTATAACAACAAACTATTCATATGAATTACTGACTTACACAATGCCAAATTTATCCACGTATCGACAAACTCACTCAGTATTCAGTACATCAAAATTCTCTGACTCTAGTAAGCCCAGTAGTAATCCTTTCATCTCATCCTCGCAATACCTTTCATGTTTTCCATTCGCCCATCAATCTCAAATACTCACATTCAGTTACTCTAGTCAAGCTAGGTATTCAACACACTCACATCTTTAAACATCACTAAATATATAATATACACACCAAACATACGTACCCTTTAACACTTTAATCAAATCTATGACTCGACAGCAATACAACCTGACAACATTTCATTACTTAAAGAGTTACACAAAATAGGTGCCATGGCTGCACCAACAACATCCAATAATCTTAAATATCTCTATGCTAATATCCAGTCACCAATACAAACCAATTAAATATAAACAAAAAGAAAAAAAAAATTCCCTAAATACCCACAAACTCCGGGATTTCAAACAATAAATCTATCCTTCTCATTTTGTTCTAAGACTCCAGGTACTTCGTCACTTAGTAATCAATTTTCTCGCACCAATAACTTCTAATAGTTCTGCTTACCACAAGTTTCACAGCTCACAAATTCTTCTCTCAACTAAGTAGTCATAACGACAACAATTTTCCTCAAAGATATTTACCACAGTTGCATTCAACCTCAATAATATCGGCCACACCATTCCCATCACCGTCACTGCTATCACTACCATTATTTAAGCCCTAGTCTCTCACTAATCTATCACCTCAATGGCATACCTCAATGCATCATATACTATCATCAGTCTAGTCTACGTCGCCAATTTCACATCAAACACAATCTCCACACTCCAACGTTTTAACTCACAACAGTCTTCATTCATATTGCCCTCACTTCAAACAAGTCTTTCACCACACACTGACATCAATCACTCGTCTCAAATCACGTCGATATAGTACACCCCAAGTTTTATCTCTCCTTTCATTTTGATTATGAAATTCCCTTTCTTTTTTTTTTTTTACATGATGCTATCACTAATTTCTATCAATCTACCATAACGACACCATCACGACATTCACTACAGTGATGACGACTACAACACTATAGCTTTTCTCAAATCTAAAGATCTAGTCCCTACACACAATCCTAGTGTCCAATTGACTTTCCAAGACTTCCATCTAGAAGGGGCGGTGATCAAACACCTCTTCCAACTGGATCTCATCGGTAGTCGCTTGGGTGTCCAGAAGACACATACTGTATCTAGACACCCTACCTATAACTCTCATCTTCCTAAGTCAACCTCAGATACTTACAATTTTCTGTGAAGGATCAACTTATCTTATCTATACTCAAAATCACTACCTCAATAACTACCATAATAATGACGACACACAATTATTACCACAACAAGATATCATCCCTTCATACAGTCAAGACACTCACTAGCTCAACCCTCCAGCTATGATACATTTCCCTCACTTCCTGGACAACTATGGCTCCTGTCACACCTCAACATGCACTCTCTTTTCTCATTTCCTCCTCGATCATAACAAACATACTACCATACGCTCGTTTACACTTAACGCATCTCACATCATAGAAAATCTACTTAAAGCATTTAAAATTTAATACATAATCAGCGCAATTTGAATAAAACATATCAAACACTAAGCTCGCAAATCTTTCTAATAGCCTAACACTTCTATTACATATTACTGGATATCTCATATGTCGGCCTTGCCACCACACACAAGCACTACAACGATCTTGACCTTTCAGATTCTTTCCCGTCGAATATCTCATCTAAAAATGTACCTTACTACAAATGGTTCAAGACCAAGACTATCAACAATAACGATAACCATAACAACGGTTGCAACCACAACCACTACAATCCTTCACAGCTTTTCAATTCACCTAAAAAAACATTTTTTTTTTTGTTTTACCACATAGAATCTAAGAACAAGGAAGCTAACGGAAATAACAACAATAGTAACAGACGCTGTCATCTACGTTATGCACAGGCTAAACTTCCATTTTTTTTTCCCGAACATGGGTCACCAACATTCCACCTATCCGAGTAAACGTAAATGCAACGCCACATTGGTGAACAAACGTCAGTCATGCAAGCACACACATATTTTTTTTGTTAAAAAGAAATGCAATGAAATTTTTTTTTTGAACCCCTGAGACTAAGTCTCCCCACGGTCTCTAGGTATTCAAACCAAATGCTCTGATACCAAGTTGTCATGCCCTCGATTTTCATCATAAATATAAATGATTTTCATAAATAAAACCTCGTCAGAATCCGTACGATAACCAAAGTAATGTAGCGTTCCCAAAATATTACATCTTTGGCTCCGAGGCCCAAATTAACATAAATACTGAATATTCGAGAGTTAAGGATTACAATATTCCATCGTCAAAGATCTACAAATAAAGTTACAAATACATCTTCAAAAGAGATTTACAAAGACGCCTAAGTAACTCTTCAATGTTAGCTTTCAATTTAATGATCACATTCAAGCACTCTAAGCATGCATGCTATTGTCCTGCGTCGGTACCTGAAAATGATAATAGGCTTGAGCTACACTAGCCCAGTAGGAAATTCTACGCTAACATTATATGTAAGAGAAATGCAAGAATGATTACAAGGCAAGAACGGGACGTAAACCACACAATAGTCAATAACCAAGGTTCAACAATCCAATATACTCGATACGAAATCTGGTAATACCTCAACCTTTAATCATATCAACTTCCCACGTGTCCAATGTCATGTCGCGTTATGTGTCATGAGCCGAAGCTCCTGCCGGGCTAATTATGGGACCCCGATATCCCCTGCCAAGCACCCACCTAGAAGGTTGGGGCTTGAATGTTCAATATGAGCGTTAGCTCCTGCCAGGCTAATTATGGGACCCTGATATCCCCTGCCAAGCACCCACCCGTAGGAGGTTAGGCCTTGAGTGTTTAATATGAGCATAAGCTCCTGCCAGGCTAATTATGGGACCCTGATATCCCTTGCCAAACACCCACCTGTCGATGGGCCCGGAATGTTCATCATTGTGTCGACTAGTACTCACAAATCCCATTTTCTCGTAACGTATCATTTTTATTCAATTGGTGCTCATAAGGGAATCAACGTCAAATTATACCGAACAATAGCAAGGGATGCAAAGATACACAAGAAACTCAACGAGTATGATTAACAATGTCATGGAGTGACTCGATGATGTCAAGAACGAGTTAGAAATGATCGGAGTTCAAAATAACGGAGTTCGGAACAAAGAACAAAAGTTGGCCTTAGGCACTGTTGTATAGATACTATGAATTTCAGTATCCATACAATACAGGCTAAAAATGCTCCAGAGTCGATTGTATCGATGCTGATTAAATCAGTATCGATACAACAGTAGCTAAGAACATCCCAGAGATTCCTGTATCGATACTAACCAGATCAGTATCGATACAGATGGGTGTTCGAGCAGATTTTCTGCAGATTTTAAGGAATTCAACTACAACAACAACAACAACAACCATAGACATGATTTCAAGCAAGGAAAGCACTTCTATCACATATATTGAGAGGTAAAATCCCTACCTCGAAGCCGAAGAACGAAACCCACAAAAAATACGAGCCTAGCTTTCCGAAAACCTTGATTTGACCGAAATACTCTACACCGAGCTCTAATCGACGAAAAGCAAGCCCAAAATCACGTGTAGAACGATGAATGAAGGTTAGTTTGTGAAGGTTTTGAGGAGTTTTGGTGAGAGAGTAAGAGAGAGAGAGAGAGAGAGAGACCGGAGGTAGAGAGAGAGAGAGAGCCGGTGATGGAGATGAGAGGGAAAATGATTTCATGCTCTCTCACCCTCCTATATATACTCACATATATGTAAACTACACATTGTACCCTTCCACAATCAATTCTTCCACTTTAGCCCCAAATCACATAAACACCACATTTCTCATTTTCCTCATTTATAAACATTAAAAATAATTAAATTAAATACAGGTCTCTACACGGAGAAACGGAGAAGAGATTTGGTTTGTTGTCTTTATGGAACTGTTTATTCTGTGAATTATTATGCGGGATCCTTTTATATGAGGTACCATTCCAATTTTCTCTTATCAAGTCTTTTGTGTTGAATCTTTGATTTATGTTAGACTCTATGCTCACGACTGCACGTGTTGCTGCCAAGACTGGGGAAAAGAAGTTAGAGTTGCTTTTTCTTCGGTGGAGTGAGCCGACTTTCAAAGGTGCAATCTTATGGCATTGTTTATACTCTGGGCTTGCATTCTTCTTATCAAAAGAAATATTCTATGCTGGCATTCTTTCTTCTTGGGATCTTACAATGTTCTTTCTGGCACAAGTTATTTCTAATTATGGTCCCCAAGTGTCCATAGTCACAATTTTATTGAGCCAAAGATAAGTTTCTGTTCATGTGCATAGTGTTCAAGTAGTTGGATGCATGAGCCAAAATTATCTGCGTTGTAGGATTGTAGGTTGATCAAACATAGTTTTCCATTAAATGTTCCTGACCTCATCTGATAAGGTGTTGAGTCTTACGTCAGAAGTTTACATGGGAGATATATCTAGGGTTTAAAGTAGGAGCAAATATCATGGTTTTGGGATGGGGGTTGGAGTTTGTAACTACCCTATCTGTTTTAAAGTGTCTAGTCGCTTGGAAGCATGCACTTTGGATTCTGGGTATATAAGTAAATTTTTTAACCATCAGCTGTTGCCATTGTATGAATTCTTCAGGTAGATGTCATTATGTATTGCACCTGTTAGAGGGGATGACGGCTAGTTAAACTTGGTAATTCAGATTGTTATTTCTGTTTGTGGTTGTAATCAGTCAGTTGGGAGTTGGTTAGGGAATGGGTATATGGACAGCTCTATTTATATTAGGTGATAACTAATAAATTGAGTTATTGATCTACTGGGAATTCAGTTGATAAAATTTTGCCCTTCCGGTACTCTGTGTGTGTGTGTGTGTGTGTGTGTGGGAATCCATTCACCTGTTGCTTTTGTACAACAGAGATGTCATTCTGGATTCAGCTATTGCCATTACCTAGGCAATGTTACTTGGGGCAAATTTGATCACATTTATGTTCTAAATTTCGAGGGTAGATTTTTGCAAAAATGGTTCTCCCATTCTCCCTTGCCTTTTTGTTTTTGTTTTGTTATGTTATTGTTCCTTCTTTTTTCCTTTACACTATAAGCTTCTATCCTAATTTTGGTGACACAATTGCCGGTATAACCTTCTATGTAATTTTATGATCAACTGTCTACCACATCTCTAGGCGCATTTAGTGACCACTGCTTTAATATTAGTCTCACCTGTGCAGTCAAATAACCATCCAAATGGTAGTACTAAGAACTTCAAGGTTTAGTCAGTTGCCAGAGTTTGGTTCTAAAAATGTGTTTTCTGCTACTTTTTTTTTGGAGTCCTTGATTCTGCTACTTTTTATTTTCTGCTGGATTTAGGCATGCTCTGAGAATGATGATGAGCTTGAAAATGGCTTCAGAGAATGACGAGTGCTTGAAATTGGCTTCAGAGAATGACGATCGAAGTGCTTGAAATTGGCTTCAAAGAATGAAGAATTCGTTGTAGCTTAGGACATAACTTTGTGGTTCAATTAGTTTTCTTTGTCCATTTTATTCTTAAGCTTTTGTTCTGCATTTTTTTATGCATTTTCAGAAATTTGATTGGTGGTAGAATAATTCAATGTAGGCTTTCTGGTACGATGTTTCTATCTATGACCTGTTTTGTGCAAGATGCAATATTAGTTATGCATATTTCGTATTGCTATATCTTTTGTTTAATTTGGAGAAGATAACTACGGGCTGAATACATATTTTACGTGTATTTATTATTGGTTAGAGATTCGGGCATTTTCTAAATGCACAAAAAAAAAAAAAAAAGATAGCATCTTTCAATCACATTTTTAGACTGTGATGATAAGAACATTTAATCACGGTTTTAGATGAAAACCATGATCTAAAAACGAGAAAAGATCACACCTAACTATTTTCCATCTCATTTTTTAGACATGAAAGATCACAGTGTTTGGTGGTGATTGTTATCTACATATAATCACGGTTTGTTAGGAAGAGTGTGATAAAAAACCGGGAAAGAATACGGAAATGAGTTTCCATCTCAGTTTTGCCTAGAAAAGATCACGCCTTTTGGGTGTGATTGTTTCTATCTTTCAATCACGGTTTGTAACCGTGATAAAAGAGAGTGATTTACAATCACACTCAAATCTATCACGGTAGGAGGAGTGTGATAGAAGACTAACTATCACTGTCAGTAACTGTGATTGTTATGCTTTATTGTAGTAGTGAGGAGTGGTTGCATCCAAATGAGAATGGACATGGGGTGCGTAATGAGTCAAGAAGTTTAACTCTTCTTCAGAGGTTAAACATTGCAATTGATGTTGCTTCTGCACTTGATTATCTCCACCATCATATCTCAGAACCAGTTGTTCTCTGTGATTTGAAGCCCAACAACATTCTTCTAGACGAAGAAATGGCTGCACATGTAGCTGATTTTGGGCTAGCAAGATTCTTTCGAGATACTACATGTACTTCGTCTGTGAATCAATCAAGTTCCATTGGCATAAAGGGGTCTATTGGTTATGCTGCTCCAGGTAAATTTACTTCTTAGCACTTTTTGGCATTCCTTCCCTTCCCAAAATCTAGACCATATTCACATATCTAGAATTCTTCGAAATCGTAATTTCATTTTTTCACCCCGTAAATTGTAGAGTATGGCATGGGAAATGAAGTGTCAACATCAGGTGATGTGTATAGTTATGGAATCCTTGTATTGGAGATGTTTACAGCCAAGAGACCTACTGATAGCATGTTTATTGATGGTATGTCTCTCCACAACTTTGCTAAGATAGCTTTGCCTGAACAAATAGAGAGCATTCTTGATCCAACACTGCTTCAACAAAGAGAACAAGGGCAAGCAGGCTCAAGCATCAACAATGGTCATAGCAAAAGATTTGCTGGAAGTCACAAGGTTCGGGAGATCTTGATTTCAATACTTAATGTTGGGATTGCCTGCTCAGAAGAACTTCCTAGAGATCGATTGGCGATGAATGACGTTCTTACTCGGTTGCATGCATGCATCCAAGAAGACTCTTCTTGGAGATTGAAAATGGATCAGGGTAGAAGTGTGACCGCCGTGACTAGGTACGAACCCTTCACGTTTTCAATTGTCTCGACAATGCCTGCACTTCTTACTAAGCCAGTTAATCTCTGTACTAAGCCAGCAATCTTTAGTTTCCTGTGCTTTGATGCAGATAACTTATAAGGCCTTCGAGCAATCCTCCTTTACCTTGGTTAGCCCATCTCCAAACATTAAAATTTTGAAGTTTGACCTATTCACAAACACAAATCAAAACAAACAAAACAAAAAAGAAAGACCATTTTGTAGTTTGCAAAACTCAGCGATGCTCCTGGTCCAGCACGAGCATTTCATTTTGATCTGTAATTGATTTTTGCTTTTGTTTTTGTTCTATTTTTTTTTTATTCTAAGATTCTTGAGGGAAGGAGTCTATTTATGGCTTGCAGCAAACAATTAGCCATTTAAAAGTATAAAACACTATTTCTTTAGCAAACTTAAGGAAAAACTAAATCAGCTATATTCATGTTAAATTTACCTTCAAAACTTTTTGAAAATACCAGAGAATCATTATTTTATCCAACCAAATTTTCCAAATTCCTATTCAATATACTAGAATCTTAGATTTCACAAGTTTAAGTTTGGGCACATGATTTCTTTTGCACTATCTTTTGATTCTTGGAATTGAAGTTTTTAGCTCTGCAGCTTCTTATGTAATCATAGGTAATTGCGGTGCGATTGGCCGTAAAATATCTCGTGGCTTAAAATTTTACGTTACAAGTGATGTTGTATAATTGCTTTGGCTACTTCTTATGGATACTGTCCTATTTATTTTCCCTTTCTTTTACGGCTTTTTTTTTTTTTTTTTTTTTGTGAAAAATGCAAGCTGTCTCCCATAAATGTCCTTTCTGTTTGTTAAATAAAAAGTCCTTCCAGAAGGCGATGACTTGCAATGACAATTATCTCTTATACTTCATATATAGATAGATACCATAGTTCCAATGGAACGGTTTCCCCAACAGTGTGACAGAAAATAATGTTCCAAATTCATAGCTCCGTGTGAGAGTAGTGCATACATTTTGAACACATAAAATAAAACTTATCCAATTTTTACATGTTCATGGGTGCAATAAGAATCATTTCTACAAATAATACTTTTATCTTGACCTCAGATTTGTGAAACTCCAGAAAATGTATACCTTTTCATGCACAAAATATGAGAATTACTACAGATACCTTTTCATACACAAAATATGCCCCATATGTAACCCAATTTGCCCCGGGTAGTTCAAAAGCTTCTTAATAATTTTGACAGGGAATAGCAATATATTGTTTTTGTGCAAAAGAACTTATACACAAAGTCATGATAAAATGCAGGTATTTTGTTTCCCATGAGAGCGTAATGTTTTTGTATGTAAGTTCTATCAAAGCATTATAACCTTTTTGTCAGATTTTCTTGTCCCAGAACAAGCCTCATCGAGTACCAATAATCAAAAGAAGATAAATATGGGTTACAGTTAATGTTCAGTGTTATCTATCCAAAGCCATTTTCCACTTAATTTCAAGCTTATGATGACATTTTGTCAAGTGTCCTTCATTCAGCACAACTTCAAACCTTCTTAGGAATTTCTGTAATGTCGCACATAGTTAAGAAGGAAAAAAAAAAGGAAAAGTGAACTACCCTGCAATTACTGAATAGATGTTTTATAGCTTGTTGAAGCATTGATATATATTATATCCCTTCTTATAAGGACCTCCTTATAAGGACCTCATAGATCCCGGTCGGATTTTGATGATCCGAGCCCCTTAATGTGAGCAAAACGTGATTTTAAGGGTCCTCGCGAGAGATCATCAAAAAAAATGACCGCAAAGGGCTTCATACGAACTGTTTCAAACAGTTTTTTATTAAATTGTTAAAAAAATTGCTCAAATCAAGCCATTTCCGGTCTCTTTTTTTTTACGATTTCTCGCTAGTACCCTTAAAATCACGTTCTGATCGCATTGAACAGCTCGGATCATCGAAACCCGATTGGGAAAGAGGAGAAATGGGGAGGTCCGCATATAAGGTCTGCATATATATCTAGTAAATGCACATGTGCGATCTCGCATGTAAGCAATTTTTAGTAAAGTGTTTCTACTTACGATCTAACAAATCCAAATAATGACCTCTAAATCAATGAATTGATTGCAGTAACCTCTCGTCTGACCTATGTTTTCAAGCGAGCTAGCATGACCAAACAGAGCATTTGAACTACTCCATGCTATGTCCTCAAACTAGTCTGCTCCAAAATACAAATTCTTCAAGTCCTAGTGACTCATAAATCTTTCAGCGTCCTCTTCAACATCACAAGTCCATTTTCTACCACTGTCAAAGTTTGCCTCCACTCCACTAATCGCGCGTGTTCCTATTACCAAACCTTGAATAGCAACAGATATGAGCATGTAACATTTACATACACCTGGCAACACCACCTAGACAATTGGGCTTCCTATGCCTTCAAGATCAACCACCAGAGGTACTTCGCAATCAAATTAATGCCATCTGTGGACAATACGTTGGGCATACTTGGAAGAAACAACTTTACGTATATCCTTGAGACATCTTTATTCATGTTTTCCTTCTTTCACATGTCAATGAATCTGTTATGCAACACTTCGTTTTTTCTCTTGTGAGTAAATTATCAGGCAATGTTCTTACGATTTGCAACTTATAAGAATTCTATGCAAACCAATGAGATCTAAAATACCATCGTTGTGTTGTATCTCAGTAGGCATTAAGAGTGCAATTTTAAGCTTGTTCAGTACATGAACGCACAAATTCATACAATGAAATATATAGATTGAGAAGGTGATGAAGATTTGGTATTTTCGATTCCTCTTTCACTCTTGTTGGGTTTGGAATCCCTCGATCTTTCGCTAGCTCATCTCATTTGATTGAAGCTTATAATTTGCCCACATGGGCCTGTCTTTGGAGTATTTATTTGTCCCAATATTAGGTCCTTGTCTTCGACATTCTGGTAGGTTTCAACATTATATATCATCTATCTTGGTGGTTGTAAGTTCAGTTGGCAAAAATTAATGACAGGATTCAAAGAAGGATTTGGAGCTACTCCAATCATTTGATCAAGATCGAAGGTTAAGTGTTAATTCCACTGCAATCATTTTCTTCTGTTGATTTTTCTACCATGGGGGAAAACTCTATTCCCTTGCCCTTTTTCTCAGGTTTTTTTTTCCTTGGAGCGCGAACTTCATATATATTTGTTGAATTTTTTTTTTAATATTTTTATGAGAATCACAAAAGTACGCGCTGCATTTCTACGAGGCGATGGAGGAGCACCTGAGCTACCAATATAGCATAACACTGGCTAAGCAGGGGGAGGATTAATTAGTCTTCTCAATCATCTGTACAATGAGAAGTTTTTGGGTGCCGGGCACGGGTTCCGCAAATGTGGTACCCCATTGGCAATTCCAGCTGTCTGAACACGTTTGCTATCTATGTATCTGCAATCTTATCAATCACAAAAATTCTCTACTTAATGGGTCAACAAAATTAGTTCTCAATACCTCTTCTCAAGTAAGAGTTTGGGAAATTGTTTCCAAGTACAGACTCGGAGTCTAATGTTGTCATCAATACAAGCTAAAACTTCATCTGCACTTCTATATATGTCTGACTCGAAAAACTCTAGAGTTTCGTTCATTCCAGAGATGGTAAACCCCTGCTGCCAAAGCCAGTTTGAACCTGAGGGATCTGAAACTTTTCCCTCTGCTGAAATCCACATACCAATTACCTGCCTTTCTCTGCAACTGAAATATGCGTAGGATAGACTCACATATTCTACTTTGAAAATTAAGTTTCATTCAAAGAACAGATGTTGTATAGATTCCTCATGCTGTAAGCATAACACACAACAAGGATTAACTTCCATGCCCCATCTTCTGGGTCTTTATTTACTAGCAAGTCTTTTTAGGCAAGCTACCCACAGGATGAATGCCCACTTAGATATATTATTGGAGAACCGGACAAGAGAAGCCCATGGCACCTTAACACCTTTGTGTCTATGGGTATCCCATGTACGTTTAGTGGTGTGTTGGCCATTAGGTGATGCAGACCGAACAACCTCATCATTCCTGTCCCTCTGAGGTTGAGTTATACCCAGTTGCAGTGTTTTGAATTTGCTGAGTCAAATTGGACCTAGGTCTAGGCCAATTCCAATTCCCTCTCTTTTGTCTCATTCCAAAAAACTTATGCATGTGGAGTGGAGTGCAGTTGCCCTCTTTTACATATTCGAATGTACATAGGCAGGGTTTGATCCCCGTAAGCGTCATCCCCTTCCCAAAGTCTTCTAGGATAGTATAGATTAGGATTAATGAAGGAAAAAAAACCCAAAAAAATTCTTGTGATAGCAAAAAATTAAACTTGTTCAAATAAAGTTTAAAATTAATGTTGAAGAAAGTAAGAAATTAAACTTGTGCTACGAATTTGCAAAAAGTCGGAAGATCATAATTAATATTGAAGAAACTAAGTTAGAGAGGTAAAAAACATGCTAAAACTATAATATATACCAAAAAGTTCAATATTTTCATTAGAAGTGCAACGTAGTGCACTTGGTAAGTGTTCTGCCTCCTATTAGCGACATCCAAGGTTCGATTGCCGGTAGCTACGGAGAAACAATCTTCTTTTTGGATTTCAGTTTTTTTAGCGAGGAAAATAATTTTGTCACCAAAACTATAATCAGTGAGGAAAAATTTCCTCGCCCATTAGTAAAGTCTTGGCCTTTACAACAAATGGAATTTGCGAGGAAAAAATTTCTCGCCAATTGTGTTAGAATAGGCGAGGAAATATATATTTTCCTCACAAATACCTTTTGCGACAATCTTTTAGCGAGGAAAACTAATATAGCAAGGAAATTTTTTTCGCTAAGACATTTTGCGAGGAAATCAGGTTCTTCGGCGAGAAAATTGAATCATTGCTATATCACTTTCGTGTTGTAATGGATTCCTTATATTGGTGACAAAAAATTTCGTCACCGATGAGACCCATTGGTGACGAATTTTTCATCGCCAAAAGAAATAATTGATGACAACAAATTTCGTCGTCAAAAAGCACAATAAGTGAGGAAAAAAATTTTGTCACCAATTATTCACTTTTTCATGACGAAATATTTCGTCATCAAAAGGCATTATAAGTGGTGAAAAATATATTTCGTCATCAGGTAAGAATCTTGGACAACCTTTAGTCGACAAATTTTTTTCAACACCCATATTATTTGTGACAAAATATGCAATTTGTGACGATTTTCATTCACCACCCAATGTAATTTTTCTTGTAGTGGATTTTTAGAACATTAGTTGCAAGTGAATTCCAGTACATCAGCCTTGCGGTTCCTTGTAATTTGAATAGATACAACGATCTGACATAGTTATGGAGAGTAATCAAATGGAGTCCTATCAAGCAGCATAAATAAGTACGTGAGTCTAATTAAAAAACCAAGGCACGCAGAAAATAGTAGTACCGAAAACAAATTTCAGGAATAGTATGCCTCATGACGTGAGTTTTGGTTTTATATAAACCCCAGCGATCAATGCAAAAAATCAGTACACCAATCAACTCAAAGCCTACTAATTAGTCCTGCTTCTTACTAGAACCATGGCTTCCAAAACCAGTACCAATGCATATGCCTTGCTTTGCTACTCATTTTGGGAATATTGGCCTTTTAGGTTTCATCTCTTTCTCTTCAAAAGGCATCAACGTCTCCAAACCATGAGCAATGGATGACTTGCTATATATGGGCATGTCTATGTGGATGGATGACTCGTTACGGGTGTGTCTATATGGATGCTGCTGAGAAGTACTAGAAACTTTACAAAATATTCAAGGCCAATGTGGCACAAGAATGGTAGTTCCCCCAAAGCATCTCAAAGTTTGCCTTTGTAATTTGATTATATTACACAATTTAGAATTGAACTTTCTCGAGATTCCTTTTCCATTTCAGGAGTTTTTAATGACCATCTCCAATTGTTTTGTTAAGAATGTTAGGTAAAATTAATGTGTTTTAGTGTCAAACAAGTAAAAAAATTGGGACCTAATTATGTGGGTTAAGAATGGATCCGGGGCATGCTGCACACCGCGTGCTGCGCATAACAAATATATTCATTTAGTGTGCGAGTGATATATGTTCAATGTTGTTAAAGAATGTATTAAGTAGTGTTTTTTTTTTTTTTTTAAATTAGTTAAAGAGTGTGTTTCCCACTCTTTTGTCTCATTCTCTCTCCTCTCTCCGCCTTTTCCTCACGATTTTCAAGCGTCTCCCTCACGTTCTCTCATTCTCTCCTTTCTCTCCCCTTGCTTCTTAGTTAAGACCTTCCCTTAAAACTAGCAAACTTGCTAAAACACTACCAACTTAATTAACACACACTGACACATAAGATAGTACTTCCATTGGAGCACTAAAGAAACATAAATATTCACTATTCTTAACTAACGGTACTGACAACCACTGCCTAGTGCAGTTGGTTTGTCATCTCTCCCCCAAGGGGGAGGTCTTGGGTTCGACTCCTGCAGGAGCAATACCCTGGGGTCCCAAGCTATGGATAGCTTCTGGACTTCCTGTGCTAATTCTAACACCCCCTACTAACCCCCGCTGATGTATGACGATTGGAAAAAAAAAAAAAAAAAACAAACGGTACTAATACATATTTTGAAACACGTTTTGGAGATGCTCAAGTTCGCGAGTTGGAGTTGATTTCCAGGGCCCATCATTAAAGTGGTCAGTGTGGAAAATAAAAGGTAAGAGTTTAGACCATTCAATTGGTATTGGTCGGCCCAGCATAACCGTACTCGCGTGTTTAATTGTCCTTTAGGAAGACTTGACTTGCCCATCCAATTGGTATTGGTCCCTATTCCTCCTCCTAGGATTTACACTAATGGCTATGGGCAACCCCAAATTTCACCCTATTGAAGATGTCTCCTGACAAGTACCATTTGGCCCTAAATTTCAACCCCAAATTTCACACCAATTTATTTAGTTTGGGTTTTTAGAAATGTTTTTGGGGTAATAAGTGGAAAGAAATAGATAGAGAAATGAGAGTAATAATTCGGGAGAAAACTTATTGAAGGCCATGCGCAGAGAAATGTGTTGGTTTTTGAGACCCAAAGCCAGCAGTGTCTACTGGCGACCCCAAATTTCACGTCTTGTTTATCTACCTAAATTTAGGCACTGGATTACATTATATAGGACTAGGAGGAACCGTTGGTTGAAACATTAGCATTTAGAATTGAATATCTATCAGACATGAAATTTCACGAAACATAAGATATATATATATGCAATATGTTGGATTTGGGGATGCAACGAAACATAATATTAATCCCCACATTTATAAGATGCCTTTTGGTTAACTAGTTTCTGAAATCGTTTCCTTTACTTACGTTACCCAAATAAGAGAATACAATTCTTGTTTTCACTCTTTTATTACCCAAACAAGAGTTTCCTAGTTTTCACTCTTTTGTTACCCAAAGGAAATGCATTAACAGAGTTAGAGCATCCACAGTGGAATAAGCAAAAGTGAATAATCAAAACATGCCACATCAGATTTTGATTATCTATTTAGAGGTTGCTAAAGTTAACAATGTCAAATCTCACATTGGTTATTTTTTGCTCATAATCAAAAACAATAGGACCATTGCTTCCTTCCATGAGTTTTCTCCAAATTTTCTCTTCATTTCACGTAAATCTTTTGAAAAACTAGTTTATGTTAAAAAAATTTGGTTTGGTATAAAAAAAATATTTTTTCTTGAAAAAAAAATTTAATTAAACAGTTTTTCAAAGAAAAAAAATAGTTTAAGTTAAAAACAGTTGGATAAAAAAATAGTTAATGAAAAAAAATGTATAAAAAAACAGCTTTGTGTAAATACAATTTTTTAAAAAAAATAGTTTTAAAAAATTTGAACAATTTTTATTAAAAAAAAAGAGTTCATATAAAGACGGGTTTTTTTTTTAGAAAAAAGTTTCTGAAAAGAATAGTAAGAATAGTTTTTTATAATTTTTTTTTTTAAAACATTGTTGAGAGAGAGAGAAAAGATTTTTGTGTAATAATGGGTGTACTTGATTGAGAAAATATAGGGATCACTAAATTTGATTATTGGCTAAAGGTTGCTAGTTTTGATTATTCAAAAGCCAAAATTTGATGAGTTGCCAAAAGGTTGTTAAGTTTGGTTATTTCAATGTGAGCACTTTTTTGAACAAATATTGCTAACTTTAACAACTTTTTATTTTGCTTATTCCACTGTGGATGCTCTTAGAAAGTACGAAGCCGCAGAAGACTAGTCTTTGCACAGACAAACACACGCAAGGAACTGATCCCCGTCAAAACCGTGTCTAAATGACTGTCGAAGACACCAAGTCAAGTAGCCAATTAAGTAGAATCAAAAGTTTCAAATAGGCATCAGCTAGTCCAGTCTAGAAAAATACTAACCAAAAATACAGCACTAAAGTAATCTGCTTGCCCCAAAAACCTACTCCCTCCGTCCCTTATTTATAGTCCAGTATTCCATTTTGGACGTTCCTCAATAAGTGTCCATTTTGTAAAGTTAGTGAGTAAAAGTTGGTGAATTGTCTATTTTGTCCCTAAAAGTAGATTCTATTTTGAAAAGTAAGTGAATAAAAGTATAATGTTGATGGGTAAGTAGGGAAAGTGGAGGAAAAAGTTGATGTGAAAGGTATAATGATGATGTCTTTTTAATAATTTGGAGTTACGAAGTAGGACATTTAAAAAGGGACGGAGGGAGTAGTACTTTTGGTTATAGTATTGTGAGCCATATTTTGCACTAATATTGTTAACTTAAAAACCTAGTATTTTTTGTTACGCCATTGTGGATATTCTAATGTGGAGATTATAGGATCATTACAAAAATTGCTTGCTTTCCATAAATCATGGCAAATTTTGAATTTTACAATCTGAATGAGATAAGTTTATCCCTTCCAGAGGAATTTTGCCAATTGGAAGTCGTATATTACCTTTTCAATTCTGTACATTCTTGATAAAGTTCAATCATTATCATGTTACTTTCCTTTCTTCTTACTTTTTTTCCTTTTCTTCGAAGAATTTATTTATACTAAACTATTGGAAAATATTTATTTAACTTTAATTATCTTTCCATCCTATCAAATCTCGCCATTTGTTGCGATGAGAGTCCTCCTTATTAACAACCACTTTGCTTTAATATATTGTATACATAGATAGATAGATAAATAGATAGATAGAAGTATAGATATAGATAGGAAAATGCTAGTTATTCCCATTAATCAGCTTTCTTATTTTATTTTATGTCGTTAGCCGTTGAAATGTTTGGCGAAAGCTCTATATATAGTGCCACATTTTCTCATTTTTCTATCACCGAGAAAACCCACTTCTCTCATTCTTTCACTTCCACTTGGCTAAAATTTCAGCACTATCTCACCTTTTCACAGTCAAGTTTACTTCCACACGATGTTACGTAGTTTCTAAAATATTTGGGCAACTCTAGTTTGTGGCTTTGTTCACATCCTCCTACGTACTGGCCAACTCTGGAAGAGGAAACTTGAGAGCATTTCGGTTTGAATCTTGGAGCCGTTATAATCCGGCCGTCCTCACCTTCACATAGGGGAGGACTACTGGATTTGAGATAGTGTATCACGCCTTCTGATAGTGTTTCAGGCTAGCTTTTCTCTCATTTCCTCAATATTTTCCTATCAGTCTATGCTCTCAATTTTAGATTACTCTGTCAATAGTTTTATGAGAATAAATTATATACACCGGCGTTATAAATATTTGTTCCCTCCAAATCAATTACATTACAATACGTCGTCAAAGAGATTAAATTCTTTCCACCAACAGTGGAAAACCTCATTTTTCCACCACTACGTTTTTTGGTCCGTAGACCCCATATAGTAGTGTATCCATGCAAAAAATAAACTTGATCGGATATCGATAGGAGTATCAAAAATTGAATTTTGTTTTATAAAATGGATAATTTATTTTTATTATTACTGACAAAAATCAGATGGTCCATTTTATAAACAAAAATTTAAATTTTGATATATCTATCAACTTCCGATCAAATTGGTTTTTTGCTTGGCAATACTATTACGGGTCTTAAAATATGAACGGTTCAAATCACAACAATAGACACTCAGTGGGGCCCATATTAAGTTGTGGTGGAAAAGTAGGATTTTACACCAATAGTGGATATAATTTATTCTCGCCATCAAAATAGTATTCCCAATTAATAGAACACGATGACGTGACGCAACGTAATTGGTATTGGTTCTCTTCCTCCTACTTGGATTTATATACTGATGGCAACATGACTATAGCTTATGGGTGACCCTAAATTTTCAGCCCAAATTTCACGCCAATTTGTTTGGTTTGTGTTTTGAGAGAGTTTTTTAGGGTAATGAGGTGAAGAGAGAGAAAAAGAAATGAGAGTAATAAATGGGGAGAAAACTTATTGGAAACCGTCCGCAGAGAGACTCGTTAGTTTTTGAGACCCAAAGGGCACACAATCTGACAACCCCAAATTTCACATCCTGTTTATCTACGTGAATTTAGGCATGGGACTAGAATATATCAAGGACTAGGAGGAACCGTTGGTCGAAACTTTTGCGTTTAGTACTGAATAAATATCTACTAAATAAATATATCTAGGACTTGGAGTATAAGAAATGAAATTTCATGAAACATAAAGATATGCAATACGTTGGATTTGGGATGCAATACTATTAATTAATCTCCTCTTTTCTGTAAGCTATCCTTTTGGAGAACAAGTTTCTGGGTTTCTCTCCTTCCCTTTCATTCTCAGGCCTCCCGGCCGTTAAGTAAATGATTTCCTACCTATTGATCAAGAGCTAGAATACAATTGTTGTTTTCACTCTTTTATAGTATTACCCAAATAAGCGTAAATTACCTAGTTTTCACTGATCTTTTGTTAGCCAAAGGAAATGTATAGAACGAAGAAGATCGACTAGTCTTTCCACAGCCAAACACGCACAAGGAACTCCCCCAACAAAATCATGTCTAAATCTATCGAAGACTTGAAGTCAAGCGGGCCAGCAGAATCAAAAGTTTCAAATAGACATCAACTAGTCTAGAAATATACTAGTACTTACTAACCAAAAAATACAACACTAAATTAATCGGCTTACGAAATCAACAAACTTGGTGGCCGGCCTTTCGGTTGAAATATAATTATTTTCAGTAAGTTTCAAAACTTATCATATGAATTCACCATTTTACTCTTCAATTAAGAAAAATGATTGAAATAGAATTAGGCACATTTCTTATTCCATTTAGCCGTTGGAGTTTGATTTGCTATAACTAGCGTAAAACTCATGTGTGCTATGCACAAATAAGAACCATTAATTGGTATAGTACCAAATAAAGAAAATCTTGCAATGAAAAATATTGTCGATAATAGTATATGAAAAGGCAATTACGATGTATAACAGAAAAAAAAAAAATGCATGTGAAAGCAGCAACTTTAAAACTGTTTTCCCATATCAAAATTTTAGCCCCACAAGAAAAATTGTGTTCCTGTAAGTTAAAATCAAGTACATTAATAATTATATATATATATATATATATATATTTACCTAATTAAAGATCTTAATTGCAACACAAGGACTTAGGTCAGCACTTTAGTGCTACCTTGCTCATTTACCTTGGCTCGAGGCCGCCCACCACTATCATAAAAATAAAAAATAAAAAATAACACATTGAAAAAATCTATTTGTTCTTTAAATTTGTGCAACACAGTGACCATGATTGAATTTGCCCATCTCATCAAGCTAGCAATTTTTGTGCTCAAAGATTTTACTTTTATTTTCATGACTTTTTTTTCTATAAATCACTGTAAATGTATATGTAAACGTCAAACAAAATACTGTGTTTAATCTTAGACGTATCCATCTCAAATAATCCCTCCTTACCTCTCCAACGTGTAAATAGAAAATCATACCAACTTCTTTTGCATTATTTTGATATTTCCACGTAATTAATAAGTACACAACATGAAGGAAGTGACATAATAATTTAACATTTGAATTTGCAATCCTACTTATCCAATTGTATTGTAAGGTCTGGTCTACTTGTGTCGTAGGTCTACTTTTTCGATTGTGTCGTAAGGCGGCTAAAGGTATTTATTCAATTTCGCAAGTCCCCGAAAGGTGTACCTTACTCAGTGCTCCAATTGATAAAGATCTAGCATTGGCCATTGTTTTTCTTTTTTAAAACGGCAAAAAAATGCTTTATTAACTCATAACATAAAGTACAGAACTAAAAGGAGGTCATGGATATATCGGCCTAATCATCCATGACCCTCATCTCCTAACCACATGAACAAAACTGATTTGGGCCAAATAAGCTGAGCCCAAACCCAGGGTAAAACACCAAAAACGACACAGGTTGAAAAGAAACCAATCCAAACCAAACCAAACACCCAAAAGGTAAAACTAATTTAAGAAATGAAATTTTATTAAACAGAGTTTAGCAGCGAACATCTCAAATACCAAATTTCAAAACTATTTAACTGTCTTACAACCCAACGAAATAAAACAGAGTTTGACAAATGTGACAACATTTTTGGAAATTCAAATAACAATACTTCAAAATAACAGTGTTTAAAGGTAAGGCATCTAAGGCTCGACAAACTCTCCTTCCTCAGCTGGGAGGTTCTCACCATGATACTGACTATCTTTAAGAGAATTCCGTTCTTCAATTTTCTAATTACCTGGCATGAAACGCCAGCCCAACAACACTATAATGAGTTTTGAAACTTAGTAGATAATCACAACCCTATTAACTCCTTACTTTACAATTAGTAGTTCAACAATATAACAATTGATAATATACAAATGGTACAAAAATCTAAGAATCCTCTCCACGAGATGTTTTCCTCCCACATTCACTAACTACAACTCATGAGTCCACCATTCCTCTTGTTTATCCTGCACTAGGGTCTTGGTGAACGCACCTAAATTATGTATCTAGTATGTTCTCACTTAAGACCATAACAGGAGAATCGAGTCCTCCCATGACATATCGTATATTAGGGTCGGACATCCACTACTCCACGCTAACTATAACCGTCTCATGGGACCCATTCATTTCCCTAAAGAGAAACTTCCTATGACGTATTATACATTAATGTCTCACTAACTATAACTGTCTCATGGGACCTATTTCCTTCCTCGGATAGAAACTTCCCACGACGTATCATACGTTAGTGTCACAACATTTCTCAACACTGGGCCCCACAGGTAGCCCATTTCAATACAGGGCCCTATTGGTTACCCTTGTCATCACCATGGCTCAAATCATAATCCACACACTCACACTTCTACGTGAGTCACTACTCGTAACCACCCAGTGAATCGATGTCCGACTAGCAAGTATATTATGATACAATCAATAACCTCTCAATTCATAACATGATACATTTCAATGAGATACAACATAACAATTGATAGGTGCAAATAAATAAGTACAAAAGAGATTTCGATTGGGCCGAGGCCTTTTGATTTATTTAAATTTTATTGAACAAGTATATAATTTTTTTAACTTTGAGGATTTCCATTAGCATTTTCGAAATCCGTAGGATATTTATAATCTGGTGAATTTAAAAATCCTAGTGTTACTAGGTTGAAGTCTATAATTGTTCTATCTATTTATCTTTTTACTGTTTCATTTTTTTTCATTTACCAATATTATCATTTGATTCTAAATAAAAAAAATAAAAATTTTCTTCCTAAGAATAAGGTTAGTTAATGTACAGTTATAAATTTTAATACTAATCACAGTTAATACTCAAGGCAAGTTGGTCATAACGTGCATTTATTATCCTAACATTTAATGTAACAACAATCGGTAAAATATGTTAAATACATAGTTTAGGGTCAACTTTGGAACTAATGAAAACACAACGGGGGCAATTGTAATTTTAGTACCTCTTTTGAAAACTCAAAGTGCAATCACAGTGGTTCCATTTTCCATTATCCAAAACAGAGCATATTTCGTTTCTTTTAATCTCGATGCGTGGATTATACTTTAGAAAAAGTATGTGAGCGATTATTCTACCTTATTAAGGACAAAAAGCTCGACTGTAGAGTTTGGTGGGTTTTCATTTGGCGGCGAAAGATCGGTATTCCAGCAGTAACTTTGGACTTGAATAACTTGACCAAATTAAACCTCTTCCATTTTGGAAGATTCTTGTGTCTAACGCGAAACTCTTGAAACGCTCTACATCTTTTGTGAAGAAGTCTAAGCCCGAATACCACTATAAGTAGGAGAAAAATAGAACTTTAGAAGGGTCGCTGAATCTGTCTGGAAATCAGAATCCGAGAATTTTACCGAACTTTGAATGGCGATAACTCTATTAATAGGTACGTGGCCATAGGTACGTGGAATGATCGAAAATGAAATTTGTGGTGGTGCCTTCTTTCTTTGCTCTTCTTTATTTTTCTTCTACTCCCTCTTTCTTCTTTTCTTCTCCTCCTCCTTTCCTGCCCAGCACACACTCTCTCCCACTCTCTCCCTCTGGCTGAATCAAATGGAAAAAAAGTGGGTTTTGGCTTTTTAAGGAAAAAAGGGGAAAGGTGGAGATGATTAAGGGGGATGTGAGGTGATGGAGGAGATATGGGAAGTATGGGTAGGTACGTGGGAGGATGGGAAGTTAGAAAGGGATGAGAGGAGGCCCTAATTTCCGGCTGAAATTGTAGAGATAAGAGTTCGGGTTTTGTTTAGATAAAGTTTAGTTAGGATTTGTAGGGTTTAGTTAGAAAAGATAAAGGATGGATATAAATGCATGTACAGTCCGGATCCCATAAGGGATCCCTTACGGCCTTGCTGTGCGGAACTCCCCTTTCCCGAGCCAATTTCGACGATCTGAGCCGCTCAAAGTGTGATTTTAAGGGTACTCGCGAAAAATCAGCAAAAACAATGATTGGGAAGGGCTTGATCCGAGCAGTTTCTACTGAACTGTTCAATAAAAAACTGTTCGGATCAAGCCCTTCTCGATTTTTTTTTTTTTGCTGATTTCTCTCGGGTACCCTTAAAATCACGTTTTGATCACTTTGAGCGGCTCGGATCATCGAAATTGGCTCGGAAAAGGAGAGTCCCGCACAGTAGCACCGTGTGGGATCCATACTGATATATATCTAAAGAATTAGTATCATATATACATTTAAATGAGTAGTATCAACTATACAACCTAATTATGTATTTTACTTAATTAATCTAACTAATTATTGAATTAGTATTTAACATTATAAATTTGTATAAAAAAATAGGGCAAAAATCCGGATCATTACACTTTCTCTAACTACACAATCCATCCATCATTTGGACTCCATTCATTTTTCAAAAGGATACCAGAATCCCATAATTCAAGGACGGAATAATTAGCTATAAATCACCTTTTTTATTTTATTTTATATCGTTAGCCATTGAAATGTTTGGCCAAATCTCTATATATAGTGCCTCATGTTCTCATTTTTCTATCACCGAGAAACCCACTTCTTTCATTCTTTCACCTTCTCCCAGTCAAGTTTTCTTCCAAAAATGGTACGTGACTTTGTTCACATAATCATCTCGGCATGACCATTGGAGCCATTGTAATCCGTCATCACCTTCACATAGGGTAGGACTACAATAGCCGTTATAATCCGTCCCGATTGTGTTTTAGGCTAGCTTTTCTTAATTTCACTCTTTTCCTCAATATTTCGCAATCAGTCTATACATGCTCTCAATTTTACATTACTCTGCCAATAGTTTTATGAGAATAAATTATATACACTGTCGGTGTAAAATATTTGTCTCCTCCAAACCAATTACATTGCCTCACGTCGTTAAAATAGTGGTAACAATTAATAGAATATGGTGACGTGACGCAACGTAATTAATTTAGAGAAAACAAATGTCACACCCTCGATTTTCAACATAATTATAAAGGAATTTTCATAAATAAAATCTCACTTAATACGCACAACTCCCCAAAAGAAAGTTGACATTTCCATTTCCATCAATTACGCTCTAACCCCCAAATTTTCACAAAAGTACATCTTTGGCTCAATGGCACCAAATCGTCAAAAGTATTGAATATCAAAGAAATTAAAAGATTACAATATTCTTTAATCAAAAGATTTACGATTAGAGTTACAAATACATCTTTCAAAAATATATTACAAAGATGCCTTAATAACTCTTCAGTGTTAGCTTTCAAAATCGTGTCCACAATCCATGCACTCCCAACATGAGGTCACTGTCCAGAGTTAGCACCTGAAAATAAAGTAAGGCTTGAGCTACACTAGCCCAGTAGAAAGCTCTAATCTAACAATGTATGCATATGAAATGCAGGAACTATAACAAAAAGAACGACAGCAACTGAAACCAATGGAATGGGGCAACAACAATATTCCAACTTCAATCTTTCATTTCCAAAATCAATCATATTTTTCAACGTATAAACTTTGGAAGCATCGTGAATCAAAATGTATCTCGCACGTGTGTCATGAGCCGAAGCTCTTACTGGGCCAATTAAAGGACCCCAATGCCCTCTGCCAGGCTCTTTACCCATTTGGGATGTCCTGATAGGAGCATATAGCTCATGTCGGGCCATTTATAGGACCCCGATGTCCTCTGCCAGGCTCTTTACCCTTTCGGGATGTCCTGAAATATTTTCGTTGTGTCCGTAAAGTTTCAAAATCCTCTTCCAATCAGTCCATACCGTTCAAATCCATCTTTGGTCTTTAAATAATTTTTTCGTTGTACAATCGTGTTCAAATGAGCATTAAGATCATGGATACGTGAAATGAAGACATTAGATATGAGTACTCAAGCAAAAGGATCATTCGGGAAGTTTTTGGAGTGATTCAGAAGTGAACGGAACCCAAAACAATAAAGGATGGATCAAGTCAGCAAAATTGTCCAGACAGAAAGCGTTATCGATAACCTTAAACAATAGGTTGAGGTCAATCAAAACGCAACGTTATCGATACCATGAAGGGAGGTATCGATAACAAATGGGTTAATGTTGTTCCAGACGCGAGGGTATCGATAACAATGGCAAATGTTAGGGATAATGATGCAACGTTAGGGATAACGCTGACAGTGTTAGGGATAACAATGACAAACGTTAGGGATAACGATACAACGTTAGGGATAACAATGACAAACGTTAGGGATAACGATGACAAACGTTAGGGATAACAATGCGACGTTAGGGATAACAAGGACAAACGTTAGGGATAACGATGCATTTCTGGGCCTGGAACATAACGTTATCGATAACAAATGGAAATGTTATCGATAACAAATGGGTTTCGAGCAGATTTTTGACAGAACCACGTGGGTTTTCAACAACAACAACAACAACCACCACAACAATCAATGGCACGAATCAAGGCAATAGAAACAAGTCATAAACATATATTGCAAGTTAGAACTCGCTACCTCAAGATCAAAGAACGAAATCAAAGGAATCCTCCAAGCCCTAGCCCCAAATCTTGGAACCAGATGAGATACGCTTCCACCGAGCTTAAACCAACGCAATACGGACTGCAATACACGAGGGAAGAAGATTTTGAGGTTGGGTTTTGTGTTGTTTGGCTGAAATTTGGGAAGAGTGGGAGTGAGAGAGTGAGAGCCGAGAGAGGGAGAGAGGAATGGGAGAGAGGGAGTGAGGAAAAGGGGAATTTGTTTCCCTGCCTCTCACACACACAAGTCATATACACACTACACACTTCACACTTTCACCCCTCAAATACAACACACTTGCACATTAACCCCAATCTCAATATTCCAAATCAATTTCCTCCTTTTTATTTCTATTTAAAACATTTAAATCAATTATACGAATTTACGGGTCTCTACACCCTACCCTCCTTAAAAGAATTTCGCCCTCGAAATTTAGGTAACCATGTCATGCTAACTAACACGTGCATCATGAATGCATGTAAATATCATGAACCTCAACATTTATGCAACAAGTCAAATAGCATAAACTTCGATATTAAACACTCACATCGATTCATTCCGAAAATAGGTGTGGATATTTCTCCCTAATCTCGTCTTCTCGTTCCCACGTTGACTCCTCGCCACCTTGACCCTTCCATAATACTCGCACTAGTGGTATCGTCTTACCCCTCAACACTTGGTCACATGTATCCAGGATACGTATCGGTTCTTCCCCATAGGACGCGTCAGCTTCCAATTCGAGTTCGGACCATTCTAACACATGTGACGGATCCGGTTCATACTTCCTCAACATTGAAACATGAAACACATCGTGCACATTCGATAACCTCGGTGGCAAAGCTAAACGGTACACAACCTCCCCGATTTTCTCAATAATGTCGAATGGACCGATATAACGTGGTGAAAGCTTTCCCTTCTTTCCAAAACGTGACAAGCCTCGACGTGGCGATACTTTGAGAAACACATGGTCCCCCACTTCGAATGATAATGGGCGACAACGACGATCGGTATAGCTCTTCTGTCGGCTTTGAGCGGTTAACAACCTTTGGCGAATCACTTTGACTTGTTCGGTTGTTCTCTTTTGAGCCTCTAAAAGCCGTTGGCAAATCAATCTCAAACTCTCGGTAGTTTCTTTGATCATGTCCGGCCCCACTAACGTAGCTTCTCCCAATTCGGTCCAACACACAGGTGATCGACACGGTCTCCCATACAGGGCTTCATACGGTGCCATCTCGATACTCGATTGATAACTATTGTTGTACGCGAATTCGACTAACGGTAGGTGATCTTCCCAATTACCCCGGAAATCCATAACACAAGCCCGAAGCATATCTTCTAAAATTTGAATTGTCCGCTCGGATTGACCATCGGTTTGTGGGTGATAAGCGGTGCTAAACAAAAGGTTCGTGCCCAAAGCGGCCTGCAAACTTTGCCAAAAACGTGCGGTGAGTCTCGGATCACGGTCGGACACAATAGATACGGGAATCCCGTGAAGTCGAATGATCTCCCGAATATACAAACGGCTAAGCGTTTCTACAGAATCGGTAACATGGATAGGTAGAAAGTGAGCGATTTTGGTAAAACGGTCCACGATAACCCAAATGGCATCATGTCCCCTCGGCGACTTCGGTAAGCCCGTAACAAAATCCATCGTCACATTTTCCCATTTCCACTCGGCCACTGGTAACGGTTGTAGTTCTCCCGCAGGTCGTTGATGTTCGGCTCTCACTTGCTGACATGCAAGGCATTTGGACACAAAGATCACAACGTCCCTCTTCATTTCCGGCCACCAAAATTGCCTACGTAAATCGTGATACATCTTCGTTCCTCCCGGATGAACGGCTAACGGTGAATGATGAAACTCTCGTAGGATTTCTTTCCGACACGCAACGGGTACGAATAACTTCCCTTGATAACGTAAACTTTGATTGGCGTGAATCATCCACCCATCCCGAGCTTTACAGTTAAGGAAATTGGTACGAAGTTCCTCCGCTTCTTCATCGTGTTGTTGAGCCTTAATTACTCGAGTCGATAAGGCTGATTGCACGGTTAAGTTACATAACGTGACCCCTTCCTGAACTTCCTCGAAGTGCGAAGCATAATGGCCTAAATCGTTCACCATCTTCCACTCACATATGGCTAAGCTTGCTAAATGTATCGGTTTTTTCCTCAACGCGTCCGCCACAACGTTCGCCTTTCCCGGGTGGTAATGCAACTCAAAATCGTAATCTTCTAAGTGTTCCATCAAACGATGCTGACGCAAGTTAAGCTCTTTTTGGGAAAATAAGTACTTCAAGCTCTTGTGATCGGAGAAGACTTCAAATTTCTCACCGTAAAGGTAGTGACGCCAACTCTTCAAAGCAAAAACAACGGCCGCAAGTTCTAAGTCATGAGTAGGATAGTTCCGCTCGTGAGTTTTCAATTGCCTCGAACCGTACGCTACCACTCGCCCCGCTTGCATCAATACACACCCCAACCCTTCCTTAGACGCATCACAATACACGGAGTAGCCAACTCCACGTTTGGGTACGATCAAAACTGGTGCGCTAGTCAACCTCTTCTTCAATTCTTTAAAGCCGTCTCACAGGAGTCGCTCCAAATAAAACGGGTCCCTTTACGCGTTAGCCTAGTCATCGGAGCAGCTAGACGAGAGAAGTCAAGAACAAAATGACGGTAATACCCGGCCAACCCTAAGAAACTTCGAATTTCAAACACGTTCTTCGGTCGCTGCCAATTCATGATGGAGTCTATCTTTCCCGGATCGACGGATACTCCTCCTTTCGAAACCACATGACCCAGAAACTTAACTTCGGGTAACCAAAACTCACACTTACTAAGCTTGGCGTACAAACGGTGTTCTCTCAAGAGTTCAAGAACGATGGCGAGATGAGTTTGGTGTTCCTCCTCCGTGGATGAATAGATAAGAATGTCGTCAACGAACACAACCACAAAGTGATCGAGGTAAGCACGAAATATGCGGTTCATGAGATCCATAAAAGTAGCTGGAGCGTTAGTCAAACCGAATGGCATCACAACAAATTCGTAATGACCATAACGAGTACGGAAGGCGGTTTTGGGAATATCCTCTCTACGAACTCTTAATTGGTGATAACCGGATCTCAAGTCAATTTTGGAAAAGCAAGTGGCACCTCGGAGTTGATCAAATAAGTCATCGATTCTTGGCATAGGATACTTATTCTTAATGGTCACACGGTTGAGTTTACGATAATCGATACACAAACGAAGTGAACCATCCTTCTTTTGGGCAAACAGAGCCGGTGCTCCCCACGGTGATGTACTAGGACGAATAAACCCCAAATTTTCTAACTCTTGCAATTGAACTTTCAACTCTCTAAGTTCGGCGGGTGCAAAACGATATGGTGGAATCGAGATAGGAGCGGTGCCTGGAAGCAAGTCTATCGTGAACTATATCTCTCTCTCAGGAGGCAAACCAGGCAACTCTTCTGGAAAACACATCGGGAAACTCGCAAACTACCAAGGGTAACTCCCCACGCATAGACATATCCTCATCTAACGTCAAGCTTGCCAACAAAGCATAAATCGACCCTCTTTCCCGAGACTCACACAAATACGATTCCAATGGTTCTCGACGCTCTCCATGGAATTCAAAACAAACACCTTCAGGCGGACATATGCGAACACGATGCTTAAAACAATCAATTGTGGCGTGGAACGTAGACAACCAATCCATTCCCAAAATGAGGTCGAACGCCGACATTTCTAGCACGATGAAGTCAAAAACGAAGCGATGGTCACAAATAACAAGCTCGCAACCCTTATAGATACGACTTAGAGATGACTTTCCCCCTAATGGTGTCTCGACAAACAACGGCGAATCAAGATTCTCGATGTCCAATTCCAATGCACACACAAATGACGCGGCAATGAAAGAATGTGATGCTCCAGAATCAAAGAGTACTCTAGCAAAAGAGTTGAATAGAAGAAAAGTACCCCTTACAACCGATGTCTCTGGAGCCTGAGAAATAGAAGGTGAAGCATTGGTGTTGATGTTGAAAACACGCCCCTGAGTACCCTGACCTTGCACAAAACCTCCTCCTTGACCGGAACTTTGAGAAGGTGCGGATGAACTCGCTCCCCGGTCAACCCCAGAACTTTGAGCTGATGATGCCTGACGGAAATGAGATTGCTGTTGCCTATGAGCACCTCTGAAAGATTGCTGACTAACACCACGCCCTGCCCCTGACTGCTGTACCGAACCCGACTCACTACGCGCTCCCGCCCCTTGAGGGCAATTCCAAGCAAGATGGTCCGTCTTACCACAATTGTAGCATGCCTTAGAGAGCTGAGGACACTGTGTACGGACGTGCCCAGGTTGATTACACTTGTAGCAGACGATTGGAGGTCTAAATAAGGCACCCCGAGTCCCCGAAGAAGTAGGCATCTTGAAGTTGGATCGATTAGATGGCTGCTGCGACTGTTCTCGTTGTCTTTTTCGTCCTTGACTTCTGAAGCTGCCGGAAGAAGAACTCAAACTTCCCACTGGTTGCCTTGGCTCCTAAGCCCTTGTATTGCGTTGAGCTTCCTTCGATATCTTAATGCTTTCTCGCGCACTCCACCACTTTAGAAAATTTCATCTTATGTTGGGCTATCACCATTCTCCTCATAGTGTTATTTAGCCCCTTCTCAAACCGTCGACATTTTCTTTCCTCCGTCGCCACCAACTCCGGAGCGAAAAGAGATAAGGATTGAAATTTCTGTACGTACTCTGAAACGGTCATATTGCCCTGCTCCAATTTCTCAAATTGATCTCTCAAATTCTCACGTGAGGTCTCCGGAAAGTACTGCTCTTCAAAGAGTGCCTCAAACTCAGCCCATGTTAAGTGTTCAACGTCCGGTTCATTTACTTGAGCTGCGGTCCTTGCTGCCCTCCTTGCATCTTTTCTACTCTCCAAGACAAATTCCCACCATTCGCCGGCCTCCCCAACTTGCTGGACGGCCACGATACCCACTCTAATATTCTCTTCAGTGATGTTGAGAGCCCTGAAAAGTTTGCGAATCTGAGCTAGCCAGTGATCGGCTACCAACGGGTCACTACTAGTTCCGTTAAACACCGGAGGGTTCCTACGACTAAACTCCCTCATTGCTACCATAGCGCGATTCTCGACATTCTCCCTAGGAGCTTGGTTCAGAAGATTTGCAGCTGTAAGTGCTGCGACGAGATCCCTAGCGAATTGAGTCTGATTAGGAGGTACCCCTGCACCTCTACCGACCTCAGCCCCCGGATTCCCACCAGGATTCTCCCCATGCTGACTAACCTCATCCTCTAGTGGCACCCCACGGCCTCGACCACGGCCTCTACCACCAAGAGTTCCAGCCCCACTTCGTCTAACGCGCGTCTTCGGAGGCATCTTACTACACGGTATAAGAAATGGAGACTATTAGTCACAACACTATCACTATGAGGCCAAGCCCCAACTTCTCAAAACAAGCTAATAATAACTCTACACCACTCTACTATATTAAGAATGCAATGTCAATTAGCCACGTAGATGTTAGTCACACAAGCATGCACGAATTATGTTAGAAGGCGTGACATTTTTGAACCCATGAGACAAAACGTCTCCCCACGGTCTCTAGGTGTTCTAAACCTATGCTCTGATACCAATTTGTCACAACCCCTCGATTTTTCAACATAACTATAAAGGAATTTTCATAAATAAAATCTCACTTAATACGCACAATTCCCCAAAAGAAAGTTGACATTTCCATTTCCAACAATTACGCTCTAACCCCCCAAATTTTCACAAAAGTACATCTTTAGCTTAATGGCACCAAATCGTCAAAAGTATTGAATATCAAAGAAATTAAAAGCTTACAATATTCTATAATCAAAAGATTTACGATTAGAGTTACAAATACATCTTTCAAAAATAGATTACAAAGATGTCTGAATAACTCTTTAGTGTAGCTTTCAAAATCGTGTCCACAATCCATGCACTCCCAACATGAGGTCACTGTCCAGAGTTAAGCACCTGAAAATAAAGTAAGGCTTGAGCTACACTAGCCCAGTAGAAAGCTCTAATCTAAACAATGTATGCATATGAAATGCAGGAACTATAACAAAAAGAACGACAGCAACTGAAACCAATGGAATGGGCAACAACAGTATTCCAACTTCAATATTTCATTTCCAAAATCAACCATATTTTTCAACGTATAAACTTTGGAAGCATCGTGAATCAAAATGTATCTCGCACGTGTGTCATGAGCCGAAGCTCTTACTGGGCCAATTAAAGGACCCCAATGTCCTCTGCCAGGCTCTTTACCCATTTGGGATGTCCTGATAGGAGCATATAGCTCACGCCGGGCCATTTATAGGACCCCGATGTCCTCTGCTAGGCTCTTTACCCTTTCGGAATGTCCTGATATATTTTCGTTGTGTCCGTAAAGTTTCAAAATCCTCTTCCAATCAGTCCGTACCGTTCAAATCCATCTTTGGTCTTTAAATAATTTTTTCGTTGTACAATCGTGTTCAAATGAGCATTAAGATCATGGATACGTGAAATGAAGACATTAGATATGAGTACTCAAGCTAAAGGATCATTCGGGAAGTTTTTGGAGTGATTCAGAAGTGAACGGAACCCAAAACAATAAAGGATGGATCAAGTCAGCAAAATTGTCCAGACAGAAAGCGTATCGATAACCTTAAACAATAGGTTGAGGTCAATCAAAACGCAACGTTATCGATACCATGAAGGGATGGTATCGATAACAAATGGGTTAATGTTGTTCCAGACGCGAGGGTATCGATAACAATGGCAAATGTTAGGGATAATGATGCAACGTTAGGGATAACGCTGACAGTGTTAGGATAACAATGACAAACGTTAGGGATAACGATGCAAACGTTAGGGATAACAATGACAAACGTTAGGGATAACGATGACAAACGTTAGGGATAACAATGCGACGTTAGGAATAACAAGGACAAACGTTAGGGATAACGATGCATTTCTGGGCCTGGAACATAACGTTATCGATAACAAATGGAAATGTTATCGATAACAAATGGGTTTCGAGCAGATTTTTGACAGAACCACGTGGGTTTTCAACAACAACAACAACAACAACAACCACCACAACAATCAATGGCACGAATCAAGGCAATAGAAACAAGTCATAAACATATATTGCAAGTTAGAACTCGCTACCTCAAGATCAAAGAACGAAATCAAAGGAATCCTCCAAGCCCTAGCCCCAAATCTTGGAACCGGATGAGATACGCTTCCACCGAGCTTAAACCAACGCAATACGGACTGCAATACACGAGGGAAGAAGATTTTGAGGTTGGGTTTTGTGTTGTTTGGCTGAAATTTGGGAAGAGTGGGAGTGAGAGAGTGAGAGCCGAGAAAGGAGAGAGGAACGGGAGAGAGGGAGCGAGGAAAAGGGGAATTTGTTTCCCTGCCTCTCACACACACAAGTCATATACACACTACACACTTCACACTTTCACCCCTCAAATACAACACACTTGCACATTAACCCCCAATCTCAATATTCCAAATCAATTTCCTCCTTTTTATTTCTATTTAAAACATTTAAATCAATTATACGAATTTATGGGTCTCTACAACAAATATATTACACCATCGGTGTAATAATTTAATCTCTAGTTTTAAATTATCTGCTTGTTCTGTCTTTTTCTTACTGCTGTAATAAGATTTAACTAATTGAAACCGTAGTACGTATTTTGTGCTAGCGTTCTAACACCTTCTCCATCACCGGATGGGTTTTGCTATTTCATGGTCCGTATTCCTAATTCCCTTGCTTTTGCATCAGTAGCCGACTCTGTGCATCGCGGGAAACGAGACCGACGAACTAGCCCTGCTCTCGTTCAAGGCCCAAACGGGGGATCCTTTTGGAACTCTCAAGTCATGGAACGAATCCATCCACTTCTGCCAATGGATAGGCGTAACGTGTGGCCCGCCGCCACCCCATGAGGGTCACTGAGCTGAACCTAACATGGTCGAGAACTGGTGGCCCCGTATCGCCTCACATTGGAAACCTGAGCTTTCTTAAGGAATTACGGCTGAGTAACAACAGCTTCAGCCATGAAATCCCACCACAACTGGTCGTTTGAAAAGGCTACGAGTGATACGGATGGGTAACAATTTATTTACTGGTGAAATTCCCACCAATATATCTGGTTGCTCTAACCTCACTGTCCTTAGCCTTTTCCAAAATAGATTTCAGGGAAAATCCCCGTGGAGCTTAGTTCCCTGTCTAGGCTACAGGTACTGAGTATTTATGATAACCATCTAGTTGGAGGAATTCTTCTGCTTTTGGTAATCTATCGTCTCTGAGTATCTTTAATGTGGGATATAATAGGATTGGTGGGCGAATTCCTCATGAATTGGGAAAATTGAAAATGCTAGTTGTTCTTGAATTTGGAGCCAATAGATTGGTTGGTACCATTCCTTCCTCAATCTTAATGTCTCTTCTCTCACAGAGTTTGGTGTGGCGGAATAACCAACTTCGAGGTATGCTTCCCTCGGAACTTGGAAATACTCTTCCTAATCTTGATTCCATTGAAGTTGGTTTGAACTTATTTACTGGATCTCTTCCAACATCCTTATCTAATGCCACCAAACTGTACGAAATTGGTGTTGCATTTAACAACTTTACCGGAAAAGTGCCTTATGTGGAAAAGTTGAATAATCTTAAACGGTTAGTTTTGCGTAAAAATCATCTCGGATCTGGGGAGTTGATGACTTGAGTTTTCTCAATTCTTTAACCAATGCTACGAATTTGAGTTATCTATCTCTGACCCTCAAAACAATTTTGGAGGATTATTGCCCAATTCGACCTGCAATTTATCACTGATCTTCGTATTTTGAAATAGAAGACAATAAAATAGTTGGGAGCATCCCAACTGGGATAGGGAATCTGGTCAATTTACAAGAACTAGCTCTGTCCATCAACTATTTGACAGGTCAAATTCCTTCTGATATTGGTGAGCTTCAAAATCTAGAGATTTTGGATCTCTTCAGTAACAAATTCTACGGGGACATCCCGTTGTTTATTGGAAATTTAACTCGGTTAACAATTAATTCACTTGACTCAAAACAATCTTCGTGGAAATATCCCTTCAAGTCTGGGAAAATGTCAAGTGCTGGTGAAACTAAACCTTGATCAAAACTATCTTATTGGTACCAATACCCAGAGAAGTTATGAGTCTCTCATCATTACAGTTTTTGAGCATATCTCAAAATAATTTGACTGGTTCTCTTCCAATGGAAATTGGAAATTTAAAAATCTTTGAGGAACTATATGTTTCAGGGAACATGTTATCTGGTGAAATTCCAAGCAGTCTTGGTAGATGCATAGAACTGAGAGTACTATACATGGAGGGTAACAAATTCTCGGGAATCTTTCCTCCGTCTTTAGGTAACTTGAGAGGAATGGAGGAAATAGATATTTCTCACAACAATTTCTCCGGACAAATTCCGGACTATTTTTGAGGACTTTCGCTTCTTGCACAAATTGAATATGTCATTCAATGATTTTGAAGGTGCGGTACCAGAAAGAGGCATATATGGGAATGCGACTGCGATTTCTGTCAAGGGAAACATTAAGCTCTGTGGAGGTATACCTGAATTGGAGCTGCAACGTTGCAACTCCAAAGGGTATAGAAAGAAAAGATCTTCTCTTACCATGATTCTAATCATCTCGATACCTTGTGCAGTTCTAGGACTAAGTCTGATGTTATGTTTCCTCTATGGCTATTCATTTAGAAAGAGAACACATGTGTCTTCTTTTAGCATATTAGGAACCCGTTTCTGAAATTGTCCTACCAAAATCTACTAAAAGCCACTAATGGGTTCTCGCCAACCAATTTGATTAGCGTCGGCGGCTTTGGTTCAGTGTATAGAGGAATTCTTGATCATGGAGGTAAAGTTGTTGCAATTAAGGTACTAAATCTAGACTTTGCTAGAGCTTCCAAGAGTTTCATAGCGGAGTGTAAAGCCTTGAAGAACATCAAACACAGAAATCTTCTAAAAGTCCTCACGGCATGTTCAAGTATTGACTATCAAGGCAATGATTTCAAGCTCTGGTGTATGAGTTCATGGTCAATGGAAGCCTAGAGGATATGGTTGCATCAGAATGAGAATGAACATGGGGTGCGTAATGAATCAAGAAGTTTAAATCTTCTTCAGAGGTTGAACATCGCAATTGATGTTGGTTCTGCACTGGATTATCTCCACCATTATAGCTCAGAACCAATAGTCCACTGTGATTTGAAGCCAAACAACGTTCTTCTGGATGAAGATATGGTAGGACATGTTGCTGATTTTGGGTTAGCAAGATTCTTACGGGATGCTACTTCTACTTCTTCTATAAATCAATCAAGTTCCATTGGCATAAGGGGGTCTGTTGGTTATGCGGCTCCAGGTAAATGTACTCCTTTAGCAATTTTTTGCTTTCTTTTACTTTCCAAAATCAAGACCGTATTCTTATATCCAGAGTTCTTTGAAATCTAATTGCATTTTTTTTCCACTTTTGTTGTAGAGTATGGCATGGGAAAATGAAGTGTCAACATCGGGTGATGTGTATAGCTACGGAATCCTTGTACTAGAGATGTTCACAGCCAAAAGACCTACTCATAGCATGTTATTGATGGTATGACCTCTTCCACAATTTTGCCAAGACAGCTCTGGCTGAACAAGTTGAGAGCATTGGTTGATCCAACACTGCTTCAACAAACAGAACAGGGGGAGGCAAGCTCGAGCATCAACAGTGGTCAAAGCCAAAGTTTTGCTAGAAGTCAAAAGATTCGGGAGATCTTGATTTTCAATACTTAATGTTGGGATGTGTGCTCCATAGAACTTCCTAGAGATCGACCGGCAATGAATGAGGTTTACTCGGTTGCATGTGTGCAAGAAGACTCTTCTTCGAGATGGAAGGCGAATCAGATGAAGTGTGACAATGAGTAGGTATATGAACCGTTCACGGTTTTTAGTTAACTCGTCAAGATGCCTGCATTAATTTTCTTTCTAAGCTATTGAAACTCTTTACTAAGCCAGCAATCTTACAAAATGCCTGTATTGCTTACAGAAAACAAAATTATTGCATTTCTTAATAAGTATATTTACGGCTTGAAGCAATCAATTAGTTTAACATGAAGCAACCAACCTCTTTTGCCAAATTCGTATTCGACATGCTGAAATCTAGATTTCAATTTTAAGGTGGGAAAGTTCTTTGATAATGTCTACGGCTACTGATCTGTTTGTCCTATTTATTTTATTTCATTTTTGGAACTGATTTTTTTTTAGCGATGCAGCTTCTTACCTTTGTTTTAAAGTAATTATTTATTTAAGAGCATCGACTATGGCATAATTGAAACCAAAAGTTGTTTAAAAGGTTAGCGATATTTGCTCAAAAAAGTGCTCACTATTTGACTAACCTAACTTAAACAATCTCTTAGCAACTAACCAAATTTTAACCATTGAATGAGCAAAACTAGCAACATTTTGCCAATAACAAAATTTAGTGGACCTTACATTTTCTCAATCAAGTTTGCCCATCCTTTTACAAAACCTTCTCTCTCTTCCATTTTGTCTCTTTCTTTTCAATATTAAGGTTTTGAAAAATTTATTTTTAAAAAACTATTAATTATTTTTCAAAAACTATATTTTAAATTTTTTTTTTCAAGAATTGGTTTTCTTTTTTTAAAATAGTTTTTTCAAATAATTATTTTAATACTAACTTTTTTCGAAACTTAAAAAAAATTCTTCGAATATCAAAACCAATTTTTTTCAAAAACAGATTTTGAAAAACTAATTTTAAACAAGTTTTATTAATTTGAATACTAATTTGAAAAAAAACTGTTTTATATATTCATTGTTTTTTGTTTTTTTTGGAGTTTTGAAACGATATGTGACAAGTTTTGGCTATCCAATTTTAGTTATACCATTGTGGACTTATATATTGAAATCTTTCAGGAAATTTCTTAAAAGGATAACAAAAGGTGATGTGATAATTTTTGGTTACCAATTTTGTTAGGCCATATGTAGATGCTCTAAGTGCATGCATCGAACTGTCTCAACAATTCTAATCATTTTTGTTTCTCTGATCGTAGGTAATTGCGGTGTGATTGGCCATAAAATATATCGTGGCTTTAAGATTTCGTTTCAAGTGATGCTGAATAATTGCTCTGGCTCCTTCTTATATATAGTGTCCTATTTAATGTTCCTTTCTTTTACGTTTTTATTTGTGAAGAATTGCAATTTTATATCTCATATAAATTTCCCTTATAATTTGCTAAATAAGAAGTCCCTCTCAGAAGGCAATGACTTAGACAATTCTCTCTTACACTTTCATATCGATTTCCAATAGAATGGTTAGACACGTCTGCGCGAACCTTCCCAGCAGCGGGACAGATGATAATGTTCCAAATTTCATAGCTCTGTTGGCAGCAGGTGCATACATTTTGAAATTTGAACACATAACATATACAATTTCTACTAGTTCATCGGTGAAGTCATTTCTACAAATAGCACTTTTAGCTTGACTTTATATTTGTGCAACTTTTAGAAAATGTATTTGAAAAGTTTTGTTTTCCACACGGGTATGCCTAGCAAAGGCTGCTGAGCGCACTTGTAAGCGTTTGTTGAGCCAGTGTGGGCATGCCAAGACTTGTCGTGCCTAACGTTGAATGGATGGTTGCTGTGAATCTAACTTCTAAGCGTTAGGAGTGATTGTGGGTGGCTTAAAAGGGAAAGCCATAGGTTGGTTCGTGGGTTGCCACAACGGGGTGGACTTAACTATTTCTTTAATCGTGTAGAAAAAGAAAGAACAAGCAAGGGTGAACTTAACTATTTTTTTTGAAATGTTTCTTTTAGAGAACTTTCTTTTTCAGAAAAATGTTTTTCAATTTAAAAAAAAATAATAATATTCCTTATCCCATAATTAACCCCACGCGAATCAAACATGGGATTGCGTGTGTAATTAGGGGATGAAGTTAATCCAGTTCAAAGAGTCCAAGGAGTATTAAACCCAGGACTGTTAATCCCATCATTTTCAGTCCGCGAATCAACAAGGCCCTTAAGTCTTAACTAATGGTACTAAGGGACACATTTTTTGAAATACCCATTGGAGTTGGAGTTGATTTCCATGGCCCAACATTATAGAGTGGTTAGTGTGGAAAAATACAAGGCAAAGAGTTTCAGACCATTCGATAGCCGTGTTTGTTCCCATAGGAAGACTTGTTCGCCCTATAGGAAGACTTGAATTAATTCTTGCCATCCAATTGGTATTGGTATTGGTCCTCTTCCTCCTCCTTGGATTATAGTACTGATGGCAACATGACTATGGCCAAACCCAGATTTCACGCCATTGGAGATGTGTACTGACAAGTAGCACTCCGCCCTAAATTTTAACCCCAAATTTCACGCTAATTTGTTTGGTTTGTGGTTGTTTTTGGGAGGTTTTTGAGGAAAATGCGTGAAGAGAGATAGATATAAAAATCAGAGTAATAATTGGGGAGAAAACTTATAGGGGACCGTCCACAGAGAGACGTGTTGGTTTTGAGACCCAAAGCGAACTGTGTCTAAATGACTAATTTGTCAAATACTCAAAGTCAAGTGACCATGCAGAATCAAATGTTTCAAATAGGCGTCAACGAGTCAATCTAGAAAAATAGTAACCAAACTACCTTTGTTATCTAAACCTTGGTCAAAACTATCTTATTGGTACCATACCCAGAGAAGTTATGAGTCTATCATCATTGCTGTATTTGAACATTTCTCAAAATAATTTGACTGGTTCTCTTCCAATGGAAATTGGAAATTTAAAAAATCTTGAGGAACTATATGTTTCAGGGAACATGTTATCTGGTGAAATTCCAAGCAGTCTTGGTAGCTGCATAAAACTGAGAGTACTATATATGGAGGGTAACAAATTCTCGGGAATCCTCCTCTGTCTTTTGGTAACTTGAGAGTTATGGAGGAAATAGATATTTCTCAGAACAATTTCTCCGGACAAATCCCTGACTATTTTGAGGACTTTCGCTTCTTGCATTAAATTGAATCTGTACATTCAATGATTTTGAAGGTGTGCTACCAGAAAGAGGCATATATAGGAATGCGACAGTGATTTCTGTCAAGGAAATAGTAAGGTCTGTGGAGGTATAGCTGAATTAGAGCTTCAAAGTTGCAACTCCAAAGGGTATAGAAAAAAATATATTTCTCTTCCATGAATCTAATAATCTCGATACCTTGTGGGTTCTAGGACTAAGTCTGATGTTATGTTTCCTTTATCGCTATTCGTTAGAAAGAGAACAAATGCGTCTTCTTTCAACATATTAGGGAACCCGTTTCTGAAACTGTCCTACCAAAGTCTACTTAAAGCAACTGATGGGTTCTCGCCTGCCAATTTGATTGGTTGTCGGTGGCTTTGGTTCAGTGTATAAGGAATTCTTGATCATGGAAGTAAAGTTGTTGCAATTAAGGTAGTACATCTAGACTTTGCTGAGCTTTGAAGAGTTTCACAGCAGAGTGTAAAAGCCTTAGAGAACATCAAACACCGAAATCTTGTAAAAGTTCTCATGGCATGTTCAAGTATTGACTATCAAGGCAATGATTTCAAAGCTCTGGTATATGAATTCATGGTCAATGGAAGCCTAGAGGAGTGGCTGCATCTGAACGAGAATGAACATGTGGTGCACAGTGAATCAAGAAGTTTCAATCTTCTTCAAGAGGTTAAACATTGCAATTGATGTCGCTTTTTGCACTGGATTATCTCCACCATTATAGCTCAGAACCAATAGTTCATTGTGATTGATGCCTAACAATGTTCTTCTGGATGAAGAAAATGTAGGTCATGTTGCTGATTTTGGGCTAGCAAGATCTACGAGATGCTACTTCTGCTTTTTCTATAAATCAATCAAGTTCTATTGGCATAAGGGGGTCGGTTGGTTATGCGGCTCCAGGTAAATGTACTCCTTTTGCAATTTTTTGCTTTCTTTTACTTTTCCAAAATCAAGACCGTATTCTTGTATCTAGAGTTCTTCAAAATCTAATTGCATTTTTTTTTCACTTTTGTTGTAGAGTATGGCATGGGAAATGAAGTGTCAATATCGGGTGATGTGTATAGCTACGGAACCTTGTACTAGAGATGTTCACAGCCAGAGACCTACTCATAGCATGTTTATTGATGGTATGACTCTTCACAACTTTGCCAAGACAGCTCTGGCTGAACAAGTAGAGAGCATTGTTGATCCAACACTGCCTTCAACAAATAGAATAGGCGGAGGCAAAGCTCGAGCATCGACAGCGGTCAGAGCCAATGTTTCGCTAGAAGTCACAAGGTTCGGGAGATCTTGATTTCAATACTTAATGTTGGGATTGTGTGCTCAAAAGAACTTCCTAAGATAGACCGGCGATGAATGAGTTCTTACTCGGTTGCATGTGTGCTAGAAGACTCTTCTTCAAGATGGAAGGCGTATCAGATGAAGTGTGACAATGAGTAGGTATATGAACCGTTCACGTTTTTTTAGTTAACTCGTCAAGATGCCTGCATTCATTTCTTTCTAAGCCATTGAAACCTGTTTACTACGCCAGCTAGCAATCTGACAAAATGCCTGCATTTTTCTTAATAAGTATATTTACGGCTTGAAGCAATCTATTAGCCTTTGGAAAGTAAAACCCTGTTTCATCACCAAACTTAAGGATAAATTAACTAAATCAGCCACTAGTCATGTTTTTTACCTTCAAATATTAAGAAAATACTAGAGGTGGCAAACGGCAGGTCCGGGTGGTTGAAACGGGTCATGAGTCAAATATGGGCGGGTTGGAATGAGTTAAAAGTAAACGGGTTGAACAAGTCGGGTCGAATATGGGTCAGGCCAAACCCAAGCTCGCCCAACCCGACCCATTTTCCTTTTTTTTTTTTTTTTTTTTTTTGGGGTTTCCTTACCCTCTCTTATCCTCCCCAATTTGTCTCAATAAGAGAATTCAGAAAAGTAAAATTTTATGATTAAAACTAGAGGTGGCAAATGGGTGGGTTTGGACAGATTGAAAAGGGTCACAGGTCAAATTGTTTTTGCAATTGTTAATTGCATCAAACTTTGTGTGACTTATTGGTTCATTTCAACAAGATGGAACCAAAAAGTATAGGAGTAATTTTTTTTATCAGCAAAAAAAAAATTGATCTTCTTTGAAAGACGATGCAAAGGTTTAGTGGAACGGGGCTTGGAAAATAAAAAGTAGGCTCAATGCTTTCGTAATTTGCAAAACTGTCGTGTATTGTAGTATAGATATAGATTGTGATATCTTTTAAATGTGTGCATTGTAGGGCTGTCCAGCAGAGTGAATGAACCGAACTATCCAATCGGCACCAAACCAAACCGAGACATGCTACGGACGGATACGGATCTAAAAATACTAATTCTGATAGATCCAGTCGGTTTGGTTCGGTTCCGCATAATCTGCTAATTCTGATGCACTAGTTGATTGCATGTGAAATTTTTGATTTTCAATATTTGTCGAAAAACTCATCTCTAAAGCCTCTAAAACTTGGATTTGAATTAATTTTGTGCTTGATTGGGATAAATATTTTTCAAGCCTATAGTTGTAATTTGTTTTAAGAAAGATAAAGTGCCGAATCCGAATAAGAAAACAAAAAACATAAGGAGAAATGAAGGAAAAAAAAGGGGGAAAAGTAGCGCTGTAGCGGCAACAAATGACGCAGAGCCAAGAAGGATCAATTGCTAGGTGGGTCTTTTAGTTCAACCCACATTGAACCCATTTTTAACCCGTCTAAATCCATATAAATATATAGGTTTATATGAGTTCAACCATATCACCAATTATGTAATATGAGCGGATTGGGTTGGGTTATAAATAGGCGAATTGGACGGGTTAAAAAATATGAATTACAATTGCCACCTCTAGAAAATACCATAGAATCAAGATCTTAGCCAACCTAGCTCTTTTGCCAAATTCCTATTCAACATACTCAAATCTAGATTTCAATTTTTAACGGTGGTAAAGTTCTTTGATAATGTGGTACAGCTACTGATCTGGGCCTGTGATTGTGTTTGTCCTATTAATTTAATTTAATTTAATTTTTGGAACTGAACGTTTTAGCTATGAAGCTTCTTACCTTTGTTTTAAAGTAATTATTTAAAACAAAAAGTTGCTCACATTTGAATAACCTAACTTAACCTCTTAGAAACATAACCAAATTTTACCATTGAATGACAAAAACTAGCAACATTTTGTCAATAATAAAATTAGTGAAACCTACATTTTCTCAATCAAGTCTGTCCAATCAATTATATAAAATCTTCTCTCTCTTCCCTTTTCTATCTTTTTCAACAATTTTTTGAAAATTTATTTTAAAAAATTATATTTATTTTTCAAAAAAAACTATGTTTTAAAACATTTTGTTAAGAACTATTTTTTTAAAAAAATGTTTTTTATTCAAATAGTATATTTAATACTAACTTTTTCCAAACTTAAAAAAATACATTTTTCTTCGAATATGAAAACTATTTTTTTTTTCAAAAACTGATTTTGAAAAATGATTTTTAAACAATATTTTTTTATTAATTTGAATACTTATTTGAAAAAAACTGTTTTATATGTTCATTATTTTTAGTTTTTTTGTAGTTTGGAAAGATGATGGACAAATTTTGGCTGTCCAATTTTGGGTTCCATTTTGGTTATACCATTGTGGACTATATACATTGCTAACCTTAGCAATTTCTTAAATAGATAAACAAAAGATGATGTAATAACTTCTGATTATCCAATTTGGTTAGGCCATTGTGGATGCTCTAAAAATGCATCGAACAAGGTCTCAACAATTCTAATCTTTTTGTTTCTCTGACGTAGGTAATTGCGGTGTGATTGGCCATAAAAATATATCGTGGCTTTAAGAATTTCGTTTACAAGTGATCCTGAATAATTGCATGCTCTGGCTGCTTCTTATATGTAGTGTCCTTTTTAATGTTCCTTTCATTTACGTTTTTATTTGTGAGAATGCAATTTATATCTATATAAATTTCCCTTCAATTTGCTAAATAAAGAGTCCTTTCAGAAGGCAATAACTTGCAATGACATTCTCTGTTTACACTTTAATTCATATCGATTTCCAATAGAATGGTTAGACACGTCTGCGCGAACGCTTCCCAGCCGCGGGACAGATGATAAAGCTCTGTGTGGCAGCAGTTCATACATTTAGAAATTTCGACTAGTTCATCGGTGAAGTCATTTCTACAAATTTGCACTTTTAGCTTGACCTCAGATTTGTGAAAATGTATCTGAAAAGTCCTGTTTTCAACATGGGTACGCCGAGCAAGGCGCAAGCGCACTTGTAGGCGTTTGTTGAGCAAGTGTGGGCATGCCAAGGCTTGTCACGACTAACGTTGAATGGATGGATGCGTGAATCTAACTTCTAAGCGTAGAGCAATTGCGGGTGGCTGAAAAGGGAAAGCCCAAGTTGGTTCGTGGGTTGCGACAACGGGACGGACGTAACTATTTCCTTACCGTGTAGAAAAGGAAAGAACAATCAAAGATAAAAAGTAATCGAACTTCATTAATGATTACAAGAGTTGATGATTACAGGTTGGTGCCATGGCATGTTTCCTTATTCTAACGAATTCGTTTCTTTAATTAATTTTAGTATGTGAATTCTAATTTTTCTACGTTCTTGGAGAAATATTGCTGGATGAGATAAGAAATAAAGAGAAGTTAATTATTTTAAGTTATTCTTTCCTTTGGTTAAGTTTAGCTTAAGAATTTTGATTTTAATTAATTTTATGTTTTAGAGATCGGTAGTGGTTTCGAATAGTTTTTAACTTGATGTACCTAAATTATAGATGACTAGTGGCCGGGGCACACGCGATGCCGATAAGGGTGGAAGTCATATTTCATATGTTTTGTCAAAATTCGATGAAACAAACAATAAGCGGAGAGATATTATCTATGCATATTTTGTCAATTTGATTTGCACACACATCATGTGTGCCCCGACCTCTAGTGTAATGATAAACTGCAGGATGATGGGAATTTTGTTTCCCATGAGCATTTTTCGTATGTAAGTTATCAGAAGGTGACCCTTTTGTAATATTTTCTTGGGGTACTTAAACAGGGGTCTTCATCTATTTTATGTTGTTGCGATTTTTGTCATGACTTGCGGGTGTGTTTCAATTTTACCATTTTTTGACATGATTTCCGTATATGTGTTTTCATTTTTCTAGACTTTGTCATGTTTTCTGCAATCTCTAAACCACATTGATGGTTTTTTTCTATTTTGTTTCTCGCGATTTTTGTCATGATCACTTGAGGGTGTGTTTTGATTTCACCAGATTTTGACATGATTTCGGTATGTGTTTCGATTTAACCAGATTTTGTCATGTTTTCTGCAGTATGGTCATTTCAGAAAATTTTGTCATGATTTTGGTATGTGTGTTTTGAAATCTCCAAATTTTTTATGATTTTAATATATGTGTGTTTTGATTTCTTCAATTTGTTTCGGTTTACAGTCCCTTTGCGGGTCCAAATGAAGATTGGGAGAATATATGGTTGTTTGCTATTCAATTGAATGATGTTTGCTATTCTTTATTGTTGATACTGTTTGAAATGGAGAAATTGTAGGACTAATCTTGTTTGAAAAGGTGGGGATGGGAAACGTAAATATAGGAAATCAAAATAATAGGAATACAATATATATATATATATATTATATATATATATATATATATATAATTTTTGTTTTTGTTTTTTTGTTGTCATTTGTTAAAACTAATCTATTCTATCCTAAGGAATTTCGAGTGTGTTTACATTTACACCCATTTTTGACAACAAATCTTAGATCAGTGCTGGAGGGCCATTTAATTAGATATTAATTAAATTGGACCGAAATTTATGACCGTCTCGGGCTAAAAATTAATGGGCCAAGCCAATGCTAATTAGGCCCAATTAATTTTAATACTATTTGATCATGGGCTTAGGTTATTCGGGCCTTATTGTTTAAACTTGATTTAAAGAGCCTATAGCCCATGATTATTATTTGGAGTAATCTCGCGGAAAAGGAAAATTCGGTGGTGGTTATTCTTTGTAAAGGCCATTTGAACCCATGATCTGTTAGTGGGCATGAATCAAAGGAATAAAAAATGGCCCATGATGACAAATAACCTTCCACAACTCCTCGTAACCGTTAATAACTTCCTCGTTCTCAAGGTGCATGAATGGAAGACTACATCATGGGACACTTGGTACCACAAGAGCAAGGTTGGAAAATACACATGCAAAACTGTGGACGTTTTTGCCTATAAATAGAAGAACTCAGGAAGAAAAAAGGGTTCAACACCTCAAAGTCCAGCGCTTAAATCAAAGTCTTTTCAACGAAGCACCTATTTTATTTTTTCTGTACCAACTCCAATTACTTCATCAAGTAGTTCAAAGTTTCTATCTTTCCTTGTACACCAACTTTATTATTTCGATATAATAAAGTTCTTTTTACGTTTTGTTCTTCTTTTTCTCACACAATTAGGAAATTCTAAGTCCACTTCGTTACAACAAACCATGAACCTCTTTGCGGCCTCATCCTTTGAGTCACACCACAATCACATACATACGAAGTCAGATCAAGGTTCTCACGCCTTCCATACGTTGGACGTCGACAAATCCTAACACACCTACGCTCATACGCACACGCCATTGATTTTCTGCTCACATCTACCTGGCGGAAATTGGTACACAGGGAGGTAACTGAAATTTTGCGGCAAATTAAAGTGAACGATAACTCTTAGAGCATGATCCATCTTGGTGCAATTAATCAATTTTTATTTTGCCGAGTACGTCGAACAACGGTTTGCAATTTCTGGGCCTACTCATAAGGTGGACGAGGGAAGGGCCGCTAACCGGCATCAGTAGGCAAACCCGGAAAGGTGTCATATGTGCGGGCTGCAAGCCGTTAGAAAAAAAAATCACCTTTACTGGGTCAAATTTGGGCATATATGCACAATTATGCATCTGTTAGCTACTTCATTGATGGTTTAGAATGATGTCTCGTAGCCTAAAGAGAAGAATGTGAAGAGGGTTCCTCTCTGTTAGAAAATGGCTTCTGAAGCAGAAAACCAGCATTCAATGAAAACCAGGGATAAAGCTTCATATAGACATGACCCAACATAGGTTTTTTTTTTTGAATAACCGAGGAACAACCCTACAGCTAAGCCACAATTAAATCCGATTGCTCAACCTAAATCTCGGGAGGAACTAGCATGGCCCACAACCTGTCACGGCCTCTTCACTTACTATCAGGGTACTCACCCAACATAGGTATTGATAGCATGTGAATGAGTTGAAGCCGAGACCAAAGGCTTCCTGAGGCCCTTGGTTGCTAGGGGAATACCATTACACCAGCTAGCCCAGGGGTTCCTTGTTTAGCACTTCTTCCATATACACTGAGCTTATTTGAATAGATATGACGACGATCCTACATAGTTATATAGAGTAATTAATCGTATGGAGTCCTATCAAGCAACATAAATAATTTGGTGAGTCTAATTCAGGAAATTAATCGTGTGGAGACTGTGCAGAGAGGCAGTAAGTATCGAAAACAAATTTCGGGTATAGTATGCATCATGACGTGAGTTTCGGTGCTGTATAAACCCCAAAAAAATCGATGTAGAAATCAGCAACCAACTCAAAGCTATTAATTAGTCTTGCTTCTTACCAGTTACCAGAACCATGGATTCCAAAGCAGTATATACCAATGCATATGCCTTGCTTTGGTTCTCATTTTGGGAACATTGGCTTCACAAGTTGCATCTCGTTCTCTTCAAAAGGCGTTAACGTCTCCAAAGCATGAGCAATGGATGACTTGTTATGGCCATGTCTATATGGATGGATGACTCGTTACGGGCGTGTCTATATGGATGCTACTGGGAAGGAGAAACTTTACAAAATATTCACGGGCCAATGTGGATGCTAGTTCCCCCAAAGCATCTGTTTATACCCGTTGGCACCACGGATCGGGCTAGTCGTGATTGGATTTTTTTATTGTTCCCTTAATTAATTGGGGCCGAGAGCTGAGTAATCGGTTGTGTAAATCTTGGGCCATGGGTATTTTTCATTTGGGCCGAAGAAACACAGCCCATTTCAAGAACGTTGCCCATGATCTTTTGGGAAGCTAGCCCACGGTTGGGCCCATGAAGAGGAGAAGGGCCAGGTTTAGCCCAAGGAGCAAGACCCACGGTTTGACCCATGGAGGAAACATTGATTTGGGCCCACGTGATGTGGTCCACGATTTTAGGGGCGGTTATGAGCTGATGGCAGTTGATATTTTGAATTTCAAAGGCCAATTGGCCATGTGTCGAATTTACCCAAGGAGGGAGATCATGGGTAGTTATTGCCATATCACCCATGACCCTTTAACTGCCAGAGAAACCGCCCACTACCTTGCGTGCATGAAAAGTGGAGCAGTCATGGGACACATGTCCGCTTGTGATGCAAAGCTGAATTTAGATTCAGGCCTGAATCAGTTTGCTGTTTTGCCTATAAATACAAGTTCACAAGATGAAAAATGGGTCCACACCAATCAAAGCTCAACGCTTACAAAAGATTTCCTACTTTCAGCAAAGTAGACTATCGAATACCTAGTATTCATCCCCATTCGAACTAACTTCTTTAAGTAGTTTGAATTTTACTTTTCTTGTATCAAACTTTATTATCTCGGAGTAATAAAGTTCACGTTTTTTACGTTCCATTTCCTATACGACTATAAAATTTTAAGTCCACAACCGTGCGGCAAACCACGAATCTCATTGTGATCTTTAACCTTTGGGTCACAAGCAATCGCTCTAACGTTAGAAGTCAGATTCAAGGGAATCTTCATCAAAAGTTAGGCGCTACAAGTCTTGGCACGCCCACGGCACCATGCATTCACACATTGTGTCAAAAATGAGAGTTTTCATTGGCATGCCCGGTGGGACCCTAGTCGTTGAAAGGTTCAAGCATGCCAACAAAGAAGGCGATGATACCACCACCACAAGCGGATCCACCGCTACTTGATCCTCCAGGCGGCCCTGAAGGAGTTGCTATTGACGTACCGCTGCTCGAGGAAGCCGTTCCTCAAATCAGTGCACAAGATCTCAATGACGCCACAGATAGCGTCAAGAATTACATATTTTTTGCAGGACAGGAGATTTCTCACACCGTGTCACAAATGATGTCTCAGTCCATAGAGCCTTTGACTCTAGCAATCAATAATATGATTGTCACAATGATAGAAAGGCTGCCACTTGTCCCTCAGCAACAAGTTCTACCACAGTTTGGAGTTTATGGCAACAGCCATGAACAGACAGGTCTGAAGGACTCATTGCCGCCACCACCACAGGTGTTTTATCAAGCTTCCTTGTTAAATAGTCCTGCACCGGCAGGAGGATATGGCAAAGGATTGGTTATTGGGAAAGATCCAACGCTTCCAATGAATAAGGAACAAAGGGCCGTTTTGGTGGAGAACCCAAACAGGCCTGAAAAGAATGACAAAAGGCCTACTCACGGAGGACAAGATTCTGCTAAAGACAAGAACGTTTCTCACGCTCATTCAGTCCCAGAGACTCGGGAGGCAGGCCCATGGCCGCCTCCGATGCCAAACATGATTTGAAGAGATCAAGTCTTGGATTTGCTTCAAGAACAGTTAGGGCCTGGATTCAGGCCTGTGGGCAGACCCATGTACAGAAAGCCCTACACAGAGGAGATTGATGGAGAGCCTTTTCCCAAGGGATATCGAGTCCAGAATTTCAAAACCTTCATGGGGGAAAATACGCAGTCCACGATGGAACACATTACCCGATTTCAGGTGCAGTGTGGGGAAGTTGGAACGAATGACAACTTAAGTTAAGGCTCTTTCCGAATTCCTTGACTGCAACGGCATTCACTTGGTACATCAACTTACCGCCCAATTCTGTTCAAACCTGGGCCCAGATCGAAGAGATGTTCCACCAACAGTTTTTATAGAGTTGAACCAGAGATAATGATGGCGGATTTGTCACGCTACCGTCAACTTCCACAAGAGGGCGTGGAGTTTTACCTCTCCCGATTCAAGACAACATGTTTCAAATGCAAGATTCTTTTACTTGAGGCCAAATATGTGCGTTTAGCACTGAACGGCCTAGACTTTGAGTTCAAGAAGTATCACGTTACCGAAGTTCGAGACCTGTTTGAACTGTTTGTAAATGCCTCACATTATGAGAAGCTTTGGAAGAGGAGAAAGATAGAAAGGCAGCTTCCAAGGAACGTACTATCAAGACCCTAATTACGATGTCGCTGCGATTGAGACTGAGGCTAACTTTGATGTTGATGTGGCTGAAATCTTCAATAGAAAGCCTTATGTCTGCAAAGCCTTTGTCAAGACGGAACCTACGAAGCAAAACGGTCCAAGAAGCATTTAATAGGCCTACCAAGGCCTACACCTTTAATATCACCAAAATGGAGGCTATTTTTTATCAGCTCTTGATGGATAAATTATTAAAGCTGCCCTTTGGCCACAAGATCCCAGCACTGGATGAGCTAAAAGGTAAGGAGTATTGTAAGTACCATAATTCTTTTAGTCATTCAACCAATAATTGTTTTGTGTTTAGGAATAACATTCAAGACGAGATTGACCGGGGAGAATTCAAGTTTCCCGAGAAGGACAAGCAAGCCATGGGTGTGGATGGCAACCCATTTCCTTCAGGCCTAAGTGCAAACATGGTGTCGGTGCATACGAGGTCCATGCCTAGAACCACACCAAGGCCTAAAGTAAGCTTGGGGGCACCGTTAAGAGCAACATTGAGGCCTGAATCAAACAGGTATTGGGATCTATACTATGAGGAAGACTTCACTCCTGAAAAGGTGAGGAGGTTTGAAAGGAAGAGATCCTAGTGGTTAAGGCCTAAAGGAGTCAGAAAACCAGAAAAATCGAGTTGCTCACTGAATGTGGACATCATGCAGTTCCATCCAAACCTTTGTTGAAAAACATAATTATGGGCAGAACTGAAGTCAGGCCTGAGGAGATAAGCAGGCCTAAGGAGAAACAAATAAAGCGGGAATCAGTCTTTAGTAGAATCCAGCCTAGCGTGATGGAAATAGAAGACGAGCTCAACAATCTCATAATTTTAGCCCCATCCAGAGGGAAGCCTAGGACTGTTAAACCTCCTGTCACTCCTCCAAATGAATGGCATAAGGTTGAGCATCCTAAGTTTCCTGCTCTGCAGCACCTTTGTCCCGATCTCAGAAAAGACGCTCCCAACGGTTTTAGGCAGGCGGATAGAAGGGCTCGATAAGAGGTAGATTTGCTTGAGGACATGATGGACGTAGATGACTCCAACAGAAAAAAGCCAATGAAGTTATCTATGGAAAAGTCGAGGATAAACCAGTCAAGCCTAGGCGAGAACACAAGCCTTTAAAGAGAAACTTACAAGGAGGATGTTGCTAGTTCATCTTTAGAGCAAGTCCCTCGACTGGAGAAAAAGGTTTTATTGGAAAAAACCCTTGAAGCGGCTAGAATTGAGCCTCCTCCAAGGCAAGTTACTTTGATGAAGAAGGGAACTCTTGAGCCAAGGAAACAGGACTCGGGGGGGCAAACCGCGGTTGAATCCACAGGCTAAAGAATTTAGGCCTGGACAGGCTTCAAAGATGCAGTGCAACATGGTTGTTTTTCTTCCATCCGAGTTAGAAGTAAAGGACGACAAGCTTATCGCTATGGAAGGTGACATGGTGGAGTTGGGTCAAACCGCTGAAATACTCAAGAAGTCCTTCAATTCAGGCCTGAATGGAGGTGGGCCTTCGGTTGTAATCTTGAAGGACGAGGATGGGGATAGTACAAAAAAATCGAGCCGCAAGCGTGATATTTGAGAAGCCAACCCCTAAGATAACAAAACTTATCAAGCCTCTATATATCTCAGGATGTGTGGATGGAATGCCAATTAATCGACTCCTTGTCGATAATGGCTCAGCGGCCAATCTCATGCCTAGGTCTACCATGCTCAAGCTAGGCAAAACAGATTAAGACCTGGTTTCATCAACAGCTACTTTGACCGATTTCACCGTACAGGAAACGACTTGTCAATGGATTTTGATCATGAATTTAACGGTTGGATCGAAGACTCTTACAACTCCTTTCTTTGTGGTAAATTCGCGATCATCATTCAACATTCTGTTGGGAAGGGATTGGATTCACGCCTGCTTGGCCGTGCCATCAACCTTGCACCAATGTTTGGTTTTTTGGAATCAAGAAGATGTGGAGGTAATATGGGCAGATCATAGACCTTTTCATGCATCAACCAATCATGCTGAGGCAAGATTGTACGATGAGGATGTTGGCCCAATGAAAGTGGCAGGCCTGGATAAGTATGGCCACCTCAAGACTGTACCTATTTCTGCTCACAAGTCGGTAGAGGAGGTAAATGAACTATACCAAGAATTAATCGGCTCAATGATCACGGAGTCAAATAGGCTGATTATAGCTTCAACCAAATGATTGTCTCAATGTCAATAAGGCCTTCAGAAAAAGAGAAAGACGTGGCTTTGCTGGCCACGTTGACAAAGTTTTAGGCCTATTTGCTTGAAAAAAGGCTAAAAAAAGAACAAAAGCAGGAAGAAGAGGGTTGTTCGGCCTGTGCGGCCGAATTTATCAATAAAGATGACAATTTAGAGGAAGACTTGGATGAAATCCGGTTGGAAGACTTAGAGGCAGCCCCGGCTAAGTTAGATGACTTGAAGGATAATGTTCAAGACCCTTTGGAAGAAGTTGACCTGGGAGATTTAGAAAATCCTAGGCCTGTATATATTAGTAAACTTTTGCCAGAGGACATGAAGAAAAGTTCATTCAGCTCTTAACAGAATTCAAGTCTTGTTTTGCCTGGAACTATGACAAACTTTCAGGTCAATCCAGAGATTTGGTGGAACACAAGTTACCTATCCAGGTAGTTTCAGGCCCTTCAAACATTCACCAAGGAGGATGTCCAATGAGGTCTAGTAGCAAGTGAAATAGGAGATCGAACGCCTTTTCAATGCTGGGTTTATACGAACGGCTAGGTATGTCACTTGGCTCTCTAATGTTGTGTCAGTCCTTAAGAAGAATGGCAAGATCAGGGTATGTGTGGACTTCAGAAATCTAAATTTGGACTCTCCAAAGGATGAGTATCAAATGCCAGTTGCAGATTTGTTGGTAGATGGTGCGTCCGGTCATAAGATTTTGTCTTTTATGGATGGTCATTCTGGTTATAATCAGATCTTCATCGATGAAGCCGATACGGTTAAGACCGCTTTTAGGTATCCCAGAGCTTTGGGAACTTTTGAGTGGGTTGTAATGCCCTTCGGCTTGAAAAATGCAGGTGCTTCATTTCAACGAGCAATGAATGCTATATTTCATGATTTTATTGGTCGTTTCATGGAAATCTACATCGATGATATAATGGTCAAGTCTCAGATCTATGAAGAACATTTGGAGCACTTGAGGAGGTTGTTTTTGAGGATGCAACAATTTGATTTGAAGGTGAACCCATTAAAGTGTGCCTTCGGAGTCTCCGCAGGCAAGTTCTTGGGGTTTTTGGTGCACAACAGAGGGATTAAAGTTGACAAGAATAAGGCCAAAACAATCCTGGAAGCAAAACCTACTACTATTAAGAAGGAGTTGCAGAAGCTCTTGGGATCATTCAACTTTTTGAGAAGGTTTATATCAAATCTAGTAGGAAAGGTTCAGGTCTTTTCTTAACTCTTAAAGCTGAAGGATCAAGACATTTTTGTTTGGGAGGCAAATCATCAGAAGGCCTTGGATGAGATCAAAGGCTACCAAGCAAAGGCTCCAGTTCTCATGCCTCCCATAAAAAACAAGCCTTTGAAGCTCTACATTTTGGCTACAGAAGGTTCTATTGGATGCCTTTTAGCACAAGACAATGAGTAAGGGAAAGAGCAGGCCGTGTATTATTTAAGTAGGTTGTTAACTCCTTGTGAAAGGAGATATACTCCTATTGAAAAATTGTGTCTTGCTTTGTACTTTGCAACAATAAAATTAAGGCACTACATGCTTCCTATTGTGGTTTACATTATCAGTCAAACAAACCTTATTAAGTACTTGCTTTCTCGGCCAATCATGCGAGGCCGAATAGGCAAATGGTCTTTGGCCTTAATGGAGTTTAGTTTTCAATATATCCCTCAAAAGGCTGTAAAGTGCCAGGCCTTGGCAGATTTTCTTGTTGATCATCCTTGCGTGGATATCGACGAAGAATCTGATATAGGACTGAGCACATTTGAAATCTCACTCACGCCTTGGACTCTTCTATTTGACGAATCCAAAAACTCAATTGGTCTCAAGCTGTGGTGTTATCATGATTTCTCCTTAAGGCCTGAGAACAGGGTTATCTTTTCAATTTGATTTTCCATGTACAAGCAATCAAGCCGAATATGAAGCAGTAGTAATAGGCCTTAAAATCCTTAGGGATCTTGAGGCCAAAGAAGTGCGGGTTATTGGAGATTCAAACCTTTGAGTCAACCATTTGATAGGGACGTTTAAATGCTATAGTGAGGAGTTAGCTCTTTATTATATGGCAGCGGTGCAGTTAATTCAGGACTTTGATAACATAACCATCAAACATGTCTCAAGAAGTATGAATACCGAAGCAAACAGTTTGGCTCAGGCCTCAACAGACCTGAAGCTATCACCAAAAACTCTTTAAAAGATCATTACAGTTCAAAAAAGGCTACTTCTTTCTGTCAGGAGAAGGGGACTAGGCCTAGAAGTATTTGTTTCTGACCTCCCAGTAGAAGAAGAGGAGGAAGGCAAGGAGGATTGGCGTGATCCTATCATTGCTTATTTAAAGCGGCATCATATGGGGGCTAGCAGAAAGGTCTAGAGAAGAGCAATGAGCTATGTTTTTCTTGGAGATGAATTATATAAGAAAGGCCTCGAAGATGACTTGTTGCTGAGGTGTTTATGTCATATCAAGGCCATGAAGGTTATGGCAGAAGTCCACGAAACGATTTATGGAGCATATCAATCCGGTATCAAGATGAGGTGGCTAATTAGAAGGTATGAATACTATTGGCCTACTATTTTAGAGGATTGTATACGTTTTTCGAAGGGCTACCAACCTTGTCAAGCCCATGGCCCAGTGCATCAAACGCCTGCAACAGATTATCAAGCTGTAGTGAAGCCTTGGCCTTTTAAAGGCTGGGCTTTGGATATAATTGGGATGATTTATCCCCCTTCATCAAAACAACACAGATTCATCTTGGTAGCCACAGATTATTTTACGAAATGGGCAGAGGCCATTACATTAAAATCTGTGGATCAATAGGATGTGATCAAAGTTATGAAGGAGAGAATTATCCATAGGTTTGGAATACCGGAGCATTTTATGGCAAACAGAGGCTCAGTATTATTTGGAGGGCAGGTTCGGGCCTTTACAAGCCAATTTAATATATAGCTTTCTCATTCAACTCCTTATTATGCGCAAGGAAATGGCCAGGCCGAATCAACCAATAAGACCTTGATTGGGATTATTGAGAAGATGGTAGAGGAAAATCCAAGGGTTTGGCATGAGCTCCTTTCTGATGCACTATGGGCTTACATGACTGCAAAAAAGGAGGCCACAAATGTTACTCCTTACATGTTGGTATATGGCCATGACCTCGTCCTTCCTATGGAAGTAACGGTCAAATCGGTCAGGATTGCATATCAAAATGGCTTAAGTCCTGTTGATTATAGCCAAGTCATGCTGATGGAAATGGAAGACCTTGATGAGGTAAGGTTAGCCGCTTTAGACCATATGTTGGTTTAGAAGCGACAAGTGGCCAAAGCTTACAACAGAAGAGTGAGAAGGAAAAGCTTCACAGAAGGAGACTCAGTATGGGAAGTTGTTCTTCCCTTGGGCGCACAAACCTTAAAGTACAGAAAGTGGTCTCCAACTTGGGAAGGGCCCTATCAAATTTGCAAGGTGTTTGAAGGTAATGTTTATCATTTAATGGATATGAATGGTGGAATGCATAAACACACTATCAATGGAAAGTTTTTAAAACATCATTATCCTACGATGTGGGAAATGAGAGATTTTAAAGAAAAACTACCATCAAAGCCATAATAGATAGATGAAGGCTTGAACTTGTTTAGGCCACCATGAAGGCCTGAATTTGTTTAGGCCACTAAAAACATTAATAGTCAAAAGGGCCTCAGGTTCAGGCTCTGCAAACATCAAAAGCCCTATGGACTAGAGTTCAGGGCTGAATGAAAGTACTACTTTATTACAAGGCCAAAATGGCCTACAATTCACTTAGAAGGTTGGATCGAAGATTGTCCCAAGAAGTGGCAAAACTGTTGAGTTGGGCCTCCAACCTTTCTTTGGAGGTCTGAAGGCCTGGTTAATTGGAAACCAAGGGTTGAAGCTTGATCTTGACAGCTTTGGTAGCAGCAAACAGATCCTTTTGTTGGGCTTCTAGGCTTGATTGTTGAGTCACCAGCATCACCAGGCTCTTCTTGGCTTTTTCCTACTTTGTCTTCAGCTCTTGGATTTGGTCTTCCCAGGCTTGAATATCTTTGGCAAGGTTGTTTTTCTGCTCCTCAATTGCATTGATCTGTGCCTTTAGAGCCCCATAGCCATCTGCGCACTTATTGATCTCTTGGCGAAGATCCCCGATTTCAGTAAGGCTTGATTCAACCTTGGATAGTTCAAGGGCTGCTCCGTCATATGACTTGTGCAACTCTGGGAAGTCTTTTTGAAAGTACTGCAGGGCTGTTTCAGCAGCATCACTGAAGATTTGAGCCCTGGTCAAGATATTAAGAGCTTTCTTTAATGAGGAAACTCTCCCTGGGTGAAGGGCTGTTCTGATGTCCATTTTGGTCAAGGCCTTGAAAGTTTCTTTGGCCTCAACAATCTCTTCAGATGTTGGGGGCACTTGGGAAGAGCTTGATCCTTCCCCTGAAAGGGATACTTGGACAAGGCTGGCAGCAGTTTTAAAGAAGTCTTCCATATCTTCGTCAACTGCTTCTTCAACAATCTCTTCTTTTTGGATGGGTGTTGGGTCAGGGTTGATTGGAGAAACCTTAGATTTCTCAGGTGTTTAGGAAGAGGCCTCCTGTTCAGGATTGAATGGAGGGTCTTCCGAGGTCGCCTAAATTTGATCAAGAGATAAGGGACAAGATCGACAAGAAGGAAATGAGGGAATTCAACGAAAAGGCTAGGTCTTACCTCCAACGAAGCAGTGGGAGAGTCATCAGAGGCAAGTGAAGGACTTTAATTTTGCTTGTTGTTGTTGTTGTTCTTCTCTTTGACATTTTTTGGGGTGAGCAACCTTGGTCTTTATCTTTTTGGCTGCTTCTTTGTGGAGCGATTCACCTTGGTTAGCAGCTTCTTTTGAATCAACCTGAATAAAAACCAAAAGCTGATAAAGATACATGTAGGGGGGATGAAAACAGTTGGTGCTCCGAATGTACCAAACTGTGAACGGCCTCACGTGCCTCTACACCGGATCCCTAGTTCTTCGTCGGAACCCTAATCTGCAAAACTGACAAGGGGTGAGCGCACCTTTGCTTCTCGTAGCAAAGGCCCTCCGATGCCAAAGTTAGTATCTCGTACTGAATGAACCCTAATTATTAATAGGAAAACAATAAGACTGCTAAATCTTGCGTACCTTTTACCTCTAGGTTTGCCTCGTATTTATGGATTCACGGATGCTTGCTGCCCAAGCATCCCAGTTGCCCTAGGATTCCCGCCTCGTACAGGAAACCCTCTATCTTATGGAATCTCGTTCCCTTATCTGTACAATATCTTTATAGGACTCTCAGTCCTTTTGGGACTCTTTCCCATAATTATCCGAACACCCCAATCACGCTGGTTTTCTAGGTTCGATTGTATACGCTCTGGATCTTATCCTTTTGTGGAATATTATCATTCTAAACTATTCTTGCCACGTCACGACTTAGGGCAATCGTTTCCACTGTTCGGCTTCCTCTTAGCCGAACAGCCTTCTTGGACCAATAACCTCACATGCAATTGGCCCATGCTATTACATCTGGTCAAATGACTTCACATGTCCTTTGACCTTTATCCGCCGAACAGCTCGACTGGACCAACGACTTCTCGTGTCACTGGTCCTTACTGCCGTTCACCGTACTGATCGGCGGTATATCCTATCTAGGTACCACGTGGCCCCGTACATCACGTGTTCGGCTACCAAATGTATCTGTTCGGGAATACCTCCCTACAATACAAATATGAGTATTCAGGCCTTAATGGTTCAGGCCTTAATACAAAATGTATTCAGGCCTTGACAGGGTGAAATTAGGAGTCACCTGTTCAGGAGAGCTGGTCTTGGTGCTACTTCGAGTCCTACCTGCAATGGTAGCCGTCCTCTCCTACAAGTTTAAACGTTTAGGCCTAAAACAAAATGGCAAATGAGCAGAGGAAGAACTAATCAAGACATACCGTGGGTTGTTTTTTATCGGCCAACTTCTTAAGCCTTTTCTTCTTTTGAGTTTCCTCTGGTTCAGGTTTGGTCATTTCTTGTGCACCTAAAATGGAGATTGCATGAGTGCTTATAACGAGGGCCTAAATTCAAACAATACGTAAAGCAAGAAATTTTCTTCATCATATTTACCTTTCCTTTTCAAACTCGTGGAAGGAGATGGAACTTCAGTGCGAGAAGATTTCTTCTTTGGCTTGGACACTTTGGTAACATCAATATCGTCAATTCTCAAAGCCTTGGGGTTAATTTTTGCTAAAACAGTATCTGGGTCTTTGGCAAAGTACTTGTTGATATGCTCAGCCCACCACTTTTCAAATCTTAAGGACTTCTCTGGACGTTCAGGGTAAGGCTTTAACTGGAAAGTAGTCTCACCTTGGCAAATTGGTTCCGAACAGATTCTAGGGCTTTTTCTGGCATAATGAGTCTATCAATGAAGTCCTCATTGCAGGATAGGTATGGAGGTACGGGAATGAGTTGCATAAGGCCGAATTGACAGGCAAACTGTGCAACATTGTAGTATTCTACGCCACACCTGTTGTTGGCTGAGGACACACTCACCCCGTACAGCAGATCTCTTGAGATAAGGAAGCTGGCCCAGACCTCTTTATCTTCATCAAAGTTTTCACTCGGTTCTGCGGCTGAATGTTTCGGCCATAGAGGTACAGTGTCCTTTTTGAATGGCATGCAGCCTTTGCCCAATGTGGTCAGTTCGCGGTAAAAGTAGTGGAAGTAAGAGCCAAAGTCATGTCGTTGGAGTTCTTGGCCTATGTAGTGGCGGCCATAACAAGCATGTGTCGAGACTTTGTGCATTTTTGGGGGCAAGTGTTGGGAAATATGACCAAAGCTAAAGGGTGACCATCCAAAGAGGGCCAGGAGCGAAAACAAAGTTGTTGGTTAGTAGCTCTTGCATACTGCGGTATAAGTGTGCGAGGACTAGTGGGGCTAGGGCCAATTTCTAGCCCGAGGCCAAGGCCTTAGCAATATTGGTAAATTCCTTGGTAATTCTATTCGAAGAAACACAAAAGATACACTTATTCAGCCAGTAAATGAGGAGAGCCACGTGCTCCTCCTCAGTGACCTCCTTTCCTTCTTCACCGGCGAAGGATTTCAAGAAGTTAGAATAGGCCAACTAGGCCGATTAAGGAAAAATAAAGGATGGGGTTTTTTGCGAAAGGAAACAATTGGCCCTAACCCCATGGGGGCGAAGGCCGGTGAGAAAGGAAACATCTTGCATCGTGATGCCCATCATACCAACAAGAAAATGAAAAGAATTAGAAGGAACAAACCAAAACTGGGCCATGGCCATGAACAGGGCTTTGTCCATGTCAATGAGATCGCGGCTGAGCATGAGGGCCTCGTATATGCCTACTTCCTTCCACAATCCTTCTTTCACAGCCGCTACACAGTTGACCCATTGAACGTACTGCTTGTCAGGCCTGTGCCAAAGCCGATTTGGGTTGTCCCTTGGGTACGCGGTCCAATCGGCAGTGATAAAATCGAATGGCAAGGCTTCTTCGGCAAGAGGGTAGAATGGGTAGAGTGATTCTAGTAAATCACCATTAAAAGCAAGCCCAAGCCCCATTTTAACAGTGGACGAACGGGGTTGGGTACAATCGATCAAGATTTCAAAGTTAATAGAGAGGTTTTCGTCTTTGATGATTCTCTTGATCTCATCGGTGTAGGTGGTTTGGCTTTTGGCAGGTTGTTTAGCCCTAAAAGACAACATTTTTGGGAGCTTTGTAGGTTCAACAATGGTGGCTAGGGTTTTTTCCGGCTCTGGATGAAAGAGGGAAGTGGGAGGCGAAGAGTGAAGATGGAAAAGAGAGAGAGGAGTCAGGTTTAAAAGAGGCGGTGCTGGTGTTGGGTTTTGAGAAACAGGTTTGAAAAGCTTGGGGATATGCACTGCCTCCCTTTTTCTTTCCACTTTTTGAAATTTTGTTATTCTCTTAAAGAGGGCTGCACGAATGACAAGGAGAAGTTGGGTTGGAAAGGGATCTTTTGGAAGCTATTAGAGTCCCAAGGGAGAAAGAAGACTTCCTTTATGGTCGTTGGCCCCACATAAAGATCTGATAATGATTACAGCCATTTCAAGAGGAAAAAATATTAGGCCACGTTTGGGCCTGGTAAAATACTAAATGCATCAAGATCTGTTTGGATGGTAAAAAATGGCACTTCTCCAAATGCCTTAATCTTAACAGAATCGAGGTGTAGGGGGGGCAATGTTTATACCTATTTTTGGCACCACGGATTAGGCTAGTCGTGATTGGATTTTTAATTGTTCCCTTAATTAATTGGGGCCGAGAGTTGAGTAATTGGTTGTGTAAATCTTGGGCCATGGGTATTTTCCATTTGGGCCCAAAAAACACAGCCCATTTGAAGAAACACAACCCATTTGAAGAACGTTGCCCATGATCTTTTGGAAAACTAGCCCACGGTTGGGCCAATGAAGAAGAGAAAGGCAGGTTTAGCCCAAGGAGCAGGACCCACGGTTTGACCCATAGAGGAAACATTGATTTGACCCATGTGATGAGGTCCACGATTTTAGGGGACGGTTTTCACCTGATGGCAGTTGATATTTTGAATTTCAAAGGCCAATTGGCCATCTGTCATAGGCCAATTGCCACATCACCCATGACCCTTTAACTACCAGAGAAACCGCCCACTACCTTACATGCATGAAAAGTGGAGCAGTCATGGGACACATGTCAGCTTGTGATGCAAAGCTGAATTCGGATTCAAGTCTGAATCAGCTTGCTGTTCTGCCTATAAATACAAGTTCACAAGATGAAAAATTTGGTCCAACACCAATCAAAACTCAACGCTTACAAAAGCTTTCCTACTTTCAGCAAAGTAGACTATCGAATACCTAGTTTTCACCCACATTCGAACTAACTTCTTTAAGTAGTTTGAATTTTACTTTTCTTGTATCAAACTTTATTATCCTGTAGTAATAAAGTTCACGTTTTTACGTTCTATTTCCTATACGACTAGGAAATTTTAAGTTCACAACCGTGTGGCAAACCACGAACCTCATTGTGATCTTTAACCTTTGGGTCACATGCAATCGCTCTTACGTTAGAAGTCAAAATTCACTGGAATCTTCATCAAAAGTTAGGCGCTACATGTCTTGGCACGCCCACGCACCACGCATTCACACCATGTGTCAAAAACAAGAGTTTTCAGCATCTCAAAGTTTGCCTTTGTAATTTGATTACAAAATTTAGTATTGAACTTTCTCGAGATTCCTTTTCAATTTCAGGAGTTTTTTAATGAGTATCTCCGATGGTTTTGTTAAGAATGTTAGGTAAAATGTGTTTTAGTGTCAAAGGAAATAAAAAAAAGTGGGACCTAATTATGTGGATTAAGAATGTGTTAATTTAGTGAGCGGGTGATGTACGTTAAATGTCGTAGTTCAAGAATGTATTAAGTAGTTGTGGCCCTTGTGGGGCTGCTGATTATCACAGATCTAAGCTCCTCTCGAGTTATTCATGGCTCCTTCAAGAATAAAATATTCTTTTTTCCCCCTATAAGTAAGTTAAATAGTGTGTCCTGTTGGTGCAAAATTGGAACCTTCAAATCTAGAGCCTTCTGAAACTTGAACAAACTGATGGAAACCGCTTCGAGTCACGTTACGTCGTCTCTTTCCGAAAACAGTATTCGCCCCCACCAATTGGTGTGCACCGGGTTACAGCGAATCTGTTCTGAGGATAAAACGAAGCCCGATCAATGATCTTCTGCCTGCGTCCGCACAAACGAAGGACAGACAGAATACCGAGCCAAAGAGAATCAATTGAACCAAGGACTGTTAATTCCGTTTCTGCAGTATAACGGAATAACAACATATAAAATAACGAGACAGCGAGAGGGAGAGTTTCTGGATATTTTTGGTGTCTCGAATGACTTAACCACTGGCCTATTTATAGACTTATAGGCACCCTTACGTGAAAGGTTGTGTCTTTTGTAAACACACATTAGAAAGGGTATGTCTTTTGAAGACAATTAATCAATGGAAAGGATCATGCCTTTTCGTAGGCACCCTTAGAAAATAATTAATTAGGAAGGGTCATGCCTCTTGGAGGCACCCCCATGTATCACATCCCTTCCTAACAATCACACCCCATTCTAATAGTCACACCCTAAGTGAATAGGTGTTATAACTATTCACGTAAAGTCATACCCCATGTGAAAAGGTGTCGCACCTTTTCACAAATAACCTCCCGCACCTGAATGTATATTCATTGGTTATGCTTTACATAGTAAAGCATATCGGTTTCTGGTTTCTGAGCCAAATGATTCAGTTGGTGTAAACACCATTATTGAATCACGTGATGCAGTATTTTATGAGAATAGGTTCGTATCTATTCCAAAGGTGCCTAATCAAGAGAATGAGCCAGATTCTGTGGAGTCTGACATAGAGGCGGAACCTACGGAACATGACGAACTTAGGAGAAGCAAAAGGGCTCAAGTTGCTAAGTCATTTGGTCCTGACTTCATAGTTTATCTAGTTGAAGGAACTAGAGAGACTGCAGATAATCATTTCATGATTTCACTTCATGTGGAATCGGATCCCTTGACCTTTGGGGAGGCTATGAAATCACAAGATTATGCTTTCTGGAAAGAAGCAATCCAGGATGAAATGGATTCTATTATGGGTAATAATACGTGGGTTCTTGCTGATTTGCCTCCGGGTTCCAAAGCCATAGGCTGTAAATGGATTTTCAAGAAGAAAATGAAGGTCGATGGTACAATCGACAAGTTCAAGGCACGGTTGGTTGCCAAGGGCTTTACGCAAAAAGAAGGTATTGGTGTGCACCGGGTTACAGCGAATCTGTTCTGAGGATAAAACGAAGCCCGATCAATGATCTTCTGCCTGCGTCCGCACAAACGAAGGACAGACAGAATACCGAGCCAAAGAGAATCAATTGAACCAAGGACTGTTAATTCCGTTTCTGCAGAATAACGGAATAACAACATATAAAATAACGAGACAGCGAGAGGGAGAGTTTCTGGATATTTTTTGGTGTCTCGAATGACTTAACCACTGGCCTATTTATAGACTTATAGGCACCCTTACGTGAAAGGTTGTGTCTTTTGTAAACACACATTAGAAAGGGTATGTCTTTTGAAGACAATTAATCAATGGAAAGGATCATGCCTTTTCGTAGGCACCCTTAGAAAATAATTAATTAGGAAGGGTCATGCCTCTTGGAGGCACCCCCATGTATCACATCCCTTCCTAACAATCACACCCCATTCTAATAGTCACACCCTAAGTGAATAGGTGTTATAACTATTCACGTAAAGTCATACCCCATGTGAAAAGGTGTCGCACCTTTTCACAAATAACCTCCCGCACCTTTTATTTTGAGAAACCTCCAACATGTCCCCCTTCTTTTTTGTCTCATTCTCTCTCCTCACTCCTCCCTTTCCTCCTCACGATTTACAAGTCTCTGCCTCATGTTCTCTCATTCTCTCCTTGTTGAAAAATATTATTGGAATTAATATAATATTTTTATTTGGTTTGAATGTGAATTGATTTGATTTAGAGTCATGTCTTTTCAGTGACCTATTTGTCGTGGATAGACGCGTCATATACGAATAGACGTGTCTCCTCCATTGGCATAAGGGGGTCTATTGGTTATGCGGCTCCAGGTAAATATACTTCTAGCACTTTTTTGTTTTTATTTACCCCTTGACTTTCCGAAATCTAGACTAGAGTCACATATCCAGATCAAATTTCCAAATTTGTAATCGCAACTTTTCCCATTAATTGTAGAGTATGGCATGGGCAATGATGTGACGACATCCGGTGATGTGTATGGTTACAGAATCCTCGTACTGGAGATGTTTACAGCGAAGAGGCCTACTGATAGCATGTTTAGTGATGGTATGAGTCTCCACAACTTTGCTAAGATGGCTCTACCTAAAGAAAGAGAGAGCATCGTTGATCCAACACTTCTTCAACAAAGAGAAAAGGGGCAGGCATGCTTAAGCATCAACAATGGTAGGAACCAAAGTTTTGCTAGCAGTCACAAGATTCAGGAGTTCTTGACTTTAGTAATTAAAGTGGGGATTGCCTGCTCAGAAGAACTTCCTAGAGATCGACTCGAGATGAATGAGGTTGTTACTCGGTTGTATAGGATCAAGAACATTCTTCTTGAAGATGGAAATGAATCTAGAATTGAAGTGTGATCGCAAGTAGGTTTGAATCATTCACGTTTTTAGTTGACTCGAGAAAATGCCTGCATTTCTTACTAGGCCAGTGAAAACTCTGTCATAGGCCAGCAAATCTTTAGTTTTCTGTGCTCTCATGATAGAGGCCTTCGAGCAATCCTCCTTTACCTAGGTTAGTACATCTCCAACATTGACATTTTGAAGTTTGCAAAACTCAGCCATTCTCCTGGTTGAGCGTTCCATTTTGATAGTTAGCTGATTTTTGCTTTTGTTTTTGTTCTACTTTTGATGATGCTAGGATTAGTGAGAGAAGGAAGTTGGCTATTTTAGGATCAATTGGAATAAACTGAAAAATGTGTATTCATAGCTTGCAGCAATCAATAAGTCTTTGGAGTTTGGACAATAAAACCATTGTCTGTTTTGTCAGTAAACTTGAGGAGAAACTAAATCAGCTATATTCATGTTACAAATAGCCTTAACAAAATCTAGAGCTTACAAAAGAATCAAGATTCTAGCCAAACTCTTATGTCAAATTCCTAGTAAAGACACCAGATTCTCTGCTTGTATGTGATTGCGGTGTATTTGGCCTTTTGAAATATCTTGTGGCTCAACCACTATGTAATGCTGCATATTGCTTTAGCTGCTTCTTACAGACACAGTCCTTATACTTTTTCGTTTTTTTTTGGTGAAGAATGCAACTTCTCCCATCTAAATGGTCTTTCAGTTTGGTAAGAAAAAAAGTCCTTTCAGAAGGCAATGAATTGCAATGACAATTCTCGATCTCTTGTACTACGTATAGACTTCGTAGTTCCAATAATGTGGTTAGATGCGTCTACACAAACGCTTTCCAACAGCGTGAGAGATGATATAATGTTCCAAATTCATAGCTCTTTGCGAAAGTAGTGCATAGATTTTGAACACATACTACAAAACTAATCCAATTTTTTAAAAGTTCATCAGTGCATCAAAGGAAGAGTCATTTCTACAAATAACACTTTTAGCTTGACCTCAGATTTGTGAAACTTCAGCAAATGTATCTGATAGGTAATGATTGTGACGTATAGAATTATTTCAGATACCTTTGGGATCCACGAACAATTAAATATGGCCCATATCGTGGTAACTAATTTTTGGCCACTGGTAGTTCAAAGCTTGTTAATGATTTTTACATGGAATAGCATTATATTGTTTTGGACATCTGTTTTTCAATGTGCTTGTTCTCAATTAGTTTGGGGTGCTATTTGGCCACGATGTTTGGCTTCTCAAACCCCTTCTTCATTACCTGATGTGATTACATGGTATATCCAGAATGCTTTTGAAGAGTGTACTAGCTACTTTTGTCTACAACTTGTAGATAGAATGTAATCAACGGAATTTTCAGAACAAGTCTTCCCCTCTTGATCAGGTTATCATCAAGACTGTAACTTCTATTCGGGACTTAGTGCACTCGAAGAGGGGTGTCAAACAATCCCAAAAGAACATGGAGTTGTGTTGCAGTTGGGTGCTCTCAAATAGGATTTTTTATCCATCTGTTTAGTATAGGCAAAATCTGTAAAAAAAAATATGCTTTCCTTTTGGTGTTTTGATCTAGTTTCTTATTTCTTCAATGGTTCTCTAAGGTTTGTCTCAGGTGCCTTGAGTTGTTTTTTTTCAGAGACATGCCCCTTAGAGTTGTAAATGACTTTGCGCTTTATAAAAGGAATGTGCTTATCCAAAAAAAAATACCTTATACCCAACGATGTAGTACTGGCATTACGGTAATGATTAAATGCAGGATGATTGGCATTTTGTGTCCCATGAATGCATAAAGTTTTTGTATGTAAGTTCTACCAGAATATTTTCTTGTCCCTTATTGAACCTCAATGAGTTTACCTCATCATGTACCAACAATCAAAAGAAGACAAATAAGTGTTACACTTGATGTTCAGTATCATCCATCCAAAGCCAGTTTTCACTTAATTCCAAGCTTCCGATGAAAATTTTGTCATGTGCTAGCTGACAACGCTAATTAAGTATCTAATTATCGACAAGTTGTCTTGATCAGTTTAGTATGTTCATGGATAAGCGAAACGGCACATTGAAAGCAAACAAATCCAAACAATTAAAACATGGAACTCCTCAGTAACCGATTGGTGTAGTTGATTTAGAACTTCACCAATGAATATACTAATGAGGATTGATTACTGATATTTTTGTCAATTTCGAAGGAGTGGTCTAATAAAATTCTATTACGCAATATTACTCTTTTGAGTCCAATTCGGATCAGTTTACTAAGGCACTCAGGAATCTTGAATGCATTCTGACTAAAGTTTCGAGCTCTATATAAAGCCCAGGCCCAATGCAGAAATCAGAGTACCAACCCCCTCACAGCTTATCAGTCCTAGCTCTTACCAAAACCAATGGATTCCAAAAACCATTTCCATTGCATCAGCCTTGCTTCACTATTCATTTTCGGAAAATTGGCTTCTCGAACTCCATGTCACTTCCTTCAGGAAGAGGTGATCAATGAGAGGCACGATCAATGGAGAACTTGTTGTGGGTGTGTCTGCAAGGGTAGTTCTGACAAGGATAATTTTACTTGATATTCAAGGCCAACGAGGAAGATATTGAATCTCAAAATAAAATAAAAAGGCCTGAAACAAGACTTAGCTAGGAGCCAATTAATTGTGCAGACCTCGCAAATTTATGAAAAGTTCAAACAACGCAAGACTACCATAGTACCATCTACCATGGATTGGAGGAAGAAAGGCGTTGTAATACTTGTTAAGGACTACGGCCAATGTGGAAAGTAGCAATTGTATCATTACCATTAAATAAAAGCAAACACATAGGTTTTGGTGTGTTCCAACTCTTTATCTGATATCACTACGTTATAAATGATTGTCGGGCATTTTCAGCTACTGCAGCCATGAAAGGAAAATAACCCAATTAAAGATTGGTAAGTTAATCTCCCCATCTGCAATAGTTGACTGTGACACATCTGAAGGAGATCAAAGCTGTAATGATGGTCTTGAAATTCATAAAGCAAAACAATGGTGGTCTTTATTTGGGTCCAAATTGGTGGCGCCCATTTCGCCTCACATTGGAAACCTAACCTTTCTTAAGGAATTATAGTTGAATAATAAATAAAGAGCAGATACTTAATTTGTGAGCCCTAGAGACAAAAATTAACTATGACCCTTTTAGGATTATATGACCAAAAAAATAAGATTTTGGCAAACGGATTGAAAATTAAGACACTTATTTTAAATATATGTGCTCTCTATAAGGTCTCAAATATATTTAAAATACACTTAATCAAATATACTATTTCTAATACACTTAATCAAATATACTATTTCTCCAATCACTCCATGCGAAAGTGAAGCAACTGGTTCGGATCAACAAGAGAGAAGAGAGAGAGGGGGGGTTAAAGTTGCAGGCTTGGCAACTTGTGATTGGTTTCCACAAATATTTTACGGAGGATCGGTGAATAAGTTTATCTCTTCTCTCCTTCCCTTGCATTCTCCTCCCGTTAAAATGACAGTGCGTACAACGCACTTTTGGGCCCATCTCAGATCCAACAAACATAATCAGAACCGCTCATTTTGTTTAAAATATTTTGCTTAGGATTTCCGTAAGAAATCAGCTCCATTTGATATCGATAAGGGGGAATTTACAAAACTTCCAATTTTGCTTCAGAATTTAGACTAGCAAATACAAACATTTCGTAAACCCCCTTAATGATATTGGATGGAGCTGATTTTTTGCGGGGATGCTAAACAAAATGTGCAGCTCCGATTACAGCACTAAAGTAATCGTCTTGCCCCAGAAATCAACCACCTCAGTGGCCTTCCCCAATCACCAGATGGCTCTGCTATTTTCATGGTCATTATTCCTTACTCTCTTGCTTTATTGTGGGAAGTGTGGAAATAAAAGGCAAAGAGTTCAGACCATTAATCGATTGCTTATCAACATATGCTTTTGCCCTCAATAATTTAACCGCGTTTGTCCAATAGGAAGACTTGACTTATGGTATCCAATTGGTATCGGTCCTCTTGCTCCTCCTTGGCAACATAACTATGTGCAACCCCATATTTTTCTTCATTGAAGACCACCGTTTGTTGAAACTTGGGTGTTTAAAATTGACCAAACTTTGGTGTTACAGCTCTCTAAAATAGGCATCAACTAGATGGGTCTGTTATTGTCAACAACCGAGCTCTGTGGGGTTCTCCAATCATCAGATGAGTCTGTTATTTTCAGGGTAATTATTCCTAAGTCTCTTGCTTTTGGCTTCAGTTGCTGACTCTGTGCATGGCGGTAACGAGACCGACCGATTAGCCCTGCTCTCGTTCAAGGCCCAAATCACCTAGTTTACGAGATGGACTTAAAGTCTTAAAGGACATTCAGTAATTAACATTATTATATGTATATATATATATATAGGAGTATATATTATTTTTTTTCATTCGTTAATCCTAATCTACTATAACCTATGAAATTTGGAGAGGGGTAGGTGGAAAGTACGAAGAAAATCACCGAAGTAGACTAGTCTTCGCACAGCCAAACACACTCAAGAAACTCCCCCATCAAAACCGTGTCCGAATTTGTCGAAAAGTCAAGCAGCCAAGCAAACAGTTACAGCTCTCTAAAATAGGCATCAACTAGTGTAAAAATACTCCTACTAACCAGATAAGTACAGCACTATTAGTTCAAAAAACATACTAAATAAATACACTAGATGGGTCTGTTATTGACAACCACCTCTGTGGCGTTCTCCAATCACCAGATGGGTCTGTTATTTTCACGGTCATTATTCCTTACATTCTTGCTTTCGGCTTCCATAGTCGACTCTACGCATGGCGGGAACGAGACCGACCAACTAGCCCTGCGCTCATTCAAGGCCCAAATCACGGGCGATCCTTTTGGAACTCTCAACTCCTGGAACGAATCCATCCACTTCTGCCAATGGTTTGGTGTAACATGCGGACGCCGCCACCTCACAAGGGTCACTGTGCTGAATCTGGATCATCGAAAATTGGTGGGGCCTGTTTCACCTCACATTGGAAACATGAGCTTTCTTAAGGAACTATCGCTGTGTAACAACAGCTTTAGCCATGAAATCCCACCACAACTTGGCCGTTTGAAAAGGCTACAATTGATACTGATGGGTAACAATTCACTTACCGGTGAAATTCCCACCAACATATCTCGTTGTTCTAACCTCATTATCCTTGGCCTTTATAGAAATAGTTTATCAGGGAAAATCCCAGAGGAGCTTGGTTCCCTGTCTAAGCTACAGGTACTGAGTATTTGTGTGAACCATCTAGTTGGAGAAATTCCTTCTGCTTTTGGTAATCTATCGTCTCTGATTATCTTCTCGGTGGCATATAATTGGATTGGTGGGAGTATTCCTTATGCACTGGGAAAATTGAAAAAGCTAGAACATCTCAATGTTGGACTTAATAGATTGGTTGGTACCATTCCTTCCTCAATCCTTAATGTCTCTTCTCTTACAGGCTTTTTTGTGGGGTCTAACCAACTTCAAGGTACGCTTCCCTCGGAACTTGGAAATACTCTTCCTAATCTTCAATTCATTGAAGTTGGTGGGAAATTATTTACTGGATCGATTCCAACATCCATATCTAATGCCACCAAACTATATCACATTGGTATTTCAGCTAATAAGTTTACAGGAAAAGTGCCTCATTTGAAAAAGTTGCATAATCTAGGGCGGTTAATCTTGGTTGAAAATCATCTTGGATTTGGGGAAGCTGATGACTTAAGTTTTCTCAATTCTTTAACCAATGTTACTGTCACGCCCTCGATTTTTAACATAAATATAAATGATTTCCATAAATAAACTTCGCCATAATCCTTACGATAACCAAAATCATGTAGAATTTCCAAAATATTACACCTTTGGCTCCGAAGCCCAAATTAATGTAAGTACTGAATGTTCAAGAGTTAAAGATTTACAATATTCCATAGTCCAAAAGATTTACAAATAAAGTTACTAATACATCTCCAACAGAGATTACAGAGATGCCTAAGTAACTCCTTCAATCTTAGCTCTCAAAATAATGATCACATCCAAGCATTCTGAACATGCATGCTATTATCCTGCGTTGGTACCTGAAAATGATAATAGGCTTGAGCTACACTAGCCCAGTAGGAAATTCTACGCTAGCATTATATGCAAAAGAAATGCAAAGATGATCAAGGAATAGGAACATAAACAAGGTCAAAACAGAAATCAACACTCTTGACTTATTAACCTCGAAATGTAGTGACCCGTAATTTTGGCCCGTATTTTTTTTTAGAAGTGTTGTGATTATTAGCAAATGGAAGTATGAATAGTGTCATGGTTATATGATTAGGTGGTTGATATGAAGGAATCATTAGTGTGGGGGTGAAAGTGCAATAAGTGAATATGTATATATATGTTGGAATGTGCAGGGAAATCAATTTTTTTCCCTTTCCCTTTCCCTTTTCTTTCTTTTTTTTCATTCTTTCTCGGCTCTCTCTCTGCTCCTCCGAAAAACACCCCTCCTCCACTTCTCTCTTCGATTTCATCTACCTAGGGGATGATTCCGGACAAAACCCAAGAATTAAAGTTGTTCTACGGAGCGCGGGCTTTCCGAATATCCAAGAAAAATTACGATCGGGCCACGTGGGAAGTCCGTTGACTTGGTCAAACAGTCGGGTTTTTGCTCAAAACCCTTGAGGTAGGGATTTCTTACTCTTGTTATGCGTTTATACGGTGTTTATGTATCTAGATCGTGCCTTGTTTCGTTGTTTGAGGTTGTTCTTTCCATTTCTGAAATTCTGCAGAAAATGGGTCACTGTTTATGGGGTTTTTCATTGTCTTAAACTCGGAATTGAATTTTGGTTCCTTCATAGGAAATAGAGTAGATTTAGAGCCCGTTCTAATGCCGCTTGAATCACCCAAAACCGTTGAGAATTGAATTAATGGTGAAATTTTGAAATCTGGTCTGCAATCTGTCTCGTTTTCTGGGTTTCAGCCCACTTCGAACGACTATAACTTCCTCGTCCGATGTCCGATTTATGCAAACTTTATATCGATTCGAAGGTTCGGAAGTTAGCTTTCATTTGCCACTGGAATCGCCTTAAAATTCTTAGTACATCGAAAGTTATGATCATTTGAGTGGAGATGTGTCAATCTGTCACACAGATTCGTATCGCTTCGGTAAATGCCTATTTAACCATCCATGGAGTGCAGATTTGACTAGGGTTCCTTCATACCTTTCAAGCTTCATTCACTCGCGCAACTCTTGGGACTGGAATCGTTCAAAAATATTAAGAACTCGATTTATTATGATTTTTAGAAGATTGCCCTGTAATCTGAAAATCTGGGCTAGTGTAGCTCAACCTATCATTTTCAGGTACTAAACAAGGAAGTTGGCATGGCGTGCATTGCGTGCTTGTTGATCATGGGTTTCGAAGATATAAAAGAGGCGACAAATTGGCATTTGCTTGAAATTAGTATTCAAAGGAATGATTAAAGTAAAATGTAATATTATTTTGATATTTGTATATCTTGGGGCTTCGAGTTAGGGTTGTAACTTTGAAATTTTAACTTTGAGGATTAGGGAAAATATGTCATTTGGGTATTATCGGTACTTCATTCACAATTTTTAGTATTTAAAATGATTATTATTTATGTTGAAAATCGAGGGCGTGACAACTTAGTATCAAAGCGTTCGGACTGAATACCTAGAGACCGTGGGGAGACTTGCAGTCTCATGGGTTCAAAACACTGCATAACTTTTCAAAAAAAAAAACAAACATGTGAGTGCTTGCATGACTGATGTGTAGTGATTGCAGTTGCATTTGTAACTATAGTTGTTGTCATTGGTTGCGGTCTTGGTCTTGAACCAACTACGTAAAGTACTTTTGATGAGATGAGATTTGGAAAGCAACCGTGGTGATTGAAATGGTCGTGGGTTGGGACGGTATTGATGTGTGAAAGAGGAAATTTGTTAGCATATGATACGAGTGTTAGAATATTAGTATGACCTACGAGTTAAGTGTTAGATGTGATTTCTATGTGAACTGTATGGATTATGTTTTTAGTTTTAAGCGTGTTAAGTTTTAAATACTTTTAAGTAAATTTTTTTTTTAAGTGAGTGATGTGTATCATGTCTAGATAATTGAGCAAGTGAGTGTCTTGAATGTGTTCGGAGGGATGATCTCTAGTTGTGATAATGATTCTGTTTTGTTATTGTTATGGTGGCTATTGAAGTAGTGATTGAGTATAGGTAAGACAGTTGAGCCCGCCTAGGGAGTTGTATGTATTTGAGGTTGACTCAGGAAGATGAGGGTTTTAGGTAGGGTGTCTAGATACAGTATGTGTCTTCTGGACACTCAGGCGACTACCGAAGAGATCCAGTTAGAAGAAGCGCTTGATCACCGCTCCTTCTAGATGGAGGTCTCGGAAAGTCAATTGGACAATAGGTTATACTTAGGGGGCTAGACCTATAGGCCCGAGATAAGTGACTGGACATAGGGATTTTGTAGCAAAGGAGAAGTGTTATGGTGTTGGTGTTGTCATTGCTGAGGTGATTGCCGTGGCGGTGTCAATATGACAGGTTGGTAGGAAAACAAGGGTAGTATTGCTGGGTGCTAGACCGAGACATAATAAGATTTAAGGAGAATTGTATCGAATGTGATTGAAATTGAGTGGTTGATGTAAGTTATGTGTTGAGAAAGCTGTTTGAAGTGGGGGCACTTCTAACGTGAACAATTGTGGTTAATAACAAAGTGGAGTGTAATTGATGTTCTGAGTTGAAATGGTGAGAATTTTGGAATGATAGGTATGAGGAAAACAGAATGCTATGAGTTGGAGGATTGAAGCGTAGAAATTGTGTATGATTTGTATTCGACGATATAGATTTGGATTAGGTACAGTAGAGGACGAGTCGGGGTATATTATTGGGATAATACGATCGGTTGAGTGTGATGAGGGGATAATTGTATTAGTAATAGTGATCGTGGTGATAGTGATGGGAATGATATGGTCATTATTGTTGAGGTTGAGTGTGATTGATGTGAATGTCACTGAGGTATGATGATGTCGGCATGACCACTTAGTGGAGAGAAGAGATTTGAGAACTGTGAGAATTTGTGGTGAGCGGGACCGTTAGGAGTTATGTGTGTGAGTGAATTTGGTTCTTAAGAGATAGGATAGTAGAAGTCTTAGAAAGTAACAATGAGTATAGACACATTGTGTTTGCAACCCCCAAGTCTTTTTGGTATTTGGGAAGAAGTCCGTTAATTTGTTTGTATTTGTATTGGTATTTAAATTTTAGTATTGAGATAATCAATAGTAGTGGAAGTTTATTAGTTCAGTTATTGCACACATTGTGTAGGTATGTGGGTGATGAAATGTCGTGTGATTGTAATGTTGATAGAGAAATGATTAATATGGATGCTGTGTATTTGTTATATGATATTTAAGATTGTGAAAATGGGAAACATGTGGCTTGAGTTGACTAATTAACGAGAACATTCAAGATTGATGGGTGAATAGAAAATGTGAAAGGTATTATGAGGTTGAAAAGATTGAGATTATTATTGGACTTTCTAGAGCCATGAATTGTGAAGTGATGAACACATTGTGGGTACGTGGATACAGGGCGAGTCCATTGGATACTGAGTGAAGCTGTTAATGCGTGGGTATGTTCGATGTTGTGCAAGCAATTAAATTGTATGGTTGGTTTATTGAGATATTTCGTGTGTGACATGTACTGCTATTTGGTTTTAACTTACATGTTTGACTTGTTATATACTCTCGATGTGTGTAATTTTCTCTCAGTATATGGTACGGAATAGACGCCGAGTTGTGCGGATATGTGCTACGAGAAGATGAATTTTTGGTTGGAATCTGGCGTGTCCCTTCTTTTACTAGTCATAATAAAATGTAAAGTTTGAAGAGGATATAATTTAACTCTATCTATGTTATGTCCTTGCTACTCTTACGTGTGATACGATTAGAGAATTAGATGCGAAAGGTTTCCGTGATATGTTAACGCTTAGTTGGGAGGTTTAATGGCTGTTAGTAAGGAGAATAGTGGATTTGAGAGTTTATATGAATCATTTCAAGGTTGAGTTGTGTTAAGATAAGTAAAGACGACACATTTATGATAGAAGTGAGTTTAGTCTTCAAAAATAGAAACCGATGATTAGTCTGAGTGGGCTAGGGAATGGTGTTTTGCTGTCAAATATTAGTGATATTGATAGAGTTGGTTCGGTTGTGAGACATGTTTACTTTTGGAGTTGAAAGGGATATCAGAAGCTTTGAGATGTGAGAAGTTTAACTATAGTGAGTTGGTGTTAAAACAGAGCAGAGGGTGACGAACGTTATGTGGTCAAATTATTGGATTTTGGATTTTTTGGTTTTATTGTAGTGGAGAGTATTTGGGTTAAAAAAAAATTGATTGATTGATTGATCGATCTATCAGTTGGCGTTGATTGAAAAAAAATGAGAATTGGAGTTCTATAAGCAGTTTAACATAACATGTCCTAGGAAATCCAAAAGATAGTTGAATAAGGCACAAATTGAAGAACGTGAGGGTACGAATTGTTGGATCTCGAAGTGAGTGTTAGAACTTGAGTGTCTGTGAAGATTGGAATTTAACGAGACACAATTAGAAGTTGGTGTAGTTTTTGAGGAGAAACCGATGTGTATCTTAGGCATGAGTGAAAGGACCATACCTTGAGTGAGTTTTGTAGAGCAATCAGGGTAAAAAAAAAAAAAAGGGTACGTATGAAAGGAAGGACGAGGATATGGTTATGGAATTGTGAGATGAAGATTGGTATTGAAATTGATGACTAGGCTAGATTTTGTTTAGTAAAAATTTCGAGGACGAAATTTCTTTAAGGAGGGTAGGATGTAGTGACCCGTAATTTTGGCCCGTATTTTTTTTTAGAAGTGTTGTGATTATTAGCAAATGGAAGTATGAATAGTGTCATGGTTATATGATTAGGTGGTTGATATGAAGGAATCATTAGTGTGGGGGTGAAAGTGCAATAAGTGAATATGTATATATATGTTGGAATGTGCAGGGAAATCATTTTTTTCCCTTTCCCTTTCCCTTTTCTTTCTTTTTTTTCATTCTTTCTCGGCTCTCTCTCTGCTCCTCCGAAAAACACCCCTCCTCCACTTCTCTCTTCGATTTCATCTACCTAGGGGATGATTCCGGACAAAACCCAAGAATTAAAGTTGTTCTACGGAGCGCGGGCTTTCCGAATATCCAAGAAAAATTACGATCGGGCCACGTGGGAAGTCCGTTGACTTGGTCAAACAGTCGGGTTTTTGCTCAAAACCCTTGAGGTAGGGATTTCTTACTCTTGTTATGTGTTTATACGGTGTTTATGTATCTAGATCGTGCCTTGTTTCGTTGTTTGAGGTTGTTCTTTCCATTTCTGAAATTCTGCAGAAAATGGGTCACTGTTTATGGGGTTTTTCATTGTCTTAAACTCGGAATTGAATTTTGGTTCCTTCATAGGAAATAGAGTAGATTTAGAGCCCGTTCTAATGCCGCTTGAATCACCCAAAACCGTTGAGAATTGAATTAATGGTGAAATTTTGAAATCTGGTCTGCAATCTGTCTCGTTTTCTGGGTTTCAGCCCACTTCGAACGACTATACCTTCCTCGTCCGATGTCCGATTTATGCAAACTTTATATCGATTCGAAGGTTCGGAAGTTAGCTTTCATTTGCCACTGGAATCGCCTTAAAATTCTTAGTACATCGAAAGTTATGATCATTTGAGTGGAGATGTGTCAATCTGTCACGCAGATTCGTATCGCTTCGGTAAATGCCTATTTAACCATCCATGGAGTGCAGATTTGACTAGGGTTCCTTCATACCTTTCAAGTTTCATTCACTCGCGCAACTCTTGGGACTGGAATCGTTCAAAAATATTAAGAACTCGATTTATTATGATTTTTAGAAGATTGCCCTGTAATCTGAAAATCTGGGCTAGTGTAGCTCAACTTATCATTTTCAGGTACTAAACAAGGAAGTTGGCATGGCGTGCATTGCGTGCTTGTTGATCATGGGTTTCGAAGATATAAAAGAGACGACAAATTGGCATTTGCTTGAAATTAGTATTCAAAGGAATGATTAAAGTAAAATGTAATATTATTTTGATATTTGTATATCTTGGGGCTTCGAGTTAGGGTTGTAACTTTGAAATTTTAACTTTGAGGATTGGGGAAAATATGTCATTTGGGTATTATCGGTACTTCATTCACAATTTTTAGTATTTAAAATGATTATTATTTATGTTGAAAATCGAGGGCGTGACACGAAACAACAACTCAACGATCACCGCTTAACTCACACTAAAACCATTACCACCTTCCATGCATCCAAAACCATCTCGTCGTATGTGTCATGAGCTGAAGCTCCTGCCAGGCTAATTATGGGACCCTGATATCCCCTGCCAAGCACCCACCTAAAAGGTTGGGCCTTGAGTATTCAATATGAGCATTAGCTCCTGCCAAGCTAATTATGGGACCCTGATATCCCCTGCCAGGCACCCACCCGTCGATGGGCCCCGAATGTTCATCGTTGTGTCGATAAATGTCCAAGAATCTCGTACTCACATAAGGTGTCATTTCAATTCAATTCAAGCGAAGTTCATGCGTTAATCGATATCAAAATTTATCGAACAAGGACAAGGGATGCAAAGGACACACAACGAACTCAAGGAATAAGATTAACAATACAATATGGTGATTTGGTGATGTCTAGAATAAGTTAGAAATGATCGGGAGCCAAAACAATGGAGCTTGAAGCAAAGAACAATAGTTGGACTAAGCTACTGTTGTATGGATACTGCGAATTTCAGTATCTATACAACAGGGGCTAAAAACGGTCCAAAGAGCATTGTATCGATACTGATTTATACAACAATAGCTAACAACGTTCCAGAGAATCGTGTATCGATACTGAATTAGTCAGTATCGATACAAACGGGTGTTCGTCCAGATTTTCTGCAGATTTCGGCGATTCCAACAACAACAACAACCACAACAACCAAAGACACGATTTAAGGTTAGAAAATACTTCTATTACATATATTGAGAGGTAGAATCCCTACCTCAAGGCCGAAGAACGAAACCCACGAAAATACGAGCCCTAACCTTTCGAAAACCTTGATTCGACCGAAATACTCCATACCGAGCTCTAATCGACGAAGAGCAAGCCCAAAATCACGTGTAGAACGAGGAATGAAAGTTAGTTTGTGAAGGTTTTAAGGAATTTTGGAGAGAGAGTAAGAGAGAGGGAGAGAGCCGAGAGATGAGAGAAAGAGGCGTGAGGAGTGGGGGAGAAAAATGATCTCCTACTCTCTCACCCTCCTATATATACTCACATATATGCTAATTACACTTGTACCCTTCCACAATCAATTGAAACACTCCAGCCCAAAATCATATAAACACAATTATTTCATATTTCTTCATTTATAAACGTTAAAATTAATTGAATTAAATACGGGTCTCTACATCCTACCCTCCTTAAAGAAATTTCGTCCCCGAAATTTTCCGAGCCAAGACTAGCTAACATAAACATCATATATGCCTGCAACAATCATAGACATCAATATTATGTAACATGTCTGACATCACGATACTTAAATCTTAACACTTATTTTGGTTCATTCAGGAAATAGATGCGAATATTTCTCTCTAACTTCGTCCTCCCTTTCCCATGTCAACTCTTCCCTACCTTGATTACTCCACAAGACACGCACCAATGGTATCGTCTTACCTCTCAAAACTTGATCGCACGAATCTAGGATACGTATCGATTCCTCTCCATAAGACACGTCGGCCTCTAACTCAAGCTCGAACCACTCTAACACGTGCGATGGATCCGGTTCGTATTTCCTCAACATCGATACATGAACCACGTTATGAACGCCGATAATCTCGGTGGTAAAGCCAATCGATACGCGACTTCCCCAATCTTCTCGATAATATCAAACGGTCCGATATAACACGGCGAAAGCTTGCCCCCTTTGCCCAAAATGAGATAGTCAACGACGCGGCGACACCTTAAAGAACACGTGATCCCCCACTTCAAACGATATCGGTCGACGACGACGATCGGCATAACTCTTTTGCCTACTTTGCGTGGTTAACAATCATTGATGAATCACTTTGATTTACTCGGTGGTTTTCTTTTGTGCCTCAAGAAGACATAGACGAATCGCTCTCATGTTCTCGGAGAATTCTTGGATCAATTTCGGCCCAACCAACGTAACCTCGCCCAACTGGGTTCAACAAATGAGTGGTCGACACGGTCTCCCATATAAGGCTTCATACGGTGCCATCTCAAGGCTAGCTTGGTAACTATTATCGTACGCAAACTCGACTAACGACAAGTGATCTTCCCAATTACCCCGAAAATTCCATGACACAAGTCCTAATCATATCTTCTAAAATTTGAATTATCCTTGACATTTGCTAACTCAACTCCAACCGAGTCACCAACCATAATATCAAATCTGATACTACAACCTCATAATCGTCACATCATTCACTCTTTTCTACGTAAATTTTTTTTTTCCTAATTACTCCACAAAATTCTTACTATCAGTATGGTTCTGCCACTTAACACTCAATCTTGAACCTTTATCATCCTTATTACATCCTCAAGTTCCAACATCTGTACAAGAATCTTAGTCCTCACACACCAATCATGACAGTTAGACCGCAACCCAACAAATAATAACCTTACATTCCCAAATTTCAAATTCTACATTTTCGTTCCATGCGCCTTATTCTACCAAGTACTCCTCGAACTTCCTAGAAGGACAAATTGAACTACTCATAAAAACTCAAATTTTAATACTCTAAGTTTCATCTTCCCAATCCCAACCGATAGACCAATCCATTGATATTTTTTTTGAATGCCCAACTACTCTCCACTATAATAGAACCAAGAAATCCAAAACCCAACAATTTGACTACATAACAATCATTACCATTTTCTCAATTTTAACACCAACTCTCCCTAATTAAACGTCTCACATCTCAAAGTTATTAATACCTCTTTCGTCTCCAAAATAAATAAATAAACACACCTCACAACTGATTCGATTCTATCAATACCACAAATATAGGCAGCTGCACCATTCCCTTTAACAATCTCAAATTATTTCACGCACCCCGCTACTCACTTTCCTCTCTTAAAGACACAATTAACCTCACACAGTACATTAGTGCACTTATAACACAAAACTGCTAGCCATTACCTCCATTTCACATCCATACTTTCTACACAACTCTTATATCAACTCTACATAAACCTTGAATGTCTTTTCATCCATCTAACATTCAAACACAATCAAGGGTCTAATACTACTCCACTTTTCCTAGCCAACTCGGAATCATTACTAGTTTCCATTTCCGAAAATCTAAACTTGCTTCTATGGAAATACATCCCTTCTACATAACTCAATACAATGCGACATTAAGACCGTTCAGGCAAACTCCCAAATTCACTGTTCTCCTTATCACAAGCTATTAACTACTCCTACCTAATGGTTGACATACTGCTGATACCTTTCGTATCTAACTTTCTAATCATCATACAAAAGAGTAGTAAAGACACACGTCAGATTCTAACCAAAGATCGTCTTCCCGTAACAAATACTCATGCACACATCAGTGTCTACCCCACACTGCGTACTGCGAGCAAATTACAAATATTGAAGTTGCACATCAAGTCAAGCATGTATGTTAACGCTAAACGACAGTAAATTTCGTACATGAAATACATATCAACAAACCATCCTTACAAATTGACGACTTACACAACATCAGATTCATCCACGTATTAACAAACTCGCTTGGTACTCAGTACATCATAATCTCCTGGCTCCAGCAAGCCCAACAGTAATCATTTCATCTCATTTTCGCAATAGCTTTCATGTTTCCCATTCGCCCATCAATCTTGAATGCTCACATTCAGTAACTCTAGTCAAGCTAGGTATTCAATTTTTTTTTTTGACTTTAAATCTCACTGTAAATATAATATACACACCGAACACACGTACGCTTAAAACCTAATCATTGGTATGACTTGACAGCATTGCAACTTGACAATATCTCATCATTCAAACACCTACACACAATATGGTCATGGCTGCACCAATAAACACCCAATAATCTCGAATATCTCCATGCTAATATCTAGTCACCAATACAAACCCATTGACAAAGAAAATTTCCCTAAATTCCCAAAGACTCTTGGATTTTAAACAACAATTCTATACTTCTCATTACATTCTAAGACTCAAACTAATCCATCACTTAAGAATAAATCTTACTCGCATGAATAACCTCTAACAGTTCCACTCACCATAAGTTTCACAGCTTAAAATTTTCTCTTAACTAAGTGATCACATCAACCTCAAGATTTCTCAAAGTCATTCACCACATCTACACTCGATCTCAAAAATAACAACTTCCATTGCCACTATCATCTCTACTATATCTATCATTATCACTACTGTCTCTTAATCTCTCTTAAACAGACTCATAATCTCCATGGCATATCTCAACATGTCCTATGCAGTCATTGGTGTAGTCTACATACCCGATTACACACCATACACGATCTTTACACTCCAATCCTTCAATTCACAACATACTATTTTTCCACATGCCTATCACTTCAAAGTTTCTATCATTTCCACTCAGGACATCAACTATACTCCACTGTATTATCAACCATAATAGTCCTCACTCATATTGCCCTCACTTTGAACAAGTCTCTCACCACACCCTGACATCAATCACTCTCCTTAAGTCACACTGACATAGTTCACCTCACGTTTTGTTGTCCCTCTCACCAAGCAATGCTTTCACTACTTCCTACCAATCTATCATAACGACACCATCACGACACTCACCTCAGCAATGAAGACTACAACACCATAACACTCCCGTTTTCTACGAGATTCCTACGTACAACCATCTGTCTCAAACCTAAAAGGCTAACCCCTATACACAATCTTAGTGTCCAATTGACTCTCCGAGACTTCCATCCAGAAGGAGCGGTGATCAAGCGCCTCTTCTAACTGGATCTCATCGGTAGTCGCCTGGGTGTCCAGAAGACACATATCGTATCCTGACACCATACTTATAACCCTCATTTTCCTATATCACCCTTAGTTACATAGAAATCACTATGCAGGTTTAGCTTGTTCTACCCATGATCACAATCACAACCTTAATAACTATCACTACAACGACCAACAGCAAACATTACCTTAATAAGTCATTACCTCTGTAAACACCTCAAGACACTATCTAACTCAACTCATAACATATAGGTTATTCTCCTCGTTCTCATACTCAACACAACTCATATCTCATAAGATCTACTCAATACACTTAAAACTTAAGTACGTAATCCACGCAATTCAAACAGAAGTACATCTAACACTTAACTCGTAAGTCTAATTAATATTTTAACTCCACCCCCCCCCCCCCCCCCCCCCCCTTTTTTTTTTTTTGCTAATGAATAACATCTTCCACACACCGGCATCACCACTGCGCATAATCACTACAACCATCATGATTTTCTAAGTCCACCCCATCTAGCATCACGTATGAAAGGCATCTTACCACATGGAATTCAAGAACAAGACTGCCATCAGCAATAACGATAATAACAATTGACGTAACCACAGTCACTACAATGATGCCAAACTTCTATATATTTTTTGACATGAGTCATCAACTTTTCACCATTTCATGCAAACATAGGTGCAATGCCAGTTTAGTGAAAACACGTCATTCATGCAAGCACACACATTTTTTTGTACGAGTATGCAGTGAATTTTGAACCCATGAGACTGAAAGTCTCCCCACGGTCTCTAGGTGTTCTAGACGTACGCTCTGATACCAAGTTGTCACGCCCTCGATTTTTAACATAAATATAAATGATTTCCATAAATAAACTTCGCCATAATCCTTACGATAACCAAAATCATGTAGAATTTCCAAAATATTACACCTTTGGCTCCGAAGCCCAAATTAATGTAAGTACTGAATGTTCAAGAGTTAAAGATTTACAATATTCCATAGTCCAAAAGATTTACAAATAAAGTTACTAATACATCTCCAACAGAGATTACAGAGACGCCTAAGTAACTCCTTCAATCTTAGCTCTCAAAATAATGATCACATCCAAGCATTCTGAACATGCATGCTATTATCCTGCGTTGGTACCTGAAAATGATAATAGGCTTGAGCTACACTAGCCCAGTAGGTAATTCTACGCTAGCATTATATGCAAAAGAAATGCAAAGATGATCAAGGAATAGGAACATAAACAAGGTCAAAACAGAAATCAACACTCTTGACTTATTAACCTCGAAACAACAACTCAACGATCACCGCTTAACTCACACTAAAACCATTCCCACCTTCCATGCATCCAAAACCATCTCGTCGTATGTGTCATGAGCTGAAGCTCCTGCCAGGCTAATTATGGGACCCTGATATCCCCTGCCAAGCACCCACCTAAAAGGTTGGGCCTTGAGTATTCAATATGAGCATTAGCTCCTGCCAGGCTAATTATGGGACCCTGATATCCCCTGCCAGGCACCCACCCGTCGATGGGCCCCGAATGTTCATCGTTGTGTCGATAAATGTCCAAGAATCTCGTACTCACATAAGGTGTCATTTCAATTCAATTCAAGCGAAGTTCATGCGTTAATCGATATCAAAATTTATCGAACAAGGACAAGGGATGCAAAGGACACACAACGAACTCAAGGAATAAGATTAACAATACTATATGGTGATTTGGTGATGTCTAGAATAAGTTAGAAATGATCGGGAGCCAAAACAATGGAGCTTGAAGCAAAGAACAATAGTTGGACTAAGCTACTGTTGTATGGATACTGCGAATTTCAGTATCTATACAACAGGGGCTAAAAAACGGTCCAAAGAGCATTGTATCGATACTGATTTATACAACAATAGCTAACAACGTTCCAGAGAATCGTGTATCGATACTGAATTAGTCAGTATCGATACAAACGGGTGTTCGTCCAGATTTTCTGCAGATTTCGGCGATTCCAACAACAACAACAACCACAACAACCAAAGACACGATTTAAGGCTAGAAAACACTTCTATTACATATATTGAGAGGTAGAATCCCTACCTCAAGGCCGAAGAACGAAACCCACGAAAATACGAGCCCTAACCTTTCGAAAACCTTGATTCGACCGAAATACTCCATACCGAGCTCTAATCGACGAAGAGCAAGCCCAAAATCACGTGTAGAACGAGGAATGAAAGTTAGTTTGTGAAGGTTTTAAGGAGTTTTGGAGAGAGAGTAAGAGAGAGGGAGAGAGCCGAGAGATGAGAGAAAGAGGCGTGAGGAGTGGGGGAGAAAAATGATCTCCTACTCTCTCACCCTCCTATATATACTCACATATATGCTAATTACACTTGCACCCTTCCACAATCAATTGAAACACTCCAGCCCAAAATCACATAAACACAATTATTTCATATTTCTTCATTTATAAACGTTAAAATTAATTGAATTAAATACGGGTCTCTACCGCTACAAATCTGATCCGTCTAATTCTGGGTTCAAACAATTTTGGAGGATTATTGCCCAATACAATTAGCAATTTCTCAACTGATCTTGATCGGTTGGTTATATACGGCAATAGAATAGTTGGGAGCATCCCAACTGGGATAGGGAATCTGATCAATTTACAAGTTATTCGTCTAGACGTCAACCGTTTGACAGGTCGAATTCCTGCTGATCTTGGGAATCTTCAAAATCTGGAGCTATTGGGTCTCTCTAGTAACCAATTCTACAGGGACATCCCGTCGTTTGTTGGAAATTTAACTAGGTTAATAACTCTTAGACTGTCTGGAAACAATCTTCATGGAAGCATCCCTTCAAGTCTGGGGAAATGCCAAAGGTTGGTGAAACTGGCACTTCATCAAAACAATCTTATTGGTACCATACCCAGAGAAGTTATGACTCTCTCATCATTACTGTTTTTGAACATTTCTCAAAATAATTTGACTGGTTCTCTTCCAATGGAAATTGGAAATTTAAAAAATCTTGCAGAACTATATGTTTCAGGGAACATGTTATCTGGTGAAATTCCAAACAGTCTTGGTAGCTGCATAAAGCTGAGAGTACTATACATGGAGGGTAACAAATTCTCGGGAATCCTTCCTCTGTCTTTAGGTAACTTGAGAGGTATGGAGGAAATAGATATTTCTCAAAACAATTTCTCAGGACAAATCCCTGACTATTTTGAGGACTTTGACTTCTTGCATAAATTGAATCTGTCATTCAATAATTTTGAAGGTGTGGTACCCGAAAGAGGCATACATAGGAATGCAACTGCAATTTCTGTCAAGAGAAATGATAAGCTCTGTGGAGGTATATCTGAATTGGAGATGCAAAGTTGTAGCTCTAGAGGGTTTGGAAAGAAAGGATCTTCTCTGACCATTAATCTAATAATCTCAATAGTTTGTGGGCTTCTAGGACTAAGTCTGATGTTCTGTTTCTTCTAACGCTGTTTGTTTAGAAAGAGAACAAATGTATCATCTTTTAGATTATTAGGGAACTTGTTTTTGGATCTGTCCTACCAAAGTCTACTTAAAGCTACTGATGGGTTCTCTCTAGCCAATTTGATTGGCGTCGGTGGCTTTGGTTTAGTGTATAGAGGAATTCTTGATCAGGGAGGGAAAGTTGTTGCGATTAAGGTACTAAATCTTCAAGTTGTTGGAGCTTCCAAGAGTTTCACAACGGAGTGTAAGGCCTTGAAGAAAATCAAATACCGAAATCTTGCAAGGGTGCTTACGGCATGTTCAAGTGTTGACTATCAAGGAAATGATTTCAAAGCTTTGGTATATGAATTCATGGTCAATGGAAGCCTAGAGGAGTGGTTGCATCCAAATGAGAATGGGCATGGGTTGTGTAATGAGTCAAGAAATTTAAATCTTCTTCAGAGGCTAAACATTGCAATTGATGTCGCTTCTGCACTTGATTATCTCCACCATCATATCTCAGAACCAATTGTTCACTGTGATTTGAAGCCAAACAACGTTCTTCTAGATGAAGAAATGGGTGCACATTTAGCTGATTTTGGGCTGGCAAGATTCTTTCGAGATACTACATGTACTTCTTCTGCTAATCAATCAAGTTCCATTGGTTTAAGGGGATCTGTTGGTTATGCGGCTCCAGGTAAATGTACTTCTTTAGCACTTTTTTACTTTTTTTTTTTTACTTTCCAAAATCAAGACCATATTCTTATTTCCAGAGTTCTTCGAAATCTAATTGCAATTTTTTTCCATCCCGTAATTTTAGAGTATGGCATGGGAAATAAAGTGTCTACATCGGGTGATGCGTATAGTTACGGAATCCTCATTCTAGAGATGTTTACATCCAAGAGACCTACTGATAGCATGTTCACTGATGGTATGACTATCCACCACTTTGCTAAGATAGCTCTGCCTGAGCAAGTAGAGAGCATTGTTGATCCAACACTGTTTCAACAAAGAGAACAAGGGCAGACAAGCTCAAGCATCAACAATGGTTGGAGTCAAAGTTTTGCTAGAAGTCACAAGATTCGAGAGATCTTGATTTCTATATTTAACGTTGGGATTGTCTGCTCAGAAGAACGTGTTAGAGATCGTCAGGCGATGAATAAGGTTCTTACTCAATTGCATGCATCCAAAAAGTCTCTTCTTGGAGATGGAAAATTGGTCGAACTTGCAGTTTGACCATTACTAGGTACAAACCATAAACGTTTTTAGTTGAGTCGACAATGGCGGCCTTAGCTTAAACTTAAACTTAAAATGATAATTTTGTCTTTAATTGAATTTTTTTCGCATTTGTTAGTTTTGCACTAAATTTTTGTGGGTTATTGATTTGTTGAATGAAAAAGTAAAAAAAATTTACTTTTACCCAAGTATTTTGAGAAATAACCACTTTTTAGTGAAAAAAGTCAAAAAGTGATTATTTTTAAAAATACTTGGATAAAAGTAAAGAAATTTTACTTTTTCAATTCCTCTCGTCGAGACGAATCAATAGCCAACAAAAGTTTGACGCAAAACTATATAACAAATGTGAAAAGAATTCAAATAAGGAGAAAATTCTCTTTTTAAGTTTAAGTTTAAGTTAAAGACAAAAGAATGCACCCTAAGCCCTAAGCCATTGAATCTCTGTATTAGGTCACCAATCTTTATTTTCTTGTGCTCTGATGATGATAGCTTATAAGGGCGTAGAGCAATCCGCCCTTACCTATGTTAGCACATCTCCAAACATGCATTATCATTTTGAAGTTCGCAAAACTCAGCTACGCTCGTGGTCGAACACAAGCGTTTCATTTTGATATGTGACTGATATTTTCTTTTGTTCTTGTTCTTTTTTCTTTTTTATCATTCTAAGATTCTTGAGGGAAGGAAGTCTATTCATGGCTTGCAGCAATCAATTAGCCTTTCGAAAGTAAAACCCCATTTCTTCAGCAAACATAAGGAGAACTATTCATGTTACAATTTACATTTGAAATATTTAGAAAATATCATAGAATCAAGATTTTACCCAACCGCTTTTTCCAATTTCCTATTTAACACACTAGACTCTTAGATTTCACGAGTTTAAGGTGGGAAAGTTAATTCTTCGATAAAGTCTGCAGCTACTGATTTGGGCACTTGATTTTTGTTTGTCCTATTTGTTGATTCTCGGAACTGAATTTTTTAGCTCTGCATCTACTTACCCATGTGTTAAAGTAGTTACTTATCGAAGTGCATCAAATTGTCTTAGCAATTCTAATCATTTTTGTTTCTCTAATTGCAGGGTGATTGGCTGTAAAATATCTCGTGGCTTAAAATTTTTCCCTTCAACTGATGCTGTATAATTCTTTTGGCTGCTTCTTATTGATATTCATACTGTCCTATTAATTTTTCCTTTATTTTAAGTCCTTTTTTTTTTGGTGAAGAAGGCAACTTATTTCATGAAAATATCCTTTTAGTTTGCTACATAAAAAGTCCTTTTAGAAGGCAATGAGTTGCAATGAACAATTCTCTCTTATACTTCATATAGGTTTCATAGTCCTAATAGAATGGTTAGATGTACCTACGCAAGGGCTTTCCAGCACCTGACAGATGATAATGTTACAAAGTCATAGCTCTGTGTGGGAGCAGTGCATACATGTTGAACACACAACGCAGAACGTATCCCATTTTTACAAGTTCATTGGTGAAAGAAGAGTCATTTCTACGAATAACACTTTTTGCTTGACCTCAGATTTCTGAAACTCTAGAAAATGTATCCTATAGGTAATGATTGGTGATGAACAGAGTTATTACAGATACCTTTGGCATATACTAAATATGGCCATCATCGGAGTAACCAAATTAATGGTCACAGGTACGTAGTTCAAAAGCTTGTTAACAAATTTGACATGGAATAGCAATATCTAGATTTTGTGCATAAGAACTTATACTCAACATCAACGGTGTAGGTAATGGTCTTATCGTGATAAAATGTAGGATGATGGGCATTTTGTTTCCCATGAATGCATAAAGTTTTTGTATGTAAATTCTATTAAATATATGTTACACTTGATGTTCAGTATTAGCCATCCAAAGCTATTTTTCACTTATTTCCAAGCTTCTGATAAAATTTTTGTCATGTGTTGATAACGCTAATTAAGTATCGAATAATCGAGTAATTGTCTTGATCAGTTTAGCACTCAGATCCGAACAGTAAAACATGAAAACCCTCAGTAACCGATTGGTGTAGTTGATTAATTCAGAACTTCACCCATGAAGTATACTAATAAGGACTGAAACTAATATTTTCACAATTTCAAAGGAGTAGCCTAATGAAATTCTATCAAGCAATATTACTCTGTTGAGTCCGAAACTGATTAATTTACTGAGGCACTCAGGAATCTCAACTTTGAAAACAAATTAAACTTAGTGGACTAGCTACTAGCCTAGTATGTATTCGGACACAGTAATGATTTCCACACAGATTTTTTGCACATATCACGCACATATATTGTTATAGGGCCCATATCGGGGTCCCACAAAATAATTCAAACCGTTCATCTTTTTAAAATATTTTTTGGAGGATTCCTTTATAAAATCAACTCCAACGGATATCGGTAAAGGCTTTCTCAGATATCGTAGGGCGAATCATTCTGTTTTGCCCTACGATTTCTGAAAAAGCTCTTACCGATATCCGTTGGAGCTGATTTTTTACAGGAACACCCTCAAAAAATATTTTAAAAAAGATGAGTGGTTCAGATCATTTTATGAGATTCTGATGTGGACCCCACAAAAATGTATGTGCATGATATGTGCACAAAAATATGTGCAAGTAGCACCGTTGGATTCTGACGAAAGTTTCACGCTCTATATAAAGCCCAGGCCCGACGCAGAAATCAGAGTACCACCGCACTCACAGCTTATCAATCCTAGCTCTTACCAAAACCAATGGGTTCCACATCAGCCTTGCTTTGCTATTCATTATTGAGACATTGGCTTCTCGAGCTGCATTTCACTCTCTTCAGGAAGAGGCGATCTATGAGAGGCACATGCAATAGATGACTCGTCGTGGGTGACAAGGAGGATTTTACGGCATATTCAAGGCCAGCAGGATATTGAATCTCCAAAAAAAAAAAAATTTACACGTACACACACACAAAGGCCTTAAACAAGCCTTAGCTAGGAGCCAATCAGTTTGCCGACCTCGCAAATGAAAAGTTCAAATAGTGTATAGATACAAGAGCCATGTCTAGTCCACTGAAGTGTATATATATAAATTTTCAGGTAAGAACCTTAAAATAAGGATCTTATATGCGGACCTCCCCATTTCTTGCCTTTTCCGATCGGATTTCAATGATCCGAGCCGCTCAATGTGTTCGGATCGTGATTTTAAGGGTACACGTGAGAAATCGGCAAAAAAAATGACCAAGAAGGGCTTGATTTGAGCAGTTTTTATTTGAACAGTTAGATAAAAAACAAACAAACACTGCTCGAATGATGCCCTTCCCGGTCTTTTTTTTTTGCTGATTTCTCGCGAGGTACCCTTAAAATCATGTCCTGAACACATTGAGCGGCTCGAATCATTGAAATTTGATCGGAAAATAGAGATCTGCATTTTATTGAAATGAGGTGGTCCTTATAGGAAGAGAACTCATATAGGTCTGCCATCTCTACCATCCATTGATTGGAGAGAGAAAGGCCAACTAACACTTGATGGGGACAATGGCCAATGTGGTAAGTAGGAATTGTATAATCACCACTAAATAAAGCCAAATACACTGTAGGTTTTTTTCCAACTCTTTATCCTTTCTGTGAAAATTTCCAACTCTTTATCTGATATCAACATATTATGGATTGTTGTTGGACTTTTTCAGGTACTGCATCCCTGAAAGGAATAACCCAACTGAAGATTGGTAGTTAATCTCCCCATCTGCTCTAGAGTTTTGAGTGGGCAGTGGTTGACATATTCAAATTATGATAATTACGTTTATCTTCGTATTCCTTTCTTTATCCCATATTTATGTGCCTAAATTGGACTTGCTTTTTCTTTTGTATTATCCGTCTTTATGTTAAAACACACTCAAAAATTTCTTCCAGTTTCGATTAATGTTGCTGCTGTTTCTAGGACAGATATAGGTTGTCTTACTAATGGTTCCTGCCTGTTTCAATGTAGGACCTCTGTGTGAATACCTGTCCATAAGCTACTTGGATAATAAGTTCCTTTCCTTTCAAGCGATGTGTTTTATTGCATTGCTGACTAAGTTTTTGTGTACTAATCGTAGAAAGACAAAGCGTGGATCGATGATGCAAATTAAGTTTGTTACGTTGTGGCTTGTTTCTCTTGCTGCCAAAATATAGAAGAGACTGAGATTCCTATTGGAAAAAAAGGATGGCGAGATCTCCACAAATACTAAAATACACTTCAAGTCACGACTATGTTGTTTAATTCCTAAAAACAGTATTTGCCCCCACCAAACGGTATGCAAAGGGTTACAACAAATCTGCCTTTAAAGCTCAAACTCGAAATTCTTGCTGTTTACACTAACGAAAACAGACAGAATACCTGCTGGACGAATATATAAGAACCGTTGAACCACTGAATGCTGATTTCTGCAGCAAAACAGAATGCAAAATGAATGCTAAGAAAAACACAGAGAGATGTGGGAGAATTTTGGCATTTGTGAGAATTCTGGCAAGTAGTGGTCTATTTATAGGCCACACTATGCACCCATTGTAAATGGTTACACACCCAATCTATCCTAGCCGTTGAGTAAAGACCCGTATTTTTTAGGCCGTATTTTTCTTTTGCAATCGTACAACTTGTCGAGATAGACGATGTGGATTTACGGAATGACGTATTTGTGGAAGGATATAAAAGTAAATAGGTGAGTGGTGTATGTGTGTGTTCGTGGTGTGAGAGCATTGGATAATTTTTCCCATCTCCCTTAATTTATTCCTAGGAGATTGATTTCTCCCCATTTCTTTTCTCTCTCTCGGCCGACACTCTCTCTCTCTAGCTCTCACCTCTCCCTGATCATCTTCTCTCCTCAATTTCACCCTCCATGGAGTATGATTCCGGTAAATGTCCAAGAATTAAAGTTGTTCTACGGAGTGCGGGCTTTTCGAATATTCAAGAAAAATCATGATCGGACCACGTGGGAGCTTGGTTGACTCGGTCAAAGGGTCGAGTTTTGCTCAAAACCCTTGAGGTAGGGAATTCTACCTCTCTTTATATGTCATTTGAGTGTTCTTGTACCATCTTTGAGCTTATATTGATTGTTATTGAGATCGGGTTCAAATCTGAAAAAAAATTCTGTCAAAATTGCCAGAAAACGTATTTCCCTTACCGGTAGGAACCGTTTACCTACCGGTAGGACAAGTAAGAAATCTTTCCTCAACCAGCTCAAACGTATTGCAGCAGCTCAAAAGCAGCTCAATCGTATTCATCCACCTACCGGTAGGACAAGTACAAAGTTGTTTCGTATGGCCTCTCTGTTTCCAATTTCTACCGCCTACCGGTAGGACAAGTACAAAGTTGTTTCATATGGCATCTCTGTTTCCAATAGAACGGACAAGTACAAAGTTGTTTCATATGGCCTCTCTATTTCCAATTTCTACCGCCTACCGGTAGGACAATTACAAAGTTGTTTCGTATGGCTTCTCTGTTTCAAATTTCTACCAGTAGAAACTTCCATCTACCGGTAGGACCGTTGCAGAATTTCTTTCTTCTACCTGTAGAACTCAGTCACCTACCGGTAGGTAATTGAGCTGCTCCAGAATCTTCCAGCAGCTTTTCCTTCATTCTTCCAAATCACTTTTTGAAACTTCTCGTCAACTCTAATGGATTTGTTTATGCATTCTTTCAAGTGTTTTGGAGAGTGTTACTTGTTTCAAACTAGAGTGGTATCCGATGGACTTAAATAAACTCGTTGAGTTAAGAAATGTAAAATGTAAGTTATTACACGTTGAAACACGAACGATACACATGAGCATGTCTAGTGATCCAATGAGTAGAATTGCAATTTGTGTTCTCTTGACTCGTAGAATCTTTTAGACTCCTTTAGCGTACGACTTACGGACTCGAAGTATAGAAACTAGAAGACCGGGCAACGTAGAGTCTAGTTGAGTGTCGATATGTGGTATGTAAATGTACGGGGGTGTACTTAGAGGTACGGCGATGACTTGTATAATTGATTATATGTGATATGGTAGATTGTTGGTCTTGTAACACCGTGTGATCGATTAGATGGCTTTTGGATTCGATTGAACAACTTGATGTTTGTGAATGGGAAATGGAGTGACAATGAATGACAAATGGACACAAAGAGAACTTTCAGGGCTCTTGAATGAGTAAATGTTTGGTAGGACCTAATTGCTCATATCATATACTTTCAGGGCTCTTGAATGAGTAAATGCGCCTGACAGGAGCTAAATACTCATATCATGTACTTTCAGGGTTCTTGAATAAGTAAATGCCTGGTAGGAGCAAATTGCTCATATTATTTCTCTTCAGGGCTCGTTATCGAGTAAGTGTCTGGCTGGAGCATCAACTCAGACTCTTAAAGATACACAATTAGTTTATGAAATTAATTAAAGGATTTAGGTATTGGTTAAAGGATTTTGATGGAAATCCTCCACTATTCAGCCCGAATCAACGGAGTTCGGCCCACAATGATCTTGAGGTTTTCTCTAAATTGTCTGATATAAAAAAGAAAAGCTTCATGATAAAAGGGTTCAATGGCAAACGAAGGAGAAATGAGAAAGAACGTGGTACCACGAGAAGGTGGATTGGCGATGGTCAGATACTTAATCATGATAGTTATGCTTATCTCTACTGTCATGAGGTTTCTATCGTAGTGTAGCTTAAGCCTTACATCATTTTCAGGTGCTAACAAGCTAACCAAAGGAGTAACTTATTTATCCTTGTAAATTTCTTTTGAAAGATGTAAATATGTATTTGTAAACTCTTAACTCTCTTGAGACTTGACACTTATGTTAATTTGGGGTCGTTGAGTCGACGATGTAATACCCTTTTATATTTATGTTGAAAATCAAGGGCGTGACACGTGGGATCAAATCCCACGGCCTCGTTTGACCAGTCACACCGAACTGGTGCATCCACGTCAGCGCCACACCGCACCAACTAGATTATTATTTATTCATATTAGGAATGCTTCCTAATATATATACTACTCCAACTTCTCTTAACTAACCAATGCGGGACAAAATCCACAAAGAGAAAAATAAGCATTCTAAGGAAATAAGGAAATTTGCAAAACCAAAACAAGGACTCATTTTTTTTTGAAATCTCTAACAATTCCTTTATATAACTCCATTTCACCTGCTTCTTCATGTGTGATACTAAAGAACACAAACATTGAAGTAATTTATCTCCCAAATGGTGTTTCGTTATATAGGGCTTGTTATGATGACTTCGAAAGTGAACGATGCGAATTACAAAATCTGTTGTGGATTGGAAAGCTTTTTCAAACTTTTTTCCCATTACATTCAGTACGTGTATGTTCAAAGCGAAACAACATTCTGGTATCTTATTGTCATGCTTAGGTAACGCATTGAAGGCTTAGTGTAACAATAGGTGGTTAATTTCACTTTTCCTTGGGTGGGTATTTTTAGTTCAGTCGGTGAGTTCAAGTTCGGCACTAGCGCATTGGAACTATAAAGATCCAAAGATGTTAGATACGTACGATCGTAATCCACATACTAATCAATCTTACTGAATACTGACATCCCGACGCTTGCTCTGCGGGCGAGGGACCTTTGTGATCACTCGTTCTTAGTTCGCATTGAAACCACTGAGTGTGACATATTAGCTTAATGGGTACCACTTTGTAATTAAAAAACAAGCCTCAATCAACAGCCTAGTGGATAGTATTAGAAAGCGCACGGAATTCACCTTGAGAGTCAAATAGTAAAATAGGTACAGATGTGCGCTTGCTGCTTGGCGAGTACCAGATTCAGGAGTTTCAACCAATTTACCCGAGATAATGAATGCAGATTTAATTCCTCGTTTTGGCTGACTTCTTTCTCTTGTTTTTCGTTCTTTTCTTACCGAACTTTGAAAGTACCCAATTACAAACCTAATGATAAATGATTAGTGAAATAAAGCCCAACCATATAATATAAAAACAAGGTGATTAAGAAGCAAAAAAGTAAACTCTTATGGCGTAGCTCTAACACTCTGAAATCTAGATTTAGCTAGCATCGAGGAAAATACGACAGAAAAATGAAACAGATTTGTATTCATAGGCGGAGCTATGTTTGGGTCCGGGGCCTAGCCCTGACCTCGAATTTTAAAAAATTTATTTTTTCTATACCCGATTTTGAATATCATCTATTCCACTCTCTCCGTCTCATAATGTTTGTTCTGTCCGCAAAACGAGGATGTAAAAATAATACAATATTTGCAAGAAAATTTTAAATTTTTTTCAACAATTTACTGGAGGGTGATAAACCTAAAATTTGTGTAGTCGATGAATTGTTTCTCTCTTGAATCAATTGTAGAATACAGCAAATACATATATAGGAAAGAGATGCAACTAACTAGGAAAGGATAAGTATGGAATGTAGAATAACAATCCTATAATTTATGGGACGAATCCTGATCCTAATTGATTGTTGTCATGTGTAGAGTGATCTTCCTGTGATGTTCACTAATAGAGAGAGTGAGTGTGTGTGTGTGTGTGGGGGGGGGGGGGGGGGGGGGGGAACCCTTTGGTGTGACTTGTTAAGTGATTTCCACTTTTGTCCCCAAACATACCAGTACTTACTTCGTCGGAGCTTTCCACGTACTAACTACCTAGGATAGGATGGTAAATTTAAGTGTAGAAACTCCAATCCGGATCTCGAAAGTGCTTTAAATATTCTGATGATGAAACAAAGGAAATAAATACCTCCGAGAGCTTGGATGTGAGACTCTCCCAAAACAAACTCAAAAAGCCCAGGGCAAACTCAAAAAGCCTAGAGCAAACCCAAGGGCCCAGAATTGGACCCTTAGTACCGCACGACACACCTCTACACCGCACAGCATAATAGATTTCATTACGCCCCACGAGGTCATAAGGTCAACCGCACGGCATTTTAGATAAAGTTCTGACTAGCTCAGTTAGCTGTCGGCCACGCCCACTTGAGCCACTACTACAAGCTAACTTAGCCGAAAAGGCACTTCTGGCTCGCTCAGAAAACATCTCCCCCATTTGAAATTCAAAATCCTTGGCTTTTGCCTATAAATACAACCCTCCACTCAAAAGAAAAGGGCCATGAATTCTCTTTTTCTCTCATCATGCTTTCATGTTCATTCCTCACTCCAAAGCCTTGAGAAAGTGCTCCCAAAAACATTCTCAAGGTTCTTTCTTCCTCAAAATCTTTCATTTTTCTACTCGCCATTGAAGTGAGTTCTCTTGCTCACTCCAAGACCTCCAACTTCCCAACAGCTACCTATTAAACCGCGTCCACCGTCTCTCCTCGACCGTTTTCATCCGTGTTCATCTGTAGTCATCCATTCCCATCCAAGCTCAAAGATCAAAGGTATAAATTAGTTTTCTTGGGATAGGCTCTGTCCATATCTCTGAGGGAACCTCTCTGTGGTCAGGATCGACCTCCTTTGGGTCGGATCCTGACTTAAAAACCATTTTCAAAACAAGAACAAACCTCTGTACTAAGAAAGCTACACCACGCGGCGCTTTGATGCGTCACACAGTGTAGCTGATTTAGACGCACGGCGTTTTAGTTTACTGTTTTCTTGCTCAAACCGTCTTGATCATGGCTGTCCTCTGTCTGGTCTTTTTGTTATTAAAATATCAGGCGTAGGTACCTCTCAAAAACAGACCATATCCACAAGCCATGTTTGATTTTAGAAAACAAACCTTCTTCAGACGTTCTGAACGATCAGAAGCTTAAAAGTTGGTTTCTGCTCATGGCTTGGAAGAGCGATACTTTTCAGGGTCGCCTGGTGGCAAAAATACTGTTTAATGTCAGCTGAAAACCCCGAGCGTGCTATCCAAGATGCCGAGCGGTGTTCCAAAACTTTGCAAAAACCTGATAGTGAGGAAGATACCCCGCACGGCATTCTTTAAGACCGTGCGCGGTATTACGAAATGCAGTGCAGGAGGATGCTGAGATCCAAACAGTTTCTGTTAGAAATTTCTTTCATTCCGCATCATCCTCATCATCACTGTACAGTTAACACCACATGCACGCCAATGTGATCTATTACCCATGTCCATTTCCCCTTTGTTTGTTTATTAAGAGTTTGATTTCCCAAGAGATATTTTAAATCCCCCCTCCTTTGAAAGAGTTTAGTAGAGACCGGTTTTACTGGGCGAACGGGGTGCATTTTTCTCAACAAAACCTTCCCCGCTCGTAAAGTGGCTCCCGGACCCGAAATCTCAACGTTTTCGCCAGACCAAAAGGGCCTTTTTCCTTTCAAACGAACTCTCGATTTCTCGGATCAACCATCTCAAAAATCCGGATGGCAACTCTTTTCCTGGGCTCGCGCCGGTCGGGGAGCCCACATTAAGCCACACAAAATTCACTCCACGTTCAATAACTGTTCCACATCCACATACATAAACGGTTTTCTTCCCATCTGACTATTGCCAACACCCGAGAAATCCAAAAGAAAAACCTGCTGATTCTCATGGATTGTTTTGAAGGACAGGCTTTGTTCTACTTAGAAAGGTTAGACACACACACACACACACACACACACTCTCTCTCTCTCTCTCTCTCTCTCTCTCTCTCTCTCCATCAAATTGGAATAGATTTTTGTACCCAACTTGAGTGGGCTGTTTGGGACACTCTTTTGAGGTCTCTCTTTTTAACCTTCTCCATTGTAAATGGGACAAAATCGGCCTTTCTTTTCTTTTCTTTTCTTTTATTAGACTTTGTATTTTGAGAGGGACTGAAATTGGGTTTTCAACAGTTTGATTATTTTGTGGGGACAATTAGGAATGGTGTGATGGTAAATTTTACCACATCATTGTCTTTTTTTATAGGTACGTATATTGCACATGAACAATTTGACAACACAATGTCTAAACATATTCATAAAAAAACGATATAGCGTACATATACTGTTGAAATTACAATGGAAAAAACACTTAGTATTGCCGCAATTCTCAAATAGTTCAACCAATACGATATTTAGTAAAACATATAATTACGAAAACATAAAAAGATGTCAACAGATACTTTATGCATTTAATAAAAATTCAATAAGGAGGAGCAAATGTTTTTGGTGTGTACAGGCAGAGCACATGTTTAGTGTATAAAGGGGAGCACATGTTTGGTGTAGATGAAAATGTGTCATTGTGTCAAACTTTTATTTTTCAAATTATCAAATGAAAGAACTTAATTTCTCGCCGGCACTCTTACAAACGTAGCAAGATTCTGGGCCATTGATACAACATTGCTAGGAACTTTAGCGATTGCCACATAATCAAATTTCTGCACCAATTCTAGAATATCCCTAATTACAGGTTTAACAAAAACATCAGCATGCTCCACACACCGCAAAGCTTGAACTAGCACTAAGCAGTCCCTTAGCACTTCCAATTTGCTGAATCTTTTCCCATGAGCCCAATGCAAAACATCAAGAACAGCCACAGCTTCCACCATTAAGGCTGACGAAGCAAACACTCTTCCGAACTTCTTTTCCTGAACAAAAGACAAAGCAGACAAAGAAGCCCACGCCACAGCACCTCTTTATGAGTGACTGCACCAAGCTCCATCTACCAAAAATATAGGTATCCACCCCTTGATTGTATTGGCCTGCAACGAACTGGGTTGAAAGCAGCCCATTTTGACTTTCAACCCCACAAAACACCAACCCCCGCGCCAACACCCAACAAGACCAAATACCATTCCGCACGGACATTGCAATTTGAAGACCCCACCCCACACCATCATTGATTCTATCAAACACCTCTCTATTCCGACCAACCAGCCCATAACAGACAGATACCTTCAACAACAGCACTCTTGTTAGGTACCTCGCGAACCCATTCTAGCAGCCAATCCTTGAACGAAGCAGGACTCCCTACTATAAAATCCAAACCCAAGGAGGACGCCCTCCACAATCGCTGCGCAAACTCACACTCAAAAAAAAGATGCTCAATAGTCTCGTCGCTTCGTCCACACACCAGACAGACCATATCTCCAGCCATGCCTCTTCTAAACAACACAACCTTAGTTGGGATAATCTTGTGCAACACTTTCCACAAAAATAAAGCTAGCTTGGGAGGAAGGTTCAGCCCCCAAACCTTTCTCCAAACCTCGTCACCCCTACTAACCCCATTCCAACCCGTATGCATTCTTAACGCCTCAAAATAGGCGCACTTAACCGAGACTCACCATTCTTTAACAAACGCCAAATTAACTCATCCTGCCTAGTCACTCTAGGAATATGAATAGCAAGGATCCTAGGTATAATCTCCCCAGGAAACAACACTTCGAGTAATGGCTTACGCCACTCGAAATTGATCTCATCAATCAAATCGGCCACTCGAAAATCCAGCACATCCACTGGACCTGCCGACTCAACATACGGATTAGAAACCTTAGGAAACCATTGATGCTTAAACACATTGATAATCCTCCCATCCCCTGTTGAACATAAATTTCGAGTCTACGAAAATGACGGGAAAAATGATGAACAAGAGTCAATTTTATTGATGTATCAAAACTAGAGTTACAATCTCTGATGAATTTCTAGGAGAAAATAATCTTCTGATTCTTCTCTTCAGTTGTTTGTTGAAACGGGGGCTTGATGCTTATTATCGGACCGAGTGGCGGAATCTTCTCTGATGTTTGCGAAGAAGATGATGATCTAAGTTGAATGTTCTTCGGAGCTTTGAAGCTTTGATCTGAAAGAACCTTCTTGTTGACTTGGACTTGAGGAATTCTGAAGGGCTTTGAGGCTGAAGATATCTTCAGACCTCTGGGGTTGGATGCTTGAATGTTGATGATCGAAAATATGAGAGGAGAGCACCTCTATTTATAGAGATGTAAGATGGAGAGTCATGACCAACTCTACCTCCTTCATATTTATCTTCCCAATTATTTCTTTATTTAACATTAAAGAAATAACTATATAACTTGATAATTATCCTTGTTTCTTTTATTTTAAGAAAGACAATTATAAAGAGAAATACAATTATTATTTTACCAAGTGGCTTTATTTGGTTGGCCGGACTTAATAAAAATAGTAACTGCGTCACTTTGACGCGTGGCACCATTTGATTGACTCATTCAGATCATTTTGACTTTTGACCTAAAGACACTTGGCAGTATTTGATTGGCCATTTATCGTGCCCTATTTATCAGGTCCCGCAACATGTGACAACTTGTGATTGGCTGAAAATTTTACATGCCTACACCCCCAACCGACATCCCACACCCTTCCGAAGCAAGTCGTGGCCCCACAAAATACTCCGCCATCCCCACGAACAATTAGATGGAACACCACACTGCCAAAAATCCTTATCCCAACAATATTTCCCCAATAAAACTCTAGCCACGAGAGACTTCGGCTGATTAATCAACCTCCAAGCCAGCTTAGCCCAAAGAACTTGATTGAAACACAAAGTCTCTCAGACCCAACACCCCGTGACCCAACGGCTTACAAAGATCATCCCATTACAGGCGAGAGAGGGTGAGAAAGGGAGGGAGACGAGAATCCCTTACACCCCGGTTTTCATTTCTCACCGATTTTGGTGAGATTTCGTGAGAGAATCCCTTCGCCGGAGACCGTTCCCGTCGCCGGAAATGCCCTGAGAATCTGATTTCTCGCGATTGTTTGGTTGGGGTGGCAAGAAAACACAACCCTTTCTTTTCTTCTCTCACCCCTCCATCCAAAGGAGCTGTAAAGTTTGCGTGGGACTAGAGGACCTCTAACGTAGTATCCGGTTTAGGAGTCCTACCAGCCGTAAGTGGGGTTCGAACCAAAGACTCTATGGGAGGGACTTTCTTGTTTTGGTGAAGGGAGGGAGTGACTTTCACCCATGTTTGGCCATCTCGGCTAACACTTTGGTGGCATGACCGGTTTGGCCTCAATTTTACGGGTTTTTAAAGTCACCAATGTCTGTGTATATCCTAATAAATTTTTCCTCCAATTATTATTTCTAGTTTTTATTTATTTCTCCCATCATCACCTAAACCCAAACAAAGCATGGGTTGTTGCCAAAAGCCCACTGCCTTCGAAGTTTGACTTTGAGCCCTAAACCTCCAATTTTTCTGTGATGCTCCCAAGTGGTATGGGAGCATCATACTCTCAATGAATTATAGTCCTTAGATTGAAAATGGATAAATCACAGCCCTTGGATTGAAGCCAAAAACTAAAAATAGGGTGGTTTTGTTAAAAATGAGGTGGTTTTGACCCAAAAAATGGATGATTACTTATCACAGAACAGGCAACTTATACCATTCACTAAGGCAACACTAACAATTGTATAAGGTAATACTTACCACACAAACAGGCGATACTTACTACAACCGGTTGGTCAGGTAACAAGTTGCCATTAAGTAAAAATAAAAAATAGTACCCGATTTTTTGGCGGGAAAATTTGCAGATTTTAGGAATTTATATATTACAAGAATTGTTTAAAAATTGTGTTCATTTATAAATCTAGTTTAAAATTTTAAATGTATTTAATTAATTAATTTTCAAATAATCATTTATTATAGATATATTTAAGTAACTTAGTTTTAAATATTATGAAAAAAATAAGATATTTATTAATTATAGTGATCAATATGATATATTTTGTAAATCTAATAACTAATAGTATTGATACTAATATACTTGGCAGCAATCAATTAACGAGAATTGATTCATTTATAATTAATTGATCTGGTTATAGGTTCAGCCAATTGATCAAACGATTTGAATCGATTAAGATCATATTTCGCAGATGTGATAGTTAACAATGATATTGATTGATAGTGATTAGTGAAAATTAATATAATTGGCTAAAGTAGACTGACTAATTTGTTTAATTGCTTAACCACTGACTTATCTATTTCAATCCTTCAAGTTACACAATTAGCAAATTTCAAAAATAGTTATTTGATGGTTAACATTGATCACTTAGCAAATGAAGGAGTAACAGTCTTTGAGGTTAACATTGATCACTTGACTAATGTAGGAATAACCACTAGTGAACCAGTAAATTGAAATATCTCATTTATTTGATCCTTTTTTAAAAGTAATTTTATTAATATGAATACTTTTATTTAATTTATCATAAAAGTAATACAATAGATCCAAATAAAATTTAATGTGGTAGGTAATATGATATTAATGGTGATATACATAAATGTATACCTACCCATCATTAATGTCATACTTGCTATAGAATAAAACTTACTTAACAAAGCATAAGGCTAGAGATACCACAAAAATTGAATTTTTATGATGGACTAATATTCATTGATAAAACTTACCACCGTGATTGACAATACTTACCATGAGATAAGAGCAAAAGGACTATATGCTTAAACCAGTCTTACCACACAAATTGATTCACGTTTTACCAATTGTCTTATTTACTTAATTACCACCAATTATGACATTAATGGTACTAGATTTCTCCATACCTATCTTAAACCCTGCAAACTTATCCACTCTAATTCCACTAGCTCCCATTCATCTCTTTTCTTGTCCAAAAAAATGAAGATTTAAGAAGAAGCTCCATAACAAGTTGAAGAAACTCACCAAGTAAGTTTTTTTGAGGAACAAACTTAATTTAGTTGTGATGATTACCTTAAACCAACTTACCAAATGATCATATATATGTTGAAGAATCTCGAATAAGTGTTTCACAATAATCTAATGAAGCTTCATAGGTTTTTATATACGTTTTTTTATGGTTATACTTACCATTGCTTATGGCTATACAAACCACTTTTATGGTATTTTTATTACGGATGAAACTGCATTTAAGAAGTATTTGGAGAATAAGTTCTTTGTATTTGTAGTAAGAATGTCCAGAATTTAGTAAGAAAATCCTGTATTTGTGGTAAATATGGTTATAGAAATGATGGGTACTTTCCGTAGATAGTATAGTTTTGCTTGTCATACCGTGTGTGTGTGTGTGTGTGTGTGTGTGTGTGTGTGTGGGGGGGGGGGGGGGGGGGGGGGGGGGGGGGGGGGGTTGAATTGCACTTGACCCTTTCCCTCTTTTGATTTGAATGGAGAAGTTGAACGGTAGTGTACTGGATACTTGAAAATCGAAGAGGGGTGTATTTCCGGGAAGAAGCTCTGACGACCAAGTCAAAAGGCTGAAGAAGTGAAGAAAGTAATTACTTAGGGAACAAGTTATGTGGAAAAAAAAGTCCTCAAACCTGGAGAGGGAGTCCTCTATTCATAGGCAAACCTTGGAGTGTTGAGCAAGTAGGTCGTGCCTTACATGCACGTTGTATTGTTCGGATGACGTCACTTGTCAGAGTCATTTAATGTGTGGCACACCCTACATCAGCAGAACCCAGGAGCTAGTGTTAGAAACATCACTAACGCCGAACGATAGGAGATCGTACGTATCGTCAAGTCAGAGAAGGCCCTTACGTTCGGTGACAACGTTAGGAGTATGCTAACATTCAGCAAAACGGTGATTATTTCGGCTCACTACAGTATGTAATATAGATTAGTATTCGAAACTATAATATGCACAAGGACAATGTTGGTATTGTAAAGTCGAGAAAGTGGGTATGCTTAAAAAAAGGATATAAAGAAGCTAAACACTTGGAGGTAGAAGATCGAATAAGAGGGCCGCAGGCACTTACTAGAATTGGATGTTTTGCTGGATTTATATGGTAAGTATACTATGGAATGGTAAGTATGCCAAGATTTTTGTAAGTATGGTTATTGGAATGGTAAGTATGCCCATATTTAAGTAAGCACACCCTGTTTATATGATAAGTATTGTTATGGAAATGGTGAGTATGCCCAGATTTTAGTAAGCACACTTTGTGTATATGATAAGTGTTTCACAATAATCTAATGAAGCTTTCCATGTTTTGAACCCTGTATTTGTGGTAAGTATGACTATGAAAATAGTAGATACTCCCAGTTCATGCCTTACCTACTAAGCATACCTAGATTTTAGTAAGAGAACCCATTTTTCATGATAAGTATGCCATATTTTAGTTAACAAACCTTGTTTATATGGTAAGAACAGAAATTGAAATGGTATGTACAACGTGTTTACAACATATCCAACAACGCCATAAAGCATTGATAAAACATACCCAACAAGAGCTACCAAGGCACATACCCAACAACAACGCCACAAAGCTTTGATCAAACATACCCAACAACGTCAATAACAACAGCACAAAGCATATATCAAAGAGAGTCAGGCACCATTGATCAAACAAGAGCCATCTATAATTGTTTGTCTCCATGAACCATACAAAAAAGGCAGCATATATGCCAATTTGTGTTTACATGAGCCATTTCAAGTTTACAGGAGCCATTTACTGTTTACATAACATGTCAAGTTTAATGTTAACATGAGCCGTATCACAAAAAGAGAGCATTTGCACTTTACAAGTGTCATCCCACAAAAAGAGACATCTAACATTGCTAGTCTTCCTAACTGTCATCAAATCTTCCTTCTAGTGCCGGAATATTTTTATTAAGCCTTTCGAATTAAAACATTCCTGTAGTTGTTCTCCCCACAAAGGATCAAGTCGTTCCTACCCTCTTTTTTTTTTTTTTGGTCAATCGAAAATTTCATAGGTTAAGCTAGGCAGCTATAGCCGAGAAAAAGTTTCAACATAACATTACAAGAAACAAGGCAAACAGATGCCAAAAGACAATGAATTAAACACATAAGTGTCCTATGCCCAAGGCGTCAGTCAAAACAAACTCCTTAGCAGCTAGGGGAACGTTTGTTGCAATAATCAGATCTTCCTCTTGTTGAGACCCCAGTATTGCTAACCTCATAGAAGCATCTGTCCATATTGAGCTTTATTTCACCTGGAAGAGGAAACAACCAATGAATAAGTCTGTGGCAAGAACGTTGTTCCTTAAAAGCCACACCAATCTCCTCAGCATAAGCTAGAGCAATCTTAAAACACTCGGTGTTGTTTCAACATTATCAAAACTTTTTCTATTACGGGCCTTCCAAATTTGCCAGAGGGAAACAACAAAAGTAAGCTCCAAGATTGACTCATATTCAAATGATAAGTGAATCCAATCTAAAATAGGCATGTTAAGGTTCTCTTGCAACCACTGGGGGTTACAAATACTATGCCAAAGCTCTTTCGCTTTTGGGCATCCACGAAAGAGACGATTTTAGTCCTCAGGTGAATCATCACAACGAGGACAGTAGTTCATGGTTATCATCCCCCTACTAGCTCTCAGTGAGTTTATAAGCAGACACTATGAAGCACAAGCCAAATTACAAAGGAAGTTTAGCAGGAACTTTAAGCTTCCATATCCACATCCAATTAGAGTTCTCACTATCATCATTATGTAAGATTTTATAAGCAGAAATAGAAGAGAAATTACCGTTAGGAGAACCTACCCAAGAAGGATGATCTGGGATATTGGAGAACCTGGGCGCATTAGTACTAGCAATACCATTCAAAACATGACCATCGACAATATTGGAAATAGAATTTAGATTCCAATCATCATTACTATCTAGAATGTCACTAACTTTGGTGTTAACAAACCCATGAGGACCAGGAAAATTGTCTATGAGAGGACCATTTCTATACATCTAGTCAAGCCATAAATCAACATGGAAACCATTACCGATAATCCATTTAATCCCTTTTTTCAGAAGGGGAATAGTTTTAGTGATGCTTTTCCAAATGTATGAGGCATTTTTTTTTTTTAGGCCAGGCAAACAGAGAATGTTTTTAGAGATATTTACCTTGAGAAGTTTAATCCACAGATTATCCTCATTATTAGAGAGTTTCCATCCTAATTTAGCAAGAAGGGCTAGATTTTGATTTCTAGCTTTCCTGAGCCCTAAACCACCATTAGCCTTACTCCTATAAACTTTGGTCCAGTAAAGAAGATGAATTTTTTTTTCTTGTTTTCAGAATCTCCCCAAAGGAAGAATAATCAACATTAAGAAAGCAAACAAATATTATCCTTTTCCTTTTGACTGAATAAAACTACTAAAAAACGAAACTTGCTCGAATTAACTCCAAATAATAAATTTTGAACAAAGCACCAAAAGAAAATGGAACTTTTTTTACCGGAATACAAAGGCATTGAGAGGGTGCAAGCTGTGCAACCAACGAGAGTGGCGACCGAAACCGCTAATCTCAACTTATGTTGAAGCAGAAGGCTCGACAACAGACCCCAACTTAGACGCTCGGCGGCGATTGTGTGCTTTTGGTGTCGGAGCTCAAGACATTAAGTTCAGACCGTTATCGGCCACAATAGGGTCTGATGGCGGGCCCGTTACGTATGCGAGACAGGTTGAGTGCGAGGATCGTCGGCGGGGAAGTCTGTACAGTGGGGAAAGGGTGGAGGAGCGGCGGCAGGGAGGGAGGAGAGAGGAAGGGGTGGTGGAGGAGAGAGAGGAGGTGGTGAGTGTGGGGTTTGGGGAGTGTGGAGCGAGGGGGGAGGAGAGAGAGAGCGACGGGGTGAGTTGGAGAAGCCATTGAATAGGGCTCAAAGTTTCACATGATTTTCAGTCAAAAGGTAACCGAGAATAGGAGGTAAATGAGACAGAAGGGGAGTTTTTTTATTATTATCAATGACTGAGATGAAACCCTTAATATCGAATGGCTCAGAAATAATAGGAGTATGATGCTCCCAAACTGCCTTGGGAGCATCATAGCCGGACGCCTAAACCTCAGTTTGAACTCTGAAACCTGAATCAATCGTCTCTCTCTCTCTCTCTCTCTCTCTCTACATCGAGATGATGATGAAGTTTGAACTCTGAAACCTGAATCAATCGTCTCTCTCTCTCTCTCTACATCGAGATGATGCTGAAGCTCCTCCGTAAATGGACTGCTCCCAATTCATGGGGTTATAATAACGGTATAGGTTGGGGTTTTAAGGCTCCGTTCCGGAACGCGAAATAAGTCCTTATTTTTTAAGAAAGAAATTTCAAGCTCAAAAATGATAGGGTTATTAAAATATAAAAATATGCAATATGGATCTTGTTTGAAAGATCTCATCGATATCTTTAATACGATGGAAAAAAAATTAAAAAAATATTTTTCATGTACTTTATTTTTGAGTTTGAAAATATGAAATAAGCTGCTTATTTTTTAAGAAGGTTTCTGGAACGGAGCCTAAATCTGTTATTTTGTACGGTACCCAAACCCTAACTTCTCGAAATTCGAAGGACAGTCTGTTCAATCGGATTTCAGTCGCAGGAGACCCTAGGGTTTCGATGTTTCCCATTCTGGATCAGTGGATGGATGGAGGTAGAAATGTCGATTTATATGAAATCAAGACTCTCATAAAGCACCCTCAGAGAATACGAGCGCTTCAGCCACGCTCTCCAGGTCAGTACCACAAAGTTTCTCTCATGTGTATATACATGCATAGCTATGTATGTATATACGAACGTGTGTTGATTAGAAGCTGAATTTCTCGTGTGGATGTGTTTATGCTTGTGTAGTCATTTTGTGGTGCAATGTGAAAAGAGGGATTCTTTTAGGTCAATTGGGTACATATAGCCGATGTTTGGGTATATGAATCTCCTATCTTTTCAATATTTGAGGGAATTAACACTAAGATATCACCAAGGCCCCATTCAGATGTCAAGAAAGGACGAGACAGTTAACTTTTCCACATTTCAGAGTGTCCGTTTACTAGGAAAATGATGACACCCAGGAAAATGATTTTGCCACCAGCACTAAACTTTCCCTTAAAACAGATTGTGCAAAATATATGGAATTTAGCATCGCGGGGGAGTTCTCTCCTTCTGCCATTCTCAAATTTTTGGCGCCTACATAACTACATTGTCCATCTCTCGTTAAATGCCTTTATTTCGTACAATCCTCCCACCATTCTCAAACTTACAATCCTCCCACAATTCTCAAACTTTGTCTGCACTGGTTATGCAGTTCGCTTCTTCTGAGAGTGTATAGGTTATTTACTTACTCAAATCATCTCTTTTTTAAGAAAAACAAAAAAGTTGGTGTATTCGTTCAATGGTTGCAGTTTTTTTGAATCGGTCTCATTCTTGTTGCAGTTGTCTGAGTGGATGGCTCATAGATGGAACCTTGCCCTATCACCTGGAGACATTGCAGTTCAGTTGGATTTGGTCTCAAAGGTCCATGGCCTAGAACAGGCGGAGAAGTATTTTAGTAACATCCCAGGCCCTTTGAAAACCTTTTAAGTTTTATGGTGCTCTATTGAATTGCTATGCCGGCAACAAATCATTAGACAAAGCAGAGTCCATCATGCAAAAGATGAGGGAGTTTGGGGTTGTGAGAAAATCACTGTCTTGTAATGTTATGCTGAACCTCTATTCAAAAATGGGAAAGCAAGAAAATTTCGATGCCCTAATCCAAGAGATGGAAGAGAAGGGCATCAGTTGTTATCAATCCACATTATACAACTGGCTGAATGCATATGCAGCTGTATCGGACATAAATGGAATGGAGTAGCTCCTTTCACCGATGGAAGCTAAGTGTTTATTCACCGTTGTTTGGCATGCATATATTATAGCAGCAAATGGGTATATGAAAGCTGGCGTTACGGAAAAAAGTTTCACAATGCTAAAAAAATCAGAGCAACATATAAATGGTTGGAGAGGTTTTGCTTATGAAATGCTCCTCACTCTATATGCTAGCCTTGGTGATAAAGATGCGGTGTACCGTATGTGGGGTTTGTACAAGAAATTAGGGAAACAGGGGCTACTTTTGCATGATAAGCTCATTAATCAAGCTTGATGACCTCGATGGAGCACAGAATATCTTAGTGGAGTGGGAATCTGTGAACACGTCTTTTGATTTTGATATTCCAAATTTGCTTATAAATGCTTATTCCCGGAAGGGGCCTTTGGAGAAGGCTGAAGCATGTCTAAGCAGGGATGTAGCGAGAGGACAACGCCCTACGGCTGGCACATGGGATCGTATTGCCACGGGATGCTACAAGGATAACCACATGGCAAAGGCAGTGGAGACAATGAAGAAGGCTATCACGGCTGATCAACGCGGATGGGAACTTAATCGTGTCACTTTGACAGCATGTGTAAAATATTTGACAAGAGAATGGAGAAACAGGGGCAGCAGACGAATTCCGCAGGTTGCTTCCAGAAAGTGGCCATCTTTCACGGAGATCGAAAAACAAAGTGAATAGTGTTAAACACAAAACTTGTGCAGACATAGTCAACAAGATTGATGGGGATGATCTGCAAGTGGAGGAGAATGCACATGGGGTAACAGAGTTGAAGTACCAGAGCGGTGCTTAATTTCATCGAAGGCCATGAGGAGTCATTGTTGACTGATTATAGTAGTTATTGAAGTTAGAACTCCTTGGAACCGAACTGTTTGAGAACCTAGTTAGTTTTGCAGCTAAAGGTTTTCTATGGTGGTTTATGAGAAATATGCAGGTGGTGCTCGTACCTGTGAAGACTGTCGGTCTTTTCAATGAATTAGCCGTGGGATATTGGGGAAGGGGAGCAGCTTTGAATGACAGAATTCCAGCTTGTTTTCTTAACAGTGATCAATCTCGTCAGAAATCATAAGCTAATGAATTGATTCACTACATCTCAGATCTACAGTCAAATATTACTGGAGGTAAGATGGTTGGAAAAAGAAGGGAAAGTATATCCTGGCTAATTTATGCCATCCTAGGGGCTCTTGTGGAACCACAGTGAATTGTAAATTCCTGTAAAAATTTTGGTAGTGCAATATTTGTGAATGTACGTGAGATGAGTTTTATGGATACAGCCCGTTAATTGCAATTTGATTGGACTCGGTGGGAGTGTTTTGTAATCTTGTTTGGAACCAACCTTAACGGCTGGCATATTGCATTGGATGTTTTTGAATATAATTACTCTTCCCTTGACAAATCATATTGCATTGGATGGTTTTTAATACAATTAATCTTGGCTTGACAAATTCAAAATCCAAAAGTACATAGGTATCAGTTTTTCGATGTTGGGTCGAGGATTCCCCTTTCAGCTGTCTCTTGATTTTCACATTTTCTCATCCATTTGGCGCATAGGTATCATAGGATGAGTCCAAAAGTGCCAGTACTTGTATTCTTTCAGTCCGTTATAATTTTTCCTTTGTGGCATATTCAGGGGCCAAAGCCTTAGACTGAGAATCGCTGAGACTTGAACCTTTGACCTTCTACGGAGGTATAAGCATTCTGACCAACCGATCAAAAATAGTTTTTGTCGTGTATTATTGATTTGTCAAGAAGATACTTGGAATTTAGTCTTCGTCATGTTGTATATATTGATCTGTCTAGGAGATAGACAATTCTAAGCTTAAAGAATAAAGAAGGTCAATATAGCCATTGATTTTCTCCCGGATTACCTTTGCATGTTGATTTTGGGTGGTTGGATCATGACTTTTGAGGAGGCAAATCAGGAAACGGAAATTCCGGGTTGCTTTTTGTTCACTGACCTCTTCTCCCTCAGTATCATACATCTAGAAGGGAGACAACAAAACGCATGCTATTATGTCTTGTGCACACGAAACACTGTGGGGATTTCTCCTTCACTAGCATACCTAAGCATGCCAAACTCATCTAGTCCAAGTCTAAAAACGCGATACGCACCGTTCACTTCATGGAGCTATCCTCATGGTTTGCTTCGATGCATTGAACAATCCTCGTAAAAATTAAGTTGATCGGGCATCGATAAGTGATAACCCAATGAAAATCTCAAATTTTTGGGCTTAATTTCTTGGACATAGACATTCCCTCACTGCTAGGCCAGCAATCTTTAGTTTCCTGTGTGCTGATGATGATGCTTACAAGTCCTTAGAGCAATCCTTCTTTACCTAGGTAATTAGCAAATCTCTGAAAATTAACGTGTTGAAGTTTGCTGAACTCAGCCATGCTTCCTGTCTAGCACGAGTGTTTCATTACGATCCATAACAGATTTTTGCTTTTGTTTTTGCTCTTCTGTTGATCATTCTAAGATAAAGTGTCTATTCATGGCTTGAAGCAATCATTAGCCTTTGGAAACTAAAACATTATTTCATCAGCAAACTTAAGGAGAAAATAAATCAGCCATAGTCATCTTACAATTTACCTTCATATATTTAGAAAATGCAATGGAATCAAGATTTTAGCCAATCTCTTTTGCCAAATTCCTATTCATCACACTGGAAACTTAGATTTCACAAGATTAAGGTGGGAAAGTACTTGGATAATGTTTTTCCTACTACTTTATTTTCTGGAACTTTTTTTTTTTAACCTCTCTCCAGCTTCTTACCTTTGTGTTAAAGTAATTATTTATCTAAGTCTATTGACCTGTCTCAACAATTCTAATCATTTTTATTTCTCTGATCGTAGGTAATTGCAAAGTGATTGGCCATAAAATATCTTGTGGCTTAAGAATTTTCATTTCAAGTGATGCTGCAAAGTTGCTTTGGCTGCTTTAAACCAACATTCTTATAGATACTGTCCTATTTATTTTTCCTTTCTCTTACGTTTTTATTTGTAAAGAATGCAACTTATCTCATGTAAATGTCCCTTCAGTTTGCTAAATAAGATGTCCTTTTAGAAGGCAATGATCACTTGCAATGACAATTCTCTCTTTTATATACTTCATATAGATTTCATAGTTCCAATAGAATGGTTTAAACGGGTCTACGCAAACACTTCCAGCAGCGTGGCAGATGATAATGTTCCAAGTGACAGATGATACCAAATTCATAGCTCTGTGTGGCAGCAGTGCATACATTTTGAACACATAACAAATAACATATCTAATTTTTACCAGTTCATAGGTGAGAGCAAGAAGAGCCATTTCTACAAATAGCACTTTTAGCTTGACCTAAGATTTGTGAAACTCCAGAAAATGTATCTGAATAGGTAATGGCTGGGATGTATAGAATTATTACAAGTACCTTTGGCCTACAGTACACTAACAATTAGACATGGCCCATATCGTAGCAATATATTGTTTTTCTGCAGAAGAACTTGTACACAATGTAATGATAAACCGCAGGATAACGGGTATTTGGTTTCCCGTGGAGGCCTAATGTTTTTCTAATGTGAGTTCTATCAGAAGATTATCACCCTTTTGTTTAGCACTACACCAGCCTAGCGGTTCCTTGTTTAGCACTTCTCCCATACAATGAACTAATTTGAATAGATACAATGATCTGACATAGTTAGAGAGAGTAATTGAATGGAGTCCTATCAAGCAACATAAATAAGTTGGTGAGTCTAATTCAAAAACCAAGGCACGCAGAGAGCAGTAGTGCCGAAAACAAATTTGAAGAACAGTATGCCTCATGACGTGAATTTGGTTTTATATAATCCCCAGAGATCAATGCAAAAATCAGTACGCCGACCAACTCAAAGCATACTAATTAGTCCTGCTTCTTATTAGAACCATGGATTCCAAAACCAATACCAATATTGCATATGCCTTGCTTTGGTACTCATTTTGGGAACATTGGCTTCTTAAGTTGCATCTCCTCTTCTTCAAAAGGCGTCAACGTCTTCGAAGCATGAGCAATGGATGACTTGTTATGGGCGTGTCTAAATGGATGGATGGATGACTTGTTACGGGCGTGTCTAGGATGCTGCTGAGAAGGAGAAACTTTACAAAATATTCAAGGCCAGCCAACATGGCACAAGATTGCTAGTTCCCCCAAAGCATATCAAAGCCTTTGTAATTCGACTACACAATTTAGTATTGAACTTTCTCGAGATTCCTGTTCAATTTCAGGAGTTTTTTAAAGAGCATCTCCTATGGTTTTGTTAAGAATGTTAGGTAAAATGAGTTTTAGTGTCACAAAGTAACAAAAGTGGGACTTAATTATCTGGGTTAAGAATGTGTTAATTTGGTGAGCGAGTGATGTATGTTCAATGATCTAGTTAAAGAATGTATTATGTAGCTTTCTTTTACTGATAAATAATTGAAATATAGCTTAATTATTCCCCTCACTTTTGTCTCATTCTCTCTCCTCTCTCCGCCCCTTTCCTCACGATTTACAAGCCTTTCTCTCATGTTTCTTCATTCTCACCTTTCTCTCCCCTTGATGCAGGACAGATTTGGAATAGGGCTGAGTAGGATCAAACACGAGGGAAATGGGCTATTTTTTGGGGCTGTGAATGTTGGAACATTTCCAAAATATTTAATGGATATTAAATGTAAATATTGGTGAACGGTTTTAATCCAAGAGGCGTGACTATTTAGGTTAAATGAATAGACGTAAACATTGGATTTAAGCACAAAAGGTGTGTCTATTCAGGTTAAATGAATAGATATTACCAAACCAAAAGGTGTGACCATTGGGGTGGAATGAATAGACATGACTATTGCAGTTAATCAAAGAGGTGTAATCTTTGGCCAACGGTCACGATCTATGCCTATATATAGGCAAATGGTTCTACCAATTCGAGGATGAAGAATAATCGGAACCATTCTGATTGTTGTTTCTCTCTAGAATTATCTCCTACGATTATACTTAGGGGGCTCGCAAAATCCAAAGGTATTCGGGTCTCTCTTCGTTTGTGCATAACGCAGTTAGACAACAGTAGGAGACTGGGCTTCATTTTATCTTGGAGGTGGCTTCGTTGTAACCCGGTGCACACCAGATTCTCTCAAATTGGTGAGGGCGAATATCGTCTTAAGAACAGCGACATAGTAACGTGACTTGAAGTATCTCTGTTTATCTACTTTCACTTTCATCGGCTACGGCGACTTTTGCACCAACAGTGAATAGTAGATGTGAACAGTATTTTGTAAAGAGGAGAGAAGAATTAGAGAATGATAGATCTAGGCCTCACACCTAGGTTACCAAAGGCATCACACCTAAGGCCTCTTTAGCTCATCGCACCTAAGAATGAGATTACATCACACAATCAGTAAAGCTTAAAGCTAATTTTTCATTCATTCAATCATAATTCAAGCTCTTGAGATTACATGATTTATATAGACTCCATAATACTTGAATGCAAATAACTACTTATATTCCCAGTAGGTCTAGGCAGAATGAATGTGCAAATGCGAATAACTATTCATATCCCTAGACGGCTTGATAGGATGAATGTATACATAAAGGTTGAATGCAATAAATATGTGGTCAAACTTCCCTAAATGAAAAGACACAAGGCTCATGGCCTTTAATCTTAGGGTACCCCAAGATTTAGGTTTAGGCACTTTCATAGAACCCTAAGGTTTAGGTTTAGACATTTTCATAGGGGTCTTACGGTATACTTTTCTATTATAAGGTTTTAGCGGTTTATGCACTATCATAGGGTACCTTATGGGTTTAGGCATTTTTACAGGGTATCCCGGGGTTTATGTACTTTTATAGGGTACCCTAGGGTTTAGGTTTTAGACACTTTTATAGGATTTTAGTATTTCATTAATTAAAAAGATTTGATGTGAATTACTTTATATTTTCTGGATCTAGAGTTAAAAAACCCAAAAACATTTTGAAGCTCAAGTACGTAACACCGCGAGTTGGAGTTGATTTCCAGGGCCCGACACTATAGTTGTCAGTGTCAAAAAATAAAAGGCCAGAGTTCAGACCATTCGCTTGCTTAGTAATGCTTTGCCCTCAATATAACCGTTTTTTTCCTATAGGTAGACCTGACTTATGCCATCCAAGTATTGGTCCTCTTCCTCCTCCTTGGATTTATACTGATGGCAACATCACCATGGCCCACCCCAAATTTCTCACCATTGAAGATATCTACTGGCAAGTACCACTCGGCCCTAAATTTCATCCCCAAATTTCACGTCAATTTATTTGGTTTGTATTTTGAGGGAGATTTTTTAGGATAATGAGAGAGAGAGAGAGAGACTATTAATTGGGGAGAAAATTTATTGGAGACCGTCCGCAGGAAGATGTGTTAGTTTTTGAGACCTAGAGCGAACACAGTCCCCGTCACTTTAGGTCTCAAAAACTAACGAGTCTCTCTGCAGACGGTCCATAATAAGTTTTCTCCCCATTTATTATTCTCATTTTTCTTTCTATCTCTCTCCACCTCATTACCCTAAGAAACTCTCTCAAAACACAAACCAAACAAATTGGCATAAAATTCGGGCTCGAAATTTAGGCCGAGTGGTACTTGTCAGTAGACATCTCCAGTGGCGTGAAATTTGGGGTTGCCCATGGGCCATACTCATGTTGCCATCAGTATTAAAGCCAAGGAGGAGGAAGAGAACCGATATGAATTGGATGACATAGTTGTTCAAGTCTTCATATAGAATTAGTCAATAAGCAATTGAATGGTCTGAAATTTGGGGTCGCCCATAAGCCATTTAGTCACTGCTTTGATGGGGACTTCGTTAATTGCGTGTGTTTAGTTTTGCAAAGACTAGTCTTCTGCGGCGATTTTCTTCGTTCTTAATTTCTACCTCTGTGTTAATCCATTTCTTTTGGGTTTGGTGATAAGTGTCGAAATATTGATATTTTGGCTCTCCAAATTACACTTGTTAGTTATTTATATTTGTTATCTGATATTAATTTTTCTTTTATTTTATTTATAGGTTGATCGAGCTCATTGCCCAAACTATTGGATAAAACGAAGAGTTTAATGGAAGTTTGGGGTCAAAGTGTATAGAGCTTCAAAATTGAATTGCAATCTATTAAAGCACGAAGTTCAAGGGCCTATATGTAATTAATACTTGAAACCCTATATAATGAAAATTGACTGACTTCGGCAGGGAGGCTTCGGAACGGGTTTAAGAAATTGGACGGCCGACGAAGGCAGCGGCTTTGAGTGGGAAAACATCAACTGAGATGCTTATCCTCATGGCTGGCTAAACCCTCTTCTAGGGTGTAGATGAAGCTTGAACTCTAAGTAACAATTTATATGTTTTAATTTAGGTTTTATTATTCAGATCATGGTTATATGAGCAATGATTTATTTATAAGATTAATTCTTTCCATCAAATCTCGTGTATAATTTCCTGGGTTTTATGCACGTTCGTATAACGGTTTTAATTGTTTTGTGATAACTGATTAGATGGATTATACTATGTAAGACGAGTCGTGCCGATGAGACGATCCATGCTTGATTAGAGACGGTTCGTGCTAGTAAGACGATTCGTGCTAGGCCGAGATAGTCCATGCCGATTGGTGATTCATAAATTATTTTTAGGAGATATCGTTAGGGCTTGCAATCCTACGGTATCCGGATTGGTTTGAATAGTTGACCTGTAATCGAAACATATTTATGTTATGAGGGGGAAGAGTGGATTCAAAACCCTAGAACTTTTTCCCATCAATTCTTTTCCTGTTTTTCTTTCGTCTTTAATTTCAGTTCAATAGTTTTAAGAAACCAACAATCAATCAATCTTTTTCTCTGATTAATATAGAAATTAATTGAAATAACTGTAACTCAGCCTTATAATCCCTGTTAAGCGATACTCGGAATACTTACCACTGTTCATTTGAGTAGTAGTAATTGTTTCGTTTTATTAATTATTTTTGGTACGGAAACGACCTGATCATTTGGGTAACAAAAGGGTGAAAACTAGCTAGGTAACTCTTATTTGGGTAATAAAAGAGAGAAAACAAGAATTGTATTCTCATAATTGGGTAACATAAGGAAATGAAAGGGAAGGAGAGAAACTCAGAAACTGTTTATTCGTAAGGGCAGCTTACAAATGAAATCACTGCGGACTAATCATCGAGGGGATTAATAGTATTGCATCCCCAAATCCAACATATTGCATATCTTTATGTTTCGTGACATTTCATGTCCGATCGATATTCAATTCTAAATGCAAACGTTTCAACCAACGGTTCCTCCTAGTCCTAGATATAATCTATTCCAGTGCCTAAATTTGGGTAGATAAACAGCAGTGAAACTGGAATTTATTTCACAGTTGTTTATCTACCCGAATTTAGGCATTGAAATAGATTATATCTAAGACTAGGAGGAACCGTTGATCGAAACTTTTGCATTTAGAACTTAATAAATATCTATATATAAGAAATGAAATTTCACGAAACATAAAGTTATGCAATACGCTGGATCGATTTGGGATTCAATACTATGAGGGTATGTTTGATAACTGTGTAAGGCCTTTGGGATGGGATTATTAATCCTGTGGGGTGATTAATTAATACTTTGTTTGGTTGCACAAAGAAGGGGAGGATTAGTAATCACAAGGGATTAGCAATCCCACACTTACATGGGATTCACAATACCATGTTGGACTAGGTATTAGTAATCTTATCCCATGGTTTCTAATGCCAAATTACCTCATTGCCCATGCTATTTTTTATAACTGGATGTCTAAAGTTACGCACCGCACGGCCACCTCACGCCTATTGGGCCCATTTCGGGTTCCACAAAAATACAAAAATATTCATAAATTTCAAAACAATATTTTATAGAGCCCTGTCTCCAACGGATATCGGTAAGTATGTTTCCTGAATTCGAAGACATGAGGCGGCCATGTGGTGCGGTGATCGTATCATTGTTGTTTTGATAATGTGTCTTCTTCTTAAGCAAGCAAACCACAACTAAAAGAATATTGTTTGATGAAAAAAATAAAAAAAAAAAAATCTGGAACAATTAATGAATTCTATTTTAATTATATGGTTGAGGGTCATTGAGAAAATTATGGTCGTAATTCAATCTCATCCAAACTTTTAAACAAAATGGCCTACAAAGAAAAGAAAAAAAAAGTGAAACAATTTTCTCGTTCTTAGTTTTAAATAGAAATGATAGAAAATAATATGCAATATGAGAAGAAAAAAGAAAAGAAAAAGCAGGTTAAAGTAATGAAAATAATAGCACCTGATTTTTGGGTTAATAATTTTTAAATTTATTCTTTGTTTGTTTCTCCATATTTTATTTAAAGATGGAGCATTTTATAATAATCGGATATTTTTTATAACCTTGTTTGTATAAGGGTAAAAATCGAAAGGGAAAATTTTACGTAGGCACCCGACCTTTCACACAAATCGCACATAAACACCTGACCTTTCTTAAATTTCATAAAAACACCTGAGCTTTCTAAAAACTCATCAATTCAACACCTGACCTTTATTAAATTTCATATAAACACCTGACCTTTCTAAAAACTCATCAATTCGACACCTACCGTTACCCTTCCGTCTAAAACCAAACGGAAAAAAAGTTAAGTGCTCCGATTTTTTACTTGTTTGAACTAGTGCTAAGATCTTATTTTTCTGATCATTTTATCCTAAAGAATCGTAATTAATTTTTGACTCTAAAGCTCTCGTTAATCAGCCCTAAGAAAGTCATATAATCAAATATCTCTTAGGGCTAACTAACGAGAGCTTTAGAATCAAAAATTAATTATGATTCTTTAAGATAAAATACAATGATCAGAAAAATAAGATATTAGCATTGGTTTAAACGGACTGAAAATTGGAGCAATTAATTTTTCAACAATGTATAAATCGTTTATATATTAAAAAATATAGTTTAAAAATTAAGTGCTCCAATTTTCAATCCGTTTAAACCAGTGCGATGATATTATTTCTCTGATTATGTTATCCTAAAGTATATCATAATTAATTTTTGACCCTAAAACTCTCGTTAGTCAGCCCTAAGAAAGTCGTATAATCAAATATCTCTTAGGGTTAACTAACGAGAGCCTTAAAATCAAAAATTAATTATGATTCTTTAGGATAAAATGATCAAAAAAATAAGATCTTCGCATTGGTTTAAATGGATTGAAAATTGGAGCAATTAATTTTTCAACCATGTATAAATCGTTTATATAGTAAAAAATATGGTTAAAAAATTAAGTACTCCAATTTTCAATCCGTTTAAACCAGTGCGAAGATCATATTTCTCTGATCATTTTATCCTAAAGAATCATAATTAATTTTTGACTTTAAGGCTCTCATTAGTTAGCCCTAAGAGATATTTAATTCTACGATTTTTTTAGGACTAATTAACGAGAGTTTTAGAGCCAAAAATTAATTATGATTCTTTAGGATAAAATGATCAGAAAAATAAGATCTTCGCACTGGTTCAAACAAATAAAAATTGGAGCACTTAACTTTTTTTCCGTTTGGTTTTAGACAAAGTGGTGACGGCAGGTGTTGAATTGATGAGTTTTTAGAAAGGTCAGGTGTTTATATGAAATTTAATAAAGGTCAGGTGTTGAATTGATGAGTTTTTAGAAAGCTCAGGTGTTTATATGAAATTTAAGAAAGGTCAGGTGTTTATGTGCGATTTGTGTGAAAGGTCGGGTGCCTACGTGAAATTTTCCCAAATGGAAATGGATACTTTCAATCCAATCCAATCCTATCCTATGTAAAACAAACATGCAAATAACAATCCTCCCTATTAATCCCGTGCAAAACAAACATGCACATAGAATTGACCTTCTCATTAGGAATCTCAACTCATTACCAATCTCTATCCTAATCTCATCTCATTACTAATACGACCACATTTTACTCACTTATCAAACGAGGCCTTAATCTCCTCTTTTCTGGAAGCTGTCCTTTTGGATAGCAAGTTGTTGAGTCTCTCCTTCCCTTTCATTCTCAGGCCTCCCGTTAAGTATTCTTGTTTTCCCTCTTTTACTACCCAAATTAAATAAGCGTAAATTACCTAGTTTTCTCTCTTTTGTTAGCCAAAGGAAATGCATAGAAGGAAGAAAATCACCGCAGAAGACTATTCTTTGCACAGCCAAACACACGCAAGGAACTCCCCCATCAAAACCGTGTCTAAATCTGTATTAGAAGACTCCAAATCAAGCAGTCAAGCAGAATCAAAAGTTTCAAATAGGCATCAACTAGTCTAGAAAAATACAAGTAGTAACTATAACCAAAAAATAAAGCACTAAAGTAATCGGCTTGCCCAAGAAATCAACAACCTCGGTGGCCGGCCATCTGTTGAAATATGATTATTTTGAGTAAGTTTCAAAACTTATCATATGAATTTACTATTTTACTGTTTAGTTAAGAAAAATGATTGAAATAGAATTAGGCACATGTCTTATTCCATTTAGCCGTTGGAGTTTGATTTGCTTTAACTAGCGTAAAACTCATATGCCATGCACGAATAAGAACCATTAATTGGTACCAAATAAAGAAAATTTTGAAATGAAAAATATTGTCGATAATAGTATACGAAAAGGCAATTACGATGTATAACAAAAAAAAATGCATGCGAAAGCACCAACTTTAAAACTGTCTTCCCATCTCAAAATTTTAGTCCCGCAAGAAAAATTGTGTTCCTATAAATTAAAATCAAGTACATTAATAATTAAATTTTTGATATTTTTTGGTACCTAACTAAAGATCTCAATTGCAACACAAGGATGTAGCTCAGCACTTAAGTGCTACCTTGCTCATATACCTTGACTCGAGCCTGCCCACCACTATCATAAAAATATATATATATATTTGAAAAACTCTATTTGTTCTTTAAATTTGTGCAAAAGTATTTAAAACATTAGGCACAGTGAACGTGATTGAATTTGCCCATCTCATCAAGCTAGCAATTTTTGTGCTCAAAGATTTTACTTTTATTTTCGTGACTTCTTTTTTCTATAAATCACTGTAAATGAATATGTAAATGTCAAAAAAAATATACTGTGTTTAATCTTAGACGTATCCATCTAAAATAACCCCTCCTTACCTCTCCAACGTGTAAATAGAAAATTATATATACCAACTTGTTTTGCATTAAAGTATTTAGATATTTCCAACGTAATTAATAAGTACACGACATGAATGAAGTGACAATAATAATTTAACATTTGAATTTGCAATCCTACTTATTGAATTGTATTGTAAGGTCTGGTCCACTTGTGTCGTAGGTCTACTTTTTCGATTGTGTTGTAAGGCAGCTAAAGGTATTTATTCAATTTTGCAAGTCCCCGAAAGGGGAGGCGGGGAGGCTGCTCCCCCCCTTCCTGCTCCCCCCCCTTTCCGGGCCCACTCCGATCTCGCTCTGATGATCGGAAACGTTCACTTTGTAGAGCTCGTCGAGTAGAACAACCATGTCAAAAATCAGCTTGATTGGATATCATTAAGTCCTTGATCGGAATCTTTTTATCTTAAAAAGAATGGATCCGAAACACTGAATCAAATCCATTGTAACCCATGGACCGAGAATTATATGGCTCCGATCAGGCACTTAATGATATCCAATCAAGCTGATTTTTGACATGGTTGTTCTACTCGACGAGCTCTACAAAGTGAACGTTTCCGATCATCGGAGCGAGACCGGAGTGGGCCCGGAAAGGGGGGGAGCAGGAAGGGGGGGAGCAGCCCCCCCGCCTCCCCTGAAAGGTGTGCCTTACTCAGTGCTCCAATTGATTAAGATCTAGCATTGGCCATTGTTTTTTTTTTTATATTATTTTAACCGGCAAAAGGAAAGCTTTCTTAACCCATAACACAAAGTACAGAGCTAATAGGGGGTCATGGATACACCGGCCTGGCTATTCATAATCCTCATCTCCTAACCACATTGTAAAGACCCAATTTTTTGAAAACAAATATATATATAAGTTTTGTTTTGTTTTGGTAATATTATTTTGCTCGAACAATTATTTATGTGTCACACAATATTTTATTCCATAATGGAATGTGCGCGCATGTGTGTCCGGTGAGTAAATTCATTATTGTGTGCAAGTGTGTACACTAGATCATTTTACCCTTCCACATTTCATACTTTCGGCTGAGGAGAAAACAAAAATAGAAGAGAAGAAAAAAATAAAATTTCCTCATCGATCCTCCTCCAAACAAAATTCAACAACACATAATCTTTTACCCATTGGTTCCCCTCCAAACCTCTACTAATAGCTCGATCTCTATATATAATGAAATAACAAACCAATTCTTTCATTCTCAACGGCAGAGAGAGAGTGGAGTCCGGCCACCATCACCTCTGTATACACCCCAATCTGGACTTCCAGATTAATTTACTTATGGTTTTTGATTCCCCGATGATGAAACGGATCAAGAACACCCCGGGAATGATAAGTGTTTGAGTTTTGAATGTTTGAAAAACCATTGAACCTAACCTGATCCTAAGGTATTGAATTTATTGCTGTCGAGATCGATGATGTTTGGCCGCAGCCCCAGATAAAATGGCTTTGATGGCACAGGGTCCAAAGCGCTTTGGTTGAAACTCCTTACTCCAGACCAATTTTGAACTTTCTAACTTGTGCTTGGCAGAACGCTGTTCTTGCAAACTTGAATATAGTATAAGGCGCTGGACCTTCTAAGCTTTGCTTTACATGGTTTGGCACTTGGTGGCAAAGGGATTTGATGTTCCTTTATCTCGGGATCAATGCCAGGCATGTCTTTGCAAGACCATGCCAAGTCGTTAATGAATTCTTCGAGCCTGTCTGACCGGGCGCAATGCTCCTTTGGGGATAATGTTGAACCAATTTAAACCATTTTGAGGTCTACCTCGTCTTTCAAGTTTATTTGAAAATTATAATTTCAATTAATAGGCTGAGCATGCCTTTCGTCTTCCCTTTCAGCGGGGAACACATTTCCTTGGGGACAAACCCATTGAAATCTATCTCTTCGTCATCAGGGTCGACACAGTTTATTCAAAAGCCAGCGAAGTACTTAGAAGCAAGATAATGCATATCATAAAGAAAGCCCCTCGGGGTTGCCAAGTACAGCAGACTCAACATTTGAAACAAAAGCTACAACGTGGAGGGCCAAGAGGCACAACCTCCGACTCAAAGCTAGAGTTAGACAAATGCAAAAGACTCTGTGTCAGACGCAGACAAAACACCAATGTAAACTAGACGCGGTTTGAAAATGTAATTTTTATAGCTACCCTTGCTTTCACAAAAGGGGGAGGATCCAGCAGGTATCGGGCCCAAGCAACAGCACTTCGGCTTCCTCAGCTTCTTCGACCAAACCTACTCGGTGCTCTTTTGAACAACGGACCTCAGTTTGTCAGTCTTCCCTTCTGCAAGCCCTTCATCACTGTCGATCCAAGTGTCGGCAGAGAAAGTCTCAATTACACAAACAGCGGCCAGCAGGCTGTCCTCAAGCTCAGACAGGATGGGTACGGTTGGCTGGGGTTGATTTTCTGGGATGATAGGTTTGAATGTGGTAACTTTTGATGGAGATGGGGCTAGGATGATGCCACAATTGATGAGATCTTGAATGGCATGTCGAAGCCGAAAGCAGGCGTTGGTTGAATGGCCAAGCATTTGATGGTAGGTGCAAAAGAGGTTATATTTGAAGTTGGCAGAGGGATTCTTGGGTAATGAAGTTGGATTGAGGGGTTTGATGGAACCAGCGTGGAGGAGCCTCTCATAGACCAAGGCCAAAGGTGCATTGAAACATGTGAAAAACCTCGGTGGGTTCCGGCGAGTGAATTGAGAGTTCAAAGCAGGACCCTTGTTTGCTTTGCAGTTGCAACACATTGCCACATTAACAGGATGCATTCTTTTTCCCTCGGAGCTGAATTCATCACAAAGCATGTCCTCCCCTTTGGAAATGGCTTCGACAAAGGAATGAACATCCTCCTTCGAGTGAGTCTTAGCCTCATGGAATTCAACCAGGTCGTTGAACATGTCTCCTGAGCATAGCTTGATTCCGACCGTTGGAGAGTGGTAGGCTTGAGGAAGTTCTTTGACTAGCCCCATATCTGGCTGCGGGGCTGTAGAGGTAACGAGGCCAACCAGTCCTTGGACCATAATCATCTGCTTGTTCATCTTGTGACCCACTTCCTCTACAGCTTTCCTGAGCTCAGCCAGCTCCATTGGTACTGCCATTCTGAATTGATGAACAAGGTAGGTGATATAACCTTGGAAACGAAGGTGTAACGACCCCGGCAGACTAACCCAAGTAGGTTTGGCTCTTCTATTCGGTACTCTCCGAGGATGCAATGGCCCAAAGCTTTGAAAGTAAAGTAATGAAAGCTCAGTGACACCTTTTTAGCAGCTATGAACAAGAATAAAACAATATACATGACATCGTCGTCAGTGTCCTCTTAGACTCTACAACTACAGACGAGTCTGTCTCATGATGTTCGGACGCTGCCCAAAATCCTCGAATTTCTTTTCGAGGGTGTATCCTTTGAATAAAATTGACTAACACTAAGAGATGTCAAAACAGTCTAAGTCTTTGACTATTCCGTTCTCAAAGAACCTATGAAGGAGGTCTGGGCAAAAGTAAGGGCAATATTTGAAAGCTCGCTAGATCGAAAACCCAAATGGGCGGTTCTAGGCAAAAGTTAGAGCGTAAAAGGTGAGGTAAAATACTCGAGTGAGCCTTAGCCTGAACAATGTTTTGACCTGATTCCCTAGCTTAAGATACGTAGACAGTCTCTCTTTGAGACTCGGTCACAATCTATCAATTGGATCCATGGTTGACATTTGATACACATCAAAAGTCGAAGAGGATCGAAGATCAAGCTGCATGGGAGGAGTTTGAAGGGGGAAACCTTTCTTCTTTCAAGTTTATTGCAAACTATTACTTCAATTTCAAAGCTGAGCAAAAACCTTAAAAGATTTTAAGCATAAAAAATGGAACGAAATGCTGGCAAGGCCTAACAGCTCATAGTTTATTCTAAGTTTAGCGAAGTCTGGTGTGAGCAGTTGTAACAAATTTGTAGTCATGCTTGCTAGTTTGAGGTTCATGCGCGTTTGTTCAAAGTAATGCGCGTTCGTCTCAAACCTGCGCGTGTGTATTCAATTCGAGCAGCAATTAATAGCAGTCAGTTACTGCTTTTGAATGTCATTCAAAGGGATTTTGCCAAGTCTTGTCATGCTATGCAGGTCATATGGACCTAATGTGGGACCTAATGTGACTGCATGGGGATGTCGGTTTCAGTCCGGGCCTATATGTGTCATCGTTTGCATCTTTTGTCTATCTTTGCGACATTTTTCCAGCTTTTCAATCCATGATTGTTTCAAGATGCTTTTCTCGGTTCTATTTGTTCATGCAGGTCTTTGTACCTTTTGCATTTTTCGCAAGTGTCAGTTTCACCTGTTTAGGAATATTGTGAGTTTTGGCACGTTAATGTCCAAAATTTCATTATTTTCCATGTGTCTAAGGATCTGCATCGTATCCTTGGGATCTTTCTCCCTTTTCGTTTAGGCTAGGCGAGTTTGTGCATGTGCGCATATCTGTGTCGACTCAGTTCATTTGTCAATGCAAATTAAATATTAGCGGACAGTTTTTGTCTAAACTACGGAAATGCAACTTCTACATTGCTACCCTTTGCATCTATAATTCACAAGCTGTGGAATCTTTTAAGACAGCAGCAGCACATCAACCCAGCGCCAAGTAAAGAATATCTCTGGGGCTTATCCGCCCAAGCATTGAAGAAGGGGCATGCAGGCCTAATGCCACACCGCAATATGTCAACTGGGCATGCCGGCCAGCTCAATATCTCTCTATCTGGATGCGCATTTCAGAAGCAAAAGACAGTAAAGTACTGGGGCTCAGTGATAGTCCTTAAGTATCGTTGTCCTCCTAGGAGCCGCCCTTAGCTTGTGTCTGTATTTTAAATTTGTGCATTCATATTGTATACAACATTGCATATTGTGTATCAAGTGTTTAAAGCAGGAAAATTCTATCAAATGTCAAAGCACGCCTATACGGTATCGAAGGCAGCTAGTAAACAGGATTTTGGAAATCATGCCTGTGGCCTAGTTCCTGTTGGGACTGGAGCCGTAATCGCTTCTTTGGGACAGTGCAAATATGGGGGAGTGCTACACGCCGCTTTCCTTATCTCGCTTGCCATGGCAACCATCACGCACATGGCCTTGCCATTCTACTCTGCTCACACTTAGAATGCACTTTGGGGAATCAGAATTCAATCCAATTCAACGGCATGATCATCCTGAAGCATGATCCGTCCGATTCAAATCAATGGCAGCCGGTCCTGTCCAATTTCAACGACTCGATCATTTTGTATAGTGATCCGACCTTTCAAATCAACGACAACCGGTCCTGTCCAATCTCTAATGGCTCGATCATTTTGTATAGGGATTTGCCCATCCAAATGACAGCCGGTCCTGTCCAATTCTCAAAGGTTCAATCATTTTGTATATTGATCCGCCCTTTCAAATCAGCGACAGCTGATCCTGTCCATTTCTCGACAGCTCGATCATTTTGTATAGTGATCCACCCTTTGAAATCAGCGAAAGCCGGTCCTGCCCATTTCTTGACGGCTCGATCATTTTGTATAGTGATCCGCCCTTTCAAATCAGTGACAACCGGTCCTGTCCAATTTTCAACGGCTCGATCATTTTGTATAGTGATCCGCCCTTTCAAATCAACGACAGCCGATCCTGTCCAATCTCTAATGGCTCGATCATTTTGTATAGTGATCTGCCCATCCAAATCAACAACAACCGATCCTATCCAATCTCTAATGGCTCGATCATTTTGTATAGCGATCTGCCCATCCAAATCAACGACAGCCGGTGCTATCCAATCTCTAATGGCTTGATCATTTTGTATAGTGATCTGCCCATCCAAATCAACGACAGCCGGTCCTGTCCAATTCTCAATGGCTCGATCATTTTGTATAGTGATCCGCCCTTTCAAATCAGTGACAGCTGGTCCTGTCCATTTCTCGACGGCTCGATCATTTTGTATAGTGATCTGCCCTTACAAATCAGCAACAGCCGGTCCTGTCCATTTCTCGATGGCTCGATCATTTTGTATAGTGATCCGCCCTTTTCAAATCAACGACAGCCGATCCTGTCCAATTCTATGGCTCGATCATTTTGTATAATGATCCGCCCTTTCAAGTCAACGATAGCTGGTCCTGTCCAATTCTCGACGGCTCGATCATTTTGTATATTGATCCGCCCTTTCAAATCAACGACAGTCGGTCCTGTCCAATCTCGAGTGGCTCGATCATTTTGTATAGTGATCTGCCCATCCAAATCAACGACAGTCGGTCCTATCCAATTCTCGACTGCTCGATCATTTTTTATAGTGATCCGCTCTTTCAAATCAGCGACAGCCGGTTCTGTCCATTTTTCGACGGCTTGATCATTTTGTATAGTGATCCGCACTTTCAAATCAGCGATAGCCGGTCCTGTCCATTTCTCGACAACTCGATCATTTTGTATAGTGATCTGCCCTTTCAAATCAACGACAGCCTGTCCTGTCCAATTCTACGGCTCGATCATTTTTTGTAGTGATCTGTCCATCCAAATCAACGACAGCCGGTTCTGTCCAATCTCTAATGGCTCGATCATTTTGTATAGTGATCCGCTCTTTCAAATCAACGACAGTCGGTCCTGTCCAATCTCCAACGGCTCGATCATTTTGTATAGTGATCTGCCCATCCAAATCAACGACAGCCGGTCCTGTTCAATTCTCAACGACTCGATCATTTTGTATAGTGATCCGCCCTTTCAAATCATCGACAGCCGGTCCTGTCCATTTCTCGACGGCTCGATCATTTTGTATAGTGATCCGCTCTTTCAAATCAGTGATAGCCGGTCCTGTCCATTTCTTGACGGCTCGATCATTTCGTATAGTGATTCGCCCTTTCAAATCAACGACAACCGGTCCTGTACAATTTTACGGCTCGATCATTTTGTATAGTGATCCGCCCTTTCAAATCAATGACGGCCGATCCTGTCCAATTCTTAACGGCTCGATCATTTTGTATAGTTATCTACCCTTTCAAATCAACGACAGCCGGTCCTGTCAAAATTGTCGATGGCTCGATCATTTATACTGATGATCCTCCCATCCTGTCTGTAACGGCTCGATCATTTATACTAATGATCCTCCCATCCAGACTTCTACGGCTCGATCATTTGTACTGATGATCCTCCCATCCGACTTCAATGGCTCGATCATTTATATTGATGATCCTCCCATCCAGACTTCTTCGGCTCGATTATTTATACTGATGATCTTTTCATTCAGACTTCAACGGCTCGATTATTTATACTGATGATCCTCCCATCCTATTAAATTCCTCAACGGTTTGATCGCTCAGCACATTGATCTCTCCGTCCGCATCCACGACAGACGATCCTGTCAAATCCCCCAACGGTTTGATCACTCAGCACATAGATCTCTTCATCCGTATCCACGACAGACGGTCCTGTCGAATCCCCCAACGGTTTGATCATTTAGCAATTGATCTCTCCATCCGTATTTCAACGACAGCTGGTCCTGTCAAATCCATCAACGGTATTTAGCCATATCGTCCATACAATCCACAACGACGATCAGATTATCGTCCGACGGTTCGTTCAATGGTCCACCCGTCTGCAACTAATTGTTTCCCAAGAGAATTCGCCTCGGCCTGCTTTAAACAATTACCTTTACATCAATCTAGCTTCGCGCGCATCTTCCAGCAGGCTTATTGCTCTGTCTCGGATGGTCTTTGATAAGAAGATTGGCTCTGATTCCCAACAGATGGAATTCAACTTGCCTGACACGACCTACCCGTGTTTGTTGGAATGCTTTGTGCCGTGGATAGTTTGATCGCCAGCGACGACGGCCTGTCCCATCCAGATCTGCAACGACAGCCTGTCCTGTCCTAATTCAATCAACAAGCGGCGATTCATTCGTCCACTTCTACTTCCATCCCTGGTAATGGACCACTCGTCAATTCCACGAATCAGGTTCTTTAAGTTTACTTGTCTACTTTGCTAGTATGCTTTGTTCTGGACTACCTTAAGGGGTGTCTAGAAATCTTTGACGTTAGTTGTACCAAGTCGATGGTACTTCAAGTGCTGTCAAGGAGAGGCTACTGTATACACCCCAATCTGGGCTTCTAGATTAATTTACTTAGGGTTTTTTATTCCCCGATGATGAAACGGATTAAGAACACCTCGGGAATGATAAGTGCTTGAGCTTTGAGTGTTTAAAAAACCCTTGAACCTAACCTGATCCTAAGCCACTTCTAAAGGCCAAAAACCCTACTGTTGCGCGACTGACTAACTCCATCGCGCGACAGTCAAACTTCGAGGTGGTGGTCAACAGTCAAAGTTTGACCGTTGGCCATCGCGCGACAGACTGACTCCGTCGCGCGACGGACCAAACTGGCACCAACCTTTCTTGAGAAGGATAGTTGGCCACCAATGCAACTTCAGTCAGGCCCCGTGGACTGGTTGAACTCCTCTGTTTGCAGCCCATACCTACCTCCCTCCTCCTATTTATACCCCCATGGTTCATTCATAAAAAAAGGGTTCTAAAAATTGAAAGTTAAGCACAAGCACTAGTGCTTTTCTTCTAAATTCACATTCCTCAAAATACTCAAACATCTCAAAGCTCAAATACTCTTTTAAACTCAAAACCGAAGGTATAGCTTACATTTGTTCTGTTTTCTGTTATGATCCCTGAGGGGGGCTAGCAGGGCCAAGACTGGTAATCAATACCAGTCCTAGTCCTAAAGCTGGCAAGGTTTCAAAAATCATCATGGTACGAACCAGCGCGTGACAAATCCACTCACGCGCACGACTGTCCTAGTTTGTGCTCGCTGGTCCGCGTGGGGATTGGTTCATACTGTTTTGTGCTTTATTATGTTATAGATCACTATTAAGCATGATAAAAATCAATTTACTGCTTTCCTTAGTATAAACTGCTAGTTGGTAGTTCAATATGAGTTTCTGCTCCTGGGATCATTTTAGACCTGTCCCAAAACCTAGAAATGTGTAAACCAAACACTAGTCCGCGCTGGGGTGCAACCATCACGAGCCAGACTGACTCCATCGCGTGCCAGAGCGCAACCTCGCGCGACAGAGTGAGTCCATCGCGCGGTAGACTGTCTTTGACCAGTAAGTGGCCTTGCACGGGTAGCTTGGCCTTTGGCCATTATTTTGTCCCCATACTATTTATGGGGTGTTTTGTTAATTTATAGGGCTTTTAGGCCTTTAAACTGTATATTATGCTGTTATATGAACTGCTTGGTTTGTCTTGGTGTGCACTAGTCCTCTTAGAGCTTAGAGGGTTTGAGAATAAGAGCTGTGGGTTTGAGTTCACTGGCGCGCGCGTGTCTTGGAGTTGTGCGTGTAGGGTTGAACCGCATGCAGTGACTTGTTCAGTGCATGCTGGTTTTTTCCTGCGCACGTTAATTTAAAACAGGGGCCTCCCAGTTTGTTTAATATCCCATAGCAGTCTGTTTTCATCCTATACTAAATGTTCATTCATGTTATCTATCACATCCTGCAAACATGTTACAATCTTAATCCCCGATTAGCTGTTCCCCCGCCCTTATTGGTTAAAGAATTGATTAATCAAACAGAATCGCAAACAAAACTCTTTTGCAAATGCCTAAGTAGAGACTGATCTCTGGATTGGGCGAAAGGGGTGCCATAAAATCCTTCCCCTCTCGTAACCTGGCTCCCCGAACCTAGATATGGTTATGACGGATTGGTTCCTTGACTTTTTCAAATCAAACAGTGTGGCAAGAGCTTCGAATACGGTTCCGTGGGTGTCGGACCTTCAAACCCGAGTGGCGACTCTGTATTTTTGCAAGCACTTGTCGTCCAGCTTAAAGCTCCCTCAAGCCGGTATTTTCTTTAGGAAGGGAACGAAATCCTTTCCTAAGAAAAGGGTACGCTGCCCACAACCTCCTCCGGTCATCACCAAGCTCACCACCACCAACATCATCTCTCATCACCACTGGAGCCACCCACCCCTCTTTCCCACCACCGTAACACCCACCATAGCCACCATCGCTCCTCACCACCCGAACATCACCACCTCCGGTAACCGTCATTACCACCGTAGACCTCCTCCCTCCTCACCAACTGGAGCTCACCTCACCAGCCGAGCTCCATCGCCGTTCTGAAACGCCGCCAAAATACTCCGTAAATCGTTTTGCCGGACGAAAGGTAGTCCAAACTCACCTCCCTAGATATATATTATGTTCTATATTGATTGTTTCATGTTTCGGTATGAAAATAATCGAACCCGATGTCGCGGGTCGAGCCCGGCTGAAATCCTCTGTTTTTTGAAATGAAACAGTAGCTCTGGAAAACTTAGTTGTAATAATTACAGTTTAACCCCACAAGTTAGATTAGCTTATAAATCCAACGCTTGAGTATTAAAGCTAACATTATAAGCCTAAAGTTAATTAGTTTCGATTCGATCCAAGTTTTGTCGCAAATACGAACTATTCTAATATTGTCAACACTCCAAGGTGATGTAGATTAAACATAAATTTTTGTTTTGAAAAAGAAAAGGGAAAAACAAGAGAAATTACTTTATATACTTCCTCCGTCCCAAATTCTTTGTCTGGTCTGCAAAACGGAGTGTTAAAAATAATACAATTATTGCAAGAAAAAATCAAAAATTTTTCAACAACTTACTAGATATCAATGAGTATTTTTAATTTGTGAAAAAAATTTGAATTTTTTCTTGAAAAAATTGCATTATTAACACTCCGTTTTGCGGACCAGACAATGAATTTGGGACGGAGGGAGTATATAAAGTGATTTCTCTTGTTTTTCCCTTTTCTTTTTCAAAACAAAAATTTGCACACGTATGATCAGGACCGTTGACATCGGTGCAATTTTCTTCGCAAACCTCTTCCTCAGGTCAATCTCTCTCTCTCTCTCTCTCTCTCTCTCTCTCTCTCTCTCAACACAAAGGTAAAGTAATCGGGACTCAAAATTGCAACTCACCAAAGGTGTAGGTTGTAGAGACCCATAATTATTTTCTCAAATTTTAAATGTTTAATATGTATTTGGATTATCAAAGTATGGATAATAATGTAGATATGAGTTGGGTCAATGTGAGATGATTTCTAAGTTGTGGGAGTTGACGTAACACAATAGAAGTGAAAAGGGTGTAAGTGTTATTTGTGCTATATAAGTCAAAAATTGGGGCAGGAAATCACTTTCCATTTTCTTTCTTCTGGTCCGGCGTCTCCCTCTCTCTCGGTTCTCACCTCTCTCACCTTCTCTCTTCGATTTCATCTACTACGAGTGAGAGTTTTGAAAAATCCCAAATACAAAAGTTGTACAAGTGAGAGCTTCCTATCCATCCAAGAAAATTCATGATCGGAGCACTTTGAAGTTTCCTCCATGTTCGGACTTGCTTCTAACCTTTGAGGTAGGGATCTCCTGCCTTCTTTACATGTTTAAGTGTTAATTTGATGTACAAAAATCAAGTTTGATCATTTATTTTGAGTCTTGAATGAATCTGGTATATGCTGAAAATTTCGTGGGTTCTGGAAATCTGTCTTTTGGGAGCTCTTCTACTAGGAATCAATTTTTGGTGCCTTCATAACAATTAAAGTACGTTTCAATACGAAGATTTCAGTACCAAGATCGTGAAAAACCGATAATCACACAATTAGTTATGAATTTTTGAATACCGGCTGTTTCCTGGATGCGCGAATCTATGCGTGGCTGTCCTCTTTTAATTTTCTGGGCATGATGAACATTTTGGGTGGCTTTGGGTCTTTTACAGGAGCTGCACATTTAAGTTAAGAAGGGATTGGCGTTGGAATAAAGTGATTCGGTTGAGTATATAATTTTTGGTGTATTTCCAAAGCAGGGTTGGTCGATTAGGGCGAAAATGGTTGCGAATCTGTTTTTCGTTTGATTGTTTGGTTAATCTTCTCTCATTTCTGAACCTGGAATTTTTACTGAGTGTAGGACTTGTAGTCGTGCAACTTTCGGTGTTGGTTCCAATATTTTTGGGTTTAAGATGAAAGAGTTATGATTTTTTCAATCAAATTTACTCGTTCCCGTCCTTAAATTCACGTTGTTTAATTGGATATAGTCTAATGTGGGTGATTAACTTCGCCAATTTGACATGTAGGGATTGCTCTCCTCCTTTATGTGTTTATGAGTTGGTTTGATGTGTTTAAGAATGTTTAAATGTCTGTATTTGTTGTTGGGAGAAATCTGTCGAAACTAGAAATCGATCGTACGTTGAAACACAAGTCCTGCCGGTAGAAATGCTATCCAGTAGTGTCTATTTTTGTGAAATTCTGGTCTTCTATCGGTAGGAGGTTGTGTCCTACCGGTAGGGAATGAACAATTTGCTTTTTTTTTTTAAAACTTTAGACGATCATAACTTTATCATCCGAACTCTGTTTGGGGCCTATTATATATCGAAGTTGACGTATAGAAAATCTAGTTTCTAATGGTGGTAGTCTTATAAACAAATTCTAAACCTATAAGAAGTTATAGTTAAAGTACGGTAGGTTGGTTGTTAGAATCCATACTGATTTTGGAGGTTATGTCATCTTTGAATATTACGGGTGATTTGGTAAACTCCTAAGTGTTTGAGGTAGAAACGTTGTATGCATTGGGCATTCTTTGCCCTTAGAATCATTTGAGTGAGACACGAATGTTCCTAGGTGCGTTTAACTATTTGAATGGTCTACCGAGCCTTAGGGTAGTAGGCTAGCACACTTGGGAAAATGTTTGTCGACACCTAGAGAAAGTAGGAGGTTGAGTGGCTGATTGTATATTAAAGTTGGATCGGGAATACTTGAATGACGATGATTGATTATATTGATGAAATGAAAATGTGAGTTACAACTATTAATTTCCTCTTGAACTATAAATCGGAAGGTGAAGTCGTCGTTCGTAGCTACTTGCATGAAGTTGAGTTTGTGATCAATTAGTAAATACTTGGGAGTAGAGTAAATGGGTTGGTGACGAGATTAACGATGAGAATTGTGGGAAATGTGATGTGAAACGGTTAGCTAAGGATACACATACAATAAGGAATCCTGGAGCCATGCTTGTCTTCATTTGCCATGTGGTATATATACTCATTGGAATTGTTTTAATTGGTGGAATTGTGGAAGGATAAACAAAAATGAGCTTCATACACGACACTTGTACGAACAGTACACTTAAGTATGTGAATAGTGCGCAAACAATTGGGGCCCATTGACGGGTGGGAGCCTGGCAGGGGATATCGGGGTCCCATAATTAGCCCAGCAGGAGCTAATGCTTATATTAAACACTTAAGGCCTAACCTTTATGGTAGGTGCTTGGCAGGGGATATCGGGGTCCCACAATTAGCCCGGCAGGAGCTAATGCTCATATTAAACGCTCAAGGCCCAACCTTTAAGGTTGGTGATTGGAGCTAATGCTTATATTAAACACTCAAGGCCTAACCTTTAAGGTAGGTGCTTGGCAGGGGATATCGGAGTCCCATAATTAGCCCGGTAGGAGCTAATGCTCCTATTAAACACTCAAGGCCTAACCTTTAAGGTAGGTGCTTGGCAGGGGATATCGGGATCTCATAACGCCCGACAGAAGCATTCACTCACGAGAACATAAACGAGGGTTTGAGAATGAAAGACGGTTTTGAATGAGGGGCAATTCATGTGAAACACTGATGACCTTAGTGGTAACTTATAAGCAAATTCAAAAGAGTTACGGTCATTCTCTGCTAGAAGAGTTATATTTTGTTTATTATAAAACATGGAGTTGTGGTGTATGAAAAGGATTTGGGGTTGACAGGTGGGTCTCCTTATTGTGGAGGTGCGGTATTATTCTACTTGTCATCCTTACTTTATGTTCTAACTCTACATGCGTAGTAGGTGTACTTTTGGTGAGAGTGTCAGTGTTTGAGAAATAGAGTTAAATATTTTCCTGCATGAGTATGGTATTTTGTATCTCACTTTTGATAAAACAAATATGCTTTTGCAAAATATTTTTTCTTGATGTCGGTCTTCACTTATGCATATAATTTAGGCTTGGATATCTCTATGAGCTAGTGTAGCTCACCCTATCCTTTCAGGTACTCGTCATGACACTTAGCTTGGATTGCATGGAGTGCACATTGAGATGTCTCTTGAGTGCTTCATTGGAATCTTGAAGGAGTGGTTTAGCATCAAGTTTAATTCATATCACGTACTTTACTTGCAATAGAAGGTTGTACCTTTTGATTAGATCATATGTAAAGCTATGTATAAACTTCTCTCCTTAACTACTATGAAACCCATTTAATTGTAAACGTTTGGGAGACTTTATGTAAGAAAAGAAAAAAAAAATTTAGAGAGAAGAAAAAGCAACTTGATTTGCTATTTGGATTTACATGACATTTAAGGGTAAATATAGTTGAGAGAAGGATTTTTGTTTGTAGAAAATATATTATTATTTTAGTTGAAAATCGAGGGCGTGACATAGGTATAGAGGTGTTTCTTTGGGGTTTGTTACTTGCTGATTGGAGGTTTTTAGGCATTTTGTTTGTATTTTCCTTTCATACATTCATCTGTCCCTGTTGAAGATGAAAGATGGGTTAGGGTTTGTGATACTAGATTTGGGAGGGGAGGAGAGAAGAAGAATAAGGAAATTAATGATTTGACGACAATTGTTGGTGATGGGTTAGGGTTTGGTATTCCCTTTATCATACTCAAAGCAAAATCGGATCTTCCATTAATATCATTTCCAGTTTTCATGTTAAAACAAATGATGTAGCTACAGTAGAACAAGCCAAATAGCTGGGTACCACTTCAATAGAAAGACTCTGATGAGCAAAACACTAATGAAGTAGTTGACTTTGAGGGATCATAAGCTTAATAGCAAGTTAATAATTATGTATTTCTCAGTGTCTCTCCTGGAAAAATAAACTGTACATTGAGTTTTGACTCTTGAATAATTAAGGACAAGTGTCCTTTCATTTGCTGTCTTCAAAGGACCCTTTGCATGTCAAGTCAGTCACCGTAGGAGAAATTGAAACGTTTATCGAATCAAAAGCTATATGTGTACCTAACTCTAGGACCTTCCATCAACATTGTCCATATTCAGCAACTTTTGGTTGGGTGAATTTTTTTTCCCAGGTACGAAAACTGTAAGGATTCTTCATATAGATTACTCCTTATCTATGTCCTGTTAACCTTTGTTGAAAATTTGCTACAAGCTTGATTAATTCATAAATATAGAAGCTTCTTGTTCAATCATTGACCTGACTCCTTATTTGTGTCGAGATTTTGGGAGTGACATTTTAATCTATACATTTTTATAGATTTGACTGCAGTTTGATATCAAATGTGCATGCTGAAAGCTTAGTGCCCAATGCATGTTGTAAAATGACTGCGGCTAATTTCTAATTTGACTTCTATTCTCATTTTGGTTATTGCAGGCTTATGTTGAAATGAGGATCACACTTATGGACAAAGATTGGAAAATTCCAACCCCCATATGTTGGGGCTCAAAAAATGAAATTATTAGTTGACAATATTCAGGACCAGGGTATACATCAGGTAAGAAGATATCAACATGCTTTTTCCAGGTTCAAGTGTCTTATTTATTGGTCAACATGTATGTTAATGCACTTTTCTATTACTTAAGCAACTACCCCGTTGCATATATGAATGTATAATTCTTTATATATATCAGGTTTTCATTATTGGAGGAGACGGTACCCAGAGAGGGGCATCAGTGATCTATGAGGTATATTTGTAGTCACTTTTCATGTATTGCATTTTAAAGGAATTAGCCCTTGAATTTTGCAGTTTTAGGAGTCTTACGTCTCGTGGTTGTAATTGTTAACTGTAGAGCTACTTGTCATAAATTTTTCAAGCATTCTTATTCACTGTTATGCAGGAAACAGAAGGCGCGGCCTCAAATCTGATTAGGAAATTACTCTGGATAGGCCTTGTAGCTCTAACCATATGTTGATTCCTATCAAGTTCGAATAAGGATTCTGTGGATTTTGCAGGCACGTTTAAGGTATTATCCCTCACTTTAAGATACTTGAAAGTCATCAATGTGACTAATTTGCAACTTTTATGAGTCAATGTCTGCCCTGTATAAAGAGCTTCGATCTTTCTGAAGTAACCAGTTATAACAAAAAAGAAGCATTGAAGTATAGCTGGTAGGGAAGATAAATTTGAATGCATGTCTTCCTTGAAACATTGAAGTATAGCTGGTATGAAGTGTGATCATTGAATTCATGCTCTGGGGCTTGTAATTCATCATTCTTTTGAAGTTTGTGAATAGAATTCTGATTTTTTAAAACGCAGAAGTCAGCATATCATGCAGATAACCCAAAGTTCGTATATATTTAGTACATGAAAGTTATATTATCTTATTGGTTTGATATAGCTGGGTAAGTTCTCTTAGTTGCTTGACTGTTTCAGAGGTTGTTATGCTTTGTTGGTAGCCAAACAAAAGCTTCATTGCATCTCTATAAAGGCACCTCTTTAGCTGCGACTCCATGGTTTGTCTTCTAGAAATTTGTAAGGTTCCTTAGCCTGAAAATAAACTGCAACTGCTTCAAGTGGCCGAGGCAAATCCAAATCGTAGTTTTTGTTTCATTTTCAGTCTCTCAAGGAAGATATTCCTTTGCCAGTTAGTAGCAATCTTGAGGTTAACATGTCCAAGTTCCTCCCGTTGCTACAAGGATCACAAGCTGTTGACAATAGCACAACCGCAAATTTAATGGCCGAACTTCTCGATAGCTATCAGGGAAAGAGAAATTCTAAGATGGTTAGTTCTCTTCCTCCTCCATCCATCACAATTCCCAATCACAAGTTGACTTTTTCATTATTCTCCAGTACACAAGTATGAAAGCGCTACGGGTGCAGCTGGTTGATTAGAGAAGTGTATCTACATCGGGCAAGAGATATGAACAATAGCATCCCTCTTGAGGACTTGCACAATGAATCATCAAGTGATGATGGATTATCTCCTCAGGTTGTCATGATTTGTTGTGAGGTGTTTTTTTTTCATTGCAAATTACATTTTCTCATTCTGTAATAATCAAACTAATGCATTTAATTGAACTTATGCAGATTACATTTTCTAGACTCAACTACTTGTACAATTCAACAAATATTCAAAATTGCTCTCTTCAACGGGCATGATGCAAGTGCCTCGCACGTCACAATGTACCTAGTAGATATAGAAAATGCTAGTTATTCCCATTTGGCCGTTTGGCTTATCGGCTCATTTTTCTATCACCGAGAAAACCCACTTCTCTCACTCTTTCACTTCCACTTGGCTAAAATTTCAGCACTATCTCACCTTCTCACAGTCAAGTTTTCTTCCAAAAATGTTATGTAGTTCTAAAATATTTGGGCAACTCTGGTTCGGGGCTTTGTTCACATCTTCCTACTGGGCAACTCTAGAAGAGGAAGCTTGAGAGTATTCGGTTTGAATTTTGGAGCCGTTATAATCCGTCATCACCTTCACATAGGGAGGACTACTGGCTTTAAGATAGTGTATCACGCCTCCCGATTGTGTTTCAAGCCAGCTTTTCTTTCACTCTTTTCCTCAATAGGGAGGACTACTCTGCCAATAGTTTTATGAGAATAAATTTTATACACCGACGGTGTAAATATTTGTTTCTTTTAAATCAATTACATTGCCCCACGTTGTCAAAACAATAGTTCCAATTAATACAACATGGTGACATGACGCAATGTAATTGATTCAGAGAAAATGAATGTTTACACCAGCGGTGTAAATAATTTAATAATTTAATATCTAATTTTACATGCATGTTCTGTCTTTTTCTTACTACTGTAATTTGATTTAGACTGTTAGATTTAACTAATTGAAACCGCAGTTTTTTGTGCTAGTCTTCTAACACCTTCTCCATTACCAGATGGGTCTGCTATTTTCATGGTCCTTATTCCTTACTCTCTTGCTTATGGCATCAGTAGCCGACTCTGTGCCTCGGGGGAATGAGACGGACCGACTAGCCCTGCTCTCCTTCAAGGCCCAAATCACGGGTGATCCTTTTGGAACTCTCAACTCGTGGAACGAATCCATCCACTTCTGTCAATGGGTTGGCATAACATGTGGCCGCCGCCACCCCTCGAGGGTCACTGTGCTGGACTTGGAGCATCGAAAATTGGTGGGGCCTGTTTCACCTCACGTTGGAAACCTGAGCTTTCTTAAGGAATTATGGCTGCGTAATAACAGCTTCAGCCATGAAATCCCACAACAACTTGGCCGTTTGAAAAGGCTACGACTGATACGAATGGCTTACAATTCATTAACTGGTGAAATTCCCACCAACATATCTGGTTGCTCTAACCTCATTACTCTTGGCCTTGCCAAAAATAGATTATCAGGGAAAATACCAGTGGAACTTGGTTTCCTGTACAAGGTACAACTACTGGAATTTGCAGGTAACCATCTCACTGGAGGAATTCCTTCATCGTTAGGTAATCTATCGTCTCTGATTGACTTCTCAGTGCAAGAAAATAGTATTGGTGGGAGTATTCCCTATGCATTGGGAAAATTGAAAAAGCTAGAATCTCTCATCTTTGGAGGGAATAGATTGGTTGGTACCATTCCTTCCTCAATCTTTAATGTCTCTTCTCTCACACAATTAAATGTGATCTCTAACCAACTTCAAGGTATGCTTCCCTCGGAACTCGGAAATACTCTTCCTAATCTTGAAGACATTGAAGTTGGTTTGAACTTATTTACTGGATGGGTACCCATTTCCATATCTAATGCCACCAAACTGTACCGAATTGGTTTCTTAGATAACAAGTTTACCGGAAAAGTGCCTTATTTGGAAAAGTTGAATAATCTCGTGGAGTTAGTCTTGGATAAAAATCATCTCGGATATGAGGAAGCTGATGACTTGAGTTTTCTCAATTCATTAACCAATGCTACAAATTTGAACTATCTATCTCTGACCTCAAACAATTTTGGAGCATTATTGCCCAATCTGATCAGCAATTTCTCAACTGATCTAGTCAGTTTTCTAATAGAAGACAATAAAATAGTTGGGAGGATCCCAACTGGAATAGGGAATCTCGTCAATTTACAAGAAATTGGTCTGTCTGCCAACTATTTGACAGGTCAAATTCCTTCTGATATTGGTAAGCTTCAAAATCTAGTGTATTTGGGTCTCTTTGGTAACAAATTCTACGGGGACATCCCGTCATCTATGGGAAATTTAACTCAGTTAACAACTCTTCTACTGGAACGAAACAATCTTCATGGAAGCATCCCTTCAACTGTGGGCAAATGTCAAATGTTGTTGGAACTAAGACTTGATCGAAATAATTTTATTGGTAACATACCCACAGAAGTTATGAGTCTCTCATCACTACTGCGTTTGAACATTTCTCGAAACAATTTGACTGGTTCTCTTCCAGTGGAGATTGGAAACTTAAAAAATCTCGAGGAACTATATGTTTCTGAGAACATGTTATCTAGTAAGATTCCAAGCAGTCTTGGTAGCTGTGTAAAACTAAGAGTGCTAAACATGGAGGGTAACAAATTCTCAGGAAGCCTTCCTCAGTCTTTAAGTAATTTGAGAGGTATGGAGGAAATAGATATTTCTCACAACAATTTTTCAGGACAAATCCCCGACTATTTTGAGGACTTTCGCTTCTTGCACAAATTGGATATGTCATTCAATGATTTTGAAGGTGCGGTACCAGAAAGAGGCGTTTATGGGAATGCGACTGAGATTTCTGTCAAGGGAAACATTAGGCTCTGTGGAGGTATACCTGAATTGGAGCTGCAACATTGCAACTCCAAAGGGCATAGAAAGAAAAGATCGTCTCTTACCATGATTCTAATAATCTCGATACCTTGTGCAGTTCTAGGACTAACTCTGATGTTATGTTTCCTCTATCGCTATTCATTTAGAAAGGGAACACATGTGTCTTCTGTTAGAATATTAGGGAACCCGTTTTTGAAATTGTCCTACCAAAGTCTACTTAAAGCCACTGATGGGTTCTCGCCAGCCAATTTGATTGGTGTCGGTGGCTTTGGTTCAGTGTATAGAGGAGTTCTTGATCATGGAGGTAAAGTTGTTGCAATTAAGGTACTAAATCTTGACTTCGCTGGAGCTTTGAAGAGTTTCACAGCAGAGTGTAAAGCCTTGAAGGACATCAAGCACCGAAATCTTGTAAAAGTTCTCACGGCATGTTCAAGTGTTGACTATCAAGGCAATGATTTCAAAGCTCTGGTATATGAGTTCATGGTCAACGGAAGCTTAGAGGAGTGGTTGCATCCGAACGAGAATGAACATGGAGTGCGTAGTGAGTCAAGAAGTTTAAATCTTCTTCAGAGGTTAAACATTGCAATTGATGTCGCTTCTGCATTGGATTATCTCCACCATTATAGCTCAGAACCAATAGTCCACTGTGATTTGAAGCCAAACAACGTTCTTCTGGATGAAGAAATGGTTGGGCATGTTGCTGATTTTGGGCTAGCTAGATTCTTACGAGATGCTACTTGTACTTCTTATGTAAATCAGTCAAGTTCCATTGGCATAAGGGGATCTGTTGGTTATGCTGCTCCAGGTAAATGTCTTTAGCACTTTTGCTTTCCAAAATTACGACCGTATTCTTATATCTAGAGTTCTTCGAAATCTAATTGCATTTTTTTTTGGCTTCGTAATTGTAGAGTATGGCATGGGAAATGAAGTGTCAACATTGGGTGATGTGTATAGTTATGGAATCCTTGTACTTGAGATGTTTACAGCCAAGAGACCTATTGATAGCATGTTTATTGATGGTATGACTCTCCACAACTTTGCCAAGACAGTTCTGGCTGAACAAGTAGAGAGCATCATTGATCCAATATTGCTTCAACAAACAGAACAGGGGGAGGCAAGCTCGAGCATCAACAGTGGTCGGAGCCAAAGTTCTGCTAGAAGTCACAAGATTTGGGAGATCTTGATTTCAATACTTAATGTTGCGATTGCCTGCTCAGAAGAACTTCCTCGAGATCGGCCGGCGATGAATGAGGTTCTTACTCGGTTGCATGTGTGCAAGAAGACTCTTCTTCGAGATGGAAATTAAACTGTATCACATAAAGTGTGACGATGAGTAGGTATGAACCGCACGTTCATGTTTTTAGTTAACTCGACAAGATGCCTGCATTTCTTTCTAAGCCATTGAAACTCTTTACTAGCTAGGCCAGCAACCTTACAAAATGCCTGCATTTCTTAATAATTATATTTACGGCTTGAAGCAATCAATTAGCCTTTGGAAAGTAAAACCTTGTTTCATCATCAAACTCAAGGATAACGTTAACTAAATCAGCCATGCATAGTCATTTTTACCTTCAAATATTTAGAAAATACAATAGAATCAAAACCTTAGCCAACCTCTTTTAAATTTGCCAAATTCCTATTCAAGATATTGAAATATAGATTTCAATTTTTAAGGTGGGAAAGTTCTTTATAACTACAGGGCTTATTAACCTTTTTGGTCCCCAAAGTATCACAAAAATCTCATTTTGGTCCCCAATAAACACATTGGAGAAATTGAGTCCCCAACGTTATTAAATGTGTACTAATGTAGTCCCCAACCCCTCACGCCGTTACCCCAAACGTCAAAACCAGGGGCATGTTTGTCATTTCCCCTCCCCCAACCTCTTTATCCTCCACGGCACCTATAAGGGTTGGAAAAATCACTTGCTCCTCATAGAGAGAGAGATTCTGGGGTCGTTCGGCTAAATAAGCCACTTGGTTTTTTTGTTATTCAAATTTTTTTTCCACATTTCTTAGTATTTTATTAATTTTTGGGGGATTTTTGCTTCTTTATGATAAGAGGAATCTAAAAAGAAAAAAGTTATGATTGAAATCTAATTTTTTTGAATAAAGACAAAAATAGCCGAGTCAGGCGCTGTACTGGCCCAATCCCTTTAATGAGGTGCGCCAATCCATGGGCTCAGGAGCATGCCGTCACAGCCCTACTGTGGGGTTGTTCGTTAAATAAGCCAAGTGACTTAATTTTTTTGTTCTTATTCAATTTTTTTTTGCATTTGTTAGTGTTTTTGTCAATTTTTTTTGGTGATTATTGCTTATTCATGACAAGAGGAATCTAAAAAGTAAAAAATTACGATCAAAATCTATTTTTTCAAATAAAGACAAAATAGTCGAGTCGGGCGTTGTGTCGGCCCTAATCCCTCCAATGAGGTGCGCCGATCTGTGAGCCCAGGAGCACGCCATCACGACCCTACTGAGGGATTGTTCGGCTAAATAAGCCAAGTGGCTTATTTTTTATTCAAATTTTTTTCGCATTTGCTAGTTTTTTGTCAATTTTTTGAAAATTATTGTTTTGTCATGACAAGAGGAATCTAAAAAGTAAAAAATTACGATCGAAATCCAATTTTTTTTTAAAAAATATGAAAAAAATTGGCTTATTGGCTTATTTTATTTTATTTTTTTTTAAAATTAGATTTCGTTCATAATTTTTTTCATTTTAGATTCCTCTCGTCTTGATGAAACAATAATCCCCAAAAAAATTGACAAAAAAACTAACAAATGTGAAATTTTTTTGAATAAGGACAAAAAAAAAAGTCATTTGGCTTATTTAGCCGAACAATCCCTTAGTAGGGCCGCGACGGCGTGCTCTTGGGCCCACGGATTGGCGTACCTCATTAGAGGGATTAGGGCTGGCATAGCGCCCGACTGAGCGATTAAAACCCTGTTGTTGGACCGGTTCTGAGTGGTGGTGAGTTGGTCGAGGCGGAAGTCGACGGCGGAGCCGGTTAGGTTTTCGGAGAGGTGGTCGCCGGGGAAGGAGCGGGTGTGGTAGAGGTTGGAGCGGATGATGCGCATGGAGCGGCCCATGGAGCAGTGGGTTTTGGGGGAAGGGAAAGAAGATGGGCTGTAGAGGATAAAAAGGTTGGGGCGGGGAAATGACAAACGTGCCCCTGGTTTTGACGTCAGGTGTTACGGCATTAGGGGTGGGGGACTATATTGGTACACATTTAATAACGTTGGGGACTCAATTTCTCCAATGTGTTTATTGGGGACCAAAATGAAATTTTTATGATACTTTGGGGACCAAAAAGGTTAATAAGCCACAGCTACTGATTTGGGCATGTGATTTGTGTTTGTCCTTTTTTTTTTTGAACTGATCGATTTCTTAGCTATTCAACTTCTTACCTTTGAGTTAAAGTAATTATTTATTTAAGGTCATCCACAATGGTTGTTAAAAGTTAGCGATATTTACTCAAAAAAATGCTCACATTTGAATAATCAAACTTAACAACTACCCAAATTTTGGCCATTGAATGTCCAAAACTAACAACTTTTTGCCAATAACAAAATTTAGTGGACCTTACATCTTTTCAATCAAGTACACTCATCATTATACGAAACCTTCTCTCTCTTCCCTTTTCTCTCTTTCTTTCCTTACTTTTTCAATAAAGTTTCGAAAATTTTATTTCAAAAAACTGTTAATTAAATGGATAACAAAAGGTAATGTGATAACTTTTAATTATCCAATTTTGATTTGGTCATTGCGGATGAAAAGGTGCATCGAACTGTCTCAACAATTCTAATCATTTTGTTTCTTTGATCATAGGTAATTGCAGTGTGATTGGCCATAAAGTATCTCGTGGCTTAAAAATTTTCGTTTCAAGTGATGTTGAATAATTGCTTTGGGTGCTCCTTATATATAGTGTCCTATTTATTGTTCCTTTCTTTTACGTTTTTATTTGTGAATAATGCAATTTATCTCATATAAATTTCCCTTCAGTTTGCTAAATAAGAAGTCCTTTCAGAAGGCAATGACTTGCAATGACATTTCTACCCAAACGCTTCCCAGCAGCGGGACAGATGATAATTTTCCAAATTTCATAGCTCTGTGTGGCAGCAGTGCATACATTTTGAAATTTGAACACATAACACATAACATATCCAATTTCTACTAGTTCATCGATGAAGTCGAAAGAGTCATTTCAACAAATATCACTTTTAGTTTGACCTCAGATTTGTGCAACTCCAGAAATGTATCTGAAAAGTCCTGTTTTCGACACGGGTACGCCGAGCAAGGCGCAAGTGCGCTTGTAGGTGTTTGTTGAGCTAGTGCCAGTGTGTCAAGGCTTGTTGCGCCTAACGTTGAATGGATGGATGCCGTGAATCTAACTTCTAAGCATAGAGCGATTGTTGTGGGTGTCTTAAAAGGAAAAACCACAAGTTGGTTTGTGGGTTGCCACAACGAGTACGGCTATGAGTACCAGCGGAGGGCATCGAGAAATCGTACCGATGGCCGCGCCGGGCCGTCTCTGGCCACCGGACGGCCGATCCGAACGGTTCAAAAATTCTAAAAAAAAAACCGAGGGGGCCTACGCGGGAATCAATGGCATCCGATGTGTGTAGGGTTCTTGATCTAAACACTATATTTTTTTTGAGGAAAGTCCACTTTCACCCCCTGTGGTTATTGCCATGTGCGGATACCCCTCTTGTGGTTCAAAACTGACCACATAACCTACCTGTGGTTTTGAAAATGTGCAGATAGACCCCTGCCGTCATGTTTTCCATCCATATTAACGGACACAACATTAAAAAAACCGTTATACCCCCATCACGTCCCTTGATTCTTCTTTTTTTTAAATCTAACCACACCATCTTGTATACCAAAAATTGAATCCAAACCGTTGATATTATAAATTTTGACGAGTACTCCGTCTATGCCAAAATTCAAGTCAATTAAAAAATGAAAAGCTCATGGTCAAATCCATTTTGTTATGAAATTAAAATTTCAAATTTGAATTTACTAAAAATTAGATCACTGGGTTATTGATACCTGATCGAGATGATTTTTTATAGAGATACTCTATTCTTTATTTAATACATTATGAACGACTCAGATTACATTCTAGAGATGTGTGAGATATACTTCCGTTAATATGGATGAAAAACATGACGGCAGAGGGTCTATCCACACATTTTCAAAACCACAGGTAGGTTATGTAGTCAGTTTTGAACTACAAGGGGGATATCCGTACATGACGATAACCACAGGGGGTGAAAGTGGACTTTCCTCTATTTTTTTCCTACATGACGCGGGCTTGCACAATTCTGCATCTGTTACATACTTCATTTATGGTTTAGAATGATGTCTCCTAGCCTGAAGTGAAGGATGTGAAGAGGGTTCCTCTATGTCAAAAAATGGTTTCTGAAACAGAAAACCAGCATTCGTCCGTCATTGGTAGCGAGTAAGATGACTTACAGCATATGCTTTCATTCGTAAGACTCAAGGATAAGTAGCGATTAGCATGGGAATCGCAAGGGCGATGGCTAGTTAATTAAATAACTTTTTGAGTATCTAATTACATAATATGAATATTGATGATCCAATCCTTTGTCATTAAGGAAGAATGTCTTTGGCACACGAGTCTCCCTTTTTCCTCCTCTTGGACAATACAAAATTGTTCAAATTAAGGGGTACTCAAGATCCATTCCTATGTCATTAAGGAGGAATGTCTTCAGCCATGGATCAAATATGTGGTTGGTAATGGTGCTAGGATTTTTCTTTGGCTTGACAATTGGCACCCTTTGGATCCTCTCTACTCCAGGTTTGCGGACAGGGTTGTATTCAATACGGGGAGATCCCTTGGGGTTGGGGCTAAGGTTGAGTCATTGATCAGGAATAACTCGTGGTGCTGGCCACAGAGGAGGAATGCAGTGACTAAAGATATCATAGAGCACACTCCCAGCTCTCTTGTTCCTAATTCTACTTAGGAAGATTCTGTGGTTTGGACCTTAAACTCTCAGGGATTTTCAGTCAAATTTGCTTTTGAAGCTGTGAGGAACATTCATCCTACTGTTGGAGGGTGGCAAGTTGTGTGGTTCAAGTTCCATGTACCTAGATGGGCTATAATCCAGTGGCTTGGTATTAAGGGTCGACTCTCAACCAACGATAGACTTCTAAGTTGGGATCTGATCAGTACCGATGATCGACAAATGTGTGGTTGTGGGTTTGCTAGAGAGGATCATGCTCACCTCTTCGTTTTATGCAGTTTCTCCTCCCTCATTCTGGGGAAATTGTTAAGAAAGAATGGTTTTGTTAGAGGGGCTGTAAGTTTGAAAGTTTGAATCAGGAGATGGTTTGGGCTAGCCATCACGTTAAAAGGTCACGGGCTCCAACAAACTTTGTATAAACTGATCCTTGCTTCTACTTTGTACTATCATGTGTGGCTGGAAAGGAATTCCAGGGTGTTTAAGAATGCCCAATTGGTGCTTTCTATGGTGGAGACTTGAGAAGTTCGTGAGTTCTAGGAGGAGGGTTAAACCTAGTGCCAGGAACAAGAATTTGTGTAGCCTCTCGAACATGTCCCCTGAAATTTTTTCTCCTTCGCAATGTTTTTTTCCTTTCTCTCACACACTTTGGCGTGGCGTCTAACCAACTTCAAGGTATGCTTCCCTCGGAACTGGGAAATACTCTTCCTAATCTAGAATCCATTGAAGCTGGTATGAACTTATTTACGGGATCTATTCCAATATCCATATTGAATGCCACCAAATTATACCGCATTGGTTTTTCAACTAATGGACATGGGGTGCGTAATGAATCAAGAAGTTTAAATCTTCTTCAAAGGTTAAACATTGCAATTGATGTCGCTTCTGCACTGGATTATCTCCACAATCATATCTTAGAACCAATTGTTCAGTGTGATTTGAAGCCCAACAACGTTTCTTCTGGATGAAGAAATGGCTGGCTGTGTAGCTAATTTTGGGCTAGCAAGATTCTTTCGAGATACTACATATACTTCGTCTGCAAATCAATCAACTTCCATTGGCATAAAGGAGTCTATTAGGTATGCAGCTCCAAATAAATTTACTTCTTAGCACTTTTTGGCGTTCCTTTACTTCCCAAAATCTAGACCATAACCACATATTCTGAATTCTTTGAAATCGTAATTGCTTTTTTTCACGCCTTAAATTGTAGAGTATGGCATGGGAAATGAAGCGTCAACATTCGGTGATGTGTATAGTTACAGAATCCTTGTATTGGAGATGTTTACAGCCAAGAGACCTACTGATCGCATGTTTACCGACAATGCCTGCATTTCTTACTAAGCCATTGAAACTTCGTAATAGGCCAGCAATCTTTAGTTTCCTATGCTCTAATGATGATAACATATAAGGCCTTACAGCAATCCTATTTTACCTAGGTTGGCCCATCTCCAAACATTAACATTTTGAAGTTTGACCTATTCACAAAAAAAAAAAAAAAAAAAAACCATTCTGAAGTTTGCGAAACTCAGCCATGCTCCCGGTCCAGCACGAGCGTTTCACTTTGATATGTAACTGATTTTTGCTTTTGTTTTTGTTCTAAGAGTATCCACAGTATTATAATCAAAAGTAAAATATTTTTAAAGTTAACAATGTTTGTGCAAAATATAGCTCACAATCCTATAATCAAACTTAACAACTTCCTTAGAAATAATCAAATTTTGGATTTTGAATAACCAAAATTAGCAACTTTTTGACAATAACCAAATTTAATAGACCATACATATTCTCAATTAAATACACCAATCATTACAAAAAAATGTTCTATCTCTCTCCCATTTTCCTTTCTCACTTTCTTTTGAACAATATATTTGAAAATAAAAATTTTAATAATTTTTTTATTTAGAAAACAGTTTTTAAAAGTAGTTTTTTTCAAAAAAAAAGTTTCGAAAACTATTTTCTATTTCTAGTAAATAGTTTTTATTAGCTTCAAACCTATATTTAGGAAAACTATTTTCTAATGTTCACAGCTTTTAATTTTTTGTACTTTGAAAAGATGATGCGCCAAGTTTTGGTTATCCAATTTTGATTATGTCATTGTAGCCATCTACATTGCTAACTTTAGCAATCTTTTAAATGAATAATCAAAAGCTGATATGGCAACTTTTGATTATCAAATTTTGATTATAGCATTGTGGATACCCTAATTTGTTGTCATTCTAAGATTCTTGAGGGAAGGAAAGTCTATTTATGGCTTGTAGCAATCAATTAGCCTTTTGAAAGTAACACCCTATTTCTTCAGCAAACTTAAGGAGAAACTAAATCAGCTATATTCACGTTACAGTTTACCTTCCAAACATTTTGAAAATACCACAAAATAAATATTTTATCCAACCAAAATTTCCAAATTCCTATTTAACATGCTGGAATCTTAGATTTCACAAGTTTAAGTTTCAGCACGTGATTTTTTTGCCCTATTTTTTTATTCTTGGAACTAAATTTTTTAGCTTTGTAGCTTCTTACGTTAAGTGTTAAAGTAGGTACTTATCTAAGTGCATCGAACTGTCCCATCAATTCTAATCATTTTTAATTCTTGAATCGCAGATAATTGCGCTGTGATTGGCCCCGTAAAATCTCTCGTGGCTTAAAATTTGTTGTTACAAGTGATGCTGTATAATTGCTTTGGCTGCTTCATATGGATACTTCCTATTTATTTTCCCTTTCTTTTACGCTTTTTTGTGTGAAAAATTCAACTTATCTCCTATAAATGTCCTTTCAATTTGCTAAATAAAAAGTCCTTTCAGAAGGCAATGACTTGCAATGACAATTCTCTCTTATACTTCATATAGATGCCATAGTTCCAATAGAATGGTTAAACAGGCCGGTCTATGCAAACGCTTTCCAACAACGTGACAGAAAAGAATGTTCCAAATTCATAGCTCCGTGTGAGAATATATAGTGCATACATTATGAACACATTAAACAAAACTTATCCAATTTGTACAAGTTCATGGGTGAAATAAGAATCATTTCTACAAATAATTCTTTTAGCTTGACCTCAGATTTGTGAAACTCCAAAAAATGTATCCTAATAGGTAAAGAGAATTACTATAGATACCTTTTCATACACAAAATATGCCCATATGTAACCCAATTTGCCTCAGGTAGTTCAAAAGCTTCTTAATAATTTTGACAGGGAATAGCAATGTATTGTTTTTGTGCAAAAGAACTTATACACAAAGTCATGATAAAATGCAGGTATTTTGTTTCCCATGAGCGCGTAATGTTTTGTATGTAAGTTCTATGAAAGCATTATAACCTTTTTGTCAGATTTTCTTGTCCCTGAAAAATCCTCATCGATTACCAATAATCAAAAGAAGATAAATATGGGTTACAGTTAATGTTCAGTGTTATCTATATATCCAAAGCCATTTTCCACTTAATTTCAAGCTTCTGATGATATTTTGGTCAAGTGTCCTTCATTCAGCACAACTTCAAACCTTCTTAGGGATTTCTGTAATGTCGCACATAGTTCAAAAAGACAAAAAGAAAAAAAAGCTAAAAGTGAACTACCCTGCAATTACTGAATAGATGTTTTATAGCTTGTTCAAGCATTGATATATATATATATATATATATACACACACTCCCCATCTAATGAGGACGCCCGCACCATCTAAAAATGCGGACTCCAAGTTTCTGCCGTTGGATGAGATCCAACGGCACAGATTTTAAAGGGCAATTCGCGGGTTATAAGTGCCCATGGGTCGGGTAAAAAGGTCAGGGTTCCACACACGGGTTAAAACACCCCCAAAAATCTCTTCACGCCGCATTTCAAACCAGGCGAACGAATAGAGCGCGAGAAGAGAGAGAGCGACGACGATCGAAGAGGACGACGAACGACAGGCCCTTCTTCTTCAGATCCGTTCAAAACCTCCCACCGCCAGGTATATCTCACTCTCTATCTCGTTCTGGCCGTCTCGCAAGCTCTCCCTCTCTCGCTGACCCTTTCTATCTCTTTGAACCCGGTGTATACTAGGGCTTCGTTTGGGACGACGAACAAGGACGACGAAGACTCGACCTTCGGTGAGGTATCTCCCTCTTCCTCCGTCAATTTGTTAAACCCCCAATTTTTAGGGTTTTTTTCTACTTTTTGAAAATCTGATTTTTTTTTTTTTTTTTTTGCCGACAAGAACAACCCTTTACCCCCTTGCAATTCTGGTAATCTGATTTTTGTTTCCAAAATCTGATTTTTTTTTTGAATATCTTTCTTCTTTTTTTCTGATTTATGTTAGTTTTTATGGTTTACGTTATTTTTTCGAACAACGAAGAACAAATCGAACGTGAGCATGACGACGACGACGATGCACCAAGGTCAAAACGAAGAAGAAGAGAACAACGAAAGGTATTTCTCTCTCTCTCTCTCCGGCTTTGAATCTCTTTTTTATTTCTGGAATTTAAAATATGTCCTTTTTTTTTTTGTAAACTAACTGTTTTTTTTCCTCTCCAAAAAATAGGTATTTTAGGAACACTAACTGATTTATGCGAAATGGTTTGATTCTAGGTTGATTTGTGTGCAGTCCAGCAATCTGAATATTTAGGAAAGTAGGAAAGTAGAAGTTGCATATTGGATGGAACTTGTATTTTGGCTAACAGCGGCCATACTGTGTGTCAAACCTAGAAATTGGGGTACTTGGAGTTTGATGTTACATGGAGAAAAGGTGAGCAGCTTTAACCCCTTGAACAGTCTTGAGTTTGACCCCTTGAATTGTAAGTTCTTGTCAAAAATGACATGTACCATTGCTAGGAAGATCTATCAATGATTCTAAATGGAGTAGAATTAATATACAGGGGTGGTTTTAGTGCACCTTGAATAGTTAGAAAGAAACGTTTAAGTGGTAACAATAGGGTCACATAATCTGTTTCATTGGTTTGTTTGAAAAAATCAGAATTTTCGAACTGATTTGAAAATTTGTTCATTTCTATTTTTTTTTTTCCGACCAATTATGGAGACCGATCGAATATAACTTGCACAGTTGTTTCCCATGGGGTTTTTTGCACCGTCGTTCTCGTCTTTTGTTTATTGTATTGATATTATTACCTATTCGATTTGCAGGATCGAAAGAGTTTGCTCCCGCAGCTGCCCTGGGACGTCTGATTCTACTGGGCTTGCAATTTCTGTTGGAACTTGTGGCGCTATTGGTTTCAATGCTCTCTTTTGTTTGAGCAACTTTTACAATTTTTTTGAGGTCAAGAGATGAGGATAGGAATTGTTTGCAGCATTTTTTTTTTCTCTAATGCATGTAACTGGAATTTTTTGTATCCATTTGAGCTTGTTGAAACTTCAACTTGACTTCTTTACTTTATGAGGTTGCTACCACATCCACTATGGCAGCATGTGAAGAAGAGCAGGAATATGTTTTGTTGTGATCCGATTAGGATGTGAACAAGACCTCTGTTTTTTTTTCTGTGAATGAATGAAATGGAACTGGCTTTGGTCATTCTGTATTTTTGTAGCCTTCTTTTTGGCTTGTGCAAATGAAATGGACCGGCATTCAATTGTTCTGCCTTGTTTTTGCACCTAGTTTGGTCAAAGTGCTAGACAAGTGCGTAGTCATTAGAAATTAGAGTATATTGAGTCAAGTAATATTCACTAGTTTTGCTTCTGCCAAATGAAATGTCCAGGCATGGGTAAATGCTTTCTTCTCCCATGTATGTCAAGTTAAGGAGCGGCTAGTTAACTGGTTCACTGCCTTTCCTTTGTGAAAGGAAAGCGTACCCTGTTCACTGTAAAACAGGCTCTGGCGGAAAACACGGAAGGAGAGAAGGTAGAATCTGGAAAATAGACTGTTTAATCTATAACAATACCACTTGAGTGGGGCAATAGAAACCATTGCCACTAGATTGCTCTCCAATAAAAAGAACTATATTGCTCTCCAATAAAAAAAAAAAACGTAATGTTTTACAAAACAGACATGAGCCGAACATCACCATCATCGCGTACCCTATAAGCAATATTACGTGCAAAATGAAAAAGAAAAATCCTAAGTGTCGCTAGCATCTCTTCTTGACTGGACACTCCATTAAAAAGTACTATATTGCTCTCCAATAAAAAAAATACATAATGTTTTACAAAATAGGCATGAGCCAAACATCACCACCATCGTCTACCCTATAAGCAATATTAAACATCACCACCATCGTCTACCCTATAAGCAATATTACAAGCAAAATGAAAAAGAAAAATCTAAGTGTCACTAGCATCTCTTCTTGGCTGGACACTCCATACACCAAGGGAACAAAAGAGGCATGAGCAGTTTTGATGATCTGGATGCAAAAAGAAAATCTCTCTCTTGCATAGCTTTGTACTCTCCCTCTTGCGTAACACCATTCTGCAAAATGAAATTTAAATTTAACAGCAACTAATTGCACAGGCTGCCATTGCCTTTTAAACAATAAAGTACAAAACTTACCATGTTAAGAAGCCTAAGAGCAGCTGGTCTAGGGAACTTAATTCCTAGCAAAAAGGAAGCACGTAGTGGGTTTCCCCTTGTCAACTTCAGCAACTAATTTCTCAAGACAACGTTAACTAGAATGCTGGTTATGGTTATTTAAGCTATATTAATCATTTGTGGTTGGGTTATGCAATGCTTATGTTGAAGACCAATTTACATGGGCACATGGAGGACTTTGGGTGATATGATTGCCCGTTCCAAACTCGCTTAAGAGTCATTCTGCATTATAAAATGAGAGGGAAATCACACAATTGAAGACTATAGACAGCCACAATGCTGCAGAGTCAACTAAAGAAAACTCGATTGCATGAACAACTAGCTTTTTTCCAACATTTACCAACAAGCCGATACAAAAACTCCAAGCACTTCATCCTATTACAAAAGTAGTTCATAAGATCCTAATACAATAGCAGTTCAAACGGCAGGCTAGCTAGTAAATGAGCAAATGCTTCCGCTCTATTCCAGTTGATCATAGATACAAACAACCAAAACTAGCACAGCATAAGGAACCCCAAGCAGCAGCCACGATTTAGCAGACCCCAAATCTGATTTTTAAACCCGAGGGAGGGAGGGAGAGAGAGAGAGAGACAGACCTTGGTTGTTGGACAGTCGGTGGCGGCATAACACTTTCTTCTTGTCGATCGGTCTCCATATCTGGTCGGAAAAAAAGAAGAAGACATGGACAAGATTTTTGAATAAGTTCGAAAATTCTGATTTTGTCAAACAAAGCAGTGAACAAATTCTGTGTACAAACATATTCCTCCAGATGTGAGTCACTCTAATCATCAGCACCCTAACTCGAAATTAAAAAAAGAAAAAGAAAAAAAGAAGTTAAACTAAACAGTTAACGAATATCTTTCTTTTTTAGTCAGAGAGAGAGAGAGAAATCGACCTTGGTGCATCGTCGTCGTCATGCTCACGTTCGATTTGTTCTTCGTTGTTCGAAAAAATAACATAAACCATAAAAACTAACATAAATCAGAAAAAAAGAAGAAAGACATTCAAAAAAAAAAATCAGATTTTGGAAACAAAAATCAGATTACCAGAATTGCAAGGGGGTAAAGGGTTGTTCTTGTCGGCAAAAAAAAAAAAAATCAGGTTTTCAAAAAGTAGAAAAAAACCCTAAAAATTGGGGGTTTAACAAATTGACGGAGGAAGAGGGAGATACCTCACCGAAGGTCGAGTCTTCGTCGTCCTTGTTCGTCGTGGGTGCGGGTCTTCGTCGTCCTTGTTCGTCGTCCCAAACGAAGCCCTAGTATACACCGGGTTCAAAGAGATAGAAAGGGTCAGCGAGAGAGGGAGAGCTTGCGAGACGGCCAGAACGAGATAGAGAGCGAGATATACCTGGCGGTGGGAGGTTTTGAACGGATCTGAAGAAGAAGGGCCTGTCGTTCGTCGTCCTCTTCGATCGTCGTCACTCTCTCTCTTCTCGCGCTCTATTCGTTCGCCTGGTTTGAAATGAGGCGTGAAGAGATTTTTGGGGGTGTTTTAACCCGTGTGTGGAACCCTAACCTTTTTACCCGACCCATGGGCACTTATAACCCGCGAATTGCCCTTTAAAATCTGTGCCGTTGGATCTCATCCAACGGCAGAAACTTGGAGTCCGCATTTTTGGATGGTGCGGGTGTCCTCATTAGATGGGGAGTGTGTGTGTGTGTGTGTGTATATATATATATATATATATATATATATATATATATATATATTCCCCTCACACACAATTTAACACAAATTTTGACACAATATCTTAGCCGTTGAAATCAATGGCCGAGATTAAAACACTATCTCTCCACACTGATACTGTAGATGATGAGTGAGTGATTTTGTACCATTGTTCTTCGAATGACATGCATAATCCTTCCCACACCAATTACATGCAGCCCTAGGTTTAGGATGACCTTCTGGTGTAATAAAACGAAAATGCTTTAAACAAGGAGCCCTCTTATTACTAATACTACCAACAACGTTTTTAGACTCAACCTTATTTTCAGTCACTTCATCAACATTTATTTCAGCATTTTGAGGAATATCGAACTCAACAGCATCATCCATAATGTCATCATCATCATCATCATTATCATCCATCTAAAACAAATAAAAATAAAAATCAACATAATCACCTCTTGCTCATGCAAAAAGTAAGTCAGTAAGCTATTACGCCGCATGTAAATTGTATTCTAACATAATCTGATTTTCAGGCCAGTATATGAACCTAGTAAATCGTATTCTACAAAAATTAGAATTTAGATTGAATACCTCATGCTCACGGTCAGCCTCACAATCAGACATTTTGCCAGCGTCGTCGAGGAGCTTCTGGTGGACAGTGGACACGAAACGAAACACAATAGACGAAAGCCTGAGATTGAACACAATGCCCAAATAAGGGGGAAAAAAAAACCCCTTTAATTCAAGTCCTGAACGATTCAAGTATTCAACAGACCTCACTATCAAGGTTTAAAAAAAAAAAAAAAAAAAACCAACTCAAAAGTTAAGACCCAGAATTTCCTTTCCGGAAAATTAGCAAAAAACTCAGATTTTTTATTTTTTTTGGGTCACCTTTACTCCTTCAAGCATTAGCGAAAATACCCAGCTTAAAACCCTCCATTCCCATCAAAACAATTTTCCAGCTTAAAATCCCCCATTACTTCTTCACTGTTTTTCCACCCGTTGTTGTTTTCATCATACAAACAAGCTTTGTTTGAGAGAGAGAGAGAGAGAGAGAGAGAGACAGAGAGAGAAATTGAACAATCTCTCAGCCTTAGAGAGAGAGAGAGAGAGAGAGAGAGATAGAGAGCTTACTACTGTTTTCGAGAAGGGGAGGGCGGCGTGGCAAGTCCGGTGAGTGGTGCCGTGGTGACCTGGTGGATGCGAGCCAGAGAGGGTGAGAGGTTGAGAGATTATCGCCGATCGGTGAAGAGAGAGAAGCTGAGAGGATGAGATTGAGAAAGTGTGGCTGCGGATGATGACTTAGAGATAAAAGAAGTAGGGTTTGTGTGATGGACGGTTCAGATAAACACAAAATTTAATTGACGGTCCAGATTAAACCGATTTATATAAATATATATAATAATTTAAATCGGTTTGGTTCGGGGGGGGTTCGGTTCGGTTCGGGGTGTTCGGGGTTTTTGGTTCGGTTTGGTTCAGTCGTTCTAAAAAACAACAAAACCGAGCCCGAACCGAATTTGGTTCGGTTTGGTTTGGGGTGGACCGAACCAAAAAAATCCCGCCACCACCCCAACCGAAGACCGAATCGATCGGTCGGTTTTTTCGGGTTTTTCGGTCCGGTCAGGTTCGTAACAGCCCTGCAATTGATGCACCTCTTCACTTAGTTTTTGTACAAGGTTTATCAATGACTCAATTTCCTTTTCATTTTCTACAACAAAGGTCTTTAGTAACTAAAATTGGAATAGTTGGAGGGGAAAGTAGATATTTAACCCTTCTTTTTTACTGCTGCATTATCCATGTTGTAGGTTGTGTGGCTAACTCTAATCTTATAGTTATTTCTGTATGCATAATTATGTTAAGATAATTTTTCGTTCTGGCTTCCAATTAGTAAATATTTACCATGTTCATGCTTTGTGCAATGTGATACACTAGTTCATAAATCCTAATGGTAGATTGTTCTTTTTTTTTGGTTTTTTACAGGGACGGCGTTTTAATGGAGTATCGTGCAAGATGTTGGTTATTGACTACGAAGATCGAAGTTAGATTTTCGTTGTGGACGTGCTTGGATTTGTTTTGGTTATCCGTTTGTTGACATTGAGTGTCCATGGGGTTTGGATACATTTTGTTATTGAGCTTCGGTTTTTTTTTATTTCCCCCCGTGGTGGACGTGTTTGTTATTTTGCGCTCTAGGAATTTGGACACAAGTTTTTTAACTATTTGGTGGACATCTCTATTTATGAAAGTTTGTATTTATTGTTTGGAATTTTTATTTTGCATTAATTGCATTAGGTTGACAATTTTGTGGATTTAATGATTGTTGGTTGAAATTTACAAGGAATAATAATGTGGAAAAAATTTATAGAAAATTTTGGAATCACAAATTGGTATGGAATATTTTCCGACTAAAGTTTAGTCGCCAATAGGCCATAAATTAGTTGATTTGAAATGACATTTACCGACTAAACTATTAGTGGGTAATAATTAAAACACATTCCCCGACTAAACAATTAGTCGGTCAATAGGTAACACATTCCCCGATTAAATAATTAGTCGGCCAATAGGTTAAACATTCCCCGACTAAACCATTAGTCGGCCAATAGTAACACATTCGCCAACTAAAAAGTTAGTCGGCAAAGGTGTATACTTTAGCCAACTAAACTTTTTTTAGTCAGCAACGACCTTTGCCGACTCTCTTCTACCGACTAATTTGCCGACCAAAATTTTTAGTCGGGGAAGTCTTTTGCCGACTAAAATGCCTACAATTGCCGACTAATCGTTAGTCGGGAATGGTATTTTTTCTTGTAGTGAGTACTCGAGCAATATTGCATTTCGCGATTTATCTATCCAATTGGGGTGAGTGGTTAAGCATATGATCCCTTTCTTTGGAATCCTCTTGAGCCTATCTATTCTTGACAGTTTGTTTAATAGTTGTTGATCCGATAAGTGATATTCTCATTCGTGCTGTCATATTTATTGACGATTGGCGTACCCTTTGGCATACAAGGTTATTTGATAATATTTGTGATCGATTAATTGCCCTCATTTTTATTGTCGTCGATTCGTTGATCCATAATACTATTGTGACTATGCAACGACACGGGGAATAATCCTGGTGCAGATGCCTCCGGCTCGCTGTTGTTCTATTTGTGTTTGGAACCATATATGGACTATGTTTATATTTATTAAAGTCCAAGGAAAAGACCCGTGAAATATCGTGATAACTTTGACCACTAGGGAAAAGACTTGTGAAATACCCTGTGACTCTGGTGCTCAACGGCTATGGAAAAGACTTGTGAAATACTTTGTAACCCTACTCTGGATCAACTTAGGGAAAAGGTCTCAGATGCCATCCTGTGGTGACTCTAAGTACGGTGTTGGATCCAACGGGCGAAGCCCTGAGAAATTATTTGGCATTTGGTACTTGGTGATTGGAAGATATGATTCCCACTTTGGTTTAGACTCCCATTTTCATGTTCATCGTTCAGATATTATTGAACTCATTGTTTGGTTTAATTATTGTGGTGATTCGATTATATATTATTCATATTATTCATTAATCCGTTATTCAACTTGTGGATACTATTTGTTGAGTTGTTAATCCTTTTGTTCAGTATTCGTTGAACTTTCTATCTCTCTTATTAATTTGAAACCATTTCTTTAGAACCCTCATTGTCGTTCGTTCAAAAATATGTCACTTTGTATTATCACCCTTAGCATGCTTAACTACTCATTGAGCTCGTCAGTTGACGGATTTATTCCACATTTTTTTTTGGATTAGTTCATATATGTAGCATTGTAGTGGATTCTGTGGCATTGTTGGGACCTTCTGTTTGGACCTCTAGGACGTCTGCATCTTTATTTCTTTTATATTGTCAAAAAATTTCCGCACTTTTATTTATTAGCTTCCCCACTTTTATTTATTGGTAGTTCATCATAGAATTTGGAGATTGGAAAATACGAGTATTGTGTCATTTGCTTAAGAAAAATATTGGTTTAAGTTGCAGATTTTCTTTAATAAAATATCCAATTTTCCTATATTGATTGCGAGTTGTTAAAATATCATTTTTAATGAGGTTTTGTGTTCCATGATTATTATATGATTCACGGCCGGTCATGTTTTCAAATTTGGGGCGTGACACTAGAAAAGTTCTGACAATGAGAATTTTGCATCAGCCAACGTGGAAGATATCGAATGTCCAAAAAAACAAAAAACAAAAAACAAAAAAACGAAGGCCTGAAACAAGACTTAGCTAGCTGGGAGCGCAATCAATGTGCAGACCGTAGCAAATTTATGAAAAGTTCGAAAAAGACTACAAAAGCCACGTCTACTTCGCTGAAATGTCTTCCTTTAGATATGAAACACCGTAGTGCCATGCCATCTACCACGGATTGGAAGAAGAAAGGAGTTGTTAAGGACTATGGCCAAAGAGGAAAGTAGCAATTGTATCATTACCATTAAATAAAACCAAACGCACTATAGCTAGGTTAGTTGGGCTCTTTAGCTGATATCTCCGCATTATAGGTGATTGTTGTTTGCTATTGGACTGGTAACCAGAGGACTAAGTATTGGCTTTTTCTTGAGAACTCATGCGGCTCAACATGGGGTGAAGAACGGTAACTAATTAAGGATGCAAAGGGACCAGTGCCGGTTCTAATTTATTTGGGACCCAAAGCGAAAGTCCTAATATGGGTCTATCTATCTCTACATACCAATCTTTGCATAAAAATGTTGCATATATAAAATTGAGGAAGAGTTAAGGGGTGGAGATTCGAACCTAGCCCCTCAAGCATCCAAAGAACCTAAGCTATCACACTATCAAGAATATGTTACTAATTGAAGGCAATTGGAACTCCATACCATTTAAAATTATACATTGTATATTTTGAGGCCCTCTACGGGCCTAAAAATTGGGGGTTGGAAGCGAAATCTATTTGAAAACTCCTCTAAATAGAGCACCGAAATTCCAAAATCAATGTAACCATGGAAGTTTGATTGGAGAAAAAAAGTTTCCGTTGGCTGTTCATTTTATCACGGGTGATTAATTTTGGTACGGTGAACTCCTTTTGGTAAGTCGTTACTATCTTTTTTTTTGCTTTTTGTTGGGCTTTTTGTCGTAATTTTTGGAATTAACCATTCGTCTCGATGAGAGGAATCAGAAAATTAAGTATAAATATATGGGCTGATGTTGATTTTTTTATATAAGACGACACTTTAAACCAAAAAGACAGCTATTTGTCCTAATTTAGGATCTTTTTCCATGGTCAAGATGAAAAAAATGAAAAGAAAATTGTTGTGAACTAGGCATATATAATCAGTGAGAATGACAAAAATAAACACCCCTAAAAAATAGCATAAAGTATGCAATTCATATTTTGAGCCACAAAAACTCATATATCACCACAAAATCTCATTATTGATTATCAAAAAATTCGTATGTTGAACCACAAAATTCCTAAACACCACCACAAAAATTTATAAATAACACCACAAAATCTCATAAATAATATCACAAAATCTCATACATTTGAGCCACCATTTTTTACTTTTGCGCTGTCTTTCTGACCAAAAATTCGTATAGAACACTAAAATAATTCATTTCCAACACCACACAAATTCATATACAATACCACAAAAATTCATGTATAAACAACCATAAAATCTCATATATTGGGCCACAAAAATTCATAAAAGTAAGCCACAAAATTCATAAGAGTGTACCGTAATAGCCACAAAATTCATATGAGTGTACCATACACACTTTCGTACAATAAACCACAAAAACTCATAAAGTGAGCCACAAAAACTTGTAAAAATCAGCCACAAAATTCGTATGTGATGGTGTGTATTGTAATTTTTACCATCATGAGAGGACTCATGAGTTAAATGATTAGGACCCACTTGCAAGGCTTAGGGGTTATTTGGCCTAAATAAGCCAAATGACTTATTTTTTTGTTCTTATTCAATTTTTGTGCGCATTTGTTAGTATTTCGTCGATTTTTTGTGGATTATTATTTCGTTGTGATGAGAGGAATCTAACAAGTTAAAAATTATGAATGAAACCCAATCTTTTTCAATAAAGGAAAAAAAAAAAGCCAATATGGACATTTCGTAAACGCCTTTAACGATATTGGATGAAGCTGGTTTTTGCGAGGATCCTAAACAAAATATTTGAACAAAATGAGAGGCTCCGATTTTCTTTATTGGACCCGAGACACCAAAAGTGCGCTTTATTGTGGTCATTATGGCTTACTCTAGCTCTTGCACATGCTTTATTGTGGGAGGACTTGACTTATGGCATCCAATTGGTATCGATCCTCGTCCTCCTCCTTGGCAACATGACTATGTGCAACCCCATGTTTTCCTTCATTGAAGGTCATCCTATTGTGGGAAGACTTGACTTATGGCATCCAATTGGTATCGGTCCTCTTCCTCCTCCTTGGCAACATGACTATGTGCAACCCCATGTTTTCCTTCATTGAAGGTCATCCTATTGTGGGAAGACATGACTTATGACATCCAATTGGTATTAGTCCTCTTCCTCCTCCTTGGCAACATGACTATGTGCAACGTACCCCATGTTTTTCTTCATTGAAGACCACCGTTAGTTTAAAACTTTGGTGTTTAGAATTGAAATTAATATCTCTCGGACTGCAAAAGATTAGATATCTTTTGCGAACGGCGAAGAAAATTTCATTGAATACAAGGACTTAAAAAAAAAAATTAGTAGTATAGAAAAAAAAACATTGAGAGAGTCTTAGAAAGTGCACAAAACATAAATTATCCCATACATTGGATTTTGGGATGCAATACTACTACTCCCCTCAATTTTAGTCCGACTTGATTTCATATTCTATAAAATTGCATGCCCCTTATCTACAAGCTTTTCTTTTGGTTAACAAGTCTCTCTCCATCCAGGATTTTACTACCCATACTCCTACTTTCCTTCCAAACTCTCATAGGCCTGATCCTATGATTTGGACCTTGCATGCATCCCTCTGGTTTATACTCACAACCAAATCTGCTTGGTCTGCCTTGAGGATCAAAAACCCTACTCCAAATTGGGTGAAAGCTGTTTGGTTCACGCACTATGTCCCTAGATGGGCTATCTTGGAATGGATGGCAGTCTAACATAGACTGGCTGCTAAAGATAGAATTCTACAGTGGAGAATATCTTCGGATGGCCTTTGTATTCTTTGTTGTAATGATCATGAGAGCCACAACCACTTGTTTTTTGAGTGCTCTTTCTCTGCTTATGTTTGGTGTCCTATTCTCCAAAAGAATGGGGTTGATAGGTGTTTTCCTCAAAAAGAGCAAAACTAGGTAAACTTGTTTTGCAGACGTGCCAAGACTGGATTACAGTTCAAATTCATGCTATGGCTTGAATGCCTCAGCTTTGACTTCTATAAAACGATTGTGTATGACCCAAGGGATGAGGCCATATAGTGGTTCGTGGCAGCCTAGATCATTTATCTAGGTTCAATCCCTAAAATAATGAATAGTAATACTCAATGCCCCTTCGTAATCAAGGTGTACTCAGTTGAGGATTTTAAATGTTTTCTGGGAGGTATTCGTAAGCTCAAACTCTAGTTCGGAGGAGGTGCGCATCCAACCTCTGGCTGGGTGTTTGAGTTTTCACTTCTTCATTTTGTTTCTCTTGTTTTCGGTTTGAGCTCGTTTGCTCATCCCTCTCCTCCCCTCGATGTATCCCTTTCGAGATTTATAAAATTTGTTTCGTTTGCCGAGCAAAAAAAAAATGCCCCTTTCTCTTTCTCACGAAAAGAGATTGCCGATTCTGAATAATTAGAATCAAATGGATTTTCTTTTTATTAATATGGGAGGGTGGTACATATTTTTTACCGTTAGATTGGTATATATTTTTCAACCGTTGGATTGGAAATACAATTCCGATCAAACTACATACATTATTTTACACACATGTGGATTTCAGATCTTTAACCATCTTTCACGGAAATATCTTTCAATACATATCTTTCCTTAATTGACTAATTAATCAACCAAATTTTGAAATTCATCCTAATCTCTCTCTCTCTCCCTAAAATTTAGGAAACAAAACATGCCTGACTAATTTTCCGAAAATCTAATCTTCCTTCTCTCTCTCTCTCTCTGAAAATTTTCTTTATACAAGCCAGTAATTTTTCAAATTTTTTTCAAATGCTTTCTTTTATAGAAACAAATTTACCGAAAGCAGTGATTTGAAAATCCTTCTGTACACCCAAATCCTACGTTTTTCTCATTAGGTTCCCTACCTTTGCTCTGGAACTACATGCAGTTTGAGGTGAGTTTAATTTACTTTATACAAACACTAATTTTTTAATGTTACTATCTCCATACATTTGCTATTCTTTTTCTTCCTGTGACTATAATTTCACTCTAAAATTTTGGTAAAAAAAATACAATTTCTTTTAGAGGAAGACCGAGTAATCTTCCAATTCCAATGTTAGGATGTACACTGTGGAGGATTTCAAAAGATTTTTAGATGGCATTCGATCGCTTAATTTGTAATTTGTTTTGATGATTATCATTCAACTTCCAGCTGGATGATTATCGTCTTCCCTTTCCCCTGTTGAGTTGAGCATGTTCGCTCCTCAACCTTCCCCCTCGATGTAACCTTTCGAGTTCTATAAAATTTCTTTTAGCCGAGCAAAAAAAAAAAAAAATTCTTCCAATTCCAGTGTAAGCCTTGATTTACTTTTTTTTACTTTTATGTGTTGGCTAATTATTTTCCCCCCTTTACACGTTATACACGAATAACATGTAAAGCAAAAGAATTGAAGCGGCATACAGTTTAGCAAAAGAATTGAAGCAAAAGACCGATCAATCATCCAGTTTAGTAGTTATTGAAGCGTTTAATCATTGTAATGTGTTGGCTAATCATTTTTATAGCCATTAAGTCTTTTTTGTACCCAGCCCACGACAACTGAAGCGGCAATAAGATGCAGAGTTATAGATTAAACATGCAAAGCAAAAGAATGAACAACAAATCCCTAGGGAAAAAAAAAGTTCGGTGACTCATGAAAAATAGATAACCGATTCGGACTCGAGTGGTTAAAACAAACTGTTTAATGCAAATCAATAACTATAAAGAACAATTTTTTCCGAAAAACTACTAACGCCAACAAAGAACAAATTTTTTGGTTGAAAACTAAAAACGTGGATTTGCCTTAAACCAGTATTAAAGTCAAATTTAAAACTAGGGTAAGTATCCCAAGTGTTCGATGAAATGTATCAACCATCCGGGTACCCTTCAGCTTAAAAGTTTCTGATATTGAAGTTTAGTAAGGTTTCTGTCCAATTGAAACATTGAAATGTTTGAATGAATTTTTTGGGTATCATTTTTCATTCCCCTTAACCATCCGGGACCCTTCGATTGTGATTTTTTCGTGGTTTGGTCCTTACCCTTGCACTATGCATCTTTCAATCTTGGTATTAGAAAAACTTAAAAAGCAATGACTAGAAAAAGGAAGACAACACATGTGGCCAATGGAGAAGAAGATTCACAGGTATCACCCTTTTGGCATATCTTCTGTCTTTCTTTTGAAAAAATAATTGATAGTCAACTAACTCAACTTAAGTTTGATAGTGTTTTAATTTTGCTAGGAGTATTGAGATTACAATAATAATTCATAAGATTTACTCCTGCACATACTTTAGGCACATATTGGTAAATAGCTTTCAAAAGCAACACTTGCACAACGTGCCTGATGAGAGCGAGAGCAAAATTTAAAGTAAAGCATTGCTCAACAATCAGAACAACAATTGCAAGGAGATACAAGTGTAAGACTCTTATCAATCAAAATCATGGTCGACTATCTCCATCTTCTAACCATGTATTTATACGAAAAGATTCAACCTCTCTGAGATAGCAACATTGCCTCCCATGCTCACGAGGTAAGTCTCCATACAAATACGAATTTTTCTACAAACCCTATTTATCACCCCTAACACATTGTACGTAAAAAAATAGTGCTACTTTTTTAAAATTTGTGGCACTGCTACTTTTTTAAAATTGTTTGTCTTATACGCATAGACAAAACATTGTGTATACTACTACTTTTTTAAAATTTGTTATTACTATCCATTTTTTTAATAATTTTAATTTCCCAATTGGATTTATACATAAAGGTTCAACCTCTCCGAGATAGTAACATTGTCGTCAATGTTCATGAGGTAAGTCTCCTTACAAACACGGATTTTTTTGGCAAACCCTATTTAGTACCCTAATGCATTTTGCATAACTTTTAATAGGAAATACAAAGTAGAAGCAATGGCTAGGAAAGGACCGGAAGATAGTATACATAGGCAGTGGAAAAGAAAACTCACAGGTATCACATATTGACACATATCTTCTTTCATTTGGAAAAAAAATTTGGGGGTCAGACTAACTATTCTATAGCTTTTGTCTTATACTTAGCAACAAAATATATTGCTAATGTGCTACTTTTTTAAAGAGTTCTGTAAATATTACCATGACATAATGTGTCTTAGGAGTGCTTATGAGTTCTCTCTCTCTCTCTCTCTCTCTCTCTCTCCCTCCCTCTCCCTCCCTCCCTCCCTCCCTCCCTCCCTCCCTCTAAAATTTACTACAAAAGTTCTTACACTACAAGAAAATTTGCATTGGATGACGAATGAAAATCGTCACAAATCGTATGTTTTTCATCACAAATTATATAGGTGACGAAAAAAAATTTGTCGACTAAAGGTTGTCGAGGATTCCTACCTGGTGACGAAATCTATTTTTCGTCACCTATAGTGCCTTTTGGCGACGAAAAATTTCGTCACGGAAAAATGACTTGGTGACGAAATTTTCTTCGTCACCTATTGTTTTTTTTTGCCGACAAAAAATTTCGTAACAAATTATTCCCTTTGGCTCGTCAAAGGTGACCCATTGGTGACAAAATATTTCGTCGCAAAAGACGCTTATATGTGAAAAAAATATCACTTTCCTTGTTCCTGCTGGGTTTCGAACCCGAGTCTCCTAGGTTTTGTACGCAAGCCTTAACCAACTACACTACACAAACTTTTCAACATATGTTTGAAATATCTAATATATGACACATACATTTAACATTAAAATATATTTTGAATGGCATTTTGAATCATTAAACATTAAAATTAGCAATTTTGATAAACATTAAAGTCGTAGCTCTTTATGTTATTGTTCAAACCCAATTTAAATTATCTCAATCAGAGTTTTGAGCAAAGAGTTATGCCCAAAATATATTTGGGGACAAAGCAAAATTCATAAATTTCGTCACCAAAGGATAAATTTTTTGTCACTGAAAACGTAATAAGAAGACGAAAAATATTTTTCGTCACCAAATTGGTTCATTTGGTGACAAAATATTTTTTTCGTCACTAAATAGTTATCTTTGGCGACAAAAAATAAATTTGTCTCCTTTTTTACTCTTTTGGTGACGAAAATTTTATTTCGTCGCCAAATAGGTGCCTTTGGTGACAAAAATATCTTTTTCGTCGCTAAATAGTTATAATTGGTGACGAAATAATTTCATCGTGGAAGTTGTCAAAACAGTGACAAATTTATTTTTTTGTCGCCAAATATACTCATTTAGTAACGAAATTAAATTTTGTTGCCACTTTTTCGTCACTAAACGTACTTTTTCTTGTAGTGTTAGGAGGACTTATGTTAATACAGTTACTTTTAAATAATATAATCAAACACTTATGAATTTATCGGAGTTTACTTTATTTCTGTCTATTTTGTTGTGAAATTCTACGACTTTCAGTTAGTTGCCATCATCGAAATTTTGCATAACACCGGTATTATGAGGTTGATAAACGGGATGGATATTCAAAAATAATGTAAATACTTTATTTCTAATGGATGGGAAGGTTGGTACATATTTTTTCCAAGGTTAAGATTAGTGCTATGAAGATTTTAGATTATATATGGGAAGCACGAAAATCAAACCAAATTTCATGCCTTTTTTATTGGCAAAAAAAATTTCCATTCATCACGAGGACAACAAAAAAGAAATCGATACCACATAACTCTTACCGCTACTCACAAATTATATACCTATCTCCCAATATCTTGAACAATTTTTAGTAGAAAAAATAAAAAAAAATCGTTTTATCAAAGAGCTAACTACATGAAAAAATACTTGAGCCACAACCACAAAAAAACCCGACAACAGTCCTACAACTACCCTTTGCCGCTGCCTCACTTGAATACCACAAACAGACTCTTCCCACCGCTGCTAAAGTGTTGCAACCAAGGGTACCAAAGTTCATGTCTTTTTTATTGACAGGCAAAAAAATTTGGCAAATTGGCCTTCATACCAAGAATATATTTATCACCGTCATCTTCAGATTTTCCTTTTCATATGACAAGGCGCCAATTTTCAATTCGCTTGCCATATGCTTTAACTATTAAGAAATCACAAGGACAATCAGTAAAATTTGTTGGGGTTGATTTGCACACAACTATGTTTAGTCATGGGCAATTATATGTGGCATTATCAAGGTACATAGTATTATAATTTAGTTTTCCTCTTTTATCGTATATCATCCCTTAAACAAATGACTTGGCGTACTAACTGGGCTTCGGTTGACATATCATTTTTTTTAGGATTGGTATCGAAATGCCTCGAACATCCAAAAGGATCAATAGTCTTTTAAGATTTTTAGTATTAACATGTTTCATGTTTTCCTTTTAGATGTCTCTCCGAGGCATGCATTTTCATCGGTGTTTTCGATGGTATTTTCAACTCAAGTTTTATGTGTTTGAGTTTGTTCTATGCATTTTAGTTTGTTGAATTTGTTGTTCATTATCGATTTGTGTGTGCTGAATGTTCAAACCGTGTCTTCAGGCACGGAAATGCGCTAGTTAGGAGATATGCTATATCTTGAATGGGTAAAAACCACTTAATGAAACAAAGTTCAATTCTTGAAGTGTTTGAAATACTGGTGTACCAAAACAAACTTCAGCCTCGTTCCGCTAAGGTTAAGTACTTATTTCTCGTTTTATGAGACAAGTTATTCTCTCATAATATATTTAATTTAATTTAAAAAATAAGTTGTTACTATTTTAGTTCGTTGAACACACCTTTAAAATAGGATTGTGTGAAAAGATAGAAACCATGACTGACTAAAATGAAATTTAGGTTGAATTCCAGGCCCTGCATTATAGTGGCAAGTGTGAAAATACAAAAGGGATCGAAGAGTTCAGACCATTCGATTGCTTATCAAGAAAAGTTATGACCTCAATAAATACACCGTGTTTGTCCCATTGGAAGACTTGCTTATGCCATCCTAATGGCATTGATCCTCTTCCAGTCGTCCTACTTCTCGGTCGTGTAATTCCCTCCAAAACTCTCCCCCCATAACTTTCTTCATTCTATGTCCACCCAAAATTAATCCGGTCATTAAGAGGCTGTCCTTAGGGGATGCAAGTGGGGATCCGGATTCCAGCATGACTCCAAATATTCTCACGTAAAAATTCTATTGGATTGACTCCTACAAGTCTTGTGAATGAAAACAAAGTTCTTAAAATTTCTACATGTGGCCGGGGTTAAAATTTCTAAATTTTTTAGTTATCAATCATTTTTTAGGTTGTATGCATAAAATTAAACCGTGGTTACGCCCATACACACAACATCGTCTCTTATTTGGACTTTTCAAGTAGCAATATATACGTATAAAATAGTTATTATGAATATGAAATCACACCTGATTCAAGCCTGTGTCTGCCACTACGGTCAACAAATGCCACTACGCTTCCTTACGTTTAACGGAGTCATGGAATTCTGTAAGTTCGCATTTTAGATAAACTTCGCAATTATTGAATTCAATGGTTGGAATGTATACAATTATCCGCAAGTATTGAAACAAAAAAAAAAAAAAGAGTATTAAACTCCAAGTAATACACTAAATGAGTGTAACAAGATAAATTAGGGACCGTTAATGGGGACATATAGGCTCCGATCCGGTATTCTATCTTGGGAACATTGTTTTGCCAAGTTACATATCGCTCTTTTCAAGGGGCGTCAACATCTGAGAAGCATAATTAAGACGACTCGTCACAGGCGTGTCTACATGGATGCTGTTGAGAAGGAGAAGCGTTACAAACATATTCAAGGCCAATGTGGCACAAGATCAGTGCTATTTCCACCAAAGCATCCAAAGTTTGCCTTTGTAATTTAATTAAAGTAACCAACTTAGTATTGAGTTTTGAGCTTTCTAGCTAGCTATTCCTATTCAATTTCAGGAATTTTTCGATGAGCATCTCCAATGGAGGAATTAAAGAATGTCTTAAACAGTGTGTTCCAGTTCCCCTCTCTGTCTCAATCTCTCTTCTCCTCCCTCCTCTTCATGATTTACAAGCTTCACTCTCATGTTCTCTTGTTCTCACCCCTTCCTTGTTTTTGAGACCCAATATGTCTATGTACCCCGAAAGAGTACTCCAAAAATTCCCGAAATGAGTAATCAAAGGTCCATATTCATTTTAAAGTGAATTGAAGTGGATCTGGACCATAGGTGAATTGAATTACTCAACTCGGTGTAGTTTCGGGGTACACAAAAATTCTATGTACCCGAAAGTATCTCAAAATGAGTAATCAATGGTCCAGATCAAAGTGAATCTGTACCATTGATTGCTTATTTCGGAGTATTTTTGAGGTACCTAGCATTGCTCGTTAAGACCTTCCTTGAAGCTAGCCATCTTTCTAAAACACTTCCAAACTAAGACACACTAACACATTAGATAGTGCGTACTTCCGTTGGAGCACTAAAAAAACTCAAATATTCACTACTCTTAACTAATTAATGGCAGACCTTTGGCCTTGGCTTCGTTAATCTTTCCCCTTGGGTTGGAGTCCTGAGAGTGGAATTGTGGGTTCAAGCTGGCGGAGCAGCGGTGGCCCATCGTAGTAATCTAACTTACTTACAAACCGACATCCTTCTGTTTTATAAAAAAAACAAACAAACAAACTAATTAATGGTCCTAAAACACCTATTGGAGATGCTCAGGTGCCCTTTATACGCAAGTACGCAACACCACGACTTGGAGTTGAATTCCAGCTGGGCCCTAAGTGTGGAAAAACAAAAGGGAATTAGAGTTCAGACCTTTCGATTTCTCATCAAGCACGATAGGCGGAACCGTGTTGGTCCCATAAGAAGACTTGACTTATGTCATCCTATTGGTATTGGTCCTCTTCCACCCTTCCTACCCTACCTCTCTGCCGTGTGTTTCCCTCCAAAACTCCCCCTACCCATATCTCCCTTCATTAATTCTATGTTCACCCAAAACTAATCCGATGGTTCAAGGGCGGTTCTAAGGGGATGCAAGTAGGGACATGGGACCCTACACCACTCCAACTATTCTTTGCTAATGCTATGGGATTGACTCCTACAAGTCCTTCCAGGCCCCATTTCTCCATATACAAATGGGATAATTAAAACCAAAAAGTTAGGGTTAGTGATATTTGCTCAAAAAAGTGCTCGCATTTGAACAGCCTAACTTAACAACCTCTTAGCAACTAACCAAATTTTAACCATTGAATGACAAAAACTAGCAACATTTTGCCAATAACAAAATTTAGCGAACCTTACATTTTCTCAATCAAGTCTGCCTATCATTTTACCAAAACCTTCTCTCTTTCTTTCTTTCTTTTTCAATAATGTTTTGAAAATTTTATTTTAAAAAACTGTTAATTATTTTTCAAAAACTATATTTTAAAAAGTTTTTTTCAAGAACTGTTTATTTTTTTTAAAAAAATGATTTTTTTCAAATAATTATTTAATTCTAACTTTTTTTCAAAACTTTAAAAAAAAATTCTATGAATATGAAAACAAATTTTTTTTTTCAGAAACTGATTTTTGAAAAACTAGTTTTAAACAAGTTTTATTAATTTGAATACTAATTTGAAAAAAACTATTTTATATGTTCATTGTTTTTAGTTTTTTGGAGTTTGAAAAGATATGTGATAAGTTTTGGCTATCCAATTTTGGTTATGCCATTGTGGACCTATATATTGCTAACCTTAGCAATTTCTTAAATGTAACAAAAGGTGATGTGATAACTTTTGATTATCTAATTTTGGTTAGGCCATTGCATGGATGCTCTAAGTCCATCGAACAGTCTCAACAATTCTAATCATTTTTGTTTCTATGATTGTAGGTAATTGCGGTGTGATTGGCCATAAAATATATCGTGCCTTTAAGAATTTGGTTTCAAGTGATGCTGAATAATTTCTCTGGCTGCTTCTTACATATAGTGTCCTATTTAATGTTCCTTTCTTTTACGTTTTTATTTGTGAAGAATGCAATTTATATATCATATAAATTTCTCTTAAATTTGCTAAATAAGAAGTCCTTTCAGAAGGCAATGACTTGGACAATTCTCTCTTACACTTTCATATCGATTCCCAATAGAATGGCTAGCTAGGCACGTCTGCGCGAACGCTTCCCAGCAGCAGGACAGATGATAATGTTCCAAATTTCATAGCTCTGTGTGGCAGCAGTGCATACATTTTGAAATTTGAACACATAACATATCCAATTTCGACTAGTTCATCGGTGAAGTCATCATTTCTACAAATAGCACTTTTAGCTTGACTTCAGATTTGTGCAACTCCCGAGCGCGCTTGTAGGCATTTGTTGAGCGAGTACGGACGTGCCAAGGCTTGTCGTGCCTGACGTTGAATGGATGGATGCCGTGAATTAATGTAACTTCTAAGCGTAGAGTAATTGTGGGTGGCTTAAAAGGGAAAGCCATGAGTTGATTCGTGGGTTGCCACAACTGGTTGGACTTAACTATTTCCTAACCGTGTAGGAAAAGAAAGAACAAGCATGGGTGGACTTAACTATTTTTTTGAAAATGTTTCTTTTTCAGAACTTTCTTTTTCCGAAAAATGTTTTTCAATTTAAAAAAAAAAAAACTATTCCTTATCCCATAATTAATCCCACGCGAATCAAACATGGAATTGGGTGTAATTAGAGATGAAGTTAATCCAGGACAAAGAGTCCAAGGACTATTAAACCTAGAATTATTAATCCCATCATTTTCAGTCCGCGAATCAAACGAGTCCTTTAGTCTTAACTAATGGTACTAAAACACATTTTTTGAAATACCTGTTGGAGTTGGAGTTGATTTCCCGGGCCCAACAGTATAGAGTGGTTAGTGTGGAAAAATACAAGGCAAAAGTTCAGGCCATTCGATAGACGTGTTTTTCCCACAGGAAGACTTGTTTTATGCCATCCAATCGGTATTGGTCCTCTCCCTCCTCCTTGGATTTATAGTAGTGATGGCATCATGGCAACATGACTATGGCCAACACAACCATTGGAGATGTCTACTGACAAGTACCACTCGGCCCTAAATTTCAACCCCAAATTTCACGCCAAGTTGTTTGTTTTGTGTTTTTTTTTTGAGGTTTTTGGGATAATGAGTGAAAAGAGATAGATACAGAGATTAGAGTAATAACTGGGAAGAAAACTTATTGGGGACCGTCCACAAAAAGACGTGTTGATTTTTGAGACCCAAAGCAAACCGTGTCTAAATGGCTAAACTGTCGAACACTCGAAGTCAAGCGGCCATGCAGAATCAAAAGTTTCAAATAGGCGTCAACTAGTCTACATAGAAAAATAGTAACCAAAAAATACAGCACTACCAGTTCAAAATCATAAATACAACACTAAAGCAATCGGCTTGCCCCAGAAAGCAACAACCTCGGTGGCCTTCTGTTGAACTACAATAATTTTGAGTAAGTTCCAAAACTTAACATATGAATTTACTATATTTTGTTCTTCAGTTAAGAAATTGAATGAAATAGAATTAGGCATATGTCTTATTCCATTTGGCTGTTGGAGTTTGATTTGCTTTAACTAGCGTAAAACTCATGCTATGCACGAATAACAACCATAAATTGGTACCAAACAAAGAAAATTCTGAATAAAAAATATTTTCGATAATAGTATATGAAAAGGCAATTACGATGTATAACAAAAAATGCACGTAGAAGCAGCAACTTTAATACTGTCTTCCCATCTCAAAATTAATTTTAGTCCAGCAAGCAAAATTGTACAAATATCAAATCAAACGAATCACGTACACATTGAACAAAACAGGAGAAGAAAGTATGCGTAAAATCAAAATCCTCCGAAGATGAATATTGTTCATTAGATATTGTTTGCATTGTTCTCCTGAAGTCATATATGATCAATTTTAAACCACTTGGTTTTCAATAAATGATGGAGAAAACAATTATGTCATTTCAAGTGTTCGCGTCGTAAATGGCATACGAGCTGAACCCTGAGGACTCACAAAACATCATAAACCTATCCAGCCCATTCCCTATTAGCAAACCTGCTAGAAATTAAGATTAGCCAAAAAAATACATACCGAGCAAGCACTACAACAGATTAGATTCAATTCAAATAAATTTCACACCGAGAAAACATTACAACAAATTATTTTTAAGCCGTTACGTAACTTCAGTTAATGTATGGCCTGCTCAAAAATAAAAATAAAAATCCCACCAAATTTGTAGATGATGAAAACCATAAAAATCCATGGATAAAATTGAATAGCTAAAAGAATAAAATCATAGAAATCCTTGACAAATACTAATAATGGATAAAAAATTACTCTTTCTTGAACTACCTAATCCATCCCTCATTTGCACTCCATTCATTTTGAAAAAGGATACCAGAATCCCATAATTCAAGGATGGAATAATTGGCTGTAAATCTTCTTTTTAAGAATTGATACATTTATTAGTTTTTCAAAAGTTAGCAATGGAAATCCTAAACTTTTGTGGAAAACAAAAAGTTAGCCTATCAATTTAATTTCCTATCAGTTAGTTAAACTATTTTTAGATCAATTAATACCTATCTAATGTGAAGATTATAGGATCATTACAAAATTTGCTTGCTCCCCATAAATCATGGCAAATTTTGAATTATACGATTTGAATGAGATAAGTTTATCCCATAATATTCCATAGGTATTTTACCAATGGCTCCTATAAAGGAATAATTTCTTAAGGAATTTTACCCATTGGAAGTCATATATTACCTTTTTAATTATGTGGGGCTCTTGATCAAGATCTGGTTACCTCGCCTGAGCCTCTAGTTTGGATGGATGGGTTCTCGCTTTGCCCTTCACCTGAGCCACCGAGTTAGCGACTGGGTTCACCTAGCCTGCACAGTGAAGCACAACTAACAAACCACACCAGAGGGACTCTGTAGAGACCCGTAAATTTCTTTTATATAATTTTAATGTTTTATAAAGGGATAAATGATGGATTAATGTGGAAATTAGGGTTGTGGGTTAAATGTGTAAAGGTTGGAAAAGTATGGGTGTTAGTGTGATATAGTGCATGTGTGTGTATGTATATATATATATATATACACACACACATACATACTCAAGGAACTTTATTCCTCATTTTTTCCCCTCTCTCCATCTCTCGGCTCTGTCCATTTCTCACTCCCTCACCCAAAACCTCTCCTCCAAACTCAAAACCCACAATAATTAACCTCAAAACCATCTTCTACTTGTGTATTGGAGTTTGTATCTCGTTGGATAGAGCTCGGTTTGGTGTATTCCGCTTGGTTTGGATTCTGGAAGCTAATGCTTGCTCATTCTCTTCAATTTCGGCTTGGATAGTTGAGGTAAGGAATTCTACCTCTCTTTATATGTTATTTGAGTGTTCTAGTGCCTTATTTGAGCTTGTATTGGTTGTTATTGAGATTGGATCAAAATCTACAAATTCTGTCAAAATTGCCTGAAAGATACTCTCTCTACTAGTAGGAACTTCTTCCCTACCAGTAGATCAAGTGAGATTGTTTTGTAATCACCTGAAAGATATTCTCTCTACCGGTAGGTACTTTTTACCTACTGGTAAGCCAAGTGAAAAGTTATTTCATGCAACATGCTGGCCTCGCTGCCTCCATTTCCTACCAGTAGGAACTTTTCACCTATTGGTAGGTCAAGTGCAGATTTCTTTTCTTCTACCAGTAGGACTTGTTCACCTTCCGATCGGTACAGTGTCCAAGAGCTATTTCCCCTATGTCTTCTAAATCACTTTTTGGAGCCTTTTATCGATTCTATTGGGTTTGTTTATGCATCCTTTCAAGTGTTTGGAGAATATTATTTGTTTCGTACTTAGAATGATATTCGGTGGACTTTAATGAACTCATTGAGTTTAGAAATGTGACGACCGAAATTTTTACATTGCCTCAAAATAAATACATCTCTTAGAATTACAAATCCTTAAGATAAATATACATGGTGGGCCTATAAACCTCCAAAATATACATATTTCTAAACAATCTCTAAAACTAATTACTCCAAATACTCCAACTCGAGTCCCCACTAACTTGCTTGGCACCTAAAAAATATAAAACGCCCGGGTAGTATATGCAATATGAGGACAATAACATGGCTAGCAATAAGAATATGCTCAATAAAAGAGAATAACAAATGAAGTAGGATCATTCTGAACGTTTTTCATTTATAGCCTCATGCCCCGCTCATTTCGATAACATGCCAAGCACCACCCAGGTCAAAACTCTGTATTGGGCACATGGGCCACATAAACATACTGGACTCTCCGTGGGGCAGTTTATTGTACATCTTTCATAACTCTGTGACCCAGTGGGCTTAACCATGTACTAATCTGATCCATGGCTTTCAGCCAAATACTTTCTGTGTCACGATACAAGAAGTGACAATAACTGAATCAAAAAAGTTTAGACATCAAATGAGTGCAAATATTAGATAATCAAAGAACACTTTTTGCAAAGAGATTTAGTTAGGAATGCATTGCACACTACTCGCGCGGTACCGCAAATTAGAATCGCATCTGTAGGATATGTGAATTCCAGCTACATAAACTACATACTAAGATCTCATCACAGACTGAATTAAGTTGCACCAATTGTCTACTTTGCTATATGGACGTATGATAACTCCAAGTTTTCTTTCCACTTTTAATGTTCCAAATGTTTATTAGTTATATATACCCAATAAAGCTTAATCATCAAGTGTCATTTCACCAAGTCCTCCTTAAAAGCTCCACGTCCAGCTCATTTCTCCATGGCACCAGCACACAACACCAACACGTTGCACGATGCACCGAATGGCCCTCTTTTTTTTTTTTTTTCTCCCTTTCCTATGTTGTCTAATTACCCAACTCAAATAAAATACCATTTAAAAAAATACAGGATATTACAAGAAATGAGAAATGCAAGTTATTGCACGTTGATATACGAACAATACACTTGAGTATGTGAATGACGCGTAAACACTCGGGGCCCATCAACGGGTGGGTGCCTGACAGAGGATATAGGGATCCCATAATTTGCCCGGCGGGAGCTAATGCTCATATTGAATACTCAAGACCCAATATACAAGGTGGGTGCTTGAGGGGGGATATCGGGATCCCTTAATTGGCCCAACAGGAGCTTCTGCTCAAACACACAAATGATACGAGATGATGAGGAATGAATTGAAGGAATATGACTTATGGGTATAATGAGAAGAAGGATTGGTGATAGTTGGATATTTGAACATGATGGTTATGCTTACCTCCGTTGTCATTTGATTTCCATCATTTGTCCTTCGGTACGTATAGCTCATTTGCATATAGAGTTTGCGTAGATTTTTCTACAGGGCTAGTGTAGCTCAAACCTTACATCATATTCAAGTGTTAATCCAGAATTGTAGCTTACATCCTTGGAGTGCTTGGATTGTGGATATTACTTTTGAAAGCTAACCAAAGGAGTTACTTGTTCATCTTTGTAAATTTCTTTTTGAAAAATGTATTTGTAACTTAAGTTATAACTCTTTTGACTATGGAGTATTTGTAAACTCTTAACTCTCATGACACCTGATACTTATGTTAATGTGAGGCCGTTGCGTTGATCGATGATGTAATATTTGGTAATCTAATGAACTTGGAATTATGATTATGGGAAATGAAAATACAATAATCTTTTGGATATTGTATGGAATATCGTGAGAATTAGAATTTATTTATGGAAATCCTTCATATTTATGTTAAAAATTGAGAGCGTGACAACTTCATATCAAAGTATAGGTTTAGAACATCTAGAGACCGTGAGGAGACGTTTAGTCTCATGGGTTCAAAACATCGCAAACTTTTTTATTTTATTAGAAAACAAATCACCTTTTTTTATTTTATGTTATGTCGTTAGCCGTTGAAATGTTTGGCCAAAGCTCTACATGATATAGTGCCTCATGTTCTCATTTTTCTATCACCGAGCAAACCCACTTATCTCATTCTTTCACCAGTAAAGATACAGGCTGTACAGCAGTCGTGCACAGACCACTTTTGTGTCTATCTCGGGTCTCGCAAAGATGATCCGAGCAGCTCATTTTGTTCAAAATACTTCGTTTATGATCCTTGTAAAAAATCACCTCAATCCGATAACGGAAAGGGTGTTTACGAATCATCTAACTTTGCTAAAAAATTTAACTTTGCTCGCAAAGTTGGATGATTCGTAAACACCCTTCTCGATATCGAATTGAGGTGAGTTTTTACAGGGACCATAAACAAAGTATTTTGAACAAAATGAGCAGCTCCGATCATTTTTGCGGGACCCGAAACCGGCACAAAAGTGGTTTGTGCTCCAGCTGCTGTACAGCATCTGCTGTACTTGTAGTAGCGTTCTTCTTTCACTTCCACTTGGCTAAAATTTCAACACTATCTCACCTTTCACAGTCAAGTTTTCTTTCAAAAATGTTATGTAGTTCTAAAATATTTGGGCTAACTCTAGTTCGTGGCTTTGTTCACATCCTCTTACTGGGCAACTCTGGAAGAGGAAGCTTGAGAGTATTTCGGTTTGAATCTTGGAGCTGTTATAATCTATCATCACCTTCACATAGGGGAGGACTACTGGCTTTAAGATATTGCATGTATCACACGCCTCCCCATTGTGTTTCAGGGCAACTTTTCTTTCACTCTTTTCCTCAATATTTAGCCATCAGTCTATGATCTCAATTTTAGATTACTCTGCCAACAGTTTTATGAGAATATATAAATTATATACAGCAGTGGTGTAAATATTTGTTTCTTCCAAGTCAATTACATTGTCCCACGTTGTCAAAATAATGGTCTCAATTGATTTAGATAAAACAACTGTTTACACCAATGGTGTAAATAATTTAATATCTAGTTTTATATGCATGTTCTGTCCTTTTCTTATTACTGTAATTTGATTTAGACTGTTCGATTTAACCAATTGAAACCGCAGTTTTTTTGTGCTAGTGTTCTAACACCTTCTCCATCACCAGATGGGTCTGCTATTTTCATGGTCCTTTTTCCTTCCTCTCTTGCTTTCGGCTTCAGTTGCCAACTCTGTTGATCACGGGAATGAGACCGACCGATTAGCCCTGCTCTCGTTCAAGGCCCAAATCACATGGGATCCTTTTGGAACTCTCAACTCGTGGAACAAATCCATCCACTTCTGCCGATGGGTTGGCGTAACATGTGGCCGCCGCCACCCCACAAGGGTCACTGTGCTGAACTTGGATGATCGAGAATTTGTGGGCCCCATATCGCCTCACATTGGAAACCTGAGCTTTCTCCGGTTACTAGTGCTGCGTAACAACAGCTTCAGCCATGAAATCCCACCACAACTTGGCCGTTTGAAAAGGCTGCAAGTTATAGGAATGCGTAACAGTTCTTTGACTGGTGAAATTCCCACCAATATATCTAGTTGCTCTAACCTCATTCTCCTTAGCCTTTCTACAAATAGATTATCAGGGAAAATCCCCGTGGAGCTTGGTTCCCTGTCTAAGCTACAGATACTGAGTATTTATATGAACAATCTAGTCGGAGGAATTCCTTCTACTTTTGGTAATCAATCGTCTCTTATTGTCTTCTCGGTGGTGGATAATAGGATTGGTGGGAGTATTCCTGATGCACTGGGAAAACTGAAAAATCTAGAAGATCTTGATGTCGGAGTCAATAGATTGGTTGGTACCATTCCTTCCTCAATCTTTAATGTCTCTTCTCTCAAAACCTTTAATGCGGTGAATAACCGACTTCAAGGTATGCTTCCCTCGGAACTTGGAGATACTCTTCCTAATCTTGAAGTGATTGAAGTTGGTGGGAACTTATTTACTGGATCTCTTCCAGTATCCTTATCTAATGCCACCAAGCTGTACTACATTGGTTATTCAGGTAATAAGTTTACCGGAAAAGTGCCTCATTTGGAAAAGTTGAATAATCTCGGGAAGTTAATCTTGAGTGAAAATTATCTCGGATCTGGAGAAGGCGATGACTTGAGTTTTCTTAATTCTTTGACCAATGCTACGAAATTGACCCATCTATTTCTTACCACAAACAATTTCGGAGGGTTATTACCCAACATGATCAGCAATTTCTCAACTGATCTGATCTGGTTGGATATAAGTGGCAATAAAATAGTTGGGAGCATCCCAACTGGAATAGGTAATTTGGTCAATTTACAACTTCTTAATCTGTCCGTCAACCATTTGACAGGACAAATTCCTTCTGATATTTGTAAGATTCAAAATCTAGTGTTTTTGGGTCTCTTCGATAACAAATTTTACGAGGACATCCCATCGTCTATCGGAAATTTGACTCAGTTAACAACTCTTCTCCTGTTTGAAAACAATCTTCACGGAAGTATCCCTTCAAGTGTGGGCAAATGTCAAATGTTGGTGGAACTAAGACTTCAACAAAACAATCTTATGGGTACCATACCCATAGAAGTTATGAGTCTTTCATCATTACAACGTTTGAACGTTTCTCGAAATAGTTTGACTGGTTCTCTTCCGATTGAAATTGGAAATTTAAAAAATCTCGAGGAACTATATGTTTCTGAAAACATCTTATCTAGTGAAATTCCAAGTAGTCTTGGTAGCTGCGTAAAATTGAAAATGCTATACATGGAGGGTAACAAATTCTCGGGAGCGCTTCCTTCATCTTTTAGTAACTTGAAAGGAATGGAGGAAATAGATATTTCTCGCAACAATTTCTCTGGACAAATCCCCGACTATTTTGAGAACTTTGTCTTCTTGCACGTATTGAATCTGTCATTCAATGATTTCGAAGGAGTGGTACCAGAAAGAGGCATATATGGAAATGCGACTGCGATTTCTGTCAAGGGAAACAATAAGCTTTGTGGAGGTATAGCGAAATTGGAGCTACAAAGTTGCAACTCTAAAGGGTATAGAAAGAAAAGATCTTCTCTTACCATGAATCTAATAATCTTGATAGGTTGTGGGGTTCCAGGACTAAGTCTGATGTTGTGTTTCCTCTATCACCATTCGTTTAGAAAGAGGACAAATGTGTCTTCTTTCAGATTACTAGGGAACCCATTTTTGAAACTGTCATACCAAAGTCTACTTAAAGCTACTGATGGGTTCTCGCCAGCCAACTTGATTGGCGTGGGTGGCTTTGGTTCAGTGTATAGAGGAATTCTTGATCATGGAAGTAAAGTTGTTGCAATTAAGGTACTACATCTAGACTTTGCCGGAGCTTTGAAGAGTTTCACAGCGGAGTGTAAAGCCTTGAAGAACATCAAGCACCGAAATCTTGTAAAAGTTCGCACGACATGTTCAAGTATTGACTATCAAGGCAATGATTTCAAAGCTTTGGTATATGAGTTCATGGTCAATGGAAGCCTGGAGGAGTGGTTGCATCCGAATGAGAATGAACATGTGTTGCGTAGTGAGTCAAGAAGTTTAAATCTTCTTCAGAGGTTAAACATTGCAATTGATATTGCTTCTGCACTTGATTATCTCCACCATTATAGCTCAGAGCCAATGGTCCACTGTGATTTGAAGCCAAACAATGTTCTTCTCGATGAAGAAATGATTGGACATGTTGCTGATTTTGGGCTAGCAAGATTCTTACGAGATTCTACTTGTACTTCTTCTGTAAATCAATCAAGTTCCATTGGCATAAGGGGATCTATTGGTTATGCGGCTCCAGGTAAATGTACTCCTTAAGCACTTTTTTTGTTTTCTTTTACTTTCCAAAAGTAAGACTTATTAAGAAAGTAAAGTCCCACATTGCTTGGGCGTGGAATGGGTGATCACTTAATAACATCTGGGACTTCTCCACTCATTGCCAATTGGTTTTGAGATGGATATAAAGTTTCTACATGGTATCAGAGAGGGGCCCATTCCACCCCACATTTTAAAAATTTACAATCCACACCCTATGATGACAGACCAGCAAAAAGGCTGCACGATGATAGGACCCAATAGTGGCCACACGTGACAGACCTCAAATGCGGCTGCACGTGAGGGGGGATGTTAAGAGAATAGAGTCCCACATTGCTTGGGTGTGGAATGGGTGATCACTTAATAACATTTGGGACCTCTCCACTCATTGCCAATTGGTTTTGAGATGGATATAAAGTTTCTACATGGTATCAGAGCGGGATCCGTTCCATCCCACATTTTAAAAATTTATAATCCACACCCCACGATGACAGACCTGCAAAAAGGCTGCACGATAATAGGACCCAAAAGTGGCCACACGTGACAGACCTCAAACGCGGCTGCACGTGTCTGGGGATTTTAAGAAAGTAAAGTCCCACATTGCTTGGGCGTGGAATGGGTGATCACTTAATAACATCTGAGACCTCTCCACTCATTGCCAATTGGTTTTGAGATGGATATAAAGTTTCTACAAGACTGTATTCCTATTTCCAGAGTTCATCGGAATCTAATTGCAATTTTTTTCACTTCGTAATTGTAGAGTATGGCATGGGAAATGAAGTGTCAACATCGGGTGATGTGTATAGTTATGGAATCCTTGTTTTAGAGATGTTTACAGCCAGGAGACCAACTGATAGAATGTTTATTGATGGTATTACTCTCCACAACTTTGCCAAGATAGATCTGGCTGAACAAGTAGAGAACATTGTTGATCCAACACTGCTTCAACAAACAGAACACAGGGAGGCAAGCTCAAGCTTCAACAGTGATCAGAGCGAAAGTTCTGCTAGAAGTCACAAGATTCCGGAAATCTTGATTTCAATACTTAATGTTGGAGTTGCCTGCTCAGAAGAACTTCCCAGAGATCGACCGGCGATGAATGAGGTTCTTACTCGGTTGCATGCGTGCAAGAAGATTCTTCTCCGAGATGGAAGTCGTATCAGATGATGTGTGACAATGAGGAGGTATATGAACCGTTTACGCTTTTAGTTAACTCGACAAGATGCCTGCATTTGTGTTTATGCCATTGAAACTCTTTACTAGGCCAGCAATATTACAAAATGCCTGGATTGCCTACAAAATGCCTGCATTTCTTTAATAAGTATATTACGGCCTGAAGCAATCTATTAGCCTTTAATTTGGAAAGTAAAACCCTGTTTCATCAGCTAACTTAAGGAGAAACTAAATCAACCGTAGTCTTGTTTTACATTCAAATATTTAGAAAATACGATTGAATCAAGATCAAAGCTTACCTCTTTTACCAAATTCCTATTCAACATACTGAAATCTAGATTTCAATTTTTAAGGTGGGAAAGTTCTTTGATAATGTCTACAGCTACAGATTTGGGCATGTGATTTGTGTTTGTCCTTTTTTTAATTTTTTTTTTGGAACAGATTTTTTTTAGCTATGCAGCTTCTTACCCTTGTGTTAAAGTAATTATTTATTTAGGAGCATCCACAATGGCATAATCAAAACCAAAAGATTGTTAAAGGTTAGCGATATTTACTTCGAAAAATGCTCTAAGTGCATCAAACTGTCTCAACAATTCTAATCATTTTTGTTTCTCTGGTCGTAGGTAATTGCGGCGTGATTGGCCATAAAGTATCTCTGTGGCTTAAAAATTTGCGTTTCAAGTGATGCTGAATAATTGCTTTGGCTGCTTCTTATATATAGTGTCCTATTCATTGTTCCTTTCTTTTACGTTTTTATTTGTGAATAATGCAATTTATGTCATATAAATTTCCCTTCAATTTGCTAAATAAGAAGTCCTTTCAGAAGGCAATGACTTGCAATGACAATTCTCTCTTGGACTTAATTCATATCAATTTCATAGTTCCAATAGAATGGTTAGACACGTCTGCGCAAATGCTTCCCAGCAGTGGGACAGATGATAATGTTCCAAATTCATAGCTCTGTGTGGCAGCAGTGCATACATTTTGAAATTTGACCATCATTTCTACGATTAGCACTTTTAGATTGACCTGTTTTCGACACAGGTACGTTGAGCAAGGGGCAAGCGTGCTTGTAGGAGTTTGTTGAGCAAGTGCCAATGTGCCAAGGCTTGTCGCGCCTAACGTTGAATGGATGGATGCTGTGAATATAACTTCTAAGTGTAGAGCAATTGTTGTGGGTGGCTTAAAAGGGAAAACCACTTTATTGTGGGTTGCCACAACATGGTGGACTTAACTATTTCCTAACGATGTAGGAGAAAAAAGAACAAGCAAAGATGAAAACTAATCGAAATCCATTGATGATTAAAAGAGTTGATGATTACAAGTTGGTGCGGAGACCAAAGATAAAAAGTGCAAAAAAAGATAAATTTATAAAGTAAATTGTGTGGTGGGTTTCAAAAAAGGATAGAAAGTTTTGGTACGAATTGAAAGTTAAAAATCACCTTCATTGGGTCAAATTTGACGCGGGCATGCACAATTCTGCACCTGTTACCTACATTTATGGTTTGGAATGTTGTCTCCTAGCCTGAAGTGAAGGATGTGAAGAGGGTTCCTCTATGTTAGAAAATGGCTTCTGAAACAGAAAACCAGCATTCGTCGATCATCGGTGGCAAGTAAGATGACTTACAACATATATATGCTTTCATTCGTACGAATCATGGATAAGTAACAATTAGCATGGGAATCGCAATGGCGATGGCTAATTAAATAATTTTTTGAGTATCTAATTACATAATAGGAATAACTTTTTCCTCCTCTTGACAATTCGAAAATTGTTCAAATTAAGGGGTCTAGTTCAGCTAGCCATGGATCAAATATGTGGTTGGTAATGGTGCTAGGATTTTTCTTTGGCTTGACAATTGGCACCCTTTGGGTCCTCTCTACTCTAGGTTTGGGGACAGGGTTGTATTCAATACGGGGAGATCCCTTGGGGCTAAGGTTGAGTCATTGATCAGGAACAACTCGTGGTGCTGGCCACGGAGGAGGAATGCAGTGACTAAAGAGATCATAGAGCACACTCCCAGCTCTCTTGTTCCTAATTCTACTCAGGAAGATTCTGTGGTTTGGACCTTAAACTCTCAGGGATTTTCAGTCAAATCTGCTTTTGAAGCTGTGAGTAACATTCACAGGATGAATTCAAATCTGCTTTTGAATTTCATCCTATGGCTGGTGGCAAGTTGTGTGGTTCAAGTTCCATGTACCTCATCCAGTGGCTTGCCATTAAGGGTCAACTCTCAAACAAGGATAGACTTCTAAGTTGGGGTCCGATCAGTACTGATGACAAATGTGTGTTTTGTGGGTCAGCTACAGAGGATCATTCTCACCTCTTCGTTTTATGCAGTTTATCCTCCCTCATTCTGGGGAAATTGTTAAGAAAGAATGTTTTTGTAAGAGGGGCTGTAAGTTTGAATCAGGAGATTGTTTGGGCTAGCCATCACGCACTACAACAAAAAACACATTCGGTGACATGTAAAAATGTCACCAAAAGTTCAAATTTTGTCACCTATTATCTTTGGTGACACAAGAAGAGGTGTCATTGTATCCATGACACTGAAAGTCAAGGGTGACAAAATTGTGTAGTTGTCACGGAATGTTGTCAACAGTGACAAAAATTTGATGTCACAAAAGACAGATTTTCCGTGACACAATTGTCACCGAAAGTAACGGTGACAATAATATGGTGTCATGGAAGAGAGGTTTTCTGTGACAAAGGTGATTATGTCACCGAAAGTAACGATGACAACATTATATTGTCACAGAAGAGAGATTTTTCTGTGACAAAAATTGTCACCAAAAGTACCTACCATGACAATTAATTGTGTGTCACCAATAATCTATCGTAGTGGTAGTACACACAACCGTGACAATCTCTTTTGTCACCAAAAATACGACAGTAACAGCAAATATTGTTTCCACCTGCTTACAAAGTTTAAGATTTGTTTGTATCTTATAATTCAACTTAGCAAAACTTAAATTGCAAAGAAACAATATCATTTAAATCAAATATCCAATAAGTCAACATTCTATCATCCAACTTTACAACCCTTCAAAGCATTCACCCTATAACAATAACCACTTTAAACTTAACAGCATTACCGAAACTATAATACATTCATATCTATGGTGTGTCCAATGACAAAAAGACTCAAAACAAGTGTTTCATTTAACTACCAAAAAGTCTTCAACTCCATCTTGATAAACTGCCAAAAAGCAGCTCCATCTCTTTACCTGTACAAAATTGCCAAAAAAAAAAAAAAAAGCAATTATGTAACATGTCAAGCCTTCGAAAAGTTCTAAAACAGAAAGAGATTTGCTCCAAGTTGTTATATAACGAGTTATGGCATGACTCATGAGTGACTAAGCGAGCTACCCAACCTAGATTTTGATGTCATTCTACATAATATCGATGATATGCAACCTACGTAGCAGCAAAACTTTGCCAGAATCGAAGTGTCGGTGTCAAATACGTGTAAGACATGGACAGGCTCTGGACACACTTCAGACACGTGTCCAACACATGAACAATATTAATTCAAGCTTTATCACACTTTTAAAACTATCAGAAAATTCAATGGTAGCATCCGGCCTCTGCTTAGGGTCATTCTCTTTTACAAAAGTTAAGCACATGGAGAATATACTTTCTCATTTCTTCATTTCATGTGGCATCCGTCATAGTTCATGGAAAATACAAGAAACTAGTAACGTGAAAGCTAATTGAAGAATGTTCTACTTGTACTGCATTATCACACTAGGTACTGGCCAAAAGTTAAATGAAGAAAAATGAAGCTTAATCATGAAAACCAAAATTTAAGACAAAAGTCAGTTCATGAAGGTGACATTGCAATTGTTCTATAATTTTTGTGATGTAGCATTCTAGGTAAATAGTAGATAGAAGGGGCAATTCCACTTTGTACCTTTGCAAGAACAATTCCAAGAAAATGAAAATACTGGAGATGTTGTTCATGCACCATCAGTGATCCAGGATTGGGGTAGAGCAGGTGGTCTGCTGTCTCCTAGATTATCAAGTTAAGCATATTCAGTAAAACATAAACTAGGCAAAAGGAGATAGCAAGCAAGGTTAAGAAAGTTTTCCGCCCGTATTTTCCAAGTTGACATGAAACTGACCTATTGGTGTCGACAACGCTGGATAACAGTAAATGCTTTACCCATGATGTAAATAGGCAAAAGGATCCCAATGGTTCTCAACATCAGTAGCTGCAAAATCAAGCAGGAGCTTTATCCATGATGTAAATTGGCATTGTTTTTGTTTTCGCAAAATGGAAGTGTGCAAGGCACTCTCACCATGACCAAGGTAATTGTGTAATTTCCAGCTTCACTAGTTATGATTGGTAGAGTATGGCGTAAAACCAGAAGGACCATGAACTGCAAGTGTAAAAGTAAGAAAAGGATTTAGTTGTCTGAACAGAGGGATAAACATACTGTTGGCATTTTCCCTAGCCAAACTTTGATATTCGGTGGAGAGAATAACTAAAAAAAAAGCGAGATTTGGGGATGCCCAATATACAGCAGCAGCAGCCGAAAAAACAAAGGAAGACAGAGGAGGAGAGAGGTGAGAATCTGGATCTCTCAAAAGGGGGCAGGTTACTCTTTTGCCCTACATTCCTTACATTTCACTTTAAATACTACTAGCATTCTTACATACAAAATAGCTATGGGCTTTCCCCAACACTTGGGCCATCTAAACAAAAGAAAATAAAGTAGCCCATTACAAAATAACATATGGCCCAAACACAATAAAATAAGACAATGCATTAATTTTAACACATACTTGGAAGAAACACCTCCTTATGCTTCTAGAGTACCAGACACTTATGATCTGGTTCCAAAAATAAACCTCAAGATCGGGCACGTGCACGCACACACACTCACACACACAGAGGGGGGAAGAGATTACTATCATAGCTACCACGCGACAACATATTAGGCTTATTGACGTGGGTGGTGAATAGTCATCCAAGTCTGAATGCAGAAAGATGCGGTCAGTAGCAAGTTAGCAACCATATCGATAAAGGGAGGATCAATGTCCCTGCTTGAAACCTCCCAGTTTCCCCTGTGACGACCCCATATGCAGTTGAAAATCATCAGTGTGAAGAGAGAAGAATCGAAAATCAATGCAGTGAAAAATTTTGATACTCTTATTTGGAAATGCGTTCTATAAAAAGAGAACTAAAGAAGAAACCTGAAGTTCATTGGTGTACCACCACATTGAAAAAGAGGAGGTGGCGCTATGTATCCTGGCTCAAACTGCTGCAATTTACAAGCACAAACCTAGTTACCATCTCATGATTTTGACAACAGGAACCAAAAAAGCAGAGAGGAAAACACAAAATGTGTTTTGGTCGCTGTGCAATATGGTATGTATCACTTATCAAATATCATTGGTTACCAATGAAGTAAAAACATTGCAGAACCAGAAGTATATTTTTAAGAAAGCAATAGGATACCTGGTGGCAAATCTCACAAACAATGTCTCCTTTCTCATTGCACCATCTTTGAACGCATATACGGTGGGCATACTGCAAAAGCAAATGTTGAATATTGAGAACTAGCGAAAATGATGAAATCCTCGGAAACCAAATTTTCTTAGTATAGAAATGAGAAAAAACAGTATGCAAAATTGTGGAAAGGCTAATGTCAAGTATATCACAATTTGAATCTTCCGTCAAATATATCACTGTATCGGACATGATCAATGGAAAAGGCTAAGGTCAAGGTACCCCTAGCACTACGTTAACATCCCCAGATTTCTAAGTAAATTAGAAAAATCCAGAGCGTACTAAGTTATCAGATATTTTTAAACTCCACAATTTCCTCGATAAGGCACTAAGACTTGTGCAACTTATAATTTTGAATGAAAAGACATTATTTGGTGTTAAAGCACATGACTCTTGGGTGGAGGTGTTGAGAGTCATATAAATATACGGCCAACCCACATTGTTTTAACACCTTGAGTTCTCTTATCTCTCTCCATAATTGCTTATATATTATGGGTAATCCAATTCAGACTTAGCACCCCCCGTCTCCCACTGATTGTGCAAACCAACCTCCTGTAAAACTTCTACAACCCAACAAAAATGTGCTGCAATTTAAACTGAATTACAAGTACATATTATGTAATGAGCAGAAGATTCCAGATTGCAAATATGCCTATGATAACCAGACCAGCTTACCATATGATTGAATGAATGTACACTGAAAGTCATTTGAGGAGAAGTGGTACTACTGCGTATTTGGAGAAACGAAATAGGAAAGATTTGCCATGAAAAGGAATGTACTAAGAGAAATTACAATCCCATCCAAGGTGTTCACATGGATACTTTTCCTTGTAATAAATTAGAAGGAAACCTTCCATCACAAATCAACAAACTGTGACCCAGCAATATCTAGGCATTTTCCCAAAAGTGTTGGGCCTGGAACACAAGGCATGGTCGACTCTATCGATATGGGAATGTACATCAGTGAAAAGTGCCTCAATTACAATGGGCTCCCAAGCACATTGCATCCAAGTTCAGCCTACGACAATAAAAGAATTTTCCATCCTGAGATTCTACTTGTGAGGCCCTAAGCCATTCCTCTGCCTACAAAAAAGCTCCTTAAAAATTGTAGCCTTGTAAAACATAGCAAACGATTTTATTTAGTCTATGCCCATCAAACCAACAATTCTAGTTCCATATATTATGACTTGTACTGAACATAACATGCTAAGAAACTCATCATCTCTTGATGTACAAAGAAGATACTCCATAAAAGGAGTTCTGTTATTGTTAGTAACAACAGTTGAAAAGAAATTGAATGGCAAAAGAAGGATTTTATTTATCTTTTGATACAAGATTACAAACACTGCAAAGGAACACGAGAGAAACCTGAAAAAGAAGAACAGACAATAGGCCAAAAGCTATGCTACAATTCAATACTATCAACTGAAAGCAGCCTCACCGAATTGCATTTCTTTCCCTCACATTGAACTGAAATAAACAATCCAATAAAAACATAAGTTAATTATCCAAATTACTGATTAAGGAGTAGACAAAATAAACATACCAAAACTGTGATTTCTTCTTTCAGAAGAGTCCCAAAATGAAAACAACACTTTTTTAGGCTAATCTTTTACCTAACCTGGGGTTCTTAGAGGATCCCCAACTTGAATCATATTGTTTTTACATCCAGCCCTACAAGGGATGTCAAGTGAAAGATTAAGAGAAATCACTCTAAAAACACATGAGATTTGATTCATTAAAGAAACCAAAGGTGAGCAATGTGTATCGATTTCGAAAATCAATAGTTCACATTCTATAGATATTAGTTATCATACTCGTATAGAATCAATGAACAAAGAACGAATCAGAATCTGAGGTTCTCAAAAATCAATCCGAAAAGGACAGAACCGAAATCACTTACTGCTGGAGAATCAATGGGTGAGCCGTAAACATCGTAGCTTGGAAACCCTTGCCAAAGCCCTCGAATCCAGATCTGCTAAATCAAAAACCCTACGGGAACAATTTGCGTCATAAAGAAAGAAATCCAAAATGGAATCTGAAACGGAAAAAAATTGCACATAAAGAAATCCATAAGCCCAATTTCCTAAGCAATACAGAAGCCCCAATTTTTCAGTGCAAACCCCCCCCCCCCCCCCCCCCCCCCCCCCCCAAATTTCTAGGGTTTTTGACAAGTTGACGGGCCATAAATTCAAGGGGGGAGATGAAGTTGGGTGGTATCAATCAGCGACAAGGGAGGAGAGCTCTTGCGAGATGGTGGACGGAGGAGGAGAACGAGCTCACACAACAGAGGTGCGGGAGAAGTCTGCGTTTGGTGTAGGGATGAAGCGTTGGAATTGGGCGCCACGAGATCTGTCAAAAACAGTCATAGTATAGACTCGCCGGCGACGGCGGCTGCGTCGGCTTTAGAGTCGTCGGACGAAATGGCCGGAGTTGCAGGAGATGGCCGACTGTGGAGTGAGGGAGCAAGAGAGACGAAGAGGCAGAGAGGGATGTAGTTTTGTGAGATCGATAAGTGTTGGGTATTTTAGGGGTTTTTTTTTCTGACAAGCATCGGGGTACAAAACGGCGTAGTTTTACTTGTGTTCACTTTCTATGACACCCATTTCCAATTAGATTGCGCGCCCAAATGATTGCTCGCCTGCCCGCTAAAAAATTTAGGCCATTCCGTGACAAACTAAAGTGCTGTCACCGAAAATATTATTCAATGACACGAAAAATGTCACCGAAAATACCTTTACATTGGCACGAACAAACCCAGTTACCTCCAAAACTTTTGGTGACAAATTTTGAGTTTGATGTCACTGTTGGCTACCATTCAGTGACAAATGTGTTTTTTTGTCACTGACAGGTGTCACCGAAGGTGTTTTTTGTTGTAGTGACGTTAAAGGTCATGGGCTCCAACAAACTTTGTATAAACTGATCCTTGATGCTACTTTGTATCATGTGTAGCCGGAAAGGAATTCCAGGGTGTTTAAGAATGCCCAAAGGGATATCCCATAGTGTATGATATTTGCAGATGACATTATCCTCGTAGATGAAACCGCTAGAGGTGTTAATACGAAACTAGAAATTTGGAGGGAAGTATTAAAGTCAAATAATTTTCGGATAAGTAGGAGTAAAACTGAGTATATGGTGTGCAAATTTAATGGTACCAGCAATGCGCATGAAGAAAGAGTGATGATCCAAGACCAAGAAATACCTAAGAGTGATCATTTTAGGTACTTAGGCTCAATTATTCGTAGAGTTGGAGAGATTGCCAATAATGTGACCCATAGGATCCAAGTGGAGTGGCTCAAGTGAAGGAGCGCTACTGGTGTACTGTGAGACAAGAGGATACCCATAAAATTAAAGGGAAATTTCTATGGAATTGCCATCATACCAGCGATATGTCACGCCCTCGGTTTTCAACATAAATAACAATAAAATTTGATAATTAAAATTCTCACCGGAGGTACAATTAATAATCCAAAAGAATAGTTCAGTCCCCACATTCACAAACTTGCCCAATAAATTACAGAGTTTCAAAATAGATAAAAGCAAAACAATGCAGTTTGCTGTACAAAAGTCATCAAGTATTCTCTGAAAATAGCTTTAATTGACAACGACAGCATGCACTCCACGCACTCCATGACAGTGACCTGCAATATACCTAAAAATGATGGGTTGAGCTACACTAGCCCAGTAGGAAAATCTATGCTAACCTTATGTATATATGAGAAAATAAGTGCACAGGAAGAAGATCACATCGCTAGAAGATAACAATTTGAACCAACCATGAGCATACTACTTAGTCAAGATATTTAAGAACTCAGAGGACTCCCTCGCACCAACCCTCCTACAAACAATACCACGTCTCGTCATCTGTCCTACCTCCACAGTTAGATTCTTGTTTATAGTCTAACGTATGAATGCTCATTCAGGTCTTCCTCTGCGCGTCACACTACAATAGGTTAATTATGTCTCTTTGCCAAATGCTACACCAAATGAATAGTCGAAAGATAAGTAATAGTAATAATAGCATAGTCAATACCCCACACGAAAACCATTTCCTCTAATTGCCATATACTACAATGATATTCAAATTCTTAGTTCAATACAACCAATTTCGCCTTTAGAGTCACCACGGCTTTTCCCGGGTCTTTTCCCTAAATCGAATAGGAAGAGAGTCACCTTGGCTTTACCCAGGTCTATTCTCAAATCCGCAGAGCAATAGGGTCACCACGGCGTTGCCCGGGTCTATTCCCTCTTTCACAGAGTAATAGGGTCACCACGGCGTTACCCGGGTCTATTCCCGCATTCACAAGGCACTTGGGTCACCGCGGCGTTACCCGGGTCTATTCCCATATTCAACTTATAGTCACGATGCAAACATATTGATGCAATTTCACAATAGAGTCAACCCTACGATGATCGTTATAAGAGAGACACGTCCATATCAACTAGTACTTCCATCATGTCCCATCTCACATTAACCTATCTCATATCGATAACAACTCGTCATATCACCATTTTCACTTTAGTTTATTGGTTAGTCGTATCATCTCACATTTCCCATTATCGTCATCATATCATAATTTGTGTTCAAGTGTCTCAATCATTCTCGGATCATTCATAACGTATCATGATTTCCATTTTAATACTCTATGATTGTCGATGTTCAACCATTCCAACACTAAGTGTTCAACATAAAGGATTATCAACAAACTCATGAACGCGTGTGTTATAACCCCAGAGAAGGAACCACAATGTGAGAGTCTATAAAAATAGTAACAAGGGCGGAATGAAACAATAGAATATGAGTTCAATAAAATTGTATCTCCAACCAAGGATAAAAAATGTATCAAGTTCGAATCTCACTCAATGTTAATATTCAACCGAAAGTACTATAATGTCCAAGTTTCGCCCGACACGATGATTTGAGCAAAAGAACATTTAGTGACCCAAGGAATACATATTTCAATGCTAAATAGTGGTTTGGAGGTGTCGAAAAGGTGATAGAAGCGACGGGGAATCAACACAATCGACGAATGATCAACGAAGTTCAAAACAATTTTCTGAGTCATTGGTACCAATACCTCAAAAAGTAGGTATCGGTACCAAACCATTCCATTGAGCAATCCGAGTCAAGGTATTGGTACCTCAAAAAGTAGGTATCGGTACCAAAGGTACCGGTACCTCAAAAAAATGTGGTATCGGTACCAATGCATTACAGTAGGCGATTTGCAGAAAATTCAAGAATGAGCATAACTTCGAATCCAACCAAATGAAGCATGATTTTGGCACACAACCAACTCATAAACACATAAAGATTGTTAGATTTCCCTAGCTCGAGTCAAGGATCGAAACCCACGCGATTTGAGCAAGCTTTAGTTCTCCAAACTTCGAAATCAACCGAATACTCCTCCCCCGAGCTTGACCCACAAAATTGAGGCTCAATAACGCGAATAGATGAACGATTGGAAGCTATTTGCCATGGGTTTTGAGTGAGGAGTGAAGTTTTGGGTGTTGGAAGAAGAGAGAGAGAGAGAAAGCCGAGAGATGGAGATGAGGCGAGAGAGATCGGGAGATGAGAGAGAGGATGAGGAGTAAAAATACTCTCCTACACCCACACCCACACATATATATATACCAACATAAACACATATTGCACTTGCACCCTCCTACAAACAATTTCATCACATTAACCCCAACTTAAATAAACTCAATAAAATTCAAATTTTCCCCAATTATAATATCGAATAGACCTTTTAATAATTTCTGAAATTACGGGTCCTTACACGATATATTACGAGACAGAATGTTGGCCTATTAAAAAACAACAGGTGAACAAGATAAGTGTAGTGGAAATGAGAATGTTGAGATGGATGTGTGGTAAGACTAGACGAGAAAGGATTAGAAATGAAACGGTTCGTGAGATGGTACGTGTAGCACCCATAGAAGAGAAATTGGAAGAAAATAGGCTAAGATGGTTTGGGCATGTCTACCATAGACTAGGAGATGCAGTAGTTAAGAGAATGGATAAGATAGCTTTGGGTAATGATATTACGGGGAGGGTAGACCTAAATTGACATTAGATGTTGTGGTGCGCAAAGATATGAGTAGAGTAGAATTGTGTGAACAAGTAGCCCTTGACAGAATTCAATGGAGAAAAATGATTCATGTAGCCGACCACAAGTGATTAGGACATAAGGCTCGATTTGGTTTGGTTTGGTTCTATTAGTTGTGTAATGTTTGGTTGCCTAAATGTAGTAGGTTGGTATAGGCTGTTTTTGTTTTGATTGTAATGGGTAGTCCGGGGAGGACATGATGCAAGTGTTTTGATGTTTTAGTGCTATAAAATTTTAACTAACCCAAAAAAAAAAATATATGAATATTGATATGGTCCAAGAAGGAATAAGATAGATACAAGGTCAAAGCTATTTTCGTGACATTTTTGTCATGAGAATAGTTGTGTTTTTTTTATTTTATTACCTACGGTAGGATAAAATAGTTGTGTTGTTCATTCAATGTCATCAAGGTCAATTCTATCAGTCTATTGAAGGAATGGAACGGTCCGTTTGAAGCATAAATGTACAAAGAAACAATATATGAAACCCATCACTAACTAATAGCTGATTTAGCACTTTCTTTTGATAATTTTGTATCTAACCCAATAAATTGACTAATCTTGAGAGATCAATCCCACTGTGCACTAGTGAGGATCCAATGAAAACTAGGACAAAGTTTCATATAGACTGAACCAACCAACATATATAGGTATTGATAGCATGTAAATAAGTAAGCCAAGACCACAGGCTTCCTGAGGCCCTTGGTTGCTGTGTGAATACCACTACACCAGCCTAGGGGTTCCTTGTTTAGCACTTCTCCCATGCATTGAGCTAATTTGAATAGATACAATGACCTGAAATAGCTATAGAGAGTAATCCAATGGAGTCCTATCAAGCAACATAAATAATTTGGTGAGTCTAATGAATTTAATTCAGCTTACTCTCTTAGAAACCTTTTCCCGTTGCGGAACTGGCTTAATTCGCTGTAGATGCCCTTCTTGAAGCATCAATCCTACTTTTATCTTCGGGTCTGCCCCTCTTTGCATGCCCCATCATCTCTTTCAACCCCACCTGCCAGAACATCAAGATCTGAGAATTGCATACAAAAGGAAGTTGCTGGTTCCGGACCTGACTCGGAAAGTCACCCTGACTTTTAGCTTTTTCTTGTCGCGGTCGGAAATTTTACCAAGGCACGCAGAGAGCCAGAGAGTAGTAGTATCGAAAACAAATTTCAGGTATAGTATGCATCATGACGTGAGTTTTGGTTCTGTATAAACCCCAAAGATCGATCAATGCAGAAATCAGTACACCAACAAACTCAAGGCCTACTAATTAGTGGCCTGCTTCTTACCAGAACCATGGATTCCAAAACTAGTACCATTTCTCCCAAGCCCACTATATAAAGAAGTTTGATAAACACTGATATAAGTGAACAATAAAACTTAACAAGCCTTGCTTGGTATGAAAAACCTCAAAACCAACATATTGAAATCAGCACCACCAACTTCAAACTAACTCCAGAGGTCCAAATTCAGCAAAGAGAGGAATCCATCAAAGAGAGAAATTAAGGTAGAGCACAAACACTTTGAAACAGCAGCAGTACGTCGCAAGGACACACATCATTTAGCATTCTATATTTCAGCAGTTATGCTTGAAATAATAACAAATATCATCCAAACAAAAAGAACTGCAGCAGCAGATCCTCAGCAAAACAACAAGCATCAACTTCAGAATTGATTTCATAAACATAACATTTTTCAAATGAACTAAGTTTAAGAACATGGAATATTTTTGTAAACATGACATATTTCGAAACAATAAACTAACTGCATTTTACCCTGTTATGTGCTTGTTCTTCACCTAACATCTATTCCATAAAAACACGACATATTTGGAACGTAAATCATGATTTCATAAAATCGGCTTCATATTCATCACATTTTTCGGAAAATGAATCAATTTCATAAACATGAGTCACATGACATATTTCGAATGAAGTAAGTTTAAGAACATGTAATATTTTTGTAAACATGACATTTCGAAACAATAAACCAACTTCAGTTTGTCCTGTTACTTGGTTGTTCTTAACCTAATATCTATTGTACAAAAATATGACACGTTTAGAACATGAAATCATGATTTCATAAAATCGGTTCATATTCATGACATATATCGAAAACCATTTATGTCCTACCATGGTCAACTGTAGCATCATGGTGTTCTCTTCAAACTTTCCTTGTGTTCAATGTTTCTTTTCAAAATAATTAACCATGAACGTGAAATCATGATTTCATAAACAAGGGCATATTTCGTATGAAAAATCCTTAAAAAAATCATAGAATTTCGTCCATCAAGCCAATTACCCCACACAATCATGGCATATTGCAGCAACCAACAATGAATTGAAATCTGATGAGTTTTATATGCGTAATCATGCTCCAATAGGCAAACCCAGACAATGAAGCCAAAAAATTGAAGGTGCGTGTCAGAACGGCTTACTGAAATTTGGCCATGGTGCTATCTTTGCGCGATCAGTGTGCTATTCGTCTATGTCAACAGAGTTATTGGTGTGGAAAACAGTCTCCCCTCGTGAAACCCTCTTGTCCCCACTGACTCGCTTTCTACGTTTTTTTTCCTACTTCCAAAAGTAGGAGACTTCCTCTTCTAATTAAATTAATTTCCTAATTTTCGGCTGATGTAATCAAAACTTCAATTCCTACGAGGAGGCCAATCAACTCTCAAAGATTGCCTCCTTGGGCAAATCAATATTCCACGTCCAGATCCTTAATTTGTACTATTGAGCAGTGGAAAGTATATCTCTTTCACATGACAAAAAAACATTACAATTGGACTTGCCGTGAGCTCAAATTTTAGACCAACTCCGCGATTATTGAATCCAACAATTGAACTATCTACAATTATCTGCAAGTACTGCAACAAGAAAAACGAGTATCAAACTCCTAGTAATACACGAAACAAGAGTAAAAAGAATAAATTAGGGAGCGTTAATGTGGACATTTACGCCCCCCAATCAGGTATTCATCTTGGGAACATTGGTTTCTCAAGTTAAATCTTGCTTTCTTCAAGAGGCGTCAACATCTGAGAAGCTTGAGCAATGGATTACTTGTTATGGGCAGGGGCAAATTTAGACCCGCCTGAAGTTATCGGGAATTTTTTTTGTGAACCGAAAAAGTTAAGTAATATATATATATATATATATATATATATATAAAATTACCGAGAATATATCAATTGGGGCATCTTGCTCAAGTGGTGGGCAGGGGCAAATTTATACTCACCTGAAATTATAGGGATTTCTTTTTGTGAACCGAAGAAGTTAAGTAATATATATAAAATTACCGAGAATATATCAATTGGGGCATCTTGCTCAAGTGGAGTTGAATTCCAGGGGCCCAACATTGTTATGGTAAGTGTGGAAATACGTAGGGCAAGAGTTCAGACCATTCGATTTCTAATCAACAAATGCTTTGCCCTCAATAATTATACCTTGTTTGTCCTATAAAAACTAATCTGGTCAGCAAACCGGGCCTACGCATTTACAAAGTGATGGAGTTTTAGCAATGGTTGTGTAAAACACAATACACAACCAATCTCTAGTCATCCATTGCAATAATGAATGATCAGGATTCGCTCAAACACTTCCCCATAAAAGTTAAACTTATCATTGGAAGAGTTTTTTTTAACATCTAGACCGTCCAAATACATCTGGACGGTCAGAATTACCCACACAACCAACACAACGGTTATGCAAGTAGCATTTTTGTTCTTAAATAGGCATCAGCCAGTCTATAAACAAACAAATACAGCACTAAAGTAATCGGCTTGCCCAAGAAATCAACAACCTCAGTGGCCTTCTCCGATCACCAGATGGCTCTGCTATTTTCATGGTCATTATTCCTTACTCTCTTGCTTTTGGCTTCAGTTGCCAACTCTGTGCATCGCAGTATTGAGACGAACCGACTAGCCCTACTCTTGTTCAAGGCCCAAATCACGGGGGATCCTTTTGGAACTCTCAAGTCGTGGAACGAATCCATCCACTTCTGCCAATGGTGGCGTAACATGTGGCCGCCACCACCCCACGAGGGTCACTGTGTTGAACCTGGATGGCCGAGAATTGGTAGGGTCCATTTCGCCTCACATTGGAAACTTGAGCTTTCTTAAGGAACTATGTCTGCATAACAACAGCTTCAGCCATGAAATCCCACCACAACTTGGCCATTTGAAAAGGTTAGGAGAGATACAGATGGGTAACAATTCATTTACCGGTGAAATTCCCACCAACATATCTGGTTGCTCTAACCTCATTATCCTTAGCCTTCAAAGAAATAGATTGTCAGGGAAAATCCCCGTGGAGCTTGGTTTCCTGTCTAAGCTACAGGTGCTGAATATTGGACAGAACCATCTTATTGGAGGTATGCCTTCATCTTTTGGTAATCTATCGTTTCTGATTGACTTCGATGCAGAAGATAATAGGATTGGTGGGAGTATTCCTTATGCTCTGGGAAAACTAAAAAAGATAGAAGCTCTTCAATTAGGAGAGAATAGATTCGTTGGTACCATTCCTTCCTCCATCTTTAATATCTCTTCTATCACAAACTTTGTAGTGCCGGTTAGCCAACTTCAAGGGAGACTTCACTTGGAATTTGGAAATACTCATCCTAATCTTCGATTCATTGAAGTTGGTTCAAACTTATTTAGTGGATCTATTCCAATATCCATATCTAATGCCACCAAACTATATCACATTGGTTTTTCAAAAAATAAGTTTACCGGAAAAGTACCTCATTTGGAAAAGTTGCATAATCTTGGGCGGTTAATCTTGGTTGAAAATCATCTCGGATATGGGGAAGCTGATGAAATGAGTTTTCTCAACTCTTTAACCAATGCTACGAATCTGACCCGTCTAATTCTGGGTTCAAACAATTTTGGAGGATTATTGCCCAATACAATCAGTAATTTCTCAGCCGATCTTCATCGGTTGGTTATAAATGGCGATAGAGTAGTTGGGAGCATCCCATCTGGTATTGGGAATCTGATCAATTTACAAGTTATTCGTCTAGACGTCAACCGTTTGACAGGTCAAATTCCTTGTGATATTGGGAAGCTTCAAAATCTGGAGATATTGGGTCTCTCTAGTAACAAATTCTACGGGGACATCCCATCATCTATTGGAAATTTAACTAGGTTAACAACTCTTAGACTGTCTGGAAACGATCTTCATGGAAGCATCCCTTCAAGTCTGGGGAAATGCCAAATGTTGGTGGAACTGAGACTTCATCGAAACAATCTTATGGGTACCCTACCCAGAGAGGTTATGAGCTAGTCTCTCATCATTATTGTATTTGGACATTTCTCAAAACAATTTGATTGGTTCTCTTCCGATGGAGATTGAAAATTTAAAATATCTCGAGGACCTATATTGTTCTGAGAACATGTTATCTGGTAAAATTCCAAGAAGTCTTGGTAGCTGCATAAAATTGAGATTTCTATATATGAAGGGAAACAAATTCTCTAGAATCCTTCCTTTGTCTTTAAGTAATTTGAGAGGAGTTGAAGAACTAGATATTTCTCAAAATAATTTCTCAGGACAAATCCCTGCCTATTTAGAGGACTTTGTCTTCTTGTAGAAATTAAATCTGTCGTACAATGATTTTGAAGGTGTGGTACCAGAAAGAGGCATATATAGGAATGCAACTGCAATTTTTGTTAAGGAAAATCATAAGCTCTGTGGAGGTATAGCAGAATTGGAGCTGCAAAGTTGCAACTCCCAAGGGTTTGAAAAGAAAAGGTCTTCTTTTACCATCAATTTAATAATCTCGATAGATTGTGGGCTTCTAGGATTGAGTATGATGTTGTATTTCCTCTATCGTTGTTTGTTTAGAAAGAGAACAAACGTATCTTCTTTCAGATTTTTTGGGAACTCATTTCTGGAACTAACCTACCAAAGTCTACACAAAGCTACTGATGGGTTCTCGCCAGCCAATTTGATTGGCGGCGGAGGCTTCAGTTCAGCGTATAGAGGAATTCTTGATCATGGAGGAAAAGTTGTCGCAATTAAGGTACTAAATCTTCAAGTTGCTGGAGCTTCCAAGAGTTTCATAGCCGAGTGTAAAGCCTGGAAGAACATCAAACACCGAAATCTTGTAAAGTTGCTCACGGCATGTTCAAGTGTTGACTATCAAGGCAATGATTTCAAAGCTCTCGTATATGAATTCATGGTCAATGGAAGTCTAGAGGAGTGGTTGCATCCAAATGAGAATGGATACGGGATACGCAATGAGTCAAGAAGTTTAAATCTTCTTCAGAGGTTAAACATTGCAATTGGTGTCACTTTTGCCCTTGATTATCTCCACCATTATAGCTCAAAACCAATTGCTCACTGTGATTTGAAGCCCAACAACATTCTCCTGGATGAAGAAATGGCAGGACATGTTGCTGATTTTGGCCTAGCAAGAGTCTTTCAAGATGTTACTTGTAATTCTTCCACAAATCAATCAACTTCCATTGGCATAAGGGGGCCTGTTGGTTATGTGGCTCCAGGTAAATGTACTTCTAGTGCTTTTTTGTTTCCTTTACCCCTTGACTTTCCAAAATCTAGACTAGAGTCACATATCCAGAATTTTTCGAATTTGTAATTGCAGCTTTCCCATAAATTGTAGAGTATGGCATTGGCAATGATGTGTCGACATCTAGTGATGTGCATAGTTACGGAATCCTCGTACTGGAGATGTGATCACAAGTAGGTATGAATCATTCACGTTTTTAGTTGACTCGAGAAAATGCCTGCATTTCTTACTAGGCCAATGAAAACTTTGTCATAGGCCAGCAAATCTTTAGTTTTCTGTGCTCTCATGATAGAGGCCTTCGAGCAATCCTCCTTTACCTAGGTTAGTACATCTCCAACATTGACATTTTGAAGTTTGCAAAACTCAGCCATTCTCCTGGTTGAGCGTTCCATTTTGTTTGTTAGCTGATTTTTGCTTTTGTTTTTGTTCTCCTTTTGATCATGATAGGATTAGTGAGAGAAGGAAGTTGGCTGTGTTAATTTTAGGATCAATTGGAATAAACTAAAATATGTGTATTCATAGCTTGAAACAATCAATAAGTCTTTGGAGTTTGGACAATAAAACCATTGTCTGTTTCGTCAGTAAACTTAAGGAGAAACGAAATCAGCTATACTCATGTTACAAATAGCCTTAACAAATTCTAGAACATACAAAAGAATCAAGATTCTAGCCAATCTCTTATGCCAAAATCCTAGTAAAGATACCAGATTCTTAGGCTTCACAATTTCAGTAAGGTCTGCAGCTACCTGTTTGGACATGTGATTTTTGTTTATCCTGTACGTCATTTTGCTTTTTGGAACTGATTTTTAACTGTAGCTTCTTACCAATGTATTTAATGTAATTGCCTATCTAAGTACATCACTGTTTTGTCTTCTAATCATTTTTCATTCTCTGCTTGTATGTGATTGCGGTGTATTTGGCCTTTTAAATATCTTGTGGCTCAACCATTACGTAATGCTGCATATTGCTTTGGCTGCTAATTCTTAGAGCAAGCTAGTTTACCAGTTGTTAGGTAAAAATGCTAGTAAAAAGTGCAATTTTTTCATTTTACCTACTCACATCTCTTTCAACACTACACCAACACTATCTATTTAACCTATTCTTTATTAAAATAATTACTTTTAGAGAGAGGGAGTGTGTGAGAGAGAAGAGGAAAAGTGCTTTGGGTGAGAGAGGGAGGAGAGAGAAACTATTTGTTTAAAGGGTAGCTAATGAACAGAGCTTAGGTATTAATACCTAGCTGTTTTATCAAATCCATTTTACCTTTGCTTTTACCTCAGCTGCTGCAGCTGGGTTTTTTTGTTTTTCTTTGGTATAATAGCTCAAAAAGGCATTTTAGCAATGCTGATAAGCTTGCTCTTACAGACACAGTCCTTATACTTTTTCTTCATTTTTTTTGGGTGAAGGATGCAACTTCTCCCATCTAAATGGTCTTTCAATTTTCTAAGAAAAAAAGTCAGTTCAGAAGGCAATGAGTTGCGATGACAATTCTCTCTTGTACTACATATAGACTTCATAGTTCCAATAATGTGGTTAGATGCTTCTACACAAACGCTTTCCAACAGCGTGAGAGATGATAGAATGTTTCAAATTCATAGCTCTTTGCGGAAGCAGTGCATACATTTTGAACACATAATACAAAACTAATCCAATTTTTGAAAAGTACGTTCATCGGTGCATGAAAGGAAGAGTCATTTCTACAAATAACACTTTTTGCTTGATCGACCTCAGATTTGTGAAACTTCAGCAAATGTATCTGATAGGTAATGATTGTGACGTATAGAATTATTTCAGATACCTTTAGGGTCCATGAACAATTAAATATGGCCCATATCGTGGTAACTAATTTTTGGCCACGGTAGTTCAAAGCTTGTTATTTTTACATGGAATAGTAGTATATTGTTTTGGACATCTGTTTTTTCAATGTGCTTGTTCTCAATTAGTTTGGGGTGCTATTTGGCAACTATGTTTGGCTGCTCAAACCCTTTCTTCCTTACCTGATGTGATTGCATGGTATATCCAGAATGCTTTTGAAGAGTGTACTAGCTGCTTTTGTCTACAACTTGTGGATATAACGTAATCAGCAGATTCTTCAGCACAAGTCTTCACCTCTTGATCGAGTTATCCTCAAGATTGTAACTTCTATTCGGGACTTAGTGCACTCGAAGAGGGGTGTCAAACAATCCCAAAAGAACATGGAGTAGTGTTGCAGTTGTGGGCTCTCAAATAGGATTTTTTATCCATCTGTTTAGTGTAGGAAAAATTTGTAAAAAAATATGCTTTCCTTTCGGTGTTTTGATCTAGTTTCTTATTTCCACCAGTGGTTCTCTGAGGTTTGTCTCAGGTGCCTTGAGTTGTTTTTTTTCGGGGGTATGCCCCTCAGGGTTGTAATTGAGTTTGCGCTTTATAAAAGGAATGTGCTTATCGAAAAAAAAAAACCTTGTACCCAACGATGTAGTACTGGCACTATGGTAATGATTAAATGCAGGATGATTGGCATTTTGTGTCCCAGGAATGCATAAAGTTTTTGTATGTAAGTTCCACCAGAATATTTTATTGTCCCTTATATATTGAACCTCAATGAGGTTACCTCATCATGTACCAACGATCAAAAGAAGACAAATATGTGTTACACTTGATGTTCAGTATCATCCATCCATGGCCAGTTTTCACTTAATTCCAAGCTTCTGATGGAAATTTTGTCATGTGCTGATAACGCTAATTAAGTATCTAATTATCGACTAGCTGTCTTGATCAGTTTAGTATGTTCATGGATAAGTGAAATATATGGCACGTTGAAAAGCACACAAATCCGATCAATAAAACATGGAGGGAATGACTTCGGTGTCCCCGGTCATTTTGGGGACACCGTAACTTTTGGCATAACAAAACCATTATAAGCATAACCAAAACCATAACAAGGTTAACTTGGTTGGTTATGCCTTGGTTGATTTTTGGTTATGCCTTGATTGGTTTTTGGTTATGCCTTGGTTACGCCATGTTATGGTTCTATTATACTTCTAATGATTTTTGTTATGCTTGTAAGGGTTTTGTTATGCCAAAAATTACGGTGTCCCCAAAATGACCGGGGACACCATAGCATCATCCCATGGAAATCAAACATGGAACCCCTCAGTATTCAGTAACCGATTGGTGTAGTTGATTTAGAACTTCACCAATGAAATATACTAATGAGGATTGATTACTGATATTTTTCTCAATTTCGAAGGAGTGGTCTAATAAAATTCTATTAAGCAATATTACTCTGTTGAGTCCAATTCAGATCAGTTTACCATGGCACTCAGGAATCTTGAATGCATTCTGACAACAGTTTCGAGCTCTACATAAAGCCCAGGCCCAATGCAGAAATCAGAGTACCAACCCATTCACAGCTTATCAGTTCTAGCTCTTACCAAAACCAATGGATTCCAAAAACCATTACCATTTGCATCAGCCTTGCTTCACTATTCATTTTCGGAAAATTGGCTTCTCGAAGCGGCGATCTATGAGAGGCACGAGCAACGGATGACTTGTTGTGGGTGTGTCTGCAAGGGTAGTTCTGACAAGGAGAATTTTACTTGATATTCAAGGCCAACGTGGAAGATATTGAATCTCAAAATAAAATAAAAAGGCCTGAGACAAGACTTAGCTAGGAGCCAATTAACTGGGCAGACCTCGCAAATTTATGGAAAGTTCGAACAATGCAAGACTACAAGGGCCATGTTTACCATGGATTGGAGGAAGAAAGGCGTTGTAATACTTGTTGAGGACTACAGCCAATTAGGTCTGTTAATGGACTGGATCCAACCCGAAAAAAATCCGATCCAAATCCAATAACGTCGATATGATAATCCGAATCCGGTAATCCAAATACGGATCGGATCGGATTAAATCCGTTATCTATCTGATTCAAACTTTATTTTTTTAAAGTTTTTTAAAAAAAAAACTGTAAATTTTTTATTTTGAAAAAAAATGTTGAAGAAGTTGCATTTTTATTTTAAACTTGTATTTTTATTTTAAATTTTTTTAAAACAATTTGGAAAAAAATTGTATTTTTTGCTAAAATTTTTGAAGTAAAAAAGTTTTCGAATCGGATTCAGATTTTCGGATCGGATCCAAATTTTTCAGATTCAATTTCGAATTACTATTATGGGATTTGTGTCTTATCGGGTTCGGATCGAATTTGAGTCTTGTCGGATCCGGATCGGATTCGAATTTATTAGATCCGGATCAGATTCGGCCCATTGACAGGCCTACGGCCAATGACGAAAGTAGCAATTGTATCATTACCATTAAATAAAAGCAAACACACTGTAGGTTTTTGGTGTGTTCCAACTCTTTATCTGATATCACCACATTATAAATGATTGTCGGGCATTTTCAGTTACTGCAGCCATGAAAGGAATAGGCTCCGTTCCGGAACACTTTTTAAAAAATACGTACATATTTTACATTTTTAAATTCAAAAATAATTAAATAGAAAATATATTTTTTTATTTTTTTTACACCGTATAAAAGATCTCAATAAAATCTATCAAACAAGATCCATATTACTAGGAAAATTATTTGTGTAGACACATTATTTTTAAGTTTGAAATTGCCTTCTTAAAAAATAAGTACTTAAAATGAGTTGCAATATGGGGCCTAACACAATTAAAGATTGGTAAGTTAATCGCTCCCCATCTGCAAAAGAGATAGTTGACTGTGGCACATCTGAAGAAGATCAAAGCTGTAATGGATTGGAGGAAGAAAGGCGTTGTAATACTTGTTAAGGTCCACTACGGCCAATGAGAAAAGTAGCAATTGTATCATTACCATTAAATAAAAGCAAACCCACTATAGGTTTTGGTGTGTTCCAACTCTTTATCTGATATCACCACTTTATAAATGATTGTCGGCCATGAAAGGAATATAACCCAAATGAAGAGTTGGTTGACTGTGACACATCTGAAGAAGATCAAAGCTGCAATGAGAGTTCTAGAGACAAAAATTAACTTTGACCCTTTTAGGATTATGTGACCAAAAAAAAATTTTTTTTGGCACCAGTTCAAATGGATTGAAAATTAAAATACTTATTTTATATATATTTGCTCTATAAGGTCTCAAATATATTTAAAATATACTAGTTCTCCAATCACTCCATGCAAAAGTGAAAGCAACTGATTCGGATCAACAAGAGAGGAGAGAGAGAGGGGGGTTAAAGTTGCAGGCTTGGCAACTTGTGATTGGTTTCCACAAATATTTGGTTCACGCAGTGCCGGCTCAAATTTATTTGGGACCCGAAGCGAAAGTCCTAATATAGATCCATCTACCTCTACATACTAATCTTTGCACAAAATGTTACATATATAAAATTGAGGAAGAGTTAAGGGGTGGAGATTTGAACCTAGCCCATCAAGCATCCAAAGAACCTAAGTTATTACACCATCAAGAATATGTTACTAATTGAAGGAAATTGGAACTCCATATTATTTAAAATTATACATTGTATATTTTGAGGCCCTCTTCGGGCCTAAAAATTGAGGGACGGAAGCGAAATCTATTTGAAAACTCCTCTAAATAGAGCACCGAAATTCAAAAATCAATGTAACCATGGAAGTTTGCTAGTGGGTCCGAATCACTTAACTCCATGCATGTACTACATTGATTGGAGAAAAAAAGTTTCCGTTGGCTGTTCATCTTCCTTTTTGGTATTTTCTTTTTAAACTTTTTGTTTGGCTTTTGTCATAATTTTTGAAATTAATTATTCGTCTCGATGAGAGCAATTAGAAAAGTAGAAATATGTGGGTTGATGTTGATTATTTTTTTTTGTATATAATAGGACAACACTTTAAACCAAAAAAAAAGTTGTTTGTCCTAATTTAGGCTCTTTTTCCATGGTCAAGATGAAAAAAATGAAAAGAAAAATGTTGTGAACTAGGCATATATAATCAATGAGAACGACTACAATAAACACCCCTAAAAAATAGCATAAGGTATGCAATTCATATTTTGAGCCGCAAAAACTCATATATCACCACAAAATCTCCTTATTGATTATCAAAAAATTTGTTGGTGAACCACAAAATTCATAAACACCACCATAAAAATTTGTAAATAACACCACAAAATATCATAAATAATATCACAAAAATCTCATATATTTGAGCCGCCATTTTTTACTTTTGCGCCGTCTTTTTGACAAAAAATTCGTATAGAACACTAAAATAATTCATTTCCAACACCACACAAATTCATATTCAGCACCACAAAAATTCATATATAAACAGCCATAAATTCTTATATATTGGGCAACAAAAATTCATAAAAGTAAGCCACAAAATTCATACGAGTTTACCGTACACACTTTCATAAAATAAACCACAAAAACTCGTAAAAATCAGCTACAAAATTCGTAGGTGGTGGTGTGTATTGTAGTTTTTACCATCATGAGAGGACCAAGTTAAATGATTGGGACCCACTTGCAAGGCTTAGGGGTTGTTTGGCCTAAATAAGCCAAATGACTTTTTTTTTTGTCCGTATTCAAATTTTTTTTTGCGCATTTGTTAGTTTTTCGTCGATTTTTTGTGAATTATTGTTTCGTCATAACGAGAGGTATCTAAAAAGTTAAAAATTAAGATTGAAACCCAATTTTTTTTCAATAAAGAAAAAAAATAAGTCAATATGGACATTTCGTAAACGCCCTTAACGATATTGGATGGAGCTAATTTTTTGCGAGGATCCTAAATAAAATATTTGAACAAAATGAGCGGCTCTTATTTTCTTTATTGGACCCACGACACCAAAAGTGCGCTTTATTGTGGTCACTATGCCTTACTCAGGCTCTTGCTTTATAGTGGGAAGTGTGGAAATAAAAAGGCAAAGTTCAGACCATTCGATTGCTTATCAACAACCCTCAATAATTTAACCACGTTTGTCATCCTATTGTGGGAAGACTTGACTTATGGCATCCAATTGGTATCCGTCCTCGTCCTCCTCCTTGGCAACATGACTATGTGCAACCCCTTGTTTTCCTTCATTGAAGGTCATCCTATTGTGGGAAGACTTGACTTATGGCATCCAATCGGCATCGGTCCTCTTTCTCCTCCTTGGCAACATGACTATGTGCAACCCCATGTTTTTCTTCATTGCGAAGGTCATCCTATTGTGGGAAGACTTGACTTACGGCATCCAATTGGTACGGGTCCTCTTCCTCCTCCTTGGCAACAAGACTATGTGCAACCCCATGTTTTTCTTCATTGAAGACCACCATTAGTTTAAAACTTTGGTGTTTAGAATTGAAATTAATATCTCTCAGACCACAAAAGATTAGATACCTTTTGTGAACGGCGAAGAAAATTTCATTGAATACAAGGATTTAAAAAGGATGCAATACTACTACTCTCCTCAATTTTAGTCCGGTTTGATTTCATATTCTATAAAATTGTATACCCTTTATCTATAAGCTTTTCTTTTGGTTAACAAGTCTCTCTCCTTCCCTTGCATTCTCCTCCCCTTTTTTTTTATCAGCAAAAGTAAGATTTTGAATAATACTATTATTTTGAATGATAGCTGGAATTGGTCCAGGGGTTAGAAATTAAACCCTATCATTCAGGATTTTACTACCCATAATCCCGCTACTTTCCTTCCAAACTCTCATGGGCCTGATTCTATGATTTGGACCTTGCATGCATCCCTCTGGTTTATACTTAACCATATCTGCTTGGTCTGCCATGAGGATCAAAAACCCTACTCCAAATTGGGTGAAAGCTGTTTGGTTCACGCACTATGTCCGTAGATGGGCTATCTTGGAATGGATGGCAGTCCAACATAGACTGGCTGCTAAAGATAGAATTTTACAATGGGGAATGTCTTCGGATTGCCTTTTGTATTCTTTGTTGTAATGATCATGAGAGCCACAACCACCTGTTTTTTGAGTGCTCTTTCTTCGCTTATGTTTGGTGTTCTTTTCTCCAGAAGAATGGGGTTGATAAGTGTTTTCCTCAAAAAGAGCAAAACTAGGTAAACTTGCTTTGCATGTGTGTCAGGACAGGATTGCAGTTCAAATTCATGCCAAGGCTTGAATGCCTCAGATTTGACTTCTATAAAACGATTGTGTATGACCTAAGAAGTGATGCCTATAGTGGTTCGTGGTTTGCCTTAAAGAAAATGACTTAAATATTTTCTAATCATTGTTAGACAAAGGAAAAGCAGGACTTTAGAGACCCGTATTTATTTTATCAAATGTTAATATTTTATAAATGCATGATTTTTGAGGAAGAAAGTGAAATGATGGTGATTGTGTGATTTGGGGCTAAAGTGATAGAATTGGTTGTGAAAGGGTGCAAGTATGATTTGTGGATGTGTGGGTATATATAAGAGGGTGAGGGAGTAGAGAATCATTTTCTCTTCCCATCTCTCTCTCTCTCTCTCTCTCTCTCTCTCTCTCTCTCTCTCTCTCTCTCTCTCGGTCGACCCTCTCTCTCACTCACATTCAAAATTTCACCCAATCATCTCAAAACCTTCTCAAACGAACCTTCATTCCTCATTCTACGCATGATTTTGGGCTTGCTCTTCGTCGGTTAGAGCTCGGTGTGGTGTATTCCGGTCGAATCAAGGTTCTTGGAAGCTAGCTAGGGCTCGTAGGCTTCGTGGGTTTTGTTCTTCTACTTCGAGGTAGGGATTCTACCTCTTAATATTTGTAAAAGATGTGTTTTCTATCCTTGAAATCGTGCCTATGGTTGTTGTCATTATTATTGTCGTTGAATCCTCAAAAATCTGCAGAAAATTTGCTCGAAACCTCGCTTTCTGCCGTCTCGATATCATAAGAAAACAAAAGCTTCAGAATTTCTGATTTGCTTGCTGTATTGGTACGACCATTTTGGCTGTATTGATACCTGTAGACACCCCAATCTGACTTCTCAGTCATTTTGTCTATCTTCAGTTTGTTTTTTTTCAGTTTCTTGTTCCCCCGATGATGAATCAGGTCGAGAACGGTTTTGATTAAAATGGTTTGAGTTTGGTGTATATGGAACCCATCCCTTAACCCCAGAACCATTGAGCCCAGCTTTGACTATGGGTTTGACCTTCGCGCGATGTACTGAGACACTCGCGCGATGCTCTACTTGCTAGGTGGTGGTCAAAGTCAAACTTTGACTGATTGACCATCGCGGGGAAGTTAGAACCCTCGCGCGACGGTCCCACTCCATCGCGCGATGGTCGACACCTGTCGTATCCAGCTGGATTTCGTGATGATGAGGCGTCTGCAGGGCCATGTGACCCCGTTCCATCAACAGAACGGCGTTTGCTCGGCCATCCTTGCACCACCTAAACCCCCACTCTCCCATCAACTTAGCACCCCACTTCTCTACCAAGTGAGTGCTGCTAGCATTGTTGGCTGGCTGCATGGCCAAGTTCACCACCAAAGAGCTCCCTCTTTTCCTATAAAACCCCCCTTTATTCTCTTTCAAAGGGTTACCAAAAAATCCCAAAGAAAAGAACAAGAGTCACAATCTTGATCTTCTCTCCCAATCAAAGCTACTATCACTTCCTCCTTTGTCAAAGGCATATCACTTCACTCAAACCACATTCAAATCATTTAAGCAAAGGTATAATTTTCTGCCTTTACTGTCTTGATCCCTGAGGGGGGCTGACAGGGTCAGAACTGGTAATCAATATCAGCTTCTGACCCCAAAGCCAGCAAATTTACAAGATACTGCGAACAAGTAAACCCACGCATGAGGGACCCATACAATCGCGCGATGCTTCTAGCTCGTGTGATATGGTTCTCGCGGGGATGGGTCTCTTGTCCTGATCTCATTTATATGATTTCATGTTCTCTTGCTTAATTATATTTGATACATCTCACTGTCTCGCATGCTAAAATCAGTAGTTCAGTTTAGTTTGTTTTCCTTGTTCATGTTGGAATGCCCCTGGGTGGCTTCTGAATATGTCTCAGAGCCCAGGCATGCAAAGCAATTCCTGGATGTCCAGTCAGAACAATCGCGCGATGATGTGACTCCATCGCGCGATGGTCCGGTCATTTCCAGTAATTGCCCTTGCATGGGCAGCTAGGCCTTTGGTCTCTGTTTTATCACCCTCACTGTTTAAAGGTTGTATGTTATTCCTATTCAGTCAGATTGTAATAATTATTTACTTCCAGCACATATGAACTGCTTGGTTTGGCCTGGGTGTGCACTGGTCCTTCCAGAGCCCAGAAGGAGATAAAATTGAACCTGTGGGGGGGATGTTGACCCTCGCGCGAGGGTATGAGTATGTCGCGCGACGGTGTGACTTGCATGTTCCTATTCTGTCATGCAAGTTGGTCGCTGTTTGTGATAAATTCATACCCTGCACTGTTTTGACATCCTGAAATCAATGTTCAGTATTATCTCATTTTTTTTATTTTCATCCATCCATGCTATCTGTCACATCTTGTAAATTGTTACAGCTTTAATCCCCATTAAACTGTTTCCTCGCCCTAATTGGCTAAAAAATGATTAATTAAACAGAATCGCAAACAAAACAACGTTTTTGCAAATGCCTAAGTAGAGACCGATCTCCGGATTGGGCGAGAGGAGTGCCATAAAACCCTTCCCCTCTCGTAACCTGGCTCCCGAACCCAGATATGGTTATGACGGACTGGTTCCTTAACTTTTTCAAATCAAAACAAGCGCGGCAAGTGCTTCGAAATACGGTTCCTTGGGTGTCGGACCTTCAAACCCAAGTGGCGACTCTGTATTTTGCGCGAGCGCTTGTCGTCCAGCTTCAAAAAAGGCGCTCCCGCGAACCGGCGGCCTTTTTTCTCTCTTGGGAAGGGAACGGGATCCTTTCCCCGGAAGGAAAAACGGGCAAATCGCATTTGCCCACAGTGGCGACTCTGCTGGGGATCGAATCAATATTGGTCTATACTTAGAAGTTAATACATTTGGGAACAATCCCCAAAAGCCTGTCAAAATAGTGAGCTTCGCGCTGCTAAAGAAAGGATTGGTGATTTAATAGGACCTCGCGTCCGGCCATCCAATCTGGGGATTTTCTGATTGTTCTCTCACGTACTTTCTTCTAAGTATTGATTGAATAAAGAGAGTCAAATTTGAAAAGGCATTTGCGAATTTGCGATTCTGTTTCCTTCATCAAACTTTTTAGCATTCTTCATGTGCATCGATGTGGGATAAGCCTCGTTGGATCGTTTTGGCAAGCCGGCACGGTTTACCGGAGCCCGGGGACCCCGAATGACCAACAACCTTCGACGATGATGAGTCATTCTACCATTTGACTGTTGCTCTGCGGTTACGCGGGTAGCAGGAGGTATATCTTGGCTCCAGTCCGAGGAACCTGTTTCAAACCAAAACCAGCCTTTGCATATACAAAGCACTAGCACTCTCCAAATTAGGACAGGTACCTACAGGGTAAGATTACTTGCATCTAACCCCCTATTACTGTCAAACATGTTATCGCTTTCCCTATCGCATGCACTGTTCATACATACATACCGTTCCTGCGTAGAAGCATGTTTTAAGGCGGCTCCTAGGTTCTCTCTCCTTCAAGTCTGTCTTATGTTTATTAGGACCTTACCATGGCCCGATGAGGAGTCATGCATCTCGATGGTGCACGTTGTCAATTCTCAGGTTCCTTGGATCAAGCGGACTTTGGGAAATCAAGACCTTCTAAAGCCTTTGGCTAATTACCCAATCGGGGTTTCAAACAGAAAGCGACGAGCAAAACGGGAAAAACGTCACGATGCTTACACCATTTTGGTTATCGTGCGAAGCATGTACACCATTTGGGCTACGGCACTGTGCTGCCTATGCCTCCCCGGTTATAGCATCGTGCCTATCTACACCGAATTGTTCCAAGTTCAAAAGTTGAAACTTTCGAAACGGAATAAACCAAAATATTTAGACTATTTTGACATCTCTTCGTCTTAGTTGATACGAAAAGGGATACACCTTGAAAAGATTTCTGAGGATCACTGGTAATGTCCAAACGTCATAAGACAGACTTGTCTGCTAGTATTAGAGTCTAAGGGCGACACTGACGACGGTGACTGTGTTTTCGCTTTAGTCTTTTATTTAGATTAAAGTTGTTGCAGGACCCTTATTAAGCCTTTTCTCACTTTCTGCAAGCAAAGGTTCTGAATCATTGCACCGCCAAGGAAAGTATCGAGGCAGAAAACCAAACCCACTTGGGAACGTCTACACCGGGATCCGATTCAGAGACTAGTCAGATTGCAAGCCCAGTCAGTCACAACGGAAGACTCCCCGCGTTCTCTGCTTGCTACCCTGCAGTCAGCATCATCTCCGGTCCTCGAAGAAACAGACTCTCCAGGATCACCTACCCCTTCCTCTGCATCAAGCACCTCTGGACCAACTGTCATGGCAGATCAGCCGCAACCGCTCTCTCTGGAAACCATACTCATGAACATCCAGGCTAGTATTGCTGTCATACAACAAAGGGCCGCTCAAACAGATGCCAACATGACCCGTTTGAATGACCTCTTTAACACTCGTCTCCCTCCACCTGTTCAAGAGGAGAGCGAGGCCGAAGAGGACGTACACGAGCAACCTGTCATGGTTGAAGATCCGGACCATCCAGGGCGTCTGGTCGCTTTGGTCAATCCTCGGGGCACTCGTCTTACTCAGAATCCGGGCATCACCACTGTTAGGACTGTTCAGCACCCTGACATGACTGAGAAAATTAGTGCTGGGGGAATCGACTTGGACTGTCTCTGCCTCTATCCCAATGCCAAGCTTCCGGACAAGTTTAAAATGCCCGACATCGCCAAGTTCGATGGCACTGGCGATCCTAAAACCCATCTCTATGGTTACCATGCTGCCATGAAGCTCCTGTCCGTCGAGCCCGAGGCCATGTCTCAGCTATTTCCTCAAACCCTCTCGGGTCCCGCTTTCCATTGGTTTCTGTCACTCGACATTGCCAAGCGAAGGACTTGGGAGGACATCGGGACTGCGTTTATTTCGCAGTATAGCTATAACTCCCAGCTCAAGATGACTACCCGGGAGTTGGAATCCACCAAGATGGACGCTAAGGAATCCTTCGCGGATTTTGTCAAGAGATGGAGAGCCAAGGCTGCTCAAATGACTGATCGCCCGAGCGAGAGAGATCAGCTTCGTATCATCTCCCGCAATCTTCAGCCAGACTATGCTAGGCACTTGGTTCTCGTTCAGGCATCCTCCAATTTTGACACCTTCTTCGACTCTGGTCTGGCCATCGAAGATGCATTACAGAGTGGGATTCTGTCGAAGGGAGAATCTTCCAATCCATCAAAGTCAAAGCCTCGGGCATATTCTGGAAATACTAATGCGCTGTTTGGGGGAGGGACTTACTCCAATACTGCAACCAGTGGTACCAATGCCTCTTCCTCGAAAGCTGCTAACCAAATTGCCGAGGTTCATCAAGTTCAAACCCCGCAGAACAACCGACCGCGTAACCAACCTCGTAGTTTCTCCGCTTTTGAAGCACCATTATCTTCAGTAATGGAGAAACTGGTTCAATCGGGACATCTGAAGCTCCTCGACCCAACACCTTTGCCTAAGAATCCATCACCTAACTTCAAAGCCAATCTTTACTGCGCCTATCACCAAGGGGCCGGTCATCTTACCGATTCTTGCTTTCGCCTCCGACATGCGATTCAGGATCTCATAGATGAAGGGACTCTTCATGCTCCACCGCCGTCAGCTCAAAAACCCAACATTCTCGCCAATTCCATGCCAAACCACAAAAATGCTCCACGCATTAACCATATATCCCTTAGCTCCACTGATATCTCCTTCAACTCCACTATATTCAACCCCATCGACCATATAACCTCAACAAATCAACCTAGGCCGATTGTGCCTATCCCCTCTCAGTCCGAGGCCGAGATCTCCTATATCCACTCCGAGGAAGGACAGTCGTCCAATTTCAATACGCCCTCTGCGCGTCTACAGAACGGAGCGTTTGTATTCCACGCTTCTATTGGTGGTCTGTTCCACCAGCCTATACCTGCTGTGCAGCTCAACTCTGCCTCTACCATGGATAATCCATACTTCAATGTGACGGATCCGAACCCCTCCTTAAATCTGTTGGACCGATTCAGGACTGCTATTCCCCCTCAACCAGAGCAACAACTTGACATGCAAGCCGTAGGGTGGGCTATAGCTGATAATGATGACTATGCCACTCCCATAATCAATGAATGGACGGAGCTGGAATTAGAGGGATTCCCACCGAATTCCGAAGACATCCCCTTTGACCACATATGGTATGATGCTTGGATGGCCAATTACGAGGCAGCCATGGTTGATCCTTTGGATGGATTCTCGTTGGACATGCTCTTCCAACAACCTCAGCCTGTCTTGTTTGAAGAAGAGTACTATTGGAATCCCGAGCCCGCTTGGCAATTTCCGTTAGGATTTGACCCTAATCCTCTCCAGGGTTACGCCCTGCCCAACCATGAAATCCAGTATTTAGAGGACGATCTCATTCAGGATGAAACCCGTGTCCTGGGGGAATGCTTCTTACCTTCCACTCTTGACAGGCTGGTTAACTCGGTGGCTGATCCCGAGTATGATCCTACGTTCTACATCGTTGACGAGAACCTCCCGCGCCCTGTCGTGCCTTCCCCTCCTGAAGAGGATTGCAACATCATGGTTACGGACCTTGTGCCACCAGCTGATCTTTGGGACGTTGATGATATAGTCAACATCCAGGTTGGGTCCGAGATTTGGACTGTCAATCGCTCCCTCGCTGATGGAGGGCTGTGGGATGTCCCTTTTGTTACTAATACAGAACCAGTCCGAGAAGCTCTAGCCGTTGGGGATCCAGACTTTTGGGAATCACTCTTGATGAAAGATCTGACTGAGGATTTGGGTTTGGACATGGAAGTGCCTATATCTCCTCCGACCACTGACAAAGGGAAACGTAAATTGGGGGAAGTCCCTGTTGATCTATGGGACGATAGTCAAGACCCTCAAATGGTACCTTCTTTAGAGAACGTTCTTAACGTTACGAGAAGTGGACGAGTCTTTCAGCCTGCTAATCTGCAAGCGGGGAGTTCGTCCAATTCTTCTAACCGGAGGAACGAACCTCCTATTTTCTCAAGGTCTGTACCACTTGAGGTACCGGTTAACGCCCCGAATGACGACATGATTCAAAAACAATTGGAGCGGATTCCCGCTGCCATATCACTCTGGGGACTAATGTGTTCCTCCCGGGAGCATCGTCAGAAGTTTTGCCACACTCTCTCTCGTCTTGAGATTCGACCGGACGTCACGCCTGAAGCAATGATTTCCCTTATCCTCCCGCCTACCTCTAAGCATACCGTGGTCTTCACGGATAAGGATCTGCCGCTTGAAGGAGTTGACCACAATTGACCCTTGCATATCACAGTCAAATGCCGGGGACTCTGGGTTCCGACCGTTCTCATCGATAATGGCTCAGCGATCAATGTTTGCCCTTTGAGGGTAGCTCACCGTCTGGGACTGACTAAGGAAAACTTTGCACCTTCCAGCATGGCTGTTAAGGCATACGACAGCACACGTCGTCTAGTCGAAGGCACACTCGTGCTCACTCTCGATGCGGAGGGGTTCAAAATGGATGTCGAGTTCCATGTGGTCGACATTCCAGCCTCGTTTAATCTTTTGCTAGGAAGACCGTGGCTTCACAGGTCTGACATCATGGCCGTGCCATCTACTCTTCATCAGAAAGTCATGCTGGGACTTCCCACTGGGACTTTGATTATCTGCGGGGATTCAGGCATTCGCCCATTCAAGGAGGACGGCACACCTATTTTGGGTATCGCACACGACGACGAGGACGTTGATCTCGCAGGTTTCTCTTTTGATACTTCTGGCTCGGTTATGGCCATCAACGTGGATGGGGACTTCATCATAAGCTCTGTCGCTCTAGACATTATGAGAAGAATGTCCTATCTACCTGGCCTTGGCTTAGGAATTCACCAACAAGGGATTCCGGAATTCCCTGCGTTTCCTTCCTGTGAGGGCCGCTTTGGCTTGGGATACTCTTCCTCTGCCAATGATGCCAAAAGAAGGAAATGCACGGGAAAACCTCGATCTCTCTATGGTGATCCCGACAGCTACTTCGTCCGTGAAAAGGGGAGTGATATCTATCGTGGGCAAGCTGAGCCCTTTATTGACTCGGTCACTGGGGAACTGCTGCCTGGTTTTGAGATTTTTGCGGATGATACTTGGTCTTCCAGTGACGAAGAGCCGGCTGGCGCGGAATTCAAGAGGAAGATTAGCCAACCCAAGCCGAAGACTGACTGGCTGGGATCTCTCGATCAGGGGAGCTTGGAGCAGCTGTTCCGTGAATTCTCTCAAGTGGGTTTGGCCAAGGAAGCTCAAGAGGCCGAAGTGTTCATGCTCGGGCCCGACGTCCTCGAAGACCCCACCCCTCTTATCGTGGAAGCTAAGGGTAGCCTTAAAAATTGCATTTTCAAACCACGCCTTACTTGCATTGATGATGTATCCGAGTCTGACACTGAGTCTGTCAAGTCTTTTGAGTCTAAGTCTAGCTCTGAGTCGGAGTTTGTGCCTCTCGGACCTCCACGTCATAGCTTTTATTTCGAGTTCGACTCCCTTGTACTTGGCGACCCTGCAGGGTCTTATGAAATGAAAGACTCCTCTTCTGACTACTTGAATGATCTTTATATAAACTGTGTCGACCCCGACGATGAAGGGATAGATTTTGATGGGGATATCCCCAAGGAAATCCGTGCTTTCATTGAAAGGGAAGACGAAAGGCATGCTCAGCCATTAAAAGAAGAGGTAACCTTAATAAACTTGAAAGATGAGAGTGATCCTCGGATGGTTCAAGTGGGCTCTACGTTAGATCCCGAGGAGCATCGTAATTTCAAAGAGCTCCTCACTGAATTCAGCGATGTTTTCGCGTGGTCTCATCAAGACATGCCCGGTATCGATCCTGAGATAGTGGAGCATCGAATTCCCCTCTTACCCGACGCTAAGCCGGTGAAACAGAAGCTCAGACGGATGCGACCGGACTGGGTGCAGAAAATCAAGGAGGAAGTCACCAAGCAGATTGACGCTGGTTTCCTTGCAGTCTCTCAATATCCCACTTGGGTGGCCAATATCGTCCCTGTTCCTAAGAAAAATGGCCAGATTCGTGTCTGTGTTGACTTCCGTGACTTGAACAAAGCAAGCCCCAAAGACGATTTTCCCTTGCCACACATAGATGTGCTCGTGGACAATACTGCAGGGCATGCTTTGCTCTCGTTCATGGACGGCTTCTCAGGCTACAATCAGATCCTCATGGCACCTGAAGACCGCGAGAAAACGACTTTCATCACTGAGTGGGGGACTTACTGCTATTTAGTTATGCCGTTTGGTTTGAAGAATGCTGGTCCTACTTATCAAAGAGCTGCCACGACTATTTTGCATGATATGATGCACAAAGAGGTTGAGGTCTACGTCGATGATATGATTGCTAAATCAAAAACTCGGGATGGGCATGTCTCCGTGTTAAGGAAACTTTTCGAAAGGCTCCGCAGGTTCCGAATGCGTCTTAATCCACAGAAGTGCACCTTCGGAGTCACGACAGGTAAAATGCTAGGTTTCATGATCACTTCCCGTGGGATTGAGGTCGATCCGTCAAAAATCAAAGCGATACGCGAAATGAAGCCACCTGAGTCTGAAAAGGGGGTGCGGAGTTTTCTGGGGAAGGTTCAGTTCATCAGCAGATTCATCGCCAAGTTAACCTTAACTTGCGAGCCGATGTTTCGTTTACTCAAGAAGGATACCCCATTTGTATGGTCAGAAAAGTGCCAAGCTGCTTTCATGTCGATCCAGGACTATCTACAGAACCCGCCTGTTCTCATGCCGCCTATTCCTGGAAAACCTCTGATTCTCTACTTATCCGTGAGTTCTACGTCCATGGGATGTTTGCTAGCTCAAGAAGGGGACAAGGGAATTGAGAAAGCTATTTACTACCTGAGCAAGAAGATGGTTGGAGCCGAGGAACGCTATACCACCTTAGAAAAGACGTGCTGGGCCCTCGTCTGGGCATCTAAGAAGTTAAGACACTACATGCTGGCTTACCCAGTGAAGCTGATTTCTAGAATGGATCCTCTCAAGTATCTGTTTGAGAAACCTGCGCTTACTGGTAAGTTAGCACGTTGGTTGCTTCTCTTAGCAGAATTCGATCTCAAGTATGTCACGAGAAAATCGGTAAAGGGACGCGCCATTGCAGAATTCTTGGCTGACCACCCTGTGGACGGACCCGAGAATTCAGATTTTATGTTCCCGGACGAGGAAGTGCTGGCAGTCGTTGAGGATGTTTGGACTCTTTACTTTGATGGGGCAGCCAATCAGAAAGGGTTCGGAATCGGGGTTTTGCTAGTCACTCCTGACGGTTCTCATATTCCGCTTGCATTCAAGCTTAATTTCGATGTCACTAATAACCAAGCCGAATATGAGGCTTGTATTGTGGGTATGGAAGCTGCGCTCGCACTCGGTGTTGAGAAACTTGAAGTCATCGGGGACTCAAATCTTGTTGTATCTCAAGCCAATGGAGACGGGAAGGTACGTGAAGAGAAGCTGAAGCCTTACCATCGGGACCTGGAGGGACTAATCCCTCGTTTCAATAAGGTAACTTTCACTCATGTTCCTCGATTGAAGAACCATTTTGCTGATACACTTGCTACCCTGGCATCCATGGTCGAACTACCGTTAGGGGTCAAGCTCCGTCCTATCTTAATCGAGCAACGGGACCATCCCGCTTATCAATGTGTCAACGCCATTGATGATGTGGATGATGGCCTGCCCTGGTACCACGACATATGGAATTTCATTGAGGGTGGTTTGTACCCATCCGATGCTTCTCAGAAGGACCAAACTGCGTTACGAAGGATTGCCGCTCATTACATCATCTGTGGAGGGAGGTTGTACAGGAGATCTCATTGTGGGATGCACAAACTCTGTGTCAATGGTGTTGAAGCTGTCAGAATTATGGAAGAAATCCACGAAGGGATTTGCGGTCCCCACATGAGCGGCGTCATGCTTGCTAGGAAAATTCTGCGACAAGGCTACTTCTGGTCTACTATGGAATCCCAGTGTGTGGATTATGTGCGGCGATGTCACAAGTGCCAAATCCATGCTAATCTGATGCATGTTCCACCTTCTAACCTATTTGGCATGGCTTCGCCCTGGCCTTTCTCTGTATGGGGCATCGATGTCATCGGCATGGTCAGACCTTCTGCTTCAAATGGTCACAGGTTCATCCTGGTAGCGATCGATTACTTCACTAAGTGGGTCGAAGCTGAGTCATACAAGACCCTAACTGCAGTCCAAGTCGCTCACTTCATCAGGAAGAATATCATCTATCGGTATGGCGTTCCGCAGGCATTTGTCTCGGACAATGGGAGTCATTTTAAGGGTAGGGTTCTGGAGCTCTTTGAAGAATTCAAGATCCAGATCCATCACTCAACCGTCTATCGCCCTCAGACGAATGGAGCAGTCGAAGCGGCAAACAAGAATATCAAGACCATCATCAAGAAATCTGCAGAGTCCGCCAGGGACTGGCATGAGCAGCTGCCTCTAGCTCTTTGGGGGTATCGAACGTCAATCCGGACATCAACAGGGGCAACCCCTTATTCCTTAGTTTACGGAATGGAAGCAGTTCTCCCTATAGAACTCGAGGTACCGTCTCTGAGGGTTGCGGTAGAATCGGAACTTTCGGAATCTGAATGGCTCAGTGGGAGATTCGCTGAACTCATGCTTTTTTATGAACGAAGGCTCCGGGCTTTGTATCATGTTCAGGGGTATCAACGGAGGATTGCTCGGGCGTTTAACAAGAAAGTGAAGTCCAGGGACTTAGTTGAAGGAGACATGGTCACAAAGGAGATTCGAGCGCCAGTTTTCGATCCCCGCGGCAAATTCCGACCTAAGCGTTCCGGACCTTACATCATTAAGACTATCCTTTCTGGGGGAGCAGCTCAGCTCATTGATCTTGATGGCAACGAGTTCAACACTCTGGTTAACCTGGATCAACTCAAGCGTTACTATCCCTGAGAGAAGCTCGTTGGACCGAAAACCACAAGGGTGGGCGGTTCCAAGCAAAAGTTAGAGCAAGCCTGCTAGACCGAAAACCTGAGAAGGCGGTTTAGGCAAAAATAAATAGGCATCAATCAAACAGCTCGCTAGACCGAAAACCCGCACGGGCGGTTCTAGGCAAAAGTTAGAGCGTAAAAGGAGAGCCAAAATACCCGAGCAAACCTTTGCCTGAACTACGTTTTGACCTGATTCCTTGAAAAGGGATACGTAGACAATCTCTCTGTGAGATTCGGTCATAATCAATCAATTTGATCCACGGTTCCCTATTATCAGAGTTCGGATCAATGTTTGCGGAATGTAGTGGTTCAACACTTGAAACAAACGAGGAAAGCTCTCTAACTTTCACTTTTATTTTTATTATAACTTCTATTACACAAGCTGAGCAGTCTTAAACAAACAGTTAAGCATAAAAAGCAGAATAAAGTGCTCGAGGCCTTAACAGGCTCATGGTTTATTCTAGATCATTCGAGTCTGTCGAAGAGTCAGTCGTTGTTTTGCCTGCTTGCAATTTCTCTTTTCAGCCATGCTCGATATCGGGGCATAAGCTCTGTGCTGAAATCTGGGTCAGCTCCTCCGAGTTGTCTCAAGCCCCAATTGTGCTCATATCCTCTCAGATTCTGAAAAGTAAAGACAGGGACTTGGAAATCCTCAACCCCAGCTCGGTGAAGCCCTTGGCTTATTCCGAACTGACGAAGAATACGGCCAGGAATGTAGAATGTGAAAGCGGTCAGCCCAGCTATCACCATCCTCTCGAAACCTGCAAAATTCAAGGCCATATCCGGGATATTCAGGGCCTCATGCCTCCAAATGATCTCATTCGGTAACATCTCTCTCATGAATGTGTACCATTGATGCACAGTCATCTCTGGGTAAATCATGCCTCGCTGATGCATTCGGCCAGGCAGATGAGGCCAATTTGCTTCTGGAGCAGTGAGCAATCCCAACTTGTCAGACAACCAAAGCTACAAGAGCGGAAAAACAAGTCAGAAGCCACATAAAGCTTGAGTGGAAAAACAAGTAAGAAACTCCGATACAGCCTTAGCCGAGAGACAAGTTAAAAGCAGAATGTGCGAAAAAACAGAAAAAGGTGAGCTGAGTGAGAACTTACCTGCAATAAAAGTGGGCTACCACCAAAAACGTTTGTTTGACCCGTGGAAACCAGATCCAGACCCATGAGTGTTTCGGCCAGGACAAGCGGCACCACGTTCTTTCGGGAACCCATTTGAGCAGCAACGCTCACCAGCATAGGGTTCACTTGCCCACTTGGAGACACCAGTAAATAAGCAGCTAGCACGCTGATTGTTAAGGCAAAGCAACGCCTGGCCTGCAAAGCCATGTTCTCTACATCCCCTTCTGGCCCGTACCATTCCATTAGGCGCATAATGTTGATTTGTCCTCCGACTAACAAACTTTCGGCTGCTCCCCTAGTAATGTCAAGGCTGGTTTGAAGCAGCTTTGATATATTCTTCCGGTAAGGTGGCACGACGATTACGCTTGAAGCGACACCTTGGAGGTACGCTTGGAATTCCTCCACAGTCGCGCACAACTCGTTAACCCCAAACCTGAATACGTGAACCTCCGGGTCCCAGAATTGCAGAGCCGCCATCAGAAGTTCAGGGCGAACCCTTACATCACGGAGAAAACGAAATGCGGCCAGCCCGTGAGATCGGAATGAGAGCCAATCTCCAGCGACAAAAGCGATAAGCCATGGACTAATCAACACTGGAAGGTTATTCGCCATCTTGATTTTTGTGGAAACTTACCAGGGGAATGCTTCTACTGAACGAAGCACCGGTCTCTTTATAGCCAGAATGCGTAAAGTATTTCCCCTTCTCAAAGCAAAAGTCTCTGCTGCACAGTCATCTCTGCACCGTCCCATAAAAACTTCTGAGAAAAGGTGATGACAAGGCCTGACCACCCTAGAATTCTGAGATGGTCAAATAAAGGTGGCCTGGTGTGCCTCAACCATCGCGCGATGGTGTCACTCCACCGCGCGACTGTTCAAAGAACTCTCCATCGCGCGATTGACGCATTTCATCGCGCGATGGTTCAACCTGCAATTTGACAGATTACAGCAGCTACTGCCCAACCTTGGTCACTTTGGATTCTGACGGTTACCTTGCAACTTTTATGGTTCCAGCAAGTCATTATAAGCATATGTGACTGTATCCAAGCGCCGGATTCGAAAATTGCGTTTAACGAAGATTTTGGACCCTTGATAGCTCGTTTCAAGTTCAAAAAAGCCGTTCTAGGGAGTCAAAGCTCGTTTCAAGGGGTTTCCCCCCATTCTCTCAGGCCATACAGGTCATGACGACCTAATGTGACTGTACGGAGGTGTCGATTTCAGTCCGGGACATAATAGAGTCTTATTTTATCTCCTCGTGTCCCCTTTGTGTCCCTCGTGGTGTTTTTGGGTCTTTTGCGTTTTGGAGCGTATTTTTCAAGGTCCACCTACTCTCGTAAGTCATTTTGCACATATGTGACCTTACCTTAGTGTCAGTTTCATCCCAATTGATATATCTTCGGTTTTGGCCTGCAAATGTCCAAAATTCCATTATATTGTCCGTATCCTAGCTGTGTCCTAAGGTATTTTCTCAATTTCTTTCAAGCTAAGTCCCGTTCGTATGCGTCTCTGTGTTTGTTTACAGTCTTGGTACATTATCAATGCAAGTACGGTGTTAGTGGTAAGCATTTATCTACTTTAACCCATTGCACAGGTAAAATAAACTGCAAAATGCAAATTTTATGGCTAACACTGTGATCTGTCCACATCCAAATGAAGAAAACTACTGCATGTACGGCACTTCGGCCACCCAAAGCTATCATGTCAAGTTCGGGCACATTCGCCCATCAAGTCAAAAAGGCGTGCAGGCCTCAAAACGTCTGTCAAAGTATCAGCCAAGGCGCTCTGGCCTTCCATCTATCTATGCGGGCACGCAGGCCCAAAAGCAAAAATAAAAGTGCAAAAGTGGGAAAAGGCTCCTCAGCAGCCCTCAGTCATCCCCGAACCAGTCGCCCTCTCCGTCGTCATCCTCGTCGTCTCTCTCTGTGAGATCCACTCTGTAGCCTGGATCCTCCGCTGAGTCGTCCGACCCACTGCTGTCTGACGCCTCTTCTCCCTCTTCTTCTTCTTCCTCCTCCTCCTCGTCCTCCTCCTCAGAGACCTCTAGCAGGATCAGCCGCTTCTTGCGGACTGGCTTGTCTTGTGAAGGCCTCTGGCGCATCTTCAGCTGGTATCTCTCCTCGGCCTGCGCCACAGCCTTTCGGGCCGCCTCCTCGCTGCCAATGGGTGGCTGTGGGCCCCGTGCCTGTGGTCTGGTGCTAGGCGTGGGAGCAGGAGTCCTTGCAGCTATTTTCTTCTGTGGGGGATCCCTCGCGCTCTTTCTCCTCGGAACCGCCCGTCCCTGTGCCTGCATTGTAAATATTACATACATTAGCATATGTTTGCATGTTTTAGTTCTGAAAGCAGGTATGATCAAACAAAATCAAAAAGCAATCAAACCATGCCGTCCACCGTGCAAGCATGGGTATGTGTCTTATATCGAGTACGGGGATGTATAGCATGCAGAATTGTATCAAATGCAGGAATGTATCGCATGCAGACATGTATCGAAGTCAGGAATCTATCGTTTTCTAAGGATATACCTGAGATCTCTGACCCGCCGGCTGAGGATAGCGCAAGTCTAATGGTAGGCCACTCGCCGCTCTCCTGATCACATTCTCCAACGCAAGCATGCGTCGGACGGCCTCGTTCACCCACTCATTGGGCACCTACAAAGAAGATTTGAACATGATCAATTGGATAACATTTCAAACACTATCAAAGTACAACAGTGAAAGTAACAACATCTTACTGGCACGGTAACTGGTGCTGGCTCAACTCTGGCCGGGGTAAGGTGCAACTCGGCTGGATTGCCCTGAGAGTCCACCACTGCTATCTGCCCATGTCAACTCTGGAGGCCCGCCTCTCGCTGGTCCACTCGGACCTCGCCTCGAGCGACTCTCACTGCTACCTGGCCTCCCTGAAACGGCCCTCCTCGCCTCAGCAGCCCAACGGGCCTGGCCCCGAACCTCTCTGAACTCTCGTACTCCCAGTGGCCCCGCCAAGCGCTCCCTCTGGTAGACTGCATAGTCCATGTCTGGACGCAAGTGGCGTGTCAAGTCAGTATCAGGCCGTGTGAAGACCTCCAACTCAGCCAAGGTGTACTCTCCTGTGTGTGAGGCCCGTGGTGGAAGCGGTCCGGGCACCTGAAACCTCGCATAGCCAAGTGACTGGCGTGTCACTCGGTCACCCAAGTACCACTGCCAACCAAAGGCCGACTCCAGCAGCACTCTGCTCGCCGTGACAGCCCTGCTATGAGCCAAGTACTCGGGCTCAGACTCCGTCACTCTCCAAGGATCCCACTCAACCTGCAAAGGCAAACAATGCAAGTATCGGTCAGCGACAGCATTGAAGCAATAAAAAAAAAAAAAGGGAAAAGCATACACTTTGTTGTTTCTACGACGTATAATGTTATACCTGTGAGGGGCGAAGCTCGTCAAGGTATATCCGGAAGCCATTCAAGTCACCTCTGCCTCTCTTCTCCCCCATGTTCTTCTTGCTCCAGATGTGTGCGCGCGGGAGAATCCCCAAGTCCAGGCTCTTCGTCACCGGACGGCACATGTTCAACACCTCGTAAGCCCAGAGCTGCATGATTGTCAATAGATTAAAGTATTAAACTCAATAATGCGTGCAAGGATGCTATTGAACAGATTATGCTATCAAAGCGAATGCAAGTGCGAATTATAAAGTGTGCATTATTTTGTTAAGAATCATACCTCCCAAATCCGGCAGTACCCAGCAGTGCTCACTTCCGTCCTCGACGAGTCTCCAAAGAAGCCATAGGCCGCACCTAGTGCTGCTCCACCCCAGTCAAAGCGCGAGGCCGTCCTCAAGTCCCTCAGCGCCGGCAAGTAGGACAAGTGAACCTTGCTACGCCTGTTTGGATACAGGGTAGCACCAAAAAGGTACAGCAAGTACGCCCAGGCCATCTGCTCCGCCTCCTGCTCAGTTGTCACTTTCTTCTTGAGATATCGGGTGAATTGCCCGTACCTCGCCATCCCCTCCTCGATCTTGGGCACCTCGCCCAGAAACCACTCCAAGGCTACCTCGTCCTGCTCAATGCCCGAGTCAAACGGAATGGGCTCTCCTCCAACTCTCAGGCCCGTGATCGCCGCAAAATCAGTGGGCGTCACCGTCATCTCCCCAACCGGTAGGTGGAAGGTGTTTGTAGTGTCCCACCACCTCTCTGCAAGTGCAACCAGGACAGCATGGTCGTTCCTCGCCGGAGTGAGAGTCTGAATGAACTCTCCGAAACCTGCCTCATCCACCAACTGCCTCACACTCTCTGGCAAACTCTGATACAGCGCTAAGGAGCTGCATGCACCCCCAAAGCCGCGGACATCTCTAGGCCGCGCCCTCTCCTGCATTAGATACAACGACAAAAAGACATGTCAGCATACAAAGCTTTCATTTTCAAGTTCCAAGTAATCAATGCAGCCTGCCTACAGATGGTTGGTTCAAGTTATTATATCTCATGCTCGATGTTCAAACATGAAGCTATGGTATTGCAGCCTGCCTACAGATGGTTGGTTCAAGTTATTATATCTCATGCACGACGTTCAAACATGGAGTTATGGTATCGCTATTCAAGTTCTATCACGAAGGTTAGCTATTACTCTGCAAATTTTCGAGAACATTTGGGCGCATGCATTGTATTTGAATCGTATCTAAGTAAAGGAATGAGCATCTATCAGAAAGTTACCTCAGACCAGTTGCGTGAAATGTGAGTATCAGGATCTCTCAAGACCAGCTCAGGGTCATACTCTGTCTGTCGTGGTCTGTATGCCGTGAAGCCTACCGGCACGAACAAGTGTGGTACCGGTGCCCTGTATCCCTCTGCTGAAAACGGAGCTCGAGTCAAACTCTCCGCATCCGACACTGCTGTCACCCTAGGACCCCCCACCCTGATGCCAACTCTCTCCTTGGCCTCAGCATCCCTCAAAAGCTCCTCCTCTGCGGCCCTCTCTCTCTCGGCCCTCGCCACGGCCTCGGAAGCGGCAATCTCCCGCTCTCTCTCCTCCCGCGCCTCCAACACTGCAATCCCTATCTCGGGATTATCCTCCAAAAGCCGCGCAAGCTGCGCCTCACTCAAGAGCTCGGCGACATCTTCTTTTGTAATCGGCCTGTGACCCGATGATGTCGCCGCTGGACGGAAAAGCACATCCTCTTCTCTGTATGCGAATGGAACCTCCGTGGCTCGCTCGCTCTCCGTCGCCACATCCTTGCCTTTCGCCGGATCCCTCGGCGGATGCTCACTCGGCTCGGCACCACTACTGCCAGAACCACCAGAACCACCACCAACCACTACCGAGCCGCTCACGGCCGTGCTTGGATCCATTTGCTCGACTTCAGAAGGCACTGCCCCGACCTGCTCCATCGCGCGACGATCTGACTCCGTCGCGCGATGCTCGCCATCATCCCCAACTGCCTGTGCATGGCCCTGTCCGCCATCGCCGCCGCCTGCCGCCGCTGCACCCGTGCCTGTAGTAGCCCCCACCAACGGCTGATCGCCCGTTTGGACTTCCACAGGCCCTCCTTCGTCCTCCGGACGATCAACAACTCCTCCTCCACTGCCCCCATTACCGTGGTCTGCCATGGATGAATGAATGTACGTGGTTTCTTTGATTTTGGCGAGAAATCGAGGGTTTCAATGGATTTTTGAGAAGAGTGTGAGAGAGGGTAGAGTTTGAAGGAAGTTCGAAACCGCTGTGAGCGGTTTCTGAACATCCCCGTCACTCAAAAGGGACACCAACAGGTGCGGGCCGGGTCTGGGCCCGTTTCAGATTCAGGCCCTAACTAAGAACCATCGCGCGATGGTATGGATCTCTCGCGCGACGTTTGTGCTGGGCCGTTGACCATATTTGACCTCTGGCTCGGCCCATCATCATATTTGTGGCCCACAAGTTTTTCTTAGCGCTTGCAAGTGGTTTGGATCTTTACATCAAAAGTGCTTTATATCCCCAGCAGTGGTCCGCCCACACAGGTCCAATTCCAATCAGCGACGATCTAACCGTCCGAATTCCAATCAGCGACGATCTAACCGTCCAAATTCCAATCAACGACGATCTAACCGTCCGATTTCCAATCAGCGACGATCCATCCGTCCAATTTCCAATTAGCGAAGATCTAACCGTCCAAATTCCGATCAGCGATGATCCATCCGTCCAAATTCCGATCAGCGACGGTCTGACTGTCCGAACTCTTGGTGCACGGTATTTGTACATACTGTCTTGCGTTTGGCCTTTGAATGAATTAGATGGGTGTCTAGAAATCTTTGACGTTACCCGTACCGACTAATGGTGCTCCGCGTGCCGTCAAAGAGGGACTACCGTAGACACCCCAATCTGATTTCTCAGTCATTTTGTCTATCTTCAGTTGTTTCTTTTCAGTTTCTTGTTCCCCCGATGATGAATCAGGTCGAGAACGGTTTTGATTAAAATGGTTTGAGTTTGGTGTATATGGAACCCATCCCTTAACCCCAGAACCATTGAGCCCAGCTTTGACTATGGGTTTGACCTTCGCGCGATGTACTGAGACACTCGCGCGATGCTCTACTTGCCAGGTGGTGGTCAAAGTCAAACTTTGACTGATTGACCATCGCGGGGAAGTTAGAACCCTCGCGCGACGGTCCCACTCCATCGCGTGATGGTCGACACCTGTCGTATCCAGCTGGATTTCGTGATGATGAGGCGTCTGCAGGGCCATGTGACCCCGTTCCATCAACAGAACGGCGTTTGCTCGGCCATCCTTGCACCACCTAAACCCCCACTCTCCCATCAACTTAGCACCCCACTTCTCTACCAAGTGAGTGCTGCCAGCATTGTTGGCTGGCTGCATGGCCAAGTTCACCACCAAAGAGCTCCCTCTTTTCCTATAAAACCCCCCTTTATTCTCTTTCAAAGGGTTACCAAAAAATCCCAAAGAAAAGAACAAGAGTCACAATCTTGATCTTCTCTCCCAATCAAAGCTACTATCACTTCCTCCTTTGTCAAAGGCATATCACTTCACTCAAACCACATTCAAATCATTTAAGCAAAGGTATAATTTTCTGCCTTTACTGTCTTGATCCCTGAGGGGGGCTGACAGGGTCAGAACTGGTAATCAATATCAGCTTTTGACCCCAAAGCCAACAAATTTACAAGATACTGCGAACAAGTAAACCCACGCATGAGGGACCCATACAATCGCGCGATGCTTCTAGCTCGTGTGATATGGTTCTCGCGGGGATGGGTCTCTTGTCCTGATCTCATTTATATGATTTCATGTTCTCTTGCTTAATTATATTTGATACATCTCACTGTCTCGCATGCTAAAATCAGTAGTTCAGTTTAGTTTGTTTTCCTTGTTCATGTTGGAATGCCCCTGGGTGGCTTCTGAATATGTCTCAGAGCCCAGGCATGCAAAGCAATTCCTGGATGTCCAGTCAGAACAATCGCGCGATGATGTGACTCCATCGCGCGACGGTTCGGTCATTTCCAGTAATTGCCCTTGCATGGGCAGCTAGGCGTTTGGTCTCTGTTTTATCACCCTCACTGTTTAAAGGTTGTATGTTATTCCTATTCAGTCAGATTGTAATAATTATTTACTTCCAGCACATATGAACTGCTTGGTTTGGCCTGGGTGTGCACTGGTTCTTCAGATCCCAGAAGGAGATAAAATTGAACCTGTGGGGGGGATGTTGACCCTCGCGCGAGGGTATGAGTATGTCGCGCGACGGTGTGACTTGCATGTTCCTATTCTGTCATGCAAGTTGGTCGCTGTTTGTGATAAATTCATACCCTGCACTGTTTTGACATCCTGAAATCAGTGTTCAGTATTATCTCATTTATTTTATTTTCATCCATCCATGCTATCTGTCACATCTTGTAAATTGTTACAGCTTTAATCCCCATTAAACTGTTTCCCCGCCCTAATTGGCTAAAAAATGATTAATTAAACAGAATCGCAAACAAAACAACGTTTTTTGCAAATGCCTAAGTAGAGACCGATCTCCGGATTGGGCGAGAGGGGTGCCATAAAACCCTTCCCCTCTCGTAACCTGGCTCCCGAACCCAGATATGGTTATGACGGACTGGTTCTTTAACTTTTTCAAATCAAAACAAGCGCGGCAAGTGCTTCGAAATACGGTTCCTTGGGCGTCGGACCTTCAAACCCAAGTGGCGACTCTGTATTTTTCGCGAGCGCTTGTCGTCCAGCTTCAAAAAAAGGCGCTCCCGCGAACCGGCGGCCTTTTTTCTCTCTTGGGAAGGGAACGGGATCCTTTCCCCGGAAGGAAAAACGGGCAAATCGCATTTGCCCACAATACCAGGAGCTTATGGAGAGTTTTTCAGCAATTGTTCCGTACTTTATCGTTTTGACCCTCGATCATTTCTAACTCGTTCTAAGTACTTTCAAATCACCCCATAACATGATTAATCGTATTCGTTGAGTTCATGGAGTATCATTGCATCTCTCGCCTTGGTTTGGTGGAAATTTTACATTGTTCACTTCTTGGACTTCGGTTTAATTGAAATGACACAATTACGATGATATGTGATTCTTGAACATCTTTGGACACAACGAGAACATTTGGAATCCATCAACGGGTGGGTGCCTAACAGGGGGTATTGGAATCTCTTAATTGACCCAGCAGGAGCAAAAGCTCATATTGGTTACATTCAGAACCTACTGATGGTATGGTGTCTGGCAGGGGTTATCGGGATCCCTTAATTGGCCCAGCAAGAGCTTCGGCTCATGACACATACGACAAAAGGACTTTGGACACTTGAAAGGTGAAAATGGTTCTAGTTTGAGTTGTATGATGATCGTTAAGTGGTTGTCTGAGCTTACTAAACTAAGATTGTTGATTATCTTGTGGTCGTTCATGTTCCTATTTTGAGATCATTCTAGCATTTCATTTGCATAAAATGTTAGTGTAGAATTTCCTGCTGGGCTAGTGTAGGTCAAACCCTCCATCATTTTCAATTGGTACTAACTCAGGACAGTAGCTAGCGTGATTGAATGCTTGGACGTGGACATATTTTGAAAGCTAATGATGAGAAGTTACTTATCCATCTTAGTAAATTTTCTTCTTTTGGAAGATGTATTTGTAACTCTATTTGTAAATCTTTTGACTAGGAACATTGTAAACTCTTAACTCTCTATCGATACTTTGTATTTATGTTAATTTGGGCTTCAAAGCCGAAGATGTATTTTTTGGGAACTTGGGATATTGAAATGAAATTATGGAAATGGGAATGCTATATTATTTTGGGTATCGTACAGATTGTTGTGAGATTTATTTATGAAAATCTTTATAATTATTTCTTAAATCAAGGGCGTGATAAGGGCTTGTAAGGACCATTTTCTGGAGACTTTGTGTATTGGCAATTCCGTTTGACAAAACACATAATTTTTATCGAGTTGTAATTTTATTATTTTTAATAGGCTAGTGAGTCTGTATAGGATTAGAGTGGAATGAATCTATTTATTTGTAATCAAGAGTGAACGTTTTAGAGGTCGACTATTGCGAGACGGAGATTTTGGCAAAGACCGATGGATGGAGGGATCAATCCGAATATCAGTCGATACGTTCTGTTCTTAAATGAAAAGCAATGAAAGAAAAATGGGTTCTATATATGGACTTGTTTCTTCCTAGGTTTGGGAGGGAGCATCATAAAAAGAAAAGTCTCGGCAAAGAAAAGTGAAGTCCACATATTATACAGCGTGAGGAATAGGTGTGCGGCGGCAGTTGATGAAAATATCGAAGAAATTGGTTTTTTGGTAGTGCTATTTCCAAAGGGAATTTTTCTTAGGTTTTGGAGGGCTTGTGGACTCAAGGCCGTTGGCGATCAATATCACTGGGTGCGGTGTACGTGTGACTCGGCAGGTGATACTTAGAACTTTGTGAGGATTTGCATCGTTTGAATAGGTATATCTGTAACTGCATAATGATTATAGTGATTTGATTCCTTCCCGTGTTTTTTACCCATTTTGGGGTTTTCCACATATACCTCTGCGTTGTGGAATTGTTTTGCTTGCGTGATTTTGCTGATAGTATTATTTTGTGATTCACATTCATATTGTTAGGGTTTTTAAGGATTGTTAGGGAACCCTGTTTTTTCACTTGGTATCAAAGCAGGCTGCTCCTTCCGGTAGAATTTTTTTTATTCTAGAGCAGATCCATCATGAATATGAACATGAATCACATGTCTAGAAATATGCCTATACTTGATGCTGATAATTTTGATTATTGGAAATCTAGAATCAAGGCTATAATGTGATCAGCGGGAGAAGAAATTTGGGACTCGTGTGTTTTCGGGTACACTCGACCCATGAAAATTGTAGACGACAAGTCGGTTCAAAAAACTGCATCTGAGTTATCAGCCACAGAAAAACCCTTACTTCAGGCTAATAACCGTACACTTGAAATTTTATTTGCTGCTATTGATATAAATGAGCACAGAAAAATAGCTAACTGTGAAATTGCGAATGAGGCCTGGGATATTCTGGTTACTTGCCACGAGGGGACAGACGTTGTTAAGCAGTATAAGCTACAAAGGCTTACCACTGAGTTTGAGACCATCAGAATGCAAGAGGAAGAAACCTTCAATCAATTCTACTCCAAGTTCTTCGCCATCGTCAATAGTTGCGAGAACTTGGGTGAGCCAATTCCTTTTTTCGTATTATTAAGAAAATTTTGCGCTCTTTACCTCCTAGATTTAAAATTCAAGTTACTATGCAGAAGGTAAGAAAAAGTTAAAAGAAAAATCTGTTCAAGAAAAAGTTGGGATTCTCCAAACTTATGAGGCTGATCTATTGAAATTTGAACCTGTTAACTCAAAGTAAAACCTTTGGAGACTCCAATTGCTTTCAAAAGTACTCAAAAATATAAGAAATGTTCAGATAGTGATAGTGATGTCGATCTTGAGGAGATGAAAGTTTTTTTCAAACAATTTCAAAATAGTACAAAAAAGAAAAATGATAAAGGAAAAGGAGAATTTTCTGAAAAAAATAAAAGGGAGGGAAAAGGACCACCTGAAGGACCACAATGTTTCGAGTGCTATGGGTTTGGTCATTATGCCAAAGAATGTGCTAATAAAATGAAAAAGAAGGCTCTCGTCACTAAAACGTGGGATGATAGCAATTCTGATGAATCCAATGAAGAACAGATGGCCGACGAAAAAGATAAAGGAAACTTTTTGGCTTTTGGAGTAACTTTAAATTCACATGGTCATTCCGAATCGAGTGGTTCTGAAACAAATGATACGATGCGGATAGTTGTGATGACATAGATGAGGTCAGAGAGAAATACAACAAACTCCATGTTTTAAGTAAAAAACTGATAGAGGCAAGTGAAAAACTTTCTAATAAGATTAAGAAGTTAGAGAATATTTTGAATGAACACATTCAAGAGAGTGATGAGAAATAAAGAAATTGAGCTCCTTCTTGAGAAAAACAAAGCTTTGACTACTAGAGACAAATCTAAGGATAAATCAGAGGATGACACACAGACAGGGACTAAGGTGTTAGATCATATTTTTTCCATTCAATGGCAACCTGGCGATTGTTCAAGACTTGGTTATCATGCAATGTCTTCAACTCCATCAATAGGGAGAAACGAAACTAAACGTCAAGGTAAGAAGACTAATGCAAATGACATGCAGAACATGATTAATTCTCCCACGACGAAGAAGCAAATGGCAACAGAGGTAAGCGGACATCCCAAGCGCAAGGAGGTAAAACCTAAGGTTATTAATACTGATAAGTCTAACGTTTTTACTCCCGTTGCTAATAAATTTGTCCCCACTTGTCATTATTGTGGTATGACTGACCATATTAGACCGTATTGTAGGAAGATGCATGAGTCATACACTTCACATGCATCTGTAGCTCATTCTTATAGTCATAATTATTTTGTGCCCACTTGCCATCATTGTGGACTTAGAGGCCATATTCGTCCGTACTTGCTTTGCCTTTCATGGTTATCATAGGACACCTCCCCTTTACCCTAAGTTGAATAATCGTAGGGAGTATTTTTAGAGGCCTAGACATAGGATGCCTTCGCATGCTAATGTTGAAAAGCCCACGACCAATTAAAAGACTCATATTGGAAAGACCAAAACAAGACAGACTTGGGTTCGTAAAAATTGATTTGGTTTCCAAAGCTGATGATGACCTTGACTCTCTAGATGATTATAGTTCATCCGAAGAGGTTGACCTTGCCTTTTGAGGCTAGGTCATGGTGTCATAACTTAGGTTTAATTGTTCTTGCATATCTAATTACCTAAGAGTTATGGAATTTCATATTTGTTTTAATTTTTTTTGGATAATGCTTATTGAGTTATTTAAAAAAAAAAAAAAAATTTGAGTGTTCTATGAAATGAGCTTGATAGTGTTTGATGTGTAGTTGAATATCATTGGATTTTATGAACATGTTCATCTAGAGTTTTATTGCACTTCTTTCATGGTATTCTCACTGCAAGACTGTTTGAATGTTAATAAATCATGAGTATTCGACATTCTGTACACTTATCCATGACTTTTGGTCAGTTTCTCGGTTATGGACCACCATTCTCAAATGCTTATATATATCTTGTGTCTTTTCAGAACCGGGACCACCTTTGTTTGGTTTTCGTTGATAGCGTCCTCGTTTATTTCCAAAAAAGAAAAAAGAAAAAAAAAAGAAGAAAAAGAAAAAGAAATAGAGAAGAAAAGAAAAAGAGAATATATTTCTTGAATTTTGCTTATCCAGGCGTTCATTAATTAACCGGACAATTGGGGTGAGGTATTCTCTCTCTGTGCGTTCGCGTCATAAAATGGATAGACCTTGTGAAGGCGCCCGTGTTGGAACCATTTGCTTAGTAACCGGGTATTGGGTATAAGGTATTCTTACTCTCAATATTCGCGTCAACAGCGGTGGGGTAAAAGTAAAAATACGGTATGAATTTCTATTGATTACTTTTTAAACAACCGCCTGTTGTTGAGGGGGGAGCTTGTGATTAATTATCTGTGACTTGTATGTCGAACCTAGAGAGGTGTATCTTGTTGAGGGGGAGGTCACTAGATAAACCTAAGCACTTGAGCATCTTGGCCCTGTTTTGAGTTGCTGAATTTTTTGGTCATGGATGCACACACACACTTTCCTCCCATGTCGATGATCTTGGTGTATTGCATTCCTTCTGCCTTGCATGGTGTTATATCATTAAGTGATGCCTTAAAATTTGGATGTCTTTTCATCTTATCTCATGATATAATACTTGCGATAAAACTATCTTATGCTCATATCTTCACATTTCTCATTTTCTTTTGGCACTTAGTTTAATTTTCTTTTATTGGTTTTTGCGTGTCTGTTAGTTCTTCATTCTGCTTGATTTTAGCTGCCATGTTATTTATGCTATTATTTGCACTTCGATTAAATTTCTTATTTGGTTACTTCTATTGGTCACAAATTGCGTAATTCTCTTCCATTCACATTTATTGCTTTATTGTTTATCCTATTCACCCTTTGTCATTCCATGTCAAAAAGGGGGAGAATGATGAAAGGGGGAGTAGGTTGATTATTATTCTAATGTGTTTGGATGTCAAGTTTTGTTTGCAGCTTCTCTACAACTCGATCTTAATCGTTAGATTTTCATTGTATTGTGTTTTGTCATGGAAGTGCCAAAGGAGGAGATTGTAAGGACCATTTTCTGGAGACTTTGTGTATTGGCAATTCCGTTTGACAAAAACACATAATTTTTTATCGAGTTGTAATTTTATTATTTTGAATAGGCTAGTGAGTCTGTATAGGATTAAAGTGGAAGGAATCTATATATTTGTAATCGAGAGTGAACGTTTTAGAGGTCGACTATTGCGAGAGGAGATTTTGGCGAAGACCAATGGATGGAGGGATCAATCCGAATATCAGTCGATACATTCTGTTCTTAAAATGAAAAGCAACGAAAGAAAATGGGGTTCTATATATGGACTTGTTTCTTCCTAGGTTTGGGAGGGAGCATTATAAAAAGAAAAGTCTCGGCAAAGAAAAGTGAAGTCCACATATTACACAGCGTGAGGAATAGGTGTGCGGCGGCAGTTGATGAAACATCGAAGAAATTGGTTTTTTGGTAGTGCTGTTGCCATAGGGAATTTTTCTTAGGTTTTGGAGGGCTTGTGGATTCAAGGTCGTTGGCGATCAATATCACTGGGTGCGGTGTACGTGTGACTCGGCAGGTGATACTTAGAACTTTGTGAGGATTTGTATCATTTGTATAGGTATATTTGTAACTGCACAATGATTATAGTGATTTGATTCCTTCCCGTGGTTTTTACCTATTTTGGGATTTTCCACGTATACCTCTGCGTTGTGGGATTGTTTTGCTTGCGCGTTTTTGCTGATAGTATTATTTTGTAATTCGCATTCATATTGTTAGGGTTTTTAAGGATTGTTAGGGACCCTATTTTTCAGGGCTGAATGAAATTAAACAAGCTCCATTAATAGCTTATTGAAGTTGATTAGTACAAGTGATTGAAATGAAATGAAAAACTAGGCTTGGCTAGTTTGGATTGAAAGATAAAAGACAAGTTCACTTTGTTGGTGCTGGGACCTCTCAAAAGGCCTTCAATTCTGGTATTTATAGGCGTTGATTAAGCGCTATGCTTGTTGGTGCTAGGAGCTCTCTAAAGGCCTTCAATTCTGGTATATATTTATAGGCAATATCTCCAGGCCTTGAGCTGCTTCCACCTGCCATCATGCATGGCTGCCATGTGTCCCTCTAGGCTTGAGCTGATTGGGCTTCATCAATGTATGATTGCCATGTGTTCATGCCTTGCTCCTTACTCCAAACCTTCAACTGCATGCTTTGCTTCACGCCAAAAAAACAACTATTTCAGACCTAAATTGCCTCTTTTTGCAGGAATATTTGCCAAAAGGGGAATCATGGGGCTTAATCTTTGCAAAGATCAAGACTTTTTAGCTACTTTTCGTCCTTTGTGGGGCCTTGATGCTCCTAAATTAGTTCGTTCGATTTGCAGGAAGATTCAAGACAGGGAGAATTTTTGAAACTTTTGCCCTCTTTTCTTGTAAATAAAAATCAAGGAGGCCTAAGTTAGCTGCTTGTGAGCAACTTGTGTTGGCCTAATTAAGTTGCTTACTCATATGGGCTGCATAAATGCCATGTGTCCTTGCTTCATGCTAAAAGAGGACGGTGGCCATTCAGGCTTTGAGCTGCTTGTGAATAGCTTGCTTAGACCTGCTAGTGAGAACCTTCCTAGGATTTTGAGCTGGGGTTGTGAGCAGCTTGCTTGCCAAGTGTGACTAAGCAGCTTATGATCTTCTTGACTTGGTTACCCTTGAGTGGTTGGCCCCCAGGCCTGTTGCAGAGACCCCGCATTAATTTTAATTATTCGGAAGATATTAATATTAGAATTGAAAAAAGAAAAATGTGAAGGGTTATGTGATTGGTGGCTAATGTGAAAGAATTGTTTGTATAGTTTGGCATATATGTAGTATATATAGGGTCTTGGGTGTATAACCCACACAACACCCCTCTCTTTTTCCTTTAACTTTTTTTTTTTGATAATCAAAAAAATTTGGACCATTTCTCGATTTGTGCGTGTCATCCTTGCGCAGGGGGCCATGCAATCTTCTCTGTATCGTTCCAATTTGATCGGATGTCCCCGAAGGGACACTCTTTTCTTTAACGTTATCCCTCTCTCTCCCTTTCCCCAGCCAACTCTCTCCGCTCTCTCACTCTCACTCACAAATTCCACTCACCTCACTCAAAACCTCAAATATCCATTCTTATTTCACCTCTATTGCGCAACCCCGGGCTTGTGTTTCGTTGGGTAAGGCTCAGGAGGAAGCTCTTTGGTCAATCTTGAAGTTTCGAAGCTAGCGCTCGTGGGAATGACTTGGGTTTCGAATGTTTTGACTCGAGGTTGGGAATTCTTCTTCACTCCTATGTGTATATGTGCTAATTTTGGTGTAGAATGTGGTGTTTTATCATCCCCCATAGTTATGTTGAACCCTGTCACGATCTGCTATTCGCATAACCCATAAGCCCTTGGGTACCAATACCCATGTTTGTGTTCGTATTGGTACCCAGCAGGCTGGAATGCCCGTAACCCATTTGGTACCGATACCTATGTTTGTATTGGTATCGGTACCCAAGCCTTAATTTCAGCTTTGAACTTTAATTGTTGATGTCCTTTGATATTCATTCATTTCTAGCACTCTTTTAACACTCCTCCACACCTCCCAAACCATGTTGCTCACGTTCCTTGGTCCCCTATCACTCTAGCTTTCTTGTTGCTCGTTAATAAGAATCCAATCGCTGCTGTCGATTGTGATCGGACATCCACAATGGTGCCAGTCCATGTATCCGCACCGAACTAGGCCAGGGGCATGGCAATAGGTTCACGAAGGTAATTAGGAGACTTGTTCTTCGGGAGAAAACAAATTACTAATTATTTCATGTTAGTATCAGTTTGTCAATATGCACGAGGATAAGGTTTTATTCGTGATGTGGGTTACGAATGTGTTAATTTAGTGAGCGAGTGATGTATGTTAAATGTTGTGGTTAAAGAATGTATTATTAAGTAGTACTTCCCTCCGTCCCTAAATAAGTGTTCGGCGCGCAAAATTAGGCTTTACAAAATATGCATGTCTTTTATTAAAAAATTTAATTTTTTTCACATCTAATAGAACTCATCGTTATCTATTGATTTGTGAAAAAAAATTGATTTTTTAATGAAACAAATGCATCTTTTTGAAGGCCTAGTTTTGCGCGCCGGACACTTATTTAGGGACGGAAGGAGTAGTGTTTTTTTTTTTTTTAGAGAAAAACTTATTCACGAAGGAGCCATGGATAAGTTTTACGTACGGGAGCTCAATCTCAACCATCCAAAAGTGGCGAATTTTCTTTCGTTTTGCCTATGGAAAAGTATTTTTTCAAAAACTCATCTTTCATTTGATCCCAAAAAGGTGATGCTATTCGGTGTACAAAGTTTTAAGCCAGTATTTGGCTTTAATTTTCTTTAACTGAGATATGGAAGAACTTCAACATAAGGGCATTGTCAGTGAAATAGTGCTAAATAACAATTGAGCAAATCTCTTCGAAGTCACCTAAATGCCTATATGGGTCCTCGTTATCAAGTCCATAGAATGATGGGAGCGTTTGTAACAAACTGGACTTGATTTCAAATTGTGTTAAAGCAATGGTAGGCAGTCTTATTCATGATGGTAAGGTGTAGGCAGATAGGAGAAAGTACTCCCCAATCGCAGGTGGATCCTCAGCACCCTCTATTCTCTCAGCCATTGTAACAAGTGAAGTGGGTGAATTGTTACGAGAGGCCGCTTGCTTTGCTCTAAAGGTCTATTCGATCTCTGGGTCAAAATTATCAAATAAAGGGTCCAATGATCGACGACCAAGCATGTAATGCAACTCTAACTCAAATAAAAATATAAATAAAAACAAACTAAAACCAGACTAGGTCATTAGGGTTCGCGGGCCCTAACAAGATCGTTAAAATATTTACATGCATCACCAAATAGCATGGGGTATCACTGCCTATGAAGACTTTGACTTGAATAGCAGCCAAACTAGCACTAATCAACAGCCACCAATCCAGACCAAGTAACAATCAAGCATCCTTGTGGTTCAAAAGCCAAATTGATGCAAAGGTGTATGCGGTGAAAAAGGAATTTTGATGGTATTAAATTAAAAGGCTCATGATTTAGGTGTACTCTTTGGTGTATCTTTGGGTGTAATTTTGTTTTACTTTTTTTTCTCGAGATTGTGGTTAACTTTCTGGTTCTCCCTTCTCTTCTACTCGATGTACCCTTTCGAGTTTAATAAAATCTTTTCCTTTGCTGAGGAAAAAAAAAAAAAAAAAAAAACAATCAAGCATCCTCATTCCTCTTGTTTGTCCTGGCCTATTGGAAGACTTGAAGTATGCCATCCAATTGGAATTGGTTTCTCTTCCTCCTCCTTCTTCAATTTATATATTGATGGCAACATGACTATGGCCGACAGGCAATCCCAAATTTCATGCCATTGGAGATGTCTACTGACAAGTTACCACTTGGCCCTAAATTTCAACCCCAAATTTCACAAAACCAAACAAATTGAATATCTACCTGAATTGACGTGAAATTTTGGGCACTAGATTATATTATATCTAGGACTAGGAGTAACCTTTGGTTGAAACTTTAGCGTTTCATTGCAAATTGAATATCTATCGGACATGCATGAAATTTCATCGAAACATAAGATATGCAATACGTTGGATTTAGGTATGCAATACTATTAATCCCCTCAATATTTAGTCCGACAGTGATTTCATATTCTGTAAAATTCTTTACCCCTCGTTTGTAATCAGTCCTATTGGTTAACAAAAGATGTCCTATTTACCCAATAAGAGAATACAATTCTTGTTTTCACTCTTTTATTACCCCAATAAGAGTTACCTAGTTTTCACTCTTCTGTTACCCAAAGGAAATGGATTAACAGAGCTAGAAAGAACGAAGAACATCGCTGCAGAAGGTGTCTTTTTTTTTTTTGCTCAGGCAAAACGAAACTTTTTATTATCTCGAAGGGGTACATCGAGGAAAAAGGAAAAAGATAAAAATAACACATCATCCAACAGAGAGTTGAATGACAACACCTCAAATGAAAGTTACAATTTCAGGCTACGAATCCCATCCAAATACCCCTTGAAGTCCTCCACCGAGTAAACGTTGATGTCATGATTAGTCCTCATCCACATCGCCACCCTTGTTTTGATTAAGTCCGCCACCTCTGAGACCCCCGTAGAGGCATTGTTTAAAAACATAATCATTCCGCACCCAGCCAAACATAATCATCCTGCAGAAGGTGTCTTTGCACGGATCAAAAGAACAAAAAAGAAGAGACTAGTCTTCGCACAGCCAACACACGCAAGGAACTCCCCATCAAAACCGTGTCTAAATCACTAATTAAATCTGTCGAACACTCAAAGTCAAGCGGCCATGACAGTATCAAAAGTTTCAAAATAGGCATGAACTAGTCTAGAAAAATACTAACCAAAAAAATACAGCACTACCAGTTCAAGAAAACATAAATACAACACTAATCGGCTTGCCCTATATAGAAAGCTACAACCTCGGGGCCTTCTGTTAAACTATAATTATTTTGAGTAAGTTTCAAAACTTATCATATGAATTTACTATTTTATTCTTCAGTTCAGAAATTGATTGAAATAGAATTAGGCACATGTCTTATTCCATTTAGCCGTTGGAGTTTGATTTGCTTTAACTAGCGTAAAACTCACGAATAAGAACCATTAATTGGTACCAAATAAAGAAAATCTTGAAATGAAAAATCTTGTTGATGATAGTATTTGAAAAGGCAATTACGGTCGATGTATAACAAAAAAAAAAAAATGCATGTGAAAGCACCAACTTTAAAACTATATTCCCATCTCAAAATTTTAGTCCCCCAAGAAAATTTTGTACTTTGCAAGTTAAAATGAAGTACACTAATAATTAAATTTTGAATTTTTTTTAACCTAATTAAAGATCTCAATTGCTGCACAAGGATGTAAGCTCAACACTTAAAAAAAAAAAAAAAACAGTGACCGTGATTGAATTTACCCATGTCATCTTTTTTTCTGACAAAAGTGAGAGGTACTGCATTGATAAGCCCAGCGGCACTTACATAACGAAATTCATTACAGATAACTTGGACAAAGCCAAACTAATCATCTAACTGATACAAAACAAGAAAGAACGAAGCGATTGACGTCTTTCATTCTCAGCTCAGGCATGGCCTGATGCACCTTCTGCTGAGCGGAAAAATTCATATATCTCGCAGTCTCAAAAAGAGATACATTGCTAGCCAAGAAAAAAAGATAACAAGAACCCAGACAATCAGATGAACTTCAACCAAAATGAGCACACTAATGAATTTCTAGCAAACCACCAATAGATGCATATTAATCTTCTGAGCCCGAACAGTAAATAAATCGCCCAAAGGCAAACTTTATTACTCTCACAAGGAGAGACAAAACTCTCCCAGATCTTGCTCTAAATCCAGCCGCCCAAAAACTGCCAAATGGATTGCAACCCTCACTGCCTCCACCACTGCTGCCACAAGGGCTCCGGCGATGGATAACATGCAGACAAATGACTCCGGTGACGGCGGAGCCCGCCCATTTCATCATGCTAGCAATTTTTGTGCTAAAAGATGTTACTTTTATTTCCATGTGACTTCTTTTTTCTACAATTCACTGTAATGTATATGTGAACGTCAAACAAAATACTGTGTTTAATCTAAGACGTATCCATCGCAAATAACCCCTCCTTACCTCTCCACGCGTAAATGGAAAATCATACCAACTTCTTTTGCATTATTTAGATATTTCCAACGTAATAAGTACACAACATGAAGTGACAGACAATAATTTAACATTTGAATGCAAGAGCGCACCGGTTCATTGATATAAGCCATACGACATATACAAATAAATCAAATACAGACCAACCATATAGCTGTTACTGATAACCACCCTAAAGCTAAGATATAGAAAAGCCACCGGTCTAAATCTGAGACAACTCCGTCGACCTCCACGACAAGAAATGGAAATTCTCATTTGGAGCCATTACAAGGTATAGAGCCATGCCTCTGAGGGAAGCCGCCAACCTTTCCACACCATTAAAAGCATGGGCCGACAAACGTGGATCAAAAATAAAGACAGCAGACGCCCTGGGGACGACGGATATCCATAACAAAGATATGATAAACTTGTGGACGTCAGCCATAATTGGATGAAACCGGAGTAAATCCGGACATAACCGGCATAAAACTGGATAGGACACACAAAAAAGAAAAGAAAAATTGATCGAAGAAAATCCCCCAATTGCCGCCACCCCAACTCGCGACCACAACTTCACCCAACCTCAAACCAACACAAAGGGATGATGAGGAAAAAGGGAGGAGAGAGCCGGGGAGGTGGAGAGAGAAAGAGCCTGGTAGGAGGAGAGAGAAAGAACCAGATGGTGCCGGGCGGAGTAGATCATTTTATGGGAGGGACACCCCCCTCTCACCGCTCCAAATAGGGTGGAAACCCTAGGACGAGGGGGGAGGGGAAGGAGGATGGAAGGCAGAGGCGGCTAGGGTTGGAGTTTTAGAGAGAGAGGATAATATATATATTAGAGAGAGAGAGGAGTTTGAGATCTCCACTTGAGAGAAATTGTTTTTTTTTTTTTGATAAGTACGATTCCATTTAAAAGCCCCAACCAACCAAACAACGTCAAGGAGACTCTCCTGACTATACAACTATACTCCTTTCGAAGGAGAATTACAAACTATAGGAAGAGGAAAAGAAATGAAACCTATACAAATCAAATCTAAAAACCAACACCTATCCAGAGAACACAACTACAACTTCACCAAGCACCAGCATCCATATGCATCACACACCTACTGCTGCAAAATGTAGTGTTCAACTAGCCTCCAATTAGCACACAGACCTTTATTTTCTGTGGAAAAGCCTTCACCCTTCTCAAAGAGCTAAGGAAGTCTCTTATAGAGCTCAAAATCTGCATCACAACTTGAGCACTAGCCACGGTTTTTTGTTGAAAAACTCTCTGATTTCTTTCCCTCCAAACAAAGTAAATAGTAGCAGCTAAAGAACATTTCAAAATTTTACTCTTGAAACTATTGCCCTTAACAGATTGGACAAACCACTCCAACAAAGCAGCCAAGGTAATTGGTACTCTAGTAGAAGAAGACTTACTCCATACTCTAGCCACACACAGATGCAGAATAAGAGCATTCAAAAAATAAATGTTGATGTGCTTCCTGCTCACAGCCACACAAAGGACATATCTCATCCACTTGCACTCCCCATTGGTGCAATCTGTCTTTTGGTACTTAACATTTCTTGAGCAGCCAACCAAATAAGGAAGCCCATCTCGGAATATTCTTAGGAAACCACACCACTTGTGTCCAAGGCTGATAAGAATATTTTTGTTCTCAGACAGCCCGCCCAAGCAGACCTAGCAGAGTAAAGTCCATTAGAATTAGGAAGCCAAAAACACCAATCATCAGTAGAACAATCAGGGTGGAAAGTTTACAGGAGTGTGGTGAATTATAGACTGAGTAATTCTATTTTCTGGATCTAGCCACCTCCAACGAGCCTTGATGAATGATAGAAAGACTCTCTAGCATGCAGAGAAGTCCAAGGTTATAAACCACTTCATCACCAAATCTCTTGTATAATGGCCCCAAAAGGATGCCAGTTATCAAGCCAAAGGGAAAGTAGACAAACCATTGCCCACTTTGTTGTGTTGTAGGTCGACATTTTTCGATTGTGTTGAAGAGGCGGCTAAAAGGTATTTTATTCAATTTGCAAGTCCCCGAAAGGTGTACCTTATCCTCCGAATAAAATCGATGGATCGGTGCAGCAGCTTACGACGATAAAGTTCTCGACCAAGTTTTTATTTTCTTGTTTCTTTTTTGGTTCAGTTCTTTTAGGTTATGTTGATTTGGTTTGGGATTTGTTGGTTTGATTTCTCGTCCCTTTTATGGGAGTTTCTAGGTGTAGGGTTTCTAGTCTTGGATCGTGTGGTTGTTTTTGCCGCAATTGAGGGTTTGTTGCTCTCTTTGTTTGGAGATTGGTCATGGGCCGGACTCGTTGGCAAAACCGGCCTGGTGCGAGGATCTAAGTGATAATCTTGGGTAGCTAGGCCTCTTTGTTTGGTTATTTACTCCCTTTGGGGACTATATCTACTTCAATCATTGATGTACTCGTTTATTTTCTATTCTGCTATAATACAACTCCTACCATTTTAAAAAAATAAAATAAAAAATGAAAGGTGTACCTTATACTCAGTGCTCTAATAGATAAAACCAATTGTCATCTGATTAATTTTAAACCTCTTGGTTTTCAATAAATAATGGAGAAAGCAATTTTGTCATTTCAAAGTGTCTGTTTGGGGACTCACAAAACATCATAAATCTATCCAGCCCATTCTCTATTAACAAACCTGCTACAAATTAAGATTGGCCGAAAAAATACATACCGAGCAAGCACTACAACAGATTAGATTCAACCAAAGAAATTTCACATCGACAAAACATAACAAAAAATTATTTTTTAAGCCGTTACCCTTTGGTTGATGTATGGCCTACTCAAAAAAAATCCCACCAAATCTGTACAAGATTAATTAAAACCATAAAAATCCATGGAAAAAATTGAATATTTAAAAGAATAAAATCATAGAAATCCTTGGCAAATACTAATAATGGATAAAAAAAAATTACTCTTTCTCTAACTAACCATTCCATCCATCATTTGTACTCCATTCATTTTGAAAAAAGGATTTCAGAATCTCATAATTCAATGATGGAATAATTAACTGTAAATCGTCTTTCTAAGATTGAACATTTATTAGTTTTTCAAAAGTTAGCCTATCAGTTAGTTAAACTATTTTTAGATCAATTAAAAACCTATGTAAGTTGGCGATTATAGGATCATTACAAAATTGCTGGCTTTCCATAAATCATGGCAAATTTTGAATTTTACAATTGAATGAGAGAAGTTTATCCCTTCCATAGGAATTTTACCAATGGCTCCTAGAAAGGAATATTTCTTAAGAAATTAATTTACCAATTGAAAGTCGTATATTACCTTTTTAATTCTATACATTCTTGATAAAGTTCAATCATTATCATCGTACTTTCCTTTCCTCTTACTTTTTTCCTTTTCTTTGGAGAATTTATTTATACTAACCTATTGGAAAATATTTATTACTTTAATTATCTTTCCATCCAATCAAATTTTGTCATTTGTCGCGATGAGAGCTCTCCTTATTAATGACCACTTTGCTTTAATATATAGTATAGATAAATATAGATAAATAGATAGAAGTATAGATATAGATAATGCTAGTTATTCCCATTTAGCCGTTTGGCTCAACGGCTCATTAGAAGCAAATCACCTTTTTATTTTATTTATGTCTTTAGCCGTTGAAATGTTTGGCCAAAGCTCTATATATAGTGCCTCATGTTCTCATTTTTCTATCACCGAGAAAACCCACTTCTCTCATTCCTTCACTTCCATTTCGCTAAAATTTCAGCACTATCTCACAGTCAAGTTTTCTTCCAAAAATGGTACGTGGCTTTGTTCACATAATCCTCTGGGCGTGACCATTGGAAGAGGAAGCTTGAGAGCATTTCGGTTTGAATCTTGGAGCCATCATAATCTGTCCAGATTGTGTTTCAGGCCAGCTTTTCTTTCACTCTTTGCCTCAATATTTCGCTATCAGTCTATATATGCTCTTAATTTTAGATTACTCTATCAATAGTTATTTGAGAATAAATTATATATACCGTCGGTGTAAATATTTGCTTCTTCCAAATCAATTACATTGCCCCACGTCATTAAAACAGTGGTCCCGATTAATAGAATATGGTGACATGACGCAACGTAATTGATTTAGAGAAAACGAATATTTACACCGGCGGTGTAAACAATTTAATCTCTAGTTTTAATTACTCCCTTCGTCCCTTATTTAGAGCCCAGTATTCATTTTGGGATGTCCCTTAATAAGGGTATCCACAATGCTAGAATCAAAAATTAATAACCAAAAGTTGTCACATCAGCTTTTGATTATTTATCTAAGAGATTGCTAAGATTAGCAATGTAGATGTTTACAATGGTATAATCAAAATTGGATAACCAAAACTTGTCAAATCATTTTTTCAAACTATAAAAAATTAAAAACTGTGAAAAATAGAAAATAAATTTTCTAAAAATAGTTTTGAAACTAGTAAAACTATTTACTAGAAATAGTAAATAGTTTTTGAAATTTTTTTTGGAAAAAACTATTTTCAAATAAAAATTAATTTTTTAGTAAAATATTTTTTTCCCAAAATATCGTTCGAAAAGAAATAGAGAGGGAAAGGAAGAGAGAACAATTTTGTATAATAACTGGTGTATTTGATTGAGAATATGTAGGGTCTATTAAATTTGGTTATTGTCAAAAGGTTGCTAATTTTGGTTATCCAAAGCCCAAAATTTGATTATTTTTAAGGAGATTGTTAAGTTTGATTATAACATTGTAGCCATATTTTGCACAAACATTGTTAACTTTAAAAAATCTTTTACTTTTGATTATAGCATTGTGGATACTCTAAGTGTCCATTTGTAAAATTAGTGGGTGAAAGTTGGTGCGTTTTTATTTTGCCCCTAAAGTATATTTCATTTTGAAAAGTAAGTAAGTAAAAGTGTAATAATGATAGATAAGTAGGAAAAAATAGAGGAAAAAAGTTAATGTGAAAGGTATAATGATGATGTCCTTTAATAAGATTGGAATTACGAAACAGAACACTTAAAAAGGGATGGAGGGAGTATATGTTTATTTTGTCTTTTTCTTACTGCTGTAATTAGATTTAACCAATTGAAACCGCAGTACGTATTTCGTGCTAGTGTTCTAACACCTTCTCCATCACCAGATGGGTCTGTTGTTTTCATGGTCCTTATTCCCTACTCTCTTGCTTTTGGCTTCAGTAGCCGACTCTGTGCATTGCGGGAACGAGACCGACCGACTAGCCCTGCTCTCCTTCAAGGCCCAAATCACGGGCGATCTTTTTGGAACTCTCAACTCGTGGAACAAATCCATTCACTTTTGCCAATGGATTGGCATAACATGTGGCCGCCGCCACCCCACGAGAGTCACTGTGCTGAACCTGGATGGTCGAGAATTGGTGGGCCCGGTATCGCCTCACATTGGAAACTTGAGCTTTCTTAAGGAACTATCGCTGCGTAACAACAGCTTCAGCCATGAAATCCCTCCACAACTTGGCCGTTTGAAAAGGCTACAAGTGCTAGAAATGCGTAACATTCATTCACAGGTGAAATTCCCACCAACATATCTGGTTGCTCTAACCTCATTATCCTTAGCCTTAATGGAAATAGATTATCGGGGAAAATCCCCGTGGAGCTTGGCTCCCTGTCTGAGCTACAGGTACTGAGTATTGATGATAACCAGCTAGTTGGAGGAATTTCTTCTGCTTTTGGTAATCTATCGTCTCTGATTGGCTTCTCGATGCAATATAATAGGATTGGTGGGAGTATTCCTCATGCACTGGGAAAATTGAAAAAGCTAGAAATTCTTCAATTTGGAAGCAATAGATTGGTTGGTACCATTCCTCCCTCAATGTTTAATATCTCTTCTCTCACAGCCTTTAATGTGTTGGGTAACCAACTTAAAGGTATGCTTCCCCTCGGAACTTGGAAATACTCTTCCTAATCTTGAGTTCATTGAAGTTAGCTTGAACTTATTTATTGGATCTATTCCAATATCCATATCTAATGCCACCAAGCTATATCACATTGGTTTTTTATATAACAAGTTTACCGGAAAAGTGCCTTATTTGGGAAAGTTGAATAATCTTGGGTGATTAGTCTTGGGTTATAATCATCTCGGATCTTGGGAAGCTGATGACTTGAGTTTTCTCAATTCTTTAACCAATTCTACGAATTTGACCCAATCTATCTCTGAGCTCAAACAATTTCGGAGGATTATTGCCCCATACGATCAGCAATTTATCAACTAATCTTCATTATTTGCAAATAAATAGCAATAAAATAGTAGGGAGCATCCCCACTGGGATGGGGAATCTGGTCAATTTACAAACACTTGCTCTGTCCATCAACCGTTTGACAGGTCAAATTTTCTTCTGATATTGGTAAGCTTCAAATCTACAGCTTTTAGGTCTCCACAGTAACAAATTCTACGGGGACATCCCGTTGTCTATCGGAAACATAACTTGGTTAAACAACTCTTCTACTGTTTGAAAACAATCTTCGCGGAAGTATCCCTTCAAGTCTGGGCAAATGTCAAATGTTGATGGAACTAAGACTTCAACAAAACAATCTTACGGGTACCATACCCAGTGAAGTTTTCAGTCTTCCATCATTACTGGCGTTGAACATTTCTCGAAACAGTTTGACTGGTTCTCTCCAGTGGAGATTGGAAACTTAAAAAATCTCGAAAAACTATATGTTTCTGAGAACATGTTTTCTAGTAAAATTCCAAACAGTCTTGGTAGTTGTGAGAAATTGAGATTCCTATACATGAGAGGTAACGAATTCTCAGGAACCCTTCCTTTGTCCTTAAGAAAATTGAGAGGAATGGAGGAAATAGATATTTCTCACAACAATTTCTCAGGACAAATCCCCGACTATTTTGAGGACTTTCGCTTCTTGCGAAAATTGAATCTGTCATTCAATGACTTTGAAGGAGTGGTACCAGAAAGAGGGCATATATGAGAATGCAACTGCAATCTCTGTCAAGGGAAATAGTAAGGTCTGTGGAGGTATAGCTGAATTGGAGCTACAAAGTTGCAATTCCAAAAGGTATAGAAAGAAGAGCTCTTCTCTTACCATGAATCTAATAATCTCGATACCTTGTGGGGCTCTAGGACTAAGTCTACTGATGTTATGTTTCCTTTATCGCTATTTGTTTAGAAAGAGAACAAATGCGTCTTCTTTCAGAATATTAGGGAATCCATTTCTGAAACTGTCCTACCAAAATCTACTTAAAGCTACTGATGGGTTCTCACCTGCCAATTTGATTGGCGTCGGTGGCTTTGGTTCAGTGTATAGAGGAATTCTTGATCGTGGAAGTAAAGTGTGTTGCAATTAAGGTACTACATCTAGACTTTGCTGGAGCTTTGAAGAGTTTCACATGGAGTGTAAAGCTTTGAAGAACATCAAACAACCGAAATCTTGTAAAAGTTCTCACGTCATGTTCAAGTATTGACTATCAAGGCAATGATTTCAAAGCTCTAGTATATGAATACATGGTCAATGGAAGCCTAGAGGAGTGGTTGCATCTAAACGAGAATGAACATGTGGTGCGTAGTGAGTCAAGAAGTTTAAATGTTCTTCAGAGGTTAAACATTGCAATTGATGTCGCTTCTGCACTGGATTATCTCCACCATTATAGCTCAGAACCAATAATCCACTGTGATTTGAAGCCAAACAACGTTCTTCTGGATGAAGAAATGGTAGGACATGTTGCTGATTTTGGGCTAGCAAGATTCTTACGAGATGCTACTTCTACTTTTTCTGTAAATCAATCAAGTTCCATTGGCTTAAGGGGGTCTGTTGGTTATGCGGCTCCAGGTAAATGTACTCCTTTAGCAATTTTTTGCGTTCTTTTACTTTACAAAATCAAGACCGTATTCTTATATCCAGAGTTCTTTGAAATCTAATTGCATTTTATTTTTCACTTTTGTTGTAGGAGTATGGCATGGAAAATGAAGTGTCAACATCGGGTGATGTGTATAGCTACGGAATCCTTGTCCTAGAGATGTTCACAGCCAAGAGACCTACTCATAGCATGTTTATTGATGGTATGACTCTTCACAACTTTGCCAAGACAGCTCAGCTGGTTGAACAAGTAGAGAGAATTATTGATCCAACACTGCTTCAACAAACAGAAGAGGGGGAGGCAAGCTCGACCATCAACAGCGGTCAGAGCCAAAGTTTTGCTAGAAGTCACAGGATTCCGGAGATCTTGAATTCAATACTTAATATTGGGATTGCGTGCTCAGAAAAACTTCCTAGAGATCGACCGGCTATGAATGAGGTTCTTACTCGGTTGCATGAGTGCAAGAAGACTCTTCTTCGAGATGGAAGGCGAATAAGATGAAGTGTGACAATGAGTAGGTATATGAACAAATTTCCTGCATTCCTTAATAAGTATATTAAATCAGCCATATTCATGTTCTAAATACCTTCAAATATTAAGATCTTAGCCAACCTCTTTTTCCGAATTCCTATTCAACATGCTGAAATCTAGATTTCAATTTTTAAGGTGGGAAAGTTCTTTGATAATGTCTACAGCTATAGTGATTTGGGCATGTGATTTGTGTTTGTCCTATTTATTTTATTTTATTTTTGGAACTGATTTTTTTTAGCTATGCAGCTTCTTACCTTTGTTGTAAAGTAATTATTTATTTAAGAGCATCCAAAAATGGCATAATAAAAACCAAAAAGTTGTTAAAGGTTAGCGATCTTGCTTAATAAAGTGCTCACATTTGAATAACAAAACTTAACAACCTCTTAGCAACTAACCAAATTTTGACCCTTGAATGACCAAAACTAGTAACATTTTGCCAATAATGAAATTTTGACCTTACATTTTCTCAATCAAGTCTGCCCATCAGTATACAAAACCTTCTCTCTTCCCTTTCTTTCTTTCTTTCTTTTTCAATAATGTTTTGAAAATTTTAGTTTTAAAAAATGTTAATTATTTTTCAAAAAATATTTTGTAAAACATTTTTTTCAAGAACTGTTATTTTTTTCTTAAAAAAATGGTTATTTCAAATAAGTAGGAGTATTTTAATACTAACATTTTTCGAAACTTAAAAAAAAAAAATTTCTTTGAATATGAAAACTATTTTTTCAAAAATTGATTTTGAAAAACTAATTTTAAACAATTTTTATTCATTTGAATACTAATTTGAAAAAAAACTGTTTTATATGTTCATTGTTTTTAGTTTTTTGTAGTTTGGAAAGATGATGTGACAAGTTTTTGGCTATCCAATTTTAGGTTATGCTATTGTGGATATATGCATTGCTAATCTTAGTAATTTTTTAAATGGATAACAACAGGTGATGTAATAATTTGATAAAATTTCAAAATAACACCTGAACTTTGAACCCAATGTCTCATAAACATTTGAACTACACTTTATTTGAATTAGGCACCTGTGCTTTACAAAACCCCAAATTGAGGCACCTGGCCTTATATTCCGGCAATTTGTAACGGAATGCATTGACGTGGCAACCTTCTCCCCTTAGGTGGCCCATAGGCACATGACTCAGCATGTGTGTTGCACATAATCATTTTCCCCCACCCCTGGCCCTCCCTTCAACTAAACAGAAAGTCTACAACACAAACAATCTGTGCACAGATTGTGCACAAATTTCGTTGTGGGGCACACCACGGGTCCCACACAAATCATCCGAGACGTTCATTAAATATAAATCATTTTTTCAAGGGTCCCCGTAAACAATAAGCTTAATTCGATACCTATAGGTGCTCGATCCAACTATATAACTTTTCATTATCCGAAAATCTGAATGAAAAGTTAGATGGTTGGATGAAGCACCTGTAGGTATCGGATTGAGCTTATTTTTTACGGAGACCTAGGGATGGCAATCTCGGCCGCCCCGTTCGAACCCGCCCCGTTCCCCGCCCCGAAAATCCCCGAACTTCGGGGACCCGTTTGGGGATTGGGTAGGGTATGGAGAATTTCTTTAAAAAAATTCGGGGATCGGGTAGGAGTCGGGGATAGGTATGTCCCCGCCCCGAACCCTACCCGTCCCCGTTCCCCGTTCGTTACCCACCCCCGCCCCGTCCCCGAATCCCCGAAATATACATATTTATATATAAAAATAAATAAATATATACTATATTATATATACCTCTTCTTTAGTATGTTTTTTACGGTTCTCATAATCTCATTCTTTTTCATTCATGTCGTTTGTTTTTTTTCACTAACTTTTCGGCACAGTCAATTTTTTCATCCCGTGATACTGTGGCGGGAGGGGATTAATAATTTTCACAGAGAAGTTTATTTCCTTAGCCCTTTTCCCTAGAAAAAAAAATACAAAACAATCCAAGTCCTTTCGGCTTTCAAATGCTAGTATATGCTGTTAGGTGCTGAAGAAATACAAGTGCCCCGAATCCCGAATCCCCGAATCCCCGTTTTGGATCCCCGTTCCCCGTTCGGGTCCGTTCGGGTCCGGGGATGGAGGAAAAAAAACAAATCCCCGTTGGGGATCGGGTCGGGGATGGGGATGAGGCAGGAGGTAGTGGGTAGGGGGTTGAGTTAGTACCCCCGTTCCCGACCCGTCCCCTTGCCATCCCTACGGAGACCCTTGAAAAAAATGTTTTACATTTAATGAACAGCTCAAATGATTTGTGTGGGACCCGTGGTGGGCCCCACAACAAAATCTGTGTACAGTTTGTCTGTGTGTGTAGCGGCTTTCTTACCGAAACGGAGACGATGTACTCAAAAATGGTTTGGGGAATAACAACAAACCCAATCCAAAACCACCAAATCACACCAAAATTGTGAGAAATTACTTTATCCAAGAAGTAGCATTGGGATAAAGAGAGAATTGTTGGGAAACCGAATCCTCAAGACCCAGTAATGACGCGTACAGATTAGACAACAAAAATAAAAAACCCTACAAGGCGGAATTAGGGTTTTACCACAACTCCCTGCGACACGAACGCTGGTTGAACTTGTTATAGCACGCCTTGCTATAAACCACGAATACTGCTCGACCGTACCTTACGATCTTCTACCGTATTCCCCACACGTCTAGAACACGAACCGAGTGTGGACTCTTTCGTGATCTGTTTGCTCTCTCTAAGCCTGCCTCTATTTACTGAATAATAGAAAAACATAAATTTGACCTAGAGAGCATAACGTATATATATAGGGGCTACGATAGGGATCTAAGGAGTAATAAGTCAGGGCTATTAGTGTAAATAAGAAAACCTAATCCCACCAGGATTCTACTTCTTATTTCACTAATTATAATTCACCCCACTACAGAATTATAATTGCACTCCCGTCCTTATCTCAATTATATTACGAGCTCCATGATATTAAATACTTATTAATCTCCCCACGTTAAGATTACAGATACCCGTTGATTAAAATAAATTACTAACAATCTCCCACTTAATCAACATCTTAACTTGAGACTATCCACTTAACTTATTCGATATGTCGGATACAAATATCCACCTGCAGGGTTTAACATAATCGAAACTTATAAGCTTACTCAAGGGGTATCATCAATCCCTACTGGGACGTGGATTCCATCAATAAATTAATAGTTGTCATATACATAATGTTGTGACCCAACTCACCGAGACTATTGACCGTATAAAGATCTCACTCTTTAATGAATCAAAGTCAACAACGTTAAATATACACCTCTAATAATTATATTTGGATTAAGAGTATAAGCATTCATAATAACCATGAGATTCCAATTGTCTTATAAAGTTAGTATAAAGACAATTACCTCAATGCGATCCCAGTTCAATACACACAAAGTGTACTAGCACAATGAGTTAGAACTAGACCGTTCCCTGTAGTCAAGACAGACCTACTAAACATTGTACTACAGTCCTACCGATGGTGTGTCCAGTTCCATCTAAGACTGCGAACCATATCTTATATTTCACAAGAACTGATGATCTGATCTTCTGTGTGTAAGCTGAACTCTACACACCAGATCATCTACTTTGTAAAATAAAAGACACACATGCACAATATACAATAATATTATGCAAACATTGCCCATAAAAGATTCTCATCAAAAATGGATAAAATTGATTAATAAATAGCAATCAAATATTAATCCATTACACAAAAGTATAACTTTTATTATAATTTTCTAACAAACTCCCACTAAGACTCAAAACCATGCTGCCACGCATTTCACTTCCATTCCCTTTACGTGACTATCAGAAGTCTTAGCCGGTAAGCTCTTCGTAAAAGGGTTTGCCAGGTTGTTTGCCGATGCAATCTTAGTCACAGCAACATCACCTCTCTGAACGATCTCTTGAAATAGGTGATACTTACGCTCGACGTGTTTTCCTTCTTATGAGTCAATGGCTCCTTAGAATTAGCAATTCTAACCACTATTGTCACAATAGATGTAAAAAGCTAATTGTACTAAAGGAATCACTTCTAGATCCATCAAGAAGTTTCTAAGCCAAAACGGCCTTTTTGGCTGCTTAAGAAGCTACCACATACTCGGCCTCCATGGTGGAATCAATCAATGCACGATTGCTTGATACTCCTCCAACTTATGGCTCCACCTCCTAAGGTAAACACATATCCCGAGGTAGACTTTTTGGAATCCTTATTTGACATAAAGTTTAAGTCAGTGTACCCATGAGGTACTAGACTATCTGACTGGAACACCAACATATGATCTCTAGTTCTTTTCAGATACTTAAGTATATGTTTCACTGCAGTCCAATACTCTTACTCTGGATTACACTGAAATCTACTAATCATGCTAACAGCAAAGCAAATATCAGGTCTAGTACACAGCATAGCATACATGAGGCTTCCTACTGCCAAGGCATAAGGAACTGCCTTCATCTTCTCCATCTCCTCAGGTGTCTTGCGACACTGATTCTTGGATAGGTTGATTCCATGTCTAAAAAAGGGAATAACCCTTTCTTGGAATCCTGCATGCTGAAACGAGCAAGGATCTCATCGATATAAGTAACTTATGATAAGCCCAACATCCTATACTTGCGATCTCACATAAGCTTAATCCCAAGGATGTGACCGGCTTCTCTCAAGTCTTTCATATCGAACTGGCTAGATAGTCACACCTTCATCGAAGACAACATTCCCACATCGTTTCCGATTAGCAGAATATCATCTACGTATAGTACCAGGAATACCACCACTTTTCCGTTGCGGTTCTTGTACACACATGACTCATCCGGACATTGATCAAAACCAAGAAAACGTGATTGCTTGATCAAAATGGATATTTCAAGATCTAGATGCTTGCTTGAGTCCATGAATAGACTCCTTAAACTTGCATAACGTACGCTTTTGACCCTTTGTTATGAATCCATCTGATTCCATAATGTGGATGCGTTCATCCAAATTTTTTATTCAGGAATGCAGATTTCACAGCCTTTTGTCAAAAATCTGTATCTTTATCTTCTAATTCCTCATTGTAGTTGCAGGGTTCAGCATGTTGTTCATCAGGGATCATATCATAAGATTCTCCCAAGAACGTATACCGATTGGGTAGGACAACAACCCTCCCACTACGATGAGGTACCAGTGTGTCAACAACTCTTTCTTGTAGTGTAACCTCCGGTTCTATTGGTGTTGAAGAAGTCTTTATCGGTCCATCTCCTCTCAATTTCTTTAGAACAATCTTGCTTCTGGGCTTATGGTCTATTTCATAGTCCTTCACTAAGTATCGAGCATTGGTGCTAACAATGATCTTCTGATTCTTAGGACTATAAAATAATCCACATTTCGTTCCTCTAAGGTACCCCACAAACAGACAAACTTATGTCATTGATTCCAATTTATCTGCGTTCCCATTTAGCAAATGTGCTGAACTACCCCAAACCCGAACATGCTGCAGACTAGGTTTGCGCCCAGTCCACAATTCTGTGGGTGTAAATGGTACTGACTTAGATGGTACCAAGTTAAGAATGTTCATTACTGTTTCTAGTGCATGTCCCCAAAACGAAATTGATAAATTTGAATAACTCATCATTGATCTTACCATATCTATAAGAGTCGTATTCCTTCCTTTTGCTAAACCATTTGGAGGTGGATACTTGGTGCTGAAAACTGGGATGTAATCCCTTCAGCTAACAAGTACTCCCTAAACTCTCCCAAGAGGTATTCGCCACCGACGATCAGATCGCAGTGTCTTACAACATTTACCTAAAATGCTTCACCGTTTCGCCCTATACTCCTTGAATTTCTCAAAGCATTCGGACTTACGATGCATTAAATAAATGTAAACATTGAGTAATTATCAATCAAAGTGATGAAATACTCAAAATCACCTCTTGCTTGGACATTCAAGGATCCACATAAATCAAAATGAACCAATTTCAATGGCTCTTTGGCTCTATAACCTTTTACTGATAAAAAAGTCTTTTGGTCATCTTACCGTCTAAATAGGATTCACAGACTAGAAGTTCCTCAACTTCCAATGAACCTAAAGGTCCATCCTGACTAGTCTAAAAAACCTATTCAGACTAATGTGACCAAGGCATAAGTGCCAAAGATACATTTGGTTCAATTTAGAAGGCTCATTTCTCTTACATGGCATATCATTAGTGTTATTCAATTCATGCAGTTGCACTGTAGGAAATATAGGATTAATAAAGTAGAGATTATCCACCAATGAACCAGAATAGATAAAACGTTTATTTAACTTAATAACCACAAAGTTACTAAAATAAACCAAATATCCATCTTTAATCAACTTAGAAACTGAAACCAAGTCTCTTCTAAGTATGAGAACATAAAGATAATCTCTCAAAATTAAACTCCTATTATTATTAAAATTTAAAATAACATTTCCTACTACAACTGCTGCTACTCTCGTAGCATTTCCCATGTGTAGATAAATCTCTCCATCACTGAGTCTTCTGGTTTCCTGGAACCCATGCAATAAATTACAAATATGAGTAGTGGTTCACGTATCTACACACCAGGTACTGGCAGATGACACCACTAAACATGATTCAACGACTAGCGAAAAGATTTATCTTGATTATTCACTTTATTGAGATAGAATAGACATTCATTCTTCAGTGTTCTTGATGCTTGTAGTGAAAACACTTGCCCGCAGGCTTTTTCACTCTACCTTGAGGCCCATAAACTGCCTCCATAACCTTTTTTCTGAGACTTGTTCTGCTTCTTCTTGCCTTTCAGCTTAGAAGTAGAAACTTTCTCTGCCACTAACACTGATGGTGGTTTCTTCACAACTGAAAGACCCCCAGCTGCTTGGAGTTCCTTAAGAAGTTTTGCCAACGATAAATACATTTGTTCATATATAGTTCAGGCGAAATTACTTAAAACTCTCAGACTGTAGTGAGTTAAGAACGAAATCGATCTGGGTTTCCCCATCAATTTCAGCTCCAAGAATCTCTAGTTCATTAAGAAGAGCTATCATCTTCAGAACATGATCCTTAATCGGGGTCCTTTCAACATGGGTGATACTCACCAATTTTTTATAAAATTTTACTTTCTGTTCTGTGGCATTCTCATCAGTTCTAGGAGGGCACACCTCAGACAGCACAAAATTGTGCCCTTCAGCAATTAACACAATATCCAAGTTCCTTCTTCAGTCAATATAATTCGATCCAGTAAGTTTATTTTCTTTGAGAATAATGACAAGTGGATTGAAAAACCCATTTTTGAATCTGAGAATCACATAACAACAATTATGAAGGGCAATAAAAACTTTGAATTTCATTTTAATATTGGTTCCCTCAACCACATGTTAAAATAAAAACATTGGCAACCCTACACACCGTAAAAAGCATGCCTCGATGGGAAGTCTCTACTCTTTATCATTTGTGTAGATAGGCACAACCTTTTAATTTTACTATCTAGACACTACACCGTGCCAAGCAAAATTAAATAGCCAATATAGCTTCGGTCCTATAAATAATAATAGTAACTCAGATGGTGAGGATACTATTATTTACAGCTAAATGTATACCATTACCTAGCCCCATGACCCATTGTTCCGTTATGAATTATCTCAGATGGTGAAGTAATTCACACAACAATTATCATAGACCTATCCTTTAAGGAAGTTTGTACCGATGAGACCATAATTAATTTTACCCGATGGGGGGGAAGGTTCTAAAACCATCACACAAAATTAATTACATCATCTACATACTAGTAATGGAGACCGTGGGATTTATAAAAAATAAACTCCCTCTCCCACTTAGTTATTTAAAAAAAATTTTGTGAGGGTTATCAAAATTTTCGAGTTTGCAAAACCGCGATCTAGGTCAAAGCCAATTATCACCATGTTGTCCCAATATGGTAAACTATCACATATGCAAATATTATGGAAACACAAATAGTAAGGAAACACAAGATAAAGAATCCAGCTATTATGGTCAAAGATGCAATCCTTGAGCAACAAGGAATCCTTCCAAACTTGAAATCCTTAAGCAATAAGGAGTCCTTCAAAACTTGAAATCCTTGAGCAATCTTTCCAAACTTGAAATCCTTCAACTATACTTGTGTAGAAGGTTTAGATACTTTGAATCAATCAAGGAAACCAAAATCCAACCGTGCTTAAGCAAGAAAATTCGGATTTGACATATTCCCGCGTAAACTGCACAGCCTTCAGTATTTTGGCCATATCTTCCTCATCCGACCTCCAATTGAAGTGATTCAAATTGGGTTGGATTCAAAATTCAATTATCTACAACTTTCGTGAAGAACAGATTTTCTAATTCCAACGTTTACTGGGTCGAAACAGCCCTGCAATCAGACCCAACAAATCTGGAAAAAATCTATTGCAAGCCAAACAACTTGTATCTTTTTGTATCTACCATTTTCGATCTCCGAATAACTGTCGAATGCTATTACAATCGAAGAAATATACAAACATTGATCTTATGCCTCCATTGGAGTTCACGATGCTACGTTAATTATTACAACCACGAAAAATAATCGTGGCACCCAATAAATAACACATGCTATGTTAATTATTACAACCACGCAAAATAATCGTGGTACCCAATAAATAACAATAACCACGAAATAAATTATCGTGGGATCCAATCACATAAAATCAACAAAAATCATATGACCATAATAGCTGGGTAAGAACGCTGCAAAACAGGGTTAGCACAGTTCTACGTTCTACCCTCTATAACCGACGGACAACATGGCCTGTTTAATCCATACGCGTGATTACTTGCCTGCTCTGATACCACTGTTGGGAAACCGAATCCCCAAGACCCAGTAATGACGCGTACAGATTAGACAACAAAAAATAAAAAAACCCTACAAGGCGGAATTAGGGTTTTACCACAACTCCCTGCGACACGAACGCTGGTTGAACTTGTTATAGCACCGCCTTGCTATAAACCACGAATACTGCTCGAACCGTACCTTACGATCTTCTACCGTATTCCCCACACGTCTAGAACACGAACCGAGTGTGGACTCTTTCGTGATCTGTTTGCTCTCTCTAAGCCTGCCTCTATTTACTGAATAATAGAAAAACATAAATTTGACCTAGAGAGCATAACGTATATATATAGGGCTACGATAGGGATCTAAGGAGTAATAAGTCAGGGCTATTAGTGTAAATAAGAAAACCTAATCCCACCAGGATTCTACTTCTTATTTCACTAATTATAATTCACCCCACTACAGAATTATAATTGCACTCCCGTCCTTATCTCAATTATATTACGAGCTCCATGATATTAAATACTTATTAATCTCCCCACGTTAAGATTACAGATACCCGTTGATTAAAATAAATTACTAACAAGAATCAGTACATAGCAAAATATGTGATTTAGAGATCTAAAGAGAGAATCATATACACATACATACGTACAATTGTGTGAGAAATTGAGAGGTGGGTTTTGATTCTTTTGAGGTTTTGTTCCGTAAAATCGATCGGATCCTTAAGTCTTGTGCAGATAGGAGGAACGAAGAGACGAAGAGATCGGTGCAAAACCTATCTTGATCGGACTAGCAAAGAGTTATCATGGACCGTTCGATCTTGGCGCGTGTACGGCAAGTTATCATTCTTGGTGGTCGCTGGAGGTGGAGGTTGAGTTGCTTCCGGTGGTGGTGGTGGTGGTGGTGGTGGTGCATGTGGTCTTCGTCCCTCCTCCTTCTCCTCTCTCTCTCTCTCTCTCCCCCTTCTCCCCTCCCCCCCCCCCCCCCCCCCCCCCCCCCCCCCCCCCCCCGTTTTCTCTCTCCCCAGTACTGTCCAGAAGAGATGCTGAACCAGATGTGCTTTTCCCTAATTGACCCAGGTCATGTGCCCATGGGCTTCCTAACGGGAGAAGGTCGCCACATTAGCAAATGCCGTAACAAAATGGACGGCAAATGGTGCTTGACTTTGAGGGTTTTGCAAAATACAGGTGCTTAATTGAAATAAAATAAAGTTCAGGTGTTTAAGAGTCTCATCGGGTCCAAAGTTCAGGTGTTATTTTGAAAATTTTCTGATAATTTTTGGTTATCCAATTTTGATTAGGCCATTGTGAAACTATCTCAACAATTCTAATCATTTTTGTTTCTCTGATCATAGGTAATTGCGGTGTGATTGGCCATAAAATATCTCGTGGCTTAAAAAATCTCGCTTCAAGTGATGCTGAATAATTGCTCTGGTTGCTTCTTTTACGTTTTTATTTGTGAAGAATGTCAATTTATATCTCATATATATAAATTTCCCTTCAATTTGCTAAATAAGAAGTCCTTTCAGATGGCAATGACTTGCAATATTGACAATTCTCTTTTACACTTCACTAGCGCTTTGTCGATGCGCATGCGCATCGGTGTGACATTATAATGTCTAGGAACGCGGTTACAATAGTGAGAAGATTTCATTTACTGGAAATATGTAGTTATTGTGAAGGGAAACAAATGTTTGTCAACTAAAAGCATAATGCAAAACAAGATTGTTCTGCTAATGTAGTGTAAATTTGATATGGTATGATTAATTAAAAGAAACAATTGGGAAGCAGAATTATGCTAACTATATGGATGATTTATATCATCGACCATTTCAGCATATATTTTGCATGCAATATTCCCATTGGGTATGTAAATTAGAGAGTTCTTGATTCTGAAAGGGAAGAAGCATATTTGAGAAAATTCAAACCCTTGTCGTTTCCAAGCTGTTTGACATGAACTATCAATGGTTACCTATTGTTATCACTGCTAATTCAGAGTAATCCATTTATTTGGATTTTGAACTTCGAAAATGTTTTCTTGATTAGTTGGCATAAATCATACGGAGATGAAATAATTCAATTATCTTAAATAATAACAGTATAAATAAACAGAATGAATAAGGGAGCATGATGCTATTTAACGATATGTTGATCTCTAGCATTTAGACTAATATGTTTTATGAACCAATGTTTTTGGTTATTTGCTTCACTGAAAAGAATCAATTTTAATGACAATGGAAGTTTATGAAAATTTAAGATTGATATGCAATTTTAATGACAATGAAAATTTAAAATTTAAGATTGATATGCAAATCGTGCTATTGAAGCACCTTCTTCACAGGTGTATAATAATCCTACTCTTGAACCTAGGCCTAGCCCAACAAGGCCAACGGATTTTTATCACCCAGTTCCAAATACTAATGGAAGTAATGGAGTTGAAAGTCAATGTGGTAATGACCAAAATGAAACCATTCCCATTGGTTTCAAAGTACCGCCTGGATTTGGTACTAATCAAAGTCAATATGTGCCTCCTATGGCACACTACACGTCAACCACAAGGACCCCAGAATTATTTGTTTAATTATTGATAAAAAAATATTGGTAAGAGGTATGGATTTTTTAAAAGTCATCTGTATTGGTATCCGTATTGGTTTTGGTTGAAATATGTCTAGTTTTGGTTAAGAGGCGTAGACATATTCATTGCTTTTCTACAATTTTTGGGCAAAATACCACAGTTTTGTCCGCACCATCACTAATAAAAAAAATTAAATGTGAAAATGAAAGCCTTTAACGTTTGAACATTTTGCGGAAATGGAATAACGGCCATTTGTTGGCCAACTTTGGGATCACTCTGGGAAAAAGAAAAAATAATAATAATAATCGACAGAATGGGAAGCCAGGTTAATGGAAAATTTCAACCTTAAAGGAAGGGCTTGAACAGCCGGCCATTTGTTGGCCATTGGTAATGGTTTTGTTAGACAAAATTCTATCTGTTGAAACCCCTCCAAGAACACATTGGAAGCCTTTGAAAGGTGGCATTCAACAAAACCCAGTCATATTTGGATTTCGTCTTTCCGTAGACGGTAAAATGGGTTCTATCTCGATAGGAGAAAAAGATCAAATACAACTGGAAGCCCTTGAAATGGACAGAGGCCATTTATAATTTATGGATCTATGTACACACGAGAAGCTTTCATTCAGATTTCAGTAAGGATGAAAAGAAGTTATTGGCCCAATCATAAATGATGAGAAATAGCCTCAATTGATATCGACTTTGCATGGGGGGCAAACTCATCTTTAGAAAGCCAAATTATGCTAAGTAAATGGCTTTGGTGTTGAACCTCGAAAGGAGTCGAGTATAATTTGACTGAAAAGCCTACCGGGTTTGATAATTTATTCGGGCGAAGAAAGCCATTAATTCGTTGGCTAATCTTCGGAGCAATGTTAGTTGGTCATCGACAAAACTGCATTGCTATAGACCAACCACTACTACATTATCACGGCCCTATTATAACCAAGATCGACCACGACAGAAAATTTTGATGAAGCCGTTGAAATTTTTTGAGGCAGTTGAGTGCCTATGTTGATTAGGCAACTGCCAATCACTACTGACTTGTAAAGGCCTGATTCAAACATACATATTATTATAATATGCCTATTGATATCTATTGCCAATTGGGTCAATATATATGTACATGATCGATAGAAAATTTTGACAAGGCAATCGATGCCTATTTCAATTCAATACTGCCCGTGGTTTGAACAATTCGGAAACCGCAAGTTGGCACCTGTTTAAATTTCTTTTTTGCCGCCAATGAATTTGGGGGGCAATTCATTTTTAGAAGAGCCAATTATAAAACTTTAGTGGCTCGAAAATTGAAACTAAAAGCAAATCGAGTCGTGAAAGTATTCAATTAGAGTTTATTTTGTAAGCCAACGATGGTTAAAAATGGAAATGTTTTTCCTTTGATTCCTTCCACAAATTAATAATGGCTTAAGTAAACCACATGATTGGTTGGCAGAAGGTTAATTTGACAAATGCGTAAGGTAAAAGGAAGACATTTATACGTGGCAATATTTGGCCATGGACAAATTGGTTGCTTGGCTAAGGAGAACTTGTCATGGTCCCGTCGATTTGGAACATTCTTAACAAGCCTCCTAGAAAATGCCATTTCTCCGTCGATTTCTCCAATCGACTTCAAGGCTTTGCAAAGTATATGCAATCGACAGAGTTGTGCCTTCGATATGTTCCAACAGGCCACGCCTCTATATTTCTTGTTTCTTTTAGTAGGAAAATACTGTTCAAGGAAAATTATCGACAGAGGAAATATTACATCTAATAAGCCAACACATGGCTTTTCGACAGTGGTATTTAGGCCTTGAATTGTCACCATGATTATTCTCGACAATGGTTTTTAAGCCTTTAAGGCTTTATTATACCAGTGAAAAAGTTTGGTGTAAAATTTATCTAAAACTCTTCGAGAGTTGGGGGCAAATGTTTACACCGTAAAAGGTTATCACCCATCGATATTGATAGAGGGGTGATTTGAAATTAGTTATATTATTCACTTGGGTTACGTTAGCACTTCACCCAAATGAATAAAGGGGGGCATTGTTTTCTCCATCTGTGATTTTTCTTATCCTCGTTGATTGAGTGACACGTGACATGAAAAAGAATGATATTATTGGAAATTGAAAGGTGACTTTGGTTTACCTTAATATTATGGGTTTAAGTTAAGGAAACTCGATTAAGTAAAACAAAACTATGACAAAGTTTTAAAGCGTTACCCTTCCGTCGATTGGCCCGTTTATTGGCCAATATGTGGTGTATTTCCGTTAACATGCAACTAAGCATTATTGGACTTGTTTCTTCTGATGAATTCACTTACAGTTAAAAGAAGATGTATGTAGTTACCCCCACAATTAACGGAGCAGTTTTGCTCAGCCATGGAGCAGTTCCACAATGTGGAAGTTATTTGCTTCACTACTCGTGGGAATGGTTCAAAGGCATAACATGAAGGAATAATTGCCTTATTGGAGGGAGGATTCAAATTCAAATTGAAGGAGGCCTATTTAAGTACAAGTTAGTATAGTAGCAGTTTCAAGGACACGCAAACAACGCCAACAGGCCTTTATCTTTTCTTTTCTAGGAGTAGTTTTAACTTGTAATTGTCCACTCGATCATCTTGATCGTTTGCTCTTCTACTTTGAGGGTTAATAAAGTCCATTTTGTTAATCTTATTCCATCTTTCATCCACTTTAATGTTTGTTTCCAAAGAAGTCCTGAAAACGGCAAGAAACCAAACTCCATTTTCCACACTCCACATTCCAGCAAGTCACGACACAATATTTCCGTCGATTCCCCGTCGATTGGAAAGAAATCAAAAAATTAGATAACAGGTATCCAATAAATGAGCATAATGATTGATAATTTTGTGAGCTTCTTTTCGGTTTCAAAAAAATTATTCAAATCTCAATTTATTGTTAAAATATTTATTATGGATTCTTATAAAAAATTAGTTTGATTCGATATCTGTTATGGCTTTTTCAAAATTCGTAGGGGCCATATGAAATCTAAAAAAGCCTCTACCGGTATTCGATTGAACTAATTTTTTTAAGAACTAATGAAAAATATTTTAAAACAAATGAGCGGTTTGATTCATCTTTGTGGAACCCGAAATGAGCCCCACAAAAAATAACCATCTATTAATCTAAAATTGAGTGTTCAAACACTCAATCTTAGGTTAACAATTTATTGATCTTTTGTGGAGCCCATTTCGGAAACCACATTGGTGATTAAAATCACTTATTGTTCTTATAGTATTTTTTTATTAGTACCCCTCTGTCGATATCGATAGGTGATAACTTTTTACGGTGTAAACATTTATGCCCCCAACTCTCGAAGAGTTTTAGATTAATTTTACACCAATCTTTTCATTTTCGACTGGTACAATTAGACCTTCAAGGCTCAAAAACCACCGTCAGGAATAATATGGTGGAATGCCTCGGTCGATAATTTCCCTTAAGCTACAATCCTTGTCGAGGGGTATCCCATTTCCCATTTGCTTCTAACCTCCTCCAGTAGGATTTGATGCCTCCCAGGATCATTATAGGCAACAAAAACTAACGAATAAGGGGAAACAAATCAATTGACCCAACTGCCTTACAATTTAATCCTTTGTCCAATTTTCTACCGCAAGGCATTAAAAATAACGTGGCAATCAATCCTTTCTAGCAAAGCATGCATAATTAATCTTTTCTGGCAAAGCTTTCCAATGCCTTGTCTTGAGCAAATAAAACTGCAAGTCTTCCATATAAGACTATGTTTTCCCTCCTAACATATGAGTGATGACGAAATTTCATATTTATTTAGAATTCACAGTCATGATTGGCTGGAACTCAAACTCCGTGGTTAAATTTTCACCATTCTTAACCAGTATAGATAGAGGGGAAGGATTACTTTCTACTTCAACCATTCATGGTCTAAATTGCAAAAACTCTAGCCGAAAGATTATTTTCATGATTCAACGACTTGCTTCGAGTTTTGAACTTTCGAGTCATTTAAGTTTTATAGTTTGCTCTTCTAAGAATGAATTTTTGCCCCCCAAATTCATTGTCGACAGTAAAAGGCAATCAAAACCATTACAATTGCTAAATATCGACTGGCTCTAGTTTTTGTTTGGAGGCCAAAATAAATTCCTTCTATGGAGAGATGGCTTCAAACCAAATGGGAAAACCATTAGATTGGCTCCCTCCATGTAAACAGCCACGCGTATAACACATCTCAGATGTTTATGTAGAAGATCACGTACATTAGATGCCGACATTTCACTTTCTTTCTTAAAATTTCTCTTTTTGACAAAACACATTTTTTTTTGGTCTATAGAAAGAACACGTTAGTTTTTAAAACAAAGCAATTAAAATAGCCATATATATGCCGACATGCGTGGTCAAACGGATGATTATTATCCAAAAATGGACCAAATCCATTTACGTTAGTAATGCTTTGTTTGGTTTGTGATTTGAGTAGTGTTTTTGGATAATGAGTGGAGAGAGAAATGAGAGTAATTATTGGAGAGAGAGGTAAAAAGTGGAGAGAGATAGAGTGAGAAATGAGAGTAATAATAGAAAAGTAAGAGAGAGAAACAAGAGTAATGATTGAATTAAAAAATATTTTTTGAGTAAAGCAGTGAAGAGAACAAGGCATAAAGCATTCAAAGTCCTTATGATCAAGGCCTTGTCATTCATGACCAAATGCTCACTGATGGTGTAAACAATTGGCTTGATTCACTGCCAAATATGGCCATGCCATAAAAGGAAATCACAGAATACCCTGGTAGTTTAAAACCCTAGTCAAATTATTTTCAGGACTTGACTCACTTTGAGTTTCAAACTTTTGAGCCATAATTGGCTCTTCTAAAGATGAATTCACTCTCTATGCAAACTCAATATCAAAAGACTGCTATTTCTCACTTCAATCATCCTTACTAAAATATGAATGAAAGAGATACATATAAATGCCAACAAGACCTTTCAAAACTTTCCAGTAGCCCACAATGAACCATGGCCTCTTTTAGAACAGTTGAAAACCATTCAACAATAAAGGCCTTTAAGAACATAAGTAGTGCCCAAAATCATAAGCCTTGCATGTCCCTTACTGACCGAACGCGTTCAAAATTGGCTACAAGAATGGCCTATTCTCAAGAAAAACCAAAAAGGGCTATCGAGTATAGATGGCCAAAAAGGGCTGTCGAGTAGAAATGGCCTATTCTCAGGACATACAAAAATGTGGCCACAAATCAGAAAGGCTGTCGAGTAAGCCAATAACTGGCCTATTCTCAAGACAAACACTGCGAAGTTGATTTTATCAATGCCCTCAAGGAATATATTTTGGCCGTGATCAGCATGAATGGGCTTGATGTTGATATTTTTGTGGTGCCCATTTTGGACCCACAAAAAGATTCAAATCGCAAGTTATTATTAAACTATTTTTTTTTTTAGTTCTTGTAAAAAATAAACTCAGTTCAATATTCATAAGAACTTCTTTCAAATTCGTACAGGCCATGCGATTAAAATTTAAAGATTATTAAATGAGTGGATCCAACGGTATAGATTAAAGCAAATCTCATCAGCCTTTATATTCTTACCAAAACGACATTCAAAGGCAACCAACGGAGACATAACATTTGAGCCAACGTAATGTCACGTGTTTCCCAAAGGTAATCTGGTGGAGTATTTGTTATGTAATTTTAGAATTTTCCCTTCTTTTTTTAAATAACTTAGGTATTTCGGTCAGCTTACGTGCACCTTAACTAAGCTTAGGATCAATCACACCGCTCACTTACAGAGGTCCCAATTATATTTAAAGCAAACCTCTGTATGGACTAACCTCAAAAGAATCGATAGCACTTAAGATATTTCGAACCTAAAACCCTAGAGCATCTCCAATCCTTGACTTCAAATGAGAGATGTCAAATTTTTTTTTGAAGGCTTATGTAGCATTTTGACATCTCTAATTTGATATCAAAGCCTCCTTTCCAACCCTTATACCTAATTCTTTTTATTTGACATCAAATTATCTCTCTCCAACCCTTACATCAAACGACATTTTTCAAATTCAAACAGCCAAAATTTTTCAACAGTTATATTTTAAAAAAATTGGCATGCCCCTAGCTTGATGCCCAAATTGACATGTTTGGAGCAAGTTTCAATTACCCATGGACTTGACCTAAGGAAAGGCAGCTTGATTGGAATGGAGGAAGCTGTCAAAAGTTTACGTTGAACATCCACCTCAGATTTGGCATGCTCCGGTTGGAGATGCTCTTAAGAAGCAAATCCCTAAATTTCAAGCCGTAACCATTAACCAACCCCTGGGTTAATAATTTGATAGTATTTATTGTACATACGGCGTGCGCGAACCTTTTTTAAAATAAATTTTCGAATTGTCCTGAAAAAAAATCAATTCAATTGGATATGTTACTGGTTGATCTGGTCTTCCAAGTTTCATTCAGATTTCAAGATTCTAAACTTTGAATGAAAAATTCGAAGATTAAATCGACCACTTATACATATCTAGTTAGACTGAATTTTTGAAGGAACACTAAAAAAATTACTTTAAAATTAATGAACGGTTTGAGTTATTCATATAGCACTCAAAAGTGAACCCACATGGTGTATGTATTTAGGTTTCCCAATATTCGGTTTGTTCTTTGAACATTAGATGCTCATATCTGAACTCTAGTGTACAAGACACATGACATTTCTCAACCGTTATCTCTACGTTTGGCTGCCTTCAAGAGAAACAGTGTTTGCTTGTAAGAAAATAAAGGCTGATGGGATTTTCTCTATTCTACACCGTTGGATCATTTAATGGTGGCATTCTCCTGATGAAAGCCTCACACAATCACTACAGATACAATCCTCTCAAAGGATTCGGATTTGCTAATTTATTGGCTTTTCCACTTCTCATTTTGTAACGTCTCGGATTTTTGCCCTATTTTTTTTTATAAGAAACTATTTTTTTTTCAATAGTAATCGATTAACTATTTAATTGTGTAATTAGACTAAACCAAAACCTAGAATAATTTTTCGTAACCAAAATTAGTTTCGTAAATTTTAATTCAACTTGTAACGACCGTAATTTTATCATTAATAACTTCATTAACGATATCATTATTCCTTATAATAAAAGTATCTCCTTAATAGATATATACAAATATAATTTTGCTATCCTAATTATCTTACTTTTATTTTTTTTTAAAAATTCATGCATGCTTGCATGCAACCTCTTTCCATCACTCCCTCTCCTACTTAGTCTCTACCTCCTCCCTCACCACGAAAATTGCCCTTATCTCGTCAATTTCAAAGCCCAAGAGTTAGAGTCCTTATTAAACTCGATTTTATCAACCTCTTTAAAATTCTCCTATATATACCCCATTAATCCGACCCTAGGGCATACCACAATACTTTCCATGCTCCTCCGAGTCAAAAACGAGAGAAAACCGTGGGCCAATTCGAACTCCAATCAATGGAGTTCTAGAGAGAGAAAGTGAGAGAGAGAAAAACGGGTTTTGTACTTACGCCCAACCGAAACTCAATTCTCAAGTTTCAATCACCTCCTACAACTCCAAGCGTCCCTAAACACCATCCAATTCGGCCCCAAGGTTCCCCGTTGACCAAACCCGAAGTTGTCTTCTCCAAATTTCAAGTTTCGAATTAAAATCAATTCGACCCAATTTGAGGTATTATAATCCATTCCAACCCTCCCTCTAAGTATGTTTATTGTTTTTATGCTTAACCCTATGCCCCGAACGGACCCATGCATCGAAAATAGCAAGAAAAACCAAAAAAAACGATTTCTGCCTTCAACCTTGCGGTTGCAAGGTTCGTGGCCGGACTTTGCGGTGGAGGTTCCAGACGCAAGGTTGACTGGTCCAACCTTGCGGTTTTGACTGTTTTGTTCCGAATCGACTTTGCGACCTCTCGAACACCGTTTTCGACCCCCAAACTATTTTTCCTAGACTTTTCACACCTCAAAGATCATAACTTGTTAAGGTCATATTTTTTTTTATTTAATTATCTATTTATTAAATTATTTATTAGTTATCGTACAAAGTTTACAAACAAAAATTTGATACGACCTTCCAACTAACGTTTTAACACTCAATTAAATTTTTCTAGACTCCTTGCATCCCAAATACAGTAACTTGTCAAATTAAATATTTATTTTATTTAATTCACTATTTATTATTATTTTTAAAGTAATTCCAATCAAAATTACTTTACGATATTATAAACTTGTTATTGATGCCCCAATAATTTTTTGTAGACTTTATACAGTCCAAAGAGGAAACCTTGCTAAACTAAACATATTTTTAATAGTAAATTATTTATTATCTATTTACTTCACTTTTGGTCACTTTATTTAACGTATTCATTTAAATTAATTCCGCGACCCTCGGAACTCAACTTTTTGACACTCAACTGGTGACATAGGACCTTTAGGACTCTTATTAGGGTTATGTTAATTATTTCAATATTTTTATCTAATTAATGTATTTAATTAGTCTTTAATCTATCTAATTTCTTAAGAATTAAATTAATGAGAGCTTAGAAAATATTCTATTAAAATTTATATAAAAGTTGTACTTTATTATTGACAACATGGCCATATAAGAATAAGGGCAACGGCTCATTTATTAGAAATTGTGTGATTACATTGCTCGTTATTGTTTTAATTATTATTTGGTTTAATTGTATATTGCACCGATATCTGATTCATTGCATTGCTTAATATTTGTTTTAAATTACTATTTGATTTGATTGTATACTGCACCGACATTTGATTTGAATGTTAGATTGGACCCTAGAGACATGGGGTGGTATGCGAATAGATTTTATCTAGACGATGCTAAGTTGATGGAAAAATGGTAAAGTGTTGAAGTCGTGAGATTGTGGATTTGATTTAAGGGTGACCTGCGGGGCCCAGTGATGATAAGGGTGACCTGCGGGGCCCAGTGATGATATTTTGGTGACCCTAACGTATGGTACGCCATGGGAAGTTCCAAAGGGTAATCGTGCCTTGCAAGGCCAGCAAGGGGGATTCTCCATGACACGATCATAGTTAGTGGCTTAGGAATGGTGACGACCCTAATGTATGGTACGCCATGGAACGTTCCAAAGGGTAATCGTGCCCCCTGTTATGGTCCTAAATGAATTCATACGAGATACATAACTTAGGTGAATTCATTTAGAACCCCGTGTGCAGGACAAACAAGGGGGGGATTTTCCATGACACGATCATAGTTAGCGGTATGGGAGGAAAGGATCTCGTGGATGAGATTCTTAGATCTCACATAAGGTTAGTGGATAGTAATAAATTGGTTCATGTATGAAATCTCTGTTTGGCTCTTCGATTCAATATTGTCTTGTATATGCTAATTGTAAAGTAAGAGGGGTGGTTGGGTTGGATTATTCTACTGGGTGATTTATCACTCACGGATACGTTCGTATCCTGGCAAATCGTTTGCTTCGGCGATCAATTTGCCAGAGGGTGCAGGATTCAATGATGGTGCAGTTCGACGCGGGAAGAATATCAGAAATGGAGATCAAGTATACTCGGAATTCGTGTCAAGCCTAGAATCAGTTCTGAAGTTAATGTATTTGAATCAGTAAATTTTCGTGAGATTGTTATAGCTAAACATCCATTTTGGAAAATCATATTTATTTAGCAAAATTTCCCTAAAGAATTATTTTATTTTGCTTCCGAAAAGTCGGGGCGTTACACATTTTCAACTTCTGGGTGCTGGCAAAACTCTCTGTTTTTAAGGTTAGAGACGAAAAGTGAGAAATAGGAAATGAAGTACATTTCAACTTTTCATTTTCCACTTCTGATTAATGTAAGAGGAGAAAAGCCCAAATTATCATCTATATTTGGTTTTAGGGATCTCTTAAGGTGCTCATTGAAAAGCATAAGAGTAAAAAATTCATTACTACCATTTAGAATAAAATGGTCAAAAAAATAAAATTTTCGCATCGATTCAAACGAAATGAAAATTGAAGCAATTAATTTTTTAACCATATTTTTTAATATGTAAAAGGTGCAAAAACTTTTTTGTGTGCTAATATATCTAAAAAATGGGAAAAAATAAAAAAATTATTTCTAAAAATTGATTAAACCATTATTTATACACATTATTATATCCCATAATAAATAAAGAAGGGCAACATGGTAAAAAATCAAGTCATAATTCATTTTCATCACATATCTCTCAAACACTATCAAATTACAAAATGCATTCTGCACATATTATCAAAACACTCTACCAAATTCAAACTATATTATGATGAAAAAGCCAATAAATTAAATATGAAAGGCCAATTAAAAGTAGGCTCCCAAACACCCACTAAGCACAAAGATTTTTTTCGAGGTTCTGTCGTTATTCCAAAAAAATTTGAGTTCGACGATAGCAATCGAAAAAAAGAAAAAAAAAATACTTTTACCCAAATATTTCCGATAATAACCCATTTTTAGCCAGGGAAAAAAGTTTAAAAAGTTGGCTTTGGTTGCCTCAAATTAGATATTTCTAAAAATATTTGGATAAAAGTAAAAGAAATTCTTTTTTCCAATTCTTGTCCAAAGAATCAATAATTTATAAAATTTTGATTCAAAAACAACGATTACCTTTTTTTTTATAACGAAAAAATCTTAAAAAGTAATAAAAGTTAAACGTAACGGGGCAGAATGCATTAATTTTTGCTCTTGTAGATTGTATCATGTGCTTCATTAATATCTGCTAAGCAATTTTTGAGGCGACCAGGGCTTGGTTTTTGTTTTTTTTTAGATCCGCGGCTTGAGTTGGGGTTTTGGAATTTTACAGTGTTAGTTTGCCTTGACTTCCTTTAACATTTTATACTTGGTCGTTAATTTGTTATTAAGGAAGTCATGGTTTAGTTAAGGCGGTAATGGTTCAACAGATTTGGTCAAGTCCAGCTCAATTTGTGTTCCACCTCAGCAATCCTTGTGACAGCTTCTCATCTAATAGGAAAGCTGAGAGAATTTTGTGAGATGTGTGTTTCTTTTGTGTCTTGGTAGTAAATAGTACAGTGCCTTTGTTTTGTAGGGAATCTTTTGTATATACCGGGGATAGGAGGGGTGGTGGTGTACCCCGCCGGTATGTTTTCAATTTTTCGACCATTTTATGAAGACACCTAGATGATGGACTCTGTTCATTTGTTAGAGCTCGGTAAGAACATTAATCTTTCCCAAAATCATGAGTAGATACGTGATCGGCACACTTGCAAATTGAAAAAATTAAAAATTGGATAAAAAACACAATGAATTAGAACATAATTTGATTTTTCTTAACTTTCACGTGTGTCGATTATATATCTACTGAAATCCGATAAGCATGATTTTTGTCAAGATTAATGTTCCTATCGAGATCTACAAAATAAATGAAACCGATTACCAAATTGTCTTTGCAAAATGGCCAAAAAAGTGAAAACGGTCCAGAGGGGACACCACCACGGCACCACCCCTCCTTATATACATAAGTTTCTTTGTTTTGTAAGGGGCTGAAAATTGGAAAATCACATAAATTAGACTCAAAATTAACAAATGCCAAATTTTTTTGAATAAGAACAGAAGCCCAAAAATTTCCAAAATTTAAAACATCGATACAAACAATTTTTTTGAGCAGCATGTGTGTTGACAATAGACTGCCATCTAGGAATTTAGGGAGTACTTTTTAGACTCTCAAGATAGATGATTAATTTTAAAAAAATCATACAAATCCAAGAAAAATTCAAAAAAATGAGCAAAACACACAAAATAAAGAATTTCAGGAACCCAGATGTAAGCGCTCCTATATGAGAAGACACGTGCTAGAGTGGATTTTAAATTTTTTTTTATTTTGCAGCCGTTTCTAGAGAGCAACAAACGGACAGGAGCAACCCTACACTCCCATCTGCAACAGTGGAATCCCATCTACTAACTCTCTCTCTTACTTTACTCTCCCCATCTGCAACCATCTCTCTATCTCCTTCAAAATACACGACCCATTCTCTCCATCTCTCCACCACCAGGGACGACACCACCAACGCCGGAACACCCGCACCACAAAGGTCACTTCCTCTCCCCCAACGACACCCACCCCCAACCCCAACCCCAACCCCAACCCCAAAACACAACTCTCTCTCTCTCTATCTCTCTCTCTCTCTCTCTCTCTCCCTCTCTTTGCATAAAATGCTCAACTCTCTCCGACGATGGCACTGCACAGATCAGAGAGCTCTCTTCTCTCACACCAAGTCCGATTGGAGAGGCTCTCTATCTCTCTCATCTTTCTCATCTCTCACTCGAAGTCCGATGTGAAGATTAATCTCAACTGTCGATTCAAGAGGAAGCGAGAGAGACAGAGAAACAGATGCATGAAGAGGAGATCAATTGAAGATTTCATCCATCGAAGTTCCTCGCCAGAGGTAATCTCATGACTGATCATTTTTTGTTTCCTCCACGTCTTCTTCACCTTCTCCGGCTTGGTTCTCTCTCTGTTTCTGTATGTGTGTGCGCGAAATATATATATATACACACACACACATAGAGAGAGATGATTAAAAAGAAATCAGATTTTATTCTGATTCGAGAGATTTGCCATTCAATATTTGGCAGAAGAAATCAATTTGAGAGATTTGCCATTCAATATTTGGCAAAAGAAATCAGATTTTACTCTGATTCATTGGGGGAGATGCAGAGAAAGTACATGCATGACTTTACCAAAGCACCCCCACACAAAAACCCAAACAGTAAACCAAAGAACGAAATAAAGGATATGGAAGGAAAACATGGAAAGTAAGAAAACCCATTAAAGTAAAAAAAAAAAAATCAACACCATCTGCACACCCCAATCTGGAGGATTCACCACTGATTGCCTACAGAATGGCCAAAACAACCCTGCACAAAAAGATGCAACTTCACAGACACACGAGGGCAATCTTGGCAGTACACAACGTTCATTGCTTGCACGTACGGACAATGTTTATCCTCCTTTAGTGGCCCTGAGTGGATATCAATTCATAGTTCCAATAGAATGGTTAGACACGTCTGCGCGAACGCTTCCCAATAGCGGGACAAATGATAATGTTCCAAATTTCATAGCTCTGTGTGGCAGCAGTGCATAAATTTTGAAATTTGAACACATAACATATCCAATTTCGACTGGTTCATAGGTGAAGTCATTTCTACAAATAGCACTTTTAGCTTGACCTCAAATTTGTGCAACTCCAGAAAATATATCTGAAAAGTTCTGTTTTCAACACAGGCACGCCAAGCAAGGAGCGAGCGTGCTTGTTAACGTTTGTTGAGTGAGTGTGAGCGTGCCAAGACTTGTCGCGCCTGACATTGAATGTATGGATGCCGTGAATCTAAGCATAGAGCTATTGTAGGTGGCTTAAAAGGGAAAGCCACAAGTTGGTTCGTGGGTTGCCACAAAGGGGTGGACTTAACTATTAATTTCCAAACTGGGTAGAAAAAGAAAGAATAAAACAAATATAAAAACTAATCGAACTCCAAATTTTTTTTTTTTTTTGGTCCTCACAGTAACTTGTAATCATCCCCCTCTTTTGTCTCATTCTCTCTCCTCTCTCCTCTCTCCTCCCTTTCCTCGCGATTTGCAAGCCTCTCCCTCATTTTCTCTCATTCTCTCCTTTCTAACCCCCCTCCCTTGTTATTTAAGTCCAAGCATTGGAGTTGGAGTTGATTTACAGGGCCCAACGTTATAGTGCTTAGTGTGGAAAAATACAAGGCTTTCAGACCATTCGATTGCTTATCAACTAATGCTTTGCCCTCAATATAGCCAGCCATGTTTGTCCCATAGGAAGACTTGTTTTATGCCATCCAATTGGTATTGGTCTTCCTCCTCCTTGGATTTCTATACTGACGAAAACATGACTATGGGCGACCACAAATTTCAGACCAATCGATTGCTTATCGACTATTATCTTCGTACAATAATACTTACACTCCACTGTTATCTTTGCACAATTTTTTTTGTAATCGCCAGATTGTAAAACTGCACATAATTTATGACACTACCAAAAAGAAGCTGTGCGAAGTTAATAGTGGAGTGTGACCATTATTTTCCCATATTTATATGTCCACATACACAAGTACAAAACCCAAATAGGAACATAGTGAAGGATCAAGACGTCTGTGAGAGTTTCTCTCTCTAAATGAGAGTTTCTCTCTCTAAATGAGAGCTTCTATCTCCTCGTGAGACACTCCGACGGCGGTCCTCCCACTCCTTCCCTTTCTCTCTCTCTCCTCTGTTTCACCTCCCTCCAACCTTTTCCTCATCTATTCCGTTTTCCCCGTGATCTCACTTCCCTCCTCCATCTTTTAATTTCTCCTTTCCCTTCCTCCCCTAAACTTTTCCCTTCCCTCTTTTTCCTTGTTCCCCACCTTATCTCCTGCCTCCCTTTTATCTTTCCTTCTCACTGTTCCGTTTCTTGGCGGCCTAGCCTACTGTTTCTTTTTCCACTTTCCCCATGTCTGACTCGGATTACCTTGATTTGGAAGAAGGGGGTGGGGATAACGAAGCCAGCAGTACTAAGTGCCTTCTTGGGAGGATTATTAGTGATAAACCCCTAAATAAGATAGCTGTTTCTAATATCCTTCGAAAAGCCTGGAACACCAGGGCAGAGTTCTCCATCACCCCTTGGAGTAACAATACTACCTTGTTTCGTTTCAATGATGAGGAAGACCGACGCTCGATCTTGCGTGATGCTCCATGGTCGGTGATGGGTAACCTTCTTGTGCTCAAACCTTTACCTGAAGGTGTGGTGGCTTCGGAGATGGACTTCAACAGCTCTCCTTTTTGGGTCCAAATCCATGGCCTTCCGGTGGAAAAAATGACGAGAGTAAATGCAGAGATTATTGGACAGAGATTTGCTCGTCTTTTAGGTATCGAAGCCATCTCTGATGGGCTTCTCCTTCAAAGGAGTTTCCTTAGGGTCAGGGTTGAGATCAACATATCCCAACCTTTACCTAAAGGTTTCTGGTTACGGCGGAGGAACCCCGCGGGGGCTGACCTGTGGATTGCTTACAAGTATGAGAGGCTCTCCGATTTCTGTTTCGCCTGTGGCCGCCTAGGTCATGAGAACAAGAATTGCAAGTTTGTCTCGAGGGAAGAAGGTCTTAGTTCAGGTTATGGGCCAGAGCTCCGTACAGGTTCGATTAGAGGCCCTGGCCTTCCGGTGGTGGATATGGAGTCTAGGGTGGCTAGCCCGGACCTGGGCCGCCGGCCTTTGGTGATGAAGATAGGAGCGGGGGCACGTGACCAGGAGCATGTCTCTCCGTGCGTAGAGCACCCAAGGAGCGAGGTTGTTGGTACGAGTACGGAGATTGTACGAGAGCAACAATCCACCACCCTGCCTATGCCAGATGTCGCCCCGACGCTAGCCCCCGATGTCTTTTCTATACTGAACCCAGGTACGAACAAATCCCCTTTGAAGGTTAACGTTATCCCAAATTTATCCCCTTTGAATATTCCTTATTATGATGGAATGGGATCTTTGGAGCCACGTAGAATGATGCCAATTGCTCCAAATGATTCGGTGAGCTCAAATTCGGGGTCGGGTGGACCCGTATATTTTGTTACGGAGCCTGGGGATAGCCCAAAGAACAATATTCCTCTTTGTAACCCTTTCTACTCTGGACCTCTTAACCCACCAAATGATACTGGTGCTCTTGACCTTATTCAGCCCGACCTCACTATAATTCCCCTCAGCCCAAAAACTTCCCCTATTCAACCTAACCCCACTATAACTCCTCTCAGCCCTAAACCATCCCTTGGTCGAGGACAGGAAGATGTTGTTCTTTCTGATGTCTTTAACCGTCTTCTCAGCCTCAAAAGGAAGACAGATGAGTCCCCTACCTCTCCCACCAAATCCAAGGCTCTCAAGATTGATAACCACTCGTACTTACCTATTATCCCCCTCACTAAACCCACCCCCTCCCTATCAAACTCCCACTCGTATAATACCAGAGCAACCACTAAAAAGCACTTCATTCCAAGGAAGAAGATTCCTAACCCGGGACCTACCCCCTTGCTCCTCGGCTCGGATGGTGATGATAATCTTGTGGATGTTCGAATTATTCAGGTCAATACGGATGATAAGAATCCCTCTATGGATGGGTGTCAGGGGATTTCTTTTTCTGGCTCGGGATCGATTGCTTCCAAGATGGAAGGGGCGGTGGTGGCTGGCCTCAAACAGCCACACCCCCAATGCTGATTTTGGCCTGGAATGTTCAAGGAGTTGGGCGACCTTTGACTTCCAAGGCATTGAAGGAGAGTGTTCGCACACATCGCCCCTCCATTATTTTTATAATGGAGTCCAGAAATAAAGAGAATAAAATGGATCGGCTCTGCCAATCTCTTAATTTTCAGCACTCTTTTTATGTTAATCCAGTTGGTTTATCTGGGGGTCTCGCCCTTTGGTGGACCGCTGATGTTTCCCTTTCTGTTGAGTTTGCGTCGAATAATGTTATTCACACTAGTTGTGTGTCTTTACTTAATTCCAAGAAGTGGGCAATGAGCTTTGTTTATGGAAGTCCCACAATTCAGCACAAGGAGGAGGTTTGGGATCAGATAAGGGATATCACTTTCTCTATGGATGGTCCTTGGTTCTGTCTGGGGGACTTTAATGATATAGCAGTGGTAAAGGAAAAGTTTGGGGGAAGAAGTCCTTCTAGCTCTAGGATCTCAGCGTTCAATGATTTCCTAAATGACTGTGCTCTGATTGATCTTGGATTTAAAGGTCATCCTTTTACTTGGAGGAATAACAGAGTGGGCTCAGATGCTGTGATGGAGCGCCTTGACAAGGCTTATGCTAATATTGAGGGAAGAGGAGCCTTCCCTCAGGCTATGGTATTCCATGAACCAGCTATTGGTTCTGACCATTGTCCGATTCGCCTTAATCTTGAGGAACCTTTGAAGATTTATCGTCCTTTCCGCTTTGAATCTATGTGGACAGTGGAGGAAGATTGTGAGGGAATAGTTAAAGCCTTATGGGGGTCGGAAGGGGGAAACAACAATGTATCTAGGGTGGTTCAAAACTTGGTCAGATGCAAGAGGGAGCTCCAGGCATGGCATAAGGGGAAATTTAGCAACATGAAGGAACAAATAGCAATGCTCAAATGCAAGATTGAGGTAATTCAAGGAGGACCTTGCTCTCTTGCCTCCAAAATGGAGGAAGAGGATCTGACGGCAAAGCTGAATAAACTCTGGGAACAAGATGAGATGTATTGGCACCAACGATCCCGTTTAAACTACTTGAAATTTGGAGATAGACATTCCAGATTCTTTCATATTACAGCGACTCAAAGGAGGCAAAGGAACTTGATTCTGAGGCTTAAAAACGATAAGGAGGAATGGATCTACTCCCCAAGAGGTATATCTGATATCATCTGTCATCATTTCAATAATTTATTTACTGATGTTAATCCTATTATTAGTTTTGACAAAGCTTTAAGTGGGGTTTCTAACAAGATAAGTGCAGAATCTAATGTAAACATTTGTAGACCAGTGAGTGACCTGGAGATTACCTCTGCTGTGTATCAAATGGGGGCCCTCAAAGCCCCAGGTCCGGATGGCTTTCCAGGGTTGTTTTTCCAAAAATACTGGGAGCTAGTAAAGGTGGATGTCAGCAAAATGGTCATGGATTTCTTTGATGGCTCCTCGAATCTGGGTCCTCTTAATCAAACTAACATTGTCCTCGTCCCAAAGGTTCCCCACCCTGAAACCATTGGCCAATTCCGCCCTATCAGTCTATGCAACTTTATCTACAAGATCATATCCAAAATTCTAGCGAACCGACTTAAGCCCTTACTGCCGTCCCTCATTTCCCAAGAACAATGTAGACACCCCAATCTGATTTCTCAATCATTTTGTCTCTTTTCAATTTATTTCTTTTCAGTTTCTTGTTCCCCCGATGATGAATCAGGTCGAGAACAGTTTTGATTGAAATGGTTTGAGTTTGGTGTATGTGGAACCCTTCCCTTAAACCCAGAACCATTGAACCCAGCTTTGACTACGGGTCTGACCTTCGCGCGATGTACTGAGACACTCGCGCGATGCTCTACTTGCCAGGTGGTGGTCAAAGTCAAACTTTGACTGATTGACCATCGTGGGGAAGATAGAACCCTCGCGCGACGGTTCCACTCCATCGCGCGATGGTCGACACCTGTCGTATCCAGCTGGATTTCGTGATGATGAGGCGCCTGCAGGGCCATGTGACCCCGTTCCATCAGCTGAACGGCGTTTGCTCGGCCATCCTTGCACCACCTAAACCCCCACTCTCCCATCAACTTGGCACCCCACTTCTCTACCAAGTGAGTGCTGCCAACATTGTTGGCTGGCTGCATAGCCATGTTCACCACCAACAAACACTCCCTCTTTCTATAAATAACCCCCCATTGATCTCTTTCAAAGGGTTACCAAGAAAAATCCCAAAAGAGAAGAACAAGAAACACAACCTTGATCTTCTCTCAATCCAAGCATACCACTTCACTCACTCAAACCATTTTTCAAGTCATTCAAAGCAAAGGTATAATTTTCTACCTTTACTGTCTTGAACCCTGAGGGGGGCTGACAGGGTCAGGACTGGTAATCAATATCAGCTTCTGACCCCAAAGCCAGCAAATTTACAAGATACTGTGAACATGAGAACCCACGCGCGACGAACCCACATAATCGCGCGATGCTTCTAGCTCATGTGATATGGTTCTCGTGGGGATGGATCTCTTGTTCTGATCCAGCTTGCATGATTTCATATTTCCATGCATAATCATATTTGATATATCTCACTGTCTTGCATGTTAAAATCAGTAGATTAGTGTATTTTGTTTTCCTTGTTCATGTTGGAATGCCCCTGGGTGGCTTCTGAATATGTCTCAGAGCCCAGGCATGCAAAGCAATTCCTGGATGTCCAGTCCGAACAGTCGCGCGATGATGTGACTCCATCGCGCGATGGTTCGATCATTTCCAGTGATTGCCCTTGCATGGGCAGCTAGGCCTTTGGCCTCTGTTTTGATCACCCTCACTGTTTAAGGGTTGTACGTTATTCCTATTCGGTCAGATTGTAATAAGTAGTTATTTTCAGTACATATGAACTGCTTGGCTTGGCCCTGGGTGTGCACTGGTCCTTCCAGAGCCCAGAAGGAGATAAAATTGAACCTGTAAAAGGATGTTGACACTCGCGCGAGGGTCTGGGTGTGTCGCGCGATGGTGTGACTTGCATGTTCCCATTCTGTGCATGCAAGTTGGTCACTGTTCGTGATAAATTCATACCCTGCACTGTTTTGGCATCCAGAAAGCAGTTTTCAGTTTTACCTCATTTATTTCATCCATACATGCTATCTACCACATCTTGCAAACGTGTTACAGTTTTAATCCCCGATTAACTGTTCCCCCGCCCTAATTGGCTAAAAATTGATTAATCAAACAGAATCGCAAACAAACAACATTTTCGCAAATGCCTAAGTAGAGACCGATCTCCGAATTGGGCGAGAGGGGTGCCATAAAACCCTTCCCCTCTCGTAACCTGGCTCCCGAACCCAGATATGGTTATGACGGACTGGTTCCTTAACTTTTTCAAATCAAAACAAAGCGCGGCAAGTGCTTCGAAATACGGTTCCTTGGGTATCGGACCTTCAAACCCAAGTGGCGACTCTGTATTTTTTTCGCGAGCGCTTGTCGTCCAGCTTCAAAAAGCGCTCCCGCGAACCGGCAGCATCTCCCCTTTCTCAAAAGGGTAGGGCACGGAATCCTTTCCCTCGGAGGAGAGAGAAAGAGTCGGGGCAATTCGCATTGCCCACAAACAATCTGCCTTCATTGAGGGCCGTCAGATCCATGATAACATTATCATTGCTCACGAAGTGTTTCACTACATCAAACACAAGAAGAAAGGCCCCAAAACTCTCATGGCTTTGAAGCTGGACCTGAGTAAGGCTTATGATAAAGTGAGATGGAGTTTTCTGGAAGACACGATGCGTACTCTAGGGTTCAATGATAGATGGATTAATTGGGTAATGCATTGTGTTACTACGGTTAATTTCTCGATTATGGCAAATGGCAAAAAAGTGGCAGAGGTCACACCATCTAGAGGATTGAGGCAAGGGGACCCTCTTTCTCCTTACCTTTTCCTCCTGGTGGCAGATTCTCTTTCTTCCTTACTGTCTTCGGCTATTTCAAATAGAGAATTAAGGGGAACTCATGTCAGGAATAGAGGGCCAGTTCTATCTCATCTTCTCTTTGCGGATGATTCTCTGGTGCTATTGGAAGCAAATCTAAAGAATTACAAGAAGGTAAAGGAGATTTTGAATATATTTGGTGAAGCTTCTGGAGAAGAAATTAATTTCCAGAAATCAGAAATTTTATTCTCTCCGAATACCCCAAAGGATCTCCAACAGGAGATAGTTAATTTCATGGGCATGGGGATTATGAAAGACGGCTCCAAGTACTTAGGGGTGCCCACAAGTTGGGGGAAGTCAAAGCAAGAAACACTCGGCTATGTGAGGGACAGAATTATGACCAAACTCCAAGGTTGGAAACAAATGATCATGAACCCTGCTGGCAAGGAAGTCCTTATAAAAGATGTGGCCCAAGCTATTCCTACGTTCCCTATGTCATGTTTCAAGTTTCCAAAAATGCTCTGCAAAAAAATAAGCTCTGATATTTGCCGGTTCTGGTGGGGCAACAAGGAAAAAGGCAACAAGATCCATTGGGTTCGTTGGAAGGAGCTGAACGGTCCAAAAGAGGAAGGAGGTCTGGGCTTTAGGGATTTACAAGCTTTTAATATTGCTCTCTTAGCTAAGCAATTTTGGAGAATGGTAAAGGAACCTGATGCGCTATGGGCTAGAGTTCTCAAGGCGTCCTATTTCCCTGAGTCCTCCCCTTGGAAAGCCAGGAAGGGAGTCTCTCCGTCATGGATTTGGTCCAGTTTGCTGGAAGGTGGTGATTTACTAAGGAAGGGATCCCATTGGAGGGTAGGCAATGGTCTATCCATCAATGTCTGGGAGGATAAATGGATAAATATCCATAATGAATTTGTGTCCCCTGTTCCTTTAACCCCCAACAATGACAAGCCTCCATTAACAGTTGGTGATTTGATTCTGGGTGGTGGTACGTTATGGGATGAGGAAAAAATTAACTCTCTTTTTCCTAGGGAGTTAGGGAATGCCATTAAGTCAACGCCTATTTCTTGGTCAGGAGGAGAAGATAAGCTAACCTGGGTTCACTCTCGCTCCGGAAACTTCACTGTCAAGTCCGAGTACCACCTAGCTTTCCAGTTGACCCAAGAAAAGGATAGGGGGCAAGATAGTTCGTCCTCTAAGCTAAATTCAATCTTGTGGAAGAAAATCTGGAACCTCAAATCTCCTCCTAGGTTGAAGCATTTCCTCTGGCGTATCATTAGAAATGCAGTTTCCACCAAGGAAAACCTGTTTGAAAGGAAATGTGCAAGAAGTCCTATCTGTGGTCTCTGTGGAGCTGAGATAGAAACAATTGAACATGTTCTCCTTAGGTGTGAGTGGACTGAAGAGGTTTGGGCAAACAGTGGAATCGAGTTTCCAACACCGGTGAACAAAGAGGTATCGTCGATTAAGAAGTGGTTTGTAAATCTTCTTGTCAATTGGGGGGGCCATTTCTCGGAGAGGATGGGTCTCATAGGCCAAATTTGCTGGGCAATCTGGAAGCAAAGGAACGAATGGGTCTTCTTGCAGCAAATGCCTAATTCGAAGGTAACTCTTAAGCGGGCTATGGGTCTCCATGGGGAATTCTTAGCAGCGAATTGTTCTCAGATAAATGTACCAGCCCGTAATCATGGTGATAGTAATGTCCCGAAGTGGCAACGTCCCCTCAACGGTAGCTGGAAATTTAACTGTGACGGGGCCTTCAACCCCTCGGACAAGTCCGCTGCTTTTGCTGTCTTAGTTAGAGATGACAATGGATCAGTGGTAGGAATTAATCACGGGAGTTCTTCGGCGCTGGCTGCTGAAGCTTGGGCTATTAGGACAGCAGTGTCAATGGCCCTGGCTTGGGGAAAGAAGGATGCTGTGATTGAGTCGGACTGCCAACCCCTGGTCAATATGCTCCAACCAAAGTCTGTCTTGAAGAATTGGACCATTCAAGCTCTTCTAGATGATATTTCTTCCTTTTCTGCTAATTCTAGCTTCGTTTTTAGTTGGTGTAATCGTCAGGCCAATCGATGTGCTAACTGGATTGCTTACAACAGTAGACTAGGTGTTGGAATTCCCCTTGCCCCTTGTAATATCCCTGATGAACTCTACTCCTTGATTCGTTCGGATCTTTAATTTTAGCCTTTCAAAAAAAAAAAAAAAAAAGGATCAAGACGTCTTACTTTGAGCCATCGGGTGTCCTAGGCATGCACCACACCATCTGCTCCAAATTCTACAACGAGAAAGTGGAATACAACCTGATCATCAGCCAAGAATCCAGCAATTGGATGCCACAGGGCTGGTTCTGACATTAACCATCATAACGAGGTCCAACAAAGATACTTTTATCCGTTTCTTAGCCCATTATCCCAAATCTATATCTAACCCAAAATGGATTATTGCTATCAGACTGCAACGTTACCCCAATATCGCGTGAATCAAAAACCATCATATCACAACCTGCGGCAGTCCCAATCCATTCACTTTATGGGTTTGGCTGATCATTTTCTTCTTATCCAAACTTCTCACACGTGTCAGGAGGAAACTTTTCTTCTTAACCACATAAATTGATCGTTTTCCCCTCGGTGCAACTTAAACGGGAAATTCCTTGCCTTCCCCTTTTCAAGACTGTTAGGCTCCGTTTGTTTGGACGTAAAATATTTTTGGGTAAAATATTTTACCCATTTTCCGCTGTTTGGCTAGAAAAAGAAGAATGAAAATATTTTCAATGTAAAAAATTTTACACCAAAAGGGGGAAATTGTTTTCCTCTTCTTTTCTCCGTAAGTCATTTTTGTTTTGTTGCCGTGTGATCTCCTGATCCAAAAACACATCAGCCCCCCTCTCCCATCTCCAGATCCAAAAATACATAAACCCCCCTCTCTCAAAACACGTACCCATCCCCTTCTCCCAAATCAAATCCAAAGCGAGAGAGAGGAAGAGAGAGAGAGGGGGCACGAGAGCTTCCTGGATCTTGCAATTCTCTACGGCACCTTCACCGGCGACCGATCACCGGCGTTCTCAACGGCGAGTACCTCCGAATTCTTCTTCCATTCTAGTTTTGAGAAAATCTGTCAATTTTTTTGGATCTAATTTGATGCTTCAATCATATTTGATCCGTGGTTAGTGAATGTTGTTTGACAGTAGTCTTCTTCTCCTTATAAATTTTTTTTTTTGTATGTTGTGTGTCATGTTGTTCTGTTCCCCGCTATCTGTTTGATGAATTTACTCAATGAGCTTCAACTGTTGGTATATTCTGAGCTGATAAAACATGTGATTATGTCCTCTTAGTCTATACTTTTCTCCAATAATTGTGTTTGAATTCTTTAAGGAGGCTAACTTCTACCACAAATTCAATTCCATCCCCAACCATTACGCAGCCGGGAATCTGGCTTCTGTGTTGTACATAAAGAACTTTGCAAAAGATGTGGTTGTTGATGACTTCTGTTTCACATTCGGTGAGCTCAATAAACAATTTTAACTTCTCTCTGTTACTCCAAAACTTCTTACTTAACCAACAAAAGGGAAAATTATTATTTTATTTTATTTGGTAATCTGGCTTCTGGGCCAGTTTACACGCACCACGGGACTAAATCTGTATAGCCCCCATCAGCCTTTGCAAACCCAAAGCGTTTTTATGCATGGCTAGCCCCAAGGGTTTTTTCTCAGTGAAGAGGAGTCGAACCTCGGACCTTGGGGTGGTAGGCCCCTCCGTTCTGACTGATCACCAACCGCATTACCCCTCAGGGTTAAAGGGGAAAATTATTGTTCGTCAATAATCTTGAGGAGTGATCGATTATACAACTTCCTTCCGTGAAGAGAAATTATTTAGAAAATACCCTGTTCTTGATTTCGCTTTTTCCCAGCTTTATCTTTGCTTATGTTTATTCTGAGGACAATTTGATCTTGTGTAGGATCACTATTCGGAAGAGCACTGTCTCTCTCTCTCTCTGTGTATGTGAAAATACTCATGGCATTCTCATTCTCTTTTGCAGCTAATGCATCTACTTGACGTAAGCAATCAGCATATATGCATGTGATCAAGAGGTGCAAATCTTGCTTGTTAGCTACATTCGAGGACTAAGTAATGAGATACTCTCTCCGTCCCTTATTTATAGTTCGGTATTTCATTTTGGGCTATCCCTTAATAAATGTCCATTTTGTAAAGTTAGTGGGTAAAAGTTGGTGAATTGACTATTTTGTCCTTAAAAGTAGATTCCTTTTTGAAAAGTAAGTGAGTAAAAGTGTAATGATGATGGGTAAGTAGGAAAAGTGGAGGAAAAAGTTAATGTGAAATGTATAATGATGATGTCTTTTTAATAAGTTGGAGTTACGAAGCAGGACACTTAAAAAGGGACGGAGGGAGTACTTAACGTCTATAAAAAAAACTTGAACGATTACAGTCTCATGTGAAAGGTTTTAGTTGGCGTCAAGTTGCAACTACACTTGGTCATGCTAAATTGTACGGCATTAAGGATTTTGATCAATATCAAAGTGAAGTAATGTCTTATATTTAGTCCTCTTCTAAGCAGATGTATTCTGTGTATAGGAACAAAACTATTTTGACATTAAAATACTTGACAAGTCTGTCGCTCGTGTACATTGGATTTACAGACATTTACCTGAATTTACCCGTCATACGTCTATGCTGCTCTTCCCGGAAGCTTCCTTTGCAGATGACTATGCTACCACTGATGAGAAGGAATACGTATTCAGTGATTAGATTTGTTACGACTTTAATGTTTCCACAGCGATTGGATTATTAGACTATCTGATATGATTGATTTATTGCTGGGAACGGTTAATACCATCTGCTGGATCTTGACCGTCATTTCCCCTTTATTCTAAGTAGTAGGACATCTCTCTTGGAAAAATACTTGATTAAGGTCACAATAATATGAAAAGAAAAGATGTAGGATCTTTTCGTTATATTTGATTCATAGTAGTATTCACTAGTTGATGTGGTTACTTCTAATTGTTCGAAGGTAATATCAAGCTAGTGCCAAGTGTGAGGGATGATGTAACCCCAAGGGTTTGCCTCGTGGTCAAGGGTGGAGACTAAGGAGTTTGCTTCCTCTCGCGTAAGTCTTATAAAATCTTGTAGGGCCAGCCCATACGAGATTTTGCCCCAACTTTAATTTGGCTTCATCTAGCGGATGGTGGGGTGGGTCCCCTAGTGTTTACTCGAGGTGCACGTAAGCTGTCACGGATATCTTGAGTTATTAAAACAAATGTGGTAGCATCATCGTTAAACGCAATTTGAACTAGTTTATGCTGGCAGTAGACAAGAAGTTGTTCCACTTTAACTACTTCATCGCTAGATGTGCTCAAAACTTTGGGCATATATTTAGAAAAAGGTTTGATATTCTATTATAGAAGGAGTAAATTCAGCATGAGGGGTGATACCATTATGAAGGAGATGGTGATATCTCGATCCTACACCTTGTGCTGATGGCTTTTGTGAAGGTAACAGTGAACGAAGGGATAAGGGCAAAAATTGGCTGCATCTCCCATTTAATTAAACCAAAAACTTCAGTTCTTGCAGTCAAATGGTGTTTTCGGAAATGCCGGGACTGGTCGCGTTCTGTTAAGGTTCTTATTTTTGAAGGACTTATTTTTTATTTTACGAGACAGGTTATTCTCTTAAAATACATCACCTTTAATTCAAAAAATAAGTACTTATTTTAATTATTAAAACACTAACAATAGGATTGCGTGAAAAAATAGAAACTATAGACTGATTAAAATTAAATTTAGGTTGAATTCCAAGGCCCAGCATTATAGTGGTAAGTGTGGAAAAACAATAGGGATCGAAGAGTTCAGTCCATTGGATTACACCGTGTTTGTACCATTGGAAGACTTGACTTGACTTATGCCAATTCTTTTGTTTGTAGCATTATTAATATAGTGGTAAGTGTGGAAAAACAAAAGGGATCGAAAAGCTTTGCCCTCAATAATTACACCGTGTTTGTGCCATTGGAAGACTTTGACTTACACCGTATTTGGTATTGGTCCTCTTCCAGTCTTCCTACCTCTCTGCCGTATAATTCCCTCCAAAACTCATCCCATATCTCTCCCCATTCTATGTCCACCCAAAACTAATCCGATGTCCACCCAAAACTAATCCGGTCTTTCAGGGGCGGTCCTAACGGGATACAAGTGAGACCCGGGCCCTGCACAACTCCAAATATTCTTGCGTAAAAATTCTTTGGAATTGACTCCTACGAGTCGTTTGAGTGAAAACAAAAATTCTTAAAATTTCTACATGTTTGGAAGAAAAATCCGTAGCATTTTTAGTTATCAATCCTTTTTCAGGTTGCGTGTATAAAATTGAACCATGGCTACATACATACACACAATATCGTCTCTTATTCGGACCTTCCGAGTAGCAATATATATGTTTAAAATAATTATTATGTATATGAAAGTATGCCTGATTCAAGCCCATATTAGACACAACTCCTGCGTATACGGTCAACAAATGGTCCTTACTTGTTTACGAAGTCGTGGAGTTCTGTAAGCTCACATTTTAGATCATCTTCTCAATTATTGTATCCAATGGTTAGAATGTATACAATTATCCGCAAGTCCTGAACTAGAACGACGTGTATTAAACTCTAAGTTTTTGGGGTAATGAGTGGAGAGAGATAGATCAAAAAATGAGAGTAATAATTGAGAAGAAAACTTTTTTCATGTCCTGTTGGCTTTTGAGACCCAAAAGCGAGCACAGTCCACTGGCGACCCCAAATTTCACATCCTGTTTATCTATCTGAATTGAGGTACTGGATAATTAGATTATACAGGACTAGGAGGAACCGTTGGTTGAAACTTTAGCATTTAGAATTGAATATCTATCGAACATGAAATTTCACGAAACATAAGATATTCAATACGTTGGATTTGGGGATGCAATAATATTAAGGAAACTGATTTTCGCGCTCTAAGATTTACTGCAGGCGTTCCACCTTTTCGTTTTTATACTGTGATGTTGCTGGTAACATCAGTGTATATTTTGTTTTTACACTGTGATGTTGCTGGCAACAACATCACAGTGTAAAAACAAAAAGGTGGAGCGCCTGCGGTAAATCTTGGAGCGCGAATATCAATTCCCTAATATTAATCCCCTCATTTATGAGCTGCCTTTTGGTTAACAAGTTTCTGAGTTTATCTCCTTCCCTTGCATTCTCCTCCCGTTCTAACCGTGTCTAAATGACTAAATCGTGTTCCCCCATAAAAACCGTGTCAAATTACTAAATCTATCGAAGACTCCGCAGTAGGCGAAGCACCACAGGATATATCTACACTTTGGGATCAATAGCGGTGAGTTGAGTTAAGTCTCGCGTCTGCAGAAGTTGGTAACTTCGTCCACGATAGAAGCTGAGTATGTAGCAATCACGGAGGCTGCTAAGGAGATGATCTAGTTGAAGGCTTTTCTGGGTGAGTTGAGTTTGAAGCAGAAGAACAGTGTTCTTTATAGTGACAGCCAGAGTGCTATACACCTTGCGAAGAATCCAGTGTTTCATGCCAGAACGAAGCACATCGATTTAAGGTACCATTTCATTCGCTCATTTTTGGAAGAACGGGAACTGTTACTGGAGAAGATTTTAGGGAGCCAAAATCCAGCAAATATGTTGACAAAGTCTGTCACCATTGAGAAACTGAAGTTGTGCTCAACTTCAGTTGGCCTTCACGCATGAGGAGTTGGAGGGCCGGAGTCGCGCCAGGAGGGGTGAAGTTCACTATGTCCACTATTGATTGAGGCTGTTGATATTGGTTTGCTTTAGTTATCTTCAAGTGGGAGATTGTTGAGGATGCAAACAACTTTCAACAACAGAGTTTAGCAACAAAGTCCGTGACTAGCGCGGAGAGTTCCGTGACAGGTAGGCACGTGGTCAAGTTCGCGGCAGGTAGCGGGCGACAGACAGGCTCACAGCCGAGATGGGCCGTGGGCCGCGGTCCAAGTTGGTTGGAGGGTCTAGCTATCACTTAGGGTTTGGCTATAAATATTAGTTGCTATATTCATTATTTTTTGAGCGATTTGCTAGAGAGGCTATACAAAGAGAGAATTTCTAAAGAGGGTTTCTAGTGAGAGAAAGTGCAAAAGCAAACTTTTCTCAGAGAGGAAGGAGAAGACTTATAATCTTTCGTTTGATTTCATTCATAATGGACTGTTGTGGCTCCTGAGGACATAGACAAGTTGCCGAACCTCGTATATTTGTGTGTTCTGTTTTTCTGTTCTTTCTCTTCCTTTTCTCTGGTTTGTTTTCTGTGACGATAGTATCCCAAGATCCTGAAGTGTTGTTTGTTCGTTGTGAGTCGAGCGCGAGGCTCCGATTTCCCAACAATAGGTTGGTGGCGGGTGGCAGATGAATATCCTCAGCCTAGGTGCCAACATAGCTGAGATGTAGGTCAGTGCTTGTGATGTCTCTTTCTCCCGTTTCCTTTTAATCTTTGTAATTTTGGTTCGTTGATTAATAAAATTTCTTCTTTGCTAATAACAAAAAAAAACTAAATCAGCCATAGTCATGTTTTTACCTTCAAATATTTAGAAAATACCATAGAATCAAGATCATAGCCAGCCTCTTTTGCCAAATTCCTATTCAAGACACTGATAATGTCTACAGCTACGGATTTGGGCATGTGATTTGTGTTTGTCCTATTTTTTGTTTGAACTGATTTCTTAGCTTTTCAACTTCTTACCTTTGTGTTAAAGTAATTATTTATTTAAGACCATCTACAATGGCATAATCAAAACCAAAAGGTTGATAAAGGTTAGCGATATTTACTAAAAAAATGCTCATATTTGAATAATCAAACTTAACAACCTCTTAGCAACAAACAAAATTTTGGCCCTTGAATGACCAAAACTAACAACTTTTTGCCAATAACAAAATTTAGTGGATCTTACATCTTCTCAATCAAGTCCACCCATAATTGTACAAAACCTTCTCTCTCTTCCCTTTTCTCTCTTTCTTTTTTTCTTTTTCAATAATGTTTTCAAAAAATTATTTTACAAAACTGTTAATTAAATGGATAACAAAATGTGATGTGACAACTTTTGGCTTTCCAATTTTGGTTAGGCCATTGTGGATGTCTCAACAATTCGAATCATTTTTGTTTCCCTGATTGTAGGTAATTGCGGTGTAATTGGCCATAAAAAATTTCATTTCAAGTGATGCTGAATAATTGCTTTGGCTGCTTCTTATATATAGTGTCCTATTTATTGTTCCTTTCTTTTATGTTTTTATTTGTGAAGAATGCAATTTATCTCACATAAATTTTCCTTCAGTTTGCTAAATAAGAAGTCCTTTTAGAAGGCAATGACTTGCAATGACAATTCTCTCTTACAGTACTTCATATCGATTTCATAGTTCCAATAGAATGATTAGACACATCAGCGAAAATGCTTCCCAGCAGTGGGACAGATGATAATGATCCAAATTCATAGCTCTGTGTGGCAGCAGTGCATACATTTTGAAATTTGACACACATAACACATAACATATTCAATTTCTACTGCTTCATCAGTGAAGAAAGAGTCATTTCGACAAATAGCACTTTTAGCTTGACCTCAGATTTGTGCAACTCCAGAAAATGTATCGAAAAACTCCTGTTCGACACGGGTATGCCGAGCAAGGCGCAGCGCTTGTAGGCTTTTTCGAGCGAGTGCAAGTGTGCAAAGGCTTGTCGCGCGATGGATGCCGTGAATCTAACTTTTAAGCGTAGACTGATCGTTGTGGGTGAATTAAAAAGGAAAACCACAAATTGGTTCATAGGTTGCCAAAACAAGGTGGACTTAACTATTTCCTAACCGTGCAGGGAAAAAAAAAAAGAACAAGCAAAGATAAAAAACTAATCGAACTCCATTAATGATTAAAAGAGTTGATGATTACAAGTTGGTGCGAGGACCAAAGATAAAAAGTGAAAAAAAAGACAAAGTTATAACCCAATAGATTGACTAATCTTGGGAGATCAATCCCATTGTGCGCACACTAGTGAGGATCCAATGAAAACTAGGACAAAGTTTTATATAGACTGGCCCAACTTAAGTATTGATAGCATGTGAATGAGTAAGTCAAGACCACAGGCTTCCTGAGGCCCTTGGTTGCTGGGTAAATACCACTACACCAGCCTAAGGGTTCCTTGTTTAGCCCTTCTCCCATACATTGAGCTAATTTGAATAGATACAATGATCTGAAATAGCTATAGAGAGTAATCGAATGGAGTCCTATCAAGCAACATAAATAATTTGGTGAGTCTAATGAATCTAATTCAGCTTACTCTCTTAGAAACGTTTCCCGTTGCGGAACTGGCTTAATTCGCTGTAGATGCCCTTCTTGAAGCATCAATCCTACTTTTCTTTTCGGGTCTGCCCCTATTTGCATGCCCCATCATCTCTTTCAACCCCACCTGCCAGAACATCAAGATCTGAGAATTGCGTACAAAAGGAAGTTGCTGGTTCCGGACCTGACTCGGAAAGTCACCCTGACTTTTAGCTTTTTCTTGTCTCGGTCGGAAATTTTACCAAGGCACGCGAGAGCCAGAGAGTAGTAGTATCGAAAACAAATTTAAGGTATAGTATGCATCATGACGTGAGTCATGGTTCTGTATAAACCCCAAAGATCAATGCAGAAATCGGTACACCAACCAACTCAAAGCCTACAAATTAGTCCTGCTTCTTACCAGCAGCATGGATTCCAAAACAAGTACAATTTCTCCCAAGCCCACTATATAAAGAAGTTCGATAAACACTGATATAAGTGAACAATAAAACTTAACAAGCCTTGCTTGGTATGAATTGAAAAACCTCAAAACAAGCATATTGAAACCAGTACCACCAACTTCAAACTAACTCCAGAGTTCCAAATTCAGCAAAGAGAGGAATCCATCAAAGAGAGAAAGGTAGAGCAAAAACACTTTGAAACAGCAGCAGTAAGTAGCAAGGACACACATCATTTAGCATTCCATACCTTGCTACACATCATTTAACATTCCATATTTCGGTAGTTATGCTTGAAATAATAACAAATATCATCCCAACAAAAAGAACTGCAGCAGCAGATCCTCAGCAAAACAACAAGCATCAACTTCAGAATCGATTTCATAAACATTACATTTTTCGAATGAACTAAGTTTAAGAACATGGGATATTTTTGTAAACATGACATATTTCGAAACAATAAACTAACCGCATTTTACCATGTTACGTGCTTGTTCTTCACCTAACATCTATTCCATAAAAACACGACATATTTGGAACGTGAAATCATGATTTCGTAAAATAGGCTTCATATTCATCACATTTTTCGAAAAAACGAATCAATTTCATAAACATAGTCACATGACATATTTTGAATGAAGTAAGTTTAAGAACATGAAATATTTTTGTAAACATGACATTTCGAAACAATAAACCAACTTCAGTTTGCCCTGTTACATGGTTGTTCTTTACCTAATATCTATTGTACAAAAATACGACACATTTAGAACATGAAATCATGATTTCATAAAATCGGTACATATTCATGACATATATCGAAAACCATTTATGTCCTACCATGGTCAACTGTAGCATCATGGTGTTCTCTTCAAACTTTCCTTGTGTTCAATATTTCTTTTTGAAATAATTAACCAGGAACGTGAAATCATGATTTCATAAACAAGGGCATATTTCGTATGAAAAATCCTTCAAAAAATCATAGAATTTCGTCCATCAAGCCAATTACCCCACACAATCATGGCATATTGCAGCCACCAACAATGAAATCTGATGAGTTTTATACGCGTCATCATGCTCCAATAGGCAAGCCCAGACAATGAAGCCAAAAAATTAAAGGTGCGCGTCAGAACGGCTTACTGAAATTTGGCCATGGTGCGATCTTTGCGTGATCAGTGTGCTATTCGTCTATGTCAACAGAGTTTTTGGTGTGGAAAACAGTCTCCCCCGTGAAACCCTCTTGTCCCCACTGACTCGCCTTCCACGTTTTTTTTCTACTTCCGAAGGCACGGACCAATATATCTCAAAAGTAGGAGACTTCCTCTTCTAATTAAATTTCCTAATTTTCGGCTGATCTATTCAAAACTTCAACTCCTACGAGGAGGCCAATCAACTCTTAAAGATTGCCTCCTTGGGCAAATCAATATTCCACGTCCAGAAATTTGTACTATTGAGCAGTGGAAAGTATATCTCTTTCACAAGACAAAAAAACATGACAATTGGACTTGCCGTAAGCTCAAATTTTAGACCGACTCCGCGATTATTGAATCCAACAATTGAACTATCTACAATTATCTGCAAGTACTGCAACAAGAAAAACGAGTATCAAACTCCTAGTAATATGCTAAACAGGAGTAAAATAAATAAATTAGGGAGCGTTAATGTGGACATTTACGCCCCCCAATCAGGAATTCATCTTGGGAACATTGGTTTCTCAAGTTAAATCTTGCTTTCTTTAAGAGGCGTCAACATCTGAGAAGCTTGAGCAATGGATGACTTGTTATGGGCAGGGGTGAATTTAGACCCACCATCGGGAATTTTTTTGTGAACCGAAGAAGTTAGGTAATATATATAAAATTACCGAGGATATATCAATTGGGGCATCTTGCTCAAGAGGAGTTGAATTCCAGGGGCCGAACATTGTCATGGTAAGTGTGGAAATACGTAAGGCAAGAGACAAGAGTTCAGACCATTCGATTGCTTATCAACAAATGCTTTGCCCTCAATAATTACACCTTGTTTGTCCTATAAAAACTAATCTGGTCAGCAAACGGGGCCTATGCATTTACAAAGTGATGGAGTTTTAGTGGAATTACAGCTTTCTTAAATAGGCATCAGCCAGTCTATAAACAAACAAAAACAGCACTAAAGTAATCGGCTTGCCCCAGAAATCAACAACCTCAGTGGCCTTCTCCAATCACCAGATGGCTCTGCTATTTTCATGGTCATTATTCCTTACTCTCTTGCTTTCGGCTTCAGTTGCCAACTCTGTGCATGGCAGTAACGAGGCTTGCCCCAGAAATCAACAACCTCAGTGGCCTTCTCCAATCACCAGATGGCTCTGCTATTTTCATGGTCATTATTCCTTACTCTCTTGATTTCGGCTTCAGTTGCCAACTCTGTGCATGGCAGTAACGAGACCGACCGACTAGCCCTGCTCTCGTTCAAGGCCCAAATCACAGGGGATCCTTTTGGAACTCTCAAGTCGTGGAACAAATCCATCCACTTCTGCCAATGGGTTGGCGTAACATGTGGCCACCGCCACCCCACGAGGGTCACTGTGTTGAACCTGGATGGCCAAGAATTGGCAGGGTCCATTTTGCCTTACATTGGAAACTTGAGCTTTCTTAAGGAACTATGGCTGCGTAACAACAGCTTCAGCCATGAAATCCCACTACAACTTGGCCATTTGAAAAGGTTAGGAGAGATACAGATGGGTAACAATTCATTTACCGGTGAAATTCCCACCAACATATCTGGTTGCTCTAACCTCATTATCCTTAGCCTTCCAAGAAATAGATTATCAGGGAAAATCCCCGTGGAGGTTGGTTTCCTGTCTAGCTACAGGTGCTGAATATTGGACAGAACCATCTTATTGGAGGTATTCCTTCATCTTTTGGTAATCTATCGTTTCTGATTGACTTCGATGCCGGAGATAATAGGATTGGTGGGAGTATTCCTTATGCTTTGGGAAAACTAAAAAAGATAGAAGCTCTTCAATTAGGAGAGAATAGATTGGTTGGTACCATTCCTTCCTCCATCTTTAATATCTATTCTATCACAAACTTTGTAGTGACGGTTAACCAACTTCAAGGGAGACTTCCAATATCCATATCTAATGCCACCAAACTATATCACATTGGATTTTCAGAAAATAAGTTTACCGGAAAAGTACCTCATTTGGAAAAGTTGCATAATCTTGGGCGGTTAATCTTGGTTGAAAATCATCTCGGATATGGGAAGGTTGATGACTTGAGTTTTCTCAAGTCTTTAACCAATGCTACGAATCTGGCCCGTCTAATTCTGGGTTCAAACAATTTTGGAGGATTATTGCCCAATACAATCAGTAATTTCTCAGCAGATCTTCGTCGGTTGGTTATAAATGGCAATAGAGTAGTTTGGTGCATCCCATTAGGTATTGGGAATCTGATCAATTTACAAGTTATTCGTCTAGATGTCAACCGTTTGACAGGTCAAATTCCTTGTGATATTGGGAAGCTTCAAAATCTGGAGATTTTGGGTCTCTCTAGTAACAAATTCTACAGGAACATCCCGTCGTCTATTGGAAATTTAACTAGGTTAACAACTCTTAGACTGTCTGGAAATGATCTTCATGGAAGCATCCCTTCAAGTCTGGGGAAATGCCAAATGTTCGTGGAACTGAGACTTCATCGAAGCAATCTTATGGGTACCCTACCCAGAGAGGTTATGAGTCTCTCATCATTATTGTATTTGGACATTTCTCAAAACAATTTGATTGGTTCTCTTCCGGTGGAGATTGGAAATTTAAAAAATCTTGAAGAACTATATTGTTCTGAGAACATGTTATCTGGTAAAATTCCAAGCAGTCTTGGTAGCTGCATAAAACTGAAATTTCTATATATGAAGGGAAACAAATTCTCGGGAATCCTTCCTTTGTCTTTAAGTAATTTGAGAGGAATTGAAGAACTAGATATTTCTCAAAATAATTTCTCAGGAAAAATCCATGCCTATTTAGAGGACTTTGTCTTCTTGCAGAAATTAAATCTGTCGTACAATAATTTTGAAGGTGTGGTACCAGAAAGAGGCATATATAGGAATGCAACTGCAATTTTTGTCAAGGAAAATCTTAAGCTCTGTGGAGGTATAGCAGAATTGGAGCTGCAAAGTTGCAACTCCCAAGGGTTTGAAAAGAAAAGGTCTTCTTTTACCATCAATTTAATAATCTCGATAGATTGTGGGCTTCTAGGACTAAGTATGATGTTGTATTTCCTCTATCGTTGTTTGTTTAGAAAGAGAACAAACGTATCTTCTTTCAGATTTTTAGGGAACTCATTTCTGGAACTGTCCTACCAAAGTCTACGCAAAGCTACTGATGGGTTCTCTCCAGCCAATTTGATTGGCGGCGGGGGCTTTGGTTCAGTGTATAGAGGAATTCTTGATCATGGAGAAAAAGTTGTCGCAATTAAGGTACTAAATCTTCAAGTCACTGAAGCTTCCAAGAGTTTCATAGCCGAGTGTAAAGCCTGGAAGAACATCAAACACCGAAATCTTGTAAAGTTTCTCACGGCATGTTCAAGTGTTGACTATCAAGGCAATGATTTCAAAGCTCTGGTATATGAGTTCATGGTCAATGGAAGCCTAGAGGAGTGGTTGCATCCGAATGAGAATAAACATGTGTTGCATAGTGAGTCAAGAAGTTTAAATCTTCTTCAGAGGTTAAACATTGCAATTGGTGTCACTTTTGCCCTTGATTATCTCCCCCATTATAGCTCAAAACCAATTGCTAATTGTGATTTGAAGCCCAGCAACATTCTCCTGGATGAAGAAATGGCAGGACATGTTGCTGATTTTGGCCTAGCAAGAGTCTTTCACGATGTTACTTGTAATTCTTCCACAAATCAATCAACTTCCATTGGCATAAGGGGATCTGTTGGTTATGCCGCTCCAGGTAAATGTACTTCTAGCGCTTTTTTGTTTTCCTTTACCCCTTGACTTTCCAAAATCTAGACTAGAGTCACATGTCCAGAATTTTCCGAATTTGTAATCGCAGCTTTCCCATAAATTGTAGAGTATGGCATGGGCAATGATGTGTCGACATCCGGTGATGTGCATAGTTACGGAATCCTCGTACGGGAGATGTTTACAGCGAAGAGGCCTACTGATAGCATGTTTAGTGATGGTATGACTCTCCACAACTTTGCTAAGATGGCTGTACCTGAACAATTAGAGAGCATCGTTGATCCAACACTTCTTCAACAAAGAGAACAGGGGTAGGCATGCTTAAGCATCAGCAATGGTAGGAACCAAAGTTTTGCAAGCAATCACAAGATTCGGGAGTTCACTTTAGTAATTAAAGTGGGAATTGCCTGCTGATAGGTGCTGAAAAACACCCATTTAATCCGTATAATTTATGCCTTGTTGGTCTGTTTACATTGTTACTTGATGTGATTTAGTGTTTTACAATGTTTACAGGCCTTGAGACCGATAGGTGCAAAAACGTGCAGTTTGGAAATTCTTACGGAGGGTCGTTGCCGAAAAGATTAATTGGCTAGTATTCAATGGTGGAAAAATAAAATAGAATGGGCCCTATAAATGCTCCTACTGTGCACGCGGTTGTGGAAGTGCAATTGGTAGCAAAACAATACGATTTATACTTGTATTGATTCGCTCAGTGCATATACAAAGGAAGAGATTGGTTTGGAAAGGACTACCATAAAGGGAGGAGTTGAAATAGGAAAAGAAGTCTTTCTTTTATGGGAATAGAATCGGCAGCAACATTATAAAAGAAAGAAAGGAGTTTCGTTATTAGGGGACTTCGGGAATAACAGAGAACGAAGAACGGAACAGGACTGACAACAAGAGACCATTCGGCTGAGAAGAAAGCTACGCATGATCTCCGCTTCCATGGCCGGCTAATTCCCTTTGTCTAGGGGGAAGATGAAACTTTGCACCAAGTAACTTTATTTATGTATGGGATTTTAGATTTATTATTCGGATCGATTATATAACTAAGAACGCTTTCCGTTTCAATTGAATGGAATGATTTTGATTGTTTTAATTTGTTGAGTATTTGTATGCATGCTTTCAAATACGAGTTATACAATGATTTTCATCGATTGTGGTTGGAGTTCTGAGATAGATTATACTCGTAAGACGGATCGTGCCGTTAGGCAGCCAGACCGTACTTTTGAGATGGTCCGTACTATGGGATAATCTATGCCTTTTGACAACTCAATAATTTTCTAGATGATTATTGCTAGGGTTTGCAAGCCCTAGTAATAATCCACACTGATTCGAATAATTAATCTTGCCTATGCATGTTGGAGTTACGCGATCGAGGTGGATTCAAACCCTAGATTTTCTCTCCAATTGTTACAAACTTTCCATTTAATTTATTCTCTTAGATTTAATAAATTCTCCAAATTCAAACAACCAAACTTCCTTTGCCGAATTAATCTAAAAACTAATCAAATTTGTCGTAACTCAGCCATACTGTCTCCGTTGGAATGATACTCGGTCTTGACCACTATTCTACGGAGTAGTAGTTAATTCTTGATTTTTATAAATATATTTTTGACACGGAACGACGCGGTCACCTGCTCAGAAGAACATCCTAGAGATCGGCTGGAGATGAATGAGGTTGTTACTCGGTTGTATAGGATAAAGAACATTCTTCTTGAAGACGGAAATGAATCTAGAATTCAAGTGTGATCGCAAGTAGGTATGAATCATTCACGTTTTTAGTTGACTCAAGAAAATGCCTGCATTTCTTACAAGGCCATTGAAAACTCTGTCATAGGCTAGCCAACATTGACATTTTGAAGTTTGCAAGCCATTCTCCTGGTTGAGCGTTCCATTTTGATAGTTAGCTGATTTTTGCTTTTGTTTTTGTTCTACTTTTGATGATGCTAGGATTAGTGAGAGAAGGAAGTTGGCTATGTTAATTTAGGATCAATTGGAATAAACTAAAATATGTGTACTCATAGCTTGCAGCAATCAATAAGTCTTTGGAGTTTGGACAATAAAACCATTGTCTGTTTCGTCAGTAAACTTAAGGAGAAACTAAATCAGCTATATTCATGTTACAAATAGCCTTTACAAAATCTAGAACATACAAAAGAATCAAGATTCTAGCCAATCTCTTATGCCAAAATCCTAATAAATATACCAGATTCTTAGGTTTCAAAATTTCAGTAAGGTCTGCAGCTACCTGTTTGGACAGGTGATTTTTGTTTATCCTGTCATTTTGCTTTTTGGATCTGATTTTTAAGCTGCAGATTCTTACCGACGTATTTAATGTAATTGCCTATCTAAGTACATCACTGTTTTGTCTTCTAAGCATTTTTCATTCTCTGCTGGTATGTGATTACGGTGTATTTGGCCTTTTAAATATCTTGTGGCTCAACCACTATGTAATGCTGCATATTGCTTTGGCTGCTTCTTACAGACACAGTCCTTGTACTTTTTCTTCTCTTTTTGGTGAAGAATGCAACTTCTCCCATCTAAATGGTCTTTCAGTTTGCTAAGAAAAAAAGTCCTTTCAGAAGGCAATGAGTTGCAATGACAAGTCCAATAATGTGGTTAGATGCGTCTACACAAATGCTTTCCAACAGTGTGAGAGATGATATAATGTACCAAATTCATAGCTCTTTGCGGAAGTAGTGCATACATTTTGAACACATAATACAAAACTAATCCAATTTTTGAAAAGTTCATTGGTGCATGAAAGGAAGAGTCATTTCTACAAATAACACTTTTAGCTTGACCTCAGATTTGTGAAACTTCAGCAAATGTATCTGATAGGTAATGATTGTGACGTATAGAATTATTACAGATACCTTTGGGATCCACGAACAATTAAATATGGCCCATATCGTGGTAACTAATTTTTGGCCACTGGTAGTTCAAAGCTTGTTAAAAAATTTTACATGGAATAGCAGTATATTGTTTTGGACATCTGTTTTTTCAATGTGCTTGTTCTCAGTTAGTTTGGGGTACTATTTGGCAATGATGTTTGGCTGCTCAAACCCCTTTTTCCTTACCTGATGTGATTGCATGGTATATCTAGAATGCTTTTGAAGAGTGTACTTGTTGCTTTTTGTCTACAACTTGTGGATAGAACGTAATCAGCGGATTTTTCAGCACAAGTCTTCTCCTCTTGATCAAGTTAACTCAAGACTGTAACTTCTATTCGGGACTTAGTGCACTCGAAGGGGGGTGTCAAACAATCCCAAAAGAACATGGCGTTGTGTTGCAGTTGTGGGCTCTCAAATAGGATTTTTTATCCATCTGTTTAGTATAGGCAAAATAATGTAAAAAAAAATATGCTTTCCTTTCGGTGTTTTGATCTAGTTTCTTATTTTCTCCAATGGTTCTCTGAGGTTTGTCTCAGGTGGCTTGAGTTGTTTTTTTTTTCAGGGGTATGCCCCTTAGAGTTGTAAATGAGTTTGCGCTTAATAAAACAAATGTGCTTATCCAAAAAACAAAAACCGTATACCCAATGATGTAGTACTGGCATTGGTAATGATTAAATGCAGGATAATTGGCATTTTGTGTCCCATGAATGCATAAAGTTTTTGTATGTAAGTTCTACCAGAATATTTTCTTGTCCCTTATTGAACCTCAATGAGGTTACCTCATCATGTACCAACAATGAAAAGAAGACAAATATGTGTTACACTTGATGTTCAGTATCATCCATCCAAAGCCAGTTTTCGCTTAATTCCAAGCTTCCAATGAAAATTTTGTCATGTGCTGATAACGCCAATTAAGTATCTAATTATCAACTAGTTGTCTTGATCAGTTTAGTATGTTCATGGATAAGCAAAATGGCACGTTGAAAGCAAACAAATCCAAACAATAAAACATGGAATCCCTCAGTAACCGATTGGTGTAGTTGATTTAGAACTTCACCAATGAAGTATACTAATGAGGATTGATTACTGATAGTTTTCTCAATTTCGAAGGAGTGGTCTAATAAAATTCTATTATGCAATATTAATTACTCTGTTGAGTCCAATTCAGATCAGTTTACTAAGGCACTCAGGAATCTTGAATGCATTCTGACAAAAGTTTCGAGCTCTACATATAGCCCAGGCCCAATGCAGAAATCAGAGTACCGACCCACTCACAGCTTATCAGTCCTAGTTCTTACCAAAACCAATGGATTCCAAAAACCATTACCATTGCATCAGCCTTGCTTCACTTTTCATTTTTGGGAAATTGGCTTCTCGAACTGCATGCCACTGAAGTTTGTTCCTTTAGATATGGAAAACGGTAGTGTCATGCCATCCACCATGGATTGGAGGAAGAAAGGCATTGTAATATTTGTTAAGGACTATGGCCAATTAGGCCTGTCAATAGATCGGATTTGACCCGAAAAAAATCTGATTCAAATTCGATAACGCCGGTCCGATAATCCGAATTCGGTAATCCAAATACAAATCGGATCGAATTCAGATCGGATCGAATTAAATCCGTTATCAATCTGATCCAAACATCTTTTTTTTTTAAATGTTTTTAAAAAAAAATTATAAATTTTTTATTTTGAAAAAAAAATGTTTAAGAAGTTGTATTTATATTTTAAATTTTTCTAAATTGCATTTTTTGCTAAAATTTTTGAAGTAAAAAAGTTTTTGGATTAGATTCGGATTTTTGGATCGGATCTGAATTTTTCAGATTCAATTTCGAATTACCATTATCGAATTCGAGTCTTATCGGATTTGAGTCTTATCGGATCCGGATCGGATCCGGCTCATTGACAGGCCTACTGCCAATGAGGAAAGTAGCAATTCTATCATTACCATTAAATAAAAGCAAACACACTATAGGTTTTGGTGTGTTCCAACTCTTTATCTGATATCACCACATAATAAATGATTGTCGGCCATGAAAGGAATATAACCCAAATGAAGAGTTGGTTGACTGTGACACATCTGAAGAAGATCAAAGCTGCAATGATGGTCTTGAAATTCATAAATCAAAACAATGGTGGTCTTTATGTGGTTCCAAATTGGTGGGCCCATTTCGCCTCACATTGTAAACCTAACCTTTCTTAAGGAACTACAGTTGAATAATAAATAAAAAACAGATACTTAATTTGAGAGCTCTAGAGATAAAAATTAACTATGACCCTTTTAAGATTATATGACTAGAAAAATAAGATTTTGGCATCAGTTCAAACGGATTGAAATTGAAATACTTATTTTAAATATATAACTGCTCTATAAGGTCTCAAATATATTTAAAATATACTTAATCAAATATACTATTTCTCCAATCACTCCATGCAAAAGTGAATCAACTGGTTCGGATCAACAAGAGAGAAGAGAGAGAGGGGCGTTAAAGTTGCAGGCTTGGCAACTTGTGATTGGTTTCCACAAATATTCGGTTCACGGAGGATGGGTGAATAAGTTTATCTCTTCTCTCCTTCCCTTGCATTCTCCTCCCGTTAAAATGACAGTGCATACAACTCACTTTTGGGCCCACCTTAGGTCCAACAAACATAATCAGAACTGCTCATTTTGTTTAAGAAACTTTCAATTTTGCTTCAGAATTTAGACTAGCAAATACGGACATTTCGTAAACGCCCTTAATGATATTGGATAGAGCTAATTTTTTGCGGGGATGCTAAACAAAATGTGCAGCTAGGATTATAGCACTAAAGTAATCGGCTTGCCCCAGAAATCAAGCACCTTAGTGGCCTTCCCCAATCACCAGATGGCTCTGCTATTTTCATGGTCATTATTCCTTACTCTCTTGCTTTGTTCGGGAAGTGTGGAAATAAAAGGCAAAGAGTTCAGACCATTAATCGATTGCTTATCAACATATGCTTTTGCCCTCAATAATTTAACCGCGTTCGTCCAATAGGAAGACTTGACTTATGGCATCCAATTGGTATCGGTCCTCTTCCTCCTCCTTGGCAACATAACTATGTGCAACCCCATATTTTTCTTCATTGAAGACCACCGTTTGTTGAAATTTGGGTGTTTATAATTGACCGAACTTTGATGTTACAGCTCTCTAAAATAGGCATCAACTAGATGGGTCTGTTATTGTCATCAACCGAGCTCTGTGGGGTTCTCCAATCACCAGATGGGTTTGTTATTTTCATGGTAATTATTCCTTACTCTCTTACTTTTGGCTTCAGTTGCTGATCGACTCTGTGCATGGCGGTAACGAGACCAACCGATTAGCCCTGCTCTCGTTCAAGGCCCAAATCACCTAGTTTACGAGATGGACTTAAAGTCTTAAAGGACATTCAGTAACATTATTATATGTGTATATAATAATCTACTATAACCTATGAAATTTGGAGAGAGGTAGGTGGAAAGTACGAATAAAATGACCGAAGTAGACTAGTCTTTGCACACACCCAAGGAACTCCCCCATCAAAACCGTGTCCGAATTTGTCGAAAAGTCAAGCCGCCAAGCAAATAGTTACAGCTCTCTAAAATAGGCATCAACTAGTGTAAAATATACTCCTACTAACCAGATAAGTACAACACTATTAGTTCAAAAAACATACTAAATAAATACACTAGATGGGTCTGTTATTGACAACCACCTCTGTGGCGTTCTCCAATCACCAGATGAGTCTGTTATTTTCATGGTCATTATTCCTTACACTCTTGCTTTCGGCTTCCGTAGTCGACTCTATGCATGGCGGGAACGAGACCGGCCGACTAGCCCTGCGCTCATTCAAGGCCCAAATCACGGGCGATCCTTTTGGAACTCTCAACTCCTGGAACGAATCCATCCACTTCTGCCAATGGTTTGGCGTAACATGCGGACGCCGCCACCCCACAAGGGTCACTGTGCTGAACTTGGATCATCGAAAATTGGTGGGGCCTATTTCGCCTCACATTGGAAACATGAGCTTTCTTAAGGAACTATCGCTGTGTAACAATAGCTTTAGCCATGAAATCCCACCACAACTTGGCCGTTTGAAAAGGCTACAATTGATACTGATGGGTAACAATTCACTTACCGGCCGGTGAAATTCCCACCAACATATCTCGTTGCTCTAACCTCATTATCCTTGGCCTTTATAGAAATAGTTTATCAGGGAAAATCCCAGAGGAGCTTGGTTCCCTGTCTAAGCTAAAGGTACTGAGTATTTGTGTGAACCATCTAGTTGGAGAAATTCCTTCTGCTTTTGGTAATCTATCGTCTCTGATTATCTTCTCGGTGGCATATAATTGGATTGGTGGGAGTATTCCTTATGCACTGGGAAAAATGAAAAAGCTAGAACATCTCAATGTTGGACTTAATAGATTGGTTGGTACCATACCTTCCTCAATCCTCAATGTCTCTTCTCTCACAGGCTTTTTTGTGGGGTCTAACCAACTTCAAGGTACGCTTCCCTCGGAACTTGGAAATACTCTTCCTAATCTTCAATTCATTGAAGTTGGTGGGAATTTATTTACTGGATCGATTCCAACATCCATATCTAATGCCACCAAACTATATCACATTGGTATTTCAGCTAATAAGTTTACCGGAAAAGTGCCTCATTTGAAAAAGTTGCATAATCTTGGGAGGTTAATCTTGGTTGAAAATCATCTTGGATTTGGGGAAGCTGATGACTTGAGTTTTCTCAACTCTTTAACCAATGCTACGAATCTGACCCGTCTAATTCTGGGTTCAAACAATTTTGGAGGATTATTGCCCAGTACAATTAGCAATTTCTCAACTGATCTTGATCAGTTGGTTATATACGGCAATAGAATAGTTGGGAGCATCCCAACTGGGATAGGGAATCTGATTAATTTACAAGTTATTCGTCTAGACGTCAACCGTTTTGACAGGTCGAATTCCTGCTGATATTGGGAATCTTCAAAATCTGGAGTTATTGGGTCTCTCTAGTAACCAATTCTACGGGGACATCCCGTCGTTTGTTGGAAATTTAACTAGGTTAACAACTCTTAGACTGTCGGGAAACAATCTTCATGGAAGCATCCCTTCAAGTCTGGGGAAATGCCAAAGGTTGGTGAAACACTTTGCCAAGTGGGGAGTAGACATTATCGGTAAATTGCCCAAAGCCCTCGGTGGTTTCACGCACATCATCACTGCCACAGATTACTATACCAAGTGGGTGGAAGCCAAGGCACTCATAACAATCATGGCTGCCGACGTGGAAAGTTTTCTTTGGAAACAAATTTTCACAAGATTCGGGGTTCCTTATGCCACTGTGTCGGATAATGGTACCCAATTCGTAGCCGACGCTATCAAGGCTTTGTACAAGAAACGAGGAGTTCAGATGAAGACAGCTTCCGTCTCCTATTCGCAAGGGAACGGCCAGGCTGAGGCTGCCAATAAGGCAATTTCCAACGGATTGAAGCGACGACTCATCAATAAACGCGGCAAGTGGGCAGCCGAACTGCCCGATGTGCTATGGGGCTATCGTACCACACCACGGCGTTGAACTGCCGGACCCCTTACTCGATGGCGTTCGGTGTTGAGGCTGTGTTTCCTGTGGCGGTGACTCGACCGACGGCTCGAACCGAAACCTTTGATGTCCCGACAAATGATGCTATGTTAGCCACCGAAGCCGATCATTTGGACGAGCTCCGAGACGACGCTCACATTAAGTATGCAGCCTATCAGCAGCAGCTGGCTCGAAGCTATGATAAGAACGTCCGAATACGGCCATTCAACATTGATGATCTTGTACTTCGACAGGTGGTCCAGAAGAAGGAACTAAAGAAGTTTATGCCCAAGTGGGAGTGTCCCTTTTGCGCGGTTAAGAAGGTCGCCTATGGTTCCTATGAGTTTCAGAAATGGATGGCACGGCCGTACCGGACCATTGGAATGCGCAGTTGCTCAGAAAGTTTTATGTTTGATTACGTTGTCTTCCGCTATTTACATATTCATTTCTGTTTCGCTATCGAATAAAGTTCTGCAGTTTGATTTTTGTTTACAATACTTGGACATTACGATCCAAGTCTCTTTTGTTTAATTAAGTTCTATTTACTTCTCCGAAACTAATTCCATAACCTGAAGGGGGCATACCCAGCTGCGACTGTACTTCGATTCGGCGGCACCAATCTGATAGTAAGGTGCCATCGAATCAGGGGGTAGGTACGGCGAGCTGGGGTTTGAACGGTCCATACATGTGCATGAAGTACAATACATGAATCGACATGCATGAAGTGCAATCATTTGAACGGTCCATACATGTGCATGAAGTTCAGTACATGAATCGACATGCATGAAGTGCAATCATTTGAAAAACCAACTATTGAAGATAAACAAAAAGTCCATTGAAGTACTTTCATTAAAGTCATTACAACGTCAAGGCACCAAGTACAAGAGAAGGCGGACCAAAACAACGAAAAAGAGAAAAAGAAAAAGAAAAAGAAATCTATGTATTAGCCAGATTAGCGGGGTTCGGCGGGGATTCGGTGGTGGGTTTCGGCAGCTCCGTCGGAAGCAGGCTCTCTGGCAGCTCTACGGGCGGCACCACTGGAGGTTCCCTTCAGTGATCAACCTTGGGAACCTCGGCGTAATCAAGGCCAACCTGATAGCCATGGAGGAAGGAGGAAGTGTGTGTGTCGTTTATTCCCTTCAACTCTCCTTCCTTGAAGGCCTTGGCTACCAGTTTTTGAACTTGTTGCGCGTAGTATTCACCGGCTTCATTGTAGCCGGCGTCACCAGCATCCTCCAACTTTTTCGGGAGATCCTCCTCCATCTGCTGTTTCTCTTTCTTAAGTCGGTCATTCTCCTCCCCGGTGTCCTTAATTTGCAGGAGCAGCTAATCCCTCTCTCGCCAAATGTTTTCGGCTTCAGAAATTTAAGCCTCCAGTACCTCAATCCGGTCGGCGAATTGGTCCGCCTCCTTCCTTTTTGCCTGCAGATCCACCCTCATAGACCTCCTGGTCTCCAGGAGAACTTCCATGTCACCGAAGGCTTTACTGGCACATTGTCCGGCCTGCAATAAGAAATGACTTTATATCTGGTAAAGGGAATTGTTTCAAAACCCGAGTTGGAATGGTACACACCTTGGTGAGGAACAGACATAGTTCGGCCATGTTGTTAGCCATCCCCGTCGGTAGGTTCTCCATGTCCATGGGGAGGGCTAAGCCCTTCAGAAGGGTCATGGCCAAGAGAGGGCTTTCCCCCAAGCTGTTGTCAATGGATATCACGTGACCGTTCGAACATTCGAAGTCCGGCAAAAAAGCCTCCGAAGGCTCGCTTCAGTTAGCAGGGTCAGCTTCGGCAAGACCGGATAGAATCTCCACGTTCTCATTAGCTTTGCCCTTTTTTGTGGCCCTTTGATCTTCCCCCTCGGTGGCCGAGTCTGAATCTCTTCGGCGGTGGGAGTGGGTTTTTTTGATTTTTGCAAGGGCTGTTGTTGCTCCGAATGACTGATAGGGACATGGTCTGGTTACTCTTTACGCTCCGATAGCCCGAAAGTAGAGAAATCTTGGGCTTGGTATTGCTGTTGCAGAGCCTGTTCGGCAACGGTGGCCAAGTCAACGATTTTTCGTACCATTTTGCTCTTGTCTTTTCGGTGAGCGAACCCGGCGTATGTTGGCTCGTAGTTGAGGAGGGTCAGAGCGTCCTGGTTTGCGCACTGAAGCAAGGCGATTAGGTTGGGCCACCTGCCAGTAACAAGAAGTCTTTTGTTTGGAACCGAGCAATTTGCAAATGAAGTGTTAGTATGGTGCAGGAATCGGAAAGTACAAAGCGAATGCAATAAAGGAGTGTACCAGGTTTGTCCCCGTTACCGGGGAACCCTCGTACTCGAGGGATTCTATAAGGCCTTTCAACCGCCGATCCGGTTCTGGTTGGCAAAGGGTGGTCAAGGAGAGGATTGATAGGTCCCCACTCAAAGTTTCCAGACACCTTGACCAGGACGTTCCCCCACTTCTCGGTGTCGTAGAGGCGGTCCACCAAGTGATCAAAGTGCTGATGTGTGGTGAGGTAATATTTGTCGTACTTGGGGTTCCTTGATACCATGTACATTAGCATCAATTCTCCTAAGGTGAACGACAGGTTGTTTAACTCGGCCAACCTTATCGCCGAGCAAAGGATTCGCCAGGTGTTCACCGTAACCTGTATCGGCGCAAGGTTGTAATCCGCTAGGAAGTTGCGGAGGAAGGGGCTCATTGGATATCTCACCCCCCCCCCTTCGGTAATGGCAAAGAGCGGGACTACAATAAAATCCTCACCGAAGGGGATTCGATCAGTGGTCACCCTCTCGATCTGAACGTCGTCGGGAATCGAATATTTCATCCGAAATTGCCCGGTGAAACCCCCTGGACCGTCGTCGTACAAGTGGTTGTACGGCATTGGTCCAAGTCCGGACGGCAGGGGGGGAATAGTGTCGACGTCTCGTGGCGGCCTCGGTGGGGCGTTCGCCCCCCCGGCGGCGGATGTGTTCGGAGCTCCACCGGATGACGTGGAGCTGCTAGCTTGGGTACCAGCTGCCATTAGTTCAGCATGGTCCTCAGGGTCAGCATCCACTCCAGTTGTTTGGCCTGGAGAAGCCCTCTGGTCGATTTGGATGCCCCTCGCACTGTCATCCGTTCGGAGTGGAATGTGGATGCCGGGGATGACAGGCAATCCGGAGAATTGAGGGAAATTACTGGAGCTTTCATCGAAGCTCCTATATCCCTTGCCGAGGTTCTGGATATATCGTCTCCAAAAGGCTTGGATAGGCCTCAGGGTCTACGGCTGGATAGAGGATGCTTGAGTCCACCATGCTGAAAACCTAAACAAAAGAAGGGGAGAGGGTGAGAATTCCAACTTCAGCACGGCCACTCTTTCGCACTTGGCTCCGACCGAGGGTGATCCATCGGGATCTTCCCCGGAGTGAGACGAGGAACAGTAGTGCCTCCCAAGATGGGAGGATACTCGCCGGGCCATAAGTATCGAGAACCATCATCCTTGGGGTTCCAGGCGAAGGGTAACAGCCAAAAATGGTCGGAGAGTTTTTACATTAGGAGTGGGCATATTAATATTAAAACGGAGGCCCTGAAAGCGTGGTGAGATTTGAAAGAATAACCAGGAAAAATAGCGAAGATACTTGAAAACCCTAGCGTTGAGCGACGGAGAGAGGCAGAGCAATGGTGGATTGTTGGTGGCGAGAGTAACTACACACATACGATCTAGAGCGAGAGCAGAAAAATGATTCCGCCTCACTCCCCCCTTTCTTATATAATGGGAGGAATGGAATTTGGAGGGTCTCGTGCTGGAACCGAAGCGACGCCACACCGTCCATCCCTGTTGCGCCACGTGGAGGCCAACGTTAATCTGTACCCATGGGCTTCTCCTTTTATGCCACGTATCACCCTATATCGTCCTAGGCCATATCCCAGCCGTTCAATCTCGGATCCCCAACAGTCCCATCAATCCCTTCTGCAGCAAGTCATCATTATTCTCAAAGGTCGAACCGTCTTTTCATGTTCTCCGTGGCGACCTGGTGAAGCTCGGCAAACTCCTCGAAGAGGCATCCGGGGCATGGGGACCGCCGATCAACTCCCTCCGTTCTTCAACCAAGGACGGAAGAAGTTGAGGGGCTATTGTGGCGGATGAGGCTCGATGATATTACCAGAGATATGGTTCGGTTAGGGGGTTCGGCATATTGCGCCAAGAGATACCTATCAGCCGGACCTGGGTCATTAGACGGATGGGACGGCATGTGATTTGTTCGACGGATTATCGCCGAACATGACGTGGGATAGTTCACCCGCGGAAGAGTTGGACTGCACAGGTCAGGAAGTGGATTCGGCGATGGCGTGCCGAACCCATGACAGTCCCCAGTTGCAGCCAGATTGATCTTATCGGCAGAGTTCCCAGCCACCGAACCACCCCTATTCCCTGACGAGGAGAAAGGAAGTGTTGGATAGGGGAGACAGGTGGCGTTGTATCATTTCCCTAAACTACGGGAGCAAATCGTGGAGACCGTTTTGACAACCCAGATCTTTAGCTTGATTTGGGGGCGTGATAATCGAGGCATAATCTTCGGACGTGGGTTGATCCCCACACTTCCTCGACCTATAAAAAGAGCAAGCATGACAAAGGTGAGGAGGGAGAACCAAAAATCTAATATACAAATATCCTTTTCCTAGATCTAATATACAAATATCCTTTTCCTAGACTGACTAGACCGTCAGAGTGCCTACCCCGGATCTTCAATACCCGAGTTTAGGCACTAACACGGGTGCTTCTCGCGTAGGTTGCAACCAAGGTTCACCAACTTAACCACATCTCCTCTTGAGGTTCCATCGGAGAAAACATCCCACCACAGTAGTTAATCTCCCGATCTGCTCTAGAGTTTAAAGTGGGCAATGGTTGATATATCCAATTTATGAAAATTATATTTATCTTCCTATTCCTTTCTTTATCCCATATTTATGTGCCTAAATTGGACTTGCATTGCTTTTTCTTTTGTATTATCAGTCTTTATGTCAAAACACACTCAAAAATTTCTTCCAGTTTCGATTAATGTTGCAGCTGTTTCTAGGACAGATATTAGTTGCCTTACTAATGGTTCATGCCAGTTTCAATGTAGGACCTCTGTGTGAATACCTGTCCATAAGCTACTTGGATAATAAGTTCCTTTCCTTTCAGGCTATGTGTTTTATTGCATTGCTGACTAAGTTTTTGTGTTCTAATCGTAGGTTGGATCGATGATGCAAATTAAGTTTGTTTTGGATTGTTTCTCTTGCTGCCAAAATAGAAGAGACTGAGATTCCTGTTGGGAAAAAAGGATGGCGAAATCTCCACAAATATTGAAACACACTTCAAGTCACAACTATGTCATTTTCCTAAAGATATTATTTGCCCCCACCAAACGGTATGCAAAAGGTTACAAACAAATCTGCCTTCAAGATAAATTGAAGCCCAAACTCGGAGTTCTTTCCGTTGAACCACTGAATTTTGATTTTTGCAGCAAAGCAGAATGCAGAATGAATCCTAGGAAAAGCATAGAGAGATGTGGGAAAATTTTGGCATTTGTGTGTCCCAAATTCTGGCAAGTAGTTGTTTATTTATAGGCCACTACTCACCCATTGTGAATGGGTACGCACCCAATCTATCCTAGCCGTTGGATCACATCCCACGGCCTCAATCGACCAGTGACACTGAACTAGTGCATCCACGTCAGCACCACCTAGTAACACCGAACTGGTGCAGAGCACCACCTAGATCATTATTTAATCATATTAGAATGCTCCCTAATACATACTACTACAACTTCTCTCAACCAATCAATGTGGGACAAAGCCTACAAAGAGCAAAACAGGCATTCTAAGGAAACAAGAAAATTTACAAAACCAAAACAACGACTCATTTATTTTGAAAATCTCAAACAATTCCTTTATATAACTTCATTTCACCTGCTTCTTCATGTGTGATACAAAAGAACACAAACATTAAAGTAATTTATCGCCCAAATGGTGTTTCGTTATATAGGGCTTGTTATGATGACTTTGAAAGTGAACGATGCGAATTACAAAATCTGTTGTGGATTGCAAAGCTTTTTCAATCTTTTTCCCATTACATTCAGTTTATGTTCAAAGTGAAACAACATTCTGGTATCTAATTGTCATGCTTAGGTAACGCATTGAAGGCTTAGTGTAACAATAGGTGGTTAATTTCACTTTTCCTTGGGTGGGTATTCTTAGTTCAGTCGGCGAGTTCAAGTTCGGCACTAGCGCATTCGAACTATGAGGATTCAAAGATGTTAGATACGATCGTAATCCACATACTAATCAATCTTACTGATATCCGGACGCTTGCTCTGCAGGCGCGCGGGACCTTTGTGATCACTCGTTCTTAGTTCGCATTGAAACCGATGAGTGTAGCATAGTAGAATAATGGGTACCTGTTTACACCCATTTTTGGCCAAAATTCATAAAACCAATTTGTTGCTTAGAAGAAGGCCTTGAATGATGGTCTTATGCCTTGAAAAGCCTCATGATCGGTCATCCACGAAATCGGACCGATTTGAACGCCACTGATCGAGTTAAGTTTTCAAAGGCCTGGGCCAAATTTATGCCTAAGATTTCGTTATCCCAAGCCCAAGCCCAAGATTGGCCAAAGACTTGGGTTGACCCAGTAGTCTGAGTGTTTTATCCAGGCCTAGGCTAGTTCTTAGAAATAATAAGGCCTTCCAAGTGGGCCTAAATCAGTTAAAGCCCAAGTTTTCTTTCCAAACTTGGGCTCGCATGGCTTACAAAGAAATTCGAGGCCCATAATTCACCTTGAGTTTGGGCCCAATTGATAGATAGACCTAATTCCATAAAAAAAAGTCACATATGGCTTTTAATTGGCAGGAAAAGCCTCAAGCTGCTTGTGAGGCCTAGAATGTTCTTGCCAGATAGGTCTGGACAAGCTGCTCACAAGCAGCTCAAAGGCCTAGAAACTTCTCCCCAGCAAGTTGCTCAAGCAGCTCAAAGGCCAAGCTGCTCACAAGCAGCTTAAAGGCCTAAAAGGTTCTCTCTAACATCACACAAGCTGCTCACAAGTAGCTCAACCAGGCCTACGTTTTTGGCCTTGGTGGGCCCAAATATCCCTTTTTTACAAGCATCCATGCATGCAAGCAGCAAGGACACGTGGCAGCCATGCATGGAGACATCCCAAGCAGCTCACAAACAGCTTAGGCCTGCACAAGCAGCTCAAAGGCCTAGAATGTTCTTGTTGGGCAGACCTGGGCAAGCTGCTTACAAGCAGCTCAAGGTCTGAGTGGACCCCAATCCTTCAGCATAAAGCAAGGCCAAGGATAGGTGTCGTACATGCAGCTCCTTGGAGCTGCTGGTAAATGATTCATGCAGACCTAAGCAAGCTGCTCGCAAGCATCTCACCCAGATCTGGCTGAGCCTCTGTTTCTCAATTCTTCCATAAGGGGTCAAGATCAAAGGATTTAGAGGGCCCACAAGGGATGCAAGGATCAATGCAATGGTAGGAAGGCCTGAAAAAGTCTCGGTCTTCACCTTTGGTGGGCCCAGAGGATGTCTATTCAAGCAGTGGCTTGAGTGTGGAAGCAGCTCAAAGGCCTAGATGCTGAAATTCCTTTTGCCCTTTTGCAAAGTTTTATGCAGAAAGAAGGATTTTTTCAGGCCTTGGCCAACTTCTTGGAGTGGAGAACACGTTTTGCTCAAAAGAAAGGCCTCTCATTGGAGCATTTTTGAAGCAGCTCAAGAGGGCCACTTGGTAGCCATGCATGAAGGCCTGTGGAAGCAGTTCAAGGCTTGGAACATCTACCTATAAATACCAGAGTTGAAAACCTTGGCAAAGGTGCCCGACCAATCAAGCCCCAGGCTTACTCAATTTATCTTTCAATTATCTTTTATCTTTAGGTCCACGACCATCAAAGCCCATGGCTTATGCAAATTTATCTTTCAATTGTCTTTACTTTCCCGTTCAATTTAGCCAAGCCAAGATTTTATTTCATTTCCTTATAACCACACTTTGTTAAACCGTTAATAAAGTCCTTTTATTTCTGTTTTAAGCCTTGCTCTACCTTTCTTTCCATTTTTCACACGATTAGGAAATTTTAAGTCCTTAGCCCGCAAAGGCAAACCACGAACCACATACGGCCTCACCCCTTAGGTCGTACGCAATGGTCTGTGCGAAGTCAGATTTAAGGCATCCAGGCCTTAATACAAATTTGGGCAGCAATCCTGCCCTGGCACGCCAGCATCAGGCCTAGAACTGCAATACTCGTTGTTCCTAGGCCAATTTTTACTTTTCGCAAACAAACATTGGCACGCCCGTTGGGACCCTAATCGTTTCTAGGGGTATGATCACGCCGATTCATTGACATGTCGATTCAATACGTTGAATTGGATGTTGAGATTCGGCGTCTTGAAGAAGAAATTAGTTGGCGTTATGATAAGATCGATGAACTTGAAAATGAGATCAACCGTCTCAACATGGAGAAGTATCGACTCAATCCTACGGAGGGTTGGTTTCTTGACGCACAACACTACTAGAACGATGCAGTTAGAAGGCTTGAAGACAAAATTGGCAGACTTGAAGATGAGGAATGTCAATTACGCAATGAGGTAGCCTATCTCCTTAATGCTAAGTCACGTGGCTATTCAAGTATCATGCATTCAAGCCTGCCCGAACAGCCTGAATTCCAAAATGGTGGCTTTGGTGATCCTCATACTCAGACCTTTGGAGGCCAAGTTGAAGAAAATATGGCCATTCAGACCTGCACCGTTGCATCCAACGAAGAACTCTCACAGGAGTATATTGATCCCTGGGATGCATGTTTGCAAAGGCTAGAAGAATCCAACAAGGCCATGATCAGCTCTAATCAGGCCATTATCAACTCTAGCCAGGTCATTATCAACTCCACCAAGGCCATTGATAAAGCAATGGCTAAACTCAATGATAAGTTGTTAACTCTTACTCCACCACCGGTACCACGGTTTGGCACTTTAGGCTCAACTTCAGGCCTGAATGTGTCTAAACAAGCTTCTAGCAAGCACACTAGGCCTCTAGGCTTCCCTCAGGCCTTAGCTCCCGAAAGCCCTGCACTCGGGCGGCAAGAAGGCCAAGGAATTACACTCAGGGGGCAAAATTCTCTGTCCAGGCCTTCAAGGATTCCTGAACAGCGACAAGGCCTAGATGATAAACCTCATAATGATCACAGCAACAATTTCAGGCCTGAGTGCGACAGCCAATCTTGATGGAATGCTTTTTCCAGGTCTGGAGGAGGAAAATGATAGGCCTATTTTGATGCAAGGGGAGCAAGATCTTAGGCCTAGAATAAGCCAGAACTTGGGAAGTCCAATTATGAGGCAAGATCAGCCCATTTTCTCCTCTCAAGAGCTTTGTGAAGTGTCTGAAGGTCTACCACATCCAGATTCAGTCCTTGGTGATGAGCAGATCTTTGATGTAGGTCAGGTACGATCCAAGCCTGCCATCAGCTCTATAGACAAGTCTGAATTGCATGTTGTGGTTGTTCTAGAAGAGGAGGAACAACATGAAAAGGAGGAAAAGGACGACACTCCAGAGCTCGATCTTGATTCATTTGTGATCGGAAATCCCCCTCCTCCCCTGATTAATGAAGGCCTTTTTGGCATTATCCGACCGGCCAAAAGGCATTACAAGCGTAGGCCAACTATAGGCCTTAAAGCTGTGAAATCGTGCCCACATTAGATTTGTGGGGCACATCAAAATCGAGTGTTATTCACTTGGCTTACACGAAAACATCATGGTTGTGGGAAGGGCTAAGTGGAGAAAGTCCTTTAAAAGGCCGGACAAGTATCTCTAAGATGTTCGGCCAAGGCCTACCAGTCATTGAGTAGGCCTTATTTTTAAGTTCATACCAAGCCTTTTCCGCATAGGTGGAGGCCCTTTTTATTTCATTGTCTAGGCCTGAACCAATAGTATAACCAATCTAAGTAGGAGTTCAGGCCTTCTAGCATATTTTCAGTCCTTGCTAGGCTTTTTCATGGTCTAGGCCTGAGCACATGCCTAATACAGGTATAAACAGGCCTTTTTGCAAGAAATGAGGCCCTTTAAGCTCTTTCTTTAGGCCTGATCACCTTTTTAGGCCTTTCAATGTATTTCTAGGCCTTGTTGTCAAACCTTTCATAGGTTTGGAGCTTCTCTGCAACCGGGACTGAAAAGAGGCCTCGTATTGGTGTATAAAGGCCTTTTCCACGGAGATGAAGGCCCTTTGAGATCTTTAAGTAGGCCTGAATCTTTATTATGAACATTTCGAGTGGGAGTTCAGGCCTTCCAAACGTATTTTTAGGCCCGAACATGGGCTTTATTGGTGTGAACAGGCCTAATAAGAGGTTTTACTTATGAGCCTTGAGATTTAACACTGGAACAGGCATGAGCATCATCCAATCACTCTAAACAACCCTAGAGGATACAAGTTAAGGCCTTTTATCTTTCAGAGAGGCCTTTGAAAGGCCTGTCCAACCAAAAAGATGGTTGGCAGACTCATTCCAAGGTCTGAATTTAGAGACTATTGTCAAAGGCCTGAATGAAGCATGTAAAATCTCTAATGCCTACTAAGTCCGTAGGCAAGGCATACAAAAGAAGACATGCTAAAATAGGAATCGAGGCTTGTTTGGATGCCAAAAATGGTTTTACTTTTTATACACGCCTTGATCCTAAAAGTAAAGAATCAAGGCATGGGGGGGGGGGGGGGGGGGGGGGGGGGGGGGGGGGGGGGGG